>CM077663.1:190748208-193248208 GCA_039707655.1 Elymus sibiricus | reverse complement strand
AACATCAACCTTGGAACCATTTCCGCGCGCATCGTCACTTCATCCTTCGCCAGCCTCCATTTATTCCGTAGTTCCTGTTTCGAGTTACTAATATGAGCGACCGAACCGGTATCAAATACCCAGGCACTACTACGAGAGCTAGCGAGGTACACATCAGTAACATGTATATCAAATATACCTTTGTTGACGTTGCCAGCCTTCTTATCAGCCAGGTACTTGGGGCAATTCTGCTTCCAGTGGCTAGTTCCCTTGCAATAGAAGCACTCAGTCTCAGGCTTGGGTCCAGCCTTGGGTTTCTTCACGGGAGCGGCAACTTGCTTGCCACCCTTCTTAAAGTCTCCCTTCTTTCCCTTGCTTTTCTTGAAACTAGTGGTTTTATTCACCATCAACACTTGATGCTCCTTT
Source organism: Elymus sibiricus (assembly GCA_039707655.1). Taxonomy (NCBI): domain Eukaryota; kingdom Viridiplantae; phylum Streptophyta; class Magnoliopsida; order Poales; family Poaceae; genus Elymus; species Elymus sibiricus. The sequence continues at coordinate 193,247,803 of CM077663.1, read as the reverse complement.
TTGATTTCTACTTCCGTGACTTTCAGCATCGCGAACAGCTCGGAGACAGACTTTTCCATCCCTTGCATATTATAGTTCATCACGAAGCCTTTGTAGCTAGGTGGTAGTGACTAGAGAATTCTGTCAGTGACCGTTTCAGTCGAAGCTTGACTCCCAAATAATTCAAATGATTGTAGTACCCAGACATTCTGAGTAGGTGCTCACTGACAGAACTATTTTCCTCCATCTTGCAGGCGAAGAACTTATCGGAGGTCTCATACCTCTCGATCCGGGCATTTGCTTGAAATATTAACTTCAACTCCTGGAACATCTCATATGCTCCATGGCGTTCAAAATGCTTTTGAAGTCCCGATTCTAAGCCGAACAACATGGCACACTGAACTATAGAGTAGTCATTAGAACGTGCCTGCCAGGCGTTCACAACGTCCACAGACGATGCTGGAGGGGGTGGCAAACCAATCGGTGCATCAAGGACATAAGCCTTTTGCGAAGCCGTGAGGATAATCCTCATATTACAGACCCAGTCCACATAGTTACTTCCATCATCTTTCAACTTAGCTTTCTCTAGGAACGCATTAAAATTCAGGGGAGCTACTGCGCGAGCTATTGATCTACAACATAATTTTGCAAAGACAACTTTAGACTATGTTCATGATAATGAGTTCAATTAATCATATTACTAAAGAACTCCCACTCAAATCAACATCCCTCGGGTTGTCTAAGTGTAACATGATTCAAATCCACCAACCCAAGTCCGATCATCACATGAGATGAGGTGGTTTCTGTTGGGGATATAACCCCGTGGTAAGTCCCGCCCAGGAGGGGCCGGGTCGTAACTGGCGGCTCGTAGCCAAGACCTATAAGGTGGGCCGGAAGATGAAGGCCAGGCCGCATGGCGGCTTACCTGACGGGCCAAGACGAAGGCCCAGAGACAGAAGATGGTGTGAAGACCCGGGCGGTTAAGCCGCCCGGAGACGGCTTGCCCAAGACGGCAAGGCGGCTTAGAGACAGGATCAACTACGATGTATGAGTCGGTTTAGGACTCGTGTAACCCAGAGCCTCGACCTCCTATATAAAGGTGAGACTCTGGGGCGGCTTAGAGAAGAAACCAATCAATCGAGAACTAGGTCAAGCGAATCTGCTCCCTTGTAATCGATACTTCAATCAATACAGCACAAGCAGGACATAGGCTTTTACCTCTTCTTGAGGGGCCGAACCTGGGTAAACTCGTGTCCCTCGTCTCGACCAACCCCTTTGAGTCCACCGTCTTAGCGATGGCCTCGAACCTAAGTCTTCGGACATCTGCCGTGACAAAACCACGACAGTTGGCGCCCACCGTGGGGCGAGCGCTCGGTGGTGTTGAGTTCTCAAAGGGCTCTCTCCCAGGGATCGAGGGGTACGCTGTTGGCAGGATGACCAAGTGTCACCGCGGCCGGCTCTACATCGACGACTTCGGCTGGGGCCCCGAGGCCGACTCCATTGAGTATGGGTTCCGGGTCCCCTTCGGCGGAATCCACGTCTTCATCGGCAAGATCAGCGAATCTGAACCCGGGCCGGAAATCTGCACCGACATCGTCGAGCCGGCCCGGCGCGAGCAACCCGCCCGACACGTGCAACCCGCCCGTGGTGACCCGGGCAGGAAGCATGTCTTCGTCGGCTTCACCCAGGGCATGGAGCTGGAAGGTTCTATGTCACGGGAAGAAACTCTCATCTGTTCGGAGGATGGATCCTCGAGCGGAGAGACGGAATCAATCTATCAGCTTCACAATGGTGGGCTCGGGGGCTACGTCGAGCCTTACCCCGAGTCGGAGTACCATGAGCCGGAGGATTATGAGCCGCCGAACCGTGCTGCCGTCTTCATGGCGGGTTCAGCGCCGGCCCCTGGCAGCTCAGCCGCCGGTGCGACTGGGTCTGGGGGTGGCAGGCCGCCGGCTCAGGTTCTTCTGGATCTGATGAATGAGCTTACAACCCTGATGGCGACTGAGGTCACTGCTGAAAACCAAGCGGCCCGTAATGCGGAGATCACGAGGTTGAAGAACCAGATGACCGGAGTCCAACAGGAAATCAATGCGCTGAAAGCCCAGATGGATGCTGAGGCGGAGTGCCTTAGGGCGGATGCTTTCCGCCTTGAGCTAGAGCAGCAGTCTGCAGCGGCGGTTCATCGGATGAGGCATCAATCCCGCCTGCCGGATCAATATGAAGCCAGAAATCTTTTTAACACGCCAGGGACGGGACAGAATGTGCCTTTGACCGTAACCCGGACGGCGGAAGTACCTGGAAGCCAGGCGGCGGTTCAGCATCAGCAGCCAGACCCGCCCCGACGGAACCAAAACCCGCCACAGTTTTTTCCGACGCCACCGAGTCATTATTCTAACCCGGCGGAGAACATGGTGGCGGCGGCCACCAGGTTTGACACAACTCCCATCCCCGATGAGGCGCCTTTTGCAGAGGAGGTGCGGAACGCTATTGGATACCTGCGGATGGCGGTTGCCCAGCAGGAGAAGTATACTTACAGCCGGAGCCGCGTGCATTCAACTCCCATCCCCAGCCGCAGCTACAGCCGGCGTTATGAGTCACCGGCAGTTTCTAGCAGTGAACGACATCGGAACCCGCCACGAGTCGATCGGGCGGCTCTGGATGCTCAGGCGCTGGTGGATCGGGCGAGAGCACAGCGAGAGGCGGCAGCTCTAGCGGCGGCGGCGGCTCAACAGAAACCCACAGTCGCGCCTTATGTCTCAGTAGGGGCAGGAGTGACCTCCAGGGCTGTGGGAGTGCCGTGCTTAGCGCCGGCTCTACGGAACGAGCGTCTGTCGAAGGATTTCAAAGGTCCTCGCAAGGTGCCCAATTATACTGCTGACCTACCTCCAGAGGCTTGGATCGAAAGCTATGAGCTGGCCATGGAGATGTTAGACGTCAGTGATACAGTATGTGCCAAGTATTTCATCATGATGTTGGAAGGGCCGGCTCGCACGTGGTTGAAGGGCTTGCCACCCAATACCATTAATTCCTGGGCCGAGTTGAAGGCGAAATTCATCAAAAATTTCCAAGGAACGTGCAAGCAGCCCATGACGATTGTGGATCTGGACCACTGTGTGCAGCGTGATGACGAGTCGGCTCATCACTGGGTCCGGCGGGTCTCAACCATCATCCACTCTTCGGAACAGATTACGGCGGCTCAAGCAGTTTTGATTCTGTAGAAGAATTGCCATTTTACACCACTGAAGCAGAAGCTTGGCCGGCTTAAACGCTCATGCCAAGACATGGGGGAGCTCATGGCGGCTCTCACCAAGTATGCAGACTCTGATAACACGAAAGACCCAAGCTCTGATGACGAGAAATCAGGTCAGGGGAAGAAAGGTAACAATGGCAAGGGTCAACAGCAAAACACGGCCGGAAATAGCAACCCGGGCAAGCGGAAGAACCCGGATGGCGGGTCAGAATTGGTGGCGAACACCAGCACTAGGAACAATCGTGCTAAGGGCAATGGGAATTTCAGGCCACCCTTTAACAAAGGTAAAGCTCCTTTCAATCTGGAAGAGATGCTCAATAAACCTTGTCCAGAGCACAGCCGGCCTGATAAGCCGGCAGGCCATACATGGAGGGATTGCAGTATTATGCGACAGTTTCGGGATTACAGCCTTCAACAACATCATAATAACGGTAATGGTCCATCAGGAGGCTCAGGGCCGGGCGGGTCAGGATCCGGCTTTGGTGCTGGCGGCTCAGGGTCCGGTTACCAGGGTCAAGGCAATCAAGGAGGTCATCATCAACAGTCTGGCGGTGGAGGCCAGAAGCAGAATAACCAATCGGGCTACCAGACTAACCCGAAGCAGCTCAGTGGGGGTCAGTATCATGTTTTTACAACCAGCCTCGACAAGCAAGACCGGAAGGTGCGCAAGCAGACGGTTAATGCAGTCATGCCGGCTCTCCCGCATTATTTGAAGTGGTCCGAGTATGACATAACTTGGAGTAGGGAGGATCACCCGCCGCGTGTTGATAACCCGGGGCAACTGGCTTTAGTAGTTGCCCCCATGTAGGAGGATATGTGTTCACTAAAGTGCTTATGGATGGTGGCAGCAGCATCAACATCCTGTATTATGACACTTTCAGCCGGATGGGTTTGCTTGACAAGGATCTTAAGCCCTCTTCAACAGTTTTTCACGGTGTGGTGCCCGGAAAATCGGCTTATCCAGTGGGAAAGATTTCTTTGGAGGTAGCTTTTGGTGATGAATTCAACTACAGGGTGGAGTCTTTGTGGTTTGAGGTGGTGAAAATCAAGAGCCCATACCACGCTCTGTTTGGACGGCCGGCTTATGCCTAGTTTATGGCTAGGCCTTGCTATGTTTACTTGCAGCTCAAGATGCCCGGGTTGAATGGGACGATTACCGTGCATGGTGATCGGAAGACAGCTCTTGAGTGTGAGGAAGGAGACGCAGCTTACGCAGAATCAAGTTGTGCAGAGGCAGAGCTCAAATTTTATAAGGAAAATGTTGACCCGGAAGACATGACTCCACTCAAGAAGCCTAACACGGAATCTGAGCCGCCCCTCAAGTTTGTGGCGGATGATACCAAGCTGGTGGATTTCACTCCAGGCGACTCATCACAACAGTTCACCATCGGGGCTAACATGGACCCCGCATAGGAAAGCGCGCTCATTGAATTCATCCGTGAGAATTGGGACATCTTTGCATGGAAGCCGTCTGACATGCCGGGTGTACCGAGAGAATTCGCTGAGCACCACCTTAATGTGGATCCTAAGTTCAAGCCGATCAAGCAGTTCCTTCGCCGTTTCAATGAAGAGCGGCATAAAGCAATTGGGGAAGAGGTGGCCCGGCTCTTAGCAGCGGGGTTCATCGTGGAGGTTTTTCACCCAGAGTGGTTAGCTAACCCGGTGCTAGTGCTTAAGAAGAACGGCACGTGGCGTATGTGTGTGGATTACACGGATCTTAACAAGGCCTGTCCAGTTGACCCGTTTGCTCTCCCCCGCATCGACCAGATTATTGATGCAACGGCGGGTTGCGAGAGTTTATGCTTCCTGGACGCCTACTCAGGGTATCATCAGATTAAGATGGCGGTTAAAGACCAAGAGAAGACGGCTTTCATCACGCCTTTTGGTGCTTTCTGCTATGTGTCTATGCCTTTTGGGCTCAAGAGTGCCCAGGCGACTTACCAGCGTTGTGTGCAGAACTGTCTTCATAGTCAAATTGGGCGCAACGTTCATGCTTATGTGGATGATATTGTGGTCAAGTCAAGAAAGAAGGAGACTCTACTTGACGACCTGAAGGAAACGTTCGATAATTTACGGGTTTACAAGATGATGCTTAACCCGGCTAAGTGTGTCTTTGGAGTTCCTGCAGGCAAGCTCTTGGGATTTCTAGTCTCTGAGCATGGCATTGAAGCTAATCCGGACAAGATAAAGGCAATTACTTCCCTGTCTGAGCCGGCATGCATCAATGATGTTCAGCGCCTGGCGGGTCGAATCGCTGCGCTAAGCCGGTTCATAAGCCGCCTGGGTGAGAAGGCTATTCCTTTGTATCAGATGATGAAGAAGACAGACAACTTTGTCTGGAGTAAGGCGGCGGGTGAAGCGTTTGAGGCACTCAAGTAACAGCTGGTAGAGCCGCCGGTCTTGGCCGCTCCGGCTGAGAAGGAACCTTTACTCCTCTATGTGGCGGCTAACAACAGGGCAGTCAGCGCCGCGATTGTTGTGGAGCGTAAGGAGGCAGGGAAGGAGTACCCGGTTCAGAGGCCGGTTTATTACGTCAGTGAAGTCCTGATCGAGTCCAAGCAGAGGTACCCACATTGGCAGAAACTGATATACGGGGTGTTCATGGCAAATCGCAAGTTGAAGCATTACTTCCTGGGCCACCAGATCACTGTGGTTAGCTCAGACCCGTTGGGAGACATAATTCAGAACAGAGAAGCCACTGGGAGGATTGCTAAGTGGGCACTGGAGCTTGGGCCTCTTAATTTGAAGTATGTGCCTCGCACGGCTGTCAAGTCTCAAGCTTTAGTGGACTTTATAAATGACAGGACAGAGTGTCAGTCGCCCGAGGAGAAGCCGGATAACACATACTGGACAATTCACTTTGATGGATCCAGACAGTTGGAAGGATCAGGGGCTGGAGTTGTCTTAACTTCCCCTAGAGGTGACAAGTTTTGTTATGTGTTAAGGTTGATGTTTCCCTGTACTAACAATGCAACTGAGTATGAGGCTTTAGTTGATGGCCTCCGTGTGGCTAAGGAGATGAACCTGATCCGGGTTAGATGTCTTGGCGACTCAGACCTCGTGGCTCAGCAAGTTTCAGGCACGTGGGATTCTAAAGACCCACGGATGGCGGCTTATCGTCAGGTGGTGGACATCATTGCTGGACACTTCAAGGGTTATCAGGTGGATCATATTGACCGTCGCAAGAATGAGGCGGCTGATGCATTGTCAAGACTGGGCTCTCAGCGGAAGCCGGTACCGCCTAACGTTTTCTTGGATGTGTTATATCACCCATCTGTTAAACTACCTTCAGAGGAGGATCTGGCTATACCTGACCCGGAGGGGCAGCTGGTGGCGGCTCTGCATGCTATCCCTGACTGGACGTTGCCGTACCTAGCGTACTTGACTCGCGGCGAGTTGCCCGAAGACGAGACCTGGGCAAGACAAATCATAAGGCGGTCTAAATCCATGACTATCATCAATGGCGAGTTACATAAGCGCAGCGTCACTGGCATTTTCCAGCGTTGCGTTTCTCCTGAAGAGGGTAGGGAAATCTTAAATGAGATTCACGCTGGCGATTGCGGTCATCACGCCGGCTCAAAATCTCTGGTGGCTAAGGCTTTTCGGCATGGTTTCGTCTGGCTGACGGCTCATAAGGACGCAGAAGACTTGGTTCTCAAGTGCGATGGATGTCAGAAGTTCGGGCGATGTGCTCACGTGACGGCTCAGGAATTGCGGATGATTCCAATTACCTGGCCGTTTGCGGCCTGGGGGCTTGACATGGTCGGGCCCTTCAAGAGATCTAAAGACAAGAAGACCCACCTTTTGGTGGCAGTGGATAAGTTTACCAAGTGGGTTGAGGCTGAGCCGGTCGGCAGGTGTGACGCGGCTACGGCGGTTCAGTTTGTCAAAAAATTGATCTACTGTTTTGGTTACCCTCACAGTATCATCACGGACAATGGCACAAACCTATCCAAGGGGGCTATGCAGGCGTTCTGTGAAAGTGAGCATATCCGGCTTGACGTCTCTGCTGTTGCTCATCCACAATCCAATGGTCAGGCAGAGCGTGCTAACCAGGAGATCTTGCGAGGTATCAAGCCCCGGCTTATGGTTCGAGTTACCATCAGTTTTATGGAGCATCAGAACTACTCCCAACAGATCAACAGGCTATACGCCTTTCTTCATGGTTTATGGCGCAGAAGCCGTGTTACCAAGTGATATACGTCATGACTCGCCGAGGGTGGCGGCTTACGTTGAGACAGATAATGAGACGGCGCGTCAGGACGCGTTAGATGCTTTGGATGAAGAGCGTGATCTGGCGGCGGCTCGATCGGCGATTTACCAACAAGACCTGCGTCGCTATCATAGCCGCAGGGTTAAGACCCGGACGTTTCAAGAAGGCGACTTGGTGTTGCGTCTGATTCAAGATCAGACGGATGCGCACAAGCTATCTCCTCAATGGGAAGGACCCTTTGTGGTCAGCAGAAATCTCAACAATGGGTCATATTATCTCATTGATGTACGAGACGAGTCACGCACTTCTGGGCAGGAGACCCACCGGCCGTGGAATATCGCTCATCTGCGGCCTTACTATACTTGAGTCATCGACTTCCACCATTGTACATCATCATTGTATATATCACTTATATATATAACAAAGTTGGCATCCCTGCAAGCCGGGGCCTCTGCCGTTTTGCGTATCTCAGATTGTGCAAAGATGGATACAACCACAAGGTCATTTGGGGGCTTCTAACCCGCCAGGGTTTAGCTTACACACCCTCTTGATCGGCTCTTCAGCCACCGTAAGGCCGGGTTATACACCCAAAAGTTGACTCCGTCAACAAGGTCATTTGGGGGCTTCCAACCCGCCGGGTTTAGCTTACACACCCTCTTGATCGGCTCTTCAGCCACCGCAAGTTTGAGTTAAACCTGCCTGTATGCTGCTGCTGCTCCGCCAGGTGACCCGCCAAACTCTTACCAGTTAATCTCGATTAGAGACCCTGAGCTGTTCAAACATATTGGACAGTCACTCTCGCTAGAGACCCTGTACTGGTCAAGGTTAAACCGGCGGCTCTTATCACGTGAGGGCCGGCTTACGGAAAAAGAGGATAAACTCACCCATCTACTGCCGACTCTCCGCTATGTGGCCCGTTCGTACTCTTAAACAGTTACTCTTTTAAAAGACCCTGCACTGTTTAAGGTTCAAATGACGGATTTATGTCACGTGAGAGGTAGCTTATGGGCCCTGGGGGTACTCATGCCCTGCTGCGTCTCTCTCTGGTCCGTTGCGCTCTTATCAGTTAATCTCGCCTGGAGACCCTGTACTGTTAAAGAGTTCAAGTAGCGAGTCCACCCAGAAGAACCGGCATATGAGTTTTCGAAAAAGCAAGGTTATGAAAGATTTAACATCTCTGGGTTGTGCTTTTTCAAGCCACCCTCACAGCAATACAGAACATGTTCTGTTGTTTCTTTTGCAGGGTTTATCTCTTAAGATGAGCCGCCATGCAATCTGACATGAGCAGAACACAAGACAGATAAGCATGCATCAAGTTGTGCAAAGATCCATACGTGCGCGATGGCATGGCTCAGGCAAACAAGTTTTTCTATGCCTATTACAAACTCCCCAGGGAGCCCAAAATACCACGGACTTAAAGTTTTTGTACACTGCTAGCCTTGGCGGGTCAATAAGCCGGGTTATAAGTTTCAGAAGCAAGTGATCAGCTCGATGGCGGGTCATCCTGCGCCGGGTCTTCGACCTCTTCGATCTGAAGATTGTCCACATCCCAGTTGCAGTTTGTTAAAGCTTCAAAGTGAGCCTCGTCAAAGAGGGGGGACGGGTCAATTTCAGGAGCAAAGAGTTGCTTACGGCGTGCAGGAGTCAAGTCCCTGGTCTCGAAGGTTGGGCAGCGTACTCGTTTGCTGTCCGCGCCGTAAGCCGCCTGGTAGGTAGTCAGATCAACTTCATCTGCCAGTGTTGATGCGAGTACTCTGGAGGCCTTCATACACTTGGCATAGTCAGCTTCTGTGAAATCTGAGCCGTCGTCTTTCTTGGACGGAAAGCCATCCATCATCTCTTCTGCACTCAGTTCAGGGGCAAAGGCCAAAGACCGGCTTAGCGCGGCCATTGCTCCCTTCCTGGCGGCTAATCGTTTGAGCTCTTCGATTTGCTTAGGCAGAGTTGATAAGAGTTCTATCACTCCCTTCATGAATTTAGGGATGCTTTCTTCGTTCAGCATTGCTTTGATGGTACAAAGGGTCCCACAGTATAGCTGTTCTGCCAAGGAATATACTGCTTTTAACTTCAACAAGCTGTCTGAAGATAGTTGGCGGCTTCTTTGACATGCAAGGAAAGATTTTGGTGTTATAAGCCGCCCGCACAAGTTTTTAAACAAGGCAAGGAAATTTGCTAAGTATTCAGTGCTTACCAAAGATAGCAGAAGCCATCCTAGAGATATGGCGCTTGAGGGTTTGCAGCTCATCTGACACAAGCTTAAGTTGCTGGTTAGCATCGTCCGCGCGCTTGGTCAGGGCGGCTTGGGTAGACTCAACACTCTTTTTGAAGGCATCAAAGTCAGCCTGAACCTTCTCAAGCTCCTTAACAGCAACCCGCCATTTTTCTTCCGCCTCAGACCGGGCGGTTTGTTGCGAAGCAAGGTTTTCCTTTAAGCCGGTCAGATCAGACTCGGCCGCCTCCAAGGCTTCCTGTATTGCACAAAAAACAAAACAGTTCAGGAGGTTTAAGTCGCCAGGATAAGATATTCATAGATGATTGATGAAACTGGTATGCTACAAGTCTCAAGCAGATTGCAACCAATATACTTGACACTTGGGGGCTAATGTCTGTGTTTTCTCTCCAAGTCTACAATGAAGTTCCGGCTCATCTTCGTAAAGTTAAGCCGGCTCTTGGGGGCTACACAAGGCGCTCTCCAAATCTACAATGAAGTTCTGGCTCATCTTCGTAAAGTTAAGCCGGCACTTGGGGGCTACACACGGTGCTTTCCAAGTTTACAGGGAAGTTCCGGCTCATCATTTTTATACTGACCCGGATTTGGGGGCCACCCTTGATCTACTCTTCAACTAAGTACTGGCTTAATATATATATTTACCCGATACTTGGGGGCTACAAGCTAAGGCAATTTGAATTATGACAAGGATTGGAAGATCCGGTCTACTATTTGCAATATTAAACCAGCTCTTGGGGGCTACATAAGGGTACAAGGAAAAGCAAAAGCAGGAGGAGTACCTCATATTTTTTCTTCATCAGACCAACAAGTTTGAGCTCCATGTTCCGGCTTGTGGAGAGGCGGTTCAGATAACCAACATGTAACTCATCTGCAGTTAGCTTCTCCAACACGGGGAATTCACTATCAAGCTTCTCAGGCGAGGAAGCTTCAGCCTTGCTGGTGTGTTTTGTCAGTACATGAGGCTCGGGAGATTGATAAACCGTCCCAGTGATGATAACGTCTGGAAGCACTGTGTCTTCGACGGCTGTTGAAGGACTGGGCGGCTTAGGATCGGCCCTTGGAGGGCTTTCAGTTGCCATGTCATGATCAGCCGGCTCAGAGGGCTGATGTGTATCTTCAGGCGCATCTTTCATAACGTCAGTGGGCTCAGCATGAGTTGAAGGGGAGTCCGGCTTAGCAATCTCCGGCTCTTGGGCAGTAGGAGCAGCGGTAGATCCGCCGGTCTTCCTTCGTTTTGCTTGAGCCCTGGAAAACAAAAAGAGTGTCACATAGAGGACAAGGATGGTAAAAAGGTATGGTGCAAATACAAAGGTACGCACTCTGGGTTGATCTTCAGAGGAGGCAGCTTGGTTGCAGTAGAGTCGCCAGATGAAGGAGGCGTCTCCTAAAAGAAGGTTAAGACGATGAAAGCTGAGTAAGGTTATAATGAAAGACCTAAGAAACTGGACTTAGTTAAAAGAGTACCTCAGCCGGCCATTTCCGCAGAGCCGGAGAATTTGATAAGCCGGCCAAAAGCTCTTCAGAGCCGGCGCTCCGGGTCTGACGTTGGGAGTTGTGCTGTTGCTTTTTCAAAACAAAATTGGGGTCTAAATAAGCAAGAGGATGAGAAAATGGGACTTTCCGGATGACCCGCCGTATTTTCTCTGGTGGAAAGTTTTCTGAGTCAGAGGAAATGTAGGTTACCTCAGGGGCGTCTGCATGGCTTGTTTCCGTTTCTTCCTGTGAATAATTGTTGTCAATAAGTTGCATAAAGAGACGGCCAAGGGAGTCAAGTTTTACCTCTGAGTCGTCAAGCTCAGGCGGTTCCTGAGCGGCAGTTTTCTTCTTCTGGACACGGGTTTTACCCACCTTAGGCTTCCTCACAGGAGGGTTATACTTCTTCTTCTAGAAAGAAGAGCCGGCCTGCACATAAGCCGCCGAAAAGGTTAAAGGGAGCAAGGTAAAAGGTTAAGACAATAATGGCCAATTTTGTGGAAAAAGATTTCTTACAGCTGGAGCCGGGTTCTTGACACAGAAAGGTTTCAGCCCAACCTTGTTGCAAACTGCTTGCTTTTCGCCAAGAAGTGTTTTGACGGAGGACTTGATGTCTTGTTCTGTCAGAGGGGTGGTATTGAAGTAGAGAGTATCATTGGGCTCACCCGTGAATTGGTGCATGAGTCGGTCACGCCGGCTCAGTGGCAAGATCTTCCAGCTAACCCAGCAGCGGGTTAAGTCGACGCCAGTTAAGCCGTTGGCCATTAAGGCCCTGATCTTCGCGAAAGCTGGAGCATATTTCGCTTGCTCTGCGGCGGACATCCGGTCTGGGAAATCTCCAGTGGTGCAAAGCCGGGTAGGACGATAACCTGACAGCGGATTTTCTTCTTTGGGAGAAGTGTCCTTGCAGTAAAACCAAGTCTTGTTCCAATCCTTGGGGTGACTTGGCAAGATAGCTGCTGGGTAAGGCAAATCTCTCCGTCTCTGGATAGAGACGCTGCCAAGCTCCAAACTTGGTCCAGCCGCCACTTCAGTTTGGCGGTTGACGTAGTAATAATCACGGAAGAGGTCAACAGACGGCTCTTCTTGCAGGTAAACTTCACATAAGACTTGAAACTGACACATATTGGTGACAGAGTTTGGGCCTATGTCTTGAGGGTGAAGCTTGAAAAAGTGAAGAACGTCTCGGAAGAATTTTGACCCGGGCGGGCTAAACCCACGAAGGAGGTGATCAGTGAATACGACAACTTCTCCTTCCTTGGGAGTAGGTCTTATCTCTGGCCCAGGAACCCGCCAATGTATAACTTCCTGAGCCGGCAGGATACCCGATTCTACAAAGTCGAGTAGAAGTTGCTCGGTGACTCCGGAGCCGACCCAATCGCAGGATGAGGGAGCTCTCGACATTATGGCGGATCAAACTGCGAGAAGGCGCAGAGTATGGCGGGTTAGAAAAATATTAACTAGTCAGGGCAGCTGTGGTCAACATAGTGGTGAGGTGTTAAGCCGCTGAAGTGTTTTTATCAGAGAGCCGCCAATGCAATGGCGGGTTAGATGGACAAGGCAATGTTGGAAAATACAGTTAAGTGCAGATAAACAGGTTTTCGCATATTGCTTCTATAGCTGCAAGATCTACGGGCGAAGGTAAAATGAAATATATTCAAAAACCTAAAAAGACAGAGGAAGAACAGGTGGACAACGCGCAGTGGAGATTGGTATGTAGATCTAAAGTAAGCGGGCATTGACAATAAAAGGATGGCTGCGACGGATAAGCAGCATTACAAGATTCAAGAAGATGCTTGGAGGGTTTGCACTACGAAGAACACCTTGATGAATAGCAGGGAAAAACGATGAGCTCGGGGGACCCTAATGGAGATGACTCCAGATTTAATGAGAGCTGAGAAGGGTACCTCGTGGATGCGGACGGGCTGACGGAGTTCTGGTCCGAATCAGGTTGATGCAGCGGCCGGTGTTGGGGACGACGGCGAAGTCCGGTTAGTTGCGGCGGAGCTCCGGAGGTGCGGCTGTTGGAAGGAGGAAGAAGAAGACGTGGCGGCGGAGAAGGAAAAAGGGGGCCCCTTCGTATCCCTATTTAAGAGATGGGATGGCAATAGTGCGCGCGAGAATCAAGGAAGCACAGTGATGATTGACCGAAGAGGGCGCCTCGATTTTCGGGCGGACCGTTTAATGAGAATATCAATTGCGGACGTCACGGAATCTTTTTAGCATATTCGGTGTGACATCATGGCGGGTTATAAGTTTTCTTTTCCAGGTAACGGAAATGTGAGACTCGCCGCCAAATGAGTTTGAAGATTGACATGAGCAGGCTCAAATCAACTTGGGGCCTAATGTTGGGGATATAACCCCGTGGTAAGACCCGCGCAGGAGGGGCCGGGTCGTAATAGGCGGCTCGTAGCCAAGACCTATAAGGTGGGCCGGAAGATGAAGACCAGGCCGCATGGCGGCTTACCTGACGGGCCAAGACAAAGGCCCAGAGACAGAAGATGGTGTGAAGACCCGGGCGGTTAAGCCGCCCGGAGATGGCTTGCCCAAGACGGCAAGGCGACTTAGAGACAGGATCAACTACGATGTATGAGTCGGTTTAGGACTCGTGTAACCCAGAGCCTTGATCTCCTATATAAAGGTGAGACTCTGGGGCGGCTTAGAGAAGAAACCAATCAATCGAGAACTAGGTCAAGCGAATCCGCTCCCTTGTAATCGATACTTCAATCAATACAGCACAAGCAGGACGTATGCTTTTACCTCTTCTTGAGGGGCCGAACCTGGGTAAACTCGTGTCCCTCGTCTCGACCAACCCCTTTGAGTCCACCGTCTTAGCGATGGCCTCGAACCTAAGTCTTCGGACATCTGCCGTGACAAAACCACGACAGTTTCAATGGTGAACATCTCCATGTTGATCATATCTACGATATGACTCATGTTCGACCTTTCAGTCTCCTGTGTTCCGAGGCCATGTCTGTACATGCTAGGCTCGTCAAGGTTAACCCAAGTATTCCGCATGTGTAAATCTGGCTTACACCCGTTGTATGCGAACATAGAGTCTATAACACCCGATCATCACGAAGTGCTTTGAAATGACGAACCTTCGCAACGGTGCATACTTGGGGAGAACAAAATTTTATCTTGAAATTTTAGTGAGAGATCATCTTATAATGCTACCGCCGTTCTAAGCAAAATAAGATGCATAAATAGGATAAACATCACATGCAAATCATATAAGTGACATGATATGGCCATCATCATCTTGTGCTTTTGATCTCCATCTCCAAAGCACCGACATGATCTCCATCGTCACCGGCATGACACCATGATCTCCATCATCATGATCTCCATCATCGTGTCGTCATGTGGTTGTCGCGCCAATTATTGCTTCTACAACTATTGCTAACTCATAGCGATAAAGTAAAGCAAAAGAAGGCAAAAATAATTAAAGACAACCCTATGGCTCCTGCCGGTTTCCATACTCATCGACATGCAAGTCGTGATAATCTATACAAAACATGATCATCTCATACATCACATATATCACATCATGTCATTGGCCATATCACATCACAACATGCCCTGCAAAAACAAGTTAGACGTCCTCTACTTTGTTGTTGCAAGTTTTACGTGGCTGCTATGGGCAACTAGTTAGAACCGTTCTTACCTACGCAAAGCCACAATGGTGATATTCAAGTTGCCTTTTAACCTTCTACAAGGACCGCCTCTATCGAATCCGATTCAACTAAAGTGGAAGAGACAGACACCCGCAACCATCTTTATACAACAAGTGCATGTCAGTCGATGGAACCGGTCTCTCGTACGCGGACGATTAAGGTCGGTCCGAGCCGCTTCATCCCACAATACCACCGAATCAAGATAACACTAAGGAAGTAAGCAATCTGAACATCAATGCCCACAAACTCTTTTGTGTTCCACTTGTGCATGTTATCTACGCATAGACCTAGCTCTGATGCCACTATTGGGGAACATTGCATGGGAAACAAAAAAATTCCTACGAAAACCCAATATCTATCTATGGAGATCAACCGCTACAAGAGGGGGAGTGCATCTACATACCCTTGTAGATCGCTAAGCGGGAAGCATTAAGAAACGCGGTTGGTGTAGTCGAACGTCTTCACGATCCAATCATGATCCGTCCCGTGATCCAATCTTGTTCCGTTCTGATCTAGCGCCGAATGGGACGCCACCTCCGCGTTCAGCACACGTACAACTCGATGATGTCTCCGCCTTATTGATCCAGCAAGCAAGGGCAGAGAGGTAGATGAGTTCTCCGGTAGCACGACGGCGGGGTGGCGGTGGTGGTGGAGCTGTCCCGGCAAGGCTTCACCAAGCACTACCGAAACAAATCTAGAGGAGAAAAACGATCTAGGGGAGAGGGAGGGCTGTGCCGTGGCTTGTGGTGCGGCTACCGTCCCTCTCCTCTCATATATATAGGGAGAAGGGAGGACGGGGTCAGCGCCCTAGGGTTCCCCCTAGGGGGGCGGCGCCCCAAGTCTGGCCTGGCCCCCAAGTTTGGGTGGCCGACCCCCTTAGGGTTTGCCCCACCAGCCCCTTGGCCGCATGGGCCTAGGTGGGAGGGGCGGCCAGCCCACCAGGGGCTGGTGCGCCCCCTCTCACAGCCCATGGGGCCCTCCGGGGCAGGTGGACCTACCCGGTGGACCCCCGGAACACTTCCGGCATCCCTGTCACAAAACCGATAAGTCCCGGAACCTTTCCGGAACTTGAATACCAACTTCCCATATATTAATCTTTACCTCCGGACCATTCCAGAACTCCTCGTGACGTCCGGGATCTCATTCGGGACTCCGAACAACTTTCGATCACCAACATGTATAACTCAATAATACCAAATCGTCACCGAACGTTAAGTGTGTAGACCCTCAGGGTTCGAGAACTATGCAGACATGACCGAGACACATCTAAGGCCAATAATCAATAGCGGGACCTGGATGCCCATATTGGTTCCTACATATTCTACGAAAGGACTTTGCTACTATCCTTTACCACACTTGTGCCTCAAAGTGGCACCATGTTCCTCATGTAGAGATTCTCATGATATATCACTTTCATATGCTAGTGGGAATTACGTATTCATTATTTCAAACTTGTCTTGTATATTCCTATGATGGGCTTCCTCAAATGCCTGAGGTCTTCATGAGCAAGAAAGTTGGATGCACACCCCACTTAGCTTCATTTGAGCTTTCATACACTTATAGCTCTAGTGCATCATTTGCATGGCAATCCCCACTCCTTGCATTGACATCTATCGATGGGCATCTCCATAGCCCATTGGTACGCCTAGTTGATGTGAGACTATCTTCTCCACTTCCTACCCCTTTGATATCTACCACCATACTTTATTCCACCTAAATGCTATGTCCAATGGCTCACACTCATGTATTGCGTGAAGAATAAAAAGTTGATGCATATTGAAAAAGTACAAACCAATTGCCTAACTTGGACACCGTGGTGCTTGACATTTGTATGAATGCGGTGAAGATGGAGCCATGCCTTGATAATACAATAAGATGAATGGGGGGGGGGTAAACATTTCTTATGAATCATATAATTTTAGGAATTAACAATTCGGTTTCTTACACTTTGAATATTGTTATGTTAATATTTGTTGATTCATCTTTTCTCAATAAGCATACCTGAATAAGATTACATAGTGGATAGCATGTCACATCAAAAATTCTATTTTTATCATTTACCTACTCGAGGATGAGCAGGAATTAAGCTTGGGGATGCTTGATACGTATCCAACGTATCTATAAATTTTGATTGTTCCATGCTGATATATTATCATTCTAGGATACTTTTTGGGTCATTATTTACCAATTTATAATATTTTTGAGCACTAACCTATTGACCTAGTGCCTAGTGCCAGTTACTGTTTTCTGCGTGTTTTTGCCTTTGGAGGTTTACTGTACCAAACGAAGTCCAATTGCCACGAAACTTTTTGATGATTTTTTCTGGTTTATATGAAGACCTAGAAGCTTTGGAAGGAAGCCGGGAGGCGCACGAGGGCCCCACCACACATCAGGGCGTGCCCTGGGGGGGGGGGGGGGGGCGCTCTGATATGTCGTGGCCCCCTCGGGCACCTCCCGACGTCCCTCTTCGGCCTATAAATTCTCTAATATTCTGAAAACCCTGGAGGCAGTCCCAAAACCCTTTTTCCGCCGCCGCAAGTCTCTGTCCCGTTGCGAGGCCATATGGAGCTCCATTTCGGCACCCTGCCGGAGGGGGGATCGATCACGGAGGGCCTCTTCATCAACCTTGCTTCCCTCATGATGATGTGTGAGTAGTTCACCATAGACCTACGGGTCCATAGCTAGTACCTAGATGGTAATCTCTCTCTTATGATGTTCAATACAATGGTCATCACATCTTCGCTTTGATCTATCCGATGTAATCCTATTGTGCAGTGTGTTTGTTGGGATCAGATGAATTCTGGGTTTATGTTTAGATTATTCATGAAAAGTATTTGAGATACCTTTGAATTATATTATCTCTTAAGTGCATGATCATTATAGCTTCGTAATGCTCTCCGATCTATTGACATGCTTTGGCCAAGTAGATTGATATTTCATCGGTGGGAGTGGTGCGTTGTGGTAGGTTCAACCTGGCAAATTTCTATATCCCAATGACAAAGTAGGGGACAAGAAATGTCTTTTGTTGAGAAAAGTTGCATGGGAAACAAAAAAATTCCTACGAACACCCAAGATCTATCTATGGAGATCAACAACTACGAGATCGCTAAGCAGGAAGCGTTAAGAAACGTAGTTGGTGTAGTCGAACGTCTTCGCGATCCAATCACAATCCGTCCCATGATCCAATCTTGTTCCGTTCCGATCTAGCGCCGAATGGACGGCACCTCCGCGTTCAGCACATGTACAACTCGATGATGTCTCCACCTTGTTGATCCAGCAAGCAAGGGTGGAGAGGTAGATGAGTTCTTCGACAGCATGACGGCATGGTGGCGGTGGTGGTGGAGCTGTCCCGGCAGGGCTTCACCAAGCATTACCGAAACGAATCTAGAGGAGAAAAATGATCTAGGGGAGAGGGAGGGCTGGCTCGTGGCTTGTGGTGCGGCTGCCCTCCCCGTCCTCTCATATATATAGGGGGAAGGGAGGAGGGGGCCAGCGCCCTAGGGTTCCCCCTAGGGGGGCGACGGCCTAGATGGGGGTGGCGCCCCAAGGGTGGCTTGGCCCCCAAGTTTGGGTGGCCGGCCCCCTTAGGGTTTGCCCCACCAGCCCCTTGGACGCATGGACCTAGGTGGGAGGGGCTGCCAGCCCACCAGGGGCTGGTGCGCCCCCTCTCACAGCCCATGGGGCCCTCCGGGGCCGGTGGACCCACCCGGTGGACCCCCGGAACACTTCCGGCATCCCTGTCACAAAACCGGTAAGTGCCGGAACCTTTCCGGAACTTGAATACCAACTTCCCATATATCAATCTTTACCTTCGGATCATTCCGGAACTCCTCCCGACGTCCGGGATCTCATCCGGGACTCCGAACAACTTTCGGTAACCAACCTATATAACTTAATAATACCAGATCGTCACCGAACGTTAAGTGTGCAGACCCTACGGGTTCGAGAACTATGCAGTCATGACCAAGACACCTCTACGGTCAATAACCAATAGCGGGACCTGGATGCCCATATTGGTTCCTACATATTATACACAGATCTTTATCGGTTGAACCACGATGTCAAGGATTCAATCAATTCCGTATGTAGTTCCCTTTGTCTGTCGGTATGTTACTTGCCCGAGATTCGATCGTCGGTATCTCCATACCTAGTTCAATCTCGTTACCGACAAGTCTCTTTACTCGTTCTGTAATACAAGATCCCATGACTAACTCCTTAGTCACATTGCTTGCAAGCTTCTTGGGATGCTGTATTACCGAGTGGGCCCAGAGATACCTCTCCGTCACACGGAGTGACAAATCCCAGTCTCGATCCACGCCAACTCAACAGACACCCTCGGAGATACCTGTAGAGCACCTTTATAGTCACGCAGTTACATTGTGATGTTTGATACACACAAGGCAGTCCTCCGGTGTCTGGGAGTTGCATGATCTCATGGTCGTAGGAACTTATATTTGACATGGATAAAGCAGTAGCAATAAACTAGAACAATCAGATGCTATGCTTATGGTTGGGTCTTGTACATCACATCATTCTTCTAATAATGTGATCCCGTTATCAAATGACAACTCATGTCCATGGTCAGGAAACCTTAACCATCTTTGATCAACGTGCTAGTCTAGTAGAGGCTCACTAGGGACACAGTGTTGTCTATGTATCCACACATGTATCTGAGTTTCCAATCAATACAATTATAGCATGGATAATAAACGATTATCATGGACAAGGAAATATGATTATAACTATTTTATTATTGCCTCTAGGGCATATTTCCAACATCTTTGTGTTGTTGCTACTAAGGATAAAATGATGGGGTTCATACATATTGTTCGAGTTTACTTTGTCTACATCATGTCATCGTTCTCCAAGCATTACTCTGTTTACTTAATACTCTAGATGCATGCTGGATAGCGGTCGATGAGTGGAGTAATAGTAATAGGTGTAGGCAGGAGTCGGCCTATTTGCTTATGGACGTGATGCCTATATATACATGATCATTGCCGTGAACATCGCACAACTATCCGCTCTTTTGTCAATTGGCCAACAGTAATTTGTTTACCCACCGTATGATGCCTACATGAGAGATGTCGCTAGGGAACACTATGGCCCCCCGGGTCTATTCTCTTATATACTCGCAAACACTATATTTACCTTGCTGCCTTTATTTACTTTTTATTTATTTTGCAATTTATATTTATCAACAATTATCTACACAAATCATTTGCTTGCAAATAACGAGATTAAGGGGATTGACAACCCTCTTGCCCGCGTTGGGTGCAAGTCGTTTGTTCATTTGTGTGCTGCCGCTGAACACGGTTGAGGATTGATATTCTTATTGGTTCGATAAACCTTGGTTTCATAACCGAGGGAAATACTTATCCGCATTGTGCTGCAATTACCCGTTCCTGTTCACGGAAAACCCAACGCAGATCACAAGTATGAGTACTCTTCACGATCCAATCGCGATCCAATCCGATCTAGCGCCGAACGGACGGCACCTCCGAGTTCAGCACACATGCGGCTCGATGACGTATCCTCTTTCTTGATCTAGCAAGAGAGGGAGGAGAAGTAGATGGGATCTCAACCAGCACGACGGCGTGGTGGAGATGGTGGTGGAGCAATCCCAGCAGGGCTTCGCCAAGCGCCTCTGGAACTACGAACGAGGAAGAACGGGAGAGAGGGGAGGCCACAGGGCGTGGTAATTGTTGTGTCCAACCCTTGTGCCTCCTCTTCACTATATATAGGGGTATTGGAGGTCTGGGGGCGCAACCCTAGCCCCTCCTCCAAGGAGGGGAGGAGGCCAAAGGGGGAGGAGTGCCCTCCAAGCCAAGTGGAGGGCCCTCCCCCTTAGGGTTTCCCTTCCCCTAGGCGCATGGGCCTTAGGGGGCTGGGACGCCTGGCCCAATAAGGCTAGGGAGGCCCCTAAAGCCCATGCACGCCCTAGGTTCTGGAGGGACCCTTCCGGAATCCTCCGGAACCGTCTGGAACCTTCTAGAACCTTCCGGAAGCTTTCCGGTACAATACCGGTAAAACCCGTAACTTTTTCGGTAGCCAAAATATGACTTCCCATATATAATTCTTTACCTCCGGACCATTCCGGAGCTTCTCGTGACATGCGGGATCTCATCCGGGACTCCGAACACCATTCGGTCACCAACTTGAATATCCCAATACTACTCTAGCGTCACCGAACGTTAAGCGTGCGGACCCTATGGGTTCGAGAATCATGTGGACATGACCGAAACACCTCTCCGGTCAATAACCAATAGCGGGATCTTGATGCCCATATTGGTTCCCAAATAATCCACGAAGATCATTATCGGTCGAACCACGATGTCAAGGATTCAGTCAATCCCGTATTCAGTTCCCTTTGTCCAGCGGTATGCTACTTGCCCGAGATTCGATCGTCGGTATCTCCATACCTAGTTCAATCTCATTACTGACAAGTCTCTTTACTCGTTCTGTAATACAAGATCCCATGACTAACTCCTTAGTCACGTTGCTTGCAAGCTTCTTGTGATGTTGCATTACCGAGAGGGCCCAGAGATACCTCTCCGTCAAATGGAGTGACAAATCCCTGTCTCGATCCATGCCAACCCAACAGACACCCTTAGAGATACCTGTAAAGTACCTTTATGATCACCTAGTTACAAAGTGACGTTTGATACACACAAGGCATTCCTCCGGTTTCAGGGAGTTGCATGATCTCATGGTCTTGGGAACAGATACTTGACATGAAGAAAGAAGTAGCAATAAACTAATACGATCAAATGCTATGCTTATGGTTGGGTCTTATCCATCACATCATTCTCCTAACGATGTGACCCCGTTATCAAATGACAACTCATGTCTATGGTTAGGAAACCTTAACCATCTTTGATCAACGAGCTTGTCTAGTAAAGGCTCACTAGGGACACGGTGTTGTCTATGTATCCACACATGTATCTGAGTTTCCGATCAATACAATTCTAGCATAGATAATAGACGTTTATCATGAACAAGAAAATATGATAATAACCAATATATTATTGCCTCTAGGGCATATTTCCAACAGTCTCCCATTTGCACTAGAGTCAATAATCTAGTTCACATCGCCATGTGATTCGCACCCAATGAGTTCTGGGGTTTGATCATGTTTTGCTTGTGAGAGAGGTTTTAGTCAACGGGTCTGTAACATTGAGATCCATGTGTACTTTGCAAATCTATATGTCATACTGTAGATGCTACTACCGCGCTCTAATTGGAGCAATTCCAAATGAACGCTCCACTATACGTATCCGGTTTATGACTCAGGGTCATCCGGATTGGTGTCAAAGCTTGCATCGACGTAACCCTTTACGACGAACTCTTTATCACCTCCATAACCGAGAAAATATTTCCTTAGTACTCTTTAGGTACCTAAGGATAATTTTTACTGCTGTCCAGTGATCCACGCTGGAGCACTCTTGTACCCCCTTGCCAGACTTATGGCAAGGCACACATCACATGAGGTACACAACATGGCATACAATATAGAGCCTATGGCTGAGGCATAGGGGACGACCTTCGTCCTTTCTCTTTCTTCTGCCATGGTTGAGCTTTGAGTCTTACTCAACTTCACACCTTACAATACATGCAAGAAATCTTTCTTTGAATGATCCATTTTGAACGCCTTCAAAATCTTGTCAAGGTGTGTGCTCTGTGAAAGTATTATCAAGCGTCTTGATCTATCTCTATAGATTTTGATGCTCAATATGTAAGCAGCTTTACCCAGGTCTTCCTTTGAAAAACTCCTTTCAAACAACCCTTTATGCTTTCCAGAAATTCTACATCATTTACGATCAACAATATGTCATCCACATATACTTATCAGAAACGCTATAGTGCTCCCACTCACTTTCTCGTAAATACAAGTTTCTTCATAAACTTGTATAAACCCAAAAGCTTTGATCACCTCATCAAAGCATATATTCCAACTCCGAGATGCTTGCACCAGTCCATAGAAGGATCGCTGGAGCTTGCATGACTTTTAGCATCCTTAGGATTGACCTAACCTTCCAGTTGTATCACATACAACCTTTCCTCACACTACTGGAATCACAAAATTTGCCGTCAGTCAGTTCTTTGCCGTCTGCTAGCTGACTGCAAAGAAGGTCTTTGCCGTCAGCTTCCAAAAAACAGACGAGAAAGAAGGCACCGATGGCAAAGATATTATTTGCCATCAGTGCATTCCTTGCCGTCTGCTGGCAGACGGCAAAGAGACCAACGACAGACGGCAAAGAGCCCGAGTGCAAGTGCCTATTACAGAACTTACGTCACGAGGCTCGGGTGCATGCTGTTCGAGACTACTACGCCACGAGTGGTGTTAAGAAGGACAAGTCGTCGTGCCGTGATAAGTTTCTGTAGAAGCATCAGTATATGAAGGTAATTACCTATTCTTAAGGCCTTGTACTCCCTCCGTCACAGTTTAGAAGGCATGCACGTGTATCTAGGTCGTCAATTTGACTAACTTAATAAGAGTCATATATTACAAAAAATATATCATTAGAAACTTTAGATGTTCTATTTTCCAATGATATAATTTTTATGTTAAACAATATATTTTATATAAGTCAAATTGACGACCTATGTACACGTGCATGCCTTCTAAACTGTGACGGAGGGAGTACTTAGTTTCCTTGATTTGATTCGTAGGCGTAGCGCTCAAATTTCTCTTTACTAACTTAGGTGCCCCCGAGATGGTGTGCGGATAAGATGGATTGTTGGGAGGCGTTGGTGGATGAGTGGTGCACAGACCACTGTCGAGCCGTCCACGACAATGCGAAGGACCGGCGTGCCCAAATGGTTGGTGTGCCACACCATCAAGGCAGCGCCAACTTATTTCAGTTCGGGCGGAACTGGGTATGTGGTTTGCTTCATGATTCATGCAATTCATTCTTCATGCTAGCTTGCACCCTTTACTAATACTTTGTTCCTCTCTTATAGGCGCGACACAATAACACGGAGGTTCCAGAGGTGTACGGCCTCTATGCCATGGCCCATACTGCCTCGTACAAGAAGGCCAAGGCATTCTCTGAGTCTGACCTGGACCATCCAGAAAAGTTCACCAACATCTCCTCCCACCACAATCTCGTGAGGTACAACGAGGAGGGGAAGGCGAGGAAAGGGGAGGACTTTAACCTGAGCCAGCATCCTTTCGATCCAGTGCCGGTGATGATATCTGGCGGCGGGAGGCCCCATGGCTCGATAGCCATTGGAGATGGACTGATACATTGTCCTCAAACCCTCTCGGAGATCAAGGTGCGCCAAACGAGCTCCTGTCCTGAGATAAGGACTCATCCACGGCCAGTTGATCTCGCCATCGAGGTTAGTTATAAGGACTCGGATATCTTTCCTCCATTAAATTGTGTGTGCGGCCATCGATGATTACAATGCTAACGAGTAGTGGTGTTGCAGGTTGCTCTTCATAAAGAGAGAGCGACAACCCAGGCGCTTCTGGAGGAGAGGGACCGGGTGGTGGCGGAGAAGGAACTGGCCGCGGAGGAGAAGATGGCTAGGTTGTTGGAGGAGGAGAGGGAATGGAATGAGGTGGCTTACCGGGCCATGTACGAGCTCCTCGTGGTAAGTTTCTTCTACATATTAGCCAAATCATGCACGTAAATGTTCGTTTCATTACTAACTAATATGACTGACTTGTCAAAACCAAATGTGCATTTTGTGTGCGAGAAGACCGGTCAGACCCCTCCGCCGATGCTAGTCATTACTACGGCGGGAACGGTGAGTTTCATTTGAATGGTCATTAGTTACTAGTCTTAACATTTGAGTGTCATCATGGTAACGAGACATTGCAACTAATATTTGGTGCAGCATAACTCCCGAGCCGCATCGCATGACCCTTCTCCAGGGCATCCTTCTCCAGGTGAAACCGGCCTGAGCAACCCCGGTGCTTCACCTCCGTGATGACGACGATGGTAAGTCCTGTGACGCCCTGGATTTGCTACTACAGTAAACTTTGTAATCAAGCTACAGTAATCTGAGGATTATGCTAATCTATTTTGCTAATCCATGTGTGAACACTGTTGAAATCAATCTCTCATTCAAATCCCAATGCAATTCAAAATTATTTGAAAATTGGAATTCAAAGTTTTGCAAAACCTCAAATTAAAAATCATGCTTAGATTGCAACTATTCCCTAAGCTATTCTAAAATTGGAACCAACATTTTATCGTATGGTTTTGTGCCTCAAAACTGTTTTAACAGATGCCAAAACAATTATTAAATGCCTTTCAATTATATAAATTCCCAGGGTAGTTTCAATTGCCCCCAATCTCTTTTGTGGCGCTGTCTAAAATTGCACTTTGAATTATGGGCATGATCACATATTTTTCATAGGTCCAATAGTGCTAGAATAAATAAACACAAAAACTAAATTAAAAGAAAAATAAAAACAAACACCCCCTCCACTGGGCCTGGCCCAGCCTGGCCTCCCCAACCGGCCAGCCACCAGGCCGGCCCACCCCGCCCCTACACCCCCCCACACCCAGAAACCCTAGCCCCAGCGCCCGCACTCCGCCCCTCTCCTCTCCCGATCCAAATCTGGATCGGGTCGACGCCCGCCGCCGGAGCGCCACCCCGTCGCCGTTGCCTCCTCATCCTCCTCCCCGCCGGCCCACATCGAGCCTCGCCGCCCCTCGCCCCTGCATCGCATGTGAGCACCGCGCGCCCGCGCCCCCCTGCTCGCCCTCGCCCCACGCGCCTCTCTGCGCGCTCGCTGCCCATGCCCCGCTGCAGCATCGGCCGCGCCGCGCGCGCTTTCGCTCGCCTGTGCCGCCGCTGACTGCGCCCCGGCCGCACCGCCGCGCTCACCCTCCCTCTCGCTGGGCGCCGCCGCGCGCACCGCACCCTGGCCCGCACCGCCGCGCCCCGCTCGCCTCCTGTCCCGAGCTGCCGTTGCCGCCCACGGCCGGGCCCGGGGACGCACCGGCCTGGACGCGCCCCCTCCGGCCGGCGCCTGGCCCCGTGCGCGCTCCCGCACCAGCCCGCACGCGCGCGCCCGCCTCAGCACCGCTGCGCCTGGCCGCCGCCGTTGCCCGTCACCGCCCCTCGTACCGCTCGTCGCGCCGCCGCCGCTGGCCACCCCCACCGCCGGCCACGGCCGCCCTGGCCATGCCCCGGCCTCCCCCCCGATTCGGTTTAGTGGGGCCTAACCCCCCCCCCCCCCCCCGAGACACTGACATGGGGGCCCCACCCCCCCAGAACTTAAAAAAATATAAAATATAAAAAAAAATAATAAAATAAAAACTAACTACTTAATTAATTAATTTAATAACTAATTAACTTAATTAAGTATGTTTAAATTAACTAATTAAGATTAATTAGCTTAATGACCAAATTAACTTAATTAATCTGCTAATTAAACTAAACAGTCAATGACAGTGGGACCCACACGTCAGTTTGACCAGGTCAACAGCACTGTTGACTGCTGACATCAGCATGACATCATAATGCTGATGTCATAATGCTATTTTCGAATTAAATTTAATCTGTTTTATTCCAGAATGTTAATAAAACTTTAAAAATTAATATAAAATAATCCGTAGCTCGGATGAAAAAGTTTCGAACATGAAAGTTGATCAGAATAATTCCACGAATCCGACTACGCTGTCCGTTAGTCTGTCGCATGCCTCTAGCATAGCAAACATCGAACCTTTCCATCGTTTCCGTCTGTCCGATAAAAGCCTGAGACCCGGGAAATATCGTCAGATATTCTTCCGACCCGTCTGCGACGTATAATACAACGTTAGTGCATGCCTAGCTCTGCATATTGCCATGTCATGCATCATGATGCATTTGTCTGCTTTATATTTATCATTTCTTCCCCCCTTTTCTTACCGGTAGACCCCGAGACTGACGCTGCTGCCGGGTACGACTACGCCGTTGACGATCAGCCCTTTGTCGCAGAGCAGCAAGGCAAGCAATCCCCCTCTTGAGCATTCCGATATCGCCCATTCCTTTTCCTCTTATTCTTGCATTAGATTTTGCTACTGTATTAGTTAGCTCCTATTCCGATGCATAGCCTGCTTTTGATAAACTGCTACTATACCTGCAATCATATCAACTGCTTAGTATAGGTTGATCAGTGAATCCCCAGTGACCCCTTAGTCCCAGTTGTCCCTGCTTCTTCATCGACGGCTCAACGACTCGAAGACTCGGTCAACCGACCGACAAGCCAGGCCCCTCACATCACCGCACACCCCTTAGTTGTACGACTCTGCAGCGCTACTATCGAGTACCGAGGGTGACACCTCGTGAAGTACTCATGATGCTAGCTCTGTAGTGTAGCTAGTCGGTCGTGGTTATCGAGGGTGATTCCTCCTTCGCCACTCCCGACGATGACTCTGTCGTGCAACCACTCAAACGTGGGACCCTCGAGGGTGATTCCTCTAAGTCCACATTGACGGTTTCATCGAGCGGGACCCTTTGAGGGTGATTCCTCAGGTTCCGTCTTGATGTTTTATACACACAGTTACTATGACCTGGTTTCAGAAACATGTTGGTGATGGGTCGGCCCTGAGGGGTACCCACGGTTTGATGTTGATGAGGCGTGGACGGGCAGGAGAGGCCCTTGCCACGGTCCTCGAGGCGGGGCGACGGACCGCACTTCATGGGTCGTGCTTTCCCCGCATTAATAAAATGCTAATGGGTTGGGTACTTGATCCGACTTAGGTCGTTGGCCTTAATACGCACTAACCTTCACGTGGGAGAAGTTATGGGTACTCAGCGTCGTTGTATCAGCCGAAGCTCTTCGGACGTCAGCAATGGAGCGGCGCGCGCCGGATTGGACTGGACGGTACAACTCTTGGACTGGAGTGTGCTAGGTCTGCTTCCGGCCGCCTTCGCATCGTGCAGGAGTGCAAGGGCAAGTGGGCCCACGAACCTGCGCGCTTAGGATTTAGACCGGCGGGCTGGCCTCTTCGTTGAGCCTAGGTGGGGCGACGACGTGCTGATATCCCGAGGCCGGGCATGACCCAGGAAAGTGTGTTCGGCCGAAGGTGATTCAGGCGTGTTGGGGAATATGTGGTGCACCCCTGCAGGGAAGAAATTATCTATTCGAATAGCCGTGTCCACGGTAACAGGACGACTTGGAGTTGTACCTTGACCTTATACAACTATAATTGTGATTTAATTTGAAATGAATGTGGCTCCGGGATTGCTTCCTCGCAAGGAGTCGAGGATGAATCTCTGGGCGTGGTTACTTAATAAAATTGCTACAATAATATGACTATCTATGAGATACCAGTCTACTCTCTTCTAATGCTGCAAGATGCTAGTCTTCGATAGGACTAGGCCTTCGCCCTATTCTTGCTTTCTGCAGTCAGTCCAGATATAACCCCTCCCCTTGATAATGATGCATATTTAGCATAGTCCTGATGTCAGTCTTGCGAGTACTTTGGATGAGTACTCACCGCTACTTTGCTTCCTCTTTCCCCCTCGATACGATTACCGCGTTCAGACGATGGAGCCCAGGAGATGGAGTACGCCGGAGACGACTACTACACCACCGCTTGAGCCTACTACTATGTGGAGGCCGCCCCCGAGCAGCAGTAGGATAGGAGGTTCCCAGGCAGGAGGCCTCGCCTCTTTCGATCCGTTGTTATGTTTGTGCTAGCCTTCTTAAGGCAAAACTTGTTTAACTTATGTCTGTACTCAGATATTATTTGCTTTCGCTGACTCGTGCTTGTCGAGCTTTGTATTCGAGCCCTCGAGGCCCCTGGCTTGTAATATGAAGCTGTATGACTTTAATTTGTGTCTAGTGTCGTGTTGTGATATTGATTAGTGAGTCCCTAATCTTGGTCGTACGCATTGCGTGATTGATTAGCGTACGGTCGAAATCGGGGGCGTCACAAGTTCTCTCCAGTGTTTTGCTTAACAAATGCATACTTAGCTTCGTACATGCTAATTAGCCCTAATATGCCACAGGCTTAGCTTATTTTCCCCAAAAAAGACATACTTAGCTAATTATCCTCCGAAATGACATAATTAGCTTATTTGGTTCATTTATGACATAATTAGCAGTTAGGTCAAAAATGGCATAATAACCATGGTTAGCTCATAAATGGCATAGACTTAGCTTATTTTCCTCCAAAATGAGATAATAGGCTAAGTTAGCTCAATAATGACCTAAGAGGAGAAAAAGAAAGAATAGAAGAAGAAGGAGAAGAAAAAGAAAGGATAAAAGAAGAAGAATGAGAAGGAAAAGGATAAAAAGATAGAAGAGAACAAGAAAGATGAGCTTCTTCTTTCTTTCTTTCTTCTTATTATTTTCCTTCTCTTTCTTCTTCTTCTTCTTCTTCTTCTTCTTTCTTTCTTTCTTTCTTTCTTTCTTTCTTTCTTCTTATTATTTTCCTTCTCTTTCTTCTTCTTCTTCTTCTTCTTCTTCTTCTAGTCTTCTTCTTCTTCTTCTTCTTCTTCTAGTCTTCTTCTTCTTCTTATTCTACTTCTTCTAACTTTCTTATTCCCATTTTGCAGATTTGATTCACTTCATGGAAGCTGGCATTGATGGACTGCTAGTGTTTAGTTTTTGTTTTAATTTGTGTTGATGAACAATGTGAAACTATATATGTATGTATATATGGATGAACAATGTGACTGCTTGAACTATGTATGGATGAATAGCTGGCATTGGTTCTTTTAATACGTGTTGGTTCATTTAATGGCCTATGTGACTGCTTGAACTATATATATCATGTATGTGTTGTGAAAATGTAGAGAAATAACATAAAACAAATTAAAAGGGGTAATATAGGAACTTTGCCATCTGCCAGCCAACGGCAAAGGCATTTGCTGTCAGCAGGCCGACGGCAAAGCTGCCACGTGGCAGCAACCTGTGCAACCTGGGAGCACCAGGTCTGAACCATTTGACCATTTTGCCGTCAGCTGGCAGACGGCAAAGAGGGAGCAGGCAGACGACAAAGACGGCAGACAGCAGTGACGTGCAGCAGCAGGACTGCTTACATAAGCTGGCAGACGGCAAAGTTTGCCATCAGCTGGCGGACGGGAAAGTCTGCCGTTAGCCACCTAACGGGGCTAACACCTGCACTTTGTCGTCAAGGATCTTTACAGCCCTGACGGTAAAGAGCTTTGTCGTCCGCTACTTCTTTGCAGACGACAAATCACTACTGCAGGATGCTGCTAACGCGACACATCAATCAGAGACCCTTCGACAAAACTGTGTGCGATGACCAAATCGCAAACAGTATAGTTATAGCTCCATCGCTAATGACGTAAACTGTGTGCGATGATGGGTCCATCAAATACGATCTAAAAAATAGTTGTGTGTGCGATGTTTGGCAAACAATTGGCCTAGATAAACTGTTTGAGATTGGATAATATAACACAAACGCTTATAAAAATACAAGTGTGTGTGATGTACGCCATACAGTTCAACCCGATAAACTGTTTGCGCTGATCAAGCAGAACACAAACAATTGTCCAGATGAACACGTGTGCGATAGACGGCATACAGGTCACTCGGATGAACTGTTTGTGATGAGGTAAAATAACATAAACGGTTACATAGATCAAGATGTGTGTGATAAACGGCATACATGCCACTGGGATGAACTGTGTGCGATAATCAAAAATAACACAAACGGTTATTCAGATCAAGATGTATGTGATGTACGTAGGCCACTCAGATGTGTTGTGGGAAAACGGTTCTGGATAAAGAACTGTTAGGGACTGATGAAATCATCACCGACGAATTTGGTTGTTTATTCCGTATGCGATGTGATTTGCTCAATCTGCCCACAAACATCTATGCTCTATTTAGAAGAACATGATTGCATAACCAAATTAATCATCCAATACACACATAACATTGGCGCACACCTTAATAAACTATTACATGCATAATAAACTTATCCCTCTAAAACTACGAATATTTCTTAGAGGGAGTATGAGAATTGAGAAACGATCATCAAATCATCTACTTCTTGTGACGCTTGCCGCCAGCACTCTGCTTGTGGCTCGATTCCTCGTTGTCTTCAGGTAGGAGGCACTTCCTCATGTCAACGATCCGCCTGAACATCTCGTAGCATGTGTACGCTTGCTTGGCCGCGTTCTGGAGGTGATATTCATCCAGTTTCTTCACCCAGCCCCTTTGCCAGACATGCTTGTTCTTGTCGCACTCAGCCTTCATGTCAGCATAGTAGGGGTCGATGATGGCCTCGGCCATGTCAACATGGGAGTCCATGTGCTTCTTGCTGCTCCAGACCCTGTAGTGGCCGCGGATGTGGACAAGCTTCTGGCAGGCCAAGCCCGAAGTCTTGAGCACCTTTGGATCGTTGGCGCTGTCCACCATAGCGAACCTGTAGTGGAGGCTGTTGACAAACCTGATGAAACGATCGCAAGGCACTGTGGCCAGGCAGTAGTGGTAGAGGAGGACGTGATGGCCCACGCACAACTGGGCAACGACAACCTTCTGATCATGCTCGGCACGACCGCCGGTGTAAGCGAGGTCGAAGCCGACCACTTTGTACTTGTCATCCACATGAAGCAGCCGCTCCATGGTGTCAATGGAGTCCTCCACCATGCCCTGGTCGTTGGTGTACACCACC
The DNA here is from genome assembly GCA_039707655.1 of Elymus sibiricus. Lineage (NCBI taxonomy): Eukaryota > Viridiplantae > Streptophyta > Magnoliopsida > Poales > Poaceae > Elymus > Elymus sibiricus. The sequence continues at coordinate 193,216,383 of CM077663.1, read as the reverse complement.
GTGAGGTCCGTCTTCCTCATGTGGGTCTCCACATGATGCACGCCAAACTCCATTGGAGCGCCGCTGGATATCCTCTCTGTATGCGTCGTCGAGGGTGTGCTTATTGTGTTCTGGGGCGCGATCGAAAGTGTGAAGAGACTATGGTTAATGGCCGTGGGTATAAATGGGGGCCGGACGTCCTGGAAAACCGGCACGTCCGGATGGCAGTTTTTGCAGCGCGTGATTCAGTCGTGGAGCACGTAACTGCATGGGATGACGCGCGTGGCGCAACCACATGCATATGGAGCCCCGAACGTGATCGTGGGCCGGCCCCAACCGCTAGAAGAGCGCATGCGGAGGGGCGCGAGAGCAGAGCACGTGCAGGGGCACGAGAGCAGAGCACGCGCAAGGACGCGAGAGCAGAGCACACGCAGGGACGCGAGGTCAAACCAGATCACTATGTACTTGTCCTTGTCAAGTAACAGGTCCATGACGTTGGAGTTCTCCATCCAGATCGGATGTTTGGTGTACACCACGAACGGACAGGGCGTGTCCACTACGGCATGCATGGTGAACTGGCACTCATCATCGGCAGCCACTGGGAGCGCCATTGGAGCCGCGCAGGATACCCTCGGTCGTGGTTCTGCTTCTTAAGGTCCGGATATTAATCGTCAATTGCATATTGATGTCCAGATATTAATCGGCCATTGCATACTAAGGAAAAGATAGTACTACCAAAATAAGAGCTCCCTCATAAGATGTCATTTGCAGGGTTGTATGTGATACCCGGCAAATAGGTCGTTTGGACGAACTGTTTGTGTTGATCAAAAGTAACACAAACGATTCTGCGTAACAAGATGTGTGTGATACCCGGCAAACAGGTCAGTACTCGGAATTGGGTGGGAAGGCCGATAAAAAGACAGACGATTCCTGATAATAAGGTGTGTGTGATGTGTCCTATGGGCAAACACTTGCTTGCACCCAATTGTCTGCATATAGCATCGATGCTCTGTCTACAGAACAACATCATGATTGCATAACCTAAATAAACATCCAATTACATTACTGACTACAGATAACATTTGCACACATCAATTAACAAGTAGATGCATACTAAACTAGTAGTGACGATCATCAAATCATTCATCTATAGTTCTTGTGACGAGGGGTGCCGATCGGCGCAGGACGGAGGCACTTCCTCATGTCAACGATCCGCCTGCACATCTCGTAGCTTACGTACGCGTCCTTGGCCGCGTACTTGACGTGACCTTCATCTAGTCTTCGGACCCAGGCGCGGTGCCAGGCAACCTTCTTCTTGCAGACATCCTTCATGCCTCTGTAGTAGGGGTCGATGATGGCGCGGGTGCGACTGGGAAGGACGGTGCGGGTTTTGTTAAGCGGGAACGATGGTGAGGGTTTTCTCGGCCAGAATAATAATGTGCTTTGGAGGCGACGGTTCAGTAGACACAGCCGTTTACGATAAGTGTAACCACGGTTAAATGGACTGCCGTGGTCCGTGTAAATCCTACTGCCGTAGACTCTAAGATAAGCATAAATATTCCATCACTAAGTAAGTCAAGCATTTTTTACCATAATATGCATAGTGTAAAAAAAAATGCCAACACTAAAATGTAGCTGTTCGTGCTGTGGGCAAACAGTTGCTAGTAGTAAATTGTGTGGGGACTCTAAGATAAGCATAAATATTCCATCAACCAAACTGATTGCAGCTCAAGACTGCAATTACATTGCTCTACGTATTAGTTCATAAAACAGAGTCTCACCGACATCTAGATCAACACATAATAAACATACTCAAGCAGAGATATAAGACGCACAAACTATAGATAGCTAGGGTAGTGCTGGCGTCAGAACATGTATATATAACTCAATCCTAATCGTACCCACCAACAACGTAAACTTTCTCCAGGTACTCCGCGTACGCGGCGTGCGCCACCCTCCGAGAATACTTCTGCTTGAAAGAGCCAACGGCTCGTCCTCTAGCATGCGCCAGAATACTTGCAAACACGGGGTTAAGCCTTTGGGCGCAGAACGGGCATCCGAACCCCCCATTCCGGGTCCTGATACGACGATTATGCGTTCTCGCATAGAGCTCCTTGAGATTTTGTTTCTTGTACCTTCTCTGGTCGTACTTATCGCTGCCAACGTCGTCAGATAGCACCTATACATATAATAAAAAATCATGGCATTGATGAATAAAATGCTTAATTTGATATCACAAACAACTTAGTGCAACAAAATTATTAACTAATGACTTTAAATGCATGAACCGGTTATTTTCAAACAAACAAGGAACTTTGAAGTAAGTACTACTCCATATTATCACTAAAGTAGTGATCTACATGCTCTTATACAATGTTTATTTACAAATGGGTACATGTACAATCATCTATGTAGACGGATTATTAGCAAAATGATCATTTGTACAGGTCAACCATTAAGTCACTATAAAACCTTAGACATAATACTAGCATAATCGTATGTACGGTTGTCACTTATCCAAGTCACTTATCATTTACCTACCAAACAATCAATACGTACACACTAACACGGATCTATCGAATCTTACTCTGATTACATGGATTGAAATAACATGAACCCCGGACGAATTACAAAAACGGCGGAAAACAGAACTAATCAGAGATACCCTATGATATAGTTACCAAAATAGGGGGGGGGTCTAACCTGTTCTCCGTCGTCGTCGGAGTTGTCGCCGTCAGAGTTGTCGCCGTCATCGTCGGTGGAGTGGTCATCAGAGAGGTCGTAGTAGTCTCTATGTAGCACCGCCTCATGCTGGGGAGGCACGACGGGGCTTACAACGTCATTGCCGTGCTTCTGTCCGCGCGGGACCTCATCGGCCGGGAGGGCAACCTCGTCGCCCAGCATCAAGAGATGCTTAGTTGCTTCGCCGGCCCCGGCTTCGACCCCCGCGTCACCACTCCCTCCGATGGTGCGCTTGGTCGCCATCTGATACACTTCCAAGAGTGTTTACGACTGGGAACGGCGGCGAGGATGCAGGCGCGGTGTGTGGAGAGACGGGAGTGCGGCCGCCTGCTATAACCAACGGCACAAGCGCGATTAATATAGAGTGGTTGGGAGCTAGGCGGGAGGCGGGTAAACGGCTCACCTCCCGGTGAGCCTGAGCAGCGGTCTTCTCGCATGCCTCACCCCTGCTCGCACGTCTCCCGTCTAGACCGCACAGAGGACTGCTCGCACGTCTCCCGGTTAGCCTGGGCAGACGACTGCTCGCACGCGTCCCGTCAATTCACACACCAGCTCGCACGTCTCCCGGTGAGCCAGAGCGGCCAGCTCGCACGCGTCCCTTCAATTTACACACCTGCTCGCAAGCCTCACGGTCAGACTGAGCCGCGGACTGCTCGCATCATGCGTCCCGTCGACTCACGTCCGCTCGGACGGCACACGGGGCTCGTGGTGGTACGTAATATTTTGTTGGGACCAACGCACACGGTTCAGTACTGTAATCGTTCATGATGGTAACGTGACAAGTGTGTGTACCAAGCATCAACCTTTAATAAGCTCCCGTTTGTAAGAAAAGTGTATCCAAAATTTGTCTCTAATTAGGCCAGAAATTAGCACACACTATATCATGAAACGGAATCCCAAGTTTCATGATGTTCATTTGATTTTTGGATTCACTTCAATTTAAAATGATTTTCAATGTTTGAGGTTCCTTACCATTTATTGCATGGCGACTAAACACATGAACCCAAGGGGACATATGATTTCCCCCAATGAATTCCTGGAAACTCAATTATTTTATATTTTTTGAATGATATATGGACATTTTATAATTATAACATGGACTGATGTGTCACTTGTTTTCTGCATAAAAATAGTTTGACGCACCTCAAAGTGGTGTTTCCGGTGGTGGCCGCGCGGGGGGGGGGGGGGGTGGGGGGTGGGGGGCTATTTCTGTTTCACTTGTTTGCACTAGCCTGTGTGTGTGGGATTGTCCGTTTTGTGAGGCAGTGCCACCCCAAATTATCAAAATTGTGCATTGAAATGTTAAAACAAGGCACGTCATGCTTGTGTTTAGGACACATGCACACGATGGTGGTGGTCCCTCGGACAATATCCTTCGTGCGTTACTAGTGCTCTGCACATTCGTGGGTCCATGCATGTGGTCTATCACTTTTGTGCCGCATCGGTAGGGGTTTGACCAAGGTGGGTTAAGTTAATCTGCTCTGTGTTGCGGTAGATCATGGTGAGATTCCGCACCAAAGATTGACGTGACGTACTCATGAGTACCTCCTACCGCTCAAAGTTGAGAGGGTGTGTGGGAGGATACATACATATTGCACGCAATTTTCTTTAGCGTGGGGACTTCCCAATTTGTGAAGCACGCACTGTATCAAAGTCGTGATGTTGAAATTTTGAATCAAAAAAACATACCCATGCATATGCTTGTGTCACATATAATCTATGGTGGTCCTAAGTGTGGCTCCCTCACATGGTAATCGGTGACGCGTCAATCTATGGGGCCCATGTGTGGCACCTATATTATATATTGTTTTGACCAATGCGGATCCTTTTCGTTATGCGTGCGTGTGGCCCTGTTTTGGATACTCTAACTTGGCTAGAGGTTGGAATTAGTTTCTAGCTCATGACTAACCCTAAACTAACTCTAGCCAAAGAGGTGTTTGGATGATAGGGTTAGATTGAAAATATATGCACTTGATGGAGAGAGAAAAGTGATTTTTCAGTGAGCCCCACGAGAACTAGCTCCAATTAGCACCTCTTGGCTGGTGGGATAGAGAGGGGCCCATGAGAACTAGCTCCAATTAGCACCTCTTGGGTGGGATAGTTTTTTGTGTGGGTTATATGCAACTATAGCTACAATCTAACCCTCATGTTTGAATACTTTAGGGCTATTTGAGCCCCAACTAGCTCAAACTAACTCTAACCCATGGATCCAAACAAGGCCTATGTGCGTTGTGATCGATCCTCTTCGTAAGTCGACTTACAGGTTCTAAGGCAAGTGACATTAAAGTTCCATTGGTTACTAACTAAACAAACACTTAATTACATATATACATATATGTGTGGGCCTCATGCAGTGGGCGTTTGTTTTGTCAAACACTCTCTCACGTGGTCATCGACATCGTCACACCGATAGAACCATGGCCATGTGGGTCGTCACTTTGACAGGTGTTTGTAGAGATGTTTATTTGACCAAGGTGGATTCTTCTTGTTGGTATATGTGTATATATTATACGTAGTTGATATATGCATCGACATTTCAATTCTAACAAAAATAATCAAACGCATCGTACACATTGAACCCCTCCTATCGGATTGAACTGTGGGCGCGCTTGGGGCTATATATGCATGGGTCGTTAACCTCAGTACGTGGCCAGTCTGGTTCGAGAGACACACATGTGGCGGCGAAAGTTGTGCGTTTGGTGTTTGAAAACATCGCACAACGCTTTCATATATATGTGCCTGGGGCCATGCATGTGCGTTGGTGTTGTCTACACACACTCCCTCGCGTGGTTATGGATGACATGTCGAATTTGTGGACCCATTGTGGTCTATCACTTAATCCTGCCCATATATACTACAGGTTAATTTGACCAATGTAGATATAGTCCTCTCATTATTTGTTACGATATAGTTCATGGTGAGATACGAGATAGAAGTTTGAGCGGATACATATATATAGGTCGTGGTGTTTGTTCGAAGCATGTGTGTGCGTGGGGCGGGGCGGGGGCGGGGGAGGGGCATCACAGTAGTACTACGTATACACGAAACCTATTTATGAGGTCAGGTACTACATACCGTTCAACTTTTGAGCCACATAAAAAAGTTTTGCACGCACGAAATATCAGACCACCTTCATTAATTAGTTGAGCCACACACATGTGGTTGCGGTCTCACCCATCTTATGAAGTTTCCGAGACGCGCCCAACAGTGGGCCCGCACAATCTACCCTCAGAACTAAAACACGGGGGAGGGGGTGATCATGATGGATTTCTATTGGTTTTGTGTTACAGTAGGGTGAATTTGCAGTTGTAGTATAAGTTTGTAAGTTCATATATGTACTGAGCTACCATCCCCCCCGACTCGAAGGCGCGCGCGCGCGTGTGTGTGTGTGGGGGGGGGGGGGGGCAGGGGGCATAAGCCAGCATTGCCGTGTGCTCTGCAGGACATTGTGTGTCACATGAAAGTTGTGCATTCCGTATATGTACACCACAACAATCTTTCCATACATACATTTGGTCCACAAGCAGGTCTGTTTGTGCGATGACCCTAGATTTATCGTGTTTAATTTCCAATGTTGTTATATAAATGGCAGGGTAGTCTTTTTTTGAAACTTAAATAGCAGACGAGTCGAAGGAGACAACTGTGTGCGATTGTGTACGCAGTAGAGTAGTAGACACGGTTCCCGCATGCTAACTATGTGCCACGCCCGACCCATGGTTGTCACGTAACTACAGATCACCTTGCACCAACCCGCATAGAGAAATCTTAAAAATAGTTACCCGCCTTGATCAATTTAAAAATTGATGGTTTCGCGGGTTTATCTCTTTGAATTGCACACATGTATTATGTTCGGGCCGTGTGCGATGTTTGTTCCTCCGGCGCCACTTCAAACCCTTAATAAAAATTTCAGTTTGTCCCGGCTTTTCATTCCCTCCAAGTAAAATTTAAAGTAGCCGCGACATTTCCTCAAACACCACCTAGGCCCCTCCCACCCCCAACCCCACACAACTCCCTCACTCGAACCCTAGCTACCTCGCCGCCGCCGCCGCCTCTGATCCCGCTCTGCGTTCCACAGTCAACCTCTCCTGCTCTCCCCGTCCAGGTTACGAACCCATCTCCGTACCCTTGCCGACCTGAATTTCTTAGATGGCGCCTGCTAAACACCCCTTCCTCACAGATCCGCACTGATCCCCACCGCAGACCATCGCAGCCTAATCCCAGCTACACTTGCAGGGGAGATCAAGGAGCGAATGGCCAAAAGGAGGTATATCACGGCCTTTCCGATGGACGATGCTGAGGTGGCCGCCGAGGCTGCTGGGGAAGCTGACTACGATGACGAGGTGCCCGTCGGGATCGCCGGGGAAGCTGACTATGATGACGAGGTGTCCGCCGAGGCCGCCGGGGTAGCTGACTACGATGACGAGATGGCCGCCCAGGCCGCCGAGGCCACCGGGGAAGCTGTCCACGACGATGAGGTGGCTGCCGAGGCCGCCGGGGAAGCTGACTATGATGACGAGGTGGCCTCCGAGGCCGCCGGGAAATCTAACGAATACAAGGCTGTAAGACAGCGGGTTCCCGTATGGATGCATATCGGCGCAGTCGGCTACGACGTCGAGCTCGTCGACAGTGATGGCTTTACGCGGGCTATGTCACAGGTTAAGTGGCCTGACCCCGACCCCTCGGGTTCAACCCCCATCGACCTCATGCAAGGCCCAGCCGCTGATCTACTCTGCTTCGCTCTCAAGAATTTGCCTTTCTTCATCTCCATGGAGCCTCTTTTGTCATTTCTGAAGGACACGTTCTATGGCGGTGGCTCGGCATCATCAGCTGCCAAGTCAGACCACATCAACGATGCCGACGCCGACGCCGACAACGGCAGCCTATCCGTCTCTTCCAAGGGGAAAGAGCCCATCCGTGACATTAGGGAGGTCACCCTGCATCCCTGCTCTTCCAAGGGGAAGGAGCCCATATGTGACAATAGGGAGGACACCCATAATCCCCGCTCTTCTAATGGGAATGAGCCCATCTGTGACAGGTGAGGAAACCCATCTCATGTTAAATTACTTCACTCATGCTAAATGTGTGGACTCTGCAGTTGAATTTCATCAATACCTGTCTCAAGAGCCATATATGGTTCCTGTTAAACCTGGTGCAGTTAACACGTTCACTGTTTATTTCAGTTCTTTCGCATGTGATGTTAAGTTATACAATTTCATGTTTAAGCATCGACTATGTTCTATGCAATTTCAACAGTACAGTTCGAATGACTATTTTTGGTTGCTATCAAGCCTATTGTAGTGAGCATATGCCTTGTTTAACTGTTGTTTCTAGCTCGGTTGTTTGTACTGGGCATATGTCTTGGTTCAATTGCTATATAGTATGTCTTGTTTATTTCAATTATTCATGTTGTGAAGTTCTATATCTACAAGCATGTACTTTCCAGTTCAATTTCATCATACCAGTTTCAATGGCCATATGTGCCTGTTAAGCCTGGTGTAGTTAACACGCCCACTGTTTATTTCTGTTTTTTCACAATGTGATGTTCAGTTATACAATTTGATGTGTAAACACGAGCTACATTCTATGCAATTGCAACTGTACCACTATGAATGACTATTTGGTTGCTGTTAAGCTTGTTGTAGTGAGCACAAGCCTTTCCATTTTTATGTAACTATAACTAGTGTGCTTAAACGTGCACAATACCAGTTAGAATGACTATATTTGGTTGCTGTTAAGCTTGTTGTAGTGAGCACAAGCCTTTCCATTTTTATGTAACTATAACTAGTGTGCTTAAACGTGGACAATACCAGTTAGAATGACTATATTTTGTTGTTGTTAAATGCTAAGCCTATTGCAGTTAACACGCATCTCCACTTATTATTAGCTTAGCTAGCGTGCTTAAACCTGCACACTGAAGCTATCATTTTGTGATCAAGTTGTTTACCATGCAAATATTTGGTTGATGTTTAGCCTGTCAGTACTTAACATGCCTTTCGGTGTACTTACCCAGGACAATATCGGGAACAGCTGTTGTTTTTCATCGAGGTTAGTTTCATCACATGTCTTATATATATACTCCATCTGCCCCAAAGTATAAGATGTTAATACATCAAATATGTGAGTATTTTCGATGTAATAAGATCTTATATATTGGGACATGGAATACTGTACTACGTCATTCTGCAATTTATGTTTACCTTCTAATACTAAATTGTTGCTTGTAGGTACATATGTCACTGGTAAATATCCGCGTGTCGACCCTTTTTGCGTCTGGGGCAATGAGATATTCATGAACCAGCATCAAGTGAGGAAACTTATAAAGGTTGTTAATAAAATGGGACAAAATATGGCAATTAAACTATTTCTTTACACCTTATCCAAGACAACAGTGAACTCCAGGATGGTAACTACGAACTATGTACCCTTCTTTTAACTGTCCATAATGAGTTGTTAAAATTTACAATGTCTGAATCTATTTTGTTTGTAGTGGTTCTCAAAGCAGTTTACTCAGGATTACCTCTCAAACTACATGATTGGTGGACGTGCAAATGTTAAAGTATATCTACTAGGCCACGATGACTACCTACATGTCCTCATCAACACAGAGAAAGATGGGCGGTCTGCCATCACAAGGGGCTGGCCTAGAGTCGTCCGTGCATTCTGCATGGAGGAGGACACAATATGGGCATTCCGCTTCACCTTGTACAACTGCCAGAGTGTCTTTCGCCTCTTCCTTTACCATATTTAATACAAGTATGCAGCCGTGGTTCATCATTATTTATCTGGTCCTAATGTAATTATCATTTCTTGATGTAATTCTTGAACATATGTACCTGTGAATGGAATAATGCATTGGTTGTTGAACCTATGTCTATATAAGATGGATATGAAAAATGCAATAGCCTACTATCAAATTCAAATCCTGTAGAATTTTAAATTGTGGCGATTAAAATAATTGAAAAATAAGCTCTGCAGGTCATTACACCGCACACGGTTTGTAAAGCAGAACGTGTGTGATATACCTCATGATTCGACACATTTCACAGAGAGAAACCATGTGCGGCGATGCACACAATTGCCGTCTGCAAACCGTGTGTGATGTTAGACAATATCAGAAACGGTTAAGCAGACCTAAATATTTTGTCACGGTCTCCTTATCATACACGATTTACAATGTTTAACTGTTTGTTATGTCGTATGCATCCGACACGATTCTGACAGTTGGAGCATTTGCGAATCTTCGTATATCGCAAACGACGCTGTAGGACAAAATGTGTGTGATTGTCTCCTTATCGTACACGCTTTACAATTATGAACTGTTTGTGATTCGGCACACATCGTAAACGGTGCGCTACAGAATTGCGCGTGCGATGTTAGTGTGATCTCACACGAGTTGCAAGGATGGACCGTATGGGAAGGATGCCATATCTCAAACGGTTGAGAGGTGACTCTCGTTTGTGATAGATACGAAAATCCCAAACGCTTCGTTTTGCTAAACGTTTGCATTTGTTGGCCACCATCGCTGACGATTTTGCCGTGTCATGTGGGATGGACCCCCCTATCGCCCACACAGGCAAGGCGACGGTTTAGAACTACGTCGCGGAAAGGGGTTAAAAACCGTTTGTATAGCACATCGCTGCACCGGTGAAGAAGCTGTTTACCATTACTTTCAGCGCCGAAAGTGGGGCCGTCAGTTGGCTGACGGCAAAGACACTTGCCGTCTGTAGTATGAACCTTTGCCGTCCGCCATGGCAGACGACAAAGAAGCTGATTCCTGTAGTGTCACGGAAAATGAAGGAAACTCTGTTTTGACATCTATCTGCCAGATTTCATAATCGAAAAATACAATAAACTTTTAACATAATCCCAACAGACTTTAGCATCGCGACGTCTGAGAAAATCACATCGTAGTCAACTCCTTGAACTTGTCGGAAACCTCTTTGCGACAAGTCAAGCTTTATAAATGGTGACATTACCATCGGCGTCTGTCTTCTTCTTAAAGATCCATTTGTACTTAATGGCCTGTCGGTCATCAGGCAAGTCTACCAAAGTCCATACTTGGTTTTCATACATGGATCCTATCTCGGATTTCATGGCTCCTAGCCATTTGTTGGAATCCAGGCCCACCATCGCTTCTTGCTACTTCTTGAGCTTGCGTTGGTTTTCCCTTGAAGAGGAAAGGGTGATGTAGCAAAGCAGATAAGTATTTCCCCCAATTGTTGAGAACCAAGGTATCAATCCAGTAGGAGATACAATCAAGTCCCCAATAGATGTACCTACACAAATAATGAAACACTTGCACCCAACGCTATAAAGGGGTTGTCAATCCCTTCACGGTTATTTGCAAGGATGAGATCTGATAGAGATAGATATAGAAGATTACTAGAACGGAAAGTAAAACAAAAGTAAAAAGATTGCAGCAAAGTATTTTTGGTATTTTTGGTTTAAGTATAATATGGAAAATAGACCCGGGGGCCATAGGTTTCACTAGAGGCTTCTCTCTTGAAGGCAAATAATACGATGGGTGAACAAATTACTGTCGACCAATTGATAGAAAAGCGCATAGTTATGATGATATCCAAGGCAATGATTATGCATATAGGCATCACGTCCGTGTCAAGTAGACCGAAACGATTCTGCATCTACTACTATTACTCCACACATCGACCGACTCCTGCCTGCATCTAGAGTATTAAGTTCATGAAGAACAGAGTAACGCATTAAGTAAGATGACATGATGTAGAGGGATAAACTCAAGCAATATGATGAAAACCCCATCTTTTTACCCTTGATGGCAACAATACAAATACGTGCCTCGCTACCCCTACTTTGTCACTGGGTGAGGACACCGCAAGATTGAACCCAAAACCAAGCACTTCTCCCATTGCAAGAATTACCAATCTAGTTGGGCAAACCAGACCAATAACTCGAAGAGACTTGCAAGGATATGAAATCATGCATATAAGAATTCAGAGAAGATTCAAATAATATTTATAGATAATCTGATCATAAACCCACAATTCATTGGATCTCGACAAACACACTGCAAAAGAGTATTACATCGGATAGATCTCCATGAAGATCATGAAGAACATGGTATTGAAGAACAAAGAGAGAGAAGAAGCCATCTAGCTATCAGCTATGGACCCGAAGGTCTGTGGTGGACTACTCACGCATCATCGGAAGGGCAATGGAGTTGATGTAGATGCCCTCCATGATCGAATCCCCCTCCGGCAGATTACCGGAAAAGGCTCCAAGATGGGATCTCACGGGAACAGAGGGTTCCGGCGGCGGAAACGTATTTTCATGGCTCTTTCTGGTATTGGGGAATATTTGAGAATTTATAGGCCGAAGAATAGGGTTAGGAGGTCTGCCATGGTGCCACAAGCCAGGGGGGCGCGGCCCCCCCAGGGCGCGCCCTGGTGGCTTGTCGCCACACGTCAGGTCTTCTGCCTTCATCTCCAAGTCTGGCAGGTTTCTTCTGGTCCAAGAAAAAACATTCCGAATATTTTATTCCGTTTGGACTTCATTTAATATTCCTTATCTGCAATACTCAAAAACAAGGAAAAAACAGAAACATGCACTAGATTAATAAGTCAATCCCAAAAATAATATAAAACAACATATTAATGCATATAAAACATCCAAAACAGATAATATAATAGCATGGAACAATCAAAAATTATAGATACGTTGGAGACGTATCACTTCTTCATAGCTCGTAGGTTCACTATTGTCTAACAACATGACTTTCAAGACACGATTACTACACCACTCTGGGCAGTACGTGTCCTTGTCGTCCTACGAGACTCAGTAGTAACTTGGTCTGAAGTTTCATGATCATCATCATTAGCTTCCTCTTCAATTGGTGTATGCTTCACAGGAACACTTTTCTGTGTCGCGCTAATTTCCAATTCAAGTGAAGGTTTGATAACCTTATCAAGTTCTACCTTCCTCCCACTCACTTCTTTCGAGAGAACCTCCTTATCTAGAAAGGATCCATTCTTGGCAAAAAAGACCTTGCCTTCGGATCTACGATAGAAGGTATACCCAATTGTTGCTCTAGTGTATCTTATGAAGATGCACTTTTCCGCTTTGGGTTCGAGCTTATCAAACATAAGTGTTGTATCCCCAAACTTTAAGAAATGACAATTTAGGTTTCTTGCCAAACCATAATTCATACGGTGTCATCTCAACGGATTTAGATGGTGCCCTATTTAAAGTGAATGTAGTTGTCTCTAATGCATAACCCCAAAATGATAGTGGCAAATCAGTAAGAGACATCATAGAACGCACCATATACAATAGAGTACGACTACGATGTTCGGACACACCATTATACTCTGGTGTTCCAGGTGGCGTGAGTTGTGAAACAATTTCCACATTGTATTAAATGCATGCCAAACTCGTAACTCAGACATTCTCCACCACGATAAGATCGTAGAAACTTTATCTTCTTGTTACGATGATTCTCTACTTCACTCTGAAATTGCTTGAACTTTTCAAACGTTTCAGACTAGTGTTTCATTAAGTAAATATACCCATATCTACTAAAATCATCAGTGAAGGTAAGAAAATAACGATATCCACCGCGCGCCTCAACACTCATTGGACCGCACACATCAATATGTATGATTTCCAACAAGTCACTTGCCCGCTCCATTGTACCGAAGAACGGGGTTTTTGTCATCTTGCCCATGAGGCATGCTTTGCATGTATCAAGCGATTCAAATCGAGTGATTCTAAAAGTCCATCACCATGGAGTTTCTTCATGCGCTTTACACCAATATGACCTTTAGTGGCAGTGCCACAAGCATGCGGTATTATCATTATTAACTTTGCATCTTTTGGCATCAATATTATGAACATGTGTATCACTACGATCGAGATTCAATAAACCATTCACATTGGGTGCATGACCATAGAAGGTATTATTCATTTAAATAGAACAACCATTATTCTCTAACTTAAATGAATAACCGTATTGTAATAAACACGATCTAATCATGTTCACACTCAACGCAGACACCAAATAACATTTATTTAGGTTCAATACTAATCCCGAAGGTAGAGGGAGCGTGCGATGGTGATCACATCAACCTTGGAAACACTTCCAACACACATCGTCACCTCGCCCTTAGCTAGTCTCCGTTTATTCCACAACTTTTGTTTCGAGTTACCAATATTAGCAACTGAACCGGTATCTAATACCTAGGCGCTACTACGAGCACTAGTATGGTACACATCAATAACATGTATATCAAATATACTTTTGTTGACGTTGCCATCCTTCTTATCTGCCAAGTATCTGGGGCAATTCCACTTCCAGTGACCGTCGCCCCTTACAATAGAAGCACTCAGTCTCGGGTTTGGGTCCCACCTTGGGTTTCTTCACTGGAGTGGCAACTGGCTTGAAATTCTTGAAGTTTCCCTTCTTGCCCTTGCCCTTCTTGAAACTAGTGATCTTGTTTAACCATCAACACTTGATGCTCCTTTATTTCTACCTTCGTGGCCTTAAGCACCACGAATAGCTCAGGGATCATCATCTCCATCCCTTGCATGTTATAGTTCATCACAAAGCTCTAGTATCTTGGTGATAGTGACTGGAGAACTTCGTCAATCACTATCTTATCTGGAAGATTAACTCCCACTTGATTGAAGCGATTGTAGCACCCAGACATTTTGAGCACATGCTCACTGACTGAGCTATTCTCCTCCATCTTGCAGGCAAAGAACTTGTTAGAGGTGTCATACCTCTCAACACGGGCATGAGCCTGAAATACCAATTTCAGCTCTTGGAACATCTCATATGCTCCATGGCGTTCAAAACGTCTTTGGAGCCCCGATTCTAAGCCGTAAAGCATGGCGCACTAAACTTTTGAGTAGTCATCACAACGTGTCTATCAGACGTTCATAACATCCACATATGAAGCTAGAGGGGTTGGCACACTGAGCAGTGCATCGAGGACATAAGCCTTCTATGCAGTAGTGAGGACAATCCTGAGATTACGGATCCAGTCTGCACAATTGCTTACACTATCTTTCAACTTAGCCTTTCTCTAGGAACGTATTAAAAATTTAGGGGAGCTACATCGCAAGCTATTGATCTACAACATAATTTGCAAAGACAACTTTAGACTATGTTCATGATAATGAGTTCAGTTAATCATATTACTAAAGAACTCCCACTCAAATCAACATCCCTCAGGTTGTCTAAGTGTGACATGACCAAATCCACCAACCCAAGTCCGATCATCACATGAGATGAGGTGGTTTCAATGGTGAACATCTCCATGTTGATCATATCTACTATATGACTCATGTTCGACCTTCCGGTGTCCTGTGTTTCGAGGCCATGTCTGTACATGATAGGCTCGTCAAGGTTAACCCAAGTATTCCGCGTGTGTAAATCTGTCTTACACCCGTTGTATGCGAACGTAGAGTATCACACCCGATCATCACGAGGTGCTTCGAAATGACGATCCTTCAAAACGGTGCATACTCGGGGAGAACACAATTTTATCGTGAAATTTTAGTGAGAGATCATCTTATAATGCCATCGTCGTCCTAAGCAAAATAAGATGCATAAAAAGGATAAACATCACATGCAAATCATATAAGTGACATGATATGGCCATCATCATCTCGTGCTTTTGATCTCCATCTCCAAAGAACCGGCATGATCTCCATCGTCATCGGCATGACACCATGATCTCCATCGTCATCGGCATGACACCATGATCTCCATCATCATGTCTTCATGTGGTTGTCGCGCCAAATATTGCTTCTACAACTATTGCTAACACATAGCGATAAAGTAAAGCAAATGGCACAAATAAATTAAAGACAACCCTATGGCTCCTGCCAGTTGCCGTACTCATCGACAAGCAATTCGTGATAACTATGAAAAAACATGATCATCTCATACATCAACATATATCAAATCACGTCTTGGCCATATCACATCACAACATGCCCCGCAAAAACAAGTTAGACGTCCTCTACTTTGTTGTTGCAAGTTTTATGTGGTTGCTATGGGCAACTAGTAAGAACCGTTCTTACCTACGCAAAGCCACAACGGTGATAATCAAGCTGCCTTTTAACCTTCTACAAGGACCACCTCTGTCGAATCCGAATCAACTAAAGTGGGAAAGACAGACACCCGCCAGCCACCTTTATGCAACCAAGTTACATGTCAGTCGGTGGAACCGGTCTCTTGTGTGAGGACAAGTAAGGTTGGTCCGGGCCGCTTCATCCCACAATACCGCCGAATCAAAATAAGGCAAAGGAGGTAAGCAATCTGAACATCAACACCCACAAACACTTTGTGTTCTACTCGTGCATATCATGTACGCATAGACCTAGCTCTGATACCACTGTTGGGGAACGTTGCATGGGAAACAAAAAATTTCCTACGAACACCCAAGATCTATCCATGGAGATGCATAGCTACGAGAGGGGGAGTGTATCTACATACCCTTGTAGATCGCTAAGCGGAAGCGTATATAACGCGGGTGATGTAGTCGTACTCTTCACGATCCAATCGCGATCCAATTCGATCTACCGCCGAACGGACGACACCTCCGCGTTCAGCACACCAGCGGCTCGATGAAGTCTCCTCCTTCTTGATCCAACAAGAGAGGGAGGAGAAGTAGATGGGATCTCAACCAGCACGACGGCATGGTGGAGATGGTGGTGGAGCAATCCCAGTAGGGCTTCACCAAGCTCCTCCGGAACTACGAACGAGGAATAACAGGAGAGAGGGGAGGCCGCAGGGCATGGGAATTGTTGCGTCCAACCCTTGCGCCTCCTCCCCACTATATATAGGGGTGTTGGAGGGCTGGTGGCACAGCCCTAGCCCCTCCTCCAAGGAGGGGAGAAGGCCAAAAGGGGAGGAGTGCCCTCCAAGCCAAATGGAGCCCCCCCTTAGGGTTTCCCTTCCCCTAGGCGCATGGGCCTTAGGGGACTCGTGCGCCTGGCCCATAGGATTTTTATAAGCTATTCTATAGGCCCAAAGTGCATCATCTAATTTCGTAGACCAATTCTTACGAGACCTGTTGACAGTTTTTTGTAATATTAATTTTATTTCTCTATTGCTAAGTTCAACTTGACCACTAGATTGAGGATGATAGGGTGATGCAATTCTATGGTTAACATCATATTTAGCAAGCATATTACAAAAAGCACCACAAATAAAGTGTGAACCACCATCAGTCATTAAATATCTAGGGACTCTAAACCTCGGGAAGATAACCTCTTTGAGCATTTTAATGGAGGTGTGGTGATCAGCACTACTAGTTGGAATAGCTTATACCCACTTAGTGACATAATCAACATCAACCAAAATATGAGTGTACCCATCAGAGGAAGGAAAAGGTCCCATATAATCGAAACCCCAAACATCAAATGGTTGAACAACAAGTGAATAATTCATTGGCATTTCCTGACGCTTACCGATATTACCAATTCTTTGACATTCATCACAAGACAAGACAAACTTACGGGCATCTTTGAAAAGAGTAGGCCAATAAAAACCAGGTTGCAATACCTTGTGAGTAGTTCTATCTCCCGCATGATGACCTCCATAATCTTCGGAATGACATTTCCGTAGGATTTTATCCTATTCATGCTCAGGTACACAACGTCTAATAATACCGTCTACTCCTTCTTTATAAAGATGTGGGTCATCTCAAAAGTAATGTCTCAAGTCATAGAAGAATTTTTTCTTTTGTTGGTATGTGAAGCTAGGTGGTATATATTTAGCGACAATGTAATTAGCATAATCAACATACCAAGGAGTGTTTTGAGAAACATTTATTGCAGCTAGCTGTTCATCAGGGAAACTATCATCAATAGGTAATGGCTCATCAAGAATATTTTCTAACCTAGATAAGTTATCAGCTACGGGGTTCTCAGCTCCCTTCCTATCAACAATATGCAAGTCAAATTCTTGGAGCAAGAGAACCCACCTAATAAGTCTAGGTTTAGCATCTTTCTTTTCCATAAGATATTTTATAGCAGCATGGTCGGTGTGAACAATTACTTTTGAGTCCACAATATAGGATCTAAATTTATCACAAGCAAACACGACCGCTAAAAATTCTTTTTCAGTTATAGCATAATTTCGTTGAGCACTGTCTAGAGTTTTGCTAGCATAATGGATAACATTCAATTTCTTATCTACTCTTTGTCCTAGAACAGCACCAACAACATAATCACTAGCATCACACATAATTTCAAAAGGCAAGTTCCAATCAGGTGGTTGAACGATAGGTGCAGAGGTTATGGCTTTCTTGAGTGTTTCAAAGGCTTCCACACAATCATCATAAAAAACAAAAGGAATATCCTTTTGCAAAAGATTAGTAAGAGGCCTAGAAATTTTAGAGAAGTCTTTAATGAACCTCCTATAGAAACCAGCATGACCAAGGAAACTGCGAATACCTTTAATATCTTTAGGACATGGCATTTTCTCAATTGCATTAACTTTAGCTTTATCCACCTCAATACCTCGTTCAGATATTTTATGCCCCAAGACAATGCCTTCATTAACCATAAAGTGGCACTTTTCCCAATTCAATACAAGATTAGTTTGTTCACATCTCTACAAAACTCGATCAAGGTTGCTTAAGCAATCATCAAAATAAGTTCCGTAAACGGAAAAATCATCCATGAAAACCTCCACAACCTTTTCACAAAAATTAGAGAATATAGCAGTCATACATCTTTGAAAAGTAGCAGGTGCATTGCATAAACCAAAAGGCATACGTCTATAAGCATAGGTTCCAAAAGGGCAAGTAAAGGTGGTTTTCTCTTGATCGGATTGTGACACAGGTATTTGAGAGAAACCAAAATATCCGTCTAGGAAACAAAAGTGTGTGTGCTTAGATAACCTTTCTAGCATTTGATCAATGAAAGGCAGAGGGTAATGATCCTTCCTAGTAGCTTTATTTAATTTTCTAAAATCAATTACCATTCTATAGCCTGTGACAATTCTGTATGGAATGAGTTCATTCTTATCATTAGGAACAACGGTAATACCTCCTTTCTTAGGGACACAATGAACGGGACTTACCCATCTACTATCAGCAATACGATAGATTATACCTGCTTCCAGAAGTTTTAATATTTCAGTTCTTACCACTTCCTTCATCTTAGGATTCAATCGCCGTTGGTGATCAACAACGGGTTTAGCATCAGGTTCCATATTAATCTTGTGCTGACATAGAGTGGGACTAATGCCCTTAAGATCATCAAGAGTATATCCAATAGCAGCCCGGTGCTTCCTTAGAACTTTTAATAATCTTTCTTCCTCATGTTCTGAAAGGTTAGCACTAATAATAACATGATATATCTTTTTCTCATCAAGATAAGCATACTTCAAAGTGTCAGGCAGTTGTTTCAATTCAAACACATGATCACCTTTAGGTGGAGGAGGACCTCCAACAGTTTCAATAGGCAAATTGTGTTTCAGGAGAGGTTGTTGTTCGAAGAAAATTTGATCTATTTCATTTCTTTCACGCAAGTGCATATCATTTTCATGGTCAAGCAAATATTGTTCTAATCGATCAGTAGGAGGTACATCAATATAAGCAAGACCAATTATTTCATCTTTACTAGGTAACGCTTTATCACGTGGTTGTCTACTAAACTTGGAAAAATTAAACTCATGAGACACACTACCAAAACTGACACCGACATTTTGTTTTTCACAATCTATCTTAGCATTGACGGTGCTCAGAAAAGGTCTACCAAAGATAATGGGACGAAATTCATCTTGTGGGGAGCCAAGAACTAGAAAATCAGTAGGGTATTTCACTTTCCCATAGAAGACTTCAACATCTCTAACAATCCCAAGTGGTGTGATGGTGTCTCTATTAGCAAGTTTAATAGTAACATCAATGTCTTCTATTTCAGCAGGTGCTATTTCATCCATAATTTCTTGGTATAAAGTAAAAGGGATAGCACTCACACTAGCACCCAAATCACATAAACCATGATAGCAATGATCTCCTATTTTGACTGAGACAACAAGCATGCCTTCTATGGGTCTATGTTTATCTTTTTCATCGGGTTTAGCAATTCTAGCAGCTTCATCACAGAAGTAGATACCATGCCCATCGATATTTTCTACCAAGAGATCTTTAACCATAGCAACACTAGGTTCTACTTTGATTTGCTCAGGGGGCTTAGATGTTTTTAGGTTACTCTTACGAACCACAGTTGATACCTTCGCATGTTCCTTTATCCTAACAGGGAAAGGTGGTTTTTCAATATAAGCGGTAGGCACAATTGGATCACCATTGTAAATGATGGTTTCTTCTTTAGCTATTGCCGGTTCTTTAATTTCTTCTTTAATAAGGGGATGATATTTAAACCACTTCTCCTTAGGGAGATCAACGTGAGTAGCAAATGCTTCGCAAAAAGAGGCTACTATCTCAGAGTCAAGTCCATATTTAGTGCTAAACTTGTGAAAAGTATCGGTATTCATAAAAGATTTAACACAATCAAATTCAAGCTTAATACCTAACTCACTACCTTCGTCGAGTTCCCAATCTTCAGAGTTGCGTTTAATTCTTTCTAAGAGATCCCACTTGAATTCAATAGTCTTCTTCATATAAGAACCAGCACAACAAGTATCGAGCATGGATTGATCATTATGAGAAAGCCGAGCATAAAAATTCCGAATGATAGCTTCTCTCGGAATGTCATGATTGGGGCATGAATATAACATTGACTTAAGCCTCCCCCAAGCTAGAGAGATACTTTCTCCTTCACGAGGCCAAAAATTATATATATATAATTCCGATCACGATGAACTAGATGCATGGGATAAAACTTTTGGTGGAATTCCAATTGCAAACGATTCTAGTTCCACGATCCAAGATCATCACATAGCCTATACCGTGTCAATGCTTTTCCCTCCAAAGATAAAGGGAAAAATCTTCTTCTTAACTTCATCTCCGGGTAAACCTGCAAGCTGAAATAATCCACATATTTCGTTCACATATAATAGATGCATATCGGGATGTTCAGTTCCATCTCCTGCATAAGGTTTAGCAAGCAGTTGTTCTACCATACCCGAAGGGATTTCATAACCAATATTTTCAGTAGGTGCAGTAGGTTGAGGGGCAACTAATTGTGGTTCCGGTCGAGGTGAATATACCCCGAAAAAACCCCTCAAAGGATTGTTCTCCATAGTAGCAAGTAGCAAAAGATTTCAGCACGTAGTATAAGTTTTTCCTTACCGATTTCCACTTACCAAGAACGCTTCACTCCTCGGGAACGGTGCCAGAAAAGAGTCTTGATGACCCACAAGTATAGGGGATCAATCGTAGTCCTTTCGATAAGTAAGAGTGTCGAACCCAACGAGGAGCAGAAGGAAATGACAAGCGGTTTTCAGCAAGATAATTTCTGCAAGCACTGAAATTGTAGGTAACAGATAGTTTGATAGCAAGGTAATTGGTAACGAGCAAGTAACGGTAACGGTAAATAAGGTGCAGCAAGGTAGCCCAATCCTTTTAAGGCAAAGGACAGGCCAGAACAATCTCTAGTAATAGGCAAAGTGTTCTTGAGGGTACACGGGAATTTCATCTAGTCACTTTTATCATGTTGGTTTGATTCGTGTTCGCTACTTTGATAATTTGATATGTGGGTGGACCGGTGCTTGGGTGCTGTTCTTACTTGAACAACCTCCCACTTATGATTAACCCCCTCGCAAGCATCCGCAACTACGAGAAAAGTATTAAGATAAAATCTAACCATAGCATTAAACATTTGGATCCAAATCAGCCCCTTACGAAGCAACGCATAAACTAGGGTTTAAGCTTCTGTCACTCTAGCAACCCATCATCTAATAACTACTCCACAATGCATTCCCTTAGGCCCATGAATGGTGAAGTGTCATGTAGTCGACGTTCACATGACACCACTAAGGGAATCACAACATACATATCATCAAAATATCGACACATATCAAATTCACATGATTACTTGCAACATGACTTCTCCCGTGACCTCAAGAACAAAGGTAACTACTCACAAATAATAAACATGCTCAAGATCAGAGAGGTATTTAATAGCATAATGGATCTGAACATATGATCTTCCACCAAATAAACCATATAGTAATCAACTACGCAAGGTAATCAACACTACTAGTCACCCACAGGTACCAATCTAAGATTCCGGTACAAAGATTGAACACAAGAGATGAACTAGGGTTTGAGAGGAGATGGTGCTGTTGAAGATTTTGATGAAAATTTCCTCCCAAAGATGAGAGGGGTGTTGGTGATGACGATAGCTTTGATTTCCCCCTCCGGGAGGGAAGTTCCCCTGGCGGAATCACTCCGCCGGAGGGCAAAAGTGCTCCTGCCCAAGTTCCGCCTCGAGACGGCAGCGCTTTGTCCCGAAAGTCCTCCTCTGATTTTTTCTATGTTAAATGTGACTATATACCAGAAGATCGGCACCGAAGGTGGGCCGAAGAGGCCACAACCCATCAGGCGCGCCCAGGGGGGTCTGGCGCGCCCTGGTGGGTTGTGCCCACCAGGTTGGCCCCCTCCGGTAGTTTTCTGCTCCAGTATTTTTTATTTATTCTAAAAATAATCTCCGTAAAATTTCAGCTTCATTGGAGTTGTGCAGAATAGGTATCTCTGATGTGCTTTTCTTGGGTCCAGAATTCCAGCTGCCGGTATTCTCCCTCTTTGTGTAAACCTTGCATATTATGAGAGAAAAGGCATTAGAATCACTCCCCAAAGCATTATTATTCAACAAAACGTAATAAATAACAGTAGGAAATCATGATGCAAAATGGACGTATCATCCATCAGTATGTTACTTGCCCGAGATTCGATCGTCGGTATCTCCATACCTAGTTCAATCTCATTACCGGCAAGTCTCTTTACTCATTCCGTAATACAAGATCCCGTGACTAACTCCTTAGTCACATTGCTTGCAAGCTTCTTGTGATGTTGTATTACCGAGAGGGCCCAGAGATACCTCTCCGTCATACGGAGTGGCAAATCCCAGTCTCTATCCATGCCAACCCAATAGACACCCTCGGAGATACCTGTAGAGCTTCTTTATGATCACCCAGTTATGAAGTGACGTTTGATACACACAAGGCATTCCTCCGATGTCAGGGAGTTGCATGATCTCATGGTCTTAGGAACAAATAGTTGACATGAAGAAAGCAGTAGCAATAAACTTAGTGATACGATCAAATGCCATGCTTACGGTTTGGGGCTTGTCCATCACATCATTCTCCTAATGATGTGATCCCGTTATCAAATGACAACTCATGTCTATGGTTAGGAAACCTTAACCATCTTTGATTAACGAGCTAGTCTAGTAGAGGCTCACTAGGGACACGGTGTTGCTTATATATCCACACATGTATTTTAGTTTCCGGTCAATACAATTCTAGCATGGTTAATAAACGATTATCATGAACAAGGAAATATGATAATAACCACTTTATTATTGCCTCTAGCACTACACCACAACACTTGATTGGGGGCAGTTAACTGGCGGGAGAAATACCTGATCAAGGGCAAAGGAACTGCCGGGACATTAATTTATGCCGGTACAAACAACCCAAGGCAAAAAATCTACCGGAAGAACTCAAAGAACAACGTCACATACACTCCCGGTACATTTAAGGGCTCATTGTGTGCCGGGACAATTAAACCACGACTCGTAATCTGCCAGGGCATCACACGAGACCGAAATCGGGCCTCAACGCGCGCTAGCAAGGAAAAGCGCGCGACGGATGAAAATTTTGGCCAAAAAAAAATGGGCGCGCCACAGCTCCACCAGACCACAGCGCCGCCCCCAAATCTTACGCTCAATCCACGGGCCCTCCACCAGACCGCACCTACCGTCGCTCCCAACCATCCCAGCGCTGGCGGCGGCCACTCCAATGCTCCCAACCACCACTGCAGCCCCTCCGCCTCCCCCAACCACCACCGCAGCCCCTCCACCTCCCCCAACCAACCCACTGCCTCCAACTGCCCTCCATCTCTGACCACTGCCATCGTTGCCCCCAACCACTACAGAGCGGCGTCCCCGAGCACCCAATTGACGCAGAGCACTTCTAGTGTCGCCGAGTGACTCCACCGGCGACCACCATCCTCTGCGAAACGCCATCCCTCGCCAGCATCCCGAGAGATTCCTCCTCCTAGCAGGTTGCCTCCTCTTCACCGAGCACCAAGTTGGTCCCCCTCCTCTCCCGTGAGTAGATCCACCCAGAGCAGCAGGACTTCGACCTCAAGTGGACGAGGTGGAGCCCTCCTCCCACCTCCCCGTGGGCATCCCCTTCCATTTTCCCTTCTCTCTGTATGTTTCCCCTTGACATAAATCTGAATCAACTGTTCGTCTTCATTTCTGCGCATTTGTAATTGCATAGGATTTAAGGGTTGCCACTGCAGAATATATCTGCATGTTTGTGGACTACGCGGTGCACAATTATAGGGGCTTGTGACATCCTTTGATGTTGTGCTGCTAATTGTGATGGCTGGCCCTGTACTAGGATGATTATTGACATCTGGATGTTTTAAGGCTACTATCTATCAAATACAGTATAAACTGTGCGAGCATGGAGATCAGTTTGGACTTTGGAGTAGAGCTATGCAAGCAAACCAGAGGGGTATTGTACGATTGACCAACCAACGGGTAGTTTCGACTGATGAATTGCTGCCTATTCCAGTTCTCATCTGTGTATTTGGACTTTGGAGAACCCTGACAAGAAAGGTTACTTTAGTTTATAATATCTAACTTAGGGTGATATGACATTTGGTTTGTGTGGGCTTTGTCGGTGCACTAAAGATTGGGTCCTTTAGTACCCCATACCTGTGCATGGGCAGTCGTAGCCACACCAGCGGCAAGGCTTGTCGGGGGACAGCTGAGTACCAATACAGCAACATCAAGAAGACATTCAAGTCACTGATCAGAAGATGGAAGACCGAAGGCTAGGCGCCCCGGCAAGATCTTGCCGGGCTGACCGCATAGCCCCGGCAAGGCTCGCACCCGGCAAGCCCTCGCTGCCCTGTCATCGCTCCAGTATGGTCATCAGCTTGTCTTTTAGCTGTTGTCCTCCTGGTAACGTGTCAGGTGCTAGCGGTGGATGGGCTTAAGCGGTGCTGATGGGATGGCCCCTTTTTCCGTCCCCAAGACGCTAAGGGACACCTCAACGGAGCATTTAATGTTCTTGTCCTAAACCGTCAGTGTTAGGTATGATAACACTGTAGATACTTTACACCTCATGTATGCACTGTGCACCACTGTTGGTGACCCCTTCGAACGTATAAAAGGAGGCCCAAGGTGCAGCTACAGGGGGATCTTCGCTGGCCCATTCTGTGTACGTAGCAGCTGTGTACTGTTCGTCACATAGCGCTCCCAGAACTAGGGCTAAACACATACAATACAACAAAGGCAGGAGTAGGGTTTTACGCATCTTTGCGGCCCGAACCTGGGTAAAAATCCCGCGTGTTGATCGTTGGATCTGCTCTCTGTGCAAACCTTCTTCCCTGCCGAATCGTAAAGGGGTCCTCTTGATCCCATAGGTGTCGTTTCCCCAACATCTTTGGCACGCCAGGTAGGGGAAGGGGTCGCGCGGACCTGATTTAGTGATCAGCGCGCTAGTTTCTTCATCATCTTCATCGTCATGGCCCCCAAGAAGGGTTTCACGGCGGTCGGTCCATCCGCGTCCAGTCCGCCTGTAGCTGCACGGACGGGCGACGGTGTGAACGTAGGCGGAGGAGGCGGAGATCCTAAGCTTCCTCGACGTTCTGGCGATCATAGCCAGGCGAGCGGCGTCGTTCGTGCCGCTAGATCTAAGGACGGAGTAGTGCTGCCAACAGGCGGTGCAGCGAACTCCAGAGACGGAAGGGCGCCTTCCAAGACACCCACACCGGCGCATGGGCCACGACCTTCTCAGGGTGCGCGCGATGAACATCGCCGTGATGTTGGTGGTTCCGGGCGTCCCCACGGAAAGTCTCCTGAGCATCAACCTCGGGATGTGCAAGACCAACATGCACGTCCGCATGCTGGTGGAAGCGGTATACGGTCGCGGGACCGTGATGTAGCTCCTTCCAACATGGTTGGGAGTCAGAGCACCTCACGTTCCTCGCACCTTTCGCCGCCGCCTAGACGAGCAGAAGCACTGGCGCGAGCACAGTTGCTCCTCAACTTTCCTCCTGCTGCGGACAAGCTCGAAGAATGAAGAGCTGCTATTTAGAGCCTCATCGGCCTCGCCAACGAAGATAGGCCACAGCAGGCGGAGCCCTCGCGGAGACAGTCCATTGAGCCGGCACGCGTCGGTGGTGAAAAGACTGGAGGCGGTACAACTACGGTGTACACTCCCCCATAGCGGCAGCAGCGGTCGCTGACTCGACGAGTCGACAGCCGTGATGACGATTCCATGGCGTCGTCCGATCCGCGAACTCGCCGCGATCAACGTCAAGTTCTTCGGGAGCGAGGCAAGGAAGACGCTCGGACTACCATCGAGCGGCGGCTGGAAGCACGCTATCAGTCTGACAAGCGCGCGGGACCTACTGTAGACAAGCCAGCGCCGGGGTATCCTGTCGATCTACCTTACGAGGTGGGTTGTCCAGCATTTACCCGTGAGCTGCGGCGATTCCAGTGGCCCAATTCCCGCACGTTCAAGCCGGAGGTTCCGGAGAAATATGACGGCAAGACCCACCCGTCGGAGTTCTTGAGCATCTACACCATTGCGGTGCAGGCTGCCGGGGCTCGCGACGACAAGATACTCGCCAACTACTTCCCGTTGGTGCTTAAGCCCAACGTCAGGTCGTGGTTGATGCACTTGCCGGAAGGATCCATTTCTTCCTGGGCAGATTTGTGCCACGAGTTTGTTGGCGCCTTTACTGGAGGCCACCAAGCTCCTGGCCAGGAAAGTGATTTGCATCTCATCCCCCAGAAGGAAGGCGAAACTTTGCGCAAGTACATCCAGAGGTTCAGCCGCATACATCACAACATCCCGAACGTTCATCCCGCCGCTGTCATCAGCGCGTTCCATCAGAACGTGCGCAACCGCAGGATGCGGGAAGAGCTGGCGATGAACAAGGTCAGGGATGTTGCCGAGCCCTATGCTCTGGCATATAAGTGTGCTCGAGCTGAAGAAGGGAGGAGGCTCCCCGGTGAGGACGCTGGCGCAGGGGCTGACTCTGATGATGAAGACGCTGCCGCCCTGGCAAAGAAGGGCCGGCGGCGCAACAGGAAGCGCAAGGGCAAGGCCGTGCTTGCCGTCGAGGGGTCCGGCAACCCCGGCGCCGCCAAGAAGGCCAAGGTTGACGACCCCGGCAAGGATATTGCCGGGTGCGCCTCCTGTCAGGCCTTGGCGGCCGCCGATAAGCCAGACAGCTCCGGCAAGCAGTACTGCAAGATCCATCGCACCAAGGGCCATGACCTCCAGGACTGCCGGCAAGTTGAGCAGCTTGTCGAGAAGCAGAAAGCCGAGTATGAAAGGAGAGACAAGGAGAAAGGCCAGGATGGTGCAGAGGGGTCCGGCAAGAAGCGAGGTGGCCGAGGAGGTCGCCGCGGCAAGGCCAAGCAACAGAAGGACAAGCCCGCTCGAGGCCGCGACAAGCAAGAGGGGGGTGATGATGACATCGAGGAGGACGACGAGTCCAGCGAGCAAGAATTCCAGAAGGCTACAGACACCATGTGCGTTGACGGAGGTGCCTCGTTGCATTCTTCCCACCGCCAACTTAAACAGTGGGCGCGTGAGGTTAATGCCACTGAGTCATCTGTCGACGCCCGGAAGCCTTTGAAGTGGTCCAACACGCCTATCATTTTCGACGTTGAGGATCACCCTGATCGTATAACTGCGGTCAGGTGTTTGCCATTGTTGGTCTCACCAACGATTCGCAACCTCAAGGTGACGAAGATGTTGGTTGACGGTGGGGCCGGTTTGAACTTGATCTCACCCGAGGTAATCAAAAGGTTGCAAATTCCTGATGAAGATCTCGAGGAAACGGGCACGTTTCAAGGGGTCAATCCAGGAAGGTGCCAGCCGAAGGGAAAGATCACGCTGCCGGTGACATTTGGCAGCGACCTGAACTTCAGGACAGAGAAGATTGTCTTCGATGTCGCCAAGATTCCATTGCCATATAATGGGATCCTTGGCCGTCCAGCACTGGCCAAGTTCATGGCGGCATCACATTATGCCTACAATGTGTTGAAGATGCCCGGGCCGATGAGCGTCATCACTGTCAACTCCGACAAGAAGGATGCGCTTATTTGCACCGATCAGCTTTACCGGGAGGCAGTTGCAGCATCTACCGCTGAAGCTCCCGGGGGGAGGACGACTGGCAAGACCTCTCGCTCACACTCCGGCAAGCGCACCTCCTCGGAGTGCTGCGCTCCTATTGAGGATGTGCCAGAGAGTTCCACCGGCAAGAGCAAGAAGTCCAAGGCAGCTCCGCCAGAGACTAAGAAGGTGCCCGCCAAGGAAGATGGTACGGGAGGAAATTTCACCATAAGTTCCACCCTCGATAACAAATAGGAAAGCGCGCTCATTGCCTTCCTGCGGGCGAATGTCGATGTGTTTGCATGGCAACCATCTGATATCCCTGGTGTTCCCAGGGAGGTGATTGAGCACCACCTTGCTGTCTGTCCTCACGCGCGGCCCGTCAAGCAGAAGGTCAGGAAGCAGTCTTTGGAGTGGCAACAGTTTATTGCCGAAGAAATCAAGAAGTTGGAAGCGGCAGGTTTGGTGAGAGGAGTACTTCATCCAACATGGTTGGCCAATCCAGTTGTAGTGCGCAAGGCGAATGGAAAATGGAGGCTATGTATTGACTATACAGATATCAATAAAGCCTGTCCAAAGGATCCTTTTCCCTTGCCGCGCATCGACCAGATTGTGGGCTCCACCGCCGGCTGCGACTTGTTGTCATTCCTTGATGCCTATTCAGGGTATCATCAGATTTTCATGGCCAAGGAAGACGAAGAAAAGACCGCATTTATCACCCCATGTGGTACGTATTGCTTTTTGCGTATGCCTTTCGGGTTGAAAAGTGCTGGTTCAACATTCGAAGAGCAGTCCGGATTGGTTTTGAGCCCCAGCTACATAGAAATATGGAAGCTTATATGGATGAAATAGTGGTCAAAACCAAGGACAAGGCGACGCTCATATCAGTTTAGAAGAAACATTTGCAAATCTGTGCAAGATCAACTTGAAGCTCAATCCTGAGAAGTGTGTGTTTGGTGTCCCATCCGGCAAGCTTCTCGGGTTCTTTGTATCTCAACGTGGAATTGAAGCAAATCCCGACAAGATCAAAGCAATTGAGCAAATTGAAGCGCCAAGGCATGTCAAGGATGTGCGTCGTCTTGCCGGCTGTGTTGCTGCTTTGAGTAGGTTCATCTCAAAATCTGCTGAGCGCGCCCTGCCCTTTTTCAAAATCTTGAAGAAGGTAGGTCCGACGAAATGGACTCCGGAAGCAGAGGCAGCGCTGCAGGATTTGAAGAGGTACCTCTCCTCTCCGCCAGTACTAGTCGCGCCAAAACCACAAGAGCCGTTGTTGCTATATCTAGCGGCAACGAATCAAGTGGTGAGTGCTGCATTAGTGGCGGAGAGAGAGGTCGACGAAGAAGCAGCGGCAGTGGCAGGACCGCCAAGCGACAAGCTAGGACCTTCCCCGGTAGAGTCTGGTGCTAACAAAGAAGGATCTGCGCAATCAAATGAAGCAACACAGAAAAAGAAGATGGTGCAGCGCCCAGTTTATTTTGTCAGCTCCCTTTTGCAGGGGGCTAGGTCGAGATATTCTGGTGTGCAGAAGTTGCTCTTCGGCCTCCTTATGGCCTCGAGGAAGCTGCGCCATTACTTTCAAGCACATGAGATCACCGTTGTCACTCGCTTTCCATTGCAGCGGATTTTGCGGAATCCAGATGCTACCGGCAGGATTGTGAAGTGGGCTTTGGAATTGTCAAGCTTTGGTGTCAAGTTTGAAAGTACTTCGACCATCCAGAGCAAAGCCTTGGCGGAGTTCATTGCAGAATGGACCCCAACTCCAGATGAAGAGGCTCCAGAATCAACTCTCTCCGGCAAGGAAACAAATCAAGAGTGGATTATGTATTTTGATGGGGCTTTCTCGCTGCAAGGCGCCGGTGCTGGCATGCTGCTTGTCGCACCCACCGGAGAGCACCTCAAATACGTGATTCAGATGCACTTTCCCCGGGAGAGATCAACCAACAATACTGCAGAGTATGAAGGGCTGCTTGCCTGTCTCAGGATCGCGGTAGACCTTGGAATCAAGAAACTCATCGTTAGGGGTGATTCTCAACTTGTCGTCAAACAAGTGAATAAAGATTATCAGAGCCTGTTGATGGAAGCTTATGTAGATAAAGTGAGGAATTTGGAAGAGCATTTTGACGGTCTGCAAATGGAGCACGTTCCTCGTGCAGAGAACAGCGTTGCTGATGGCTTGTCAAAGTGCGCTGCCCTTAAGTTACCTGTGGAACCAGGAACTTTTGTGCTCCGACTGACTCAACCATCCGTGACACCATTGATGGGACAAGAGAAAAGGAGGAAATTGAGTTCCGGCAAGTATTTCCCGGCAGAGCTCCCGGAAGCCGCCGGCAAGGAAGTTGCCGGGAACGGCGTCAAGCTTGCCGGTGAGCGACAGGCTCTGGCAGGGCCTCGAGCTCTTGCTGTCGAGACAAATGCTCCCGCCAAGCTTGCCGGGGAACAACAGGCTCCGGCAGGGTCTCAAGCCTTTGCTGTTGAGACAACTGCTCCTACGGTAGAAGACATGCCTTTAGTCCTTGTTGTCGAGCCCCAGGCTCTAGCATGGGCACAACACATCGTCCATTTTCTTCAGACAGGAGAGCGCCTTAAGGAACAGGAAGAAGCGGAAAAAGTAGCCTGTCGGTCCAACATGTACCAGTTTGTGGACAATGTCCTGTACAGAAAGAGGCCGAACGGTGTGAAATTGAAGTGCATTCCTCGGGAAGATGGACTAGAGCTGTTGGCAGAGATACATGGAGGCATATGTGGCTCCCACATAGGATCAAGAGCACTTGCTGGGAAGGCATTCCGGCAAGGTTTCTTTTGGCCCACCGCTCTCCATGATGCAACTGCGTTAGTAACCAAGTGTGAAGCATGCCAGTTTTATTCGAAGAAATTGCATCAACCAGCTCAAGCTCTTCAGACAATCCCTCTCTCCTGGCCGTTTTCGGTCTGGGGGCTTGACATCTTGGGCCCTTTTCCCCGTGCTACCGGGGGCTTTGAGTACTTCTACGTTGCAATCGACAAGTTCACAAAGTGGCCAGAAGTGGAAGCAGTGAGGAGGGTGACAACACAGTCAGCCGTCAAGTTCTTCAAGGGAATAGTTTGCCGCTTTGGTGTACCAAACAGGATCATCACCGACAATGGCACACAGTTCACGAGCCGCCCCTTCATGCAGTATGTCCAGGACCTTGGCGGCAAGATCTGTTTTGCTTCTGTTGCCCACCCAAGGAGCAACGGCCAGGCGGAAAGGGCTAATGCTGAAGTGTTGCGAGGCCTCAAGACAAGGAATTTTGACAAGCTGCGCAAGTGCGGAAGGCGCTGGATTGATGAGTTGCCGGTGGTTCTCTGGTCGATCAGGACGACCCCAAATTGAGCCACCGGCCAGACTCCCTTCTCCCTAGTCTATGGGGCGGAAGCAGTTCTCCCCACGGAACTCACATACGGGTCACATCGAGTTCTTGCTTATGATGAGCTTGAGCAAGAGCAGTTGCGACAAGATGATGCTATGCTCCTTGAGGAAGATCGTCTTCAGGCGGCTGTGCGAGCTGCACGCTACCAGCAAGCCTTGCGCCGCTATCATAGCCGCAAGGTTCATGCCCGAAGTCTTGAGGAAGGCGACCTTGTTCTTCGGCGCGTTCAGTCGGCCAAGAATTCCAACAAGTTGACGCCAAAGTGGGAAGGCCCTTATCGGGTAGTACGAGTCACCAGGCCTGGCGCAGTCCACCTGGAGACGGAGGATGGCGTCCCAGTGAGCAACTCCTGGAATATCGAACATCTTCGTAAGTTCTATCCATAAGGTGCAGTTGCCGGGTCTCCCGGTAACCCCTTTTGTACGAGTCTTGCCGCCAAGGCATGTAATCCTTTGTACAAAGCCAGGCGCAGACCCTGTGCATAGTTAAATAAAGCTAAGTGTTTTACAAATTTTGTCGATTTTCATGTTACTTATGTGCATGTTTGTCCGAGATATTGTATTGCGCTTACTCCCGGCAAGTTCTAACGAACCGCCAAGGTTCCATGTCCCTATTTTCTCTTCTTTCTTTTTCTTAAAGGACAGAAGGTTACCTCGCGTGCAACTTTGCCGGGGGGGGGGGGAATGGTGGTATGGATACCGACAGGCGACGTTCAAGGAAAACATCTTGCCGGAAGGAGTACAACAGTAAAAAGCTAAGTTACAGAAACTTTAAGCAAATTTTTTGTTTGTAAGGTTATTTTCCTTGAACAATTTCGACTTTTGTATGGAAAACCTGCACGCGAAGGAACCTTGTCATGATCGGTTGCGCCCTTACTCTGTTTCGAGTCCACTCAACAGTTTAGGTGGCTGCACTGAGAACGCCAAGGTTTCTTGCCGGTAGCGGCACCACCAGCAGGCTGCTAAAGTCCCGCACCTAGCGCTCGCGGCAAGGGTGTGCGCACCGGCAAGTTTCCAATAAAGCGTAGGGCGAATACGTATAGATGGAAATTAAACAAGGAGAATAGCATACATTCATCCAGAGTATAGCAAGTTATATTACATCAATCTTGCCGCGATTCTAACATAAGACAAAAATGTCTTTGGCATGGAATGGTAGCGGCAACGAGAAGTAAGGCTGCTAATCCCGGCGATCGCCTTCAACCCTCTTGACTTGGCTTACCCTGTCGACGATGGGCGCGACAAGCTCCTCAAGCGCCTTGACGTCTACATCCCTCGGCAAGCGGTCGAGGACGTTGGAGAGGTTGATGCCGGGGTTCTTGTGCACCACTTTGACGAGCACCTTGCGGAGGACGGCCTGGCAGAGTTTGCGCGATTCGCTGGCCAGATGGGTTGTCCGGTCAGAGTGAAGCTGCTCCAGGGCTTCAAGTGTGCGGTCGAAGAACATGGTCAGCTTGGCGCTCGTGGACACCCTGTCGTCAGAAGAGTACCTGAAGCCTTGCAGGCCCATAGTGGACAGTTGTGTGGCCAGCTTCTCCGCGACGTCGACGAGCTTTTCAGTCCAGACCTGCACACCTGCCACATAATCATTATGTGATGCGACGACACTCTTGAGTAGGTCCTCCTCATTCCGGAGATCTTTGATCAGGGCCTTCTCGCGAGCCTCCGCGGTCTCAAGAGTCTCCTTCAGTGTGGTCAGCTTCCGCTCCAGATCGGCAATGGATTCCTTGGCTGAGGTGAGTTGCTGGGTCTTCTCAGACATGGCGACCTGCGCCTCCATCAAGCTATGGAGAGCCTTATCTCTCTCGGTTTCGAGCGTCGAGGCCTTCTTGCCGTGATCCTCAAGATCTGCCTCCAGCCTCTTCGCCTTCTCCTCTAGCAAGTTCTTGGCGGCCTCTGCAGCTTCGGCGGCATCGACGGCTTCCTTCAGCTTGCCGGCGTGGTCCATGACTAGAGCCTCCAGGGCTTCCTTGTGCTGCTGCTCTAGCTCTTGGGTCCGCTGCGCGACAAGCTTTTCGATCTCTTCGTCCTTGGCGCGGAGCTTGTCGGCAAGTGCTTTCTCGCGAGCGGTGAGGTCATCATCATGAGCCTCAAGCCCGATGCTGAGCTCTCTCAAGCGTGCTTCCTCTGCAGCGGCCTGTTGTTTGGCCTCCTCCTGTGCCTTCTCGACATCGGACTGCTTCAAGAGGAGCTCATCCCACCTTTGGCTCAGCTGCTCTTGGCCCGTCCTCAACTCCTGAAATGCCTTAGTGAACCAGGCTTGCGTTTCCTCAACGCGCTTCTGGAAACCTGCCTCCGTTGCTTCAACAACCGCTGCCCTGGAATCCAGTTTTTCTTTCCGGGTGCGGTGGAGCGCCTGAAGCTTCTAGAAGTTGTCGCTCATGGCCTGAAGGAGTTTCTCTTCTTCAGATTTGCTGCTGCTGGCACTTGGTTCATCAACGATCTCGAGCCCAGCAGCGGCGATGGCGTCTTCATCAAAGACTTCCCCTTCAGTTGGCGCCCTAGTGTTTGCCGTGCCTGGGATGCTGACGAACAAGTTATCGCCAATCTTGAGGTACTTGCTTGACGAGGGGGCTTCGGATGTTGATGGCTGGTCCTCAACAGCCGCCTCCCCGGCAGCTAGGGGCTCCGTGGCCGGCGTAGCGCCTGGCGCTCCTGCGGCAGGAATGCCGTCAGTACGGTCACTAGCCTCCTCGCCGGTCCTCTTAGCAGACTCCTTGGCGGCCTCTTCCTGTGCAGCCTTGGCAGCCTCGGCGCTGGCATCCTTGGCGGCCTCGGCGGCAACATTCTTGGTGGCCTCCTCAGCAGCAACCCTGTCGGCCTCGGCGGCGGCATCCTTGGCGGTCT
Source organism: Elymus sibiricus (assembly GCA_039707655.1). Lineage (NCBI taxonomy): Eukaryota > Viridiplantae > Streptophyta > Magnoliopsida > Poales > Poaceae > Elymus > Elymus sibiricus. The sequence goes on along the minus strand of CM077663.1, from coordinate 193,182,160 downwards.
CCTCGATAACAGCATCAACATCCATGTGCTCAGTCGAGGGAAGATCTGGAGACCAAGGAAACAAACAAGATACGGCTGAGAAGGAAGTTCAAGAAGACAAAAAGAAAGACAAAGTGACAATTACTCCGAGGCGAGCGGTTTACCTGTGTTGAGTTGCTGAGAAGGGTTGCCGGTGCCTGTGCTTGCCGGCTCCTCTTCATCACGGTAAAGCTTTCTTGCCGAAGACTCATCTCTGGGCGGCGTGGTTGACGGAGGCGGCGCATCAGGGACAGCCCCTGTTGGTACTCCTTGTTGCCGCTCCACTCCTACACGCCCGGTGATGTTAGCAGTAAAAATGCACATCCCGGCACTTGCCAGCGGGAAGTGAGTAATGGGCTCACGCTGGGGGCTGAGTCGGGGGCTGCATCGTGGGCTGAGCTCCGGGCTGATGTTAATCAGTTCTTGCGCACTTGAGGTGCTTGCCGGCGGTTCATCACCCGTCGAGGTCTTCGCCCTCTTCGCTATCCTTTGCGCCAATGTTTCTGTGTCATCTCTGCAGAAACAAGTCAAGGCAAACAAATTAGTTAAGCAGAACCGAAATTCAGGGATTAAGAGATGTGATAGGGCCCTTACTCTTCTTCTTCGGAGCTAAAGGCAGAGAGGTCGAAGTCGACTTCCGCCATGGTGCCCGTGGGAGGAGGTGGAGGGGTGCTCCTGGGTCGCTTGGCTGTGGCAGGCGCAGGTTGCTGATAAGCTCCTTGCCGCTGCGTAGCCTTGCCGGCCGCCCCCTTGCTGGGGCCTCCACCACTCGAGGAAGGCTAGTGGACTGTGGTGCCAGAGGCGGCTCTCCAGAGAACACGCCTCTTCCTCACTTCGAGAGTTGGAGACTCCTCGTGTAGCTCCTCCTCGGTTGTGCCTTCGGCAGAAGGACCCCCGGCAGCGGTGCCACTCTGCTTTCTGGTAGCCTCGCCCTGCCCGGCAAGTTTTTCCTCCGATAGCACTTCTCCTTCGCTGGTTTCTCCTTCCGCGAAGCCAGCACTGCCAGCCTCCGCAGCAAGATTTGCCTCTTCCACCCTGCTGGCGATGTATGCCACCTCTTCCTCAGTGGTGGGGCGGACAAGGTTATCTTCTTCGCGGATGGCCCTCTCCGACAGGCTATCGAAGAATTGCTGCACCTGCTCTGCGGGCGGCTCAATCCAAGTCCCGTCAAGGCTGTGAGCGTCAAACACTGGCATCATGGCGATGATTGAAGCCAGAGGGGAGTTGTTGCACAGAGGGACTATGCTTGCCGGCAGCCTGCTTACCGTGTCAGTCCTGAACAGCTTCTGGCAAAGGGTTGCGTGCTGCATAAACGTCAAATTGCTATTCAGCCCGGGGCGCAGCCTCATGATGTTTGCCGCGTTCCGGAATTCCCAGGCTGGCCTCCCTTTGCTCTGCAGAGGGGCGATGCGCCGGCGAAGGAAATAGGTGCCTATCATCTCTATAGAGAGCCCGGCAGCTCTGAGGCGGTGAATCCTGGTAGTCGCGACTGTGAGCTTCCCATCGTCAGGATCGAGGGCGCTCCAGTCGTTGCCGTGCACCATCCTCGTTTGCCGCGGCAAGCAGAAGGGCTGGAGTTTTGTTTCCTGAATCCAGCACCACTTGGCCCGCCATTCATCCCACTTCTCGCGGTAGGCCCCGTCCGGGTAAACCTCCTTGGTTCCTGGCCGTGGAATCCGAGCGATGGAACCAGAAAGGGCCTTGCGTTTTTGGATGCGGGGAATGAAGTAATGGCGGAAAAGGGTTGTGCTAGGGATTACTCCAGCGAAGTTTTCACAAAGATGAGCGAAGACAGACATGCATGTCACAGCGTTTGGCATGAAATCCAAGAGTTGGAAGCCGTACGTGTACATGATGTCGTTGAAGAAATCAGAAAATGGGGGGTAGAGGCCGCAGTAAAAGTAATCAGCGAAGAAATGATATTTGTTTGGACCACCCCTGGAAGAACCTGGGCTCACGAGAGTTGCAGGGTGCGCCCTCGTCTCCTTCGCTCACATGAGCTGGTACCGCTCCCTCAGTGCAGCCGCATCGAGCGCCGGGGGGAAGACGGCGTGCTCCTTCCGCATCTTCGCCAGCTTGCTCTCCGGGACGGCGGCTTCCACCTCCTTGCCCTTGCTGGCCTTGGGCGGCATGGTAGCTATGGAGGCGGAGGCTGAGGACGGTGGAGGCGTGAAGGCGTGGATGAACGGGAGGAACTCTGTTTTGGGCTCGAGGAAGAAGACAACGGCGGTTCCCAGATTGGAAAAGACAAGAGGTAAATGAGCCGCGCCTCTGTGGATTCCTTTTTATGGGGAAGGCCCGGGGTCGCCTCTTTACTAGTCAACATGGGAACGCTTTTGCGAGCGCGCTGCAGTTTCGGCCGCTCCGCGCACGTCTCCCACGTCCCGCATTCAATGCGCATCATGGGGGGGGGGCGCAGTGAAACGGAATGATTACAGCAGTTAATCCCTGCCATGTGTGCCCATGCACTGTTTGGGCCTAGCCCAACAATGCCTCGCACCCGTGTATGGCCTAGGCCCGGGGGCTCCTATCGGTGCACTAAAGATTGGGTCCTTTAGTACCCCATACTTGTGCACGGGCAGTCGTAGCCACACCAGCGGCAAGGCTTGCCGGGGGACAGCTGAGTACCAATACAGCACATCAAGAAGACATTCAAGTCACTGATCAGAAGATGGAAGACCGAAGGCTAGGCGCCCCGGCAAGATCTTGCCGGGCTGACCGCATAGCCCCGACAAGGCTCGCACCCGGCAAGCCCTCGCTACCCTGTCATCGCTCCAGTATGGTCATCAGCTTGTCTTTTAGCTGTTGTCCTCCTGGTAACATGTCAAGTGCTAGCGGTGGATGGGCTTAAGCGGTGCTGATGGGATGGCCCCTTTTTCCGTCCCCAAGACGCTAAGGGACACCTCAACGGAGCATTTAATGTTCTTGTCCTAAACCGTCAGTGTTAGGTATGATAACACTATAGATACTTTACACCTCATGTATGCACTGTACACCACTGTTGGTGACCCCTTCGAACGTATAAAAGGAGGCCCAAGGTGCAGCTACAGGGGGATCTTTGCTGGCCCATTCTGTGTACGTAGCAGCTGTGTACTGTTCGTCACATAGCGCTCCCAGAACTAGGGCTAAACACATACAATACAACAAAGGCAGGAGTCGGGTTTTACGCATCTTTGCGGCCCGAACCTGGGTAAAAATCCCGCGTGTTGATCGTTGGATCTGCCCTCTGTGCAAACCTTCTTCCCTGCCGAATCGTAAAGGGGTCCTCTTGATCCCATAGGTGTCATTTTCCTGACAGGCTTACAGATATTTCCCCTTTCTGTTGAGATGCACGACTTGCTAATGGTAATTTGTCAAGTGCCAAAGGCAAAATTTCGGATGGAAAATAACATTGTACTCTGTAGACCTTATAGTGTTGTGGTTTAGCTTTTGCTTGTGGATCTGTTGGATTGTAGATTTTCTTTTGTAAAAACTGTATAATGTGTAAAATTCTAGTCCCTCTGTTCTACTTTCGCTTGTAGTTTAGTTACATTTTTTGGAATCTACAAGTGGAATATATTCGCTCTGCAGTAAGAATGGTTTTTGTTGCTGATAATTAGAACTTTTTGGATGCTCGTTTGTAGATTCTGTGTCCATGTTAGTAGTGCTAGTGTGTGTGGCGTAGTTTATGATGTTTTGAGGGTGCCCACTGGAGGGGGACAAATCTGAGACATGTGGTTGTGTTTTATCATTTTTCAGTAATGAAAATTGGGAGCTATGCTCCTAAGTAGGCAAAATGGAAGAAACAGGTCATGAGGCTAGCTGGGTTACAAAAGGTAAAGGATGTACGGGGTTATTGGAATGGACCAAGTTATATTTCTATGTCAACAGACTTAGATGTTTTGGCCTCTATTTTATAACTGTTTGGGTTGTTAGACTTACCTGTTTTTTGCATAGTATGTGCATGCTTGATAGGAACAACTAGCTCATGTCTCTTAGATACTCTAGGTGAGCCATGCCAGCAGGACGACCATTCCTCTTGTAAATAATTGCATTCAACATTTGCGGTGTATTCTATGAGCATGCTCGTTTACAGGCCTTGTTAGCTAGCTAAATTTTCCCTGATTATTGTCAGCAGCTCAATTGCCTGTTATGCTATCCATTGTCTAAATGGAGGGCAGATCTTGTTTCTGATTCTCAGAGAACTAAATATACTCTTGAGACATTTACAAAGGGTGTCCCTGATGCAAGGATGTATTTGAATACTCTTCAGGACAAAGAAAAAACATATATGTTACCTAAATAGGGTTTCCATGTTGTTTATTTTTTTCAGGACAAAGAGAAAACATATATGTTACCTAAATAGAATCCCCAAATGGATGCTAGAACTGCATATTAAATTAGTGAATCCCAGCAGGAGAACTGCATGCAGGATTTGGGGAAATAGGTTTAAAGGTCGCGCTGCAAATATAGCTAGACAACTTCTTTTTGTATATTCGTGTTGCAAATGTAGACTGAAAGTGGAGTACTGCTTGCAGAGTTTAATGGTTTTAACTAGTGAATGTGTTAGTTCTAATAATCAGTAGTAGTCTATCATAGTAGAAATTTTCTATTGCTAGTTTGCCACTCCTCCAGTCATGTGATTATGGAATCTAATAATCAGTAGTTGTCTATCATAATAGAAATCCCTTCAAGTGTTGCAACCTTTATTATTGAATTGAAAAACATTTGCCTAGTAATTTATTTTTTCTAGAGTGAAATGAGAGCAATTGGGTTTTGTACTGTCGCCACTACTGGAAATAGCATGGCATCATGACTTATTGAATTACCAGATCCCCTGTTCTTAATTTTTTTATTTAGCTTAATGCTTAAGAACAAATTCATCCATAGCTATGTTCATAGAGATGAGACATAGCTTAAGATGTGCATGTGGTTCAGATTTTAGAAAAGGGTCTACTTGCAGTGCCACGTACAAGTAATATAACCCTAGTAGTACAATACCTTGTCATGCAGGGCCACGAGTAATATAAGACTGTTATGGCCGATTGCTTAGTTTCTGATATTTTGTGGTACCCCTAGAGGGGGGACAAACTTGAGGCATGTTATGTTTTCAGTAATGGGTGAAATGGGTCATGAGGCTTGCTATTTCAGAACATTGAAACTTATTTAGCATTTTGTTTCTTATATGCTTCATGCAAATGAAACTGTAGTAACATATGAACTGAGAATTTGCTTGGCATTTGTGTATGCATGCCCTGAATTTTCTTAGCCTTTTTATGCATACAACTGTTGGAAGCTTTTACATTCCTGGAACTGAGCTTTTGCATGCCCTGTGTTTTCTAAAGCTGAGTCTTTTGTGGGTATTACTTGAAACAGAGTCGTTGGTCTCCTGCCATATAACAATTTATGAAGAGCTTAGTGTTTCCTTCTCTTGTATTCCTACGCATAGTCCAGTACTTTTTCATGTGTAAAAAGTGGCTGACCTGGCATTACACTGTTTAGTATTTTGTACACATGAGGAATCTTGCTATATATACACACTGAGTTGAAAATGATGTTAGCGGAAATAGGTGTTCTGTTAGCTACACCACCGGTGACCATCACATCGCCGAGCCACTCCACCGGCGACCATCCTCCTCTCCCTAACGCCGTCATTCCTTGGCCACCACCCGCCTTGTGATATTTCTCCCCCGGGAAATAGCATGCCCTCCGCACAAGCTCACCCGAGCACCAAGGAGCTCCTCAAGTGGCGCCTCCTCCTCAAGGAGCTCCTCCGGCAGTTGCACCTTCTCCACAGTCCACGCCTCCACTAGATTGGTAGTTCTTGAAGCAAACACATGAAGTTTCTGTTGCTATTTTTGCTTGTATTGATCTATTGGGAGTCTTTATATACTTATACAGATGCAATTTATCTTGTTAATTTTTGCTTGTATTGATCTGTTAGGAGTCTTTATGTACGAGTACTTTATAGTGATTCACATGTCATAAGCATCTTGCAGTATTAGTGAAGAAACAACAACAGTATTTTAGTTTGATGTCAGAGCAAACTCTGTGACAGCATTAGCATGTTGCTTGCATTTTTTTAGTTTATCATGGTTGCACCCTTGATTTTGTCCTTCAGTTTGTATCTTATGGCCTTACAAGCACCGAAGCTTAGGTTGTTATGATTAAATTGACAATGACTATCATGGTTGATTGCTTAAAACTCTTTTCCTTCTATGTATGCAGTTGGAAGTGGATAAGTCAATGGCAAATGTAGCAATGCGACCAGAAGCAAGATAACGAGGTAATATACATGTTTCTCTTGGCTGAATATTTACATTGGTGTGTAGTATCTAGGACAGATAGTAATGCTTTGCTCATTTAGTTGCGGCATGGTTAATTTGTGTCCAGAAAACTTGAGCTCCTGATTTTATTTTATATCAAAAAAAATCAGCAAATAGCATGCTTAATTTAGTTCCATCTAACATGTTCACAGAACTTAGAAAATAAAACATCCAATCTTCTTGTTGTGCATCCATGCACTAAATCAATGCATCGCTAAGTATCATCCACAAGGAACAAAAGAAATAAGGCAGATGAAAACCAAACCTGTGCTACCATGCTTCTATTTTTCATGAAACATATTCAAATGTTTTCAAAAAAAATTAATAAGATTTTGAGTGCTCATAAGGCATGTGCCTACAGTCTATAAAAATTTCACATGAAAATTTGAAACACACACAAGGAAACAGAAAAGAGATATTCAGTATGAAGGGTGTCCTAAAAAATATTGTTTCATTGTGTTTCTTCATTTGCTAGCTGATTCGTTTGTTCCAGATTGAGGTGATCCTGCCTATCAAAAAGGTTGTCAAGGGGCAGTTGTTGATGTACGATTTGCAGTACAATGTCGCCATCATTTCAATTTAGTGCGAAGTTGTTCTCCCTGTGGTGGTGCTAACTGACCTCCCGGACTCCTACTTCTTGACAGCTACTCCAGTTGTTGCAGTTGGCTGGAAATTTGAGTCTGGAAGTTTGCAGCTGAAACGTCGGCAGACGTTCCATGCAATTAGCAAATAAATTGTGATGAACTTATGGATAACAACATTCAGTATATTTACTCTGGTGAGTTCTGCCTCTGCGTGCATTGATAGAAATTAAGCTCCATAAGTGGTCACATTCTACGGATGTGTTTCTGTATGGATCTTATTGAACGAGTACTTGTTAACATTGGTACTATCATTTTCTTCAGATTTCCATTGGGGGCTTCTGATTGATTTGGAGAGAAGAATTGCTGGGTTGAATTCAATAGACGAGAATAAAACTCCATTATTGCCCATCGAGGTTGCCAGGAGATGCCCGAGACACTTCAGAAAGTTTGGGTATGTTTCCTTTGCTCTTGAGCTTCTAACAGGATGCATTTAATACATGGGTTGCTCACTGATTTCTTAAGACCAATACTATAACCTGATTACAGTTGTACTGTAGAATACAATATAGCTGAAGTTATTCCATTTTATGAAACCATTATTTTGTTTTATTTTTAAATGAGGAAGTGGTGTATCCAGTATTCTGTCAACATGTTTACTTGATAATCTATTTTCTCAATAATCGTCTTAGTGATTCTAGACGATGACATTATCACCAACGGAGCTGAAACCATATAAAAATGTCTTGGCTTTATGTTGATTGTTGAAACCTAACCATACATGGATGATGTTTCTTTTGCTATGTGTGATTTGACGTGAATACACTTTAGACATCTTTGATTATCTAGATATTGTTTGGTAATATTCCTTGCTATATTGATGGACCTTAATGCCAAAATTAGAGATTTCCGGCACCAATATATTTAATATCCATGCCAATGGACAGGCGCGGCAACGCGCGCCAATGGTCTAGTGTTCTCTACTATGGTAGAGATTACTCTAGAGATGTTACTGGTTGCTCTATATTTTAGAACATATGTGGCTGTTGTATGTGATTGTTGTAACATCTTCCTTAAGTTCTGAACGCAACTGTTGACATCTTTCGATCTATTGCAGGTTTCCCAAAGGTGCACAAGTTTACTAAGGTTTGGAATATCTTCACGCTACTGACGATTTGGAAGACCTACAATTAAGTTAGTGGAGTGATAATGTCTTGTGTCTTGTTTGTTGAACCTAGAGACTTGCTCTGCTCAATTTAGTGTTTGTTAAGCTCATTTTAGTTGTGTGGCGCACATGTAGAAACATATGTACATATCTAGTGGCACTACTTTATTTTGGTTGTGTGGCAAACATATATATGTACTCCTTTTGTGGCACAATCTACTTGTATATGGCTGTTATATTTATTGAATGAAGTTTAAGGTTTTCGATGAGGCCTATATGTTACTTTGATTGAAGTGTATGTGTAAATTTTGTGACAAGACTTGATTGCCTAGACATATATAATGGATGGATATTACATAATACAGATGCCTAGAACATTTTTCTAGTGAAGTGAACATGTTGGCATAATATCTGCCGGCTTAACATGCTTCCATAGGCAGCAAACTGCCGTTAATTGCAGTTTCATGTGCCTCGACCAATCTGCCAGGAGAAAACGAACTGCCGACAAATACATGGGTTAGGGTAGAAAAACTGTCGGGAGAAGTTTATCTGCCGGGAGATGTAATCCCCGGCAGCCGTTCTCGTGGCAGTTCTATCTGCCGGGAGAACAACTGTCCCGGCAGTTTGTCTGCCCTCAAAAGACCTTTCTCCTGGCAGTTTTTCTGTCCTTACATCAGTGTTGTGGTGTAGTGTAGGGCATATTTCCAACAGTCTCCCACTTGCACTAGAGTCAATAATCTAGCTTTACATTGTAATGAACCTAACATCCATAGAGTTCTGGTGTTGATCATGTTTTGCCCGTCGAAGAGGTTTAGTCAATGGGTCTGCAACATTCAGATCCGTATGTACTTTGCAAATGTTTATGTCTTCCTCCTTGATATAATCGCGGATGGAATTGAAGCAACGCTTTATGTGTCTGGTTCTCCTGTGAAACCTGGGTTCTTTAGCCAGAGCAATAGCACCAGTGTTGTCACAAAAGAGAGTCATTGGATCCAGTGCACTGGGCACAACTCCGAGATCCGTGATGAACTGCTTCATCCAGACTCCTTCCTTTGCTTCTTTCGAAGCAGCTATGTACTCGGCTTCACATGTAGAATCTGCTACCATGCTTTGCATGGAACTGCACCAGCTTACCGCTCCACCATTCAGAATAAATACGTATCCGGTTTGAGACTTATAGTCATTTGGATCTATGTCAAAGCTAGCATCGACGTAACCCTTTACAACGAGCTCTTGATCACCTCCATAAATGAGAAATATCTCCTTAGTCCTCTTCAGGTACTTAAGGATATTTTTGAGCATTGTCCAGTGTTCCACTCCTGGATCACTTTGAAACCTTCCAGACATACTTATGGAAAGGCTCACATCTGGTCTTGTGCACAACATTGCATACATGATAGAGCTTATGGCTGATGCATAGGGGATGACACTCATCTTTTCTCTATCTTCTGTACTTGCTGGGCATTGAGTCTTACTCAACTTCACACCTTGTAATACAGGCAAGAACCCTTTCTTGGACTGATCCATTTTGAACTTCTTCAAAACCTTATTAAGGTATGTGCTTTGTGGAAGTCCTATTAAGCGTCTTGATCTATCTCTATAGATCTTGATGCCTAATATGTAAGCAGCTTCTCGAAGGTCTTTCATTGAAAAAATCTTGTTCAAAATGTATCTTCACACTTTCCAAAAATTCTATGTTGTTTCCAATCAGCAATATGTCATCCGCATATAATATTAGAAATGCTATAGAGCTCCCACTCACTTTCTTGTAAATACAAGCTTCTCCATAAACTTGTATGAACCCAAACGCTTTGATCACCTCATCAAAGCGGAGATTCCAACTCCGAGATGCTTGCACCAGTCCATAGATAGATCGCTGGAGTTTGCACACTTTGTCAGCATTTTCAAGATCGACAAAACCTTTTGTTTGCATCATATACAACTCTTCCTTATGGAAACCATTAAGGAACGCTGTCTTGACATCCATCTGCCAAATTTCATAATCGAAAAATGGAGCTATTCCTAACATGATCCTGACGGACTTAAGCATTGCTAGGGGAGAGAAAGTCTCATCGTACTCAACTCCTTGAACTTGTGAAAACCCTTTTGCAACAAGTCGTGCTTTATAGACGGTGACATTACCATCCGCGTCCGTCTTTTTCTTAAAGATCCATTTGTTCTGTATGGCCTTATGATCATATGGTAAGTACTCCAAAGTCCACACTTTGTTCTCATACATGGATCCTATCTCAGAATTCATGGCCTCTAGCCATTTGTCAGAATCCGGGCCCACCATCGCTTCTTCATAGCTCGTAGGTTCACTGTTGTCTAGCAACATGACCTCCAAGACAGGATTGGCGTACCACTCAGGGGCGGTATGAGCCCTTGTCGACCTACGAGGCTCGGTAGTGACTTGATCTGATGTTTCATGATCATCATCATTAGCTTCCTCTTCACTTGGCATAGGCGCTGCAGAAACATCTTTCTGCATCGTGCTACTCTCCAGCTGAAGTGACGGTTCAATAACCTCATCAAGTTCTACCTTCCTCCCACTCAATTTTTTCGAGAGAAGCTCGTTCTCTAGAAAGGATCCATTCTTGACAACAAAGACTTTGCCTTTGGGTCTGAGATAGAAGGAGTACCCAATTGTTTCCTTAGGGTAGCCTATGAATACACACTTCTCGCTTTTGGTTCGAGCTTATCAGGCTGAAGCCTTTTCACATCAGCGTCGCAGCCCCAAACCTTAAGAAACGACAGTTTAGGTTTCTTGCCAAACCATAATTCATACGGTGTCATCTCAATGGATTTAGATGGTGCCCTATTTAAAGTGAATGCGGCTGTCTCTAATGCATAACCCCAGAACGATAGTGGCAGATCAGTAAGAGACATCATAGATCGCACCATATCTAGTAGAGTACGATTACGACGTTTAGACACACCATTACTGTAACATCCCGAGACTGACGATCTAGAGGATTCCCCTTTTATTTCATTATCGTCGTGTGATTCGTTTGGTTGTTGTATTCATCATCGCATCTTGGACGTTACAAGTTGGTATCAGAGCAGTACTGACCTAGGAGCCCCCTTGACTGATCGAACTTGGTCGAGTCGAGTCTAGTGAAAAACTATTTTGAGTATAGTTGTATATCGGAGAGTAGGGTTCTTTTTACTTCTCTTCCCTGCTCTGGTGACGAACCTTGACATAGGAATTTTAATTCTACCCCTCTTCTCACTCAATTTTTTTAGGATCACGCGGGTATTTTGGAACCTCTATGATGTCAATGTGACTGGAATTCTATTCTTGGTGCCTCCCGACCGTATGGATTGGACCCAGGGAATTGAGCTCCAGGGGATTCTTGACACATCGTTATCGTTGAGTTTCCTTAGTATCTCAGGACGAGGATGTTCGAAATTGCTTCAATACTATTTGTGGCGAGAGGAGTTTGGCGTCACCCAGTACTAGGGAGAGCGTCCAGATGTACTGCGATAATTGGTATCGTTGTGATTACGAGGGTCTGAGGTAGATGAATTTTCGAGGCCTCTGGTTATGTGTTGACGAATGTGATACATTGGAGAGTAGTATTACTGCTAGGAGTTGAGTGATGGATTTTACTCCTTGTATCCGTGGACCCGATTGCATAACCAAAGATTTCGGAAGTTCTCAGGTGGGAATTCAAGTAGTTACCTAGGATTATCCTTCCAACAAATGCATGGAGGGTTATGTATTTGTTTCTGGCGTGTTTCGTAAGCCTCAACCTTTGTTTTGTTGGAGTATGGTAATTCGAGTTGCTTCGATGTCAAATGTTGTTTTCATATCTTTCCTAAACGGTATTCTCATATTTCTATGGGAATACTAATCCTAATGCTCATCAAATTGCCATGTCAATTCTTTTAAACCGGTGTGCTTCTCTTCAAGATAATTCAATCCTCTCCAATATTTGCAAGATCAATCCTCATATTTCTTTCCGGAGTTTGTTTTTTTCGTCTCAAGTTGTCTTTGTTTTTCCCCACCCTCCCGCCCTTTTTCTTTAATGATTAGATTATCATTCAAGTGCCTTTTCTTTTCATGTGATGCTTCCGCTATCTTTTCTTCCGTATTGTATCCGGTGATTCTTTATGAAGATGCTCAAGTGCTAAGTTCATCATTCTTCATTCTTGCTTTCTTCCTCGGTGGATTCGATTCAACCTCTCGGTGTTCATCATATCCTTTCATTTGCTAAAAGCATTCCATGTTGGAAAGTTTAGCAAAACTTCTTTCTATTCTTCTTCGAAGTTTTCAGCATATCTCAGAAGACTTGTGTTTTCATTCAAATCTTTTCAAAATATTTCGAGTTTCTCACCTCATCAAGTTTTCATTTGTACCGGTGCAATCTCTCCTTCGAAGCAATCGTTTCAACGACGTTCCTTTTAGTGGGCCCATAACCCATAGGTTTTTCCAAGGATCTTACCTGGCTCTTCTAATCTTTTCCGGAGATCTCAAGTTCTTTTCAATATGATGTAAGAATGAATTCCATCAGTCATATTCCTTCTCGAAGATTGCTTTTAAATCATTTTCATCGTTGGCTCAACCTTTCTTTATTCATTGTCCCGGAGTGTCTCAATAATTCTTGGTGGCGTTTCTTGTCATCATTCTCAACTTGAAGACCGAAGAAGAGTTTCTCGTAAATGTTTCTCCATTCTTTTGAAGATTCGTCATTTCTAGCTTGATGATATTCTTTCTAATTGTTTTTATTCGTGAGAAATTCCTTCCATATCTATCCGAACCAATTCAGTGTTGTGTGCTTTTCTTGATCCGCTGAAGGCCATCATTTCAAAAGATTTCTTCGTTCTCAGCTTTCAGCTTTCGTTCTCAAATTCTTCTCAATTGTTATCTCTTCATTCATATCTCAATTCTTTCCGGTGTTTTCGTTCAATAATTCTTTTAGTCTGTGCTTTCTCTAAAATCTTTTCAAGAAGAATAAGTAGTATGTCAAATCCGTTGCTCGTCATCAATTTAACTTGATGAAGGATAAGCATAACATAATTCTTATTCTTGTTTCATCAAGTGACTTCAATTCCTTCGTCCGGAGGTTGTTCATGATATCAATTCTCTATCCCATGTGCTTCATCTTTTCTTTTTCTGGAGTTTCAAATATCTCACTGTGAAGCTTCATCCAAATCTTGCAAGGTGTTAATCTTATTCTTTTCAACCTTCAATTATTTTCTATCATCCTTTCATTCCAGTGTTCTCCAAGAGGTTCTTCATGGCGTTTTGTCAAGGATGTATTCTTTCTCAAAGTGTTCTTTAAGATTCTTGTTGGAGGAGCTCAAGTATTCTATGTCTTGCATTTCAAAGTGCGATTCATTCTCCCTCATCTTTTGAGATGGTGTTATAGCATTCTTGATTCATGAGGAGTCTCGAAGAGAATTTATCAAGAATGAGATATGTAAACCCATTGTCTTCCTTGGAGCTATCTTGAATTGGATTTCACCTAAAGCTTTTTTCCTAAGGATTGTTGCTTTCATGCTGTTTATAAATGATCCAAGTATCCCTTTTGTCACAGCCCTAGATAGCCATTTCTTGTCATTGCATTAACCATCATGGCATCATATTTATATTCAATTGAATTTGAAATGGGGATGACAAACCCTAGCACTTCATTGAGTAAACAAAATTCCAATAATTGAATTATTTCAATGAATCCAAAATGCTCTTCAAAAATGTCCCCCCTCTCTAATAAATGTTGGCAACAACATACCAGGGGTGATCTACTTTTAACAACCATTTTGGCAATTTTAATAATGCAGCAATGTTGCTGAAAATGTCAAATAAAGCACTACAAATATTTCAGTTGTTCCAGATATTCTGAAACATTTTTGTGGGACATGGAAATATTCCAAGATATACCCCAAAAACATTTCAGGGTTTTTGGATCTAAGGTTTTGCCCAAACAAAATAAAACAAAGTTGCAGGAATAGAAAAAAAACAGAATAAAGGAAATAGGAAAATATGACTTACCTGGCACTGTTGGCCGAACACTGTAGCTAGGCCCAGCCCACCAGGGAGGCGGTCGTCTTCAACCTCTGCCAGTAGGCAGAGGCGTGTCGACACGCTCGCGGTCGCCGTGGCCACCTCCCTGCCTACTTCCTCCCCTCCACTTGCTTATCTCTTCGCGCCAGAGAGACGCCTTGGAGCTCCCTCTCCCATTTTCCCCCTTCTCTGGCCCCTTTGCTCTCTCCCCCGCCATGGCTGAGTTCTGCTCGAGCCTGCCATCGACGCCCGCGTAGCCAGCGCCTCCCCTTCGACCGTCGTCGCGCCTCCAAGCTCAGCTGCAACCCCCTCGACCTCTCCGTGGAGCCAAGCGACGCCGGGAGCACCGCAGCACCGAGACCACCATCTTATTCAACCTCCGGTCACTGAACGTCACCGTCAAATCAATCATCTTCGACGCCTCCCCGACCCAGATGAGCAGTGCATCGAGATCGCCGTGAGCCTCCGGTCCTTCTCCCCTCGACCCCCTTGTCGATCTCGTCCTCTAGGCCCTAAATCGACCAACGCCGGAAGCCTCCATCGCCGGACCTCGAGCTAGCCGTCGCTCCGGTGGGTGGCAACCTTGTCCAAGCACGTTAGCGTGCTCATCAGATTCCTAGGAGCCCGTAGGTAGAATCGGTTGCTCCTGAGATGCTCTAGAGCCTCGGCTCCATTGGTCCCCGAGCCCGGCCGCCGCCGTGCTCGACGCCGGCGAGGATTCCAGCCACTCCAGCCCCAGCCGTCTGCTCCAATAGATGCGCGCCACTCCCAGCTCTCGCTAGAGCCTAACTGCGTGCCAAATGGTCGCCGGACGGCGAAATCCGATGACCTCCGCCATGTCTGCTACGGCGTCGAACCGCCGGCAGGTTTGACCCCGCTAGCCAGTATTTGACCCCCCTAGGTCACTTACAGGTGGGGCCAGCCGCTGGTTAAGTTTACGTTAAGCACTGAACTAATTAAGTCGATTAATTAGCCTAATGGGCCACTGACTAGTGGGCCCATCCCTGTTAATTAGTTTTAAGGGTTAAACTAAACACTGCTTAGTGCCTGTGTCACTGACCAGTGGGACCCACTGGTCAGGTTTGACCCGAAACGGTCAGTTGACCTGCTGAGGTCATGCTGACACAGTGCTGATGCAATAAAGGAATTTCTCTTTAAAGAATATTCAGGAAATTCCAGAAAATGATTAAAACTTCTAAAAATCATAGAAATTAATCTGTAACTTAGATGAAAATAAGTTATATATGAAAAATTATCACAAAAATACAAGGAATCTGTTTATGCCATGTTCATGCATGTTTGAGCAAGTTAACATCACCAACTAGGACATTTCATGATTAGGACAATTTAATAAATAGTGTTGGAGTTGGAATTTGGTATATATTTGAATTCCACTTCACTTAATATGACTATCTATTGCACTAGGTCAATCCAATGCTTTAACATGCCATATCATACATCATGTTTGTTGCATTGCATTGAATGTGTTCTTTTCCCTGTTTGCTGGTGTTGTTCCTTCCTGGTAGACGATGGTTCTGACGTTGAGATCGTTGTCACCGATGAAGACTCATTGTTATCTTCAGAAGTGTTAGGCAAGCAACCCCACCTTGAGCATCCCGATAAATTCCTACTCTCTCGCTCCTGCTCTCTTTTACTGCATTAGGACAACAGCGATTCAACTGTTACATGTTCTCGGTAGTTGAACCCATTCCTTTGCATGACCTATCTTTGTCACAGTAAATAGTTGAAACCACTTAGCATGAGTAGCAACTGCTTGAGCCTTGTTGTGCTTACTCATCCATGCTTGCTTACCGTGCCTGCTATGCTTAGAGTTGTGTCGGGTCTGATCCTTCTGGGTGATGAATCGGAATGGTGTGTTCATGTCCTACTGTGTGAGAGTTAATTGTGTGAACCCGATTTGGTAAAGGTAGCGATGAGAGGCCATGTAGGAGTACATGGCGGGTTGTCTCATTGGGACCGTCCTTAAGAACTGAGTTCTGTGTATGTTATCCAAGGCAAGATATTACCGCACATTGGGATCCTTAATTGACTCTCTCGACTTATTAATCACCTTGATCTCTGTCCAGGAGTTGCAACTAGTTTCTGGTGTTTGTAGGATGTGCTGGCGGCCGTGCATAGCGCTGACCGGAGGGGTAGGCTATGGCGCGGTAGATGCACCGTGGCCCGGTGTACCAAGCGTAGTACCATCCATCGAGGTGTGCTTGGGAACCCTGCACACATCGTTTGGGGCCGTAATGGAAACTTCGGCCGGACTTCCTTGCGGGTTCAGTCTCAAATAGGCGATAAACCTGGACTAGAGTCTTGTGTGGTTAATCAGGTCGTGGCCGACTCCCTTGCTGGGCTTCCGCTTGAAGGTTGCCGAAGCGCCTCTTTACGTGCACATGGCGGTAAGTGGCGGGAGCGTGTGTGAAGAAGTATACCCCTGCAGGGTGAAACAATCTGTTCGAATAGTCGCGTCCTCGGATATGGACTACTTGGATTGCTTATGTGGTACATAGACAACTTGACATGGATACTATAAAATGCGCAAGATAAGTGTGAGTGCCATGGATGGCTTCTCGTAGGGAGACGGGAGTGAATCCATAGTAGTGTATTGATGTGGTGAATATGTGGACTCGTGTGCGCCTTCTCCCTTCAAATTAAGTTACCACTTGTAGTCGTAGTACAGGTTAGCCAAGAGTCAAAGCAGGCTTGCTGCAATAAACTCCACAAGCCCCTTTGTTGATAATGATGCATATGTAGTTAGTTCTGATGAAAGTCTTGCTGAGTACCTTTGTACTCACAATTGTTTAATTTATGTTTTTGCAGAGGAGACGCCAGTCTCATTAGTGATTCTTATGACGTGAAGTTCGATGTTGACCGGGTTAGCTTTCGAATCCCAGACAGAGGTCTGGCTCCTATGGTAGGGTCGTTGTAGCTTTTCAGGCTCTTCCAACCGCTTTTATTAGATGTCTGTACCCAGACATGTAACTTCCACTTGTTGCTTGGATGCTATGAATGTTGGGTCATGTGACCCCTCCTGCTTGTAACATTATACTATGTTGGCTCTTCGGCGACTCCTAAATGAATGTTATGTTGTACAGTTTTGTTGTGATGCCATGTTGTATCTACGCATATCGTGCATAGTGCGTGTATGATTGAAAGGCATTGGTATGTGTGGGATTCGACACCTAGTTGTGTGCCTTTAGTAGCCTTCTTTACGGGGAAATGCCTCTTTGTGCTTCCATGAGCCTTGGTAGCTTGCTACTGCTCCGGACACATTGATTGACCGGCGTGTATCCTTCTTTGCTGTTGTGTCTGTCCCTATGGGGAAATGTCACGCGGTGTAATGGAGTTCTTGTAGCTTGCTACGACTCGTCTACACATGCTGATGACCGACACTTGCATTGATGGGTTACATATGCCTGTCCCTATACGGTTGTGCCACTTGGGTCTATAACTAGTCATGTCGACCTGGGTTCTTTGACGTGTGAATGCTAGCGACGTGTTCATATCCGTGAGCCAAAAGGCGCAAACGGTACCGGCCAAGGTAAGGTGGCAGCCGTGGGTTACCATGCGTGAGGCCACATAGTGGTGTGACATGTTACAGGCTGGATTCCTATGGCTTAGGATCGGGGTCCCGACAATCTATTTAGTGCCCAGAAAAAGTTTCAGGTTTTTGCAAAATGATTTAGTGCCTAAAATAAATCAAGACAAACTGCAGAAAATAGAAAACAGTAAATAAAGAAAAAGAATAAGGAGGCAAACCTTACCTGAGGCCCAGGAGGGGGCCGGCCTAGCAGCCCAGCTGGCCCAGCCCAGCTCCGGCAGGAGGGCGCGTGGCCGCGGTGCGCCCGCATGCGCGCGGCCACCTCCTGCTTGCCTGCTCGCCGTGAAGACGTCCAGGAGCACCACGAGGACCCCCGAAGCCATGCCGTTTCATCCCGCTCCCTAGCTCGCCTTCGCTCTCTCTCTCTCCCTCCTCTGGCCCGCTCTCCCTCTCGCACCCGGGAGCGCCGCTGTGTGCCGCCGTGACCACAGCCACCCCCGAGCCTCTCCGTCATGCCCACAGGAAGCGCAGGGCCCCCTTTCCTTACCCTCGACGAGCTACGCAAGCCGGGAACCCCCGAAGCGATGCCATCGACCCCTCCATCACCGCCGGCCACCGGACCTACCCGCCGGACGTCGCCGGTCGATTCGCCGGCCACCGCGCGTCCCCGACCTCGCCACCAGCTCCAGAAGAATCGTCGTGAGCACCTCGATGTTTTCCCCCTCATCCCTTCCTGGATTGCGAGCCGTAGCTGCGCTAACCACCGGACCCATGAGCCACTCCCCACCGGCGACATGGCCAGAGCACATGTCGTGCTCGGTTGAGCATTCCGGCGTGCTCGTAGGGTCCCATAGATGCTGCCCTGACCTCCTATTTGACCCCACGACCTCCACATCGCCGCGCCCGTCCATGCCGAGCTCCGGCCACTGCGAGCGAGCTCGCTGCCGTCGCCTCCGGCGTCCCCGCGACCCCTTGCGCGTCCTAGTGGATGCGGGCGAGCAAGGGCTTCGCCCCAGTGCCCCTAGCTGCCGCTCCCGTGGCCGGAAGCGTGGACACCACCACGACTAGAGGTCGCCGGCGATGAGCCGTCGCCTAAGCCACCGACCGGTGGGGCCCCATCGTCAGGTGATTAGCTTAAGGCTAATCACCAGTTTAATACCCCCCTAGGTCGCTGACGAATGGGCCCGGCCCTGTTAAGTTGTTAGTTAGTTTATTCTAAAACCCTGTTAGATGAGTGAGTCAGTGACAGGTGGGGCCCAGCCACCAGGTTTGACCTGGGCTGGCGCCTTTGACCTGCTGACGTCAGTGTGACGTCAGGCTGATGCAATAATTGTTTTTCTGATTTAATTAATTCCAGAAATTGCTGAAAACTTAGAAAATTCATATAAATTAATCTGTAAGTCAGATGAAAATAATTTATATATGAAAATTGATCATAAAAATCCAATGAATCCATCTATGCCATTTTCATGCATGATAGAGCAACCTAAATAGGAGAACTTGGACATTTTGTTCAAATACACTATGTGATCACACATATGGAGTGGAATTTGAACCTTGGGTTCAAACCTACTTCATTTAACTATGTTGCTATATGCATTAGGCCAAACCACATCATATTGCCATGTCAAATTCATGCATCATATTGTTGCATTTGCTGTGTATTGATTTGTCCCCCCTTCAATGGTTGTTCTTCGTGTTAGGCACTGTTCCGGAGGATACGGTCGAGTATCCATCTCAGGAGCAGTAACGTATCGACGTCTTATCAGGCAAGCAACCCCCCTTGAACATCTCCGATAAATCCCACTCTCTCGCTCTTGCTCTCACTTATTGCATTAGGACAAAGCGTTTCAACTTTTACTTGTTCTGGTAGTTGAACCCATTCCTCTGCATGACCTGTCATTGTCACAGGAAATAGCTAAACCAAGCAACCTAGCATACCTGGTAGATGCTTGAGCCATGTTGTGCCTTTTCCCTGCCATGCTTGCTATTCTTAGAGTTGTGTTAGGTCTAATTCATCTGGGTGATGAACCGGAGTGAACTGGTTGTGTTCTGATGATGAGAGTTAAGTGGTGAACCTGATTTGGTAAAGGTAGCGATGAGAGGCCATGTAGGAGTACATGGTGGGTTGTCTCATTGGGACCGTCCTTATGAACTGAGTCGTGTGTATGTTATCCAAGACTAGCTACTACCGCACATTGGGATCCTTAATTGACTCTCTCGACTTATTAACCGCCTTGACCTCTGTTCAGGAGTTGCAACTAGTTTCTGGTATTTGTAGGCCGTGCTAGTAGTCTACTAAGTGGCACCCCGTACAGGTGGGCTTGGGTCAGACTAGGCACAGTGGCCCGATGTACCAAGCGTAGTACCATCCGTCGAGCTGGGCTTGGGAACCCTGCACACATCATTTGGGGCCGTAGAGGAAACTTCGGCCGGACTTCCTTGCGGGTTCAGTCTCAATTAGGCGATAAACTTGGACTAGAGTCTTGTGTGGTTAGTCAGGTCATGTCCGAGTCCCTCGCTAGGCTTCCGCTTGAGGGTTGTCGAGGTGCCTTTTTACGTGCACATAGCGATAAGTGGCGGGAGCATGTGTGACGAAGTACACCCCTGCAGGGTAATAATCTATTAGAATAGCCGCGTCCGCGGATATGGACTACTTGGAGACTTATATGGTTCATAGACAACTTTAATGGCTACTCATAAAAGCCTCAAGACAAGTGTGAGTATCGTGGATGGCACTCTCGTAGGAAGACGGGAGCAGATCCATGGTGGTGTATTGTTGTGGTGATAGTGGACTCGTGTGCGCTTTCTCAAAATTATTCAAAGTACTGATAGTCATAGTACAGGATAGCCAAGAGTCAAAGCTGGCTTGCTGCATTAAACCCCACAACCCCCCCTTTGTTGATACCGATGCATATGTAGTTAGTTCTGATGTAAGTCTTGCTGAGTACCCCGTACTCACCGTTGCTTTATTTATGTTTTTCCAGAGGAGACACCAGTCTCGCTAGTACTGTCGGGACCCCGATCATAAGCCATAAGAATCTAGCATGTAACACATCACATCACATTGCGGCCTCACGCACGGTTATCCCCACGGCTGCCACCTTACCTTGGCCGAGACCGTTTGCGTCTTTTGGCTCACGTATGTGAATATGTCGCTAGCACTCAAATGTCAAAGAACCCGGGTCGACATGACTAGTCATAGAACCCAAGTGGCACATCCATACAGGGATAGGCATACGTAACCCAACAATGCAGGTGTCGGTCTCAGCGTGTGTAGACGAGTCATAGCAAGCTACAGGGACTCCATTACGCCGTGGGACATAATGTAAATCAACTGCGCGTAGACGAGTCATAGCAGGCTACATGGACTCCATTATACTGTGAGACATTTCCCCGAAGGGACAGACACATCAGCAAAGAAGGATACACGCCGGTCAATCAATGTGTCTGGAGCAGTAGCAAGCTATGTGGGGTTTAATGCAGCAAGCCATCGGTATCAACAAGGTCGTAGTACATATGCATCATGTACTACGACTATGAGTAATTTGAAAAGTTTTGTGAAACGTACACGAGTCCACTAACACCACAACAATACACTACCATGGATCCGCTCCCGTCTTCCTACGAGAGTGCCATCCGCGGTACTCACACTTGTCTTGAAGCTTTTATGAGTAACCATTAAAGTTGTCTATGAACCATATAAGTCTCCAAGTAGTCCATATCCGTGGACGCGGCTATTCGAATAGATTATTACCCTGCAGGGGTGTACTTCATCACACATGCTCCCGCCACTTATCGCTATGTGCACGTAAAAAGTCACCTCGACAACCCTCAAGCGGAAGCCTAGCGAGGGAGTCGGCCACGACCTGACTAACCACACAAGACTCTAGTCCAGGTTTATCGCCTATTTGAGACTGAACCCACAAGGAAGTCCGGCCGAAGTTTCCTCTACGGCCCCAAACGATGTGTGCATGGTTCCCAAGCCCACCTCGACGGATGGTACTACGCTTGGTACACCGGGCCACGGTGCCTAGTCTGTCCCAAGCCCACATGTATGGGGTGCCACTTGGTAGACTCCTAGCACGACCTACAAACACCAGAAACTAGTTGCAACTCCTGGACAGAGGTCAAGGTGATTAATAAGTTGAGAGAGTCAATTAAGGATCCCAATGTGCGGTAGTAGCTACTCTTGGATAACATACACATGACTCAGTTCTTAAGGACGGTCCCAATGAGACAATCCACCATGTACTCCTACATGGCCTCTCATCGCTACCTTTACCAAATCATGTTCAGCACTTAACTCTCATCATCAGAACACAACCAGTTTACTCCGGTTCATCACCCAGATGAATCAGACCTGACACAACTCTAAGCATAGCAAGCATGGTAGGGAAAAGGCACAACATGGCTCAAGCATCTACCAGGTATGCTAGGTTGCTTGGTTTAGCTATTTACTGTGACAATGACAGGTCATGCAGAGGAATGGGTTCAACTACCGGAACATGTAAAAGTTGAATCGTTTTGTCCTAATGCAATAAGTGAGAGCAAGTGCGAGAGAGTGGGATTGTATCGGAGATATTCAGGGGGGGGGGTTGCTTGCCTGATAAAGCATCGACACGTTATTGCTCCTCAGATGGATACTCGACCATATCCTCCGAAACAGTGCCTAACACAAGAACAACCATCGAATGGGGACAAATCAATGCACGTCAAATGCGACAATATGATGCATGAATATGACATGGCAGTATGATGTGACTGAGCTAATGCATCTAGCAATAGACTTAGATGAAGTAGATTTGAACTCAAGGTTCACATCCAACTTCATATGTAAAATCCCATATTGCATTTGAACTAAAATGTCCAAGTTCTCCTATTTAGGTTGCTCTATCATGCATGAAAATAGTACAGATGGGTTCATTGAATTTTTTTGATAAATTTTCATATATAAATTATTTCAATCTGACTTACTGATTAATTTATATGAATTTTCTAAGTTTTCAGCAATTTCTGGAATTTATTTAAAATCCAGAAATGCAATTATTGCATCACCCTTGCGTCAGCATGACGTCACCTAGGTCAAAGGCACCAGCCCAGGTCAAACCTGGAGGCTGGGACCCACCTGTCCCTGACCCAGCACACTAATGTGCGGTGTTTTCCTGGATACGTGCCAGCAAGCGATTTGACTCACGCTTGTCCTTCTCAATGTCCAGCATAAACTGTGCCAACGAAGGTGAATCCGGCAGAACTTCAGCATCTCTGGTTCCACGTCTCTGGCCCTTCTTGCAGCCAATGGCAGCTCGGGTACTGAGAGACATCCTGAGGATGAGAAACTAGGATTAATCAGGATGGCATACCAGATTGATAGGGATGCAAAAGCATTAGATCTCCATAGAACTCCTAGGGAAAATTGGACAGCATAACGGCTGTGAATGCTCAGAAATGAGACATCCTGCAAAAGATTTAGGTGCCTCGACACCTCAACATCACAATCTCAAGATTCTGATCGAGCTAACAAGCTACACAGATATCACTCGAGGACTGGAATGCAACTCAGATCAACCATTCCTATAAGTCTACGGAATAGTAACTCGAGATCCTGATAGATAGGTAAGAAGCCTAGAATCAGAATAACATGGGGAAAGGATTAAAAAGAGCCTTACGTTCCCTTCCACAATCAATTCCCTTATATAACTAAAGAGTTTCTAGACTCAACATCGACCAGTTTGGCTTGGTAGTCCTACAGTCAGTCAAGCTCTGATACCAACGCTGTCGGGGCCCCGATTCTAAGCCATAAGAATCTAGCATGTAACACATCACATCACATTGCGGCCTCACACACGGTTATCTCCACGGCTGCCACCTTACCTCGGCCGGGACCGTTTGCGTCTTTTGGCTCACTTATGTGAATATGTCGCTAGCATTCAAATGTCAAAGAACCCGGGTCGACATGACTAGTCATAGAACCCAAGTGGCACATCCATACAGGGACATGCATACGTAACCCAACAATGCAGGTGTCGGTCTCAACGTGTGCAGACGAGTCATAGCAAGCTACAGGGACTCCATTACGCCGTGGGACATAAATGTCTTCAACTGCGCGTAGACAAGTCATAGCAGGCTACATGGACTCCATTATACTACGAGACATTTCCCCAAGGGAACAGACACAACAGCAAAGAAGGATACACGCCGGTCAATCAATGTGTCCAGAGCAGTAGCAAGCTACCAAGGCTCAGTGGAAGCACAAAGAGGCAGTTCCCTGTAAAGAGTACTACTAAAGGCACACAACTAGGTGTCGAATCCCATACATACCGTTGCACGTCACACGTACGCATGACATGCCCGATATGCATAGATACAACTATGGCATCACAACAACCATACAACAACACAACATTTATTTGGAAGGCTCATAAGAGCCACCATAGTGTGATATTACAAGCAGGGTGTCGTGGGAACGAGCCTGACAGTAGAAGGTAGGGGTACGAAAGGAGAGGGCAGAGTCCTAGCTACGGCGAGGTTGTACACACAGATGTATGAGTTCAGGCCCCTCTCGTGGAGGTAACAACCCTACGTCTCAGTGCTCGGGAGCTTGTCGTGTGGAATAGGAGAGTTACAGGGGGTGCGAACCCTTGTGCCAGAGGGGAGGGGCGGCTTATATAGAGTGCGCCGCCCGTCATGAATACCCAACAACCAAGGGTTCGATCGTGGTAATGAAGGTGTACGTTACTGATAACGTACGCCATAAATGCTACTAATGGTGTACAGCCGAACGCCTATCCGTTGGCCTCCCTGGAGTGGCTTTTGGTCTTGTGCGGTCGACTGACTTCTCATTATGTCGAGTGAAAGGCAACTGTCGAGTACAGGGAGAAACCTCCGAGTGGATTTACTGTCGAGTGAGTCATGTGCCATGGTGATTTCAGTCGGAGTCTTCTTTGTAATCTTTAGGTTCTCCAATGTAGTGTACTTAGGTAGGGTATGTAGGTCAGGCCTATGACCCTACCCTAGGTACATATCCCATCATGAGCCCCCGAATGGATCAGGGTTCGAGTGAAAAGGGATCGATGCAGGTTCTGATAAGACACAAAAACTCCGAGTGCATTTGAGGGCTTCACAGAAGTCTGCGTCGATTGGAATCTTTGTCATTCACCCGGATCGATTCTATCTTGACATGTGTCCGAGTGAACTTGAGCACGGACTCAGGTCCGAGTGATTAGCAGGGCCTCTTGATGCAACGGGTCGCTTCATCAGGCCCGAATTTCACGGGATTCAAAAATTTGGAAAGCACGCGCCGCACGAAGATGACGCAACGACTGGGGCAAGTGGGGGCATGATGCCTCGATTTTCGCGCCACCCTTATCGCCACGTACAGCGCTTCCTCTGAAATCGGGATACCCAGAGATCTGGCGGGCCCGCAGGTCAGCGACCCACTCGGGCAGTTATAAGACGGGACATCTTAGGGCTTGGTACAGTGCTTCTCCTCCATTCCCCTCTTTTCCTCCACTTCCTCTGCTCCACGTGCGCTTCTCGGCTCCACCTCGATGACCGCCGCCGCCATGACGAAGGGGAAGACGGAGAAGCTCGAGCGCGCCAAAAAGGGAGGCAAGGCGAAGAAGCCGTCGGGCGCTCGGTCCATGGCGCCGCCGGGTGGATCCAAGGGGATTTCCTTCGGTCGACCGTCAAGGCGGAGGACGTCCAGAACCTTGTCGACGACGGGCTGATTGCTGAAGGGTCGTGGAGGCTGTTGGAGGGGGAGACCGAGCCGGAGCTGTGCGAAAGTGAGCGAGTCCTCCTCCTTACACACGTCGAGCGAGGTTTTTATATGCCTCCCCATCCATTCATCCGTGGTTTTCTGAATTTCTTCGGTGCACAGCTTCATCATTTCCCTCCGAATGCCATTGCGTACCTTGCTGTGTTCATAACCTTGTGTGAATGCTTCCTGGGCTGTTCCCCCCATTGGGGCTTGTTCAAACACATCTTCACCATCCGATCTCAGTTGGTCAAAAAGGCCAACCCTAGTGATAGCAAAACCCACGTCATCCAGCTGTGCGGTGGCTTGGGACTCCAAAAAAGGAGTAGGAGTGCATTTCCGTCGATGACCTTTCCTGAATCTGTTCGGGGCTGGCAGTTGACTTGGTTTTATTGCAAAGATGTTGCTTCTCCCAATATGTCGACTGGCCTTCCCCCTTTCACATTGGAGCGACCCACCACTCCTAGAACATTGTCCGTGGCAGAGGGAGAGAGAGTCCAAGTAGGAATTTTAGTGAATGCTGTAGTTGATTTGATCCGTGGCGGAATGACCGGTATGGACCTGTTAGAGGCATTCCTCAGTCGACGAATCCAACCCCTTCAAGCGAGGGACCACACCATATGGCATTATTCGGGCGCTGAAGACACCAATCGGACACATCCAGAGGAAGTCTCTAAGGAGACTGTCGCGCAGTGGCTCAGAAGCATCCCCGGAGCCTGTGACAACCCTCTGGGAGCCAAGCGAATCTTGCCCTTCTCTGCTGAGAATCCGCCGCCGAATCTGGTAAGTTATATCTTTGTCAAATGCTTTCATATTTTGTCGACTGATTGGGCTTTCAGCCGACTGACTTGACTGCTTGTATTTTGCAGGAGTTTACGAACATGTACTCGCCCGTGCCAAACGGAAGGCAGCCTGAAGACGGAGAAGAGAGCACAGGCGGCAGCGCAGACGTTGATTACGCCAATGACAGTGAAGGCAGCGACGACGACCTGGAGGA
Organism: Elymus sibiricus; assembly: GCA_039707655.1. Classification (NCBI taxonomy): domain Eukaryota; kingdom Viridiplantae; phylum Streptophyta; class Magnoliopsida; order Poales; family Poaceae; genus Elymus; species Elymus sibiricus. The sequence goes on along the minus strand of CM077663.1, from coordinate 193,155,775 downwards.
GATCGAGGAAGAAGTCCAGGCTCCTCTGTGCACCGAGTGGCGTACCAAGCAGCGCGAAGATCCAGAAGCTGCCCCAAGCAGAACCTTGGCATCAAGCACTAGGAATCCGAAGCGCGACCGGGTTGCGATGCCTGAGTCGACTGAAAAGGCCGCGAAACAGCCCAGGTCTGACGCACCAAAACCTTGGAAGGCTCTGCCTCGCATGAAGATCGTCGTGCTTGTCGCCTCAACGTGAGTATTCATTTTCCTTTTTCTGCTGTTGTGAAACTTCATGTTTTTGCTGACCGAGTGAAATTTATTCGCCAGAGCTGCTACCTCGGTGACGTCGCCTCTGTGGGATGAGGAGGATCATATGGAAGTGGACACTGCTGATGCGGCCACCTCTCAACGAGGTATAATAAATCTTCACTGTAGACTGATTTTTTGAAGGCAATTCGTCGAATGAATAAGTCAACGTTGTCGATTGACAGTTGATGACGTCATCCATGTGGAAGACGATGAGGAGCCACAGCAGGGTGCTGAGGGTGAAGTTGTGGCCTTGGACACTCCACGTGTACGCACTCGGAGGACACCATCAGTACATGCACCTCGTAGGTCGCCTGCTGCATCATCTCAAGAACTTGGCGACTCTTCCCGAGCCAGAGCTGATCTTGTGGTTCCACTGTCGAGTGCCCCGCCAGCAACTTCAACCCATGTGGTTTCAACGCCGATTGGGCAACCTCAAGCAACTCTTGCTACCTCAGCTGCAGCACCGACTCATCCGACGTCTGCATATCCTTTGTACCACGTCCCAGAGGACCAGACTGGAGCTACCAAAGAAGCCATGATCCAGGCTGGACAAATGATGCTGCGTACGAAGGAGGCGTATGAGGCCAGCAAGTTAGCCTATGACGCCAGTTCAGCGCTTCAAGCCAATGTCCGAGTAAGTGCGATTGTAAGTTCATTTCCAATTGAATTCCTGTCCATATTGACTCTACACCCACTGGGTGTTTTCTTTGGATGCATACTTGCTTGCTTTCTTCTCGAATAGATCAGGTCTTAGTCGAGTGGTTTGTATCCAGTGGGGGCATGCTGAGTGCACCCACTGGGTTTAGTCCCCGAGACCGCTGTCGAATGACGAAGACATCGGCAGGGATCTTAGATATGTTTTGATAGTCGCTTGTCACTCGACATTCTGGTCGAGTGAAGGTAGGTCCAGTGGGGGCACGCTGAGTGCACCCACTGGGTGTAGTCCCCGAGACCGCCGTCGAGTGCTTGCATCGGCGGGGGTCTGATAGAGACAATGTTAGCATGTTTTTTTTATACTTGGATAGGTCGGACCTGTTCGAGTGGTCTCTGGTCCAGCGGGGGCACGCTGAGTGCACCCACTGGGTGTAGTCCCCGAGACTACTGTCGATCGTTTACGATGGGCAGTAGTCTTAAGAACTATCCTGAAGGTTTCATGGACATCATTTCCATCAACCATGATATGACGCTTTGTAGGGGTGTGGGGTGGGGTGGCGGGTCGCCGTCCAGTCGACAAAACTTGTTCCTTTCCACTCGGAAGTGGAGAGATGTTGATGTCGACTGAACTACTTCTTTGCTGATTTCAGAAAGCCTGTGAGCTCGGGACTAAGTACGTCGACCTGGAGAAGGAGGAAAACCAACTTCAGTTGGATCTGGAGGTGACCAAGAACGATCTAGACCGTGCACAGACCGAGCTGAAGACCCTGGGAGGTAATCCTTGTTGACCAATTGCACTATCACTTTCATCTTCTATCCTTTGAACCGAGTGTCCTCACTTGAACAGACGTACGTGATGAGAACCGTCGACTCCAAGCGCGACTCAACAATGTTATTTCTTTAGATACCATGAAGAAGGCACTTGAAGATAAAGACAAGGCACTCGCCGATGCTCAAAAGGTGGCGAGGGAGAAAACTAGGGCCGCTGAGAAGAAGCTTGCTGCAGCCAATAAGTTGGAAGAAGAGAATGCCAAACTCAAGCAGGAACAGGCCGATTGGATCCAGGAGGTTGAACAGCTGACCAAGAGAAGGAGCACTCTGGAGAAATACTTGGGAGACTTCGCGAAGAAGATGTTCGGCATGCTTGAAGTTAACTTTCTTCCGTCAAGTGAATTTCTTTGATTTCTTCAGAACAGCAGTGTGACCACCTTTTCATTTTCTCTTCGTGCAGAATTCTGCCAAGATTTTGAAAAGGAGACTGAGGAGATCGAGCCAAATTTGGATCCCACCAAGTCACCCGTCGGGGACGTCGTGGCCATGGACATGTTTCGACTTGAAGCTCGTCTCAGGAGTGTCCAAGGATATATCACTCGACTGAGGGCTGCGCTGGAGAAGGTCGACAAAGAACTGTGGCCAGAAGACACCCTCCAGACTGACCTCGAGTCGATGATGACCCGCCTCAATGAGATTCCTGGTCGAGTGCAGGCGTGGAAAAAAATCTGCTACTCGTTGCGGAGCTGACGTGGCGCTTTCACTCGTTCGGGTCCATTGCAAGGAGGCCAAGGAGGACAAACTGAAGGCTCTATGGGTGATCAACATGAAGAAACTTCAGTTCGAAGATTTCATGGACACCTTCATCGAAGCAGCCACTCGGATAGCCAATGGGATCGATCTGGACACCTTCGTCGAGCCGTCGAGCCCCACCGGTGCTTGAAAAACACTTCGCTTGCAGTTGAAACTTTATTAGCCTCAGTATGCCGAGTGATGGTGTAACCGTTTAAAACTTCATTCATGCCTTGGGTCTGAGTACTTCCCTTTGCATGGGCAACTTTTTCCCGCGCTAGAGATTCTGGTCTTACTTGCATTTTGCTTTCTGACCTTTTGCTTGGCTAAGTTTGTTTGATTTCCGAGTGAGTTGAATGCTCATTACTTGGAAGAATTTTGAACTTAGGCGAAAACTGGTTCGTGGCTAAGTCCCCTAGTGAGAGGAGTGCTCACCACTCGGGAAAGTTTTTGACTTGGACGAAGACTGATTTACGTCTAAGTTTTGGAGTGAATAGGATGCTATTCACTCGACAGGGTTTTTTACTTAGGCGAAAACTTGTATCGCAGCTAAGCTCCCGAGTGAGAGGGCTGCTCATTACTCGGAGCATTTTATAACTTAGACGAAGACTGGCTCGCAGCTAAGTTTCTGAGTGAATAGGATGCTATTCACTCGGCAGGTTTTTTTACTTAGGCGAAAACTTGTTTCGCAGCTAAGCCCCCGAGTGTGAGGGCTGCTCATCACTCGGAGCGTTTTATAACTTATACAAAGACTGACCCGCAGCTAAGTTTCCGAGTGAATAGGATGCTATTCACTCGGCAGGGTCTTTTACTTAGGCGAAAACTTGTTTCGCAGCTAAGCCCCCGAGTGTGAGGGCTGCTCATCACTCGGAGCATTTTATAACTTAGACGAAGACTGATTCGCAGCTAATTTTCCGAGTGAATAGGATGCTATTCACTCGGCAGGGTTTTTTACTTAGGCAAAAACTTGTTTCGCAGCTAAGCCCCCGAGTGTGAGGGCTGCTCATCACTCGGAGCGTTTCATAACTTAGACGAAGACTAATTCGCAGCTAAGCTTCCGAGTGAATAGGACGCTATTCACTCGGCAGGATTTTTAATTTAGGCGAAAATTGGTTCACAGCTAAGCCCCCGAGTGAGAGGGCTGCTCATCACTCAGAGCGTTTCATAACTTAGACGAAGACTGATTCACAGCTAAGTTTCCGAGTGAATAGGATGCTATTCACTCGGCAGGGTTTTTTACTTAGGCGAAAACTGGCCCGCAGCTAAGCCCCCGAGTGAGAAGGTTGTTCATTACTCGGCGTGTTTTACAACTTAGACGAAGACTGATTCGCAGCTAAGTTTCCGAGTGAATAGGATGCTATTCACTCGGCAGGGTTTTTTACTTAGGCGAAAACTGGTTCGCAGCTAAGTTTCCGAGTGAATAGGATGCTATTCACTCGGCAGGATTTTTAACTTAGGCGAAAACTGGTTCGCAGCTAAGTTTCCGAGTGAGAGGGTTGCTCACCACTCGGAGTATTTTTGAATATGAGATTGTGCGATCGGAATCGACAAAAGACTGCGGGAGTCATAGTTTTGATAAGCAACATTGTCTGGAGTACTCTTATTACATCAAAACAACTCAGTCGTCAGGTATAAAAACGTCAAAGTAAATCTGCGTTCCATGCACGCGGCTCGTCGATATTCTTCTTGAGGTTGAAAAGATGATAGGCTCCGTTGTTCAGTACTTTGGTGACGATGAAAGGACCCTCCCACGCAGGGGCGAGCTTGTGAGGTCGTTGCTGATCCACTCGGAGCACAAGGTCACCTTCATGGAACGATCGACTCCTGACATGCCTTGCATGGAAGCGACGCAGATCTTGCTGGTGCACAGTCGACCGAATCAGAGCCATTTCACGTTCTTCTTCGAGGAGATCCACACCATCTTGTCGTGCTTGTTCAGCCTCAGCCTCGGAGTAAAGGTCTACTCGGGGAGAATTGTGAAGGACATCACTTGGCAAAACGGCTTCGGCTCCATACACCATGAAGAAAGGAGTACGCCCAATCGACCGGTTAGGAGTCGTCCTCAAGCCCCACAGAACAGATGGCAATTCAGTGACCCAAGCTCCAGCTGCATGTTCAAGATCTCGCATGAGTCGAGGCTTCAGCCCTTGAAGGATAAGGCCATTTGCTCGCTCAGCTTGACCATTAGTCTGGGGGTGCGCAACAGATGCGCAATCCACCCGAGTGCCTTGAGAGGAGCAAAAGTGTCTGAACTCTTCCGAGTCAAAGTTTGAGCCGTTGTCTGTAATGATACTGTGGGGAACTCCATATCGGAATGTTATCTCTTTCATGAACTTCATAGCAGTGCGCGAGTTCAGCTTCTTTATGGGTTTAGCCTCAATCCACTTGGTGAACTTGTCGACTGCTACAAGCAAATGCGTGAATCCACTTTGGCCCGTTCGGAGGGGACCGACCATATCCAAACCCCAAACAACGAACGGCCAGACGAGTGGAATTATCTTCAAGGCAGACACGGGCTTATGCGACAGGTTTGCGTAAAACTGGCATCCTTCACAGTGATCAACAATATCTTTAGCCATTTCGTTGGCACGCGGCCAGAAGAAACCAGCTCGGTATGCTTTGGCAACAATCGTCCGGGAGGACGCATGATGACCACAAGTCCTCGAGTGAATTTCCTCCAGAATCAGTCCACCTTCTTCAGGGGAGATGCACCGCTGAGTTACACCAGTTACGCTTTCTCTGTAAAGCTGTCCATCCATCACATTAAAGGCTTTGGACCTACGGACAATCTGTCTAGCTTCAACTTCATCTTCTGGGAGTTCTTGCCTCAATATGTATGCGATATATGGCACCGTCCAATCGGGCGTAATCACCAGAATCTCCATGACCAGATCTATGACTGCTGGGACATCAACCTCAGTCGGATTAGAGGCGCTTATTGCTTGCGGGGGCTCTTCAGTGAAGGGATCTTCTTGTACCGAAGGAGAATGTAAGTGTTCCAGAAACACATTGCTAGGTACAGGCCTCCGAGTGGACCCGATCTTTGCTTGATCATCAGCTGCCTGATTTTTCACTCAGGGAATATGGTGGAGTTCCAAACCTTCAAACTTCTTCTCAAGCTTTCTCACTGCGTGGCAATATCCAGTCATGGCAGGGTTCCTGACATCTCACTCCTTCATCACCTGATTAACCACCAAATCTGAGTCACCGTATACCATCAGGCGCCGGACGCCGAGTGAGATGGCCATACGTAGCCCGTAAAGGAGTGCCTCATATTCAGCTTCATTATTGGAGGAATCAAAGTGAATCTGGAGGACATAACTGAGCTTGTCACCCTTTGGAGATACCAACACTATGCCAGCACCAGACCCATTCAGCATCTTAGAGCCATCAAAGAACATGGTCCAATGCGCCGAGTGGATTTGAATTGGCTGTTGCTGTTCTATCCACTCGGCCATGAAGTCAGCAAGCGCTTGAGATTTGATGGCCTTTTTTGCTTCAAACTTGATATCAAAGTAGAGGAGCTCAATAGCCCATTTAGCCACTCGACCAGTCGCATCTCGATTGTTGAGGATCTCAGACAATGGAGCATCACTGACGACTGAGATTGAGTGATCCTAGAAGTAGTGTGCCACCTTCTTCGCTAATAGATATATACCATAAACGAGCTTCTGGTAATGAGGGTACCTTTGCTTTGAAGGAGTCAGTACTTCAGATATGTAGTAAACTGGGTGTTGGACTTTACAAGCTTTGCCCTCTTCTTCTCTCTCGACAGTGAGAACTGTACTGACAACTTCGTTAGTGGCTGCAATGTACAGAAGCAGGGGTTCTTTGCTGTGCGGAGCAGCAAGCACCGGCTGGGTGGAAAGCAGGGCTTTGAGCTCGACAAACGCTGCTTCTGCCTCAGGAGTCCACTCGAACGTATCAGATTTCTTCATCAGTCGGTATAAAGGCAGAGCCTTCTCTCCAAGACGAGAAATAAATCTGCGCAGCGCCGCCAAGCAACCCGTGAGCTTCTGGACATTGTGCACACGCTCAGGGCTTTTCATTCAGACGATGGCACCGATCTTCTCGGGATTGACATCGATCCCCCGTTCGGAAACGAGGAAACCGAGTAACTTGCCACCAGGAACTCCAAAAGTGCACTTGGATTGGTTCAACTTGATATCATATTTCATAAGGCTGGCGAATATTTCCGCCAAGTCAGTCAGCAGGTCGGAACCTTTGCAAGACTTGACAACAATATCATCCATATAAGCCTCAACATTCCGCGGAATTTGCTTGAGCAAGCATTTCTGAATCATGCGCATGAAAGTAGCGCCAGCATTTTTCAAACCAAAAGTCATGGTGATATAACAGTAACACCCGAAAGGGGTGATGAAGGCTGTCTTTATTTCATCTGGACCAAACAGACGGATCTGATGGTAGCCAGAGTATGCATCGAGAAAAGATAAACGCTCGCACCCCGCAGTCGAGTCGACAATCTGATCGATGCAGGGGAGCGGAAAATGATCTTTCGGGCAGAACCGATTGATATGTTTGAAGTCAATACACATGCGGAGTGACTTATCTTTCTTGGGGACCATGACGACGTTCGTGAGCCACTCGGAGTGGTAAATCTCACGTATGAACTTAGCAGCCAAGAGTCGAGCCACCTCCTCGCCGATTGCCTTCCGCTTCTCTGTTGTCGGCCGACGCAAGTGCTCTTTGACAGGCTTGGCCTTCGTGTCAACTCTTAGTCGGTGCTCAGCCAGTTCCCTGGGTACACCCGGCATGTCAGAAGGTTTCCATGCGAAGATGTCCCAGTTCTCACGGAGTTACTGGATGAGCTCGACTTCCTATTTGCTGTCGAGGATCGTCGAGATGTTGGTCGGGGCAGCATTAGGATATGTCAGGTGAATGTGCACCTGCTTCACTTCACCTGCCGACTGAAAAGCAGACTCGGAGGCGGGCTTCTTGGCACGCAGCAGATCGGCAGGATCAGTATTCTTCTTGTGTTCTTCCAACTCGACCACAGCCATTTGATGGTCGGCAATCTTGGAGCCTTGCTGAAGGCACTTCTCAGCCCTCTGTCGATTCCCTGTGACTGTGATCACACCCTTGGGTCTGGGCATCTTCAGTTTGAGGTACACGTAACATGGACGGGCCATGAAACGGGCATAAGCCGGTCGACCAAGGATGGCATGATATGCGCTCTGGAAGTCTACAACTTCAAATGTCAACTTCTCCTCGCGAAAATTCTTGTCGGTGCCAAACACCACATGCAATGCAATCTGACCGAGTGACTTAGCCTTCTTCCCAGGGATGACTCCGTGGAACTGCATGGTGCTCTCACTGAGTCGGGACATCGGAATGCCCATCCCCTTGAGGGTATCTGCATACAAAATGTTCAATCCACTCCCTCCGTCCATGAGAACCTTGCGGAGTCGAGTGCCTCCTACAACGGGATCCACCACCAGAGCTTGTCGACCGGGGGTAGCGACGTGAGCTGGGTGATCCGACTGATCAAAGGTGATAGCCGTCTGAGACCACCTGAGGTATGGGGGGGTGTCAGGAACAACCATATTGACCTCCCTGTTAATGACTTTCAGTCGACTTTTGCTTTCTACATCGGCAAAAATCATCAAAGTGGCATTGACTTCAGGGAAATCTTCTTTATCTTCATCGTCTTCCTTTTCAGGAGTTTTCCCACTCGACTGTCCTTCCTTGAACTGCTAGATCAGTAATCTGCATTGTCGAGTGGTATGCTTCGGCAATATCAAATTGCCTTCCTCATCTTTCTTCGTGTGGATTGCACACGGCAAATCTAAGACATCTGTCCCTGACTGATTCTTTGACTTCTTAGGGGTGAATTGTCCTTTGGGTTTCCCCTTATTCTTTACTTGCACCGCCAGAGCGACTGCTTCTGCCTGGGCAGAACCATTAGCTTTACGCTTTTGCTTCCGACTGGAATTGCCACCGCCTGCATCATTGTCGACTGCTTTTCCTTTGCCGCTGCAGAGGCGGTCCTCCTCTTCGCCATTGGCGTACTGAGTGGCAATCTCCATCATCTTGCTCAGGGAAATATCTCCTGTCCTACCAAACTTCAGATAAAGCTCTCTATACTAAACGCCGGCCTTGAAGGCGCAGACGGCTTAGTTCTCGGAAACATTTTCCACTGTGTGATGGAGGGTGGTCCAACGCTGAATGTAATCCCTCAAAGACTCATTGGGTTTCTGAACACAATGCTGCAAATCAATCAAACCAGCGGGACGCTTGCATGTGCCCTCGAAAGTTCTGATGAACACTCGAGCAAGATCCTCCCAGCAGTAGATGCTAGAAGGAGCCAAACGATTCAGCCACGCTCGGGCCGAACTATCCAACATTAAAGACAAATGCTTCATGGCTATGTTGTCATTTCCTCCGCCAATCTGCACTGCTACTCGGTAATCGTCTAGCCACGTTTCTGGCTTCGACTCACCAGTGAACTTGCTTATTCCAGCCCCCAACCTGAAGTTGCGGGGAATCTCAGCAGATCGAATGGCTCTGCTGAAACACTCGGGTCCAGAGACAACGGCACCACTTCCACTCGGATAGTCTCTATCATAACCATCCCTGTGAGCCCTGCCCCTGTCAATCCGCTTCTGCGCGAGGACATTCCTCGCATCAAACCCAGGATTCCGCTCATCACCGAACGGACGCCTATCATCATAGTGCTGGGGCACGTACGAACCACTCCGCGCAGGAGTAGGCACTCGACGGCGGTCGTCATGGTGATAACGAGGAGCAAACTGATTTCGCCCCTGATCTTGGTACTCATCTTCATGGTAACCTCCGCCCCTGCGACGCAGAGGTGACCCCGGACTGTGTGCTGACTGAACTGTGTCTGCTCTGGGAGAGTTACTATGTAATCTGTTGCGCAACTGAGAAACAGCCGAATTCTGCTGTTGCGCAGCATCAAGCAACGCTCGGATCTGCTGCAAACCTCTGCCAGCCTCTGAACGCGATGGAATCTGCAATCTTGGCTGCGGCTGCAACATTCAGAATTGGAATACGGAATACCTTGATGTTGTTATGAGATCCACTCGGAAACAACTGTCGTTGACGTCGATTGGAAACGGGTGGACGCTGGCGGGTACGCTCGTCGAGTGCCTTCTGCATCTCTTCAAGCCGAAGGCGCGTGGCCTCTAAGGCCTGGGCCTCGGCAGTCGCACCGACCATTGGAGTATGTAGAATCTCCTCATCCCGGTGCTGCTACTCATTCGACGGTCCTCCAGCCTCGCGTCTGCCGCGGCCGAAGCCAGGCGGGCTTTGCTGAGAACCTGCCATAAGAACCTCAGGCACTGGATCGCAGCTCTCGCACTCGGACGGAACATCAGACTGATCCGACGCCGAGTCGAACGCGCCGTGAAGTGATTCGGCGAGCTCGATAGCCGCAATCTGCGGAGATGATGCTTGGCGAGCCACCGCACGCCTGACCCAACGCTGGAGCCGTGAGCGACCAGTTCGCTTGTGGCGATGAACAGCGGGGAGAACCGACAGGTACGGAGTCGACGGCTGCCGAAGAAGAACGCCGTAGGAGCTTGCACGGAAGTGCGTCGCTCCACGGATCGGGAGCGCCTCAACATCCAGAGGTGCTTCTTGAAGCCATGCCGAGTCATCGACGACGAAGGTGAGCGCACCGAGACGGATCTCGTGACCCAGGAACAAACCGCCGCCGGAAGACATGACGAAGAAGAAAACTTGCAAACTCGCCGGAAGTCGCTTAGATGCCTGCCCCAAGGTGGGCGCCAACTGTCGTGGGAACGAGCCTGACAGTAGAAGGTAGGGGTACGAAAGGAGAGGGCAGAGTCCTAGCTACAGCGAGGTTGTACACACAGATGTATGAGTTCAGGCCCCTCTCGTGGAGGTAACAGCCCTACGTCCCAGTGCTCGGGAGCTTGTCATGTGGAATAGGAGAGTTACAGGGGGTGCGAACCCTTGTGCCAGAGGGGAGGGGCAGCTTATATAGAGTGCGCCGCCCCTCATGAATACCCAGCAACAAAGGGTTCGATCGTGGTAATGAAGGTGTACGTTACTGATAACGTACGCCATAAATGCTACTAATGGTGTACAGCCGAACGCCTGTCCGTTGGCCTACCTGGAGTGGCTTTTGGTCTTCTGTGGTCTACTGACTTCTGATTCTGCCGAGTGAAAGGCAACTGTCGAGTACAGGGAGAAACCTCCAAGTGGATTTACTGTCGAGTGACTCATGTGCCATGGTGATTTCAGTCGGAGTCTTCTTTGTAATCTTTAGGTTCTCCAATGTAGTGTCCTTAGGTAGGGTATGTAGGTCAGGCCTATGGCCCTACCCTAGGTACATATCCCCATCACAGGGGTCACATGACCCAACACACAAGTCATACAAGCAACAAGCAGAAGCTTAACATGTCTGGGTACAGACATCTAGAAAAGAAAAAGGCTGAGGAAGCCTGTCTATCTAAAAGACCCTCCATAGGAACCAGACCTCTGTCTGGGATTCCCAAGGTACTTGGTCGGCATCGATCTTATCATAGAAACCACTAGCGAGACTGGTGTCTCCTCTGCAACAACATTATAAAGCAATGGTGAGTACGGGGTACTCAGCAAGACTTACATCAAAACTAACTACATATGCATCGGTATACACAAAGGGGGGGTTGTGGGGTTTAATGCGGCAAGCCAGCTTTGACTCAGTGGCTATCCTGTACTACGACTATGAGTAATTTGAAAAGTTTTGTGAAACGTACACGAGTCCACTAACACCACAACAATACACTACCATGGATCCGCTCCCGTCTTCCTACGAGAGTTCCATCCATGGTACTCACACTTGTCTTGAAGCTTTTATGAGTAACCATTAAAGTTGTCTATGAACCAAATAAGTCTCCAAGTAGTCCATATCCGTGGATGCGGCTATTCGAATAGATTATTACCCAGCAGGGGTGTACTTCGTCACACATGCTCCCGCCACTTATCGCTATGTGCACGTAAATAGGCACGTTGGCAACCTTCAAGCGGAAGCTTAGCGAGGGAGTCGGTCATGACTTGACTAACCACACAAGACTCTAGTCTAGGTTTATCGCCTATTTGAGACTGAACCCGCAAGGAAGTCCGGCCGAAGTTTCCTCTACGGCCCCAAACGATGTGTGCAGGGTTCCCAAGCCCACCTCGACGGATGGTACTACGCTTGGTACACCGGGCCACGGTGCCTAGTCTGTCCCAAGCCCACCTGTACGGGGTGCCACTCGGTAGACTACTAGCACGACCTACAAACAGCAGAAACTAGTTGCAACTCCTGGACAGAGGTCAAGGTGATTAATAAGTCGAGTGAGTCAATTAAGGATCCCAATGTGCGGTAGTAGCTACTCTTGGATAACATACACATGACTCAGTTCTTAAGGACGGTCCCAATGAGACAATCCACCATGTACTCCTACATGGCCTCTCATCGCTACCTTTACCAAATCAGGTTCACCACTTAACTCTCATCATCAGAACACAACCAGTTTACTCCGGTTCATCACCAGATGAATCAGACCTGACACAACTCTAAGCATAGCAAGCATGGCATTGAAAAGGAACAACATGGCTCAAGCCTGACGTCATCATGACATCAGCCAGTCAACAGACCCAGTCCAGGTCAAACCTGACACGCGGGACCCATATGTCATAGACACAGGGTTAATCCCCGCGCTGACTGGGGTTTGACCCACCTGTGGGGGCCACTGTCAGCGGCTGTGCGGCTAATTAAACAGGGGAATTAGCGCTAATGGCCATGCCACATCGGCTTCCACCGGACTTTCACCGGCGGCGACCAAAACCACGGCGGAGGCTCGCCGGAGTTGCGCCTCCGGCCACCATTTGGCGCGCGGAGCGGCTCTATCAGGAGCGGGGAGCGATCCGCATCCATCCCCGCAGGTGGGACGGCGTGGGGCAGCCCGTAGCGTCGCCGGCGACAACGGCTATGGCGGCTGGGGCTCGGGTCAGCACGGGCTCGATGCTACGGGCTGCAAACCGAGGAGCTAGGGGCGGCTAGGGGCTCCTGCGAGCGCCCTGAGCACGATGGTGTGCTCGGAGGCAAGCCTCGGAGGCTCTAGCCGCGGTGGCGCCATGGCCGGCGGCAAGAGGCTCACGGGTCCGGCAGCTATCTGGGTTAGAGGACGGGGTCGACGACGAGGCTAGGGGGAGGAGAACCGGGGCCTCACCGCGGAGCTGCTGGCGCCGGTGGCGTGGTCGGGGAATCGACGACGGGGAGGTCCGGTGGCCGACGGCGATGGAGAGGACGATGGCGTTGCTTTGGCGGCTCCCAGCTTGCGCAGTTCGTCGAGGGGTGAGGAAGGGGGCCCCGCGCTTCTTGTGGGCACGACGGAGAGGCTCGGGGGTGGCTGTGGTCACGACGGCGCACGGCGGCGCTCTCGGGTGCGAGAGGGAGAGCGAGCAAGAGGAGGGAGAGAGAGCGAAGGCGAGCTGGGGAGCGGGATGAAACGGGATGGATTCGGGGGGTCCTCGTGGTGCTCCTGGACGTCTCCCCGGCGAGCAGGCAAGCAGGAGGTGGCCGCGCGCGTGCGGGCGCGCCGCGGGCACACGCCCTACTGCCCACTGGCAGGAGGTTGACGACGGTGGAGCTGGCTGGGTCAGCTGGCCTGCTGGGCCAGCCCTTCCTGGGCCTCAGGTAAGGCTTCTCTCTTCCTTTTTTTCCATTTTTGTTTTGTTTTCTATTTATTTGTTTTCTGTTTTGATCTAGAAAAATAGTAGATCATTTTATAAACTCCTGAAATAATTGTGGGCAATATCTGATTTATTCCAGAGACCCATGCAGAGTTTTCAGAATTATTGGAGCTTTTAAAATTATATATAGCATTTTATAGCTCCAATTCAAATAGTTGTTGTTTTAATTTAGTAAACCAAAATGACAAATAAAAATATGTGTCACCTCTGGTTGATGTTGCCACATTTTACCAGAGATGTTGAACATTTTTGGAGAGCCATTCTGGTTTATGAAAAGTATTTTAGGTGAACCTATTTGGATTGAAAATGTGCTAGGGTTAGATCATCCCCATTTTAGGTTTAAAGAAATTTTAAACATGATGCAATCACAAGCATGGATCTTAGTGCATGCTAAAACTAGGGATGTGACAACTCACCCCCACTTAAAAGAATCTCGCCCCGAGATTCAGGAGTCGTCGGGAAAGGCCGGGTACTCAAGTCGAAGACGATCTTCTCGCTCCCAAGTAGCTTCATTCTTAGAATGATGCGACCACTGAACCTTGAGAAACTTGATGTTCCGACGCCGGGTGACACCCTCAGCTTGATTGAGAATAAGAACAAGAGACTCTCGATATGAAAGATCATCTTGAAGATCAAGCGTTTCATGGTCCACTTCGCGGATAGGATCCTTGAAGCAACGCCTGAGTTGAGAGAGGTGGAAGACATCATGGACTCTGGAAAGGTGCGGGGGCAGTTCCAATTGGTAGGCAACTTCTCCTCGTTTAGCAAGAATGCGAAAGGGACCAATGTAAAGAGGAGCCAATTTGCCCTTTATACCGAAACAATGGGTACCCTTGAGAGGAGTAACCCGAAGATAAGCCTTTTCGTCCACCTCATAAGTTACTTCCTTATGATGGCGATCATAGTGGCTCTTTTGACGGGACTGAGCTGTCTTGAGATTCTCGCGGGTAACGCGAACTTGCTCTTCTGCCTCCTGGATCATGTGTGGTCCAAAGAATTGTCTTTCCCCGGTTTCTGACCAGTTTAGAGGTGTTCGACATCTTTGTCCATAAAGAACTTTGAATGGAGCTTTGCCCAGACTAGATTGGTAGCTGTTGTTATACGCAAACTCGGCAAATGGAAGACACTTCTCCCAATCTATTCCGAATGAGATGACACAAGCTCTGAGCATGTCTTCGAGAATCTGGTTGACTCTTTCAACCTGACCACTTGACTGAGGGTGAAAAGCAGTGCTAAAGGAGAGATGGGTTCCCATAGCATTCTGGAAACTTTCCCAAAATCGAGAGGTGAAAAGACTTCCACGGTGTGAATTGATCTCTAATGGAACACCATGAAGAGACACTATTCGAGAGATGTATAAGTCAACCAACTGACTAGCAGTGATACTCTCCCGGACAGGAAGGAAATGAGCCACTTTGGAGAGGCGGTCAATAACCACGAAGATGGCATTATTTCCTTTCTTGGTCTTGGGAAATCCGGTGATGAAGTCCATTTCAACTTTATCCCATTTCCATTCAGGAATAGATAAAGGCTGAAGGGTGCCAGCAGGTCTCTGATGCTCTGCCTTCATGCGACGACAAACGTCACAATTAACAACGAACTCAACAATTTCCCTCTTCATTCTAGTCCACCAGAACCTTTGGCGTAGGTCATGATACATCTTAGTACTGCCGGGATGAATTGTGAGGGGAGATTCATGAGCCTCCCTAAGGATCAACTCTCAAAGTTGTTGCTTCTTAGGAACTACCAGTCAGTTTCCGAAGTACACTGCACCTCTACCATCCATGGAGAAACTACCAGCAACTCCATTCACAATGTTGTTCTTGATCCGGGTAATACCCGCATCATACTAGTGGCTGGATATGATCTGATCCTCCAGAGTAGGTTTTGCAACCAAGGTAGAAAGGGATCCGTGAGGAACAATGTGAAGGTTAAGCTTGAAGAATTCCTCATGCAGAAGGGGTTGACCTTTTTTGCAGCATAAGGTTGTTGCAGTATGACATACGACTTAAAGCATCAGCCATAACATTTTCCTTCCCTGGGGTGTAAGTAATTCCTAAGTCGTAATCTATAATCAGCTCTAACCATCATCTTTGTCTGAGATTCAAATCTGGTTGGGTGAAGATATACTTCAGATTCTGATGATCCGTGTAAATCTCACAACGATTACCAAGGAGGTAATGTCGCCATATCTTGAGTGCATAGACTACTGCGGCAAGCTCCAAATCATGTGTTGGATAATTTTCCTCATGTGGGTGCAACTGTCGAGATGCATAGGCGATCACTTGTCGATCTTGCATAAGAACACATCCAAGTCCTTGTCTTGACACGTCGCAATAGATGACAAAGTCTTTGGAGAAATCTGGTGAAACAAGCACGGGAGCAGAGGTCAGACATCTTTTCAGTTCCTGGGAACTGTGCTCATATTGTGGAGTTCACTCGAACTTCTTATGTTTCTTGAGGAGTTCCGTCAGGGGCTTGGCAACTTTGGAGAAATTCTTAACAAAGCGGAGACAATAGCTTGCTAATCCAAGGAAACTCCTAACTTGGTTAACTGTTTCAGGTGGAGTCCAATCGAGAATGGCCTGAACTCATTTGGGGTTGACTGCAATGCCCTTACCGGAGATCACATGACCTAGATAGGTCACTTCTGGTAACCAAAATTCGCACTTAGAGAACTTGGCATAAAGACGGTGCTCTCTGAGTTTTTCTAGCACAAGTCGGAGGTGCTCAGCATGCTCTACTTCATTCTTTGAGTAAATCGGTATATCATCGAGGTAAACCACGACGAACTTATCCAAGTACTCCATGAAGATTTAGTTCATCAGGCGGGAGAATGTTGCTGGAGCAATGGTTAGTCCAAAAGACATGACTGTGTACTCATACTGGCCATAATGAGTGACAAAAGCTGTCTTGGGTATGTCACCATTCTTGATCTTGATTTGATGGTAGCCTAGCCTCAAATCCATCTTAGAGAACACCGAGGATCCAGCAAGTTGATCATACAAATCATTGATCCTGGGGAGCGGATACTTATTCTTTATCGTGACCAGATTGACGGGCCGGTAATCTACAACCATTCGGTCCGTTCCATCCTTCTTCTTCACAAAGAGGACGGGACAAGCCCAAGGAGAAGAGCTTGGTCGGATGAAACCCTTTTGCAAGGACTCATCAAGTTGTTTCTTAAGCTCGGCTAGCTCCAAGGGTGCCATCTTATAAGGTCTTCTTGAAATTGGAACAGTTCCTGGGATGAGATCTATCACAAACTCTACATCCCTGTCAGGTGGAATGCCTGGCAATTCTTCTGGGAAGACATCCAGAAAATCTCTGACTACCAGAATATCTTCAAGCTCAGGAAGAGGGTTGGCATTGAGCGAAAAGAGCTGACGCTTTGCAACTCGAGTTGAAAAATTGACTATCTTGCCAGATGGGTGCGTAAGCTGAATAGACCTGGTGGAGCAATCAATCTTGGCATGATGAGCTGTCATCCAATCCATACCCAAGATGATGTTAATATCTGAAGACTTGAGAGCTATCAGTGAAGCAAGGAACACAAGTCTGTCAACAAGGATTTCATTTCCATGGCTTATTCTCATGGTCTTCCATCTAGACCCTGGAGTCTGAACTTCAAGAGCAGTTGGCATGTCGCAAAATGACATGTCATGCAACCGGGCATAGCCTTTCGAGATGAAGGAATGTGATGCTCCAGTATCAAACAGAACTGATGCTGAATGACAATTTACGAGGAGCGTTCCAAGGACAACATCATGATCCTCATGAGCTTCTTCGGGTGTGACGTGGTTCACACAACCACGTTCAATGATGGCTGGCTTGGCATGGATCGGCTTGACTGGTGGCTTATTGCATCTAACAGACTTTACAGACTGGGGTGGGGCAACATTGGACTGAGTGCAATTTCGAGCAATGTGGCCTGGCTCTCCACACTTGAAACAAATCACTTGGGTTGCACGTGGAGCCTCATTGACAGACGGTCCACCAACAGGCTTGGGTGGAGCATTTGGCTGAGTTGGACGAAGTGCCACATAGGATGGCCTCGCATATCCTGGTGGAAGTGATGAGTTCGGAATCCAAATCCGGCGCTTATGAGATCCAGAACCGGAGGTAGAAGCCAAATCACCGTTGTGCTTGCGAGACTCTTCATAATTGAGCTGAGCTGTCTTTGCATTAATGGCCTTGTTCACAAGAGCCTGGAAGGTGTCGCAATGATGCAGGTGAAGATCACGACGCAACTTTTGGTTGAGACCCTTCCTGAACCGAGCTTGCTTCTTAGCATCCGTGGACACTTCTTCTGTGGCGTAACGGGCAAGGTTCTCAAACTCTCGACTGTATGCATCTACAACCATCTTACCCTGAGTAAGGTTACAGAACTCTTCCCTCTTTCGGTCCATAAGACCCTGAGGAATATGATGCTCATGGAAAACCTCTGTGAATTCTTCCCAGGTAGGAATCTGGCCAGCTGGAATTATAGTCTCATAGTTTTCCCACCATATACTAGCAGGACTCTCCAGGTGATATGTAGCATAGGTGACCTTGTCGGCCTCAGCCACGTTCGCGGAACCCAGCTTATTTGTGATGCTATGGAGCCAGTCATCTGCATCGAGTGGCTCAATGGAGTGATGGAAGGTGGGTGGGTACAATTTGATGAAGTCACTGATGGTCACTGTCCCAGCACACTGATGTGCGGTGTTTTCCTCAATACGGGCCAGCAAGCGATTTGACTCACGCTTGTCCTTCTCAATGTCTAGCATGAACTGTGCCAACGAGGGTGAATCCGGCAGAACTTCGGCATCTCTGGTACCACGTCTCTGGCCCTTCTTGCAGCCAGTGGCAGCTCGGTTACTGAGAGACATCCTGAGGATGAGAAACTAGGATTAATCCGGATGGCATACCAGTAGATAGGGATGCAAAAGCATTAGATCTCCATAGAACTCCTAGGGAAAACTGGACAGCATAACGGCTGTGAATGCTCATAAATGAGACATCCTGCAAAAGATTTAGGGGCCACGACACCTCAACATCACAATCTCAAGATTCTGATCGAGCCAACAAGCTACACAGATATCACTCGAGGACTGGAATCCAACTCAGATCAACCATTCCTATAAGTCTACGGAATAGTAACTCGAGATCCTGATAGATAGGTAAGAAGCCTAGTTCCTAACCCCTGTAGAAAAGGAAGAGGGTGAATCAGAATCAGAATAACACGGGGAAAGGAGTAAAAAGAGCCTTACGTTCCCTTCCACAATCAATTCCCTTATATAAATAAAGCATTTCTAGACTTAACATCGACCAGTTTGGCTTGGTAGTCCTACAGTCAGTCAAGCTCTGATACCAACGATGTCGGGACCCCGATTCTAAACCATAAGAATCTAGCATGTAACACATGACATCACATTGTGGCCTCACGCACGGTTATCTCCACAGCTGCCACCTTACCTGGGCCGGGACCGTTTGCGTCTTTTGCCTCACTTATGTGAATATGTCGCTAGCATTCAAATGTCAAAGAACCCGGGTCGACATGACTAGTCATAGAACCCAAGTGGCACATCCGTACAGGGACATGCATACGTAACCCAACAATGCAGGTGTCGGTCTCAGCGTGTGTAGACGAGTCATAGCAAGCTACAGGGACTCCATTACGTCGTGGGACATAAATATCTTCAACTGCGCGTAGACGAGTCATAGGAGGCTACATGGACTCCATTACACCGCGAGACATTTCCCCAAGGGGATAGACACATCAGCAAAGAAGGATACACGCCGGTCAATCAATGTGTCCGGAGCAGTAGCAAGCTACCAAGGCTCAGTGGAAGCACAAAGAGGCAGTTCCCTGTAAAGAGTACTACTAAAGGCACACAACTAGGTGTCGAATCCCATACATACCGTTGCACGTCACACGTACGCACGACATGCCTGATATGCATAGATACAACTATGGCATCACAACATAACCATACAACAACACAACATTTGTTCAGAAGGCTCATAAGAGCCACCATAGTGTGATATTACAAGCAGGGGTCACATGACCCAACACACATGTCATACAAGCAACAAGCGGAAGCTTAACATGTCTAGGTACAGACATCTAGAAAAGAAGAAGGCTGAGGAAGCCTGTCTATCTACAAGACCCTCCATAGGAACCAGACCTCTGTCTGGGATTCCCAAGCTACTTGGTCGGCATCGATCTTATCGTAGAAACCACTAGCGAGACTAGTGTCTCCTCTGCAAAAACATTAATAAAGCAACAGTGAGTACGGGGTACTCAGCAAGACTTACATCAGAACTAACTACATATGCATCGGTATCACCAAAGGGGGGGTTGTGGGGTTTAATGCAGCAAGCCAACTTTGACTCGGTGGCTATCCTGTACTATGACTATGAGTAATTTTAAAAGTTTTGTGAAACGTACACGAGTCCACTAACACCACAACAATACACTACCATGGATCCGCTCCCGTCTTCCTACGAGAGTGCCATCCACGGTACTCACACTTGTCTTGAAGCTTTTATGAGTAACCATTAAAGTTGTCTATGAACCATATAAGTCTCCAAGTAGTCCATATCCACGGACACGGCTATTTGAATAGATTATTACTCTGCAGGGGTGTACTTCGTCACACATGCTTCCGCCACTTATCGCTATGTGCACGTAAAAAGGCACCTCGGCAACCTTCAAGCGGAAGCCTAGGGAGGGAGTCGGCCACGACCTGACTAACCACACAAGACTCTAGACCAGGTTTATCGCCTATTTGAGACTGAACCCGCAAGGAAGTCCGGCCGAAGTTTCCTCTACGGCCCCAAACGATGTGTGCAGGGTTCCCAAGCCCACCTCGACGGATGATACTACGCTTGGTACACCGGGCCATGGTGCCTAGTCTGTCCCAAGCCCACCTGTACGGGGTGCCACTCGGTAGACTACTAGCACGACCTACAAACACCATAAACTAGTTATAACTCCTGGATAGAGGTCAAGGTGAGAGTCAATTAAGGATCCCAATGTGAGGTAGTAGCTAGTCTTGGATAACATACACATGACTCAGTTCTTAAGGACGGTCGCAATGAGACAATCCACCATGTACTCCTACATGTCCTCTCATCGCTAACTTTACCAAATCAGGTTCACCACTTAACTCTCATCATCAGAACACAACCAGTTTACCCCGGTTCATCACCCAGATGAATCATACCTGACACAACTCTAAGCACAAAAAGCATGGCAGGGAAAAGGCACAACATGGCTCAAGCATCTACCAGGTATGCTAGGTTGCTTGGTTTAGCTATTTACTGTGACAATGACAGGTCATGCAGAGGAATGGGTTCAACTAACGGAACATGTAAAAGTTGAATCGTTTTGTCCTAATGCAATAAGTGAGAGCAAGAGCGAGAGAGTGGGATTGTATCAGAGATGTTCAAGGGGGGGTTGCTTGCCTGATAAGACGTCAACACGTTACTTCTCCTCAGATGGATACTCGACCGTATCCTCCAGAACAGTGCCTAACACGAAGAACAACCATCGAAGGGGAACAAATCAATACACATCAAATGCAACATTATGATGCATGAATATGACATGGCAATATGATGTGGTTGAGCTAATGCATCTAGCAACAGATTTAAATGAAGTAGGTTTGAACCCAATGTTCAAATTCAACTCCATATGTGAGTCAAATATTGTATTTGAACAAAATGTCCAAGTTCTCCTATTTAGGTTTCTCTATCATGCATGAAAATGGCATCTATGGATTCATTGGATTTTTCTGATCAATTTTCATATATAAATTATTTTCATCTGACTTACAGATTAACTTATATGAATTTTCTAAGTTTTCAGCAATTTCTGGAATTTATTTAAACCTAAAAGGCAATTACTGCGTCAGCCTGACGTCATCATGATGTTAGCCAGTCAACAGACCCGGTCCAGGTCAAACCTGACATGCGGGACCCATATGTCATAGACACAGGGTTAATCCCCGCGCTGACTGGGGTTTGACCCACCTGTGGGGGCCACTGTCAGCGGTTGTGGGGCTAATTAAACAGGGGGATTTGTGCTAATGGCCTCGCCACGTCGGCTTCCACCGGACTTTCGCCAGCGGCGACCAAAACCACGGTGGAGGCTCGCCGGAGTTGCGCCTCCGGCCACCATTTGGCGTGCGGAGCGGCTCTATCGGGAGCGGGGAGCGATCCGCATCCATCCCCGCAGGTGGGACGGCGCGGGGCGGCCCATAGCGTCACTGGCGACGACGGCTACGGCAGCCGGGGCTCGGGTCAGCACGGGCTCGAGGCTACGAGCTGCAAACAGAGGAGCTAGGGGCGGCTACGGGCTCCTGCGAGCGCCGTGAGCACGATGGTGTGCTCGGAGGCAAGCCTCGGAGGCTCTAGCTGCGGTGGCGCCATGGCCAGCAGCAAGAGTCTCACGGGTTGTTTAATTTCATATGGCTTAGGATCGGGGTCCCGACAGCATTAGTATCAGAGCTTGACTGCTTGTAGGATTACCAAGCCAAACTGGTCGATATTGAGTCTAGAACTGCTTTAGTTATATAAGGGAATTGATTGTGGAAGGGAACGTAAGATTCTTTTTACTCCTTTCCTTGTGTCATTCTAATTCTGAGTCACCCTCTTCTTTATTCTACGGGGTTAAGAACTAGGCTTCTCATCTATCTATCAGGATGACGAGTTACTATGCTGGAGACTTATAGGAAAGTTGTTGTCTTCCTGGATCGATGTCTCCATAAGAATTCAGTGTGATGTTGTCAGTTTTCATGCAGGTTGCCTCATATTTCACACCCGTACATCCGTTATGCTGTCCGAGTTATCCAAGGTTTACAAATAATCTGATGCAATTGCAAACTCCTTCATCTTGAATCAATGTCTTTTGGGCCAGACAAAGCACACTACTTATTTTGTTGAGGTACTCTATTACCTCGATGTGTTCGTTGGAGTTATAGGAAAACCAGGTTATTCCAGTGAACCACCCAACAGTCTAGTTGTGTTTGTGTTTCCAGTGTGATAATTCTGGCCATCGTTATCGAAAGCATCCTGTGATGCTACTTAGTCAGTAGGTATTCTATTTCTGGGCTCTTGAACCCAAGGATCATTCTGCTCACTTCCGTTGTTAGTATTTGCTCGTTCCTTTAGGATTTTAGTAACCTTGTGATAGTTTTCAAGGTCCGTGGTATATCATTCTTCCAACACCATGAACCAGTCATGGTAGAAGTTCCTCGTGAACTGAAGATCACAACAAGATTACTCTTCATGAGTCCTCCATTCCATAGTTGTGAACCTGCCAATTCTTTCCTTCTGCATGGGTTATCTGAAAGAATTATGTTGAACTCATTCGACATGCTAACCTATGTATCCACAACTCAGAAAAATCTTGTGCTCTTGAGTTGCCCCTCTTCATTTGTATTCTGACCTTTATCTATTAGTGGATAGTCAAGAGTGGTTGTGCATTTGCGTTTATCGATGCATATTACTCTTGTGGTCTGTCAAGCCATTCTATTTCAGAATGACTAGGAGAAACAAACTCTAGTACCTCATCCATTTCCAGGATTGAGTCAAAGCAGTCATGTTCTGCAGATCAAAATGCCAATCTAGCTTTTGTTCTGTTCTACCTCGAAGTGTTACCCCCTTTAAGTCAGGATTGTCATGGGAATTGCACCACCTCTTATGACTTCTTGATATAGTGATACTTCTCGCCATCATCGTTCACTCCTCAGTCTCTGTGTTGTTTGTAACCAGAATACCGACAAGTGAATCGTGATGTGTGCAATCAATACTCCTAGCAACTTTGTTGCTTGGTAGTTAATGGAAAATAATCTCATTCTTAGCGTGTTGGTTATTGAATCACCATTCTAAGATTGATCGTGCTACCTAGTCCATCTTTCATGGTGCACTCTTTGATCAATGAGTTCGGATTGTGTCAATCCCTCGCTCTCTTGGTCATATCGTCTTGCCTTGAAAAGCAAGATTGTTCCCGAGCTCAATAACATATCGGTGGATCGTAATTTTCCGAATATCTTCTCGGAAGTATTACCAGGTTGTTCCCTGAGCGTTATGTTGAGTTCGTGATCAAATTGGTTTCTTGTAAACCGATCCTTCTCCAAGAATCTGTGTTGGATACCCCTGAACTAGTTGGTTGAGCTAAACAACAACTTGGAGAGTTGGAAGATAAAGATTTGCCTAACTTAGTTACTTTTGAAGGGGATATCCTTTTGTGTGTGTTGAAGAAATATGATATCTTCATCAATTGATCCTTGTGATCAATTGCTGCACCGATTGTCTTGTCCAATCTTTGATTTGAATATGGGCTATCGTCAAATCAAACTCAGAACCAAAGATCTTCGTAATGTTGTCTTACTCGTGGATGTTTCCTCAAGCATGCATCATTATATATTTGGGTCTGCCCAATGCTATTATCTTGCTCAAATATTTTTGGAATTCCATCTATATGGATACCCCGATGAATTGTTGTTGTACCCATCGGCAACATTTTCATCTGTTCCATGATTCATGTTGGACACTAAACTAGTGTTGGAAACTTTATAGACAATATCTTCGTGTCTCGTACATGAAGCATATATTAGGTGTAAGAAGTGACTTCCTCTCCGTTCACGTGCATCTGATGCAAGTTGCCGCCATGAATTCGAGAAAAGTTGTTTTGCTTCCTTTGGATTCATCCCAAATCAGTCATGTACGTGCGAAGTGTTCTATGTTTTGGTAGACTTGCAAGCCCCAATCCATATGTAACTCCTAGCACACCAAGCCACTGATTGGTTGTTCAAGGAGAAGATGTTCTTCTTAAGAGCATGCCTTATGCAAGGACTTCAATATCCTCGATGATGGATCCCACCCAGAACTCGGTAGTGTTTAGTTGGAAGACTTTTAAGTGACCATGCTTGTCTTGGATAGCGGGCCACGTGAGTCCTGCAATCTAGCTCATATTTTGGAGCTAGCTTCTGTAGTTCATTTCCCGGGAATCTCGCAACATCATCTCGTCGATTTGTGTTGGAAACTCTCCTTTCAGACATGATGGGTCCGAAGTATCCTGACACCAACCATATCTGAATCTCGGGCATATATAATGGTTGGAACGTATCTCAAGTATTATGATATTGGTCTACCTAATAACTGGAAAAGTATGTTGTGGCTAACGCACTTAGCCGGAAGACCTACTATTATAGTATCTTGTATCAGCGACATTAGCCACTTCCCCATGAGGACCTTGTATGATTTGTTCTAAAGTTATTCCTCATGGACCCTTGGAACCCCCGAAGTCCAACCTATACTTGATGTTCTAGATACCAAGCAATGTCTATATTTGGGGTATGCTAGTACAACAAGGAGAACATTATAAGCGGAGTGCTAGATGTCTCTCGGTCGATCATCCAGATTTCGATTCCTTGGCGTAGCTAAGGTGAAATCTGAGAAAGTGTTGTCTTCCTTTGTATTTGCATCCTCCATCGCTATTCATCATGGTAGTATGATGTGTCACCAAAATCCTGGCATGTATATTGGTAAAACCCTGATGAATATGGAATTGCTCAAGTTCTTGAGAGCACGCTCAGACACTGGGTTATATTCTCGGCATCTTTTGGAATGTGTCTTCCGTTGTCGAGTGGTTCTATAACTCTAGTTTCCTTTCCGATCTGAGTATGCCATTTCTTTCGGACTCCTTCAAACGATCATTGTGAATTGCCTTAACCTGGTATGAAGAGTTTCAATGATCTTTGGATCAAAAGTAATTCTTTTTGCCACTTAAGGGAATAACTCTATGAGTCACCTCCCTTAAGGTGCCCCGTATTGGTATTATGGCAACTAACTCCTCGCTGCTGTGAAACCCATGTACCATCTGTTTTGGCATGGAATTGTTGCCTACCAATTGAACCTCCGTTATCTACCTCATTCCCTCGTTCTCGATGTGTGTTTTGTGCCTCAGCTCAGGAGACGTGCTCACGTCTCATTCTATGAGTTGATCATGAGTTGCTTGATCTTTGAGAAGAGCGAATCTTGTAGAGTTTTCTGTTCCTTTTGTCGTATGTTGGATGGAGATCCCGTAGGAAAAGATGTGAAGATCATCATGACGCAACGAATCGACATCTTCGAGAAGTGTAATCAGATCATGAAGATTATGTTAGTTTGTGTTCCCTCAGCCCTGTTACGCTACGCCTGAATCTCGGGACGAGATTCTTGTATAGTGGGGGTGAGTTGTCACAACCCTAGCTAGCCATTGCTTGTCATTGCATTAACCATCATGGCATTATATTTATTTTCAATTGAATTTGAAATGGGGATGACAAACCCTAGCACTTCATTGAGTAAACAAAATTCCAATAATTGAATTATTTCAATGAATCCAAAATGCTCTTCAAAAATGCCCCCCTCTCTAATAAATGTTGGCAACAACATACCAGGGGTGATCTACTTTTAACAACCATTTTGGCAATTTTAATAATGCAGCAATGTTGCTGAAAATGTCAAATAAAGCACTACAAATATTTCAGTTGTTCCAGATATTCTGAAACATTTTTGTGGGACATGGAAATATCCCAAGATATACCCCAAAAACATTTCAGGGTTTTTGGATCTAAGGTTTTGCCCAAACAAAATAAAACAAAGTTGCAGGAATAGAAAAAAATAGAATAAAGGAAATAGGGAAATAGGACTTACCTGGCACTGTTGGCCCAACACTGTAGCTAGGCCCATCCCACCAGGGAGGCGGTCGTCTTCAACCTCTGATAGTAGGCAGAGGCGTGTCGACACGCCCGTGGTCGTCGTGGCCACCTCCCTGCCTGCTTCCTCCCCTCCCCTTGCTTATCTCTTCGCGCCAGAGAGACGCCTTGGAGCTCCCTCTCCCATTTCGCCCCTTCTCAGGCCCCTTTGCTCTCTCCCCCGCCGTGGCTGAGTTCTGCTCAAGCCTGCCGTCACCGCCCGCGTAGCCAGCGCCTCCCCCTCGACCGTCGTCGCGCCTCCAAGCTCAGCTGCAACCCCCTCGACCTCTCCGTGGAGCCAAGCGACGCCGGGACGTTGCCGGACGTCGCCGTCAAATCCATCGTTTCCGACGCCTCCCCGACCCAGATGAGCAGCACATCGAGATCGCCGTGAGCCTCCGGTCCTTCTCCCCTCGACCCCCTTGTCGATCTCGTCCTCTAGGCCCTAAATCGACCAAGGTCGGAAGCCTCTGTCGCCGGACCTCGAGCTAGCCGTTGCTCCGGTGGGTGGCAACCTTGTCCGAGCACGTCGGCGTGCTCATCAGATTCCCAGGAGCCCGTAGGTAGAATCGGTTGCTCCTGAGATGCTCTAGAGCCTCGGCTCCGTTGGTCCCCGAGCCCGGCCGCTGCCGTGCTCGGCGCCGACGAGAATTCCAGCCACTCCATCCCCAGCCGTCTGCACCAATAGATGCGCGCCACACCCAACTCTCGCCTGAGCCTAACCGCGTGCCAAATGGTCGCCGGACGGCGAAATCCGATGACCTCCGCCGTGCCTGCTGACGCCAGCGTCGAACCGTCGGCGGGTTTGACCCCGGTAGTCAGTATTTGACCCCCCTGGGTCACTTACAGGTGGGGCCAGCCGCCGGTTAAGTTTAGTTTAAGCACTGAACTAATTAAGTCGATTAATTAGCCTAATGGGCCACGGACTATTGGGCCCATCCCTGTTAATTAATTTTAAGGGTTAAACTAAACACTGCTTAGTGCCTGTGTCACTGACCAATGGGACCCACTGGTCAGGTTTGACCCGAAACGGTCAGTTGACCTGCTGAGGTCATGCTGACACAGTGGTGATGCAATAAAGGAATTTCTCTTTAAAGAATATTCAGGAAATTCCAGAAAATGATTAAAACTTCTAAAAATCATAGAAATTAATCTGTAACTCAGATGAAAATAAGTTATATATGAAAAATTATCAGAAAAATGCAAGGAATCTGTTTATGCCATGTTCATGCATGTTTGAGCAAGTTAACATCACCAACTAGGACATTTCATGATTAGGAATATTTAATAAATAGTGTTGGAGTTGGAATTTGGTATATATTTGAATTCCACTTCACTTAATATGACTATCTATTGCACTAGGTCAATCCAATGCTTTAACATGACATATCATAGATCATGTTTGTTGCATTGCATTGAATGTGTTCTTTTCCCTATTTGCTGGTGTTGTTCCTTCCCGGTAGACGATGGTTTCGACGTTGAGATCGTTGTCACCGATGAAGACTCATTGTTATCTTCAGAAGTGTCAGGCAAGCAACCCCACCTAGAGCATCCCGATAAAATCCTACTCTCTCGCTCCTGCTCTCTTTTACTGCATTAGGACAACAACGATTCAACTGTTACATGTTCTCGGCAGTTGAACCCATTCCTTTGCATGACCTGTTTTTGTCACAGTAAATAGTTGAAACCACTTAGCATGAGTAGCAACTGCTTGAGCCTTGTTGTGCTTACTCATCCATGCTTGCTTACCGTGCCTGCTATGCTTAGAGTCGTGTCGGGTCTGATCCATCTGGGTGATGAATCGGAATGGTGTGTTCATGTCCTACTGTGTGAGATTTAAGTGTTTGAACCCGATTTGGTAAAGGTAGCGATGAGAGGCCATGTAGGAGTACATGGCAGGTTTTCTCATTGGGACCGTCCTTAAGAACTGAGTTCTGTGTATGTTATCCAAGACAAGATACTACCGCACATTGGCATCCTTAATTGAATCTCTCGACTTATTAATCGCCTTGATCTCTGTCCAGGAGTTGCAGCTAGTTTCTAGTGTTTGTAGGATGTGCTGGCGGCCGTGCATAGCGCTGATCGGAGGGGTAGGCTATGGCACGGTAGATGCACCGTGGCCCGGTGTACCAAGCGTAGTACCATCCATCAAGGTGGGCTTGGGAACCCTGCACACATCGTTTGAGGCCGTAATGGAAACTTCGGCCGGACTTCCTTGCGGGTTCAGTCTCAAATAGGCGATAAACCTGGACTAGAGTCTTGTGTGGTTAGTCTGGTCGTAGCCGACTCCCTCGCTGGGCTTCCGCTTGAAGGTTGTCGAGGTGCCTTTTTACGTGCACATGGCGGTAAGTGGCGGGAGCGTGTGTGAAGAAGTATATCCCTGCAGGGTGAAACAATCTGTTCGAATAGCCACGTCCTCGGATATGGACTACTTAGTTTGCTTATGTGGTACATAGACAACTTGACATGGATACTATAAAATGCGCAAGGTAAGTGTGAGTGCTATGGATGGCTTCTCGTAGGGAGACGGGAGTGAATCCATAGTAGTGTATTGATGTGGTGAATATGTGGACTCGTGTGCGCCTTCTCCCTTCAAAGGAAGTTACCACTTTTAGTCGTAGTACAGGTTAGCCAAGAGTCAAAGCTGGCTTGCTGCAATAAACTCCACAACCCCCTTTGTTGATAATGATGCATATGTAGTTAGTTCTGATGTAAGTCTTGCTGAGTGCCTTTGTACTCATGGTTGTTTAATTTATGCTTTTGCAGAGGGAGACGTCAGTCTCATTAGTGATTCTTATGACGTGAAGTTCGATGTTGACCGGGTTAGCTTGGGAATCCCAGACAGAGGTCTGGCTCCTATGGTAGGGTCGTTGTAGCTTTTCAGGCTCTTCCAGCCGCTTTTATTAGATGTCTGTACCCAGACATGTAACTTCTGCTTGTTGCTTGTATGCTCTGAATGTTGGGTCATGTGACCCCTCCTGCTTGTAACATTATACTATGTTGGCTCTTCGGAGCCTCCTAAATAAATGTTATGTTGTAGAGTTTTGTTGTGATGCCATGTTGTATCTATGCATATCGTGCATAGTGCGTGTATGATTGAAATGCATTGGTATGTGTGGGATTCGACACCTAGTTGTGTGCCTTTAGTAGCCTTCTTTACGGGGAAATGCCTCTTTGTGCTTCCATGAGCCTTGGTAGCTTGCTACTGCTCCGGACACATTGATTGACCGGCGTGTATCCTTCTTTGCTGCTATGTCTGTCCCTACGGGGAAATGTCACGTGGTGTAATGGAGTCCCTGTAGCTTGCTACGACTCGTCTACACACGCTGTTGACCAACACCTGCATTGTTGGGTTACGTATGCCTGTCCCTGTACGGTTGTGCCACTTGGGTCTATAACTAGTCATGTCGACCCGGGTTCTTTGACGTGTGAATGCTAGCGACTTGTTCATATCCGTGAGCCAAGAGGCACAAACGGTCCCGGCCAAGGTAAGGTGGCAGTCGTGGGTTACCATGCGTGAGGCCGCAAAGTGGTGTGACATGTTACAGGCTGGATTCATATGGCTTAGGATCGGGGTCCCGACACCTTTACCCTCTCAGTGAAAAGAGTTCAGACACACCATTACGCCGTGATGTTCCAGGTGACGTGAGCTGTGAAACAATTCCACACTATCATAAATGCATGCCAAACTCATAACTCAGATATTCTCCACCACGATCAGATCGTAGAAACTTTATCTTCTTATTACGATGATTCTCTACTTCACTCTGAAATTGCTTGAACTTTTCAAACGTTTCACACTTGTGTTTCATTAAGTAAGTATACCCATATCTACTCAAATCATTAGTGAAGGTAAGAAAATAACGATATCCACCGCGTGCCTCAACACTCATTGGACCACACACATCAGTATGTATGATTTCCAACAAGTCACTTGCCCACTCCATTGTTCCGGAGAACGGGGTTTTTGTCATCTTGCCCATGAGGCATGGTTCGCATGTATCAAGCGATTCAAAATCGAGTGATTCCAGAAGTCCAGTAGCATGGAGTTTCTTCGTGCCCTTTACACCAATATGACCTAAGCGGCAGTGCTACAAGAAAGTGGTACCAACATTATTGACTTTGCATCTTTTGGCATCAATGTTATGAACATGTGTATCACTATGATCGAGATTCAACAAGAATAAACCATTCTCATTGGGTGCATGACCATAAAAGATATTACTCATATAAATAGAACAACCATTATTCCCTGATTTAAATGAATAGCCGTCTCGCAATAAACAAGATCCAGATATAATGTTCATGCTCAACGCAGGCACCAAATAACAATTATTTAGGTTTAAAACTAATCCCGATGGTAATCGAAGAGCGAGCGTGCCGACGGCGATCACATCAACCTTGGAACCATTTCCGATGCGCATCGTCTCTTCGTCCTTTGCCAGCCTCCGTTTATTCCGTAGTTCCTGCTTCGAGTTACAAATATGTGCAACCGAAGCGATATCGAATACCTAGGCACTACTACGAGAGCTAATAAGGTACACATCAATAACATGTATATCAAATATACCTTTGTTGGCGTTGACGGCCTTCTTATCAGCCAGGTACTTGGGGCAATTCCGCTTCTAGTGGCCAGTCCCATTGCAGTAGAAGCACTCAGTCTTAGGCTTGGGTCCAGCCTTTGGTTTCTTCACAGGAGCGGCAACTTGCTTGCCACTCTTCTTGAAGTTTCCCTTATTTCCCTTGCCTTTCTTGAAACTAGTGGTTTTATTCACCATCAACACTTGATGCTCCTTTTTGATTTCTACTTCTGCGACTTTCCGCATCGCGAATATCTCAGAGATTGACTTGTTCATCCCTTGCATATTATAGTTCATCACGAAGCCCTTATAGGTAGGCGGAAGTGACTGGAGAACTCTGTCAGTGACCGTCGCAGGCGGAAGCTCAACTCCCAACTGATTTAAGCGGTTGTAGTACCCAGACATTCTCAGTATGTGCTCACTGACAGAACTATTCTCTTCCATCTTGCAGGCGAAGAACTTATCGGAGGTCTCATACCTCTCAATCCGGGTATTTGCTTGAAATACTAACTTCAACTCTTGGAACATCTCATATGCTCCATGGCGTTCAAAACACTTTTGAAGTCCCGATTCTAAGCCGTACAACATGGCGCACTGAACTATTGAGTAGTCATCAGAACACGCCTGCCAGACATTCACAACATCTGCAGACGACACTAGAGGGGGTGGCACACCGAGCAGTGCATCAAGGACATAAGCCTTTTGCGAAGCCGTGAGGATAATCCTCAGATTACGCACCCACTCCGCATAGTTAGTTCCATCATCTTTCAACTTAGCTTTCTCTAGGAATGCATTAATTTCAGGGGAGCTACTGCGCGAGCCATTGATCTACAACATAATTTGCAAAGAAAACTTTAGACTATGTTCATGATAATGAGTTCAGTTAATCATATTACTAAAGAACTCCCACTCAAATCAACATCCCTCAGGTTGTCTAAGTGTGACATGATCCAACCAACCCAAGTCCGATCATCACGTGAGATGAGGTGGTTTCAATGGTGAACATCTCCATGTTGATCATATCTGCTATATGACTCATGTTTGACCTTTCGGTCTCTTGTGTTCCAAGGCCATGTATGTACATGCTAGGCTCGTCAAGTTTAACCCAATTATTCCGCATGTGTAAAACTGGCTTACACCCGTTGTATGCGAACGAAGAGTCTTTCACACCCGATCATCACGAGGTGCTTCGAAACGATGAACTTTTGCAACGGTGCATACTTTGGGAGAACACAATTTTATCTTGAAATTTAGTGAGGGATCATCTTATAATGCTACCATCGCCCTATGCAGAATAAGATGCATAAAAGGATAAACATCACATGCAAATCATATAAGTGACATGATATGGCCATCATCATATTGTGCTTTTGATCTCCATCTCCAAAGCACCGACATGATCTCCATTGTCACCGGCATGACACCATGATCTCCGCATCATGATCTCCATCATCGTGTTGTCATGTGGTTCTCGCGCCAACTATTGCTTCTACAACTATTGCTAACTCATAGCGATAAAGTAATGCAAATGGCACAAATAAATTAAAGACAACCCTATGGCTCCTGCCGGTTGCCATACTCCTCGACATGCAAGTCATGATAACTATACAAAACATGATCATCTCATACATCACATATATCAAATCATGTCTTGGCCATATCACATCACAACATACCCTGCAAAACAAGTTAGACGTCCTCTAAGTTGTTGTAACAAGTTTTACGTGGCTGCTATGGGTAACTAGCAAGAACTGTTCTGACGTACGCACAGCCACAACAGTGATAATCAAGTTGCCTTTTAACCTTCTACAAGGACCGCCTTCGTCGAATCCGATTCAACTAAAGTGGGAGAGACAGACACCCGCGAGCCACCTTTATGCAAACAAGTTGCATGTCAGTCGGTGGAACTGGTCTCTTGTGCGAGGACAAGTAAGGTTGGTCCGAGCCGCTTCATCCCACAATGCCACTGAATCAAAATAAGACTAAGGAGGTAAGCAATCTGAACATCAACACCCACAACTTATTTGTGTTCTACTCGTGCATATCATCTACGCATAGACCTAGCTCATGATGCCACTGTTGGTGAACATTGCATGGGAAACAAAAAAATTCCTATGCACACGCAAGATCTATCCATGGATATGCATAGGTACGAGAGGGGGAGTACATCTACATACCCTTGTAGATCGCTAAGCGGAAGCGTTTAGAAATGCGGTTGATGTAGTCTTACGTCTTCACGATCCAATCGTGATCCGTCCTGATCTAGCACCGAACGGACGACACCTCTGCGTTCAGCACACGTGCAGCTCGATGACATCTCTGCCTCGTCGATCCAACGAGCGAGGGTGGAGTAGTGGATGAGTTCTCCAGTAGCACGACGACATGGTGGCAGTGGTGGTGGGGCAATCTCAGCAGGGCTTCACCAAGTGCTGCCGCGATGCAATTTGAGGAGAAAACGATCTAGGGAGAGAGGGAGGGCTGCGCCAAGCCTTGAGGTGTGTCTAACCTCCCTCTCCCCAAGTATATATAGGGGCAAGGGGGAGGGGCCAGCGCCCTAGGGTTTTCCCTAGGGGTGGGGCGGCGGCCTAGGGGCCTTGGCCCCCAAGGCAAGGGGGCGACAGCCACCCTAGGGCCAACCCTAGCCCTTGGCCACATGGGCCCTTGGGGAGGGGGGGCGCCCAGCCCACCAAGGGCTGGTGCGCCTCCCTCTCAGCCCATGGGGCCCTCCGAGGCAGGTGGGCCACCAGAACCCTTCTGACACTTCCGATACACTACCGGTTATGCCCGAATTCTTTCTGGTGACTGTCGTGGTTTTATCAACCCGGCAGATGTCCTTGTAACAGGACTTAGGTGTGAGGCCATCGCCACTTGGTGGCGACTCGAAGAGGTTAAGCGAGAGAGAGAGTCGGGTTTACCCAGGTTCGGCCCCTCCTATGGAGGTAATAGCCTACGTCCTGCTTTTCGTGTATTAGATGGATGGATCTCGATTACAAGGGTGTAGAATCGCTAACCTAGCTATCGAGATGTTGTTGTGACTCGAGAGTTTCTGGCCTAGGGGCCTGCCTTTATATACAGGTCAAGCCCTAGGGTTTACAACAGAGTGCGGGTTATAATATGACCCGTGACCTACTACATCTCTAACTTATCTTGCACCTTAAGGAATCCTTAACCGGCGTCCTTAGCTTCACGGGCTTTGAGCCGCCGTCTTTTGGTGGTGGGCCGCTCGGCGTCTTGATCACCCGCCGTCTTACATATCTTGTACCCGAGACACGACCCATCTTGAACTGGGTCATAAGAATGTTGATATGCTGACCCAGCCCAGTAGGGCGAGTTATAACGTGGAGTTATACCCCCGACATTAGGCCCTAGATTGACTTGAATTCATTCATGTCAATAGATCCTTTCTTCCTGTGGCGGCTCACCTCTTCCTAAGGCGACTCATCTTTGAATTGATATCTTCAGCAGACTTCGCAACACCGGCTTGCTCTACCTCCACACTTTGTCATTTTCCCAACGTTCATTTATCATGACGTCCCTTTTGCTGACCGTTGTTCTTCAATGCCATCATAACGTATCCCCTCGAAGACCGTGCCAAATCTAGGTGGGTGCAAAAATCGAGGCGCGCTTGTAGCCACAAATTCACCACGGTCGCTTCGTTTTTCACGGTGCCGCTTCACTTGCTCCTTATAAATATGCCCCACTGGACCCCACTTGAGCCTTTCCTCGTCGTCTTCCTCCTCTTGCTTCTCCATTGACTGAACTCCAGCAAAACTCCTAGGGCGATTTCAAGGTCCTTCGACTTCATTGCCGGCATCGTCCAGCCCTCTCACGACCGTAGGAGCGAACTCGATCATCTTCGTCCCTGCTCCAACGCCATCTGGTACGAATCCCTGCCTTTTAGGGTTTTGGTATTTTTCGGTGTTCTTGCCGTCCCCATAGTGTTCATCCGAAACTTCATCAATAGATCCACATATCATCCGCTCATTGCAGTGTATTCCTAGAACGTCCTCCGCTCCATTTTTCTTTAAAGTAGATCTAAACAAACCACCAAGGGTTACCCTTTGGACTGTTGCAGTTTCGGTTATTCCGTCAGCTAGAAAATATATACCACTGTTTTTCTTCGTTTAATTAGATCCGCCCAGAGAGAAACTTTCTTAGAAACCTGTTCGTGATCCAATATTGCTGCTAAGTTGTTGAAGATATCCTTTTGACCTTCTCAAATTTTGCTGGCTCATAATAGTACTTTAATATAGGCAGCTTATAATCTGCTCCAGCTTATTCTTCTCGTTACCCTTGTAGCTACTTGCATAATCCGACATGACTTCGAAAAACTCCAAAGTTTGCAACTGGGCTAAAAGCAAAGAGTCCAAGCTTACCCTGGAGAACCTTGTGGATCAGGGCTTTTTGCCATCTCGAAAGACTATAAAGTGGCGAGCTCCTGAAGAAGAGTGATACGTCCATTTTGCATCATGCTTTTATATTGATATTTATTGCATTATGGGCTGTTATTACACATTATGGTACAATACTTATGCCTTTTCTCTCTTATTTTATAAGGTTTACATGAAGAGGGAGAATGCCGGCAGCTGGAATTCTGGGCAGGAAAAGGAGCAAATATGAGAGACCTATTCTGCACAACTCCAAAAGTCCTGAAAAGTTACGGAGAATTATTTTGGAATATATAAAAAATATTGGGCGAAAGAAATACCAGAGGGGACCCACCAGGAGGTCACAAGCCAGGGGGGCGCACCCGACCCCCTAGGGGCGCCCCTGTGGCTTGTGGGCCCCCTGGCAGGCCTCCGGTGCCCATCTTCTGCTATATGGAGGGTTTTGACATGGAAAAAATCATAAGAGAGCTTTCGAGATGAAGCGCCGCCGTCTCGAGGCGGAACCTGGGCAGAAGCAATATAGGGCTCCGGCGGAGCTGTTCTGCCGGGGAAACTTCCCTCCCGGAGGGGGAAATCGAAGCCATCATCATCACCAACGATCCTCTCATTGAGAGGGGGTCAATCTCCATCAACATCTTCACCAGCACCATCTCCTCTCCAAACCCTAGTTCATCTCTTGTATCCGATCTTTGTCCCAAAACCTCAGATTGGTACCTGTGGGTTGCTAGTAGTGTTGATTACTCCTTGTAGTTGATGCTAGTTGGTTTACTTGGTGGAAGATCATATGTTCAGATCCTTAATGATAATTAATACTCCTCTGATTATGAAAATGAATATGCTTTGTGAGTAGTTACATTTGTTCCCGAGGACATGAGATAAGTCTTGTTATAAGTAATCATGTGAATTTGGTATTCGTTCGATATTTTGATGAGATGTATGTTGTCTCTCCTCTAGTGGTGTTATGTGAACGTCGACTACATAACACTTCACCATTATTTGGTCCTAGGGGAAGGCATTGGGAAGTAATAAGTAGATGATGGGTTGCTAAAGTGACAGAAGCTTAAACCCTAGTTTATGCGTTGCTTCGTAAGGGGCTGATTTGGATCCATATGTTTCATGCTATGGTTAGATTTATCTTAATTCCTTTTTTGTAGTTGCGGATGGTTGCGAGAGAGGTTAATCATAAGTGGGAGGCTTGTCCAAGTAAGGGCAGCACCCAAGCAGCGGTCCACCCACATATCAAATTATCAAAGTAACGAACGCGAATCATATGAGCATGATGAAAACTAGCTTGACAGTAATTCCCATGTGTCCTCGGGAGCGCTTTGCTTTATATAAGAGTTTGTTCCGGCTTGTCCTTTGCTACAAAAAGGATTGGGCCACCTTGCTGAACCTTTGCTACACTTGTTACTTGCTTTCTGTTACGAATTATCTTATCACACAACTATCTGTTACCGACAATTTCAGTCCTTGCAGAGGATACCTTGCTGAAAACTGCTTGTCATTTCCTTCTGCTCCTCGTTGGGTTCGACACTCTTACTTATCGAAAGGACTACGATAGATCCCCTATACTTGTGGGTCATCAAGACTCTTTTCTGGGGCCGTTGCCGGGGAGTGAAGCGCCTTTGGTGAGTGGAATTTGGCAAGGAAAAATTTATATAGTGTGCTGAAATTTAGTGTCACTTGTTACTATGGAAAATAATCCTTTGAGGGGTTTGTTCGGGGTATCTTCACCTCGACCGGAAGCACAAAGAGTTGCTCCTCAACCTACTGAACCTACTGAAAATATATATTATGAAATCCCTTCGGGTCTGATAGAGAAACTCCTAGCTAATCCTTATGCAGGAGATGGAACACTACATCCTGATTTGCATCTAATCTATGTGGATGAAGTTTGTGGATTATTTAACCTTGCAGGTTTGCCCGAGGATGATGTAAAGAAGAAGGTCTTTCCTTTATCTTTGAAGGAGAAGGATTTGACATGGTATAGGCTATGTGATGATATTGGATCATGGAACTACAACCGATTGAAATTGGAATTTCATCAGAAGTTTTATCCTATGCATCTGGTTCATCGTGATCAGAATTATATCTATAATTTTTGGCCTCGTGAAGGAGAAAGTATCGCTCAAGCTTGGGGGAGGCTTAAGTCAATGTTATATTCATGCCCCAATCATGAGCTCCCAAGAGAAATTATAATTCAGAATTTTTATGCTCGGCTTTCTCATAATGATCGATCCATGCTCGATACTTCTTGTACTGGTTCCTTTATGAAGAAGGATATTGAATTCAAATGGGACCTATTGGAAAGAATTAAACACAACTCTGAAGATTGGGAACTCGATGAAGGTAAGGAGTCAGGTAAGAACCTTAAGTTTGATTGTGTTAAATCCTTTATAGACACCGATGCTTTTCGTGAATTTAGCACTAAATATGGACTTGACTCTGAGATAGTAGCTTCTTTCTGTGAATCTTTTGCTGCTCATGTTGATCTCCCTAAGGAGAAGTCGTTTAAATATCATCCTCCCATTGAAGTGAAAGTAGTTGAACCTATTAAAGTTGAAGAGGAAACTATTATTTATAATGTTGATCCTGTTATTCCTGCTGCTTATATTGAGAAATCACCTTTTCCTGTTAGAATAAAGGAACATGCTAAAGCTTCAACTGTGGTTCGTAAGAGTTATACTAGAACACCTACACCCCCTGAACAAATTAAAGTTGAACCAAGATTTGCTATGGTTAAAGATCTATTGGTTGATAATATTGATGGGCATGTTATTCATTTCTGTGATGAAGCTGCTAGAATTGCTAGACCTGATACTAAAGATAAACATAGACCTATTGTTGGCATGCCTGTTGTTTCTGTTAAAATAGGAGATCATTGTTATCATGGCTTATGTGATGTGGGTGCTAGCGTGAGTGCAATTCCCTTTACCCTATATCAAGAAATTATGAATTATATTGCACCCGCTGAATTAGAGGAAATTGATGTTACCATTAAGCTTGCTAATAGAGATACTATAGCACCTATTGGGATTGTTAGAGATGTTGAAGTCTTGTGTGGGAAAATAAAATATCCTACTGATTTTCTTGTTCTTGGTTCCCCGCAAGATGATTTTTGTCCCATTATATTTGGCAGACCTTTCTTGAATACTGTTAATGCTAGGATGGATTGTGAGAAAGAAGCCGTTACTGTAAGTTTTGGGGATGTGTCTCATCAGTTTAATTTCTCTAAATTTCGTAGACAACCCCATGATAAAGAATTGCCTAGTAAGGATGAAATTATTGGTCTTGCTTCTATTGCTGTGCCTCCTACTGATCCTTTAGAACAATATTTGATAGATCATGAAAAAGATATGCATATGAATGAAAGGAATGAAATAGATAAGATTTTCTTTGATCAGCATCCTATTTTGAAACACAACTTGCCTGTTGAAATACTTGGGGATCCTCCTCCACCCAAGGGTGATCCCGTGTTTGAGCTTAAACAATTACCAGATACTTTGAAATATGCTTATCTTGATGAAAAGGAGATATATCCTGTTATTATTAGTGCTAACCTTTCAGAGCATGAAGAAAAGAGATTATTGAAAACTCTGAGGAAGCACCGTGCTGCTATTGGATATACTCTTGATGATCTTAAGGGCATTAGCCCCACCCTATGTCAGCACAAAATTAATATGGTGCCTGATGCTAAACCAGTTGTTGATCACCAACGATGGTTGAATCCTAAAATGAAAGAAGTGGTAAGAAATGAAATATTAAAGCTTCTGGAGGCACGTATAATTAGGGGTGGGCACTGTAAAACCGAAAACCGAAAAACCAAACCGAACCGAACCGTATTAACCGATTTGTCGGTTAATTTGGTGGTTCGATTTTTGGTCCGGTGGGAAATTTTAAGGTTGTTCGGTCTTTTGTTTTTGTTTGGTTTTCAGTACCCAGAAACCGAATAGACCGAAAAAACCGATATGTAAGATACCCCATGTAATACCTTGCTTCCAAAAGTGCAATAGTTTGTAGGCATCACATATTTCTCTGCACATAATACATTTCAGGTTCGATGTGATTCTTTTACATAATTATGTTTACTAGTTTGCTTGACCGAATATACCATAGAATGATATTAAGGTTGCTATCTCTCGTGATTATTTTATGCATATTATACAATCCAAATCAGTGCTCTTGAGTCATTACACTTATACTGACAAGTTCATGTATTTCCGTTTTTCGGTTAACCGAACAAACCGAACCGATATATTATGGTTAATATGGTTCGGTTTCTAAATTTTGTGTGATTATTTCGGTTTCTATATCTTGAAAACTGAAATTATAAAAAACCGAATAAACCGAACCGTAATAACCATATAAACCGAACGCCCAGCCCTACGTATAATTTATCCATTTGCCGATAGTAGATGGGTTAGTCCCGTTCATTGTGTTCCTAAGAAGGGAGGTATTACCGTAGTTCCTAATGATAAAAATGAATTGATCCTGCAAAGAATTGTTACAGGATATAGAATGGTAATTGATTTTAGGAAATTAAATAAAGCTATGAGAAAAGATCATTACCCTCTACCTTTTATTGATCAAATGCTAGAAAGACTATCCAAACACACACACTTCTGCTTTCTAGATGGTTATTTTGGTTTCTCTCAAATACCTGTGTCAAAAGTGGATCAAGAGAAGACCACTTTTACTTGTCCTTTCGGTACCTTTGCATATAGACGTATGCCTTTTGGTTTATGCAATGCACCTGCTACCTTTCAAAGATGTATGATGGCTATATTCTCTGACTTTTGTGAAAAGATTGTTGAGGTTTTCATGGATGATTTCTCTGTTTACGGAACTTCTTTTGATGATTGCTTGAGCAACCTTGATCGGGTTTTGCAGAGATGTGAAGAAACTAATCTTGTCTTGAATTGTGAGAAGTGCCACTTTATGGTTAATGAGGGCATTGTTTTGGGACACAAAATCTCCGAAAGAGGTACTGAAGTTGATAAAGCTAAAGTTGATGCTATTGAAAAAATGCTGTGTCCTACGGATATCAAAGGTATAAGAAATTTCCTTGGTCATGCTGGTTTCTATAAGTGGTTTATTAAAGACTTCTCTAAGATTTCTAGGCCTCTCACTAATCTTTTGCAAAAAGATGTTCCATTCGTTTTTGATGATGATTGTGTAGAAGCATTTGAAATTCATAAGAAAGCCTTGATTACTGCACCTGTTGTTCAACCACCTGATTGGAACCTACCCTTTGAAATTATGTGTGATGCTAGTGATTATGCTGTTGGTGCTGTTCTAGGACAAAGAGTTGAAAAGAAATTAAATGTTATCCATTATGCTAGTAAAACTCTAGACAGTGCTCAAAGAAACTATGCTACCACTGAAAAGGAATTTTTAGCAGTTGTGTTTGCTTGTGATAAGTTCAGACCTTATATTGTTGATTCCAAAGTAACTGTTGACACTGATCATGCTGCTATTAAATATCTTATGGAAAAGAAAGATGCTAAACCTAGACATATTAGATGGGTTCGTCTGCTACAAGAATTTGATTTGCATATTATTGATAGAAAGGGTGCTGAGAACCCCGTAGCAGACAACTTGTCTAGGTTACAAAATGTTCTTGATGACCCACTACCTATTGATGATAGCTTTCCTGATGAACAATTAGCTGTCATAAATGCTTCACGTAATGCTCCATGGTATGCTGATTATGCTAATTACATTGTTGCTAAATTCATACCACCTAGTTATACATACCAACAAAAGAAAAAGTTCTTCTATGATCTAAGACATTACTTTTGGGATGACCCACATCTTTATAAAGAAGGAGTAGATAGTGTTATTAGACGTTGTGTACCTGAGCATGAACAGGAACAGATCCTACACAAGTGTCACTCCGAGGCCTACGGAGGACACCACGCTGGAGATAGAACTGCACACAAGGTATTACAATCTGGTTTTTATTGGCCTACTCTCTTCAAGGATGCTCGTAAGTTTGTCTTGTCTTGTGATGAATGTCAAAGAATTGGTAATATTAGTAGACGTCAGGAAATGCCTATGAATTACTCTCTTGTTATTGAACCATTTGATGTTTGGGGTTTTGATTATATGGGACCTTTTCCAAAATCCAACAGGTATACTCATATTCTAGTTGCTGTTGATTATGTTACTAAGTGGTTAGAAGCTATTCCAACTAGTAGTGCTGATCATAACACTTCTATTAAAATGCTTAAAGAAGTTATTTTACCTAGATTTGGAGTCCCCAGATATTTAATGACTGATGGTGGTTCACACTTTATTCATGGTGCTTTCCGTAAATTGCTTGCTAAGTATGATGTTAATCATAGAATTGCATCTCCTTATCATCCTCAGTCTAGTGGTCAAGTAGAATTAAGCAATAGAGAAATTAAATTGATCTTGCAAAAGACTGCTAATAGATCTAGAAAGAATTGGTCTAAGAAACTTGATGATGCATTATGGGCTTATAGAACTGCTTACAAGAACCCGATGGGTATGTCTCCGTATAAAATGGTTTATGGTAAAGCATGTCACTTACCTCTAGAACTAGAACATAAATCTTATTGGGCAATCAAAGAGCTCAACTATGATTTCAAACTTGCTGGTGAGAAGAGGTTATTTGACATTAGCTCACTTGATGAATGGAGAACCCAGGCCTATGAGAATGCCAAGTTGTTTAAAGAAAAGGTTAAGAGATGGCATGATAAAAGGATACAAAAGCGTGAATTCAATGTAGGTGAACATGTCTTGTTATACAATTCTCGTTTAAGATTTTTTGCAGGAAAACTTCTCTCTAAATGGGAAGGGCCTTACATTATCGAGGAAGTATATCGTTCCGGTGCCATCAAGATCAACAACGCCGAAGGCACAAATCCGAAGGTGGTAAACGGGCAAAGAATCAAACACTATATCTCAGGTACCCCCCATAAATGTTGAAACCAATATTATCAATACCATAACTCCGGAGGAGTACATTAGGAAGACCTACCAGAACGTTTCTGACTCCGAAAAGGGATAGGTATGTGATACGGTAAGCAAACCGACTCCAAAACTTTTCCAATGGCAATTTTCTCCGTTTTGGAATATTTAAAAAATTAGGAAAATTTAAAGTAGTCCGAAAAGTGCACGAGGAGGCGACAAGCCAGGGGGGCGCGCCCTACCCCCCTGGGCGCGCCCCTGTGGCTTGTGGCCACCCCGTGTACCCTCCGGAATCCGTTTTCTTGTGGTACACTCCTTTAGGTCGGTAAAAATTCATTATATAATCTCCCGAAGTGTTGGACCTTCGTATTACGACAATACTTCATGTTTTCATTTTGAGTTGTTTCTGCAGCAGATTTAGTGCAGGATATCTTCGCAAGAGTCGGTCGGGGAGAGCCGTGCCTCTCGCCTGACACCAGGGCCTGGAGCATACAGCAAAGCCAACCACTTCGGGCAGGCCACAGAGGAAGAGATGGAGGCCGACTTGAAAAGGATGGATGCCATGGAGGAGGACCAAGAAGTTACCTCTCGTCTACAACCTGGAGCCATGTTGGAGGAACTTCAGAGCTCAGCAATTCCTAATTCGCCCATCCCTCCCAATGCTAAATTTCTTACTTATGAAAATATGAAAAAGAGTGTTGCTTCTTCCCCCGCAGCAATGAAACATCCATGGGTGATGGGAGCTCTGACCGTCACTAGAAAACTTCGCAAGGAGATAATGGATCTTAGACAGCAAAATAACAAGCTTGAGGAGGAGAATCGCATTCTGAGGGGCATCATCGCCAAGAATATAACATCACCACCTCCAAAGGAAGACAACTAAACACATGGGTATGGGCACTCCCCTTGGCTTGTGCCAAGCTTGGGGGAGGTGCCCCGGTATCGTATCACCTTCACACCTTTTACTTTCTTCGTTTTTCTCAGTTCGATCTTTTTGGTTACATCTTGATCTAGTAGAATAAAGTTTTTAGTGTGATTTAGTTTTGAGTTTTGCTTTATGTTCCCCCTATGTAAGCGAGTCCGAGAGTTATATAATAAAAAGTAATTTCAGTTGAGGGCTTTGCTTGCTTGCTATGATCTTGGGAAAAACAAATAAAAAGAAGTATAGAATAAAAGCAAAGAGTATATATAATGATCTTATGGGGAGTGATGACTTCACATATAAGAAGTATGTCGATTGAAATTTGTTGTGAGTTGACAAACATAGTGATTGGTCATTGCTGCAATTAAAAAGGAAGTAATAAAGAAAGAGAGGTTCACATATAAATATATTATCTTGGACATCTTTTATGATTGTGAGCACTCATTAAAATATTATATGCTAAGGAGTTGATGTTGGACAAGGAAGACAACATAATGAGTTATGTTTGCTTATTTCCGAATAGAAGTTATATTGTCATGGATCCTTTAACATGTGACGCTTGCTTCCACCCTATATCAGCCAAAACTTCCGCACCAAGTAGAGATACTACTTGTGCATCCAAATACCCTTAACCCAATTTTGCCATGAGAGTCCACCATACCTACCTATGGATTGAGTAAGATCCTTCAAGTAAGTTCTCATCGGTGCAAGCAATAAAAATTGCTCTCTAAATATGTAAGATCCATTAGTGTGAGGAAAATAAACTTTATACGAACTTGTGATATGGAAGAAATAAAAGCGACAGACTACATAATAAAGTTCTTTATCACAAGAGGCAATATAAAGTGACGTTCTTTTGCATTAAGAGATTGCACATCCAACTATAAAAGCACATGACTACCTCTGCTTCCTTCTGTGAAGGGCCTATCTGTTACTTTTACTTTCTAGTACTTACCTTTTTGCAAGAGTCGTGGTGATCCTTACCGCTTCCTTTATTTTGCCTTTTTCTCTTGGCAAGCGTCATGTGTTGGAGAATGATCTAGACACATATATCCACTCGTATGTGGGTGATCATGAGTTATTTCTGTTGACATTACCCTTGAGGTAAATAGTTGGGAGGCAAAAATATAAGCCCATATCGTTCTCTGTGTCCAATTGAAGCTTTGACCTCATAAGTACCGCGTGAGTGTTAGCAATTATGAAAGACTAAAAGATGATTGAGTATGTGGATTTGCTTTACAAGCTCTTATGTTGACTCTTTCCGATGTTATGATAAATTGCAATTGCTTCAATGATTGAGATCATAGTTTGTTGGTTCTCAATAGAGTTCTTGATTCATACTTTACCTTGTGAATGAATTGTCACTCTAGTATAAGAAATTATATATCAATAAGTGTTGCTATACTAAAGATGATCATGATGCCCTCATGTCCGTATTTTGTTTTATCGACACCTCTATCTCTAAACATGTGGACATATTTATCGATTTCGGCTTTCGCTTGAGGACAAGCGAGGTCTAAGCTTGGGGGAGTTGATACATCCATTTTGCATCATGCTTTTATATTGATATTTATTGCATTATGGGCTGTTATCACACATTATGGTACAATACTTATGCCTTTTCTCTCTTATTTTATAAGGATTACATGAAGAGGGAGAACGCCGGTAGCTGGAATTCTGGGCTGGAA
This sequence comes from Elymus sibiricus, assembly GCA_039707655.1. Taxonomy (NCBI): domain Eukaryota; kingdom Viridiplantae; phylum Streptophyta; class Magnoliopsida; order Poales; family Poaceae; genus Elymus; species Elymus sibiricus. The sequence continues at coordinate 193,111,297 of CM077663.1, read as the reverse complement.
AAGGAGCAAATATGAGTGACCTATTCAGCACAACTCCAAAAGTCCTGAAAAGTTACGGAGAATTATTTTGGAATATATAAAAAATATTGGGCGAAAGAAATACCAGAGGGGACCGACCAGGAGGTCACAAGCCAGGGGGCGCGCCCTACCCCCTGGGCGCGCCCCTGTGGCTTGTGGGCCCCCTGGCAGGCCTCCGGTGCCCATCTTCTACTATATGGAGGGTTTTGACCTAGAAAAAATCATAAGAGAGCTTTCGGGACGAGGCGCCGCCGTCTCGAGGCGGAACCTGGGCAGAAGCAATCTAGGGCTGCGACGGAGGTGTTCTGCCGGTGAAACTTCCCTGCCAGAGGGGGAAATCGAAGCCATCGTCATCACCAACGATCCTCTCATTGAGAGGGGGTCAATCTCCATCAACATCTTCACCAGCACCATCTCCTCTCCAAACCCTAGTTCATCTCTTGTATCCGATCTTTGTCTCAAAACCTCAGATTGGTACCTGTGGCTTGCTAGTAGTGTTGATTACTCCTTGTAGTTGATGCTAGTTGGTTTACTTGGTGGAAGATCATATGTTCAGATCCTTAATGATAATTAATACTCCTCTGATTATGAACATGAATATGCTTTGTGAGTAGTTACGTTTGTTCCTGAGGACATGGGATAAGTCTTGTTATAAGTCATCATGTGAATTTGGTATTCGTTCGATATTTTGATGAGATGTATGTTGTCTCTCCTTTAGTGGTGTTATGTGAACGTCGACTACATAACACTTCACCATTATTTGGGCCTAGGGGAAGGCATTGGGAAGTAATAAGTAGATGATGGGTTGCTAGAGTGACAGAAGCTTAAACCCTAGTTTATGCGTTGCTTCGTAAGGGGCTGATTTGGATCCATATGTTTCATGCTATGGTTAGATTTATCTTAATTCCTTTTTCGTAGTTGCGGATGCTTGCGAGAGAGGTTAATCATAAGTGGGAGGCTTGTCCAAGTAAGGGTAGCACCCAAGCACCGGTCCACCCACATATCAAATTATCAAAGTAATGAACGCGAATCATATGAGCATGATGAAAACTAGCTTGACAGTAATTCCCATGTGTCCTCGGGAGCGCTTTGCTTTATATAAGAGTTTGTTCCGGCTTGTCCTTTGCTACAAAAAGGATTGGGCCACCTTGCTGCACCTTTGATACACTTGTTACTTGCTTTCCGTTACGAATTATCTTATCACACAACTATCTGTTACCGACAATTTCAGTGCTTGCAGAGAATACCTTGCTGAAAACCGCTTGTCATTTCCTTCTGCTCCTCGTTGGGTTCGACACTCTTACTTATCGAAAGGACTACGATAGATCCCCTATACTTGTGGGTCATCAAAGACCCGGCCCCACAACCACAACTAGGAGAGGTTGTGATATTTACTGATCATTTGCGCAAGGGCTTCCGTCCTCCCGGCTCAAAGTTCTTTAGAGACCTCTTGCACTTTAAGCTCAGACCTCAAGACATCAGTCCAAACTCTATGACAAACATTTGTCAGTTCCAAGTGTTATGTGAAGTGTACCTTTAGGTTGAGCCATCCGTTCCTCTGTTTAGAGAGTTCTTTTATCTTAACCGTCAAACAGAAACAAAGAACGGTGCTTCCTGCGAGCTTGGTGGCGTTTCCATTCAGAAGAGAAAGAAAATGGCTTCCCAGAATCAAAGCTGGCGAGTCATCCGAAAGGGAACAAAACCTGGTTTTATTGCAGAGATACTTCACCTGAAGGGGAAAATCCCTTGCCGGGTTTCAGATTGGAGAGACTTGGTAAAATGGATTTCCTGAGTTGGCCAACTAACGAAGAGAGAGTAAATTCAGCACCTCTTCACGCAAAACTGAGGGCCCTGACCACACACGGCCTGACCGGGATAGATCTAATTCGTTGCTGGTTAAAGTGGAGGATCCAACCCGTTAGCTTAAGGGATGGCCTGATGTGTGATTATTCGAGTGCCTCAAACGATCCTCAATGGTTTTCCCGTGAAAATCTTACCGATAGTGTTCTGACCAAGGAAACAAAGAAGTTCTTCTCTGTCTCAAAAGAGTTGTGCAGCGTCACTGGCTTGGGTCCATTTTACCTTCTCAACCTGCCACCTCAGGTATTAACTATTTCCATTGTCACTTATCCATGCTTCTCTTGACTCGCCATTTGCTCATTTATATGCTTCTTATATTTGCAGGCGGATTCTAACTTTTGGAAAGTTGAACCTCAAGCCTCCCTTCCTTCTATGGGAAAAAAGCCCTAGTCTCCGTGTCATCTTCGGAGGAGGAATCTGAGATAGAACTTGATTCTCTCGGCCGCCTATTTAATGAACTTGCTGACGCGCCTTCTTGTGAGGACGACCCGGAATGTGCAAAACTGAGGTAACTCCAATTTCCCTCAATCCTTCGGAAATGCTTGCTCCTCGGAAACCAAGACAAGCCATTCAGAAGGTTAAATTATCACACCCAAAAGCTCATATGGCTCCTGACTTTCCTTTGAAGAGCACACAATTTGCCGGCTCATCGAAATGCAAGACTCGGGATGATGAAGACCCTAGTTTGTCTTGTGCACCACCGGATCGCAAACCCCGCCATGTGGTGGCCCATAGTCCAACTAATTCTTGTCCTAGAGCCGGCTTGTTTAAACAACCTCTCAGTCCTTTAGATTCCCTTTATCAGGATTCTCCTTCATCGTCAGGCGACTCAAGCGCGTCACAGCTTCCCCCTTTCAATGTCAACCGTGGGTAAGTATTTCCTCTTTTGCAAAGTCCGTATTGTATCTTTCATTGTCTTGATCTCAACTTGTGATAACCTTTGTTGCACTAATAATTCAGGGCCAAAGACGTTGTGTCCAAATGGAGGGGCGAGTCATCTTCTGGACCGATGAGCCAAGAGACGCCGATTCTACTGAAGATGACTCCCACGGTTGATTCTTCTGTTGAAAAAGAACTTGATGCGAGGGTAGAGCCGGAGGCTGCTACTGAGATGCCTGGAATAAGTGAGCCGGTTTTTATGGATGCTGCTCATGAAATTGAGTCATCCCTCTTTCCTTCCAAATCAATTTGTGTAGATGAACTTCTGGCGTCATCTGATCACAACGTTCCAGACGTTGTGTTTGTCAAAGAAAAATTGCAAGCCCCCACTGCTTCCACGTCCTTAGCTAAAGTCGTGAGCAAGGATGAATCAGCAACTTTGGACAAGGGAAAGGCCAAAATGGAATCCCTGGATTTATCCATACTTGGTGTTGAAGACCTGTATCAGGAGTACTTGACCCGGCTATCTGAGAGCCGAGGAATTGAAAAGAGCATGATAAACGCTATGAAGGAAAAATATGAGGTAATCTCTTCATTTTACGATTATCATGCATACTACCATTAGCTTCCAAAGACCAGCTTGTTATGATAAGCCGGTTTGATAGAATAACTGAAAGCCTGTAATATCCATATAGCCCCCAAGGGCCGACTCAACTACTTGAGATGAGTCGGGTCTTTTTATGACTGAAGAAGTTCGACTTGTATCCCCCAAGGGCCGACTCAACTGCTTGAGATGAGTCGGGTCTTTGTTAAGACTGAAGAAGTTCGACCTGTAGCCCCCAAGGGCCGACTCAACTGCTTGAGATGAGTCGGTTCTTTGTTAAGACTGAAGAAGTTCGACCTGTAGCCCCCAAGGGCCGACTCAACTGCTTGAGATGAGGCGGGTCTTTGTTAAGACTAAAGAAGTTCGACCTGTAGCCCCCAAGGGCCGGCTCATCTTCTTGAGATGAGCCGGGTCTTCTCCATTCTTTAATTTGAAAAGAGCTGAATTTACATTAGCCCCCAAGTATCAAGGATATTTGCTTGCAATCTTCTTGAGACTTGTAAACCATAATTGCTGATGTTTGTTATGTATCCATCAGGGATATTGTGAAGATGCTGAGTCTATTGCTGTGAGACTGCAGAAACGGCTCAAGGAGGAAAATAGATTGAAAACCGAAGCCGAGTCCATGGCAGCTCACTTTGAAAATTCAACCTGTGAGGCCAACGAACGTCTAGAACAAGCCGTAAAAGTGTTCGAGGCGGAGAAAACTGTCTTGACCAAACGTGCGGAGAAAGCCGAGAAAAACTTAGGCCCAGTGAAGGAGAAATATGCCACTCTGGTGAAGCAGATCAATGATATGTTGACAGCAATCTTTGGTACGTGCTTTGCCACACTTTCTTCAATGTGCCGGCTTTGTAAACCTGGTGGCAACTTATTGAACTTTTCTCTTATATGCAGGGCGAAAAAATCACAACCTCGTAGAGCTGCACCATAGTCTAGAGTAAGCCGGCACCATAGTCTGCTCTGTCGAGACGCAAGTCAATTGATTTTTTCCTTCAATAATATGAGGACAGATGACCTGGCAACTGTTCATGATATGAACTCGGTTATGTAACCTGGCCATCCAAATATACGCCGGTGGCAAGGATAATAGTCTACCTGAAAAAATGTAAGTATATATATATATATAATCCGGCTCAATGAGACTCGGAGAAAAAAGAGACTAGCTTTCGAGGCTCAAGTCTTACTTCCATGAAGCGGGCGCAATAACCCATGGTTTGTCCTAGCTTTATGTATTCCAGCTCTCACATGACTCAAGCCAATGTTTTAACCTTAAAAGTTCAGGGTCCAAAAAGGATTAACTTTTTAAGAGTACATGGGGTCATCTGATCGGAGTCGCATCAAACATACATGCAGGTTTAACCATATTTTAGTGGCGTGTTTGCCGGGTCAAGAGGGTGAGAAAATTAAACTCGATGAGTTGGAATCCCCCAAGTGACCTATGTTTCAAACAATAAAGACTCATGCTAAATTTATAGGCTAAGATGGCAGAGGCCCCGAGTTTCGGGGATGCCGGCTTTATTATATTTGAACATAAAGAAGTATATACAAAATTTTGCAGGGGGGGAAGAATTACAAAAAGGTGAGCCGGTGGCTCCTATGTGTAATAAGGCTGCAGGTGTGCGATATTCCAGGGCCGGGTTGTTTCCTCCTGAGAAGTGTATGAATCCTCTCGTAAGTTGACTAGGTAATATGAACCATTATTGAGGTTTCGACTGATGACGAAAGGACCTTCCCAAGGCGGGGAGAGCTTGTGTGTTCCTTTTTGGTCTTGGATCAGACGGAGAACTAAGTGTCCTTCTTGAAAGGTACGGCTTCAGACTCTACGATTGTGGTAGCGACATAGGTCTTGCTGGTATATTGCGGATCTGGCCGCCGCTAAGTCACGTTCCTCTTCCAAGGTATCCAAGGAGTCTTGGCGTGCTTGCTCGTTATCCGCCTCAACATAAGCAATCACCCGAGGCGAGTCATGGCGAATATCGCTCGGGAGAACCGCCTCAGCGCCGTAAACTAGGAAGAACGGAGTGTATCCTGTGGATCTGTTGGGTGTTGTTTGAATACTCCAAAGTACTGAGGGAAGTTCTTCAACCCAACAACCCGACGTTCGCTCGAGGGGCACCATGAGCTGGGGTTTGATTCCTCTCAAGATCTCTTGGTTGGCTCTTTCAGCTTGCCCGTTGGACTGCGGATGCGCTACCGCTGCTAAATCGAGCCGGATGTGCTCCCGCTGGCAGAACTGCTCCATGGCTCCCTTGGACAGATTTGTACCATTGTCAGTAATGATGCTGTGAGGGTAACCGAAACGAAAAATCAGCTTCTTTAGGAATTTGACTGCGGTCTCCGCGTCGCAATTGCTGACCGGCTCTGCCTCGACCCATTTGGTAAACTTATCAACCGCCACCAGTAAGTGGGTCTTTTCATCAGAGGATGGCTTGAATGGACCAACCATATCTAGCCCCCAGACTGCGAACGGCCAAGTAATCAGTATCATACACAATTCCTGAGCCGGCACATGAGCGTGTCGAGCAAACTTTTGGCACCCGTAACACTTGCGCACAATCTCCTCAGCGTCAGCATGAGCCGTCAGCCAATAAAACCCATGCCGAAAAGCCTTGGCAACCAACGATCGTGGGCCGGCATGGTGTCCGCAATCGCCAGAATGGATTTCATTAAGTATTTCCTGGCCTTTCTCAGGCAAAACACACCGTTGAAACACGCGTGTGCTGCTCCGGCGATGTAACTCGCCATTGACAATTGTCATGGACTTTGATCGCCGGATGATTTGATGAGCGTCGACTTTGTCTTCTGGAAGCTCTCCTCGGGTCAGATAAGCCAAATATGGCACAGTCCAATCAGGGGTAACACGCAGAGCTGCCACCAGTTGCGCCTCCGGGTCAGGGATAGCAATGTCCTCCTCCGACGGTAACTTGACCGATGGATTGTCAAGGACGTCCAGAAAGACGTTAGGCGGCACTGGTTTTCTCTGGGAGCCGAGTCTAGACAAAGCATCAGCCGCCTCATTGAGCCGGCGATCTATATGATCAACCTGATAACCTTGGAAGTGACCGCTCGTCGGTAAGCCGCCATAAGAGGATCCTTAGAGTCCCAGGTCCCTGAAACTTGCTGTGCCACTAGATCTGAGACGCCCAGACATCTGACCCGGCTAAGATTCATCTCTTTGTCTATCCGTAGTCCATGTAGGAGTGCTTCATACTCAACTGCATTATTAGTACATGGGAACATGAGCCGTAAGACATAACAAAATTTGTCACCTTTCGGAGAAGATATCACAACACCAGCCCCTGAGCCTTCCAGCTGTCTAGACCCGTCGAAGTGTATAGTCCAGTACATGGTATGTCATCTATCCTCAGAAACCTGTATCTCTGTCCAGTCTTTGATGAAATCCACCAATGCTTGAGATTTTATAGCAGTTCGGGGCATGTACTTCAAGTGGTGGTCACCAAGCTCAATGGCCCACTTGCCTATTCTGCCTTTGGCCTCTCGGTTTTGTATAATATCGCCAAGAGGTGCTGAGCTAACCACAGTTATCGGGTGTTCCTGGAAATAATGCTTCAACTTCCGGCTTGCCATGAAGATTCCAAAAACCAGCTTTTGCCAGTGTGGGTACCGTTGTTTAGACAAGGTCAAGACCTCAATGACGAAATAAACCGGATGTTGAACCGGATATTCCTTTCCCTCTTCTTTCCGCTCGACCACAACTGTAACACTTACCACCTTGGAATTAGCAGCAATGTACATGAGCATAGGCTCTTTCTCCATGGGAGCAGCCAAGACGGGAGGGTTAACAAGTTGCTGCTTGAGCGCTTCAAAAGCTCTATCGGCTTCGTCCATCCACTTGAAGTCACCTAATTTCTTTAATAACTGGTAAAAAGGGGTCGCCTTCTCCCCCAGGCGGCTTCTGAACCGGCTTAAAGCTGCGATGCATCCTGTGAGCCGCTGAACTTGATTCATGTTCGCCGGCTCGGATAATGACGTCACGGCCTTAATCTTGTCCGGGTTGGCCTCGATGCCTCGCTCAGAGACCAGAAACCCTAACAATTTGCCCGCAGGAACGCCAAAAATGCACTTCGCCGGGTTAAGCTTCATCTTGTAAACCCGAAGATTGTCAAAGGTTTCCTTGATGTCATCCAGCAGTGTTTCTTTCTTCTGAGATTTCACCACGATGTCATCAACATATGCATGAACATTACGCCCGATCTGTGGCTTGAGACAATTCTAGACACAACGCTGGTAAGTCACCCCAGCACTCTTGAGCCCAAAAGTCATGGAGACATAGCAAAAAGCCCCAAAGGGAGTGATAAAAGCCGTCTTCTCTTGGTCCTCAACAGCCATCTTGATCTGATGATACCCAGAGTACGCATCCAAAAAGCATAAATGCTCACAACCCGCCGTAGAATCAATGATCTGATCAATACGCGGAAGGGCAATATGATCCTTGGGACAGGCCTTGTTGAGATCTGTGTAGTCAACACACACGCGCCAAGTGCCGTTCTTCTTCAAAACCAGTACCGGGTTAGCCAACCACTCAGTATGAAAAACTTCCACAATGAACCCGGTAGCTAGGAGCCGGGCCACTTCTTCTCCAATGGCCTTGCGTCTCTCCTCATTAAAACGATGAAGGTACTGGCGCACTGGTTTCATTTTGGGATCTACGTTAAGGTGGTGCTCAGCAAGTTCTCTCGGGACTCTAGGCATGTCAGATGGCTTCCATGCAAAGATGTCCCGATTCTCACGGATGAACTTGATGATCGCGCTTTCCTATTTGGGATCCAAGCCGGTCCCAATAGTGAACTGTTTTGACGAGTCGCCAGGAGTGAAGTCGATCTGCTTCGTGTCTTCAGCCGGCTTGATTTTGAGCTCTGGTTCTGATTCAGTATTGGGTTTCTTAAGAGGGTTCATATCAGCCGGGTCAACATTAGCAGTGTAGAACTTCAACTCTTCTGCGGCACAAGCTGACTCAGCATAGGCCGTATCTCCTTCCTCGAACTCCTGGGCTATCTTCCAGTTCCCATCCAAGGTTATGGTCCCCTTAAGTCCTCACATCTTGAGCTTGAGATAGACGTAACACGGGTGGGCCATGAAACGAGCGTAAGCCGCCCGTCCAAAAAGAGCATGATAAGGGCTTTTGATCTTGACCACCTCAAACATCAATGACTCGCACCTGTAGTTGGACTCATCTCCAAAGGCCACATCGAGCTTAATCCGCCCGATTGGATAAGCCGACTTTCCAGGGACGGTCCCATGAAAAACTGTTGTTGAAGGAAGCAATGTGCTCTCAGACAGATTCATTCGACGGAACATCTCGTAGTACAATATGTTTATGCTGCTGCCTCTACCCATGAGAACCTTGGATAGTGTGTATCCTCCAACTTGCGGTGCCACAACCAACGCCAAACCGCCTGGATTTTAAACCCGGGGGGGGGGGATGATCCTCTCTGCTTCAGGTGATCGCGCGCTCAGACCAGTTAAGGTACCTAGGGACTGTCGGCTCAGCCATATTGACAGCCCTGCTCTTGACCTTGTTGTCCCGCTTGCAGGTATTGGTGGTGAACACGTGTTATTGACCGCAACTCAGCTGCCTTGGATTCTTCTGAAAAATACCTTGTCCATCATGCTGCTGAAGCTCCTTCCCCGAGTCGCCGTGCGCTTCATCAGAGCCGCCAAGGGCTCCAGTCGTAAGTGGTGGCTGCACTGCCGCGCCTACCATAGCATGAGCCGGGACCTATTGAGGGAGGTCACGGCGCTCCACGCGAGTATCCACTCCGTCTGAGACTCCAAGCTTAGAAACCGAGTTGATGATGATCGCTTCTCTGACGGCCGGCTCGCCCAGAGGATCGATCCACCAAGAAGGCCCGACAGCGTCATGGCTTCCGTCGGCTCGACGCCGACCGGATTGAGCGCACCGAGCCGGCTCGATGATGTTGAAACAGATGTCCGGCTCGGGCACCGTCGCGCCAATCTTGCCAATGAAGACTTGGATCTGGCCGAAGGGGACCCGGTAACCATACTGAACTGAGTCCGCGTCGGGGCCCCAGCCAGAATCGTCGATGTAGACCTTGCTGCGGCGGCTTTTGGTCATGCGACCGACCACATAACTCCTGAACCCTGGAAGGGCTCCCTTCGAGAACTCAACTCCACCGGGCGAGGGCCCCACGGTGGGAGCCAACTTTCGTGGTTTTATCAACCCGGCAGATGTCCTCGTAACAGGACTTAGGTGTGAGGCCATCGCCGCTTGGTGGCGACTCGAAGGGGTTAAGCGAGAGAGAGAGTCGGGTTTACCCAGGTTCGGCCCCTCCTATGGATGTAATAGCCTACGTCCTGCTTTTCGTGTATTAGATGGATGGATCTCGATTACAAGGGTGCGGAATCGCTAACCTAGCTATCGAGATGTTGTTGTGACTCGAGAGTTTCTGGCCTAGGGGCCTGCCTTTATATACAGGTCAATCCCTAGGGTTTACAACAGAGTCCGGGTTATAATATGACCCATGACCTACTACATCTCTAACTTATCTTGCACCTTAAGGAAACATTAACCGGCGTCCTTAGCGTCACGGGCTTTGAGCCGCCATCTTTTGGTGGTGGGCCGCCCAGCGTCTTGATCACCCGCCGTCTTACTTATCTTGTACCTGAGACACGACCCATCTTGAACTTCCCATATATAATTATTTACCTCCGGACCATTTCGGAGCTCCTCGTCATGTCCGGGATCTCATCCGGGACTCCAAACAACATTCGGTCACCAACACATATAACTCATAAATACCATATCATCATCGAACGTTAAGCTTGCAGACCCTACGGGTTCGAGAATCATGTAGACATGACCAAGACATCTCTCTGGTCAGTAACCAATAGCAGGACCTTGATGCCCATATTGGTTCCTACATATTCTACGAAGATATTTATTGGTCGAACCACAATGTCAAGGATTCAATCAATCCCGTATGCAGTTCCCTTTGTCCATTGGTATGTTACTTGCCCGAGATTCGATCATCGGTATCTCCATACCTAGTTCAATCTCGTGACTGGCAAGTCTCTTTACATGTTCCATAATACAAGATCCCGTGACTAACTCCTTTGTCACATTGCTTGCAAGCTTCTTGTGATGTTGTATTACCGAGAGGGCCCAGAGATACCTCTTCGTCATACAGAGTGACAAAGTCCAGTCTCGATCCATGCCAACCCAACAAACACCCTCGGAGATACCTATTGAACATCTTTATGATCACCCAGTTATGAAGTGATGTTTGATACACACAAGGCATTCCTCCGGTGTCGTGGAGTTGTATGATCTCATGGTCTTAGGAACAGATACTTGACATGAAGAAAGCACTAGCAATAAACTTAGTGATATGATAAAATGCTATGCTTACGGTTTGGGTCTTGTCCATCATATCATTCTCCTAATGATGTGATCCCATTATCAAATGAGAACTCATGTCTATGGTTAGGAAACCTTAACCATCTTTGATCAACGAGCTAGTCTAGTAGAGGCTCACTAGGGACACGGTGTTGTTTATATATCCACACATGTATTTTAGTTTCCGGTCAATACAATTCTAGCATGGATAATAAACGATTATCATGAACAAGAAAATATGATAATAAGAACTTTATTATTGCCTCTAGGGCATATTTCCAACAGTAGCACGGTAACAATAGCAATGGATATGACAGAACGTAGCAGTTTGTAGTAATTGTAACAGTAGCAGTAGCAAAAGTAACTTAACAAAAACCAATAAGTGAAAAGCATAGGCCATGGATCAGTGATGGATTGATATGGATGGCATTCATCATATAATAGTTACACACTAGAGCGACATTGAACTAGCTCCAATTCATCAATATAATGTAGGCATGTATTCCACATATAGTCATACATGCTTATAATAAGAACTTGCATGACATCTTTTGTCCTACCCACCCATGGTAGAGGGGTCCAAATGGAAACTAAGGGATATTAAGGCCTCCTTTTGATAGAGAACCAGAACAAAGCATTAACACATAGTGAATACATGAACTCCTCAAACTACGGTCATCATGGGAAAGAATCCCAATTATTGTCACCTTGGGGTATGCGGATCATAACACATAATAGGTGCATACCATTTGCAAGATAGGATCTAAAACACTGTCATATTCATGGAAACATAATAGGTTCAGATATGAAATTATGGCACTCGGGCCCTAGTGACAAGCATTAAGCATAGCAAAGTCATAGCAACATCAATCTCATAACACAGTGGATACTAGGGATCAAGCCCTATCAAAATAACTCGATTACATGATAAATCTCAAGCAATCCCATCACCATCCAGCAGACCTACAAAGGAATTACTTAGTCTCGGTGGTGAGCATCATGGAATTGTTGATGGAGAATGGTTGCTGATGACAACGGCGATGATCTCCACTCTCCGGAGCCCCAAACGGACTCCAGATCAGCCCTCCTGAGGAAGAACAGGAGGTGGCGGAGGCTCCGTCTTGTAAAACGTGATGAAAACTTCTCTCTTATTTTTTTCTTGGGAAATAGGAATTTATAGGACTGGAATTAAGGTCTGCGGGGCCACGTGGGCTTCCCAAGGCAAGAGGGCGCACCCTGGGGGGTCGCGCCCTATTGCCTTGGCAACCACTGGTGGCCCCCACTCCGGTGGTTCTTCTCTCCAATATTCATTATATATTCTAGAAAAAATCTTCAAAAAGTTTCGTCCAATTCGGAGAACTTTTATTTCTGCACAAAAATAACACCATGGTAGTTCTGCTGAAAACAACGTAAATCCAGGTTAGAATCATACAAATTAGAGTGCAAAACAAGAGCATAAGTGTTTGGAAAAGTAGATAGGTTGGAGACATATCAACTCCCCAAAGCTTAACTCATTGCTTGTCCTCAAGCAATTCAGTTGATAAACTGAAAGTGATAAAGAAAACTTTTACAAACTCTTTTGTTCTCGTTGTTATTATTATGCTTAACTCAATGTTTAGGTTTTCAGCAAAGATCATGAGCTAACCATATCAATGATAACAATTAGGTCTCACATTTACTCATGACAATAACATAACCAACTAGCGAGCAATAATAAGATATCTCGGATGCCAACAATTTGTCAAAACAATCATGATATAACATGACAACATGGTACCTCGCTAGCCCTTTCTGAGACCGCAAACATAAATGCAGAGCACCTCTGAGGTTCAAGCGGCGACTAAACATTGTAATTCAGCATAGAAGAGATCCAGTCATGCTAACATCCAAGATTAACTAGACTCAATGAATAAAAATGACAATAGCGCTCATAGGACTGGTGCCTTTAGTGAGAAGATGATGACTCAACAATAAAAGTAAATAACATGAAAGTAAATGGAAAGGCCCTTCACAGATGGAATCATTGATTTGCAAAGGTGCCAGAGCTCTTGGTTTAAAAACTGAGATGAAATTGTAATTTTTGAGTGGTATACTTTTCTTGTCAACGTCGCAACAGAGTTTTCAGCATCTTCCTTGCTAAACACATTATTGGCAGTTCCCATGCAGAATTGTAAAGTTTACTCCCATCCACCATACATACACAAGCCATGGCTGACCGAATCCACGGGTGCCCTCCAACATATCAACTGTCCCGGGAGTTTAATTTAATTTAATTTTGATTATGCAGGACTGGCAACCTTTTTACCATCCTCTCTCATGCAATGACAGGCAAATAAACGCCCATCTTGAGAATAAACCGCTTAAGATGGAAGATACTATTTGCCTCGTCGCTCCATGAGCGGTATGAGTACACAAAACAGATGTTTAATTGAATGTTTAGAGGTGGAACATGCAAATTTACTTGGAACAGCAGGGTAATACCGCATATAGGTAGATATAGTGGACTCATGTGGAACAACTTTGGTTTAAGCAATTTGGATGCACAAGCTGTATTCCCGCTTAGTACAGGCAAAGGCTACCAAATAGGTTGAGAAGCGACCAGCTAGAGTTCGTCAACTGTCATAATCATGCATTGCGACTAATTAACATTGAATATTAGCATGAGTATGATATAAACACTCTGAACATAAATATCATGAAGGCTGCGTTGGATTTGATTCAACTACATGTTTGCACATGTGCCAAGTAAAGCCACTTGAATTACTCAGAGGAGGATACCATGCCAACATGCTACATCACAACCATTTTAATGCATGTTGACACACAAGATAAATCATTATCAACTCCTAGTTTAAGCATGGCATGAACAACTATGATCTCTAATTGTCATGACTGTCGGGCCTCTGGGACTGGGGGTTCCTAGGCCCGTCTACCCGTGGCCCGGGCATGGCACTGGCCCTATGCAACAGGGTGGCCCACCAACCACCCTCATGAGGGGGGCCTTTGCAAGGGCCGATGCCCCACGAGGCGCACGACGGCCGCGACATCACCAGCCTCCTGAGGACACCCCCTCTGCGGAGCCACCTCTGGTGCCCTCACGGGGGCGGGTGGTTCTGACCCTCCATGTGGTTGATGTGGCTCGCACCGAGCGGCCTCCCGGGTCGTGCCAGCTGGCACGGAGGAGAGAGTTTCCTCTTTGGTGATAGAGGGGCAGAGCTAGCCTGCGGGTTCCCAAAGCATCCCCCAAAGGTTTCCTCTTCCGTGCAAGAAGACCAGGACCGGGGGCTCGGCAGGACAGATGTCACCCCCGAGCCCACGAGCGCGTCACGGAGGGGAACTTTGGCAGGCGAAGACCACCTTTTGTCAGGATAAGCTGTGACCCTGTCCCCTTTCAAAATGGCCGTTGTGGCAACCCTTCCCGCCTGATATTTTTCGGGGGAAGAGGACCGGGGCCGATATAAGGGGGGAACCAGTCCCTCTAGAAAGAGAGGACCTTGGTTGGGCAAGAACACGTCTTGTACTCATCTTCTACCACAAGCAATCCACCAAGCAGGAGTAGGGTTTTACACTGCGAGGTGGCCCGAACTTGGGTAAACTCTGTGTGTCCTTGTTCACCTTCCTTAGCTCAGGCCGCCGGAGAGTCACCGTGAGGTTGTGAGGTAGAGTAGGGCAGGAGAGCGAGCGCACCCCAGTGTTCGAACCTTCTAGGGTCTGCGGAGCCCCGATTCCAACATTTGGCGCGCCAGGTAGGGGTGCGTCGACATTCTTCAGCTCCATTTCGACTCCGGATTCGTCAAGCCCCATGGCCGATGCTCGCCGTGTGCGCGCTGAGCGCAGGGTGGCCTGGGTCATTTAGACCGCCCCGGTTGGCCTCGGTGGTCGTCGCCACTCCGCCGGCACCGAGGGCACGGCGGCCACCGACCCCGCTGCTCGGGAGCAGTAGGATTCCTCCGCACACCCCTCTGTGCAGCGGGAGGGCCGCACTGCCACGGCTTCCTCCTCCCACGCCCGCCTCGAGCGGGTGAACGCACAGGTGGCACTGCTCATGGCGCGCGAGCTGCTCTGCTACCGCCCTGCAGACGGGCCTGACTACGATGCGTGGCTAGGCCGCATCATGGAGCTCGTCACCGCCGCCGGGGTGGCCCCGGTGCCCTCCCTATCGTTTCGCCCCCCGCCGTCCTATGCGGGCGAAGTGGCTCATGGGGCGCCTCCACCTCCCCCCATGCATGACGAGCGGGTCGAGCTCCGGCACGACGCACACCCCCGCGACCAGCGTCATGAAGCACCCCCGCGGAACCAGGACGAGGCCAGCTGCCAGATCGTCAACCGCACGGTGCCTAACGCTCATGAGGTTCTTGACCAGCAGTGCTAGCGCCAAGACCGGGTCGCGCAGGATGTGGCCATAGCTGGGCGCCAGAACCGGGCTGCCCTCGCGCGCGGTGGTCATTTGAGCACCGTGGGCTGCCGGGTCTTTACCCGTGAGCTCCGTAGGGTGGTCTGGCCCGCCAAGTTCAAGCCCAAGCTGCCCCAGTGCTATGATGGCACCATCGACCCCACGGAGTTCCTCCAGCTCTATGCGCTGAGCATGGAAGCTGCAGGCGGCGACGACAAGGTCATGGCAAACTGGCTCCCGATGGCTCTCAAGGACGGTGCGCGATCTTGGCTCCTAAACCTGACCGAGAATTCGGTCTCTTCATGGAGCGAGCTCTGCGAGCTTTTCATCGCCAACTTCAAGGGCATGCATGACCGCCCCCTCTCCGTCAACGACCTACGGCGCGTGAAGCAGCACCCTGGAGAAACCCTGCGCAAGTACATCCAGCGGTTCAGTCAAGTGCACAACAAGATCCCGCGTGCTACGGACGAAGCCGTCATCATGGCATTCACCAACGGCGTCAAGGACCTCAAGATGTGCGAGAAGCTCGCCATCAACGACAACCTGAGCTCGGCCCTGGAGATGTTCAACATCACCGACAAGTGCGCCAAGGCGGAGGAAGGATGCATGTTTGCCCACGACGAACCGGACGCCGCGCAAGATGACGACCAGGCCAAGACCAAGGAGGTCAAGCGCAAGGGACCTACTGTGCTCACGGCGGAGCCTGAGCGGAAGCGCGGCCGCGACTAGACCACGCCCGAGAAAGATTGACGCCCGTTCTGCATCTACCAGGACCTACACACCCACAACACTGAAGACTGTCAGGAGCTCAGGATCCTCCGAGACGAGCGCATTGGCCGGCGCCGGGAGAGGAGCGACCGTGGCGCTGGCCACGGAGGCGGAGGCGGCCGTGGCGATGGCCGATGGGATGGTCGCGGCAGCAACCCCCGCCAGGGCTGGCAGGAGCAGCCACGCGACAACGGCCGGCGCGACCAGCCTCGCGAGGTGCGTCCTCGGGACAACGCCGCGCTTCCCCCGCTACCGCCGCCTCCAAGGAGGAACGACGACGGCCAGTGCAATGAGGACGCTGGGGGCTACCAGGAGCCTCGTGTGGTGGCTTGCATCCTTGGCGGGGCCCATACCCCTCTGTCCAACCGTCGGTTCAAGTTGTTCTCCCATGAGGTGAATGCCGCCCTCCCGTGGCTGGAAGCCGTGAGGCCCCTCAAGTGGTCCCAGTATGCTATCTCTTTCGATGCCAGCGACAGCCTCAAGTCCTCGGCCGCCGCGGGTGCGCTCCCCATGATGTGCACCCCCACGATCAGCAATGTCGCTGTCACCAAGACCCTTATTGACGGAGGCGCGGGCCTCAACGTGCTTTCAGTAGAGACCTTCGACATGCCCCAAGTGCCCTATCACCAGTTGATGTCAACCAGGCCTTTCTCTGGAGTGACCAGCGGCTCCACCACTCCGCTGGGGCAGATACGCCTCCCCGTCATGTTCGGCACGTGCGACAACTACCATACCGAGCTCATCAACTTCGACGTGGCACACATCGGCCTCCCGTACAACGCCATCCTGGGATACCCGGCGCTGGCCAAGTTCATGGCTGCGACGCACCATGGCTACAACGTCTTCAAGATGCCGGGGTGCAGCGGTGTGATTACCGTCACCTGCAATGAGAAGAACGTCATCTGCTCCCTCGAGCGTGCTTACAAGCTTGCCGTGGTGGAGCATTCCGGTGATGCGGGGGACGTTGAGCCTCATGAGGCAGCGCCCTCGAGGAAGAAGCAGCTCCTGCCCATCCCGAGACTCGTCAAGACCAAGAATGCAGCCCCTGTCGACGCGGGTCCCGCACCCGTCGCCGACGCCAACCGCCTCCCTGCATAGGAAGGCGCGCATGACGCCCCCCTCAGGTTAATTAGGCTCGGGGGCTTCCACGTGGGAAGTGTCCGACTTGGCCGGTGTGACAAGGGAGGTGCTCGGGTACCACATGGAGGCATGCCTTGTGGCGCGCCCCCGGAGGGAGAGGACGCGGTGCCAGGCACCAGCGTCATAGGAATTCATCGACCGAGAGGGCGGCAGGATGCAGGAGGAGTATCACCCAGAGCGCGGCGGGGCACGCATATGCGTCGACATCACGGGCCTTAACCGGGTCGGATCTCAAGGCTTTTTCCGACCGCGCGTCGCCGCCCACCGCGTTTGCATGCCCTTCGTCTTGGCGAACGCCGGCGTCGTCTTCCAAAGGCTGGCGCAGTTAGCGATGGCGCCTCACGTGGCACCAGGGCCCCTCGAGCCTCCGAGATCCCCAGAACCTCAGGCGCCGGCCGTCCCCTGAAGGGCTAGCCTCCGCGGCACGCTCAGCAAGACGGCTAGATGCCTATACCGCAACGCAACTGCAAGGTGATTGTTTGTTGCTCTGCTTGAATTGAGGGCGCTCCCCGGGCTGCAGCACCCTCGGGCTAGCCTGGGTCCATCCCTGCAGGATTCTTACTTTTTGGAAGTGTAGCGAACCTTGTTATTTCCTTCGAAGTTCATGATTTTGGCCTAAGCCTAGCATCCGGTGCCTTGCCACCGCTTTGAAACCCCGCGCTCCCGTGACCCTTCCTTCGAAAATCCCCCGGTCGGTGTAAGGCACGGCATTTGTGCTCGGGTACGTCCCTGCGGCGTTGGTAAATCCAAGCGACAGAGCTCTGTTTCGCGGGCTCATTCCCATGTACGTCACCTCCTGAGGTCCTTGGTGATACGGGGCAAACCCAAGGGTGGCCCGATGTTCACGAATTGGAGGTGGATTCAAGGAACAACGCGAAGAACATGAAGAACACGAGGGGAAAACATGGAGAAATCAAAGGGGGAAACACTCTATTGGACAAGATCCACACCAAGTACTCCTCAAATCACAAGCAATACACGGGATGCATCAAGATCCAAGAACAACAATGGAAATAAATATATATGGGTAGTTCATCCAAATCTCTAGGAGAGATGGGCCTTGAATCCGTAGACGGATCTTCCCTTGAAGGGGCCTTGACATCCTCTAGGGATCTTCTCCGGTGGAGGCCTCGGTCTCCATGAGAGAAGTAGAGGAAGGAGCAAAGCTCATCTAAGAATGAGCTGTCACTTTGCTAACCCTAGGAAGGAGGTAGGGGAAGAGTATATATAGTCTTAGCCACGAAGGGGTAAGTGAGAGAGAGATACAAGGCCAAAGGCCCACGGCTGCGCACAGGCGGTGCCGGACGTCCGGAGGTTGTCAGACGTCCGACGGATCATGAAGGACCGGGCGTCCGTAGGGCGTCGGTCGTCCGGAGGTTTCGGAAATCCGAGATTTCGGCGCGGGTATCTTGGCTCCGGATTTCCGGAGGGGCTCGGACGTCCGGAGGCTGGGATGTGTCGGACGTCCGGGCGGCATCGATCGTCCGGCCGCTGTAGAGCTCTATCTGAACTCTGGCTGGGCTGGACTCCAGGCGTCAGTCGTCCGAAAGACTTCGGACGTCCGGAAGACGTCGGACGTCCGGCTGCTATGGACTCCGCAGCTCCGCCTTCTTCCGTCTTCGCTTTCACGCTTCCCTCGCGGATGGTGTAGCCGTACGTAGGTGCTGGCACTCCTCCTCATCATCCGTGAAGCTCCGACAATACCTATGCATGCACACGAGAGGAGTGTCAAGTAGTATACCATGCTCGAAAGGGTCAAGTGAGCACGTGTAAAGGAGATGTTTCACCTTTATGTATGTGAAGTAGTTGTGGCACGTGTCACTTGCCAAAAGGACTCTTGCCACGGTGATGTCCGTAGGATACTCCACATCATCCCCTCCCCCTTGGGAAAGATCTGTCCTCGGATCAAAATCCAAATCACCATGGGAAAGAGATGGCGTCGCCGTGTAGAAGTGGACGATCACCAAGCACCCATCATAATCAAGCTCGAAATGGGAACTCTCCAATGTCGCACCAACTAGTAATTCCTTCAAAAGAAGCAAACATGACAAACACTTGGAAAAACAAATGTGGTTAGCGTTAGTGCAAAACCAAGCATTCAAGTGGTGAATCACCGAACAAGTGTTGTCATCATGCATATGATATGGTGTGACAAGGGATTGTGTCATGACATGTATGCATATAATTTGCGCACAAGCGAAGTCATCATGGGAACAAGTATGCAAAGTTGAGGTAGGGATGCTAAAATGTATGACAATAGGACAAGCATCTACCTCAAGGACATAGCAAGCAATCGAGCATGGAATATGTGAAGAAATGACATTGTTGCAACCAAACATATGATATAAGAAATCAATCCACAAGTTGGATGCAACACACAAGGCATATATGTCATGAGGCATGGAACGATGGCAATCATGAGTGAAAGCAATATTTCTAACATGTGTGCAAGTAATTGGTCCAAGATGACCAATATGTGTCATGATACAAGCAACACAAGTATGATGATCCACAATATCCATGCTCAAGAAGGATGTCACCTTGAAAACTTGTCCTTGTGCGTCCTTCACAATGTCGATGCACAAGGAATTGCGATGTATAATCGCGTTGGTATAGCATGGCTCGCTCTCAAGAGCTCGAATCGTCAACTCACGTGAAGTGGAAGTTGACATGTAGTCGAAGTATCCTACACATAGACACAACAAAGGAAACAATGTATGTGCATGGTAGACAAACACATCATCCGTCATGATGGTTCACTTATACCTTTTTGAGAGATGAAATCTTTATGCTCATGTGCTTCACTTAAATTTGTTTGAGCTTGCCAAAAAGCAATGGCAATATATGAAACTAGTCCCAAAGTGATAGATATCCAAGGAGGATATAATAAAAACTTTCATGAAGATCATTGGATAAATTAAACTTGATTCCTTGTAATAGTTTTGAAACATGATGATAGTAATATGTGAGTCATGTTAGTGAGTAATTATGCTTAGTAGGAATATTGGTGTTAAGGTTTGTGATTCCCTATGCATGCACGAAAGTCAATAGTTATGCAATGAAGTTACATCCTACTTGTGGTGCATTATTCGGTGTTAGTTATGTTCAATGCTCACTTATGTGAATTTTTGTTTCTTGGTTTGGTTGCTTCTCAATCTTTTTGCTAACCTCCATTTGTACTAAGTAGAAATACTACTTGTGCATCCAAAATCCTTAAACGAAGTTATGCCTTATGAGTCCACCATACCTACCTATATGCGGTATTTCCATGCCGTTCCAAGCAAATTTGTATGTGCCATCTCTAAATTTTCAAAATAAATTTCTCTTTTGTGTGCCCGTACTGCTCATGAAACGGTGGGGAGTGTCCAATATTTTTCCATGCTAGATGTGTTATTCTCAAGATGAGTGTTTATTCACTTGTCATTGCACGAGAGTGCGGCAGTAATAGGGATGCCCATTCCTGAAATGAAAAGGAAAAAAACATATATTTACTTTATGTTGTCAAATAATAAATTCCGTGGAAAGTGTTGGTATGGAAGGCAACCGTGGATACGGCCCGCCATGGAAAGTGAAAGTTTGGTGGAAAAAGGAATAAACTTTATTTTCTGTTTGGGAACCGCCTATGATATATCTAGCATGGAAAGTATTGTGAGCTACTTTGTCGTTTTCCTTGACACGAAAAGCATGCCACCCAAAATATTTATCTCTCTCAATTTAAAACTTTTAGCTATGTCACCTCTACAAATCCCTACTTCCCTCTGCGAAGGGCCTATCTATTTACTTTATGCAATTTTTATTTTTGCTTTGAGTCTCCATCTTCTCTTATAAGCACCAACTAGGGGGCACTATGATTGTACTTGAGCATTGGGCATAGTTAATATTTGAGTGTGTTTCATGAATGGATCAATGATTGAGCATGATGGGCTCGGGATAACTTTCTTTAGTGTTGATATTTTGAAAGACATGGTTGCTTGTTGACATGCTTGAGTATTGAAGTTATTATGTTAAAACTAGACTATTGCTTTGAATCATTTACAAGTCCAAATGTCCATGCTATCCAAAAGAGAAGAATATGATGAACATGTTAGGCAGCATTCCACATCAAAAATTCTGTTTTTATCATTTACCTACTCGAGGACGAGTAGGAATTAAGCTTGGGGATGCTGATAAGTCTCCAACGTATCTATAATTTTTGCTTGTTCCATGCTGTTATATTATCATTCTTGGATGTTTTACAATCATTTTATAACAACTTTATATCATTTTTCGGGACTAACCTATTGACATAGTGCCAAAGTGCGAGTTGCTATTTTTGTTTGTTTTTTACTTCGCGGAAAATCAATACCAAACGGAGTCCAATCGCGACGAAACTTTTTGGAGATTTTTAATGGACCAGAAGACACCCAGTGGGCCAAAGAAGTACCGAAGAAGTGGGCCGAGGAGACCACAACCCACCAGGGCGTGCCAGGGGGGCCCCGGCGCGCCCTGATGGGTTGTGCCCTCCTCGGGGCCCCTCTCCACCGCCTCTGATGCCTATAAATTCAAAAATATTCCAAAAACCCTAGGGGAGTCGAGGAAACAAAATTCCAGCCGCTGCAAGTTCCAGAACCGCGAGATCCAATCTAAACACCATCACAGAGGGGTCCATCTTCCTCATAGGTGCCTCTTCGATGATGCGTGAGTAGTCCACCATAGATCTATGGGTCCGTAGGCAGTATCTAGATGGCTTCTCTCTCTCTCTTATGATTCTCAATACAATGGTCTTTTGGAGATCTATTTGATGTATACTTTTGCGGTGTGTTTGTTGGGATCCGATGAATTTTGAGTTCATGATCAGTTTCTATCCATGAATATTATTTGAGTCTTCTTTGATCTCTTATATGCATGATTGCTTATAGCATCGTATTTTTTCTTCTAATCTTTGGTTTAGTTAGGCCGACTAGATCGATTTTTCTTGCCATGGGAAGAGGTGCTTAGTGATGGGTTCGATCTTGCGGTGTTCTTTCCTAGTGACAGAAGGGGCAGCAAGACACGCATGTATCGTTGCTATTAAGGATAACAAGATGGGGTCTATTCCTACATGAATAGATTTTTTCTACATCGTGTCATCGTTCTTATTACATTACTCCATTTTTCCATGAACTTAATACACTAGATGCATGCTGGATAGAGGTCGATGTGTGGAGTAATAGAGGTAGATGCAGGCAAGAGTCGATCTACCTATCTTGGACGTGATGCCTATATATTGATCATCGCCTTGGATATCGTCATGATTATTTGATCTTCTATCAATTTCCCAATAGTAATTTGTTCACCCACCGTGCGCTATACTCATGAGAGAAGCCACTAGTGAACCCTACGGCCCCCGGGTCTACTTTTCCAACATATTGCTTTCAGATCTATCTTTTTGCATCTTTCTTTTCAGATATACAAAACCAAAAACCCAAAAACATATTGCTGCATATTTTATTTGCTCTTTTTATTTTGTGTTCTTGAGATATCTATCTCTCCTATCAATCACTACCTAATCTATCTTTTTACCGTAGAGAGATTGACAACCTCTCTTTCGCGTCGGGTTGCAAGTATTTGTTGTTTGTGTGCAGGTGCTGCTTATTGGGTGGTTGTGATCCCCCTACTAGTTCGATAACCTTGGTTTCATAACCGAGGGAAATACTTACCGTCGATGTGCTGCATCTTCCCTTCGTCTTTGGGGAAATACCGACGCAGTCTCAAGACACGTCAGTCTTCTCCTTTCCACGACTCAAAGAAAAGAAAAGAATTTCAGAGAAACACACTGAAATATTTTTGGATTTTTTATTTTTTTGAAGAAAGCAAATTGATTAAGGAAAAACAAAAGAGAGAAAAACTATTCACATGGGAAAGCTCCCAACAAGTAAAAGAAGAAACGAGAATTTTTTTGGGTTTTCTTTTAATACTACGAACTAATGGAACAAGGAAGAAAAAACCGAAAATAAGCGAGAAATAATTTTGGGTGTTCAAAGTTTTTCAAACACACAAGAAGAAAGCCAAAATAAAACTAACATGGATATTCAATGAACACCGACAACTGAAATGAAATGTGTGAACATGAATGTAGTGTCGGTGAGAGATACGTACTCCCCCAAGCTTAGGCTTTTGGCCTAGCTTGGCAATTACTATCTGTAGTAGCGATCAGGTCCAGGTGGGAAGTAGTTACGCTGGGGCACTTGAGCATCCCAAGCCCGAGCCTCGGCCTCCGTCGTAGCCAACTCATTCCGGTAAGCGATTATATTTGATGGCATGACGACATATACGTGCCTGGCATGATAGTTAAACAAAGAAGGTGCAGGCAACACAATAACATCACGAGTCCTCTCACTATATACCACATTATAGCGAATGTGGTGCGGAGGATCAGGTTCATTTATGAAATGATGATCTATCATTGCTTGGTGATCTAGATAAAGCTTAGGCAACAAGTAATCATTAGGGCGTATAGCGATATTAAAGTGTTTTGCTAAGCGAGTGGCGTAAATACCACCATGGACCTTTCCCCTGATCCAGTTACTGTGCAAGCGGCATGCAACAATAGCTCCTAAGATGAATGTGTTATCGTTAAATAATGCACGATGTCAGATAGCGGGGGTAGGGGCACTAAGATTGCCACCTTCCTCCATAGAAGTTAAGCATTTCCCTATAATTAACGCAAAGTAGTGCACAACAAGAAAATGTAAACTAGTGGCTCTGGCATTCGACACACCCCTACGGTCTTCCACCACAGGTGCAACGACGTGCTATACAAACGGTTTTTAACCCCTTTCCGCGATGTAGTTTTAAACCGTCGCCTTGCTTGTGTGGGCGATAGGGGGGTCCATCCCACACGACACAGAAAAATCATCGACGATAGTGGACAACGAACGCAAACGTTTCGCAAAACTAAGTGTATGGGATGTACGCATCTATCACAAACGAGAGTCACCGACCAACCGTTAGAGATATGGTGTACTTCCCATACAGTCCATCCTTGCAACTCGTGTGAGATCACACTAACATCGCACGCGCTATTCTGTGGTGCACCGTTTACGATGTGCACCGAATCGCAAACAGTTCACGATTATAAAGCGTGTATGATAAGGGGGCTATCACACACATTTAGTTCCACTATGACCGTCTATGATATGATATAAGAGTGCATACGTTTATCATTATAAAACCGTATGCGAAGGTTGAATCCATCCCGCACGCGACTTTTTTTATAAACGTTTGTGATTTACAAAACGTCCTAGACATGTGATCCATTGCTCCCAAACATGTCATCCAAACTAACTGTGTCGGATGAAGGCCTATCGCACGCGTTCTTCTTTGACCAACGTTTACAATGGGCATGGTATCATACACATTCAAAATACCAAATCGTGTGTGATAAGGAGACAAGAATTTTGTGCGTTGGTGTTGTTAATCTCACATGTTCTTTCTTGTCTGACCGTGTGCGAAGGCGAGACTCGTCGCACACGTCATGAGTGGAGAAACGTGTGTGATGTTGAAGTTGATCGCAGACGTTTTGCTTTTTCAAACTCTGTGCATTGTAATGGCCTGCATAGCATGATTTGCCCCTAATTTAATACTCGCGTTCATAATGCACATAATTTAAATTTGAAAGTAGGAAATCATGTATTTCATATCGAACCATGTTTAAATGTAGGTTTAAGAAGGAATGCATAATTCAATTCACGTGTACATATACTCAAGAACTACATAAGCATCAATTCTCAAAACAAGGAAAACTACAGAAGGGACAAATAAAGAATGATGTAACCATGGTTGTATTAAAGACGGTAAAGAGAGAGCCGAAAGACATTCTGGTTGCTGGAGAAGGTGAAGCGGAATGCCCATATTGTGCCCTCCTCCATGCCTAACGCACGAACGACTCTAGGCCAGCCCCTAGTGATGGCCGCGCGCCCATCCTTCACTGTCTTCATTACGACTTCTCGATGCTCATTGTACTCTCGATGCTATATTTTAACCTTGATTGCATGTCCAACAATCATGTACTTTGCGAGGTAATCTTGAGTAAACTGCTTTGGGAACCACTACAAAATAAAATGATTCAGACATTATTGTGTGACAACTCATTATGGGCAGTACTAATAGAAGGCTATAGAGTTCATAGTTACAATCCTATAGCTCACTGTTGTGTTGGATAGAGTGTAAACAAATAGTCTAATTGGCATTGTTCGTCTTTTTTCCCTAACAATCATTTTCAGTTTCCTCACTAGATGTTGGTTCATGAATATGTCATTGCCCCACACGCAAAAAGGGTCCAGGCATGGATCTTTACCAAAGACATATGTACCTACAAGCAAGAAGCCGATATTAGAAGCTAAAATGCAGTTGCAGAATGGTGTAATATATTACTCCATCAGTTACACAATGTGTTGCGTATAAATATTTTGAGAAGTCAACATTTACTAACTTGACCAAGTTTGTAGAGAAAAACATATACATCTAGAATTGCAGTTCCATTTCATTAGATACATCACAAAATTTCATATTGTATACATTTTAGATGGTATATGTAGATACATAAAAAAAATCTATATGCACTACATGATGGAATAGATGGAGTATAGGCGGAGGGATGAAAAAACCCACGGTGGAAAACGTTGGCCACTCCCATTGTTGTCCTGTGCAAGTACATGTAAAGTCATGATAAGTACAACAGGCTTAACATCAACCAAGTATACAAGGTATCTGCTTGAAATAAACAAGGCATATATGCTCACTATAACAACCAAATATAGCCATTTGATACTAGAAAAATGCTCAATGGAACCAACATAACAACTAGATACAAAAAAGCAAGGCGTCTGCTTGAAAACTAGACAAATGCTCACTGCAATCAACCTAACAACCAGATACAGAAAAGCAAGGCATCTGCTTGAAAACTAGACAAATGCTCACGGCAACCAACGTGGCAACCAAATTCAGAGAAACAAGGCATACATGTTTAAAGCGGGAGTTAAGGGCACAGGGTAACAACACCAGGCATAACAGGTGGTATTGATGAAATTGAACTGCACATTTTATACTTGCACATAATGAACATCACATTGTGAATAACTGAAAGAAACAAGGCATTCATGCTCGCTATAACAACCAACTATAGCCATTGAAAACTGGACAAATACTCAATGCAACCAACCTAACAGCCAAATACATAAAAGCAAGGCATCTGCTTGAAAACTGGACAAATGCTCAATTAAACACTACATGATTATCGCATGGCAAAAGCTACTACAACAATGGGTACGAGACGGCTAGCTTGAAAAAGTATGATTTGCTCACAGGATGTTGCCTCACTTTTCATGTATGGGCTCCTTCCACTTGGGATATGTGGTGCCCAGGGTGCACTCCCTGATGTCGCAGATGGGACGTTTCCCTTGTAACAGTCGTAGTGTGTGCCATTATCTTGGTCGATGAGATCTGACTTTGGAGCTATGGATCCCAAGCCACCGCCATAGAACATTTCCTTCAGAAATGACAAAAGGGGCTCGACGGCGTAGAAGAATCAAAAATCCATGACCGCGAGGCGGAGGAGATCAGCGGCGGGTCCTTTCAAGAGATCGATAACTTGTGACATTGTCCGAGTGAAGCCGGTGATGTTAACGAGCTTGATGTCGTAGCCGGCTCTCCTGAGATACAGGAATATGCAAGCCCGCAAACATAAAGCCTTCGACATGGCAACGTAGTCAACGTCCTCACCGGCTTCGGCGGTGAGGTGTTCGTCCAGGATCGAAGGGTCGGCGCGAACGACGCCCACCTCACTAGCGTACGGCTGAGAGGCCATGATAGACCTCTTTTTGCTCGTACACTCCTCAAGCTCCACGGGAGATGTGGCCGGGCTGATTAGGTTGCGACTCTCTGGAGTACGGGATGGGGATCTGGGGGAAAGGGACACCGCCGGCCTCATCTAAAAACTCAGGGCGGCGATGGTGTATGTGGATCGGTGGGGAACCTGAACTTGTTTAGCTATGAGGCATGGGCAGACCAGCTGAGGTTGGTGGTGGAAGGCGGCGCCGGGGGCGAGCTAGGGTTCAATCACGGGATGAAGGGGAGGGGTGTTGTGTGGACGGGAGGGGGGTGTTTGCGGATGTGCCGCTGCTGTTGAAAATTTTAGTAGTAATGGTGTGGGTGGAGATGGTGGTGGACGAGGGATGGTGAAGGTTCAAATGAATCGACAGCTGAAATTTTACTATAGGGTCGGTGCGGTGGACGAGGGAGGGCGGCATGCAGTTGAAAAAAACATCGCTTCCACTTAAATTTTGGTAAAGGAAATGAGTGGGGTGGGAGCAACCAAGACCGCACACGGTCCAAACATAATAAAGTGTGTATGCTGGAACGAAATGATGTGCCGTGAAACCACGAATTTTTGCATCGCTCAAGGCGGGTAGCTCTTTATGAGATTTCTCAGGGCGGGTTTATCTCACACGGTTCATCCTCAATTTCAGTCGCAGACGTGAAATTCATCCTAAATTTCCACATGCTCACAAACAGATGACACAAATATTTGGCTAATTTTCACTACAACATGCCTTATTTTGCAACGGGTTAGTTGACATTAGTTCATACGCTCAGTAATTTACAAACAGTTCGTCAATTTACATGAAGATGAACTGTACAAAATATTCACTATGCCATCGATGCATACAAACGCCACGCCTCCATCGTCGTCATGACCTTCCTTGGCTCAGAACGAGTATTCAGAGGAGCTCGTCAAGTCGATGAGCTCCACTGGTTCCATGACGGAGACCGGCGGGGATACCTCGCCCGGAGCGACCGTGGCGCCTCTCACCAAGTCTGCCGCTGTCGACGAAGCTGGTCCACGTGGGCCATCGGGATACAGATTGGTGCCGCTCTTGCAAGAGCTGCGTCCCTGGTCGCCGTGGCCGCTGTTGCCAGGGCTGCCGCCGTAGCTGCTAGGCCTGCACTGGCCTCCAACGCTGCTGAGAGGCATGCAGCGGCCTGCTCTGCCGCCTTTTGGTCCTGCTCCCGCCTCTTTTTGCCCTCTGCATCTGAGTTCTTCATCAGTCACTTCCTCTTTGCATCCTCCCGCCGTTTCTGCCGCTATAGATCCCTAGCCGCGTTGCAAATGGCATCCGGAGATGTGCTAGATTGCTCCACACCGACACTGAGACGGTGCTAGTCCTGCTCACGCAGGAACGCATGGAGGCCTGATTCCTGGACGGACAGAGTGATAGCCATCTGCATCCGACGCTGAAACTCGGGGTCGTCGGCGGTGGCGCCGGCCGTGGCAGATGACGGTTGACCGTTGACCGACATGGAGGACAGTGCGTCGAAATCCTCTATCCCGTCGTCGTCGGCCATGCTAGCTGGCTATTTGCCGTTGCCCGCCATGGCGGCCAACGCGTCGGAATCCTCTATGACGTCCTCGTCGAACACTATCAGGACGACGCCATGCACATCCCCATGGTTGAGCACTGGTTCCATTTGGTGTGTGTGGTGGTGGTGGCGAGCTATCAGCAGAAAAAAATAGCTGTTAGCCGCCGCCGACGGGATCTTTTATAGGTTGCTGTCGGGTTTGGGTTTTTACTATGCACATTACCCCTTTGAACTGGCTGACGCTTGTGGTTGCCACCACTACGCAAGGCCGATTTTGCAGTGTACGGGCATCGCACACGGTTAGAGTAGCACACATGTCGTGGTTTTTTCATGGCAGATGTCCTCGTGAAAGGACTCGACTCAAAGGGGTTAAACGGGAATAGGAGACAAGTTTACCCAGGTTCGGCCCCTCCGATGGAGGTAATAGCCTACGTCCTGCTTTGTGTCTATATTGATGATGATCTCGATTACAAGGGTGCAGAATCACTAACCTAGCTTTTGAGGGTGTGTAACTTAAGTCTTTCGGCTCGAGGGGCTCGCCTTTATATACAGGTCGAGACCCTGGTCCTTACAACAGAGTCTGAGTCGCACTACAACTCGTGACCTAATATGTCTCTAACACGCCTTGCCTCTTAGGCAAGGAAACTCGTGGCGTGTTCTGCCTCCTGGGCCTTGAGTCGCCGTCATCACATGTTTGGGCCGCCCGGCGGCTTACTTGGTAACCGCCTTGCTTGCCTCATCTATAATGGCACGGCCCATCTTGAATATAATTCAAGAGACGCCACTATATTGACCCGACCCAATAGGACGGGTTATACCGCGGAGTTATATCCCAGACATTAGGCCCCAAATTGATTTGAATTCATTCATGTCAATTTCCCTTACTTTCTCTTGGTGGCTTATCATCTGCTTGCATCTGTGTTCTTCATGGGTCCTGAAGCACCGGCTTGCAACATTTCCAGACTTGTTATTTTTCTTGTGCTGTCCATTCAGTGACGTCAACCGCCTGAAATCCAGGAAGCCAATGATGACATCACAGTGAATCTAAATGTATCCGTTTATCACGAAAATCGAGGCATCTTTGTTCCACAAAATTTACTGCATCTCCTTGATTTTCGCGCCTGCTGGTTGCCCCTTCGGGCTTCTCCCTTTTAAATACTCACTGGAGGGTCCCTTCTTTCACTTTTACCTCGCCCTTCTCGCTTCTTCTTCCTTGCACCCAAAGGTTTCATCGTGCCAATGCCACTGCTCATCTGTCGCTAGTGACCACCTTTGGGACTGCAGCGACACCGCATCTTCATCGGGGTCTAGCTAATCGTCTCCGCTATCCCCGGCCTCCTTCAGGTAAATCGTTCTTCTTCTCCAGATCCATAGTAGTTCATCGGAGTTCTTGAGTGCTCTGGTAGTTCTTCTTTCGTTTATCGCCATTGCTCATTCATGTGTAGATTCCATGAGTCTTATTATAGAAATAGAGTGGCTTTGAACGGCAGATTCATTTCTCGCATAACGTCTTCAAACTCTCCTTAAGAATCTATGCATTAGACCGCCGTGCTCCCATGCTCGTTGTTAGGTTTAGCAAATATTTTTCCTTTTCGAACCGTTTGTAGATCCGTAATTGTAGCCAATTTGGTACAAACTTGTTTGTCCCACACTTAGCAAAAACTGAAGGTCTTTGACTTAGCGTAAGTCTCCCTTATTTTTGCCGGCTCAGTAGTTGTAACCCGCCATGTGATAAACTACTATATCAAGACGATGGCTTCTCATGAGGCGACTTATCCATTGTGAATGATTTGGCCGTCTTTACTTTAACCATGTGCTTAAACTGCCCCTTTTATTTCATTCAGGTAGCTTATCATGTCAAAATCCAACACCTGCAACTTGGTGGCCTCGCAAGTTTCTGAACTTACTCTTAAATATTACCAAGATCAGGGGGTTTTGCCGCCTAAAGAAGTAAATGGCTGGCGGGTTGCCCTTGGAGAAGAAATCCCGAATCCAGAAGAAGGGGAAGTAGGTGTATTATTGGATCATCTTCTCAGAGGCTTTTCTCCTCCCAGGTCAAAATTCTTTAGAGATGTTCTGCATTTCTTTCATCTTCATCCTCAAGACCTGGGTCCCAACTCCATATCCAATCTTTGTCAGTTCCAAGTGCTCTGTGAGGTGTATCTGCAGATAGAGCCCTCTGTCTCCCTCTTTAGGGAATTTTTCTACTTGAATCGCCAGGCTAAATGTGCTGATGGCCCCATTGTAGAGCTTGGCGGGGTCTCAATCCAGAGGAGGAGAGACGTTGCCTTTCCTGCTGCCATTCTACCAAGCCACCCTAAAGGGTGGAATAAAACTTGGTCCTATTGCCGGAACACGGGCCTAGCTGATGAGAACCCTTTGCCGGGTTACAGACCAAATCGTCTTCCCATGGATCTCGAATTTGCTGGCTGGGCTTCTCCAGAAGAACGCGCTCAACATGCTCCTATATATCCAAAGTTGAGGGCCTTAGTAGCCAACGGGTTAACTGGAGTTGATTTGACCCGGTGCTGGGTATCCTGGAGTATCTTGCCTCTAAGCCGTCGTGACAGTCTAATGTGCACTTACTTCGGCGACTTAGACGACGCCCAAAGATATACCAATTTAACTTTGGATGCTGATGAAATAAATCAGATCGTGAAGAAGCTACAGGGTGAAAGTCAAGCCGCTTTGAGCAAAGATATATTGAAGCCCTTTTATGCTCTTAACCCGGCTCCTGCAGTAAGAATCTTCGGCAACTCTTTGACTTGTATAAATGTATTTCCTTTAAACTCCAAATCCTTACCTGTTAGTTTTGATCGTCAACTTTGCAGGCTAAGTCTTCATTTTGGGGCAAGAAGCAAGAAAAAACAGTAGCGAAGAAGCCTAAGGCCTTTCCAAGTTCAAAGAAAAATAAGGCGGTTGTAGAAGAGCCGGCACTTATGGGCGAATCACCGACAACTGATGTTCAATCGGAGGTAAAATTAGTTTTTCCCTTAACCATACTTAATCGAACTTGCTGACACACTGGTCTTTTTTTTCTTACGGTGATATCGAGACAAGCCGGGCTGATGGTATTGAGGTAATTTCTATCTCTTCCGGCTCAGAATCCTTACCCCCAAGGTAAACTAGGCGGGTTGTCAAGGAAGTTAGATTTTCTCACCCGGATGCTCATTTGGATCCCAATTTTATTTTGAAGAGGGCTCAGGCTGAAGCAAGATGCCATACTCGAAGCAGCTCTGGTGGTATTGTAGCTGGTTTACCACACAAGTCCACTGCCCGCAAGCGATAGAACGAGGTGCCTCATAGCCCAATCTTTGTTTTACCCAAAAGCTGGCCTTATCTGGCAAACTCTTAACCTTTCTGATTCAAACTACCAGGAAACACCACCTTCCTTGGGCGACTCAACCGCCTCCAAGCTCCCACCCCGGGTTATCAACCAAGGGTATAAGTTTATGATTTTAATCATGCATTTGTTTTTCTAAGCTTTTACCCTTGCATATGCTTTATTCTGCTTGCTTATTTGGCAGGGCCCAGGCCAAGGCTAAGAAAAGGAAGATTGGTGAGCCATCAATAAATCCGAAGGTTGCTGACCAGGAAGATCAGCTCTGGAGATTCCTGAAGATTATTTCGAAAATCATGAATGTCATTAGGGTGACCAGGCTGAACCAGCTCGTCATGTTGAAGCCACTAACACCGAGGCTGCCGATGTTGAGGCTGACCCGGTAGACAAACTTAAACCGCCCAGTCCTCCTGAAGCAGCCGAAGATGCCCCTCATGAGAAGGATGATGAGGACGTTACTGTTACTGGGACGGGTTATTCAACTCCGGGGGTCTCCAATGTATTGACCAAACATACTGCCAAGGAGGAAATGCCATTAAGTAATAGGGGGAAAGCTAAACTTGAGCTTCCCAGTTATGAAGACCTCAGCGCCGAAGAGTTACACGCTGGCTATCTTAGCCACCTCACTACCAGCCAGGAAATGGAAATCAACCTGGTTGGCATGATGAAGAGAAAATATGAGGTATGCCTGATATTGTTTTGCATTCTTATATACTCTTATGTAGCCCCCAAGGGCTGGCTCATCTTCATAAGATGAGTCTGGTCTTTGATAATATAGAACACACGAAGGTTCATCCTGTAGCCCCCAAGGGCCGGCTCATCTTCTTGAGATGAGTCCGGTCTTGGATAATATAGAACACACGAAGGTTCATCCTGTAGCCCCCAAGGGCCGGCTCATCTTCTTGAGATGAGGCGGGTCTTGTTAGCAATTTGAAGAAAAATCGGCCTGTAGCCCCCAAGGGCCGGCTCATCTTCTTGAGATGAGGCGGGTCTTCTTAGAAATTTGCTTTGGAAGAACTGACATGCATTAGCCCCCAAGTGTCAAGTATATTGTTTGCAATCTGCTTTAGCCTTGTTATAATTTTTCCTTGTCATACGATACTTCATCTTGCTACCGGCTTATGACCATTGAATATGATGACTCCTATCGTGCAGGAAGCTCTAAAAGCATACGAGTCAAATGTGACCGGCTTGAAGAAAGATCTTGAAGTAGGACAAAACACCAATGCGGTGGCTGAGGAGAAGCTTCGTCTTGCCTTGGAGGAATTGGAGAAAGCCAAGGCACAGTTTGAAAAATAGAATAAGTCCTTTGTAGATGAGAAAGCCGCCTGGTTGAAGCGCGCAAAAAATGCTGAGGGCCAACTGAAGCCCATCACAGAAGAGCTTTCCGGATTAAAGTGACACATTGCCCATATGACCCAGGCTATCTTTGGTAAGTACCTTTAAGAAATATTGCTAACCTGTGAAAATACTCATATATGCAGGTAAACCGCCTGGCTACTTATGTGCTTAAATTGTTTTGTAGGCCCACGAACATGCAACCTCTAAGATAACAACTTGCTTATGCTGAAGGTTGTATATACACTGACTGAGCAACTCTATGCTGGAAGCCACCTCGCAATCAAAGCGGTTATGGGGAACAAAGAGCTGGTGAAGCTCATCAAAGATGTGCTAAGGTTTCTCTCAATGATCCCAAAACAAGTTGAAGAGTTGAAAAGATCAGCCGCCTGAGCCGGTGCAACATCGTCTTTAAGCCGGGCTTTAGCTTATTCAGAGGAGCTTGATCTGACAGAAATGGCAAAAGGATTTCCTGAGTTCAAGGATGACAACTTAGCATTTAGTGATGCTGACTATGTTAAGTGCGTCAAAACATCTCGAGTGTTGGCCACACAACTAGTCGCTGAAATGGAGCTGAAGAGTTATCAGGCGGCTTACGATGCTAATAATTCACGAATTCAGCCGCCCTCCTTTGTGCCGGTGAACCCGACTCCTCAACGTCGTAAGCACATTTTTGCCCCTGATGTTGATCTGTCCTCCATCCTGAATGGAGAAGCTATATTCCACGCTTTAACCCATTGCAACCGGGATGTGGACAACCTTCAGATCGAAGAACCAGAAGATCCAGTGGAGGATAACCCGGAGGCGTCTCAGGCTAGAGGTCAGCCTGAGGTTAACCCGGACGGCACAGAAGGCGGATCACAGAAGTGATATGTAAACAATTTAAGTCTCCTGGTGGTAGTAGCCCCCAAGTGTTGGGCAGAACATGAATATTTTGTGGCTCCTGAGATGAGTCCGTAATATCGGTAGTTTGAAAACTTCTTGAAGAGCTCTATCATGCCTTCGTGCATGTTTGCATTCGTGAAGGTACTTAAGAAACTTCGATCCCTTTGATCTATTTCGATAATCGCTGATTGTGCCGCTCTTTTGCTTGTCTTTGAATATCTCTGCTATGTTCGATGAATCCTTTTGATTGAAACAGAGGGGACATGTCAAAGAATGAGCTGGCAAAGAAACTTGGCTTTTTCGAAGCACAAGTCTTGTTTGAATAATATTGAAAAAGATAATGATTAAACCAGTCATAATATGACGACGGTTAATAACCCGGATGCTCACGTATGAGCCGGCAATAAAACAATGTTGTACCTACAAAATTTATGAGGTAGTAATAATAGTTTTATAACAATATAGAGTATTATTAATAAGCCAGCCTAATGAGACTCGGCAAGAAGAGACTGGCTTCCGAGGCTCAGCAAGATAGACCAGCTCTTCTGAGCTGGTTTGGAAACTCCAATCATTTAATCCTGGTTATAATAAACCATGATGAGGATCGGGCCAAAAGATTTATTTCTCTGCAGAAGTTTACGATGTAACCCGGTTTTGAAGACCGGCTTTTCGCAACATAAATAGATATAGATATGTATGATGCATGATGCAATGCTGCCATGTAAGATGATGTATGCATGTGATAACAGAGTATAAAAATGTCGGCTTTCGAGGCTCGACATAAAGACCGACTTTCGAGACTCGAATCTTGCTTCCATGAAGCGGGTATGATAACCCATAGTTTATCCTAGCACTCTGTACACCAGCTCTCACGTGACTCAAGCCGATGTTTTAACCTTGGTAAGTTCAGGGTCCATAATGGATTGACTTGTCAAGAGTACATGGGGTCACCTGATCGGAGTCGCATCAAGCGTACAGGCAGGTTTAACCATATGTGGTGTTTTTTGCCAGGTCAAGAGGGTGAGAAAGCTAAACTTGGTGAGTTGGAAGCCCCCAAATGCCCATTGTATTTTGGCATTTTGGGCGGGTCACAAGGGTGAGAAAGCTGAACCCGGTGAGTTGGAAGGCCCCAAGTGCCCATTGTTTTAGAAAATAAAGACTCATGCTCAATTTATAGGCTGAAACGACAGAAACCCCGAGGTTCGGGTGTGTCAGCTTTATTATATTTGAAACATAAAGAAGTATGTACAGAATTTGTAGGAGGGGGGATTACAAAAAGCAAAAGGAGCCGGTGGCTCTAAGTATAATATGGCCGTAGGTGAGCAATGCTCCAAGGACAGGTTGTTTTCTCCTTGGAGGTATATGATCCTTCTCGTAAATTCTCCAGACAATATGAAATATTATTTGATTATTCAGGTACTAGTGGTACTGACCGCTATTCAATTGCTTGGGATTACTCTGGAAACCACCTTGGTTATTATGTTGATTACCCTGGCCAGAATGTTGTCCATTGCCATTATTTGCCTGATGCTGACCCGGGTGTCCTCCACCGTTACCTCCTTGATGATTCTGGAAGGCTTGGTTACAGAATTACTGCACGATGTAACCGTTTTCCCATGAGTGGGTAGCCGGCTTATCCTGGGTACTATGTTTGGGACACGGTGCCTTGAGCGCCTCCTCGTAATACAAGGCTGATTCCCATTGTAAGCCCCTCCAGGGCGACTATTATGGCATTGGTTTTTAAAACCAATACTAGTGTTGGCAACGAAGTCTGACCAGCCATCTGGCTGCTTCCGTTTGCCATTGTTATTCTAGGCCCCCTGGTTACCACCGTGATTATGTTGGCCTTTACCACCTTCGCCTTTCTTGCCTTTGCTAGTCTTATCCTCATCTGAGCCGGGATCCTTCATGCTGTATGACTCGGCGTATCTGTTGAGGACATCCATTAAGTCGCCCATATCCCACACCTTTCGCTTGAGCCGCCCGAGCTTATGGACCAGCGGCTGAAAGTGGCAGTTCTTTTCTAGGATTAGGACGGCCTGAGCCGCCGTGATGCTGTCTGATGAGTGTATGATTTCTGCAACCTGGCAGGTACAATGATGAGCCGACTCGTCCACGCGCTGGATGCAATGCTGAAGATCCACTATCGTCATTGGCTTCTTGCACGTTCCTTCAAAATTCTTGATGAACCGCTCCTTAAGCTCTGACCAAGTATTGATGGAATTGGGCAGTAGATTCTTCAGGCATGTTCGAGCGGGTCCCTCCAGCATCATGGTCAAATACTTGGCGCATATAGCGTCACTGATATCCAACATATCCATTGCCAGCTCGTAGCTTTCGATCCAAGCTGCTGGCTCAAGATCCGCCATGTAATTTGGCACCTTGCGAGGACCCTTGAAGTCTTTGGGCATACGCTCGGCACGGAGGGTCGGGGATAAGCAAGGTATCCCAATCGTCCTACTGTATATCCCGACCCCCACAGTCGCCGGTTGAGGATGAAGCTATTGAATCGCCCGTGTTGCTGCTTCCGCCTCTGCCTATCGCCCGCCCCTGGCCGCATCGACAATCGCCTGGGCACCTGATGGCACAGGCCGTGTCGGGGAAACCTGAGGCTGTTGCCTGCGTCCACTGCTAGAAACAACCGAAGACTCCACACGGCGACTTTTGCTGTGGCTGGCATATGGGGTGGAGTGCATCCGATCACGGCTATAAGAATAATGTGCTTGCTGCACTACTGTTGTTTTTAGCATCTCTATGGCATTCCTTGCCTCAACCTCAAAAGGGGTATTTCCATGAATAGGTAGTGCTTCCAGGTTCCAGGTTGCCGCTAGCACATTGTCAACAGGGTTGGA
The DNA here is from genome assembly GCA_039707655.1 of Elymus sibiricus. Taxonomy (NCBI): domain Eukaryota; kingdom Viridiplantae; phylum Streptophyta; class Magnoliopsida; order Poales; family Poaceae; genus Elymus; species Elymus sibiricus. The sequence continues at coordinate 193,074,460 of CM077663.1, read as the reverse complement.
AAAGTGGCCCCGTGGTGTCTGAACATGGTGTTGTCATGTTTAAATTCGCAATGCGCAACTTTAATGTGTGGCACATGATGCATATATATGTGCATGCCTAAAAGTGTCCAGTGTGACAGAAAAGGGTTTCATGACAAACGTAGGGTGTTTTCCCCTACACTATGTGCCGGAGGAGGGGGTCCTATGAACACATGACCTGGTTCAACTTTGTCACACATTTATCCATGTCTGACTTGTCGTAAGAAAACGAAGAGAATTTATCTTAATTTGGCCAAACCATCACATATTGTTGTCGGACAAGAGGGATATATAGATCGCACGGTCCCATGATTTGGCGCGTCGTCGAAGATCTGTTGAGCGGGGCTAGAAGAACACCATCCCCCTGCATATGGCCAAATGTAAATAGGAAAATGGCATAGTCCGGTGTTTACAATGCACAACACTAGCTATGATGTGGCATGCACTTAGCTGAGATAACTGGACATATATACCCCCCTTAAGATTGGTTATATATACTACCTAGGTTGTTATGGACGTATATATCGTTCCCCTGCCCCCACCCCCACCCCCACACACATGACACGTAGCTAGGGTGGCGTTCTAGTGTTGTCTGTCAAATGGATGATATATATATACCCTACATAGCGGCCCATCGATATATAAGTGTGTCGTCAAAAACCACACAATGGAGGCGTGCATGGTCGACACACACACACACACACACACACACACACAAACACACACACACACACGCACGCACACACACACACGCACACACACACACACACACACACACACGTGTGCACATACGTCACCCATCGATCCTTGGCGTTCTATCATGGTCAGTCAAAGCTGGATGACAAACCATATATACTGGGGGCCAACCGATAGGTGTCTCGCTGAAAACCGCACAATGGAGAGGCACATGGTCCACACACACATGCATGCATGGGTTCACACACGCACCCGCGCACACACACACACACACACATGCACACGCACACACACGCGCGCGCACACACACACACACACGCACACACACATGTGCACATACGTCACCCATCGATCATTGGCGTTCTAGCATGGTCAGTCAAAGCTGGATGACAAACCCTATATACTAGGGGCCCACTGATAGGTGTGTCGTTGAAAACCGCACAACGAAGAGGCACATGGTACACACACACACACATGCATGCATGGGTTCAAACACGCATGCGCGCATGCGCACACACACACACACACACACACACACACACACACTGTCACCCATCCTTGGCGTTCCAGCGTTTCTGAGTAAAAGGCAGGACAGACCCTAAGGGCCCACCGATAGGCTTGTCATCGGAAACCGCACAATGGAGGCATGGTTCACACACAGGGCTGACACACACACACAAACAGCACACACGCACACACACATTTTCAAAACATCAATAGAAAATCATGAGTTGACACACACAAATTTTTGAAAAGGCAAAAAAATCACTCATTTTTTTCAAAGGCATGGTCCACACACACATTTTGAAAACATCAAAAGAAAAACATGGGTTGACACACACATACACTTTTTTGAAAAGGCAAAAAAATCACTTAGAATTTTTTGGAAGGCATGGTCAACAAAGGAAAATAGCTCTAAATATTTTCAAAACAAGGACCTCAAGATTTATTTAACCGGAATGACATATCACTATAGGCATTTACCACTAAACACCTGTAGTGATCATATCACACCGCCTAAATGAACCTTGAGATCTAGCAACTTCCCAACCGGTCACCCATCCTTGAACTACTCCACCCAAAGCACGCTTAACTTCCGAGTTCCATTCGAATCGGTTAGGGGGTGGGAAGCTGCAACTTCCGGATAAGGGTTGCCTCCTTTCATTTATAAGGGGTGCCCCGATGTGCACCTCGCGGGACCAGTTACGTATCGCAAATGTTTCTGGTAGTATTAGAAACCGTGTGTGATGGTGGAATGGGGCCGCCTGCGGATGCCTGCATGGGCTGATGATGACGTCTCGCTCTAGCTCGATGGCGCGATGCCGCTTTTGCCTAATCTCTGGCCTGCTCCGTCTCGTCCACCTCGTCTAGGAGGTTGATGACGTGACCGGCCCTTCGGCGGGAAACCGATTGGGGGAGTGGCGGGAGAAGCATGTTTGGATAGAACACCATTTTAATATAATTTGGATAACTTATGAAAGAAGGAAGCTCGAGGTAGCACGACACGTGGGCACACCGTGCTTACACACGCACGGGCTCCAAGCGGGCGTATAGAACTCTTGTAAATTATTCATGGTTCGTTTGACCTTTTGTATACTACACTAATTAAGTTTCTAGGCATTTGAGGTGCATAATTCAAATTTGAACTAAAAGCACATGCTCCATGTCACCGAAATGGGTTGAAAACCATATTTGTGTCCTTGGGTTCCTTGTTTAGGTGCCATGCAATGAACGGGACTGGATTACAAACATCTCGGCGTCATGACTAGGCCGCAAACATTAAAAAACTTGGGTTTTAAATCCTCATAAATCTCAAACTCATCTGAAATTCTTGAAACTTACCATGTGTCATGACACAACACTTATACGACATGATAATTTTTTTGTCCAATTTGGCACAAGTTTTGGGACAAGTCTCTTGCACACCGGAACTTCTCAAGAAGCATCTTGGTTTCGATACGGAACACGTCACCTATGTGGAGGGAATGACATTCATTGTCTTTTCTTGCCTTGATATTTTTTCTACATGCAACATAGACTAATACAATGGCGGTGCTACAATGTGGAATTACGCGGGGCTCATTTGGCACCTTTACACATTAACTGAGCTTTTCTATCCATTTAATATGCATAATTCATATTTGAACCACAAACGCATGCTCCAGGGCACCAAAATGGGTTAGAAAATCATTTTTATGTCCTTGGGCCCCTGTTTAGGTCCCATGAAATGATTACAAAAATCTCGGCATCGTGACTAGGCCGCAAACGTTGAGAAACTTGCGTTCAAATTCCCATAAATCCAAAACTCGTCTAAAATTCTTGAAACTTACCCTGGTGTCATGACACGACACTTATAAGACATGGTAATTTTTTTGACCAATCTGGGGCATGTTTTGGGAAAAACCTCTTTCAAATTGGAGCTTGCCATGAGAAGAATCGTGGTTTCGATAGGGAATATGTCACATTTGTGGTCGAAATGACATTGAGTTTTCTAGGCATGCACTTAAGGTGAAGAACTCAATTAATCTATAAAGGGCGCCAAACATTGAGTTTTTTTTGGCGTCATGACTAGGGCGCAAACATTGAGAATATTGGCTTTTAAATCCTCAAGAACCCCAAAGCTCGTCTGGAATTCATGATCTAGTGCATGAAAATTTGTTGGAAAATCATTTTTGTGTCCCTGGCTGCTTGCTTAGGTCCCATGCAACGAATGTGAATGAATTAGAAACATTTAGGCATGATAATTCGGCTGCAATCATTGATAATCTTTTTTTTTGAATTCCAGTAAATACTAAACTCGTATGATAACCATTTGGTGCAAGGCGTCCATTTTTTTTACTTGATATGGGGAGGGGGGCGTGCGTGCAGATGGTTGATGACAGGACACATGCGAGCTTTCCGCTGCGCAGGCTCGACGGGACGCGTGCGAGCTGTCCGCCGTGTAGGCTCGACGGGACGCATGGGATCCATCTGCTGTGCAGGCTCACCGGGAAGCGAGACTTTGACCTCCACCCTCCGCTCGCCACGCTCCCGAATTAATGGCGTTCGACCCGCTGTTTATCATGCGGTTAATGCGCCTGGACGGACGGACTAGTTTCCTTTTTGTTTTTGATTGCGACTAGTTTACTTGTGATCCTATTGTCCCGCTGAACGCAAGCACTGTTGTGTTTGTGCCTCACTGAGAACTTGACTCGTATACATGTACCTACGAACGAAATAATATAACGAAAAATTCGCACCGGCAAAGGATAATAACTTTCTTACATATTTAGGATAATAAAAAATGCCACATGCGGCAACTCCCCAAAGACACATGGGATAAAGAAGAAGGAAGAGGCTGAAGAAGGAAGACACAGAAAACGATCTGGGCCGCTGCTATCTAATTCTTGATGGATTTCTCGGCGTGGAGTTCCTCAATCTACTTCTGCATCGCCTCCACGACCTCCATCTCCTCTCACCTCTCCTCTGCCATCTCCGCATTGAGGCCATGGCGCAGGCTGTTTGCTCGAGAGCGTCGATGGTCTGCGTCACGTACGCATGAAGTTCCTTGACACACGCCACAGATTCCTTTTGCAGCCCCTCGCGCTCGATGTGGAGCTTCGCCAAGTCTTCCAAAAGTTCCTCGGCAAGTTCTTTCAGCCTCCCCTTCGAGGCACTTTTCTTCTCGAGCAGTTTCTTCCAGGCGGCGTTCTCCTCCATAAGTTTCACCACGAGGCCGCTCGCTTTGTCAACCAAGGTGTCGCTCTTCTCCAGCAGCTTCACCAAGGCATCGATCATCGCCTCCTTCTTATCGAGCTCAGCACGCATGTCGTCGCTAGCTGAGGAATCCAACACTGTCAACTCGTCCAGTTCGGCTCCGAGGCAAATGCGCTTGTGATTGTGATAGTCGTCGCCTCTCCACGAAAGATCCTCCCGGGCATCCGCGTTGCCACCGGACATCTCTGCTACGGCAAACGCGGTGTGGCTGGAGCTCTCTGGCGCTTCCCCGGCGCAGCGGCGGGACCTCTCGGTTGCTTCCGCGGCCTTGGTCTATCTTCCCTGGTTATATCTCAACCTAGAAACCCCCCTCCTACCGTCCATGGCAGACGGAATTGAAAACTAACAAAGAAAGGTCTGTTTTTATGGTGGCTGGTTGAGGAGGAATTCCAGATGAGGATTGTGCGGTAATTTTCGAGTAGGTGTTTTTATAGCCTACTATAGTAAACACTGCTAAGTGGGAACACGTTTAGGTTTGGTATGTGTGAACTGATTTGCAATAAATTTAGCGCGTGGTAATTTGGAATGTGACGGGAAACAAGCTCAAGATTTATTGAAGGTTTTAGTTCCCAAGCACGGAACACTTTATGGTTTTTAGAAACTGTGTGGGATGGCGTACGTGGGCCTGCATTCTCGGATGTGTGTACGTGTGTGTCCACAATTACTACAGGGTCGGGGCCATGACCGATGACGATGTTGTGGTGGACATGACGGCCGCTGCTATGGTGGCGGCCTCGGCGGCTGCCGATGGGTGGCCGCCAAGGCGGCCGCCGGCAGCAGCTGCCTTCGGGCAGCCATGGCGGAGCGTAGTGGGTAGCACGCTTTTGTGCGCGGGAACGGGCTCATCGAGCAGACGCGTGGCCCCGCCTCTATGAGAGGTGGGCCCTGCCTTTGAGGGAAATGTGAAAATTAACGTAAAACTAAGTTTTTTTAGAAATCTGTAAAAGGTTTGTAAATTCCAATCTCAATAACAAACATAACATTTAATTATTCATGCGGTATAAACATTATACATAGAAACTACGTAAATTACGTTTCATAATTGTTCGAATATACATAAAAAAAATGTTCGCGCAATTTATAAAAATATAAATATATGTCAGTATAATTAAAACTCAGTATTAGCAACAAGTGTATACTTTTTCTCTATTATTTAATACTTTTGATGACAATATTAGCAACTGGTGTAATTTACTACTCCCTCCATCCCAAATTAAGTGACTCAAAAATGACTCAAGTTTGTACTAACTTTAGTACAAAGTTGAGTCATTTTTGAGTCACTTATTTTGGGACGGAGGGAGTATATTTTTATTGGCTAGGAGGTGCTGTGGGTGCAGGTTTGATTAGACGGGACGCGTGCGAGCAATCCACCGCGCAGGCTCAAAGGGACGCGTGCGAGCAGTCCGCCGCGCAGGCGCAGCTGGCTCACCAGGAATCAAGCCCTTTGACCTCAGACCTCCACCCACAGCCCTATTCTGTCCCAAGTTCTCAATTAACACTCCACCTTCTCCTCCGGTCTTATTTATAAGGGCCGCCGCCAAGGATCGCCTCCTTTTTTGATGGACGATGAGGCGGCCAACAAGCGGGGGCGGGTCGAGGCTAAACCACACAAGCCTTCGACGAGCGTGGACTTCATCAGCAGCATCCCCGACGAGATGTTGGTAACCATCATGTCCCTCCTCCCCATCAAATCTGCCATGCAGACCACCATCCTCTCCAAGCGGTGGCACCCCCTATGGCACCCCACCCCCATAGACCTCCTCGACAACGACGAGCTCTGCAGCGGGGATCGCAAACGCTTGGACGCATTGTCCCACATCCTCGGCACGCACACAGAGCCAGTCATGCCTTACCATCGGCACTTTCTGTTCCAACTGCAAGGCTAAACCCAAGTTTCACGAGTGGTTCTTATCCCCCGCCTTAGATCAGCTCGAGGAGCTCAAATTTGTTGCTGGACATGGGCGCTCGCTGCCTCCGTCTGTCCTCCACCTTACACCCACGCTGCGCCACGCTACGTTCATGCGGTGCCTTTTCCCCAAGATTAATGTCGCGCATGCTCTTCTCTCCCTAAACTAAAGCACCTCGAAGGAGGATTTGGAGCGCCTGCTCGGCGGCTGTACAACACTCGAGTACCTTCGTCTTCAGATGATGTTTGGGTTCAATAGCCTCCACATCGCTACGATGAATCTACGTACGCTTTATGTGCATGGCTGGTGCCGCAACACACTATCAGTTGGGGAGTTTCATGATATGGTCATTGAGAATGCGCCTTTCCTTGAGAGATTGTTTGTACTTGATAAAGAAGGTCAAACAAGAATCAGTGTTATTGACGCACCGAAATTGACAGTGTTGGGCTATTCGTGTGCTGAATTCTTCGAACTTGTTATAGTTGGATCCATACCCGTTCAGGTACAACAATCTTCTTCTCATTCTTATTATTGTACATCACATTTTATCTAGTTTTTGTTGATCTATGTTCGTCTGTCATCCAGAAAATGATTCCCACAGGCCTCGCATTGTCTCTGCGCATAGTGAAGATCTTGGCACTACAATCTATTGGCCCCGATCTGGATGAAGTTGTTAAGTTCCTTAGATGCTTTTTGTGCACGGAGAAGCTATACGTCGAGGTGATGTTCCTTTCTTGTTAATTGTTAACCACAACGGAGTTCAATTTGTTGGTACTTTTACCCACGATTACAATGACAGATGTACTATACTTTTTTTGAGATGTTAATCATGAATGATCGAAGATGGCATGTCAATCTATTAGTGTATTTTATAAATTATGCAAATCAAAGAGGCCCGTAGTGTTCAAAATTGCATCTAAGCACTAATATGTTGTCTTCGTTTGTAGATACAAGCAGGACTTGGAGTGGAAAAGGTGGCGCAATATAACAATCCCATCGAATGCCTTGAATTCCATCTCACGGAAATTACTTTGAACGAGTACCGAGGCAGCAACCCAGAGATTCAATTCGCCAGTTTCTTTGTTCAGAAAGCAAGGGTGCTCAAGGTAATGAGGTTTGCACTATATTTAGTGCGCCACAATGGATGGTTTACTGACAGCGGAGGCGTCTACAGCGGAATGGAAAAGGCTCTACAGAAGCTGATTTTCACTTTGGAAGTTCATATGACATATTATTCGGAAGCGATTCTATCGAGCCGATATATGACTTCTTGGTGGCTGATCCCTTTGCAGAAATATTTCATCCCATGGATCCAGAAGATTGGATTTGATTTCTAATAACAATTTGTACCTTGTAATCTTTGAATTTGGGCCTTGTAATGCTGAAATTTGAACCTTGTAATATTGCTGGTATTTGTGATACAATATTTCAAATTGCATTGTGTTCTTTTTTGTTTATGCAATCATGTTCTTATAAGTACATATGTTGTTGTTTTGTAGGCACAACATAGAGTTGTGCAGACCGAGAAAATCACAGTACACACGTACTAAACTACGAAACCCGTCGGTGATGATTTCATCAATCGCTGACAATTGTATACCAGCAAGCGTTTTCCCACAACGCACACATGTTATTAGCACCAATCGTCTGTGTTATTTCCGGTGTTCGCACACGATTCTGATTACTCACCTGTTTGCTGTACATCGCACACATCTTGGTATGCCGAACCATTTGTGTTCTACTGTATCATCGCACATAGTTTATCCGAGTGAACTGTATGCCATACTTCGCACACGTATGTAGATTTGTTAACCGATTCTATTATGTTCGCTAATCACAAACGGTTCATAAGAACAAACTGTCTGCCATAGATCGCACACGCAACTATTTTCTGAATCGTATTTGATGGATCCACCATCGCACATAGTTCGTGTCATTAGAGACGGAGCTTGAACTATACCGTTTGTGATTCATGCATCGCACACAGTTTCGTCGATGGGTCTCTGATTGATGTGTCGTCTTTGGACAATCCTGCAGTAGTGCACAGTTAAGGTAAGGAGGAATTCCTCAAACTCCTCAGGTCTAGGCTTATTTAAATCCCCATCAGAGGGAATCAAACATATTTGACAGAACTCAGTGGGTGGCATTTCATAATTTTCAGCATATAGATCAAAGCGTGCCATGGGAATATCGAGCCTATTCATGAAATAGAAATTTTGCACAAAGGAATTTGTAAGGAGGTAATATTGATTAGACTCATCTGCGAGGAAGTTGGTCAGCCCGGCATTCGCAATAAACTACATGAACTCTTGGTAGAAACGTACTTCGTTCATGAAGGCATTATGTGGCCATTCTTATGGCCGAACTTCCGTGTTACGAAAGATGTTGATATCCCGATCTTGGGCACTCCCAACAATTCCCTTGGGACTTCAGCTCGAAGAACCTCTCCTAAAGATATTCATTTTCCTAGGAACACATTTCTAAAAAAATTGGACCACAAAATTATGTTAACAAAACTTTGTAAGATTGGTAACAACTACTCATAGGGATACCTATAGGCCATATTAAGCATTCAAACTACTTGGAACTCAAAGAATTAGACATGCAAGCTCATTTTCAGTAGCACCAAGAGCAACAAAATATGCAAAATATAACCCAGTAAAGAAAAAATTAATTGGAGCAATGGAGGAGTCACATACCAAGGGTCAATCCCTCAAAACAGTTTCGGAAATGGAGCTCCGAGCAAAGAGATCGAAAATCTCAAGTTTGGGAGGAAGAACACGAGGGAGAGAGCAACCAGGATTTTTTTTCTAGAGGCAAGAGATGAATGAAGTGGGTTGAATGGATAAGTGAGGGGGTCCATGTAGGGCGCCCAGGGCATCTAGGCGCGCCCCAGGTGGGGTGGAGTGCCCTGTTGCCTTGGCAGCAATAGGTGCACCCCCTGGGTGTTTTCAGCTCCAAAAATTCTTAAATATTCCAAAAAAATCATGTAGAAATTTTTCAACATTTTGAGCACTTTTATTTTGGGTCATTTTTTATTACACGGATAATCAGAAAACAGGATAATCATGGCATTTTATTTTATTTAAACTATAAATAACAAAGAGTAAACTATGGATACAGAGGGTTGTGCTTACTAAATTCATCGACCCCATGCCTCTCAAAAAGGATCCATTAATAAGGCTGACCAAGTCTTATTAACAACCATTTTCGATTGACATGAAACCGAAGAATGTTCGTATAACACTAGGTTACCTCAATGGGGATTTGCATCTCCCCAACAATAAGAATATCATACTTCTTCTTTGCTGTAGGAAGAGGAAATTTAAACTCCCTAATAGTAATTGTGGGCACTTTCTCAACAAAATTAATATTATTAACCACAACTTGTTTCTTCGGAAAGTATACCGTGTGCTGATTCCCATTAACATGAAATGTAACATTGCTTTTGTTGCAATCAATAACAGCCCCTACAATATTTAAAAAGGGTCTACCAAGGATAATCGACATGTTGTTGTCCTCAGGCATCTCAAGAATAACAAAATCTGTCAAAATAGTAGCATTTGCAACAACAACGGGAACATCCTCACAAATTCGAATATGTATCTTTCTTTTATTAGTGACAATATCTTTCATATATTTTGCATAAGGAGGCATCTTTAGAATATCAGTCAAACATGTGCGCAAGAAGACTGGCCTAAGCATTTCAACAAAGCCCTCAAAATCTTCCTCGCCCCTGTTTTTAGAAGTCTTGTGAGGGAATGACATGGTTTCTGAACCCATGCTCTCTTTCTTTACCTTGTTTTCTAGCAATTGAATCTCTCTTATCATAACATTTATTCTTAGGTGGGTTATCAAGATCAGCAGGAGGTTCTATTTCTACATCGTTATCACATTCTTTATCATTATCTGGTTGAGCATCATCCTTTTCACTATCACTAGGTGAATGTTCATTACCAGATTGTGTCTCAACATTAGAAATAGAAACATCATTATGACTTTCAAGAGGTTTCTCTACCAAAGACTCACTAGAACCAGGAAAAGTCCTATCATATTTCTTTTTTTTCTTCTTAGATGGACTAGGTGTATCCTTATTAATATTTTGAGAGTCTTGTTCAATTCTTTTAGGATGTCCTACAGGATAAAGGGGTTCTTGTGTCATTCTACCCCCTCTAGTCACAACTCTAATAGCATGATCATCTAGTTTAATATTCATTTTAGAAAGCAAATCATTTTCCGACTTAGCAACTTGTTCTAACTGAGTTTGGACCATGGATGAGTGTTTACCTAAACCCTTAACATCATTAGCAATTCTAAACATCAAGTCACTCAATCAATCAATCATCATAGCATTTTGTTGTAATTGATCCTTAACATATTTATTAAAATGTTCTTGCTTAACAATGTAATTATCAAATTCATCCATGCATTGACTTGGAGTATTAGTATAAGGTATACCACTTTCATCAAATCTACGGATAGAATTTACCTCCACTACCTGTGTAGGGATATCAAGTCCATGCATTTCTTCAATAGTTGGTAAATTCTTGACATCTTCAGATTTAATACCCTTTTCTTTCGTAGATCTCTTGGCTTCTTGCATATCTTTTGGACTGAGGAATAGAATACATCTCTTCTTCCGAATAGGTTCCGGCGGTGGTTCGGGAAGTGTCCAATCATTAGAATTTTTTAAAATATTATTCAATAGTTCTTCAGCCCGACCAATGGTTCGATCCCCGAAAACACAACCAGCACAACTATCCAAGTAGACCCTAGAAGCATTGGTTAGTCCATTATAAGATACCAAGTATTTAATTTTCCTTTACAGGATGATCAGGCAAAGCTTTAAGTAGGTGGAGAAGCCTCACCCAAGCTTGAGGGAGATTCTCTTCTTCAATTTGCACAAAGTTAAATATTTCCTGTAAAGCAACTTGTTTCTTATGAGCAGGAAAATATTTTTTAGTAAAGTAATATATCATATCCTGGGGCTACGCACACAACCAGGAGCAAGTGAACGGAACCAATTCTTAGCATCACCATTTAGTGAGAAAGGAAAAATCTTAAATATATAAAAGTAGTGAATCTTTTTCTCATGAGCAAACAAGGTGGCAATATCATGCAATTTAGTAAGGTGTTCCACAACAGTTTCAGTTTCATAACCATGAAAAGGATCAAATTCTACTATAGGAATCAGCTCAGGATCAACAGAGAATTCATAATCCTCATCAGTAACACATATAGGAGAGGTAGCAAATTTAGAATCATGTTTCATTTTCTCCATCATAGATTTTTCTTTTAGTTTACATAGCAATTTCTTTAAATCATCCCTATCATTACAAGCGAGAAAGTCTCTAGCTATCTCCCCATCCATAAAATAACCATCATGTACTTCAGTCATATCATATCTATTAGGAGAGATATGCATAATAGGTGAATCAAGGTTCTCATCAACTTCAACATTTTCAATTTCTCTAGACTTAGAAATATGAGCATCAAGCAAATCACCTAGTGGCACATGTTCAGTTTCATCTAGCATAGTAGTAGCATCATCATAATTTTCATTCAAAATAGAAGTAGCATCATCAATTACTTGTGACATATTAGATTGAATAGCACGTGGCGGTGTTGCAAGCTTACTTAGAGCAGAAGGTGAATCAAGTGCAGAGCTAGATGGCAGTTCCTTACATGCCCTCGTTCGAGAGGGTACAATCTTGATTTTAGCATCTTTCAGATTCTTCATAATGACAATAGATATCCTTGGTGAACATAATAAATAGATCTATGCTCGTCGGCAATGGTGCTAGAAAAAGGTCTTGATAACCCACAAGTATAGGGGATCACAACAGTCTTCAAGGGTAGTATTTCACCAAATTTATTGATTCAACACAAGAGGAGCCAAAGAATATTTATTGGTCTTAGCAGTTGAGTTGTCAATTCACCCACACCTGGATTTCTTTCTGCAACAAAGTTTCTAGTAGCACAGTAACAATAGCAATGGATATAACGGAACTTAGCAGTTCATAGTAATTGTAACAGTAGCGGTAGCAAAAGTAACTTAACGGAAACCAATAAGCGAAAAGCATAGGCCATGGATCAGTGATGGATTGATATGGATGCCATTCATCATATAACTGTTACACACTAGAGCAACATAGAACTAGCTCCAATTCATCAATATAATGTAGGCATGTATTCCGCATATAGTCATATGTGCTTATAATAAGAACTTGCATGACATCTTTTGTCCTATCCTCCCGTGGCAGAGGGGTCCAAATGGAAACTACGGGATATTAATGCCTCCTTTTAATAGAGAACCGGAACAAACCATTAACACATAGTGAATACATGAACTCCTCAAACTATGGTCATCACCGGAAAGAATCCCAATTGTTGTCACCTTGGGGTATGCGGATCATAACACGTAATAGGTGCATACAACTTGCAATATAGGATCTAAAACACTCTCATATTCATGGAAACATAATAGGTTCAGATATGAAATCATGGCACTCGGGCCCTAGTGACAAGCATTAAGCATAGCAAAGTCATAGCAACATCAATCTCAGAACATAGTGGATACTAGGGATCAAGCCCTATCAAAATAACTCGATTACATGATAAATCTAATCCAATCCCATCACCATCCAGCAAGCCTACAAAGGAATTACTCACTCCCGGTGGTGAGCATCATGGAATTGTTGATGGAGAAGGGTTGGTGATGACGACGGCGACGATCTCCACTCTTCAGATCCCCAAACGGACTCCAGATCAGCCCTCCCGAGGAAGAACAGGAGGTGGGGACGGCTTCGTCTCGTAAAACGTGATGAAAACTTCTCTCTTTTATTTTTCTTGGGAAATAGGAATTTATAGGACTGGAATTAGGGTCTGCGGGGCTATGTGGGCTTCCCAAGGCAAGAGGGCGCGCCCTATTGCCTTGGCAGCCACTGGTGCCCCCCTGCGGTGGTTCTTCGCTCCAATATTCATTATATATTCCAGAAAAAATCTCCAAAAAGTTTCGTCCAATTCCGAGAACTTTTATTTCTGCACAAAAATAACATCATGGTAGTTCTGCTGAAAAAGCTTCAGTCCGGGTTAGTTTCATTCAAATCATGCAAATTATAGTCCAAAATAAGAGCAAAAGTGTTTGGAAAAGTAGATACGTTGGAGATGTATCACCATCACGGTAGTACATGATGTACACACAAAGAAGTACCATACAAGCAGTACTACCGTGGATACTAGCGGTACTACCGCTTGGTAAAAACAGTAATGCCAGAACCGAACAAAAGAATCAAGTAAGACTAAAACTGTCATAACTTGTGCAGACAAATTTCGAAATCAGCAAACTCAAGCTTCTTGGATAGATTAAGAACTATCAATGGAGAAGAAATGCCAATAGGATAAGGAAGAGAACCTTCCCCAAATATGAACTAGCAAAATTTCAAGATGATTCGTAGCAACTCCATTTTCAATGAACTTGAGTTTGCCAAGAAGATAGGCACAAACTCTAAAACCGCACATGGAAAAAAAATAAAATAAGAACCAATAAAGATGATACCAAGGATGCAATGGTTTGAGCTCTCTACAAAAAATCATAGGACCTCTTTGTGCATATAGGCAAGCTTCAAGCATATGATCTCTTCGTGATGCTCCTCTTGAACCTGCACACCACACCCTTGATAACAAACACCACTTGATGCCATTCTATCTTGGACTATATGAAATTTTCATTTTGATGCAAGCCCATGGAAACATACCTAACCCCGCATAGAAACACCAAACACATAAATCATGGGTTAGTTCACAAAGTGTAATGGACAATGCTTACCATACCGTGAGATCACATGATCCCACTTGGCACATATTATATGCTTTGTGTGTTGATCAACTAGAATCCACTCTTAGCACTTTGTCTTGATCAACCTTGTATCTTGTATTGAAGGTGTAGGACCGAAAGTATGTCTAGAGGGGGGGTTATTAGACTACTTGACCAAATAAAAATCTACTTTTTCCCAATTTTAACTGTTGGCAGATTTTAGCATTGATAGCAAGTCAAGCGCACCCTACACATGCATGTCTAATAGTATAGCAGCGGAAAGTAACAACAAGCATGTATATAGTAGAGGAAGGGTAGGAAGATCAAACGCAATTTGTAGACACGAAGATTTTTCCCGTGGTTTCGATAGGTGGTGCTATCGTACGTCCATGTTTATGGAGTCTTCAACCCACGGCGGGTAACGGGCGCGAGAGTCCACGGAGGGCTCCACCCATAAGGGTCCACGAAGTAGCAACCTTGACTATTCCATAACGGCTTCCGTCCACGAAGGACTAGCCTCACTATGGGTAGATCTTCACGAAGTAGGCGATCTCCTTGCACATACAAACTTCTTGGTTCAACTCCACAACACGAAGTAGGAGGCTCCCAAGCGGCACCTAACCAATCTAGGAGGCACCACCCTCCAAAAGGTAATAGGCTCGGCAATGTCGATGAACTCCTTGCTCTTGTGCTTCAAGATGATAGACTCCTCAACACACAATCACTCTCTCACAGATTTGGCTATGGTGGAAGAGATTGATTTGGTGGAAATCAACATGGGGAGGCTAGAGATCAAGATTCATATGGTTGGAATGGAATAGCTTGATCTCAACACATGAGTAGGTGGTTCTCTCTCAGAAAACTGGATGGGGCAAGTATGGAATAGTTCTGAGTGCTTCTCTTTCGAGTGGGTGGTGGTGAAGGGGTATATATAGGCATCTCCAAAAATCCAACCGTTACACCTAAAGTGACCAACTCGGTGACACCGATGTGTGAATCTTGGTGGTACCGAGTTGCTTCAAAGGTAGCAACTTTTGAATCTCAGTGAGACCGATATATAAAACTCGGTGGTACCGATCAAGTGACCAACGGTCAGATTGCCCAATCTTGGTGACACCGATCCAGCAAACTCGGTGGTACCGATTTTGTGAATCGAGGTAACAGAAAGTTGGCAACCCAAACTCGGTGGCACCGAAGTGGAATCGGTTGCACCGATGTGCTAGGGTTTGGCATGGGTCTGTCTAAGTTTGGAAATCGGTGGCACCGAGTGGAAAGTGTTGGTTGCACCGATTTTGGATATTTGACTTTCGACAGACTTTTGTGGAAGAGCTTGTGGGTGTTTTTGGTGACTATCACTTGTGCACGTATGAGCATTTTGTTCTCCAACAATACCTTACCCCCTTTTAATAGTATTGGCTTTCCTATGGACTCAAAGTGATTTCTCACAAAGTAAAATGTAGAGTCCTCTTGCTTGAAGCTTTGCCAATCCATTTCCTTGCATCTTCGGGTTATCCACAATTCTTTTGCCATCCCTATCATTGAACTTTTCCTAAAATATGCTTAGTGGAAACATTAGTTCAATGGCATATATGTTGTTATTAATTACCAAAACCACCGAGGGAGCAAATGTGCTTTCAATCTCCCCCTTTTTGGTAATTTATGACAACATATAGATCAAAGCTTCGACATATGATATAATCAATGAATATAATCGTCGCTTTGAGAAGTATGTGATAAGAAAGAGCTCCCCCTAAATTTGTGCATTATTTTGAATTTGTGTTTGAATGCAAATGCACAATCGATTAGGTACATAGGGCACTCTTTCATGTCACATACAACTTGGTGGTGTGCGAGAATAATTAGAATGAACATCATATCACAACACAATCAAGAAAAAGGTGAATGATCATCTCATAAGCAACATGATGATAGGAGATAGTAGCAACACACATTAAGCGTATGATCAAACACCAACAAACTTTTAACACAAGCAATCAAAAGACCAAAAGACCAATTGTTTTTGAAAACACGATAAAAACCAATGCTCTCTCACTCGAAGCATAAAGATCTATATACACCTCTCCCCCTTTGGCAACAAGTTACCAAAAAGTTCAAAGGTATATATCTAATTGTTCTTGGGCTGATCTCCTCCGGTAGTTGATGTAGGAGTCGAGAGAACCGCGTCGGCAAAGACCTGTGCTGAAGTCATGGATGGAGTTGGAGTGGCAACTGGAGGTACTGGAGTTGATGGAGCTGAGGAGGCTGTAGCAGGTGCTGATGAAGAAGGCCTCAACTCTGGAACTGGCACCGTGGCTGATCTGGCCTGGGTAGTGAAGTGAGTGCCTGTCCTGAGAGGAGTGTCATCCTCATGATCTGAAGTGTCGGGACTGGGCACGCTATCAACTTCCTTCTTCAGCTCATTCACTGTCTTTGTCAGCCCATCCACTTTGTCATTGAGGGTCTTGATCCTATTCTCAAAGATCCTCACAAGACTGTTTTGATTCTCCAGTATGTCCTTGATGTCCTTCTGCATGCCTTGAATGGTTGAGATCAAGAGATCCATTTGCTCATTCCTGGATCTAGGGACCTGAGCACTACTAGCTCTAGCTGCCTCTGCCTCTGCCTGTGCTTGAGCTGCAGCTGATGTGGGATGTTCTGGGTCCATCACCACAATGTTGTCCTCTAAATCTGGCTGTAGGGGCAAATGGGGTCTGTCCAGAGCAAAGATGTGCTTCTCCAGCTTGGAGTTGATGAGCGTCTAAATGTAGGGTGCATAGCAGCATGAGCGCTTCTGATCAGCAGCAACCCTCTTCACTGTCTCCACAATCAGATCCATCACCCTTATCCTGGTGTGTCTATCCAGATGGATCAGCATGTTGATAGAACAGCCTCTGATCATCTTGTCATCTCCAGACTTAGGCATCAAAGTGTGCCTCAAGATGGTGTTCATGGTGCAGAGGCCAGCCTGGAGGAAGTAAATGGATCCTAACTTGTGAGATTTCAAGTTAGCAGCAGGGATCTCATTGTACATATTCTTCATAGCATCATGGCTCTCCTTGGATTCAGAGTAGACATCCAAGTCACCATCTTCCACCTCTGGAACTCCTAAGATGGTAGCCCATTCCTCAACAGAAGACTCATATCTTGCTCCTTCAGTCATCCATACAATTCTACCATCTCCATAGAAGTGAGCAGTGGAGTAGAATTGCATGAGCATCTCATCATTCCATGCAGTGAATTCTTTGCCAACAAATTTATCTAGGCCAATGCAATGAAAATTGTCTTGAACATTTGGAAAGTGATCTTCATTTGCCTTGATGTACTTCCAGTCAACGTATCTCATGTCACTCACAGCTGGGCTCTTGTCAAGCAAGATTGTCTCATAGAAATCTTGTTGCTCCTTCGTGTAGAACATGTAGTCCACAGTTATTTTCCTCCTTTGAGCATATGGATAAATTGCTCTCCATTCCCTCAAACCGGAATCCTTCCTCTTCTTCATATCTTCAGCAAGCAGGTGGCTGGCATTGTGCTCTGGAAGGTGTGGTCTGAGCTTCATCAAAGCAGTCATGTCATCATCATCCTTAGCTTCCCTGAAAGTGGAAGTCTTGTTCTTGGAAGAAGCTGGAATGTCTCTGGAGAACATCTTGGGTTTGTCAGCAGCAGCAGCCTTCTTAGGAGCAGATTTGGTGCTCTTGGAAGTGGTATCCTTAGGCATAGGATCTGCCATAAGCTTCTTCTTCTTCTAGGGAGGGGCATTTGCAGCTGGCTCTACCTCCTCCTCTTCAGCAGCAGCCTCCTCTGGATCCTCAAACATAGAGGTTTGCCTGCCAGTGACATAGACAATCCTTTTTCCGGCATGCTTCTTCTCTCCTGCCTTCTTGGGCAATGACCTCTTTGGGGGCTCAATGGTCATGGTATCCCTAGCACTCTCAGGTGCTCTCATAGCCTCTGGAGGGGCATATGTCTTGCTGATAGTTCTCCTGGAAGAGGTGGCTTCATTTGCAGACTTCCTGGCAGCTTTGTCTTGCTTCTTGGCAAGAACTTCCTTTGGAACAAAATCAGAATCCTCCTCATCTAAATTCAGCTTCTTCCTGGCCCTAGTAGCAGCCTTGGGCAACCCATGAGAACTGGGGGTGCCTGGATCTGAAGAGGAACTAGACTCAGGACTAGTGCCTGAACTCATGACAATATTCTCCTCTCTGAAATTGTTCTCACTGTCATCTGAAGCAGACATCTCTGACCCTGTGAATAGAGTGTAGAAGAGTAGAAGAAGATAAGTCATCACAAAATGCAGCTATTTTTGAAAGTTTGAACAGAAAAATCTTAGATGTAGTTCACAGAAAAAAGGAATTTCGGTGTCACCGAGTCAAAACTTTCGGTGCTGCCGAGACTCACAATACCCTTAACAGAAACTTGGTAGCAGTTTCGATCTAACCAAAAACTGCTACTCGGTTTCACCGAGTACTGTCCTCAGTAGCACAAAAATAAAATCGGTAGAGCCAATTTTTCTGACTCGGTATCACCGAGATGCGATTTTGCGGGCAACTAAACCTAAAAAAATTCGGTTCGCTAATCTAATGAGATTTCCAGTGGATGGAGAGGTTTGCAAACGGTGGATTATCGATGGAATAAACTTCAATGCGCAAGAATCGGACGGGGAGCGCAAAGAAAGTCCGGATCCATACCCTAACTTGGCGACGGATCTGCTACGGCGGCAACGGGGGTGATGTTTCCGTCGGCGGCGGCGATTCCCAGCGGCGGAGACGCACGGGGAAGCAAAGGCGACGACCATGGGTCACGAATCGGGAGCGTAGGGTTTTGGAGGGGGCGACGGTTTGAAGGAATTTTCAAAGGTCGGGTCCGCCTCTTATATACCCTCGGCTGTCGGTGACACCGATTCTAAATTTTCGGTGTCACCGAGTTCCTCAACTGTCAGCTGACAGGGAAACTCGATGTAACCGAGAATATGGAATCGGTGGTACCGAGATAGAAAACTAGATCAACCCTAGGCATTCGGTGAGACCGAGATTTTTGAGTTGGTTCCACCGAGATGCACTTGGGAGGTTTTAATGGTCAGTCCTTTGTCGATACGGAACTCCGAGTGCTCCTCACACAGAGGGATCGAAAAGTCCTTGTTCAAAGTTTGTGATGCAGCATGAATAGAATATGAGGTGAGAAAGCATAGATAGCTAGAGAGTGGTCCTAGGCATTCTTGTCCATCCAATTGGCAAAAGAGAAAACAAAAACCAAATAGCAACAATTGGACGTCCTCGAATGGATAACTAAATGCAGATCAACATGCTCACACAATAAGATGTCGAATGAAACCATGGCAAACATGCACATACATACTAGCATCTAACAAGCATTTTGGCGATGACGCAGTCATTTATATATGAGTATATTGACTTAGGAGCCAAGTAAGAATACTTGATCATAGGTCATACTCATCGTTTAAGCACAAGTGGGGTTACCACTTTTACATAAAGCATTTAATGTTTTCACATACTATGAGATGCTTTGACTCAAGTCTTAGAGTAAAGCGCCCCCTTGATGTGACGTCCCCCCATAGGAGGGATAAACTAACCTTGGGTTTTGTCGATGAAGACTTCATGTTGGTGAGGTAGTGGTGGTTGCTCAAGGTTGATGAAGATCACCATGAGTTGGGAGCATCCTTGTTGTTTCCTTACTCTTCTCACCTACATGGGTTAGTCCCAGCGCACAAGAGACAAATACAAGGATATCTATGGACATGGAGTGCAAAGCATACATGATGATGTCCATGGATTTGTTGATTACCTTGTCCCTTGCTTACCTTTGAGGGAATGTGTGACTCCTTGAACTATTGCATAGAGTTGATGTTGATTGCAAATAGTTCTTGCCAATAATGAATGTGAGTGAATTTCATTGGCGGAGTCACCCCTCAAGAACTTTCTAGTTCTTCTTCTTGGGGACCCACATCAACTTGATGGGGATCCTTGGTGTTGAAGTAGCCCTTGTAGAAGTTGAGCTTGAAGTAGCCTTGGGAACCCACTCCACCAAAGCTAGGGATTCATCTTCATATGAGTCAATGTCCTCTTGAAGCTTGTTCTTGCCCTTGAGCTTGTGGTCTTGTGGTGGAAGGTCATCTTGAGTGTTTGTTCCCTTGGGAAGAGTATTTTCATATTTCTCCTTTTGAGGAACAAACTTGGGCTTGGGGTATTGACCTTCTTCCCATTCAACTCCATTAGCGTTGAAGTAGCCAATGCCATGGTTCTTCCGGTATCCTCCGTGCTTGCCTACAATTTCCTCAAATTGCTTACAACCGGCAAGACTTTTGTAGATACCTTTCTCTATAATTCCTTTCAATAAAGCATTTTCTTGCTCAAGTGTAACTTGGCTAAGAGAATCATCATTAGTGGAATCAATAGAACTACTAGAAGCAACATCATTAGGTTTGACATTTTTATTGTTGCTACTAGATGAAAAACCTTTCTTGCCTTTGTTACTAGTTTGTCTAGATTTAACTTGTGGCATGAATGTAGACAAGAGTAGTCGTTTGGCTAGATAAGATGAAGTCTTCTTTCGGAGATCATCATTGATAGCTTTAAGAAACTCATGCTCTTGCTCCAAGTTGAGCTTCTCGAAGCGTAGCTTCTCATGAGTCCTTACAAGCTCTCTATGATCTTCGAGAGTAGATTCATGGGCTAACTTAGGAGTGTTCAATTCTTTAGTTAGTTGTTCTATTTTCATCTTATCATCATCAAATGACTTATCTTGACTAGCATGAGAATTATCAATTTCATTATCACTAGTTTCATCAAAGTGCAAGTCGTCATCACAAAGAAAATCATCTTCATTACTATTGAAATCAAGATACTCGGGGTGTTATACCTTGGGGCCTTTAGCCATGAAGCAACTTCCACTCCCTTCATTTGGTGTATCAAATAGTTCATAGGAGTTGGTAGTCACTAGTGCAAGTCCGGCAACACCTTCATCTTGACTATAGTCGGAGTTGGAGTGATAGCTTCTCTCGGAGTTGTTGTCGGAGTCGGAGCCGGAAACCCATTCACCAACATGATCTTGATGTTTTCTTCTTGTGTAGCTCTTGGTGTCCTTCTTCTCCGAATCGCTACTTCTCCTTGAGGGTCTTCGTTCATAACGATCATCTCTACTCCTTCTCTCTCTTTGAGGTGATTCATTCCTTGAGCTTCGTCTTCTAGGTGACTCTTCTCTTCGTTTGTAGGGAGCCATGCACTCATTGGAGTAGTGTAAGGGCTTCCCACAATTGTAGCAATTGCGGTCACGACTTGACGAACGCTTCTCTTCATATCTTGAGTTGGAGCTTCGTTCTTTGCCTCTATTCTTGTAGAACTTGTTGAATTTCTTGACCATGAGGCTTATCTCTTCATTGGTGACAAGGTTGTCGCTTGAAGTTGCGGGAGCATCACTTGTGGCTTTGTAAGCACCGCTAGATGTAACACCCTGGTTTTCGCTCCTAGATATTTCCTTCGCGGGATTTGACTCCCGTCTTTTTTCTCAGTGTTATTGGATTTTCTCTAGCTCTTGGGTATATGAAGATGGTCATTTAGCCTTGCTTTTCCTATCTGATCAGAGATTCTCCCCAGTCCAACCTTGCCACCCAAGATCTATCTCCGGACTTTGCCATCGAAACCATGCCTTCCGAGTCACCGGAAGGGTAACCCTGATCCTTGAAGTTACAAAGGAACCCCAATTTCCTTTGATCTGCTGACTCCCAAACTTCTCCCAGTGATCATCCTATCCTTATAAACCCTGGATATGCAAAAATATTGCCAGGTCATTTGCAATATTTATCATTTATAATTAATTCCTTTTTCTACCAGTTAAAGGAATTAAATCCAGGAAAATATCCATCCATCTCCAAAGTTCATGAAAACTTGTGGAGATATTCTTTGTGACCATATTGAGCTCCCATAAAATATTGGCCATAATTAAATAGGGGAAATTGCCTTTTCCTATTTAATGCCAATATTGCATTTTGGGCCCTTTCTAAAGGAACTACCATTTTGGTAAGACAGGAAAAATCCCAAATAATTTGTGGAGCTTCTCCTATCCATATCTCCACTATTTCCACCAAGAACCCAAGTTCCATAGTTTAAATTTTGAGCACAACATCAATTTGCAAATTCTGTCCAGTTGGGCAATTTGCAAAGGAAGTGCTTGAACCCTTGATCTATTTGAGCTGAAACTTTTCATGGTGGTTAACATTGTTAAATCACTCATGGAAACCAAAAACCAGCTCAATCCCTATATCCATTCTCCCATAGCATTTTTCCTAAGTTTCTGTCGATTTGGAACCTCTGTGAAGGAAGTATCACTTTCGTATTCTCAACTGAGCTGAAACTTTTCCAGTATCTCCATATATTCAAATCATCACCCTCCACCAAACTTCAGCCAAATCCATTTAGCCATGCTTCCCCAGCATCCTCATTTCCATTTCTGGCCAGTTTGCAAGTTTGCAAAGGAAGTGCCAGCTAGGCTTGCCCAATTGTGCTGAATCTTGGCCAAGATAATAACCCTAGTGAGTGATCAACCTCTGCCAAGCATCATGCCAAGAGGTGCACTGTGGTGGCCACACTACAGCACAAACATCTTGCTGTAGGTTGCTGTTTGACCAAGGTGCGTCCACATCAGAACTCTTCCGTGCCATCCAGCTGTGCAAGTCAACTACTTGAGGATTGTAGAACCCCCCAGACATCTTTTGGCATCGAGCAGGGCGTGGCACTGTCGTGGCCATGCGGTGACCAAGGACAGAGCGCGCAAAACCAGCGCCCTGTGCACTGGAGCCTTCGGGAGCCGTCTCCAGCAAGCCCCGGCTTGTCCGGCAGCGCCGACGAGCGCCCCACCGCACCCGTCGATCGGCTTGAGCCTTCTCCCCCTTCTCTCGCTTCCTCCTCGCGCCACGGCGATCGCTGCCAAGGTACTGTCCCACCCGTGACCCATGTCTTCTCCCTCCGCGAGCTCTTACGAAGCCACTGCCGGCTTCTTCCCTCTCCCAGAGACCTTGCCGACATCTCCTTTTGCGCCACCACCACCCAGAGCACCTCCCCGCCTCCATTTTACCCCGGGGAAGGCCACGGCCTTCATCCCAAGTCCGCCTCTACCGCCGCCCATGGCCGCCCAGGTAGTCGCCGCTCCGTTCCTCCTCGACGTCCGCATCCGACCGGAATGGATGCGGCATTCTCTTCCAAGCTCGCCGGTGCCCGGAGCTCCGTCAGGGGTGCCCTGTGATGCCGGGAGTCGTCGCCGGCGCGCGTCGGCCTCGCCTCTCCGCTGCCCAGGCGCGAGGTGGAAGAAGAAACGAGGAGGAAAGAGTCAACGGTCGTGGGGCCAGCCCGTCAGCCAGACTACGCTGTTGACCCCGGGCCCGCGGTGACTTAAGTGGAGGCGGCTTTTAAAAACACACTTTCCTGTTTTGAAAGCTTACTCTGGCGTAGTTCTCGGCCTGAATACGTTTTCTCTGCAGAGAAGGCATATTTTCAAAAATGCATCTTCTATTTATCTCCACCAGCCGAAACCACTAAATTGTGGACGTTCGCCCGTTAAGAGCTACAGTGGACACTATTTTGTCCACTTTTCTGCCTAACGAATGAACGGCCACAACTTTTCACTTGTAACTCTGATTCAGGTGAAACCAATGCCCACGTCTTCAGCTCGTCGAGCCCGATCCGATGGTATCATTTTCATAATGTTTCGAAACTGTGAAAATAACCATTTTGCCCCTGCCCTCATTCAGCCCTCCGAGAAAGAACTGTTTCCGGCGATCCTTTCCGCGGACTCTCCGCACTTCTTCCTGGAGTATCCTTCACCCCCAGGCAAGCCGACCATCTGATATATGCCCTAAAGCATTGCTCTATGTTATTCTTGTGTGTTTAACCTAATAATGAAGTCCATGCTAGAACTACTTAAATTCCTGTTAGTTTGTATTCATCATTTACCTTACTTGATCATGTTTAGCATTACCGCGCTAATGACTCATTATGATGTTATATGAAGATAGGTTGTTATGTTTATGCAGCTATTACCTCATACATAGTTACCAGCAGGTCAAGTTTCTCATGATGGATATACCTGCCGGTTAAGTACTTGCTAAAACTGAACCAAGCCGGTTGATCTAGAGTCACCTGTCCGGACTTATCCGTGCAACCACCTTTGCCGGTATGGGACGGCCTTGACTTGGTCTGATTGCGTGTTCTTTTACCGGTACCACCAGACAGGGAAGGTTATGCGCGCGCGCTGCCCTGGCCCGGTAGGCGGCGATAACCTTGTGAGCCCAGTTGAGTTATTTACCGGCGTCCCCGTTTGGGACAGTTTAGTTGGCCACGACGGTGGCAGGTGTCACGGTGTGACACAGGGGCCACCCAGGGCTTGACTCCGGGGGAGAATGATTGTCGGTGGTACGGTGGAGGAGTCACGGGTTAGGCAGGTTTCGTTGGAGCAACACAGGTCCACCCGAATGGGATCACGAGGCCAGGTGCTCCATGGTGTGGGTAAAGTGCGCAACCTCTGCAGAGTGCAAAATCTATTCGAATAGCCGCGTCCACGGTATGGGACAGTCCGTCCAGGCCTCGCTAGGTGGTCAACCATAACAATGATAATAATGATGGAAGAACTTGTCTTATGCCCTGAAGTACTCAGTGGATCATGGATGTTCTGATGGTTGTAAGGCAACCCGGAAGAGAGTAAGCTATATCTGGTTAAGGTTTAGATTGGATCCTGAGATTATTCAGAGTATGGATTATTTACTAGATATGCTTTACTTTACTGAATTTTACTTTAGTGGCTATCTTGCTAGATAAACCTGTTATGACTTGATAATTGATATTGCTAGCTAGTGATGCTATGCCATGTGAATTAATGTTTCTCTAATAATAAATGCATGCTTGAATGCCATGGATTGCTTTGCTTGGTGTATATGTTAGTTGGTTTGCTTGTGAGTACATTCAAAAGTACTCAGCGGCCTTTAACATGGCCAGGTTCACATAAGGATCTGTTGTCCGTCGTCGAGGAGCCGGAGCGTTCGCGGGCTAGGATAGTAACCCAGTCAGATCCCTGTGGATTCGAGCCGCACCAAGACCATGCTGCCTTAGAAAGAGCTTTTCCGCTGCCATCACCCTTGTAATATATCATGTAAGACTTATATATCCATTAATAGAAATTCCTGTGTTCACGATACTTGTTGTAAACGTGCATGCCAGAGTGATTTCCTGGGCTGGTATGTGCGGCGACCGTCTGGCTACAGTGGTAATCAGGCGGGGCGCCACACTAGACTTGTTGTGAATCTCTTCTTTATCTTTGAGTGTCATCTCATGAGCAACAATCCTTCCAATGACTTCCGTAGGCTTGAGATCTTTGTAGTTGGGCATTGTCGGTGTCAAAACCGGCGGATCTCGGGTAGGGGGTCCCGAGCTGTGGGTCACTGATCGATGGGTAACAGGAGACAAGGGAGACGGTGTCTACCCAGGTTCGGGCCCTCCTATGGAGGTAAAACCCTACGTCCTGCTTTGTTTGTATTGATGATGGTGTATAGAGTACAGATTTGATCTACCACGAGATCGTATGTAGTGGTCTAAACCCTAAGAGCTATGCTAATATGATGATATGATCTATGATGATCTGATTTTCCCTAATGACTAGCCTGGCCTCGGCTTATATAACACACCAGAGGCCTAGGATAACAAGAGTCCTAGTCGGCTACGTCGGTGGAGAGGAGTCCTTGTCTTGATCACCAAGTCTTGTGGAATCTTCCTCGTATGCATCATGGGCTGTCCGAACTGGCCCATTAATGAACCGCCCTGGGGGTCCTCGGCCCGACCCACTGGTTGGGAGACGACGTGGTGAGTACCCCCTAGTCCAGGACACCGTCAGTATCCCCTTGAACTGGTGTTCAAGTTAGGGACGCTCCTCGGTTCTTCCGAACAGTTCTTTGTCTTCGGCCTTCAGTCTTGAAAACTGGTTCAATAAATCTTCCCATCACTGATCTTGAGGATCGCCGAGGTGAATCCGAAGAGTTCAAAAGTCGGGCATCCGAGGAGCCCCTTTAAGTTATCGGCCTGTATTAATGCCTTATTATTTTTACGCCACAACTCGGGTCCGAAGTGTTTCCCGTGTGGCGGTATCCTCTTGTGTCCGAGCTCCAACGCCGAACTGTATCCGAGGCGTCTTTCTGATCCCGAGCTCCAACGCTGGTCGGCATCCGAGGTGTCATAGGATACCTCGGTCTCTGAATATTTGAAGTAGTTCATCCGAGCTTAAATATCGGGATAGTCTTTTACGGAGCCTGTCGTTCGCATTCGAGGTTTATGCCGGACTGCTTCCGAAGTGTCTTCGATCTTGAGCTTTATGCCGGAATGCTTCCGAGCTCCAACGCCGGACCGCATCCGAGATCCAACGATGATCAGCGTCCGAGGTGTCATAAACTACCTCGGTCTTTAAAAGATTGAACGAATTCAGCCGACCTTAATACCGGAAATGCCCTCTATGGAGCCAACCACTTGCGCCCGAGCTTTATGCCGGACTGCTTCCGAGGTGGTGCACCACCCCGACCGCGGGCTGATTTTTTGTGGATATTTTCGATTGGTGCAATTTATTCTCTTCCAAGATATATAGCCAGTAGCCCTCAAGGTGCGTGTCGGTCTAAAACCTGAGATGCCCCTGAAGGAAAAAATAATAATCAAAATAAAACCACTAATCCCAGTAGCCCCTGAGACTTAGGTCGATTTGCAAAATCGGCCTGAGGATCAAGTTCTTGCTCGGCGGCATTCATTAGGGACGTAAATGCGGTACGCAGTAGTTTCCGAGACTCAGGTTGGGTGCGGCCGACCAACCTAAGGATCGAATCTCCTCAGAAACCGTATTGCACTTTGAATTTGCTGCATTGAATATGCAATGCAGTAGCCCCCGAGCCTTAATTTGGGCACGGGTGGTCGAATTAAGGATCGATATTTGTTTGACACAAACTTTCTGACGTTTGACACAATTTATGTGTAATGATTCTACGTATCCAAGTACTTTACATCATTAATGCTCGGATCCGCATTGTACAAGACTTTGTTGACCGACCATCGGCTTCAACCTCCTCGGCCAGTAGCCGAGGAGTGTTTGTCCTACTTTATAAAGCCTTTATATGGGCAAAGATTTACGGCAAACAAGGCAATCCAGCCATGCGGTTTTATAAACAAAGGTACGCGGAGAGATATGTTATAAGAAACATCTTCTGGGAAAAATAGTTCATTTATAAGTTCCTTTTCCTAGGATATCATGTTGACCATGATCGTGAAACCTCAACTCCGATCAATCTGGGAGGAAAATATTGAGGATTTAGTTCGGGGAAAGTTTCCGAACTCTGTGGTCCTTAGTGAACCTAAATTTTCACTTCCGTCGTTGCCGACCAATAATATTCTTAAGATGGCTAGCTTTCGGCTTCACCCAGTTTGAGGTACTAACACGGATGACCCGGAAGTAACAATCGCAGAGGTGCTCCCTTTACCCCCTAGCCGAACAATTGGGAACGTAGGGAATAAGCACAGGAGCCAGGCAACCCAGCTTGGCCAAAATCTTAAGTCAAACTGATGCACATCTATGGCGTTATAACGATCACTATGGAAGACAGCGTTCGTATATTAAATACAAATGCTGATGATATGTTGGGCTCCCTAGGAATCCCAATGTATCTATGCCGAGGTGCCACAAGGAACCCTCGGTATGGTTTATTTTGACTCCGTCGCGACTGTTTATAATCTGAAAGTGGCCTATCATCGGCTTCCACCCCTTTGTAGATGCTACGTAGGGTGTTTCCGTACAAACAAGACAACCCTTAGCCGACGTCTCGGTGCCCGGAGGCGGTTGTGTTAGTGGATACGAGGCAATTAGATATTTAGGCTTTATAACTTTCACTTAGTCATAGGAACATATGTTTGGGGGCAACTTAATAACCCCTGGTATACGTCGACTCCTCGGATTATTCGAGGTCGAACCACCCACAACTTGGCCTTTTCAAGAAAGAAAGTCCCTTCGTTTTACTTGGATAACCTCGATCGGCTATATTTGGTTGAACACCGCCTGCGGTTCCTGACAGATTTACGCTTGTTGTGACAGTCAGCTTTCGGCTTTCTCCAATTGAGGCACTTAACAAGTTAAACCGGAAGTGATAATCGCAGTGGTTCTCCCTTTACCCCTTAGCCGAACAAAGTGGAAACGTAAGGGGTAAGCACAGTAGCCGGGCAATCCATCTATAGACCAAAGACATAACTCGAAATCAATGCATATATATGCGAAATACCGAGGACATTTTGCCGAGGACTGCATGGAGTACCTCGGTGTTTGGTGGGTTCGGTGTTAACCGCAGACCCCCTTTAATTCTGCCGATGCATGAAATGCATCTGGCAATGTACTGCAAGAGTTATGCTTGGAAATACCAAAAAACTTATGCAAAAAACTTTATGTTTAGATAAAAGAAAATTGTGCCAATCCAAAATTGGTCTAAAATTTAATTTGTGCTTCGGTCGTGTTTTAACCAGATACATCCGATCTCCGAACTCCAAGCGGGTCAGCCTTTGGCTTCAACCTCCATATCCCGACGGCGGAGTGTTTCTCTGAGGCCTGTTTAGCAAACTAAACTCGAGCGGCTTTAGAATGAAACCAGACTATCCGGCCATTGACCACACGCTAGTGTCGGAAAAAGGAGTAGTAGAAAAAGACTTTGCAACGACTAAGAAGAAAACACAGTTATTATAAAATGGCTCATACAAATTTAAGAGCACCCGGTTAAATCGGGTAAATAAATTTTTAACAAACAATGTTTTTTTGTTTAACAAAAAATATAATGTTTGGTTGCACCGAACAAAAAATAAAATTTCAAAGAGAGCTTAGCACGAAAACTACTTAGCTGGTTAATGTGCTCGGTGCGGTTCGGGGTTGTGGCGGGACGAAGACGTAGTCCTCGGCCTGGCAGAGGTCCCAGCCCCCAAGCCCGAGGTAATCGAGCGAAGAGCTCGGGTCGAGAAGTGGCAACGCAACACGGTAGCTGCGGCGAGGCAAAGCCCCCGGTCCAACCGAGCAGAGTAGTTCGGCAGCGTGACGGCGAAGCACCCAGTTATCATGGGAAAAGAAAGTGTTTTTAACAAACAAACTTTTTTATTTAACACAAATATAATGCTTGGTCGAACCGAACAAAAGTTAAAAATTGAAAAAAGTTGAGCATGAAAGCGACTTAGCTGGTTAATGTGCTTGGGACATGTGTCCCAGCCCCCAAGCCGGTCACGAGGTAGCCGAAGAAGAGCTCGGCTTGATGAAGTGACAACTCAACACTTCTGAAGGGCCAAGGAGAAACCCCCGGTCCAGTCGAGCAGACGGAGTAGTTCGGCAGCGTGACGACAAAGTCTCCGGCCAGCCGAGGTGTCGAAGCAGGTCGGCTGGTGACGCCGAAGTCTTCGGCCAGCCGAGGTGTCGAAGCAGGTCGGCTGGTGACGCCAAAGTCTTCGGCCAGCCGAGGTGTCGAAGCAGGTCGGCTGGTGACGCCGAAGTCTTCGGCCAGCCGAGGTGTCGAAGCAGGTCGGCTGGTGAAGCCAAAGTCCCCGGAGCAGGTTGATGAGGAGATGACGAAGCCTCCGGTCTAGCCGAGATGACGGAGCAGATCGGTAAGGTGACACTAGAGCCCCATACCAGCCGACATGGTGGACGTCAGCTTGAAAAAGCGACGGCGCGGCGATGCCGACGCAGGTCGGAATTTGTGACGAGGTCAATGCTGGCTTAATGAAGCAACGGAGCGCCCGACCCGTACAATCCGCGGATGACGAGGTTCTCTTGATGATTATTCGGCCCTCGCGATGCCGAACTCTTGGTCGGTTGACCGAGGTGATGAGAAAATTTCCTTCAAAAAGGACGCCTCACAACCCGTTCATGAAAAAGATGAACTCGGGTCGGATTAGTTTTCGCGCAGAAAATAGATCCAAAATGCGTTGTACTCATCGGACGTTTCCCGGAGTTTGGACGGTCAGATCGAGCTGAAATTTTGAGGGGTGATCGGCATAGGAATTCCGCAGCCGATGAACGATAGGATTTTCCAACGGATATCCGAGCTAGATACTAGACACCTCGTCCTAAACTCATCCAGATTCCCGTCCAGATTCGATAGGGCTCCGGTATATTGGAGATTGCCGGAGATTCCTCCATCGGAACGCGACAAAATTTTGCAGGGTTGTTGTAGATACAATTCCGCACAATTCCAATGAAGCAATCGTCAAAACGACGCACGAGGAAACGGGGACGACGAACACAAATTCACTATCCAGAAAAAACTGCAATATGCAGACGAGCCATCGATCCTTCTAGCAATCCCACAACAAAACTCTCAATGAAAGCACCAATGTCGGTGTCAAAACCGGTGGATCTCGGGTAGGGGGTCCCGAGCTGTGGGTCTTGGATCGATGGGTAACAGGAGACAAGGGAGATGGTGTTTACCCAGGTTCGGGCCCTCCTATGGAGGTAAAACCCTACGTCCTGCTTTGTTTGTATTGATAATGGTGTATCGAGTACAGAGTTGATCTACCACGAGATCGTATGTAGTGGTCTAACCCTAAGAGCTATGCTCATATGATGATATGATCTATGATGATCTGGTTGTCCCTAATGACTAGCCTGGTCTCGGCTTATATAACACACCAGAGGCCTAGGATAACAAGAGTCCTAGTCGGCTACGTCGGTGGAGAGGAGTCCTTGTCTTGATCACCAAGTCTTGTGGAATCTTCCTCGTATGCATCATGGGCTGTCCGAACTGGCCAATTAATGAACCGCCCTGGGGGTCCTCGGCCCAACCCACTGGTCGGGAGACGACGTGGTGAGTACCCCCTAGTCCAGGACACCGTCAGGCATCATTTGGATCAATGTGCACACGGTGTCGTATCTCTTATCCAAAGCTCGAAGTATCTTCTTGATGATGAATTTGTTGGTCATTTCTTCACTTCCTAAGCCGGCAATCTCATTGGTGATGAGAGCTAGCCTAGAGTACATCTCCGCGACTCCTTTACCATCCTTAATCTTGAACTTGTCAAGCTGACTTTGAAGAACTTCCAACTTGGATTCTCTCACGGACTCAGTTCCTTCGTGCATATCAACCAAAGTATCCCAAATCTCTTTTGCATTCTCAAGACGGCTGATTTTGTTGAATTCTTCGGGACATAGGCAGTTGAAGAGAATGTCGCATGCTTGAGCATTGTATTGCAACATCTTCAATTCATCCGCGGTCGCTTCACGATCCGGTTCCTTTCCACCACCAAAGAATTCACCTTGCAAGCCAACACGAACGACAGCCCATACGGCGGGGTTATGACCAAGAATATGCATTTTCATTTTGTGCTTCCAACTAGCAAAATTAGTGCCATCAAAGTACGGACCTCTACGGTGATAATTTGCCTCACTAGACGCCATACTCTCATAGGTTGTGAAACCAATGCAATGGAGACCAAAGCTCTGATACCACTTGTAGGACCGAAAGTATGTCTAGAGGGGGGGTGATTAGACTACTTGACCAAATAAAAATCTACTTTTTCCCAATTTTAAGTGTTGGCAGATTTTAGCATTCATAGCAAGTCAAGCACACCCTACACATGCATGTCTAAGAGTATAGCAGCGAAAAGTAACAACAAGCATGTATATAGTAGAGGAAGGGTAGGAAGATCAAACGCAATTTGTAGACACGAAGATTTTTCCCGTGGTTCCGATAGGTGGTGCTATCGTACGTCCATGTTTATGGAGTCTTCAACCCACGGAGGGTAACGGTCACGAGAGTCCACGGAGGGCTCCACCCATAAGGGTCCACGAAGTAGCAACCTTGCCTATTCCATAACGGCTTCCGTCCACGAAGGACTAGCCTCACTATAGGTAGATCTTCACGAAGTAGGCGATCTCCTTGCCCGTACAAACTTCTTGGTTCAACTCCACAACACGAAGTAGGAGGCTCCCAAGCGACACCTAACCAATCTAGGAGGCACCACCCTCCAAAAGGTAAGAGGATCGGCAATGTCGATGAACTCCTTGCTCTTGTGCTTCAAGATGATAGACTCCTCAACACACAATCACTCTCTCACAGATTTGGCTTTGGTGGAAGAGATTGATTTGGTGGAAAGCAACTTGGGGAGGCTAGAGATCAACATTCATATGGATGGAGTGGAATGGCTTGATCTCAACACATGAGTAGGTGGCTCTCTCTCAGAAAATTGGATGGGGCAAGTATGGAATAGTTCTGAGTGCTTCTTTTTCGAGTGGGTGGTCGTGAAGGGGTATATATAGGCATCCCCAAAAATCCAACCGTTACACCTAAAGTGACCAACTCGGTGACACCGAAGTGTAAAACTCGGTGGTACCAAGTTGCTCCAAAGGTAGCAACTTTTCAATCTCGGGGAGACCGATACATAAAACTCGGTGGTACCGATAAGGTGACCAACGGTCAGTTTACCAAAACTCGGTGACGCCGTTCCAAAATCTAGGTGGTACCGATTTTAAGAATCGAGGTAACAGAAAGTTGGCAAGCTGAACTCGGTGGCACCGAAGTGGAATCGGTTGCACCGATGTGCTAGAGTTTGGCATGGGTCTGTCTGAGGTGGAAATCGGTGGCACCGAGTGGAAATTGTTGGTAGCACCGATTTTAAAGATAGGCTTGGACATACTTTTGTGGAAGAGTTTGTGGGTGTTTTTGGTGACTATCACTTGTGCACATGGAGCATCTTGTTCACCAACAGTACCTTACCCCCTTTTAATAGTATTGACTTTCCTATGGACTCAAGGTGATTTCTCACAAAGTAAAATGTAGAGTCCTCTTGCTTGAAGCTTTGCCAATCCATTTCCATGCTGCTGGGGGTTTCTCCACAATCCTTTTGCCAACCAATCATTGAACTTTTCCTGAAATATACTTAGTGGAAACATTAGTTCAATGACATATATGTTGTTATTAATTACCAAAACCACCAAGGGACCAAATGTGCTTTCAGGCTTGCCCGCGGCAGCAGTGTCGTGGTAGAAGGTTGGTGGCAGCGTTGCGGGAGGAAACCAGCGGCGATGCTCAATCCGGTGGTAGGAGGAGGCAGTTGGATCCGGTGACCGCATGATGGGGTGGGGTGGGCGACACATAGTCTGGAAGCGGGGATGGGGGCGGCACCATGGCCAGATCCATGGATGGGGCGGCGGCCGGGGGCGGCACCACGGCCGCGACGCGATGGATTCACCGATTGTATCGGCGGTGGGTATGCAGGGAAGGCGGCCATGCTCGTGGTGGATTAGAGAAGTTGTCGGGGCTGGGGTGGTCGTGGGAGGTTGGGGATCGGGGATGGCGAAGTACTGGTGGGTCATGGGAGGTGTTTTTTTACACTTCGAGTTCGGGAGTTTGGGAGGATCCAATCAGGCCCTATATAGGGTGGGAGTTATCATAATAACTATTCTAATCCTGCGATCAGAATAGTGCCACCCAATATATATATATATATATATATATATATATACATATATATATATAGGGTTTCAATGTCCTCAACAACATTCACTTATAGCTAATTCCTCATGTTGATTTTCTTCTAAATGGATGTGATCGGACTCATTCCCCCTCTATGCTAAACTCAACCCAGTCTGTTCAAAAAATCTTCATACACGTTCTGATTGACTCCTGTTCAAAGTCTTCAGTGAGTCCTTGTCAGCTGAAGAATTTGCGAACAAAACATTAAGATTTTCATATAAAAATTTTGGCGGTTGCCGCTCAAACCTCTCCCACTTCCACGATTGGAATAAAAATTGACCCGCGATCTCCATGATCTCCACTACTTTTTACGTGGGTGATACATGTCGAGAGGATAACGAGAGGCAGGGGCATGAACATCCAAAACCTTGGGACCGTTCAGTTTTCATTTTGTGCTTCCAACTAGCAAAATTTGTGTCATCAAAGTACGGACCTCTACGGTGATAATTTCCCTCACTAGACGCCATACTCTCCTAGGTTGTGAGACCAATGCAATGGAGACCAAAGCTCTGATACCACTCGTAGGATCGAAAGTATGTCTAGAGGGGGGGTGATTAGACTACTTGAGCAAATAAAAATTCTACCTTTTCCCAATTTTATGTGTTGGCAGATTTTAGCGATTATAGCAATTCAAGTACACCCTACACATGCATGTCTAAGAGTATAGCCGTGGAGAGTAACAACAAGCATATGTAGTAGAGGGTAGGAAGGAAGATCAAACGCAATTTGAAGACACGAAGATTTTTCCCGTGGTTCCGATAGGTGGTGCTATCGTACGTCCACATTTATGGAGTCTTCAACCCACGGAGGGTAACGGTCGCGAGAGTCCACAGAGGGCTCCACCCATAAGGGTCCACGAAGTAGCAACCTTGACTATTCCATAACGGCTTCCGTCCATGAAGGACTAGCCTCACTATGGGTAGATCTTCACGAAGTAGGCGATCTCCTTGCCCGTACAAACTTCCCGGTTCAACTCCACAACACGAAGTAGGAGGCTCCCAAGCGACACCTAACCAATCTAGGAGGCACCACCCTCCAAAAGGTAATAGGCTCGGCAATGTCGATGAACTCCTTGCTCTTGTGCTTCAAGATGATAGACTCCTCAACACACAATCACTCTCTCACAGATTTGGCTATGGTGGAAGAGATTGATTTGGTGGAAAGCAACTTGGGGAGGCTAGAGATCAAGATTCATATGGTTCGAATGGAATAGCTTGATCTCAACACATGAGTAGGTGGTTCTCTCTCAGAAAACTGGATGGG
Source organism: Elymus sibiricus (assembly GCA_039707655.1). Classification (NCBI taxonomy): domain Eukaryota; kingdom Viridiplantae; phylum Streptophyta; class Magnoliopsida; order Poales; family Poaceae; genus Elymus; species Elymus sibiricus. The sequence goes on along the minus strand of CM077663.1, from coordinate 193,039,479 downwards.
GCAAGTATGGAATAGTTCTGAGTGCTTCTCTTTCGAGTGGGTGGTGGTGAAGGGGTATATATAGGCATCTCCAAAAATCCAACCGTTACACCTAAAGTGACCAACTTGGTGACACCGATGTGTGAATCTCGGTGGTACCAAGTTGCTCCAAAGGCAGCAACTTTTGAATCTCGATGAGACCGATATATAAAACTCGGTGGTACCGATCAAGTAACCAACGGTCAGATTGCCCAATCTTGGTGATGCCGATCCAGCAAACTCGGTGGTACCGATTTTATGAATCGAGGTAATAGAAAGTTGGCAACCCAAACTCGGTGGCACCAAAGTGGAATCGGTTGCACCGATGTGCTAGGGTTTGGCATGGGTCTGTCTAAGTTTGTGAATCGGTGGCACCGAGTGGAAAGTGTTGGTTGCACCGATTTTGGATATTTGACTTTGGACAGACTTTTGTGGAAGAGCTTGTGGGTGTTTTTGGTGACTATCACTTGTGCACGTATGAGCATTTTGTTCACCAACAATACCTTACCCCCTTTTAAGAGTATTGGCTTTCCTATGGACTCAAAGTGATTTCTCACAAAGTAAAATGTAGAGTCCTCTTGCTTGAAGCTTTGCCAATCCATTTCCTTGCATCTTGGGGTTATCCACAATCCTTTTGCCATCCCTATCATCGAACTTTTCCTTAAATATGCTTAGTGGAAATATTAGTTCAATGACATATATGTTGTTATTAATTACCAAAACCACCGAGGGAGCAAATGTGCTTTCAGAAGGTAACATGAATGTTCACACAATCTTCTTCTTCAAGACATGCTTTCAATATGCTCAACTCTCACGTGAACAATCTTTGGATACCTCCAATAATAAAATCTTGGTCAACAAATAATCTTATTCTTTCAACCCTGAAACCAACATATGGTCTTCAAGCACTACTTGTGGATAACTTTTCAAGTATAACTCAAAGAAACCATTAATCCATAGGGAATTTCATTAATTATCAAAACCAAACATGGGGGCACCATGATCTTTCATAAGCTACTCAACTTTGAACTCGTACAATCCATTTGAGCATGGGCGGTCACCCACTCGTGAGCTCCTCCTACAGGTAAACCATAGACATGGGCCAGCGGGAGTCACCGACGGTTTCCCACCAAAGCAATGCCGAAGCACTGCCAAAATGATTCATTAATTAAGTTGTCATGAAACAGTCATCCATAAAGTAGCTTTTGAATATTGATCCCAATTCACGTAATAGCATCTAAGTGACTACTCAATGGTTACAAGTTCAGGGTTGATGGACCTAAGTTTTCAACTATTGGGTTGATACACACTTTAGCAAGCCTAAACTCACACTCCTATCATGGCATTCCTACTATGCAATGAAAATATTGGGTAACATGGTCAAAGTGAAACTTGCTTTGGTTGTTGTTGTCACTTGTGCTCTCCTCACAGTCAAAAGGGTTGCACTCCTCGTAACCTAACGCTGAAAGAAAATCACACATAACAGATATAAGAACATAATTCATGCAAAGAGAATACTTGCATGAATTACAATTTAAGAAGCAATCAGTCATCACAAGTTGTTGGTGTAATTTGGTTTGGTTCTCCATTTTATCAAGTAACCACAGATCTGAGTCTGAGTTCAATTTTAATTTGAATTAAGGTTATCCTTTTAAAATTTAAATTGAGCCAGACTTAAACATGGTTTCAAATTTTCAAAATAGTTTCAAATTATTTGTATCAGGTTTAAATTATTCAAAGGAACTTAATTAAGTTCTTGATTTGATTTGTAGAACAAAATTGAACTTGAAAAGTGGTTCACTTATTTGAATACAACTTGAACCAAATTAAATTCAGGTTTAAGATTTAGTTCAAACTTGTGCTCCCTAGAGTCATCCCAATACAAGTCTTACTAGGTTAATCCTATTTTTTTATATACCTACAAATTTTATTTAAACAACGTACTGTTTTACCATTATATGAAACTAGTCTTGAACAATTTAAACTATAGTTAAATCAGATATAATTACTAAATGCACATCTCAAATTTCAATAGAAGTTCAGAAGTCCAGCTATCAAGTTTTAAGTTTTTTATAAATAAAAACTATTTGAGTAGTAAATAAAATGAAATTTTCCTGTTTGTATTCTCTTCATAATCAAATTTCAAATTATTTAAAAATTATCAAACAGTTGATTAAGTTGAGGTACATTCACTAGCTTTAATTTGCAAAAGAATCATTTTAATTGGATTTGTATTTTGGAAGTTATGCTATTTTAAGAATTAAACCATTGTTTTTTAAATTCAAATTTAAATTATTCAAATATTCATTTTTGGAAATTCTACAAAAAGTTCATTTCTTAAGGTTCAATTTGCAAAAAGAATCAATTGATTTGGTCTTGGTTTAGTGTTTCTCTTAGCGGTTTCGATTATCTTGACTGGTCTCTCCTCAGAAGTCAAGTCCTCTCATAACCGAACTTCTTACAAGGGTGCTGTATCATTCAGTGGTGTGTCCATTATGTCGTGGTGACATTTCTTCAGTTAAGAAATGTGGAACACGTTTTGTACTGCTGACAATTCTGTTCTCAATTACAGTTGGTAAGCTACCTCTCCCTGCGACTACCTTATAGGGTCCAATAAACCTGGGTGCGAACTTCCCCTTGCTGCCAATTTTCTTGACTCCTAGGAGTGGTGACACTCTGAGGTAAACTTTATCTCCTACCTCATAACTAACGTCCTCCCTCGTAGCGCCGGCATAATTCTTTTGCCTAGACTGTGCAATCTTGAGACGGCCTGAATCGAGAACTTGGGGTACACTACATGCTCTCAGGGGGAGGTGGTTTTCTCGGGCTAGGTATTAGACCAGGTTGAGTTACATCACGAAACACTCATCCCCACGTCAATGTCAAATGAGGATCAGGACGATGGCAAGAACATCTCGTCGGGACCAACCATAAGCTCATATCCAATGACATCACTTGGGAGCTAGGTAGAGATTTGGTCCCACATAAGGAGCCCGAACCAATGTCAGATCAGATCCTAGGAAAGGTGCCCTTGGAACCAATGTCATATCAAGCCCGGGAAGAAATCGAGAAAGCTCTACTGAACAACATGTTAGATCAGATTCAGAAGCTTGTAATATCAGACGATCAACCCTCTATCTATGATTGGATCTGGTAGTCACCTAGGAAGGTCGAATTTTTTGGTCCAACCACCACCCCCTATTCACTAATGTTGAAAACCTTGTCTAGGTCTTGCAGAGCAGATCCGACGATGTCGATGACATGGAAGAGGAGATCGACGAGTCCTCAGACAGTCCACCAGCCGCCATCACGCTTAAGGGCAAGTGGACGACAACCTCCATCTATGACATCTACATTGTAGACACCCCTTACAATAGCAGGGTGATGACCCACAAGTATATGGGATCAATCATAGTCCTTTCGATAAGAAAGAGTGTCAAACCCAACGAGGAGCAGAAGGAAAGGACAAGTGGTTTTCAGCAAGGTATTCTCTGCAAGAACTGAAAGTAGTTGTAATAGATAGTTTTGTAGTAAGGCAATTTGTAAGAACTAACAATAGTAGCAAAGGTGCAGCAAGGTGGACCAATCCTGTTTATAGCAAAAGACAAGCCGAAAAGTTCTCTTATAGGGAGTAAAGCACTCTCGAGGACACATGGGAATTTTGCAATAATCAGGAAATCATTAACTGTTAGCTGCTCGCTCGGTTTGGGAATAGCGATTAATCGCTGAATTGTCCTATTAACTGGATTAATCGGTCGACCATTAATCAGTGTAATTCTGAAATCAATAGAAGCAAGTTGTGTACAGAGAAAAAAAATCTACATTGCAAATATGAAGCAAATGCCACCATATTTCTCAATGAAGACAAACATGTATACAACAACAATCATCCAAGTGGGCGTAAAAATCATCAACAAACATGTATACAACAAAAATTTGCTGATTTCGCTAGAGACGCAACTCTGAGAGATGGTGGCCACGCGACGGCGACAGACAAAGGAATAGTGACAGCGGCCACGCATGGCGTCTGAATAGGTTGGTTTCCGGAGGTGGCACGTCGCAAAGGAGGGGAAGTGGTGGCACACAAAGGGAGAAGAGAAAGCAGAAACACACATGGGAGGAGGGGAAGCGACGGTGCGCCGACGTGGACCTGACCAGCCATCATCTAGTTTGGGAGAGGATGAGAGGAGTGGGAGGGGTCAGCTGGAGGGCTAAACCCTAGCTCTTTAGGAGCGGGAGGGGCTGGGAGGGGTTATGTGCCAAATAATCAGGCTTTGGTTGCCCACGAGTTAGTGGGCCAACATGGATTAACTGGCGTGACAACTGGTTAATTGGTCTAACATACCATTTAATCAGTTTGACAAACCATTTAATCGGTCCAACAAACCATTTAATCGGCCTGGCAACGTGGTGAATAGGCATTATTCGATTCGGCCACCCAATGAGTAGCGATTAACTGGCCAATTAACTAATTAATCGGATGAATTCTTGAAGAGTGGAATTTTTTCTAGTCACGTTTCATCATGTTTAGTTGGTTCGCGTTCGGTACTTTGATAATTTGATATGTGGGTGCACCGGTGCTAGGGTGTTGTCCTTACTCGAACAAACAACCCACTTATGATTACTCCCTCTCACAAGCATATGCAACTACAAAAGAAGAATTAAGATAAATCTAATCGTAGCAAGAAACATATGGATCCAAAACAACCCCTTAGAAAATATCGCATAAAATAGGGTTTAAGCTTCTGTCACTCTCGCAACCCATTATCTACTTATTACTCCCCACTACTACAGAATGGTCCAAACACGACACATCAATCAGAGACCCTTCAACGAAACTGTGTGCGATGCATGAATCGTAAACGGTATAGTGCAAGCTCCGTCACTAATGGTACGAACTGTGTGCGAAGGTGGATCCATCAAATACGATTCAGAATGTAGGTGCGTGTGCGATCTATGGGAGACAGTTTGTTCTTATGAACCGTTTGTGATTAGATAAGATAACAGAAATGGTTACCAAAACTACATACGTGTGCGAAGTACTGCATGCAGTTCACTCGGATAAACCGTGTGCACTGATACAGCCGAACACAAACGACTCGGCATAACACGATGTGTGCAATATACAGCAAACAGGTGAGTAATGAGAATCGTGTGCGAACACCATAAATAACACGGATGATTCATACTGACAAGTTGTGCGTGTTGTGGGCACACGGTTGCTGCCAAGTAATTGTTAGCGATGGATGAGATTATTACAGACGCTACGTTGGGAAGTTCCGTTTGACTGTATTAATATCGCAAACGTTTTATTATTTTGACGCGTGTGCCTCCGCATTAGTCCGTCCTCCTCTCTCACGTCTTGTCACCGCGTTGCCGCCCGAGTATTCCAGTGCACGCTTCGGCACCGCTTTTGGGTTTTGGCCACGCGCCCGCTCGATGATCCCGTTCCCGCTCAGAACCGCGCAAGTTCCTACGCGCAAAACCGTTCTACGGCTCTAGCTTCCTGCCATGCTCGGTGAAATCCCCAATGCTTGCCGGCCTGCTATATAAACCCTCACGGCCGGCGACACCACATTGCCTTCATCCTCCCCTCCCCGTAGCTTGTCTAGTTTGCTTCTCCCCCAATCGCCAATGGCACCGGACGTTCGTCTTCGCCCAGCCACACCGCGAGAGGATAGCTCCAGCTGGGAGGCTTCACCGCGTCGGCGCGGCAGTCCTCTTAAGCTTGTTGTGCACGTGGCGTCCCTGGTGGGTGTGCGCACACCACCAACTACACGCTCCACCACTGCTGCCTGAAGGCAGCTGCTGCCGGTGGCCGCCGTGGCCGCCACCACGCCCTCCGCCGCCGGGGCCGCCACCCCACCGTCGTCCATCTTTGCCATGACCCCGTCATCAGGCTGCGGGGTCATAACCCGTGCCGCCACCAAGGCCCAAATGCGGGAGGTGGAGTCCGCCAAAGGCCCGCCACCGGGCTTCTGTGTCGCAACCCTTGCACGCTACATCTACTTCCTAGAGAAGGAGGTGGAGCGCCAGGTCGCGCACGCGAAGAAGCTCATGGACGCCATGGACGGAGGAGAAGCCACAGCGGTGGCGCGAAATGCGGAGATCTACGCAGAGTTCCATCGCTTCGAGGAGGGGCGTCTTGAGCGGCGGAGGGCAGCACTAGCAGGCAACGGACACGTCTCCGCCAACTCGTCGGCAGGCTCCTCCTCCACTTGCTCTTACTGAGCGCGCTCGATTCTGCTAGAAGTAGTACAAAGCCCCTCCGTAGTACTAGTATTTAGGGGCTATTTTGTTCAGTTCATCTAACTATAGATATGGTTGAACTGTACCACGTACTTTAATTAGCTAGTATATAGTTGAACTAGCTAATTCAGTATGTGGTTGGCAACAATTGGGGAAAAGTTTGTTCGGTTCAGCTGTCGAGTTGAACTATATTGTACAAAGACCAGTGCTTAATGTATGAATGAAATCCATGTTTAAAGTGAATTTCAGTTGCGAAATTACACCCTAATTGTGATTTTGTTTCTGCAATACTTGCCAAATGCAAGTGCTAAAATGTTGACAAATGTCAGTGTTACTAGATCGACAGATGCCAATGTTTTTGATTTGACACATGGCAATTTACCCAGTATGATAGATGCAAATCTTCCCGGATTGTCTGTACTAGGCACATGGATCATATTCGAGAAACGTTTGAGATGACGCATTGGACCAATCCTTCGCGCTAATATTTTGACTTGGCTTACAGGCGAAGGAAAGATAGTTGTCGATCTTCAAACGAGTATTCAACATGAACCGTTTGTGATGTGTGTTCATTCAGATAAAACTATGATGGTTTTTTATTTGCTACGTGAATTCAGAGATAAATACTTAGTTTATCAAACCATAGATTTCATTCAGTCAAGCTTTCACTTTACATTCATACAATCGAGATACAATAGAAAGAAAACTAGTTGTGGTGGCGGCAGCCTCCTGCGGCGGCGTTCTCGTGCTCCGGGGCGCAGTTGTACAGTTCTTCAATCGAGACCAGAATGTTATGGACTTCACAATCAAAGTGCCGGTCATAGTGCGATCGACGGGCGCGGGGCCAGGGGGCGCGACTAGCAACGCTGTGAGGAAGCTGTCGACGGTGGCGGCCCAATCCGCTGAGGGGGCCGTGACGGGTGCAGGCGCGCGCACGGGCACGGGCGCGGTTGGTGCAGGTGCGGGCAAGGGGTTGGGCGCCGTCGGTGCGGGCACGCGCAATGGGACCGGCGTGGCGTGTGCAAGGGCGCGCACAAGCACGGGGGCCGGAGGACGCGGTGGCGCTTGCACATACACGAGCTGACGCAGGTCGGCGGGGACCGCCCTGACGCCCGCGGTTTCTAGCGCTGCGATGATGCTGGGCGACCAGCCCGTCAATGCCACGGGGATGGTTGCCGGCGCGGGCGCGGTGATGGTTGATGGCGAGTGCGTCGGGGCAGCATCCGCTGCGGCATGCAGCTCTTCCAGGGCCATGTCCATGGCGTCCCATTCCTCTTCATGTTCTATCTCTTCCGGCTCGGTGTCAACTTCACCAAACCGGAAGACTAGTGGCATATGATCCTTCTGCAACATGGCGTAGATCGCCGTGGAGGTGTGAAGATGGAGGGGAATGTGAGGCGAAGATATATAGAGGATTCTGAGTGAGTGGGCTGTAAAGCCGCCTATTAAATAGCGGCTCGGGCGCCATTGATGGACAGGTTGGAAGCGAGGAGGGCGGATACGGAGGTCAAAGGGCTCGATTCCCGGTGAGTCTTCGGCGTACTACCCGCACGCCTCCCGGTGAGCCTGCGCGGCGGATGCCAGCAAACACGCCTCCTGTCAACTCGAGCAACTGCTCGCACGGCACCTCCTAAGCCCTAGCCAATAAAAGAGTGTGACGCTTGGTAGCATGTAAAGGGCAGTACAACGCCAACGGCATGAAAATAATGCAACCGTTTGCGTGGAAACGTGACAGTTCTTTGTTCCAAAAAGCTTTTGTTTGCTATTAATGACACGAAAAATACCACAACATATTTCTACTATATAATGACGCCATGCCAAATTTCTTGAATTTTGTGTGAGTTCTAGATTTACTATAATTTAACTAATATTCTCAATGTTGGCTCTAAAAGAAAATATATATTAAAAAACGAGTCTCAAATAGGAAAACAAAATGTTGTGACGCCTTTATGTGCCATGTTCATCAAAGCATGCCAAGTTTCATGAATCTCCTAACGAGTTTTTGATTTACATGATTTAAAACCCTATAGTTTCTCAATGTTTCTGTGGCCGAGCCAAGACCCCGAGATGTTTGAAATTCATTCACATGTCTTGCATGGGACCTAAAGATGCATGCACACTAATATGGTTTTCAACCCATTTTGATGTATCGGACCTTCTGATTGTAGTTCGGATTTGAATTATGCATGTTAAATAATGCATATAAAGTCAAATAATGTATAAAAAAGCCAAACGATCCATGTATAATTTCATATTTTGGCATGACATTCTCATTTTGGTATATGTTGCCTATAGAAATAGTTCAAGATGAGAAGAGGCAGCGGATCTCGATTCGCCCACATAAGGTGACACATTCCATATCGAAACAACAAAGCTTCATGTGATAATTATTCTTGGGTTTTTGCGGGGCTTGTGCCAAAACTTGTCCCAAATTGGACATTATTTTACTAGGGCACATATGAGCCATGCATGTTATGACACCATGCCAAGTTTCATGAATTTTCTGACAAGTTTTTGATTTACACATGATTTAAAACCCGTGTTTCTCAATGTTTGTATGGCCGAGCCAAGACCACGAGATGTTTGAAATTCATTCCCATATATTGCATGGGATCCTAAAGATGCATGTACACTTATACGGTTTTCAACCCATTTTGATGCATCGTACCTTGTGAATGTAGTTCAAATTTGAATTATGCACGTTAAATAATGCATATAAAAGTCAATTAATGTATAACAAGCCCAAATGAACCATGTATACTTTCATATTTTGGAACGACACTCATTTTGGTATATGTTGCCTCTAGAAATATATAGTTCAAGACGAGAAGAGGCAGCGGATGTCGATTCGACCACATAAGGTGATGCGTTCCTTATCAAGACCACAAAACCTAGCTTCCCGTGAGTAGCTGAGGTTTGTAAGGGCTTGTGCCAAAACTTGTCCCAAATCGGACAATTTATCATCAGGACACATATGAGCCATGCCATGACACCATGCCAAGTTCCCTGAATTTCTGACGAGTTTTTTATTTATACATTAATGTAAAACCAAGTTTCTCAATGTATGTGGCCGAGCCAAGACCCCAAGACTTTTGAAATCCATTCCTATAACTTGCATGGGGCCCAAAGTAGCCATGGACACTTATATGATTTTTCAACCCATTTTGATGCACCGGACCTTGTGATTTTAGTTCGAATTTTAATTATCCACATTGTATGCCTAGAGAACTCAATTAACATATGAAAATGAGAAAAGAACCCTGAATAATTCCATATTTTAGCAAGACACTCTTACTGGTGCGAGTTGCCTCTAACAAAAGTTCATGGCGAGAAGATGAGCGGATGTCGTTTTGCCTACGCAAGGTGATGTTTTCCTTATCGGGACCTCAAATATTGAAGTGAGAAGCTCTGCTTTGTAAGGGACTTGTGGCTAAAATTGTCCCATGTTGTACAATTTTTTTACCATGGCACATATGTGCCATGTCATGACAACATGCCATGTTTTTAGAATTTCTAACGCGTTTTGGATTTACAGTAATTTAAAAACCAAGTTTCTCAACGTTTGTGGCCGAGCCAAGATGCAGAGATGTTTGAACTTCATTCCCATTTATTGCCCGTGACCTAAAGATGAAGCCATGGACACTAATATGATTTTTCATCCCATTTTGATGCACGGACATTGAGACGATAGTTCAAATTTGAATTATACACATTAAATGTCTAGAAAACTCAATTAATTTATAAAAATGACAAACAGACCCTGAATAATTCCATAACTTAGCACGCACAGCTATTGGTCAGTGTTCACTGCACATAAATCTTATTGCAATCCAAACACCGCCCTTTGTCGAACTAACCTCATTTTTGTTTTAAAAACATTTTGAAAATTAAGTCTTTCACAAACAGTTGACGTTCATGAATCGTGTGTGATGCAGTACAAAATATCTTGGGCCAATCCTTGTAATGCATGGCTTAGGCCGGAAGCTTTGTCGGTTGCAGTACACCGCTGGCCAGTTTACCGCACTGACTCCTCAAACCATTTTACTTTTCAATCGTTGCCGGTGAAAGATGGGGACGTGGATCCCCATCGTGAGGGAAACTTCGGCAACCGACTCCTGCCTGAGCGCGGCCGCATAACCATGAGCGCGCTCTCAACATGCTTGAGCAACCGACTCCGGCCCAAGCGCGGCCGCATTAGCCATGAGCGCGCTCTCAACATGCTTGAACGCGGCCGCTACCTCTGACAGAGTGGCTGCATCAACCGAAAGGGCACCTGCTGCAGCTGAGAGGGCGCCAGCAACAACCGCGACGGGGATAGCAAATGGCAAGAACGGCACATCAGCTGTAAGTTCCTCGGCGGTCGTTGTAGCCCTGATGGCGGATGACCAGTCCCATCTCGAGGCCGCCCACGCCCATCTCGTGTCGGTTGCTGCACAAATCACATCTGCCTTCTCCAACACCAGTCGACAACCCACCTCTGTTGAGTTAGTAATCGCTGAGTGTGCTTGAGCAGGCATCCGTTCGTCAGCGGCCTCCCTAGCCAAGATTGTGGCCGTCCATGCCCGGAATAAGGCCGCCCACGCCCGGCTCATGGCGGCCTTATCCAAAGAGACGGTGGATGAGGACTGCGAGATCCTAGAGTATGTGGCGATGGATCTCGTTGCCCCGGAGTTCGTCGAGCGGGAGCTGGTCATCGAGGAGGCGGCGGAGATCGACGAATGCCAGGCGGAATATTAGTCTCTGACTAGAGCAATGGTGTTTTGTTAGAGTAATGTTTAAGTCCATTAACTAATGTTTATTAGTTGCTCGATTAAGTAAGTGCGGGCTGTGCTGTAGGCTCTTTTGTGTAGTACTACTCAAATTTGCATGTGTTGTTAAACTAAGCAATGACCAATGTAACGAGGGAAATTCGGACCAAAATTTGCCGCCGTATCCCCATTTTCTCTTCCAAATGAACATGAAATGCAAGTACCGTGTGCAATGTACTATCCGATATCTTACGCCGGAAGCTTGGAGACAAAAATTTCCACGTTCAGTCTCATCACACACGGGATAAACTATAGCATACATTTGTGTTGTTGAATATCACATACAGTTATGGGAAAGGTACTGTGTCCGATGTGACTGTGCGCGCTACGTTTTTCGCCGCACCGAACGAAATTTTGGGCTGCCGCGCAACTATCTACCTCCCCCGCTCCTCGTACCAACCAAAAGCCACATTTCCCATCCCCCCTGCTCCCCCTTCATTTCCTAAGTTTAAACCTTCACTGCTTGCTTGCAGCGCCGCCTCCTCGCCGGTGACGCTCCTTCCTACTACTCGGCCTCATCCATCTAGTCATAGTCAGGTAATCCAAACCTTCCCCATACCCCCTCCCCCCTCCACCCCTCCTCCTCCATTCCACATGGCCTGACTGCCGGCGCGACACATTCCACCAAAATCACCGGCCCACCCCCCACATAATCACCGCCGAAAGACATGGTGCACACAATATAGCTAGGATCTCAAGGAGCACCTGGCAGCTGAGAAGCAAATCGCGACCGCACACGCGGATGAGTCCCCGATGGTTGCCATGCGTGCAGACCCCCAGATCTTGGAGCAGCATCTAGACGTCGAGGCCACCTTCGACGCCTCGCGCGTGGATGCCTCCACACGGTTGGCTGCTTTGAACAACAGCTCGTTGTGTTTTCTCCAGGGCTCCACTGTTGCCTTTGACGACGACTCCGTGTTGTTTTTTCAGCGTGCCCATGCTTTCCTCCACTCCATAGCAAGCAGGTTGGTGCCCGGACAGGCTGAGGCAACTCACCACTACGAGGAGGGCACCCACGATGTGGAGGCCTCGCCCTCGTCCAAGCCCATCGTTATCGATATCTCCAACGACGAGGAATATCTTGTTTTTTAAGCTTAATTACTAATGACCTGTGTTCAGCTAGCTACTCCTATTACGCATGTTTGTTTTACCTGCTGCATGTGCTGCTCCTGCCTTTCCTTAAGAAACTATAGTGAAATATGCAATGTAATGCTACTATGCAATCTGACCTTCTACTATTATGTTGTATTGGGCAATGTGATGCTCAGTTAACTGTTTGGTTTAGTTGTTTTGGTGATCATTTGGAATGTCATGTTCAATTATTGTTGGTACAATTTTGTTTTGTTATGCACGTGAAACCTACAATTGATATATTTCATAGTTCTTAGCATGCTTATCTTTTCCATGTGGCTTGAATTCATATGTTGGATATGCAATGCGTTTATCTGTCATTAACAGATTTTACTGATCAATATCTATTCTTAAACACTTTACAGGGGGAACAATGGGAGACACTGAGGTTTACCATCGAGGTTTGCACTTTCATGATTCTTTGGCTAATAGCACATTATTGTGCAATTGCAGGAACCATTCTAATATTTAGGTTTCTAACAATAATTTGGTCTTGCACATGTAGGTCCTGCCATAAGAGGTTTAGACCCACTGTTTGACCCATTTTGCATGTGGAGAAATGATGTGTTCATGAATATCAGTCAAATCAAGAAACTCAGAAAGATTGTAAGATAAAGAAAATTGTGACGAAAAACAACAAGCTTTTTGTCTGCACAATGAAGAAGACATCAGTGAACTATAGGATGGTACTATCACTTTTACCTTGTCTTGTTTGCCTTTGTGACATTTTAATTTTTAGAAACAAAATTTACACATATCTTTGTTTCCAGTCCTTTCCAAAGAAGTTCATCGATGAGTACATATCAAACCACATGTATGGTCAAGAGGCGAGGAATGTATTCATACAATACCCACGGTATAATCTTGAAGTCTTCCTCAAGAGGATGAAGGATGGGCGGGCAACCATCCACAGGCACTGGCATAAAGTTGCAAGAACCTTCGACATCAATCAAGGCTCAATATTTGCCTTCTGCTTCAACAATTTTCTAGACGAGATTCATCTGTCTATTTACCGTATATGATGCTATTTTCCAAAGTTTTAGATGTTGCATGTGAAACTCGGTGCTGTCGTGTAATTGGGTAGGTAGGTAGTATATGCCTATATGATGTTGTACTCTGATGTATTTCAATTATGAAATCCTGGTTGCCGAAATACGAAATAAAATATATTGTGTTCTTGATCTGAAGTATCAATTTGTTTACTAGCTTGATTATAAATAATAGAGCAATTAGCCTGATTATTGGGGTTTCATATTGCAGACGGTTTGTCAGAGAACACCATCAGCGATGACCTCAACAAACCTACACGCTTGCTGGAAAATTGGCGTGTTGTATCAGTGAACAATCACACACGATTTCCGGGCGCAAACTGTGTGTATTAGAAAACCCATAACACGTGTGTGTGATGGACAGCCCTATGCCAAACAGTTTCTTCTAGGCACCGTGCGTGATGGCCACCCCTAACACAGACGATGTTAAGCAGAAAATTGTGTGTGATGTACAATACGAACGGAAACGTATGTTTGGGATTCACTGTGTGGGATGGTATGCACATCTCACATGATTTCTCCTAAATACCTGTTTGTGATAGTCCTTCCAATCGCACACGACATAATTTTGCCTATCGTGTGTGACCGGGAGCAGGCATCGCCAACGGGTTTTTCGTGTCGTGTGTGATAGACCCCCCTATCGCCCGCACATGCAAGGCGACGGTTTGAAACTACGTCACGGAAAGGGGTTAAAAACCATTTGTATAGCAGGCGCCTGCACTAGTGCCCCAATGCTTTCCCTTAGGCCCAAATAGGGTGAAGTGTCATGTAGTCGATGTTCACATGACACCACTAAAGGAAGAGCAACATACACATCATCAAAATATCGAACGAATACCAACTTCAGATGATTACTTATAACAAGACTTCTCCCATGTCCTCAAGAACGAAAGTGACTACTCACAAATCATCATCATGTTCAAGATCATAGGTGTAATGAATATTCTTAAGGATCTGGATATATAATCTTCAACCAATTAAGCCAACTAGCATCAACTACAATATGTAATCAACACTACTAGCAACCCACAGGTACCAATCTAAGGTTTGGAGACAAAGGTTAAATACAAGAGATGAACTGGGTTTGAGATGAGATGGTGCTTGTGAAGATGTTGATGAAGATTGGTCCTCCCACGGTGGAGGAAGCTTTGGTGATGAAGATGGCTTCGATTTCCCCCTCCTAGAGGGAAGTTTCCCAGGCGAAATCACTCTGTCGGGGAGCAAAAGTGCTCCTACCCAGGTTTCGCCTCGAGACGGCAGCGCTTCGACCAGAAAGTCTTCTTCTAAATTTTTTCTAGGGAAAATGGCTTCATATTGGAGAAGATGGGCACTGGAGGCCTGCTAGGGGGGCACGAGCTCAGGGGGCGCGCCCCCTAGGCTCGTGGCCTCCCGGTGGGTCCCATTCCGGTATTTTCTTCACCGGTATTTTTTATATGTTCCAAAACAATTCTCCATATTTTTTAGGTCATTTGGAGTTCCAGAGAATATCTAACTCTTTTGTAGCCTTATCCGGTCCAGAATTCAAGCTGCCGGTAATCTCCCTCTTTGCATGAAACTTGAAAATAAGAGAGAAAAGGCATTAGAATTGAATCATAAAGTGCAATAATGACTCAAAACATAATAAATATCAACGGAAAAACATGATGCAAAATGGACGTATCAACTCCCCCAAGGTTAGACCTCACTTGTCCTCAATCGAAAGTCGAACTCAATAATCATGACCACATGCTTAGAGAGAGAGAGGTGTCGATAAAAATCAAATACAGACATGAAGACATCATGATCATTTTCCTAACAAGAACATAATATCATAAAACTTCTCGTGAACAATTGATAATTCATGCACAAGATAAAGTATGGACCATAAACCTTATTGAAAACTAACAAACTATGTTCTTAGTCATTGAAACAATTACAATCCATCATATTTTCAGAAAGAGACTATGTCAGAGCTTTGTCTAGCAAGTTCACATACTCAACTATCATTTAGTCTTCTATGATTGTGGACACTCACGAAATATTTGTGAAGCAAAAAAGTTTCAATCAAACACATAGAAAGATAGGGGTTTATAGTTTTCACCACCCAAATATTTATCTCGTGGATAATGTCAACCATATTAACTCATGATCACCTACATCCAACTGGATATATATATGTGGATCTTTCCCCACCACATGATGCTTGCCAAGTAGAGAATAAATAAGGATGGTTAGGGATGAACATTAATGACATTCTCATAAAAGTAAATACAGAAAAGTAATAGATTGGCCCTTCGTAGAGGGAATTAGATGTTGTCATGAGCCTTTTATTTGGATGTGCAAACTCTTCATGGAAAGGAACATCACTTTACATTGCCCATTATGATAGCAACCTTTATTATGCAGTCTATCACGTTTATTTCTTTGCCATCACAAGTTCATACAAAGCTTATTTTCCCTTCCAATAAAGATCATACATATTTAGGAGCAATTTTTATTGCTTTTGCACTGGTGACAACTTATTTTAAGGATCTTATTCCATCCATAGGTAGATATGGTGGGCTCTCATGGCAAGAAACTAGGTTTAAGGGTTTTCGGATGCACAGGTAGTATCTCTACTTGGTGCGAAGGTTTGGCTAGCAAAATATTATGAGCAAGCACCACATGTTAGAGGATCCATGACAGTATAACTTCTATGTGAATATAGGCAAACATAACCCATTACGTTGTCTTCCTTATCCAGCGTCAACTAGTTGATCATGCATAGAATATTTAATGGGGGCTTACAATCATAAAAGATGTCCAAGCTAGTATATTTATGTCAGACCTTGATACCTCTCCAATGTATCTATAATTTTTGATTGTTCCATGCTATAATATTATCATTCTAAGATATTTTTAGGCATTTATTTGCTCATTCATTTAATTTTTGAGCACTAAACTATTAACCCAGTGCCAAGTGCCACTTGCTGTTTTCTGCATGTTTTTGGCTTTTCAGGAATACATACCAAACGAAGTCCAAATACCATGAAAATTTTTGACGATTTTTTCTGGAAAAAAGTAAGACCTAGAATCTTTGGAGGGAGACCTGAGGGCACATGAGGTGCCCCCAAGCCAACAGGGCGCACCCAGGGGGGTGGCCGTGCCCTGATGGCTTGGGGCCACGTCCCCGGCCCTCTGGCATTGTTCTCTGGCTTATACATTCTCATTAATCCCAAAACCCTAGGGAGCCTCCTGAAACACTTTTTCCGCCGCCGCAAGTCTATGTGCCGCTGTGTGCCCATCCGGAGCCATGTTCTGGTGCCCTGCCGGGGGGGGGGGGGTCGATCATGGAGGGCCTCTACATCAACCTTGCTGCTCCCATGGTGATGTGTGAGTAGTTCACCAAAGACCTACGGCTCCGTAGTTAGTACCTAGATGGCTCTCTCTCTATATGTTCTTTTTTGGCATGATCACCGCGATTCCCGCGGTGATCTATCTTATGTAATCGCTTTTTGCGGTGTGTTTGTTGGGATCCGATGAATTGTGGGCTTATGTTTAGATTATTCATGAAAAAGATTTGAGTCTCCTCTGAATTCTTATTTGCATGATTATTATAGCTTCGTAATTCTCTCTGATCTATCGGTTTAGTTTGGCCAACTAGATTGGTTTATCTTCAGCGGGAGAGGTGCATTGTAGTGGGTTTAATCTTGCGGTGCTCTATATCCCAGTGACAAAGTTGTGGACAAGACATGTATTTGTATTGCTGCCACTAAGGGTAAAATGATGGAGTTCATTCATATTAATTGGATTTACTTTGTCTACATCATGTCATCATTCTCCAAGCATTATTCTTAATACTCTAGATGCATGTTGGATAGCGGTCGATGGGTGGAGTAATATAGTAGATGCAGGCAAGAGTCAGATTGTGTCTATATGGACGTGATGCCTATATTCATGCATGATCATTGTGGTGAATAAATATTGCATAACTATGCGCTTTTCTATCAATTGCCCAACAATAATTTGTTTACCCACCGTATGCTTTCTTCGAGAGAGAAGCCTCTAGCGAACACTATGCCCCCCGGGTCGATTCACACACACACACACACACACACACACACACATATATATATATATACATACAAACACTATTATTTCTTTGCTAGCATTATTTACTTTTTATTTAT
The DNA here is from genome assembly GCA_039707655.1 of Elymus sibiricus. NCBI lineage: Eukaryota > Viridiplantae > Streptophyta > Magnoliopsida > Poales > Poaceae > Elymus > Elymus sibiricus. The sequence goes on along the minus strand of CM077663.1, from coordinate 193,022,076 downwards.
TTATTTATTTTGTATTTTATATTTATCCAACTATCATCTACAGTACTTATCGCTTGCAAGTAACGAGTTTAAGGGGATTGACAACCCTCTTGCCCGCGTTGGGTGCAAGTGTGTGCTCTTTTGTGTGTAGGCTCTAAAGACGGGAAGTTGTGTGATCCTCCTATTGGTTCTATAACCTTGGTTCTTACTGAGGGAAATATTTATCTATACTATGTTGCATCATCCCCTCCTCTTCGGGGAAAAACCCAACGCAGACCACAAGTATCGGACCTCTCTTTCGTTATTACTTTTTCATGAATTGCATCAATGACCAATGCTATGTTTGCTATGTTTGTCAACTTCCAACAATTTTTATCAATTATACTTTATTTTATGTGAAGTCATCACGCCCCATGGGATTAGCATATGATATTTTTATTCATTTCACTGCTAAGATTGATGCAAAAAAGGTAAAGGAAGCAAACTCAAACTACTCTTTATTATATAACTCTCACACTCGAATACATAGATAGATGGGTCATGAAGCAAACAATCGAAAGTAAACCATACAAAAACTTTATTCTTCTAAATCATAAAATAACTAAGGATCGAACTAAGATAGGTAATACTGGTAAAAGTGATGGTGATACGATACCGGGGCACCTCCCCCAAGCTTGGAACAAGCCAAGGGTGGTGCCCATACATGTGAACTCAAGTTTCTTTCTTCGGTGATGATGGTGATGAAGTGGTGTCCTTGTCTTCAATGATAGAAAGCAGGGTATCCTTCAGGCCCTGCATCTCCTGAAGCAACCGCTAGATAATTGCAGTGCTCCTTTGCAATTCCACCATAAGATGTTTATTCTCCGACCACCAAGAGATCTTTCCTGCATCACTTTCACTTGGACGAGAGATGTCCCAATTGGACGGTATATGCACACGAGAAGTATTCTCGACCCCATAGTTATGGATTAAATTATGAAATTTATTTCCATGTAACCTTCGAAGGGCCTCCTTGGATTGGACTCATCTTGTAACCCTTGAACCGACTAGCTTCTTCTTCCCACCGGTGGCAAGGATTTGGCGAGATGGAGATGCTAGCAAGCGTGCCTCACTCCGAAGCGGGGGGTTGCACTTCCATGGAGTCTCTAGAGCCTTACCCTATAATGACTTCCTCGATTCCTTCTCTTTCGAGCTCCATATGCAGCAACCAAACATCACCCCCCACGTTGTTGCAGGAGGACGACAACATAGCTCCTGGAACTCGATACCCTTACAGAAAATAGCTTGAAACAAGAGCAGAGGGAAAACTTGTGACACGATGGTCAAAACATGAAGGAGTATATCTAATGAATTTTTCCTGTGGAGGACAAGTCTACAAAAGGAAAACGGAGTCAGGAAAGTCCACGAGGGGCCCACAAGGTCTGTAGGCGCCCTGGGGGGTAGGGCACCCCCTAGGCTTGTTGCTCCCTCATGCACTTTTCTAATTGTTTAGTATTTTTCTAACTTTTCATATATTCCGAAACAAACAAAACATGCTTTTATGGAACTTCTGGAGTCGGTTTACTTACTGTACCACATACCAACTCCTTTTCAGGGTTCTGGAGTGTTCTAGAAGGTCTCTTTTATGTTCTCCTCCGGTGTCATCATTTGGATAATGTTGGTTTCCTTGTTAATGGGTGTACTTGAAATATAATGTTTAATTCTTTGCCCATTAACCACCTTAGGATTTGTGCCTTCGGCGTTGTTGATCTTGATGGCTCCGTAGGGATAAACCTCCTCGTTAATATAGGGTCATTCCCATTTGGAGAGAAGTTTTCCTGCAAAAAAACTAAAAAGAGAATTGTATAATAGAACGTGATCACTGAAATTAAACTTTCTTTTCTGTATTCTTTTGTCATGCCATCTTTTAACTTAGTCTTTAAACAACTTGGCATTTTCATAGGCTTTTGTTCTCCATTCATCTAGGGAGCTCATGTCAAATAACCTCTTTTCACCGACCAGCTTAAAATCATAGTTAAGTTATTTAATTACTCAATAAGCCTTGTGTTCTAGTTCTAGAGGTAAATGACAAGTCTTTCCATGGACCACTTTATAGGGGGGGCATACCCATAGGATTTTTATAAGCATTTCTATATGCCCACAATGCATCATCTAGTTTCTTAGACCAAATCTTCCTAGACCTATTAGCTATCTTTGGCAGACTTAACTTTATTTATCTATTGCTCAATTCAACTTGACCACTAGATTGAGGATGATAAGGAGAGGGAATTCTATGGTTAACATCATATTTAGCTAAGAGTTTACGAAATGCACCATGAATAAAATATGAACCACCATCAGTCATTAAATATCTAGGGACTCCAAACCTCGAAAAGATAACTTCTTTAAGCATTTTAATAGAAGTGTTGTGATCAACACTACTAGTTGGAATAGCTTCTACCCACTTAGTAACATAATCAACATCAACTAAAATAGGAGTGTACCCATTAGAGGAAGGAAAAGGTCCCATAGAATCAAAGCCCCAAACATCAAATGGTTCAATAATGAGTGAATAGTTCATAGGCCTTTCCCGACGTCTACCAATATTACCAATTCTTTGACATTCATCACAATAAAGGACAAACTTACGTGCATCCTTGAAGAGAGTGGGCCAATAAAAAACAGACTGTAATACCTTATGTGTAGTTCTGTCTCCAGCATGGTGTCCTCCTTATGTTTCGGAATGCCACTTCTGTAGGATGTGTTCTTGTTCATGCACAAGCACACATCGTCTAATAATACCATCTACTCCTTCTTCATATAAATGTGGGTCATCCCAAATGTAATGTCTCAAGTCAAAGAAGAACTTCTTTTGTTGGTGATGAGGTCACCTACACAAGGTAGGGTCATGGACCTCACATCTAGGGCACACCTGGGTCCTACAAGTTCATGGAAGTCCCTGGACTACCTTAGCATTCGGACGAATGTACTAGATCCACTCGAATCCTTAGAAGTCACTCGGACATCATCAGCCAGTCGGTCAGGCTTTAGCACTCGGACGTGAAGAAGCAGAGGCGACATCGGAGATACAATGTTCGAGGGACTTAATTCATATAAAGTGTTGTGAAGACTACATTACCTGTAATGCATCTAGTTAACATAGCCATTTCCAGTAACTCCAGCAGTTATCGTCATTTATTACCCTAGTAATGGCGCTCGGCTGGAGATGGCGCACTCTATATAAGCCACCCCCTGGTGCCAGAGCGAGGGTTACAAACTCTTTGTAATCAGATATACACATAAGAAAACACTAAGCCCCCGGGCTCGAGACGTAGGGTCTTTACCACTTCCGAGTGGGGCCTGAACTCATACATCCGAGTGTTACACTTGCGCCGTAGCTAGGCTTCGCCCTTACTCATACGTAACCCCCGTACTACTATCAGTATTACTCCCACGACAGTTGGCGCCCACCGTGGGGCAGCACGTCTAGCAAACTCCGGCGCAAGTGGAGATTTAGTTTTTCTAGTCATTATATTGGCACTCGGCGGTGAGATCCATTTCGGCAGCCTCCGCTTTGTAGTCGACGGTTCAGCTTGGTTGCACGAGGCACCACTGGACCCAGATGCGTTCCCCGCCCGCAGTGCGACGCACTTCAGCGCGGCGGCACACGGTGTTCTTCTGCGACAGCCATCAGAGCCTTACGGCTCCGTGCCGGCTCGTCCGGCGTCTAGCCGCCGCAAGCGCTCCGGGCGTTCATGGCTGCAGTTGTGGCTTAAGCATTTTATGGTGCGCCAGCCTGCTTCTGAGCAAATGGCCGTACTTGACTCCGGTGAACCCACTGTCAGCTTGTCTCCCACGATGGGCGACGAGTTGTCCGATGGGTCCGAGTGCAAAAGCAGCGAGAACGCTGCAGAGATATTGATGGCACACACCACCAACCACGGGCCTCCTGGGTACTCTGCAGGAGGCTCCCGTGGCCGAGACGGTGGCCGCAACGACGTCCACACCGATGCCTATTTTCCCAAACCTCTTAGTCGGGAGCATCGGGAGGAGAGGAGGAGAAGGGACAACGAAGTCCTACTCATCCCCATTACGGGGACTTCCCCAGAGGATATAGCTCTAGAGGCTACGTGCCAGGCCACCTTGGCTGAGCGCGAGAATCTTGAGCGACTCCAGCGGTCACTCGACGACCACACAGCCAGGGAGCAACCCAGATCCAGTCACAGTTGGCGGCGGTTATTTCCGGATGATAGACCGCCCAAGATCCCGATGATGTGCACATCGATGGAGAACCTGGTCGTAGCCACTCGAATAGCTGAATCTATTCAGCCGTCTGGTTCTGCGGCTAGGGAGGGTATTCGGCACATTCAAACTCTACTGAAGACCGCCTTGAGGCAAAATTCAGAGGTGTCCGAGTCGCACGAGCGCATTTACAGCAAGTCCGCTCGGGCTGACATAGTTTAGTCCGCGCACAGCCCGTATGCTTATGGGAAGCGTCGACATTCTCCTCCTCCACCGAGAGGCCAGCATGGAGGACGTTGGCGCGACGACCGCGACGTCAATCGGACACCCCCTCTGAGGGGCGGTTGGTATGGCAAGCGGCCCTATGACGGCGGGCGAGCTCACCGAGAGGACCGTAATCGGAGTCCCGCTCGACCCACGGGCTACTAAGAAGGTGGTCAGCGACCCCCACTGCTCAACGCTAGATCTATCATCACGCAGAACATGGTGGACAAAAACCGGCTAGTCAGAGATCGAGTGAGCGGATGAGGGACGTCAGGGCTCGAGTGTTTCAGTAGGTACATCCGAGAGGCTGAGATCCCCTCCAACTACATGTTGGCGACGAGAATCGGAAAGTTTAACGGCGAGTCCAAGATGGAAACATGGCTCAAGGATTACCGAGTGGCCGTTCAGATTGGTGGCGGTGATGATTTTTTGGCGATGAAGCATCTTGCTCTCATGTTGGAGGGATCTGCACGAGCCTGGTTGAACCAGTTGCCTTCTAGAAGCATCTACTGCTGGGAGGACCTGGCACAGGTGTTCATCAAGATGTTTAAAGGCACTTACAAGCGTCCGGGTGGACTGACAGAATTGCAGCACTGTGTCCAGAGGAGCAATGAAACTCTCCATGAGTACATTCAGCGATGGACTACGCTGCATAATATGGTTTAGAACGTTACCGAGCATCAGGCTGTCTACGCCTTCAAGGCAGGCACTCGGTATCGAGAGCTCATCCTGAAGTTTGGTCGATCGGGAGATCTATCTCTCAGTCAGGCCATGGAAATTGCTAACAAGTATGCCAATGGCGAGGAAGAAGACCACCTCCAAAGCGACAAAGGACGAGCCGGCGACACCCCTCAATCAGGGGGAAACGCAGGCAAAAATCAGAAACGGAAAGCCGATCCTCTGGGAAAGGGAGAAGTTGTTGCGGTTCCAGGCCGAGGGAAGCCTAAGCCAAAGAAAAATAAAAAAGAAGGATTGGGCTAATAAGAAGAAGCCCGAGTACAAAACCGAGGTATTGGATCAACCCTGTGTTGTCCATACTAAGAAATATGAAGAAGGCAATATGATCTACCCAAAGCACACCACTCGGGAGTGCTGAATGCTCAAGCAAGATATGGGTAGAGAGACCTCTGCTGAGAAGGACGATGACGAGGAAGGTGAGGATGCTCCTAAGTATCCGAATGTCGACAAGGTCCTAAATATGATCTTTGCAGACGTCGAAAGCAAGAGCTGGTTGAAGGTCGTCAATCGGGAGGTGAGCATGGCAGCTCTGACTTCCGTCAAGTACCTCAATTGGATGAAGACTCTTGTTACCTTCGACCAATTGGATCACCTAGCCCACATAGCCACCCCTAGGAGGCAGGCGCTGGTTGTTGACCCAGCTGTCAATGGAGTCCGACTGCGCAAAGTCTTGATGGATGGAGGTAGTGGGCTCAACATAATCTACGCGGACACACTCAGAGTAATGGACATTCTGATGTCCCAACTGAACAAGAGTAACATGCATTTCCACGGGGTCTTCCCTGGGAAGAAAGCCGAGTCACTCGGTCAAATCGCTCTGGACGTCGTGTTTGGAGTGGAGAAATTTTTCCAAAAGGAACGCTTGACGTTCGAAGTGGTGGACTTTCGGAACGCTTATCACGCCATCCTAGGTAGGCCCGCCTACGCGTATTTCATGGCCCGTCCATGTTATGTGTATCTTAAACTTAAGATGCCAGGGCCAAAAGGAGTGATCACAGAGACCGGCGATCGGATAGGCGCCGAGGAGTGCCTCCAGCAGGGCTCCAAGATTGCGAATGAACAAGTACTCGCAGTGGAACTCGACGGGTACAAGTAAGCGGTGGACACTGCGGATTTGCTCAAGTCCAAACGACCGGCAACGAAATCAGCTTTCCAGTCGGCCGGTGAGACCAAGCAAGTTCACATTCACCCGAATGATACGAGTGTCGCCCCGACCAACATCTCAACGACACTCGGTGAAAAATAGGAAGCCAAGCTCATCCAGTTCCTCCGTGAGAACTGGGATATCTTCGCATGGAAGCCGTCTGACATGCCGGGGGTTCCCAGGGAGCTGGCTGAGCACCGACTCCGAGTCGATCCCAATATCAAGCCGGTCAAGGAGCACTTGCATTGATCCTCCGTCGAGAAGTTCAAGGCGATTGGTGAAGAAATCGCTCGGCTACAAAATTGCCGAGTTCATTCGCGAAGTCTACCATTCCGAGTGGCTGGCCAACCTAGTGTTGGTACCCAAGAAGGACAAGTCCCTTCGGATGTGCATCGACTTCAAGCACCTCAATCGGGTATGCCTGAAAGATCATTTCCCCCTTCCCCGCATAGATCAGATAGTAGATTCAACTGCTGGATGCGAACGCCTGTCGTTCCTGGATGCGTACTTCGGTTACCACCAGATCTGAATGTATGGACCAGATGAAATAAAAACAGCTTTCATCACCCCATTCGGGTGTTTCTGCTATATCACTATGCCATTCGGTCTCAAGAATGCTAGGGCAACCTTTATGCGCATGATACAAAAATGTTTGCAAAAGCAAATCAGTCGACACATGGAGGCTTATATGGATGACATCGTGGTCAAGTCTAGGAAAGGTTCCGACCTCTTGACAGACCTCGCCGAAACCTTCGCGAACCTGAGGCGCTTTCAAATAAAACTTAATCCAGGAAAATGCACATTCGGAGTGCCATCGGGCAAGCTACTCGATTTTCTCGTTTCCAAACGGGGGATGGATGCTAATCCCGAGAAAATCGGCGCCATCGTCCAAATGAAGAAACTAGTCCGTCTGCATGACATGCAAAAGCTCATGGGGTGCCTTGTAGCCCTGAGCAGATTCATCTCTCGTCTCGGTGAGAAGGCATTGCCTCTTTACCGATTGAGGAAGAAGTCCGATAGCTTTGAATGGACCCCTGAAGCACAAGCCGCATTCGATCATCTCAAGGCCTTGCTTTCCACCCAGCTGGTGTTAGCTACTCTAAGCAGCCGAGAGCCTTTGCTCTTGTACATCGCGGCTACCAGCCAAGTGGTCAGCACTGTCCTCACTGTGGAGCGCGAGGAATCGGGAAAAGCATTCAAAGTGCAAAGACCCGTTTATTACATCTCAGAAGTCTTGACTCCTTCCAAGCAAAGGTATCCACACTACCAGAAGTTGGTTTATGGCATTTACCTCACTGTCAAGAAGGTGGCTCATTACTTCCAAGAGCACTCACAATTATCAGCGATGCTCCCCTGTCAGAAATCTTGCATAACAGAGATGCCACGGGCCGAGTAGCAAAATGGGCGATTGAGCTCCACCCGTTGGAGATCAAGTTTGAAGCCAAGAAAGCGGTCAAGTCTCAAGCACTTGTGGACTTTTTGGCCAAGTGGATAGAACAAGAACAACTAGCCCCAAGTATCCCCGAACACTAGACCATGTTTTTCGATGGATCCAAGATGCTCCAAGGATCCGGAGCCGGTGTGGTTATCATTTCCCCCAGCGGAGACCGATTGAGCTACGTCCTTCAAATCCATTTCTATTCGTCTAACAACGAGGCCGAGTACGAAGCCCTCCTGTACGGGCTCCGAATGGTTGTCTCGCTTGGTATCCGACGCTTTATGATATTCGGCGACTCGAACCTCATGGTCCGGCTATGACCGGGTACTGTAATGCAGTCTGAATATTGGAGAAGAACTTTGAAGGCTTGGAGCTGCATCACATACCCTGAGCGAAGAACCAGGCTGCTGACGTCCTGGCCAAGATCGGCTCCACTCGGCGGGTCGTTCCGAAAGGCATATTTCTTGAACACCTGCACTCTCCTTCAGTCAAATAAGATCCTTTTACTGAAGAGCCCCCGCAAGCAGTCGGACCTTCGAACCCGACTGTAGTTGACATTCCAGCCGTGGTGGATCTCGCCCACGAGATGTTGGTGATCACTCCCGAGTGGACCCAACCTTGCTTAGCGTACTTGCTCCAGTAAGAGCTCCCTGAAGATGAAGAGGAGGCCTGGCAGATCGTCCGGCGATGCAAATCCTTTGAAGTGATGGGAGAACAGCTATACAAGAAAGGCACTACAGGCGTAACACAGAAATGCATTTCCCTAGAGGAAGGGCTGCAGATCCTGCAGGATATTCACTCGGGAACCTGCAACCATCATGCGTCCTCTCGGACGTTGGTCGCGAAGGCGTTCTGTGCGGGTTTTTATTGGCCCCGAGCCAATGCAGTAGCAAAGGACTTGCTCGACCTCTGTGTTGGGTGTCAGTTTTATAAGAATCAGACGCACAAGCCTGCATCCGCACTGAAAACCATCCCGCTCACCTGGTCGTTTGCTGTGTGGGGCCTCGATATGGTGGGCCCCCTGCGTACCGGGTCGAGTGGGTTTACCCATCTGCTGGTAGCAGTGGATAAGTTCACCAAGTGGGTTGAAGCGAAGCCCATCAAAAACTTGGATGCATCTACCGCTGTCAGTTTCATTCGGTAGATTATCTTCATATTCGGAGTCCCCCACGATATCATCACTGATAACGGGAAGAATTTCGATTCGGAGGACTTCCACGAATTATGTTACTCCCAAGGCACTCGGGTAAACTATGCTTCCGTGGCTCACCCACAGTTGAATGGACAGGTAGAACGAGTGAATGGGATGGTTCTTCAAGGATTGAAGCCCCGGTTCATGAGGGATCTGGAGTACGCCGCTGGAGCCTGGTTCGAAGAACTGTCGTCTGTCTTATGGGGCATTCGGACGACCCCGAACCGTTCAACCAAGCACACTCCATTCTTCATGGTATACGGATCTGAAGCCATCCTGCTGAGTGACGTACGCCACAATGCTCCTCGAGTGGAACTTTACAATGAAGACGAAGCAGAAGTAGCACGTCAATATGGTCTGGACCTCTTGGAAGAGGAGAGGGAGCTAGCCCTGGTCACGTTGACACTTTATCAGCAAGACTTGAGGCGCTACTACGACAGACAAGTCAGAGGCCGCGCTTTCCAGGAAGGTGACCTAGTTCTCCGACTAGATCAGCAGAAGCCACACAAGTTGGCGCCTCCGTGGCAAGGGCCTTACGCGATCTCCAAAGCCCTAAACAATGGAGCTTATCGGCTGTACAATTTCAACACCGATGCGGAAGAACCCTGAGCCTGGAACCCGGATCTGCTCCGCACGTTCTACACTTAATCTAGAAAACACTCTGTCATTCCTGTAATGAGCCACCGAGTGGATTTGATGAATAAAAGTTTTTACTTTTCCTACTCCTTGTCAAAAAAATTTCACTTTTGTTTGTTTTCCTCACCCCCAGTGGGTGCATGGATAGACTTAGTCGCGAACTTGATTTCTCCTAAGTTAAAAACTACTCCGAGTGAGTATATCATCCACACTCGAGGGCTTAGCTGCGATCCTATAATCGCCTAAGCTAAAAACTACTCCAAGTGAGGACATCATCCACTCTTGGGGGCTTAGCTGCTATCCTGTAATCGCCTAAGCTAAAACTACTCCGAGTGAGGACATCATCCACACTCGGGGGCTTAGCTGCGATCCTATAATCGCCTAAGTTAAAAACTACTCCAAGTGAGGACATCGTCCACACTCTGGGACTTAGCTGCGATCCTTTAATTGCCTAAGTTAAAAACTACTCCGAGTGAGGACATCATCCACACTCGGGGGCTTAGCTGCGATCCTATAATCGCCTAAGTTAAAAACTACTCCGACTGAGGTCATCGTTCACACTCGGGGACTTAGCTGCAATCCTGTAATCGCCTAAGTTAAAAACTACTCCGAGTGAGGACATCATCCACACTCGGGGGCTTAGATGCAATCCTGTAATCGCCTAAGCTAAAAGCCACTCCGAGTGAGGACATCGTCCACACCCGGGGACTTAGCTACGATCCTATAATCGCCTAAGTTAAAAACTACTCTACGTGAGGACATCATCCACACTCGGGGGCTTAGTTGCGATCTTGTAATTGCCTAAGTTAAAAAATACTCCGAGTGAGGACATTGTCCACACTCGTGGACTTAGTTGTAATCCTGTAATCGCCTAAGTTAAAAACTACTCCAAGTGAGGACATCGTCCACACTCGGGGGCTTAGCTGCGACCCTGTAATCGCTTAAGCTAAAAGCTACTCCGAGTGAGGACATCGTCCACACTCGGGGACTTAGCTGCGATCCTATAATCGCCTAAGTAAAAGTTCACTCAGGGTGAGAATCGAGCCAAGCACTCAGACAATCTAATAAAGGCATTCAAACACATGGAATTCAAAGCAAAATTGCAGATAGTTGTGGCCATTAAGTCAGGGCGAATGTACGGTTACATAAACCACTCGGCATACCGAGGCAAATATTGCTTAAAGTTTTTTATGCGAGGATCACTCGGTTGGGGACGGAGCCGCTGCGTCGGTGAAGATGTCGATGTTGATGCAGTCTGCAATCTGAGTGGCAGCTGCGAGGAAGGTCTCCATGAAGTCTTCAATCTTGGCACTCTTCTTCTTGACGACCTTCAATGACTTCAACTTCTCCTCGTCCATGCCCTTGCAATGCACGCGGATGAGAGAGAGAGCAATGTCAGCGCCAGCGCGAGCCGTAGATTTCTTCCATGATTGCACTCGGCGCAAAACGTCTTGCAGTCGGTTAATGAGAGCTTCCAGGTCATTCGGGAACTCCTCTCCTCGGGCGACTTCCTTGTCAATATCCTTGACTGCGTTCTGCAAGCGGTTGAGGAAGATAGTTACCTCCCCGATGCTCTCATCCAATCGAAGCAGCACAAGAGCCGAGCTGTCACGAAGGATAACCGTGGTCAGATCCAGCTCCTTCTCAATCTTGGAAGTCTCTTTCGCCACATCCACACAGACTATGATGAATACATGAGGAGAAGGGTGTCGGTGTCAAAACCGGCGGATCTCGGGTAGGGGGTCCCGAGCTGTGAGACTAGAATCGATGGTAACAGGAGACGATGTTTACCCAGGTTCGGGCCCTCCTATGGAGGTAATACCCTATGTCTTGCTTGATTATATTGATGGTATATGGGTTACAGAGTTGATCTACCTCGAGATCGAATAGCTAAACCCTAGATGAGTTCTTCTTCCTACAACCTAAAACCCTTCGGCTTATATAGACGCCGAGGGTACCTAGGGTTTACACATGGTCGGTTACACGTCGAAGGGATAAACATGCCTATTCACTACTCCAAACGTGGAGAATACGCCACGATTCCCGAAGCTTCCTTCCTGGAGACAGGGTCTTCGATCAATCCAATGCTCGGCAAGTGGCCCATATAGTCCGGCCCATAAGAAATAGGTCGGCCTCCCGAGGACCCCTTAAACCAGGACTCCCTCAGTAGCCCCCGAAGTATCCTCCAACGCCAAGGGTCCTAGCTCCAGCTGCTTCATATGATCAGAGTCTTCGGCTTGCGAGGCGAGTTCCTTTCTCCAAATAGTGATCGACCGAGTTTAGTTCGGCCTCCGACGACGTGTAGTTTTCCCGATCATGGATCGTCCGAACATCATGAATAACTCGGCCCTGAAGGCCAAACGTCAAGGAGTAAATATTGCTCCCTGACAACCTTTCAGATGAAAGGTCACGGCCCACCACAACCGCTGAACCAGTCACAAAAACTCGATCCGCGGTTCGAGGCCGTTTTCATCAGCACGATCCATCAATGCGCAGATCGTGCTCCGTTTCACACGGGATATGTTTAATCATGCGCGTATAACGGCACGCATGTCTTGGGAAGTGGAGGGATTCACGACGCAGTGAAGGGAGGCTAACCGGCGACAAGCCCAATAAAAGGGAAGGAAAACCCCAAGGCTAAACCGCGCTTCCCATTTGCATCCTCGCTTCCCCAATCTCCTGAGCCTCCAGAGCTCAGATCTAGGTTTTCCACCCTTCCTCCTCCGAGCTCAGCCATGGCCGGCTCATGCTCCAACGGCAAGTGGGAGGCTTCCATGGTCACACACTAGGACATCCGGGACCTCAAGGGCGCCGGCTACCTCCCCGCCAACATCTTCCACCGCACCCCGGAGGAGGGCCAGGTGATCCCCACCCCCAAACCAGGCGAGAGGGTGGTTCTCATTCCTCACTTCAGCCGAGGACTGAGCTTCCCGCTCCACCCCATCGTTAGGGGCCTCATGTTCTTCTACAGACTCGACTTCCACGACCTCCCGTCGAACTCCTTCATGCACATATCGGCCTTTATCATCGTCTGCGAGGCCTTCTTGCGGGTCGAACCACACTTCAGACTATGGCTCAAGATACTCAATGTCAAGCCGAAGTGTGTCGCAGGTGAACACGCAGACTGCGGCGGGGCGGTCATCAGCAAGCTTCCCCGCGCAAGATGGCCATCCGGCACCTTCATCGACACCATCAAGACTTGGCAAAAAGAGTGGTTTTACATCACCGAGCCAAGGGAGGAGGGCGGAACTATTCCTGCCGAATTCAGATCCGGTCCCCCCACCAGATTGACCTCATGGGTCCGAAAGGGCCTCAACTGGGGGTCGGCTACAGAGGTGGACGACCTGCAGAGGCGCATCACCTCCATGATCAAGGACAAAATCGAGCTGACCAACGTGGTCCAGATTATGCTCCGGCGGCGCATCCTCCCCTGCCAGCGCCGGGACTCCCCTATGTGGACTTATCGGCTTGACGATGAGCCTACGATTCGTCGGCTCTTCCGCACCACTCGGGAGAAGGTGTGGAAGGTGATGTTCAAGGCGCATGAGAGCTGGCCAGCCGAGAAGGAGGACCAGGGCCTGCGCGCCGATAAACCCCCTTCCCAGGTATGACATAGTTTCGCTTGATCGGCTTCGTTTTCCTAAAGAAAATCTAAGCACTTTCCGATCACTTCCGCAGGAATGGTTGAGCAAGACCACTGGCATCAAATGCCCGGCTCCACAGCCCGAAGACCCCAGGTCCCAGCTGCTGTCGGAGATGCTTGTCGTGGCGCCTTACAAGGCGCCAGAGAAGAAGGAGAAGAAGAAGAAACCAGGCCGAGAAGGCCCGCGCATCAGGGACCAGCCGGAGGCTGTGTCCGAGGAAACCCATGCCTCCTCGAATCAAGAGGAGGAGCACGAGGGCGAGGGGGAAGGCGATTCCCCCCTCGCAAGAAAGAGGGCGGCGTCATCGGATGCCACAGAGGATGTACCTCCTCCCGCCCCGAAGAAAGCACGTCGGACACAGTTAATTCTGCCCGACGCCAGTTCGGACTCGGATACCGAGTCCGAGGACTTCGAGAAGGTTCCACGAAGGAACCTCAAGGTCAAGCCCCCAGCTCGAAGGTAAAGATCTGAAGACTTCCTGAGCCATTAGTGCTAAGTTTTGAATGTTATTAACATGTGAGCGCCTATTGACTTGCAGCCCACCATGTGTTCTCCCTACCGATCAAGTCTCGGACGGGGAGACCCTGCCAGCAAAGCTAGTGGAGAGCGGGACCGCGTTGCACCCCTCTCCTCCGGGCGCCGCGAAGGACGCCGCGGAGGTGTCATCCCAACAGCCTCCTTTGGAGCCGAACACCAGCGGTGGGGGCGACGGCATCATGGTCGAGGCTAACGCCTCGGCCACCGAAGACCGGGGGGAAAAGCCTCTCCCGGATACGGAGGAGACCGGACGAGGGGATGTCCAGTCCCTTCCGAGGTCGTCTCCGGAGCGCACCATGCCTCCGGAGGCACCGGTTCAATCCCCGGTTGGAGATCGGGTTAACCGATCTCCACCGGCGCCACCGACCAATGGGTGGCCGGCTATGGGGGAGGCTCTATCAAGCGCCTCCATCTCCGAGGAGCACCGCACCCTTATGGGTGCGGTTTTACAAAGCATTCAGTTCGTTGATAGCGGACTGAAGGAGGCCTTCAAGGCTCTCCTGACGGGCTTTCAGGTAAGCCACGTAATGTTTTGTTAATTTACTACTTTTTGTGCTATCGTTATATATATAGCAGCCCCCGAGCCCTAGGTGAGTTTGGAAAAACTCACCTGGGGATCAATCATAGACCATTAACCGGACAATGCATGAGACAAGATTTGTTCGGAATGTTCCAACAGCCCTTAAGAGGGCCGAACATAGGATCATATTTATGATTGTTCGGAGGTTTGAACTCATGTAATCTGATAGGTGTTTGTTATTTGTAGGCTTCGTCATCGGCGGCGGCTGTTAATGCTGCCGAGCTAGACGAGCTAAATCGGAAGCTCAAGAGCTCCGAAGATGAGCTCGACGCTCTGAATAAGAGATTCGACGAGGCGCAAGTGTCGGTGTACTAAAGTTTGGGTCCTTTAGTACCCCATACTTGTGCACGGGCGGTTGTAGCCACACCAGCGGCAAGGCCTATAGGGGGACAGCTGAACGCAAGTGCAACCATATCAAGAAAGCATTCAAGTCAATAATCAGAAGACAGAAGACCGAAGGCTAGGCGCCCGGCAAGATCTTGCCGGGATGGCCTGCGGAGCCCCGGCAAGATTCGTGCCCGGCAAGACCTCGCCACCCTGTCACCGCTCCAGCGCAGCGACCAGCTTGTTAGATGATGTTTATCTTCCTGAATACGTGTCAAGGCGCTAACAACGGATGGGGTTAAGCGGTACTGATGGGACGGGCTCTTTTTCCGTCCCCAAGACGCTAAGGGACACCTCAACGGAGCATTTAATGTGTTTGTCCTAAGTCGTCAGTATTAGGTATGATAACACTTTAGCAACTTTACACCTCATGTATGTACTGTACGCCACTGTTGGTGACCCCTTCGAACGTATAAAAGGAGGCCCAAGGCGTAGCTACAGGGAGGAGGACCTTCTGGCCCATTCTGCATGCGTAGCTGCTGCTCGAACGTACTGTTCATCGCAAGCGCTCTTGGAGCTTGGGCTTAAACACATCTGATACAACCAAAGCAAGAGTAGGGTTTTACGCTTCTGAGCGGCCCAAACCTGGGTAAAAATCCCTCATGTTGATCATTGGATCTGCTGTTTGTGCAAGCCTTTTCCCTGCCGAACCATAAAAGGGATCCACACGATCCCATAGGTGTCGTTCCCCAACATCTTTGGCGCGCCAGGTAGGGGAGGAAGGTTGCGTGAACCTGATCTAGCGATCAGCGCGCCGTTTTCTTCATCATTCTCATCGCCATGGCTCCCAAGAAGAAGGGTTTTACGGCGGTTGGTCCATCCACGTCTGGTGCGCCTGTGGCTACACAGATAGGCGACGGTGTGGACGCGGGTGGAGGAGGCGGAGGTTTCGAGCCTCCACGATGTTCTGGCAATCAAAGCCAGGCGAGCAGCGTCGTTCGTGTGGCGACGGCAACCCACGCGCCGCTAGATCCAAGGACGGAGCTGTGCTGCTTACGGGCGGCGCGGTGAACTCCAGGGATGGAAGAGCGCCTTCTAAGACACCCACGCCGGTGCATGCGCCGCGGCCTTCTCAGGTCGCGCGCGATGAGCAGCGCCACGACGTTGGTGGTTCCAAGCGTCCCCACGGAAAGACTCCTGAGCATCACTCTCGAGATGCGCGGGACCAGCATGCACGTCAACATGCTGGTGGAAGCGGCGCGTGGTCGCGGGACCGTGATGGAGCTCCTTCTAACATGGTTGGGAGTCAGAGCACCTCACGTTCCACGCACCTGTCGCCGCCACCTACACCAGCAGAAGCACTGGCACGAGTACAGCTGCTCTTGAATTTTCCTCCTACTGCGAACAAGCTCAAAGAGTGGAGAGCTGCTATTCAGAGCCTCGTCGGCCTCGCTAATGAAGATAGGCCGTAGCAGGCGGAGCCTTCGTGGCGGCAGTCCATCGAGCCGGCACGCGCCGGTGGCGAAAAGACTGGAGGCGGTACGACCATGGTGCACTCTCCTCCACGGCAGCAACAGCGGTCACCGACTCGACGGATCGACACCCCAGATGATGACTCAACGGCGTCATCCGATCCGCGAACTCGCCGCGATCAACGTCAAATTCTTCGGGAACGAAGCAAAGAAGACGCTCGGACTACCATCGAGCGGCGGCGGGAAGCACGCCATCAATCTGATAAGCACACAGGACCCACTGTAGACAAGCCTGCGCCAGGGTATTATGATGACCTACCTTACGAGGTGGGTTGTTCAGCTTTTACCCGTGAGCTGCGGCGAGTCCAGTGGCCCAATTCCCGCACGTTCAAACCAGAGGTCCCGGAGAAGTACGACGGCAAGACTCACCCCTCGGAGTTCTTGAGCATCTACACCACTGCGGTGCAGGCTGCCGGGGCTTGCGATGATAAGATACTCGCCAACTACTTCCCGTTGGTGCTTAAGCCCAACGTCAGGTCGTGGTTGATGCATCTGCCAGAGAATTCCATTTCTTCTTGGGCAGATCTATGTCATGAGTTTGTTGGCGCCTTTACCGGAGGCCACCAAGCTCCTGGCCAGGAAAGTGATTTGCATCTCATCCCACAGAAAGAAGGCGAAACTTTGCGCAAGTACATATAGAGATTCAGCCGAGTACATCACAACATTCCAGACGTTCATCCTGCCGCTGTTGTCAGCGCGTTCCATCAGAACGTGCGCAACCGCAGGATGCGCGAAGAGCTGGCGATGAACAAAGTCAGGGATGTTGCCGAGCTCTATGCTCTCGCTGATAAGTGTTCTCGAGCTGAAGAAGGGAGGAGATTCCCCGGCGAGGATGCTGGCGCAGGAGTCGACTCTGAAGACGAAGACGCCGTCGCCCCGGCAAAGAAAGGCCGGCGGCGTAACAGGAAGCGCAAGGGCAAGGATGTTGCCGGGTGCGCCTCTTGTCAGGCCTTGGCGGCTGCCGACAAGCCGGAGGGCTCCGACAAGCAGTACTGCAAGATCCATCGCACCAAGGGCCATGACCTCCAAAACTGCCGGCTAGTTGAGCAGCTTGTCGAGAAGCAGAATGCTGAGTATGAGAGGCGAGATAAGGAGAAGGGCCAGGATGGTGCAGAAGGGTCCATCAAGAAACGCGGGGGCCGAGGAGTTCGCCGCGGCAAGGCTAAGCAACAGAAGGAGAGGCCCGCTCGAGGCCGTGACAAGCAAGAGGGGGGTGACGATGACAATGGGGAGGACGACGAGTCCAGTGAGCAAGAATTTCAGAAAGCTACTGACGCCATGTGCATTGACGGAGGCGCCTCATTGCATTCTTCCCGCCACCGACTTAAACAGTGGGCGCGCGAGGTTAATGCAACAGAGCCATCAGTCGGTACCCGGAAACCATTGAAATGGTCCAACACGCCTATCATTTTTGACGCTGAGGATCACCCTGACCGCACAACTACAGTCGGGTGTCTGCCATTGTTGGTTTCACCAATGATTCGCAACCTCAAAGTGACGAAAATGTTAGTTGACGGTGGGGCCGGTTTGAACTTGATCTCACCTGAGGTGATCAAAAGGTTGCAAATTCCTGATGAAGATCTCGAGGAAACGGGCATGTTTAAAGGGGTCAATCCGGGAAGGAGCCAGCCGAAGGGTAAGATCACACTACCGGTAACATTTGGTAGTGACCTAAACTTCAGAACATAGAAGATCGTTTTCGACATCGCCAAGATTCCATTGCCATATAATGGGATCCTTGGCCGTCCAGCGCTGGCCAAGTTTATGGCGGCATCGCATTACGCTTATAATACATTGAAGATGCCTGGGCCGGTGAGCGTCATTACTGTCAACTCCGACAAGAAGGATGCGCTTATCTACACCGACCAACATTACCGGGAGGTAGTTGCAGCATCTGCCACCAAGGCACTTGCTCCTGCCGCTAAAGCTCCCGGGGGGAAGAAGACCGGCAAGACCTCTTGCACACACTCCGGCAAGCGCACCTCCTCGGAGTGCTGCGCTCTTGTTGAGGATGTGCCAGAGAGCTCCACCGGCAAGAGCAACAAGTCCAAGGCAGCTCCACCAGAAACTAAGAAGGTGCCCGCCAAGGAGGATGGTACGGGAGGAACTTTCACCATAAGTTCCACCCTCGACGACAAATAGGAAAGCGCGCTCATTGCTTTCCTGTGAGCGAATATCGATGTGTTTGCATGGCAACCATCTGATATCCCCAGTGTTCCCAGGGAAGTAATTGAGCACCACCTTGCTGTATGTCCTCACGCACAGCCCGTCAAGCAGAAGGTTAGGTAGCAGGCTTTAGAGCGGCAACAATTTATTGCCGAGGAAATCAAGAAATTGGAAGCGGCAGGTTTGGTAAGAGGAGTGCTCCATCCAACATGGCTGGCCAATCCAGTTGTAGTGCGCAAGGCGAATGGAAAATGGAGGCTGTGTATTGATTATACAGAAATCAATAAAGCCTGTCCAAAAGATCCTTTTCCCTTGCCGTGCATTGACCAGATTGTGGACTCCACTGCCGGCTGCGATTTGCTTTCATTTCTTGATGCCTACTCAGGATATCATCAGATCTTCATCGCAAAGGAAGACAAAGAGAAAACCGCATTTATCACCCCATGTGGTACGTACTGCTTCTTACGTATGCCTTTCGGGTTGAAAAGTGCTGGTTCAACATTTGCAAGAGCGGTCCAGATTGGTTTTGAGCCCCAGCTACATAGAAATATGGAAGCTTATATGGATGACATAGTGGTTAAAACCAAGGACAAGGCGACGCTCATACAAGATTTAGAAGAGACATTTGCAAATCTGCGCAAGATCAATTTGAAGCTCAATCCTGAGAAGTGTGTGTTTGGCGTTCCATCCGGCAAGCTTCTCGGGTTCTTTGTGTCCCTGCGTGGGATCGAGGCAAATCCCGACAAGATCAAGGCAATTGAGTAGATTGAAGCACCCAGGCGTGTCAAGGATGTGCGTCGTCTTGCCGGATGCGTCCGCCAGTACTAGTCGCGCCAAAACCACAAGAGTCATTGCTGCTATATCTAGCAGCAACTAATCAAGTGGTAAGTGCTGCGTTAGTGGCAGAGAGAGAAGTCGATGAAGAAGCAGCGGCAGCGGCAGGACCGCCAAGCGACGAGCTAGGATCTTCCCCGGCAAAGTCTGGTGCTGATAAAGTAGGGTCTACGCAGTCAAATGAAGCAACACAGAAGAAGAAGATGGTGCAGCCCCCAGTTTATTTTGTCAGCTCCCTTTTGCAGGGGGCTAGGTCAAGATATTCTGGCGTGCAGAAGTTGCTCTTCGGCCTCCTTATGGCCTCGAGGAAGCTGCGCCATTACTTTCAAGCACATGAGATCACCGTCGTCACTCGCTTCCCGTTGCAGAAGATTTTGCAGAATCCAGATGCAACCGGCAGGATTGTGGAGTGGGCTTTGGAACTATCAAGTTTCGGTCTCAAGTTTGAAAGTACTTCAACTATTCAGAGCAGAGCCTTGGCGGAATTCATCGCAGAATGGACTCCAACGCCAGACGAAGAGATTCCGGAGACAACTCTCCCCGGCAAGGAAACGAATCAAGAGTGGATTATGTATTTTGATGGGGCTTTCTCGCTGCAAGGCGCCGGTGCTGGCATGCTACTTGTCGCACCCACCGGAGAGCACCTCAAATACGTAATCCAGATGCACTTTCCCCGGGAGAGGTCAACAAATAACACTGCAGAGTATGAAGGGCTGCTTGCCGGTCTCAGGATTGCGGCGGACCTTGGAATTAAGAAGCTCATCGTCAGAGGTGATTTGCAGCTTGTTGTCAAGCAGGTGAATAAAGATTATCAGAGCCCGTTGATGGAGGCTTACGTGGATGAAGTGAGAAAGTTGGAGGAGCGCTTTGACGGTCTGCAAATGGAGCACGTTCCTCGTGCGGAAAACAGCATTGCCGACGACCTGTCAAAGCGTGCTGCCCTCAAGTTACCTGTGGAACCAGGGACTTTTGTGCTTCAATTGACTCAGTCATCCGTAGCACCATCAGCAAAGCAAGATAAGGGAAGGAAGTTGAGTTCCGGCAAGTACTTTCCGGCAGAGCTCCCAGAGGCCACCGGCAAAGAAGTTGCCGGGAACGACACCAAGCTTGCCGGTGAGCGATAGGCTCCGGCAGGGCCTCAAGGTCTTGCCGTAGACACAAACGCTCCCGTCGAGCTTGCCGGGGAGCAATAGGCTCCAGCAGGGGCTCGAGTCTTTGCTGTAGAGACAAGCGCTCCCACAGCAAAGGACATGCCTTTAGTCCTTGTTGTCGAGCCCCAGGCTCCGGCATGGGCACAGCACATCGTCCACTTCCTTCAAACAGGAGAACTCCCTGAAGAATAGGAAGAAGCGGAGAAAGTAGCCCGTCAGTCTAATATGTACCAGTTTGTGGACAATGTCCTGTACAGAAAGAGACCGAACGGTGTGAAATTGAAGTGCATTCCTCGGGAGTATGGACTGGAGCTGTTGGCAGAGATACTTGGAGGCATATGTGGTTCCCACATAGGATCAAGAGCTCTTGTTGGTAAGGCATTCCGGCAAGGTTTCTTTTGCCCCACTGCCCTCCAGGATGCAACTGCACTAGTAACCAAGTGTGAAGCGTGCCAGTTCCATTCAAAGAAATTGCATCAACCAGCTCAAGTTCTTCAGACAATCCCTCTCTCCTGGCCGTTTTTGGTCTGGGGGCTCGACATTTTGGGCCCTTTTCCCCGTGCTACCGGGGGCTTTGAGTACTTGTACGTTGCAATCGACAAGTTCACAAAGTGGCCGAAAGTGGAAGCAGTGAGGAAGGTGACAGCACAGTCAGCCGTCAAGTTCTTCAAAGGACTAGTTTGCCGTTTTGGTGTACCAAGCAGGATCATCACTGACAACGGCACATAGTTCACAAGCCACACCTTCATGCAGTATGTCCAAGACCTTGGCGGCAAGATCTGTTTTGCTTCTGTTGCTCATCCAAGGAGCAATGGCTAGGCGGAAAGGGCAAATGCTGAAGTGTTGCGAGGTCTTAAGACAAGAACTTTCGACAAGCTACGCAAGTGCGGAAGACGCTGGATTGATGAGTTGCCGGTAGTTCTTTGGTCAATCAAAACGACACCAAATCGAGCCACCGGCCAGACACCCTTCTCCCTAGTATACATGGTAGAAGCAGTTCTCCCCACGGAAGTCACATACGGGTCACCTCGAGTGCTCGCTTATGGTGAGCTTGAGCAAGATCAGTTGCGGCAAGATGACGTTACGCTCCTTGAGGAAGATCGTCTTCAGGCTGCTGTGCGAGCTGCACGCTACCAGCAAGCCTTGCGCCGCTACCATAGCCGCAAGGTTCATGCCCGAAGACTTGAGGAAGGCGACCTTGTTCTTCGGCGCGTTCAGTCGGCCAAGAATTCCAACAAGTTGACGCCGAAGTGGGAAGGCCCTTATCGGGTAGTACGAGTCACCAGGCCTGGCGCAGTCTGCCTAGAGACCGAAGATGGAGTGCCAGTGAGTAATTCCTGGAATATCGAACATCTTCGTAAGTATTATCCATAAGGCGCGGTTGCCGGGTCCCCCGGCAACCACCTTTTGTATGAGTCTTGCCGCCAAGGCATGTAATCCTTTGTACAAAGCCAGGCGCAGACCCTGTGCATAGTTGAATAAGATTAAGTGTTTTATAGTTCTTGTCGATTTCCATGTTAATCTATGTGCATGCATATCTGAGACATTGTATTACACTTACTTCCGGTAAGCATTAATGAACCACCAAGGTTCCATATCTCTATTTTCTCTTCTTTCTTTTTCTCAAAGGATAGAAGGTTCCCTCGCATGCAAGGTTGACATCTTGCCGGAAGGAGTACAGTAAGAAAAAGCTAAGTTGCAGAAACTTTAAACAAATTTTTCTTTGTAAGGTTATTCTCAATGAACGATTTTGACTTTTGTATGGAAAACCTACACGCGAAGGAACCTTATCATGATCGGTCGCGTCCTTACTCTGTTTCGAGTCCGCTCAACAGTTTATGTGGCTGCACTAAAAACATCAAGGTTTCTTGCCGGTAGTGGCACCTCCAGCAGGCTGCTAAAGTCCCGCACCTAGCGCTCGCGGCAAGGGTGCGCGCGCCGGCAAGTTCCCAATAAAGCGTAGGTTGTATACCATACATAAAGAAACCAGACAAGGGAAATAGCATACATTCATCCAGAGCATAGCAAGTTATATTACATGAATAGCTGTCGTGATTCTAACTTAAGAGAAAATTGTCTTTGGCATGGAATGGTGGCGATAACAAGAAGTGGAGCGGCTAGTCCCTGCGCTGGCCTTCGACCCTCTTGACTTGGTTCACCTTGTCAATGATGGGCGCGACAAGCTCCTCGAGTGCCTTGAGGTCCACATCCTTCGGCAAGCGGTCAAGAACGTTGGTGAGGTTGATGCCGGGGTTCTTATACACCACTTTGGTGAGCACCTTGAGGAGGACGGCTCGGCAGAGTTTGCGGGATTCGTTAGCCATATGGGTTCCTCGATCAGAGTGGAGCAGCTTCAGAGCGTCAATCACACCCTCGAAGAACATGGTCAACTTGGCGCTCGTAGACACCCTATCATCAGAAGAATAGTTGAAGCCTTGCAGGCCCATGGTGGACAGTTGCACTGCAAGCCTCTCCGCGATGTCGATAAGGCGCTCAGTCCAGATCTGCACACCTGCCACATAGTCATTATGAGTGACGGCGGCGCTCTTGAGCAGGTCCTTCTCATTTTGGAGATCCTTGATCAAGACTTTCCCACGAGCTGTGCTGTTCTCAAGAGACTCTTTTAGCGTGGTCAGCTTCAGCTCCAGATCGGCAATGGATTCCTTGGCTGAGGTGAGTTGCTTGGTCTTGTCGGATATGGTGACCTGTATCTCTGCCTGGCAATAGAGAGCCTTCTCTCTTTCGGCTTTGAGCGCCGAGATCTTCTTGCCGTGATCTTCAAGGTCCACCTCCAGCTTCTTCACCTTGTCGACAAGCTCGTTCTTGACGGCCTCTGTAGCTTCGGCAGCATTGACGGCCTCCTTCAGTTTGCCGACGTGGTCTGTGGCCAGAGCCTCGAGGGTTTCCTTGTGTTTCTGCTCCAGCTCTTGGGTCCGCTGCACGACAAGCTTTTCAATCTCCTCGTCTTTGCCGCGAAGCTTGTCGGCAAGTGTCCTCTCGCGAGCGTCGAGGTCCTCCTCATAAGCGTCGAGCCCGACGCAGCGCTTTGTTAGGCGAGCTTCATCTGCAGCGGCCTGTTGTTTAGCCTCCTCTTTTGCCTTCTCAACATCAGACTGCTTCATGAGGAGCTCGTTCCAGCTTTGACTCAGCTGCTCTTGACTCGTCCTCAGCTCCTAAAAGGCCTCAGCGTACCAGGTTTGGGTCTCCTCGACGCGCTTCTGGAAATATGCCTCCGCTGCTTCGACAACTGCTGCCCTGGAGTCCAGCTTCTCTTTCCGGGCGCGGTGAAGTGCTTGGAGCTTCTGAAAGTTGCCGCTCATGGCCTGGAGGAGCTTTTCTTCTTTGGATTTGCTTCTGCTGGTGCATGGCTCGTCGACAATCTTGAGTCCAGCAGCGGCGATGACGTCCTCGTCAAGGATTTCCCCTTTAGCTGGCACCCCAATGTTTGTCATCCCTGGTAGGTTGACGAACAGGTTGTCGCCAACCTTGAGGTATCTGCTTGAAGAGGGGGCTTTGGATGTTGACGGCTGATCCTCAACAGCCGTCTCACCGGCAACTGGGGGCTCCGTGGCCGGCGTAGCGCCTGGCGCTCCTGCGGCAGGAATGCCATCAGTATGGTCACCGGTCTCCTTGTCGGCCCTCTCAGCAGACTCCTTGGTGGCCTTTTCCTGTGCGGCCTTGGCGGTTTCGGCGGCAGCATCCTTGGCGGCCTCGGTGGCAACACTCTTGGCGGCCTCGTCAACGGCAGCTCTGTCGGCCTCGGCGGCAGCATCCCTGGCGGTCTCGTCGATGACAGCATCAACATCCATGTGTTCCGTCAAGGGAAGATCTGAAGGCCAAGAAAACAAACAAGATAAGGCTGAGGTGGAAGTTCAAGAAGACAAAAGAAAGGCAGAATAACGAGTACTCTGAGGCAAATGGTTTACCTGTGCCAGGCTGTTGAGAGGTGGTTTCTCCTTTCCCGGCAACGTTGGTTGCCGATGTAGGACTGCCGGTGCGTGTGCTTGTCGGCTCCACCTCAACAAGAATGGGCTCGCCAGTGGAAGCCCTTGCCGAAGATCCATCTCTAGGCGGCGTAGTTGACGGAGGCGGCGCATCAGGGGCGGCCTTCAATGGAGCTCCTTGTTGCCGCTCCTCTCCTACACGCCCGAAGATGTCAGCAGAAAAGATACACACCCCGACACTTGCCAGCGGGAAGTGAGTAGTAGGCCCACGCTGGGGGCTGTGTCGGGGGCTGCATTGAGGACTGCGTTGTGGGCTGGGCTCTGGGCTGATGGTGGTCGATTCTGGCGCACATGCGGTGCTTGCCGACGGCTCATCACCCGTTGAAGTCTTCGCCCTCTTTGCCATCCTTTGCACCAACGTTTCGGTATCTCTGTGGGGATAGGCCAAGGCAAGACAAATCAGTTAAGCAAAACCAGAGATCCAGAAGATAAAGATGTTACAGGACCCTTACTCTTCCTCGTCTCCTTTCGAGCTAAAGGCGAAGAGGTCGAAGTCGACTTCCACCACAGTTTCCGTGTGAAGAGGTGAAGGAGTGGTCCTGGGTCGCTTGGCTGCGGCAGAAGTGGAAGGTTGATGGGTTGAGGCACCAGAGGTGGCCTTCTAAAGAACACGCTTCGTCTTCTTCTCGGGAGCTGGGGGCTCCTCGTGCAGCTGCCCCTCAGCTGTATCTTCGGCAGAAGGGCCCCCGGTAGATGTGCCACTCTGCTCTCCGGTAACCTCGCCCTGCCCGGCAAGTTTTTCCTCTGACATCACGTCTCCTTCACTGGCTTCCTCTTCCGTGAACCCAGCGCTGCCGGCATCCTCGGCAAGATTCGCTTCTTCCACCCTGCTGGCGATATACGCCAGTTCTTCCTCAGTAGTGGGGCGGATGAGGTTCGTTTCTGCCCGGATGGCCCTCTCCAACAAGCTATCAAAGAATTCTTGTGCCTGCTCTATGGATGGCTCTTCCCAAGTTCCGTCAAGGCCGTGAGCATTACACACCGACATCATGGCGATGATTGAGGCCAGGGCGGAGTTGTTGCACAAGGGAAATACGCCAGCCGGCAACTTGTGTTTCGCGTCAGATCTGAACAGCTTTTGGCAGAGAGCCGTGTGTTGCATGACCGTCAAGTTGTTGTTCAACCTAGGGCGCAGCCTCATGATGTATGCCGCATTCCAGAACTCCCAAGCTGGTCTCCCCTTGTTCTGCAGAGGGGCGATGCGCCGGCGAAGGAAATCAGCGCCAACCATCTCTATTGAGAGCCCGGCAGCTTTGAGGCGGTGAATCCTGGTAACTGCAATTGTGAGCTTCTCATCTTGAAGATCGAAGGCGCTCCAATCAGTACCACATGCCATTTTTGTTTGTCGAAGCCAACAGAAGGGCTAAGGGTCTGTCTCCTGAATCCAGAACCACTTGGCTCGCCATTCTTCCCACTTCTCGCGGTAGACCCCGTCTGGGTATATCTCTTTGTTCCATGCCCTTGGATTCCAGGCGATAGAACCAGAAAGGGCATCTCCCTTTTGGATGTGGGGAATGAAGTAATGGCGGAAGAGGGTTGTGCTAGGAACTACTCCGGAATTTTTTTTGCAAAGATGAGCAAAGGCTGACATATATGTCACGGCATTCGGCGTAAAATCCAAGAGTTGGAAGCCGTATGTGTACATGATGTCGACGAAGAAATCAGAAAATGGGGGACAGAGCCTGCAGTAAAAGTAATCGGTGAAGAAGTGAAATTTATCTGGGCCACCCTTGGAGGAACCTGGGGTCACGCGAGTAGCAGGATGAGCTTTCGTCTCCTTCGCCCACATGCACTGGTATCGCTCCCTCAGAGCGCTCGCATCAAGCACCGGAGTGAAGACGGCGTGCTTCTTCCGCATCTTTGCCAGCTCGCTTTCCGGGACGACGGCTTTCGCCTCCTTGCCCCTGCTCGCCTTGGGCGGCATGGCGGCAATGGGAGCAGAGGCCGAGGATGATGAGGGCGTGGAGGCGGAGGATGAATGGGGGAGGCTCTGTTTCGGGCTCGAGGAAGGAGACGATGGCAGTTTCCAGATTGGAAAGGACAAGAGGTAAATGAGCAAGCACCTCTGCGGATTCCTTTTTATGGGGAAGGTGCAGGGATGTCTCTTTACTAGACAATATGGAAACTCTTTTGCGAGCGCGCTGCAGTTACGGCCGCTCCGCGCACGTCTCCCACGTCCCGCATTCAATGCGCGTCGTGGGGGGGCGCAGTAAGCGGAATGATTACAACAAGCTAACTCCTGCCACGCATGCCCGTGCACTCTTTGGGCCTAGCCCAACAACGCCTCGCACCCGTGTATGGCCTAGGCCCGAGGGCTCCTGTCGGTGTACTAAAGTTTGGGTCCTTTAGCACCCCATACTTGTGCACAGGCGGTTGTAGCCACACCAGCGGCAAGGCCTGCCGGGGGACAGCTGAACGCAAGTGCAACCATATCAAGAAAGCATTCAAGTCAATAATCAGAAGACAGAAGACCGAAGGCTGGGCGCCCGGCAGGATCTTGCCGGGATGCCCTGCGGAGCCCCGGCAAGATTCGCGCCCGGCAAGACCTCGCCACCCTGTCACCGCTCCAGCGCAGCGACCAGCTTGTCAGACGATGTTTATCTTCCTGAATACATGTCAAGGCACTAACAACGGATGTGGTTAAGCGGTGCTGATGGGACGGGCTCTTTTTCCGTCCCCAAGACGCTAAGGGACACCTCATCGGAGCATTTGATGCGTTTGTCCTAAGTCGTCAGTATTAGGTATGATAACACTGTAGCAACTTTACACCTCATGTATATACTGTACGCCACTGTTGGTGACCCCTTCGAACGTATGAAAGGAGGCCCAAGGCATAGCTACAGGGAGGAGGACCTTCTGGCCCATTCTGCATGTGTAGCTCCTGCTCGAACGTAATGTTCATCGCAAGCGCTCTTGGAGCTTGGGCTTAAACACATCTGATACAACCAAAGCAGGAGTAGGGTTTTACGCTTCTGAGCGGCCCGAACCTGGGTAAAAATCCCTCATGTTGATCATTGGATCTACTCTTTGTGCAAGCCTTTTCCCTGCCGAACCATAAAAGGGATCCACACGATCCCATAGGTGTCATTCCCCGACAGCAAGGTAAGCCGGATTATAATGTCCGAATTCTTCATCGCCGTACTGTCGACGCAGTATTTGATATGTTTGATGCTTACGCAGCCTCGGCGAGGGAAATTGAGAAACTCAAGGCCGAGCTCCAGAAGGTGAAACAGGAGGCCGCGAGCGAGAAGGTAGCGGCCGAGCAAGCGGCTGCCGCGCTCTCCGATCTAAAAGCCACTAGCGCCAAAATTGCGGCTCGGGTGGAGGAAATCCAGCAGGAGCTCTATGACGCCGGTCAAAAGTGCGAGGACCTTGAGCAGAAAGGCAAGGAGCAGGCGGTTCTTTGAAGAGCAAGTCAGCCAGGTCAAGGCTATCATGGATGGTAAGCCGTATTTATTGCAGCGTGTCTTCGGGGATGGCAAGTTCGCATTGCTTACCCAAGTGTGGCGTTCCTCAGGCGCCTGCTCGGACCTCCAGAAGAGCACAGCGGACGCGGACCAGTTCTATGCTTCGCGGGGAGAGGGAGATGAAGCTCGGTTGTTTTGGGCGCAATTTGAAGCCTCCGAGCGCTCTCCTCTCCTCGTTGAGCAGCTGAAGCAGCTGATGGAGCTACACTGGATGGCGGAGTCGGCCATGAAGGATCTCTGCATCCGGCTATGGCCCGACGAGCCATTGTCGAGTAGCTACTTCGGCCTGGTGCAGAAGCTGAGCAACGCCTCGCCTCGGATCAACGCACTAAGGCGGTCCTCCTGTATCGAGGGAGCTCAGTTGGCCTTCGCAAGGGCCAAGGTGCACTGGCCGGTTCTTGATCCGACAAAGATAGCCACTGCTCCGGCGCCCCCTGGAAAGGAGCATAGGTGCCCTGAGCGATACTTCTCCATGGTTATGGACGGTGCTCGGGCAATAGAGGCTCAATGTTCGAGAGAAAACATTTATGAGTAAATGCGTTGTAATATGTCCGAAGACCTTTTAACGCGTTTATATTTAAGATGCATGGTTTATCATGTCTTTCGTATTTTGCATCCTTTATAACTCCTTTGTGTCCGTTGAAACTGAAAGTTGTGAGTCGTCGGCTTCAGCCCCCATGTAGATACTACGCGGGGTGTCTCTGCCAACGCACTGTGACCCTTAGCCGAGCTATTGGTACCCGAAGGCGGTAGTGTGGGCCGGACAAGGCAATCGGACCATAATGCTTTATTGCTTTCACTTAGCCATAGGGGCGCGAGAAAGGAGTGCGGGGGGCTGACGACTAGCCCCCAGGGGTTTATGATGTTCGGAAGAACCATGGCCAAAGCCGATATCACATGGTTTGTACTAATACCAAACCCATCGCATGACACGGAATAACCTCTAATGAGTTTTATTTAAGCTCGGATTCGCAGACCGGTTCTCGCATACTATGATAGTCAGTTTTCGGCTTTCTCTGCTGAGGTGCTTGACCAGGCTAGCCGGAAGCACAATCGCAGTGGTTCTCCCTTTGCCCTTTTAGCCGAATGAGCAGAACGTAAAGGGGCATGCACAGGAGCCGGGCAACCCAACTATTGACCCAAGACATAGTTTGGAACCAATGCATATAAAGCGGAATTCCAAGATGCCGAACGCAAAATCTGTTATGTTTAGGGCGATTTTTTTTAAGTTCGAGCCCCCGGTCTATTAGCCGGTTGCATCGTAAAGTATACCAAACAGGTTCGCAAGAAGAGGGGGAAAATAGAGAGTGTTCAAAAAAGACAGCGAAGCGATCATGTATGATATATCTGTATTTTACTCAACAACTCTTATTATTCAAATTGCCGATGCAACTATTTACAGGTATTTAAAAATGAAATATAAACCTTACATGAGGGGTTGTACCAGGGGTCTTCGATGGGTGACCTGACGTCCTCGATGTGCCCTATCGTTTGTCCGCTCTTGCGTCTCCTAAGGAGTTGTATACCGCTATGGGTTTTGTTGTTCGGCGAGCGGACTTTGGAGAAAAATCTTGAGAAGTCACCGAAGTGTGGATGAGCTTTACACCTTAGCAGGTACTTTATGGTACCTGTAGTGTGTCCGAAGACATTTTGATGGTGATAGTTCGGTCCAGCCAAACACTTACCCTTTGATAGTTTTTCCCCACCGCTGCCCATGGAATGTTGAACACGAAGTTGTGCCTCCTCGGCATTTACTTTGCTAGTTCCAGGGTTGTGCGATGGGGGGCGAGTCCCTACTTATGGGGAGAAGAAGGTTCTGGTACTTCAGGTTGAAACCGAGCTCGCTTCCCAGCCTTACATGCCTTTACGGCGGATATCGGCGTTTGCTGATCATCATTGTAATGGAATTTGGCCGCCAGGGCCAACGCGTGTTCCTCAGTTCGGAGGGAGCGCTCCGTGTTGCCGTTGACAGTAATGACCCCCTTGGGGCCGGGCATTTTGAGCTTGAGATATGCGTAGTGTGGGACGACATTAAAGCGAGCGAACGCTGTACGGCCGAGCAGGGCGTGATAGCCGCTGCGGAAAGGTACGATGTCGAAGGTCAAGTCCTCGCTTAGAAAGTTATCGGGCGAGCCGAACACTACTTCCAGGCTTACAGAGCCCGTGCACCGGGCTTCGACGCCTGGGATCACTCCTTTAAAGGTAGTGTTACTGGGTTTGATCCTTGACGGATCTATGCCCATCTTTTTCACCGTGTCTGAGTAAATCAGATTAAGGCTACTTACTCCATCCATTAGGACTTTAGTGAGGTGATACCCGTCTATGATGGGGTCTAGGACGAGGGCAGCCGAACCCCCATGACGGATACTGGTCGGGTGGTCACGTCGATCGAAGGTGATCGGGTATGCTGACCATGGGTTATACTTCGGGGCTACAGGCTCTACGGCGTAGACCTCTCGAAGGGCGCGCTTCCTCTCCTTTTTGGGTATATGGGTGGCGTATATCATGTTTACTGTTTTTACCTCCGGAGGGAATTTCTTTTGTCTGCCACCGATCGGACC
Organism: Elymus sibiricus; assembly: GCA_039707655.1. Taxonomy (NCBI): domain Eukaryota; kingdom Viridiplantae; phylum Streptophyta; class Magnoliopsida; order Poales; family Poaceae; genus Elymus; species Elymus sibiricus. Next base: position 192,991,664 of record CM077663.1, on the reverse strand, counting down.
ATGGGGCTCATCCTCGTCCTCGCTGCATGGGCTCTTGCCTTGGTCCTCGGATGCGAGCTTGCCGGCCTGTTTGACTACCCAACAGTTACGGTTGGTGTCGTTGGCGAGCTTCTCTTGAGTGCCATGGATCTGGCAAGGCCTCTCCATGATCTTGTCCAGCGGGGTGGGTCCGTCGCGATTACCTTTAGGAGGCTTCTTCCGCTGCCCAGGTCGGGAGTTGTGGAAGCCGGCGTTAACGGCCGTGTCATCGGCATCACTATTGTTGTGCTGGCGCTTATTCTTGTTGCGCTTTGGTTTCCCGTTTCCGTCCCAAACTTCGGAGGTTCCGGGTTCTTCGGGGTTGTGGCTACATCTTGCTAGCCAGTTATCCTCTCCCGCGCAAAAGCGAGTCATGAGTGATGTAAGGGCGGACATTGTCCTAGGTTTATCCTGGCCAAGCTGGCGAGCCAGCCATTCATCCCGAATATTGTGCCTGAAAGAGGCTATTGCATCGGCGTCCGGGTAGTCAACGGTCTGGTTTTTCTTGGTCAAGAACCGATTCCAGAATAGCCGCGCAGATTCTCCTGGTTTCTGGATGACGTTGCTCAGGTCGGAGGAGCCCGGCGGCCGAACATAAGTGCCTGGGAAGTTAGATCGGAATGCGTCTTCTAGGTCCTCCCAGCACCCAATGGAGTTTTCTGGGATGCTGTTTAACCAGTGCCGAGCTGGCCCCTCAAGCTTCAGGGGTAGATATTTGATGGCGTGGAGATCATCTCCCCGCACCATGTGGATGTGGAGGAGGAAATCCTCAATCCATACAGTTGGGTCAGTAGTCCCATCGTATTGCTCTATGTTTACGGGTTTAAACCCTTCTGGGAACTGATGCTGCATCACCTCATCCGTGAAGCACAGTGGGTGGGCAGCGCCTCTGACCCGAGCTATGTCGCGCCGGTGATCGGCGTCTATCCTAGCCCGGTTTCGTTCCCGACCTTTATTGTTGCGGTCGAGCCAAGGCCGGTACCCTTCCCGTCTATCGGGTGAGTATCCTCTGGATCCGTAGATGGATTGCATATGACCTGCTTTGTAGTCCAGGTCGTGTCGCAGGTCAAACGTGTCATCGTGCTCTAGTGGCTCTTTTCCCCCTCTACGGGGTATCGTCGGCCTATAGCCAGTGTCATCAGCCATCCTGTCTCGTCCTCGAGGAGGGCGGTCTGGCTTGTCGTATGGGGTATGTTTGGGAGACGGCGTATCAGTGAGCTCGTCATCGAATTGTGGCAGCAGCCTTCTGCGCGGATAGCTCTTAGGTTGGTCCGATAGACCGGTACCGTAACCTTCCTCAGCTGAGAGGACTCTCGTCCATCGATCGTTGAGGTTGTCCTGTTCGGCTTTAAGCTGCCGTTCTTTTGCTTTCAGGCCGCGGGCCGTGGCTATAAGCTGTTGCCTGAACAGTTCCTGATCTTCAAGATTATCGGGGATGGCGAAGTCATCGGCTTCCGGGATGTCCTCCTGCTCGACAGGGGGGAGGTAATTGTCGTCCTCGGAATCATTTAGATCATCGGGGTTGTGCCGGTCTTCCGGCCTCTCCTGACCCTCTAACGGGTGTTAGGGGATATCGGGATCGCCGAGGTCTTCTGGGGTGTCTCCGTCCCCGGTGCCATCGATAGCTTTTCTTCCCTTTTTTCCTTTTGACCATTTATGCGGCTTTCGGCGTCTGGATGGTGCTTCATCCGATTTGTCGTCATCGTTTTTCGGAGTGTCCACCAGGTAGACGTCGTATGTGGAGGTGGCAGTCCACCGCTCGGTGTTAACGGGGGTGAGGGCACGATCCTCCTCATCCATGTATTCTGCCTCGTCAGAGGCATAGTCCAACATGTCGGTTAAATCCTCGACAGTGGCTACCAAGTGGGTGGTGGGTGGGAGAAAAATTCATCCTGACCCGCCTTGAGCCCAATCTGAGCACAGATCGGGGTTGGGTCGTCGGTAATCATCATCGACGAGATCCGATCTAGGGCCTCGTTGAGTATCGAGAGCTCGATCGGGTCGGCCTGCTCAGAGCTTCCGGAGTTAACCTCCGATGCGTCCGCGTGGGGGGAGTGTTCGGCAAGAACAGGTGTCCGGACGTCTAGCTCTATGACCGGGTCCGGACCGAAAGTCGGGTCCTCGCCGGGGTAGATCCCATGGGCGGGACCAAAAGATGGATCTGAGGTTAATGCCCAAGAGTCTTCACGCGTGGCGGGCGAGACCGCGAGCCTGGTTAGTGACAGGTCGCCCCGAGAGTCTACGGAGAACTCTAGGTTCCCGAATCTGACCTCTTGATCAGGGGCGAAACTTCTGACACGGCCTAGATGGCCGGTCGGGTCGGCGTGCAGCACAATGCTGCCGAAAGCGAGGATCTGTCCGAGGACGAAAGTGTCCGTATTGGGGACCTCTTCGTTGATGACGAGGCGAGCCATCGATTCCTTTGGCGATCATAGCGGAACTCTCAATGAAAGCACCAATGTCGGTGTCAAAACCGGCGGATCTCGGGTAGGGGGTCCCGAGCTATGAGACTAGAATCGATGGTAACAGGAGACGATGTTTACCCAGGTTCGGGCCCTCCTATGGAGGTAATACCCTACGTCCTGCTTGATTATATTGATGGTATATGGGTTACAGAGTTGATCTACCTCGAGATCGAATAGCTAAACCCTAGATGAGTTCTTCTTCCTACAACATAAAACCCTCCGGCTTATATAGACGCCGAGGGTACCTAGGGTTTACACATGGTCGGTTACACGTCGAAGGGATAAACATGCCTATTCACTACTCCAAACGTAGAGGATACGCCACGATTCCTGAAGCTTCCTTCCTGGAGACAGGGTCTTCGATCAATCCAATGCTCGGCAAGTGGCCCATATAGTCCGGCCCATAAGAAATAGGTCGGCCTCCCGAGGACCCCTTAAACCAGGACTCCCTCAAAGGGAGTTACTGGAGGACGAGTGAAGGATTGAAGTAATTTGAAATACAGTCGGATCGATGGCGTACCTTTGAGCCTTTCATTCATCTCATTGTCGTACTCTTCGACGAACTTCTCCAACTCTAGCCTCTTGGAAGTAACTTGCTTCAACTTCATCTCAGCCTCAATAGCTTCCGCTATGGACCTTTTGGCAACTGCCTCCAGCGCCTTCTTCTCCTCCTCCCACTTCTCGAGAGACTTCATCTTGTCCTCGGCCTCCTTCATTTTCCGACTGGCCTCCTTCTGGGAAGATGCCAGTTCACGGTCTTTTTTCTCCAGGGCCTCCTTCATAGTCTCCATAGAAATGGAAGTCTGAAGCCTCTTAGTAGGTTGAAGATTTTCACTACGTACATCTGATAAAGTACTTTCAATCGGACAAGGAAAAAGATCAAGTTCAAAGTAGTAGGACAAGACACGCTTACCTCCGAGTGATCGCTTCTCTTGTTCTAGACGTGCGCTCTTGATCTTCTCAGCCTCAAGGCTGAGACGCAGTTCCTGTACCTCCTTCTCTAGGGTTTTGTAGCGGGTCCTGAGCTTGCACACGCTCTGCCGACAAGAAACAAGGGAACATCAGTGACGACAATTGGATATAAGGTTAAGGTTCACTACAGGACTCTAAGACTCCTGCCGACTTCTTCAATCGACAGCAGCCACGAGGACTACACCCAGTGGGTGCGCTCAACGTGCCCCCACTGGAGAATGACAGGTTCTACACCCTAGCGGTTAACGTCGAGAAGCTCTGGTCCATGGACCATCACCGCATCCTCTTTGACAAGTAAACCCATCACTCGGGATGAATTATCACCCTCAATACCATTCGGACTCAAAGACTACTGCCGACTGCTTCAGTCGGCGGCAGCCTCGGGGGACTACACCCAGTGGGTGCGCTCAGCACGCCCCCACTAGAGAACGACGGGTTCTATGCCCCGACGGTCGACGTCGGGAAGCTCTGGTCCATGGACCATCGTTGTATCTTCTTCAACAAGTATACCTACAATCGCTTCTAAAATGTCATTCGGATTCTCAGACTCCCGCCGACTGCTTGAGTCGATGGCAGTCTCGGGGACTACACCCAGTGGGTGCGCTCAGCGCGCCCCCACAGGAATTAGTGAACACCCAGTGGGTGTGCCCCCGACGCAAACCCACTCGGGATTTCAAAAAATACATACGACATAAAATTTCTGACAGAAGACGGTACTTATAAGAGTACTTACTCGGACATTCTTCTCGAGAGGCTCGCTAGCATCATAGGCCTCCTTCAACTTGTTGTTCATCAACCTCAGTTGGATCAGCGCTTCCTTGCTCGCCCCCACCTGGTCCTCTAGGACATGGTGTAGACTAAAGATGCTGGTTGCTGGAGGAGTTGGCAGAGGAGATCCGAGTCCGGTTCTAGCCCCTGGATAGGCCCTCTCAGCAGGTGATGATGCCTTAGCAGGCGAAGCGTCCCACATCACGACGTCTGTGTCAGCGGAGGGATTCGGCGGGTTGACCCTGTCGTCCGCATCAAGCTCTATCACTTCACGTGGTCCTACAAACATTCGAAGATCATTCGAGAGTAAGCTCAAAGTAGAAACACCGAATTCAAAGATCATGTCCGAGTGAAGTGGAGAATTACCTTTTGAAGATGCAGCGTCAACATCGGCCTTATCCTTCTCCAGCGAAGCGGTCGACATGTCGGCCCTACAGTGAAACCACTCGGAATGTCACATCACTCGGTCACATGTTTGAGCAAGCAGTCGGCGCAAAGTCACTTACGCTGAGTCCACCGGTATGTTCATCTTGGTTTTGGGCAAGACAGCCTTTCGAGGTTTGTTGGTGGTGATCTTCGGCTGCTTGGCGCTCTTCTCAAGCAATGGTGCGGGCTCGCTTCACCCGCGCTTTGAGGTCCGAGTGGGATGGCGGCCGTGGAAGATTTAGCGGCACCCGTCCCTTTGGCATTGCATCCATGGACCCCAGGGTCCTGGCGCGCCTTGGTGCGAGGCTCGGGCAGAATCTCCTCTGACGGAGAGGACTCCGCCTCATCACCTGGGTCTGACTCCTCCTCCTCCTCTTCTTCGCCTTCCTCGATGTCCTCCACGTACTCTTTGTCGTTCGTTCCCTCGTGGCGCTTTTTGTCGCTCGCCACATCAGCAGGGGCGTGGTTGACGGTGGGAATCAAGCTCACCATGCTCGTGAAGGCCTCCCGAGTGAAAGTTACGGCAGTCAAGATTTTTGTCAATAATCATTCGGAAGCAACAACGACACTCGGAACTTACCTCATTTGTAGGATTCGCGGCCGAGAATAGAGGCACCCTCCTCGTACCCCTGGGGTTGTCACGAGCCGGAGTGATAGCCTTGAGCTTGTTCTCCACGGCCTCGGCACTGAGCTCCTCCGGGTGCGTACATGTAGGGTCACTCGGACCCGAGTACTGCCACATGGGGTGGGCTCTGGCTTGTAGCGGTTGGATTCTTCTCTGGAAGAATACTTCCAACAGGTCCAGACCGGTGATGCCTTGGTTCACAAGAGCTGCAATGCAATCACAAGGATATCTACATCGACTTTCTCCTCCTTAGACACGTTAAGCTTGGGAAGCCACCGAATGCGCTCGGTCGAGTACGGCGGGAGGCCTGACTGGCTTTCACCGACTGGGATGTCCTGGCAGTAAAACCAAGTCCCCTGCCAACCCTTGACCGTGTCGGGAAAGTTTATTTTTGCGGAAAACTACCCTTCCCCCTCAACTGGATGCCTAAACCCTCACATAGCTGGACTACATTCATTTTTCCCTCCAGTCAGAGCAGATTTTTTCACGATCATCACTCGGCACGTGAATAAATGTTTGAACAGGCCCCAGTAAGGATGGAAGCCGAGGAAATTTTTGCAAAGGGATATGAAAGCAGCCAGATAAGAAATGGCGTTGGGGGGAGGTGGTGGAGCTGAGCCCCAAAGAAATCCAAGAAAGTGCAGAAGAAGGGGTGGTTAGGCAAAGAAAAACCTCGGTCGATATGGGTTGTGAGAAGAACCCGCTCGTCCCCACGCGGTGCGGGCTCGACCTCGCCCGCCCCAGGCAGCCGCCAACTCCGAGTGTCGGTGTACTAAAGTTTGGGTCCTTTAGTACCCCATACTTGTGCACGGACGGTTGAAGACATACCAGCGGCAAGGCCTACCGGGGGACAGCTCAATACAAGTACAACAACGTCAAGAAGGCATTCAAGTCAACAGTCAGAAGACAGAAGGCCGAAGGCTGGGATCCCGGCAAGATCTTGCCGGGATGGCCTGTGAAGACCCGGCAAGATTTGCACCCGGCAAGATTTCGCCACCCTGTCACCGCTCCAGCGCAGCGACCAGCCTGTCAGATGAGGTTTAGCCTCTTGACTATGTGTCAAGGTGCTAACAGCGGATGGGGTTAAGAGGTGCTGATGGGACGGGCTCTTTTTCCGTCTCCAAGACGCTAAGGGACACCTCAACGGAGCATTTAATGCGTTTGTCCTAAGCCGTCAGTGTTAGGTATGATAGCACTGTAGCAGCTTTACACCTCATGTATGTACTGTACGCCACTGTTGGTGACCCCTTCGAACGTATAAAAGGAGGCCTAAGGCGTAGCTATAGGAAGAGGACCTTCTGGCCCATTCTGCATGCGTAGCTGCTGCTCGAACGTACTGTTCATTGCAAGCGCTGCTGAAGCCTGGGCTTAAACACATCTAATACAACCAAAGCAGGAGTAGGGTTTTACGCTTCTCAGCGGCCCGAACCTGGTTAAAAATCCCTCGCATTGATCATTGGATCTGCTCTTTGTGCAAGCCTTTCTCCCTGCCGAACCGTAAAGGGGTCCATGTGATCCCGTAGGTGTCGTACGCCGACATCTTTGGCGCGCCAGGTAGGGGGAAAGGTTGCGTGAACCTGATCTAGCGATCAGCGCGCCAGTTTCTGCATCATCGTCATCGCCATGGCCCCCAAGAAGAAGGGTTTTACGGCGGTTGGTCCATCCACGTCCGGTGCGCCTGTGGCTATGCAGACAGGCGACGGTGTGGACGTAGGCGGAGGAGGCAGAGATCCTGAGCTTCCACGACGTTTTGGTGATCATAGCCAGGCGAGCGGCATCGTTCGCGCCGCTAGATCTAAGGTCGGAGCTATGCTGCCTACGGGCGGCGTAGCGAACTCCAGGGACGGAAGGGCGCCTTCTAAGACACCCACGCCGGCGCATGCACCGCGGCCTTCTCACGTCGCGCGCGATGAGCAGCGCCACAACGTTGGTGGTTCCAAGCGTTCCCACGGAAAGTCTCCTGAGCATCACCCTCGAGATGCGCAGGACCAGCACGCACGCCAACATGCTGGTGGAAGCGGCGCGCGGTCGCGGGACCGTGATGGAGCCCCTTCTAACGTGGTTGGGAGCCAGAGCACATCACGTTCCTCGCACCTGTCGCCGCCACCTACACCAGCAGAAGCACTGGCGCGAGCACAACTTCTCCTGAATTTTCCTCCTACTGCGGACAAGCTCGAAGAGTGGAGAGCTGCTATTCAGAGCCTCGTCGGCCTCGCTAATGATGATAGGCCACAGCAGGCGGAGCCTTCGCGGCGGCAGTCCATCGAGTCGGCGCGCGCCCATGGCGAAAAGACAGGAGGCGGTACAACCACGGTGCACTCTCCTCCACGGCGGCAATAGCGGTCGCCGACTCGGCGGATCAACGCCTGTGATGACGACTCAACGGCATCATCTGATCCGCGAACTCGCCGCGATCAACGTCAAGTTCTTCGGGAACGAAGCAAAGAAGACGCTCGGACTACCATCGAGCGGCGGCGGGAAGCACGCCATCAATCAGATAGGCGCGCAGGACCCACTGTAGACAAGCCTGTGCCAGGGTATTATGAAGACTTGCCTTATGAGGTGGGTTGTCCAGCTTTTACCCGTGAGCTGCGGCGAGTCCAGTGGCCCAATTCCCGCACGTTCAAACGACAGGTCCCGGAGAAATACGATGTCAAGACTCACGCATCGGAGTTCTTGAGCATCTACACCATTGCGGTGCAGGCTGTCGGGGCTCGCGGCGACAAGATACTCGCCAACTACTTCCCATTCGTGCTCAAGCCCAACGTCAGGTCGTGGTTGATGCATCTGCCGGAAAATTCCATTTCTTCCTGGGCAGATCTGTGTCATGAGTTTGTTGGCGCCTTTACCGGAGGTCATCAAGCTCCTGGCCAGGAAAGTGATTTGCATCTCATCCCCCAGAAAGAAGGCGAAACTTTGCGCAAGTACATACAGAGATTCAGCCGTGTACATCACAACATCCCAGACGTTCATCGTGCCGCTGTTGTCAGCGCGTTCCATCAGAACGTGCGCAACCGCAGGATGCGTGAAGAGCTGGCGATGAACAAAGTCAGGGACGTTGCCGAGCTTTATGCTCTGGCCGATAAATGTGCTCGAGCTGAAGAAGGGAGGAGATTCCCCAGTGAGGATGCTGGCGCAGGAATCGACTCTGAAGATGAAGACGCCGCCGCCCCGGCAAAGAAAGGCCGGCGGCGTAACAGGAAGTGCAAGGGCAAGGCCGTGCTTGCCGTCGAGGGATCCAGCAGCCCTGACACCGCCAAGAAGGCCAAGATTGACGGCCCCGGCAAGGATGTTGCCGGGTGCGCCTCCTGTCAGGCCTTGGCGGCTGCCGACAAGCCGGAGGGCTCCGACAAGCAGTACTGCAAGATCCATCACACCAAGGGCCATGATCTTCAAAACTGCCGGCAAGTTGAGCAGCTTGTCGAGAAGCGGAAAGCTGAGTATGAAAGGCGAGATAAGGAGAAGGCTCAGGACGGTGCAGAGGGGTCCAGCAAGAAACGCGGTGGCCGAGGAGGTCGCCGCGGCAAGGCCAAGCAACAGAAGGAGAGGCCCGCTCGAGGCCGCGAAAAGCAAGAGGGGGTTGACGATGACAACGAGGAGGACGACGAGTCCAATGAGCAAGAATTTCAGAAAGCTACAGACACTATGTGCGTAGACGGGGGCGCCTCGTTGCATTCTTCCCACCGCCGACTTAAACAATGGGCGCGTGAGGTTAATGCGACAGAGCCATCTGTCGATGCCCGCAAACCATTGAAATGGTCCAACATGCCTATCATTTTTTACGCTAAGGATCACCCTGATCGCATAACTGTGGTCGGGTGTCTGCCATTGTTGGTTTCACCAACGATTCGCAACCTCAAAGTGACGAAAATGTTAGTTGACGGTGGGGCCGGTTTGAACTTGATCTGACCCGAGGTGACCAAAAGGTTGCAAATTCCTGATGAAGATCTCGAGGAAACAGGCACGTTTCAAGGGGTCAATCCAGGAAGGAGCCAGCCGAAGGGTAAGATCACACTTCCAGTAACATTTGGTAGTGACCTGAACTTCAGAACAGAGAAGATTGTTTTCGACGTCGCCAAGATTCCATTGCCATATAATGGGATCCTTGGCCGTCCAGCGCTAGCCAAGTTCATGGCGGCATCGCACTATGCTTATAATGTATTGAAGATGCTCGGGCCGATGAGCGTCATCACTGTCAACTCCGACAAGAAGGATGCGCTTATCTGCACCGACCAACTTTACCGGGAGGCAGTTGCAGCATCTGCCGCCAAGGCACTTGCTCCTGCCACTGAAGCTCCCGGGGGGAAGAAGACTGGCAAGACCTCTTGCACGCACTCTGGCAAGCGCACCTCCTCGAAGTGCTGCGCTCCTGTTGAGGATGTGCCAGAGAGCTCCACCGGCAAGAGCAAGAAGTCCAAGGCAGCTCCACCAGAAACTAACAAGGTGCCCGCCAAGGAGGATGGTACGGGAGGAACATTCACCATAAGTTCTACCCTCGACGACAAATAGGAAAGCGCACTCATTGCTTTCCTGTGGGCGAATATCGATGTGTTCGCATAGCAACCATCTGATATCCCCGGTGTTCCCAGGGAAGTAATTGAGCACCACCTTGATGTCTGTCCTCACGCACGGCCCATCAAGCAGAAGGTTAGGAAGCAGGCTTTGGAGCGGCAACAATTTATTGCCGACGAAATCAAGAAGTTGGAAGCGGCAGGTTTGGTAAGAGGAGTGCTCCATCCAATGTGGTTGGCCAATCCAGTTGTAGTGCGCAAGGCGAATGGAAAATGGAGGCTATGTATTGATTATACAGATATCAATAAAGCCTGTCCAAAAGATCCTTTTCCCTTGCCGAGCATCGACCAGATTGTGGACTCCACTGCCGGCTGCGATTTGATTTCATTTCTCGACGCATATTCAGGATACCATCAGATCTTCATGGCAAAGGAAGACGTATAGAAAACCGCATTTATCACCCCATGTGGTACGTATTGCTTTTTACGTATGCCTTTCGGGTTGAAAAGTGCTGGTTCAACGTTTGCCAGAGCAGTCCAGATTGGTTTTGAGCCCCAGCTACATAGAAATATGGAAGCTTATATGGATGACATAGTGGTCAAAACCAAGGATAAGGCGACGCTCATACAAGCTTTTGAAGAGACATTTGCAAATCGGCGCAAGATCAATTTGAAGCTCAATCCTGAGAAGTGTGTGTTTGGCGTTCCGTCCGGCAAGCTTCTCGGGTTCTTTGTATCTCAACGTGGAATCGAAGCAAATCCCGACAAGATCAAGGCGATTGAGCAGATTGAAGCACCAAGACGTGTCAAGGATGTGCGTCGTCTTGCCGGCTGTGTTGCTGCCCTGAGTAGGTTCATTTCCAAGTCCGCTGAGCGCGCCCTGCCCTTTTTCAAAATCTTGAAGAAGGCAGGTCCAATGAAGTGGACTCCGAAAGCGGAGGCAGCGCTACAGGATTTGAAGAGGTACCTCTCCTCTCCGCCAGTACTAGTCGCACCAAAACCACAAGAGTCGTTGCTGCTATATCTAGCGGTAACAAATCAAGTGGTAAGTGTTGCATTAGTGGCAGAGAGAGAAGTCGATGAAGAAGCAGCGGCAGCGGCAGGACTGCCAAGCGACAAGTTGGGATCTTCCCCGACAGAGTCTGGTGCTGATAAAGCAGGATCTGCGCAGTCAAATGAAGTGACACAAAAGAAGAAGATGGTGCAGCGCCCAGTTTATTTTGTTAGCTCCCTTTTGCAGGGGGCTAGGTCAAAATATTCTGGCGTGCAGAAGTTGCTCTTCGGCCTCCTTATGGCCTCGAGGAAGCTGCGCCATTATTTTCAGGCACATGAGATCACCGTCGTCACTCGCTTTCCGTTGTAGCGGATTTTGCGGAATCCAGATGCAACCGGCAGGATTGTGGAGTGGGCTTTGGAACTGTCAAGTTTTGGCCTCAAGTATGAAAGTACTTCAACCATTCAGAGCAGAGCTTTGGCGGAGTTCATTGCAGAATGGACCCCGATGCCAGACGAGGAGATTTCGGAGACAACTCTCCCCGGCAAGGAAACGAATCAAGAGTGGATTATGTATTTTGATGGGGCTTTCTCGCTGCAAGGCGCCGGTGCTGGCGTGCTACTTGTCACACCAACCGAAGAGCACCTCAAATACGTGATTCAGATGCACTTTTCCCGGGAGAGATCGACAAATAATACTGCGGAGTATGAAGGGCTGCTTGCCGGTCTCAGGATCGCGGCAGACCTTGGAATTAAGAAGCTCATCGTCAGAGGTGATTCACAGCTTGTCGTCAAGCAAGTCAATAAGGATTATCAGAGCCCGTTGATGGAAGCTTACGTAGATGAAGTGAGGAAATTGGAGGAGCGCTTTGACGGACTGCAAATGGAGCACGTTCCTCGTGCGGAAAACAGCACTGGTGATGGCCTGTCAAAGTGCGTTGCCCTTAAGTTGCCTGTGGAACCAGGAACTTTTGTGCTTCGATTGACTCAACCATCAGTAACACCATCGATGGGGCAAGAAAAAAGAAGGAAGTTGAGTTCCGGCAAATATTTTCCGGCAGATCTCCCAGAGGCCGCCGGCAAAGAAGTTGCCGGGAACGACGCCAAGCTTGCCGGTGAGCGACAAGCTCCGGCAGGGCCTCAAGCTCTTGCCGTAGAGACAAACGCTCCCGCCGAGCTTGCCGGGGACCAACAGGCTCCGGCAGGGGCTCGAGTCTTTGCTGTAGAGACAAGAACTCCCACGGCAGAGGACATGCCTTTAGTCCTTGTTGTCGAGCCCCAGGCCCCGGCATGGGCACAGCACATCGTCCGTTTCCATCAAACAGGAGAACTCCCTGAAGAACAGGAAGAAGCGGAGAAAGTAGCCCATCAGTCTAATATGTACCAGTTTGTGGACAATGTCCTGTACAGAAAGAGACCAAACGGTGTGAAATTGAAGTGCATTCCTCGGGAGGATGGACTGGAGCTGTTGGCAGAGATACATGGAGGCATATGTGGCTCCCACATAGGATCAAGAGATCTTGTTGGTAAGGCATTCCGGCAAGGTTTCTTTTGGCACACTGCTCTCCAGGATGCGACTGCACTAGTAACCAAGTGTGAACCGTGCCAGTTCCATTCAAAGAAATTGCATCAACCAGCTCAAGCTCTTCAGACAATCCCTCTTTCCTGGCCATTTTTGGTCTGGGGGCTCGACATATTGGGCCCTTTCCCCGTGCTACCGGGGGCTTTGAGTACTTGTACGTCGCAATCAACAAGTTCACAATGTGGCCGGAAGTGGAAGCAATGAGGAAGGTGACAGCATAATCAGCCGTCAAGTTCTTCAAAGGACTAGTTTGCCATTTTGGTGTACCAAACAGGATCATCACTGACAACGGCACACAGTTCACAAGCCACACCTTCATGCAGTATGTCCAAGACCTTGGCGGCAAGATCTGTTTTGCTTCTGTTGCTCATCCAAGGAGCAATGGCCAGGCGGAAAGGGCAAATGCTGAAGTGTTGCGAGGTCTTAAGACGAGAACTTTCGACAAGCTGCGCAAGTGCGGAAGACGCTGGATTGTTGAGCTGCCGACAGTTCTTTGGTCAATCAGAACGACACCAAATCGAGCCACTGGCCAGACACCCTTCTCCCTAGTATAGGGGGCAGAAGCAGTTCTCCACATGGAACTCAAATACGGGTCACCTAGACTGCTCGCTTATGATGAGCTTGAGCAAGAGCAGTTGTGGCAAGATGACGTTACGCTCCTTGAGGAAGATCGTCTTCAGGCTGCTGTGCGACCTGCACGCTACCAGCAAGCCTTGCGCCCCTACCAGAGCCGCAAGTTTCATGCCCGAAGTCTTGAGGAAGGCGACCTTGTTCTTCGGCGCGTTCAGTCGGCCAAGAATTCCAACAAATTGACGCCGAAGTGGGAAGGCCCTTATCTGGTAGTACGAGTCACCAGGCCTGGCGCCGTCCGCCTGGAGACCGAAGACGGAGTGCCAGTGAGTAATTCCTGGAATATCGAACATCTTCGTAAGTTCTATCCATAAGGCGCGGCTGCCGGGTCCCCCGGCAACCACCTTTTGTACGAGTCTTGCCGCCAAGGCATGTAATCGTTTGTACAAAGCCAGGCACAGACCCTGTGCATAGTTGAATAAAATTAAGTGTTTTACAGTTCTTGTCGATTTCCATGTTAATCTATATGCATGTTTATCTGAGACATTGTATTACACCTGCTTCCGGTAAGCATTAACGAACCGCCAAGGTTCCATATCTCTATTTTCTCTTCTTTCTTTTTCTCAAAGGACAGAAGGTTCCCTCGCGTACAAGTTTGCCGGGGGGGAAAGGATGGTATTGATACCGACAGGCGATGTTCAAGGTTGACATCTTGCTGGAAGGAGTACATCAACGAAAAGCTAAGTTGCAGAAACTTTAAACAAATTTTTGTTTGTAAGGTTATTCTCCTTGAACGATTTTGACTTTTGTATGGAAAACCTGCACGCGAAGGAATCTTGTCATGATCGGTTGCGCCCTTACTCTGTTTCGAGTACGCTCAACAGTTTAAGTGGCTGCACTGAGAACGTCAAGGTTTCTTGCCGGTAGCGGCACCTCCAGCAGGCTGCTAAAGTCCCGCACCTAGCGCTCGCGGCAAGGATGCGTGCGCCGGCAAGTTCCCAATAAAGCATAGGGTGTATACCATACATAAAGAAATCAGACAAGGGAAATAGCATACATTCATCCAGAGCATAGCAAGTTATATTACATGAATAGCTGCCGTGATTCTAACATAAGACAAAATTGTCTTTGCCATGGAATGGTGGCGATAACAAGAAGTGAAGCGGCTAGTCCCTGCACTGGCCTTCGACCCTCTTGACTTGGTTCACCTTCTCAATGATGGGCGCGACAAGCTCCTCGAGTGCCTTGAGGTCCACATCCTTCGGCAAGCGGTCAAGAACGTTGGTGAGGTTGATGATGGGGTTCTTGTACACCACCTTGGTGAGCACCTTGAGGAGGACGGCCCGATAGAGTTTGCGGGATTCGTTGGCCAGATGGGTTGCTCGATCAGAGTGGAGCAGCTTCAGAGCGTTAATCACGCCCTCGAAGAACTTGGTCAACTTGGCACTAATAGACACCCTATCATCGGAAGAATAGTTGAAGCCTTGCAGGCCCATGGTGGACAGTTGCGCTGCAAGCCTCTCCGCGACGTCGATAAGGCGCTCAGTCCAGATCTGCACACCTGCCACATAGTCGTTATGGGTAACGGCGGCGCTCTTGAGCAGGTCTTTCTCATTCTGGAGATCTTTGATCAAGACCTTCTCACGAGCCGTGCTGTTCTCAAGAGTATCCTTCAGCGTGGTCAGCTTCAGCTCCAGATCGGCAATGGATTCCTTGGCTGAGGTGAGTTGCTTGGTCTTGTCGGATATGGTGACCTGTATCTCCGCCAGGCTGTAGAGAGCCTTCTCTCTTTCGGCTTCGAGTGCCGAGATCTTCTTGCCATGATCCTCAAGGTCCGCCTCCAGCTTCTTCACCTTGTCGACAAGCTCGTTCTTGACGGCCTCTGCAGCATCGGCAGCATTGACGGCCTCCTTCAGTTTGCCGGCGTGGTCTGTGGCTAGAGCCTCGAGGGTTTCCTTGTGTTTCTGCTCCAGCTCTTGGGTCCGCTGCGCGACAAGCTTTTCAATCTCCTCGTCCTTGCCGCGAAGCTTGTCGGCAAGTGCCCTCTTGTGAGCATCGAGGTCCTCCTCATAAGCATCGAGCCCGACGCCGTGCTTTGTTAGGCGAGCTTCATCTGCAGCGGCCTGTTGTTTAGCCTCCTCTTGTGCCTTCTCGACATCAGACTGCTTCATGAGGAGCTCGTTCCAGCTTTGACTCAGCTGCTCTTGACTCGCCCTCATCTCCTGAAAGGCCTCGGCGTACCAGGTTTGGGTCTCCTCGACGCGCTTCTGGAAATCTGCCTCCGCTGCTTCGACAACTGCTGCCCTGGTGTCCAGCTTCTCTTTCCGGGCGCGGTGAAGTGCTTGGAGCTTCTGAAAGTTGCTGCTCAAGGCCTGGAGGAGCTTTTCTTCTTCGGATTTGCTGCTGCTGGTGCATGGCTCGTCGACAATCCCGAGCCCGGCAGCGGCGATGACGACCTCGTCAAGGATTTCCCCTCCAGCTGGCACCCCAATGTTTGCCATCCTTGGTAGGTTGACGAACAGGTTGTCGCCAACCTTGAGGTATCTGCTTGAAGAGGGGGCTTCGGATGTTGACGGCTGATCCTCAACAACCGTCTCACTGGCAACTTGGGGCTCCGTGGCCGGCATAGCGCCTAGCGCTCCTGCGGCAGGAATGCCGTCAGTATGGTCACCTGTCTCGTTGTCGGCCCTCTCAGCAGACTCCTTAGTGGCCTTTTCCTGTGCGGCCTTGGCGGTTTCGGCGTCAGCATCCTTGGCGGCCTCGGCGGCAGCACTCTTGGCGGCCTCGTCAGTGGCAGCTCTGTCGGCCTCTGCGGTAGCATCCCTGGCAGTCTCCTCGATGACAGCATCAACATCCATGTGTTCCATCGAGGGAAGATCTGAAGGCCAAGAAAACAAACAAGATAAGGCTGAGGTGGAAGTTCAAGAAGAAAAAAAAGAGAAAAGACAGAATGACAAGTATTTTGAGGCAACGGTTTACCTGTGTCGAGCTGTTGAGAGGTGACTTCTCCTTTCCCGGCAACACCAGAGCCCGCGCTTGCCGGCACCTCTTCAACGTGAATGAGCTCGCTAGTGGAAGCCCTTGCCGGAGATTCATCCCTGGGCGGCATGGTTGACGAAGGCGACGTGGCTCCAGGTGGTGCTCCTTGTTGCCGCTCCTCTCCTACACGCCCCAAGATGTCAGCAGAGAAGATACACACCCCGACACTTGCCAGCGGAAGTTGAGGGCTGCGTCATGGGCTGGGCTCTGGGCTGATGGTGGTCGATTCTGGCGCACCTTCGGTGCCTGTCGACGGCTCATCGTTGAAGTCTTCACCCTCTTCGCCATCCTTTGCGCCAACATTTCCGTATCTCTGCGGGGACAGGCCAAGGCAAGACAAATCAGTTAAGCAAAACCAGAGATCCAGAAGATAAAGATGTTACAGGACCCTTACTCTTCCTCTTCTCCTTCCGAGCTAAAGACGGAGAGGTCGAAGTCGACTTCCGCCACAGTGTCCGTGTGAAGAGGTGAAGGAGTGGTCCTGGGTCGCTTAGCTGCGGCAGGAGCAGAAGGTTGCTGGGTTGAGGCACCAGAGATGGCCTTCCGAAGAACACGCTTCTTCTTCTTCTCGGGAGCTGGGGGCTCCTCGTGCAGCTCCTCCTCGGCTGTATCTTCGGCAGAAGGGCCCCTGGCAGATGTGCCACTCTGCTCTCCGGCAACCTCGCCCTGCCCGGCAAGTTTTTCCTCTGACATCACATCTCCTTCACTGGCTTCTTCTTCCATGAAGCCAGCGCAGCCGGCCTCCTCGGCAAGATTCGCCTCTTCCACCCTGCTGGCAATATACGCCACTTCTTCCTCAGTAGTGGGGCGGATGAGGTTTGTTTCTGCCCGGATGGCCCTCTCCGACAAGCTGTCAAAGAATTCTTGTGCCTGCTCTGCGGACGGCTCTTCCCAAGTTCCGTCAAGGCCGTGAGCATTACACACCGGCATCATGGCGATGATTGAGGCCAGGGCGGAGTTGTTGCACAAGGGAATTACGCCAGCCGGCAACTTGTGTTTCGCGTCAGATCTGAATAGCTTTTGGCAGAGAGCCGTGTGTTGCATGACCGTCAAGTTGTTGTTCAACCCAGGGCGCAGCCTCATGATGTCTGCCGCATTCCGGAACTCCCAAGCTGGTCTCCCCTTGTTCTGCAGAGGGGCGATGCGCCGGCGAAGGAAATCAGCGCCAACCATCTCTATTGAGAGCCCGGCAGCTTTGAGGCGGTGAATCCTGGTAACTGCAATTGTGAGCTTCTCATCTTGAAGATCGAAGGCGCTCCAATCAGTACCCCGCACCATTTTTGTTTGTCGAAGCGAACAGAAGGGCTGAGGGTCTGTCTCCTGAATCCAGCACCACTTGGCTCGCCATTCTTCCCACTTCTCGCGGTAGACCCCGTCTGGGTATATCTCTTTGTTCCATGCCCTTGGAATCCAGGCGATAGAACCAGAAAGGGCATCTCCCTTTTGGATGCGGGGAATGAAGTAATGGCGGAAGAGGGCTATGCTAGGGACTACTCCGGCAAAAATTTCGCAAAGATGAGCAAAGGCTGACATGCATGTCACGGCATTTGGCGTAAAATCCAAGAGTTGGAAGCCGTATGTGTACATGATGTCAATGAAGAAATCAGAAAATGGGGGACAGAGCCCGCGGTAAAAGTAATCGGCGAAGATGTGAAATTTATCTGGGCAACCCTTGGAGGAACCCGGGCTCACGCGAGTAGCAGGATGAGCTTTCGTCTCCTTCGCCCACATGCACTGGTATCGCTCCCTCAGAGCGCTCGCATCAAGCACCGGAGTGAAGACGGCGTGCTTCTTCCGTATCTTTGCCAGCTCGCTTTCCGGGACGGCGGCTTTCACCTCCTTGCCCCTGCTCGCCTTGGGTGGCATGGCGGCAATGGGAGCAGAGGCCGAGGATGGAGAGGGCGTGGAGGTGGCAAATGGATGGAAGAGACTCTGTTTCGGGCTCGAGGAAGGAGACGACAGCGGTTCCCAGATTGGAAAGGACAGGAGGTAAATGAGTAGCACCTCTGCAGATTCCTTTTTTATGGGGAAGACGCGAGGTTGCCTCTTTACTAGTCAATATGAAAACGCTTTTACAAGCGCGCTGCAGTTACGGCCGCTCCGCGCACGTATCCCACATCCCGCATTCGATGGGCGTCGTGGGGGGCGCAGTAAGCGGAATGATTACAGCAGTTAACTCCTGCCACGCGTGCCCATGCACTGTTTGGGCCTAGCCCAACAACACCTCGCACCCGTGTATGGCTTAGGCCCGGGGACTCCTGTCGGTGTACTAAAGTTTGGGTCCTTTAGTACCCCATACTTGTGCACGGACGGTTGAAGCCATACCAGCGGCAAGGCCTACCGGGGGACAGCTGAATACAAGTACAACAACGTCAAGAAGGCATTCAAGTCAACAGTCAGAAGACAGAAGGCCGAAGGCTGGGATCCCGGCAAGATCTTGCCGGGATGGCCTGTGAAGACCTGGCAAGATTTGCACCTGGCAAGATTTCGCCACCCTATCACCGCTCCAGCGCAGCGACCAGCCTGTCAGACGAGGTTTATCCTCCTGAATACGTGTCAAGGCGCTAACAGCGGATGGGGTTAAGCGGTGCTAATGGGACGGGCTCTTTTTCCGTCTCCAAGACACTAAGGGACACCTCAACGGAGCATTTAATGCGTTTGTCCTAAGCCGTCAGTGTTAGGTATGATAGCACTATAGCAGCTTTACACCTCATGTATGTACTGTACGCCACTGTTGGTGACCCCTTCGAACGTATAAAAGGAGGCCCAAGGCGTAGCTACAGGAAGAGGACCTTCTGGCCCATTCTGCATGCGTAGCTGCTGCTCGAACGTACTGTTCATTGCAAGCGCTCCTGAAGCCTGGGCTTAAACACATCTAATACAACCAAAGCAGGAGTAGGGTTTTACGCTTCTCAGCGGCCCGAACCTGGGTAAAAATCCCTCGCGTTGATCGTTGGATCTGCTCTTTGTGCAAGCCTTTCTCCCTGCCGAACCGTAAAGGGGTCCATGTGATCCCATAGGTGTCGTACGCCGACACCGAGGGACCAAGAGGCCCTGGTCCTCCAGCTCCATCAGCCGGCTCAGCGAGGTCTGGGGCGGCATCCAGTCGCCCTAGACGAAGCCCGCCGGCGCACCTGTGCTCGAGGAAGACCCGTGTGATGCCTTTTTGCCTTCTCAGCTTTCGCGGTGGCGCTCCTCGTCATCACCAGCGAATCAAAGCAACGAATCGGCAGAGCAGCGGCTCGGGCAAAGCTCTCGGTGGAGCAAAAGGGAAATCAAAGAGGCGGGGAATAAGAGATGTCTCTCTCTTTCCCCGTCCCGACCTAATTTTATACCCCGCTTTGGCGGAATCACAGCTGTCGGATCCACTAGGATCACGCAATCGACGAGCATCAGCAGATCCGCGAGATCTTTGGGTCAGCATTGTGGGGACACGTGGTGATATCTGTGGCGCGAAAATCGAGGTGCCACACCCACTTTCCCCACTTCCCTGACACAACTGCCACACGCGTGCGCACTTTCCCATGATTTCAAAATCGCCGAAGATTTTGCTGCATCATGGCCCGAGTGGACTCCGCGTCCACTGGTGCGTTCCGATGTACCAAAACTCATCGAGTGAACAGAGAAGATCCGTCGAGCACTCGGACAAATTATCAGCTGTCCCAAGAATATCCGAATGGTGAGCAGTTTCTAACATTATTACCAGCCAAAAGCTTCAACAATCTCATTCTCAAGCCTTTGGGTCACCTCTCCCGAGAGTGAATCTGACTCAGGTCGAGTGACACGAACAGTCAGGCTGTTCGGGGAATTCAGAAGTTATTTAACCTGAATCGGCTGTGGTTTCAACGCCGAGTGAAAAACGACCCGACTCGTTTCCAGGTGTTCCCAAAACGCCGCTGACGTCACTTCACGTCGTTCACTCGTCCCCCAAACCTCACCGATTCGAGGGCAACGGATGAGGTCACCTACCCAAGGTAGGTTCATGGACCTCACATCCAGGGCACACCTGGGGTCCTACAAGTTCATGGAAGTCAGCATTCGGACGAATGTACTAGATCCACTCGAATCCTTAGAAGTCACTCAGACTCCATCAGCTAGTCGGCCAAGCTTTAGCACTCGGACATGAAGAAGCAGATGCGATGTGGGAGCTACAATGTTTGAGGGGCTTAATTCGTATAAAGTGATGTGAAGACTACATTACCTGTAACGCCTCTAGTTAACACAGCCATTTCCAATAACTCGAGCAGTTACCGTCATTTATTACCCTAGTAATGGTGCTCGGCTGGAGATGGCGCACTCTATATAAGCCACCCCTGGCGCCAGAGCGAGGGTTACGAACTCTTTGTAATCAGATATACACATAAGCAAACACTAAGCCCCCGGGCTCGAGACGTAGGGTCTTTACCACTTCCGAGTGGGGCCTAAACTCGTACATCCGAGTGTTACACTTGCGTCGTAGCTAGGCTTCGCCCTTAATCATATGTACCCCCCGTACTACTGTCAGTATTACTCCCACGACAGTTGGTATGTGAAATTAGGTGGTATATATTTAGCAACATTGTAACTAGCATAATCTGCATACCAAGGACTATTGCGAGAAGTAGAAGGACTTATAAAAACTAATTTCTCATCAGGAAAACTATCATCAATAGGAAGTGGGTCATCAAGAACATTTTCCATTCTAGACAAAATGTCTGCTACAGGGTTTTCAGCTCCCTTCCTATCATGAATATGAAAATCAAACTCTTGTAATAAAAGAACCCACCTAATCGGTCTAGATTTAGCATCTTTCTTTTTCATAAGTTATTTGATAGCAGCATGATCAGTGTGAATTATTACTTTAGAATCAACAATATAGGATCTGAATTTATCACATGCAAACACAACTGCTAAAAATTCTTTTTCAGTAGTAGCATAATTCTTTTGAGCATTGTCTAGGGTTTTACTAGCATAATGAATAACATTCAGTTTCTTATCAACCCTTTGTCCTAGAACAACACCAACAACACAATCACTAGCATCACACATTATTTCAAAGGGTAGGTTCCAGTCAGGTGGTTGAACAATGGGTGCAGAAATTAAGGCTTCCTTAAGTATTTCAAAGGCTTCTACACAATCATCATCAAAAACATATGAAACATCTTTTTGCAAAAGATTGGAAAGAGGCCTAGAAATTTTAGAGAAGTCTTTAATAAACCTTCTATAGAAACCAACATGACCTAGGAAGCTTCTAATACCTTTGATATCTTTAGGACATGGTATTTTCTCAATTGCATCAACTTTAGCTTTATCTACCTCAATACCTCTTTTGGAGATCTTATGCCCAAGGACTATACCTTCATTCACCATAAAGTGGCACTTCTCCCAATTCAAGACAAGATTAGTTTCCTCGCATCTCTGCATAACTCGATCGAGGTTGTTTAAGCAATCATAAAAAAATCCATAAATGAAAAAATTCATCCATGAATACCTCAACAATCTTTTCACAAAAATCAGAGAATATAGTAGTCATACATCTTTGAAACGTAGCAGGTGCATTGCATAAACCAAAAGGCATACGTCTATAAGCATAAGTTCCAAAAGGACAAGTAAATGTGGTTTTCTCTTGATCTTCTTTTGCTACATGTATTTGAGAAAAACCAGAATATCCATCTAGGAAACAAAAGTGTGTGTGCTTAGACAATATTTCTAACATTTGATTAATAAAAGGCAAGGGGTAATGATCTTTTCTAGAAGCTTTATTTAATTTTCTAAAATCAGTTACCATCATATAACCAGTTACAATTCTTTGAGGGATAATTCCATTTATATCGTTAGGAACAACGGTAATGCGTCCTTTCTTAGGGACACAATGAACATGACTTACCCATCTACTATCAGCTATAGGATAAATTATAACCACCTCCAGAAGCTTTAATATTTCAGTTCTTACCACATCCTTCGTCTTAGGATTCAGACGACGTTGATGATCAACAATTGGTTTAGCATCTAGTTCCATATTAATCTTGTGCTGACATAAGGTGGGACTAATGCCCTTAAGATCATGAAGACTATATCCAATTGTAGCATGACGCTTCTTCAGAATTTTAAGTAATCTCTTTTCTTCATGCTCTGAAAGGTTAGCACTAACGATAACAGGACAAGCATATTTCAATGAATTCGGTAGTTTCTTTAATTCAAACACAGGATCAGTCTTAGTAGGGAGAGGATCTCCCAAAGTTTCAACAAGCAAATTATGTTTAAGGATAGGTTCTTGATTAAAGAATATATCTTCTATTTCATTCCTTTCATTCATATGCATATCATTTTCATGGTCTAGCAAATATTGTTCTAATGGATCAGTAGGTGTCACAACAATAGAATCAAGACCAATAATTTCATATTTACTAGGCAATTCTTTATCATGTGGTTTTCTACTAAACTTGGATAAATTAAACTCATGAGATACATCACCAAAATTAACACTGACCGTTTCCTTATTACAATCAATTTTAGCATTAACAATATTCAGGAAAGGTCTACCAAATATGATGGGACAAAAATTAACTTGTAGTGATCCAAGAACTAGAAAATCAGTGGGGTATTTGATCTTACCACACAAGACTTCAACATCTCTAACAATCCCAAGCGGTGAAATAGTCTATCTGTTTGCAAGCTTAATAGTACTAGCATAAATATCTTCTAACTCAACAGGTGCAATATCATGCATAATTTCTTGATAAAGAGTAAATGGAATAACACGAACACTAGCGCCCATATCACATAAGCCATGATAACAATGATCTCCAATCTTAAAAGAAACAACAGTCATGCCAACAACAAGTTTATGTTTATCTTTAGAATCGTGTTTAGCAATACGGGTTGCTTCATCACAGAAGTATAAAACATGACCATCAATATTATGAACTAGTAAGTCTTTAATCATTGCAACCTTAGGTTCAACTCTGATTAGTTTAGAGGGGAAATGTGTTTTGATATTACTCTTATTAACCATAGTTGCAACTTTAGCATGTTCCCTCATCCTTACAGGAAAAGGTGGTTTCTCAATATAAGCAGTAGGCACAACTGGATCAATATTATAAATGATTGTTTCCTCGTTAGCTATAATAGGTTCCTCACAAGTTTATTCAATAGGTGGATGAAATTTAAACCACTTCTATTTAGGGAGATCTATATGAGTAGCAAATGATTCACAGAAAGTAGCTACTATCTCAGAGTCAATTCCATATTTTGCACTAAACTTATGAAAAGCTTCAGTTTCAATAAAAGATTTAACACAATCAAACTCAAGATTTATACATGACTCTTTACCTTTGTCGATTTCCCAAACTTCAGAGTTGTGTTGAATTCCTTCCATAAGATCCCATTTGAACTCAATAGCTCTCTTCATAAAGGAACCAATAGAAGAAGCATCGAGCATTGATTGATCATCATGAGAAAGCCGAGTATAAAATTTTGTATAATTATTTCTCTTGAGAGCTCGTGATGGGGGTATGTATGCCTCATAGATTTAAGCCTCCCCCAAGCTTGAGCGATACTTTCTACTTAATGAGGCCAAAAATTATATATATAATTCCGATCATGATGAACCAAATGCATAGGATAAAATTTCAGGTGAAATTCTAGCTTCAATCGATTCCAATCTCATGTTCCATCATCATCCAATGGCCTATTCCATATTGATGCCTTTCCCTCCAAAGATAAAGGGAATACCGTCTTCTTAACTCCATCCTCGGATAAACATGAAAGCTTACATAATCCACAAATTTCATCTATATATATCAAGTGCGTATAGGGATGTGTTGTTCCATCTCCTACGTAAGGATTAGCTAGCAGTTTCTCTAACATACCCGAAGGAATTTCATAATAAATATTTTTAGTAGGTTCAGTAGGTTGAGGACCGGATCTCACCACTTCTGGTCAAGGTGAAGATACCCCGAACAAGCCCCTTAAAGGATTATCCTCCATAGTAACAAGTGACAATAAATTTCAGCACGTAACAAAAGTGTTTCCTTACCAAATTCCACTTACCAAA
The DNA here is from genome assembly GCA_039707655.1 of Elymus sibiricus. NCBI lineage: Eukaryota > Viridiplantae > Streptophyta > Magnoliopsida > Poales > Poaceae > Elymus > Elymus sibiricus. The sequence continues at coordinate 192,967,660 of CM077663.1, read as the reverse complement.
GGTGCTTCACTCACCGGCAATAGCACCAGAAAAGAGTCTTAATGACCAACAAGTATAGGGGATCAATCTTAGTCCTTTTGATAAGTAAGAGTTTCAAGCCCAACGAGGAGAAGAAGGAAATAACAAGTGGTTTTCAACAAGGTATTCTCTGCAAGCACTGAAAGTAGTTGTAACTAGTTTTGTGATACGTCTCCAATGTATCTATAATTTTTTATTGTTACATGCTATTATAATACCAATCTAGGATACTTTATATGCAATTATATGCTATTTTATATCATTTTTGGGAACTAACCTATTAACCCAGTGCCAAGTGCCTGTTGCTGTTTTTGCCTGTTATTGGTTTTCCAGGAAATTTGTACCAAACGAAGTCCAAACGCTACAAAACTTTTTGATGGGTTTTTTCTAGACAAAAGAGACCCAGGATGCTTCGGGAGGAGTCAGGAAGTGAGACGAGGAGACGGCAAGGCAGTAGGGCACGCCCTGTTACCTTGTGGGCCACTCGTGGCTCCGTCTGACCTAATTCCACCTCCATAAATTCTCTAAAATCGGGAAACCAACACAGAGACACCCGAAACACTTTTTCCACCGCCGCAAGCCTTCGTTCCGACGGGAGGCCATCTGGAGACGTTTTCTGGTACTTTGTCGGAGGGGGAATCGACCACGGAGGCCATCTACATCAACCTTGTTGCCTCCATGATGATATGTGAGTAGTCCACCACAGACCTATGGGGTCCATAGCTAGTACCTAGATGGCTTCTTATCTCTCGTTGATCTTCAATACAAAGTTCACCGCGATTCCCACGGTGATCTATCCGATGTAATCTTCTTACGACGAATTGTGAGTTTATGATCAAATTATTCATTGGAAATAATTGAGTATTTTCTGAATTCTATTATGCGTGACTATTATAGCTTGGTATTTCTCTCTGATCTATAGGTTTGGTTTGGCGAACTAGATTGATTTATCTTCAGCGGGAGTGGTGTGTTGTAGTGGGTTGAATCTTGCGGTGCTCTATATCCCAGTGATGGAAGGGGACAAGACACGCATTTGTATTGTTTCCATTAAGGATAAAACGCCAGGATCTGGACATATTGCTTGTCTTATTTTGTCTACATCATGTCACTTTGCTCCAAGAATTACTTGGTTTGTCATGAACTTAATACCATAGATGCAGGCAGGAGTCGGTTGATTGGTGAAGTAATAGTGGTAGATGCAGAATCGTTTTGGTCTACTTGTTTATGGATTGATGCCTATATACATGATCATTGCCATGAATAACATGTCATAACTATGCATAGTTCTGTCAATTGCCTAACAATAATTTGTCTACCCACCGTATGCTATTTTCGAGAGAGAAGCCTCTAGCGAATACTATGGCCCCCGGGTCTACTTAAACATAAATACAAGAACTCCAAAAATACCTTTCTGTAATTTATGTACATTTATTTTATTTTTCATTTACAATATCTATTTATATCAAGATTTAATCATTGCAACTAACAAGTTCAAGGGGCTTGAGAACCCTCTTGCCCGCGTTGAGTGCAAGTGTTTGGTTTTGTGTGTGTACGTGTTGTCGAAGGGAGTTTTCTTGGTTCTCCTACTGGTTCAATAACCTTGGTTCTCACTGAAGAAATACTTATCTCTACTGTGCTGCATCTCCTCCCATCTTCGGGGAAAATCCCAACGCATATCACAAGTAGCAGGAATAATTTCTGGTGCCGTTGCTGGGGAGACATCATCAAACTCTTGTCAGTTCCCTACAACTAAATTATATTTCACTTGTTATACTTTTTATTTGCCGTTATATTTTACTTTATATAAATTACAAAAATATTTCTATTTTCTTGTTTGCTTATTTATCTAGTTTACTTGTTTGCTTGCTAGTTTACTTGCTTTGTCACTATGTCTCAAGAAAATACCAAATTGTGTGACTTATCAAATACTGATAATAATGATTTTATTAGTACTCCAATACCACCCGCCACTAGTGCGGAAGATTTTGATATAAATGCCACTTTGCTAAATCTCGTTATGAAAGAACAATTTGGTGGAAGTCCTAATGAGGACGTTGCTTCTCATCTTAATACCATCGTTGAATTATGTGATATGCAACAGAAAAAAAGATGTGTATAATGATGTGGTAAAATTGAAATTATTTCCTTCTTCACTAAGAGATTAAATTAAAACTTGGTTTTCATCCTTGCCTCGCAATAGTATTAGAACATGGGATAAGTGTAAGGATGTTTTTCTTGCCAAGTATTTTCCTCCTGGTAAGATTATATCTCTCCGAAACCAAATTATGAATTTTAAAGAACATGAGAAAGAACATGTTGCACAAGCATGGGAGAGAATGAAATTGATGATTAGAAATTGTCCCACTCATGGCTTAAGTTTATGGATGATAATACAAAATTTCTATGCGGGACTAAACTTTGTGTCGAGAAATCTTCAAGACTCTACTGCAGGTGCTACCTTTATGGAGATTACATTGTGAGAAGCTACTAAATTTCTGGATAATGTCATGAAAAATTATCCTCAATGGCACACCGAACGGGTTCCAACTGGTAAGAAGGTAAATTATGTTGAAGAAATCGCTACTTTGAGTGATAAGTTAAATTATCTTATGAATATGTTTGCAAATAAGAATGCTCATGTTGATCCTAATGATGTGACACTATCTACTTTGATTGAGAAAAATAATGATGCTATTGATGTGAGCTTTGTCTCTTGAAATAATTTCAATAACAATGCTTATAGAGGTAATTTCAATCCTAGATCGTATCCCAGTAATTCTTATAAAAATTATGGAAATTCTAATGGAAATTCCTATGGTAATTCTTCCAATAATAATAAGAGGATGCCCTCTGATCTTGAGAACACAATTAAAGAATTTTTATTAGTTCTCAAAATATTTTCAACACTATGGTAGAAGAAAAATTACATAAAGTTGACGATATGGCTAGGAGCATGGATAGGATTGCTCATGATGTGGAAACTCTTAAAACTAAAACTTTGCCACCCAAGAATGATATTAATGAGTGTATTCAATCCATCCAAATATCTATTAATGAAAGTAAGGAGAGGACCGCTAGGTTGAGAGCTAAGCAAGAATTCCTAGAAAAGGCGATTCCTCCCGATTTTTATCGTAATTATGATGAAGATGTTAAAATGATTGGTGTTTCTCCTATTGAATCTTTTTTTAGTAATCTTAAAGTTTATGATAGAGGGACTGTAGATGAGTCAACTTTATCTACAAGGCATCCCGTTTGTTCGGAGGGTGATAATCTTATTGATAAAAATGAAAAAGTGGGTTTGGAGAGGTCAAAACTTTAAACATGCAACCACTACTTTGGATTACAAGGAATTTAATTATGAAATTTGTTCTTTAATTTAATGTATTTCCTTGTTGCAATCCATGATTAGCTCACCTAATGCTTATGAACAAAATAAAGCTTTTACTAAACATATCGTAGAAGCTATGATAAAAGCTCATGAGGAGAAACTTGAGTTAGAGGTTTCAATACCTAGAAAGTTGCATGATGAATGGGAACCCACTATTAAAACTAAGCTTAAAGAATATGAATGTAATGCTTTGTGTGATGTTGGTGCTAGTATTTCTACAATACCAAAATCTTTATGTGATGTGCTAGGTCTCACCGATATAAATGAATGTTTCCTTAACTTGCATTTAGAGGATTTGTAACATCCCAAAATTCTAAATTTTGGAATGTTATGTTAAATTAACTTTGATTGATTGATTGAATTATTATTGATTGAATTTTAGGAGGATTTAAAAACTTTTAAAAATAAAAGAGAGGGAATAAAATGACTTTCCCAAAACTTTCTTCTTTGCTTTGAATGCTAATCCAATTCCAATTAAAATCATAGAGAGAACATGACATGACTTCTTCAAATAAAGAATTTGAAATGGGATTTGAAAGTATTAATTTTTTTTCCATTTGATGTACTTTAATTTGCAAATTTGATCCATTTCAATTTTTAAAATTTGAATGATTTCAAATGCCCTGATCGATTTCAAGAATAATGAGTGGAACAACATGACCCTCCAAACCAAAGGTAAATTTGAAAGTCATTTGAATTTATAGTACTCGGAAAAATAATTGGAAAACATTTGATCTTTGGATCAAAGTCATTTTTGAATTTTGGAAAATAATTGTTTTTAAAAGTATTTCAAATGCCTCTGAAAATATGTTAAAGTTTTAGAGCATATTTTTCTGATCATTTTGATATATTATATGCCTATCTAAAGTTTTATTTTATTTTCTATTTCTCTGTTTCCTTCCTTTAAAAAAAGAAGCCCCAACGCCTAGACCAGCGCACACCAGCCGGCCCAGGTGGCCTTTCGGCCCACAACCCACCTGCGCTACCTTCTTCCTCCCCACGGAAGGAAACAGGAGGAAATCCTGCTCATGCACGGGAGCGCCGCCGCGTTCGCAATCTTCGGGATACGATCCTCGATTCGCGCCCTTGCCCACGATAGTGTCCTATAAGTACCCCGCGAACCCCTCGTTCGATTCCCTAAACTCTCCCACGCGAATTCTACCCATAGGAAGCGCAAAGAGGCGACTCCTAGGCGACTTCTAGGCGATCTTGCGCCGGTGGCCACTCCGGCCCCGACGGCCACCTCCTTCTCCCTGCCGGTGGCCACTCCGGTCCCTGCAGCCACCCCTCCTTCCAAGATGGCACCCTTCGCCCTCAACTTTGAACGTGGCAAGAAGTTTCAAGTGGACATGCGGTCCAAGTTTGGGCACCCGGTGGTTTTCTCTCCGGGCTTTCGTCAAAGGGAATTCACATTGGTGGTATCTTTTTGTAGATCCTCTTTCAAGCTTGATGCCCATACGGTTAGTGTTTCTCTCCATGCAATGTTTGGTGGTTATGCCCAAGGCTTTCGGGTACTTCTTTTGAAGGATAGATCTTTCAAGTTCTCGGTTGCTTCCAAGTCGGTTGGTTTTGAAATTTACAATGCGGGCAGAATTGTTGAAAAAGAGTTTGAGGTGGTTTTCAGTCTCTGGAATTTTGGTGGTTCAAACTGGCGTAGGGAAGAAGCTGCTTACTATGATGAGCTTGATAAGGAGTGGACGTTGATTGGTAGAAATGGCAAAGCCGTGGTTCCTCACCCCGGTGATCACCGGAGCAACAACACAGCGGCCCGAGCTGGCACGTCAGTCTTCAAGCGGTTATCGGGCCATATTCATGAGGGTAGAAATCAAGGGGCTGGTTTCAATTCCTCCAATATTACTTCTGACTTCATTAGACCACAAATTGAGCCTCTGGTCACTCAACGTACACATGATGGCACGTATGTGGTGTGTTATGCATGTGGCGATCAAGGCCACTACACGCGTAACTGCTCGACTCCAAACCTTCCTGGGCTCTGGCCGTTTATCCACTTTGACTCTTTTCCTAGCCCACCAGAGCAGGCTTGGGCCGAAGGCTGGTTGAGTCCTGGTTTCACTGTGTCGGGCCGACACTCCCGTTTAGGCAGCTTTCAACATTTAAGGAGCTGGTCAGGGATCTTTTCCCAAATTTCCAGCCGAGACCTTTGCCTGTCCCCTCGCATTCTTCTTCTCTTACCAACTCTGCTTCAATCTCGATGAGCTCGCCAGCACCATTGTCATCACCGGTAAGGACTGTGGTTCTCCACTCGCCTAAAGCTCCGCCGATGGCCAACATTCCCATTGACCCACTCCCCTTCATCCCTCATGGATTTCAGATTTAGGAAGTCAAAGGGCGAACTGGGGTTTCCAGAGCAATCCTGCCTCATCGCCCAAGAAGACATGAGGATTGGGCGATTGTGTCCATCCACCCTCACCCCAATGAGGTATTTTTTCCCAATGTCCGTGAAGTTCTTGAAGAGTTTTTGCAAGGAGTTGAGCAAGTGGGATTTAGAGAAATTCAGCCGTGCTCTTTTAGTGAAGCTTACATTCAGTTCATGCTTGTTCGAGATAGAGATAGGCTAATCACACAGAGTCCTCATCCATTTGGAGATGTGTTTATTTCTTTCACCAAACACAATGAGGGAAGAAACTGACGCCGGATTCATTTCAACAGAACTTGCTGGTTACTGTTTATAGGAGTTCCTTTTGATTACTGCAATACAGAGGATATTGCTGCTGCCATTGCAAAATGGGGTAGAATTATCAGTTGGGATAGAGAAGATGCTTTGAGAGGAAAGATCTTGGTCAAATTTAGAGTAACTGAGCTCATTGACATCCCTAAGAGCATCAAATGGTTTGAGGGGGAAAGTTTTGAAGAAGAGTCATGGACCTGCTCTGTTGAGGTTTTGTTGGAAGAGATGCTTGGTGGTGGTCCTGTTGATGAGGACCCCATACCACCTCCTGGAGTGGATCCACATCCTGTGCCACAACATGCAAATGACTTTCCAGGTTTTCAACCTGTGCCAATGAACAATGTGCAAGCACAAAATGATGATTGGGATGAATGGGATGATGGGGAGGGGCAAGAGCATTGGGCATTTCCTCACCCAAACCCCCCTGAGCCAGTTCAACAGCAAGCCGAAATTCCTATATTGCAAAATGATGGTGCACCTAATAGCAGTATCACCACAGCTGTCTCTCTGTCTGGTGGCATTTTTTCCATTACACATACTGCCAGTGAAGAAGTGAACCAGAGAATTCTAGTCCCACTTATGGGCCTGGGGCTTCACAACATTGCTCTGGCATACCAAGCAGATGGTGAAGAGGAGGATCTTCAAGTAGCAGCAGACAACTTGGAGGTTTTAGAGAAATGGGGTGGGGTTGGACAACCACCTGCTGTAGGGGCAGCAAATATCTCAGAGCAGACCAACATCCAGTAAAATCCTAAAATGACAGAGATGCCCAAGTCTGTTGATTCTGACAAAGTTGGTTCTCTGCAGCACAAGAGAATCCCATAGAGGAGGCTGCTGATTGTCAAAATGTTAACCTCAATGAGAATATCATAGTAGATAACTCCAAAGAGTTTAATGCAGTTGATGCTAATGAAGAGAATTGTATTACTCAGGCAGAGGCTGATAGGGCAGCTGTCAAAGGGAAAGATGATGTTCCAATTGTTCCAAATCTTCAGGTTGGCACATCTTCAGATTTCAACAAGAAAGGTATTGAAGGCTCACATATTTTCTCCAGCTCTTCTCATTCACTAGATTTTCAAAGCATTGTTGAATCTCACGCATTGGATATTATTGATGGCTCTCACTTAATTTCTGAAGAGGGATTGGATCTCTGGATACAACACTTTGCTCCAGCTACTTAGGGCGCTGCAAATACTTTTAAGATTGAGATACCAGTAAGTTGGTTTAACTTCATAATCCATCTACTGTTGACTCCTGAAAAGTTTGGATGGACCATGCATTTGTTGAAATCTGAGCTGTGGAAAATGCTGACTGCAAATTGTTCTTCTGAAGAAACTATCTTGTTTCATATCCCTAATGGATGCTCTACTACACAGGCACCCTGTTGCAAGGAAATAATGCAGGGAAATGGCAAGGAGAATGAGGGCATTAGCCCAGCTGCTCATTCCTCTAGTGGTACTAGAAGCCCTTTAAAGCAAGTGTCCCCTAACAAGGTGATCCTACTGCCTTTGGGAGAAACAATCTCAAAGAAAAGAAGGGATAAAGAGCCTCTGGTTGAAACTGAGGTAAGAAAAAGTGACAGAATTAAGAAACAAAACAATGCTTATAGGAGAAAATCTTCTGATGCAAAATCTTGCTTACCATGTAATGCAATACCACCAATTACTCAAAATAAAGTGGTTAAAAATCTCACAAAATCTTTCTGCAAGGTGGTTGAGGAAGAACTTCAAGAGAAGCTGTCCAAAAGGCCCAAGAAGAAAGAACAGGATGATGTGGCCAAGGTTTCCAAAGCCACAGGATCTGCAAACCACCCCAAGATTGTGTAATGATGAGACTACATCATAGCATCAAACACAGGAGAAGAATGCTTCAACTGCCTAGTTTGGGTTATAATTATTGTGTGTATGCTGGGGTTAAAAATTTCAGATTATGTAAAATGTCTACTTATGGGCCTGTGTGGCACCTTTTGTATGATGGCCTTTTGCTCCCTGTTAAAAAGACTTGGATTTGGTATTTGTATGAGGGTGAGTGCACATCTATGGTTAAACTTGAGAGACCTATGTTTCACTTTATCAAGATGTCTCTGGACTGCCTTTGCATTATTGATTGTTGTTGGTTGTTAGATTACAATATGGGCTTGAGAAAAGAAAGCACTGGTTCTCCAAAAAATTCACAGTCATGGTCTTATACCAAGGGATGGTACTTGGAATTTCAAATAAAACAAAATTTGTTTTTTCATGAATAGCAACAGGTCATGGAACATATTGAATTGGAATGTAAGAGGTTTAAATGCCCCAGAAAAATGGTTGGCTATTAGACAAAAAGTTGAACAAAGTGTTGCTGGTATTGTGTGCATTCAGGAAACAAAAAGGGAGAACTTAGACCTTGCTTACATCAATCCATTCTGTCCACAAAGATTCAATAAAATTGAATATCTGCCTTCCATTGGGGCTTCTGGAGGTATTTTGACTGCTTGGAATGGAGCTCTGTTTACTAGTGAAATGATTTTCCAAAACAAATTCTCAATTTCATTACAGTTCCCATGCAACACCACTTCCAAAACTTGGATTCTCACAAATATTTATGGGCCTTGCAACCCAGAAGAAAAGATTGAATTCATAGACTAGTTTAGTACTATTCAAATGCCCAATGAAGTGGACTAGATCATCATGGGAGAATTTAATTTCATCAGGTCACCTGAAGACACAAACAGACCTGGAGGGGATGTTAATCAAATGTTATTGTTCAATGAAGCTATAAGCAGCTTATGGCTGGTTGAACTACCCCTGAAAGGCAGACAATTTAGCTGGAGTAACATGCAGGAAAGCCCTCTTCTTGAGAAGTTAGACTGGTTTTTCACTTCTGCAGCTTGGATGACTACTTACCCTGATACCACTGCTCTCCCTTTAGCCAAACTCATCTCTGATCACCTTCCATGTGTGATCAAAATTGGCACAAGCATTCCCAACTCCATGGTTTTCAGGTTTGAAAATTATTGGTTAAAGCACAGCTCTTTCAAAGATATTGTCCAAGCATCCTGGAATATTCCTGTGGGTTACACTGATCCTGCCAAGAAAGTCAATGCAAAGTTTAAAAATTTGAGAAGAGCTTTGAAATTGTGGGCCAAGAGTTTGTCATGCCTTAAAAAGCAGATTGATGATTTAAATGCTTATATTTTCCTCTGGGATTTGATTGAGGAGTACAGAGATCTCTCAATGTTTGAAGGGAATTGTAGATCAATGTTGAAAGAATTCCTGCTGACAGTGCTTAATAATCAGAAGATCTATTGGAAACAGAGAGGGAAAATAAAAGGAGTTAAGTTTGGTGATGAGAACACAAAATTCTTTCATACTAAAGCCTCAATTAATCACAGACATAACAAAATTGCCATGTTACTGAATGAGGATCAAGTGGAAATTACTGACCATGAAGGAAAAGCAGCTATTCTTTGGGAGGCTTTTAAAAAAACATTAGGACAATCTAATGGTCACACAATGCACTTTGATTTGAATGATCTGTATGAACATAGAGTGGAGCCTGAGGTTTTCCAGGATCTTGAGAAGCCTTTTACACAGGAGGAAATTGATGATGTAGTAAAAAACCTTCCTACGGACAAATCTCCAGGTCCTGATGGATTTAATAATGAGTTCATTAAAGCTTGTTGGGACACATGAAAGTGGATATCACTGAGCTTATCATGGCTTTTCATTCTGGTAATGTAAATCTTGAAAGCATCAATACATCCTTCATTACCTTGATCACAAAAAAGGAAGTGTCAGTTTCCCCTAATGACTTTAGACCAATTTCACTGCTCAATGGAGTTCTTAAGATAATTACCAAGTTGCTGGCCAATAGATTACAAAGGGTTATTCTTCAGATGGTGCATATTAACCAATATGGGTTCCTCAAAAATAGAGTGATCCAGGACTGTTATGGTTGGGCATTTGAGTATATCCATCAATGTCACAAATCAGAAGAAGAGATGTTAGTGATTGAACTGAATTTTGAGAAAGCTTTTGACACTATTGAGCATCAGGCTATTATTGATATACTCGGAGCAAAGGGATTTGGAGAAAAGTGGATTTCCCAGATGCAATTACTTTTCACATCTGCCTCATCTGCTGTGATGTTGAATGGAGTTCCTGGCAAAAAATTCTACTGTAGAAGAGGAGTTAGACAGGGTGATCCACTGTCTCCACTATTTTTTGTCTTGGCTGCTGGTCTACTACAATCAATACTTACTAAGGCCATGAGACTGGGTCTAACTACTCCACCTCTTCAAGTCAACTCCTGCCCTGATTTTCCAATAGTACAATATGCAGATGATACCCTGGTTCTTATGCAAGCAAATGCAAGACAACCAATATGTCTCAACGCCTAGTTAAACACATTTGCCTTAGCCACCGGACTAAAAGTCAATTATGGGAAATCAATCATGGTGCCCATAAACATTGCATAAGACAGAGTAAACATTTTCACTAACACACTGCGATGTGCTAGAGGACAATTTCCTTTTACTTACTTGGGCTTGCCTCTGGGAATCTATAAACCAACTGTGGAATAATGTTTGCCCCTAGTCAACAGAATTGCTAAGAGATTAGCTGGTATTTCTACCTTTATGACTCAGGCAGGTAGGTTGCTCCTAGTCAAATCAGTGCTTGCATCATTATCAATTTTCTTCATGTGTTGCTTGGACATACCTATCACCATCAAGAAGTAGATCATTAAGTACTTGAGGCATTGTCTCTGGAGAAGCCCTAATTTGGAAGATCACAGACCAGCACTAGTGGCATGGCAGACAGTTTGCAGACCTAAAAGTCAAGGAGGTTTGGTAGTCATGGATATCTACACACAAAACAAGACTCTGCTCATGAAAAATCTTCATAAGTTCTTCAATAGGCATGACAAGCGCTGGGTTAATTTAATTTGGGAGACATATTATAGTAATGGGCAACTTCCAGGAGATCATAAGGTTGGCTCTTTCTGGTGGAGATAAAAATTAGCACTCATAGACCATTTCAAAGCCATAGCCAGATGTAATGTGGGGGATGGTAAAAGTGCATTGTTCTGGGATGACATGTGGCATCAATTTGTTCTGAAACACAAGTTCCATCACCTTCACACTTTTGCCAAAAATCCAAACTTAAATGTCCATCAAGTAATCACCACTGAATATATTCAAGACCTCTTCTATCTAACATTGACTACACAAGTGATACGTCTCCAACGTATTGATAAGTTATGAAGTATTCATTCCATATTCACCTATGTTTACAATACTTCTATATGGTTTTGATGCAATTTATATGATTTATTTAGAACTAACCCGGACTGATGCTGTTTTCAGCAGAATTACTGTGGTGTTGTTTTTGTGCAGAAAATAAAAGTTCTCGGAATCGCCCGAAACTTTTTGGTGATTTTTTCTGGACCAAATAAGAAATATTCAAGCGAAGAACCACCGGAGAAGAGCCACGAGGTGGGCACAACCCACCAGGGCGCGCAAGAGGGCCCACATGTGCCCTGGTGTCTTGTGCCCTCCTCGTGGCCCATCTTGGCGTGAAACCGACGCCCAAAAATCCTATAAATATAGAAACCATCAGAAATAACCCTAGACTCTCCGCTCCGGCACCGCAAATCTCGGTATCGATGAAAAACCAATCTGGAGGCGTTCCAGTACCTTGCCGAAGAGGGGAATCCATCTCCGGTGCCCATCTTCATCATCCCGGCGGAGGCCACGACGAGGAGGGAGTAGTCCACTCTCGGGGCTGAGGGTATGTACCAGTAGCTATTTGTTCAATCTCTCTCTCTCTCGTGTTCTTGAGATGCCACGATCTTGATGTATCACGGGCTTTGTTAATATAGTCAGATCACATGATCTTATTCCCTTGCTATCGCATTGTGATGAATTGAATCTTTCCCTTTGAGATATCTTTATGTTCGATTGAATATTGGATTTGAGAACACTTGATATATGTCTTGCATGTGGATATCCATGGTGACAATGGGGTGTTCTATTGATTCACTTGATATATGTTTTGGTACTCAACTTGTGGATTCCCGCGGTGACATTGGGGTAATCTATTCATAGGGGTTGATACACGTTCTTGTCCTACTTTCTCCGGTAGAAATCTCGGGGCACTCTTTGAGGTTCTTTGTGTTGGATTGAGTATTATGAATCTGAAATTGTTTGATGCGTATCGTATAATTAACTCATGGATACTTGTGGTGACATTGGAGTATCTAGGTGACATTAGAGTTGGTTGATGTGTATCATATGGTGTTATTTTTGTACGAACTCTAGATAGATTGATCGGAAAGGATAACTTGGTGTTATTTTAGTACGAACTCTTGGATAGATCGATCGGAAAGGATAACTTTAAGGTGGTTTTGTACCCTACAAACAATTTCTTCTTATGTTCTCTCCTAGATAAGAACTTTGGAGTGATTCTTCGTTGCACGTTGAGGGATGGTTATGTGATCCAATTATATTAGCATTGTTGAGAGATTGCACTAGCGAAAGTATGGACCCTAAGCCTTGTTTTCAAGCATTGCAATACCGTTTGTGCTCACTTTTGTCACTTGCTACCTTGCTGTTTTTATATTTTCAGATTACAAAAACCTATATCTACCTTCCATATTGCACTTGTATCACCATCTCTTCGCCGAACTAGTGCACCTATACAATTTTCCATTGTATTGGGTGTGTTGGGGACACAAGAGATTTCTTGTATTTGATTGCAGGGTTGTTTGAGAGAGACCATCTTCATCCTACACCTCCCACCGATTGATAAACCTTAGGTCATCCACTTGAGGGAAAATTGCTACTGTCCTACAAAACTCTGCGCTTGGAGGCCCAACATAGTCTACAAGACTAAAGTTGCGTAGTAGACATCAAGCTTTTTTCTGGTGCCGTTGCCGGGGAGGTGAGTGCTTGAAGGTATATCTTTATATCTTGCAATTAAATATTTTTAGTTTCTTGTTTTTCACTAGTTTGGTTTTATTAAAGAAAACTACAAAAAAAATGGAGTTTAGGTTGCATCAATTGTCTCGTCTTTATAAAGTCTTTCGTGAAAATGATGGTTCGGAAAATTGTGCTCAATTGGTAGAGGAAGAATTTATGAAAATACTTAATGAGAATTCCTTCAATGATGAGCATGATAGAAATATTGCTAGTATGAATTCTCTGAATATTCATGATGCTAATGATATGCAAAGCCACAAGCTTGGGGATGCTATGTTTGATGAAGAAGATATTTTTAGTCCCCCAAGTTTTGATGAGCAAATTTATGAAGATGATGGCATGCCTCCAATCTATGATGATTATGGTGATGACATGTATGATATAAAAAGTGATAGAAACTTTGAAACTTGTCATCATGATTTTAAAATTGAATGTGGTTATGTCATTCAAGTGTCTCATGATAGTTATTTTGTTGAGTTTGCTCCCACTACCATGGATGAGAAGAAAATTGCTTATTTGGAGAGTAACAAATTTTCTATGCTTCTAGATCATGAAAAGAATGCATTATGTGATAGTTATATTGTGAGATTCCTTCATGATTCTACTGAAAATTATTATGAGGGAGGAACATATGCTTGTAGGAATTGCAATAATGTCAAGTTTCCTCTCTATGTGTTGAAAATCTTGAAGATATGCTTGTTTTACCTTCCTATGCTAGTTGATTCTTGCTCCCACAAATTGTTTGCTCACAAAGTGGGTTAGACTTAAATGTGCTTTTCATGAGATTCATGATGCTCTCTTGCATGTTTCAATTACTATTCCTATGTGAGCATCATTGAAATCATCATGCCTAGCTAAAAGGCATTAAAGAAAAGCGCTTGTTGGGAGACAACCCAACACTTTTCCTTTCTGTTTTTGTGTGTTCACATGATTAAGCTAGTGTAGTAATCATGTTTTGTGTCTTTTATTTCAATAAAGTGCCAAGTAAAGCCTTTGGGATGACTCACAAGATGAGTAGAATTGATGTTGGATCAAAACTGAAACTTTTGACTCCAGCACATGAATTTTCATTTTTTTACTGGAGCGTGATAATGATCTGAAATTTTTACACAGTCTTCAGATACAAATTCTTCAGGTTGTCCTAAATTTTCATAATTTTTAGAGACGGGGAAGTATTGGTACACTACAGATTTCCGCAGACTGTTCTGTTTTTGACATATTCTGTTTTGCATGCATACTTTGCTTGTTTTAGTATTCCCATAACTTATATTCAGTGGTATAAATTATGGGAATGATAGAATACAGTAGGTATCATGTGGGAACAATTATGAATCTTGTCTTGACAGTACGTAAGTGAATGATTTATCTTTATTACACTAACCCTTCTCACGAAGTTCCGTTAAGTTTTGTGTGATTGAAGTTTTCAAGTTTTGGGCGAGACACCGATATGAGGAGAATAAGGAGTGACAAGAACCTAAGATTGGGGAGGCCCAAGGCACCCCCAAGGTAATATCCAAGGAAGACTCAAGTGCCTAAGCTTGGGGATGCCCCGGAAGGCATCCCCTCTTTCGTCTTCAACATTATCGGTATATCTTACTTAGAGCTATATTTTTATTCGTCACATAATATGGGTTTTGCTTGGATCGTCATTATATTTTCTTATTTTCTGTTACGTGTTATTTATAATCTTGTTTTTCAATAAAAAGTTCCAGGAATTGTCTTAGGATGCTTGCATTGCATGTTTTGATGTGTGCTGTGTAAAAACAGAAACTTTTGCTGTAGTGTTTGAATTTTCATATTTTACTGGAACGTGTAAAGTTTCTGACATTTTTACATAGTGTTGTCATATAAATCCTTTAGCTTTTCCTAAATTTTCATAATTCTTTGAGTTACAGAAGTACACCGTTTTCATAAATTGCTACATACTGTTCTGTTTGGACAGATTGCTGTCATAGTTTTGTTATCTGCTTATCCTATAGTTTCCATAGCCTATATTGGTAGATATAAATTGTGGAAATGATAGTAAAAAGTAGATTATGTTTGAAATTATTATGCAACTTTTCTTGGCAGTACATCAAGTTCTGATTTATTCTTATGTGTACTAACCTATCTCACGAGTTCTTTTCGAGTTTTCTGTGGATGAAGTTTTTGAGAATAGGTGAAACCATGATATGAGAGGATTGAACGAGATACAAAAGCTCAAGCTTGGGGATGCCCAAGGCACCCCAAGTAAATATTTCAAGAAGTCTCAAGCATCTAAGCTTGGGGATGCTACGCATCCCACCTCTCTTCGTCAACTACCGGTTAGCCTATGTTGAGCCTAAATTTTTATTCGTTCACATGATGCGTGCTATTCTTGGATTCTATTTTTTTTTATTTTGTTGTTTGAATAAAATACTCAGATCTGAAATTCTTCATTAAGAGAGAGAGAGAGAGAGAGAGAGAGAGAGAGAGTCCTCACATAGCTACTTAATTGTTTGACTACTCATTGATATTCACTTATATCTTTTGAGAGTAGTTTGATGTTTACTCTTGTGCTTCACTTATATCCTATGAGTAAATTGTGAATCGATGAAATATCATAAATATGAAATTATCAATGTGCTTTATGCTTAGTAGTAGTTTCACATCTGATTTACAAAGTAAAATCTATTGAAGTTTGACAATCACAATATTGGTCATACAAGCAATTCGTGAATGATTAGTATAAGGAAGAGAACTTTCACATACAAATATATTATCTTGGACATCTTCTATGATTGTGAATACCCATTAATTATTTTCAAACTTGAGCAAATTAGTTGAAGTTGGACAAGGAAGACAACGTAATGAGTTATGGTTGTGTATATTTGCATATAAGTTATATTGTTATGGATCCTCCAACATGTGGTGCTTGTTTAGAACCTTTTGCTAGCCAACACTTCGTAATAAGTAGAGATACTACTTGTGCATCCAAAACCCTTAAACCTAGTTTCTTGCCATGAGAGTCCACTATACCTACCTATATATGGTATTTCACTGCCATTCCAAGTAAATTTGCATGTGCCACCTCTAAACATTCAAATAAACATCTGTTTTGTGTGCCTGGACAGCTCATGGAGCGACGGGGGGCGGTCAATATCTTCCATGTTAAGTGGGTTATTCTCATGATGAGTGTTTATTCACTCGTCCTTGCACGAGAGGGGCGGTAATAGGGATTCCCAGTCCCGAAATAAAAAAAATGCAAATAATTAAACAAAACTCCCCCAGGAATGTTGTTGGTATGGACGGTACCCGTGGATTCGGCTAGCCGTGGAGTGTGTTTGTTGGTGGAGGGGGAGTAAACCTTTACTTTTACCGCTTGGGAACCGCCGCTAATGTGTTTAACATGGAAGATATTGATAACTCTTAGTCGTAATGTTGACAGGAAGGGTGCACCTCCCAAAACTATATTCATCTCTATTTTTAAACAATGAGCTCTGGCACCTTTGCAAATCCCTGCTTCCCTCTACGAAGAGACAATCTATTTACTTTCATGTTATTTACTATTCATGTTGAGTCAACTTCTTATTCCAACCTCAGTCTATTAGTTGGCAAGCATCATGTGGTGGGGAAAGATCCAAACATATATATCCAGTCAAATATATTTGATCATGATTTATTATTGTTGACAATTATCTCTATGATAAATGAGTTGGGAGGCAAAACATTAAAACCCTATCTTTCTCTGTGTTCGATGGATGCCATTTGTTCTAAAAATATGCTTTGAGTACTAGCAATCATAGAAGACTATATGATGATTGAGTATGTGGAGCTCTTACTTAGACTTTGTTGAGAATAAGTTGAATTGCAATTGTTTGGTGACTAAGAACATAGGTTGCTAAGTTTCAAGAGAATTCATTGTTTGAACCATGACATGTGAATTGATTGCTCTATCAAGATGATTTTTATGAGAAAAAGTTGATGTTATGATGCTAGGAAAAGTGGTTGAAATTATCATTGATTAAACTTATGCACTATGCTAGCATTCACACTTCATAAATTATTTCTTTTAGCATTTACCTACTCGAGGACGAGTAGGAATTAAGCTTGGGGATGCTGATACGTCTCCAACGTATCGATAATTTATGAAGTATTCATGCCATATTCACCTATGTTTACAATACTTTTATATGGTTTTGATGCACTTTATATGATTTATTTAGAACTAACCCGGACTGACGTTGTTTTCAACAGAATTATTGTGGTGTTGTTTTTGTGCAGAAAATGAAAGTACTCGGAATCGCCCGAAACTTTTTGGTGATTTTTCTGGACCAAATAAGAAATATTGGAGCGAAGAACCACCGGAGAAGAGCCACGAGGTGGGCACAACCCACCAGGGCGCGCCAGAGGGCCCAGGCGCGCCCTGGTGTCTTGTGTCCTCCTCGTGGCCCATCTTGGCGTGAAACCAACGCCCAAAAATCCTATAAATATAGAAACGGTCAGAAATAACCCTAGACTCTCCGCTCCGCCGCCGCAACTCTCTGTATCAACGAAAAACCAATCTGGAGGCGTTCCAATACCCTGCCGGAGAGGGGAATCCATCTCCGGTGGCCATCTTCATCATCCGGCGGAGGCCATGACGAGGACGTAGTAGTCCACTCTCAGGGCAGAGGGTATGTGCCAGTAGCTATGTGTTCAATCTCTCTCTCGTGTTCTTGAGATGTCACGATCTTGATGTATCACGGGCTTTGTTAATATAGTCGGATCACATGATGTTATTCCCTTGCTATCGCGTTGTGATGAATTGAATCTTTCCCTTTGAGATATTGTTATGTTGGATTGAATATTGGATTTGAGAACACTTGATATATGTCTTGCATGTGGATACCCGTGGTGACAATGGGGTGTTCTATTGATTCACTTGATATATGTTTTGGTACTTAACTTGCGGATTCCCGCGGTGACATTGGGGTAATCTATGCATAGGGGTTGATACACATTCTTGTCCTACTTTCTCCGGTAGAAATCTCGGGGCACTCTTTGAGGTTCTTTGTGTTCGATTGAGTATTATGAATCTGAAATTGTTTGATGCGTATCGTATAATTAACTCATGGATACTTGTGGTGACATTGGAGTATCTAGGTGACATTAGAGTTGGTTGATACGTATCATATGGTGTTATTTTAGTACGAACTCTAGATAGATTGATCGGAAAGGATAACTTGGTGTTATTTTAGTACAAAATCTTGGATAGATCGATCGGAAAGGATAACTTTAAGGTGGTTTCGTACCCTACAAACAATTTCTTCTTATGTTCTCCGCTAGATAAGAACTTTGGAGTGATTCTTCGTTGCACGTTGAGGGATGGTTATGTGATCCAATTATATTAGCATTGTTGAGAGATTGCACTAGCGAAAGTATGGACCCTAGGCCTTGTTTTCAAGCATTGCAATACCGTTTGTGCTCACTTTTGTCACTTTATACCTTGCTGTTTTTATATTTTCATATTACAAAAACCTATATCTACCATCCATATTGCACTTGTATCACCATGTCTTCGCCGAACTAGTGCACCTATACAATTTTCCATTGTATTGGGTGTGTTGGGGACACAAGAGATTTTTTGTATTTGATTGCAGGGTTGTTTGAGAGAGGCCATCTTCATCCTACACCTCCCACGGATTGATAAACCTTAGGTCATCCACTTGAGGGAAAATTGCTACTGTCCTACAAAACTCTGCGCTTGGAGGCCCAACATAGTCTACAAGAATAAAGTTGCGTAGTAGACATCAACAAGCATATGAGGAATTCTTGGAAATGGAAAATATATGTATCACAGTAAGACAGTATGATTACTTCGACTCAGTGGACACATGGAGCTATATATGTGGAAATGAATTCTACTCTTCCATCAAAGCTTACAATGTGCTGATTGGACACAAATAAACACCACCACACCTCGGTTGGATCTGGAAGAGCTCTTGCCAACCCAAGTACAAAGTGTTTTTTTGGATGCTGTTACATGATAGAGTCAACACAAGGAACCTGTTAAGAAGAAAAAGCTTTGAGCTTGAAGCATACAATTGTGCAGTGAGGGGCTGTCAACAGGAAGAAACACTACACCATCTTTTTTGGGGATGCCCTTTTGCCATTCAGTGCTGGGATTTTATCTGTCCCACAAGAACACATAGGTTGTCAGTGTTAGAAGCCTATCAAGATCTAAAAGACAAGCTCAATTACCCCTTTTTTATGGACATCATCATTCTAGGGTCATGGGCTATATGGATATCAAGGAATAATAAGATCTTTCAGAATATAACTCCTTCATTTCAGGGCTGGAAATTCATCTTCGTGGAGGAGCTCAAGCTGCTAAAATACAGGATGAAGAGAAAACATGTCCATTAATTCTCTGCTTGGTTGGAGACCTTGTTGTAATTGATATCTTAGGAGTAGACTAGCTTTTGTTTCTAGCTTTTTTTAGCTTTCTTTCTGTTTTCTTTTTTTTTCTTTCTTCTTTTGTTTTAGCTTTTTTGGGCTTACCCCTATGAGATAGACTTTGGTTTTCTATTTCTTAATTAATAAAAGTTGTAGTGGGGTTTTACCCTACTGTTTATAGTCAAAAAAAGTCTACCCATAGCGCATGCACACGCTGTTTTGGATCTCCGCCGGCCGGAGGATTTCGCCGGATGATTCCGACGCCGGTGAGCTCCCTCATGACCCCCCCTCCTCTGTCCTCTGGTTTGCCTCGCCATTGTACTTCATTTGGACATGATCTTGACCCCTATTCTCCTCCACAGCAGCGCCACCATCATCACCGGGCCCCGCCGGAGCACGCGACTGGCGTCGTCGCCCCATTCGCCACACCCATCCTCAGAGGCCGACAACCCCACCATCGCGGTCCCCTCTCCGAGTCGCACCCGCGGGATAGCACCACCGGCGCCGGAGGTCACCGAAGCACCACCGTCGTCCCCACCCCGATCCACCTCGCCATCGGCCTTACCCCAGCGCCGGTCCTCTGCCCCTATAAGCCACGATGCCTCACCTCTGTTCGCTCTGGAAAAAAAACGATTTGGTTAGTTTTTTTTCCAAGTAGATTGGTTTTGTGTGGTTTAGTAAAAAAACAACAATAGCGGTTTTCCTATTAGTCTAACCGCTTTGCCGAAACCCGTAAGATCTGGCCGCTCACCCGTTAATTACCATAGCGAACACCTGCAGCCAGCCAACATGCACCGCATAGCACTTCAGCAGCGAACGGTCAATATTTAAGATTTTCAGAAAACGCTGCCACGACAGAGTTTTTTTTCCAGATTTCATCCCAATATTGTTTCTGCTATATCTTTAATTCTATACATCCAAATTAGATGACTTTGTTTCCTATTGATCCGTATTGATCTTATCTATCTAGTATAACCAACAAACAATATTTTTGAAAATTCTAAATTTGAATTAGATTAGATATATGTTTAACGTTGATTATGTCATAACTTTTGATCTACAACTCCGGTTTACCCGATTCTTTTTCCCAATTACTCCTTGTGGCATATGCTACCCTATAAAAATATTATAACTCTTAAACTGTAGATCTGTTTTTTCAAAGTCAGAGTTTGTCATAACCACTTTGTATTCACAACTCTTAAACCATAGAAATATTATAAAATACTTTCTGTTTATTTATTAATTTAGTATTTTCTTTTCTGTTAAAACTTTAATTGGGATAGAAACTACTTTTGTTTAGTTGATAAGTTTTCCTTTAGTTCTTTTTGAAGTTTGTTTTGATTTTCATTTGGTTTTCTTTGATTTCATTATAGTTTTCCATTGTGGTTTTATTTTTTGATTGTTATTATGATTGTTAGAATTGCTTGCTAGAGTAAATGCTTATGTGAATACTTGGTATAATATAGATTTTCATCAGAGAGTGACGAATAGTTCTATCAGGTTATTTTCTGAGAGCGATATTATCTTCATCAACCATACCAGGCAAGTTCACTTTGACCATTTATTTCATACCTCTGTTTTATAGCATTTAGTGACATCATTCAACAAATCCCTCCAGTAGTGATATTAAATTCTTGTAGTTGAGTAGAATGCATGAGGTAGGAACCCACCCCTTGTTACTAAAGCCCCGGGAACGTTATTTATTTTAATGCTACGCTAAAGTAGACGGTGTTTGATATGAGTGTTCGTGAGTGGTGTGAAAAGAAAGACTCCACGTCAAAGACGACTGCTCCATGATGGCATCTTCAAGGCCTGCATCTCCAAGACCACAAGACTTCGAGACTCGAGACAAGTTTTCAATACACACTACTGGGTGAAGGATGGATTTGATGGGCACACTGGAGTAACCAGTGGATGGCCAGGATGCATGGAGAAGCGCCATGAAATCTTGTGGAAAGCTTCACCCAGACTCAAAGAGATGGATGAATACTTCATGCCCGGATGCTTACCTGTGCAGCCACAAGTCATTATGGGCTCTGGCTTGGTCGATCATCGTAGTGACTCTGACTAGTCCAGTGCTACGAGATGTAGAACTACGGTAGGATGGATGGGCACCGACGGTAGTTAGGGAAGCTCCTTGAAAGACCATGTTTCGTTCATCCTGTTCTCAAACACCCGGTAGTGCGAGGACTTAAAAGGAGGGAATGATTCTTGTCGGTAAAGTGCACAACACTCTGCAGAGTTAAAACCTAATCGATTAGCCGTGTCCCCGGTTACGGACAACTTGAGCCTCTGGACTTGGATCTATCTCTGAACTCTCAACACCGGACTAATAAATAATTGTGGGCAACTTATGATACTTGTGGACTATTACACATCTGTTGACGGAACTATGTCATATTTGATAACTCCGTAGTGAAGACTCATGATATTCCTTTGTTGCATGAAAAAGAAAATAAAACCAGCTTTTATGCAAAAACTCAGACACAGAGCCACAAAGCCTTATTGCATACAGAATAGTCTTATCATCTGTTTTCTCTTATTGTGATCTTGCCGGTACATTCAATGCACTGACCTACACGGCTGCAACATCTTATGTTGCAGATATTTTTCTACGACGAGTAAGAGTACGATTTAGGGTTATGGTCTACACACAACCTGCCATTGGTGTTGATGGGACTATACTCCCGTTTGACTGTTTCCGCTGAAACTCATGAGGTATATATCTTTTTATGTTATTTACATGTGATTGCACTTTGATATATACATTGATGTACTGTGTGTGCTAGCATACCGATCCAGGGATAGCACAGACACACAGAGGCATGACTCTTTTTGAGTCGGGTCACTACAGGATTCCACTATTATGAAACCATTGGGTAGAATAAATGATGTTCTTATTCTTGCTAATAGAAATTATGTACCCGTGGATTTCATTGCGCTTGATATTCAATGCAATCTCTCTTGTCCTATTATACTTGGTAGGCCTTTCTTACAAACTATAGGTGCTATTATTGACATGAAAAAGGGTAATATAAGATTCCAATTGCCATGAAAGAAAGGGATGGAACACTTCCCTAGAAAGAGAATTAAACCACCTTATGAATCTATTATGAGGGCCACCTATGGAATAAATTTGAAGGATGCCGATACTTGAAACTATGCATTGTGCCTAGTTAGGGGCATCAAACAATATCGATTGTTGGGAGGCAACCCAATAGTTATCTTTAATTTTTTGTTTTACTTCCTGTTTTGGTGTGTTGACATGATTATTGCTACTATAATGATTGTGTTTTTATGTTTAAATTAGTGTCTGTGGCAAGTATAGCTTTGGGATGATTTGAAAGATAGTAGAATTGATACGGTGCAAAAACAGTAACTTTTGCGTCCAGTGTAGAATTTCTCTGATTTTACTAGAACATCTTTCTGATTTGAAGATTTTACATACTATTGCTATACAAATTTCCCAGTTTTTTCTAAATTTTAGAATTTTTGGAGTTACAGAAGTATGGTTTTACTACACATCATTACAGACTATTCTGGTTTAGACAGATTCTATTTTTGCTTGCATAGTTTGCTTGTTTTGATGATTCTATGGATTATATCGGCGGGTATAAGCCATGGAGAAGTTAGAATACAATACCTATTATGCAATAATGAAATATGAATCAATTGATAACAGTACCCAAAGTATTTGATATGTTTATTATACTAACGGATCTCATGAGGTTTAATTGAGTTTTGTGTGCTGAAGTTTTCAAGGTTTGGGTGAGAGAACGATGGATGAAGGAATAAGGAGGGGAAAGACCCTAAGCTTGGGGAGTCCCAAGGCACCCAAGGTAATATTCAAGGAAGACCCAAGCGTCTAAGCTTGGGGATGCCCCGGAAAGCATCCCCTCTTTTGTCTCCAATCTATCAGTATGTCACTTGGAGCTATATTTTTATTCATCACATGATATGTATTTTGCTTGGAGTATTGTGTGTTATATTTTGTTTTTCTTTTAGTTTGCCACAATCATTGTTTTCTGGAAACGCGCATTTGAGAGAGATACGTGGTCACAATAATTTGTTAGAATACTCTATATGCTTCACTTATATCTTTTGAGCTAGGAAGTTGCTCTAGTGCTTCACTTATATCTTTTTAGAGCATGGTGGCATTCAGATTTTATAGAAATAATTGAACTCTCATGCTGCACTTAAATATTTTTGAGAGTATATGCGAAATAGGAACGGTAATGGGCACGAGCTATAAGACTACTCCAAAAATGATAGGTATTCAAGGGGGATATAATAAAAACCTTCATGTAGATCACTAAAGAAGAAACATGAGTTTCTCCAATAATTTGACTGTGATGGCCCAACAGTAATTTGTCTACCCACTGTATGCTTTCTTCGAGTGAGAAGCCTCTAGCGAAAACTATGGCCCTCGGGTGTCTTCACAAATATTATTACAAAAACTCCTAAAATATTTCTAACATTATTTACTTTCTTCTTATTTACAATTTATATTTATCAATTTATCTATCTATCACTACTTATCGCTTGCAAGTAACGAGTTCAAGGGGATTGACAACCCTCTTGCCCGCGTTGGGTGCAAGTGTGTGCTCTTTTGTGTGTAGGCACTGAAGACGGGAATTTGCGTGGTTCTCCTATTGGTTCTATAACCTTGGTTCTCACTGAGGGAAATATTTATATCTACTGTGCTGCATCTCCCCTCCTCTTCGGGGAAAAACCCAATGCTTTAAAAGTAGCAATATGATAAAAGAGTTTTCATTGCTAGGAAACATGTTAAAGAAAGAGAACCATGGGTTCAGAAGCCCATGTTCCTAGTAAAACTACTAAGACCAGATATGATGATGCCTTTAATCGCTTTGTTGAATTGCTTAGACCTCTATTTTTGCAAGTACCTTTGGCTGATGCTATGAAAATGCCTCAGTATTCTAAATATACGAAATATATTGTCACTAATAAAAGAAAAATAGTTGAGGCTGAAATTTCCACTGTGCTTGTAAACTACTCATTCAAAGGGAAAATACCTGAAAAGCTCACTAGTATAGAAAAGCCTAGCTATGGCATGGCAACAATGGCCTTGCTGGCGTGGAGACCTCACACGGTTTTCGACACGGTTTTGCCTTCTTTGTCTCGTCAGCTATGGCGATGTTTTTGCCCTTGACTGTCTCCTTGGTTCTTTTAAGGGATGCGGGTTGGAGCTCTTCCCTAATACCTATATCTTTCAAGTCTTGTCTTGCGCTCATACCATCTTTACTTCTTTCTGGCATGTCAAATAGTGTGCCAAGCAAACTCTCGCAGATATATTTTGTGATATGCATCATATCAAGAGAATGCGGCAAACTGAGTAGTTCCCAATATTTCAAGCCCTAGAAAACAGACTTTCTTTTCCATACTTTAGCAGCATTTTCTCAGAGGCCTTCTTTTTCTTCCTTCCTAGCTTCGGGCAATCTTTCCAATTCTTTAACATCTCATCGATTTCTTCTCCACCCCTCTTACGTGCTGGCCCTCGGGCCTCATCCGTGTTGTCGAACAGATCTCCATGACTTCTCCACTCAACATCTTTGTCAAGCTACCTTCGATGGCCCATGAACACTATTTTGCAACTGCCCTTTTTTGATAGCTGGCGAAAAGATGTGTCATCCATACATTTAACACATCCGCAATGTCCATGACATGCTTGTTCGAAAATATATCCGTAACCTAGATAGTCATGAACGGTCGTGAGCAATGCTGCCCTCATTGGAAAATAGTTTCCAGTGCTAGCGTCCCACATTTTGACCCCTTCATCCTTCCATAATATGTCTAACTCCTCCTTCAATAGCTCAAGATATGTGTTGATATCGTTGCCTGGTTGGAGCGGCCCTTGAATGAGCATTACCATGTGTATGCACTTTTGTTTCATGCAGAGCCAAGGCGGGAGGTTGTACATCCAAACAAACACGGGCCATGTACTATGTGTGCTACTCTGGTTGCCAAATGGATTTAGTCCATCACTACTGACACCCAACCTAGGGTTTCTTGGTTCTGATGTGAATTCTGGTTCTATGCAGTCGAGTGCTTTCCACTGACAACCATCTGCAATATGTCTCAGAATACCATCATTTTTTATTTCCTGGTCTTGTGTGAAGTCATGTTCTTTGCTTCCTTCGCGTCAGCGAAATAACGCTGCAGGCGTGGAATCAACGGATGGTGCCATACAACCTTTTGAGTATCCTTCTTTCCAGGCTTGTATCAGGGTTCCTTGCAAGTTGGACACTCTGTTTTGTGATCATGCTCGTTAAGATGCAATCATTTATGCATGTGTGATATCTTACATGTGGCAAATCAAGAGGGAACACGATATTTTTTGCCTCATCGACACTCTTAGGCAACAAATTCCCCTTGGGCAAAAATTTATGCAAATATTCCAATGTAGCGTCCAGACTTGCGTCTGTGCTCTTGAATCTTGCCTTGATGTCTAGAAGTTTGAGCGTGACATGCAAGCGGGTGTGCTCAGGATCGCAACATTCATAAAGTGGAGCTTTCGCGTCTAACTCCAATTGCGCCAACCTGAGAGCCTCTTTAATAGCATCTCTCTCACTTGTCGTCTTCTTATGAAGCAGTTCTTTAACATGGGGATCATGCAGCATTTTAGCCAACGACATATTCTGGGTGACATGGTCCTCTTCATGTTCGGGTGGCGTTTCATCATTTCCTCCTCCAGGCGCATATTCGTTATTGTTTCCTCCTTATGGCGGCCCTACTAATTCATCGAAGGGGTTTTCCGCTTCCGTATCCGCCACTCCGTTGTCATCATCACGAACATCATCATTCTCGTCACCATGCTTTGTCCATCGTGTATAACCTTCAACGAAACCACGATGAAGCAAGTGCGCGAGGACGCTACCATCGAACGGGTTATGGAAAATTCCATTTTTGCAAACCTTACATGGACATATGAAAGCACAACCTCTCCCTAGGTGGTTTTGGTAATTAATAACAACATATATTTCATTGGACTAATGTTTCCACTAAGTATATTTTAGGAAAAAGTTCAATGTTTGTTTGGCAAAGGATTGTGAGGAGACCCCAAGATGCAAGGAATATGATTGGCTAAGCTACGAGCATGAAGACTCTACATTTTACTTTGTGAGAAATCACTTTGAGTCCATAGGAAAGCCAATACTATCAAAAGGGGTGAGGTAATGATAGAGGCAAAATTGTCCCTGTCTTTCAATGAGATGGTGGCTATCGTTTTGATGGAGTAGACTTTGACAATCCGACTACGAACGTGTGAGGACGTCGCGCCTTAGCAATCGCTAAACCAACTCCGAGAGGTTATTGACCACGCCGGAGCACGATCAACCTGACCACGAGGGTCTGTTTCCTGCACGCAAACGAAGAACAAGCAAGAAACTAAGATTGCAATCTGGATATTGCGAATATATGAGGAAAGCTTTATTGATGTAAGTGGGGTTCTGTGACGCCTTTGTCTGGTTGTGGAACACAAACGAAGAACGCGAAGTCGCAGCTATGGCTAACTTTCAATCTAAACAAAACCCATGTCTAAAACAACGCCCTAAGGGCTATATATATGGGGGAATAGAGGGGGATTTCGTGGCCCCTTGGAGGAGGGGGTCCAAAACAAGCCCTAACTCAGTTTCCCCACACATACAGACTCTAAAAACTGCCTATAATATGGTATTTTGAAATTACATGGGCGTGGCCAAAAAATAAGGTGACGCAGCACCTATAATAGCCTATGGACGAAATTTATGAAGTGGCATGTTGTATATTTCGTCCAAGCCTCCAAGCACTCCTTATGGTGGCTTCAAAGTGCGAAAATCACCACCGGAAAGTCCATTGTTCCTTCCCGCACGCGCACCTTCTTATCCATGCTTGATCCTGCTCCAATGGCCATCCTTATTGTCCATGCTAGATCCTTCATTCATAAGTAAAACAAAAGTATCTAATTTAGGCAGCATCATATGTTCACGAACATTAGAAGGATTTCCAGGAAACAAAATTACCTGATAATTTAGTTGGCGTGTGCGGGCTCTAGTAACTGGTCCAATATGTGTAGCTCGTGGGGATGTGGGTGTAACATTAGTAGGGATGTCCTCATCATCCTCCCCTTCTTGAACTGAAGTCGTCCTCGACGGAAGCTCATCATCCTCACCCAAATAAGGCTTCAAATCTGCAATGTTAAAAGTGGGACTAACCCCGAAATCTGCAGGCAGCTCAAGTTTATATGCCTTATCATTTATTTTCTCTAACACCTTAAAAGGACCATCAGCACATGGCATTAGCTTTGACTTGCGCAATTCAGGAAACCTATCCTTACATAAATGTAACCAAACAAGATCTCCAGGTGCAAAGACAACATGTTTTCTACCCTTATCTCCAGCAAGTTTATATTTAGCATTCATACGCTCAATGTTCTCCTTAGTTAACTCATGCATCTTTAATATCAATTCAGCATGTTCTTTAGCATCAAAATTAACCTTCTCCGAAGATGGAAGAGGCAACAAATCAATAGGTGCACGAGGTAAGAAACCATACACAACTTCAAAAGGGCACATCTTAGTAGTAGAATGCAGCGAACGATTATAAGCAAATTCAATATGAGGCAAGCATTCTTCCCACATTTTCAGGTTATTCTTCAAAACAGCCCTAAGCATAGTAGACAATGATCTATTCACTACTTCAGTCTGTCCATCAGTTTGGGGGTGACATGTAGTACGAAAAAGCAATTTAGTCCCCAACTTAGCCCATAAACATCTCCAAAAGTGGCTAAGAAATTTAGAATCACGATATGAAACAATTGTATTTGGCACACCATGCAAGCGAATAATTTCACGAAAGAACAAATCAACAACATTAGCAGCATCATCACTTTTATGACATGGTATAAAGTGTGCCATTTTCGAAAACCTATCCACGACAACAAATATGCTATCCCTCCCCTTCTTTGTTTGAGGTAAACCTAAAACAAAGTCCATAGATATATCCTCCCAAGGAACACTAGGTACAGGCAAAGGCATATATAAACCATGAGGATCGAGTCGTGACTTAGCTTTTTGACATGTAGTGCAGCGAGCAACAAAACTCTCAACATCCCGTCTCATCTTTGGCCAAAAGAAATGTGTAGCAAGTACGTCCCCCGTCTTCTTCACGCAAAAGTATCCCATTAATCCTCCTCCATGCGCCTCATGTAACAACAAAAGACGAACAGAGCTAGCTGGAATGCATAGCTTGTTAGCACAGAACACAAGTCCATCATTAATGACGAACTTGTTCCGTGTTCTCCCTTCTTTACAATTCTCCAACACATCTTTAAATTCAGCATCATGCATATATTGATCTTTGATGTCTCCAAACCAAATATTTTAAAGTCAAGTTGTGAAAGCATAGTATAACGACGAGACAATGCATCAGCAATAACATTTTCTTTACCCTTCTTGTGTTTAATGACATAAGGGAAAGTCTCAATGAATTCAACCCATTTAGTATGTCTACGGTTCAGTTTTGCTTGACTTTTAACATGTTTCAAAGATTCATGATCAGAATGTATAACAAATTCTTTGGGCCATAAATAATGTTGCCATGTTTCCAAAGTCCGAACAAGAGCATATAATTCATTATCATAAGTAGAATAATTCAGACTAGGCCCACTCAATTTTTCAGAAAAGTATGCAACAGGTTTACCATCTTGTAATAACACACCTCCTGATCCAATTCCACTAGCATCACATTCAAGCTCAAAAGTCTTATTACAATCAGGAAGTTGGAGTAATGGAGCATGTGTTAACTTATCTTTCAATACCGTGAAGGCTTCTTCCTGTGCAGTACCCCAAACAAAAGGCACATCCTTCTTTGTAAGCTCATTTAGAGGTGCAGCAATGGTGCTGAAATCCCTCACAAAACGCCTATAGAAACTAGTGAGTCCAAGAAAACTCCTCACTATTGTGACCGTTTTGGGCTGCGGCCAACTCTCAATAGCTTCAATCTTGGCTTTATCAACTTCAATTCCCTGTGGAGTAACAACATAGCCAAGAAAAGATACTCGGTCGGTGCAAAAGTTGTACTTACCAAGGGTACCAAACAAACGTGCATCACGCAGAGCAATAAAAATAGCACGCAAATGATCCAAGTGTTCCTCCAAAGTTCTACTATAATCAGTATATCATCAATGTAGACTACCACAAATTGTCCAATGAAAGCACGTAAAACCTCGTTCATTAATCTCATGAAAGTGCTAGGTGCGTTAGTTAACCCAAAAGGCATGACTAACCACTCATATAATCCAAACTTAGTTTTAAATGTTGTTTTCCACTCATCTCCCAATTTCATACGAATTTGATGGTATCCACTACGCAAATCAACTTTGGAGAAAATTGTAGAGCCACTTAATTCATCAAGCATATCATCTAGCCTAGGAATAGGATGACGATAACGAATAGTAATATTATTAATACCTCTACAATCAACACACATACGCGAGGTACCATCCTTTTTAGGCACTAGAATAATAGGAACGGCACAAGGACTAAGGGATTCGCGTATATAACCTTTGTCGAGCAGCTCCTGTAGTTGATGCATAATCTCCTTCGTCTCCTCTGGATTGGTACGGTATGGCTCACGGTTGGGCAGCGATGCACCGGGAATTAAGTCAATTTGATGCTCAATCCCTCGAATAGGTGGTAATCCTGGTGGCACGTCTTGTGGAAAGACGTCAGCGAACTCCTGCAAAATGTTAGCGACAGCAGGAGGCAAAGAGGGAGGCATGTCCTCGAAGGAAAATAATACCTCTTTGCATACAAAAGCATAGCAAACCGATGTATTAACATCCAAACCAGTAATATGAGATTTAGTGGCAAGTAAACAACCACTCTTCAGTTTTATTTTAGATGCAATACTAGATGATTGTTTATTAGGCTTATTATGTTGCTCAAATTCCTTTGCCACAATCTGATTTTCACTCTCACTTTGCTTCTGCTTTTCTTTACTAGCTCTAGCAATATCATCTTTCATAATATGTTCGGGAGACATAGGAAGCAAAGTTATATTTTTATCCTTATGAACAAGAGTATACTGATTCGTCCTACCATGGTGTACAGAATATTTATCAAATTGCCATGGTCTACCAAGTAAAACGGAGCATGCTTGCATGGGTACCACATCACAATCAACATAATCAGAATATGTAGCAATGCTAAACTGCACACGAACAATACGTGTTACCTTAACCTTGCCACTGTTGCTGAACCATTAGATGTAATAAGGATGAGGATGTGGTCTAGTGGTTAGAGACAGCTTCTCCACCATCTCCATGCTAGCCAAGTTGTTGCAACTCCCTCCATCGATGATGACGCAAACATAACGCTCCTTCACAACTCCCTTTGTATGGAACAAGTTGTGCCTCTAATTTTGCTCAGCCTGTGTAAGCTGCACACTCAGAATACGTTGAGCAACTATACTTTCATACCTGTCAGCGTAGTCAGCAGCCATGTAGTGTGTCTCTTCTTCAGCATCCTCGGCACCCTGTTCTTCACTTGCAATAAGAGCCAAAGTCTCCTCATAATAGTCACTAGCGGACGCATATCCACCATCCGAAGTAACAATCATCACACGCTTGGAAGGGCATTCTTGTGCATAGTGACCTCCACCCTTGCAACGACAACAAATAACCTCATGTGTTTGCCCTGTAGACGCCATGGATGAAGAAGAGCTCTGTGCAGGCCCCGAAGGTGTGCCCTTGCTGGAGGCTGGTGGCGGTGCCTATTTTCTTGTATCTCTGTTGGAGTTGGCAGCTGAAGTGAGTGGTGCTGTAGTAGAACGTGTGGAAGTAGATGATGTACGTGGTGTCCATGAAGAAGCTTGCCCTGCAGAAAAATTAGTTCTCGCCATTGCCTGTCGATCCTGCACTTCACGTTCAGCTTTGCAAGCAAGATGGAATAAATGAGTGATAGTGTTATACTCCTTATACTCTAGAATAGTATGAATCTCTCTATTTAACCACCCATGAAACGTGCAAGCATAGCTTCATTCTCCTCGACAATACCACATCTAATCATGCCAATTTGTAATTCCTGATAATATTCCTCTACGGAATTGTTTCCTTGTCTTAAACGCTGCAAATTTTGAAGTAATTCATGTTGATAATATGGTGGAACCCAACGATTACGCATAGTAGTTTTCAACGCAGCCCAAGTAGTTGGGATATTAGCATGATGTATTCGACAATGTTCAGACCACCAAACACAAGCAAAACTAGTGAATGAACAAACAGCAGCAGTAACACGTCTATCCTCAGGAAATTGTAAGCATGTAAAACATTGTTCTGTTTCTAACTCCCAAGTAAGATATATATCAGGAACATATCTACCATCAAATGTAGGAATATTCAATTTAAGTTTAGGGAGATGGTCATGATTTTGTACCTGAGGGGGTGCTGCAGCCCTACCATTGCGATTGTAGGCATGTGGACGACCTGGTGCGTGTGATGGTGGTTACCCCTGGGCTGATCTGGAGCAACCTCTTCCTCATCATCGTAATCACCATCGTAGTCAGCGTTCTGATCAACAGTAGTAGCAGAAGCAGCCACAGAAGCCACATCAGTAGGAATGGCACCAGAAGTTGGCCTTCCTCGAGGGGCACACGTTGTGCGCGCCCCGTGAAATTCAGCCGACGTTGTTGTTGTTGCTGAGGTATGACCGGTGCAGCTGGTGGTAGACGTGCAAGCACCTCATTGAACTTAGCTTCTCCATGGCCTCTCTAAGGCTGGTCACGAAGTCTTGTACCTGGTCAGCCATCATTTGTTGGAATTTGTCATGGAGCTCCTTGTTGGTCATAACCTCCCATTCGACCTCGTCAGCTTGTGATCCTGGCATGGTTCACAGTAATAGGAACACACAAGAATATGAACCTACAGACTACTAGGAAGTGATGGTGGTGGTGGTGTGTCACAAATCCGTCAAGCCAATCTCAATTTCTTACCAGTTCTTACCGAGCAGCAGGTGGTGATCGGGGCTGCTCGACAACCGTTGTAGTCAAAACTCTCAAAGCTTGGATAGAGCGATTGCCAGGTGGTGTCAAACACACGACGTAGATGTATGTGGATCTGGGAAGGCTTATAAAATGGTAGCAAAAAGGCTCAGCAATAATCAGTTCAGAGATGCAAAGTTGAAAAGACGCTCAACGATGGTACCGTGCTGGTCCTAGGCTAGACTGTGCTAGAGACGCGAGCCTAGAACACCAACAAAATCACGGCGCTACATGTAAACAAGGGCGGAGCACACTCCTAAATTTTTTTTGACTTTTTTTCCTCTTTTTTTGTTGCTCCGCAACAAAAAAAATTCGAAAAAGTATTAGAATGGTCTCAAAACTGCCTAGCCAGAATTTTCCAGACTTAGTTTTTTTTTGAAACTGGAACTATTTTTCTTCTGCGGGTAGCACTAAAGTTGGGGAGTCTGCCTTGCCCACGACACGTAATATCGCGGGATATGAAAATAAAAAACAAAGCAGCAAATACTGGACTCGGACTAGGATTGATGACGGATACAAATCTAGTGTAACTCGGACTAGTGGAGGATGTATGTAGGGGTGGTGGAACTCAGACTGACGGCGAATCTGTGATGGAGGTGGACTCGTATTGGCGTGATGGCGGATAGGTGGTGGTCTATATGACTCGGATTGGTGGCAGATATGCGGTGGTGGTAGATGGCAGCGTTGATGTATCTGGTGTGGTGGTGGTATATGGCAGCGGTGATGTATATGGTGTGGTGGTCGTATATGGCAGCGGTGAAGATGGTGCGGCGGTGGCGTGACAACCTGTGAACAGACTCAAAACTCTAAAAGACTAGACGCTAAGACCAGCAACTTGACACGACGATGTGACACGTCTCCAACGTATCTATAATTTATGAAGTATTCATGCCATGTTTACAATAATTTTATATGATTTTGGTATGATTTGATTAGAACTAACCCGGACTGACGCTGTTTTCACCAGAACTACCATGGTGTTGTTTTTGTGCAGAAATAAAAGTTCTCGGAATGAGCTGAAAATTTACGGAGAATATTTTTGGAAAATATAAAAAATACCACAGCAAAAAGATACCGGAGAGGAGTCCCGAGGAGGCCACAAGCCACAGGGGCGCCCCCCTAAGGCGCGCCCCCTGGCTTGTGGGCCCCTTGAGCACCTCCCTGAATTGATTCTGACGCCAAGCACTCCTATAAATCGTGGAAACTCCAGAAATAAACCTAGATCAGAAGTTCTACCGCCGCAAGTCTCCAGAGCCACGAAAGATCAATCTTGGCCCTCTCCGGCACCCTGCCGGAGGGGGTCACCTTCACCGGAAACCATGGAGGAGGTGGACGGAGGGGCCATCATCGCCATGAAGGCCAAGGACCAGAGTGGGAACCTCTCCCCACTCAGGGGGGAGGCCATGGAGCAGCAAGCACAAGGGGGAGACCCTCTCCCCCTCTCTCTCGGTGGCGCCGGAGTGCCACCGGGGGAACCATCGCCGCGGTGATCGTCTTCATCAACATCACCTTCTTCATCACCATCCTCATCTCCTTTTAGCGGTCCACTCTCCCGCACCCCGCTGTAATCCCTTACTTGAACATGGTGCTTTATGCCACATATTATGATCCAATGATGTCTTGCCATCCTATGATGTTTTGAGTAGATTAATTTTGTCCTTTGGGTTGATTGATGATCTAGATTGGTTTGAGTTGTATGTTTTACTTTGGTGCTGTCCTATTGTGCCTTCCGTGCCGCGCACACGTGAAGGATTCCCGCTGTAGGGTGTTGCAATACGTTCATGATTCGCTTATAGTGGGTTGCTTGAGTGACAGAAGCATAAACCCGAGTAGGTGGGTTGTAGCGTATGGGATAAAGGGGACTTGATGCTTTAATGCTATGGTTGGGTTTTACCTTAATGATCTTTAGTAGTTGCGGATGCTTGCTAAAGTTCCAATCATAAGTGCATATGATCCAAGTAGAGAAAGTATGTTAGCTTATGCCTCTCCCTCATATAAAATTGCAATAATGATTACCGATCTTGTTAACAATTGCCTAGGACAATTCCGCACACCGACCCATCATTATTCCACCCTTGCTGTTTGTAATACATTGTAATATATTCTAACTTTATGATAACAGCACCTATTTTTATATTTTAGCTCTCCGATATCATGCAAAGCTATTCTCTTTATACCCACAACGTAGTTTTATTTCTCGTTTCTAGTTGGAAGCAAACGTTCGGCGTACGTAGAGTCGTATCAGTGGTCGATAGGACTTGAGAGAATATTGATCTTACCTTTAGCTCCTCGTGGGTTTGACACTCCATACTTATCACTTCCACCTTTGGAAATTGCTACGATGATTCCTTGCACTTGGGGATTATCAAGCTCTTTTCTGGCGCCGTTGCCGGGGAGCAATAGCGTGGGGTTGATATTCTCGTGTGTGCTTGATTGCTTTCTTCACTTAGTAGATTTTGTTTTCCCTTTTTGTTTTCTTTAGTTGTGGGTGAAACAAATAAAAAAATTAAATAATGAAAAATACAAAAAGAATTACTTGCCTCTTGCCCAAGAAGTTTTTCCAAAAGAGAAGTGATTGGAAAGTTGTGCATTGGAGAAGTGAGGGTCGACCTTGAACACTTGTGTTCATGCTCATGGAAACAATGTAGAATTTTTCATGGAAGCTTCTCAAAAATAATTATCCCCTTGTATTTATACATTGTATTATAAAAATAATGTGCCAAGATTTGGTTTTAGGACAAATTTTTTAGTTTGTCCTAAATTTTCAGAATTTTTTTAGATACATAAGTATACGAAGTTTCCAGATTACTACAGACTGTCCTGTTTTTGACAGATTCTGTTTTCTATGCATTGTTCTCTTATTTTGATGAATCTATGGGTAGTATCGGGGGGTATGAACCATGGTGAAGTTGAACTACAGTAGATATAATGCTAATATTAATTTGGAATGAGTTCACAATAGTACCTAAAGTAGTATTTTGCTTTAATATACTAACGGATCTCACGAGGGTTTTTGTTAAGTTTTGTGTGAATGAAGTGTTCGAAGATCGAGGGGGTATCGATACAAGAAGAATACGGAGAGACAAGAGTTCAATCTTGGGGATTCCCAAGGCACCCCAAGTAAATATTTCAAGGAGACTCAAGCATCTAAGCTTGGGGATGCCCCGGAAGGCATCCCATCTTTATTCTTCAACAATTATCGGTATACCTCAGTTTTTGTTTTGTTCACATGATATGCGTCTTTAGTGTTTTTCTTTTCCTTTATGCACCCTTATAGTATGAGAAAGTCCTTCATTGATTTTGTAGAATGCTTCATGCGCTTCACTTAAATATTTTGATCATGGCTTTGTAGAATGCTCTTTGTGCTTCACTTAAATCTTTTGAGTATGGCTTTATAGAATGCTTCATGTGATTCACTTATATATTTTGAGCTTGGATATTAGTTAATCTTCACTATTTGTAGAATGCTCTATGAACTTCATTTATATCTTTTAGAGTATGAATAAAATTTCCATCGGAATTGGGTTTGGAAGTGTATCAATGTCATGCCTAGCTAGAAAGGCATTAAAGAAAAGCGCTTGTTGGGAGACAACCCAATATTTACCCTTTCTGTTTTTGTGTTTTAACATGATTAATATAATGTAGTAATCATGTTTTGTGCCTTTTATTTAAATAAAGTGCCAAGTAATGCCTTTGGGATGATGTGGTTGATAGTTGGCTTGATTCTGTGCAAAAACAGAAACTTTGGTGCCCAGTCCAGAATTTTTTTAAATTAACTACAGAGTCAAAAGCTTCTGAATTTTTTATACATGATTGATATACAAATTTCCTAGGTTTTCCTAATTTTTCAGAATTTTTAGAGACAGGGAAGTATGGTTACACTACAGATCTTCACAGACTGTTCTGTTTTTGACAGATTCTGTTTTGCATGCATACTTTGCTTGTTTTAGTTTTTCCATGGCTTATATTTAGCGGTATAAATTATGGGAATGATAGAATACAGTAGGTATCATGTGGGAACAATTATGAATCTTGTCTTGACAGTACCTAAGTGAATGATTTATCTTTATTACACTAACCCTTCTCACGAAGTTCCGTTAAGTTTTGTGTGATTGAAGTTTTCAAGTTTTGGGTGAGACACCGATATGAGGAGAATAAGGAGTGACAAGAACCTAAGCTTGGGGATGCCCAAGGAACCCCCAAGGTA
The DNA here is from genome assembly GCA_039707655.1 of Elymus sibiricus. Taxonomy (NCBI): domain Eukaryota; kingdom Viridiplantae; phylum Streptophyta; class Magnoliopsida; order Poales; family Poaceae; genus Elymus; species Elymus sibiricus. The sequence goes on along the minus strand of CM077663.1, from coordinate 192,930,963 downwards.
ATATCCATGGAATACTCAAGCGCCTAAGCTTGGGGATGCCCCGGAAGCATCCCCTCTTTCGTCTTCAACATTATCGGTAACCACACTTGGAGCTATATTTTTATTCGTCACATAATATGTGATTTGCTTGGATCATCATTATATTTTGTTATTTTCTGTTAGGTGTTATTTATAATCTTGTTTTTCAATAAAAAGTTCCAAGAATTGCCTTAGGATGCTTGCATTGCAAGTTTTGATGAGTGTTGTGTAAAAACAGAAACTTTGGCTGTAGTGTTTGAATTTTCATATTTTACTGGAACGTGGAAAGTTTATGAAATTTTTAAACAGTATTGTCATATAAATTACTTAGCATGTCCTAAATTTTCATAATTTTTTGTGTTATGTAAGTACACTGTTGTTATAAATTGCTACAGACTATTCTGTTTGGACAGATTGCTGTCATAGTTTTGTTATCTACTTATCCTCTAGTTTCCATAGCCTATATTGGTAGATATAAATTGTGGAAACGATAGTAAATAGTAGGTGATGTTTGAAAATTATTTTGCAACTTGTCTTGGCAGTACATAAAGTGTTGATTTGTTCTTATGTGTACTAACCTATCTCACGAGTTCTTTTTGAGTTTTGTGTGGATGAAGTTTTTAAGAATAGGTGAAACCATGATATGAGAGGATTGAACGAGATACAAAAGCTCAAGCTTGGGGATGCCCAAGGCACCCCAAGTAAATATTTTAAGAAGTCTCAAGCATCTAAGCTTGGGGATGCTACGCATCCCACCTCTCTTCATCAACAATTATCGGTTAGCCTATGTTGAGCCTAAATTTTTATTCGTTCACATGATGCGTGCTATTCTTGGAGTGCTATTTTTCTTTTGCTTGCTATTTTATAAAATTCTTAAGATCTGAAATCATCAAAGATCGTTGAAGTAGCTAATTCCTCTAAATAGGAGGCTATTCTTATATGAGAGAGTCTTCACATAGTTATTTAAATTGTTGACTACTCATTGATCTTCACTTATATCTTTTTGGAGTAGTTTGTCATTCACTCTCGTGCTTCACTTATATCCTATGAGTAGATGATTGAATGAATTGAATATCATAAATCTGAAATTATATATGTTTTATATGCTTATCCCATGGGGAGTAATGACTTCACACATAATATGTATAGGTGGTAAAATTTATTGAAAGTTAGCAAACACTGCATTGGTCACTTGAACAATTCATGAAAGAATATTGAAGGAAGAGAGATTCCACATATAAATATACTATCTTGGACATCTTCTATGATTGTGAATACCCATTAACTATTTTCAAACTTGAGCAAATTAGTTGAAGTTGGACAAGGAAGACAACTTAATGAGTTATGTTTGGGTATATTTGTATAGAAGTTATATTGTTATGGATCCTCCAACATGTGGTGCTTGCTTCCACCTCATACTAGCCAAAAATTCCGCACCAAGTAGAAATACTACTTGTGCATCCAAACACCCTTAAACCAGTTTTGCCATGAGAGTCCACTATACCTACCTATGGATTGAGTAAGATCCTTCAAGTAAGTTGTCATCGGTGCAAAAGGCAATAAAAATTGCTCCTAAATATGCATGATCTTTTATTCTAAGGGAAAATAAGCGTTGTACGAATTTGTGATGGTAAAGAAATAAAAGCGACGGACTGCATAATAAAGGTTGCTATCACAAAGGGCAATACAACGTGACGTTCCTTTGCATTAAGGGGTTTGCGCATCCAAAAACAAAAAGCGCATGACAACCTCTGCTTCCCTCTGCGAAGGGCCTATCTTTTACTTTTTAGTACTTACCTTTATGCAAGAGTCATGGTGATCTTCACCACTTCCTACATTTCGCTTTTATCTCTTGGCAAGCGTCATGTGTTGGGGAATGATCTAGACATATATATCCACACAAATATATTTGATCATGAATTATTATTGTTGACAATTATCTATATGATAAATAAGTTGGGAGGCGAAACATTAAGCCCCTATCTTTCTCTGTGTTCGATGGATGCTATTTGTTCTAAAAATATGCTTTGAGTGTCAATAATCATGGAAGACTATATGATAGTTGAGTATGTGGAATTTGCTAAATCAAAGCTCTTACATAGACCCTTCCTGAAAATAAGATGAATTGCAATTGTTTGATGACTAGGAATATGGTTTGTTAGTTTTCAAGAAACTTCCTGGTCTATACTTTAACATGTGAATAGCTTGTTACTTGATCATGAGAAGTTTTATGAGATAAGCTACTATTTATGGTTTATATTGATGCTAGAAAAAGAGATTGGAATTTTCATTGATCAAACTTGTGCACTTGCTAGCATTCACACTTCATAAATTATTTCTTTTATCATTTACCTACTCGAGGACGAGCAGGAATTAAGCTTGGGGATGCTGATACGTCTCCAACGTATCTATAATTTATGAAGTATTCATGCCATGTTTACAATAATTTTACATGATTTTGGTATGATTTGATTAGAACTAACCCGGACTGACGCTGTTTTCAGCTGAACTACCGTGGTGTTGTTTTTGTGCAGAAATAAAAGTTCTCGGAATGGGCTGAAAATTTACGAGGAATATTTTTGGAAAATATAAAAAATACCGGAGCAAAAAGATACCGGAAAGGAGTCCCGAGGAGGCCACAAGCCACAGCCCCCCCCCCTAGGGCGCGCCCCCCTGGCTTGTGGGCCCCTCGAGCACCTCCCTGACTTGATTCTGACGCCAAGCACTCCTATAAATCGTGGAAACTCCAGAAATAAACCTAGATCGGAAGTTCCGCCGCCGCAAGTCTCCAGAGCCACGAAAGATCAATCTTGGCCCTCTCCGGCACCCTGCCGGAGGGGGTCACCTTCACCGGAGACCATGGAGGAGGTGGACGGAGGGGCCATCATTGCCATGAAGGCGAAGGACCAGAGTGGGAACCTCTCCCCACTCAGGGGGGAGGCCATGGAGGAGCAAGCACAAGGGGGAGACCCTCTCCCCCTCTCTCTCGGTGGCGCCGGAGTGCCACCGGGGGAACCATCGCCGCGGTGATCGTCTTCATCAACATCACCTTCTTCATCACCATCCTCATCTCCTTTTAGCGGTCCACTCTCCCGCACCCCGCTGTAATCCCCTACTTGAACATGGTGCTTTATGCCACATATTATGATCCAATGATGTGTTACCATCCTATGATGTTTTGAGTAGATTAATTTTGTCCTTTGGGTTGATTGATGATCTAGATTGGTTTGAGTTGTATGTTTTACTTTGGTGCTGTCCTATTGTGCCTTCCGTGCCGCGCACACGTGAAGGATTCCCGCTGTAGGGTGTTGCAATACGTTCATGATTCACTTATAGTGGGTTGCTTGAGTGACAGAAGCATAAACCCGAGTAGGTGGGTTGTTGCGTATGGGATAAAGGGGACTTGATGCTTTAATGCTATGGTTGGGTTTTACCTTAATGATCTTTAGTAGTTGCGGATGCTTGCTAAAGTTCCAATCATAAGTGCATATGATCCAAGTAGAGAAAGTATGTTAGCTTATGCCTCTCCCTCATATAAAATTGCAATAATGATTACCGATCTTGTTAACAATTGCCTAGGACAATTCCGCACACCGACCCATCATTATTCCACCCTCGCTGTTTGTAATACATTGTAATATATTCTAACTTTATGATAACATCACCTATTTTTATATTTTAGCTCTCCGATATCATGCAAAGCTATTCTCTTTATACCCACAACGTAGTTTTATTTCTCGTTTCTAGTTGGAAGCAAATGTTCGGCGTACGTAGAGTCGTATCAGTGGCAGATAGGACTTGAGAGAATATTGATCTTACCTTTAGCTCCTCGTGGGTTCGACACTCCATACTTATCACTTCCACCTTTGGAAATTGCTACGATGATTCCTTGCACTTGGGGATTATCAAGCTCTTTTCTGGCGCCGTTGCCGGGGAGCAATAGCGTGGGGTTGATATTCTCGTGTGTGCTTGATTGCTTTCTTCACTTAGTAGATTTTGTTTTCCCTTTTTGATTTCTTTAGTTGTGGGTGAAACAAACAAAAAAATTAAATAATGAAAAATACAAAAAGAATTACTTGCCTCTTGCCCACGAAAAACTGGAAAATCTCACCGAGCAACCTGGAAATCTGATACGACTTGATAGAGGCCAAGTTGTCCCTGTCTTTCGATGAGATGGTGGCTATCGTTTTGATGCAGTAGACTTTGACAATCCGACTACGAACGTGTGAGGACGTCACGCCTTAGCAATCGCTAAACCAACTCCGAGAGGTTATTGACCACGCCAGAGCACGATCAACCTGACCACGAGGGTCTGTTTCCTACACGCAAACAAAGAACAAGCAAGAAACTATGATTAAAATCTGGATATTGCGAATATAAGAGGAAAGCTTTATTGATGAAAGTGGGGTTCTGTGACGCCTTTGTCTGGTTGTGGAACACAAACGAAGAACGCAAAGTTGCAGCTATGGCTAACTTTCAATCTAAACAAAACCCAAGTCTAAAACGACGCCCTAAGGGCTGTATATATGGGGGAATAGAGGGGGATTTCGTGGCCCCTTGGAGGAGGGGTCCGAAACCAGCCCTAACTCAGTTTCCCCACACATACGGACTCTAAAAACTGCCTATAATATGGTATTTCGAAATTACATGGGCCTGGCCCAAAAATAAGGTGACGCAGCACCTATAATAGCCTATGGACGAACTTTATGAAGTGGCATGTTGTATATTTCGTCCAAGCCTCCAAGCACTCCTTATGGTGGCTTCAAAGTGCGAAAATCACCACCGGAAAGTCAATTGTTCCTTCCCGCGCGCGCACCTTCTTCTCCATGCTTGATCCCGCGCCAATGGCCATCCTTCTTGTCCATGCTAGGTCCTTCATTCATAAGTAAAACAAAAGTATCTAATTTAGGCAGCATCATATGTTCATGAACATTAGAAGGATTTCCAAGAAACGAAAGTACCTGATAATTTAGTTGGTGTGCGCGGGCTCTAGTAACTGGTCCAATATGTGTAGCTGGTGGGGATGTGGGTGTAAAATTATTAGGGATGCCCTCATCAGGTAATAATGGTGAATGAAATGCTCAAAGTGATCAAGTGTTAGTCACCAAAAACACCCACAAGCTCTCCCACAAATATTCTGTCATAGAGCCTACCACTCAAAATCGGTGTCACCAACATTTCCACATCGGCTACACCAAGTCAAAAGCCCAGACAAAAACCCTAGCCAAGACCCACAACTCGGTACTACCAACATTCCCTTCGGTGCCACCGAGAACAGTGACCAACTTCCGGGTTAGCCATTTTCATGATTCGGTCTCACCGAGTTTTGAAAATCGGTCTCACCGAGAAGTTGGGCCAACTCTCTGTTAACCCATTTCTCCAAATCAGTCCCACCGAGTTTGAGAAATCGGTCTCACCGAAATTTGGTAATTGCCTAGGTCACCCATATCGGTACCACCGAGTATTCCATATCTGTCTCACCGAAAAGCCTAAAGTTGCCACATTTTGAATGAGTCGGTGCCACTGAGTTTTACTTCAGTTCCACCGAGTTGGGCAATAATGTTGTAACGGTTGGATTTTTGGAGATGCCTATATATACCCCTCCACCACATCCCGCTCGCAAGATAAGCACTCAGAACCATTCCACACTTGCCATGTCCAAATTTTTGAGAAAGAACCATCTACCCTTGTGTTGAAGTCAAGATCATCCACTCCAATCATATGGATCTTGATTTCTAGCCTCCCCAAGTTGCTTTCCATCCTATCAATCTCTTCTACCCAAGCCAAATCTGTGAGAGAGTGATTGAGTGTTGAGAAGACTATCATTTGAAACACAAGAGCAAGGAGTTCAATGTTACTATCGAGCCTATTACCTTTTGGAGGGTGGTGCCTCCTAGATTGGTTAGGTGTGGCTTGGGAGCCTCCTACTTCGTATTGTGGTGTTGAACCAAGAAGTTTGTACGGGCAAGGAGATCACCTACTTCGTGAAGATCTACCCATAGTGAGGCTAGTCCTTCATGGACGGAAGTCGAGGTTGCTACTTCGTGGACCCTTTGTGGGTGGACCCCTCCATGGACTCTCGCAACCACTACCCTCTGTGGGTTGAATACTCCATAAACGTGGACGTACGATAGCACCACCTATCGGAACCACGGGAAAAATCTTCATGTCTCCAAATTGTGTTTGATATCCTCTCCCTCCTTTACTTACATGTGTTTGTCTTTACTTTCCCCTGCTATACTCTTAGACATGCATGTGTAGGGTGAACTTGACTTGTGCAAATTGCTAGAATCTGCCCACAACTAAAACTAGGAAAATGATAGATTTTTATTTGGTCAAGTAGTCTAATCACCACCCCCCTCTAGACATACTTTGGATCCTATAAGTGGTATCAGAGCGTTGGTCTCCATTGCATTGGTCTCACAACCTAGGAGAGTATGGCGTCTAGTGAGGGTAACTATCACCGTAGAGGTCCATATTTTGATGGTACAACCTTTACTAGTTGGAAGCATAACATGAAAATGCATATTCCTTGTCATAATCCCGCCGTATGGGATGTTGTTCGTGTTGGCTTGCAAGGTGAATTCTTTGGTGATGGAAAGGAACCAGCTCGTGAAGCAACCGCGGAAGAATTGAAGATGTTGCAATACAATGCTCAAGCATGTGACATTCTATTCAACTGCTTATGCCCCGAAGAATTCAACAAATTCAGACGTCTTGAGAATGCAAAGGAAATTTGGGATACTTTGGTTGATATGCACGAAGGTACCGAATCCGTCAGGGAATCTAAGTTGGATGTGCTTCAAAGTCAACTTGACAAGTTCAAGATGAAGGATGGTGAAGGAGTTGCGGAAATGTACTCTAGGCTTGCTCTCATCACCAATGAGATTATTGGCTTAGGAAGCGAAGAAATGACCGACAAATTCATCATCAAGAAGATCCTTAGAGCCTTGGATGGAAGGTATGACACCGTGTGCACATTGATCCAAATGATGCCAAACTACAAAGATCTCAAGCCTATGGAAGTCATTGGAAGGATTGTTGCTCATGAGATGTCACTCAAAGACAAGGAAGAACTTCACACCAAGTCAAGCGGTGCTTACAAAGCTACAAGCGACACTCCCGCTACATCAAGTGACAACCTTGTGACCAATCAAGAGATAAGCCTCATGGTAAAGAAATTCAACAAGTTCTACAAGAGTAGAGGAAAAGAGAGAAGCTCCAATTCAAGACATGAAGAGAAGCGTTCATCTCGTCGTGACCGAAATTGCTACAATTGTGGAAGGCCCGGACACTACTCCAATGAGTGCACGGCCCCCCACAAGAGAAGAGAAGAATCACCTAGAAGACGAAGCTCAAGAGATGAGTCACCTCGAAGAGAGAGAAGGAGTAGAGATGATCGTTATGAACGAAGACCCTCAAGGAGAAGTAGTGACTCGGAGAAGAAGGACAAGTACACCAAGAGGTACACAAGAAGAAGACATAAAGCTCATGTTGGTGAATGGGTTTCCGGCTCCGAATCCGAAAACCAATCCGAGAGAAGCTATCACTCCAACTCCGACTATAGTCAAGATGAAGGTGTTGTCGGACTTGCACTCATAACCTCCAACTCCTATGACATATTTGACTCACCAAATGAAGGGAGTGGAAGTTGCTTCATGGCTAAAGGCCCCAAGGTATCACACCCCGAATACATTGACTTCAATAGTGATGAGGATGACTTACTTGGAGATGATATCTTGCTATTTGATAAAACTAGTGATATTAGTCAAAATGAGCTAGATAATGATCATGCTAGTCAAGATAAGTCGTGTGATGATGATAAGAAGGAAATAGAATGACTAACTAAAGAATTAAACACTCTTAAGTTAGCCCATGAATCTACTTTAGAAGATCGTAGAGATCTTGTAAGAACTCATGAGAAGCTACGCTTCGAGAAGCTCGATTTGGAGCTAGAACATGAGTTTCTTAAAGCAATCAATGATGATCTCCGAAAGAAGACTTCTTCTTATCTAGCCAAACGAATACTCTTGTCTACATTTATTCCACAAGTTAAGACTAAGCAATCTAGTAACAAAGGCAAGAAAGGTTCTTCAACTAGTAGCAACAAAAATGACAAATCTAATGATATTGCTTCTAGTAGTTCTATTGAGCAAGAAAATGATCTATTGAAAGGGATTATAGAAAAAGGTGTCTACAAAAGTCTTGCCGGATGTAAGCAATTCGAAGAAATTGTACGCAAGCATAGAGGATACCAGAAGAATCATGGCATTGGCTACTTCAACACCAATGGAGTTGAATAGGAAGAAGGTCAATACCCCAAGCCAAAGTTTGTTCCTCAAATGGAGAAGTATGAACATACGCTCCCTATGGGAACAAAATCTCAAGATGACCTTCCACCACAAGATCACAAGCTCAAGGGCAAGGATAAGCTTCAAGAGGAGATTGACTCATATGAAGATGAATCCCAAGCGTTGGTCAAGTGGGTTCCCAAGGCTACCACAAGCTCAACTTCTACTAGTGCTACTTCAACTCCTAGGATTCCCATCAAGTTGATGTGGATCCCCAAGAAGAAGAACTAGAGAAGTTTTTGAGGGGTGACTCCGCCAATAAAATTCACTCATATTCATTATTGGCAAGAGATATTTGCAATCAACTCCAACTCTATGCAATAGTTCAAGGAGTCACACATTCCCTCAAAGGTAAGAAAGAGACAAGGTAATGAAAGAATCCATGGACATCATCATGTATACATTGCACTCCATGTCCATAGATATCCGTGTATGTGTCTCTTGTTTGGGAATAACCCATGTTGGTGAGAAGAGTAAGAAAACAACGAGGATTGCTCCCAACTCAAGATGATCTTCATCAACTATGAGCATCCACCACTACATCACCCACATGAAGTCTTCTACGACAAACCGAAGGTTAGTTTATCCCTCTTAGGGGGGATGTCACATTGACGTGGCTTGTGACTGCATCGGTATTTCCCCAAAGAGGAAGGGATGATGCAGCACAGCGACGGTAAGTATTTCCCTCAGTTATGAAACCAAGGTTATCGAACCAGTAGGAGGATCACCACCACCCAATAAGTAGCACCTGCACACAAACAACAAATACTTGCAACCCGACGCGAAAGAGAGGTTGTCAATCTCTCTACGGTAAAAAGATAGATTAGGTAATGATAGATAGGAGAGATAGATCTCTCAAGAACACAAAATAGAAAAGGCAAATAAAATATGCAGCAATATGTTTTTGGGTTTTTGGTTTTGTAGATCTGAAAACAAAGATGCAAAAAGATAGATCTGAAAGCAATATGTTGGAAAAGTAGACCCGGGGGTCGTAGGGTTCACTAGTGGCTTCTCTCATGAGTATAGCGCACGGTGGGTGAACAAATTACTGTCAGGCAATTGATAGAAAAACGAATAGTCATGACGATATCCAAGGCGATGATCATTATCTAGGCATCACATCCAAGATAAGTAGACTGACTCCTTCCTACATCTACCACTATTACTCCACACATCGACTGCTATCCAGCATGCATCTAGTGTATTAAGTTCATGAAAAATCGGAGTAATGCAATAAGAACGATGGCATGATGTAGACAAGATCTATTCATGTAGGAATAGACCCCATCTTGTTATCCTTAATAGCAACGATACATGTGTGTCTTGCTGCCCCTTCTGTCACTGGGAAAGAACACCACAAGATCGAACCCATCACAAAGCACCTCTTCCCATGGCAAGAAAAATCGATCTAGTTGGCCTAACTAAACCAAAGATTCGAAGAAGAAATATGAGGCTGTAAGTAATCATGCATATAAGAGATCAAAGAAGACGCAAATAATATTCATGGATAGAAACTGATCATGAACTCAAAATTCATCGGATCCCAACAAACACACCGCAAAACTTTACATCAAATAGATCTCCAAGAGACCATTGTATTGAGAATCATAAGAGAGAGAGAGAGGAATCCATCTAGCTAATGCCTACGACCCGTAGGTCTATGGTGGACTACTCACACATCATCGGAGAGGCACCTATGAGGAAGATGAACCCCTCCGTGATGGTGTTTAGATTGGATCTCGAGGTTCTAGAACTTGCGGCGGCTGGAATTGTGTTTTGTCGACTCCCCTAGGGTTTTTGGAATATTTGGGAATTTATAGGCATCAGAGGCGGTGGAGAGGGGCCCCGTGGAGGGCACAACCCATCAGGGCGCGCCGGGGGCCCCCTAGTGTGCCCTGGTGGATTGTGGTCTCCACGGCCCACCTCTCTGGCACTTCTTTGGCCCATTGGGTTTCTTCTGGTCCAAAAAAAAATCTCAAAAAAGTTTCGTCGCGATTGGACTCCGTTTGGTATTTCCTACTTCTTGAGCTTGCGTTGGTTTTTCCCTTGAAGAGGAAAGGGTGATGCAGCAAAGTAGAAATAAGTATTTCCCTCAGTTTTGAGAACCAAGGTATCAATCCAATAGGAGGTACAAGCAAGGCCCCAATCTATGCACCTGCACAAAAAATCAAACACTTGCACCCAACGCTATAAAGGGGTTGTCAATCCCTTCACGGTCACTTGCAAGGATGAGATCTGATAGAGGTAGATATAAAAGATTACTAAAAGTAAAACTAAATAATATTAAATAAAATTGCATCAAGGTATTTTTGGTATTTTTCATTTATAGATCTGAAAATATATAATGGAAAATAGACCCGGGGGCCATAGGTTTCACTAGAGGCTTCTCTCTTGAAGGAAAATAATACGGTGGGTGAACAAATTACTGTCGAGCAATTGATAGAAAAGCGCAAAGTTATGACGATATCCAAGGCAATGATTATGCATATAGGCATCACGTCCGTGTCAAGTAGACCGAAACGATTCTGCATCTACTGCTATTACTCCACACATCGACCGACTCCTGCCTGCATCTAGAGTATTAAGTTCATAAAGAACAGAGTAACGCCTTAAGTAATATGACATGATGTAGAGGGATAAACTCAAGCAATATGATGAAAACCCCACCTTTTTATCCTTGATGGCAACAATACAAATACATGCCTCGCTACCCCTACTTTGTCACTGGGTGAGGACACCGCAAGATTGAGCCCAAAACTAAGCACCTCTCCCATTGCAAGAACTACCGATCTAGTTGGCCAAACCAAACCAATAACTCGAAGAGAAATACAAAGATATGAAATCATGCATATAAGAATTCAGATAAGATTCAAATAATATTCATAGATAATCTGATCATAAATCCACAATTCATCGGATCTCGACAAACACACCGCAAAAGAAGATTACATCGGATAGATCTCCAAGAACATCGAGGAGAACATGGTATTGAGGATCGGAAAGAGAGAAAAAGCCATCTAGCTACTAGCTATGGACCCGTAGGTCTGAGGTAGACCACTCATGCTTCATCAGAGGAGCAATGGAGTTGATGTAGAAGCCCTCCGTGATCGAATCCCCCTCCGGCAGATTACCAGAAAAGGACCCAAGATGGGATCTCACGGGAACAGAAGGTTGCGGCGGTGGAAAAGTATTTTTGTGGCTCCCCCTGATGGTTTGGGAATATATGGAAATATATAGGCGAAGAGTTAGGGTTAGAAGGCCTGCAAGGTACCCACAAGCCAGGGGGGCGCCCCCCCTAGGGCGTGCCCAGGCGGCTTGTCGTCTGCTGCCAGGTCTTCTGACCTCCTCTCCAGGTCTTCTAGATGTCTTCTGGTCCAAGAAAAATCATCGCGAAAGTTTTATTCTGTTTGGACTCCGTTTGATATTCCTTTTCTGTAAAACTCAAAAACAGGGAAAAACAGAAACTGACACTGGGCTCTAGTTTAATAGGTTAGTCCCAAAAATAATATAAAATAGCATATTAATGCATATAAAACATCCAAAACAGATAATATAATAGCATGGAACAATCAAAAATTATAGATACGTTGGAGAAGTATCAAGCATCCCCAAGCTTAATTCCTGCTCATCCTCGAGTAGGTAAATGATAAAAATAGAATTTTTGATGTGGAATGCTACCTAACATATTTATCCATGTAATTTTCTTTATTGTGGCATGAATATTCAGATCCATAAGATTCAAAACAAAAGTTTAATGTTGACATAAAAACAATAATACTTCAAGCATACTAATAAAGCAATCGTGTCTTCTTAAAATAACGTGGCCAAAGAAAGTTATCCCTACAAAATCATATAGTCTGGCTATGCTCCATCTTCATCACACAAAGTATTAAATCATGCACAACCCCGGTTTTAGCCAAGCAATTATTTCATACTTTAGTATTTTCAAACTTTTTCAACTCTCACGCAATACATGAGCGTGAGCCATGGACATAGCACTATAGGTGAAATAGAATATGGTGGTTGTGGAGAAGACAAAAGAAGGAGATAGTCTCACACCAACTAGGCGTATCAACGGGCTATGGAGATGCCCATCAATAGATATCAATGTGAGTGAGTAGGGATTGCCATGCAACGGATGCACTAGAGCTATAAGTGTATGAAAGCTCAAAAAGAAACTAAGTGGGTGTGCATCCAACTCGCTTGCTCACGAAGACCTAGGGCAATTTGAGGAAGCCCATCATTGGAATATACAAGCCAAGTTCTATAATGAAAAATTCCCACTAGTATATGAAAGTGTCAATATAGGAGACTCTCTATCATGAAGATCATGGTGCTACTTTGAAGCACAAGTGTGGAAAAAGGATAGTAGCATTGCCCCTTCTCTCTTTTCTCTCATTTTTTCTCTTTTTTCTTTTGGTGGGCTTCTTTGGCCTCTTTTTTTATTTGGGCTTCTCTGGCCTCTTTTATTTTTCATAAAGTCCGGAGACTCATCCCGACTTGTGGGGGAATCGTAGTTTCCATCATCCTTTCCTCACATGGGACAATGCTCTATAATGATGATCATCACACTTTTATTTACTTACAACTCAAAATTTACAACTCGATACTTAGAACAAGATATGACTCTATATGAATGCCTCCGGTGGTGTACCGGGATATGCAATGATCTAGCGTAGCAATGACATCATCAAGCTAGCTATCTTACGATCATGCTAAGCAATATGACAATGATGGTGCGTGTCATAATAAACGGAACGGTGGAAGTTGCATGGCAATATATCTCGGAATGGCTATGGAAATTCCATAATAGGTAGGTATGGTGGCTGTTTTGAGGAAGGTATATGGTGGCTGTTTTGAGGAAGGTGGGTTTAATGCACCGGTGAAAGTTGCGTGGTACTAGAGAGGCTAGCAAAGGTGGAAGGGTGAGAGTGCGTATAATCCATGGACTCAACATTAGTCATAAAGAACTCACATACTTATTGCAAAAGTCTATTAGTCATCAAAACAAAGTACTACATGCATGCTCGTAGGGGAAGGGTTGGTAGGAGTTAACCATCGCACGATCCCGACCTCCACACAAAGGAAGGCAATCAATAAATAAATCATGCTCCGACTTCGTCACATAACGGTTCACCATACGTGCATGCTACGGGAATCACAAACTTTAACACAAGTATTTCTACCAATCCACAATTACTCACTAGCATGTCTCTAATATTACCATCTTTATATCTCAAAACAATCATAAGGAATCAAACTTCTCATAGTATTCAATGCACTTTTATATGAAAGTTTTTATTATATCTCTCTTGGATGCCCATCATATTAGGACTAAATTCATAACCTAAACAAATTACCATGCTGTTTAGAGACTCTCAAAATAATATAAGTGAAGCAAGAGAGTTCAACAATTTCTATAAAATAAAGCCACCGCCGTGCTCTAAAAAGGTATAAGTGAAGCACTAGAGCATATTGCCTAGCTCAAAAGATATAAGTGAAGCACATAGAGTATTCTAATAAATTCACGATTCATGCGTGTCCCTCTCAAAAAGTGTGTACAGCAAGGATGATTGTGGCAAACTAAAAAGCAAAGACTCATATCATACAAGACGCTCCAAGCAAAACACATATCATGTGGTGAATAAAAATATAGCCTCAAGTAAATTTACCGATGGATTGAAGACGAAAGAGGGGATGCCTTCCGGGGCATCCCCAAGCTTAGGCTCTTGGTTGTCCTTGAATATTACCTTGGGGTGCCTTGGTCATCCCCAAGCTTAGGCTCTTGCCACTCCTTATTCCATAGTCCATCAAATCTTTACCCAACACTTGAAAACTTCACAACACAAAACTCAATAGAAAACTCGTGAGATCCGTTAGTATAAGAAAATAAAATCACCACTTTTAGGTACTGTTGTGAACTCATTCTTTATTTATATTGGTGTAATATCTACTGTATTCCAACTTATCCATGGTTCATACCCCCCGATACTACCCATAGTTTCATCAAAATAAGCAAACAACACATAGAAAACAGAATCTGTCTAAAACAGAACAGTCTGTAGCAATCTGTAAACTTCGAATACTTATGTAACTATAAAAATTCTGAAACATTAGGAAAATCTGGGAAATTTGCATATAAATCTTGTGTAAAAAATTCAGATCCAATCGACGCTTCTGTGAATTTATAAAATTCCTGGACTGGGCGTCAAAGTTTCTGTTTTTCAGCAGGATCAAATTAACTATCACCGTAGACCATCCCAAAGGTCTTACTTGGCACAAACACTAATTAAAACACTAAAACACAATTACTACAGAGGTAATAATGTGTAATTTATTCAAGAAAAGAAACAAAACAAAAAACATAAAAATAAAATTGGGTTGCCTCCCAACAAGCGCTATCGTTTTACGCCCCTAGCTAGGCATAACGATTTCAATGATGCTCACATAAAAAGTAGTAATTGAGATATGCAAAAGAGCATCATGAATAGCATGAAAAACACATTTAAGTCTAACCCACTTCCTATGCATAAGGATTTTGTGAGCAAACAATTTATGGGAACAAGAATCAACTAGCATAGGAAGGCAAAACAAGCATAACTTCAAAACTTTGAACACATAGAGAGGAAACTTGATATTATTGCAATTCCTACAAACATATGTTCCTAGCTCATAATAAATTTCAGTAGCTTCATGAAGGAATTCAACAATATAACTATCATGAGACACAAGCGTAGAATTTTCATTACTCTCCACATAAGCAAATTCCTTATCATCCATGGTAGTGGGAGCAAACTCAACAAAATAACTATCATGAGACACTTGATTGACATAACCACATTGCAAATTAAAACCATTATGATAAGTTTCATGGTTATAATTACTCATTATAGCATACGTGTCATCACCATCATCATAAATAGTAGGCATGCGATCATCATAATAAATTTGCTCATCAAAACTTGGGGGACTAAAAATATCAAACATAGCATCCCCAAGCTTGTGGCTTTGCATATCATTAGCATCATGGATATTTAGATAATTCATACTAGCAACATTGCAATCATGCTTTTCAATCAAGGAGCTATCATGAATCACCTTATAAATTTCTTCTTTCAACACTTCATCAAAAATTTCAGATTCATGATTTTCAAACAAAACTTCATGGAGATAATCAAGTGCACTCAACTCACTAGCAATTGGTTCATCATAATTTGGTCTTTTGAAAAGATTAGCAAGTGGATGAGGATCCATATCAATAGATTTTTAGCAAGCGAAGATGCTTGCAAATAGAAGACACATGGCAACACAAGCAAAGATAGCAAACAAGCAAACAAAAGGAGACCCGGCGAGAAAAAGGCGAACGAGAAAGAAGGCGAATAAAATGATGCAAATCTTTTTGGTTTTTTCTGAAAATCGTTTTAGAAGTGGGGGAGAGGAAAACGAGAGGCAAATGGCAAATAATGTAAATGCAAGAGATGAGTTTATGATGGGTACTTGGTAGGCTTGATGTAGACCTCCCCGGCAACGGCGCCAGAAATTGGCAAGTTGACGGGAGAGTTCTTGTCTTGACTTGCTATGTATCCTCCCCGGCAACGAAGACAGAAATTGGCAAGTTGACGGGAGAGTTCTTGTCTTGACTTGCTATGTATCCTCCCTGGCAACGGCGCCAGAAATTCTTCCTGCTACTTCTTGAGCTTGCGTTGGTTTTTCCCTTGAAGAGGAAAGGGTGATGCAGCAAAGTAGAAATAAGTATTTCCCTCAGTTTTGAGAACCAAGGTATCAATCCAGTAGGAGGTACAAGCAAGGCCCCAATCTATGCACCTGCACAAACAATCAAACACTTGCACCCAACGCTATAAAGGGGTTGTCAATCCCTTCACGGTCACTTGCAAGGATGAGATCTGATAGAGATAGATATAAAAGATTACTAAAAGTAAAACTAAATAAAAGTAAATAAAATTGCAGCAATGTATTTTTGGTATTTTTGATTTATAGATCTGAAAATATATAATGGAAAATAGACCCGGGGGCCATAGGTTTCACTAGAGGCTTCTCTCTTGAAGGAAAATAATACGGTGGGTGAACAAATTACTGTCGAGCAATTGATAGAAAAGCGCAAAGTTATGATGATATCCAAGGCAATGATTATGCATATAGGCATCACGTCCGTGTCAAGTAGACCGAAACGATTCTGCATCTACTACTATTACTCCACACATCGACTGACTCCTGCCTGCATCTAGAGTATTAAGTTCATAAAGAACAGAGTAACTCCTTAAGTAAGATGACATGATGTAGAGGTATAAACTCAAGGAATATGATGAAAACCCCACCTTTTTATCCTTGATGGCAACAATACAAATACGTGCCTCGCTACCCCTACTTTGTCACTGGGTGAGGACACCGCAAGATTGAACCCAAAACTAAGCACCTCTCCCATTGCAAGAACTACCGATCTAGTTGACCAAACCAAACCAATAACTCGAAGAGAAATACAAAGATATGAAATCATGCATATAAGAATTCAGAGAAGATTCAAATAACATTCATAGATAATCTGATCATAAATCCACAATTCATCGGATCTCGACAAACACACCGCAAAACAAGATTACATCGGATAGATCTCCAAGAACATCGAGGAGAACATGGTATTGAGGATCGGAGAGAGAGAAAAGGCCATCTAGCTACTAGCTATGGACCCGTAGGTCTGAGGTAGACTACTCACGCTTCATCGGAGGAGCAATGGAGTTGATGTAGAAGCCCTCCGTGATCGAATCCCCCTCTGGCTGATTACCGGAAAAGGCCCCAAGATGGGATCTCACGAGAACCGAAGGTTGCGGCGGCGGAAAAGTATTTTTGTGGCTCCCCTGATGGTTTGGGAATATATGGGAATATATAGGCGAAGAGTTAGGGTTAGAAGGCCTACAGGGGACCCACAAGCCAGGGGGCGCCCGCCCTAGGGCGCGCCCTGGCGGCTTGTCGTCTGCTGCCAGGTCTTCTGACCTCCTCTCCAGGTCTTCTAGATGTCTTCTGGTCCAAGAAATATCATCGCGGAAGTTTTATTCCGTTTGGACTCCGTTTGATATTCCTTTTCTGTAAAACTCAAAAACAGGGAAAAAACAGAAACTGGCACTGGGCTCTAGGTTAATAGGTTAGTCCCAAAAATAATATAAAATAGCATATTAATGCATATAAAACATCCAAAACAGATAATATAATAGCATGGAACAATCAAATATTATAGATATGTTGGAGACGTATCAGTATTGATATTCTGCGAAGTAAAAAACAAGCAAAAACAGCAACTGGCACTTTGGCACTATGTCAATAGGTTAGTCCCAAAAAATGATATAAAGTTGTTATAAAATGATTGTAAAACATCCAAGAAAGATAATATAACAGCATGGAACAAGCAAAAATTATAGATACGTTGGAGACGTATCAGCATCCCCAAGCTTAATTCCTAATCGTCCTCGAGTAGGTAAATGATTAAAACAGAATTTTTGATGTGGAATGCTGCTTAACATGTTCATCATATTCTTTTCTTTTGTATAGCATGGACATTTGGACTTATAGATGATTCAAAGCAATAGTCTAGTTTTAACATAATGACTTCAATACTCAAGCATGCCAACAAGCAACCATGTCTTTCAAAATATCAACACTAAAGAAAGTTATCCCTAGCCCATCATGCTCATTCATTGATCCATTCATGAAACACACTCAAATATTAGCTATACCCAATGCTCAAGTACGATCATAGTGCCCCCTAGTTGGTTCTTATAAGAGAAGATGGAGACTCAAAGTAAAAATAAAAATTGCATAAAGTAAATAGATAGGCCCTTCGTAGAGGGAAGTAGGGATTTGTAGAGGTGCCAGAGCTCAAAGTTTTAAATTGAGAGAGAGAAAATATTTTGGGTGGCATGCTTTTCCTGTCGACGAAAATGACAAAGTAGCTCACAATACTTTTCCATGCTAGATATATCATAGGCGGTTCCCAAACAGGAAATAAAGTTTATTCCTTTTTCCACCAAACTTTCACTTTCGATGGCGGGCCGTATCCACGGTTGCCTTCCATACCAACACTTTCCAAGGAATTTATTATTTGACAACATAAAGTAAATTTTTTTTCTTTTTCAGTTCGGGAATGGGCATCCCTATTACCGCCGCACTCTCGTGCAATGACAAGAGAATAAACACTCATCTTGAGAATAACACATCTAGCATGGAAAAATATTGGACACTCCCCACCGTTTCATGAGCGGTACGAGCACACAAAAGAGAAAATTTATTTTGAAAATTTAGAGATGGCACATACAAATTTGCTTGGAACGGCATGGAAATACCGCATATAGGTAGGTATAGTGGACTCGTAAAGCAAAGCTTGGTTTAAGGGTTTTGGATGCACAAGTACTATTTCTACTTGGTACAAATGGAAGCTAGCAAATAGATTGGGAAGCAACCAAACCAAGAAACGAAAATTCACATAAGCGAGCATTGAGCATAACTAACACCGAATAATGCACCACAAGTAGGATGTAACTTCATTGCATAACTATTGACTTTCGTGCATGCATAGGGAATCACAAACCTTAACACCAATATTCCTACTAAAGCACAATTACTCACTAACATGACTCACATATTACTATCATCATGTTTCAAAACTATTACAAGGAATCAAGTTTAATTTTCCCAATGATCTTCATGAATTTTTTTATTATATCCTCCTTGGATATCTATCACTTTGGGACTAGTTTCATATATTGCCATTGCTTTTTGGAAAGCTCAAACAATTTTAAGTGAAGCACATGAGCATAAAGATTTCATCTCTCAAAAAGATATAAGTGAAGCTGAGAGGATTTCTTAAAAATTTACTACTCTCAAATTAATCTAAGTGAAGCATGATAGTATTTCTACAAAAATTTCCAAGCACACCGTGCTCAAAAGATATAAGTGAAGCACTAGAGCAATTCTATAGCTCAAAAAGGTTAAGTGAAGCACATAGAGCAATTCTAACAAATCATAGCATAATTTTGGCTCTCTCAAATAGGTGTGTCCAGCAAGGATACAAATAAAAAACAAACAAGAAAATAAAGCAAAGATACAAGACGCTCCAAGCAAAACTCATGATATGTGACGAATAAAAATATAGCTCCAAGTAAAATACCGATGGTCGTTAGAAGAAAGAGGGAATGCCACTCGGGGGCATCCCCAAGCTTAGTTGCTTGTTTCTCTTTGGATATATCTTGGTGTTGCTGTAGCATCCCCAAGCTTAGGCTCTTTTCACTCCTTATTCCTTCATCCATCGTGATCCCACCCAAAACTTGAAAACTTCAATCACACAAAACTCAACAAAATCTTCGTGAGATCCGTTAGTATAATAAAGCAAATCACTACTTTAGGTGCTGTTGCAAACTCAGTCATATTTTGTTATTGCATTATACCTACTGTATTTCAAATTTACCATGGCTTATACCCCCCGATACAAACCATAGATTCATCAAAACAAGCACACAATGCAACAAAAACAGAATCTGTCTTAAACAGAACAGTCTGTAGTCATATATACTCTAACCATACTTCTGTAACTCTAAAAATTCTAAACAATTAGGAAAACGTAAGGAATTTGTATAGAAACACTGTGTTAAAATTTCAGCTCAATATCATGTTCCATAAAAAAATGAAAATTCATACACTGGACGCAAAGTTTCTGTTTCAGATTCAGCATCACTTCTACTCATCCTATGAATCATCCTAAAGTCTCTACTTGGAATAAACACTAAATAAACCATAAAAACACAATCATAACAGAGGCATAATTGTGTCAACACTCAAAAACAGAAAGGAAAAAGCAAAAAATTGTTTATGCATTGGGTTGCCTCCCAACAAGCGCTATCGTTTTTACGCCCCTAGCTAGACATAACACATAGATTCAAGTATTGTCATCCTTGGTTTTGGATGAGGTGCTTTTGTCAAGAGGTTTTGCAAATAGAACTTGGAACACATCATCCATAGCAACCTTAGCACTATCAAGTTGTCCCTCTACGTATCCCCTTTGATTCCCGGCCACAGTCCAAGAATATTGTTTGTTCACGTCATTGAAAACTTGTTGGATCATATCTAAACCGGGGACTTCCTTTTTGAGATTCTCATTAAAAATTTGATTATTTCCAAGCAAATATCTCATCATGTAATCACTATTATGAAGGATTTCGCCTATTACCGGTTTTTCATGGCTCATACCATAAAAATCAAAGATCTCCGTAGTGAGGGAGTCCTGGACTAAGGGGTCCTCGGGCCGCTGGCCTATCTCCCAATAGGCCGGCTTGGTGGGCCGCTCTCTGACTATCACAGGAAGGGCCGGATATGCCATGACCCCGTGTTCTAGAAGGAAGTCTCGAAGGCGCGTCGTGTACTCCAAGTCAAGATGAGGAAATCAGCATCTTCATCCCCGGCAGGAGACCTATCATGTGTAAACCCTAGGTACCCCCCGGTGTCTATATAAACCGGGGAGGTTTTAGATTGTAGGACAGAGAAACTCATCTAGGGTTTTAGCTATTCGATCTCATGGTAGATCAACTCTGTAACCTTCATACACATCAATATAATCGAGCAGGACGTAGGGTTTTACCTCCATAGGAGGGCCCGAACCTGGGTAAACGTCGTGTCCTTCGTCCCCTGTTACCATTGATCCTAGACTCACAGCTCGGGACCCCCTACCCGAGATCCGCCGGTTTTGACACTGACATTGGTGCTTTCATTGAGAGTTCCACTATGATCGCCAAAGGAATCAATGGCTCGATTAGTCATTAGCGAAGAAATCCGCAGCATGGACTCCTTTGTCCGTGGGAAGATCTTCGCTTTCGGCAGCGTCGTGCTGCACGCCGACCCGACCGGCCCTCTTGGCCGGGTCGGGACTTTCGCCCCTGATCAAGAGGTCAGATTCGGGAACCTAGAGTTCTTCGTAGACTCTCGGGGCGATCCTTTGCTCACCGGGCTTGCAATCTCATCTGATGCGCCCCGAGGACTCCGAGGCCTTGACTTCAGATTTCGCTCTCAACCCCGCCCACGGGACCAACCCCGACGATGATCTGGCTTCTAGTCCGGATCCGGTCATAGTACCGGATGGTCGGGGGTCAGCTCCTGCCGAACACACTCCTTGTTCGGATGCATCGGAGGTTGACTCCAAAAGCTCTGGACAGATTGACCTGATCGAGCTCTTGACACTCAACGAGGCTCTAGATCGGATCCTATCGATGAAAACCACTGACGACCCAACCCCGATCCACGCTCAGATCGGTCTGGGGATGGGTCAAGAGGAATTTTTCATCCCACCCACCACCCACTTAGTAGCCACTGTCGAACACTTAACCGATATGTTGGACTACGCCTTCGAGGAGGCAGAAGACATGGATGAAGAGGATTGCGCTCCCGCCCCCGTCAACACCGGGCGATGGACTGCCACCTCCACCTACGACGTCTACATGGTGGATACTCCAGCCGATAAGGGCGAGCACACACCAAAAAACAATGGCGATAAATTTGGCGAGGAGCCGTCAAGGCGCCGGAAACTGCGCAAATGGTCAAAGGCAAAAAAGGGAAGGGAAGCCATTGCTGACACCGGGGAAAACCACACCCCGAAAGACCTTGACGATCCCGATATCCCCGAGCATCCGCTAGAGGACCAGGAGAGGCCGGAAGACCAGCGCGACCTCGGGGATCTAAACGATTCCGAGGATGACAACTACCCCCCCTCCCTGTCGAGGAGGAGGACAGCCTGGAAGCCGAAGACTTCACCGTCCCCGAAAACCTTGAGGATCAGGAACGGTTTAGGCAACAGCTTATAGCCAACGCCCGAAGCCTGAAGGCAAAAGAACGGCAGCTTAAGGCCGAACAGGACACCCTCAATGATAGATGGACAAGGGTCCTACCAGCCGAGGAAGGGTACGGTACCGGTCTATTGGACCAACCCAAGAGCTATCTACGCCGACGGCTGCTGCCGCAGTTCGACGACGAGGTCTCTAATACACAGTCGCCCAAACACACTCCATACGACCAGCCGGACCGCCCTCCCCGAGGACGAGATAGGACGGCTGGCGACGCCGGTTATAGGCCGACGATACCCCACAAAAGGGGAAAAGAGCCAATAGAGCTCGATGACAGGTACGACCTGCGACACGACCTGGATTATAGAACAGGCCACATGAGATCCATCTATGGATCTAGAGGGTACTCCCCCGATAGACAGAACGGGTACCAACCTTGGCTCGACCGCAACAACAGATGTCGGGAACAAAACCGGGCCAGATCAGGCGCTGACTACCGGCGTGACATAGCCCGGGTCAGAGGCGCTGTCCACCCACTGTGCTTCACCGACGAGGTGATGCAGCATCAGTTCCCGGAAGGGTTTACACCCGTGAACATAGAGCAATACGATGGGACAACTGACCCAGCAGTATGGATTGAGGATTTCCTCCTCCACATTCATCTGGCACGAGGAGATGATCTCCACGCCATCAAGTATCTGCCCCTAAAACTTAAGGGGCCAGCTCGGCACTGGTTAAACAGCCTCCCCGAAAATTCTATCGGGAGCTGGGAGGATCTCGAGGACGCTTTCCGATCTAACTTCCAGGGCACCTATGTACGGCCACCGGACTCCTCCGACCTAAGCAATGTTGTCCAGAAGGCAGGCGAATCGGCTCGACAATTCTGGAATCGGTTCTTGACCAAGAAGAACCAGATTGTCGATTGCCCAGACGCCGAGGCAATAGCCTCCTTCCGGCACAATATTCGGGACGGATGGTTGGCTCGCCAGCTCGGCCAGGACAAGCCTAGGACCATGTCCGCTCTTACATCACTCATGACTCGCTTTTGTGCGGGCGAGGATAACTGGCTAGCTAGACGAAGCCACAACCCCGAAGACCCCGGCACCTCAAAAGTCCGGGATGGCAACGATAAACCACGACGCAACAAAAGTAAACGCCGGCACAACAACGGTGATGCCGACAACACGGCTGTTAACGCGGGTTTCTGCAACCCCGATCCGGGCAGCGGAAGAAGCCTTCTAAAGGCAATCGTGACGGACCTACCCCTCTAGACAAGATCATGGATAGGCCCTGCCAGGTCCACGGCACTCAAGACAAGCCCGCCACCCACACCAACCGTAACTGTTGGGTGTCCAAACAAGCCGGCAAACTCGCAACCGAAGAGCAAGGCAAAGGCCCACGCAGCAAGGACGATGACGAGCCCCGCGGTCCGAGCAATGGAGGGCAGAAACAGTTCCCTCCAGAGGTAAAAAAATGTGAACATGATATATGCCACTCATATACCTAAAAACGAGAGGAAGCGCGCCCTTCGAGAGGTCTACGCCGTAGAGCCTGTAGCCCCGAAGTTTAAGCCATGGTCGGCGTACCCGATCACCTTTGATCGACGAGACCATCCGACCAGTATCCGTCATGGGGGTTTGGCGGCCCTCATCCTAGACCCCATTATCAATGGGTATCACCTCACTAAAGTCCTAATGGACGGAGGAAGTAGCCTCAATCTGATTTACTCAAACACGGTGAAAAAGATGGGTATAGATCCATCAAGAATCAAGCCTAGCAACACTACCTTTAAAGGAGTGATCCCAGGTGTCGAAGCCCGGTGCACGGTCTCCGTTAGCCTGGAAGTAGTGTTCGGTTCGCCCGACAACTTCCGCAGCGAGGACTTGATCTTCCACATTGTCCCCTTCCGCAGCGGTTATCATGCCCTGCTGGGCCGCACAGCGTTCGCTCGCTTTAATGCCGTCCCACACTACGCATACCTCAAGCTCAAGATGCCCGGGCCCCAGGGGGTCATTACTGTCAATGGCAACACATAGCGTTCCCTCCGAACTGAGGAACATGCATTGGCCCTGGCGGCCGAATTCCATTACGATGACGATCGGCCAACACCGAAATCTGCCATAAAGGCACGTAAGGCTGACAAACAAGCTCGGTCTTAGCCCGAACTCCCGGAATCTTATTCTCCCCAGAAATAGGGACACGCTCCTCACTGCACAGCCCTAGTGCCCGTCAAACATGTGCCAATATGGCACAACTTTGCACTCAAGATTCCATGGGCAGAAGTGTGGAACAACTATCAAAGGGAAAGTGTTCGGCTGGACCGAACTACTGCCAGTACATGTCCTCGAACATACCACAGGTTCCATCAAGGACCTGCTAAAGCGTAAAGCTCATCCATACTTCGGCGACTTCTCAAGATCTTCTTCCCAAGGTCCGCTCGCCGACACCATCACCCTTAAAGGAATACAACTCCCTAGGAGGCGCAGGAGCGGACATGCGACTGGGCACATCGAGGTCGTTAAGCCACCCATCGAAGATCCCTGGTACAACCTCTCCTCTATAAACTTTATATTTCCTCGTCAAATACCTGTAAACAGTGGCTTCGGCAAATTGAGTTATAAGAATCAATGAGAAAATAATAGACCATTGTACATGGCTTCTTCACTGTATTTTATGCTACATACTCTGTTCTTCCCTCATCAACGCTTCTTCCGAAATTGTTCGGCATACATTACGATGCAACCGGCTAATAGACCGGGGGATTGAATTTAAAATATCACCCTAAGCATCACCCCGACACAATTGATCGTGTGTTCGGCGTCTTAGATTTTGCTTTATATGCATTGGATCCGAACTATGTCTTGGGTCAATAGTTGGGTTGCCCGGCTCCTGTGTTTGCCCTCTTACGTTCTGCTCGTTTGGCTAAAAGCGCAAAGGGAGAACCACTGCGATTGTGCTTCCAGGTCGCTTGGTCAACTACCTCAAGGGAGAAAGCCGAAAACTGACTGTCATAGTAAGCGAGAACCGGTCTGCAAATCCGAGCATAAGTGTCATACTAAAAAATCGATAGAGGTTATTCCGTGTCATACGATGGGTTTCGTACTTGTACAAACCATGTGATGCTGGCTTTAGCCTCGGTACATCCGAACATCACAAAACACTAGGGGCTAGTCATCAGCCCCCGCATTTTTTTCCTACGGCTAAGTGAAAGCAATAAAGCATCATAGTCCGATTGCCTTGTTCCCCTCGCACTACCACCTCCGGGCACCGATACCACAGCTAAGGGTCACAGTGCGGAGGAAGAAACTCCTCGCGTAGTATCTATGTGGGGGCTGAAGCCGACGACTCGCAACTTTCAGATAAAACGGCCACACAGGAGTCACAACAAATACAAAACTCAAAAGACATGATAAACCATGCAGCCTCATTATAAAGCGTTATCAGTCTTAGGACATATTACAGCGCGCTCATTCATAAAAAACATCCTTAGAGCATTGGGCCTCTATCGCCCGAGCACCCTCCATCACTGCGGAGAAGTATAGCTCGGGGCGCCTATGCCCCTTTCCAGGGGGTGGAGGTGCGGTAGCTATCTCGGTCGGCTTGAGCTTCGGCCAGTGCACCATGGTGTTTGCAAAGGCCATCCGAGCTCCCTCGATGCATGTAGAACGCTTTAGCGCGTGAATACGAGGCGCAGCATCGCACAATTTCCGCACCAAGCCAAAGTAGCTGCCCGGCAATGGCTCTGCAGGCCACAGCCAGATGCAGAGATCCTTCATGGCTGGCTCCGCCATCCTGTGCAGCTCCATCAGTTTCTTCATCTGCTCGATCAGAAGAGGAGAGCGCTCGGGGGACTCAAACTGTGCCCAGAATAGCCGAGCCTCGTCATCCTCCTCCCGCGAAGCATAAAACTTGTTCGCGTCCGCTACACTCTTTTGAAGGTCCGTAAAGGCGCCTGAGGAACGCCACACCTGGGTGAGCAACGCAAACCTGCTACCTCCAAAGGCACATTGTAGTAAATATGGCTTACCATCCGTGACAGCCTTGACTTGGCGGATTTCTTCTTCAAAGAACCGCCTGTCCACCCGCTCTTTTTGGAGCTTGGTTTTCAGCGCGCACAGCTCGGTGGCCTGCTCTTTGCCTTTCTGCTCAAGGGCCTCGCACTTCGTGCTGGCATCCTTGAGCTCCTGCCGCACCTACTCCACCGGGGCCTCATGCTTATCGCTCGCAGTTTTTAGTGCGGATAGTGCGGCTACTGCTTGTTCGACTGTCGCCTTCTCATTCGCGGTCTCCTGCTTCATCTTTTTTAGCTCGGCCTTGAGGTTCTCGACCTCCGCAGCCGAAGCTGTGGAAGCAATAAATGAATAATTACACTGGGTTACCAGTGTGGATTAATAACGATGGATAGCCCGGATATTTTTTGGCTTACCTTGCGTCTCGTCGAACCTCTTATTCAGGCGATTGAGCTCCTCATCGGAGCTCTTGAGCTTCCGATTTAGCTCGGCAAGCTCCGCGGCGTTGAAGGCCGCCGCCGCCGACGAGGCCTGCAACGAATAAATTAATAAAATTCAGGTTATGTGCGTTCAAACCCCCGAACTGTCAAGAATACGACCCTGTGCTCGGTCTTCTTAAGGGCTTTTAGAATAGTGCGGGACAAATGGTGCCTTATGCATCGTTGGTCACTCCGGGGTATTTGACCCCTGGGTGGGTTTTTTCAAAACCACCCAGGGCTCGGGGGCTACTACATATATAAAGATAGTGCAAACTTAATAAAACTAAACTTTTTGGGAAAAGGGTATTACGTGGCTCACCTTGAAGCCCTTCAAGAGACCATTAAAGGCCTCTTTCAGTCCACTATCAACGGACTGAATACCTTGCAAAACTGCACCCATAAGAGTGTGGTGATTCTCGGAGGTGGAGGCACTTGATAGAGCCTCCTCCATCATGACCGGCCACCCAGTCCTGGGTGGCACCAGTGGTGACCGGCCAACCTGATCTCTGATGGGGGATTGAGCCGGCAGCTCTGGAGGCACAATGTTCTCCGGAGATGTCCTCGGAGGGGACTGGACAGTATTTCGTCCTCCCTCCTCAGCGGCCAGGGGAGTTTCCCCCTCCTGGTCTTCGGCGGCCGAGGCGTTAACCTCGGCCATAACATCGTCACTCCTGCCGCCGGTGTTCAGCTCCAAAGGAGCTGGGCGGGATGACACATCCGCGGCCTCCTTCGTGGCCCCTGGAGGTGTGGGGTGTGACGTAGTCCCACTCTCTGCCAGGTCGGCGGGTGGAGACTCCCCGTCCGATATTTGCTCGGTGGGGAGAACGCGCGGTGGGCTGCAGATTAAAAGGCATTTGTCCATTTAAAAACATTAAAAACTTCACATAAATGACCCAGGGGGTATTCGGATTCGTACCTTTGGGCTGGGGGCTTGACCCTTAGGTTCCTTCGGGGAACCTTCTCAAAGTCCTCGGACTCAGCGTCAGAGTCCGAGCTGTCGTCGGCCAGGATTAACGTCGGCCGACGCGCCCTCTTCGGGGCAGGAGGAGGTAGATCCTCCGCGGCGTCCTGCGACGCCGCCCTTTTTCTTGCAAGGGGGGAATCGCCTCCCCCCCCGTCCTCGTGCTCTTCCTCATGAGTAGAGGAGGCATGGGTTTCCTCGGACATAGTGTCCGGCGGGTCCCTTATGTGGAGACCTTCTCGGTTTTTCTTCTTTTCCTTCTTCTCCAGCGTTGTGTACGGCACAACGACGAGCATCGACGTCAACAGATCCGACCCGGGGCCTTCAGGCTATGGGGCCGGGCAGTCCATTTTGACGGCCTTGCTTAGCCACTTCTGTAAAGATAAGAGGGAGGATGCTTAGCTCTTTGTCGAACAACAGGGCCGATGTATCAAAATAATATCGTACCTGGGTAGGAGGGTTATTGGTGCTTAGGCCCGAGTCCTCCTCCTCGGCTGGCCAACTCTTCTGGGGCTTGAATAATGCCTTCCACAACTTCTGGTGGGTAGTGCGGAAGAATCCCTGCACCGTAGGCTGGTCCTGGAGCTGATAGGCCCCCATTGGGGAGGCCCGGCGCTGGCAGGGAAGAAGATGGCGGTGGAGCATGATCTGGACCACATTGACCAGCTCGACCTTGGCTGCGATTATGGAGGAAATACGCTTCTGCAGCAACTTGACCTCTGTGTCCGACCCCCAGTCGAGGCCCTTCTTGAGCCACGAGGTTAACCTGGCAGGAGGTCCAGATCTGAACTCGGCAGGTGCCACCCAGCCCTCGTCCCTTGGTTCGGTGATGTAGAACCATTCCTTCTACCAGATCTTGATTGTATCGATGAAGGTACCGGCCGGCCACTCGATGCGGGGGAGCTTACTGACTACCGCCCCTCCACAGTCTGCATGCTCGCCCGCGACTATCTTCGGCTTGACATTGAAAACCTTGAGCCACAGGCCGAAGTGCGGCTCGACCCGCAGGAAGGCTTCGCAGATAATGATGAATGCCGAAATATGCATGAAGGAGTTCGGGGGAAGATCGTGGAAATCCAGCCCATAGAAGAACATGAGGCCCCTAACAAAGGGGTGTAGCGGAAAGCCTAGTCCCCGGAGGAAGTGGGGGACGAACACCACCCTCTCACCTGGCTTAGGGGTGGGGACCACTTGGTTCGCCTCCGGAGCACGGTGGAAGACGTTGGCGGGGAGGTAGGCAGCGAGCTTTAACTCCCGGATGTCCTTGTCGGTGACCGTGGAGCCCTCCCACTTGCCCATAGAGCCCGAACCCGCCATGGTTGAGCTCGGAGGAGAGATTGAGGGAAAACTGGATCTGGGATCTTGGAGCTTGGGAAGATTGAGGAAGCGAGGAATGCGAATGGGAAGCGTGAATAGGCCTCGGGGTTTTTTCCCCTTTTATGAGGCATGACGCCGATGAGCCTCCCTCTACTGCGCCACAAGTCTCTCCGCTTCCCGAGATATTCGTGCCGTTATGCACGCGTGAGAAAACCTAGGGCGTTAATCATATCCCGTGTGAAACGGAGCACGATCTGTACATTGATGAGTCGTGCCAATGTAAAAACAGCCTCGAACCGCGAATCAAGTTTCCATAACTGGTTCAGTGGTCGTGATAGGCCGCGACCCTTCGGCAAAAGGGCTGACAGGAAACACTGTTTACACTTTAACGTTTGGCCTTTGGGGCTAAGCGACTCATGGCGTCCGGACGATTGTATGATCAGAAAAATTACGCATCATCGGAAGCCGGACTAGTCTCAGCTGGTCATTAATGGGAAGAAGAACTCACCCCGCAAGCCGAAGACTCCGATCACGTGGAACTGCCGGTGTTGTGACCCTTGGCGTTGGGGGCTAGTTCGGGGGCTACTGAGGGAGTCCTGGACTAAGGGGTCCTCGGGCCGCTGGCCTATCTCCCAATAGGCCGGCTTGGTGGGCCGCTCTCTGACTATCACAGGAAGGGCCGGATATGCCACGACCCCGTGTTCTAGAAGGAAGTCTCGAAGGCGCGTCGTGCACTCCAAGTCAAGATGAGGAAATCAGCATCTCCATCCCCGGCAGGAGACCTATCATGTGTAAACCCTAGGTACCCCCCGGTGTCCATATAAACCGGGGAGGTTTTAGATTGTAGGACAGAGAAACTCATCTAGGGTTTTAGCTATTCGATCTCATGGTAGATCAACTCTGTAACCTTCATACACATCAATATAATCGATCAGGACGTAGGGTTTTACCTCCATAGGAGGGCCCGAAACCTTGGTAAACGTCGTCTCCTTCGTCCCCTGTTACCATTGATCCTAGACTCACAGCTCGAGACCCCCTACCCGAGATCCGCCAGTTTTGACACCGACACCTAGCTTCCCGTACTATGTGATCAAATTCATCCATAAGAACAAGGGTAGCTAACTTCTTAGCTTTGGGATTCTTTATGACGGGTAGCTCACAAAACAATCTTTGCAAGGTAGGATGGGTACGAATAAATCTATTTTCAAGTTTAAGAACTAGCGCTGAAATAGCTTCCGCATAAGTTTTAGTTCTTTTCAGTATAGGAGTGTCATCAAGAGGCAAATTTCCAACGCAATTGAAAAATTCTTGGATAGTTTCTTTTCCTATAAAGTTCCCTTGCCCCAAAACAAAAGTTTTAGCATCCAGATTGCCAGAACGTCCAATTTTAGGAGTCCCGCTATCATCTGTTTCTACCATACCAAAGTCACTCGTGATGAAAAGAAAACAAGAGATCTGACGAGAAAAAGGCAAACGAAAAAGAGGGCGGATAAAACGGCAAATTGGTGAAGTGGGGGAGAGGAAAACGAGAGGTAAATGGCAAATAATGTAATTGCAAGGAGATGATATTTGTGATTAGGAACCTGGTAGATGATGATCGAGTCCCCTCGGCGCCTACGATAGGCACGTAGAAGAGACCGCTTCCTCCCCGACAACGGCACCAGAAATTCCTTTGACGTAGCTTGAGACTGTGTTGGTATTTCCCCGAAGAGGAAGGGATGATGTAGCACAACGACGGTAAGTATTTCCCTCATTTATGAAACCAAGGTTATCGAACCAGTAGGAGGATCACCACCACCCAATAACCAGCACCTGCACACAAACAACAAATACTTGCAACCCGACGCGAAAGAGAGGTTGTCAATCTCTCTACGGTAAAAAGATAGATTAGGTAGTGATAGATAGGAGAGATAGATCTCGCAAGAACACAAAATAGAAAAGGCAAATAAAATATGCAGCAATATGTTTTTGGGTTTTTGGTTTTGTAGATCTGAAAACAGAGATGCAAAAAGATAGATCTGAAAGCAATATGTTGGAAAAGTAGACCCGAGGGCCGTAGGGTTCACTAGTGGCTTCTCTCATGAGTATAGCGCATGGTGGGTGAACAAATTACTGTTGGTCAATTGATAGAAAATCGAATAGTCATGATGATATCCAAGGCGATAATCATTATATAGGCATCACGTCCAAGATAAGTAGACCGACTCCTGCCTGCATCTACCACTATTACTCCACACATCGACCGCTATCCAGCATGCATCTAGTGTATTAAGTTCATGGAAAAACGGAGTAATGTAATAAGAACGATGACATGATGTAGACAAGATCTATTCATGTAGGAATACACCCCATCTTGTTATCCTTAATAGCAACGATACATGCGTGTCTTGCTGCCCCTTCTATCACTGGGAAAGAACACCGCAAGATCGAGCCCATCACAAAGCACCTCTTCCCATGGCAAGAAAAATCGATCTAGTTGGCCTAACTAAACCAACGATTTGAAGAAGAAATACGAGGCTATAAGTAATCATGCATATAAGAGATCAAAGAGGACGCAAATAATATTCATGGATAGAAACTGATCATGAACTCAAAATTCATCGGATCCCAACAAACACACCGCAAAAGTTTACATCAAATAGATCCCCAAGAGAGCATTGTATTTAGAATCATAAGAGAGAGAAAGATGAAGCCATCTAGCTACTGCCTACGGACCCGTAGGTCTATGGTGGACTACTCACGCATCATCGGAGAGGCACCTATGAGGAAGATGAACCCCTCCGTGATGGTGTTTAGATTGGATCTCGAGGTTCTGGAACTTGCGGCGGCTGGAATTGTGTTTCGTCGACTCCCCTAGGGTTTTTGGAATATTTGGGAATTTATAGGCATCAGAGGTGGTGGAGAGGGGCCCCATGGAGGGCACAACTCATCAGGGCGCGTCGGGGGCCCCCTGGCACGCTCTGGTGGGTTGTGGTCACCACGGCCCACCTCTCTGGCACTTCTTTGGCCCACCGGGTGTCTTCTGAGCCAAAACAAATCTCCAAAAAGTTTCCTCGCGATTGGACTCCATTTGGTATTGATATTCTGCGAAGTAAAAAACAAGCAAAAACAGCAACTGGCACTTTGGCACTATGTCAATAGGTTAGTCCCAAAAAATTATATAAAGTTGTTATAAAATGATTGTAAAACATCCAAGAATGATAATATAACAGCATGGAAGAAGCAAAAATTATAGATACGTTGGATATGTATCACACATCAAGGGGGAGCTTTACTCTAAGACTTGAGTTAAAGCATCTCTTAAAGATGTGAACACATTAAATGCTTTATGTAAAAGTGGTAACCCCACTTGTGCTTAAACGATGAGTATGACCTATGATCAAGTATTCTTACTTGGCTCCTAAGTCAATATACTCATATATAGATGACTCCGTCATCACCCAAGTGCTTGGTAGATACTAGAGTGGTTTTGCGTTTTTGCCATATTTCATTTGACATCTTATTGCGTGAGCATGTTGGTCTGCATGTCTTTACTCATTCGAGGATATCCAATTGTTGTTATATGGGTTTCATTTTTATTTGGCCAATTGGATATACAAGAATACCTAGGACCCCTCTCTAGCTATCTATGCTTCCTCGTCTCAAATTCCATTCATGCTACCTCACAAAATTTGAACAAGCACTTCTCGAACCCTCTGTGTGAGGAGCACTCGGAGTTTCGTTTCGTCAAGAGCTGACCACCAAAACCTCTCAAGTGCAACTCGGTGCAACCAATCAAAACGTCTCGGTTTCACCGAATGCTCAGAGTTGATCTGTTTTTCCACCTCGGTCACACCGATACCATAATCTCAGCTTCACCGAGTTTCCCTGTCAACTGACAGTAGTGGAAATCGGTGGCACCGAAATTTTAGTATCGGCGTCACTGACAGTAAAGGGTACTTAATCCCGGCGGACCCGATGTTTTGAAATTCATCTTCGAATGCTCGAGTCTCCAACCCTAAGCTGCCGCTCGCGGACCCCTTGGTCGTCGCCCTTGTCTCCCCGAGCTCCCTCGCCGTTGGGATCTTCGTCGTCGACGGAATCTTCACCGCCGTCGCCGTCGTAGCGGAATCCTCGTCGAGTTAGGGTGAGATTCTGATCCCCTCTTGTGCTCCACCGTCTAATTCTTGCGCATTAGAATAGGAGAACGAATTTTTTTAGGGTTAAGTTTCTGCCAAGTGTGTCTCGGTGGCACCGAGTTGGAAATACCGGTCGTACCGATATTTGGTTTAGGGCAACCAAGAACACTCTCGGTGAAACCGAGTACCTCTTTTCGGTCCCATCGAGAAGGGTTGCCAAGTTTCTGTTACATGAGAGTGTCATTCTCGGTGGCTCTGAATTTTCTAACTCGGTGGTACCGAAACCCACTTAGCAGAAATTCAAAACTAAAAATTTGAGTTCAAATTTGAGAAAATCTTCTGTATTTTGTGATGCTCTACCTATCTGCTCTTCTATACTCTATTCACAGGGTCAGCATGTCAGGATCAGATGACAGTCAGAACAACTTCAAAGAGAGAGATGTGGACATGAGTTCAGGCACTAGCCCTGAAGCTAGTTCATCTTCTTATGATGATGTGCCTAGCTCACATGATTTGCCCAAGGCTTCCACCAGGGCAAGGAACAAGTTGAACTCAGATGAGGAAGATGTTGATTTTGTGCCGGAAGAAGTATTAGCCAAGAAGCAGAAAGAGAAAGCTGCCAAGAGCACAACTGCAGAGGCTACTTGTCAGGACCGGTTTTCCAGGATATTAATTTCCCAGTAAATGGCCCTTGTGCTCACCAGCCCCAGGATTACTGTTAGCTGATGAGACACAATCTTGATACAGAAATTCCAAGCAAAATACAAAATATGCAGTACAAGACCATTCTGGTCTATGAGTACAACAAAAGGTTTCTAGTGGTTGATGGCGGAAGTGGTTTGCAGATCATCAGTGTCTATGGGACTCCATTTCCCACAGGAACAGCTGACCTGGATAACTCCTATCTTCGCGAGGCTGCTATCATCGTTGCCTAGGTTCTGGGCTGTCGTCGTTGCGCTCCTCCCCAGTCAAGAAATCTGGCCAAGACAATAGCCAGGGACAAGCCAGTGAGTACTTTGAATGTACTCGCAAACATTATGAACATAAGTATAATATAGCAGATGATAATCATGCACTGAAATATTCCATGATCACTTAGTTAGTCACGAAATAAAATCCGTGACGCACGCAAGCATGTTATTCACATTAAACATGAATAAGCAATCAGAGAATAAAAATAAAATAAACCGATCGGGTGTCTGAAGCGACGCCTCGAAAGGAGAATAATATAAGGCATGCCACAGTCGGGCGTCTGAGCGACACCACATAAAGGGCTTATAAGGAAAATAAATAGCAAGCATGCCACAGTCGGGCGTCTGAGCGACACCACATAAAGGGCTTATAAGGAAAATAAATAACAAGCATGCCACAGTCGGGCGTCTGAGCGACACCACATAAAGGGCTTATAAGGAAAATAAATAACAAGCATGCCACAGTCGGGCGTCTGAGCGACACCACATAAAGGGCTTATATAAGAATAATCACAACGAGTTTCCAGGAGGTAGAACCATCCCAAGGATACTCAATAATACAAATAAAAAAAATGGTTAGTCCACAATAATAATAGTCATAATCATCATTTGTCACACGTCATGATCAATGTTCCGGTTTAGAAGTTTTTCCTCCGAAGACCGACACTAAGACCGACACTTGACCCATCCCAGACTGTAGTCCTTAACCGCGGACACGGCTATTCGAATAGATATAAACTCTGCAGAGGGTGTACTCTTTACCCACATGTAACGGATTCCTTTAGTCCACCGGGACTAATTCCGATTACAGTCTTTGAATTGAAAACACACCTGACCTGCACACACCAGCTTCACTTACCGGAGTCTGGAATCACCCACGACACCTGTTAAGCAAAACTCTAAGTGGGGAGGCTACAACCTCGACTAGCATGGGATCACAAAATTTATACCGCGCGCAAACTAGGGGAGCTACCCCTTCGGCTCCAACCGAACACCCATGCCTCCGGACCAAGTGACATGCCTACCAGGGGCCACTGGTATCTTTCACTATGGCCTCTCTGTACGGTGTGTGCCAAGAAAGGGGTTGACAACTTACTGGACTGTACCCTACCTGCGGCAGGGACAAGTGGTAGTACGGAACAAGTATGGGGGTTACTGGAACAAGACTCGATCTACGGTCGACTCAGGAGGTTTATGTGTTTCCTGCATGATTAGCATAACAAATATATTTCACTCCAACAGACAGAATTACCACTCATCCTACCTCACCATGCCTTACTGATCATTCTCGTTTTCAACGAAATATCAGTATCACGCTCCTGTCTACCCGGGACAGAGACTTCTTCGGATTCCTTCCGGTAGGCATGAAAGGCATACGAGGGTGAATACTGTCATAAGCATTTAGATTCCAACAGCAAGGAATTTCTATCATGCACTCAAGAGCATAATCACAACGTCACATAAAATAATGCATGCTTCAGGTTAACTTGGTGTTGTAGTCACATTAAACATTACCCAACAAATATTATACCAGGGTTCAGAATGCTTGCCTTCAAGTTGTGGAGAGGTAGAGTGCATCTTAAAACTTTCGAAAGTTTTCTCCTCTCTTTAATTCCTATTTTGAGAAATATTCAAATTAACACATAAATTGAAAACAGTACAAAAAGTTGTCTCGGAAAATTTTCAAATAAATATGAAAATAAACTAGATGAAATTTGAGAGAGGTAGGAAAAAGAATCAAATCAATCGGAGTTTTATTTTAAAAGATAAAGCCAGTCAAAGTCTGGTCAAAATTCTGTTTTTAATTAAAACAGAAAAAAGGAAAACGGCTCGAGGGGGAATACGCTTTCCAGAACAGAAAACGTATCCCAAAGAAATACGCTTGCGCGAGGAGAAAATGGTTCAGAGATAAAATACGCTAGCGAGAAGGGGAGACGTACTTCTGCGATTACGCTTTCACTTAAGCCAGCGCGGGCCGTCACTGGGTCACTGACAGTGGGTCCATCGGGCCCACTGGTCAGGTTTGACCAGTCGCCCGCGCCTCCTTCCTCCTGTGGCAGAGACGGGGCGCGTCTCCGGCGATCGTCACCGGCGAACGGCGGCTCCCCACGGGGTTCCGAGGGCGGGGATGGATCAGAGGCTCTAGGGCGATCCTCCCGGTGGTCGAGAGAGTCGCGGGGGCGAAGGGGGTCGCCGGCGGCGAGCTCTGCAGCGGACAGCATCCTCGGGAACAAAATGGGTCTTGGCCTACGGTGGCTCCCAGTCGAAGCTGAGAGGTGGGGTGGCTCCGTGGGGTTGAGGGGAGGCTAACGGTGGCAAAGGGGTCACGAGGGAGGCCCTGGTCATGGTGAATTTGACCGGGGAGTTGCGGCGGCCGAAGCTACCGGAGACGAAGAGGACGACCTCTTGGTCTCAAATGGCTCCTCCGGTGGGTTCCTGCGGTTCACTGGAGAGCTCCTGCTCTAGTTGGAGGCTCGGGATGCTCTATTTATAGCACGGCTAGGTCGGTTCCGCTGCGGCAGAGGATAAGCTCGGTGGCCGACCGCCTCTGTGGCTGCAGGGCGACGTGGCGATGGCCGGAGCTAGCGGACGCGCTCGAGGATGAGAACGGCCTATTCCAGAGGGCAGCTGGCGAGCAGTTGTGGCTTGGGTGGTGCCGTCCGCGGCAAGATCTGGCGGCGGCAGTGGCTGCTTGCGGGGGCGGCGACGAGCTGCAGAGGGGAAAGGCTGGTTGGGTCTTGGCGCGTCGCGGCAAAACCAGGAGCCAGGGGAGATGAATTGGAACTAGCGGGGGAGGCGGCACTGGTCGCGGCGGCTCGGGCGCGCTCGTGCAAAACGTGCGCTCTGGATGGGCCCAGAGCACGCACGCAAGGTGCTCGATGATATGCCAGTGCTTGCTAGGAGTCTTGGGTGATGCTGCAAATTAACAGGACGGTTAGGGTGCAAGTAATAAGCCTAATGGACATGGTTGTAGGGTCAGGGGATCAAGTGCACAAAGTAATCACAGAACTATGTCAAAATTGGCCAGACACACAAGGTGTTCGGTGAAATGCCATGGCTACCAAGAGCATCTTGCTGGCCACCAAAATCCCCAGATTTAAGTCTCTTTGGATGCTAAGCATGATGGCATGGTTGGTTTGAGAACAACATAAAATTGTTAAAGCAAGTTTTGCAAAACTACCGTTCTGTACAGAAACTGTTGGCTAAGATTGCATGAGTCAAAAGTATTCCAATGGGTCCAATTTCCTGGACTTAAGGGTTTGATAGGGTGGACTATAAGCAGGAAAAATCCCAAGGGAAATAGGGCAAGATAAAATGGGGTTGCAGTACAAACTACTCGCCACTGGATTGTTTGCTCAATTTTTCAAAGAACCCAAATGGATTTTTACATAAATCTGAGTTATATACCTCTACTAACATCCCCAAATTTTTATGGAATTTTTAAAGAAATATTTAAATAGGTTGCAGTGCAAACTACAAACTGAACCAGATTTGAAAGCTTGAAGTGGAGCTCAAAATTTACAAATGGCCAAGCTGGGTTTTTGCATAAAAGTGATCCAGGGACATCACAAGACTTCTACAAATTTTTGTGGAATTTATAAATGGAGTTATAAAATAGTTGCAGTGCAAAAGAGGCTCTAAAAAAAGGTAAAATGCTATCATCTGTTTCTACCATACCAAAGTCACTCGTGATGAAAAGAAAACAAGAGATCTGACGAGAAAAAGGCAAACGAAAAAGAGGGCGGATAAAACGGCAAATTGGTGAAGTGGGGGAGAGGAAAACGAGAGGTAAATGGCAAATAATGTAATTGCAAGGAGATGATATTTGTGATTAGGAACCTGGTAGATGATGATCGAGTCCCCTCGGCGCCTACGATAGGCACGTAGAAGAGACCGCTTCCTCCCCGACAACGGCACCAGAAATTCCTTTGACGTAGCTTGAGACTGTGTTGGTATTTCCCCGAAGAGGAAGGGATGATGTAGCACAACGATGGTAAGTATTTCCCTCATTTATGAAACCAAGGTTATCGAACCAGTAGGAGGATCACCACCACCCAATAACCAGCACCTGCACACAAACAACAAATACTTGCAACCCGACGCGAAAGAGAGGTTGTCAATCTCTCTACGGTAAAAAGATAGATTAGGTAGTGATAGATAGGAGAGATAGATCTCGCAAGAACACAAAATAGAAAAGGCAAATAAAATATGCAGCAATATGTTTTTGGGTTTTTGGTTTTGTAGATCTGAAAACAGAGATGCAAAAAGATAGATCTGAAAGCAATATGTTGGAAAAGTAGACCCGAGGGCCGTAGGGTTCACTAGTGGCTTCTCTCATGAGTATAGCGCATGGTGGGTGAACAAATTACTGTTGGTCAATTGATAGAAAATCGAATAGTCATGATGATATCCAAGGCGATAATCATTATATAGGCATCACGTCCAAGATAAGTAGACCGACTCCTGCCTGCATCTACCACTATTACTCCACACATCGACCGCTATCCAGCATGCATCTAGTGTATTAAGTTCATGGAAAAACGGAGTAATGTAATAAGAACGATGACATGATGTAGACAAGATCTATTCATGTAGGAATACACCCCATCTTGTTATCCTTAATAGCAACGATACATGCGTGTCTTGCTGCCCCTTCTATCACTGGGAAAGAACACCGCAAGATCGAGCCCATCACAAAGCACCTCTTCCCATGGCAAGAAAAATCGATCTAGTTGGCCTAACTAAACCAACGATTTGAAGAAGAAATACGAGGCTATAAGTAATCATGCATATAAGAGATCAAAGAAGACGCAAATAATATTCATGGATAGAAACTGATCATGAACTCAAAATTCATCGGATCCCAACAAACACACCGCAAAAGTTTACATCAAATAGATCCCCAAGAGAGCATTGTATTTAGAATCATAAGAGAGAGAAAGATGAAGCCATCTAGCTACTGCCTACGGACCCGTAGGTCTATGGTGGACTACTCACGCATCATCGGAGAGGCACCTATGAGGAAGATGAACCCCTCCGTGATGGTGTTTAGATTGGATCTCGAGGTTCTGGAACTTGCGGCGGCTGGAATTGTGTTTCGTCGACTCCCCTAGGGTTTTTGGAATATTTGGGAATTTATAGGCATCAGAGGTGGTGGAGAGGGGCCCCATGGAGGGCACAACTCATCAGGGCGCGTCGGGGGCCCCCTGGCACGCTCTGGTGGGTTGTGGTCACCACGGCCCACCTCTCTGGCACTTCTTTGGCCCACCGGGTGTCTTCTGAGCCAAAACAAATCTCCAAAAAGTTTCCTCGCGATTGGACTCCATTTGGTATTGATATTCTGCGAAGTAAAAAACAAGCAAAAACAGCAACTGGCACTTTGGCACTATGTCAATAGGTTAGTCCCAAAAAATTATATAAAGTTGTTATAAAATGATTGTAAAACATCCAAGAATGATAATATAACAGCATGGAAGAAGCAAAAATTATAGATACGTTGGATATGTATCACACATCAAGGGGGAGCTTTACTCTAAGACTTGAGTTAAAGCATCTCTTAAAGATGTGAACACATTAAATGCTTTATGTAAAAGTGGTAACCCCACTTGTGCTTAAACGATGAGTATGACCTATGATCAAGTATTCTTACTTGGCTCCTAAGTCAATATACTCATATATAGATGACTCCGTCATCACCCAAGTGCTTGGTAGATACTAGAGTGGTTTTGCGTTTTTGCCATATTTCATTTGACATCTTATTGCGTGAGCATGTTGGTCTGCATGTCTTTACTCATTCGAGGATATCCAATTGTTGTTATATGGGTTTCATTTTTATTTGGCCAATTGGATATACAAGAATACCTAGGACCCCTCTCTAGCTATCTATGCTTCCTCGTCTCAAATTCCATTCATGCTACCTCACAAAATTTGAACAAGCACTTCTCGAACCCTCTGTGTGAGGAGCACTCGGAGTTTCGTTTCGTCAAGAGCTGACCACCAAAACCTCTCAAGTGCAACTCGGTGCAACCAATCAAAACGTCTCGGTTTCACCGAATGCTCAGAGTTGATCTGTTTTTCCACCTCGGTCACACCGATACCATAATCTCAGCTTCACCGAGTTTCCCTGTCAACTGACAGTAGTGGAAATCGGTGGCACCGAAATTTTAGTATCGGCGTCACTGACAGTAAAGGGTACTTAATCCCGGCGGACCCGATGTTTTGAAATTCATCTTCGAATGCTCGAGTCTCCAACCCTAAGCTGCCGCTCGCGGACCCCTTGGTCGTCGCCCTTGTCTCCCCGAGCTCCCTCGCCGTTGGGATCTTCGTCGTCGACGGAATCTTCACCGCCGTCGCCGTCGTAGCGGAATCCTCGTCGAGTTAGGGTGAGATTCTGATCCCCTCTTGTGCTCCACCGTCTAATTCTTGCGCATTAGAATAGGAGAACGAATTTTTTTAGGGTTAAGTTTCTGCCAAGTGTGTCTCGGTGGCACCGAGTTGGAAATACCGGTCGTACCGATATTTGGTTTAGGGCAACCAAGAACACTCTCGGTGAAACCGAGTACCTCTTTTCGGTCCCATCGAGAAGGGTTGCCAAGTTTCTGTTACATGAGAGTGTCATTCTCGGTGGCTCTGAATTTTCTAACTCGGTGGTACCGAAACCCACTTAGCAGAAATTCAAAACTAAAAATTTGAGTTCAAATTTGAGAAAATCTTCTGTATTTTGTGATGCTCTACCTATCTGCTCTTCTATACTCTATTCACAGGGTCAGCATGTCAGGATCAGATGACAGTCAGAACAACTTCAAAGAGAGAGATGTGGACATGAGTTCAGGCACTAGCCCTGAAGCTAGTTCATCTTCTTATGATGATGTGCCTAGCTCACATGATTTGCCCAAGGCTTCCACCAGGGCAAGGAACAAGTTGAACTCAGATGAGGAAGATGTTGATTTTGTGCCGGAAGAAGTATTAGCCAAGAAGCAGAAAGAGAAAGCTGCCAAGAGCACAACTGCAGAGGCTACTTGTCAGGACCGGTTTTCCAGGATATTAATTTCCCAGTAAATGGCCCTTGTGCTCACCAGCCCCAGGATTACTGTTAGCTGATGAGACACAATCTTGATACAGAAATTCCAAGCAAAATACAAAATATGCAGTACAAGACCATTCTGGTCTATGAGTACAACAAAAGGTTTCTAGTGGTTGATGGCGGAAGTGGTTTGCAGATCATCAGTGTCTATGGGACTCCATTTCCCACAGGAACAGCTGACCTGGATAACTCCTATCTTCGCGAGGCTGCTATCATCGTTGCCTAGGTTCTGGGCTGTCGTCGTTGCGCTCCTCCCCAGTCAAGAAATCTGGCCAAGACAATAGCCAGGGACAAGCCAGTGAGTACTTTGAATGTACTCGCAAACATTATGAACATAAGTATAATATAGCAGATGATAATCATGCACTGAAATATTCCATGATCACTTAGTTAGTCACGAAATAAAATCCGTGACGCACGCAAGCATGTTATTCACATTAAACATGAATAAGCAATCAGAGAATAAAAATAAAATAAACCGATCGGGTGTCTGAAGCGACGCCTCGAAAG
The DNA here is from genome assembly GCA_039707655.1 of Elymus sibiricus. Taxonomy (NCBI): domain Eukaryota; kingdom Viridiplantae; phylum Streptophyta; class Magnoliopsida; order Poales; family Poaceae; genus Elymus; species Elymus sibiricus. Next base: position 192,889,309 of record CM077663.1, on the reverse strand, counting down.
GAGAATAATATAAGGCATGCCACAGTCGGGCGTCTGAGCGACACCACATAAAGGGCTTATAAGGAAAATAAATAGCAAGCATGCCACAGTCGGGCGTCTGAGCGACACCACATAAAGGGCTTATAAGGAAAATAAATAACAAGCATGCCACAGTCGGGCGTCTGAGCGACACCACATAAAGGGCTTATAAGGAAAATAAATAACAAGCATGCCACAGTCGGGCGTCTGAGCGACACCACATAAAGGGCTTATATAAGAATAATCACAACGAGTTTCCAGGAGGTAGAACCATCCCAAGGATACTCAATAATACAAATAAAAAAAATGGTTAGTCCACAATAATAATAGTCATAATCATCATTTGTCACACGTCATGATCAATGTTCCGGTTTAGAAGTTTTTCCTCCGAAGACCGACACTAAGACCGACACTTGACCCATCCCAGACTGTAGTCCTTAACCGCGGACACGGCTATTCGAATAGATATAAACTCTGCAGAGGGTGTACTCTTTACCCACATGTAACGGATTCCTTTAGTCCACCGGGACTAATTCCGATTACAGTCTTTGAATTGAAAACACACCTGACCTGCACACACCAGCTTCACTTACCGGAGTCTGGAATCACCCACGACACCTGTTAAGCAAAACTCTAAGTGGGGAGGCTACAACCTCGACTAGCATGGGATCACAAAATTTATACCGCGCGCAAACTAAGGGAGCTACCCCTTCGGCTCCAACCGAACACCCATGCCTCCGGACCAAGTGACATGCCTACCAGGGGCCACTGGTATCTTTCACTATGGCCTCTCTGTACGGTGTGTGCCAAGAAAGGGGTTGACAACTTACTGGACTGTACCCTACCTGCGGCAGGGACAAGTGGTAGTACGGAACAAGTATGGGGGTTACTGGAACAAGACTCGATCTACGGTCGACTCAGGAGGTTTATGTGTTTCCTGCATGATTAGCATAACAAATATATTTCACTCCAACAGACAGAATTACCACTCATCCTACCTCACCATGCCTTACTGATCATTCTCGTTTTCAACGAAATATCAGTATCACGCTCCTGTCTACCCGGGACAGAGACTTCTTCGGATTCCTTCCGGTAGGCATGAAAGGCATACGAGGGTGAATACTGTCATAAGCATTTAGATTCCAACAGCAAGGAATTTCTATCATGCACTCAAGAGCATAATCACAACGTCACATAAAATAATGCATGCTTCAGGTTAACTTGGTGTTGTAGTCACATTAAACATTACCCAACAAATATTATACCAGGGTTCAGAATGCTTGCCTTCAAGTTGTGGAGAGGTAGAGTGCATCTTAAAACTTTCGAAAGTTTTCTCCTCTCTTTAATTCCTATTTTGAGAAATATTCAAATTAACACATAAATTGAAAACAGTACAAAAAGTTGTCTCGGAAAATTTTCAAATAAATATGAAAATAAACTAGATGAAATTTGAGAGAGGTAGGAAAAAGAATCAAATCAATCGGAGTTTTATTTTAAAAGATAAAGCCAGTCAAAGTCTGGTCAAAATTCTGTTTTTAATTAAAACAGAAAAAAGGAAAACGGCTCGAGGGGGAATACGCTTTCCAGAACAGAAAACGTATCCCAAAGAAATACGCTTGCGCGAGGAGAAAATGGTTCAGAGATAAAATACGCTAGCGAGAAGGGGAGACGTACTTCTGCGATTACGCTTTCACTTAAGCCAGCGCGGGCCGTCACTGGGTCACTGACAGTGGGTCCATCGGGCCCACTGGTCAGGTTTGACCAGTCGCCCGCGCCTCCTTCCTCCTGTGGCAGAGACGGGGCGCGTCTCCGGCGATCGTCACCGGCGAACGGCGGCTCCCCACGGGGTTCCGAGGGCGGGGATGGATCAGAGGCTCTAGGGCGATCCTCCCGGTGGTCGAGAGAGTCGCGGGGGCGAAGGGGGTCGCCGGCGGCGAGCTCTGCAGCGGACAGCATCCTCGGGAACAAAATGGGTCTTGGCCTACGGTGGCTCCCAGTCGAAGCTGAGAGGTGGGGTGGCTCCGTGGGGTTGAGGGGAGGCTAACGGTGGCAAAGGGGTCACGAGGGAGGCCCTGGTCATGGTGAATTTGACCGGGGAGTTGCGGCGGCCGAAGCTACCGGAGACGAAGAGGACGACCTCTTGGTCTCAAATGGCTCCTCCGGTGGGTTCCTGCGGTTCACTGGAGAGCTCCTGCTCTAGTTGGAGGCTCGGGATGCTCTATTTATAGCACGGCTAGGTCGGTTCCGCTGCGGCAGAGGATAAGCTCGGTGGCCGACCGCCTCTGTGGCTGCAGGGCGACGTGGCGATGGCCGGAGCTAGCGGACGCGCTCGAGGATGAGAACGGCCTATTCCAGAGGGCAGCTGGCGAGCAGTTGTGGCTTGGGTGGTGCCGTCCGCGGCAAGATCTGGCGGCGGCAGTGGCTGCTTGCGGGGGCGGCGACGAGCTGCAGAGGGGAAAGGCTGGTTGGGTCTTGGCGCGTCGCGGCAAAACCAGGAGCCAGGGGAGATGAATTGGAACTAGCGGGGGAGGCGGCACTGGTCGCGGCGGCTCGGGCGCGCTCGTGCAAAACGTGCGCTCTGGATGGGCCCAGAGCACGCACGCAAGGTGCTCGATGATATGCCAGTGCTTGCTAGGAGTCTTGGGTGATGCTGCAAATTAACAGGACGGTTAGGGTGCAAGTAATAAGCCTAATGGACATGGTTGTAGGGTCAGGGGATCAAGTGCACAAAGTAATCACAGAACTATGTCAAAATTGGCCAGACACACAAGGTGTTCGGTGAAATGCCATGGCTACCAAGAGCATCTTGCTGGCCACCAAAATCCCCAGATTTAAGTCTCTTTGGATGCTAAGCATGATGGCATGGTTGGTTTGAGAACAACATAAAATTGTTAAAGCAAGTTTTGCAAAACTACCGTTCTGTACAGAAACTGTTGGCTAAGATTGCATGAGTCAAAAGTATTCCAATGGGTCCAATTTCCTGGACTTAAGGGTTTGATAGGGTGGACTATAAGCAGGAAAAATCCCAAGGGAAATAGGGCAAGATAAAATGGGGTTGCAGTACAAACTACTCGCCACTGGATTGTTTGCTCAATTTTTCAAAGAACCCAAATGGATTTTTACATAAATCTGAGTTATATACCTCTACTAACATCCCCAAATTTTTATGGAATTTTTAAAGAAATATTTAAATAGGTTGCAGTGCAAACTACAAACTGAACCAGATTTGAAAGCTTGAAGTGGAGCTCAAAATTTACAAATGGCCAAGCTGGGTTTTTGCATAAAAGTGATCCAGGGACATCACAAGACTTCTACAAATTTTTGTGGAATTTATAAATGGAGTTATAAAATAGTTGCAGTGCAAAAGAGGCTCTAAAAAAAGGTAAAATGCTATTTAATGAATTAAATCTTGACAAATTTTATTATAAAAATTGTTCTACTGACTTTAATAAGTGTGATAAAATTATTAAATAAAACACTCAAGCCACACAACAATATTCAAAAGTTTTCAGATAGGATAGAAGAATTTTTGAAATTCAGACAAAAGGAGTGGCTCTAAGATCACAAGAAAATACAGAAAGAATTTTTTTTTAAGTTCCTGGCAAAATTTTAATTAACAAAACCTGGTTAAAATTTTGGGGTGTTACACTACTTCTACAAAGAGAGCCGTCAAAAAGGAATATGCTAGCACTGATGCTTGGAGGGCACCTGAAAGTGCCAAGCCTAACACATCTATTTCTATTGAGCCATCAAAGAGTTCTATGCCTAAGAAGGCAGGTGACAAGAAGAGAGACAGAAAGAGGATTGTCAGGGTCATTGGCAGACCCACCTCCATGTATGAGGATCCAGCTGATGCTGAAGAAGAAGAGGAGGAAGAAGAACTAGCTGGCAAAGCCCCTCCAGCTAAGAAGAAGAAATTGATGGCAGATGTTATGCCCAAGGATGCTCCAGCTAAGAGCACCAAGTCTGCTCCCAAGAACACTGCTGCAGCCTCCAAGTCAAAGAAGTCTAATAGAGACATTCCAAGTGCTGCTAAGAACAAGAAGTCCACCATGATAGAAGAAGAGGAGGACATGTCTGTTTTGAGAAAGCTGAGGCCCCACTTGCCTATTCATGATGATGCTCATCCTATAGCTGAAGACATGAAGAAGAGGAAAGACTCAGGGCTGAGGAAGTAGAGAGCCGTTGATCCCTATGCCTCTAGGAGAAGGACTGCTGTGGATGCCAGATTTCACACCAAGGAACAACAGGACTTTTATGAGACTGTCCTATTGGACAAGAGCCAGCTGTTAGTGACATGAGATATGTCGACTGGGACTACATCAAGGACAATGAAGATTTATTTCCCAGTGTTAGAGACAACTTCCAGTGCATTGATCTTGCAAACTTTGTTGGCAGAGAGTTTTCAGCTTGGAATGATGAGATGATCATGCAGTTCTATTCCACTGCACAATTTTATCCGGATGGCAGGATTGTTTGGATGACTGAAGGAGTGAGGTACCAATCAACTGTTGATGAGTGGGCAACCATCTTAGGAGCTCCACAGGTACAAGAAGGTGACTTGGATGTATATGCTGAATCCAAGATGAGTCACAACCCCATGGCAAATATGTACAAGGAAATCCCTGCTTCACATGTGCATTCACATAAGTTTGGGTCTGTCTATTTCCTGCAAGCAGGACTACCCACCACTAACACCATTTTGGGGCATACCTTGATGCGCAAATCTGGAGATGATAAGATGATAAGGGGGTACTCCATCAACATGCTGCATCACATAGACTCCCACAGCAGGATAAGAGTGATGGACTTGATTGTAGAGACAGTGAAGAGGATAGCTGCAGACCAGAAGAGATCTTGTGGATGTGCACCATACATTCAGATGCTCATTAACTCTAAGTTAGAGAAGAATGTGTATGCACTTGATCGTCCCCATTTTCCACTCCAGCCAGAGTTAGAGGATAATGTCGTGGTGATGGATCCTAGTCATCCCACTTCATCTACTGCACAGGCAGAGGCTGAAGCAGCTAGAGCCACTAGTGCTCAGGCTCCTAGAACAAGGAATGAGCAAATGGATCTTCTCATTAGCACCATTCAGAGCATGTAGAAGGACATCAAGACCATTTAGCTCAATCAGGATAGTCTTGTGAGGATTGTGGAGGATAAGTTTTACATGCTGAAAAACAAAGTGGATGGGCTGACTAAAACTATGGATGAACTTAAGAAGGAAGTGGATGAAACTCCCATTCCCCACTCTTCAGATTCTGATGATGATGACAGTCCACCTCCCAGGACCAGCACTCAATTCAAGACTCAAGCCAGAACTCCTATAGTGTTTGCTCTAGAGTTGAGGCCATCGTCTTCAGCACCTGCCACAGCTCCATTAGTTCCATCAGCTCCAGTGTCTAATCCACCACCTCAGAGGACTTCAGCTGAAGACTTCACGGATGCTCTTCTCTCGACTCCATCAACAGCCACCGGAGACCATGCCCAGAGCAACGAGTAGCTCTATGGCTTTGAACTTTTTGGTAACTTGTTGCCAAAGGGGGAGAGGTCATAGATCATAGGGCTTCGAGAGAGAGAGAGAGTGTTGTTTTTTTATCCCTCTCTGTTTTTTAAAATCATTTGGTTTATCATTTTCGTGTTGCAACCTTTTGTTGGTGTTTGATCATACACTCTTGTGTGATGCTACTGTTGCTTATCTTTGAAATGTTCATATGATGATCATTCACTTGTTTGGTGTGATGTGCTCATTTAATTCACTCTTATTAATTTTGGCGCACCACCAAGTTGTATGTGACATGGAAGAGTGACCCAGGATCCTAATCGATTGTGCATTTGCATTCAAACGCAAATTTAAAATAATGCACAAATTTAGGGGGAGCTCTAGCTTATCACATACTTCTCAAAGCGACGATGCTATTCATTGATTAAATCTCTCATCGAAGCTTTGATCTATATGTTGTCATCAATTACCAAAAAGGGGGAGATTGAAAGCACAACCTCTCCCAAGGTGGTTTTGGTGATTAATAACAACATATATTTCATTGGACTAATGTTTCCACTAAGTATATTTCAGGAAAAAGTTCAATGTTTGTTTGGCAAAGGATTGTGAGGAGACCCCAAGATGCCAGGAATATGATTGGCTAAGCTACGAGCATGAAGACTCCACATTTTACTTTGTGAGAAATCACTTTGAGTCCATAGAAAAGCCAATACTATTAAAAGGGGGTGAGGTAATAAGGGTGAATGAAATTCTCAAAGTGATCAAGTGTTAGTCACCAAAAACACCCACAAGCTCTCTCACAAATTTTCTGTCATAGAGCCTACCACTCAAAATCGGTGTCACCAACATTTCCACATCGGCTACACCGGGTCAAAAGCCCAGACAGAAACCCTAGCCAAGACCCACAACTCGGTACTACCAACGTTCCCTTCGGTGCCACCGAGAACAGTGACCAACTTCCGGGTTAGCCATTTTCATGATTCGGTCTCACCGAGTTTTGCAAATCGGTCTCACCAAGAAGTTGGGCCAACTCTCTGTTAACCCATTTCTCCAAATCGGTCCCACCGAGTTTGAGAAATCGGTCTCACCGAGATTTGGTAACTGCTTAGGTCACCCATATCGGTACCACCAAGTATTCCATATCGGTCTCACCGAAAAGCCTAAAGTTGCCACATTTTGAACGAGTCCGTGCCACCGATTTTTACTTCGGTTCCATCTCTCCTCCGAAGGTTGCTCCCCTGACGGTCCTGAGGGCTTTGTCCTCCGCGATTCATCCGGAGATAAAGGCCCTCTCCGCTTCCCTGGTCGGCGCGGTCAAGTTGTCCTCCGGTTTGATGGCTCTCTCCTCCATGGCGGAGATCCACTCCATCTCGCTCTCTAGGGCGGGCAGCTCCCAATCAGATTTAACACCGAAGGCGTCGCATTCCGGCATCCATTGGAGAATCTGATTCCTGGCGGAATTGTGGTGCAGCGCGATGACTTTCTCCGGCAGACGGTGTGTCCCGAAACGGCCAAACAACTGATCACACAGCCAGCCATGGCAGTAGGCTGTCAAGTTGTTGGCGGGACTAGGAAACAAGCGCATCCAGTCGGCAGGGCCATTGAACTCCCAAGCGAACCGGTCCCTCTTCTGCAGAGGAGCAATGCGGCGGCGGAGGAAGTCTGCCCCCACCTGCTCAATTGTTAGCCCGGCAGCCCTGAGACGGATGATCCTGTTCAGCGCCAAGCGGAGTTTGCTGTCAGTTGGGCCAAGCTTTCCCCAGTCACTGCCACGCGTAACACATTCAGTCCGCGCCCGGCAAAACTCAGGGGCCTTGTCGTCCTTAATCCAGCACCAATCGCCCCTCCATTCCTCCCACTTCCCGCACAGCTGCCCGGAAAGGTACTCCTTCTTGTCCCGTGGGATCCATCTTATATTTACGGAGCGGTGGGACTTGTCCTCAATCCGAGGAAGGAAGAAGTGCTTGAACATGTCCACATTGGGGGCAACTCCAACAAAGTTCTCGCACAGATGGGCAAATATCGCCATGCAAGACATCGCATTGGGCGTGAAATCCAGAAGGTGGAATCCATATGTCGCCATCATGGCATAGAAGAAATCAGAAAAGGGAGGGGCAAGACCATAGAAAAAGTATGCACAGAAGAAGTGATACGAATCTGAGGGCTTCTTCTCCTTGGGGCTGTCCGGCAAAACTTGAGGCGCTCCGTGCCCCTTTGTCGTCCACCCCCACATATAGGCGTACCTCTCGATCACAGTGTTGCCATCCAGGCTCGACGGAGAGATAACCACATCTCCTTGTCGCCGCCTCTCGAGCTCTTCCGCTTTATTCTTCCACTCCTCAAGCGCCAGGTCCGTGGATGTAGCCGCCTACTTCCCCTTGTTGCCAGCCTTTTTCTGCCCCATCCTTGAAGCCTTCAAGGGCGGTAGGTAGACTGGCGGCGATTGGCGGAACGGGAGCGGAGGTGGAAGCGGTTTCTTGGCTTGAGGAGGAAGACGAAGGACGGAGAAAAGGATGCGAGTGAGCAGCGCCCCTATGCGTTGTCCTTTTTATCAGGGGACTCGCGCGGGGGCTGGCTCTTCGCTATCTTTTTGGAAAACTGTCGTTTTGTTACTAGCAGTTCCTTTTATTCTCCAACGGCTCCCGTCCATGACCCCACAACCCGCGATAATTGCGCGGAGTGGACGTGGGTGGAAGGAAAGAACCCATCCGCCGCGTGTCCGTGCACTGTTTGGGGCCTAACCCAACGTGCCAAGCGACATGTATGGCTCAGGCCCGGGGGCTTATGTCAGAGTAAACAAACATGGGTGTTCATTTCCCCTGACTTGTGCATGGACAGACAACCACCAGCGTCCGGCAGCCGCAACCTGCAGAATGGCAAACCAATCCGCCAACAATCAACACGAGACTCCAGCAAGCTCAATGCAGCAGCCCAACCCTGGACTGCGACGCACCAAGCGCATCCCCGATGCTTGCCGGGGACCAAGACGTGCACAGCTCCCAGAAGACCAGGCAAGCCACTCCCCGGCATGCGTGAGTCACCCAGCCACCGCTCCACCGCATCGCTACACCTGTCACTTATCGATGCGGTGTCGAGCCCTCAGGCGGCTAATCAGCTCTTGCTAAGAACGTGGCGACACATTGGAAGGCAAGTTACGCTTGGTCGACACCCGCCCTGCAACGTGTCAAGATCTTAAGCAACGACCGGCCAAGCGGTGGCAAGAGCTTGCTGGGGATGCGCCCCCAAGCGCCACCTAGGCAGGTAATCATGGCATTTTGTCCTAAATGCCAGAGTTAGGTATGATAGCTCTGCTTACCTATCTAATCGATAGATAATGTCTGTTTTGCCATTGTGGTAACCCCTTGTACTATAAAAGGAGGCCCAAGGCAACCTAGCTCAAGGGTTGGCAATCCGAACCCCCAAACACTTGTACTCGCATAGCCACTCCTTCCCCAACAGCAATCCTTGCCGGGGGTAGGCACTCGGCGTTCTTCGTGTTCCTCCAATCAATCCACCAAAAAGCAGGAGTAGGGTTTTACGCTTAGTAGCGGCCCGAACCTGGGTAAAATGCATGTGTCCTGATCATTGCACCGTCTCATGCTCTCCGCTCTTCGTGCAACGTGACCCCCCTTGCCGAACCACAAGGGACCTATGGTCCCATAGGTGATCGTGAGCATCCGTGCCCCGACATCTTTGGCGTGCCAGGTAGGGGGCATGGATCATTTGCACGAACCCGAGTTCGTTAACGGCGAATCGGTCTACATCATCATCTTCTTCAACAATGGCTCCGAAGAAGAAATCCAGCACAGCCGCGCATCCTTCCACTATGAAGGCACTCTCGCACGCAGCCATGAGTGCGGCGAGCGTCGCGGTGGCCACAAATGAGAAAGGCACCGGGAACAACACAGCTGGCGCAGGCGGCATCATCGTCGTATTCTCCATGGCCAAGACCGGAGCGGAGAACGTCGGGAAGAAACGGGTTCGCTCAACCCCAGGGAAATATGGCGTAATCCAGCAGGCCAAGGGGAGAAAGAGGTACCTGGCCATATCTTTCTCCCTCCTCCTTCCCCGCCCGTGGTTAGCTCCGCGCGGCGACGACGTCGTCAGTGTCTATAAACTCGCATGAGGTTTAGTCTTGCATTTGTCCTGCCAAGGGACGAGTCCTGGACCAATTGCTAGAGTATATCCGCTGGTAGACGCTCCCGGCAAGAGAACCACGGCAAGGTCCCGTACACCCATCGCGGGACATCACGGGAACGTTGGGTGCAAAGAAAAAGGGGGGTCGAGGTGGTCGTACCTGCTTCCTTTTGTTTTTTCCATTCCCGAAGTGATCATGAATATCGCATTGGCCCGGCAAACTCTTGTCGCGGACCATATGCATGACTAACGGATCTTCAAGTATCCCTGTTTTGCTCTTCTCTACATTCCCCCTCTTCCAGGACTGCGGTGAGCACATGCTTGCGCGCATACCATAGGGGGCACGGGAGATAGAAGACACCAGGGTGACGTGAAAGGCCATGACAAAAAGCTAAGTTGACTCAATAGTCAATTTCCATTAAGATATATGTTTATATGTCCCTTCATTGAACCAAAAGGTTTCGTGTGCTAAACCTTGCATGTGACAGAACCTTACTGTGTTCGTTCGCGCCCGTGTTTTGTTTCGAGCCTGCTCAACGAAACACACGGCAGCATCAACACTGCCAGAGGTAATCCCACCGGCAGCGTGCTCTTGCCAGCAGAAAGCTAAGGACCTGTTCCTCAAAGCAATTCGCGGCAGCGTTTCATTGGCGAGTATCTAGACACGCGCAAATGGTGATTATCACACGAATGCCGGAAAGGAAACGAAGGGCATAATATGCGATTACATAGAAACATCAGTTTAGCAAACAATAAAATAAAGTGAGTCCACGCCTTAATACGAGATACCTACTGTGTCTTAAGTACAAGGCAACATGGCGGCAAAGAAGATATAAAGCTAACTCCGGTGGCTCCCCTGGGTCCTTGGAACTTTGAGAATTCTGTCGGCGAGAGGACTGGCCTTCTCCGCAGCAGCTGAAGTGTCGGTGCCCGAAGGCAGCTTCTTGAAACCATCGGAAAGATCGAGCTCCGGATGGAAGAAGGCGAGGTTGCTCAAGAGCAGGAAGAGGGCATTGCGCGCTAGCTTCCGGGATTCATCGGCGAAGGAGGCAGCCTTGTCCTCTTCATACGTCTTCAACCCCTCAATCAGGCCATCGAATAAGATTGTCAGCTTGACGTTGGGGGCTTCATGCCTATCGGCGGAATAAGCCCAGCTCTTCATGTCCATTTTGGCAATCTGGGTAGTGAGGCGCTCGGCGATATCGACCATCCTCTTGATCCAGAGGTCACGCTGCTCAACCACGTTCTCCAGGTTTTCTTCGGCATCCTTCTGAAGAGTCTGCGCGCGGGTCACATCCGTCAGCAACAGCTTCTCACGGGCCTCGGCAGTTTCAAGATTGCTCTCCAGAGAAGCAAGCCTGGATTTCATCTCGGAGATGGTACCGTTGGCGGCATCAAGATCCTGGCCCTTGGAGGAAAGCCGTAATTGCGCCTCTTCCAGAGTTGCAGCCACCTTACACGCTTCCTCCTTGAGGGCCTCGATCTCCTTGATGCTCCCGGCAAGATCCTCTATCAATTTGGTCAGTTGGGCTTCAAGTTTGGTCTTGGCAGCAGAAGCACTAGCCAGCTCGTCGGTCACTTCCTTCAGCTGGGTAGCAGATTCTGAGGAAAGTGCGTCAAGAGCAGTCTTGTGGCCATCTTCTAGCTCCTTGGTACGCTGTCGGACATGATCCTCCAGCTCATCATCCTTGGCCCATAGGGTGGCCTCGAGGTTCTCTTCCCGGATAGAGATGTCGTCCTCTCTGGCGTCTAGAAGCGATTTGCGCTCTGCCAGACGGACCTTCTGGGCGGTAACATCCTCGTTAGCCATGACCATCATCTCGTGCTGCCTTTTGAGGGAATGGACCTGCCGATTGTACCAGTCGCACAGTTCGCTCCCTTTGCTCCTACACTGCTGGTCCACAAGTCCGGCCAAATCTCGCTGCTCCTTGACCGCCTGCCATTGGAGGCTGTACCTGCTCTGTGCATCCTTAAGCCTTGCTGCAATGGACTCCAGAAAAGCCAGGTCCTTGGCGGCATCAGCAGTGCTGTGAGCCCCTTCGATCCTCTGTGATAATGGCGCCAGGATCTTGTTAATTTCCTCGTCAATGTCTATACCCACTGAGAAGGGCGAACCAAGAGCTATGTGGCTTAACGGAGTAGTGACCAGCGCCAGATGACTTTGCGGGGACTGCAGGGCCGATGCCACGGGATAACTGGACGAAGAAGGCATCATGGCTTGAAGGGGAGTTTTCTCTTCGACCACTGAGCTTAAGACAGGCATGCTGCCGGGATTTTATTCTATTCCCCTTGGGGACCCCTGAATATCCCCGGCAGCCGAGCCATGTTCTTCCATGGCAGCAATCTTCATCGCCTCCGTGGCAGCGTCCTTCCCAATGTCGGCAACCTCCTCCAGCATTTCGGGCTCTTCAAAAAGTGGAACTGCTGAGTGGAACAACAAAACAGAAGTATGAAAATCAAGATTCAACAAAGCACGTAAGGAAAAGATACAGGGGAAACAAGAACACCGGCAAGAGGGATACCCGATGGAGAATGCCATGGAAGGACCTCTCCTTCCCCGACAACATCAGTTGCCGGTGTGCCGTCTGTCGCCGCCCCTTGCACGAGCAGATTCCTCGGCGGAGGCCCTTGCCGGCGAATCCCCCTCACGGGCAACGGTTGATGGGGAATCTTGGAGAAGGAGCTCCACTGGGTGGGCCTCCCTCCGATCTTCCTCCCTTATTTTCCTGACGGGAGAAGGAAGGCGCTTTTCCTCATCCCCGCCAACAAACGAGACCTTCGCTTGGGTTTCGCGAAGAGGACTGGGCTGCGGGCTAGACACGGGATTCCCTTCCGTGTCTCCTGCAGAGCCTCCGCCTGCTGCAAGGTCCGAGCCCACGGCAGACTTGGCCCTTTTGGCCCTGTGCGCGAGAGTCTCATCATCTTCACCCCTGTCAAGGTCAACCACGCATGATCAGTTAGGAAGATTAAAGATTGAAAGCCTCCTGACGAAAGCTGAGATCAGACAAACTTACTCTGAGGCAAGGAGCATCTAGCCCAGCTCGTACGACGCAGGCAGTGGAGTTGCTCGACTCCTCTTCAGAGTTGGAGGGGCGGGGCTTGGCGGAGAGGCCAGGACTGACGGCGAGGGCGAGCCTGGCGAAGGAGTTGGACTTGATGGGGGGCTCGGATCCACCCCATCCACCTTCCGTCGCTTGGCGGGGGATGCCTTGGTCTGAGCAAGGCGAGAGGATTGGCGACATGCTACTTCGCTCCCGCCACCCTTGGCAGTCGTCCTCTTCACCTTCGAGGAACTTCGCGAAGATGCGGGGGCCGTCGTCTCACGGTTGGTGCGTAGACGGTGGTGGCGACCCGGCTCTGGAGCTTGGGGCCCCTCTTCGAGCCCCTCCTCTACCACCTCTGGGTCCTTCGCCCTTTCCGCCTCGCCCTCCGCCTGGGTCCCTGTTGCCACAACTTGGGAACTGCTGGCCCCGGCAAGCTCCAGCCCGGCAGACTCCTCCGGAGCAAGATTTTCGCCCTCCTCCTCCTCAGAAGAGCCGTCGTCCCCGGGCTCCTCCTCTCCTTCGGAGGTTGCTCCCCTAACGGTCCTGACGGCTTTGTCCTCCGCGATTCATCCAGAGATAAAGGCCCTCTCCGCTTCCCTGGTCAGCGCGGTCAAGTTGTCCTCCGGTTTCATGGCTCTCTCCTCCAAGGCGGAGATCCACTCCATCTTGCTCTCTAGGGCGGGCAGCTCACAATCAGATTTAACACCGAAGGCGTCACATTCCGGCATCCATTGGAGAATCTGATTCCTGGCGGAATTACGGTGCAGCGGGATGACTTTCTCCGGCAGACGGTGTGTCCCAAAACGGCCAAACAACTGATCACACAGCCATCCATGGCAGTAGGCTGTCAAGTTGTTGGCGGGACCGGGATACAAGCGCATCCAGTCGGCAGGGCCATTGAACTCCCAAGCGAACCGGTCCCTCTTCTACAGAGGAGCAAGCGGCGGCGGAGGAAGTTTACCCCCACCTGCTCAATTGTCAGCCCGGCAGCCCTGGGACGGATTATCCTGTTCAACACCAAGCGGAGTTTGCTATCAGTTGGGCCAAGCTTTCCCCAGTCACTGCCGCGCATAACACATTCAGTCCGCGCCCGGCAAAATTCAGCGGCCTTGTCGTCCTTAATCCAGCACCAATCGCCCCTCCTGTCGGTGTCAAAACTGGTGGATCTCGGGTAGGGGTTCCCGAGCTGTGAGATTAGGATCGATGGATAACAGTGGACGAAGGAGACGATGTTTACCCAGGTTCGGGCCCTCCTATGGAGGTAAAACCCTACGTACTGCTTGGTTATAATGATGTGTATGAATATTACAGAGTCAATCTACCTCGAGATCAAGTAGCCAAAAAACCCTAGATGAGCTTGTCTGCCCTCTACAACCTAAACCCTCTGGTTTATATAGACACCGGGGGTACCTAGGGTTTACACATGGTAAGTCTCCAGCCGGAAATAAAGACGCCGATCCTCTAATCTCGACTTGGAGTGCACGCCCCGTCTTCAGAGGATTCCTTCTAGAATATGGGGTCGCCGCATATCCGGCCATTCTTGTGACAATCAAAGAGCGGCCCACCAAGCTGGCCTGTGAGAGATAGGCCGGCGGCCCGAGGACCCCTTAGTCCAGGACTCCCTCACCTCCATTCCTCCCACTTCCCGCGCAGCTGCCGGAAAGGCACTCCTTCTTGTCCCATGGGATCCAGCTTATATTTCCGGAGCAGTGGGACTTGTCCTCAATCCGAGGAAGGAAGAAGTGCTTGAACAAGTCCACTTTGGGGGCAACTCCAACAAAGTTCTCGCATAGATGGGCAAATATCGCCAGGACTCCCTTAGTCCAGGACTCCCTCAGTAGCCCCCGAACTAGCCTCCAATGCCAGGGGTCATGACACCAGTAGCTTCGCGTGATCAGAGTATTTGGCTTGCGGGGCGAGTTCTTTTCCCCCTTTATGATCGGCTGGCTCTAGTCCGGCCGCCGATGATACGTAGTTATCCGAACTTGTAGTTATCCGAACATGTAGTTATCCAGACGCCATAAGTTACTTAACCTCGAAGGCCAAACGTCAAAGTGTGAACTGTATTTCCTGACAACCTTTCTGACGAAGGGTCATGGCCTACCACGACCGCCGAGCCGGTTATAAAAACTCGATTCGCGGTTCGAGACAGTTTTTCCATTGGCACGTCTTATCAATGTGCAGATCGTGTCCCGTTTCTTATGGGATATGATTAATCCTTTGGGTTATCCCACGCACGCATAACGGCACGATTGTTTCAGGAAGTGGCGAGGCCTGCGGCGCGGTAGAAGGGAGGCTCTTGGTATTACGGCACCCATAAAAGGGAGAAAACCCCCAAGGCCTAGTCACGCTCCCAATTCGCAACCTCCGCTTCCTCAACCTTCCCAAGCTCCGGAAGCCCAGATCCAGCTTTTCCTCCCCCTGCCCTCCGAGCTCGTCCATGGCCGGTTCAGGTTCCATGGGCAAGTGGGAGGCCTCCTCTATCACCGACAATGACATACGGGACTTAAAGCGTGCCGGCTACCTCTCCGCCGACATCGCCCACCGTGCCCCAGAGGCGAATCAGGTGGTTCCCACACCAAGGCAGGGCGAGAGGGTGGTGTTCGTCCCCCATTTCCTCCGGGGACTGGGCTTTCCGCTCCACCCCTTCGTCAGGGGACTCATGTTCTTTTACGGGTTAGACTTCCATGACCTCCCCCCGAACTCCATCATGCACATCTCGGCGTTCATCCTTGTCTGCGAAGCCTTCCTGCGAGTACAGCCGCACTTCGGCATGTGGCTCAAAGTGTTCAACATCAAGCCGAAGATAGTTGCGGGTGCGCATGCGGACTGTGGAGGGGCAGTAATCAGCAAGCTCCCCCGTGTCGAGTGGCCAGAGGGCACCTTTATCGACACGGTCAAGATCTGGCAAAAGGAATGGTTCTATATCACTGAACCAAGGAGTGCGGATGGGACGACACCTACCGAATTCAGATCCGGACCCCCTGCGAGGCTTACCTCGTGGCTCAAGAAAGGCCTTAACTGGGGGTCGGATGAAGAGGTGAAATCACTACAGAAGCGCATCTCCTCGATGATCGAGACCAACATCAAGCTGACCAACGTGATCCAAGTCATGCTCCACCGCAGTCTCCTCCCCTGCCAGCACCCAGCCTCTCCAATGTGGGCTTACCAGCTCGAGGACCTGGCCACCGTGCGTCAATTCTTCCGCACTACCCATGAGAAATTGTGGAAGGTGCTATTCAAGCCCCAGGAGAGCTGGCCGGCCGAGGAAGAGGACACCGGTCTCGACGCCGCAAACCCTCCTACCAAGGTAAGATAGAACTTTTAATTCTGCGACTATGTTTTTTATCAAAGAGTTGAACCCCCTTCCCTTATCTTCACAGAAATGGCTGAGAAAGGCCATGAAAATCGACTGTCCGGCCCCGCAGCCCGAAGACCCTCGGTCAGATCTGCTGGTGGAGATGCTCGTCGTGGCGCCGTATTCGGCGCCAGAGAAGAAGGAGAGGAAGAAAGGGGAGAAGAAGGGAGCCCGAGAGGGTCTTCATCCAAGGGGTCTCCCGGACACTAAATCCGAGGAGACCCACGCCTCTTCCGCTCATGAGGAAGAGCACGAGGACGAAGGGGAGTGTGACTCCCCCCTCATAAGGAAAAGGGCGACGTGAGCGGACGCCGTAGAGGACCTACCTCCTCCTGCCCCAAAGAGGACTTGTCGAACAAAGGCAGTCCTAGCCGACGACAGCTCGGACTCCGATAAGGAGTCTGAGGCTTTTGAAAAGGTTCCCCAAAGGAACCCCAGGGTTAAGCCCCCAGCCTAGAGGTATCAATCCGAAGACCTTCTGGGTCACTTGTATAGAGTTTTTAATACCTAATGGGCGAACATCTTTAAATTTGCAGCCCACCGTGTGATCTCCCCACCGACCACCTCTCGTACGGGGAGCCTCTGCTCGCTGACCTGGCGGAAAGCGGGACTGCATCGCATCCGACGCCTCCTGAGGCCTCGAAGGAGGTCGCGGAGGTGTTATCGTGCCAGGCTCCTTCCGTGCCGAGCACCGGCGGCGGGGGTGACGACATTATGGCTGAGGTTAACACCTCGGCCGCCGAAGACCAGGAGGAGGAACATCTCCTGGCAACTAAAGAGGGGGGACGAAACCCGGTCTAGCCCTCTCTGAAGACATCTCTGAATCACTCTATGCCTCTGGAGCAGCCTGCCCAATCCCCCATTAGAGGGAGGGCTGGCAAGCCCCCACCAGTGCCGCCCATGACTGGGTGGCCGACGCAGATGGAGGAAGCTTTATCCGGCTCCTCCATCGCCGAGGATCACCGTGCCCTTATGGGTGCGGTTTTGCAAGGCATTCAGTCCGTAGATAGCGGACTGAAAGAGGCCTTCAACGGTCTCTTGATGGGCTTCAAGGTGAGCCACGTAATACTCTTTTTTCTAGAAAAAGTTAATTTACCTAGTTTATGCAATCCTTATAAGTGTAGTAGCCCCCGAGCCCTGGGTGAGTTTGAAAAACCCACCCGAGGGTCAAACGTCCGAACATAGGAACGATGCTCGAGGCATCCTTTGTCCTTCATTATTCTAAGAGCTCCGGAGAGTACTTAGCAATGGGTCGGGAACCGATAGCTCAGGAGTTTTAATGCACATAAGTTGTTTTGTAGGCCTCGTCATCGGCGGCGGCTGCCAACGCAATGGAACTTGCCGAGCTAAACCGGAAGCTCAAGAGCTGTGATGAAGAGCTCGATCGCCTGAACAAGAGGTTCGACGAGACGCAAGGTGAGTCCTAATAATGCCATTTAGGCTATTATCTATCCTCATTGATTGAGATATCAGAACTGTTATCCAATTTTTATTTATTTATTTACTCATTGTTACCACAGTTGTGGCTGCGGAGGTCGGGAACCTCAAGGCTGAGTTGGCCAGGGCGAGGCAGGAGGCCGCTGATGACAAGGCGGCAGCCGAACGGGCGGCAGCCGACATGTCGGCGTTAAAAGCGGTGAGCGACAAGCATGAGGCCCGGGTGGTGGAGGTGCAGTTGGAGCTCAAGGATGCCAGCGCGAAGTGTGAGGCCCTTGAGCAGAAGAACGGAGACCAGGCCACCGAGCTATCCACGCTGAAATCCGAGCTCAAATCAGAGCGTGTTGATAGGCGGTTCTTTGAAGAAGAACTCCGCCAAGTCAAGGCGATCGCGGATGGTAAGCCGTACTTTCTGCAATGTGCCTTTGGTGGTAATAGGTTTGCATTGCTCACCCAGGTGTGGCATTCCGGAGGCGACTTTACGGATCTCCCGAAGAGTGCAGCAGACGCGAACAAATACTTCGCCTCCCGGGATGGGATGTTGAGCAACGGCTGTTTTGGGCTCAATTTCAAGCCCCCGAGCACCCTCCCCTCCTGAGCAAGCAGATGAAACAGTTGATGGAGCTGCACAGGATGGCGTAGCCGGCCATGAGGGACCTCTGCATCCGGCTGTGGCCTGCAGAGCCGATGCCGAGCAGTTACTTCGGCTTGTGCAGAAACTGTGCGATGTTGCGCCTTGGATTGACGCTTTGAAGCGTTCTACGTGCATCGAGGGAGCTCGGATGGCCTTTGCAAGGACCATGGTGCACCTGTCGGGGCTCAAGCTGACCGAGATGGCCACCGCGCCTCCACCCCCTGGGAAGGAGCATAGGCGCCCTGAGAAATACTTTTCCGCCGTGATGGACGGTGCTCGGGCGATAGAAGCCCAATGCCCGAAAGATGTAATTTATGAATGAACGTTTCGTCATGTATCCGATGACTGTTCCGCTTTATAATGCGGTTGCATGGTTTATCATGTCTTTAAGCTTTGTATTATTTTGACTCCTGTGTGGTCGTTTTATCTGAAAGTTGCGAGTCGTCGGCTTCAGTCCCCATGTAGATACTACACGAGGTGTTTCTGCCTCCGCACTGTGACCCTTAGCTGACGTATCGGTGCCCGAAAGCGGTAGTGCGAGGGGAACCAGGCAATCGGACTATGATGCTTTAGTGCTTTCACTTAGCCGGAGGAGCTTGACTACGGGGGCTGATGATGAGCCCCCAGTGTTTTGTGATATTCGGATATACCGAGGTTGAAACCAGCATCACATGGTTTGCAATAGTACAAACCCCTCGTATAACATGGAATAACCTCTATCGATTTTTAGTTTGACACTTATGCTCGGATTGTAGACCGGTTCTCGCTTATTATGACAGTCAGTTTTCAGCTTTCTCCACTGAGGTGCTTGACCAGGCGAGCCGAAAGCACAATCATAGCGGTTCTCCCTTTACCCTTTTAGCCGAATGAGCGGAACATAAGAGGGCAAGCACAGAAGCCGGGCAACCCAACCATTGACCCAAGACATAATTCGGAACCAATTCATATAACGCAACATCCGAGACGCCGAACACATAAATAGTAGTGTCGGGGTGATGCCTGGGGCGATTTTTATATTCGAGCCCCCGGTCTATTAGCCGGTCACATCATAGTATGTACCGAACAGCTTTTGCTATAGGCGTCAGTGAGTAAAGAATAGAGTATGTGACATAAAATACCGCAAGGAGGCCGTAAAGGATGCTGTTTATTTCAGATGAATTCTTACAACTCAAACTGCCGAAGCAACTGTTACAGGTATTTTGGAATGAAAAACAAGGCGTACAAAGGAGAGGCTTTACCCGGGGTCTTCGAAGGGTGGCTTGACATCCTCAATTTGCCCTGTCGCATGCCTGCTCCTTTGCTCCCGAGGGGGTTGCATTCCTTTAATGGTGATTGCTATCGGTGATCGGACCTTGGGGAGAAGATCTTGAGAACTCGCCGAAGTGTGGATGAGCTTTACGCGTGGGAGGTCCTAGATGGTACCTGTGGTTTGTCCGAAGATATTTGTTGGCAGTAGTTCGATCCAGCCGAGCACTTTGCCTTTCATTGTGGGTCCCCACAGCAGCCATGGTATTTTGAGCGCGAAGTTGTGCCTTCTTGGAACATATTTTACGGGAACTAGGGATGTGCTATGGGGGGGCGTATCCTTATTTTTTTTGGGCGGAAGATGATTCCGGGAGTTCGGTTTGAGACCGAACTCGTTTGCTATCATGACGTGCCTTTATGGCTGATTTGGGCGTCGGCCTTACATCGCCATACTGGGATTCCGCTGCCAGGGCCGCTTTGTGTTCCTCAGTTCGGAGAGAGTGCTCTGTGTTGCCGTTGACAGTAATGACCCCCTGGGCCCGGGCATCTTTAGCTTCAGGTACGCGTAGTGGGGGACGGCGTTAAAGCGAGCGAATGCCGTGCGGCCGACTAGGGCATGATAACCGCTGCGAAACAGGACAATGTCAAAGATCAAGTCTTCACTGCGAAAGTTATCCGGCGAGCCGAACACTACTTCCAGATTGACGGTGCCCGAGCAGCGGGCTTTGACGCCTGGGATCACTCCTTTAAAGGTAGTGTTGCTGGGTTTGATCCTTGATGGATCTATACCCATCTTTTTCACCGTGTCTGAGTAAATCAGATTAAGGCTACTTCCTCCATCCATGAGGACTCTAGTGAGGTGATACCCATCGATAATGGGGTCTAGGACAAGGGTTGCCGATCCTCCGTGACGGATACTGGTCGGATGATCCCGTCGATCAAAGGTGATCGGGCAAGCCAACCATGGGTTATACTTCGGGGCTACGGGCTCTACGGCGTAGACCTCCCGGAGGGCGCGCTTCCTTTCCTTTTTTGGTATGTGAGTGGGATATATCATGTTCACAGTTTTTACCTTTGGAGGGAACTGCTTTTGTCCTCCATTGCCTGGACCGCGGGCCTCGTCATCGTCCTTGCTGCGTGGGCTCTTGCCTTGCTCCTCGGCTGCGAGCTTGCCAGCTTGTTTGAATACCCAACAATTACGGTTGGTATGGTTAGCGGGCTTGTCTTGGGTGCCGTGGATCTGGCAGGGCCTATCCATAATTTTGTCCAGCGTGGTAGGTCCGTCTCTATTTCCTTTAGAAAGTTTCTTCTGCTGTCCGGATTTCGGGTTGCGGAAGCCGGCATTGACGGCCGTGTCCTCCGCGTCGCCGTTGCTGTGGCGGCGTTTGTTTTTTTACATCGTGGTTTCCCGTTTCCATCCCGGACTTCGGAGGTGTCGGGGTCTTCGGGGTTATGGCTTCGTCGAGCTAGCTAGTTATCCTCACCCGCGCAAAAGCGGGTCATAAGTGAGGTAAGGGCGGACATTGTCCTCGGCATGTCCTGGCCGAGCTGACGAGCTAGCCACTCGTCCCGGATGTTATGTCTGAAGGAGGCTATTGCCTCGGTGTCCGGGCAGTCAACGATCTGGTTTTTCTTGGTCAAGAACCGATTCCAGAATTGCCGAGCTGATTCTCCTGCTCTCTGGACGACATTGCTCAAGTCGGAGGAGTCCGGTGGCCGGACATAAGTGCCCTGGAAATTAGATCGCAAGGCATCCTCGAGCTCTTCCCAGCTCCCGATAGAATTCTCGGGGAGACTGTTTAACCAGTGCTGAGCTGGCCCTTTAAGCTTGAGGGGCGGATATTTTATGGCGTGGAGATCATCTCCTCGTGCCATATGAATGTGGAGGAGGAAGTCCTCAATCCACACGGCTGGGTATGTTCTCCCGTCGTATTGCTCTATGTTAATGGGTTTAAACCCTTCAGGTAACTGATGCTGCATCACCTCGTCTGTGAAGCACAGTGGGTGGGCAGCGCCTCTGACCCGAGCTCTGTCATGCCTATGATCGGCGGTAGGTTGGGCCCGGTATTGTTCCCGGCCTCTATCGTTGCGGTCGAGCCAAGACCGGTGCCCGTCCCGTCTAGCGAGGGGGAGTACCCTCTAGATCCGTAGATGGATCTTGTGCGGCCTGCTCTGTAATCGAGGTCCTGTCGTAAGTCATACCTGTCCTCGGGCCCTGTTGGCTCTTTTCCTCTCCTGCGGGGCACCGCAGGTCTGTACTCAGCCTCGCCGGCCGTTCTATCCCATCCTCGGGAAGGGCGGTCCGGCCGGCCATATGGAGTATGCCTGGGAGGCGATGAATAAAAGGCCTCCTCATCGAATTGCGGCAGCAGCCGCCGGCGCGGGTAGCTTTTGGGTTGGTCCGGAAGATCGGTACCATACCCTTCTTCGGCTACCAAGACCCTCGTCCATCTATCATTGATGGTGTCATGTTCGGCCTTGAGCTGCTGTTCTTTTGCCTTCAGGCTTAGGGCGGTGGCTAAAAGCTGCCGCCTAAACCATTCTTGATCCGCAGGGTTATCAGGGACGGTGAGGTCTTCGTCCTCCAGGCTATCTTCCTCCTCGACAGGGGGAAGGTAGTTGTCGTTTTCGGAAACATTAGGATCCTCAGTGTCACGCTAATCATCGGGCATTTCCTGGTCCTGCAGTGGCTGTTCGGGATCTTTGGGGTCGCCGAGGTCTTCCGGGGTGTCGTTTTCCCCACTGCCTGTAATGGCTTCCCTTCCCTTGTTTTCCTTAGATCGTTTGCGTTGTTTCCGGCGCCTTGACAGCGCATCACCAGATTTATCGCCATTCTTCTTACGGGTGCGATCGCCCGTATCGTCGGGGGTGTCTACCATGTAGACATCGTAAGTGGAGGTGGCAGTCCATCGCCCAGTGTTGGAAGGGGCGGGGGCGCCATCGTCCTCATCCATGTCTTCTGCCTCCTCGGAGGCATAGTCCAGCATATCGGTTAAGTCCTCGATAGTGGCTACCAAGTGGGTGGTGGGTGGGTCAAAAAATTCCCAATGACCCGCCTCCAGACCTATCTGAGCATGGGTCGAGGTCGGGTCGTATGTGGTTTTTATTGATAGGATCCGATCAAGTGCCTCGTTGAGCGCTGAGAGCTCGACCGGATCGATCTGCCTAGGACTTCCGGAGTTAACCTCCGACGTGTCCGTGCGAGGAGTGTGTTCAGCAGGGGCCGACCCCTGGCCCTCGGGTACTATGCCCAGATCCGGACTAGGATCTGGTCATCGACACGGATAGACCCGGGGGAGGAGTCGAGAAGGAGACCCGAAGTTAAGGCTTCGGAGACTTCGGGCTCATCAGATGAAACTGCGAGCCCAGCGAACGGAAGATCGCCCCGGGAGTCTACGGAGAACTCTAGGTTTCCGAATCTGATCTCTTGATCTGGGGCGACAGTCCCGATCCGACCAAGGTGGCCGGTCGGGTCGGCGTGTGGCACGATGCTACCGAAAGCGAGAAACTGTCCGGGGGCGAAGGAGTCCCCGTTACGGACTTCATCGCTAAGGATCAGGCGAGCCATCGATTCCTCTTATGATCCCATAGCGGAACTCTCAATGAAAGCACCAATGTCGGTGTCAAAACCGGCGGATCTCGGGTAGGGGGTCCCGAGCTGTGAGATTAGGATCGATGGATAATAGGGGATGAAGGAGACGATGTTTACCCTGGTTCGGGCCCTCCTATGGAGGTAAAACCCTATGTCCTACTTGGTTATATTGATGTGTATGAATATTACAGAGTCGATCTACCTCTAGATCAAGTAGCCAAAAAATCCTAGACGAGCTTGTCTGCCCTCTACAACCTAAACCCTCCGGTTTATATAGACACCGGGGGTACCTAGGGTTTACACATGGTAAGTCTCCAGCCGGAAATAAAGACGTCGATCCTCTCATCTCGACTTGGAGTGCACGCCCCGTCTTTAGAGGATTCCTTCTAGAATATGGGGTCGCCACATATCCGGCCATTCCTGTGACAATCAGAGAGCGGCCCACCAAGCTGGCCTGTGAGAGATAGGCCGGCGGCCCGAGGACCCCTTAGTCTAGGACTCCCTCACCTCCATTCCTCCCACTTCCCACGCAGCTGCCCGGAAAGGTACTCCTTCTTGTCCCGTGGGATCCATCTTATATTTCCGGAGCGGTGGGACTTGTCCTCAATCCGAGGAAGGAAGAAGTGCATGAACAAGTCCACATTGGGGCCAACTCCAACAAAGTTCTCGCATAGATGGGCAAATATCGCCATGCAAGACATCGCATTGGGCGTGAAATCCAGAAGGTGGAATCCATATGTCGCCATCATGGCGCAGAAGAAATCAGAAAAGGGGGGGGGGCAAGGCCACAGAAAAAGTATGCACAGAAGAAGCGATACGAATCTGAGGGCTTCTTCTCCTTGGGGCTGTTTGGCAAAACTTGAGGCGCTCCGTGCCCCTTTGTCGTCCGCCCCCACATATAGGCGTATGTCTCGATCAGAGTGTTGCCATCCAGGCTCGACGGAGTGATAACCACATCTTCCTGTCGCCGCCTCTCGAGCTCCGTGGATGTAGCCGCCTGCTTCCCCTTGTTGCCAGCCTTTTTCTGCCCCATCCTTGAAGCCTTCATGGGCGGTAGGTAGACTGGCAGCGATTGGCGGAATGGGAGCGGTGGTGGAAGCGGTTTCTTGGCTTGAGGAGGAAGACGAAGGACGGAGAAAAGGATGCGAACGAGCAGCACCCCTATGTGTTGTCCTTTTTATCACGGGACTCGCGCGGGGGCTGGCTCTTCGCTATCTTTTCGGAAAACTGTCATTTTGTTACTGGCAGTTCCTTTTATTCTCCAACGGCTCCCGTCCATGACCCCACGACCTGCGATAATTGCGCGGAGTGGACGTGGGTGGAAGGACAGAACCCCTCCGCCGCCTGTCCGTGCACTGTTTGGGGCCTAACCCAACGTGCTAAGCAACACGTATGGCTCAGGCCCGGGGGCTTCTGTCGGAGTAAACAAACAGGGGTGTTTGTGGCACCCCGGTTCTGCATTGTGGCATCCTGACTCGGAGAACCGGATTACTAGTGTTTCCAACCCAGAGATCATGTCTTCTGGAAACACACAACAACTTGGTACAGAACAGAACAGAACTTTATTAATAGGAGTCAAGTACAAGCCTGCATCTTACATAGTGGCGAGGCTAAAGGCACCCTCGGTGCTATGACAGTATCTACATTATTTATGTCACATAGCAGGGCCTTGGGTTACTAGTACTTCTACTATGTAGCGGAACGTAGCGCAACTCCATCCACAGGGACACTGCTGTGGACACATCCTAGTTAGCATAGCCAGCACCTTCAGGACCTCCGTCCTCGGATTCTCCTGCATCTGGCATGATACGCCAGGTGAGTACTTTGAATGTACTCGCAAGCTCACGACAACCAAGTAATGCAGCAAACAATAGCATGGCAATCAACACAATATCAGTTAAGCAATTTACTTACGGTTACCGATCATCAACTTACTCTCTTTCGGGTTGTCCCACAACCCTCGGAATACTCATACCCACGGAGTACTTCCGAACACAAGACGAGTTCTTCCATCATTAACATCATTATTCCGGTTGACCATCTACTGAGGTCTGGACAGGCTGTCCAATACCGTGGACTCGGCTATTCGAATAGATTTGACACTCTGCAGAGGTTGCGCACTTTACCCACACCATGAAGCACCTGGCCCCGACCTCAAGATCCCACTCGGGTGGACCAGCATTGCTTCAACAAAACCTGCCTGACCTGTGACCTTTCATCGTACCACCGGCACTCTTCCTCCCCCGGAGGTTAGCCTTGGGTGGCCCCTGTGTCCTCATGACACCTGCCACCGTCGTGGCCAAACTATGTAGACCCAAACGGGGTCTACTGTCCCAAACGGGGATGCCGGCATAAACTCAATTATCAACTGGGCTCAAGATCAACCACTAAGTTTACTTAACAACTATAGTGGTCCAACTCAATACTTAAATATTTAATTATTGCTATGAATTAACCATATCAAATGAATCAACCTAATGCATTAAAAAGAATGCAATGCTATGGAAATGCATGCATGAATTGGGTATCATGGCTTGCCTTGCTCTGTTGGGTGGTTCAAACACTCTGGATCTTCACAAGCAATAAAATCTCCCTCTGAAAGTATTTTCAAATACAATTGAAAATGTCACATAAAGCATTTCTGTTAGATAGAAATTCTGTGAATATTGGAAAAATACCAAAATTTACCAGAAAGTAAAGGGGCTCAAGACAAACACAATGCAAAAAGAATCAACTGCATTGGAGTTATAAATAAAAAGTTATTGATGGTCAAAGTTCAGTCAAAATTCTGATTAAAATGGATTTAATAGAAAATCAGAAAATTCCCAGCGGGCTGACGTCGAAGGCGTACTTCCAGAGTACGATTCCACTTACCCCTTCGCCCGCGCGCAGCTGAGCCGCTGACAGGTGGGGTCGCCCTTTTTAAAACAGAGAGGGAGAGAAGGGGGCCGAGCACTGCGGCTCTCCGGCGATGGTCGCCGGCGGCAGAGGCGGCAATGGGGTCGGGGAACTACGGGAATGGATCGGGCACTCAGAAGCGAGCACGCACGTACCCGTGGAATGCCCAGAGATGGTCGGACGACGTTCTCCCCTTCGTCTCCGGCGGCGGCGACGCTCGGGTGAGATCGGAGACGGCGGTTCCGGCGACGGTTGGCTTGGGCAGGAGGACTAGGAGCACAAGGGAGCTGCTCTGAGGTCGATGGCGGGGTCAAATGGGCTCGGGAAGGCGAGGAACTGCTGGCGATGAGGAGACCTCAGATGGCGGAGCTCCGGCGAGGTTCGAGGCCAGAGGGCCTCTCGGCCGTGGCTCGTTGCTCGAGGAAGCAATTGAGAGGAGGAGGAGGAGGCTGATGAGCTCGGAGGGACGGGGAGGGCCTTAAATAGGCGGAGGGCAAGCGCGGCGATTTCTCCCGAAGCGGCGAGGCTCAGCCACGTCACCGGCGCCCGTACGCTTCGCTGGCTGGCCAGGAGCGTCGACGGGATGGAAGAGGGCAGGAGGGCGCGACGGGACGGGTCCGGAGCCATAAATGGCTTGCGGACGACCACAGTGGCCGAAGCCCACTGTTCTGCCCATGGCGACACTTGGCCGGGAGCGACGGCGACCTTCTCCGGCGACCGGGAGGGTTCGGGAGGAGCCACGCGGCTAGCAGGAGCGACGTCGGCACCACGGGACAAGGGGGGGCAGTGATGGACAACTTTGGCAAGCTTATCTGGTTCTGGCGCCGCGCAGAGCGCGCGCACAGGCATTCCAGAGCCGTGCTCACCACGGTGGCTGCCGTCCAGAGGACACGCCTGCCTGGCGCACCTTGTCCATGGGGTCGTCCCTTGTCCATTTAGCCTCCCTGGGTCACTAGATCGACCAGGTTCACCCTGCCGTGAAGTGTAGCCTCAGCTACAGCTTCTGCCAGCTATCTTGACGGGATTCTGGAGAGAAAAAGAGATAAGGATGGAGCCAGAGGAGATGTCTAGGGCCATCAAGGTTGGAAAGACTACCATCTGGCAAAATTTGAGAAGGTTTGAAGAAAAATAGGACAGGGTTCCTTTGGAAACTATCATTCTGGCCCAGAACACAATTGAGCTTGTGGCACTCAACTGGTTGCTCTACAAATGATGAAACTAGGTGGAAGGGAGTTATTTGGTGCATAGCAGATGCCATAAAAATCTCAGGGTAATTAGGCATCTCTAGCTAGCACTCCCTTCACAGAGGTTTCAAAAATGCAGAAACTTGCCAGAGCCTTGCTGCTCAAAAGTTATACTGGCCAAGATGATATTTTTGGATATTGAGGCAAGATAGGATCCCTAGGAGCTTGGGGAATTTATTGGGAATTTTATGGAATAGAATTAATAGGGTTGCTTCACAATGGACAGATTCTAGTCAGAAACAAAATAATTATTCTAGCCAAAATTTCCCATTGGGCAATAAAATATCTTTGGAGAATATGGAATCCTATGATGATGAGAAGATGAGGAAAAATTTTGGGAATTATTTGACCACCCAAACTATAGGTTGCTTCACAACCCATAGTGATGATCTAAATTCCCAAATTGAGAAAATGATTTTATAGAAAAGATTAAATATTGAAAAATTATCCAAGAGAGGCATGGAAAGGTTTTATCAAGATAACAAAGGTTTTGGAATGCTTGGAGAAAAAATTAGTAACTCAACTGAAGAGGTTTTGAAAATTGCAAATAAAATCCAAATATTTTTGAAACGAACAAGTTGCCAAAATCAGGGTGTCACAAACCTACCCCCCTTAGGATGAATCTCGTCCTCGAGATTCGGTTGCTCAGGGAACAGGTATGGGTATGCAGATCTTAGGAAGTCTTCCCTTTCCCATGTAGCCTCTTCCTCTGTGTGGTGCTCCCATAGCACCTTGTAGAATCTGATTACCTTACTCCTGGTGGTTCTTTCCATCTCAGCCAGGATCTTGACAGGTTTCTCTTCGTAGGTCAGGTCTTTAGCCAGTTCTAACTCACTCATGTTCGCTTGCTTGATCGGTGGTGCAATACACTTCCTTAGTTGTGATATATGGAAAACATCATGCACTTCCGACAATTCTGGTGGTAATTCCAACTGATATGCCACTCTACCTCTTCTAGCAACCACTGGAAATGGGCCTATATATCTTGGTGCAAGTTTTCCCCGAGTATGGAATCTCTTCACTCCTTTCATTGGGGTTACCCGAAGGTATGCATATTCTCTGGGTTCAAAGGTCACTTCCCGGTGCTTTGGATCATAGTAACTCTTCTGACAGACTTGGCTACTCGAAGACGCTCTTGAATGTCCTTGACTTGCTTCTCTGCCTTGAGCATCAAGTCTGTACCAAAGATTCGGCTATCCCCTGTCTGAGACCAGTTCAACGGGGTGCGGCATTTTCGTCCGTATAATGCTTCAAACGGTGACTTCTTCAGGCTTGACTGATAGCTGTTGTTGTATGAGAATTCCGCATAAGGTAGACTGTCTTCCCACTTAGGTCCATGGGTGAGGGCACATGACCGAAGCATATCTTCCAGTATCTGGTTCACCCTTTCTGTCTGCACGTCGGTCTGTGGGTGGTATGCCGTGCTATGCTTCAGCATGGTTCCCAAGGCTTGGTGTAAACGCAGCCAGGATGCTGAGGTGAATAGGGAATCTCTATCTAAGGTGATGGACTTAGGGACTCCATGGAGGCTAACTATCCGGGACATGTAGAGCTGCGCAACCTGATTTGCGTTGAAAGTGGTCTTTACTGGAATGAAGTGAGCCACTTTCGTGAGTATGTCCACATTGACCCAAATAGCGTCGTTGCCCCTTGCTGACTTGGGTAGTCCAACAATAAAGTCCATACAGATGTCATCCCACTTCCACTGGGGTACCGGTAACGGTTGCAGTAGCCCCGCGGGTTTCTGGTGTTCCGCCTTAACCTTGTTGTAGATATCACAGCAGGCGACATAGTAGGCTATATCTCTTCTCATTCCTGGCCACCAAAATGTCTCTATCAGATCCTGATACATTTTTGTTCCTCCTGGGTGGATGGAATATGAGGACTCATGAGCTTCCTTCAGAATTCGCTGCCTCAGATTGTCTTGATCGGGCACGCATATCCGCTTCTCAAACCATTCGGTGCCTTGATCATCCACGTGGAAGGACTTGGTTTTCCCTTTCGGAATCAGCTCCTTGATCTTTTTGATTCCCTCATCTGGCTCTTGGGCCTTCTTGATTTCTTCCATAAGGGTGGGGGTAATTTCCAACGTGTCCGAGGTGGTTGGTCCGCATAGCACCATGTTGAGTTCAGCGAACTCCTCTTGCAACCTTAGATGCATTTTTCCCATAAGTGCATTCACAGTGCCTTGCTTTCTGCTGAGAGCGTCCGCGACCACATTGGCTTTCCCCGGATGATAATTTATCCCAATGTCGTAGTCCTTGACTAGCTCAAGCCATCTTCATTGCCTGAGATTTAGGTCAGGCTAAGTGAAAATATACTTGAGACTCTTATGGTCCTTGTATATTACACAGCGTTGTCCAATGAGATAATGCCTCCAAATCTTCAAAGCATGAACTACGGCTGCTAATTCCAAATCATGCGTGGGGTAGTTCTCCTCATGAGGTCGTAGCTGTCTGGATGCATAGGCTACAACCTTCCCTTCTTGCATCAATACGCAGCCGATTCCACGTCTGGAAGCGTCGCAGTATATGTCGAAACTCTTGTGTATGTCTGGAAGGACTAGGACTGGTGCGGTAGTCAGCCTGGTCTTTAATTCCAGAAAACTGCTGTCACATTCCGCCGTCCAGACAAACCTCTGCTTCTTCTTGAGTAGTTCCGTCAAGGGCTTGGCTGTCTTAGAGAAGCCTTCTATGAATCGTCGGTAATAGCCTACCAATCCCAGGAAGCTACGGGCTTCGGTCACCGTGGCTGGTGTCTTCCAATTTAACACTGCAGTTACCTTGCTGGGGTCGACGGCTACTCCTTGTTCTGACAGAATCTGCCCCAGAAATCCCACCTCTTTTAGCCAAAATTCACACTTACTGAATTTGGCGTACAGGCGGTGGTCTCTTAATCTTTCTAAGACAACTCGGAGATGCTTCTTATGCTCCTCTTCATCTTTGGAGTATATCAGGATATCATCAATGAATACCACCATAAATTTATCCAGAAAGTCCATGAAAACTTTATTCATCATGCTCATGAAGTAGGCTGGAGCATTCGTCAGTACAAATGACATGACTGTGAATTCATACAGTCCGTATCGGGTGGTAAACGCTGTCTTGGGGATATCCTCTTTTCGGATTTTTAACTGATGATATCCGGTTCGAAGGTCAATCTTTGAGAATACCCGGGCTCCATTCTGCTGGTCGAACAAGTCGTCAATGCGAGGAAGCGGGTACTTGTTCTTGATAGTGACCTCGTTCAGCTAGCAATAATCTACGCACATACGTAGGCTTCCATCCTTCTTCTTGACAAAGAGCATGGGTGATCCCCATGGCGAGATGCTTGGGCGAATATACCCTTTTTGCAACAATTCATCCAGTTGCTTCTTTAACTCCGCCAACTCTGGTCCTGGCATGCGATAGTATTTCTTGTAAATTGGAGCAGTGCCGGGAATCACTTCGATTGCAAACTCCAATTCCCGATCAGGTGGCATTCCGGGTAACTCTTCGGGAAATACGTCCGGAAACTCGCAAACTACCGGAATCAAGTTCATATCCATAGCGGTAGCTTGGTATGCCATTCCTTTCTTGGATTTCATTTTGCTGGCAAGGAATTGGACGGTTTGTCCTGCTGGGTTAACCAGTGTTACTATCCTGCTGGCACAATTAATGCACACCTGATGTGGTGTCAACCAGTCCATTCCCAGTATTACGTCCAATCCCGAAGATTCAATGGCGATGAGGGCAGCTGGGAACTTAACTCCATGTATGGAAATTTCCAGATCTCTATAGATCAGATTTGTTCTGAGCAGGGAGCCAGGGGATTGTACCACCATGATTTTCTCCAAAGGCGAAGGAGAAAATTTGTGCACGGCGGCAAAACTCCGCGAAATAAACGAGTGGGAAGCCCCAGAATCAAATAAAATTATTGCAGGTATGTCGTTAACAGAAAACATACCGAGGACTACTTCTGGAGCTTCGCAGGCTTCCTCAGCGGAGATATGGTGGACGCGTCCATGGCAGACATTAGGATTGGGACGGCGTCCAATAGTGTTGACCTGCGGCTTGACATCGGAGGATGACTTCCCGTTGTTGGTGGGGCATTGTTTGGAGTAATTAATGTCCGCTCTGGCCGCAAGTATAGCAAGTATTGTTGCGGCGGCAGTCTTCTATCACGGGCTGTTTGCCGTAGGTCTTGGTCTGGCTCACTGTTTGTGGCACCCTGGCTCAGAGAACCGGATTACCAGTGTTTCCAACCCAGAGATCATGTCTTCTGGAAACACACAACAACTTGGTACATAATAGAACTGAACTTTATTGATAGGAGTCGAGTACAGGTGCGTATTTTACAGTAGTGGTGAGGCCAAAGGCACCCTCGGTGCTCCGACAGTATCTACATTCTTTATGTCACATAGCAGGGCCTCGGAATACTAAGTACTTCTATTGCGTAGCGGAACATAGCGCAACTCCATCCACAGGGACACTGCTGTGGACACATCCTAGTTAGCATAGCCAGCACCTTCAGGACCTCCATCCTCGGATTCTCCTGCATCTCGCATGATACGCCAGGTGAGTACTTTGAATGTATTCGCAAGCTCACGACAACCAAGTAATGCAGCAAACAATAGCATAGCAATCAACATAATATCATCACGGTAATTTACTTACTGTGCTGATCATCAACTTACTCTCTTCCGGGTTGTCCCGCAACCCTCGGAATACTCATACCCAGTGAGTACTTCCGAACACAAGACGAGTTCTTCCATCATTAACATCTTTATTACGTTTGACCATCTACTGAGGTCTGTACGGGCTGTCCAATACCGTGGACTCGGCTATTCGAATAGATTTGACACTCTGCAGAGGTTGCACACTTTACCCACACCATGAAGCACCTGGCCTCGTGATCCCACTCGGTTGGACCAGCGTTGCTTCAACAAAACCTGCCTGACCCGTGACTCTTTCATCGTACCACCGGCACTTTTCCTCCCCCGGAGGTCAGCCTTGGGTGGCCCCTGTGTCCTCATGACACCTGCCACCGTCGTGGCCACACTATGTAGACCCAAACGGGGTCTACTGTCCCAAACGGGGACGGCGACATAACTCAACTATCAACTGGGCTCACAGGATTATCACCGCCTACCTGATCAGGGTAGCGCGCGTGCATAACCCTCCCTCTTTGGAGGTACCAGTGAAAGATCACGCAGCCAGACCCGGTCAGGGCCATCCCATACCGGCAAATGTGGTTGCACGAGTATGCCCGGACAGGTGACTCAAGATCATCCACCAAGTTTATTTATCAACTATAGTGGTTCAACTCAATATTTTAATATTTAAACATTAGTATGAATTATCTATATTAAATAAAGTAACCTAATGCATATAAAGATGCAATGCTATAGAATTGCATGCATGAAATGGGTATCATGGCTTGCCTTGCTCTGTTGGGTGGTTCAAACACTCTTGATCTTCACAAGCACCAAAGTCTCCTTCTAGAAATTATTTCAAAACACAATTGAAAATGTCACCTAAAGCATTTCTGTCAAACAGAAATTCTGTGAATATCGGAAAATACCAAAATTTACCCGAAAGTAAAGGGGCTCAAGACAAACACAATGCAAAAATAATCAACTGCATTGGAGTTTTAAATAAAAAGTTATTGATGGTCAAAGTTCAGTCAAAATTCTCATTAAAATGGATTTAATAGAAAATCAGAAAATTCCCAGCGGGCTGACATCGAAGGCGTACTTCCAGAGTACGCTTCCACTTACCCCTTCGCCCGCGCGCAGCTGAGCCGCTGACGGGTGGGGTCGCCCTTTTTAAAACAGAGAGGGAGAGAAGGGGGCCGAGCACTGCGGCTCTCCGGCGATGGTCGCCGGCGGCAGAGGCGGCAATGGGGTCGGGGAACTACGGGAATGGATCGGGCACTCAGAGGCGAGCACGCACGTACCCGCGGAATGCCCAGAGATGGTCGGACGACGTCGTCCCTACCACAACGCTTGGTATGAGAGCCAGGCTGACTGTAGGACACCCTAGTTAGTCAGCGCTAGCACTGCGATTAGTATAGGATCCTGAGTGTGCATTTGATTTGCTGCATTTGATTGTTGCATGGCATGCATCTTAATTCATGATCCTTCTAACGGTGGTCTTGTGAGTGTAGATGGCACCGGTTCCATTCCATTATCACTTTGAGCCTGCACCATCCACCTTTCCAGTACTGCTCCGGAACATCTGGCTTCGACTGTACCCTCACGGCGAAGATCCAGTGTACCAGGTGTTTCGGGAGCAGCTTGCTGAGTCAGTGTATGAGTACCATGCAGAGGCTTTCATGATCGCGAGCTCGGACCTTGGTTGCTACTCTCGCTCTACCAAGGGCGGAACGGCTTCCACTCCGGAGCTGGCGATTGAGTTTGCCGCAATGGAGGCTCTCACTGACTTGCGCTTCCACGAGGTTGAGATGCAGACTCATCTAGGTTTCCTTTATTATCCCACCCTGTCGCCTACGACAGGGCGAGTCATTTTCACTCCTGTTGACCCGGCATGTGACCGTGCGACTGCTGTGCTGTCTCGCTACCTGAACGCCAGCTATCGTACGATCATATCCCTGGCCGAGGAGCTGTCTCGTGTCTTAGCGGCGCTTGCAGCCGTGACCCCAGTGCCACCTCCACCTCAGACTACCCATCCACCCATATATCCACCACCAGTTCCACCTTCACCCAGATTTGAGGCTCCTTCTACCTCCACTGTGCCACCAGGCTTTCCGGCTGGTAGCCATCGTGAGACCCCGGCTGAGTGGGCCTCACTCCTTGCCACTCCAGCTGCTCCGATGCTGAGGCGTCGTGCTCCTTCTACCCCAGAAGGAGAACCGTCCCAGCAGTGTCGTCGTGTTTCCTTTGATCTGGAGGATGAGATTCATATCATCAGCTCCGACTCTGACTCAGGATCAGATGACGAGGAGTCTGTGGTTTGGCAGTGTTCGTGCCATCAGCGTCTCTAGAGTGGAGGCTTGAGTTGTTGAGCATGCATCAATGCATATGTCAACTGCCGTATGAGCAGTCTAGCCATGATATTCCCCTACTAGCTTGCCATGTATGATGTTGGGTTATGCTGTATAATTATGTGGTTTGCTTTATTCGCCTTTTTCGCGTATTTTCCTTCTGGTGTCATATAACTGTGTTTCCCTTATGGATGTTGCTCATCGATTCGGTATTTTGCAATGGGAACAAATTTAGGATGAAGAGAAGTTGTAGCCAAGGCGGCGATGGAACCCCCGTCCGTCGATCCGCCAGGCAAGCAGGTCAAGCACCAGAAGATTTACCACCCCCACCACCTCAAGCACCTACTACGGATCAAATCATGAAAATGTTTGAGGAAAAGAGAAACCAGGATCTTATGGAATTCTTGAAGAGTATGCAGACTATGGTAGGTCAGAACCACAACCATAATGGGTCGCACTCCAGGCTGTCTGATTTCCAGCGCACAAAGCCACCCAATTTTGGTCAAGCTGTGGACCCAATAGAAGCAGATGATTGGCTAAGTACCAAAGAGAAGAAGCTGGAAATAGCCCGTTGTGAGGATTCAGACAAGGTTCCATTTGCCACTCATTACCTGGAAGGGCCAGCAGCCATATGGTGGGATAACACAAAGGCAACATGGTCATCTGACGAAGAAATTACCTGGGAGAAGTTTAAGGAATTATTCCGCAAATAACATATTCCTACCGTCATCATGAAGGTGAAGCAGAGGGAATTCCTTGCCCTGACACAAGGAAGCATGTCGGTAGCGGAGTACCTTAACAAGTTCAATAATCTGTCACGGTACTCTACCTATGATGTGGCCACTGAAGAGACAAAGATAGATCGGTTCCTGGGAGGGCTAAATCATTCCCTCCGTTGCCAGCTATGCATGCTAGACTTTCCTGACTTTCAGACACTGGTGAACAAGGCCTTCATAGCCAAAAGGGAGCACAAGTCCGGACACGATAATCAGAAGCGGAAGTTTGAGCCTAAGAAGGACAACCGCGAGCCGTTTACTCAGAAGCCACGTATATGGCAGCCAGGCACATCCGAGTATAAGCCTACCTGGAGCAATGGTAGCAACAATAACAAGACAGTGAGCCAGACCAAGACCTACGGCAAACAGCCCGTGATAGAAGATTGCCGCCGCAACAATACTTGCTTTACTTGCGGCCAGAGCGGACATTACTCCAAACAGTGCCCCACCAACAACAGGAAGTAATCCGCCGATGTCAAGCCGCAGGTCGACACTATTGGACGCAGCCCCAATCCTAATGTCTACCATGGACGCGTCCACCATATCTCCGCTGAGGAAGCCTGCGAAGCTCCAGAAGTAGTCCTCAGTATGTTTTCTGTTAACGACATACCTGCAATAATTTTATTTGATTCTGGGGCTTCCCACTCGTTTATTTCGCGGAGTTTTGCCGCCGTGCACAAATTTTCTCCTTCGCATTTGGACAAAATCATGGTGGTACAATCCCCTGGCTCCCTACTCAGAACAAATCTGATCTATAGAGATCTGGAAATTTCAATACATGGAGTTAAGTTCCCAGCTGCCCTCATCGCCATTGAATCTTCGGGATTGGACGTAATAGTGGGAATGGACTAGTTGACACCACATCAGGTGTGCATTAATTGTGCCAGCAGGATAGTAACACTGGTTAACCCAGCAGAACAAACCGTCCAATTCCTTGCCAGCAAAATGAAATCCAAGAAAGGAATGGCATACCAAGCTACCGCTACGGATATGAACTTGATTCCGGTAGTTTGCGAGTTTCCGGACGTATTTCCCGAAGAGTTACCCGGAATGCCACCTAATCGGGAATTGGAGTTTGCAATCGAAGTGATTCCCGGCACTGCTCCAATTTACAAGAAATACTATCGCATGCCAGGACCAGAGTTGGCAGAGTTAAAGAAGCAACTGGATGAATTGTTGCAGAAAGGGTATATTCGCCCAAGCATCTCGCCATGGGGATCACCCGTGCTCTTTGTCAAGAAGAAGGATGGAAGCCTACGTATGTGCGTAGATTATCGCCAGCTGAACGAGGTCACTATCAATAACAAGTACCCACTTCCTCGCATTGACGACTTGTTCGACCAGCTGAATGGAGCCCGGGTATTCTCAAAGATTGACCTTCGAACCGGATATCATCAGTTAAAAATCCGAAAAGAGGATATCCCCAAGACAGCGTTTACCACCCGATACGGACTGTATGAATTCACAGTCATGTCATTTGGACTGACGAATGCTCCAGCCTACTTCATGAGCATGATGAATAAAGTTTTCATGGACTTTCTGGATAAATTTGTGGTGGTATTCATTGATGATATCCTGATATACTCCAAAGATGAAGAGGAGCATAAGAAGCATCTCTGAGCTGTCTTAGAAAGATTAAGAGACCACCGCCTGTATGCCAAATTCAGTAAGTGTGAATTTTGGCTAAAAGAGGTGGGATTTCTGGGGCAGATTCTGTCAGAACAAGGAGTAGCCGTCGACCCCAGCAAGGTAACTGCAGTGTTAAATTGGAAGACACCAGCCACAGTGACCGAAGCCCGTAGCTTCCTGGGATTGGCAGGCTATTACCGATGATTCATAGAAGGCTTCTCTAAGATAGCCAAGCCCTTGACGGAACTACTCAAGAAGAATCAGAGGTTTGTCTGGACGGCGGAATGTGACAGCAGTTTTCTGGAATTAAAGACCAAGCTGACTACAGCACCTGTCCTAGTCCTTCCAGACATACACAAGAGTTTCGACATATACTGCGACGCTTCCAGACGTGGAATCGGCTGCGTATTGATACAAGAAGGGAAGGTTGTAGCCTATGCATCCAGACAGCTACGACCTCATGAGGAGAACTACCCCACGCATGATTTGGAATTAGCAGCCGTAGTTCATGCTTTGAAGATTTGGAGGCATTATCTCATTGGACAACGTTGTGAAATATACACGGACCATAAGAGTCTCAAGTATATTTTCACTCAGGCTGACCTAAATCTCAGGCAACGAAGATGGCTTGAGCTAGTCAAGGACTATGACATTGGGATTAATTATCATCCGGGGAAAGCCAATGTGGTCACGGACGCTCTCAGCAGAAAGCAAGGCACTGTGAATGCACTTATGGGAAGAATGCATCCAAGGTTGCAAGAGGAGTTCGCTGAACTCAACATGGTGCTATGCGGACCAACCACCTCGGACACGTTGGAAATTACCCCCACCCTTATGGAAGAAATCAAGAAGGCCCAAGAGCCAGATGAGGGAATCAAAAAGATCAAGGAGCTGATTCCGAAAGGGAAAACCAAGTTCTTCCACGTGGATGATCAAGGCACCGTATGGTTTGAGAAGCGGATATGCGTGCCCGATCAAGACAATCTGAGGCAGCGAATTCTCAAGGAAGCTCATGAGTCCTCATATTCCATCCACCCAAGAGGAACAAAAATGTATCAGGATCTGAGAGAGACATTTTGGTGGCCAGGAATGCGAAGAGATATAGCCTACTATGTCGCCTGCTTTGATATCTGCAACAAGGTTAAGGTGGAACACCAGAAACCCGCTGGGCTACTGCAACCGTTACCGGTACCCCAGTGGAAGTGGGATGACATCTGTATGGACTTTATTGTTGGACTACCCAAGTCAGCAAGGAGCAACGACGCTATTTGGGTCATTGTGGACATACTCACGAAAGTGGCTCACTTCATTCCAGTAAAGACCACTTTCAACGCAAATCAGCTGGCGCAGCTCTACATGTCCCGGATAGTTAGCCTCCATGGAGTCCCTAAGTCCATCACCTCAGATAGAGGTTCCCTATTCACCTTAGTATCCTGGCTGCGTTTACACCAAGCCTTGCGAACCATGCTGAAGCATAGCACGGCATACCACCCGCAGACCGACGTGCAGACAGAAAGGGTGAACCAGATACTGGAAGATATGCTTCGGTCATGTGCCCTCTCCCATGGACCTAAGTGGGAAGAGAGTCTACCTTATGCGGAATTCTCATACAACAACAGCTATCAGTCAAGCCTGAAGATGTCACCGTTTGAAGCATTATACGGACGAAAATGTCGCACCCCATTGAACTGGTCTCAGACAGGGGATAGCCGAATCTTTGGTACAGACTTGATGCTTGAGGTAGAGAAGCAAGTCAAAGACATTCAGGAGCGTCTTCGAGCAGCCAAGTCTCGTCAGAAGAGTTACTATGATCCAAAGCACCGGGAAGTGACCTTTGAACCCAGAGAATATGCATACCTTCGGGTAACCCCAATGAAAGGAGTGAAGAGATTCCATACTTGGGGAAAACTTGCACCAAGATATATAGGCCCATTTCCAGTGGTTGCTAGAAGAGGTAGAGTGGCATATCAGTTGGAATTACCACTAGAATTGTCGGATCTGCACGATGTTTTCCATATATCACAACTAAGGAAGTGCATTGCACCACCGATCAAGCAAGCGGACATGAGTGAGTTAGAACTGGCTAAAGACCTGACCTACGAAGAGAAACCTGTCAAGATCCTGGCTGAGATGGAAAGAACCACCAGGATTAAGGTAATCAGATTCTACAAGGTCCTATGGCAGCACCACACAGAGGAAGAGGCTACATGGGAAAGGGAAGACTTCCTAAGATCTGCATACCCATACCTGTTCCCTGAGCAACCGAATCTCGAGGATGAGATTCATCCTAAGGGGGGTAGGTTTGTGACACCCTGATTTTGGCAACTTGTTCCTTTCAAAAATATTTGGATTTTATTTGCAATTTTCAAAACCTCTTCAGTTGAGTTACTAAATTTTTCTCCAAGCATTCCAAAACCTTTGTTATCTTGATAAAACCTTTCCATGCCTCTCTTGGATAATTTTTCAATATTTAATCTTTTCTATAAAATCATTTTCTCAATTTGGGAATTTAGATCATCACTATGGGTTGTGAAGCAACCTATAGTTTGGGTGGTCAAATAATTCCCAAACTTTTTCCTCATCTTCTCATCATCATAGGATTCCATATTCTCCAAAAATATTTTATTGCCCAATGGGAAGTTTTGGCTAGAATAATTATTTTGTTTCTGACCAGAATCTGTCCATTGTGAAGCAACCCTATTAATTCTATTCCATAAAATTCCCAATAAATTCCCCAAGCTCCTAGGGATCCTATCTTGCCTCGATATCCAAAAGTATCATCTTGGCCAGTACAACTTTTGAGCAGCAAGGCTGTAGCAAGTTTTTGCATTTTTGAAACATCTGTGAAGGGAGTGCTAGCTAGAGATGCCTAATTACCCTGAGATTTTTATGGCATCTGCTATGCACCAAATAACTCCCTTCCACCTAGTTTCATCATTTGTAGGGCAACTAGTTGAGTGCCACAAGCTCAATTGTGTTCTGGGCCAGAATGATAGTTTCCAAAGGAACCCTGTCCTATTTTTCTTCAAACCTTCTCAAATTTTGCCAGATGGTAGTCTTTCCAACCTTGATGGCCCTAGACATCTCCTCTGGCTCCATCCTTATCTCTTTTTCTCTCCAGAATCCCGTCAAGATAGCTGGCAGAAGCTGTAGCTGAGGCTACACTTCACAGCAGGGTGAACCTGGTCGATCCAGTGACCCATGGAGGCTAAATGGACAAGGGTCGACCCCATGGACAAGGTGCGCCAGGCAGGCGTGTCCTCTGGACGGCAGCCACCATGGTGAGCATGGCTCTGGCATGCCTGTGCGCGCGCTCTGCGCGGCGCCAGAACCAGATAAGCTCGCCCGAGCTGTCCATCGCTGCGCCCACTTGTCCCGTGGTGCCGATGTCGCTCCTGCTAGCCGCGTGGCTCCTCCCGAACCCTCCTGGTCGCCGGAGAAGGTCACCGTCGCTCCCGGCCAAGCGTCGCCACGGGCAGAACAGTGGGCTTCGGCCACTGTGGTCGTCCGCAAGCCATTGATGGCTCCGGACCCGTCCCGTCGCGCCCTCCTGCCCTCTTCCATCCCGTCGACGCTCCCGGCCAGCCAGCGAAGCGTACGGGCGCCGGCGACGTGGCTGAGCCTCGCCGCTTCGAGAGAAATCGCCGCGCTCGCCCTCCGCCTATTTAAGGCCCTCCCCGTCCCTCCGAGCTCATCAGCCTCCTCCTGCTCCTCCTCTCAATTGCTTCCCCGATCAACGAGCCATGGCCGAGAGGCCCTCTGGCCTCGAACCTCGCGGGAGCTCCGCCATCTGAGGTCTCCTCAACGCCAGCAGTTCCTCGCCTTGCCGAGCCCATTTGACCCCGCCATCGAGCTCAGAGCAGCTCCCTGATGCTCCTAGTCCTCCTGCCCAAGCCAACCGTCGCCGGAACCGCCGTCTCCGATCTCACCCGAGCGTCACCGCCGCAGGAGACGAAGGGGACGACGTCGTCCGACCATCTCTGGGCATTCCGCGGGTACGTGCGTGCTCGCCTCTGAGTGCCTGATCCATTCCCGTAGTTCCCCGACCCCATTGCCGCCTCTGCCGTCGGCGACCATCGCCGGAGAGCCGCAGTGCTCGGCCCCCTTCTCTCCCTCTCTGTTTTAAAAAGGGCGACCCCACCCGTCAGCGGCTCAGCTGCGCGCGGGCGAAGGGGTAAGTGGAAGCGTACTCTGGAAGTACGCCTTCGACGTCAGCCTGCTGGGAATTTTCTGATTTTCTATTAAATCCATTTTAATCAGAATTTTGACTGAACTTTGACCATCAATAACTTTTTATTTATAACTCCAACGCAGTTGATTCTTTTTGCATTCTGTTTGTCTTGAGCCCCTTTACTTTCTGGAAAATTTTGGTATTTTTCCAATGTTCACAGAATTTCTATTTAACAGAAATGCTTTATGTGACATTTTCAATTGTATTTGAAAATACTTTCAGAGGGAGATTTTGGTGCTTGTGAAGATCCAGAGTGTTTGAACCACTCAACAGAGCAAGGCAAGCCATGATACCCAATTCATGCATGCATTTCCATAGCATTGCATTCTTTTTAATGCATTAGGTTGATTCATTTGATATGGTTAATTCATAGCAATAATTAAATATTGAAGTATTGAGTTGGACCACTATAGTTGTTAACTAAACTTAGTGCTTGATCTTGAGTCACCTGTCCGGGCATACTCGTGCAACCACATTTGCCGGTATGGGACGGCCCTGACCGGGTCTGGCTGCGTGATCTTTCACCGGTACCTCCAAAGAGGGAGGGTTATGCACGCGCGCTACCCTGATCAGGTAGGCAGTGATAATCCTGTGAGCCCAGTTGATAGTTGAGTTTATGCCGGCGTCCTTGTTTGGGACAGTAGACCCCGATTGGGTCTACATAGTTTGGCCACGACGGTGGCAGGTGTCATGAGGACACAGGGGCCACCCAAGGCTGACCTCCGGGGGAGGAAGAGTACTGGTGGTACGATGAAAGGTCACGGGTCAGGCAGGTTTTGTTGAAGCAACGCTGGTCCACCCGAGTGGGATCTCGAGGTCGGGGCCAGGTGCTTCATGGTGTGGGTAAAGTGCGCAACCTCTGCAGAGTGTCAAATCTATTCGAATAGCCGAGTCCACGGTATTGGACAGCCTGTCCAGACCTCAGTAGATGGTCAACCGGAATAATGATGTTAATGATGGAAGAACTCGTCTTGTGTTCGGAAGTACTCCGTGGGCATGAGTATTCCGAGGGTTGTGGGACAACCCGAAAGAGAGTAAGTTGATGATCGGTAACAGTAAGTAAATTGCTTAACTGATATTTTGTTGATTGCCATACTATTGTTTGCTGCATTACATTGTTGTCGTGAGCTTGCGAGTACATTCAAAGTACTCACCTGGCGTATCATGCCAGATGCAGGAGAATCCGAGGACGGAGGTCCTGAAGGTGCTGGCTATGCTAACTAGGATGTGTCCACAGCAGTGTCCCTGTGGATGGAGTTGCGCTATGTTTCGCTGCGCAGTAGAAGTACTAGTAACCCAAGGCCCTGCTATGTGACATAAATAATGTAGATACTGTCATAGCACCGAGGGTGCCTTTAGCCTCGCCACTATGTAAGATGCGCGCTTGTACTCGACTCCTATTAATAAAGTTCAGTTCTGTTCTGTACCAAGTTGTTGTCTAATTCCAGAAGACATGATCTCGAGGTTGGAAACACTGGTAATCCGGTTCTCCGAGCCGGGGTGCCACAGTGATGATCCTGTTTGGTACACCAAAGCGGCAAACTATTCCTTTGAAGAACTTGACGGCCGACTGTGCTGTCACCTTCCTCACTGTTTCCACTTCCGGCCACTTTGTAAACTTGTCGATTGCAACGTACATGTATTCAAAGCCCCCGGTAGCACGGGAAAAAGGGCCCAAGATGTCCAGCCCCCAGACCGAGAATGGCCAGGAGAGAGGGATTGTTTGAAGAGCTTGAGCTGGTTGATGCAATTTCTTTGAATGAAACTGGCATGCTTCACACTTGGTTACTAGTGCAGTTGCATCCTGGAGGGCAGTGGGCCAAAAGAAACCTTGCCGGAATGCCTTGCTGGCAAGAGCTCTTGATCCTATGTGGGAGCCACATATGCCTCCATGTATCTCTGCCAATAGCTCCAGTCCATCCTCCCGAGGAATGCATTTTAACTTCACACCGTTTGGCCTCTTTCTGTACAGGACGTTGTCCAGAAACTTGTACATTTTAGACCGACGGGCTACTTTCTCTGCTTCTTCTTGCTCTTTGGGGAGTTCTCCTATCTGAAGGAAATGGACGATGTGCTGTGCCCATGCTGGAGCCTGAGGCTCGACGACAAGGACTAAAGGCAAATCTTCTGCCGCGGGAGCAATCGTCACGACAGCAAGGGCCTGAGACCCTGCCGGAGCTTGCTGTTCCCTGGCAAGCTTGGCGGGAGCGTTTGTCTCGACGGCAAGAGCCTGAAGCCCTACCGGAGCCTGTCGCTCACCGGCAAGCTTGGCGTTGTTCCCGGCAACTTCGTTGCCGGTGGCTTTCGGGAGCTCTGCCGGGAAGTACTTGCTGAAACTCAACTTTCTTCTTTTCCCTTGTCCCACTGATGGTGTCACGGATGGTTGAGTCAGCCGGAGCACAAAAGTTCCTAGCTCCACAAGTAACTTGAGAGCAGCGCATTTTGACAGACCATCAGCAATGCTGTTCTCTGCACGAGGAACGTGCTCCATTTGTAGGCCGTCAAAATGCTCTTCCAACTTCCTCACTTCATCTACATAAGCTTCCATCAACGGGCTCTGATAATTTTTGTTGACTTGCTTAACGACAAGTTGAGAATCACCTCTGACAATAAGCTTCTGGATTCCAAGGTCTGCCGCGATCCTGAGACCGGCAAGCAGCCCTTCATACTCGGCAGTATTGTTCGTTGATCTCTCCCGGGGAAAATGCATCTGAATCACATATTTGAGGTGCTCTCCGGTGGGTGCGACAAGAAGCACGCCAGCACCGGCGCCTTGCAGCGAGAAAGCCCCATCAAAATACATAATCCACTCTTGATTTGTTTCCTTGCTGGGGAGAGTTGACTCTGGAACTTCTTCATCTGGCGTTGGGGTCCATTCTGCAATGAACTCCGCTAAGGCCCTGCTCTGAATGGTCGAAGTACTTTCAAACTTGAGACCAAAGCTTGACAGCTCCAAAGCCCACTCCACAATCCTGCCGGTAGCATCTGGGTTCCGCAAAATTCGCTGCAACGGAAAGCGAGTGACAACGGTGATCTCATGTGCTTGAAAGTAATGGCGCAGCTTCCTCGAGGCCATGAGGAAGCCGAAGAGCAACTTCTGCACACCAGAATATCTTGACCTAGCCCCCTGTAAAAGGGAGCTGACAAAATAAACCGGGCGCTGCACCATCTTCTTCTTCTGTATTGCTTGACTTGACTGCGCAGATTCAACCTTGTCGGCACCAGGCTCTGCCGGGGAAGATC
This sequence comes from Elymus sibiricus, assembly GCA_039707655.1. Lineage (NCBI taxonomy): Eukaryota > Viridiplantae > Streptophyta > Magnoliopsida > Poales > Poaceae > Elymus > Elymus sibiricus. The sequence continues at coordinate 192,845,333 of CM077663.1, read as the reverse complement.
CCAGCTCGTCATTTGGCGGTCCTGCCGCTGGCGCTGCTTCTTCATCAGCTTCTCTCTCTGCCACTAGCGCAGCACTTACCACTTGGTTCGTTGCCGGTAGATATAGCAGCAATGACTCTTGTGCTTTTGGCGCGACTAGTACTGGTGGAGAGGAGAGGTACTTCTTCAAATCCTGCAGTGCTGCCTCCGCTTCCGGAGTCCATTTCATCGGACCCGCCTTCTTCAAGATTTTGAAAAAGGGCAGGGCGCGCTCAGCAGATTTTGAGATGAACCTACTCAGAGCAGCAACGCAGCCGGCAAGACGACGCACATCCTTGACACGTCTTGGCGCTTCAATTTGCTCAATTGCTTTGATCTTGTCGGGATTCGCTTCAATTCCACGCTGAGATACAAAGAATCCGAGAAGCTTGCCGGATGGGACACCAAACACACACTTCTCAGGGTTGAGCTTCAAGTTGATCTTGCGCAGATTTGTAAATGTTTCTTCTAAATCTGATATGAGCGTCGCCTTATCCTTTGTTTTGACCACTATATCATCCATGTAAGCTTCCATATTTCTATGTAGCCGGGGCTCAAAACCAATCTAGACCGCTCTTGCAAATGTAGAACTAGCACTTTTCAACCCGAAAGGCATACGCAAAAAGCAGTACGTACCACATGGGGTGATAAATGCGGTCTTCTCTTCGTCTTCCTTGGCCATGAAAATCTGATGATAGCCTGAATAGGCGTCAAGGAATGACAGCAAGTCACAGCCGGCAGTGGAGTCCACAATCTGGTCGATGCGCGGCAAGGGAAAAGGATCTTTTGGACAGGCTTTATTGATATCTGTATAGTCAATACATAGCCTCCATTTTCCATTCGCCTTGCACACTACAACTGGATTGGCCAACCATGTTGGATGAAGTACTCCTCTAACCAAGCCTGCTGCTTCTAACTTCTTAATTTCTTCGGCAATAAACTGTTGCCGCTCCAAAGCTTGCTTCCTGACTTTTTGCTTGACGGGCCGCGCGTGTGGACAGACGGCAAGGTGGTGCTCAATCACCTCCCTGGGAACACCGGGGATATCAGATGGTTGCCATGCAAACACATCGACATTCGCCTGCAGGAAGGCAACGAGCGCGTTTTCCTATTTGCTGTCGAGGGTGGAACTTATGGTGAAAGTTCCTCCCGAGCCATCTTCCTAGGCGGGCACCTTCTTGGTCTCTGGCAGAGCAGCCTTGGACTTCTTGCTCTTGCCGGTGGAACTCTCTGGCACATCCTCGACGGGAGCGCAGCACTCCTAAGAGGTGCGCCTGCCGGAGAGTGTGCGAGAGGCCTTGCCGGTCTTCTTCCCCCCGGGAGTTTTAGCGGCAGGAGCAAGTGCCTTGGCGGCAGATGCTGCAACTGCCTCCCGGTAGAGTTGGTCGGTGCAGATAAGCGCATCCTTCTTGTCGGAACCGACAGTGATAACACTCATCGGCCCGGGCATCTTCAGCACATTGTAGGCGTAGTGTGATGCCGCCATGAACTTGGCTAGCGCTGGGCGGCCAAGAATCCCATTATATGGCAACGAAATCTTGGCGACGTCGAACACAATCTTCTCAGTTCTGAAGTTCAGATCGCTACCAAATGTTACCGGCAGCGTGATCTTTCTCTTGGGCTGACTCCTTCCTGGATTGACCCCTTGAAACGAGCCCGTCTCCTCGAGATCTCCATCAGGAATTTGCAATCTCTTGATTACCTTGGGTGAGATCAAGTCCAGACCGGCCCCACCGTCAACTAACATTTTCGTCACCTTGAGGTTGCGAATCGTTGGTGAGACCAACAACGGCAAACACCCAATCGCAGTTACGCAATCAGGGTGATCCTCAACGTCGAAAATGATAGGTGTGTTGGACCATTTCAAAGGCTTCCGGGCGCCAACAGATGGCTCAATCGCATTAACCTCACGCGCCCACTGTTTAAGTTGGCGGTGGGAAGAATGCAACGAGGCACCTCCGTCAACACACGTAGCGTCCGTAGCTTTCTGGAACTCTTGCTCACTGGATTCATCGTCCTCCTCAATGTCATCATCACCCCCCTCTTGCTTGTCGCGGCCTCGAGCGGGCCGATCCTTCTGTTGCTTGGCCTTGCCGCGGCGACCTCCTCGGCCACCACGCTTCTTGCCGGACCCCTCCGCGCCATCCTGGGCCTTCTCCTTGTCTCACCTCTCGTACTCGGCTTTCTGCTTCTCGACAAGTTGCTCGACTTGCCGGCAGTCCTGGAGATCGTGGCCCTTGGTGCGATGGATCTTGCAGTACTGCTTGCCGGAACCGTCTGGCTTGTCGCAGCCGCCAAGGCTTGGCAGGAGGCGCACCCGGCAACATCCTTGCCGGGGTCATCAGCCTTGGCCTTCTTGGTGGTACCGGGGTTGCCGGATCCCTCAACGGCAAGCACGGCCTTGCCCTTGCGCTTCCTGTTACGCCGCCGGCCCTTCTTTGCCGGAGCGGCGGTATCCTCATCTCCAGAGTCGGCCCCTGCACCAGCATCTTCGCCGGGGAGCCTCCTCCCTTCTTCAGCTTGAGCACACTTATCTACCAGAGCGTAAAGCTCGGCAACATCCCTGTTCTTGTTCATCGCCAGCTCCTCCCGCATCCTGCGGTTGCGCACGTTCTGATGGAACACGCTGATAATAGTGGCAGGATGAACGTCTGGAATGTTGTGATGTATGCGGCTGAACCTCTGGATGTACTTGCGCAAAGTCTCGCCTTCCTTTTGGGGGATGAGATGTAGATCGCTTTCCTGGCCAGGAGCTTGGTGGCCTCCAGTGAAGGCGCCAACAAACTCATGGCACAGGTCTGCCCAGGAAGAAATAGAATTCTCCGGCAGATGCATCAACCACGACCTGACGTTGGGCTTAAGCACCAACGGGAAGTAGTTGGCGAGTATCTTGTCATCACGAGCCCCGGCTGCCTGCACCGCAATGGTGTAGATGCTCAGGAACTCTGACTGGTGGGTCTTGCCGTCATACTTCTCCGGGACCTCCGTCTTGAACGTGCGGGAATTGGGCCACTGGACTCGCCGCAGCTCACGGGTAAACGCTGGACAACCCACGTAAGGTAGGTCGACAGGATACCCTGGCGCTGACTTGTCTACAGTAGGTCATGCGCGCTTATCGGACTGATAGCGTGCTTCCCGCCGCCGCTCAATGGTAGTTCGTGCGTCTTCCTTGCCTCGCTCCCGAAGAACTTGACGTTGATCGCGGCGAGTTCAAGGATCGAACAACGCCGTGGAATCATCATCACGGGTGTCAACCCGTCGAGTCTACGTCCGCTGCTGCCGCTGTGGGGGAGAGTACACTGTAGTTGTACCACCTCCAGTCTTCTCACCGCCAACGCGAGCCGGCTCGATGGACTGCCGCCGCGAAGGCTCTGCCTGCTGTGGCTTATCTTCGTTGGCGAGGCCAACGAGGCTCTGAATGGCAGCTCTCCATTCGTCGAGCTTGTCCGCAGCAGGAGGGAAGTTCAGAAGCAGCTGTGCACGTACCAGTGCTTCCGCTCGTGTAGGCGGCGGCAACAGGTGCGAGGAGCGTGAGGTGCTCTGACTCCTAACCGTGTTAGAAGGAGCTCCATCATGGTCCCGCGACCGTACACCGCTTCCACCAGCATGTGGACGTGCATGCTGGTCTCGCGCATCCTGAGGTTGATGCTCAGGAGACTTTCCATGGGGACGCCCGGACCCACCATCATCACGGCGGCATTCATCATGCGCTCCCTAAGAAGGTCGCGGCACGTGCGCCGGTGTGTGTGTCTTGGAAGGCGCCCTTCCATCTCTGGAGTTCGCTGCACCGCCTGCTAGCAGCACAGCTCCATTCCTAGATCCAGCGGCGCGAACGACGCCGCTCGCCTGGCTATGATTACCAGAACGTCGCGGAAGCTCAGAGCCTCCGCCTCCTCCGCCCGCGTCTACACCGTCCCCCGTCTGTGTAGCCACGGGGACAGCGGACGTGGATGGACCAACCGCCGTGAAACCCTTTCTGTTGGGGGCCATGGCGACGAAGATGATGAAGAACTGGCGCGCTAGTCACCAGATCAGGTCCGCACAACCTCGCTTCCCCCTACCTGGCGCGCCAAAGATGTCGGAGAAACGACACCTATGGGATCCCAAGGATCCCTTAACGATTCGGCAAGGGGAAGGGTTTGTATAGAGAGCAGATCTGATGATCAACACGCGGGAATTTTACCCAGGTTCGGGCGGCAAAGATTTCGTAAAACCCTACTCCTGCTTGGTTGTATTAGGTGTGTTCTAGCTAAAGTTCTGGGAGCGCTACAGTACTCAGCAGCTACACATGCAGAATGGGCTGGAGAAGATCCGATCCCCCTGTAGCTACGCCTTGGGCCTCCTTTTATACGTTCGAAGGGGTCACTAACAGTGGCGTACAGTGCATACATGAGGTGTAAAAGTAGCTACAGTGTTATCATACCTAACACTGACGACTTAGGACAAATGAATTTAATGCTCCGTTGAGGTGTCCCTTAGCGTCTTGGGGCTGGAAAAAGGGGCCGTCCCATCGCACCGCTTAAGCCCATCCACCGCTAGCACCTGACACATTACCAGGAGGAGAACAGCCAAAATACAAGCTGGTGACCGTACTGGAGCGGTGACAGGGCAGCGAGAGCTTGTCGGGTGTGAGCCTTGCCGGGGCTGCGAGCCATCCCGGTAAGGTCTTGCCGGGAGTCCAGCCTCCAGTCTTCTATCTTCTGATTATTGCCTTGTCTTGGATGCCTTCTTGACTTTATGAACCTACATTCGGTTGTCTCCCGGCAGGCCTTGCCGCAGGTGCAGCTACAACTGTCCGTGCACAAGTATGGGGTACTAAGGGAAACAATCCTTAGTGCACCGACATCATCATACACATTCTTCATATATCGAACCATCACCTATGACGGTACATGGTTCGGGGTGCGAAATCACCATGTTTTGAAAGGGGAACCCATATTTCCTTGGTCCTTTCAACTTCATTTATTTTCTACATACATCATACCCACTCCAATGCACCGTGTCCAAATTTTACATTTTTTCTGGCTCCCTTACTATGTTTAGGCTTTTATGTGCATTTTTAGCCTTTTTGTGCTTATAATTCAATTTTGCACAATCTATGCATGATTTGTTTTTGTAAAAAAGGGTTCTAAAAATCAGAATTATGTCATTGAATAACATTTCATCTATTTTACAAGAAATTAATAGAAATTAAAATGATATGTGTGCACAAAGGCAACCATATATGTGTTGTTTATTGGTTTTTTAACTCTAGAAAACTGGAAAACATGCCTGAAAACATGATACCTTGTGTGGTGCCTTGGCATGGCCTTAACCTGACGTGGTAAATATTTGAGGAGGTTTCGCTAATGTCGTAATACACACTCTTCATATATCAAACCATCACCTATGAAGGTTCTTGGTTCGGGGAGCAAAATCACCATTTTTCGGGTGTGTTTACTATATTTAGGCTTTTATGTGCATTTTTTGGCCTTTTGTGCTTATAATTCAATTTCGGACAATCTATGCATGATTTGTTTTTGTAAAAAAGGGTTGTAAAAATTACAATTACATCACTGAATAACATTTCATCTATTTTACAGGAAATTAATAGAAATTAACATGATATGTGAGGACAGAGGAAACCATTTATGTGTCATTTATTTGTTTTTTAACTCCACAAAAATTGAAAAGATGCCTGAAAAATATGATACCTTGTGTGGTGCCTTGGCAGGGCCTCAATATGATGAGGTAAATATTTGAAGAGGTTTGGCTAATGTCGTCATTGTCGGGGCCTGATTTCCGGGGCACAATATCCCAGAAATTAACCCCTCGTGTCATCACCAGCCCCAGGATTTCTATTACTGGTGGACACGTCCTTGTTACAGATTACCAAGCAATTACAAGAATTGGGTACAAGACCTTAAAGGTCCAATAATACATCAAGAATTCTCCAATGACGATGGGGCTCCATTCCCACAGGAACGGCTGACCTGGATAACTCCTATCCCGCGTGGCTACTATCCTAGGCTCCGCATGGACGTCGTCATAATATTCTTCTGACCTGGCCAACGAAATAACCAGGGACAAGCCAGTGAGTACGTTTGAATGTACTCGCAAACATTATGAACAAATGATATACCGAATGCAGCAGAAAATATATGATCATGATGCACTAAACTATTTGCTTATGCTCATGCTGGATTATATTATATGCATGCTGACAGGAAATTGAATCATGGCATGATGACATATTAGCATGTGCAGAAGTAACATGTTAGCGACAAACAAAGAAGGTTGGTGGAAAATCGGACGAGACAGAACCATCCGAGAATCCAAAGAAAATATAAAAGAAATGTCGGTCGGGTGTCAAATGACACCACGGTAGGACTTGAAGAGAAATGCCAAACGGGTGTCTAAAAGAGTAGTCGGATGAGATAGAACCATCCGAGAACTCAAGCGACGCCACGTGAGGTCTTGAAAAGAAATGCCAGACGGGTATCTACAAGAGAGTCGGGCGAGACAGGACCGCCCGAGAACTCGAGAGACGCCTCGTAAGGTCTTGAAAATAAAACTGAATGCCCGGGGTAGTCTAGCCAGCCCCTGAGACACTCAGAAAATTAAAATAAGAGAAATGGGTTAGTCCATAATAATGATCATAGCATCAATAATATTCATGATAGCATCAGTAGTAGTAGTAATTATTCTGCAAAATAAACCATGCACAATTTTAATTATTTCCTCCAGAGACCGACTCTAAGACCGACACTTGACCAACCCAGACTGTAGTCCTTAACCACGGACATGGCTATTCGAATAGATATAACTCTGCAGAGGTTGTACTCTTTACCCACAAGTAAAGGATTTCTTTAGTCAGTACCGTAACACTGACTATTTCCCATTACGGTCTTTAGGTTGAAACACACCTAACCAGCACACACTAGCTTAACTGTCCGGATGCCAGGAATCACCCACATCATCTTTTCAGAAAAACTTTAAGACGGGGAAAACCAACGTTTCTGCATGGGATCACTATTCATATGCGTGGATTACAAGGGGGGACCCCCTCTCGGCTACAATGCCGGAAACACCCATGCCCCCTGACCCGATGACCGGATTTAGTCCAAGGCCCTGGAAACCCTCATCGTGGCCCTTTGTACGGTGTGTGCATGGGAAGGGGTTAACAACTTACTGAACCATACCCCACCTGAGGCAGGGACAAGTGGTAGCACGAATCAAGTATGGGGGTTACCGGAACAAGACTCGATCTACGGTCGACTCAGGAGGTGCTACTCATTATCACCGGTTTGTTCCACATATATCACGTGACACCACCGTGTCAAATATGTCCCGTGCCCACCGGCACGTCCAAGGCAGGAGCACACTCCTGGATTCTCACAACTTGTGCATGTCAGAACTTGAGTGGAATGCATGCAAGAGAAAATATATACATGACCATGCATTCATACAATATTACTACCTATATGCAATTTCTATTAAAAATTATCAAAACCATGCTTCAAATATTCTAGCTAACTATTATCAAACATCCACCATATCAAGTGTTAAAAAATGCTTGCCTTAAGCATGCAGAAGTGTTGGGTGCACTCCAAAACTTTTGAAAAGTTTCTCCCCTCCATTTTCCCTATTTTCAAAATATTGAAATAACCACATTAAGTCAAAACAGTATTAAAAAGTTTTCTGGAAAATTATGAACTAAATACTAAAATAAACTAGATAAAAAAAATAAGGAATATCAGAAAAAGAATCAAAAGATTTGGAGTCGAGATGATTTTTCTAGGGATTCTCTAAGCTGGACTAAATAAAGAAATGGAATATTTAATAAATCCAACCGAGACAAAGCTGATGAAAAATGTTCACCTAAGCTGAAATAATAGGGCATGAATTTATAAGTGTTCAGAAATTTGAGTCATCAAATTTGGAGCTGGAATGATTGCTGTGAAAAAGAAAAGAGCAGAGCTGCGTCCTGAGCGCTGTTTAGACGTCTGGCGTTACTGGGCCCGGCCCAGCCGTTCGGCCACGCAGGAGGCTGCCGACGTCGAAGGCGTATTCCACAGAATACGTTTTCCAGTGTTGAACACGTACTCCCAGGAGTACGTCTTCACTTAAAACAGTGCGGGGTGACCTGAGGGTCACTGACGGTGGGTCCCGCGGGCCCACCTGTCATGATTGACTGGTCCACCTCGCCCTTCTCCCTCACGCCCGAGCAGAGGAGGCTACGCCGGTGGCCGTGGCCGGTGAACGGCGGCGCTCCTCGGGCGGTGGAGCTCACCAGCGTGCTCAGTAGGCCCGGGCGGTCCCTCCGGTGGGCGGAACGACCGACGGAGAGCTCCGGGTCGTCGGCGGCGAGGGATCCAAGAATGTTTTGGCGGAGAGAAAAATGTGCTCTTCGCCTACGGGCCACCTCCGGCGAATTTGACGACGGGAAAGGGGTACGCGGGTATGCAGGAAGCTATTGGTGTAAAGAAATGGGGAGGGGAGACACGGGTGGCGCCAGAATCGACAGGAAGAGGGCGACGGTGGCTTTGGCCGGAGATGAAGAGGACGGCCGTACCAGGTGGTTCTGCTGCTCGGGGGAGCTCAGAGAGGGAGAGTGAGGTGTGGCGATGCAGATAGAGGGACTAGTGTCAGTGTACAAAGAACCAGGGTATCTATTACCCAGACTTGTGTGCGGGCAACCCCCTCGAATCAGATACAGCAGCATCAAGGAGACAGAAAGCCAAAGGCTGGGGCCCCGGCAAGACCTTGCCGGGAAGGCTCAGAGCCCCGGCAAGCCCTACACCCGACAAGACTTCGCCACTTTTCAAGCGCGCTGCCCCAGGGAAACTACCAGCTTGTCCTTTAGTTGTTGTTCCCCTGGGTGCATGGCAGACGCTGACGGTGTGAGGGCTTAAGCGGTGCGATGGGATGGCTCCTTTTTCCGTCCCCAAGAAAGGCAGGGTCACCTCGACGGAGCATTAAATGCCCTTGTCCTAAGCCGTCAGTGTTAGGTATGATAAGCACTGTAGATACTTGACACCTCATGTAGTTACTGTACGCCACCTTTGTACTTTGCCACTGTTGGTGACCCCTTCGAGAGTATAAAAGGAGGCCCAAGTCATAGCTACAGGGAGAGGGGATCTTTTAGATCTCATTCTGCATGTGTAGCTGCTACTGTAGCGCTCCTAGAACTGAGCTGGAACACACCTAATACAACCAAGCAGGAGTAGGGTTTTACGCATCTTTGTGGCCCGAACCTGGGTAAAATCCCTGCGTGTTGATCATCAGTTCTGCTCTCTATGCAAACCTTCTTCCCCGCCGAATCGTAAAGGGATCCTCCCGGTCCCATAGGTGTCGTTTCTCCGACAACTGGGGAGGCTTTTATAGGCGAGACCTGACGGTTCCATGAGCTCCCGAGGATAAGCACAATGGTGGAGGCCTTTATCACGGTGCTTGAGGCGGTTGGGGCCGGCGGCAGAGGTCGGCGGGGGTCGGTGGAGCTTCGGATGAGCTCGGGTAGGTGGCCATTAAGGGGAGGTGTGCTGGCGGGGCTGGGTAGCTCGGGGGGTGCCGTGCCCGAGTGGAAAACGGTGGCGGCGACTCGGGACGGCCGCTGGCCGGCGCTAGCGGACGAGGGAGATTGTTGGCAGGCTTCTGGGTGATCGGGGTGATCCAGATGGAGGCTTGGCCGAGCATGGGCAGCAGCAGGAGTGTGGCAGCAGCGCGATGCCAGTGGCTACAATGCAGGCGCTCTGGCCGCGCACAGTGCGTGCACACCACGTGCTCGAACGAATGCCAATGGCATCTATAGCGATCCAAATGTGCTGAGAAATGGCAGGGTGGTGCTTACTAAGGTGGTAAGAAAGTTAGACATGTTGGTTGAGCCAGAGAAGCTGGTGCCATGTAGGTTTCAGAGAGGTTGCCAAATTCTGTCATGCTCACAAGCTATTCGACAGAATGCTTGGGCTGTCTAGATAACTTTGTTGACTATGAAAATTACCAGGATGGACTCTCTTTAGATGGTGGAGATGCTAGTAGAGTTAGTTTGTGAAAAGAGAAAACTTGCTAATGCAAGTTTGGAAGAATTTCAGTTCTGGACTGAAAATGCAGAGAATCATTTGGTGGATCTAAATGTTGCAAATGGAGCTGATCTTATGGACTTAAGGGTTTGGTTGGAAGGACTACATGTGGGAATTTTTTTGGGAATTGTTTGGGCAAGGAAAATTGGGGTTGTCATTATAACCTGGAAACTGGACAGAATTGAAAAGAGGAAGGTTCACTCAAAATTTTCAAAAGACCAAGCTGGGTTTTTGCATAAAAGTGGTATAAAGGCAACACATGACCTCCCATAATTTTTGTGGAATTTTTAGAAAATTATTTAAATTAGTTGTAGTGCAACACAGGCATAAAAAAATTGAAAATGCTATTAAAAGAACTATTTTGGGGCTAATTTTATTATGAAAATAATCCCTACTGTTATTAAAGTAATAATGAAATGGTTTAGGAAAACTACCAAAGCCACAATATTATTTCCAAATAATTTCCTATATGGACGGAAGAACAGAAGCAGAAAAGGCTCTAAAATTATGAAAGAACCTATTATAATTTCAAAATTTTATTTCTGGCCAAATTTTACTTAATAAAAATGTGGTTAAATGTTTGGGGTGTTACAAACTCTACCCCCCTTAAGAAAATCTCGTCCTCGAGATTTGTTAAGGACGGAAGAATTAAATGCATATCACAACAAATAAAACACTCATATGCAAAATGCAATCTGGGCAATATATTCATGACATACACCCTAAGAACAATACAAAGGTCACATCATGCAAACAAGCACTACGTGCTACACAAATGCACTCATGATCGTCTATGGTTCGAAAGTGAGATCTACAGGGTCTTGCGGAAAAGTTCCGGGTGCTGGAGCACCTTCTTCTTCTTCCGGGGAGAGTGGTGGAAGCAGGCGTAGAACGTGCCCTTCCAAGGTTGGATATCGAACTGGGAGTGAGGCTGTGATGTGCTGTGCTTGGGGCAAGACTTCCTTTATAAGCCATCGGAGTCTTCCATCGCACGCTTGCGAATGGGACAACTCAGGTGTCGGCCACAGGCATACGACCGATGGATAGACTGATAGGTTGGGCACCGACTGTCAAAAGATGTCGGCTGGCCACTGTGTAGGCTTATCGGATGAGATAGGCTTGGCTATGGACAAGAAAAGACTTGGACTATGTGGAAACCTAAGGATAATGACCAGGCTAAGATAGGATTAGTCAGTGGTCAGCCTGGCTATGATACCTAGTCTGTCGGGGCCGGATTTCCGGGGCACAATATCCCAGAAATTAACCCCTCGTGTCATCACCAGCCCCAGGATTTCTGTTACTGGTGGACACGTCCTTGTTACAGATTACCAAGCAATTACAAGAATTGGCTACAAGACCTTAAAGGTCCAATAATACAACAATGATTTTGGTGGTGGATGACGGGAGCGAATCAAGAATTCTCCAACGACGATGGGGCTCCATTCCCACAGGAACGGCTGACCTGGATAACTCCTATCCCGCGTGGCTACTATCCTAGGCTCCGCATGGACGTCGTCATAATACTCTTCTGACCTGGCCAATGAAATAACCAGGGACAAGCCAGTGAGTACGTTTGAATGTACTCGCAAACATTATGAACAAATGATATACCGAATGCAGCAGAAAATATATGATCATGATGAACTAAACTATTTGCTTATGCTCATGCTGGATTATATTATATGCATGCTGACAGGAAATTGAATCATGGCATGATGACATATTAGCATGTGCAGAAGTAATATGTTAGCGACAAACAAAGAAGGTTGGTGGAAAATCGGACGAGACAGAACCATCCGAGAATCCAAAGAAAATATAAAAGAAATGCCGGTCGGGTGTCAAATGACACCACGGTAGGACTTGAAGAGAAATGCCAAACGGGTGTCTAAAAGAGTAGTCGGACGAGATAGAACCATCCGAGAACTCAAGCGACGCCATGTGAGGTCTTGAAAAGAAATGCCAGACGGGTATCTACAAGAGAGTCGGGCGAGACAGGACCGCCCGAGAACTCGAGAGACGCCTCGTAAGGTCTTGAAAATAAAACTGAATGCCCGGGGTAGTCTAGCCAGCCCCTGAGACACTCAGAAAATTAAAATAAGAGAAACGGGTTAGTCCAAAATAATGATCATAGCATCAATAATATTCATGATAGCATCAGTAGTAGTAGTAATTATTCTGCAAAATAAACCATGCACAATTTTAATTATTTCCTCCGGAGACCGACTCTAAGACCGACACTTGACCAACCCAGACTGTAGTCCTTAACCGCGGACACGGCTATTCGAATAGATATAACTCTGTAGAGGTTGTACTCTTTACCCACAAGTAATGGATTTCTTTAGTCAGTACCGTAACACTGACTATTTCCCATTACGGTCTTTAGGTTGAAACACACCAAACCAGCACACACTAGCTTAACTGTCCGGATGCCAGGAATCACCCACATCATCTTTTCAGAAAAACTTTAAGACGGGGAAAACCAACGTTTCTGCATGGGATCACTATTCATATGCGTGGATTACAAGGGGGGACCCCCTCTCGGCTACAATGCTGGAAACACCCATGCCCCCTGACCCGATGACCGGATTTAGTCCAAGGCCCTGGAAACCCTCATCGTGGCCCTTTGTACGGTGTGTGCATGGGAAGGGGTTAACAACTTACTGAACCATACCCCACCTGAGGCAGGGAGAAGTGGTAGCACGAATCAAGTATGGGGGTTACCGGAACAAGACTCGATCTACGGTCGACTCAGGAGGTGCTACTCATTATCACCGGTATGTTCGACATATATCACGTGACACCGCCGTGTCAAATATGTCCCGTGCCCACCGGCACGTCCAAGGCAGGAGCACACTCCTGGATTCTCACAACTTGTGCATGTCAGAACTTGAGTGGAATGCATGCAAGAGAAAATATATACATGACCATGCATTCATACAATATTACTACCTATATGCAATTTCTATTAAAAATTATCAAAACCATGCTTCAAATATTCTAGCTAACTATTATCAAACATCCACCATATCAAGTGTTCAAAAATGTTTGCCTTAAGCATGCAGAAGTGTTGGGTGCACTCAAAAACTTTTGAAAAGTTTCTCCCCTCCATTTTCCATATTTTCAAAATATTGAAATAACCACATTAAGTCAAAACAGTATTAAAAAGTTTTCTAGAAAATTATGAACTAAATACTAAAATAAACTAGATAAAAAAATAAGGAATATCAGAAAAAGAATCAAAAGATTTGGAGTCCAGATGATTTTTCTAGGGATTCTCTAAGCTGGACTAAATAAAGAAATGGAATATTTAATAAATCCAACCGAGACAAAGCTGATGAAAAATGTTCACCTAAGCTGAAATAATAGGGCATGAATTTATAAGTGTTCAGAAATTTGAGTCATCAAATTTGGAGCTGGAATGATTGCTGTGGAATTATTGGAAATCTATTGAGAAAGGAAAAAGAAAAGAGCAGAGCTACGCCCTGAGCGCTGTTTAGACGTCTGGCGTTACTGGGCCCGGCCCAGCCGTTCGGCCACGCAGGAGGCTGCCGACGTCGAAGGCGTATTCCACAGAATACGTTTTCCAGAGTTGAACACGTACTCCCAGGAGTACGTCTTCACTTAAAACCGTGCGGGGTGACCTGAGGATCACTGACGGTTGGTCCCGCGGGACCACCTGTCATGATTGACTGGTCCACCTCGCCCTTCTCCCTCACGCCCGAGCAGAGGAGGCTGCGTCGGTGGCCGTGGCCGGCGAACAGCGGCGCTCCTCGGGCGGTGGAGCTCACCTACGTGTTCAGTAGGCCCGGGTGTCGGAGAAACGACACCTATGGGATCGCGAGGATCCCTTTACGGTTCGGCAAGGGGGAAGGTTTGTACAGAGAGCAGAACTGACGATCAACACGTGGATTTACCCAGGTTCGGGCCGCAAAGATGCGTAAAACCCTACTCCTGCTTGGTTGTATTAGATGTGTTCTAGCTCAGTTCTAGGAGCGCTACAGTAGCAGCTACACATGCCGAATGAGCTCTAGAAGATCCGATCCCCCTATAGCTACGCCTTGGGCCTCCTTTTATACCTTTGAAGGGGTCACCAACAGTGGCGCACAGTGCATACATGAGGTGTAAAGTAACTACAGTGCTATCATACCTAACACTGATGACTTAGGACAAGTGCATTTAATGCTCCGTTGAGGTGTCCCTTAGCGTCTTGGGGACGGAAAAAGGGGCCGTCCCATTAGCACCGCTTAAGCCCATCTGCCGCTAGCGCCTGACACGTACCCAGGAGGACAACAGCTAAACGACAAGCTGGTCGCTGCGCTGGAGCGGTGCCAGGGCAGCGAGGGCTTGCCGGGGGCGAGCCTTGTCGGGGCTGCGAGCCATCCCGGCAAGTTCTTGTCGGGGCCCCAGCCACCAGTCTTGAATCTTCTGATTATCGCCTTGTCTTGGATGCCTTCTTGACTTTATGAACTTGCATTTGGTTGACTCCCGGCAGGCCTTGCCGCAGGTGTGGCTACAACTGCCCGTGCACAAGTACGGGGTACTAAAGGACCCAATCCTTAGTGCACCGACACCGGGCGGTCCCTCCGGTGGGCGGAACGACCTACGGAGAGCTCCGGGTCGTCGGCAGCGAGGGATCCGAGAATGTTCCGGTGGAGAGCAAATTGGGCTCTTCGCCTACGGGCCACATCCAGTGAATTTGACGACGGGAAAGCGGTACGCGGGTATCCAGGAAGCTATTGGTGTAAAGAAATGGGGAGGGGAGACAAGGGTGGCGCCGGAATCGACAGGAAGAGGGCGGCGGTGGCTTTGGCCGGAGACGAAGAGGACGGCCGTACCAGGTGGTTCTGCTGCTCGGGGGAGCTCGGAGAGGGAGAGTGAGGTGTGGCGATGCAGATAGAGGGCCTGGGGAGGCTTTTATAGGCGAGACCTGGCGGTTCCATGAGCTCCCGAGGATAAGCACAACGGCGGAGGCCTTTATCACGGTGGTTGAGGCAGTTGGGGCCGGCGGCTGAGGTCGGCGGGGGTCGGTGGAGCTTCGGATGAGCTCGGGTAGGTGGCCATTAAGGGGAGGTGTGCTGGCGGGGCTGGGTGGCTCGGGCGGTGTCGTGCCAGAGTGGAGAACGGTGGCGGCGACTCAAGATGGTGGCTGGCCGGCGCTAGCGGATGAGGGAGAGTGTCGGCAGGCTTCTAGGTGATCGGGGTGATCCAGATGGAGGCTTGGCCGAGCATGGGCAGCAGCAGGAGTGTGGCAGCAGCGCGATGCTAGTGGCTGCAACGCAGGCGCTCTGGCCGCGCACAGTGCGTGCACACCACGTGCTCGAACGAATGCCAATGGCATCTATAGCGATCCAAATGTGCTGAGAAATGGCAGGGTGGTGCTTACTAAGGTGGTAAGAAAGTTAGACATGTTGGTTGAGCCAAAGAAGCTGGTGCCATGTAGGTTTCAGAGAGGTTGCCAAATTCTGTCATGCTCACAAGCTATTCGACAGAATGCTTGGGCTGTCTAGATAACTTTGTTGACTATGAAAATTACCAGGATGGACTCTCTTTAGATGGTGGAGATGCTAGTAGAGTTAGTTTGTGAAAAGAGAAAACTTGCTAATGCAAGTTTGGAAGAATTTCAGTGCTGGACTGAAAATGCAGAGAATCATTTGGTGGATCTAAATGTTGCAAATGGAGCTGATCTTATGGACTTAAGGGTTTGGTTGGAAGGACTACATGTGGGAAATTTTTTGGGAATTGTTTGGGCAAGGAAAATTGGGGTTGTTGTTATAACCTGGAAACTGGACAGAATTGAAAAGAGGAAGGTTCACTCAAAATTTTCAAAAGACCAAGCTGGGTTTTTGCATAAAAGTGGTATAAAGGCATCACATGACCTCCCATAATTTTTGTGGAATTTTTAGAAAATTATTTAATTAGTTGTAGTGCAACATAGGCATAAAAAATTGAAAATGCTATTAAAAGAACTATTTTGGGCAAATTTTATTATGAAAATAATCCTTACTGTTATTAAAGTAATAATGAAATGGTTTAGGAAAACTACCAAAGCCACAATATTATTTCCAAATAATTTCCTATATGGAGGGAAGAATTTTGAAAGACAGAAGCAGAAAAGGCTCTAAAATTATGAAAGAACCTATTATAATTTCAAAATTTTATTTCTGGCCAAATTTTACTTAATAAAAATGTGGTTAAATTTTTTGGGTGTTACAGTCATGCACACTTTTCATATATCGAACCATCACTTATGAAGGTTCATGGTTCGGGGAGCAAAATCACCATGTTTTGAAAGTGGAATCCATATTTCCTTGGTTGTTTTAAGTTGATTTATTATCTAAGATCATCATACGCACTACAATGCACCGTGTCGAAAATTAACATTTTTTCGGGCTCATTTACTATATTTTTGGTTTATGTGCATTTTTAGGCCTTTTGGGCTTATAATTCAACTTCGGACAATCAATGCATGGATTTTGTTTGTCAAAAGGGGATCCAAAAGTCAGAATTTTTTCATTGAATAACATTTCATCTATTTTACAGGAAATTAATAGAAATTAAAATTATATGCGTGCACAGAGGTAACCATATATGTGTCATTTATTGGTTTTTTAACTCTAGAAAAATGGAAAACATGCCTAAAAAACATGATAACTTGCGTGGTGCTCTGCAGGGCCTCAATATGATGTCCTAAATATTTGAGGAGGTTTGGCTCATGTCGTCATACACACTTTTCATATACCGAACTATCACCTATGAAGGTTCATGGTTCGAAGAGCGAAATCACCATGTTTTGAAAGGGGAACCCATATTTCCTTGGTCCTTTCAACTTGATTTATTTTCTACGAGCATCATACCCAATAAAATGCACCGTGTCCAAAATTTACATTTTTCGGGCTCGCTTGATATTTAGGCTTGTAGGTGCATTTTTAGCCCTTTTGTGCTTATAATTCAATTTCGGACAATCTATGCATGATTGTTTGTGTAAAAAGGGTTCTAAAAATAAGAATTATGTCATTGGATAGCATTTCATCTATTTCACAGGAAATTAATAGAAATTAAAATGATATGTGTGGACAGAGACAACCATATATGTGTCGTTTATTGGTTTTTTAACTCTGGAAAAAATGGAAAACATGCCTGAAAAACACGATACCTTGTGTGGTGCCTCGGCAGGGTATTAATATGATGTGGTAAATATTTGAGGAGGTTTGGCTAATTTCGTCATACACACTCTTCATATCGAACCATCACCAATGAAGGTTCATGGTTCCGGGAGCGAAATCACCATGTTTTTAAATGGGAACCCTTTTTCCTTGGTCCTTTCAACTTGATTTATTTCCTACGATCCTCATACCCACTACAATGCATCGTGTCCGAAATTTACATTATTTCGATCTTGTTTACTATATCTAGGATTTTATGTGCATTTTTAGGCCTTGTGTGCTTATAATTCAATTTCAGATAATCTATGCATGAATGTTTTTTGTAAAAAAGGGTTCTAAAATTCAGAATTATGTCATTGAATAACATTTCTTCTATTTTACAGGAAAATAATACAAATTAAAATGATATGTGTGGACAGAGGCAACCATATATGTGTCGTTTATTGGTTTTTTACCTCTAGAAAAATGGAAAACATGCGTGAAAAACATGATACCTTATGTGGTGCCTTGGCAGGGCCTCAATATGATGTGGTAAATATTTGAGGGGGTTTGGCTAATGTCGTCATGCACACTCTTCATATATCGAACCATCACCTATGAAAGTTCATGGTTCGGGGAGCGAAATCACCATGTTTTGAAAGTGGAACCCATATTTCCTTGGTCGTTTTAACTTGATTTATTTTCTACGATCATCATACCCACTACAATGCATTGTGTAGAAAATTAACATTTTCACATGCTCGTTTACTATATTTTGGGTTTTATGTGCATTTTTAGGCCTTTTGTGCTTATAATTCAACTTCGGACAATCTATGCACGGATTTTCTTTGTCAAAAGGGGTGGTAAAAGTCAGCATTTTGTCATTGAATAACATTTCATATATTTTATAGGAAATTAATAGAAATTACATTATATGTGTGCACAGAGGCAACCGTTTATGTGTCATTTATTGGTTTTTTAACTCTAGAAAAATGGAAAACATGCCTCAAAAACATGATACCTTGCGTGGTGCCTTGGCAGTGTCTCGCTATGATGTGGTAAATATTTGAGTAGGTTTGGCTAATGTCGTCATACACACTCTTCATATATCGAACCATCACCTATGAAGGTTCATGGTTCGTAAAGCGAAATCACCATGTTTTGAAAGGGGAACCCATATTTCCTTGGTCCTTTCAACTTGATTTATTTTCTAAGATCATCATACCCACTACAATGCACCGTGTCCAAAATTTACATTTTTCGGGCTCACTTAATATATTTAGGCTTGTATGTGCATTTTTAGCCCTTTTGTGATTATAATTCAATTTCGGACAATCTATGCAAGATTTGTTTTTGTAAAAAAGGCTTCTAAAAATCAGAATTATGCCATTGGATACCATTTCATCTATTTCACAGGACGTTAATAGAAGTTAAAATGACATGTGTGGACAGAGGCAACCATATATGTGTCATTTATTGGTTTTTTAACTCTGGAAAAATGGAAAACATGCCTGAAAAATATGATACCTTACGTGGTGCCTTGGCAGGGCCTCAATATGATGCAGGTTTGGCTAATGTCGTCATACACACTCTTCATATATCGAACCATCACAAATGAAGGTTCATGGTTCGAGGAGCGAAATCACCATGTTTTGAAAGGGGAACCCATTTTCCTTGGTCCTTTCAACTTGATTTATTTTCTACGATCCTCATACCCACTACAATGCACCGTGTCCAAAATTTACATTATTTCGGGCTCATTTACGATATTTAGGCTTTTATGTGCAGTTTTAGGCCTTTTGTGTTTATAATTCAATTTCGGACAATCGATGCATGAATGTTTTATGTAAAAAAGGGTTCTAAAAATCAGAATTATGTCATTGAATAATATAACATCTATTTTACAGGAAAATAATAGAAATTAGAATGATATGTGTGGAAGAGGCAACCATATATATGTCGTTTATTAGTTTTTTACTCCAGAAAAATGGAAAACATGCCTGAAAAACATGATAACTTGTGTGGTGTGATGTGGTAAATATTTGAGGAGGTTTGGCTAATGTCGTCATAAACACTCGTCATATATGGAACCATCACCTATGAAGGTTCATGGTTCGGGGAGCGAAATCATCATGTTTTGAAAGGGGAAACCCATATTTCCTTGGTTCTTTCAAGATGATTTATTTTCTATGATCATCATACCCACTACAATGCACCGTGTCCAAAATTTACATTTTTTCGGGCTCGCTTACTATATTTATGCTTTTGTGTCCTTTTTTAGCCCTTTTGTGCTTACAATTCAATTTCGGACAATCTATGCATGATTTGTTTTTGTAAAAAAGGGTTCTAAAAATCAAAAGTATGTCATTGGATACCATTTCATCTATTTCACAGGAAATTAATAGAAATTAAAATGATATGTGTGGACAGATGTAACCATTTATGTGTCATTTATTGGTTTTTTAACTCTAGAAAAATGGAAAACATGCCTCAAAAACATGATACCTTGCGTGGTGCCTTGGCAGTGTCTCACTATGATGTTGTTAATATTTGAGTAGGTTTGCCTAATGTCGTCATACACACTCTTCATATATCGAACCATCACCAATGAAGGTTCATGGTTCGGGGAGCGAAATCACCATGTGGTTCGGGGAGCGAAATCACCATGTTTTGAAAGGGGAACCCATTTTCCTTGGTCCTTTAAACTAGATTTATTTTCTACAATCCTCATACCAAATACAATGCACCGTGTCCAAAATTTACATTATTTTGTGCTCGTTTACTATATTTAGGCTTTTATGTGCATTTTTAGGCCTTTTGTGTTTATAATTCAATTTCAGACTATCTATGCATGAATGTTTTTTGTAAAAAAAGGGTCCTAAAAATCAGAATTATGTCATTGAATTACATTTCATCTATTTTACAGGAAAATAATAGAAATTAAAATCATATGTCTGCACAGAGGCAACCATACATGTGTCGTTTATTGGTTTTTTAACTCCAGAAAAATGGAAAACATGCCTCAAAAACATGATACCTTGCGTGGTCCCTTGGCAGAGTCTCACTATGATGTGGTAAATATTTGAGTAGGTTTGGCTAATGTCGTCATACACACTCTTCATATATCGAACCATCACCAATGAAGGTTCATGGTTCGGGGAGCGAAATCACCATGTGGTTCGGGGAGCGAAATCACCATGTTTTGAAAGGGGAACCCATTTTCCTTGGTCCTTTAAACTTGATTTATTTTCTACAATCCTCATACCCAATACAATGCACCGTGTCCAAAATTTACATTATTTCGGGCTCGTTTACTATATTTAGGTTTTTATGTGCATTTTTAGGCCTTTTGTGTTTATAATTCAATTTCAGACTATCTATGCATGAATGTTTTTTGTAAAAAAAGGGTCCTAAAAATCAGAATTATGTCCTTGAATTACATTTCATCTATTTTACAGGAAAATAATAGAAATTAAAATCATATGTCTGCACAGAGGCAACCATATATGTGTCGTTTATTGGTTTTTTAACTCCAGAAAAATGGAAACATGCCTGAAAAACATGATACCTTGCGTGGTGCCTTGGCAGGGCCTCAATATGATGTGGTAAATATTTGAGGAGGTTTGGATAATGTTTTCATACACACTCTTCATATATCGAACCATCACCAATGACGGTTCATGGTTCGGGGAGCGAAATCACCATGTTTTGAAAGGGGAAACCCATATTTACTTGGTCGTTTCAACTTGATTTATTTTCTACGATCATCATACCTACTACAATGCACCGTGTCCAAAATGTACATTTTTTCGGGCTCGCTTACTATATTTACGCTTTTATGTGCATTTTAGCCCTTTCGTGCTTACAATTCAATTTCGGACAATCTATGCATGATGTTTTTGTAAAAAAAAAAGTGTTCTAAAAATCAGAATTATGGGTCGTTTATTGGTTTTTTAAGTCTAGAAAAATGGAAAACAAGCCTGAAAAACATGGTACCTTGTGTGGAGCCTTGATAGGGCCGCAATATGATGTGGTAAATATTTCAGGAGGTTTGGCTAATGTCGTCATACACACTCTTCATATATCGACAAATAATGCCCTTTTACGGGTCAGCTTTGCGGGGTCCGGTCTGGCACCGCTCCCGCCAGCCCGCAAATCCCAAAATTTGCACCTCAATTTGACACAAGATAATACATTTCTTTGCTTTTTCAACATCATTGGATACATAGGATATCACCAAATCTTTGCTAGACTAGCAAGACCAAAGAAAACAAGATCATCATACCCACTACAATGCACCGTGTCCAAAAGTTTCATTTTTCGGGGTCGCTTACTATATTTAGGCTTTTATGTGCATTTTTAGCCCTTTTGTGCTTACAATTCAATTTCGAACAATCTATGCATGATTTTTTTTGTAAAAAATGGGTTCTAAAGCTAGAATTATGTCATTGAACAACATTTCATCTATTTTACAGGAAATTAATAGAAATTAAAATGATGTGTGTGGATAGTGGCAACCATTTATGTGTCATTTATTGGTTTTTTAACTCTAGAAAAATGGAAAACATGCCTCAAAAACATGATACCTTGCGTGGTGCCTTGGCAGTGCCTCAATATGATGTGGTATATATTTGAGCAGGTTTGGCTAATGTCGTCATACACACTCTTCATATATCAAACCATCACCTATGAAGGTTCGTGGTTCGGGAGCAAAATCACCATGTTTTGAAGGGGAACCCATATTTCCTTGGTCCTTTCAACTTGATTTATTTTCTACGATCATCATACCCACTACAATGCATCGTGTCCAAAATTTACATTTTTTTCTAGGCTCGTTTACAATATTTAGGCTTTTATGTGCAATTTTTAGGCTTTTGTGCTTATAATTCAATTTCGGACAATCTATGCATGAATTGTTTTTTCAAAAAGGGCTCTAAAATCAGAAATATGTCATTGAATAACATTTCATCTATTTTATAGGAAATAAATAGAAATTTAAATCATATGTGTGGACAGAGGCAACCATATATGTGTTGTTTATTGGTTTTTAACTCTAGAAAAATGGAAAACATACCTGAAAAACATGATACCTTGTGTCGTGCCTTGGCAGGACCTCAATATGATGTGGTAAATATTTTAGGAGGTTTGGCTAATGTTGTCATACACACTTCATATATCGAACCATCTCCTATGAAGGTACATGGTTCGGGGAGCGAAATCACCATGTTTTGAAAGGGGAACCCATATTTCCTTAGTCCTTTCAACTTGATTTATTTTCTACAATCATCATATCGACTACAATGCACCGTGTCAAAAATTTACATTTTTTGGGCTCGCTTAGTGTGTTTAGGATTTTATGTCCATTGTTAGCCCTTTTGTGCTTATAATTCAATTTCGGACAATCTATGCATAATTTGTTTTTGTAAAAAAGGGTTCTAAATATCACAATTGTGTCATTGAATAACGTTTCATCTATTTTATAGGAAATTAATAGAAATTAAAATGATATGTGTGGACAGAGGGTACCATTTAGGTGTCGTTTATTTGTTCTTAACTGTAAAAAATGGAAAACATGCCTGAAAAACATGATACCTTGCGTGGTGCCTTGGCATGGCCTCAATATGATGTGGTAAAGATTTGAGGAGGTTTGGCTAATGTCGTCATACATACTCTTCATATATCGAACCATCACCTATGAAGGTTCATGGTTTGGGGAGCGAAATCACCATGTTTTGAAAGGGGAAACCATATTTCCTTGGTCGTTTCAACTTGATTTATTTTCTAAGAGCATCTCTAGCAGACCCCGCATAACGCCGACCCACAAAACGCGTTCGCAGTTCTCGGAAAAATGGCTTTGCGGGCCGGCACGGACGGCCGCAGAGGCAGACCCCGCAAAACGAACCCGTATAAAAGGATATTCGCGGAATATGCTCTTTTACGGGTAAGCTTTGCGGGGTCTGGTCTGGCGCCACTGCCGCCGGCCCGCAAATCCCAAAATTTGCACATCAATTTGACACAAGATAATACATTTCTTTGCTTTTTCAACATCATTGGATTCATAGGATATCACCAAATCTTTGCTAGAATAGCAAGACCAAAGAAAACAAGATTATCATACCCACTACAATGCACCGTGTCCAAAATTTATATTTTTCGGGCTCGCTTACTATATTTAGGCTTTTATGTGCATTTTTAGCCCTTTTGTGCTTACAAGTCAATTTCGAACAATCTATGCATGATTTTTTGTACAAAATGGGTTCCAAAAGCTAGAATTATGTCATTGAATAACATTTCATCTATTTTACTGGAAATTAATATAAATTAAAATGATATGTGTGGACAGAGGGAACCAGTCATTTATCGTTTATTGGTTTCTTGAATCTAGAAAAATGGAAAACATGCCACAAAAACATGATACCTTTTGTGTTGCCTTGGAACGGCCGCAATATGATGTGGTAATTATTTGAGGAGGTTTGGCTAATGTCGTCATACACACTCTTCATATATCGAACCATATATATATATATATGAAGGTTCATGGTTCAGGGAGTGAAATCACCATGTTTTAAAAGGGGAACCCATATTTCCTTGGTCCTTTCAACTTGATTTATTTTCTACGATCATCATACCCACTACAATGTACCGTGTCCAAAATTTACATTATTTCGGGCTCGCTTACTATATTTAGGCTTTTGTGTGCATTTTTTAGCCCTTTTGTGCTCACAATTCAATTTTGGACAATCTATGCATGATTCGTTTTGTAAAAAAAGGATTCTAAAAATCGGGATTATGTCATTGAATAACATTTCATCTATTTTACAGGAAATCAATAGAAATTAAAATGATATGTGTGGACAGAGGCAAGCATTTATGGGTGGTTTATTGGTTTTTTAACTCTAGAAAAATGGAAAACATGCCTCAAAAACATGATACCTTGTGTTGTGCCTTGGCAGTGCCTCAATATGATGTGGTAAATATTTGAGGAGGTTTGGCTCATGTCGTCATACACACTCTTCATATATCGAACCAGCACCTATGAAGGTTCATGGTTCGGGGAGAAAAATCACCATGTTTTGAAAGTGGAACCCATATTTCCTTGGTCCTTTCAACTTGATTTATTTTCTACGATCATCATACCCACTACGATGCACCGTGTCCAATATTTACATTTTTTGGGCTCGCTTAATATATTTAGGCTTGTATGTGCTATTTTAGCCCTTTTGTGCTTATAATTCAATTTCGGACTATCTATGCATGATTTTTTTCTGTAAAAAAGGGTTCTAAAAATCAGAATTATGTCATTGGATACCATTTCATCTATTTCATAGGAAACTAATAGAAATTAAAATGATATGTGTGCACACAGGTAAACATATATGTGTCGTTTATTGTTTTTTAACTCTGGAAAGATGGAAAACATGCCTGAAAAACATGATACCTTGTGTGGTACCTTAGCAGGGTCTCAATATGATTTGGTAAATATTTGAGGAGGTTTGGCTAATGTCGTCATACACACTCTTCTTATATCGAATCATCACCAATGAAGGTTCATGGTTCGGGGAGCGAAATCACCATGTTTTGAAATGGGAACCCATTTTCCTTGGTCCTTTCAACTTAATTTATTTTCTACGATCCTCATACCCACTACAATGCATCGTGTCCAAAATTTACATTATTTCGGGCTCGTTTACTATATTTAGGATTTTATGTGCATTTTTAGGCCTTGTGTGCTTATAATTCAATTTCGGACAATCTATGCATCAATGTTTTTGTAAAAAAGGGTTCTAAAAATCAGAATTATGTCATTGATTAACATTTCATCTATTTTATAGGAAAATAATAGAAATTAAAATGATATGTGTGGACAGAGGCAACCATATATGTGTCGTTTATTAGTTTTTAACTCTAGGAAAATGGAAAACATGACAGAAAAACATGATACCTTGTGTGGTGCCTTGGTAGGGCCTCAATATGATGTGGTAAATATTTGAGGAGGTTTGCTAATGTCGTCATACACACTCTTCATATATCGAACCATCACCAATGAAAGTTCATGGTTCGGCGAATGAAATCACCATGTTTTGAAAGGGGAACCCATATTTCCTTGGTTCTTTCAACTTGATTTATTTTCTACGATCATCATACCCACTACAATGCACCGTGTCCAAAATTTACATTTTTTCGGGATCGCTCACTATGTTCAGGCATTTATGTGCATTTTTAGCCCTTTTGTGCTTATAATTCAATTTTGGACAATCTATGCATGATTTGTTTTTGTAAAAAAAGGTTCTAAAAATCATAATTATGTCATTGAATAACATTTCATCTATTTTATAGGAAATTAATAGAAAATAAAATGATATGTGTGGACAGAGGCAACCATTTATGTGTCGTTTGTTGGTTTTTTAACTCTAGAAAAATGGGAAACATGCCTAAAAACATGATACCTTGCGTGATGCCTTGGCCGGGCCTCAATATGATGTGGTAAATATTTGAGGAGGTTTGGCTATTGTCGTCATACACACTCTGCATATATCGAACCATCACCTATGAAGGTTCATGGTTCGGGGAGCGAAATCACCATGTTTTGAAAGGGGAACCCATATTTCCTTGGTCGTTTCTTAATACTCTCTATGATACTCATTCTTTTCTGTGAACCCTACATTCTATTACCCTTGTTCTCAAGGATCCCTTCTGACTCCATGATCCCTGTGTCTGACCCTGTGTATGGACCTTTTTTGCAATTAATGCCAAAGGGGGAGAAATACCAAAGCTTCAAAATGCTAAAGGGGGAGATACATGCTTCAATGTAAAGGGGGAGATACAATCAAGGGGGAGAATATCAAAGCTTATGCTTACGTAGACAAGGGGAGAATACCGAAGTAGGGGGAGAAGTTTCGTTGTTTCCCAAAGAAGAGAGATCATGCCTAACCTTATTCTAATTTGATACTCTTATCTATTATTCTCATGTTAGACTTGTCTCACCCTATCCAATCCCAATATCTACATGCTAAGATTCAGGGGGAGAGGATGACCTACTATTTCACATCTAGGGGAGAAAGTTCTAGATGATCTTGGAGACATTTCAACCTTAAGGAATACTATCTTCTATACATTCTCCACATCTTGGTACTGTTGAGTTCTATTGGTTTTCATATTTTGTAGAATACTCTTGTGTTTCCTAACACTGTTTTCTCAAGAGTTCTTCTACTACTAGACTGCTCAAGAACTCAAGGTAAGTATATGCATCATATCCTTTATCAATATGATCTCTTGCTTCTTACACATACTGCTTGCAAGAGTGAAGTCTTGAACAAGGACACAACTCATTCATATATATTTGATGCATATAGCCAAAATACACATGACTCATCATATCCCTTCTACTATATGTGTGTCCATGCATTCCAAAGCAACTATCCTCAAAAGGATTGCACACAGTTAGGGGGAGCAAGTTTTAGTTATGTGTCTCTCAAAGTCTTCATTTTATCTATGCATATCTTTATTGGAAGCTTTGATTGTATGTGTCATTTATTGGTTTTTTAACTCTGAAAAAATGGAAAACATGCCTGAAAAACATGATACCCTGTGTGTCGGTGTACTAAAGATTGGGTCCTTTAGTACCCCATTGTTGGGGCCGGATTTCCGGAACATAATATCCCAGAAATTAACCCCTCGTGCCATCACCAGCCCAGGATTACTGTTACTGGTGGACACGTCCTTGTTACAGATTACCAAGCAATTACAAGAACTGGGTACAAGACCGTAAAGGTCCAATGGTACAACAATGATCTTTGGTGGTGGATGACGGAAGTGACTCGTGAAATCTCCAACGTCGATGGGGCTCCATTCCCACAAGAACGGCTGACCTGGATAACTCCTATCCCGCATGGCTACTATCCTAGGCTCCGTATGGTCATCGCCATAATACTCTTCTGACCTGGCCAACGAAATAACCAGGGACAAGCCAGTCAGTATGTTTGAATGTACTCGCAAACATTATGGACAAATGATATACCGAATGCAGCAGATAACATATGATCATGGTGAACTAAACTATTTGCTTAGGCTCATGCTGGAATATATTATATGCATGCTGACAGGAATTAAA
The DNA here is from genome assembly GCA_039707655.1 of Elymus sibiricus. Lineage (NCBI taxonomy): Eukaryota > Viridiplantae > Streptophyta > Magnoliopsida > Poales > Poaceae > Elymus > Elymus sibiricus. The sequence continues at coordinate 192,818,004 of CM077663.1, read as the reverse complement.
TCATGGCATGATGACATATTAGCATGTGCAGAAGTAACGTGTTAGCGACAAACAAAGAAGGTTGGTGGAAAATCGGACGAGACAGAACCATCCGAGAATCCAAAGAAAATATAAAAGAAATGTCGGTTGGATGTCAAGTGACACCATGGTAGGTCTTGAAGAGAAATGCCAAACGGGTGTCTAAAGAGTAATCGGACGAGACAGAACCATCCGAGAACTCAAGCGACGCCACGTGAGGTCTTGAAAAAAATTGCCAGACGGGTATCTACAAGAGAGTCGGGCGAGACAGGGCCGCCCGAGAACTCGAGAGACGCCTCGTAAGGTTTTGAAAATAGAATTGAATGCCCGGGGTAGTCTAGCCAGCCCCTGAGACACTCAGAACATAAAATTAAGAGAATTGGGTTAGTCCACAATAATGATCATAGTGTCAATAATATTCATGATAACATCAGTAGCAATAGTAATTATCCTGCAAAATAAACCATGTACAATTTTAATTATTTCCTCTGGAGACCGACTCTAAGACCGACACTTGACCAACCCAGACTGTAGTCCTTAACTGCGGACACGGCTATTCGAATAGGTATAACTCAGCAGAGGTTGTACTCTTTACCCACAAGTAAAGGATTTCTTTAGTCAGTACCGTAACACTGACTAATTCCCATTACGGTCTTTAGGTTGAAACACACCTGACCAGCACACACCAGCTTAACTGTCCGGATGCCAGGAATCACCCACAACATCTTTTCAGAAAAAACTTTAAGACGGGGAAAACCAACGTTTCTGCATGGGATCACTATTCATACACGCGGATTCCAAGGGGTGCCCCCCTCTCGGCTACACTGCCAGAAACACCCATGCCCCCTGACCCGATGACAGGATTTAGTCCATGGCCGTGGAAACCCTCATCGTGGCCCTCTGTACGGTGTGTGCATGGAAAGGGGTTAACAACTTACTGAACCATACCCCACCTGAGGCAGGGACAAGTGGTAGCACGAATCAAGTATGGGGGTTACCGGTGACAAGACTCGATCTACGGTCGACTCAGGAGATGTTACTTATTATCACCGGTATGCTCCACATATATCACGTGACACCACCGTGTCAAATATGTCCCGTGCCCACCGGCACGTCCAAGGCAGGAGCACACTCCTGAATTCTCACAACTTAGGCATGTTAGAACTTGAGTGGAATGCATGCAATAGAAAATATATACATGACCATGCATTCATGCAATATTACTACCCATATGTAATTTCTATTAAAATTATCAAAACCATGCTTCAATTATTCTAGCTAGCTATTATCAAACATCCACCATATCAAGTGTTCAAAAATGCTTGCCTTGAGCATGCAGAAATATTGGGTGCACTTCAAAAGTTTGAAATATTTATCTTCCCTCCATTTCCTATTTTCAAAAATATTTAAATTACAATATAAAGCCATAACAGTGCTGAAAAGTTGTCTAGGAAATTTTGAAATGGATACTAAAATAGACTAGATGAAATATAAGGAATACGAGAAAAAGAATCAATTTATTTGGAGTTCATATGAATTACTTATGGAATTTCTAAGTTGGAATAAATGACTAAATGGACTATTTAATAGACCCAACAAAACCTAAGCTTAGGAAAAAAAATGTTCACCCTAGCTAAATCAATAGAACAAGATTTTATGAATCTGTAGAAATTTGTATCACCAAATTTGATTTTAAAATGGACACTACAGGATTATCCAAAAACTACAGAAAACGAAAAAAAAAGGAGTAGGGAAACGCCCTGAGCGCGTCACTGGGCCGGGCCCAGCTACTCCAGGGCGGTGACGTCGAAGGCGTACCACAGGAGTACGCTTCCCAGCAGAAAAAGCGCAGGCTCTTCTTGAAAGGGGGTGACTAACCGACAGGTGGGACCCACCTGTCGGGTTTGTCCTCTCCCTCACGCACGCCTGGACGGAACAGAGACGAGCTCTGGCGATGCTCGCCGGCGTTATAGGGCATCTCCGGCGCCGCTAGGCACATGGACGGGTTCGGGGTGAGGTGCCACACCCTATGGTGGTGGATATGGACGCCGGCGAACTCGAAATTGAGCAGAGCACCTACCACGGCGGAAGAGAGCTTTGGGTGAAAGGGGCTTTTGCCCATGGCCGATCTCAGCTGAAATTGAGTGATGCAATGGAATAACGGGATCAAGAGGAAGCTACTAGAGAAGAAATTGTGGAGGGGGAGGCTCTGGAGAGGTGGGGAGCTTCGAGGCGAGGGCGGCGGCAGTAGCTGCCGGAGATGGAGAGGACGGCCACCTCGGCTTGATTGGCTGCTCGGGGTTGTTTATAGAGAAGGGTAGAGAGGTCCTGGTTGGCGAGAGAGTGCCTGCAGTGGCGTTTTATAGCGAGGAAGAGGAGGTTCCGAGAGCTCAGAAGATAAGCACGGCGGCGGGCGGCCATAACTGCGCCGGAGAAGTTGTTACGGGTGGTGGCCAAGGTCAGCGGGGCCGGTAGGAGGTCGGTGTGGATGGCAGCGCCCCGCAGATGAGCTCTGGTGGTTGGGAGTTAAGACGGGAGACCCTGGTGGAGACGTGTCCGAGAGGGACTCGTCGGGCGGCGCTCTTGGTCACCGTGGACGGCGGTGGCCGGCGCTAGGGGCCAGGGTGGGGTGTTGGCGGGGTACGGGGATGATCAGCTGATCTAGGAGAGGCCAGGGTGAGCAAGAGAGGCAGCAGGAATGCGGTAGTAGCTCGATTCCAAAGTCTGCACAACGAGCACTCTGCACGCGCTCCAGACGTGCACGGAATGTGCTTGATGAATTGCCAATGCATCCTAGGCTAGTCCAATTGAACGGATTTTTTTTGGTAGGGTGATGCTGACAAGAATGGCAAGGCTACTGGACATGCTGGTTTGGCCAAAAGAGCAAGTCTCTAATGCAGTTAAGAGAGAGGCCAAATTCCTGCCATGCCCACAAGGTGCTTGGTGAAATGCTATGGCTAGCTAGGGAGCTTTGTTGGGTGTGAAGATTGGCAGCATGATGTCTCATTAGATGTAAGACATTATGGTGGAGTTGGTTTGGCAAAAAGGGATACTTCCTAGTCCAAGTTTTACTGAAATTCATTTCTGGACAGAAAATGCTGGGAATCATTTGGTGCAATAAAAAGAGGAAATTGGAGCTGAGCTTCTGGATTTAAGTGTTTGGTTGGAGGGACTATAATATGGCCAAGTTTCAGAATTTTTGGGGCAAGGAAAGTTGGGGTTGTAGTTCAAAACTGAATCTGGACCAGAATTGAAAAGAAGATGGTTTGCTCAAAAACTTCAAAAGACCAAGATGGGTTTCTACATAAAAGTGATCTGTAGGCCTCACATGACCTCCCATAATTTTTGTGGAATTTTTAAAGAATTAATTAAAATGGTTGTAGTGCAACAGAAGCATTTCAAACATTGAAAATACTATTAAAAGAATTGTTTTGGGGCAAATTTTATTATGAAAATAATCCCTACTATTATTAAAGTAATAATGAAATGGTTTAGGAAAACTACCAAAGCCACAATATTATTTCCAAATAATTTTCTATATGGAGGGAAGAATTTTGAAAGACAGAAGCAGAAAAGGCTCTAAAATTATGAAAGAACCTATTATAATTCAAAATTTTATTTCTGGCCAAATTTTATTTAATAAAAATGTGGTTAAATTTTTGGGGTGTTACACCCATACTTGTGCACAGGCAGTTGTAGCCATACCAGCGGCAAGGCTTGCCGGGGAACAGCTGGACACAAATTCAGCGACATTGAGAAGGCATCCAAATCACTGATCAGCAGATGGAAGACCAAAGGCTAGGCACCCCGGCATGATCTTGCCGGGCTGACCGCATAGCCCTGGCAAGGCTCGCACCCGGCAAGCCTTCGCTGCCCTGTCATCGCTCCAGTACGGTCATCAGCTTGTCTTTTAGCTGTTGTCCCCCTGGTAACGTGTTAGGCGCTAGCGGTGGATGGGCTTAAGCGGTGCTGATGGGACGGCCCCTTTTTCCGTCCCCAAGACGCTAAGGGACACCTCAACGGAGCATTTAATGTTCTTGTCCTAAACCGTCAGTGTTAGGTATGATAACACTGTAGCTACTTTTACACCTCATGTATGCACTTTACGCCACTGTTGGTGACCCCTTCGAACGTATAAAAGGAGGCCCAGGGCGTAGCTACAGGGGGATGGGCTCCTAGCCATTCTGCATGTGTAGCGGCTGTGTACTGTAGCGCTCCCAGAACTTGAACTAGAACACAACTAATCAAACCAAAGCAGGAGTAGGGTTTTACGCATCTTTGCGGCCCGAACCTGGGTAAAATCCCGGCGTGTTGATTGCTTGATCTGCTCTTTGTGCAAACCTTCTCCCTGCCGAATCATAAAGGGGTCTGCTCGATCCCATAGGTGTCGTTTCTCTGACACTGTGTGGTGCCTTGGCAGGGCTCAATATGATGTGGTAAATATTTGAGGAGGTTTGGCTAATGTCATCATACACACGCTTCATATATCGAACCATCACCTATGAAGGTTCATGGTTCGGGGAGCGAAATCACCATGTTTTGAAAGGGGAACCCATATTTCCTTGGTCCTTTCAACTTGATTTATTTTCTACGATCATCATACCCACTACAATGCACCGTGTCCAAAATTTTCATTTTTTCGGGCATGTTTACTATGTTTAGGCTTTTATGTGCAATTTTTTAGCCCTTCTGTGCTTACAATTCAATTTCAGACAATCTATGCATGATTTTTTTTTGTAAAAAAGGGTTATAAAAATCAGAATTATGTCATTGAATAACATTTCATCTATTTTACAGGAAATTAATAGAAATTAAAATGATATGTGTGGACAGAGGCAACCATTTCTGTGTTGTTTATTGGGGTTTTAACTCTAGAAAAATTGAAAACATGCCTCAAAAACATGATACCTTGTGTGGTACCTTGGCAGGGCCTCAATATGATGTCGTAAATATTTGAGGAGGTTTGGCTAATGTCGTCATACACACTCTTCATATATCGAATCATCACCTATGAAGGTTCATGGTTCGGGGAGCAAAATCACTATGTTTTGAAACGGGAACCCATATTTCCTTGGTCCTTTCAACTTGATTTATTTTCTACGATCATCATACCCACTACAATACACCGTGTCCAAAATTTACATCGTTTCGGACGTGTTTACTATATTTAGGCTTTTATGTGGATTTGTTAGGCCTTTTGTGCTTATAATTCAATTTCGGACAACTATGCATGAGTTGTTTTCGTAAAAAAAGGGTTCTCAAAATCGTAATTGTGTCATTGAATAACATTTCATCTATTTTACACGAAATTAATAGAAATTCAAATGATATGTGTGGACAGAGGAAACCATATATGTGTCGTTTATTGGTTTTTTAACTCTAGAAAAATGGAAAACGTGCCTAAAAAACATGAGACCTTATGTGGTGCCTTGGCAGGTGATACATCTCCAACGTATCTATAATTTATGAAGTATTCATGCCATGTTTACAATAAATTTTTATGATTTTGGTATGATTTGATTAGAACTAAACCGGACTGACGCTGTTTTTAGCAGAACTACCATGGTGTTGTTTTTGTGCAGAAATGAAAGTTCTCGGAATGCGCTGAAAATTTACGGAGAATATTTTTGGAAAATATAAAAAATACTGGAGCGAAAAGATACCGGAGAGGAAGCCCGAGGTAGCCACAAGGGTGGGCCCCCCCTAGGGCGCGCCCCCTGGATTGTCACCTCCTCGGGAACCTTTCTGGATGTGGGACCAACGCCAAATACTCCTATAAATACCCAAGTTCGCATAAAGAACCCTAGATCAGAAGTTCCGCCGCCGCAAGTCTCTGTAGCCACGAAAAATCAATCTTGGCCCTCTTCGGCACCCTGCCGGAGGGGGTCACCATCACCGGAGACCATGGATGACGAAGACGGAGGGGCCATCATCACCATGGAGGCCAAGGACCAGAGGGAGAACCTCTCCCCACCGAGGGGGGAGGTCATGGAGGAGGAAGCACAAGGGGGAGACCCTCTCCCCCTCTCTCTCGGTGGTGCCGGAGTGCCATCAGGGGACCCATCGCCGCGGTGATCGTCTTCAGCAACATCACCTTCTTCATCACCGTCCTCATATCTTTTCAGTGGTCCACTCTCCCGCATCCCACTGTAATCCCCTACTTGAACATGGTGCTTTATGCCACATATTATGATCCAATGATGTGTTGCCATCCTATAATGTTTTGAGTAGATTTCTTTTGTCTTATGGGTTGATTGATGATCTAGATTGGTTTGAGTTGTATGTTTATTTTGGTGCTGTCCTATGGTGCCTTCCGTGCCGCGCACACGTGAAGGATTCCCGCTGTAGGGTGTTGCAATACGTTCATGATTCGCTTATAGTGGGTTGCTTGAGTGACGGAAGCATAAACCCGAGTAAGGGGGTTGTTGCGTATGGGATAAAAGGGACTTGATGGTTTAATGCTATGGTTGGGTATTACCTTAATGATCTTTAGTAGTTGCGGATGCTTGCTAGAGTTCCAATCATAAGAGCATATGATCCAAGTAGAGAAAGTATGTTAGCTTATGCCTCTCCCTCATATAAAATTGCAATAATGATTACCGATCTTGTTAACAATTGCCTAGGACAAGTTCGCACACCGACCCATCATTATTCCATACTCGCTATTTGTAATATTTTGTAATATATTCTAACTTTATGATAACAGCATCTATTTTTATATTTTGGTTCTCCGATATCATGCAAAGCTATTCTCTTCATACCCACAACGTAGTTTTATTTCTCGTTTCTAGTTTGAAGCAAACGTTCGGCGTACGTAGAGTCGTATCAGTGGCAGATGGGACTTGAGAGAATATTGATCTTACCTTTAGCTCCTTGTGGGTTCGACACTCCATACTTATCACTTCCACCTTTGGAAATTGCTACGATGATTCCTTGCACTTGGGGCTTATCAAGCTCTTTTCGGCGCCGTTGCCGGGGAGCAATAGCATGGGGTTGATATTCTCGTGTGTGCTTGTTTTCTTTCTTCACTAAGTAGATTTTGTTTTCCCTTTTTGATTTCTTTAGTTGTGGGTGAAACAAACAAAAATAAATAAATAATGAAAAATACAAAAAGAATTACTTGCCTCTTATGCCTAATAAGTTTTTCAAAAAGAGAAGTGATTGGAAGGTTGTGCATTGGAGAAGTGAGGGTCGACCTTGAACACTTGTGTTCATGCTCATGGAAACAATGTAGAATTTTTCATGGAAGCTTATCAAAAATAATTATCCCCTTGTATATATCCATTGTATTATAAAAATAATGTGCCAAGATTTTACTTTTAGGATGATTAGATTGCTTGTTTGCTATGTGCGGTGCAAAGACAGAAACTTTGACTGTAGTGCATGAATTTACATTTCTCACTAAAATGTCAAAAGTTGCTGAAATTTTACACAGTACTGCTATATAAATTGTTTAATTTTTCCTAAATTTTCAGAATTTTTTGAGTTACAAAAGTATACGAAGTTTCCAGATTGCTACAGACTGTCCTGTTTTTGACAGATTCTGTTTTCTATGCATTGTTCTCTTATTTTGATGAATCTATGGGTAGTATCGGGGGGTATGAACCATGGTGAAGTTGGACTACAGTAGATATAATGCTAATATGAATTCGGAATGAGTTCACAACAGTACTTAAAGTAGTATTTTGCTTTATTATACTAAGGGATCTCACGATGGTTTTGTTAAGTTTTGTGTGAATGAAGTGTTCGAAGATCGAGGAGGTATCGATATAAGAAGAATACGGAGAGACAAGAGTTCAAGCTTGGGGATGCCCAAGGCACCCCAAGTAAATATTTCAAGTAGACTCAAGCATCTAAGCTTGGGGATGCCCCGGAAGGCATTCCATCTTTATTCTTCAACAATTATCGCTATACCTCGGTTTTTGTTTTGTTCACATGATATGTGTCTTTAGTGTTTTTCTTTTCCTTTTATGCACCATTCTAGTATGAGATAGTCCTTCATTGATTTGTAGAATGCTTCATGCACTTCACTTAAATCGTTTGAGTATGGCTTTGTAGAATGCTCTTTGTGCTTCACTGAAATCTTTTGAGTATGGCTTTGTAGAATGCTCTTTGTGCTTCACTTAAATCTTTTGAGTACGGCTTTATAGAATGCTTCGTGTGCTTCACTTATATATTTTGAGCTTGGATATTGGTTAATCTATATTAATTGTAGAATGCTCTATGAACTTCACGTATATCTTTTAGAGTATGAATAAAATTATCATCGGAATTAGGCTTGGAAGAGTATCATTAAAATGTCATGCCTAGCTAAAAAGGCATTAAAGAAAAGCGCTTGTTGGGAGACAACCCAATATTTACCCCTACTGTTTTTGTGTGTTATCATGATTATGCTACTGTAGTAACTATGTTTTATATGTTTCCTTTCAATAAAGTGCCAAGTAATGCCTTTGGGATGATGTGGTTGATACTTGACTTGATTCTGTGCAAAAACAGAAACTTTGGTGCCCAGTCCAGAATTTTTATAAATTAATCAGAGAGTCAAAAGCTTCTGAATTTTTTACAAATGATTGACATACAAATTTCCTAGGTTTTCCTTATTTTACAGAATTTTTGGGGCTGCAGAAGTATGATCATTGTTCAGATCATTACAGACTGTTCTGTTTTTGACAGAATCTGCCTTGTTTGCATAGTTTGCTTGTTTTAGCATTTCCATGGTTTATATTTAGTGATATAAATTGTGGAAATGATAAGTTACAGTAGACATTATGCGAGAACAATTATGGATCTTGTATTTGACAGTACCTAAGTGGATGATTTATTCTTTATCATACTAACCCATCTCACAAAGTTCCGTTAAGTTTTGTGTGATTGAAGTTTTCAAGTTTAGGGTCAGACACCGACATGAGGAGAATAAGGAGTGACAAGAACTTAAGATTGGGGATTCCCAAGGCACCCCCAAGGTAATATCCAAGGAAGACTCAAGCGCCTAAGCTTGGGGATGCCCCGGAAGGCATCCCCTCTTTCGTCTTCAACATTATCGGTATATCTTACTTATAGCTATATTTTTATTCGTCACATAATATGTTCTTTGGTTGGATTGTCATTATATTTTGTTATTTTCTGTTAGGTGTTATTCATAATCTTGTTTTTCAATAAAAAGTTTCAAGAATTGTCTTAGGATGCTTGCATTGCATGTTTTGATGTGTGCTGTGTAAAAACAGAAACTTTTTCTGTAGTGTTTGAATTTTCATATTTTACTGGAACGTGGAACATTTCTAAAAAATTTACACAGTATTTTCATATAAATTAGTAAGCATGCCCTAAATTTTCATAATTGTTTGAGTTACGGAAGTACACGGTTTTCATAAATTGCTACAGACTATTCTGTTTGGACAGATTGCTGTCATAGTTTTGTTATCTGCTTATCCTATAGTTTCCATAGCCTATATTGGTAGATATAAATTGTGGAAATGATAGTAAACAGTAGATGATGTTTGAAAATTATTGTGCAACTTGTCTTGGCATTACATGAAGTATTGATTTATTCTTATGTGTACTAACCTATCTCACGAGTTCTTTTCGAGTTTTGTGTGGATGAAGTTTTTGAGAATAGGTGAAACCATGATATGAGAGGATTGAACAAGATACAAAAGCTCAAGCTTGGGGATGCCCAAGGCACCCCAAGTAAATATTTCAAGAAGTCTCAAGCATCTAAGCTTGGGGATGCTACGCATCCCACCTCTCTTCATCAACAATTATCGGTTAGCCTATGTTGAGCCTAAATTTTTATTCGTTCACTTGTTGCGTGCTATTCTTGGAGTGCTATTTTTCTTTTGATTGCTGTTTAATAAAATGCTTAAGATCTGAAATTCTAAGAGAGAGAGTCCTCACATGGCTATTTAACTAATTGACTACGCATTGATCTTCACTTATATCTTTTTGGAGTGGTTTGTCAGTCACTCTCGTGCTTCACTTATATCCTTTGAGTAAATGGTTGAACGAATTGAATATCATAAACCTGAAATTAAATATGGTTCATATACTTATCCCATGGGGAGTAATGACTTCACACATAATAAGTATAGGTGGAAAAATTTATTGAAAATTAGCAAACACCGCATTGGTCACTTGAACAATTCATGAAAGAATATTGAAGGAACAGAGATTCCACATATAAATATACTATCTTGGACATCTTCTATGATTGTGAGCTCATTAATTATTTTCAAACTCGAGCAAATTAGTTAAAATTGGACAAGGAAGACAACTTAATGAGTTATGTTTGGGTATATTTGTATAGAAGTTATATTGTTATGGATCCTCCAACATGTCGTGCTTGCTTCAACCTCATACTAGCCAAAACTTCCGCACCAAGTAGAAATACTACTTGTGCATCCAAACACCCTTAAACCAGTTTTGCCATGAGAGTCCACTATACCTACCTATGGATTGAGTAAGATCCTTCAAGTAAGTTGTCATCGGTGCAAAAAGCAATAAAAATTGCTCCTAAATATGTATGATCTTTTATTGTGAGGGAAAATAAGTGTTGTACGAATTTGTGATGGTAAAGAAATAAAAGCGACGGACTGCATAATAAAGGTTGCTATCACAAAGGGCAATACAACGCGACGTTCCTTTGCATTAAGGGTTTGCACATCCAAAAACAAAAAGCGCATGACAACCTCTGCTTCCCTCTGCGAAGGGCCTATCTTTTACTTTCTAGTACTTACCTTTATGCAAGAGTCATGGTGATCTTCACCACTTCCTATATTTCGCCTTTTTCTCTTGGCAAGCGTCATGTGTTGGGGAATGATCTAGACATATATATCCACACAAATATATTTGATCATGAATTATTATTGTTGACAATTATCTATATGATAAATAAGTTGGGAGGCGAAACATTAAGCCCCTATCTTTCTCTGTGTTCGATGGATGTTATTTGTTCTAAAAATATGCTTTGAGTGTCAATAATCATGGAAGACTATATGATAGTTGAGTGTGTGGAATTTTCTAAATCAAAGCTCTTACATAGACCCTTCGTGAAAATAAGATGAATTGCAATTGTTCGAAGACTAGGAATATGGTTTGTTAGTTTTCAAGAAACTTTCTGGTCTATACTTTAACATGTGAATAGCTTGTTACTTGATCATGAGAAGTTTTATGAGATGAGCTACTGTTTATGGTTTATATTGATGCTAGAAAAAAGTGATTGGAAATATCATTGATCAAACTTGTGCACTTGCTAGCATTCACACTTCATAAATTATTTCTTTTATCATTTACCTACTCGAGGACGAGCAGGAATTAAGCTTGGGGATGCTGATACGTCTCCAACGTATCTATAATTTATGAAGTATTCATGCCATGTTTACAATAATTTTTTATGATTTTGGTATGATTTGATTAGAACTAACCCGGACTGACGCTGTTTTCAGGAGAACTACCGTGGTGTTGTTTTTGTGCAGAAATAAAAGTTCTCGGAATGGGCTGAAAATTTACGGAGAATATTTTTGGAAAATATAAAAAATACTGGAGCGAAAAGATACCGGAGAGGAAGCCCGAGGCAGCCACAAGGGTGGGGGGCGCTCCCCCTAGGGCGCGCCCCCTGGCTTGCCACCTCCTCGGGAACCTTCTGGACGTGGGACCAATGCCAAATACTCCTATAAATACCCAAGTTCCCGTAAAGTACCCTAGATCAGAAGTTCCGCCACCGCAAGTCTCTGTAGCCACGAAAAATCAATCTTGGCCCTCTCCGGCACCCTGCCGGAGGGGGTCACCATCACCGGAGACCATGGAGGAGGAAGACGGAGGGGCCATCATAACCATGGAGGCCAAGGACCAGAGGTTGAACCTCTCCCCACCTAGGGGGGAGGCCATGGAGGAGGAAGCACAAGGGGGAGACCCTCTCCCCCTCTCTCTCGGTGGCGCCGAAGTGCCATTAGGGGACCCATCGCCGCGGTGATCGTCTTCATCAACATCACCTTCTTGATCACCGTCCTCATATCTTTTTAGTGGTCCACTCTCCCGCATCCCGCTGTAATCCCCTACTTGAACATGGTGCTTTATGCCACATATTATGATCCAATGATGTGTTGCCATCCTATGATGTTTTGAGTAGATTTTTTTGTCTTATGGGTTGATTGATGATCTAGATTGGTTTGAGTTGCATGTTTATTTTGGTGTTGTCCTATGCTGCCTTCCGTGCCGCGCACACGTGAAGGATTCCCGCTATAGGGTGTTGCAATACGTTCATGATTCGCTTATAGTGGGTTGCTTGAGTGACAGAAGCATAAACCCGAGTAAGGGGGTTGTTGCGTATGGGATAAAGGGGACTTGATGCTTTAATGCTATGGTTGGGTTTTACCTTAATTATCTTTAGTAGTTGCGGATGCTTGCTAGAGTTCCAATCATAAGTGCTTATGATCCAAGTAGAGAAAGTATGTTAGCTTATGCCTCTCCCTCATATAAAATTGCAATAATGATTACCGATCTTGTTAACAATTGCCTAGGACAATTTCGCACACCGACCCATCATTATTCCATACTCGCTATTTGTAATATTTTGTAATATATTCTAACTTTATGATAACAGCATCTATTTTTATATTTTAGTTCTCCGATATCATGCAAAGCTATTCTCTTCATACCCACAACGTAGTTTTATTTCTCATTTCTAGTTGGAAGCAAACGTTCGGCGTACGTAGAGTCGTATCAGTGGCAGATGGGACTTGAGAGAATATTGATCTTACCTTTAGCTCCTTGTGGGTTCGACACTCCATACTTATCACTTCCACCATTGGAAATTGCTACGATGATTCCTTGCACTTGGGGATTATCAGCAGGGCCTCAATATAATGTGGTAAATATTTGAGGAGGTTTGGTTAATGTCGTCATACACACTCTTCATATATCAAACCATCACCTATGAAGGTTCTTGGTTCGGGGAGCAAAATCACCATTTTTTGAAAGGGCACCATATTTCCTTGGTCCTTTCAACTTGATTTATTTTCGACGATCATCATACCCACTACAATGCACCGTGTCAAAAATTACATTTTTTTCAGGCGTGTTTACTATATTTAGTCTTTTATGTGCATTTTTTGGCCTTTTGTGCTTATAATTCAATTTCGGAAAATCTATGCAGGATTTGTTTTTGGAAAAAAGGGTTGTAAAAATTACAATTACGTCACTGAATAACATTTCATCTATTTTACAGGAAATTAATAGAAATTAACATGATATTTGTGGACAGGAGAAACCATTTATGTGTCGTTTATTTGTTTTTTAACTCTACAAAAATTGAAAAGATGCCTGAAAAATATGATACCTTGTGTGGTGCCTTGGCAGGGCCTCAATATGATGTGGTAAATATTTGAGGAGGTTTGGCTAATGTCATCATACACACTCTTCATATACCGAACCATCACCAATGAAGGTTCATGGTTCGGAGAGCGAAATCACCATGTTTAGAAAGGGGAACCCATATTCCTTGGTCCTTTCAACTTGATTTATTTTCTACGATCATCATACCCACTACAATGCACCGTGTCCAAAATTTTCATTTTTTCGGGCATGTTTACTATGTTTAGGCTTTTATGTGCAATTTTTTAGCCCTTCTGTGCTTACAATTCAATTTCAGACAATCTATGCATGATTTTTTTTTGTAAAAAAGGGTTATAAAAATCAGAATTATGTCATTGAATAACATTTCATCTATTTTACAGGAAATTAATAGAAATTAAAATGATATGTGTGGACAGAGGCAACCATTTCTGTGTTGTTTATTGGGGTTTTAACTCTAGAAAAATTGAAAACATGCCTCAAAAACATGATACCTTGTGTGGTACCTTGGCAGGGCCTCAATATGATGTCGTAAATATTTGAGGAGGTTTGGCTAATGTCGTCATACACACTCTTCATATATCGAATCATCACCTATGAAGGTTCATGGTTCGGGGAGCAAAATCACTATGTTTTGAAACGGGAACCCATATTTCCTTGGTCCTTTCAACTTGATTTATTTTCTACGATCATCATACCCACTACAATACACCGTGTCCAAAATTTACATCGTTTCGGACGTGTTTACTATATTTAGGCTTTTATGTGGATTTGTTAGGCCTTTTGTGCTTATAATTCAATTTCGGACAACTATGCATGAGTTGTTTTCGTAAAAAAAGGGTTCTCAAAATCGTAATTGTGTCATTGAATAACATTTCATCTATTTTACACGAAATTAATAGAAATTCAAATGATATGTGTGGACAGAGGAAACCATATATGTGTCGTTTATTGGTTTTTTAACTCTAGAAAAATGGAAAACGTGCCTAAAAAACATGAGACCTTATGTGGTGCCTTGGCAGGTGATACATCTCCAACGTATCTATAATTTATGAAGTATTCATGCCATGTTTACAATAAATTTTTATGATTTTGGTATGATTTGATTAGAACTAAACCGGACTGACGCTGTTTTTAGCAGAACTACCATGGTGTTGTTTTTGTGCAGAAATGAAAGTTCTCGGAATGCGCTGAAAATTTACGGAGAATATTTTTGGAAAATATAAAAAATACTGGAGCGAAAAGATACCGGAGAGGAAGCCCGAGGTAGCCACAAGGGTGGGCCCCCCCTAGGGCGCGCCCCCTGGATTGTCACCTCCTCGGGAACCTTTCTGGATGTGGGACCAACGCCAAATACTCCTATAAATACCCAAGTTCCCATAAAGAACCCTAGATCAGAAGTTCCGCCGCCGCAAGTCTCTGTAGCCACGAAAAATCAATCTTGGCCCTCTTCGGCACCCTGCCGGAGGGGGTCACCATCACCGGAGACCATGGATGACGAAGACGGAGGGGCCATCATCACCATGGAGGCCAAGGACCAGAGGGAGAACCTCTCCCCACCGAGGGGGGAGGTCATGGAGGAGGAAGCACAAGGGGGAGACCCTCTCCCCCTCTCTCTCGGTGGTGCCGGAGTGCCATCAGGGGACCCATCGCCGCGGTGATCGTCTTCAGCAACATCACCTTCTTCATCACCGTCCTCATATCTTTTCAGTGGTCCACTCTCCCGCATCCCACTGTAATCCCCTACTTGAACATGGTGCTTTATGCCACATATTATGATCCAATGATGTGTTGCCATCCTATAATGTTTTGAGTAGATTTCTTTTGTCTTATGGGTTGATTGATGATCTAGATTGGTTTGAGTTGTATGTTTATTTTGGTGCTGTCCTATGGTGCCTTCCGTGCCGCGCACACGTGAAGGATTCCCGCTGTAGGGTGTTGCAATACGTTCATGATTCGCTTATAGTGGGTTGCTTGAGTGACGGAAGCATAAACCCGAGTAAGGGGGTTGTTGCGTATGGGATAAAAGGGACTTGATGGTTTAATGCTATGGTTGGGTATTACCTTAATGATCTTTAGTAGTTGCGGATGCTTGCTAGAGTTCCAATCATAAGAGCATATGATCCAAGTAGAGAAAGTATGTTAGCTTATGCCTCTCCCTCATATAAAATTGCAATAATGATTACCGATCTTGTTAACAATTGCCTAGGACAAGTTCGCACACCGACCCATCATTATTCCATACTCGCTATTTGTAATATTTTGTAATATATTCTAACTTTATGATAACAGCATCTATTTTTATATTTTGGTTCTCCGATATCATGCAAAGCTATTCTCTTCATACCCACAACGTAGTTTTATTTCTCGTTTCTAGTTTGAAGCAAACGTTCGGCGTACGTAGAGTCGTATCAGTGGCAGATGGGACTTGAGAGAATATTGATCTTACCTTTAGCTCCTTGTGGGTTCGACACTCCATACTTATCACTTCCACCTTTGGAAATTGCTACGATGATTCCTTGCACTTGGGGCTTATCAAGCTCTTTTCGGCGCCGTTGCCGGGGAGCAATAGCATGGGGTTGATATTCTCGTGTGTGCTTGTTTTCTTTCTTCACTAAGTAGATTTTGTTTTCCCTTTTTGATTTCTTTAGTTGTGGGTGAAACAAACAAAAATAAATAAATAATGAAAAATACAAAAAGAATTACTTGCCTCTTATGCCTAATAAGTTTTTCAAAAAGAGAAGTGATTGGAAGGTTGTGCATTGGAGAAGTGAGGGTCGACCTTGAACACTTGTGTTCATGCTCATGGAAACAATGTAGAATTTTTCATGGAAGCTTATCAAAAATAATTATCCCCTTGTATATATCCATTGTATTATAAAAATAATGTGCCAAGATTTTACTTTTAGGATGATTAGATTGCTTGTTTGCTATGTGCGGTGCAAAGACAGAAACTTTGACTGTAGTGCATGAATTTACATTTCTCACTAAAATGTCAAAAGTTGCTGAAATTTTACACAGTACTGCTATATAAATTGTTTAATTTTTCCTAAATTTTCAGAATTTTTTGAGTTACAAAAGTATACGAAGTTTCCAGATTGCTACAGACTGTCCTGTTTTTGACAGATTCTGTTTTCTATGCATTGTTCTCTTATTTTGATGAATCTATGGGTAGTATCGGGGGGTATGAACCATGGTGAAGTTGGACTACAGTAGATATAATGCTAATATGAATTCGGAATGAGTTCACAACAGTACTTAAAGTAGTATTTTGCTTTATTATACTAAGGGATCTCACGATGGTTTTGTTAAGTTTTGTGTGAATGAAGTGTTCGAAGATCGAGGAGGTATCGATATAAGAAGAATACGGAGAGACAAGAGTTCAAGCTTGGGGATGCCCAAGGCACCCCAAGTAAATATTTCAAGTAGACTCAAGCATCTAAGCTTGGGGATGCCCCGGAAGGCATTCCATCTTTATTCTTCAACAATTATCGCTATACCTCGGTTTTTGTTTTGTTCACATGATATGTGTCTTTAGTGTTTTTCTTTTCCTTTTATGCACCATTCTAGTATGAGATAGTCCTTCATTGATTTGTAGAATGCTTCATGCACTTCACTTAAATCGTTTGAGTATGGCTTTGTAGAATGCTCTTTGTGCTTCACTGAAATCTTTTGAGTATGGCTTTGTAGAATGCTCTTTGTGCTTCACTTAAATCTTTTGAGTACGGCTTTATAGAATGCTTCGTGTGCTTCACTTATATATTTTGAGCTTGGATATTGGTTAATCTATATTAATTGTAGAATGCTCTATGAACTTCACGTATATCTTTTAGAGTATGAATAAAATTATCATCGGAATTAGGCTTGGAAGAGTATCATTAAAATGTCATGCCTAGCTAAAAAGGCATTAAAGAAAAGCGCTTGTTGGGAGACAACCCAATATTTACCCCTACTGTTTTTGTGTGTTATCATGATTATGCTACTGTAGTAACTATGTTTTATATGTTTCCTTTCAATAAAGTGCCAAGTAATGCCTTTGGGATGATGTGGTTGATACTTGACTTGATTCTGTGCAAAAACAGAAACTTTGGTGCCCAGTCCAGAATTTTTATAAATTAATCAGAGAGTCAAAAGCTTCTGAATTTTTTACAAATGATTGACATACAAATTTCCTAGGTTTTCCTTATTTTACAGAATTTTTGGGGCTGCAGAAGTATGATCATTGTTCAGATCATTACAGACTGTTCTGTTTTTGACAGAATCTGCCTTGTTTGCATAGTTTGCTTGTTTTAGCATTTCCATGGTTTATATTTAGTGATATAAATTGTGGAAATGATAAGTTACAGTAGACATTATGCGAGAACAATTATGGATCTTGTATTTGACAGTACCTAAGTGGATGATTTATTCTTTATCATACTAACCCATCTCACAAAGTTCCGTTAAGTTTTGTGTGATTGAAGTTTTCAAGTTTAGGGTCAGACACCGACATGAGGAGAATAAGGAGTGACAAGAACTTAAGATTGGGGATTCCCAAGGCACCCCCAAGGTAATATCCAAGGAAGACTCAAGCGCCTAAGCTTGGGGATGCCCCGGAAGGCATCCCCTCTTTCGTCTTCAACATTATCGGTATATCTTACTTATAGCTATATTTTTATTCGTCACATAATATGTTCTTTGGTTGGATTGTCATTATATTTTGTTATTTTCTGTTAGGTGTTATTCATAATCTTGTTTTTCAATAAAAAGTTTCAAGAATTGTCTTAGGATGCTTGCATTGCATGTTTTGATGTGTGCTGTGTAAAAACAGAAACTTTTTCTGTAGTGTTTGAATTTTCATATTTTACTGGAACGTGGAACATTTCTAAAAAATTTACACAGTATTTTCATATAAATTAGTAAGCATGCCCTAAATTTTCATAATTGTTTGAGTTACGGAAGTACACGGTTTTCATAAATTGCTACAGACTATTCTGTTTGGACAGATTGCTGTCATAGTTTTGTTATCTGCTTATCCTATAGTTTCCATAGCCTATATTGGTAGATATAAATTGTGGAAATGATAGTAAACAGTAGATGATGTTTGAAAATTATTGTGCAACTTGTCTTGGCATTACATGAAGTATTGATTTATTCTTATGTGTACTAACCTATCTCACGAGTTCTTTTCGAGTTTTGTGTGGATGAAGTTTTTGAGAATAGGTGAAACCATGATATGAGAGGATTGAACAAGATACAAAAGCTCAAGCTTGGGGATGCCCAAGGCACCCCAAGTAAATATTTCAAGAAGTCTCAAGCATCTAAGCTTGGGGATGCTACGCATCCCACCTCTCTTCATCAACAATTATCGGTTAGCCTATGTTGAGCCTAAATTTTTATTCGTTCACTTGTTGCGTGCTATTCTTGGAGTGCTATTTTTCTTTTGATTGCTGTTTAATAAAATGCTTAAGATCTGAAATTCTAAGAGAGAGAGTCCTCACATGGCTATTTAACTAATTGACTACGCATTGATCTTCACTTATATCTTTTTGGAGTGGTTTGTCAGTCACTCTCGTGCTTCACTTATATCCTTTGAGTAAATGGTTGAACGAATTGAATATCATAAACCTGAAATTAAATATGGTTCATATACTTATCCCATGGGGAGTAATGACTTCACACATAATAAGTATAGGTGGAAAAATTTATTGAAAATTAGCAAACACCGCATTGGTCACTTGAACAATTCATGAAAGAATATTGAAGGAACAGAGATTCCACATATAAATATACTATCTTGGACATCTTCTATGATTGTGAGCTCATTAATTATTTTCAAACTCGAGCAAATTAGTTAAAATTGGACAAGGAAGACAACTTAATGAGTTATGTTTGGGTATATTTGTATAGAAGTTATATTGTTATGGATCCTCCAACATGTCGTGCTTGCTTCAACCTCATACTAGCCAAAACTTCCGCACCAAGTAGAAATACTACTTGTGCATCCAAACACCCTTAAACCAGTTTTGCCATGAGAGTCCACTATACCTACCTATGGATTGAGTAAGATCCTTCAAGTAAGTTGTCATCGGTGCAAAAAGCAATAAAAATTGCTCCTAAATATGTATGATCTTTTATTGTGAGGGAAAATAAGTGTTGTACGAATTTGTGATGGTAAAGAAATAAAAGCGACGGACTGCATAATAAAGGTTGCTATCACAAAGGGCAATACAACGCGACGTTCCTTTGCATTAAGGGTTTGCACATCCAAAAACAAAAAGCGCATGACAACCTCTGCTTCCCTCTGCGAAGGGCCTATCTTTTACTTTCTAGTACTTACCTTTATGCAAGAGTCATGGTGATCTTCACCACTTCCTATATTTCGCCTTTTTCTCTTGGCAAGCGTCATGTGTTGGGGAATGATCTAGACATATATATCCACACAAATATATTTGATCATGAATTATTATTGTTGACAATTATCTATATGATAAATAAGTTGGGAGGCGAAACATTAAGCCCCTATCTTTCTCTGTGTTCGATGGATGTTATTTGTTCTAAAAATATGCTTTGAGTGTCAATAATCATGGAAGACTATATGATAGTTGAGTGTGTGGAATTTTCTAAATCAAAGCTCTTACATAGACCCTTCGTGAAAATAAGATGAATTGCAATTGTTCGAAGACTAGGAATATGGTTTGTTAGTTTTCAAGAAACTTTCTGGTCTATACTTTAACATGTGAATAGCTTGTTACTTGATCATGAGAAGTTTTATGAGATGAGCTACTGTTTATGGTTTATATTGATGCTAGAAAAAAGTGATTGGAAATATCATTGATCAAACTTGTGCACTTGCTAGCATTCACACTTCATAAATTATTTCTTTTATCATTTACCTACTCGAGGACGAGCAGGAATTAAGCTTGGGGATGCTGATACGTCTCCAACGTATCTATAATTTATGAAGTATTCATGCCATGTTTACAATAATTTTTTATGATTTTGGTATGATTTGATTAGAACTAACCCGGACTGACGCTGTTTTCAGGAGAACTACCGTGGTGTTGTTTTTGTGCAGAAATAAAAGTTCTCGGAATGGGCTGAAAATTTACGGAGAATATTTTTGGAAAATATAAAAAATACTGGAGCGAAAAGATACCGGAGAGGAAGCCCGAGGCAGCCACAAGGGTGGGGGGCGCTCCCCCTAGGGCGCGCCCCCTGGCTTGCCACCTCCTCGGGAACCTTCTGGACGTGGGACCAATGCCAAATACTCCTATAAATACCCAAGTTCCCGTAAAGTACCCTAGATCAGAAGTTCCGCCACCGCAAGTCTCTGTAGCCACGAAAAATCAATCTTGGCCCTCTCCGGCACCCTGCCGGAGGGGGTCACCATCACCGGAGACCATGGAGGAGGAAGACGGAGGGGCCATCATAACCATGGAGGCCAAGGACCAGAGGTTGAACCTCTCCCCACCTAGGGGGGAGGCCATGGAGGAGGAAGCACAAGGGGGAGACCCTCTCCCCCTCTCTCTCGGTGGCGCCGAAGTGCCATTAGGGGACCCATCGCCGCGGTGATCGTCTTCATCAACATCACCTTCTTGATCACCGTCCTCATATCTTTTTAGTGGTCCACTCTCCCGCATCCCGCTGTAATCCCCTACTTGAACATGGTGCTTTATGCCACATATTATGATCCAATGATGTGTTGCCATCCTATGATGTTTTGAGTAGATTTTTTTGTCTTATGGGTTGATTGATGATCTAGATTGGTTTGAGTTGCATGTTTATTTTGGTGTTGTCCTATGCTGCCTTCCGTGCCGCGCACACGTGAAGGATTCCCGCTATAGGGTGTTGCAATACGTTCATGATTCGCTTATAGTGGGTTGCTTGAGTGACAGAAGCATAAACCCGAGTAAGGGGGTTGTTGCGTATGGGATAAAGGGGACTTGATGCTTTAATGCTATGGTTGGGTTTTACCTTAATTATCTTTAGTAGTTGCGGATGCTTGCTAGAGTTCCAATCATAAGTGCTTATGATCCAAGTAGAGAAAGTATGTTAGCTTATGCCTCTCCCTCATATAAAATTGCAATAATGATTACCGATCTTGTTAACAATTGCCTAGGACAATTTCGCACACCGACCCATCATTATTCCATACTCGCTATTTGTAATATTTTGTAATATATTCTAACTTTATGATAACAGCATCTATTTTTATATTTTAGTTCTCCGATATCATGCAAAGCTATTCTCTTCATACCCACAACGTAGTTTTATTTCTCATTTCTAGTTGGAAGCAAACGTTCGGCGTACGTAGAGTCGTATCAGTGGCAGATGGGACTTGAGAGAATATTGATCTTACCTTTAGCTCCTTGTGGGTTCGACACTCCATACTTATCACTTCCACCATTGGAAATTGCTACGATGATTCCTTGCACTTGGGGATTATCAGCAGGGCCTCAATATAATGTGGTAAATATTTGAGGAGGTTTGGTTAATGTCGTCATACACACTCTTCATATATCAAACCATCACCTATGAAGGTTCTTGGTTCGGGGAGCAAAATCACCATTTTTTGAAAGGGCACCATATTTCCTTGGTCCTTTCAACTTGATTTATTTTCGACGATCATCATACCCACTACAATGCACCGTGTCAAAAATTACATTTTTTTCAGGCGTGTTTACTATATTTAGTCTTTTATGTGCATTTTTTGGCCTTTTGTGCTTATAATTCAATTTCGGAAAATCTATGCAGGATTTGTTTTTGGAAAAAAGGGTTGTAAAAATTACAATTACGTCACTGAATAACATTTCATCTATTTTACAGGAAATTAATAGAAATTAACATGATATTTGTGGACAGGAGAAACCATTTATGTGTCGTTTATTTGTTTTTTAACTCTACAAAAATTGAAAAGATGCCTGAAAAATATGATACCTTGTGTGGTGCCTTGGCAGGGCCTCAATATGATGTGGTAAATATTTGAGGAGGTTTGGCTAATGTCATCATACACACTCTTCATATACCGAACCATCACCAATGAAGGTTCATGGTTCGGAGAGCGAAATCACCATGTTTAGAAAGGGGAACCCATATTCCTTGGTCCTTTCAACTTGATTTATTTTCTACGATCATCATACCCACTACAATGCACCGTGTCCAAAATTTACATTTTTCGGGCTCGCTTGATATATTTAGGCTTGTATGTGCATTTTTAGCCCTTTTGTGCTTATAATTCAATTTCGGACAATCTATGCATGATTGTTTGTGTAAAAAGGGTTCTAAAAATCAGAATTATTTCATTGGATACCATTTCATCTATTTCACAGGAAATTAATAGAAATTAAAATGATATGTGTGGACAGAGGCAACCATATAAGTGTCGTTTATTGGTTTTTTAACTCTGGAAAAATGGAAAACATGCCTGAAAAACATGATACCTTGAGTGGTGCCTTGGCAGGGTATTAATATGATGTGGTAAATATTTGAGGAGATTTGGCTAATTGCGTCATACACACTCTTCATATCGAACCATCACCAATGAAGGTTCAAGGTTCGGGGAGAGAAATCACCATGTTTTGAAATGGGAACCCATTTTCCTTGGTCCTTTCAACTTGATTTATTTCCTATGATCCTCATACCCACTACAATGCACCGTGTCCGAAATTTACATTATTACGGTCTTGTTTACTATATTTAGGATTTTATGTGCATTTTTAGGCCTTGTGTGCTTATAATTCAATTTTGGACAATCTATGCATGAATGTTTTTTGTAAAAAAGGGTTCAAAAATCAGAATTATGTCATTGAATAACATTTCATCTATTTTGCAGGAAAATAATACAAATTAAAATGATATGTGTGGACAGAGGCAACCATGTATGTGTCGTTTATTGGTTTTTTACCTCAAGAAAAATGGAAAACATGCGTTGGTACCTTGGCAGGCCCTCAATATGATGTGGTAAATATTTGAGGAGGTTTGGCTACTGTCGTCACAAACACTCTTCATATATCGAACCATCACCTATGAAGGTTCTTGGTTTGGGGAGCGAAATCAGCATGTTTTGAAAGAGGAAACCCATATTTCCTTGGTTGTTTCAAGATGATTTATTTTCTACGATCATCATACCCACTACAATGCACCGTGTCCAAAATTTACATTTTTTTGGGGTCACTTACTATATTTAGGCTTTTATGTGCATTTTTTACCCTTTTGTGCTTACAATTCAATTTCGAACAATCTGTGCATGATTTTTTTATATTAAAAAGGGTTCGAAAAATCAGAATTATGTCATTGAATAACATTTCATCTATTTTACAGGAAATTAATAGAAATTAAAATGATATGTATGGACAGAGGCAACCATTTATGTGTCATTTATTGGTTTTTTAACTCTAGAAAAATGGAAAACATGCCTCAAAAACATGATAGCTTGCGTGGTGCCTTATCAGTGCCTCAATATGATGTGGTAAATATTTGAGCAGGTTTGGCTAATGACGTCATACACACTCTTCATATATCGAACCATCACCTATGAAGGTTCATGGTTCGGGAAGCAAAATCACCATGTTTTGAAAGGGAAACCCATATTTCCTTGGTCCTTTCAACTTGATTTATTTTCTACGATCATCATACCCACTACAATGCATCGTCTCCCAAATTTACATTTTTTTCGGTCGCGTTTACTATATTTAGGCTTTTATGTGCAATTTTTAGGCTTTTGTGGTTATAATTCAATTTCGGACAATCAATGCATGAATTGTTTTTTCAAAAAGGGTTCTAAAATCAGAAATATGTCATTGAATAACATTTCATCTATTTTACAGGAAATTAATAGAAATTTAAATCATGTGAGTGGACAGAGGCAACCATATATCTATTGTTTATTGGTTTTTAACTCTAGAAAAATGGCAAACATGCCTGAAAAACATGATACCTTGTGTGGTGCCTTGGCAGGACCTCAATATGATGTCGTAAATATTTTAGGAGGTTTGGCTATGTCGTCATACACACTCTTCATATATCGAACCATCGCCTATGAAGGTACATGGTTCGGGGAGCGAAATCACCATGTTTTGAAAGGGGAACCCATATTTCCTTAGTCCTTTCAACTTGATTTATTTTCTACAATCATCATACCGACTACAATGCACCATGTCAAAAATTTACATTTTTTGGGCTCGCTTACTGTGTTTAGGCTTTTATGTCCATTGTTAGCCCTTTTGTGCTTATAATTCAATTTCGGACAATCTATGCATAATTTGTTTTTGTAAAAAAAGGTTCTAAAAATCTGAATTATGTCATTGAATAACATTTCATCTATTTTATAGGAAATTAATGGAAATTAAAATGATATGTGTGGACAGAGGGTACCATTTATGTGTCGTTTATTTGTTTTTAGCTGTAAAAATGGAAAACATGCCTGAAAAACATGATACCTTGCGTGGTGTCTTGGCATGGCCTCAATATGATGTGGAAAAGATTTGAGGAGGTTTGGCTAATGTCGTCATACATACTCATCATATATCGAACCATCACCTATGAAGGTTCATGGTTCGGGGAGCGAAATCACCATGTTTTGAAAGGGGAAACCATATTTCCTTGGTCGTTTCAACTTGATTTATTTTCTAAGAGCATCTCTAGCAGACCCCGCATAACGCCGACCCGCAATAGGCGTTTGCAGTTCGCGGAAAAATGGCTTTGCGGGCCGGTGCGGACGGCCGCAGAGGCAGACCCCGCAAAACGGACCCGTAAAAAGGATATTCGCGGAATATGCTCTTTTACGGGTAAGCTTTGCGGGGTCTGGTCTGGCGCCGCTCCCGCCGGCGCGCAAATCCCAAAATTTGCACCTCAATTTGACACAAGATAATACATTTCTTTGCCTTTGCAACATCATTGGATACATAGGATATCACCAATTCTTTGCTAGAATAGCAAGACCAAAGAAAACAAGATCATCATACCCACTACAATGTACCGTGTCCAAAAGTTACAATTTTCGGGCTCACTTACTATATTTAGGCTTTTATGAGCATTTTTAGCCCTTTTGTGCTTACAATTCAATTTCGAAAAATCTATGCATGATTTTTTTTGTACAAAATGGGTTCTAAAAGCTAGAATTATGTCATTGAATAACATTTCATCTATTTTACAGGAAATTAATAGAAATTAAAATCATATGTGTGGACAGAGGCAACCATTTATTTTTCGTTTATTGGTTTTTTAAATCTAGAAAAATGGAAAACATGCCACAAAAACATAATACCTTTTGTGTTGCCTTGGAAGGGCCTCAATATGATATGGTAATTATTTGAGGAGGTTTGGCTAATGTCGTCATACACACTCTTCATATATCGAACCATATATATATGAAGGTTCATGGTTCGGGGAGCGAAATCACCATGTTTTAAAAGGGGAACCCATATTTCGTTGGTCCTTTCAACTTGATTTATTTTCTACGATCATCATACCCACTACAATTTACCGTGTCTAAAATTTACATTTTTTCGGGCTCGCTTACTATATTTAGGCTTTTATATGCATTTTAGCCCTTTTGTGCTCACAATTCAATTTCGGACAATCTATGCATGATTTGTTTTGTAAAAAAAGGGTTCTAAAAATCGGGATTATGTCATTGAATGACATTTCATCTATTTTACAGGAAATTAACAGAAATTAAAATGATATGTGTGGACAGAGGCAAGCATTTATGGGTCGTTTATTGGTTTTTTAACTCTAGAAAAATGGAAAACATGCCTCAAAGACATGATACCTTGTGTTGTGCCTTGGCAGTGCCTCAATACAATGTGGTAAATATTTGAGGAGGTTTGGCTAATGTCGTCATACACACTCTTCATATATCGAACCAGCACCTTTGACGGTTCATGGTTCGGGGAGAAAAATCACCATGTTTTGAAAGTGGAACCCATATTTCCTTGGTCCTTTCAACTTGATTTATTTTCTGCGATCATCATACGCACTACGATGCACCGTGTCCAAAATTTACATTTTTCGGGCTCGCTTAATATATTTAGGCTTGTATGTGCTATTTTAGCCCTTTTGTGCTTATAATTCAATTTCGGACTATCTATGCATGATTTTTTCTGTAAAAAAGGGTTCTAAAAATCAGAATTATGTCATTGGATACCATTTCATCAATTTCATAGGAAACTAATAGAAATTAAAATGATATGTGTGGACAGAGGCAACCATATATGTGTCGTTTATTGTTTTTTAACTCTGGAAAAATGGAAAACATGCCTGAAAAACATGATACCTTCTGTGGTTCCTTGGCAGGGTCTCAATATGATTTGGTAAATATTTGAGGAGGTTTTGCAAATGTCGTCATAGACACTCTTCATATATCGAACCATCACCAATGATGGTTCATGGTTCGGGGAGCGAAATCACCATGTTTTGAAATGGGAACAGATTTTCCTTGGTCCTTTCAACTTGATTTATTTTCTACGATCCTCATACCCACTACAATGCACCGTGTCCAAAATTTACATTATTTCGGGCTCGTTTACTATATTTAGGATTTTATGTGCATTTTTAGGCCTTGTGTGCTTATAATTCAATTTCGGACAATCTATGCATGAATGTTTTTTGTAAAAAAGGGTTCTAATAATCAGAATTATGTCACTGAATAACATTTCATCTATTTTACTGGAAAATAATAGAAATTAAAATGATATATGTGGACAGAGGCAACCATATATGTGTCGTTTATTAGTTTTTAACTCTAGAAAAATGGAAAACATGCGAGAAAAACATGATACCTTGTGTGGTGCCTTGGTAGGGCCTCAATATGATGTGGTAAATATTTGAGGAGGTTTGGCTAATGTTGTCATACACACTCTTCATATATCGAACCATCACCTATGAAAGTTCATGGTTCGGTGAATGAAATCATCATGTTTTGAAAGGGGAACCCATATTTCCTTGGTCCTTTCAACTTGATTTATTTTCTACGATCATCATACCCACTACAATGCACCGTGTCCAAAATTTACATTTTTCGGGCTCGCTCACTATGTTCAGGCATTTATGTGCATTTTTAGCCCTTTTGTTCTTATAATTCAATTTTGGACATTCTATGCATGATTTGTTTTTGTAAAAAAAGGTTCTAAAAATCAGAATTATGTCATTGAATAACATTTCATCTATTTTACTGGAAATTAAAAGAAAATAAAATGATATGTGTGGACAGAGGCAACCATTTATGTGCCGTTTGTAGGTTTTTTAACTCTAGACAAATGGGAAACATGACTAAAAACATGATACCTTGCGTGGTGCCTTGGCCGGGCCTCAATATGATGTGGTAAATATTTGAGGAGGTTTGGCTATTGTCGTCATACACACTCTGCATATATCGAACTATCACCTATGAAGGTTCATGGTTCGGGGGGCGAAATCACCATGTTTTGAAAGGGGAACCCATATTTCCTTGGTCATTTCTTAATACACTCTATGATCCTCATTCTTTTTTGTGAACCCTACATTCTATTACCCTTGTTCTCAATGATCCCTTCTGACTCCATGATCCCTGTGTCTGACCCTGTGTATGGACCTTTTTTGCAATTAATGCCAAAGGCGGAGAAATACCAAAGCTTCAAAATGCTAAAGGGGGATATACATGCTTCAATATAAAGGGGGAGATACAATCAAGGGCAAGAATATCAAAGCTTATGCTTACATAGACAAGGGGAGAATACCGAAGTAGGGGGAGAAGTTTCGTTGTTTCCCAAAGAAGAGAAATCATGCGTAACCTTATTCTAATTTGATACTTTCGGGCTCGCTCACTATGTTCAGGCATTTATGTGCATTTTTAGCCCTTTTGTGCTTATAATTCAATTTTGGACAATCTATGCATGATTTGTTTATGTACAAAAAGGTTCTAAAAATCAAAATTATGTCATTGAATAACATTTCATCTATTTTACCGGAAATTAATAGAAAATAAAATGATATGTGTGGACAGAGGCAACCATTTATGTGTCGTTTGTAGGTTTTTTAACTCTAGAAAAATGGGAAACATGCCTAAAAACATGATACCTTGCGTGGTGCCTTGGCCGGGCCTCAATATGATGTGGTAAATAATTGAGGAGGTTTGGCTATTGTCGTCATACACACTCTGCATATATCGAACCATCACCTATGAAGGTTCATGGTTCGCTGAGCGAAATCACCATGTTTTGAAAGGGGAACCCATATTTCCGTGGTCGTTTCTTAATACTCTCTATGATCCTCATTCTTTTTTGTGAACCCTACATTCTATTACCCTTGTTCTCAAGGATTCCTTCTGACTCCATGATCCCTGTGTCTGACCCTGTGTAAGGACCTTTTTTGCAATTAATGCCAAAGGCGGAGAAATACCAAAGCTTCAAAATGCTAAAGGGGGAGATACATGCTGCAATGTAAAGGGGGAGATACAATCAAGGGCGAGAATATCAAAGCTTATGCTTGCATAGACAAGGGGAGAATACTGAAGTAGGGGAGAAGTTTCGTTGTTTCCCAAAGAAGAGAGATCATGCCTAACCTTATTCTAATTTGATACTCTTATCTGTTATTCTCATGTTAGAATCAACTCACCCTATCCAATCCCAATACCTACATGCTAAGATTCAGGGGGAGAGGATGACCTACTATTTCACCTCTAGGGGAGAAAGTTCTAGATGATCTTGGAGACATATCAACCTTAAGGAATACTATCTTCTATACGTTCTCCACATCTTGGTACTGTTGAGTTCTTTTGGTTTTCTTATTTTGTAGAATACTCTTGTGTTTCCTAACACTATTTTCTCAAGAGTGCTTCTACTACTAGACTGCTCAAGAACTCAAGGTAAGTATATGCATCATATCCTTGATCAATATGATCTCTTGCTTCTTACACATACTGCTTGCAAGAGTGAAGTCTTGAACAAGGACACAACTCATTCATATATATTTGATGCATATAGCCAAAATACACATGACTCATCATATCCCTTCTACTATATGTGTGTCCATGCATTCCAAAGAAACTATCCTCAAAAGGATTGCACACAGTTAGGGGGAGCAAGTTTTAGTTATGTGTCTCTCAAAGTCTTCATTTTATCTATGCATATCTTTGTTGGAAGCTTTGATTGTATGTGTCGTTTATTGGTTTTTTAACTATCGAAAAATGGAAAACATGCCTGAAAAACATGATACCTTGTGTGGTGCCTTGGCAGGGCCTCAATATGATGTGGTAAATATTTGAGGAGGTTTGGCTAATGTCATCATACACACACTTCATATATCGAACTATCACCTATGAAGGTTCATGGTTCGGGGAGCGAAATCACCATGTTTTGAAAGGGGAATCCATATTTCCTTGGTCGTTTCAACTTGATTTATTTTCTACGATCATCATACCCACTACAATGCACCGTGTCCAAAAGTTACATTTTTCGGGCTCGCTTATTATATTTAGGCTTTTATGTGCATTTTTAGCCTTTTTGTGCTTACAATTCAATTTTGGACAATCTATGCATGATTTGTTTTTGTAAAAAATGGGTTCTAAAAATCAGAATTATGTCATTGAATATAATTTCATCTATTTTGCAGGAAATTAATAGAAATTAAAATGATATGTGTGGACAGAGGCAACCCTTTATGTGTCATTTATTGATATTTTAACTCTAGAAAAATGGAAAACAAGCCTGAAAAACATGATACCTTGTGTGGTGCCTTGGGAGGGCCATAATATGATCTGGTAAATATTTGAGGAGGTTTGGCTAATGTCGTCATACACACTCTTCATATATCAAACCATCACCTATGAAGGTTCGTGGTTCGGGGAACGAAATCACCATGTTTT
Organism: Elymus sibiricus; assembly: GCA_039707655.1. NCBI lineage: Eukaryota > Viridiplantae > Streptophyta > Magnoliopsida > Poales > Poaceae > Elymus > Elymus sibiricus. Next base: position 192,787,814 of record CM077663.1, on the reverse strand, counting down.
GAAAGAGGAACCCATATTTCCTTGGTCGTTTCAACTTGATTTATTTTCTACGATCATCGTACCCACTATAATGCACCGTGTCCAAAATTATCATTTTTCGGGCTCGCTTACTATGTTTAGGCTTGTATGTGCATTTTTAGCCCTTTTGTGCTTACAATTCAATTTCGGACAATCTATGCATGATTGTATGTGTAAAAAGGGTTCTAAAAATCAGAATTATGTCATTGGATACCATTTCATCTATTTCACAGGAAATTAATAGAAATTAAAATGATATGTGTGGACAGAGGCAACCATTTATGTGTCGTTTATTGGTTTTTTAACTCTAGGAAAATGGAAAACATGCCTAAAAACATGATACCTTGTGTGGTGCCTTGGCAGGGCCTCAATATGATGTGGTAAATATTTGAGGGGGTTTGGCTAATGTTGTCATACCCACTCTTCATATATCGAACCATCACCTATGAAGGTTCATGGTTCGGGGAGTGAAATCACCATGTTTTGAAAGGGGAACCCATATTTTCTTGGTCATTTCGACTCTATTTATTTTGTATGATCCTCATACCCACTACAATGCACCGTTTCCAAAATTTACATTATTCGGGCGTGTTTACTATATTTAGGATTTTATGTCCATTTTTAGGCCTTTTCTGCTTATAATTCAATTTTGGACAATCTATGCCTGAATGTTTTTTGTAAAAAAGGGTTCTAAAAATCATAGTTATGTCATTGAATAAAATTTCATGTATTTTACATGAAATTAATAGAAAAAATGAAATGTGTGGACAGAGGCAACCATATATGTGTCGTTTATTGGTTTTTAACTCTCGAAAAATGGAAAACATGCCTGAAAAACATCATACCTTGCATGGTGCCTTGACTGGGCCTCAATATGATGTGGTAAATATTTGAGGAGGTTTGGCTAATGTGATCATACACACACTTCATATATCGAACTATCACCTATGAAGGTTAGTGGTTCGTGGAGCGAAATCACCATGTTTTGAAAGGGGAACCCATATTTCCTTGGTCGTTTCAACTTGATTTATTTTCTACGATCATCATACCCACTACAATGCACCGTGTCCAAAAGTTACATTTTTCGGGCTCGCTTATTATATTTAGGCTTTTATGTGCATTTTTAGCGTTTTTGTGCTTACAATTCAATTTTGGACAATCTATGCATGATTTGTTTTTGTAAAAAATGGGTTCTAAAAATCAGAATTATGTCATTGAATATCATTTCATCTATTTTACAGGAAATTAATAGAAATTAAAATGATATGTGTGGACAGAGGCAACCATTTGTGTGTTGTTTATTGGTTTTTAACTCTAGCAAAATGGAAAACATGCCTCGAAAACATGATACCTTGTGTGGTGCCTTGGTAGGGCCTCAATATGATGTGGTAAATATTTGAGGAGGTTTGGCTAATGTCGTCATACACACTGTTCATATATCGAACCATCACGTGTGAAGGTTCATGGTTCGGGGAGCGAATTCACCATGTTTTGAAAGGGGAACCCATATTTCCTTGGTCCTTTCAACTTGATTTATTTTCTACAATCATCATACCCACTTAAATGCACAGTGTCCAAAATTTACATTTTTTCGGGCGTGTTTACTATATTTTGGCTTTTATGTGCATTTGTTAGGCCTTTTGTGCTTATAATTTAATTTCAGGCAATCTATGCATGATTTGTTTTGTAAAAAAGGGTGCAAAAAATATGAATTATGTCATTGAATAACATTTCATCTATGTTACAGGAAATTAATAGAAATTAAAATGATATGTGTAGACGGGGGCAACCATTTATGTGTCGTTTATTGGTTTTTTAACTCTATAAAAATGGAAAACATCCCTAAAAACATGATACCTTGTGTGGTTCCCTGGTAGGGCCTCAATATGATTTGGTAAATATTTGAGGAGGTTTGGCTAATGTCGTCATACACACTCTTCATATATCGAACCATCACCTATGAAGGTTCATGGTTCGGGGAGCGAAATCACCATGTTTTGGAACGGGAACCCATCTTTCCTTGGTCCTTTCAACTTGATTTATTTTATACTATAATCATACCCACTACAATGCACAGTGTCCAAAATTTACATTTTTTCGGGCGTGTTTTCTATATTTAAGCTTTCATGTGCATTTTTTACGCCTTTTGTGCCTATAATTCAATTTCAGACAATCTATGCACCATTTGTTTTTATAAAAAAAAGGTTCTAAAAATTAGAATTATGTCATTGAATAACATCTCATCTATTTTACAGGAAATTAATAGAAATTAAAATGATATGTGTGGACAGAGGCAACCATTTATGTGTCATTTATTGATATTTTAACTCTAGAAAAATGGAAAACATGGCTGAAAAACATGATACCTTGTGTGGTGCCTTGGGAGGGCCTTAATATGATCTGGTAAATATTTGAGGAGGTTTGGCTAATGTCGTCATACACACTCTTCATATATCGAACCATCACCTATGAAGGTTCGTGGTTCGGGGAACGAAATCACCATGTTTTGAAAGCGGAACCCATATTTCCTTGGTCGTTTCAACTTGATTTATTTTCTACGATCATCATACCCACTATAATGCACCGTGTCCAAAATAACATTTTTCGGGCTCGCTTACTATGTTTAGGCTTGTATGTGCATTTTTAGCCCTTTTGTGCTTATAATTCAATTTCGGACAATCTATGCATGATTGTTTGTGTAAAAAGGGTTCTAAAAATCAAAATTATGTCATTGGATACCATTTCATCTATTTCACAGGAAATTAATAGAAATTAAAATGATATGTGTGGACAGAGGCAACCATTTATGTGTCGTTTATTGGTTTTTTAACTCTAGAAAAATGGAAACCATGCCTAAAAACATGATACCTTGTGTGGTGCCTTGGCAGGGCCTCAATATGATGTGGTAAATATTTGAGGGGGTTTGGCTAATGTCGTCATACACACTCTTCATATATCGAACCATCACCTATGAAGGTTCATGGTTCGGGGAGGGAAATCACCATGTTTTGAAAGTGGAACCCATATTTTCTTGGTCCTTTTGACTCTATTTATTTTGTATGATCCTCATACCCACTCCAATGCACCGTTTCCAAAATTTACATTATTCGGGCGTGTTTACTATATTTAGGATTTTATGTCCATTTTTAAACCTTTTCTGCTTATAATTCAATTTTGCACAATCTATGCATGAATGTTTTTTGTAAAAAAGGGTTCTAAAAATCATAGTTATGTCATTGAATAAAATTTCATGTATTTTACATGAAATTAATAGAAAAAATGATATGTGTGGACAGAGGCAACCATATATGTGTCGTTTATTGGTTTTTAACTCTCGAAAAATGGAAAACATGCCTGAAAAACATCATACCTTGCATGGTGCCTTGGCTGGGCCTCAATATGATGTGGTAAATATTTGAGGAGGTTTGGCTAATGTCATCATACGCACACTTCATATATCGAACTATCACCTATGAAGGTTCGTGGTTCGTGGAGCGAAATCACCATGTTTTGAAAGGGGAACCCATATTTCCTTGGTCGTTTCAACTTGATTTATTTTCTACGATCATCATACCCACTACAATGCACCGTGTCCAAAAGTTACATGTTTCGGGCTCGCTTATTATATTTAGGCTTTTATGTGCATTTTTAGCCTTTTTTTTCTTACAATTCAATTTTATAAAATCTATGCATGATTTGTTTTTGTAAAAAATGGGTTCTAAAAATCAGAATTATGTCATTGAATATCATTTCATCTATTTTACAGGAAATTAATAGAAATTAAAATGATATGTGTGGACAGAGGCAACCATTTATGTGTCGTTTATTGGTTCTTTAAGTCTAGAAAAATGGAAAACATGCCTCTAAAACATGATACCTTGAGTGGTGCCTTGGTAGGGCCTCAATATGATGTGGTAAATATTTGAGGAGGTTTGGCTAATGTCATCATACACACTCTTCATATATCGAACCATCACGTGTGAAGGTTCATGGTTCGGGGAGCTAATTCACCATGTTTTGAAAGGGGAACCCATATTTCCTTGGTCGTTTCAACTTGATTTATTTTCTACGATCATCATACCCACTACAATGCACCGTGTCCAAAGGTTACATCTTTCGGGCTCGCTTATTATATTTAGGCTTTTATGTTCATTTTTAGCCTTTTTGTGCTTACAATTCAATTTTGGAGAATCTATGCATGAATTTGTTTTTGTAAAAAATGGGTTAGAAAAATCAGAATTATGTCATTGAATATCATTTCATCTATTTTACAGGAAATTAATAGAAATTGAAATGATATGTGTGGACAAAGGCAACCATTTATGTGTTGTTTATTGGTTTTTAACTCTCGAAAAATGGAAAACATGCCTCGAAAACATGATACCTTGTGTGGTGCCTTGGTAGGGCCTCAATATGATGTGGTAAATATATGAGGAGGTTTGGCTAATGTCGTCATACACACTCTTCATATATCGAACCATCACGTGTGAAGGTTCATGGTTCGGGGAGCGAATTCACCATGTTTTGAAAGGGGAACCCATATTTCCTTTGTCCTTTCAACTTGATTTATTTTCTACGATCGTCATACCCACTAAAATGCACAGTGTCCAAAATTTACATTTTTTGGGGCGTGTTTACTATATTTAGGCTTTTATGTGCATTTTTATGCCTTTTGTGCTTATAATTTAATTTCAGACAATCTATGCATGATTTGTTTTGTAAAAAAGGGTGCTAAAAATATGAATTATGTCATTGAATAACATTTCATCTATTTTATAGGAAATAAATAGAAATTAAAATGATATGTGTAGACGGAGGCAACCATTTATGTGTCGTTTATTGGTTTTTTAACTCTATAAAAATGGAAAACATCCCTAAAAACATGATACCTTGTGTGGTTCCCTGGCAGGGCCTCAATATGATTTCGTAAATATTTGAGGAGGTTTGGCTAATATAGTCATACACACTCTTCATATATGGAACCAGCACCTTTGAAGGTTCATGGTTCGTCGGGGAGAAAAATCACCATGTTTTGAAAGTGGAACCCATATTTTCTTGGTCCTTTCAACTTGATTTATTTTCTACGATTATCATACCCACTACAATGCACAGTGTCCAAAATTTACATTTTTTCAGGCGTGTTTTCTATATTTAGGCTTTCATGTCCATTTTTTATGCCTTTTGTGCCTATAATTCAATTTCAGACAATCTATGCATCATTTGTTTTTGTAAAAAAAGGTTCTAAAAATTAGAATTATTGCATTGAATAACATTTCATCTATTTTAGAGGAAATTAATAGAAATTAAAATGATATTTTAACTCTAGAAAAATGGAAAACATGCCTGAAAAACATGATACCTTGTGTGGTGCCTTGGGAGGGCCTTAATATGATCTGGTAAATATTTGAGGAGGTTTGGCTAATGTCGTCATACACACTCTTCATATATCGAACCATCACCTATGAAGGTTCGTGGTTCTGGGAATGAAATCACCATGTTTTGAAAGCGGAACCCATATTTCCTTGGTCGTTTCAACTTGATTTATTTTCTGCGATCATCATACCCACTATAATGCACCGTGGCGGTGTACTAAAGTTTGAGTCCTTTAGTACCCCATACTTGTGCACGGACGGTTGTAGCCATACCAGCGGCAAGGCCTGCCGGGGGACAGCTGAATGCAAGTACAACAATATCAAGAAGGCATTCAAGTCACCAATTAGAAGATAGAAGACCGAAGGCTGGGCGCCTGGCAAGATCTTGCCGGGCTGGCCTGCAGAGCCCCGGCAAGACTCGCACCCGGCAAAACCTCGCCACCCTGTCACTGCTCCAGTGCGGCCACCAGCTTGTCTTTTAGCTGTTGTCCTCCTGGTAACATGTCAGGCGCTAACGGCGGATGGGCTTAAGCGGTGCTGATGGGACGACCCCTTTTTCCGTCTCCAAGATGCTAAGGGACATCTCGACGGAGCATTTAATGTTTCTGTCCTAAGCCATCAGTATTAGGTATGATAACACTGTAGCGACTTTACACCTCATGTATGTACTGTACGCCACTGTTGGTGACCCCTTCGAACGTATAAAAGGAGGCCCAAGGCGTAGCTACAGGGGAGGAGGATCTTCTGGCCCATTCTGCATACGTAGCTGCTGCTCGAACGTACTGTTCATTGCAAGCGCTCCTGGAGCCAGGGCTTGACACATCTAATACAACCAAAGCAGGAGTAGGGTTTTACGCATCTCTGCGGCCCGAACCTGGGTAAAAATCCCTCGTGTTGTTCATTAGATCTGCTCTTTATGCAAGCCTTCCTCCCTGCCGAATTGTAAAGGGATCCTCGCGATCCCATAGGTGTCGTACGCCGACATCTTTGGCGCTCCAGGTAGGGGGAGTTGGTTGCGTGAACCTGATATAACGATCAGCGCGCCAGTTTCTTCATCATAATCGCCATGGCTCCCAAGAAGAAGGGTTTTACGGCGGTTGGTCCATCAACGTCTGCTGTCCCTATGGCTACACAGACAGGCGATGGAGTAGACGTGGGCGGAGGAGGCGGAGGTTCTGAGCTTCCGCGATGTTCTGGTGATCATAGCCAGGCGAGCGGCGTCGTTCGCGCCGCTAGATCTAAGGACGGAGTTGTGCTACCAGCGGGCGGTGCAGCGAACTCCAGGGACGGAAGGGCGCCTTCCAAGACACCTACGCCGGTGCATGCGCCGCGGCCTTCTCAGGTCGCGCACGACGTGTAGCGCCACGACGTTGGTGGTTCCAAGCGTCCCCACGGAAAGTCCCCTGAGCATCGCCCTCGAGATGCGTGGGATCAGCATGCATGCCAACATGCTGGTGGAAGCGGCGCGCGGTCGCGGGATCATGATGGAACTCCTTCTAACATGGGGGAGTCAGAGCACCTCACGTTCCTCGCACCTTTCGCCACCACCTACACCAGCAGAAGCACTGGCACGGGCACAGCTGCTCCTGAACTTTCCTCCTGCTGCGGACAAGCTCGAAGAGTGGAGAGCTGCTATTCAGAGCCTCGTCGGCCTAGCTAATGATGATAGGCCACAGCAGGCGGAGCCTTCACGGCGGCAGTTTATCGAGCCAGCGCGCGTCGGTGGCGAGAAGACTGGAGGAGTTACAACCACGGTGCACTCTTCTCCACGACGGCAACAGCGGTCGCCGACTCGACGGATCGATATCCGTGATGATGATTCAACAGCGTCGTCTGATCCGCGAACTTGCCGCGATCAACGTCAAGTTCTTCGGGAACGAAGCAAGGAAAACGCTCGGACTACCATCGAGCGGTGGCGGGAAGCGCGCCATCAATCTGATAAGCGCGCAGGACCCACTGTAGACAAGCCTGCGCCAGGGTATTATGATGACCTACCTTACGAGGTGGGTTGTCCAGCTTTTACCCGTGAGCTGCGGCGAGTCCAGTGGCCCAATTCCCGCACGTTCAAGTCGGAGGTCCCAAAGAAATATGACGGCAAGACTCACCCGTCGGAGTTCCTGAGCATCTACACCATTGCGGTGCAGGCTGCCGGGGCTCGCGACGACAAGATACTCGCCAACTACTTCCCGTTGGTGCTTAAGCCCAACGTCAGGTCGTGGTTGATGCATCTGCCGGAGAATTCCATTTCTTCCTGGGCAGATCTGTGTCATGAGTTTGTTGGCGCCTTCACCGGAGGCCACCAAGCTCCTGGCCAAGAAAGTGATTTGCATCTCATCCCCCAGAAAGAAGGCGAGACTTTGCGCAAGTACATACAGAGATTCAGCCGGGTACATCACAACATTCCAGACGTTCATCCTGTCGCTGTTGTCAGCGTTTCATCAAAACGTGCGCAACCGCAGGATGCGCGAAGAGCTGGCGATGAACAAAGTCAGAGATGTTGCCGAGCTTTATGCTCTGGCTGATAAGTGTGCTCGGGCTGAAGAAGGGAGGAGATTCCCCGGCGAGGATGCTAGCGCAGGAGTCGACTCTGAAGATGAAGACGCTGCCGCCCCGGCAAAGAAGGGTCGGCGACGCAACAGGAAGTGCAAGGGCAAGGCCGTGCTTGCCGTCGATGGATCTGGCAACCCCGACACCGCCAAGAAGGCCAAGGTTGATGGCCCCGGCAAGGATGTTGCCGGGTGCGCCTCCTGTCAGGCCTTGGCGGTTGCCGACAAGCCGGAGGGCTCCGACAAGCAGTACTGCAAGATCCATCGCACCAAGGGCCATGACCTCCAGAACTGCCGGCAAGTTGAGCAGCTTGTCGAGAAGCAAAAGGCTGAATGTGAAAGGCGAGATAAGGAGAAGGTCCAGGATGGTGCAGAGGGGTCCGGCAAGAAACGCGGTAGTCGAGGAGGTCGCCGCGGCAAGGCCAAGCAACAGAAGGAGAGGCCCGCTCGAGGCCGCGACAAGCAAGAGGGGGTGATGATGACAACGACGAGGACAACGAGTCCAGTGAGCAAGAGTTTCAGAAAGCTACAGACACCATGTGCGTTGACGGGGGCGCCTCGTTGCATTCTTCCCACCGCCGACTTAAACAATGGGCGCATGAGGTTAATGCGATAGAGCCATCTGTTGATGCCCGGAAGCCACTGAAATGGTCCAACACGCCTATCATTTTCGACGCTGAGGATCACCCTGATCGCATAACTGCGGTCGGGTGCTTGCCATTGTTGGTTTCACCAACGATTCGCAACCTCAAAGTGACGAAAATGTTGGTCGACGGTGGGGCCGGTTTGAATTTGATTTCACCCGACGTGCTCAAAAGGTTGCAAATTCCTGATGAAGATCTCGAGGAGACGGGCACGTTTCAAGGGATCAATCCAGGAAGAAGCTAGCCCAAGGGTAAGATCACACTGCCGGTAACATTTGGTAGTGACCTGAACTTCAGGACAGAGAAGATTGTTTTTGACGCCGCCAAGATTCCATTGCCATATAATGGGATCCTTGGCCGTCTAGCGCTGGCCAAGTTCATGGCGGCATCACACTATGCTTCCAATGTACTGAAGATGCCCGGGCCGATGATCGTCATCACTGTCAACTCCGACAAGAAGGACGCGCTTATCTGCACCGATCAACTTTACCGGGAGGCAGTTGCAGCATCTGCCACCAAAGCACTTGCTCCTGCCGCTGAAGCTCCCGGGGGGAGGAAGACCGGCAAGAACTCTCACACACACTTCGGCAAGCGCACCTCTTCGGAGTGCTACGATCCTGTTGAGGATGTGCCAGAAAGCTCCACCGGCAAGAGCAAGAAGTCCAAGGCAGCTCCACCAGAAACTAAGAAGGTGCCTGCCAAGGAGGATGGTACGGGAGGAACTTTCACCATAAGTTCCACCCTCGACGACAAATAGGAAAGCGCGCTCGTTGCTTTCCTGCGGGCGAATATCAATGTGTTTGCATGGCAACCATCTGATATCCCCGGTGTTCCCAGGGAAGTAATTGAGCACCACCTTGCTGTCTGTCCTCACGCGCGGCCCGTCAAGCAAAAGGTCAGGAAGCAGGCTTTGGAGCGGCAACAATTTATTGCCGAGGAAATCAAGAAATTGGAAGCGGCAGGTTTGGTAAGAGGAGTACTTCATCCAACATGGTTGGCCAATCCAGTTGTAGTGCTCAAGGCGAATGGGAAATGGAGGTTGTGTATTGACTATACAGACATCAATAAAGCCTGTCCAAAAGATCCTTTTCCCTTGCCGCGCATTGACCAGATTGTGCACTCCACTGCCGGCTGCGATTTGCTTTCATTTCTTCACGCCTATTCAGGATATCATCAGATCTTCATGGCAAAGGAAGATGAAGAGAAAACCACATTTATCACCTCATGTGGTACGTATTGTTTCCTACGTATGCCTTTCGGGTTGAAAAGTGCTGGTTCAACATTTGCAAGAGCGGTCCAGATTGGTTTTGAGCCCCAGCTACATAGAAATATGGAAGCTTATATGGATGACATAGTGGTCAAAACCAAGGACAAAGAAACGCTCATATCAGACCTATAAGAGACATTTGCAAATCTACGCAAGATCAATTTGAAGCTCAATCCTGAGAAGTGTGTGTTTGGCGTACCATCCAGCAAACTTCTCGGGTTCTTTGTATCTCAATGTGGAATCGAAGCAAATCCCGACAAGATCAAGGCAATTGAGCAAATTGAAGCAACAAGGCGCGTCAAGGATGTGCGTCGTCTCGCCGGCTGCGTTGCTGCTCTGAGCAGGTTCATCTCCAAATCTGCTGAGCACGCCCTGCCCTTTTTCAAAATCTTGAAGAAGGCAAGTCCAATGAAATGGACTCCGGAAGCGGAGGCAGAGCTGCAAGATTTGAAGAGATACCTCTCCTCTTCACCAGTACTAGTCGTGCCAAAACCACAAGAGCCGTTGCTGCTATATCTAGCGGCAACGAATCAAGTGGTGAGTGCTGCGTTAGTGGCAGAGAGAGAAGTCGACGAAGAAGCAGCGGCAGCGGCAAGACCGCCAAGCGACAAGTTGGGATCTTCCCCGGCGGAGTCTGGTGCTGAAAAGATAGGATCTGCGCAGTCAAATGAAGCAACAGAGAAGAAGAAGATGGTGCAGCGCCCAGTTTATTTTGTCAGCTCCCTTTTGCAGGGGGCTAGGTCAAGATATTCTGGTGTGCAGAAGTTGCTCTTCGGCCTCCTTATGGCCTCGAGGAAGTTGTGCCATTACTTTCAGGCACATGAGATCACCATTGTCACTCGCTTTCCATTGCAGCGGATCTTGCGGAATCCAGATGCAACCGGCAGGATTGTGGAGTGGGTTTTGGAACTGTCAAGTTTTGGTCTCAAGTTTGAAAGTACTTCGACCATTCAGAGCAGAGCTTTGGCAGAGTTCATTGCAGAATGGACCCCGACGCCAGACGAAGAGATTCCGGAGTCAACTCTCCCCGGCAAGGAAACAAATCAAGAATGGATTATGTATTTTGATGGGGCTTTCTCGCTGCAGGGCGCCGGTGCTGGCGTGCTGCTTGTCGCACCCACCGGAGAGCACCTCAAATACGTGATTCAGATGCACTTTCCCCGGGAGAGATCGACAAATAATACTGCAGAGTATGAAGGGCTGCTTGCCGGTCTCAGGATCGCGGCGGACCTTGGAATCAGGAAACTCATCGTCAGAGGTGATTCCTAGCTTGTCGTCAAGCAAGTGAATAAAGACTATCAGAGCTCGTTGATGGAAGCTTACGTAGATGAAGTGAGGAAGTTGGAGCAGCACTTTGACGGACTGCAAATGGGGCACGTTCCTCGTGCGGAGAACAACGTTGCTGATGGCCTGTCAAAGTGCGCTGCCCTTAAGTTACCTGTGGAACCAAGAAATTTTGTGCTTCGACTGACTCAACCATCCGTGACACCATCGATGGGGCAAGAAAAAAGAAGGAAGTTGAGTTCCGGCAAATATTTTCTGGCAGAGCTCCCAGAGACCGCCGGCAAAGAAGTTGCCGGGAACAACGCCAAGCTTGCCGGTGAGCGACAGGCTCCGGCAGAGCCTCAGGCTCTTGCCGTAGAGACAAACGCTCCCGCCGAGCTTGCCGGGGAGCAACAGGCTCCGGCAACGCCTCGAGCCTTTGCTGTAGAGACAAACGTTCCTTCGGCAGAAGACACGCCTTTAGTCCTTGTTGTCGAGCCCCAGGCTCCAGCATGGGCACAGCACATCGTCCATTTCCTTCAGACAGGAGAACTCCCCGAAGAACAGGAAGAAGCGGAGAAAGTAGCTCGTCGGTCCAATATATACCAGTTTGTGGACAATGTCCTGTACAGAAAGAGACCGAACGGTGTGAAATTGAAGTGCATTCCTCGAGAGGATGGACTGGAGCTGTTAGTAGAGATACATGGAGGCATATGTGGCTCCCACATAGGATCAAGAACTCTTGTTGGTAAGGCATTCCGGCAAGGTTTCTTTTGGCCCACTGCTCTCTAGGATGCAACTATGCTAGTAACCAAGTGTGAAGCATGCCAGTTCCATTCAAAGAAAATGCATCAACCAGCTCAAGCTCTTCAGACAATCCCTCTTTCTTGGCCATTTCGGTCTGGGGGCTCGACATATTGGGCCCTTTTCCCCGTGCTACCGGGGGCTTTGAGTACTTGTACGTCGCAATCGACAAGTTCACAAAGTGGCCGGAAGTGGAAGCAGTGAGGAAGGTGATGGCACAATCAGCTGTCATGTTCTTCAAAGGACTAGTTTGCCGTTTTGGTGTACCAAACAGGATCATCACTGACAACGGCACACAGTTCACGAGCCACACCTTCATGCAGTATGTCCAAGACCTTGGCGGCAAGATCTGTTTTGCTTCAGTCGCTCATCCAAGGAGCAACGGCCAAGCGGAAAGGGCAAATGCTGAAGTGCTGCGAGGCCTCAAGACAAGAACTTTCGACAAGCTGCGCAAGTGCGGAAGACGCTGTATTGATGAGTTGCCGGCAGTTCTTTGGTCAATCAGAACGACACCAAATCGAGTCACCGGCCAGACACCCTTCTCCCTAGTATACGGGGCGGAAGCAGTTCTCCCCACGGAACTCACATACGGGTCACCTCGAGTGCTCGCTAATGATGAGCTTGAGCAAGAGCAGTTGCGGCAAGATGATGTTACGCTCCTTGAGGAAGATCGTTTTCAGGCTGCTGTGCGAGCTGCACGCTACCAGCAAGCCTTGCGCCGCTACCATAGCCGCAAGGTTCATGCCCGGAGTCTTGAGGAAGGCGACCTTGTTCTTTAGCGCGTTCAGTCGGCCAAGAATTCCAACAAGTTGACGCCAAAGTGGGAATGCCCTTATCGGGTAGTACGAGTCACCAGGCCTGGCGCAGTCCGCCTGGAGACCGAAGATGGCGTCCCAGTGAGCAACTCCTAGAATATCAAACATCTTCGTAGGTTCTATTCATAAGGCGCGGTTGCCGGGTCCCCCGGCAACCACCTTTTGTACGAGTCTTGCCGCCAAGGCATGTAATACTTTGTACAAAGCCAGGCGCAGACCCTGTGCATAGTTGAATAAGACTAAGTGTTTTACAATTCTTGTCGATTTTCATGTTTACTTATATGCATGTTTGTCCGAGATATTGTATTACGCTTATTCCCAGCAAGTGCTAACGAACCGCCAAGGTTCCATACCTCTAATTTCTCTTCTTTCTTTTTCTCAATGGATAGAAGGTTCCCTCGCATGCAAGTTTGCCGGGGGGGATGATGGTATGGACACCGACAGGCGACATTCAAGGTTGACATCTTGCCGGAAGAAGTACAGCAACGAAAAGCTAAGTTGCAGAAACTTTAAACAAATTTTTGTTTTGTAAGGTTATTCTCCTTGAACGATTTTGACTTTTGTATGGAAAACCTGCACGCGAAGGAACCTTGTCATGATCGGTTGCGCCCTCACTATGTTTCGAGTCCGGTCAACAGTTTAAGTGGCTGCACTGAGAACGTCAAGGTTTCTTGCCGGTAGCGGCACCTCCAGCAGGCTGCTAAAGTCTCGCACCTAGCGCTCGCGAAAAGGGTGTGCGCACCGGCAAGTGTCCAGTAAAGCGTAGGGTGTATACATACAGAAAGAAATTGAGCAAGGGAAATAGCATACATTCCTTCAGAGCATAGCAAGTTATATTACATCAATAGCTGCCGTGATTCTAACAAGAGAAAATTTTGTCTTTGGCATGGAATGATGGCGACGAAGAGAAATGAAGCAGCTAGTCTCTGCGCTGGCCTTCGACCCTCTTGACTTGGCCCACCTTGTCAACAATGGATGCGACAAGCTCCTCGAGCGCCTTGAGGTCTGCGTCCTTCGGCAGGTGGTCGAGCACATTGGTGAAGTTGATTCCGGGGTTCCTGTACGCCACCTTGGTGAGCACCTTGAGGAGGACAGCCCGGCAGAGCTTGCGGGATTCGTTGGCCAGATGGGTTGCTCGGTCGGAGTGGAGCAGCTTCAGGGCGTCAACCATGCTGTCAAAGAACATGGTCAACTTGGCGCTCGTAGACACTCTATCATCAGAAGAATAGTCGAAGCCTCGCAGGCCCATGGAGGACAGTTCCGCTGCAAGCCTCTCTGCAACATCGACAAGGCGAGCAGTCCAGATCTGCGCGCCTGCCACATAGTCGTTATGAGTGACAGCGGCGCTCTCAAGCAGCTCCTTCTCATTCTTGAGATCTTTGATCAGGGCCTTCTTGTGAGCATCCACAGCCTCAAGAGTCTCCTTCAGCGTGGTCAGCTTTAGTTCCAGATCGGCAATGGATTCCTTAGCTAAAGAGAGTTGCTTGATCTTGTCGGATATGGCAGTTCGCATCTCCATCAGACTGTGAAGAGTCTTCTCTCTTTCGGTTTTGAGCATCGAGCTCTCCTTGCCGTGTTCCTCAAGGTCCGCCTCCAGCTTCTTCACCTTATCGGCAAGCTCGCTCTTGGCGGCCTCTGCAGCCTCGGCAGCATTGACGGCTCCCTTCAGCTTGCCAGCAAGGTCCATGACTAGAGCTTCGAGTGTTTCCCTGTGCTTCTGCTCCAGCTCTTGGGTCCGCTGCGCGACAAGCTTTTCGAGTTCTGCGTCCTTGCCGCGAAGCTTGTCGGCAAGCGCCCTCTCGCGAGCGGTCAGGTCCTCTTCATAAGCATCGAGCCCGACGTGGCGCTCTGTTAGGTGAGCTTCATCTGCAGCGGCTTGTTGTTTGGCCTCCTCTTGTGGCTTCTCAACATCAGACTGCTTCATGAGGAGCTCGTTCCAGTTTTGGCTCAGCTGCTCTTGATTCGTCCTCAGGTCCTAAAGGGCTTCAGCATACCAGACCTGCGTTTCCTCGACGTGCTTCTGGAGGTCTGCTTCCGCAGCTTCGACAACTACTGCCCTAGAGTCCAGCTTCTCTTTCCGGGCGTGGTGAAGTGCTTGGAGCTTCTGGAAGTTGCTGCTCATGGCCTGGAGGAGTTTTTCTTCTCCAGACTTGTTGCTGCTGGTGCATGGCTCGTCAACAATCACGAGCCCAGCAGCGGCGATGACGTCTTCGTCAAGGGTTTCCCCCTCAGTCGGCGCCCCAATGCTTGCCGTTCCTGGTATGCTGACAAATAGGTTGTCGCCAACCTTGAGGTATCTGCTTGAAGAAGGAGCTTCGGATGTTGACGGCTGATCCTCAACAGCTGCTTCACCGGCAGCTGGGGGCTCCGTGGCCGGTGTAGCGCCTGGCGCTCCTGCGGCAGGAATGCCGTCAGTACGGTCGCTGGACTCCTTGCCGGCCTTCTCAGCAGACTCCTTGGTGGCCTCTTCCTGTGCGGCCTTGGCGGCAGCATTCTTGGCGGCCTCGGCGGCAGCATTCTTGGCGGCTTCGTCAGCAGCAATTCTGTCGGCCTCGGCAGCAGCATCCCTGGCGGTCTCCTTGATGACAGCATCAACATCCATGTGCTCCGTCGAGGGAAGATCTGAAGGTCAAGAAAACAAACAAGATAAGGCTTGGGAGGAAGTTCAAGAAGACAAAAGAAAGCCAGAATGACAAGTACCCTGAGGCAAACGGTTTACCTGTGTCGAGCTGTTGAGAGGTGGTTTCTCCTCTCCCGGCAACACCAGTTGCCAAAGTAGGACCACCAAGAGCCCGTGCTTGCCGGCTCCTCATCATCGCGATAGAGCTCACTAGAGGAAGCCTTTGCTGGAGATCCATCTCTGGATGGCGTGGTTGACGGAGGCGGCGCATCAGGGGCGGCCTTCAATGGCTCTCCACGTTGCCGTTCTTCTCCTACATGCCCGGAGATGTCAGCAGTAAACATACAAACCCCGACGATTGCCAGCGGATAGTGAGTAAACTCACGCTGGGGACTGCGTCGGGGGCTGCGTTGAGGACTTGACTCCGGGCTGATGGAGGTCGACTCTGGCGCACCTGTGGTGCTTGCCGGTGGCTCATCGCCCGTGGAGGTCTTCGCCCTCTTCGCCACCCTTTGCGCCAGCGTTTCCGTATCTCTGCGGGAACAGGCCAAAGCAAGACAAGTTAGTTAAGCAAAACTAGAAGTTCGGAAAGTAAAAGGTGAAACAGGACACTTACTCTTCCTCTTCCCCTTTCGAGCTGAAGGCGGAAAGGTCAAAATCAACCTCCGCCACAGTGTCCATGGGAGGAGGTGAAGGGATGGTCCTGGGTCGTTTGGCTGCAGTCTTGTCGGCCGCCCCCTTGCCGGGGGCTGCACCACTCGAGGAAGGTTGGTGGACTGGGTCACCAGAAGTGGCTCTCTGAAGAACACGCTTCGTCCTTCTTTCGGGAGCTAGGGGCTCCTCGTGCAGCTGCTCCTCGACTGTATCTTCAGTAGAAGGGCCCCCGGCAGATGTGCCGCTCTGCTCCCCGGCAACTACGCCCTGCCCGGCAAGCATTCCCTCCGACACCACTTCTTCTTCAGTGGCTTCCCCTTCCACGAAGCCAACGCTGCCGGCCTCCTCAGCAAGATTCGCTTCTTCCGCCCTGCTGGCGATGTACGCCACTTCTTCCTCAGTTGTGGCGCGGATCAGGTTTGTTTCTTCCCGAATGGCCTTCTCCGACAAGTTGTCGAAGAATTCTTGTGCCTGCTCTTCGAATGGCTCGTCCCAAGTCCCGTCAAGGCCATGAGCGTTGCACGCCGGCATCATGGCGATGATTGGAGCCAGAGCGGAGTTGTTGCACAGAGGAATTATGCTGGCCAGCAACTTGAGTTTTTCATCAGTTCTGAACAGCTTTTGGCAGAGAGCCGTGTGCTGCAAGACTGTCAAGTTATTGTTCAAGCCAGGGCGTAGCCTCATGATGTCTGCCGCATTCCGGAACTCCCAGGCTGGCCTCCCCTTGTTCTGTAGAGGGGCGATGCGCTGGCGAAGGAAGTCAGTGCCAACCATCTCTATTGAGAGCCCGGCAGCTTTGAGGCGGTGAATTCTGGTAACTACGATTGCGAGCTTGTCATCTTGAAGATCGAAGGCGCTCCAATCAGTACCGCATGATATCTTTGTTTGTCGAAGCGAACAGAAAGGCTGAGGTTCTGTCTCCTGGATCTAGCACCACTTGGCTCGCCATTCTTCCCACTTCTCGCGGTAAACTCCGTCTGGATATATATCCTTGTGTCCATGCCCTTGGAATCCAAGCGATAGAACTAGAAAGGGCGTCTCCCTTTTGGATGCGGGGAAGGAAGTAGTGGCGGAAGAGGGCTGTGCTAGGGACTACTCCGGCAAAGTTTTCGCAGAGATGAGCAAAGGTTGACATGCACGTTACGGCATTCGGCGTAAAATCCAAGAGTTGGAAGCCGTATGAGTACATGATGTCGCTCTCCGAGACGGCGGCTTTCGCCCCCTTGCCCTTGCTCGCCTTGGGCGGCATGGCGGCTATGGGAGCGGAGGTTGAGGACGGTGAGGGTGTGGAGGCGGTGGATGAATGGGAGGAGTTCTGTTTCGGGCTCGAGGAAAGAGACGGCGGCGGTTCCCAGATTGGGAGAGACAAGAGGTAAATGAGCCGCGCCTCTGCGTATTCCTTTTTATGGGGAAGGACCGAGGCTACCTCTTTACTAGTCAACATGGAAACGCTTTTGCGAGCGCGCTGCAGTTACGGCCGCTCTGCGCACGTATCTCACGTCCCGCATTCAATGGGCATCGTGGGGGGCGCAGTAAGCGGATGATTACAGCAGTTAACTCCTGCCACGCGTGCCCATGCACTGTTTGGGCCTAGCCCAACAACGCCTCGCACCCGTGTATGGCCTAGGCCCGGGGGCTCCTGTCGGTGTACTAAAGTTTGGGTCCTTTAGTACCTCATACTTGTGCACAGACGGTTGTAGCCATACCAGCGACAAGGCCTGCCGGGGGACATTTTTAGCCCTTTTGTGCTTATAATTCAATTTCGGACAATCTATGCTTGATTGTTTGTGTAAAAAGGATTCTAAAAATCAGAATTATGTCATTGGATACAATTTCATCTATTTCACAGGAAATTAATAGAAATTAAAATGATATGTGTGGACAGAGGCAACCATTTATGTGTCCTTTATTGGTTTTTTAACTCTAGAAAAATGGAAAACATGCCTAAAAGCATGATACCTTGTGTGGTGCCTTGGCAGGGTCTCAAATGATGTGGTAAATATTTGAGGGGGTTTGGCTAATCTCGTCATACACACTCTTCATATATCGAACCATCACCTATGAAGGTTCACGGTTCGGGGAGGAAAATCACCATGTTTTGGAAGGGGAACCCATATTTTCTTGGTCCTTTCAACTCTATTTATTTTGTATGATCCTCATACCCACTACAAATGCACCATGTCCCAAATTTACATTATTCGGGCGTGTTTACTATATTTAGGATTTTATGTGCATTTTTAGGCCTTTTCTGCTTATAATTCAATTTTGGACAATCTATGCATGAATGTTTTTTGTAAAAAAGGATTCTAAAAATCATAGTTATGTCATTGAATAAAATTTCATGTATTTTACAGGAAATTAATAGAAAAATGATATGTGTGGACAGAGGCAACCATATATGTGTCGTTTATTGGTTTTTAACTATCGAAAAATGGAAAACATGTCTGAAAAACATGATACCTTGCATGGTGCCTTGGCTGGGCCTCAATATGATGTGGTAAATATTTGAGGAGGTTTGGCTAATGTCATCATACACACACTTCATATATCGAACTATCAGCTATGAAGGTTCGTGGTTCGTGGAGCGAAATCACCATGTTTTGAAAGGGGAACCCATATTTCCTTGGTCGTTTCAACTTGATTTATTTTCTACGATCATCATACCCACTACAATGCACCGTGTCCAAAAGTTACATTTTTTGGGCTCGCTTATTATATTTAGGCTTTTATGTGCATTTTTAGCCTTTTTGTGCTTACAATTCAATTTTGGACTATCTATGCATGATTTGTTTTTGTAAAAAATGGGTTATAAAAATCAGAATTATGTCATTGAAGATCATTTCATCTATTTTACAATAAATTAATAGAAATTAAAATGATATGTGTGGACAGAGGCAACCATTTATGTGTTGTTTATTGGTTTTTAACTCTAGAAAAATGGAAAACATGCCTCGAAATCATGATACCTTGTGTGGTGCCTTGGTAGGGCCTCAATATGATGTGGTAAATATTTGAGGGGGTTTGGCTAATGTCGTTATACACACTCTTCATATATCGAACCATCACGTGTGAAGGTTCATGGTTCGGGGAGCGAATTCACCATGTTTTGAAAGGGGAACCCATATTTCCTTGGTCCTTTCAACTTGATTTATTTTGTACGATCATCATTCCCACTAAAATGCACAGTGTCGAAAATTTACGTTTTTTCGGGCGTGTTTACTATATTTAGGCTTTTATGAGCATTTTTAGGCCTTTTGTGCTTATAATTTAATTTCAGACAATCTATGCATGATTTTATTTGTAAAAAAGGGTGCTAAAATATGAATTATGTCATTGAATAACATTTCATCTATTTTACAGCAAATTAATAGAAATTAAAATGATATGTGTAGACGGAGGCAACCATTTATGTGTCGTTTATTGGTATTTTAACTCCAGAAAAATAGAAAACATGCCTGAAAAACTTGAAACCTTGTGTGGTGCCTTGGCAGGGCCTCATTTTGATGTGGTAAATATTTGTGGAGGTTTGGCTAATGTCATCATGCACACTCTTCATATATTGAAACATCACCTATGAAGGTTCATGGTTCGGGGAGCGAAATCACAACGTTTTGAAAGGAGAACCCATATTTCCTTGGTTGTTTCAACTTGATTATTTTCTACGATTATCATACCCACTACAATGCACCGTGTTCAAAATTTACATTTTTTTGGGCTCGGTTACTATATTTAGGCTTTTATTGGATTTTTAGCCGTTTTGTGCTTACAATTCAATTTTAGACAATCTATGCATTTTTTTGTAAAAAAAGGGTTCTAAAAATCAGAATTATGTCAGTGAATAACATTTCATCTATTTTACAGGAAATTAATAGAAATTAAAATGATATGTGTGGATAGAGGCAACCATTTATGTGACGTTTATTGGTTTTTTTACTCTAGAAAAATGGAAAACAAGCCTCAAAAACATGATACCTTGGGTGGTGCCTTGGCAGGGCCTCAATATGATGTGGTAAATATTTGAGGGGGTTTGGCTAATGTCGTTATACACACTCTTCATATATCGAACCATCACGTGTGAAGGTTCATGGTTCGGGGAGCGAATTCACCATGTTTTGAAAGGGGAACCCATATTTCCTTGGTCCTTTCAACTTGATTTATTTTGTACGATCATCATACCCACTAAAATGCACAGTGTCAAAAATTTACATTTTTTCGGGCGTGTTTACTATATTTAGGCTTTTATGAGCATTTTTAGGCCTTTTGTGCTTATAATTTAATTTCAGACAATCTATGCATGATTTTATTTGTAAAAAAGGGTGCTAAAATATGAATTATGTCATTGAATAACATTTCATCTATTTTACAGCAAATTAATAGAAATTAAAATGATATGTGTAGACGGAGGCAACCATTTATGTGTCGTTTATTGGTATTTTAACTCCAGAAAAATAGAAAACATGCCTGAAAAACTTGGCAGGGCCTCATTTTGATGTGGTAAATATTTGTGGAGGTTTGGCTAATGTCATCATGCACACTCTTCATATATTGAAACATCACCTATGAAGGTTCATGGTTCGGGGAGCGAAATCACAATGTTTTGAAAGAGCAACCCATACTACCTTGGTCCTGTCAACTTGGTTTATTTTCTACGATCATCATGACCACAACAATGCATTGTGGCCAAAATTTACATTCTTTTCGTGTGCGTTCACTATATTTAGGCTTTTATGTGCATTTTTAGGACTTTTGTGCTTATAATTCAATTTGGGACAATCTATGCATGAATTGTTTTTGTAAAAAGGGGTCTAAAAATCAGAATTATGTTATTGAATAAGATTTCATCTATTTTACAAGAATTAATTGAAATTAAAATGATATGTGTCATTTATTGGTTTTTAACTCTAGAAAAATGGAAAACATGCCTGAAAAACATGATACCTTGTGTGGTTCCTTGGGAGGGCCTCAATATGATGTGGTAAATATGTGAGGAGGTTTGGCTAATGTCATCATACACACTCTTCATATACCGAACCATCACCTTTGAAGGTTCATGGTTCGGTGAGCGAAATCACCATGGTTTGAAAGGGGAACCCATATTTCCTTAGTCCTTTCAACTTGATTTGTTTTCTTCGATCATCATACCCACCATAATGCATCGTGTCAAAAATTTACATTTTTTCGGGTTCTCTTACTATATTTAGGCATTTATGTGCATTGTTTGCCCTTTTGTGCTTACAATTCAATTTCGGACAATCTATGCATGATTTGTTTTTGTAAAAAAAGGGTTCTAAAAATCAGAATTAGGTCATTGAATAACATTTCATCTATTTTACAAGAAATTATTAGAAATAAAACTAATATGTGTGGACAGAGGCAACCATTTATGTGTCCTTTATTAGTTTTTTAACTCTAGAAAACTGGAAAACATACCTAAAAACATGATACCTTGTGAGGTGCCTTGGCAGGGCCTCAATACGATGTGGTAAATATTTGAGGAGGTTTGGCTAATGTCGTCATATACACTTTTCATATATCAAACAATCACCTATGAAGGTTCATGGTTCGGGGAGCGAAATCACCATGTTTTGAAAGGACAACCCATATTTTCTTTGTCCTTTCAACTTGGATTATTTTCTACGATCATCATATCCACTAGAATGCACCTTGTCCAAAATTTACATTTTTCGGGCTCGTTTACTATATTTAGGCCTTTATGTGAATTTTTAGGCCTTTTGCGCTTATACTTCAACTTCGGAAAATCTATGCACGGATTGTTTTTTGTAAAACAGGTTCTAAAAGTCAGAATTATGTCATTGAATAACACTTCATCTATTTTACAAGAAATTAATAGAAATTAAAATGATATGTGTGCACATAGGCAACCATATATGTGTCGTTTATTGGTTTTTTAACTCTAGAAAAATGGAAAACATGATACCTTGTGTGGTGCCTTGGCAGGGCCTAAATATGATGCGCTAAATATTTGAGGAGGTTTGGCTAATGTCATCATACACACTCTTCATATATCGAAGCATCACCTATGGTTCATGGTTCGGGGAGCGAAATCACGATGTTTTGAAAGGGAACCCATTGTCAGTGTACAAAGAACCAGGGTATCTATTACCCAGACTTGTGCGCGGGCAACCCCCTGGAATCAGATACAACAGCATCAAGGAGACAGAAAGCCAAAGGCTGGGGCCCCAGCAAGATCTTGCCGGGAAGGCTCAGAGCCCCGGCAAGCCCTACACCCGGCAAGACTTCGCCACTGTTCAAGCGCGCTGCCCCAGGGCAACTACCAGCTTGTACTTTAGCTGTTGTTCCCCTGGGTGCGTGTCAGACGCTGACGGTGTGAGGCCTTAAGCGGTGCGATGGGATGGCTCCTTTTTCCATCCCCAAGAAAGGCAGGGACACCTCAACGGAGCATTGAATGCCCTTGTCCTAAGCCGTCAGTGTTAGGTATGATAAGCGCTGTAAATACTTTACACCTCATGTAGTTACTGTAAGCCACATTTGTACTTTGCCACTGTTGGTGACCCCTTCGAGAGTATAAAAGGAGGCCCAAGGCATAGCTACAGGGCGATCGGATCTTTTAGAGCTCATTCTGCATGTGTAGCTGCTACTGTAGCGCTCCTAGAACTGAGCTGGAACACACCTAATACAACCAATCAGGAGTAGGGTTTTACACATCTTTGCAGCCCGAACCTGGGTAAAATCCCTTTGCGTTGATCGCTCGATCTGCTCTCTGTGCAAACCTTCTTCCCCGCCGAATCGTAAAGGGATCCTTCCGGTCCCATAGGTGTCGTTTCTCCGACATCTTTGGCGCGCCAGGTAGGGGAATAAGGTTGCGTGTACCTGATCCAGTGATCAACGCGTCAGTCCTTCATCATCTTCGCCGCTATGGCCCCCAAGAGGAAGGGCCTCACGGCGGTTGGACCGTCCGCGTCCGCTGCGCCTGTGCTTACGCACACGGGCGACGGTGTTGTCGCGGGTGGAGGAAGCAGAGATCCAGAGCTTCCACGGCGCTCTGGTGATCAAAGCCATGCAAGCGGCGTCGCCCGCGTCACTAGATCTAAAGGCGGAGCTGTGCTGCCAGCAGGCGGCACAACAAACTCCAGGGATGGAAGGGCGCCCTCCAAGACACCCACGCCGGCGCACGTGCCGCGACCTTCCCAGGGCGTGCGCGTTTAGCATCGCCGCGACGTTGATGGTCCCGGATGTCCCCATGGAAAATCTCCTGAGCATACAGTCGCCGCGACGTTGATGTGCGAGACCAGCATGCACGTCCGCGTGCTGCTAGAAGTGGCGTACGGTCGCAGGATCGTGTTGTTGCTCCTTCTAACACGGTTAGGAGTCAGAGCACCTCACGTTCCTCGCACCTGTCACCGCCGCCTACGCCAGCAGAAGCGCTGGCACGTGCACAGCTGCTCCTGAACTTCCCTCCTGCTGCGGACAAGCTCGACGAGTGGAGGACTGCCATCCAGAGCCTCGTCGGCCTCGCAAATGAGGACAAGCCGGAGCAGGCGGAGCCTTCGCGGCGACGATCCATCGAGCCGACCCGCGTCAGTGGCGAAAAGACTAAGGGCGGTACCACCACGGTGCGTTCCCCCCCACCACGGCAGCAGCGGTCGCTGACTCGGCGGGTCGACACCCGTGATGATGATTCCACAGCGTCGTCCGATCCGAGAACCCGCCGCGATCAACGTCAAGTTCTTCGGGAGCGAGGCAAGGAAGATGCTCGAACCACCATCAAGCGACGGCGGGAAACGCGCTATCAATCCGACAAGCGCGCGGGTCCCACTGTGGATAAGCCTGCGCCGGGGTATCCTGTCGACCTACCTTACGAGGTAGGTTGTCCAGCGTTTACCCGCGAGCTGCGGCGGGTCCAGTGGCCCAACTCCCGCACGTTCAAGCCGGAGGTCCCAGAGAAGTATGACGGTAAGACCCACCCATCCGAGTTCCTGAGCATCTACACCATTGCGGTGCAGGCGGCCGGGGGCCGCGACGACAAGGTACTTGCCAACTACTTCCCGTTGGTGCTCAAGCCCAACGTCAGGTCGTGGTTGATGCATCTCCCGGAAGGGTCCATTTCTTCCTGGGCAGATCTGTGCCACGAGTTTGTTGGCGCCTTTACTGGTGGTCACCAAGCTCCTGGCCAGGAAAGCGATCTACATCTCATCCCCAGAAGGAAGGCGAAACCCTGCGCAAGTACATTCAGAGATTCAGCCGCATACATCACA
Source organism: Elymus sibiricus (assembly GCA_039707655.1). Classification (NCBI taxonomy): domain Eukaryota; kingdom Viridiplantae; phylum Streptophyta; class Magnoliopsida; order Poales; family Poaceae; genus Elymus; species Elymus sibiricus. Next base: position 192,763,574 of record CM077663.1, on the reverse strand, counting down.
ACATTCCGGACGTTCATCCTGCCGCTGTTATCAGCGCGTTCCATCAGAACGTGCGCAACCGCAGGATGCGGGAAGAGTTGGCGATGAACAAAGTCAAGGATGTTGCCGAGCTTTATGCTCTGGCAGATAAGTGTGCGCGCGCTGAAGAAGGAAGGAGGCTCCCCGGCGAAGATGCTGGCGCAGGGGCCGACTCTGACGACGAAGACGCTGCCGCCCCGACAAAGAAGGGTCGGCGGCACAACAGGAAGCGCAAGGGCAAGGCCGTGCTTGCCGTCGAGGGGTCCGGCAACCCCGGCACTGCCAAGAAGGCCAAGGTTGACGACCCCGGCAAGGATGTTGCCGGGTGTGCCTCTTGCCAGGCCTTGGCGGCTGCCGACAAGCCAGACAGCTCCGGCAAGCAATATTGCAAGATCCACCGCACCAAGGGCCATGATCTCCAGGACTGCCGGCAAGTTGAGCAACTTGTCGAGAAGCAGAAGGCCGAATATGAGAGACGGGATAAGGAGAAGGCTCGCGATGGTGTTGAAGGGTCCGCCAAGAAGCGCGGTGGCCGAGGAGGTCGTCGCGGCAAGGCCAAACAACAGAAGGATCGGCCCGCTCGCGGCCGTGACAAGCAAGAGGGGGCTGATGATGACATGGAAGAGGACGACGAGTCCAGTGAGCAAGAATTTCAGAAGGCCACTGACGCCATGTGCGTCGATGGAGGCGCTTCGTTGCATTCTTCCCACCACCAACTTAAACAGTGGGCGCGTGAGGTTAATGCGACTGAGCCATCTGTCGGCGCTCGGAAGCCCTTGAGATGGTCCAGCACGCCTATCATATTCGACGTTGAGGATCACCCTGATCGCGTAACTGCGGTTGGGTGTTTGCCGTTGTTGGTCTCGCCAACGATTCGCAACCTCAAGGTGACGAAGATGCTAGTTGATGGTGGGGCCGGCCTGAACTTGATCTCACCTGAAGTGCTCAAAAGGCTGCAAATTCCTGATGGAGATCTCGAAGAGACGGGCTCGTTTCAAGGGGTCAGTCCAGGAAGGAGTCAGCCCAAGGGAAAGATTACGCTGCCGGTGACATTTGGTAGCGACCTAAACTTCAGGACAGAGAAGATTGTGTTTGACGTCGCCAAGATTCCATTGCCATATAACGGGATCCTTGGCCGCCCAGCACTGGCCAAGTTCATGGCGGCATCTCACTATGCTTACAACGTGTTGAAGATGCCGGGGCCGATGAGCGTCATCACTGTCAATTCCGACAAGAAGGATGCACTCGTTTGCACCGATAAGCTCTACCGGGAAGCAGTTGCAGCATCTGCCGCCAAGGCACTTGCTCCTGCCGCTGAAACTCCCGGGGGGAAGAAGACCGGCAAAGCTTCTCGCACACACTCCGGCAAGCGCACCTCTTCGGAGTGCTGCGCTCCCGTTGAGGACGTGCCTGAGAGCTCCACCGACAAGAGCAAGAAATCCAAAGCAGCTCCGCCAGCGACCAAGAAGGTGCCCGCCAAGGAAGACGGCACGGGGGGAACTTTCACCATAAGTTCCACCCTTGATGACAAATAGGAAAGCGCGCTCGTTGCCTTCCTGCGGGCGAATGTCGATGTGTTTGCATGGCAACCATCTGACATCCCTGGTGTTCCCAGGGAGGTAATTGAGCACCACCTTGCCATCTGTCCACACGCGCGGCCCGTAAAGCAAAAGGTTAGGAAGCAAGCTTTGGAGCGGCAACAGTTTATTGCCAAATAAATCAAGAAGTTAGAAGCAGCAGGTTTGGTTAGAGAAGTACTTCATCCAACATGGTTGGCCAATCCAGTTGTAGTGCGCAAGGCGAATGGAAAATGGAGGCTATGTATTGACTATACGGATATCAATAAAGCCTGTCCAAAAGATCCTTTTCCCTTGCCGCGCATCGACCAGGTTGTGGACTCCACTGCCGGCTGCGACTTGCTGTCATTCCTTGACGCCTATTCAGGCTATCATCAGATTTTCATGTCCAAGGAAGACGAAGAGAAGACCGCATTTATCACCCCATGTGGTACGTACTGCGTTTTGCGTATGCCTTTCGGGTTGAAAAGTGCTGGTTCTACATTTGCAAGAGCAGTCCAGATTGGTTTTGAGCCCCAGCTACATAGAAATATGGAAGCATATATGGATGATATAGTGGTCAAAACCAAGGACAAGGCAACGCTCGTATAAGATTTAGAAGAAACATTTGCAAATCTGCGCAAGATCAACTTGAAGCTCAACCCTGAGAAATGTGTGTTTGGTGTTCCATCCGGCAAGCTTCTCGGGTTCTTTGTATCTCAACGCGGAATTGAAGCAAATCCCGACAAGATCAAAGGAATTGAGCAAATCGAAGCGCCAAGACGTGTCAAGGATGTGCGTCGTCTTGCCGGCTGCGTTGCTGCCATGAGTAGGTTCATTTCAAAATCTGCTGAGCGTGCCCTGCCCTTTTTCAAAATTTTGAAGAAGGCAGGTCCAATGAAATGGGCTCCGGAGGCGGAGGCCGCGCTGTAGGATTTGAAGAGGTACCTCTCCTCTTCGCCAGTACTAGTCGCGCCAAAACCACAAGAGCCGTTGCTGCTATATCTAGCGGCAACGAATCAAGTGGTGAGTGCTGCGTTAGTGGCGGAGAGAGAAATTGATGAAGAAGCAACACCAACAGCAGGACCGCCAAGTGACGAGCCAAGGTCTTCCCCGGCAGAATCTGGCGCCGACAAAGTTGAGTCTGTGCAGTCAAGTCGAGCAATACAGACGAAGAAGATGGTGCAGCGTCCAGTCTATTTTGTCAGTTCCCTTCTGCAGGGGGCTAAGTCGAGATATTCTGGTGTGTAGAAGTTGCTCTTCGGCCTTCTTATGGCCTCGAGGAAGCTGCGCCATTACTTCCAAGCACACGAGATCACCGTTGTCACTCGTTTTCCTTTGCAATGAATTTTGCGGAATCCAGAAGCTACTGGCAGAATTGTGGAATGGGCTTTGGAATTATCAAGCTTTGGTCTCAAGTTTGAGAGTACTTCAACTATTCAGAGCAGAGCTTTGGCGGAGTTCATTGCAGAATGGACCCCAACGCCAGATGAAGAAGTTCCAGAGTCAACTCTCCCCGGCAAGGAAGCAAATCAAGAGTGGGTTATGTACTTTGATGGGGCTTTCTCGCTGCAAGGCGCCGGTGCTGGCGTGCTGCTTGTCGCACCCACCGGAGAGCACCTCAAGTATGTAATTCAAATGCACTTTCCCCGGGAGAGATCAACGAACAACACTGCCGAGTATGACGGACTGCTTGCCGGTCTTAGGATCGCGGCAGACCTCGGAATCAAGAAGCTCATTGTCAGAGGTGATTCTCAGCTTGTTGTCAGACAAGTCAACAAAGATTATCAGAGCCCGTTGATGGAAGCTTACGTAGATGAAGTGAGAAAGTTGGAAGAGCGCTTTGACGGCCTGCAAATGGAGCACATCCCTCGTGAAGAGAATAGCATTGCTGATGACCTGTCGAAGCGCGCTGCCCTTAAGCTGCCTGTGGAACCAGGTACCTTTGTGCTCCGACTCACTCAGCCATCCGTGACACCGTCAATAGGACAAGAGAAAAGAAGAAAGTTGAGTTCCGGCAAGTACTTCCCGGCAGAGCTCCCAGAAGCCGCCGGCAAGGAAGTTGCCGGGAACAACGCGAAGCTTGCCGGTCAGCGACAGGCTCCAGCAGGGCCTCAGGCTCTTGCCATCGAGACAAACGATCCCGCCAAGCTTGCCGGGGAACAGCAAGATCCGGCAGGGTTTCAGGCCCTTGCCGACGAGACAACTGCTCCCGCGGCAGAAGAATTGCCTTTAGTCCTTGCCGTTGAGCCTCAGGCTCCAGCATGGGCGCAGCACATTGTCCATTTCCTTCAGACAGGTGAACTCCCCGAGGAGCAGGAAGAAGCAGAGAAAGTAGCCTGTCAGTCTAAAATGTACCAGTTTGTGGACAATGTCCTGTACAGAAAGAGGCCGAACGGTGTGAAATTGAAATGCATTTCTCGGGAGGATGGACTAGAGCTGTTGGCAGAGATACATGGAGGCATATGTGGCTCCCACATAGGATCAAGAGCTCTTGCTGGTAAGGTGTTCCAGCAAGGTTTCTTTTAGCCCACTGCCCTCCAGGATGCAACTGCGCTAGTAACCAGGTGTGAAGCATGCCAGTTTCATTCAAAGAAGTTACATCAACCAGCTCAAGCTCTTCAGACAATCCCTTTATCCTGGCCATTTTCGGTCTGGGGGCTCCACATCTTGGGCCCTTTCCCCCGTGCTACCGGGGGCTTTGAGTACTTGTACGTTGCAATCGACAAGTTCACAAAGTGGCCGGAGGTGGAAGCAGTGAGGAAGGTGACAGCACAGTCAGCCGTCAAGTTCTTTAAAGGAATAGTTTGCCGCTTTGGTGTACCCAACAGGATCATCACCGACAACGGCACACAGTTCACCAGCAACACCTTCATGCAGTACGTCCATGACCTTGGTGGCAAGATTTGTTTTGCTTCTGTTGCTCAGCCAAGGAGTAATGGCCAAGTGGAAAGGGCAAATGCTGAGGTGCTGCGTGGTCTCAAGACAAGAACTTTCGACAAGCTGCGCAAGTGCGGAAGGCGCTGGATTGATGAGTTGCCAGTGGTTCTTTGGTCAATCAGGACGACACCGAATCGAGCCACCGGCCAGACACCCTTCTCCCTAGTATATGGGGCGGAAGCAGTTCTCCCCACGGAACTCATATACGGGTCACCTCGAGTGCTCGCTTATGATGAGCTCGAGCAAGAGCAGTTGCGGCAAAGATGACGCATTGATTTATTTTCTACGATCATCATACCCACTACATTGCATCGTATCCAGAATTTACATTTTTTGGTCGTGTTTACTATATTTAGGGGTTTATGTGCATTTTTAGGCCTTTTGTGCTTATAATTCAATTTCAGACAATCTATGCATGATTTGTTTTTGTAAAAAAGGGTTCCAAAAATTAGAATTATGTCATCGAATAACATTTCATCTATTTTACAGGAAATTAGTGGAAATTAAAATGATATGTGTGAACAGAGGCAATCATTTATGTGTCGTTTATTGGCTTTTTAACTCTACAAAAATGGAAAACATGACTGAAAAACATGATACCTTGTGTGGTGCCTTGGCAGGGCCTCAATATGATGTGGTAAATATTTGAGGAGGTTTGGCTAATGTCTTCATACACACTCTTCATATATCGAACCATCACCTATGAAGGTTCATGGTTCGGCGAGTGAAATCACCATGTTTTGAAAGGGGAACCCATATTTCCTTGGTCGTTTCAACTAGATTTATTTTCTAAGATCATCATACCCACTACGATGCACCGTGTCGAAAATGTACATTTTTTCGGGCTCGTTTACTATATTTAGGGTTTTATGTGCATTTTTAGGCCTTTTGTGCTTATAATTCAACTTCGGAAAATGTATGCATGGATTTTTTTTTGTAAAAAGGGGTTCTAAAATTAAGAATTATGTCATTGAATAACTTTTCATCTATTTTACGGGAAATTAATAGAAATTAAAATGATATGTGTTGACAGAGGCAACCATTTATGTGTCATTTATTACTTTGTTAACTCTACAAAATTGGAAAACATGCCTGAAAAACATGATACCTTGTGTGGTGCCTTGGCAGGGCCTCAGTATGATGTGGTAAATATTTCAGGAGGTTTGGCTAATGTCGTCATACACACTCTTCATATATCGAACCATCACGTATGAAGGTTCATGTTTCGGGGAGCGAAATCACCATGTTTTGAAAGGGGAACCCATATTTCCTTGGTCCTTTCAAATTGATTTATTTTCTGCGATCATCATACCCACTACAATGCATCGTATCTAAAATTTACATTTTTCGACCGTGTTTACTATATTTAGGGTTTTATGTGCATTTTTAGGCTTTTTGTGCTTATAATTCAATTTCGGACAATCTATGCATGATTTGTTTTTGTAAAAAAGGGTTTTAAAAATTAGAATTATGTCATCGAATAACATTTCATCTATTTTACAGGAAATTAGTGGAAATTAAAATGATATGTGTGAACAGAGGCAATCATTTATGTGTCGTTTATTGGTTTTTTAACTCTATAAAAATGGAAAACATGACTGAAAAACATGATACCTTGTGTGGTACCTTGGTAGGCCCTCAATATGACGTGGTAAGTATTTGAGGAGGTTTGGCTAATGACTTCATACACACTCTTCATATATCGAACTATCACCTATGAAGGTTCATGGTTAGGGGAGTGAAATCACCATGTTTTGAAAGGGAGGCCATATTTCCTTTGTCATTTCAACTTGATTTATTTTCTAAGATCATCATACCCACTACAATGCACCGTGTTGAAAATGTACATTTTTTCGGGCTCGTTTACTATATTTAGGGTTTTATGTGCATTTTTAGGCCTTTTCTGCAAATAATTCAACTTCGGACAATCTATGCACGTATTTTTTTTGTAAAAAGGGGTTCTAAAATTAAGAATTTTTTCATTGAATAATATTTCATCTATTTTGCAGCAAATTAATATAAATTAAAATGACATGTGTGGACAGAGGCAACCATTTATGTGTCGTTTATTGGTTTGTTAACTCCGGAAAAATGGAAAACATGCCTGAAAAACATGATTCCTTGTGTGGTGCCTTGGCAGGGCCTCAGTATGATGTGGTAAATATTTTAGGAGGTTTGGCTAATGTCATCATACACACTCTACATATATCGAACCATGACCTATGAAGGTTCATGGTTGGGGGAGCGAAATCACCATGTTTTGAAAGGGGAACGGATATTTCCTTGGTCCTTTCAACTTGGTTTATTTTCTACGATCATCATACCCACTACAACGCATCGTGTCCAAAATTTACATTGTTCGGCCGTGTTTACTATATTTAGGGTTTTATGTGCATTTTGTAGGCCTTTTCTGCTTATAATTCAATTTCGGACAATCTATGCGTCATTTGTTTTCGTAAAAAAGGGTTCTAAAAATTGGAATTATGTCACCGAATAACATTTCATCTATTTTACAGGAAATTAATAGAAATTAAAATGATATGTGTGGACAGAGGCAATCATTTATGTGTCGTTTATTGTTTTTTAACTCTTTAAAAATGGAAAACATGCCTGAAAAACATGATACCTTGTGTGCTGCCTTGGCAGGTCCTCAATATGATGTGGTAAATATTTGAGGAGGTTTGGCTAATGTCGTCATTCACACTCTTCATATATCGAACCATCACCTATGAAGGTTCATGGTTCGGGGAGAGAAATCACCATGTTTTGAAAGGGGAACCCATATTTCCCTTGTCCTTTCAACTTGATTTATTTTCTACGATCCTCTTACTCACTACAATGCACCGTGTCCAAAATTTATATTATTTTGGTCTCGTTTACAATATTTAGGCTTTTATGTGCATTTTTTGGCCTTTTGTGCTTATAATTCAATTTCGGAAATTCTATGCATGAATGTTTTTTGTAAAAAGGGGTCTAAAAATCATAATTATGTCATTGAATAACATTTCATCTATTTTACATGAAATTAATAGAAATTAAAATCATATGTGTTTGCAGAGGCAACCATATATATGTCGTTTATTGGTTTTTAACTCTAACAAAATGGAAAACATGCCTGAAAAACATGATACCTTGTGTGGTGCCTTGGCACGGCCTCAATATGATGTGGTAAATATTTTAGGAGATTTGGCTAATGTCGTCATTCACACTCTTCATATATCGAACCATCACCTATGAAGGTTCATGGTTCGGGGACCGAAATCACCATGTTTTGAAAGGGGAACCCATATTTCCCTTGTCCTTTCAACTTGATTTATTTTCTACGATCCTCATAGTCACTACAATGCACCGTGTCCAAAATTTACATTATTTCGGGCTCGTTTACTATATTTAGGCTTTTATGTGCATTTTTTGCCCTTTTGTGCTTATAATTCAATTTCGGAAAATCTATGCATGAATGTTTTTTGTAAAAAGGGTTCTAAAAATCATAATTATGTCATTGAATAACATTTCATCTATTTTACAGGAAATTCATAGAAATTAAAATCATATGTGTTTACAGAGGCAACCATATATGTGTCGTTTATTGGTTTTTTAACTCTACAAAAATGGAAAACATGACTGAAAAACATGATAACTTGTGTGGTGCCTTGGCAGGGCCTCAATATGATGTGGATAATATTTGAGGAGGTTTGGCTAATGTCGTCATTCACACTCTTTATATATCGAACCATCACCTATGAAGGTTCATGGTTCCGGGAGCGAAATCACCATGTTTTGAAAGGGGAACCCATATTTCCTTGGTCCTTTCAACTTGATTTATTTTCTACAATCCTTATACCAACTACAATGCACCGTGTCCAAAATTAACATCAATTCGGGCTCGTTTGCTTTATTTAGGGTTTTATGCGCATTTTTAGGTCTTTTGTGCTTATTATTCAACTTCGGACAATCTATGCATGGATTTGTTTTTGTAAAAAAGGGTTATAAAAGTCAGAATTAGGTCATTGAATAACATTTCTTCTATTTTACATGAAATTAATAGAAATTAAAATGATATGTGTGCATAAATGCAACCATATATGTGTCGTTTATTAGTTTTTTAACTCTAGAAAAATGAAAACATGCCTGAAAAACATGATACCTTGTGTGGTGCCTTGACAGGGCCTCAATATGATGTGGTAAATATTTGAGGAAGTTTGGCTAATGTCGTCATACACACTCTTCATATATCGAACCATCACCTCTGAAGGTTCATGGTTCGGGGATCGAAATCACCATGTTTTGAAAGGGGAACCCATATTTCCTTGGTCCTTTCAACTTGATTTATTTTCTACAATCCTCATACCAACTACAATGCACCGTGTCCAAAATTAACATCATTTCGGGCTCGTTTACTATATTTAGGCTTTTATGTGCACTTTTAGGCCTTTTGTGCTTATAAATCAATTTCGGACAATCTATGCATGAATGTTTTTTTGAAAAAAAGGGTTCTCAAAATCATAATTATGTCATTGAATAACATTTTTTCTATTTTACAAGAAAATAATAAAACTAAAATTATATGTGTGGACAGAGGCAACCATATATGTGTCATTTATTGGTTTTTAACTCTAGAAAAATGAAAAACATGTCTGAAAAACATGATACCTTGCGTGGTGCCTTGGCAGGGCCTCAATATGATGTGATAAATATTTGAGGAGGTTTGGCTAATGTCGCCATAACCACTCTTCATATATCGAACCATCACCTATGAAGGTTCATGGTTCGGGGAGCGAAGTTACCATGTTTTGAAAGGGGAACCCATATTTCCTTGGTCGTTTCAACTTGATTTATTTTCTAAGATCATCATACCCACTAGAAAGCACCGTGTCCAAAAGTTACATTTTTTGGGCTCGCTTACTATATTTAGGCTTTTATGTGCATTTTTGGCCCTTTTGTGCGTATAATTCAATATCGGACAATCTATGCATGATTCGTTTTTGTAAAAAACGGGTTCTAAAAATCAGAATTATGTCATTGAATGACATTTCATCTATTTTACGGGATATTAATAGAAATTAAAATGATATGTGTGGACAGAGGCAACCATTTATGTGTCGTTTATTGGTTCTTTAAGTCTAGAAAAATGGAAAACATGCCTCAAAAACATGATACCTTGAGTGGTGCCTTGGCAGGGCCTCAATATTTTGTGGTAAATATTTGAGGAGGTTTGCAAATGTCATCATACACACTCTTCATCTATCGCACCATCACCTCTAAACGTTCATGGTTCGGGGAGCGAAATAACCATGTTTTGAAAGGGGAACCCATATTTCATTGGTCCTTTCAACTTGATTTATTTTCTACGATCATCATACCCACTACAATGCACCGTGTCTAAAATTTACATTTTTTCGGGCGTGTTTACTATATTTAGGCTTTTATGTGCATTTTTAGGCCTTTTGTGCCTATAATTCCATTTCGAACAATCTATGCATTATTTGTCTTTGTAAAAAAGGGTTCTAAAAATTACAATTATGTTATTGAATAACAATTCATCTATTTTACAGGAAATTAATAAAAATTAAAATGATATGTGTGGACAAAGGCAACCACTTATGTGTCATTTATTGGTATTTTAACTCTAGAAAAATGGAAAACATGCCTCAAAAACATGATACCTTGAGTGGTGCCTTGGCAGGGCCTCAGTATGACGTGGTAAATATTTGACGAGGTTTGGCTAATGTCGTCATACACACGCTTCATATATCGAACCATCACGTGTGAAGGTTCATGGTTCGGGGAGCGAAATCACCATGTTTTGAAAGGGGAACCCATATTTCCTTGGTCCTTTCAACTTGATTTATTTTCTACGATCATCATACCCACTACAATGCACCGTGTCCAAAGTTTACATTTTTTCGGCCCCGTTTACTATATTTAGGCCTTTATGTGCATTTTTAGCCTTTTGTGCTTATAATTCAATTTCAGAAAATCTATGCATTATTTTTTTTGTAAAAAAAGGGGTTCTAAAAATCAGAATTATGTCATTGAATAACGTTTCGTTTATTTTACAGGAAATTAAGAGAAGTTAAAATGTGATGTGTCGATTATTGGTTTTTTAACTCTAGAAAAATGGAAAACATGCCTTAAAAACATGATACCTTGTGTGGTGCCTTGGTAGAGCCTCAATATGATGTGGTTAATATTTGAGGAGGTTTGGCTAATGTCGTCATACACACTCTTCATATATCGAACCATCACGTATGAAGCTTCATGGTCCGGGGAGCGAAATCTCCATGTTTGGAAAGGGGAGCCCATATTTCCTTGGTCCTTTCAAATTAATTTATTTTCTACGATCCTCATAGCCACTAAGATGCACCGTCTCCAAAATTTATATTTTTTTGGGCTCGTTTACTATATTTAGGCTTTTATGTGCATTTTTTTGGCCTTTTGTGCTTATAATTCAATTTCGGACAATCTATGCATGAATGTTTTTTGTAATAGAGGGTTCTAAAAATCAAAATTATGTCATTGAATAATATTTCATCTATTTTACAGGAAATTAATAGAAATTAAAATGATATGTGTGGACGGAGGCAACCATATATGTGTCGTCTATTAGTTTTTTTACTCTAGAAAAATTGAAAACATGCCTGAAAAACATGATACCTTCTGTGGTACCATGGCAAGGCCTCAATATGACATGGTAAATATTTGAGGAGGTTTGTCTAATGTCGTCGCACACTCTTCATATATCGAACTATCACCTATGAAGGTTCATGGTTCGGGGAGCGAAATCACCATGTTTTGAAAGGGGAACCCATATTTCCTTTCTCCTTTCAACTTGATTTATTTTCTACGATCATCATACCCACTATAATGCACCGTGTCCAAAATTTACATTTTTCGGGCTCATTTACTATATTTAGGATTTTATGTGCATTTTTAGGCCTTTTGTGCTTATAATTCAATTTCAGACAATCTATGCATGATTTTTTTGTAAAAAAGGGGTTCTAAAACGCAGAATCATGTCATTGAATAACGTTTCATCTATTTTACAGGAAATTAATAGAAGTTAAAATGTTATGTGTGGACAGAGGCAACCATATATGTGTCGTTTATTGGTTTTTTAACTCTAGAAAAATGGAAAACTTGCCTGAAAAACATGATACCTTGCGTGGTGCCTCGGCTGGGCCTCAATATGACGTGGTAAATATTTCAGGAGGTTTGGCTAATGTCTTCATACACACTCTTCATATATCGAACCATCACCTATGAAGGTTCATGGTTCGGGGAGCGAAATCACCATGTTTTGAAAGGGGAAACCATATTTCCTTGGTCCTTTCAACTTGATTTATTTTCTACGATCATCATACCCACTACAATGCACCGTGTCCAAAATTTACATTTTCTCGGGATCACTTACTATGTTTAGGCTTTTATGTGCATTTTTATCCCTTTTGTGCTTATAATTCAATTTCGGACAATCTATGCATGATTTTTTTTTGTAAAAAAGGGTTCTAAAAATCAGAATTATGTCATTGAATAACATTTCATCTATTTTATAGGAAATTAATAGAAATTAAAATGATATTTGTGGAAAGAGGCAACCACTTATGTCTCGTTTATTGGTTTTTTAACTCTAGAAAAATGGAAAACATGCCTAAAAACATGATACCTTGTGTGGTGCCTTGAGAGGGCCTCAATATGATGTGGTAAATATTTGAGGATGTTTGGCTAATGTCTTCATACACACTCTTCGTATATCGAACCATCACCTATGAAGGTTCATGGTTCGGGGAGCGAAATCACCATGTTTTAAAAGGGGACCCTTATTTCCGTGGTCCTTCCAACTTGGTTTATTTTCTACGATCATCCTACCCACTACAATGCACTGTGTCGAAAATGTACATTTTTTCGGGCTCGTTTACTATATTTAGGGTTTTATGTGCATTTTTAGGCATTTTGTGCTTATGATTCAAATTTGGACAATCTATGCATGGATTGTTTTTGTAAAAAGGGGTTCTAAAAGTCAGAATTATGTCATTGAATAACATTTCATCTATTTTAGAGGAAATTAATAGAAATTAAAATGATATGTGTGCACAGAGGCAACCATATATGTGTCATTTATTTGTTTTTTAACTTTAAAAAAATGGAAAACATGCCTAAAAACATGATACCTTGTGTGGTGCCTTGGCAGGGCCTCAATATGATGTGGTAAATATTTGAGGAGGATTGGCTAATGTCGTGATACACACTCTTCATATATCGAAACATCACCTATGAAGGTTCATGGTTCGGGGAGCGAAATCACCATGTTTTGAAAGGGGAACCCATATTTCCTTGGTCCTTTCAACTTGGTTTATTTTCTACGATCCTCATACCCACTACAATGCATTGTGTCCAAAATTTACATTATTTCGGGCTCGTTTACTACATTTAGGCTTTTATGTGCATTTTTAGGCCTTTTGTGCTTATAATTCAATTTCGGACAATCTATGCATGAATGATTTTTTGTAAAAATGGGTTCTAAAAATCATAACTATGTCGTTGAATAACATTTCATCTATTTTACAGGAAAATGATAGAAATTAAAATGATATGTGTGAACAGAGGCAATCATTTATGTGTCGTTTATCAGAATTTTAACTCTAGAAAAATGGAAAACATGACTGAAAAACATGATACCTTGTGTGGTGCCTTGGCAGGGCCTCATTATGATGTGGTAAATATTTGAGGAGGTTTGGCTAATGTCTTCATACACACTCTTCATATATCGAACAATCACCTTCGAAGGTTCATGGTTCGGGGAGCGAAATCACCATGTTTTGAAAGGGGAACCCATATTTCCTTGGTCATTTCAACTTGATTTATTTTCTAAGATCATCATGCCCACTACAATGCACCGTGTCGAAAATGTACATTTTTTCGGGCTCGTTTACTATAGTTAGGGTTTTATGTGCATTTTTAGGCCTTTTGTGCTTATAATTCAATTTCGGACAATCTATGCATGCATATTTTTTGTAAAAAGGGGTTCTATAATTAAGACTTATGTCATTGAATAACATTTCATCTATTTTACAGGAAATTAATAGAAATTAAAATGATATGTGTGGACAGAGGCAACCATTTATGTGGCGTTTATTAGTTTGTTAACTCTAGAAAACTGGAAAACATGCCTGAAAAACATGATACCTTGTGTGGTGCCTTGGCAGGGCCTCAGTATGATGTGATAAATATTTGAGGAGGTTTGGCTAATGTCGTCATACACACTCTTCATATATCGAACCATCACGTATGAAGGTTCATGCTTCGGGGAGCGAAATCACCATGTTTTGAAAGGGGAACCCATATTTCCTTGGTCCTTTCAAATTGATTTATTTTCTACGATCATCATACCCACTACATTGCATCGTATCCAGAATTTACATTTTTTGGTCGTGTTTACTATATTTAGGGGTTTATGTGCATTTTTAGGCCTTCTGTGCTTATAATTCAATTTCGGACAATCTATGCATGATTTGTTTTTGTAAAAAAGGGTTCTATAAATTAGAATTATGTCATCGAATAACATTTCATCTATTTTACAGGAAATTAGTGGAAATGAAAATGATATGTGTGAACAGAGGCAATCATTTATGTGTCGTTTATTGGTTTTTTAACTCTACAAAAATGGAAAACATGACTGAAAAACATGATACCTTGTGTGGTGCCTTGGTAGGGCCTCAATATGATATGGTAAATATTTGAGGAGGTTTGGCTAATGTCTTCATACACACTCTTCATATATCGAACCATCACCTATGAAGGTTCATGGTTCGACGAGTGAAATCACCATGTTTTGAAAGGGGAACCCATATTTCCTTGGTCGTTTCAACTAGATTTATTTTCTAAGATCATCATACCCACTACGATGCACCGTGTCGAAAATGTACATTTTTTCGGGCTCGTTTACTATATTTAGGGTTTTATGTGCATTTTTAGGCCTTTTGTGCTTATAATTCAACTTTGGAAAATGTATGCATGGTTTTTTTTTTGTAAAAAGGGGTTCTAAAATTAAGAATTATGTCATTGAATAACTTTTCATCTATTTTACGGGAAATTAATAGAAATTAAAATGATATGTGTTGACAGAGGCAACCATTTATGTGTCATTTATTAGTTTGTTAACTCTAGAAAAATGGAAAACATGACTGAAAAACATGATACCTTGTGTGGTGCCTTGGCAGGGCCTCAGTATGATGTGGTAAATATTTCAGGAGGTTTGGCTAATGTCGTCATACACACTCTTCATATATCGAACCATCATGTATGAAGGTTCATGTTTCGGGGAGCGAAATCACCATGTTTTGAAAGGGGAACCCATATTTCCTTGGTCCTTTCAAATTGATTTATTTTCTACGATCATCATACCCACTACAATGCATCGTATCCAAAATTTACATTTTTCGGCCGTGTTTAATATATTTAGGGATTTATGTGCATTTTTAGGCCTTTTGTGCTTATAATTTAATTTTGGACAATCTATGCATGATTTGTTTTTGTAAAAAAGGGTTCTAAAAATTAGAATTATGTCATCGAATAACATTACATCTATTTTACAGGAAATTAGTGGAAATTAAAATGATATGTGTGAACAGTGACAATCATTTATGTGTCGTTTATTGGTTTTTTAACTCTACAAAATTGGAAAACATGACTGAAAAACATGATAATTTGTGTGGTGCCTTGGCAGGGCCTCAATATGATGTGGTAAATATTTGAGGAGGTTTGGCTAATGCCTTCATACACACTCTTCATATATCGAACCATCACCTATGAAGGTTCATGGTTCGGGGAGTGAAATCACCATGTTTCGAAAGGGGAACCCATATTTCCTTGGTCATTTCAACGTGATTTATTTTCTAAGATCATCATACCCACTACAATGGACCGTGTCGAAAATGTACATTTTCAGGCTCGTTTACTATAATTAGGGTTTTATGTTCATTTTTAGGCCTTTTATGCTTATAATTCAGCTACGGACAATCTATGCATAGATTTTTTTTGTAAAAAGGGGTTCTAAATTAAGAATTATCTCATTGAATAACATTTCATCTATTTCACGGGAAATTAATAGAAATTAAAATGATATGTGTTGACAGAGGCAACCATTTATGTGTCGTTTATTAGTTTGTTAACTCTAGAAAAATGGAAAACATGCCTGAAAAACATGATACCTTGTGTGGTGCCTTGGTAGGGCCTCAGTATGATGTGGTAAATATTTGAGGAGGTTTGGCTAATGTCGTCATACACACTCTTCGTATATCGAACCATCACGTATGAAGGTTCATGGTTCGGGGAGCGAAACCACCATGTTTTGAAAGGGGAACCCATATTTCCTTGGTCCTTTCAAATTGATTTATTTTCTACGATCATCATACCCACTACAATGCATCGTATCGAAAATTTACATTTTTCGGCCGTGTTTACTATATTTAGGGTTTTATGTGCATTTTTAGGCCTTTTGTGCTTATAATTCAATTTCGGACAATCTATGCATGATTTGTTTTTGTAAAATAGGGTTCTAAAAATTAGAATTATGTCATCGAATAACATTTCATCTATTTTACAGGAAATTAGTGGAAATTAAAATGATATGTGTGAACAGAGTCAATCATTTATGTGTCGTTTATTGGTTTTTTAACTCTATAAAAATGGAAAACATGACTGAAAAACATGACACCTTGTGTGGTACCTTGGTAGGCCCTCAATATGACGTGGTAAATATTTGAGGAGGTTTGGCTAATGACTTCATACACACTCTTCATATATCGAACCATCACCTATGAAGGTTCATGGTTAGGGGAGTGAAATCACCATGTTTTGAAAGGGGAGGCCATATTCACTTTGTCATTTCAACTTGATTTATTTTCTAAGATCATCATACCCACTACAATGCACCGTGTTGAAAATGTACATGTATGCAAATAATTCAACTTCGGACAATCTATGCATGTATATTTTTTGTAAAAAGGGGTTCTAAAATTAAGAATTTTTTCATTGAATAATATTTCATCTATTTTACAGCAAATTAATATAAATTAAAATGACATGTGTGGACAGAGGCAACCATTTATGTGTCGTTTATTGGTTTGTTAACTCCGGAAAAATGGAAAACATGCCTGAAAAACATGATTCCTTGTGTGGTGCCATGGCAGGGCCTCAGTATGATGTGGTAAATATTTTAGGAGGTTTGGCTAATGTCATCATACACACTCTACATATATCGAACCATCACCTATGAAGGTTCATGGTTGGGGGAGCGAAATCACCCTGTTTTGAAAGGGGAACCGATATTTCCTTGGTCCTTTCAACTTGGTTTATTTTCTATGATCATCATACCCACTACAGTGCATCGTGTCCAAAATTTACATTGTTCGGCCGTGTTTACTATATTTAGGGTTTTATGTGCATTTTGTAGGCCTTTTCTGCTTATAATTCAATTTCGGACAATCTATGATTCATTTGTTTTCATAAAAAAGGGTTCTAAAAATTAGAATTATGTCATCGAATAACATTTCATCTATTTTACAGGAAATTAATAGAAATTAAAATGATATGTGTGGACAGAGGCAATCATTTATGTGTCGTTTATTGTTTTTTAACTCTTGAAAAATGGAAAACATGCCTGAAAAACATGATACCTTGTGTGCTGCCTTGGTAGGTCCTCAATATGATGTGGTAAATATTTGAGGAGGTTTGGCTAATGTCGTCATTCACACTCTTCATATATCGAACCATCACCTATGAAGGTTCATGGTTCGGGGAGAGAAATCACCATGTTTTGAAAGGGGAACCCATATATCCCTTGTCCTTTCAACTTGATTTATTTTCTACGATCCTCTTACTCACTACAGTGCACCGTGTCCAAAATTTACATTATTTCGGTCTCGTTTACAATATTTAGGCTTTTATGTGCATTTTTTGGCCTTTTGTGCTTATAATTCAACTTCGGAAAATCTATGCATGAATGTTTTTTGTAAAAAGGGGTCTAAAAATCATAATTATGTCATTGAATAACATTTCATCTATTTTACATGAAATTAATAGAAATTAAAATCATATGTGTTTACAGAGGCAACCATATATGTGTCGTTTATTGGTTTTTAACTCTAGAAAAATGGAAAACATGCCTGAAAAACATGATACCTTGTGTGGTGCCTTGGCACGGCCTCAATATGATGTGGTAAATATTTGAGGAGGTTTGGCTAATGTCGTCATTCACACTCTTCATATATCGAACCATCACCTATGAAGGTTCATGGTTCGGGGACCGAAATCACCATGTTTAGTTCCCTTGTCCGTTCAACTTGATTTATTTTCTACGATCCTCATACTCACTACAATGCACCGTGTCCAAAATTTACATTATTTCGGGCTCGTTTACTATATTTAGGCTTTTATGTGCATTTTTTGCCCTTTTGTGCTTATAATTCAATTTCAGAAACTCTATGCATGAATGTTTTTTGTAAAAAGGGTTCTAAAAATCATAACTATGTCATTGAATAACATTTCATCTATTTTACAGGAAATTCATAGAAATTAAATTCATATGTGTTTACAGAGGCAACCATATATGTGTCGTTTATTGGTTTTTTAACTCTACAAAAAGGGAAAACATGACTGAAAAACATGATAACTTGTGTGGTGCCTTGGCAGGGCCTCAATATGGTGTGGATAATATTTGAGGAGGTTTGGCTAATGTCGTCATTCACACTCTTCATATATCGAACCATCACCTATGAAGGTTCATGGTTCCGGGAGCGAAATCACCATGTTTTGAAAGGGGAACCCATATTTCCTTGGTCCTTTCAACTTGATTTATTTTCTACAATCCTTATACCAACTACAATGCACCGTGTCCAAAATTAACATCATTTCGGGCTCGTTTGCTTTATTTAGGGTTTTATGTGCATTTTTAGGTCTTTTGTGCTTATTATTCAACTTCGGACAATCTATGCATGGATTTGTTTTTGTAAAAAAGGGTTATAAAAGTCAGAATTAGGTCATTGAATAACATTTCTTCTATTTTACATGAAATTAATAGAAATTAAAATGATATGTGTGCATAAATGCAACCATATATGTGTCGTTTATTAGTTTTTTAACACTAGAAAAATGGAAAACATGCCTGAAAAACATGATACCTTGTGTGGTGCCTTGACTGGGCCTCAATATGATGTGGTAAATTTTGAGGAAGTTTGGCTAATGTCGTCATACACACTCTTCATATATCGAACCATCACGTCTGAAGGTTCATGGTTCGGGGATCGAAATCACCATGTTTTGAAAGGGGAACCCATATTTCCTTGGTCCTTTCAACTTGATTTATTTTCTACAATCCTCATACCAACTACAATGCACCGTGTCCAAAATTAACATCATTTCTGGCTCGTTTACTATATTTATGCTTTTATGTGCATTTTTAGGCCTTTTGTGCTTATAAATCAATTTCGGACAATCCATGCATGAATGTTTTTTTGAAAAAAAGGGTTCTAAAAATCATAATTATGTCATTGAATAACATTTTATCTATTTTACAAGAAAATAATAAAACTAAAATTATATGTGCGGACAGAGGCAACCATATATGTGTCATTTATTGGTTTTTAACTCTAGAAAAATGAAAAACAAGTCTGAAAAAAATGATACCTTGCGTGGTGCCTTGGCAGGGCCTCAATATGATGTGATAAATATTTGAGGAGGTTTGGCTAATGTCGCCATACCCACTCTTCATATATCGAACCATCACCTATGAAGGTTCATGGTTCGGGGAGCGAAGTTTCCATGTTTTGAAAGGGGAACCCATATTTCCTTGGTCGTTTCAACTTGATTTATTTTCTAAGATCATCATACCCACTAGAAAGCACCGTGTCCAAAAGTTACATTTTTTTGGCTCGCTTACTATATTTAGGCTTTTATGTGCATTTTTGGCCCTTTTGTGCGTATAATTCATTTTCGGACAATCTATGCATGATTCGTTTTTGTAATAAATGGGTTCTAAAAATCAGAATTATGTCATTGAATGACATTTCATCTATTTTACATGATATTAATAGAAATTAAAATGATATGTGTGGACAGAGGCAACCATTTATGTGTCGTTTATTGGTTCTTTAAGTCTAGAAAAATGGAAAACATGCCTCAAAAACATGATACCTTGAGTGGTGCCTTGGCAGGGCCTCAATATTTTGTGGTAAATATTTGAGGAGGTTCGCAAATGTCATCATACACACTCTTCATCTATCGCACCATCACCTCTAAACGTTCATGGTTCGGGGAGCGAAATAACCATGTTTTGAAAGGGGAACCCATATTTCATTGGTCCTTTCAACTTGATTTATTTTCTACGATCATCATACCCACTACAACTCACCGTGTCTAAAATTTACATTTTTTCGGGCGTGTTTACTATATTTAGGCTTTTATGTGCATTTTTAGGCCTTTTGTGCCTATAATTCCATTTCGAACAATCTATGCATTATTTGTCTTTGTAAAAAAGGGTTCTAAAAATTACAATTATGTTATTGAATAACAATTCATCTATTTTACAGGAAATTAATAAAAATTAAAATGATATGTGTGGACAAAGGCAACCACTTATGTGTCATTTATTGGTATTTTAACTCTAGAAAAATGGAAAACATGCCTCAAAAACATGATACCTTGAGTGGTGCCTTGGCAGGGCCTCAGTATGACGTGGTAAATATTTGACGAGGTTTGGCTAATGTCGTCATACACACGCTTCATATATCGAACCATCACGTGTGAAGGTTCATGGTTCGGGGAGCGAAATCACCATGTTTTGAAAGGGGAACCCATATTTCCTTGGTCCTTTCAACTTGATTTATTTTCTACGATCATCATACCCACTACAATGCACCGTGTACAAAATTTACATTTTTCGGCCCCGTTTACTATATTTAGGCCTTTATGTGCATTTTTAGCCTTTTGTGCTTATAATTCAATTTCAGACAATCTATGCATTATTTTTTTTGTAAAAAAAGGGGTTCTAAAAATCAGAATTATGTCATTGAATAACGTTTCATCTATTTTACAGGAAATTAAGAGAATTTAATATGTTATGTGTCGATTATTGGTATTTTAACTCTAGAAAAATGGAAAACATGCCTTAAAAACATGATACCTTGTGTGGTGCCTTGGTAGGGCCTCAATATGATGTGGTTAATATTTGAGGAGGTTTGGCTAATGTCGTCATACACACTCTTCATATATCGAACCATCACGTATGAAGCTTCATGGTCCGGGGAGCGAAATCTCCATGTTTGGAAAGGGGAGCCCATATTTCCTTGGTCCTTTCAAATTAATTTATTTTCTACGATCCTCATAGCCACTACAATGCACCGTGTCCAAAATTTATATTTTTTTGGGCTCGTTTACTATATTTAGGCTTTTATGTGCATTTTTTGGCCTTTTGTGCTTATAATTCAATTTCGGACAATCTATGCATGAATGTTTTTTGTAATAGAGGGTTCTAAAAATCAAAATTATGTCATTGAATAATATTTCATATATTTTACAGGAAATTAATAGAAATTACAATGATATGTGTGGACGGACGCAACCATATATGTGTCGTTTATTAGTTTTTTAACTCTAGAAAAATTGAAAACATGCCAGAAAAACATGATACCTTCTGTGGTACCATGGCAAGGCCTCAATATGACGTGGTAAATATTTGAGGAGGTTTGTCTAATGTCGTCGCACACTCTTCATATATCGAACTATCACCTATGAAGGTTCATGGTTCGGGGAGCGAAATCACCATGTTTTGAAAGGGCAACCCATATTTCCTTTGTCCTTTCAACTTGATTTATTTTCTATGATCATCATACCCACTATAATGCACCGTGTCCAAAATTTACATTTTTCGGGCTCATTTACTATATTTAGGATTTTATGTGCATTTTTAGGCCTTTTGTGCTTATAATTCAATTTCAGACAATCTATGCATGATTTTTTTGCAAAAAAAGGGGTTCTAAAATTCAGAATCATGTCAT
Source organism: Elymus sibiricus (assembly GCA_039707655.1). Lineage (NCBI taxonomy): Eukaryota > Viridiplantae > Streptophyta > Magnoliopsida > Poales > Poaceae > Elymus > Elymus sibiricus. The sequence goes on along the minus strand of CM077663.1, from coordinate 192,742,009 downwards.
TGAATAACGTTTCATCTATTTTACAGGAAATTAATAGAAGTTAAAATGTTATGTGTGGACAGAGGCAACCATATATGTGTCGTTTATTGGTTTTTTAACTCTAGAAAAATGGAAAACATGCCTGAAAAACATGATACCTTGCGTGGTGCCTTGGCTGGGCCTCAATATGACGTGGTAAATATTTCAGGAGGTTTGGCTAATGTCTTCATACACACTCTTCATATATCGAACCATCACCTATGAAGGTTCATGGTTCGGGGAGCGAAATCACCATGTTTTGAAAGGGGAAACCATATTTCCTTGGTCCTTTCAACTTGATTTATTTTCTACGATCCTCATATAATTCAAAGACTTTCTCTTACGTCTATATCGAGGTTTGTTACTAACCAAATGAATGCCTTTCATATTGTAGCCCACCGCATGAGCTCCCCACCGAAAAGCCTCGGAGGGGGACTCTCTGCCAACTGAGCTAGCGGAGAGCTAGACCGCGTTATGCACTACACCTCCTCCGGTTATCGAAGAAGCCGAGGAGGTGTTGTCCCGAAATACCCCACATAGGCCGAACACGCGGGGCGGGGGTGATGACGTCATGGCCAAGGCTAACACCTCGGTCGCTGAAGACCAGGAGGGAGAACCCCTTCTGGTGAACAAAGAGGTGGAGCTCGATCAGTCTGAGCTCTCTCCAAAGACTACCCCAGAGCTCCCCAGGCCCCCGGAGTCGTCCATTCTGGAGTCCACCAAAGGGGGAGCCGAGGTGCCGCCTCAAGCGCCACCCGTAGAAGAGCGGGCCAAGACTGGATGGCGGGCCGTGATAGAGGAGGCTTTGAATGGCCCCTCCATCGTCGAAGAACACCGCACACTCCTGGGTGCGGTTTTACATAGCATTCAGTCCGTTGACTATCGACGGCCTGAATGCTATCGACGGCCTCTTGGTGGGCTTCAAGGTAAATCATGTAATACCCTCTTACAAAGAGAATTTATTTTATAGATTTATGTAATCCTTATATATGGCAGCCCCCGAGCCCTGAGTGAGTTCGAAAAACTCGAGCGGGGGTCAAAATGGTGCAAAAACACTGATAGTAGTAAAATTGAATCGTAGCCCCCGAGACTCTAGCAGGGTTGGAAAAAAACCTGGCAGAAGGTCTAAAAACTGATAACTCGGGAGTCTGACACACATAAGTTGTTTATGTAGGCCTCGTCTTCGGCGATAGTGATACGTCTTCAACGTATCTACTTTTCCAAACACTTTTGCTCTGTTTTTGACCTCCAATTTGCATGATTTTAATGGAACTAACCCAGACTGACGTTGTTTTCAGCAAAACTACCTTGGTGTTATTTTTGTGCAAAAATAAAAGTTCCCGGAATCGGATGAAACTTTTTGTGATTTTTTTTGGAATATAAAATGAATTATGGAGCGAAGAGCTGCCGGAGGGAGGCCACCTCACTAGTAGAAAACAGACCTTTTGTCCACATCATTAGTCCCGGTCTGGTTTTGAACCGGCACTAATGTGACCATTAGTCGCGGTTCGTGACGGGCATCATTAGTGCCGGTTCGTTCCGGACCTTTAGTCCCGGTTCGTGCCACGAACCGGGACTAAAGGGGTGGTGGCAGGCTGGTGTCAGCCTGGGGCCCCACGATAACCTTTAGTCCCGGTTCGTGCCACGAACCGGGACTATAGGCTAACCTTTAGTCCCGGTTTGTGTCTCGAACCGGGACTAAAGGTCCCCTATGTGAACCCTTCGGCCAGCCCGAGCTCTCTGTTCTTCCCCTTTCCTCTCCTCTGGTTCTTCCTCTCTTCCCCGAGCTCATCCTCCATTTTTGCCAAAATTTGTCAATATTTGGAGGCACCCCATCCATCCAAGTGTTCACAAAGGTTAGCAACTTTGTCCTTTCATCTCTCATTGCTAGATTAGCTCTTGAAATGCTCTATAAGTATAGTGATTTGTGGGTTTTAGTTTGGGAGTATTTATATGTGGTAGTTTATTTGATTTATATGCAATTTGAGCTCAAATTAACTTCTTACTTTGCATGTGTAGGTGTGGTTTACTTAGTGCCTTCCCGTCCCTGTCCTAACCACCGTCGATCGCCCGCACCGTCCCGTCGCCGGCACCACCTTGCTGAGCCTCTTGTTCTTATCCTTTTTTTATAAAAAAGATCATGTTTGGAAGATTTAGTTAGTTACTTGTATAGTTTTCTTACCTATATGGTTGTTTGTTATACATAGTGGCATGGTTTTCATATCCGTCCCTGTCGTCCCTCGTCCGGTTTATGATTCGGATGTGGTATATACTCTCTTTTATAACTATTTGTTGCATTTCGTGTTTATGACAATTATGCCCATCAAGTTGACATAGATATTTTTATCTAGGAGGTATGTGAACCGGAAATTCCAACCGACATAGATATTCTTGTCAAGAAGTTAAATTTAGTTGAAAAAGAAAACGAGTATTTGAAAGAAAAATTGAAAAGAGTTGAAGAAGAGAAGATGAAACTGGAGTTGTATGTTGCCGATGTCGTCGATGATCACAAGATCAAGATGGATGCAATGCGCTTGAAGATTAGAAAATTTAAAAAATATGCCATTGATAGTGAGGCTTGGTATCACTATGCTGTTGGATCAATTGTTACCTTAGTTGCGATCTTGATCGCATTTGTTGTTGCATTTAAATGCTTTAGCTAGAGAGTTTGTATGTTGTTTTATGAGAACAAGTGTGTATGAACTTTATGTATGAACTTGTATTAATTTGGTCTTTTCGGTGTTGTGTAATGAAGATGAGCCGGCAATGGATGTACGATGACCGATGCTCTCCCCAGTTCATTAATGGCGTGAATACTTTTCTGGTTGCGGCTGAGGCAAACAAGCGGGCGGATGGTTTTATGTATTGTCCATGTGCTGGCTGTAAGAATGATCGAAATTACTCTAACTCAAGAACCATTCACGTCCACCTGTTTGAGTCTGGTTTCATGTCCGGCTATAACTGTTGGACCAAGCACGGAGAAAGAGGGGTCCTAATGGAAGAGAATGAAGAAGAAGAGGATGACGACAGCTATCCTGGCCATGGGTTCCATGAATACGATGGTACAACAATGGGGGAAGAAGCTGAGCCGGCAATGGGGGAAGGAGCTGAAGAAGAGGCATCAGATGAGCCCGCTGATGATCTTGGTCGGGCCATTGCCGATGCAAGGAGAAACTGCGCAAGTGAAAAGGAGAAGCTGAAGTTGCAGCGCATGTTAGAGGATCACAAGAAATTGTTGTACCCAAATTGCGAAGATGACAAGAAAAAGCTGGGTACCACACTGGAATTGCTGCAATGGAAGGCAGAGAATGGTGTACCTGACAAGGCATTTGAAAAGTTGGTGAAAATAATGAAGAATAAGCTACCAAAGGACAATGAATTGCTCGACAGTATGTACGAAGCAAAGAAGGCCATCTGCCCTCTAGGATTAGAGGTGCGGAAGATACATGCATGCCCTAATGACTGCATCCTCTACCGCGGTGAGTACGAGGATTTGAATGCATGCCCGGTATGCTGTGCATTGCGCTATAAGATCGGCCACGATGACCCTGGTGATGTTGAGGGCGAGCGCCCCAGGAAGAAGATTCATGCCAAGGTGATGTGGTATGCTCCTATAATACCACGGTTGAAATGTTTGTTCCAAAACAAAGAGCATGCCAAGTTGATGCGATGGCACAACGAAGACCGTAAGAAAGACGGGAAGTTGAGAGTACCCGCTGACGGATCGCAATGGAGAAAAATCGAGAGAAAGTGGAAGGACTTTGCAAAGGACGCAAGGAACGTATGGTTTGGTTTAAGTGCAGATGGCATTAATCCTTTTGGGGAGCAGAACAGCAATCATAGCACATGGCCTGTGACTCTATGTATCTATAACCTTCCTCCTTGGTTGTGCATGAAGCAGAAGTTCATTATGATGCCAGTGCTCATCCAAGGCCCCAAGCAACCCGGTAACGACATTGATGTGTACCTAAGGCCATTAGTTGAAGAACTTTTACAGCTGTGGAATGGAAAAGGTGTACGTGCGTGGGATGCGAAAGAACAGGAGGAATTTGACCTACATGCATTGCTGTTTGTAACCATCAATGATTGGCCTCCTCTCAGTAACCTTTCAGGACAGACAAACAAGGGATACCACGCATGCACGCACTGTTTAGATGATACCGACAGTATATATTTGGATAAATGTAAGAAGAATGTGTACCTGGGGCATCGTCGATTTCTTCAGAGCAGGCATCCCGTAAGAAAGAAAGGCAAGCATTTCAAAGGTGAGGCAGATCACCGGAAGAAGCCTCGCCACCGTACTGGTGATGATATACTTGATGTGCTCAAGGATTTAAAAGTAATCTTTGGAAAGGGTCCTGGCACACAATCTGTTCGGAATGATGCTGACAATCGCGCACCCATGTGGAAGAAGAAATCTATATTTTGGGACCTACCCTATTGGAAAGACCTCGAGGTCCGCTCTGCAATCGACGTGATGCACGTGACTAAGAATCTTTGCGTGAACCTGCTAGGCTTCTTGGGTGTGTATGGGAAGACAAAAGATACACCGGAGGCACGGGAGGACCAGCAACGTATGCACGGAGAAGACGGCATGGATCCAAAGCAGTTTCAGGGTCATGCCAGCTACGCTCTTACCAAAGAAGAGAAGGAAATCTTCTTCGAATGCCTGCTCAGTATGAATGTCCCGTCTGGCTTCTCGTCGAATATAAAGGGAATAATAAATATGGCAGAGAAAAAGTTCCAGAACCTAAAGTCTCATGACTGCCACGTGATTATGACGCAACTGCTTTGGGTTGCATTGAGGGGGCTTCTACCGGAAAACGTTCGATTAGCCATTGTGAAGCTATGTGCATTCCTGAATGCAATCTCTCAGAAGGTAATCGATCCAGAAATCCTACCAAGGTTAGAGAATGATTTGGTGCAATGTCTTGTCAGTTTCGAGTTGGTGTTCCCACCATCCTTCTTCAATATCATGACGCACGTCCTAGTTCACCTAGTCGAGGAGATTGCCATTCTGGGTCCTGTATTTCTACACAATATGTTCCCCTTTGAGAGGTTCATGGGAGTCTTAAAGAAATATGTTCATAATCGTGCTAGGCCAGAAGGAAGCATCTCCAAGGGCCATGAAACACAGGAGGTCATTGAGTTTTTTATTGACTTTATTCCTGACATTAAGCCGATTGGTGTTCCTGAATCGCGGCATGAGGGCAGACTGGGTGGAAAAGGCACGCTAGGAAAGAATTCACTAATATGCCGGGATGGGCATTCTTTGGCGCAAGCACACTACACAGTTCTACAAAGTTCCACCTTGGTGGCTCCGTATATCGAGCAACACAAGAATATTCTACGCTCCAAACACCCGGAGCAGTCGGACGACTGGATTACACATGAACAAACGGTGACTTTCGCCGGTTGGTTGCAGACACGTCTCATGCATGAAGACACTGTTGAAGATGACCTGTACTTGCTGTCCAAGTTACCATCTTCGACTATATTGACTTTCAAAGGGTACGAGATAAATGGGAATACATTTTACACGATCGCCCAAGATAAAAAGAGCACCAACCAAAACAGTGGTGTCCGCTTTGATGCAGCAAACATCAATGGGCCAAAGGACACATATTATGGTTACAAAGAGGAGATATGGGAACTTGACTATGGACTTGGTTTGAAGGTCCCTTTGTTTCGGTGCAAATGAGTCAATCTGACAGGAGGCGGGGTAAAGGAAGACCCGCAGTACGGAATGACAACAGTGGATCTCAACTATCTTGGGTACGCAGACGAACCATTCGTCCTAGCCAATGATGTGGCACGGGTTTTCTATGTGAAGGACATGTCTACCAAGACGAGAAAAAGAAAAGATAAGGAAGTGAATACATCATACGATGAGCCAGAGCACCACATAGTTCTTTCAGGGAAAAGAAACATCGTGGGAGTGGAGGACAAGACAGACATGTCAGAAGATTATGAAAAGTTTCATGAAATTGCTCCCTTTACAGTGAATGTTGACCCGAGCATCAAGTTAAACGATGAAGATTGTCCATGGTTACGACGCAAAGGGACACACGCGAAGAAATATTTTATACCCAAAGATCCCACTCTGGGATGTGACCGGCTTCTCTAGTTAATTTCCGGACTTATATACCTGGAAAGTCCCACTTCGGACAAACCGGAGGGAATCTTAGTAATAGTAGTGTACTTATGTGTTTTGGCATTTGAAACGCGAAGAAATATTATGTCGAAGTATCAGGGTTTCAGACAAAAACTCGTCTGTTACAAAGGCATTTCATTTTTTTAAACTTATTTCAACTCCAGACTTTTTGTGCGTTCAGTATGCACCATTCGAAGCCATGCCATCAATTTTCAACCCTTTCTGACTTCATTTGCTATTTTTCATGCATATACTGATTTTTTTGAACTAAATGACCCTGAAATTGAAAAGGACTACAAATGAACTCTGAAAAGGTTGAAAGTTGGCATGGTATCATCATTTCACCCACATAGCATGTGCTAAAAAGTTGAGAGGGTTACGGCAAAAATTGGATGCACTTCGTGTACAAAATGGACAATCTCTTTCGAAGTATCAGGGTTTCAGACGGAAACTCGTCTGTTACAAAGGCATTTCATTTTTTAAACTTATTTCAACTCCAGACTTTTTGTGCGTTCAGTATGCACCATTCGAAGCCACGCCATCAATTTTCAACCCTTTCTGACTTCATTTGCTATTTTTCATGCATTTACTGATTTTTTTGAGCTAAATGACCCTGAAATTGAAAAGCACTACAAATGAACTCTGAAAAGGTTGAAAGTTGGCATGGTATCATCATTTCACCCACATAGCATGTGCTAAAAAGTTGAGAGGGTTATGGCAAAAACTGGATCCACTTTGTGTACAAAATGGACAATCTCTTTCGAAGTATCAGGGTTTCAGACGAAAACTCGTCTGTTACAAAGGCATTTCATTTTTTTTAAATTATTTCAACTCCAGACTTTTTGTGCGTTCAGTATGCACCATTCGAAGCCACGCCATCAATTTTCAACCTTTCTGACTCCATTTGCTATTTTTCATGCATTTACTGATTTTTTTGAGCTAAATGACCCTGAAATTGAAAAGCACTACAAATGAACTCTGAAAAGGTTGAAAGTTGGCATGGTATCATCATTTCACCCACATAGCATGTGCTAAAAAGTTGAGAGGGTTACGGAAAAAACTGGATCCACTTCGTGTACAAAATGGACAATCTCTTTCGAAGTATCAGGGTTTCAGACGAAAACTCGTCTGTTACAAAGGCATTTCATTTTTTAAATAACCTAAGAATTACCAAATTGAATATAATGATAAAACACACTAATATTAAGCAGCAGAAAAAAGAATCACTGCAAAATCTATTTTTAAAGTAAAGTTATTCACAAACTAGTGATTCACACAAATTTCAAATAATTCAAATTTATACTATTCAAATTTGAAAACTACTGCCACTACCAGAAAGTTTATAATTTTTTTGACCTAACGCAAAAAGATTCATTCATTAATTCTAAATAAAGCAAAAAAAACTCAGACACAAAAGAAAATAAATAAAACAGAAATTAAAAAAAACTGAAAAGAAAATAAAAAAATGCCCGCCTACTGGGCCAGGATGCAGGCCCAGTAGGCCCAACAGGGCAGAACAGGTGCGGTAGGCCCAGAAGGCTTGCATTAGAGAGGAGCTCGACACAGTAGCCGCGTCGGGGCTTATAAACTGGTGCGAGCTCCTCTCAACTACCGATGTGGGACTAAACATTCGACACGGGAAGCCAGACCTTTAGACGCGGTTGGTGGTTCCAACCGCGACTAAAGGCCCCCCTTTAGTCTCGGTTGGAGCCACCAACCGCGACTAAAGGCCTGCGCTTCCCGCCGCTTCAGCTGGGTGAATTCACCTTTAGTCGCGGTTGGTGGCTCCAACCGCGACTAAAGGGGGGTCTTTAGTCGCGGTTGGAACCACCAACCGCGACTATAGGTGTTTGTATATAAGCTCCAGTTTGCAAAATTTCAGAACTCATTGCTTTTCCCCCCTTGACTACGCCGAACAGGACGCCGCCAGGCTGCCGGATCAGCACCCTGCCGTCGTCGCCGTCGACTCGCCTCGCCGTCGCCATCGCCGTCGAATCGCCTCGACGTCGCCGTCGCCTCGCCACGCCATCGCCATCGCAGTCGCGCGTTGACCTCGCCGCCCCCCTCGATCTCCTCCTCGACCTCTCGCACGCCGTCGCCGTCGTCGTCGCCATCGCAGTCGCCGTTGCCATCGCCGTCGACTCGCCTCGCCGTCGCCCCGCTGTGAGCCCCTCCCCCCTCTCCTCTCCCTGCCGCGCGCCATGTAAGGGTTCAGGGTTTTACACACACACACACACACACATACACATGATGCATGAACACACACACACACATATGTTAGAATGATGTATTTTTGTGTAGATGAATGTTATCTTAGAATGAATGATATGTCAGAATGATGTATTTTTGTGTAGATGATGTATTTTTGCAAATTTATATGTATATTTGTGTAGATGAATGTTATGTTAGAATGATGTATATATGTAGAATGATTATGGATAAGTTATAATTAGATGGACAAAAGTAGATTGGATGATGGATATATGTAGAATGATGTATATATTGGATGATGTAGAATTACAAAAATCATAATCAAGCCAGTTGATGTTAAATTTGCATAGAATTTGTTCTCGACGTCTACGATGCCCGGCCCGCATCCTCGTCATCGGATCGGTGGCGAGAACCTACTTCAGAGGCGCCATGTCCGGGACTGGGCTCCGCCGGGCTGGCACTGGGAGGTGCTACCTTCCGGGGCGCGCAGCTTGGTGAGGAACCCGGCCCCGGGTCCCGTCATCGACCCGGAGCTTCTTTGGTGGCGTTCGCGTGGGCCACTTTCGGTGCGGAGGCAGCCGGCCCCACCGGAGGTGGTATGTCGCCGTGTCAGGGAGGAGGACGAGCACGTCCGTCGCTACATGGATGCGTTGGACGTCAGGTTCTCCAATACCTGGCAGGTTCTTCAGGGATCCCACCTGAGCTATGATCCTGTGATGGTTCCTTCTCTTTGGGTGTCCACCGCCCGCGCCTCAGGAACCACGAGTGAACTAGATTCTTCGATAATATTCGATCTGTATTAGCTAGTGATAATAATCGAGATGTATTCGAGATTATATTCGATAATATTCGAGACGATTTATTCGAGATTATATTCGATGATGCATATTATATGAATTATTCGAGATGCATATTATGTACTATGATTCAGTTTTTCCTTATTGATTGCATGCATTCTAATTTGAATACTAAATTGTTTTATCTTTCTTCTGGATTAGTTAAATAAAAGCTATGGACAATACCGGCAGAGAAGGAGAAGAGGCTCTGTTCGACCTCATACGCTCCACGAGCCCAGAGCATGAACCTGAAGATGATGACGGCTCGCAATATCTGAACAATTCCGGTGAGGGTTGTATGATACTAGATGAAGACGAACGAATAGATGAAGGCGACGACAACGATGTTGACGAAGAAAATGTTCTTCAAATAACAAAGACCGGCGAGGTATATTTATTATATAAGCCATCCGGTGATCATTACATGTCTTAATTGATTTGTATGTATTAACGAATCGATCTTTCTTCTTTTAGGCCTCCGGATCGAGCAAATCTTATACAAGCGACAGGGTAGTTCGAGGCCCGGCCAAAAAGTTGGATAAAGGCATAAAGTTCAACATCGATTCCATCAAAACATCAACTGGCGAACCGCTTGAACCTAGGAAAAATGCGACCAAGTTCAAGAATCAATGCAGAGTTATTGTCAGGGACCAAATCCCGATCTCCGTTCAAGAATGGAAAAAGCCAGCAAAGGGAGATCGAGCAGGCTGAGTTACTTTTGTCGACGAAAGAGCAAAAGATGTGCTTTGGACTACGCTCATGGAACATTTCACCCTACCAGATAATTTGACAGATGCAGATCTGAAGAAAGTCAGAAACTATGCTCTTAAAAAGATGGCGATCGCATTCAACACCTTCAAGAAAAATACATGGACTAAGTACGTCAAATCCGGAAAGAAGACTCCAGAATTCACGGGAGCACTGGTGAAGGCAAAAGATCACTGGGACGCTTTCGTGAAGTTCAAGGAATCGGAAGAAGCTAAGGAACGGTCGAGAAAAAACAAGATTAATGCTGCGAAAAAGAAGTGGCACCATCATATGGGGCCAGGTGGCTACCAGATGGCCCTGCCTAAGTGGGATAAATCTGAGCAAGAGATGATTAGTGCAGGGGTCAGTCCAGTTACATTGACATGGCCCCCCAGGTGCAGGACATGGTTTTATGCGCATGGCGAGAAGTTGGACCCAGAGACAGGGCTGGTGATGGTGAAGGCAAGTCTTAAAGAAGTGACAGACGAAATACTTATTGCAATAGAAGAAGCTCGAACGGGGGTGTTCACGCCCAATAGAGAGAACGATGAGCTTACGGGCTCCCTGAAGAATCGTGAACACCCGGGAAGAACATGAGGCAAAGGCGTTGTTCCGTGGTTTGAGGGGTTTGCGGATTGGAACGACGACTATAGAAGCCGTGCGAGAAAGAAGATGCAGGAGGAGAAGAAGAAGAAGAAGGAAGCACCCCGCCTTGAAGGCCTAGAATCAAAGCACCTGGAGTTGGAATGATTTGTCAGGCGGCAGCAGGAGCAGATCGACTCACTCAGCTAGGAAAGGGTGTCTCAGCGGCAGCATGAGCAGATTGATCCAGCATTGGATAGCACCGTCCCATCTATGGCGAGAAGTAGCGTGGGTTCCGCCCCGGCCGATATCGATAATGCACTGCTAGCTAGCTACCCTGTGGATGATATCAAAGACAGAACTAACTGTGAGCTACACATGAAAGTGAAGAACTTATCCATGAAGGTGGCGGACGGCTATGCTTTAGCAAATCCCCCTGAAGCAACCTTCCATTGCAATCCCATTCCAGCAGGCTATGCTCGTGTCGGGGTTGATGAAGTGATGTCAGGATATAACGAGCTACAACTTGACATTCTTGGAGGTGACGAGGAGAGAACACTGGGAGAGGCCATACATCGTATCATTCTATGGAAAAAGGATTGCATCGTCTTCCCAAGGCCACCGACTCCTCCTCCTCCAAGTCCGCCGCCGCATCAGTCGACTCCTCCTCGTCCAAGTCCGGCACCGCGTCAGCCGACTCCTCCTCCAAGTCCGGCATGGCATCAGCCAACTCCTCCTCCTCCAAGTCCGCCGGCACCGCATCAGCCGACTCCTCCTCCAAGTCCAGCACGGCGTCAGCCTAAGCAACAGCGGAAGAGAGAGGCCGCAGCTACGACGGCTAGCGGTACAACAGGCAAGAAATTCAAATATGGTCTAGATCTCAAGCCTCTTCCGAAGTTGTCTTACCACCTGACTCAGGAGGAACTCGACGACGCATGTGATGCCCAATTGAAGGCCCATTTTGCACCGAAACCGCCCGCGCCGCCAAAGGAGAAAGTACCTAAGCATGTCTCACAACGCTTTATTGATATGGCTCGACCGGCTGACAAACAGAAGGACTCTGACTATGTGCGGTCTATCAAGAAGTCATATTTAGCAGGGCAAAAGGAGTCGAGCTCGAGCTCGAGCCAAGCAGTTGGCAAAAAAGCGGGAAAACTGTCCCCAGCTGGGAGAACAGGCAGTGCAATCGATCCCCCTGCTCATTGTACAAACAACTGTGAGTACTGCCGATCGGCTGGTAATAACCGACGATCTTAGAAGCCAGGCTAAAGAGGCCGGTGTCACTATTGAACAACTCCTAGGCCTTGAGGAAATCCCTGGGATTACAGAGGAGGAAGTAAAATGGCCATATGTCCGTGGCAAACCTCTGGTCAAGCCTGACGAAGTCAAGCTTCTACCAACGAGAATGTACGATTTGCATACGTGGTACATGCAACAAACAGCAAATACCAATGAAGAGTCCCTCATGGTGAAAGTCAAGAAAAGGCATTACTTCCATAAAAAAGATGTGCGGATTCATTATTCAGAGTTCTTACAGTTATTCAATCAAGATGCACTCGACAAATCTATCGTCAGTTGCTATTGTCTGTAAGTGATTTCTTTCTGTAATTTAAGTCTCTAGCTAGCTAGCTGTGCTCTCGTTCATTACCTGTAATTATCCTCACTATATTCTTTTCTGTGGTATTATGCAGAATGAAGATGTATGAAATGAAAAAAGCTGGACGCTATGGCATTGGGTTCATTGACCCAAATACGGTTAATCAGGCGATATGGGAAGATAAATATTCGAGAAAAGACACAGAGAAATCCCTACTAGAGTTTTTGAAGCAACTAAACACCCAACCAGAAATACTACTTCCTTAAAACTTCGGGTGAGTGTTACTATATCTTGTACTACAAATTCTATTTTTTGCTTAATTACTAGATGTTAATAAGTGTAGTTGATGAGTTATGCACGTGCCCGCTTATTTATACAAAACGTGTGCGCATGCAGTTACCACTGGATCTTGTTAATCATTGAAGTTGACAAGGGAAAAGTTGAAGTACTGGACTCACTATATAAGAATCCATCCGAATACGCAACCGTGAGGGGGATGGTCGACAAGTAATTTCAATCATTATCGCACTATGTCGGCCTCTTTACTTCATTTCCTGATATCAACTAGTTAATAACTCCTTTATTCATTTTCTTTGTCGGCGGGCAGGGCTTGGGCCAAGTTCGTCAAACAGGTCCCAGGCGACTGGGAACAAAAGCTGACATGGGTGCGACCCAAGGTAATTAAGTAGTACTAGCTAGCTACGTCCGTGCACTCTTTAATTCTAGTTTCAATAGCATTATCATGCTTGATTAATTATTACCTGATTGAATTTTATTCTCGTAAAGTGCATGAAGTAGGAGCAGGGGAATGCTTTATGTGCATACTACATTTGCGAGAACATTCGCATGATCACGTCTGAAAGGAGCAGAAACGAAAGAAATCTTTGGGTACGACGTTTGCCAGAACACTATCCATAATTTTTTATCATGATCTAGCTAATATATATACACACAACTAATATATTCATCTTGATCTCCTGATTATAGCTGAAAGAGATGCGGGGCCAGCTCCTACCAACGGCTCGCGTACGAGCAATTCAAGAGGAAATAGCTGGATTTCTGGTCGACCAGGTCATAGATCCCAACGGAGAATACCATTACAAGATCAAGAAGTAATGCCCTGCATATATGTAATGATCCGCAAATTGTAGGAGAAATTGTATATACCAAATTGTATATATATATGTATGTGAATGGTCGTCGTACGAGAAATTCGATGATATATATGCACAACGTGTACAGTATGTAGTAGCGTAATATATGTTTGAAATGAAAAATAATTAAATGGAAAACACAAAATTAAAAGGAAAAATAAACCATAATTAATTCATAAACCCCTGAAGGATTAAAAGGAAAAATAAACCAAAATTAAAAGAATTAAATACTTTTAGTCCCGGTTGGTATTACCAACCGAGACTAAAGGTCCCCCAGCCCACGGCGCCGGCAGGTGCCACGTGGTGGGCCTTTAGGGCCGGGCCGTGTTGAACCGGCACTAAAGGGGGGGGGGGCTTTAGTCCCCACCCTTTAGTGCCGGTTGGAGAACCGGCACTAAAGGCCCTTACGAACCGGCACTATAGGCCGATTCTGCACTAGTGCCTGTGGGCCACAAGCCAACAGGGCGTGCCCCCAGGCCGCGCCCTGATGGCTTGTGGGGCCCACGAGGCTCCTCCGACCCTAATTTTAGTCCTATAAATTCACATCTTCGAAGAAAAAATAGGAGAGAAGTTTTCATCGTGTTTCACGAGATGGAGCGCCACCACCTGCTGTTCTTCCTCCGGAGGGCTGATCTGGAGTCCGTTTGGGGCTCCAGAGAGGGGAAATCTTCGCCGTCGTCATCATCAACCCTTCTTCATCAACACCGCCATGATCCTCACCATCAGGAGTGAGTAATTTCTTTGTAGGCTTGCTGGACGGTGGTGGGATTGGATGAGATTGATCATGTAATCGAGTTAAGTTTGATAGGGCTTGATCCCTAGTATCTGATGTGGCTTGAGACCGTATCGGTATTTCCCCAAAGAGGAAGGGATGATGCGGCACAGCGACGGTAAGTATTTCCCTCAGTTATGAAACCAAGGTATCGAACCAGTAGGAGGATCACCACCACCTAATAAGCAGCACCTGCACACAAAGAACAAATACTTGCAACCCAACGCGAAAGAGAGGTTGTCAATCTCTCTACGGTAAAAAGATAGATTAGGTAGTGATAGATTGGAGAAATATATCTATCAATAACACAAAATAAAAAGAGCAAATCAAAAGTGCGGCAATATATTTTTGGGTTTTTGGAATAATAGATCTGAAAACAAAAGAAGCAAAAAGATAGATCCGAAAGCAATATGTTGGAAAAGTAGACCCGGGGGCCGTAGGATTCACTAGTGGCTTCTCTCATGAGTATAGCACACGGTGGGTGAACAAATTACTGTTGGGCAATTGATAGAAGATGAAATAATCATGACGATATCCAAGGCGATGATCATTATATAGGCATCACGTCCAAGATAAGTAGACCGACTCCTGCCTGCATCTACCACTATTACTCCACACATCGACCGCTATCCAGCATGCATCTAGTGTATTAAGTTCATGGAAAAACGGAGTAATGCAATAAGAACGATGACATGATGTAGACAAGATCTATTCATGTAGGAATAGACCCCATCTTGTTATCCTTAATGGCAACGATACATGCGTGCCTTGGTGCCCCTTCTGTCACTGGAAAAGGACACCGCAAGATCGAACCCATCACAAAGCACCTCTTCCCATGGCAAGAAAAATCGATCTAGTCGGCCTAACTAAACCAAAGATTCGAAGAAGAAATACGAGGCTATAAGTAATCATGCATATAAGAGATCAAAGAAGACTCAAATAATATTCATGGATAGAAACTGATCATGAACTCAAAATTCATCGGATCCCAACAAACACACCGCAAAAGTTTACATCAAATAGATCTCCAAGAGATCATTGTATTGAGAATGAAAAGAGAGAGGAAGCCATCTAGCTACTACCTACGGACCGGTAGGTCTATGGTGGACTACTCACACATCATCAGAGAGGCACCAATGAGGATGATGTACCCCTCCGTGATGGTGTTAGATTGGATCTCGAGGCTTTGGAACTTGCGGCAGCTAGATGTGTTTTTCGTCGAATCCCTTAGAGTTTCTAGAATATTTGTGAATTTATAGGCATCAGGGGCGGTGGAGAGGAGCCCCGAGGAGGGCACAACCCATTAGGGTGCGCCAGGGGCCTCTAGCGCGCCCTGGTGGGTTGTGGTCTCCACGACCCACCTCTCTGGCACTTCTTTGGCCCACTGGGTGTCTTCTGGTCCAAAAAAAATCTCCAAAAAGTTTCACCGCGACTGGAATCTGTTTGGTATTGCTATTCTGCGAAGTAAAAAACAAGCAAAAACAGCAACTGGCACTTTGGCACTATGTCAATAGGTTAGTCCCAAAAAATGATATAAAGTTGCTATAAAGTGATTTTAAAACATCCAAGAATGATAATATAACATCATGGAACAAGCAAAAATTATAGATATGTTGGATACATATCAGCACCCCCAAGATTAATTCCTACTAGTCCTCGAGTAGGTAAATGATAAAAACAGAATTTTTGATGAGGAATGCTGCCTAACATGTTCCTCTCATATTCTTTTCTTTTGTAGCCTGGACATTTGGACTTTTAGATGGTTCAAAGCAATAGTCTAGTTTTAACATAATGACTTCAATACTCAAGCATGCCAACAAGCAACCTTGTCTTTCAAAATATCAACACTCCAGAAAGTTATCCCTAGCCCATCATGCTCAATCATTGATCCATTCATGAAACACACTCAAATATTAGCTACAGCCAATGCTCAAGTACGATCACAGTGCCCCCTAGTTGGTGCTTTATAAGAGAAGATGGAGACTCAAAGTAAAAATAAAAATTGCATAAAGTAAATAGAAAGGCCCTTCGCAGAGGGAAGTAGGGATTTGTAGAGGTGCCAGAGCTCAAAGTTTAAATTTAGAGAGAAAAATATTTTGAGTGGCATGCCTTTTCTGTCAATGAAAATGACAAAGTAGTTCACAATACTTTCCATGCTAGATACATCATAGGCGGTTCCCAAACAAAAAATAAAGTTTATTCCTTTTTCCACCATTCTTTCACTTTCCATGGCTGGCCGTATCCACGGTTGCCTTCTTTCCAAGGAATTTATTATTTGACAACATAAAGTAAATATTTTTTTTATTTTTCATTTCGAGAATGGGCATCGCTATTACCTCCGTACTCTCATGCAATGACAAGTGAATAAACACTCATCTTGAGAATAACACATCTAGCATAGAAAATATATTGGACACCCCCTACCGTTTCATGAGCGGTATGAGCACACAAAAGAGAAATTTATTTTGAAAATTAGAGATGGCACATACAAATTTGCTTAGAACGGCATGGAAATACCGCATATAGGTAGGTATGGTGGACTCATAAGGCAAAACTTGGTTTAAGGATTTTGGATGTACAAGTAGTAATTCTACTTAGTAAAAATGGAGGCTAGCAAATAGATTGAGAAGCAACCAATCAAGAAACAAAAAATCACATAAGCGAGCATTGAGCATAACTAAAACCAAATAATGTACCATAAGTAGGATGTAATTTCATTGCATAACTATTGAGTTTCGTGCATGCATAGGGAATCACAAACCTTAACACCAATATTCCTACTAAAGCATAATTACTCACTAACATAACTCACATATTACTATCACCATGTCTCAAAACTATTACAATGAATCAAGTTTAATTTGTCCAATGATGTTCATGAAAGTTTTTATTATATCCCCCTTGGATATCTATCACTTTGGGACTAGTTTCATATATTTCCATTGCTTTTTGACAAGCTCAAACAAATTTAAGTGAAGCACATGAGCATAAAGATTTCATATCTCAAAATAGTATAAGTGAAGCATGAGAGGATTTCTTAAAAATTTACTAAATCTCAAATTAATCTAAGTGAAGCATGAGAGTATTTCTTCAAAAGTTTCCAAGCACACCGTGCTCAAAAAGATATAAGTGAATCACTAGAGCAATTCTATATCTCAAAAAGTTTAAGTGAAGCATAGAGAGCAATTCTAACAAATCATAGCATAATTTTGGCTCTCTCAAATAGGTGTGTCCAGCAAGGATACAAGTGACGAACTAACAAGCAAAGCAAGCAAAGACTCAAATGATACAAGACGCTCCAAGCAAAACTCATGACATGTGACGAATAAAAATATAGCTCCAAGTAAAATACCGATGGTCGTTAGAAGAAAGAGAGGATGCCACTTGGGGGCATCCCCAAGCATAGTGCCTTTTTTCTCTTTGGATATATCTTGGTGGTGCTGTAGCATCCCCAAGCTTAGGCTCTTTTCACTCCTTATTCCTTCATCCATCGTGATCTCACCCAAAACTTGAAAACTTCAATCACACAAAACTCAACAAAATCTTCATGAGATCTGTCGGTGTACTAAAGTTTGGCTCTTTTAGTACCCCATACTTGTGCACGGACGGTTGTAGCCACACCAGCGGCAAGGCCTGCCGGGGGACAGCTGAATGCAAGTGCAAGGATGTCAAGAAAGCATTCAAGTCAATAATCAGAAGACAGAAGACCGAAGGCTGGGATCCCGACAAGATCTTGCCGGGATGGCCTGCGGAGCCCCGGCAAGATTCGCGCCCGGCAAAATCCCGCCACCCTGCCACCGCTCCAGCGCAGCGACCAGTTTGTCAGACGAGGTTTATCCTCTTGAATATGTGTCAAGGCGCTAACAGCGGATGGGTTAAGCGGTGCTGATGGGACGGGCTCTTTTTCTGTCCCCAAGAAACTAAGGGACACCTCAATGGAGCATTTAATGCGTTTTCCTAAGTCGTCAGTATTAGGTATGATAACACTATAGCAACTTTACACCTCTTGTATGTAATGTGCGCCACTGTTGGTGACCCCTTCGAACGTATAAAAGGAGGCCCAAGGCGTAGCTACAGGGGGGAGGACCTTCTGGCCCATTCTGCATGTGTAGCTACTGCTCGAACGTACTGTTCATCGCAAGTGCTCCTGGAGCTTGGGCTTAAACACATCCAATACAACTAAAGCAGGAGTAGGGTTTTACGCTTCTCAGCGGCCCAAACCTGGGTAAAAATCCCTCGTGTTGATCGTTGGATCTGCTCTTTGTGCAAGTCTTTCTCCCTGCCGAACCGTAAAAGGGATCCCCGCGATCCCATAGGTGTCGTACGCTGACATCTTTGGCGCGCCAGGTAGGGGGAAAGGTTGCGTGAACCTGATCTAGCGATCAGCGCGCCAGTTTCTTCATCATCTTCATCGCCATGGCTCCCAAGAAGAAGGGTTTTACGGGGGTTGGTCCATCCGCGTCTGCTGCGCCTGTAGCTGCGTAGACGGGCGACGGTGTGGACGCAGGCAGAGAAGGCGGAGGTCTTGAGCTTCCATGACGTTCCGGTGATCAAAGCCAGGCGAGCGGCGTCGTTCACAGTGGCGACGGCAACCCGCGCGCCGCTAGATCTAAGGACGGAGTTGTGCTGCCTACGGGCGGCATAGCGAACTCCAAGGACGGAAGGGCGCCTTCTAAGACACCCACGTTGGCGCATGCGCCGCGGCCTTCTCAGGTCGCACGCGATGAACAGCGTCGCGACGTTGGTGGTTCTAAGCGTCCCCATGGAAAGACTCCTGAGCATCATTCTCAAGATGCGCGGGACCAGCATGCACGCCGAAATACTGGTGGAAGCGGCGCGCGGTCGCGGGACCGTGATGGAGCTCCTTCTAACACGGTTGGGAGTCAGAGCACCTCACGTTCCTCGGACCTTTCGCCGCCGCCTACACCAGCAGAAGCATTGGCACGAGCACAGCTGCTCCTGAATTTTCCTCCTGCTGAGGAGAAGCTCGAAGAATGGAGAGCCGCGATTCAGAGCCTCGTCGGCTTCGCTAACGAAGATAGGCCGCAGCGGGCGGAGCCTTCGTGGCGGCAGTCCATCGAGTCGGCACGCGTCGATGGCGAAAAGATTGGAGGCGGTACGACCACGATGCACTCTCCTCCACAGCGGCAACAGCGGTCGCTGACTCAACGTACCGGCGCCTGTGATGACGATTCAACGGCGTCGTCTGATCCGCGAACTCGTCGCGATCAACGCCAAGTTCTTCGGGAGCGAAGCAAAGAAGACGCTCGGACTACCATCGAGCGGTGGCAGGAAGCGTGCCATCAATCCGATAGGCGCGCAGGACCCACCGTACACAAGCCTGTGCTAGGGTATCCTGGTGACTTACCTTAGGTGGGTTGTCCAGCTTTTACCCGTGAGCTGCGGCGAGTCCAGTGGCCCAATTCCCGCATGTTCAAACTAGAGGTCCTGGAGAAATACGACGGCAAGACTCACCCGTCGGAGTTCTTGAGCATCTACACCATTGTGGTGCAGGCTGCCGAGGTTCACGACGACAAGATACTCGCCAACTACTTCCCATTGGTACTCAAGCCCAACATCAGGTCGTGGTTGATGCATCTGCCGGAAAATTCCATTTCTTCCTGGGCAGATCTGTGTCATGAGTTTGTTGGCACCTTTACCGGAGGCCACCAAGCTCCTGGCCAGGAAAGTGATTTGCATCTCATCCCCCAGAAAGAGGGCGAAACTTTGCGCAAGTATATATAGAGATTCAGCCATGTACATCCCAACATTCCAGGCGTTCATCCTGCCGCTGTTGTCAGTGCGTTCCATCAGAACGTGCGCAACCGCATGATGCGCGAAGAGCTAGCGATGAACAAAGTCAGGGATGTTGCCGAGCTCTATGCTCTGGCTGATAAATGTGCTCGAGCTGAAGAAGGGAGGAGATTCCCCGGCGAGGATGCTGGCACAGGAGTCGACTCTGAAGACGAAGACGCCGCCACCCCGGCAAAGAAAGGCCGATGGCGTAACAGGAAGCGCAAGGGCAAGGCCGTGCTTGCCGTCGAGGTATCCGGCAACCTCGACACTGCCAAGAAGATCAAGGTTGACAGCCCCGGCAAGGAGGTTGCCGGGTGCGCCTCCTGTCAGGCCTTGGCAGCTTCCGACAAGCAATACTGCAAGATCCATCGCACCAAGGGCCATGATCTCCAAAACTGCCGGCAAGTTGAGCAGCTTGTCGAGAAGCAGAAAGCTGAGTATGAAAGGCGAGATAAGGAGAAGGCCCAGGACGGTGCAGAGGGGTCTGGCAAGAAACGCGGTGGCCGAGGAGGTTGCCGTGGCAAGGCCAAGGAACAGAAGGAGAGGCCCGCTCAAGGCCGCGACAAGCAAGGGGGGTGACGATGACAACGAGGAGGACGACGAGTCCAGCGAGCACGAATTTCAAAAAGCTATAGAAGTCATGTGCATTGACGGAGGCGCCTTGTTGCATTCTTCCCACCACCGACTCAAACAGTGGGCGCGCGAGGTTAATGCGACGGAGCCATCTATCGATGCCCGGAAACCATTGAAATGGTCCAACACGCCTATCATTTTTGACGCTGAGGATCACCCTGATCGCACAACTGCGGTCGAGTGTCTGCCATTGTTGGTTTCACCAACGATTCGCAACCTCAAAGTGACGAAAATGTTATTTGACGGTGGGGCCGGTTTGAACTTGATCTCACCTGATGTGATCAAAAGGTTGCAAATTCCTAATGGAGATCTCGAGGAAACGAGCACGTTTCAAGGGATCAATCCAGGAAGGAGCCAGCCGAAGGGTAAGATCACACTACCAGTAACATTTGGCAGTGACCTGAACTACAGAACAGAGAAGATTGTTTTTGACGTCGCCAAGATTCCATTGCCATATAATGGGATCCTTGGTCGTCTAGCGCTGGCCAAGTTCATGGCGGCATCGCACTATGCCTATAATACATTGAAGATGCCCGGGCCGATGAGCGTCATCACTATCAACTCCGACAAGAAGGATGCGCTTATCTGCACTGACCAACTTTATCGGGAGGCAGTTGCAGCATCTGCAACCAAGGCACTTGCTCCTGCCGCTGAAGCTCTCGGGGGAAAGAAGACCAGCAAGACCTCTAGCACACACTCCGGCAAGCGCACCTCCTCGGAGTGCTGCGCTCCTGTTGAGAATGTGCCAGAGAGCTCCACCGGCAAGAGCAAGAAATCCAAGGCAGGTCCACCAGAAACTAAGAAGGTGCCCGTCAAGGAGGATGGTACGGGAGGAACTTTCACCATAAGTTCCACCCTCGACGACAAATAGGAAATCGCGCTCATTGCTTTCCTGTGGGTGAATATCGATGTGTTTGCATGGCAACCATCTGATATCCTCGGTGTTCCCAGGGATGTAATTGAGCACCACCTTGCTGTCTGTCCTCATGCACGGCCCGTCAAGCAGAAGGTTAGGAAGCAGGCTTTGGAGCGGCAACAATTTATTGCCGAGGAAATCAAGAAATTGGAAGCGGCAGGTTTGGTAAGAGGAGTGCTCCATCCAACATGGCTGGCCAATCCAGTTGTAGTGCGCAAGGCGAATGGAAAATGGAGGCTGTGTATTGATTATACAGATATCAATAAAGCCTGTCCAAAAGATCCTTTTCCCTTTCCGCACATCGACCAGATTGTGGACTCCACTGCCGGCTGCGATTTGCTTTCATTTCTTGACGCCTATTCAGGATATCATCAGATCTTCATGGCTAAAGAAGACGAAGAGAAAACCGCATTCATCACCCCATATGGTACGTATTGCTTCTTACGTATGCCTTTCAGGTTGAAAAGTGCTGGTTCAATGTTTGCAAGAGCGGTTCAGATTGGTTTTGAGCCCCAGCTACATAGAAATATGGAAGCATATATGGATGACATAGTGGTCAAAACCAAGGACAAGGCGACGCTCATACAAGATTTAGAAGAGACATTTGCAAATCTGCGCAAGATCAATTTGAAGCTCAATCCTGAGAAGTGTGTGTTTGGCGTTCCGTCCGGCAAGCTTCTCGGATTCTTTGTATCTCAACGTGGAATCAAAGCAAATCCCGACAAGATCAAGGCAATTGAGCAGATTGAAGCGCCAAGACACGTCAAAGATGTGCGTCGTCTTGCCAGCTGCGTTGCTGCTCTGAGTAGGTTCATCTCCAAATCTGCTGAGAGCGCCCTGCCCTTTTTCAAAATTTTGAAAAAGGCAGGTCCAATGAGATGGACTCCGGAAGCGGAGGCAGCGTTGCAGAATTTGAAAAGATACATCTCCTCTCCGCCAGTACTAGTCGCGCTGAAACCACAAGAGCCGTTGTTGCTATATCTAGCGGCAACGAATCAAGTGGTGAGTGCTGCGTTAGTGGCAGAGAGAGAAGTTGACGAAGAAGCAGTGGCAGCAGCAAGACCGCCAAGCGACGAGCTGGGATCTTCCCCGGCAGAGTCTGGTGCTGATAAAGTAGGATCTGCGCAGTCAAATGAAGCAACACAGAAGAAGAAGATGGTCCAGCGCCCAGTTTATTTTGTCAGATCCCTTTTGCAGGGTCTAGGTCAAGATACTCTGGCATGCAGAAGTTGCTCTTCGGCCTCCTTATGGCCTCGAGGAAGCTGCGCCATTATTTTCAGGCACATGAGATCACCGTTGTCACTAGCTTTCCGTTGCAGCGGATTTTGCGAAATCCAGATGCAACCGGCAGGATTGTGGAGTGGGCTTTGGAACTGTCAAGTTTTGGTCTCAAGTTTGAAAGTACTTCAACTATTCAGAGCAGAGCCTTGGCAGAATTCATTGCAGAATGGACTCCAACGCCAGACGAAGAGATTCAAGAAACAACTCTCCTCGGCAAGGAAACAAGTCGAGAATGGATTATGTATTTTGATGGGGCTTTCTCGCTGCAAGGCTCCGGTGCTAGTGTGCTGCTTGTCGCACCCACCGGAGAGCACCTCAAATATGTAATTCAGATGCAATTTCCCCGGGAGAGGTCGACAAATAACACTGCAGAGTATGAAGGGCTGCTTGCCGGTCTCAGGATCGTGGCGGACCTTGGAATTAAGAAGCTCATCGTCAGAGGCGATTCACAGCTTGTCGTCAAGCAGGTGAATAAAGATTATCAGAGTCCATTAATGGAAGCTTATGTCGATGAGGTGATGAAATTGGAAGAGCGTTTTGACGGTCTGCAAATGGAGCACGTTCCTCGTGCGGAAAACAGCATTGCTGATGGCCTGTCAAAGTGCGCTGCCCTTAAGTTGCCTGTGGAACCAGGAACTTTTGTGCTCCGATTGACTCAACCATCCATAACACCATCGATGGGACAAGATAAGAGAAGGAAGTTGAGTTCCGGCAAGTATTTTCCGGCAGAGTTCCCAGAGGCCGCCGGCAAAGAAGTTGCCGGGAACGACACCAAACTTGCCGGTGAGCGACAGGCTCCGGCAGGGCCTCAAGCTCTTGCCGTAGAGACAAACGCTCCCGCCGAGCTCGCCTGGGAGCAACAGGCTCCGGCAGGGCCTCAAGCCTTTGCTGTAGAGACAAACGTTCCCACGGCAGAGGACATGCCTTTAGTCCTTGTTGTCGAGCCCCAGGCTCCAGCATGGGCACAACACATCGTCCATTTCCTTCAAACAGGAGAACTCCCCGAAGAACTGGAAGAAGCGGAGAAAGTAGCCCGTCAGTCTAATATGTACCAGTTTGTGGACAATGTCCTGTACAGAAAGAGACCGAACGGTGTGAAATTGAAGTGCATCCTAGGGAGGATGGACTGGAGCTGTTGGCAGAGATACATGGAGGCATATGTGGCTCCCACATAGGATCAAGAGCTCTTGTTGGTAAGGCATTCCGGCAAGGTTTCTTTTGGCCCACTGCTCTCCAGGATGCAACTGCACTAGTAACCAAGTGTGAAGCGTGCCAGTTCCATTCAAAGAAATTGCATCAACCAGCTCAAGCTCTTCAGACAATCCCTCTTTCCTGGCCATTTTCGGTCTGGGGGCTTGACATTTTGGGCCCTTTCCCCCGTGCTACCGGGGGCTTTGAGTACTTGTACGTCGCAATCGACAAGTTCACAAAGTGGCCGGAAGTGGAAGCAGTGAGGAAGGTGACAGCACAATCAGCCGTCAAGTTCTTCAAAGGACTAGTTTGTCGTGTTGGTGTACCAAACAGGATCATCACTGACAAAGGCACACAGTTCACGAGCCACACCTTCATGCAGTATGTCCAAGACCTTGGCGGCAAGATTTGTTTTGCTTCTGTTGCTCATCCAAGGAGCAACGGCCAGGCGAAAAGGGCAAATGCTGAAGTGTTGGGAGGTCTTAAGACAAGAACTTTCGACAAGATGCGCAAGTGCGGAAGACGCTGGATTGATGAGCTGCCGGCAGTTCTTTGGTCAATCAGAACGACACCAAATCGAGCCACCGGCTAGACACCCTTCTCCCTAGTATATGGGGCGGAAGAAGTTCTCCCCACGAAACTCACATACGGGTCACCTCAAGTGCTCGCCTATGATGAGCTTGAGCAAGGGCAGTTGCGGCAAGATGACGTTACACTCCTTGAGGAAGATGGCCTTCAGGCCGCTGTGCGAGCTGCACGCTACCAGCAAGCCTTGCGCTGCTACCATAGCCGCAAGGTTCATGCCCGAAGTCCTGAGGAAGGCAACCTTGTTCTTCGGCGCGTTCAGTCGGCCAAGAATTCCAACAAGTTGACGCCGAAGTGGGAAGGCCCTTACCGGGTAGTACGAGTCACCAGGCCAGGCGCAGTCTGCCTGAAAACTGAAGATGGCGTTCCAGTGAGCAATTCCTGGAATATCGAACATCTTCGTAAGTTCTATCCATAAGGCGCGGTTGCCGGGTCCCCCTGCAACCACCTTTTGTACGAGTCTTTCCGCCAAGGCATGCAATCCTTTGTACAAAGCCAGGCGCAGACCCTGTGCATAGTTGAATAAGATTAAGTGTTTTACAGTTCTTGTCGATTTGCGTGTTAATTTATATGCATGGTTATCTGAGACATTGTATTACACTTGCTTCCGGTAAGCATTAACGAACCGCCAAGGTTCCATATCTCTATTTTCTCTTCTTTCTTTTTCTCAAAGGACAGAAGGTTCCCTCGCGTGCAAGTTTGCCGGGGGGGGGGGGGGAATGATGGTATGGATACCGACAGGCGACGTTCAAGGTTGACATCTTGCCGGAAGGAGTACAGCAATGAAAAGCTAAGTTGCAGAAACTTTAAACAAATTTTTGTTTTGTAAGGTTATTCTCCTTGAACGTTTCCGGCCTATGTATGGGAAACCTGCACGCGAAGGAACCTTGTCATGATCGGTTGCGCCCTTATTTTGTTTCGGGTCCGCTCAACAGTTTAAGTTGCTGCATTGATAACATCAAGGTTTCTTGCCGGTAGCGGCACCTCCAGCAGGCTGCTAAAGTCCCGCACCTAGCGCTCGCGGCAAGGGTGCGCGCGCTGGCAAGTTCCCAATAAGTGTAGGGTTTTTTCCATACAGAAAGAAATCAGACAAGGGAAATAGCATACATTGATTCAAAGCATAGCAAGTTATGTTACATTAATAGTTGCCGCGATTCTAACTTAAGATAAAACTGTCTTTGGCATGGAATGGCGGCGACAAAAAGAAGTGAAGCAGCTAGTCCCTGCGCTGGCCTTCGACCCTCTTGACTTGGTTCACCTTGTCAACGATGGGCGCGACAAGTTCTTCGAGTGCCTTGAGGTCCACATCCTTCGGCAAGCGGTCAAGAACGTTGGTGAGGTTGATGTCAGGGTTCTTGTGCAGAGTTTGCGGGATTCGTTGGCCAGATGGGTTGCTCGATCAGAATGGAGCTGCTTCAGGGCATCAATCATGCCCTCGAAGAACAAGGTCACCTTGGAGCTCAGAGACACTCTTTCATCAGAAGAATACCTGAAGTTCTGCAGGCCCATGGAGGATAGTTCTGCTGCAAGCCTTTCTGCAACATCGACAAGGCGTTCAGTCCAGATCTTGACGCCTTTCTCGAAGTCATTATAGGTGGCAGCAACACTTTTGAGCAAGTCCTTCTCGTTTTGGAGGTCTTTGATCAGGGTCTTCTCGCGAGCCTCGACGATCTCAAGAGTCTCCTTCAGCGTGGTCAGCTTCAGCTTTAGATCGGCAATAGAGTCATTGGCTGAGGAGAGCTGCTTGGTCTTGTCGGATATGGCGGTTTGGATCTCCATCAGGCTGTAAAGAGTCTTCTCTCTTTCGGTTTTGAGCGTCGAGATCTCCTTGCTGTGATCCTCAAGGTCCGCCTCCAGCCTCTTTACCTTATCGTCGAGCTCGTTCTTGGCGGCCTCTGCAGCTTCGGCAGCATTGACGGCTTCCTTCAGCTTGCCGGCGTGGTCTGTGGCCAGAGGTTCGAGTGTTTCCTTGTGCTTTTGCTCCAGCTCTTGGGTCCGCTGCGCGACAAGCCTTTCAATCTCTTCGTCCTTGTCGCGAAGCTTGTCGGCAAGTGCCTTCTCGCGAGTGGCGAGATCCTCCTCATGAGCGTCGAGCCTGACGCGGTGCTCTGTTAGGCGAGCTTCCTCTGCAGCGGCCTATTGTGCGGCCTCCTCTTGTGCCTTCTCAACATCAGACTGCTTCATGAGGAGTTCGTTCCAGTTTTGATTCAGCTGCTCTTTACTCGCCTTCAGCTCCTGAAAGGCCTCAACGTACTAGATTTGTGTTTCCTCGATGCGCTTCTGGAAATCTGCCTCCGCTGCTTCAACAACTGCTGCCCTGGAGTCCAGCTTCTCTTTCCGGGCACGGTGAAGCGCTTGAAGCTTCTGAAAGTTGTTGCTCATGGCCTGGAGGAGCTTTTCTTCTTCGGATTTGCTGCTGCTGGCGCGTGGCTCGTCGACAATCTTGAGCCCAGCAGCGACGATGACGTCTTCATCAAAGATTTCCCCTTCAGTTGGCACCCCAATGCTTGCCGTTCCTGGTATGTTGGCGAACAGGTTGTCACCAACCTTGAGGTATTATCTTGAAGGAGAGGCGCCGGATGTTGACGGTTGGTCCTCGACACTCGCCTCACCAGCGGCTGGGGGCTCTGTGACCGGTATAGCGCCAAGCGCTCCTGCGGCAGGAATGCCGTCAGTATGGTCACCAGTCTCCTTGCCGGCCCTCTCAGCAGACTCCTTGGTGGCCTCTTCCTGTGCGGCCTTGGCAGCCTCGGCGGCAGCATTCTTGGCGGCCTCGTCAGCGGCAACTCTGTCGGCCTCGGCGGCAGCATCCCTGGTGGTCTCCTCGATAACAGCATCAACATCCATGTGTTCCGTCGAGGGAAGATCTGAAGGCCAAGAAAACAAACAAGATAAGGCTAAGGTGGAAGTTCAAGAAGACAAAAAGAAAGACAGAATGACAAGTATTCTGAGGAAAACGGTTTACCTGTGTCGAGCTGTTGAGAGGTGGCTTCTCCTTTCCCGGCAACACCAGTTACCGAAGTAGGACCACCAGAGCCCATGCCTGCCGCGCCCGTGCTTGCCGGCTCCTCTTCAACGCGAATGAGCTCGCTAGTGGAAACCCTTGCTGGAGATTCATCTCTGGGCGGCATGGATGACGGAGGCAGCACGTTAAGGGTGGCTTCTGATGGTGCTCCTTGTTGCTGCTCCTCTCCTACAAGCCCGGTGATGTCAGTAGTGAAGATACACATCCCAACACTTGCCAGCCGAAAGTGAGTAGCAAACTCACGCTGGGGGCTGTGTCGGGGGCTGCGTTGAGGGCTTGACACCGGGCTGATAATGATGGGCTACGGCGCACCTGTAGTGCTTGCTGGCGGCTCATCGCCCGTTGAAGTCTTTGCCTTCTTCGCCATGCTTTGCGCCAATGTTTCCGTATCTCTGCGGGGACAGGCCAAAGCAAGGCAAACAAGTTAAGCAAAACCAGAAATCCAGAAGATAAAAGATGTAACAGGACCCTTACTCTTCCTCTTCTCCTTCCGAGCTGAAGGCGGAAAGGTCGAAGTCAACTTCCGCCACGGTGTCCGTGTGAGGAGGTGAAGGAGTGGTCCTGGGTCGCTTGGTTGCGGCAGAAGCGGAAGGTTGGTGGGTTGAGGCACCAGAGGTGGCCTTCCGAAGAACACGCTTCTTCTTCTTCTCGGGAGTTGGGGGCTCCTCGTGCAGCTGCTCCTTGGCTGTATCTTCGGCAGAAGGGCCCCCGGCAGCTGTGCCGCTCTGCTCTCTGGCAACCTCGCCCTGCCCGGCAAGTTTTGCCTCTGACATCACTTCTTCTTCACTGGCTTCCCCTTCCGTGAAGCCAGCGCTGCCAGCCTCCACGGCAAGATTCGCCTCTTCCACCCTGCTAGCGATATACGACACTTCTTCCTCAGTAGTGGGGCGGATGAGGTTCGTTTCTTCCCGGATGGCCCTCTCCGACAAGTTGTCAAAGAATTCTTGTGCCTGCTCTGCGGATGGCTCGTCCCAAGTTATGTCAAGGCCGTGAGCATCACACACCGGCATCATGGCGATGATTGAGGCCAAGGCGGAGTTGTTGCACAGAGGAATTACGCTAGCCGGCAACTTGTATCTCGCGTCAAGCCTGAACAGTTTGTGGCAGGAAGCTGTGTGCTACATGACCGTCAAGTTGTTATTCAGACCAGGGCGCAGCCTCATGATATCTACCGCATTCCGAAACTCCCAGGATGGTGTCCCTTTGTTCTGCAGAGGGGCGATGAGTCGGCGAAGGAAATCAGCGCCAATCATTTCTATTGTGAGCCCGGCAACTCTGAGGCGGTGGATCCTGGTAACTGCAATTGTGGGCTTCTCATCTTGAGGATCGAGGGCGCTCCAATTATTACCGCGCGCCATCTTTTCTTATCGAGGCAAACAGAAGGGCTGGGGATCTTTCTCCTGAATCCAGCACCACTTGGCCTGCCATTCTTCCCACTTATCGTGGTAGACCCCGTCTGGGTATATCTCTTTGTTCCATGCCCGTGGAATCCAGGTGATAGAACCAGAAAGTGCGTCTCCCTTTTGAATGCGGGGAACGAAATAATGGCGGAAGAGGGCCGTGTTGGGGACTACTCCGGCAAAATTTTCACAAAGATGGGCAAAGACTGACATGCATGTCACGGCATTCGGCGTAAAATCCAAGAGATGGAAGATGTATGTGTATATGATGTCGATGAAGAAATCAGAAAACAGCGGACAGAGCCCGCAGTAAAAGTAGTCGGCAAAGAAGGGGAATTTATCTGGGCCACCCTTGGAGGAACCTGGGCTCACGCGAGTAGCAGGATGAGCCTTCGTCTCCCTCGCCCACATGCACTGGTATTGGTCCTTCAGAGCACTCGCATCAAGCGCCGAAGTGAAGACGATATGCTTCCTCCACATCTTCACCAGTTCGCTTTCTGGGACGACGGCTTTCACGCCCTTGCTCGCCTTGGGCGGCATGGCGGCGGCGGGAGCAGGGGCCGAGGATGGTGAGGGCGTGGAGGCGGCGGATGAGTGGGAGAGGCTCTGTTTCGAGCTCGAGAAAGGAGACGGCAGCGGTTTCCAGATTGGAAAGGACAGGAGGTAAATGAGCAAGCACCTCTGCGGATTCCTTTTTATGGGGAAAGCACGAGGCTGCCTCTTTACTAGTCAGTATGAAAACGCTTTTGCGAGCGCGCTGCTATTACGGCCGCTCCGCGCACGTATCCCACGTCACGCATTCAATGCGCGTTGTGGGGGTGGGGCGCAGTAAGCGGAATGATTACAGCAGCTAACTCCTGCCACGCGTGCCCGTGCACTATTTGGGCCTAGCCCAACAACGCCTCGCACCCGTGTATGGCCTAGGCCCGGGGGCTCCTATCGGTGTACTAAAGTTTGGGTCTTTTAGTACCCCATACTTGTGCACGGACGGTTGTAGCCACACAAGCGGCAAGGCCTGCCGGGGGACAACTGAATGCAAGTGCAAGGATGTCAAGAAAGCATTCAAGTCAATAATCAGAAGACAGAAGACCGAAGGCTGGGATCCCGACAAGATCTTGCCGGGATGGCATGCGGAGCCTCTGCAAGATTCGCCCCCGGCAGAATCCCGCCACCCTGCCACCGCTCCAGCGCAGCGACCAGCCTATCAGACGAGGTTTATCCTCTTGAATACGTGTCAAGGCAGTAACAGCGGATGGGGTTAAGCGGTGCTGATGGGACGGGCTCTTTTTCCATCCCCAAGAAGCTAAGGGACACCTCAACGGAGCATTTAATGCGTTTGTCCTAAGTCGTCAGTATTAGGTATGATAACACTATAGCAACTTTACACCTCTTGTATGTATTGTGCGCCACTGTTGGTGACCCCTTCGAACGTATAAAAGGAGGCCCAAGGCGTAGCTACAGGGGGAGGACCTTCTGGCCCATTCTGCATGTGTAGCCGCTGCTCGAACGTACTGTTCATCGCAAGCGCTCCAGGAGCTTGGGCTTAAACACATTCAATACAACTAAAGCAGGAGTAGGGTTTTACGCTTCTGAACGGCCCGAACCTGGGTAAAAATCCCTCGTGTTGATCATTGGATCTGCTCTTTGTGCAAGCCTTTCTCCCTGCCGAACAGTAAAAGGGATCCCCACGATCCCATAGGTGTCGTACGCCGACAAGATCCGTTAGTATAATAAAGCAAATCACTACTTTAAGTACTGTTGCAAACCCATTCATATTTTATTATTGCATTATGCCTACTGTATTTTAACTTTACCATGGCTCATACCTTCAGTATAACCCATAGATTCATCAAAACAAGCACACAATGCAATGAAAACAGAATCTGTCTTAAACAGAATAGTCTGTAGTAATCTGTACTCTAACCATACTTTTATAACTCTCAAAATTCTTAAAAACTAGGACAACGTAACGAATTTGTATAGAAACACTGTGTTAAAATTTCAGCTCAATATCACGTTCCAGTAAAAAAATGAAAATTCGAACACTGGAGGCAAAGTTTCTGTTTCAGATTCAGCAACGCTTCTACTCATCTTATGAATCATCCTAAAGGCTCTACTTGGCACAAACACTAAATAAAACATAAAAACACAATCTTAACAGAGGCATAATTGTGTAAACACTCAAAAACCGAAAGGGAAAAAATAAAAATAAATTTATTCATTGGGTTGCCTCCCAACAAGCACTATCGTTTTACGCCCCTAGCTAGGCATAACACATAGATTCAAGTATTGTCATCTTCGGTTTTCAACTCTTCAACAACACAACTATACTTCTTGACGGATTTAGCATGCATACTCTCGATGAGAACACTCCTAGGAAAAAGAACAAAAAATTCATTTTTTGTAAGTAGGGTCTCTTACTATTTCAACAAAGTCGGAATGAATACTAATCATTTTAAGATCTCCCTTGTGGCCACTAGGTGTAGCAACTTTGTTCTTGGTGACTTGCGTGGTCTTGCCAATTTTTACGGGAGTTTTTTCAATAGTTTTAACAGAAGAAAAAGCCGAACCCAAGTTACTAAAAATTTCTTCCAACTTATCAATCCGGTAAGGACTCTCTTCTATACTTTCGTTAACTACGGTTTCTTTTTTCCTTTAACAATTTAAAGGCATCTCCCTCTTTAGAACCAATCTTATTAGCAAGATTATGCATTTTCTTATCCAAATTTACAAGATGTTCTTTGGTAATCATCTTCTTTTCAATAGCATCTAATCTCTCCATAACATGTTCGAGAGTTAACGTTGTTTCATTGATAGTAAGAGGTGGTGATCCCACTAAACATCCCATAGTATTAAAAGCATCCAAAGATGGACACATCAAGAAATTCCCACCGGTAATCGTATCAAGGACGAATCTATACCAAGTGGTGATGCCCACATAAAAACTACGAAGAAGAACAACGATAGATTGCTTATGGATAGATCTATTATGAGCATCGCAAATCCTATACCAAGCATCTTTTAGGTTCTCCCCTCCCCTTTGCTTAAAATTAAGAACTTCATTATCGGGAGTACACGCAATACACAAAGAACTAGCCATAATGACAAGGCAAGAGATCTGACGAGAAAAAGGCAAATGAAAAAGAGGGCGAATAAAATGACAAATTGGGTGAAGTGGGGGAGAGGAAAACGAGAGGCAAATGGCAAATAATGTAATTGCAAGGAGATGAGATTTGTGATTAGGAACCTGGCAGATGATGGTGGTATCTCCTCGGCGTCAGAGATTGGCACATAGAAGAGACCGCTTCCTCCCCGGCAACGGCGCTAGAAACTCCTTTGACGTGGCTTGAGACTGCGGCGGTATTTCCCCAAAGAGGAAGGGATATGCAGCACAGCGATGGTAAGTATTTCCCTCTGTTATGAAACCAAGGTTATCGAACCAGTAGGAGGATCACCACCACCTAATAAGCAGCACCTGCACACAAAGAACAAATACTTGCAACCCGACGCGAAAGAGAGGTTCTCAATCTCTCTACAGTAAAAAGATAGATTAGGTAGTGATAGATTGGGGAGATAGATCTCTCAACAAATAAAAAGAGCAAATAAAAAGTGTAGCAATATATTTTGGGGTTCTCGGAATAATAGATCTGAAAACAAAAGAAGCAAAAAGATAGATCGGAAAGCAATGTTGGAAAAGTAGACCCGGGGGCAGTAGGATTCACTTGTGGCTTCTCTCATGAGTATAGCACACGGTGGGTGAACAAATTACGGTTGGGCAATTGATAGAAGGTCAAATAATCATGACGATATCCAAGGCGATGATCATTATATAGGCATCACGTCCAAGATAAGTAGACCGACTCGTGCCTGCATCTACCACTATTACGCCACACATCGACTGCTATCCAGCATGCATCTAGGATATTAAGTTCATGGAAAAACGGAGTAATGGAATAAGAACGATGACATGATGTAGACAAGATCTATTCATGTAGGAATAGACCCCATCTTGTTATCCTTAATGGCAACGATACATGCGTGCCTTGCTGCGCCTTCTGTCACTGGGAAAGGACACCACAAGATCGAACCCATCACAAAGCACCTCTTCCCATGGCAATAAAAATCGATCTAGTCGGCCTAACTAAACCAAAGATTTGAACAAGAAATACGAGGCTATAAGTAATCATGCATATAAGAGATCAAAGAAGACTCAAATAATATTCATGGATAGAAACTGATCATGAACTCAAAATTCATCGGATCCCAACAAACACACCGCAAAAGTTTCTATCAAATAGATCTCCAAGAGTCCATTGTATTAAGTATCAAAAGAGAGAGAGGAAGCCATCTAGCTACTGCCTACGGAACCGTAGGTCTATGGTGGACTACTCACGCATCATCGGAGACGAACCAATGAGGATGATGAACCCCTCCGTGATGGTGTTAGATTGGATCTCGAGGCTCTGGAACTTGCGGCGGCTGGATGTGTTTTTTGTCGACTCCCTTAGGGTTTCTAGAATATTTGGGAATTTATAGGCATCAGAGGCGGTGGAGAGGGGCCCCGAGGAGGGCACAACCCATCAGGGCGCGTCGGGGGCCTCTAGTGTGCCCTGGTGGGTTGTGGTCTCCACGGCCCACCTCTCTGGCACTTCTTTGGCCCACTGGGTGTCTTCTGGTCCAAAAAAATCTCCAAAAAGTTTCGTCGCGATTGGACTCCGTTTGGTACTGATATTCTGCGAAGTAAAAAACAAGCAAAAATAACAACTGGCACTTTGGCACTATGTCAATAGGTTAGTCCCCAAAAATGATATAAAGTTGCTATAAAGTGATTGTAAAACATCCAAGAATGATAATATAACAGCATGGAACAAGCAAAAATTATAGATACGTTGGAGACGTATCGATATCCACTATGTTCTGAGATTGATGTTGCTATGACTTTGCTATGCTTAATGCTTGTCACTAGGGCCCGAGTGCCATGATTTCAGATCTGAACCTATTATGTTTTGACGAATATAAGATTGATTTGGACCCTATCTTGCAAGTATGAACCTATTTGCATACCCCAAGGTGACAATAATTGAGATTCTTTCTCGTGATTGCCGTAGTTTGAGGAGTTCATGTATTCACCATGCGTTAATACTTTGTTCCAGTTCTATACTAAAAGGAGGCCTTAATATCCCTTAGTTTCTGATAGGACCCCGCCTCCACAGGAGGGTAGGACAAAAGATGTTATGCAAGTTCTTATTGCAAGCACGCATGACTATATACGGAATACATGCCTACATTACATTGATGAATTGGAGATAGTTCTGTGTCGCCCTAGTTTGTACCTACTACATGATTGATGTCATCTAAATCATCATCCATCACCGATCCACGTGCCTAAGCTTTACATATACTGAATCTTGCTAAGTTACTGTTGCTACTGCTACTGTCACAACTGCTACAAAATTACCGTTGTCACTATTACTGTTACTTTTGCTACTACTATTTGTTGTGCTGCTAAACCTTTGCTACAGAGAGATATCCCAGTGCAGTTGAATTGAGAACTCAACTGTCAAGGCCAATAAATATTCGTTGGCTCCCCTTGTGTCGAATCAATAAATTAGGGTGAAATACTACCCGTGAAGACTGTCGCGATCCCCTATACTTGTGGGTTATCAAGACCTTTTTCTGGCGCCGCTCCCATGGAGCATAGCTTTATTTATTGTGTTAACTTGAGAATATAAAATTGTTACTATGAAGAATATGAAATATAATGGAACTAAGATCGTCCCCTCTCGCACGAGAGGAGGTAAGGAACTGCCATCTAGCTCTGCTTTTGATTCACCTACTGTTTTGAATCAGCTTGTTACACCACCGCCTGTTGATCGTCCTGATAAGTCACATGAACTTGATGATGCTACCTCTAAAATTAATGATGATACTATTGCTACACATGTTGCAACTGAAACCGTGCCACTGAGTGCACTACTTGATGCTCATATTGCTAAAGCTAGAGAACTTGAAAATGCTGAAACTGATAAAGACTTTGAATCACCTATTACACCTCGCTCACCTAATAGATATGAATTGCCTTATGTACCCGAAGCTTATGTTATGGATAAGGAAACAACTAGGGATTTCTTTGCTTGTGAAAATAGAGATGACTTGAAGAAACTACTATGAAAACTAAAAGAAAAATGTATGATGGGAAAATGAAACGAGACCCTAAATTTGCCACTTCTCCTACATTTGTTACTGATAGTGATTATGAGTTCTCTATAGACCCTGAGTTAATCCCTATAGTAGAGTCCGATCCTTTCCATGGTTATGAGAATGAAACTGTTGTCAAACACCTTATGAAACTAAATGATATAGCCGCTCTGTTTACCAATGATGAAAAGATACGCTACTATTATATCCTTAAGCCTTTTCCTTTCTTGCTAAAAGGCGAGGCCAAGGAATGGTTCCTTTCTCTTGCCCCTGGTTGTATGCGTAGTCCACAGGATATTCGTCATTACTTTTTTGAAAAATATTTTCCTACTCATAAGAAACAAGCTGCCTTACAGGAAATATTTAACTTTGCGCAAATTGAAGAAGAGAATCTCCCTCAAGCTTGGGGGAGGCTTCTCCGGTTACTTAGAACTTTGCCTGATTGTCCTCTGAAAAAAAATGAAATTCTTGATATCTTTTATAATGGACTAAGATGCTTCTAGGGACTTCCTAGATAGTTATGCTGGTTGTGCTTTCAGGGAAAGAACTGTCAGTCAAGCTGAAGAACTATTGAATAACATATTGCAAAATACCGATGATTGGACGCTTCCTGAACCACCTCCGGAACCTATTAAAAAGAAAAGAGGTATTCTATTCCTCAACCCTAAAGATATGCAAGAAGCAAAAAGATCTATAAAGGAGAAAGGTATTAAAATTGAGGATATCAAGAAACTACAACCTATTGAAGAAATACATGGACTTGATACCCCGACACAGGTAGTAGAGGTAAACTCTCTCCGTTCCTTTAGTGAAAATGATATACCTTACACTAAGACTCCTGAACAATGCATGGATGAATTTGGCAATTACATTGTTAAGAAAGAACACTTCAATAACTATGTTAAGGATCAATTGAGACGTAATGCCATGATGATAGACCGTTTAAGTGACTTGATGTTTAGAATTGATAATGATGTAAAAGGTCTAGGTAAACATGCTTCTATGGTTAACACTCAACTAGACCAAGTTGCTAAGTCACAAAATGATTTGCTTGCTAAAGTAAATAATAATATGAATGATCATGTTGTTAGAGTAATGACTAGGGGAGGTCGTATGACCCAAGAACCTCTCTATCCGGAAGGTCATCCTAAAAGAATAGAACAGGATTCTCAGAAAATTAATGTTGATGCACCTAGTTCATCTAATAAGAAAAAGAAGAAGAAAAATGATAGGAACTTGCATGCTCCTAGTGAACCTGTTACAGAAACACCTACTAAGAACCATAATGATGTTTCTATTTCTGATGCCGAGACCCAGTCTAGTAGTGAACATGCACCTGGTGATAATGAAAAGGAAGATGAAAGTAATAGTGTGCACGTAGATGCTCCACCAGATAGTAATAAAGAACATTGTAACGATGTAGAGATAGAACCTGCCGAGGATCTTGATAACCCACCTCCTAAAAATAAAAGTTATGATAAGAGAGACTTTGTTTCTAGAAAACATGGAAGGGAAAGAGAGCCATGAGTTCAAAAACCCATGCCATTCCCTCATAAGCCTTCTAAAAGTAGGGATGATGAAGATTTTGAGCGCTTTGCTGAAATGATTAGACTTATCTTTTTTGCGTACTCGTTTGACCGATATATTGAAAATGCCTCCGTATGCTAAGTATATGAAAGATATTATTACCAACAAAAGAAAAATACATGAAACTGAAATTGCTACTATGCTTGTTAATTATTCTTGTGATGGAGGAATACCTAAGAAGTTAGGAGATCCTGGTATACGCACAATACCTCGCTCTATTAAAAGAAATTATGTTAAAACTGCTTTATGTGATTTAGGGGGCGGTGTTAGTGTTATGCCTTTATCCCTTTATAAAAGACTTGATTTGAGTAACCTTACACCTACTGAGATATCTTTGCAAATGGCTGATAAATCAACTACTTTACCTATTGGAATTTGCGAGGACATTCCTGTTGTGGTTGCAACTGTTACTATCTTGACAGACTTTGTTATTCTTGATATGCTCGAGGATGACAATATGTCGATCATCCTTGGTAGACCCTTTTTAAATACTACAGGGGTTGTTATTGATTGCAATAAAAGCAAGGTTACCTTTCATGTAAATGGCAAGTAACATACAGTGAATTTCCCGAAGAAGCAAACTTTGGTTAATAATATTAATGTCATTGAGCCTATTCCCACGGTTATCATTGGAGGTTTTACAATTCCTCTACCTACTGCCAAGAAGAAGAAATATTATAATCTTATTGTTGTGGAGATGCAAATCCCCATTGAGGTAACCTAGTGATATACAAAAATTCTTTGGTTGCATGTTAATCGGAAATAGTTTGTCGGAATCGAGGCTCCGAGGACCCAGAAAGGTTCAAACACTGGGGTGCACTCACTCTCCTGCCCTACTCTTCCTCACAACCTCACGGCGACTCTCCGGTGGCTTGATCTAAGGAACATGAACAATGGACACACAGTTTACCCAGGTTCGGGCCACCTTGCGGTGTAAGACCCTACTCCTGCTTGTCTGGATTGCTCGAGGATGAGGATGAGTACAAGGTGTGTTCTTTCCTGCCTAGGGTTCGCTCTCCCCCTACGGTGGCTGGTTCCTACCCTTATATTGGCCTTGGTCTTCTTCCCCCAAAAATACAAGGCAGGAAGGGTTGCCACAATGGCCAGTTTGAAGGGGGATAGGACTACAGCCTATCCTGACAAAAGTGGTCTTCGCCTGCCAAAGCTCCTCGTCGTGACGTGCTTGTGGGCTCGGGAGTGACCTCCGTCCTACCGAGCCCTCGGTCTTGGTCCTCTTGCACAATAAAGGAAACCTTCGGGGATTGCTTTGCAAGCCCGTGAGCTGGTGTTGCTACTCTATTATCAGAGAGGAAAGCCTCTCGGTCCGTGCCTGCTGGCACCGCTCCTGGCACCGCCTAGTGCAGTGCGCGTCACACACGAGGCGGTAACGGCCCCACGACCTTGGCAGGCCATCTATGATCAACTCGCCCCTGCGAAAGCCTCGGGGACCTCCCCAGGAGGCGACCTCGCGAAGGGGAGCTCCGTGAGGCCCTTGATGTAGACTGCTGCCTCCTGCCTCGCGAGGCGGTGGCCCTCGTGAGGGCCTTGCCCGTGAGGTCCGATGGGGGGGCCGCATTAGCCCACGGCATGCGCCGTGCCATGGGCCGTAGGCAGACGAGCCTGGGTACCCCCAGTCCCACGGGCCCGACAGTAGCCCCCGGGGCTGCGGCGGGCATGGTCCCACCGGTTGGGGGGGCGAATGCGACGCGGACCCCAACTGCCTGCGGGCCGGGGCCGACGCGTGGCGCACAGCGGATCGTGGGATGACTCCACTTCCCACGATGCCTCGGTAACCGCTCCGTGCCGGCATAAAGCCTATGAGCGGCGCCGGGCCATCATTGTCCTTCCTTGTCTCGTGTCATCCTCCTGCGCCTTCCTTCTTGCATACTCTTGCCCCCAATCCACCGAGCGACCATCGCCTCCCATCTTGTCGCGTTGCCATGGCACCCCCTTGCAAGAGAAATGGGGTGGCAGCAACGGCGGAAGAGCAGCCTGTGCCGAAACCCGCCCTGGGTAGGTTCAAAGTGCTCAACCGCGAGGGGATCAACTAGGTCCTCCCGATGACCGTGGCCACCTTCAATGAGTGGGGGCTGACAAAGATCTCGCCAGCTTTGTTGCCCCTCGCTGAGCTAGATGCCACCTTCATCATCCTCCACCTTCTTGCGCTCTTCTCCGGCTTGCTTCCTCCGTTCTCGGATTTCTTCGACGCCGTGCTCTTGCATTACCAAATCCACGCACTACATCTGGAGCCAAAATCTGTTCTCCTTCTCTCATCGTTTGCCTTCTTGTGTGAGGCCTTCCTGGGTGTTTCCCCCTTGGTGGCGCTGCTCTGACACTTCTTCTTCCTCCAGCTGACCGTGCCCAGCCAGTGCTCTGGGTGCGTTTCATTCCAGGTCGTGGATGCGACGACGGGCGAATTTATAGACATAGGGTTCAACCCCGATGCGGGAGGCTTTAGGCGGTAGTGGGTGTATGTGGACGTCGGCCGGTACGTCCCCCTGCTGTTGACCCCGTCGTCCCCGGAGATGTTGAGCCCTGGGTGGAGGCACGAGAAGCTTGAAGACCTGAGGTTGTCGCCGATGATGAGGAGGCTAGCAACCCTGAGGGCAGCGGGGGTGACCGCAACGCTGGTCGTGAGGGAGTTCCTCCGGCGAAGGATTGCTCCCCTTCAACACCATTCCTGCCCGATGAGGAACTTTGCTTGTCCAATGGACCCCATGTGGCTCCACCCGGATCGCCTACCGCCCGAAGTGTTAGACGGGATGCTTCGAGTCTTGACCGGCGAAGCGGCCGGTGGCCTCCCTCGGGAGGGGCGCCCCTTGTACAAGTACAAGAACAAGGAGGATTTCGCCCGGGCCATGCCCCACTTCGACCAGTGAGGGCTGCTCCTAGAGCACCGCGAAGGGCCCCAGGGCGGCCCTGCTCTGGTGGTCGTCGAGCCTGGGACCCTAGCGGGCCTGGGGCCTTCTGCCGAAACAACGGGGAGCGACAGGCGCCTACCGCGTAAGACCCGCCGCCAACTCTTCCCTGCGCCCACGGGTGCCTGCAGCGCTGCCCCACCCGGAGGCGAGACTGTCTCCCTTGGCATGACTTGCGGCCCCATCGACCTCAGGGCGGCGCCCTCCGGGCCATACTCCCTTGAGGGGGGCGCCGCGAGCGCACCCCTCATTCCCTTCGCGAGGGGGCGGGGGCCGGCGTCGAGGCCGCACCGTTGCCCCACGGGGTCGGCCGTAGGGAGAGGGCCCTGCCTGAGAGCAGCGCCGGCATGCTACCGAAGGTGTTGAGGAAGACAAGATGGGCCGCCAGAGATGAGTAAGCGCGGTGTCTTGGCTTTGTTTGCTTTTGCACTCCGGGCATGCCTGACCTCTTGTCCCTCGCAGGTTTCCCGCGAACAAGAAGGCTAAGGAGGCCCCGTGCCCAGCGAGCACTTCCCCATTGCCGGCCTTGCCCGGGGAAGGCAGGAGGTACGTGCCCCATCATAGCCCGGACAACGTGCCCGGGCGCAAGGCGGTTTCTCCTTCGCCCGTCGGGAGCGCGGGGCGAGGGCCGAAAGCTCACCCCACATCCCCCGGGAGAAACCCCGCTTACGGGGACGCAGCAGTGGTCCCTCCAGTGGCGCCCCCGGGAGGCCGCTCCTCGGCCTCCGGAGTGCCCGGCTCTATGGCGCGTGCCAAGCAGGCGGGGGTGGAAGGGCGAGCCGAAACTGCCTCTCGGGCCAGCGCCGAGGGCGGCCTCGATGGGCCCTCCACCTCAAGGGGGGTCCCGAGCCAATGGCATGCGCCGTCCTGCCAGGTCAGGGCGGAACGGGCATCGGCTAGCCCCCAGCCCCCGATGGGCGGCGCCAGAACCCCTGAGGCTTCATTGGTGGATAAAGGCGCAGGGCCTGTCCCGGACTGGGCACTGGCACTCGTGAACTCCCGGACCTCGATCTGGCACGACCTTCTGCAGAACACAGCGAGCTTGCTGTGAGAGCTTGGGGCGGAACTTTGGGGTGCCGAAGAGCGCTTCGCCGAGGAGTGGTTGCGCTTGGCCCATGGGTGGCATCAACTCGATGTTGTCGTCAAGCTAAGCCGTCGCCAACATGAGACGGCACACTCGAAGGCTGAAAGTTCCATCACCGAGGCAAGGGAAGCATGCGAGTGCGCCCTCCGAGGAGCCAAGAAAGTAGATGAACGTCACGAGGCGGCTGAGGCCCGTGAGCGGGAGCTCCAGACCTCAAACGTCGTCCTGGAGTGGCAACTTCAGGAGCGGAGGAACGCCCTTTCCTCGCGCGGTGAGGGGCCGGCGGCCGAAACGAAGAAGGCACGTGAGCTCGCTCTCCGCGAGGTAGACCTTCGGGCTCTCGAACAACAACTTGCCTTGGTGGCATCGAAGTAGAGCCTGGAGCGTGAGCGGGTGGAGGCGCTCGATCATGATGTCACCGCAGCAACGACCACCTACAGATAACGCGTGGAGGAGGTCCAGGGGGTGCGGACGCGAGGGTCGAGCGGGCCCACAAAGACTATAACAATAAGCTGAAGCTACAAGAGAGCCGCCTCAAGACCCGACGCGCAGAGCTGCAGCATGAGATGGATGGCCTCAGGAAGACGCTTACCCGAGCGAAGGTGCAGCGGGAGGCCACGCTTAAGGCCCAGGCTACTGCTGTGACCGAGCTGGCGTCGCTCCAGGAACAGGTGGACGGCACTGCGTCCCTCGTGGAGCGGGCGACGGACAAAGCGAACCAGGCAATCTGCGCTCGAAGATGTTCCAGGGCCTCGAGCAGCGGGCTTGCCGGGCCCTGGGTTCCCTCTGCAGGGGGGACGTCTCCAGCCCTGTTGTGCCTGACGACACCGGTTATCTCGATTTTTTCACCAAGGTGTTGGAGCGGCTCGAGGCGGGTGCTGAGAAAGTGGGCGAGCTGATTGAAGGAGAGAGTCGTGATATGTCTCCAACGTATCTACTTTTCCAAACTCTTTTGCCCTTGTTTTGGACTCTAATTTGCATGATTTGAATGGAACTAACCCGGACTGACGCTGTTTTCAGCAGAATTGCCTTGGTGTTATTTTTGTGCAGAAATAAAAGTTCTCGGATTGACCTGAAAATTTACGGAGAATATTTTTGGAATTAATAAAAAATACTGGCGAAAGAATCAACCGGAGGGGGTCCACCACCTGGCCACAAGCCAGGGGGGCACCCCCCTAGGGCGTGCCCCCCTGTCTTGTGGGCCCCCTGGAGCTCCGCCGACCTCAACTCCAACTCTATATATTCCTATTCGGGGAGAAAAAAATCAGAGAGAAGAGTTCATCGCGTTTTACGATACGGAGCCACCGCCACCTCCTGTTCTTCCTCGGGAGGGCAGATCTGGAGTCTGATTTGGGCTCCGGAGAGGGGAAATCTATGCCGTCATCATCACCAACCATCCTTCATCACCAATTTCATGATGCTCTCCGCCGTTCGTGAGTAATTCCATCGTAGGCTTGCTGGACGGTGATGGGTTGGATGAGATCTACCATGTAATCGAGTTAGTTTTGTTAGGGTTTGATCCCTAGTATCCATTATGTTCTGAGATTGATGTTGCTATGACTTTGCTATGCTTAATGCTTGTCACTAGGGCCCGAGTGCCATGATTTCAGATCTGAACCTATTATGTTTTCATGAATATATATGCGTTCTTGATCCTATCTTGCAAGTTGTAGACACCTATTACGAGTTATGATCTGCATCCCCCAGGGTGACAATAACTGGGATTCTTTTCGGTGATTACCGTAGTTTGAGGAGTTCATGTATTCACTAAGTGCTAATGCTTTGGTCCGGTTCTCTATTAAAAGGAGGCCTTAATATCCCTTAGTTTCCATTAGGACCCCGCTGCCACGGGAGGGTAGGACAAAAGATGTCATGCAAGTTCTTTTCCATAAGCACGTATGACTATATATGGAATACATGCCTACATTACATTGATGAATTGGAGCTAGTTCTGTATCACCCTATGTTATAACCATTGCATGATGAATGCCATCCGACATAATTATCCATCACTGATCCATTGCCTATGAGCTTTTCACATATTGATCTTGCGAAGTTAGTTTTCCATTGCTACTGTTACAATCACTACAAAACTGCTACTGTCACTTTTAACACCGTTACCGTTACTTCCATACTACGTTACTACTAAATATTTGCTGCAGATATTAAGTCTTTCAGGTGTGGTTGAATTGACAACTCAGCTGCTAATCCTTGAGAATATTCTTTGGCTCCCCTTGTGTCGAATCAATAAATTTGGGTTGAATACTCTACCCTCAAAAACTATTGTGACCCCCTATACTTGTGGGTTATCAAGACCTTTTTCTGGCGCCGTTGCCGGGGAACATAGCTCTATTCTCTGAGTCACTTGGGATTTATATCTGTTGATCACTATGAAGAATCTGAAAGACCCAAAAACTAAGATCTATCCCTCTACTACGAGGGGAGGAAAGGAACTGCCTTCTAGCTCTGCACTTGATTCACCTTCTGTTATGAGTAAACTTGCGACACCACCACCTGCTAGTAATTTTGATATGTCGCAAGTAATTGATGATGTCACTTCTGCTATGCATGATGCTTATGATGATACTTTGCTTGATAATACTGTGCCACTGGGTGAATTTCTTGATGAACAAATTGCTAGAGTGAATGCTGAAACTGATGATATTTCTGAATCTCATGAAATTATTGAAACTTAACACTATGAGACACATGCTAGACCTAGCTCTCCTAGATATGAATTGCCTAATATACCTAAGGGTTATGTTATGGAAGGAGAGGTAGCTAGGGACTTTCTTGCTTGTAAGGATAGAGATGATCATAAGAAATTGCTATGCAAGTGGAAGGAAAAATCTTTGAATGCTAGAATGCAATATGATCCTAAGTTTGCTACTTCACCTATCTTTGTTACTGATAAGGATTATGAATTCTCTGTCGATCCTGAGTTAATTACTTTGGTTGAATCTGATCCTTTCCATGGCTATGAATCTGAAACTGTTGTGGCACATCTTACTAAATTGAATGATATAGCCACCCTATTTACTCATGAGGAAAAAATTCGCTATTACTATATTCTTAAGTTGTTTCCTTTCTCATTAAAGGGTGATGCTAAGATATGGTTTAATTCTCTTGCTCCTGGTTGTGTGCATAGTCCCCAGGATATGATATATTACTTCTCTGAAAAATATTTTCCTACCCATAAGAAACAAGCTGCCTTGCAGGAAATATTTAACTTTGTGCAAATTGAAGAAGAGAGTCTCCCACAAGCTTGGGGGAGGCTTCTCCAATTACTTAATGCTTTGCCTGATCATCCTCTCAAGAAAAATGAAATACTTGATATCTTTTATAATGGACTAACCGATGCTTCTAGGGACCACCTAGATAGTTGTGCTGGTTGTGTTTTCAGGGAACGAACTGTTGAACAAGCTAAACTACTATTCAATAATATATTGAGCAATGATAATGATTGGACTATTCCCGAACCACCTCCAAAGCCAACTCCGAAGAAAAGAGGTATTCTATTTCTCCGTCCTGAAGATATGCAAGAGGCAAAGAAATCTATGAAAGAAAAAGGTATTAAAGCTGAAGATGTTAAGAATCTACCACCTATTGAAGAAATACATGGTCTTGATACCCTGACACAGGTAGTAGAGGTAAATTCTCTCCGTAGATTTGATGAAGGTGATATTCCTTATAATAAGTCTGCTAGCCAATGCTTGGATGAGTTTGATCACTTTATTGTTAAGCAAGAAAATTTCAATGCTTATGTTAGTAGACAATTGAAACACAATGCTTACATGCTTGATCGCTTAGGTGATTATATGAGTAGAACTATCAATGATCTTAAGCTTATTAGTAAACATGCTTCCATGGTAACTACTCCAGTAGAACAAGTACTTAAGGCACA
Source organism: Elymus sibiricus (assembly GCA_039707655.1). NCBI lineage: Eukaryota > Viridiplantae > Streptophyta > Magnoliopsida > Poales > Poaceae > Elymus > Elymus sibiricus. The sequence continues at coordinate 192,697,420 of CM077663.1, read as the reverse complement.
AAATGATTTGCTTAGTGAGATGAATGGTAAGAACAATGATCATTCTGTTAGAGTTGTGACTAGAGGTGGTAAAATGACTCAGGAACCTTTGTATCCTGAGGGCCATCCTAAGAGAATTGAACAAGATTCTCAGAGAATTAATTCTGATGCACCTAATCATCCTAGTAAAAGAGGGAAAAAGAATGATGATAGGACTTTGCATGCTGCTAGTGAACCGGTTATAGGTACTCATGAAAACCCAAATGATATTTCTATTTCTGATGCTGAGACACAATCTGGTGATGAACACGAGCCTAGTGATAATATTAATGATGATGTTCGTGTTGATGCTCAACCTAGTAATGACAATGATGTGGAGATTGAACCTGCTATTGATCTTGATAACCCACAACCTAAGAATAAAAGATATGACAAAAGAGACTTTGTTGCTAGGAAGCATGGTAAAGAAAGAGAACCTTGGGTTCAGAAACCCATGCCCTTTCCTCCTAAGCCATCCAAGAAAAAGGATGATGAGGACTTTGAGCGCTTTGTTGAAATGCTTAGACCTGTCTTTTTGCGTATGCGCTTGACTGATATTCTGAAAATGTCTCCTTATGCTAAGTATATGAAAGATATTGTGACATATAAAAGGAAGATACCAGAAGCTGAGATTTCCACCATGCTTGCTAATTATACTTTTAAGGGTGGAATACCAAAGAAACTAGGAGATCCCGGAGTACCTACTATACCATGCTCTATTAAAAGAAATTATGTTAAAACTGCTTTATGTGATCTTGGAGCTGGTGTTAGTGTTATGCCTTTCTCTTTATATCGTAGACTTGATTTGAATAAGTTGACACCTACTGAAATCTCTTTGCAAATGGCTGATAAATCAACTGCTTTATCCATCGGTATTTGTGAGGATGTGCCTGTTGTAGTTGCAAATGTTACCATCCTAACGGACTTTGTTATTCTTGATATTCCCGAGGACGACAGTATGTCGATCATCCTTGGTAGACCATTTTTGAATACTGCAGGGGCTGTTATTGATTGCAACAAGGGCAATGTCACTTTTCATGTTAATGGTAAGGAGCATACGGTACACTTTTCGAAGAGACAATCTCAAGTTCATAGTATCAACTCCATTGAAAAAATTTCAACGATTGTTATTGGAGGTTTTGAATTCCCTCTCCCTACTGCCAAAAAGAAATATGATATACTTATTGTTGGGGACATGCATATCCCCATTGAGGTAATCTAGTGTTATTCGAAAATTCTCCGGTTTCGGGTCATTCAAAAAAAGTTTGTCAATAAGACTTGATCAACCTTATTGATGGATTCTTTTTGACGGTCATGAGATGGATGAATTTAGAAAGCACAACCTTCTGTACCCAACTTTTACTTTCTGTTATTTAGAGTAAATTAAGTAAAAATGCTATTATTTTTCTGCTTTTTGTTTTATCCGTGCCATAAAAAGTGACCTGAAAATAAAAGTTCCCCAAATGCCCTGAAAATGTAGTATGATTTTTTCTGGAATATTTAAGAATTTTTGGCACTGAGAACACATCAGGGGGCTGCACCAGTGGTGGGCCACAAGCCTGCAGGGCGCGCCCACCCCCCATGGGCGCGCCCCCTGGCTTGTGGGTCCCACGTAGGCCCCCCTCACTTATTCCAGCCACCATCCACTTCGTCTTCCTCCAGAAAAAATCCCACAATTGCTCAAACCCGTGTTCTAGCTCATTTTGCTGCCATTTTCGATCTCCTTGTGCAAAGCTCCATCTGCAAAACTGTTTTGGGGGATTGTTCTTTAGTATGTGACTCCTCCAATGGTCCAATTAGTTTTTGCTCTAGTGCTTTATATATTGCAAATTTTTGCTGCTGTGGTGACATTATTCTTGAGCTTGCATGTCAAATTTGTATGGACCCAAGTAGTTTTGATGCATGATATAGCCTCTAGGCACTTGTGGGAGTAGTTGCTATAAGTTTTGTTGAGTTTTGTTCACCTTTATTTTGAGTCACTAAAAATTCCAGAATTTTTTCAGAGAGAAAAAAATGATGAGGAGATTATTAAGAGGCTCTTCAAGCCGGGGCTCTAAAGAAGATGAAAATGAGGTGAAGAAGAAGCCCAAATATAATCTTCCTCGTGGCGCGGAGGTTCGGCCATGTGAATGGCCAAGTGATGCATTCTTGAGGGCGGCCGGAATTTATGCGGATTTTTATTATTTGGCTGAGAATGCAGGCATCACCGACTTCCTCAACGATAAGTGTGACCAGTACCTCTTACTCACTAATATCTTCGTGCAAAATTTTCACTTTTATCCTAGGAAAAATCCACCCATGGTAGAATTTTACTTATATGATGTGCCTAAGGAGATGACACTTCACGATTTTTGCAAAGTTTGCAAAATACCCTATGAGGGCAGCATTAGTGAACCACGTCCTAGAGACATGGAGGACTTTATTGCCGCAATCATTGTGGGGGAAGAGAGAGGTGTGTCAAAGGCGAGAGCGGCTAGTTTACATTTTCCTGTTCTACGCTATTATTCATTATTCGCGGGGAGATGTTTAGTTGGTCGCGGGGAGAGTGGAAGCCTTAGTGCTCCTGACCTCGCCATTCTGTGCCACGCTTTACTTGCTGATAGAACTTTTAGTCTGGGCGCTATAGTGGTCCAACGGTTGAACTTAAACCGTTCGAAGGGCCCCATATTCGGAGGTATCTATGCATCTCGTCTAGCCAAACACTTTCAAATACCCATTAGGCTTGACGAGGAAGATGAAATGTTACTACCTACAAGATATTTAGACTATGATAGTATGGTAGCACATGATTTTATTAGGAAGGATAATGATAGAAGGCTGCTTTACAACCTAGTATTTAGTCAAGGTACTTGTGAGATTATTACTCTGCCTGCTTCTTCTTTGTTCGATATTCATTCAGGCAGGTACACTATTATGCCCGAGGACATCTACAGATATTGGGGTCTGTCGTAACCCCCAGCACCTGAGTCGGCACCAGCCCTTGATCCGTATCGGGATCCAGTTTTTCAGTGGGAGCCACAGGAGCTTGCCAACCAGTGGAACCCTCAGTATCCTCCGGAGTATCCAGGAGATGGTCATTTCCATCCATGGCCATAGACCAACTTAGGCCAAAAGCCTAAGCTTGGGGGAGTACGTATTTCTCACCGACATTACATTCATGTTCACACACTCATCTTAGTAGTCGGTGCTTATACGTTTTCGTTGTATCATCCATGGTAGTTTATTTCTTCTTTCCGTTTTCTTCTTATGTCTTTAATTAACCTTGAGAAAAATCAAAAAAAAATTAGTTCTAGCTTTAACTTTTAGTTGGTTTAGTTGTATCATTAAAAGAAAACCCAAAAAGATTTCTCGTTCTTCTTTTGCTTGTTGGGAGCTTTCCCTTGTAAATAGTTTTTCTCATTCTTGTTTTGAAATTTCTTTTCTTTGGGTCGTAAAGAGAAGACCACGATGAAATTCTTGAGTGGCTCTTGTATGCATCATTGTTTATCTTACAGAGAGCCCATATTACCTTGCCTTCTCCTTTGAGTTATTGTTTGCAGATTCCATCTTAGTCCAATGCACGTGCACTCTTATTATTATTCACATCGTTCGGTCGTGCAAGTGAAAGGCAATAATGACGATATATGGTGAAGTGATTGAGATGGAGAAAAGCTGGTATGAACTCGACCTATTTTTTTTTGTAAATATGATTAGCTCATCGTTCTGGATTCAGCTCATTATGGATGAAACATGTTTGCAATGACAATTTGAGATTATAGTTATTCATGCAATTCTTAATTAGCTAAGAGTATATAATGGTTTGTCTTGAGAGCCAACATGCATTTTAAAATGGTTGTTATGTAGTATGATAGAATGGTATCCTCCTCTGAATGATTCAAGTGGCTTGACTTGGCACATGTTCACGCATGTAGTTGAAAAAAAATCAACATAGCCTCCACGATATTTATGTTCATGGTGATTTATATCCTACTCATGCTTGCATTCAATGTTGGTTAATCTCAAGGCATGTTTATGACTGTTGTCGCTCTCTAGTTGGTCGCTTCCCAGTCTCTTGCTAGCCTTCACTTGTACTAAGCGGGAATACTGCTTGTGCATCCACCTTCATAAACCTAAAGTTGTTCCATATGAGTCCACCATACCTACCTATATGCGGTATTTACCTGCCGTCCCAAGTAAATTTGCATGTGCCAAACTCTAAACCTTCAAATAATATTCTGTTTTGCATGCCCAAATCGCTCATGTAGTAACTAGGGGCTGTCAGTATCTTCCATGCTAGGTGGGTTATTCTCACGATATGTGTTGATTCACTATCATTCACGAGAAAGTGGCTGGTATTCGGAATGCCCAGTTCCATGCTCAAAATCAAATCAAAATATAATGAAACAAAACTCCCCCAGGATTGTTGTTTGTATGGACGGTACCCGTGGATTCGGCTCGCCGTGGAGTGTGATTGATTGGTGGAGGGGGAGTAAAAACTTTACTATTCTGTTTGGGAACCGCCTATAATGTATCTAGCATGGAAGATACCGAGATCTCTCGGTTGTTATGTTGACAATGAAAGCATACCGCTCAAAATTATTATTCATCCCTGTTTTAAAAGCTCGAGCTCTGGCACCTCTGCCAATCAATGCTTCCCTCTGCGAAGGGCCTATCTATTTTACTTTACTATTGAGTCATCCTCTTCTTATAAAAGGCACCAGTTAGAGAGCACCACCGTCATTTGTATGCTTTGTTATTAATTGATATTGAGTATGATTGTGACTGGATCTCTTTTACCATGAATTACAATGTCTAGTCAGTCCTTGTTCTTTAGAGGTGCTCTGCATTTATGTTTTGCGGTCTCAGAAAGGGCTAGCGAGATACCATTATATCATATTGTATCATGATTGTTTTGATAAAATTGTTGTCATTCGAGATTTATTATTATTGCTCGCTAGTTGGTTATGCCATTGATATGAGTAAATGTGAGACCTAAATGTTATTGTGAATGTGGTTAGTCTATAATCCTTGCTGAAAATCTGAACATCAGTTAGACTTATTTACAACAACAAGATCAAACAGAGTTTGTAAAAGTTTGTCTTTATCACTTTCAGTTTGTCAACTGAATTGCTTGAGGACAAGCAATGGGTTAAGCTTGGGGGAGTTGATACGTCTCCAACGTATCTACTTTTCCAAACTCTTTTGCCCTTGTTTTGGACTCTAATTTGCATGATTTGAATGGAACTAACCCGGACTGACGCTGTTTTCAGCAGAATTGCCTTGGTGTTATTTTTGTGCAGAAATAAAAGTTCTCGGATGGACCTGAAAATTTACGGAGAATATTTTTGGAATTAATAAAAAATACTGGCGAAAGAATCAATCGGAGGGGGTCCACCACCTGGCCACAAGCCAGGAGGGCGCCCCCCCCTAGGGCGTGCCCCCTGTCTTGTGGGCCCCCTGAAGCTCCGCCGACCTCAACTCTAACTCTATATATTCCAATTCGGGGAGGAAAAAAATCAGAGAGAAGAGTTCATCGCGTTTTACGATACGGAGCCGCCGCCACCTCCTGTTCTTCCTCGGGAGGGCAGATCTGGAGTCTGATTTGGGCTCCGGAGAGGGGAAATCGACGCCGTCGTCATCACCAACCATCCTTCATCACCAATTTCATGATGCTCTCCGCCGTTCATGAGTAATTCCATCGTAGGCTTGCTGGACGGTGACGGTTTGGATGAGATCTACCATGTAATCGAGTTAGTTTTGTTAGGGTTTGATCCCTAGTATCCATTATGTTCTGAGATTGATGTTGCTATGACTTTGCTATGCTTAATGCTTGTCACTAGGGCCCGAGTGCCATGATTTCAGATCTGAACCTATTATGTTTTCATGAATATATATGCGTTCTTGATCCTATCTTGCAAGTTGTAGACACCTATTACGAGTTATGATCCGCATCCCCCAGGGTGACAATAACTGGGATTCTTTCCGGTGATTACCGTAGTTTGAGGAGTTCATGTATTCACTAAGTGCTAATGCTTTGGTCCGGCTCTCTATTAAAAGGAGGCCTTAATATCCCTTAGTTTCCATTAGGACCCCGCTGCCACGGGAGGGTAGGACAAAAGATGTCATGCAAGTTCTTTTCCATAAGCACGTATGACTATATATGGAATACATGCCTACATTACATTGATGAATTGGCGCTAGTTCTGTATCACCCTATGTTATAACCGTTGCATGATGAATGCCATCCAACATAATTATCCATCACTGATCCATTGCCTATGAGCTTTTCACATATTGATCTTGCTAAGTTACTTTTCCGTTACTACTGTTACAATCACTACAAAACTGCTACTGTCACTTTTACCACCGTCACCGTTACTTCCATACTACGTTACTACTAAATACTTTGTTGCAGATATTAAGTCTTTCAGGTGTGGTTGAATTGACAACTCAGCTGCTAATACTCGAGAATATTCTTTGGCTCCCCTTGTGTCTAATCAATAAATTTGGGTTGAATACTCTACCCTCGAAAACTGTTGCGATCCCCTATACTTGGGGGTTATCAAGTCGCGACCTTCTGTCCCAGGCGCTAACGCGTGTCTTCAGTGATCTCCTTCGCGCCGACCCTGACTTTGATTTCGAGGTCGTGATGGCCCCGCTTCCTGACGTGATCCACGGCGTCCTGGGGGAGGCAGTGGAAGATTATGTGAACGCACTGAGCGCGGAGTTCACCCTTGGCAACCACGAGGACCAGGAAGGGCCTGAGGAGTGCGGAGGTAACGATGATGGCAAAAGCGAGCGTCTCCCTAGGCACCCCTTAATCCTTCTGCTGATACCAGTTTGTAGTCCTACTGGGGCGTGAAGCCAGCATTTTGTTTTGAACACTATGCTCCTGTAATTGGTACTCGTTCTTTGTATGGCTTCCTCTAGTGTTGCTATCATACCTCAGGATACCGAGATGTGACCCTTGCGTGAGGCTCGGCCGTCACCAGTAACCCAGGTCGCGCTGCATGGGCGAGATCTGCCAAGAGGCGAAGGCGTCCGGCCTTAGGGGTATGGCGCACGCTCATCGGCTTACTCATGCGCGTTGCGTGAGAAGACCGGGCGCCGAAGGTCCTGGCGAGGTGGTGCGTGCAGGGACAAGCCCGTGACCCGGAGCCCGTACGTTGGGGTTCCGGTGCCATGGGGACCAACCCGGGCGTAGACACCGTGCCCCAGCCCCTGCTCGCGTGACGCCCAAGAGGGAAACGTTGAGCACGCATGGCTTGAAAAGAAAAATCCAACAAAACTCCGCAAAAATCCGAAAAACCAAAGTCTTTATTAAAACGGGGGACAAACTCGTTTACAAGCAAAAAGAGATGCGGCTGTCCTGTCCTGCACGGGTCAGCCTGGGGTTAGTGTGGCCCATGGGGCATCTTTCTGGTCTTCCCACCAGCGTGATGCATGGGGCTTCCACTTGGGCGTGGGGATGGTTGTTCCGCCAGCACGATGCATGGGGTTTCCACTTGGGCATGGGCATAGCTGCGGTTCGACAGTTATTCCGCCAGCGCGGAGCATGGGGCTTCTACTTGGGTGTGGGCGGGAGTCCTCCCAGCGCCACAGCATGGTGGATCGGGAGGCCCCGGGGCACATACAGCCCCACTCATTCTTATGTGAGAGTGTCACGGATAGAATTTGCGGATGTGCTGGATGTTCCAAGTGTTTGGCACTGGAACCCCATCTTCCGTCTCTAGGCGGGCGGTGCCTGGCCTGGAGACATGGGCGATCCTGAAGGGGCCCTCCCACATGGGCGAGAGCTTGTGGAGGCCCTCCCTGGAGAGGAACCTCCGTAGGACGAGGTCCTGAGGGATCACTAGAAGAGTGTCTAGAGGGGGGGTGAATAGACTACAAGCAGGAATTAAAAACCTAACCTTTTCCCAAGTTAATAGGTTGGCAGATTTTAGCATTTCATGACAAATTTGCAAGTCTAACAGCCCTACACATGCATGTCAACAAATATGGCAGCGGAAAGTAAAGACATTGCACATGAAGTAAAGAGTAGAGATATGGAGATCAAACGCAATTGGAGACGCAAGGATTTTTTTCCCGTGGTTCCGATAGGTGGTGCTATCGTACGTCCACGTTTATGGAGTCTTCAACCCACGGAGGGTAACGGTCGCGAGAGTCCACGGAGGGCTCCACCCATAAGGGTCCACGAAGTAGCAACCTTGACTGTTCCATAACGGCTTCCGTCCACGAAGGACTAGCCTCACTATGGGTAGATCTTCACAAAGTAGGCGATCTCCTTGCCCTTACAAACTTCTTGGTTCACTCCACAACACGAAGTAGGAGGCTCCCAAGCGACACCTAACCAATCTAGGAGGCACCACCCTCCAAAAGGTAATAGGCTCGGTAAAGATGATGAACTCCTTGCTCTTGTGCTTCAAGATGATAGACTCCTCAACACACAATCACTCTCTCACAGATTTGGCTTGGTAGAAGAGATGGGATTGGTGGAAAGCAACTTGGGGAGGCTAGAAATCAAGATCCATATGGTTGGAGTGGAAGATCTTGACAGAAAACTGGATGGGGCAAGTATGGAATAGTTCTGAGTGCTTCTCTTTCGATTTTGTGGTGGTGAAGGGGTATATATAGGCATCCCCAAAAATCCAACCATTACACACAAAATGACCAACTCGGTGACACCGATGTGTTAATCTCGGTGGTACCGAAGTGACCAAAAGGTGGCAACTTTTGAATCTCGGTGAGACCGATATAGGAAACTCGGTTGCACCGATAAGGTGACCAACGGTCCGATTCCCAATCTCGGTGGCGCCGATCCAACATTCTCGGTGGTACCAAAAATGTGAATTTGCGTAACAGAAAGTTGGCAACCGAAACTCGGTGGCACCGGTATGGAATCGGTTGCACCGAAGTGGCTAGGGTTTGGCTGAGTCTGTCTGAGGTGAGAATCGGTGGCACCGAAGTGGAAATGTTGGTTGCACCGATTTTGAGTATTTGGCTATGACAGACTTTGGTGGGAGAGCTTGTGGGTGTTTTTGGCGACTATCACTTGTGCACGTTTGAGCATATTGTTCACCAGCAAAACCTTACCCCCTTTTAATAGTATTGGCTTTCCTATGGACTCAAAGTGATTTCTCACAAATATAAAATGTAGAGTCCTCTTGCTCGAAGCTTTGCCAACCTATTTCCTTGCATCTTGGGGTATTCCACAATCTCCTTTTGCCAATCCTTTTCTCCATGGACTTGTATCTGAAATACACTAGGTAAAGGTATTAGTCCAAGAGACAATGTATGTTGTCATGAATTATCAAAACCACCAAGGGAGCATGTTGTGCTTTCAATCTCCCCCTTTTTGGTAATTGATGACAACATACAATCAAAGCTTCAAATAAAGATATGCATGGATATAATGAAGACTTTGAGAGACACATGACTCAGATTTGCTCCCCCTAAATGTGTGCAGTCCTTTAAAGGATAGTTGCTTTGGAATGCATGGACACACATATGGATGAAGGGATATAATAAGTCATGTATATCTTGGCTATATGCATCAAATATATATGAATGAGATGTGTCCTTGTTCAAGACTTCACTCTTGCAAACAATATGTGCAAGAAGCAAGAGATCATCTTGATCAAGGGTATGATGCATATACTTACCTTGAGTTCTTGAGCATTCTAGTAGTAGAAACACACTTGAGAAAACAATGTTAGGAAACACAAGAGTATTCTACCAATCAAAGGCAATAGAACTCAAAAGTGCCAAGATATGGAGGACATATTGAAGATAGTAATCATTACGATTGATATGTCTCCAAGATCATTAGAATTTTCTCACCTTTGATATGAAAATAGGAAATCATCCTCTCCCCCTGAATCTAAGCATGTAGATATTGGGATTGGATAGGGTGAGAAAGGTAAACTTCCAAATTTGTCTTCTCCACCAACTTTGATATTCTCCCCTTGTTTAAGTGAGTATTATGAATATTGATATTGGCTCTCCCCCTTGATCATATCTCCCCCTTTGCATAAGCATGTATCTCCCCTTTAGCATGAAGCTTTGTTCTTCTCCCCCTTTGGCATTAATTTCCAAAAAGGTCAAAAACAGGGATAGATACAGGGATCATCGACTGAGAAGGGATCCTTGAGAACAAGGGTCACTGAATGTAGGATTCATAGAAATGAAAACTGAGGGAATCATGGAAAATAGTTTCTCTCCTTTTGAGAAGTTGTAAGACTTTGTTATTCTCCCCCTTCTTCCTTTAAGATAGGAATCCTTGAATAAAGAAATTTTCTCCCTAAGATCAGCTTTGTTATTTCCCCCCCCCTTTTTTTTGTATATAAATGGGATCATCGAAGTAACAGAAGTATTGCTAGCTAGAGAGATCACAAAGGAAACACAGAATTGAAAAAGAACGCAAAAGAGAAAAAGAAACAAATCGGTGACTCCGAGACAGATACACCGGTGGTACCGAGATTTTGTGGTGCAGCTCTTCTGCAATGTCGGTAGAACCGACATGTTTGTATCGGCGGCACCGAGTCAGAAACAGAACAAAAGACCAAGTTTCTAATTTCGGAGAAACAAAAGAAAATAAGGGAATGCAAATGATTTTACAAAGAGATATCAACTAGATAAGATTTGAGTGATTCCGAGAAGTCTTACAAAAAGAGAGTGAACCACACAAGATTCTTAACTAGATGATGGGCGGTGACTAGGTCACCTATATTAGAGTATATTGACGTAGGAGCCAAGCAAGAATACTTGATCATAGGTCATACTCTACGTTAAGCTCAGAATGGGGTTACCATTTTTCGATTAAGCATTTTAATGTCTTCTTATCACTTGAGTTGCTTTACCTCATTACTTGGAGTAAAGCCTTTTCAAGGATATGAGTACATACCTTTAAGTGATGTTGATGACGTAGCTTGTAGGTGAACTTGTTGAGGATGCTCGAGGTTGATGAAGATCTTCTTGAGTTTTGGAGCAATCCTTCTCGTTTTAGTACACTTGTCACCTACAAGGGTTAGTCATGCAAGGAAGGGTAATAGATATATCCATTTGACATGATACCAAATTGAGAATTATGAATATGGGTCAAGGATATGCTTTGATATCTTCTTCCTTCCATCATCAAGAGGGGATGTGGATACTTGGTCAAGACAAGATTTCTTAGGATTTGAGTTGGTTGCAATCTCATGGAATGAAGTTCTTCCAAGTACCTACAAAAGATTAGATGCAATACAAGGGAGCATAGAATTCCATGGCATAAGATAACATGTTAGGAATATCATGGAAGTATTGAGAAAGCTCATGCCCTTGCAAGCATCCGAGTGAGTCTAGCTCAGGTTTGAAGCATCAATGATGTTCAACTCACTCCTCAAGTGACAAAAGGTTTTCTCATCAAGCGGTTTGGTAAAGATATCGGCCAATTGCTTGTTAGTGCGAACATGCTTAAGATTAATATCTCCTTTGGCAACATGATCACGAATGAAATGATGTCTAACTTGAATATGTTTAGTTCGAGAATGTTGCACGGGATTATGACCAATCTTAATAGCACTTTCGTTGCCACAAAGTAATGGAACATTTCTAACATGGATTCCATAATTTTTAAGAGTTTGTGTCATCCATAGTAATTGTGCACAACAAGATCCAGCAGCAATGTACTCAGCTTCGGCAGTAGATAGAGATACCGAGTTTTGTTTCTTGGAGGCTTAGATACAAGAGATCTACCCAAAAATTGACAAGTACCCGAGGTGGATTTTCTATCAACCTTGTCACCGGCATAGTCCGAATTGGAATAGCCAACAAGGTTAAAGGAAGATCCCTTGGGATACCAAATGCCAAAGTTTGGTGTTTGTATCAAATATCTCACAATACATTTCACGGCCAAAAGATGACACTCTTTAGGTGCACCTTGATATCTTGCACACATGCAAACACTAAGCATAATATCGGGACGGGAGGCACATAGATATAGCAATGAGCCAATCATAGATCGATAGACCTTTTGATCAACGGGTTCATCCTCTCTGGTAAGATCAACATGTCCACTAGTAGGCATGGGAGTTTTCATACCTTTGCACTCTTGCATGTTGAACTTCTTGATCAAGTCCTTGGTATACTTAGTTTGAGATATGAAAGTTCCTTCTCTTGATTGCTTGATTTGCAAGCCAAGAAAGAATTTCAGCTCACACATCATAGACATCTCATACTTTTCGGACATGAACCTTCCAAATCTTTCACTAAATTGAGGGTTAGTTGAACCAAAGATAATATCATCCACATAGATTTGGCACACAAATAATTCACCATTAACTCTCTTAGTGAACAAGGTTGCATCAATTTTACCGATCTCAAAACCCTTTTCAACAAGAAATTTTGTTAAGCATTTATACCAAGCACGAGGGGCTTGTTTAAGACCATAAAGAGCTTTACGAAGCTTGTAGACATGATTAGGTTTCTTAGGATTTACAAAACCAGGTGGTTGCTTAACATAAACCTCTTCTTCAAGTTCACCATTCAAGAAGGCACTTTTAATTTCCATTTGATAAAGCGTGATATCATGATGATTAGCATAAGCAAGAAGAATGCGAATAGCTTCAAGTCTAGCGACGGGGGCATAAGTCTCACCGTAGTCCATACCTTCGACTTGCGTATATCCTTGGGCTACGAGACGAGCCTTGTTCCGTACAACTTGACCGTCTTCATCTTGCTTGTTTCGAAACACCCATTTGGTTCCAATGATGTTGTGCTCATCCTCGGGCTTCTCCACAAGTGTCCACACTTCGTTCCTTTCGAAGTTGTGAAGCTCTTCATGCATCGCGTTCACCCAATCAGCATCTTCGAGAGCTTGTTCTACCTTCAAGGGTTCAATGCTAGAGATGAAAGAATAATGCTCACAGAAGTTAGCTAGGCGAGTTTTAGAGCAAGTGATTCTCCCTGTTTGTATATCACCAAAGATTTGGTTTAGGGGATGATTCTTGGTCACTTGTGCTCGAACTCGGGTCAGCTTCCGATTGTTGGATGGTGGAGCTTCTTCTTCATCATCAGGTCCTTCTTCTTCGTTGTTGTTGAAGGTGTCGTTCCCTTGAGGTGGTGGTGAAGGAGGTTGTGGTGGATCTTCATGATGCACTACCTCCTCTTCATCATCTTGCCGTGTACCGCTTGTGGATGCCTCCATGTCATGTTGTGGTTCACCTTGACGTGAAGTAGGGGCTTCCACTTGAGTTGATGAACTACTTTCCTTCACCTCCATGGGACGAATCTTGCCGATGGGCAAATCTTGGATAGCTTCCGAAGGGTCCTTATCACCTACATCATTTGGCAATTGTTCGACTTGCGAACCATTAGATTCATCAAACTTCACATCTACCGTCTCTTCAACTTTTCGAGTGAAGTTGTTGTAGACACGGTAAGTGTGAGAGTTCGATCCGTAACCGAGTAGGAATCCTTCATGAGATTTAGGAGCAAATTTAGTACGACGATGCTTATCAAGAATGTAGCACTTTGAGCCGAATACCCGAAAGTATCCAACTTGGGGTTTGTTACCGGTGAGTAGCTCGTATGCCGTTTTACCGAGAAGCTTGTGCAAGTAGAGTCGGTTTGTGGCATGACATGCTGTTTCCACGGCTTCTGCCCAAAAGTGTCTTTGCGTCTTGTATTCGTCAAGCATCGTTCTTTCCATCTCAATGAGCGTCCGGTTCTTCCTCTCAACAACTCCATTTTGTTGAGGCGTGTACGTAGCCGAGAACTCATGTGAGACACCTTCTTCGTCAAGGAAGGTATCCACATGGGTGTTCTTGAACTCCGATCCGTTATCGCTCCGAACCTTCTTGATCTTCACTTCAAACTGATTTTGTGCTTTGCGAGCGAAGTTCTTGAAGATCTTTTGAACCTGTGACTTATCATCAAGAAAGAATACCCACGTAAATCTGGAAAAATCATCAACTATAACTAGACCATAGGAATTTCCACCGAGGCGCTTGTAAGCATTGGGACCAAAAAGATCCATATGAAGTAACTCGAGTGGTCTCCTAGTAGTCATGATATTTTTAACGGGATGACTTCCACCTACTTGCTTTCCGGCTTGACAAGCACTACAAAGTCTATCTTTGTCAAAGATAACATCTTTAACACCAAGTATATGATCACCTTTGATAAGCTTGTCTAAGTTACGCCTGCCAACATGTCCTAATCTTCTATGCCAAAGCCAACCTTTAGAAGATTTAGCAATTAAGCAAGTGCGAGGTTTGGATCTCTTAGTGAAGTCAACAATGTATAGATCACCTCTACGGAAACCGGTAAAGACCATTTTATGATTATCTTGACGAAACACTTGGCAATCTACTTTCGTGAATAGCACATTAAATCCAAAGTCAGCAAGTCTAGATACGGAAACAAGATTGTAGCCAAGAGATTCAACAAGCATAACATTTTGGATAGAGCTATCATGGGATATGGCCCCCTTACCAAGACCAAGTACCTTACCCTTGGAGTTGTCTCCAAACGTTACGTACCTTCGCGGTCCATGGTTTGGTGTGATCTCTTCAAACATTTCTCTATCTCCGGTCATATGATCGGTACATCCGCTATCGAGAATCCACTCTTTTCCTCCGGACATATAATCCTTGAAGTTTGCCATGAGACTTAGATTCTTCATGATCTTCTCATACTCGATGTCGAACAGCTCATCCTCATCATAGTAGCCATGTTCCACATTGTCATCATCAAGTGGGAAATCCTCGTCATAAAGAACAAGAGATTCGTTAGGATTGTGATCATGACAATGTTCAAGTTTATGAATGCGAAGGGCCTCTATAATGATATTGTTGATAGTAGTGACATCTCCTTTAGCACGCATGAGGTCTCTAAGCTCAAATAGACAATCATCAAACTTAGGATCACTAGGCGTCATTTCGTGGAAGGCAATAGTTTTATGAAGAATTTCATCAAGATTACTCAATGAATGATTTGGATATCGTTTCTCCAAATCATTCCACAAAGTGTAAGCACAAGAAAAATTCTTCATTTGATTAAGCATATTTCTAGGTAAAGCTCTAACAAAAAGATTGACAGTTCTAAGATTGCATAGCATATCAATTTCCTCTTCGTGTGTGGGATGTAAAGGATCAATGGGAGGAACATAGGGGCACATAACATATTTGCTCAATTGAAACTCATTAAACAGCTCAAGCATCAAGGTTTTCCATTGACTATAGTACTCTCCATCAAGAATAGGCACTCTACAGCTCAAACTCCCTATACTAGACACATCTATCTTCCTCCTCGGTGATTAAACCGAAGCAATGGAGACCAAAGCTCTGATACCAATTGAGGGATCACTAGAAGAGTGTCTAGAGGGGGGGTGAATAGACTACAAGAAGGAATTAAAAACCTAACCTTTTCCCAAGTTAATAGGTTGGCAGATTTTAGCATTTCATGACAAATTTGCAAGTCTAACAGCCCTACACATGCATGTCAACAAATATGGCAGCGGAAAGTAAAGACATTGCACATGAAGTAAAGAGTAGAGATATGGAGATCAAACGCAATTGGAGACGCAATGATTTTTTCCCGTGGTTCCGATAGGTGGTGCTATCGTACGTCCACGTTTATGGAGTCTTCAACCCACGGAGGGTAACGGTCGCGAGAGTCCACGGAGGGCTCCACCCATAAGGGTCCACGAAGTAGCAACCTTGACTATTCCATAACGGCTTCCGTCCACGAAGGACTAGCCTCACTATGGGTAGATCTTCACGAAGTAGGCGATCTCCTTGCCCTTACAAACTTCTTGGTTCACTCCACAACACGAAGTAGGAGGCTCCCAAGCGACACCTAACCAATCTAGGAGGCACCACCCTCCAAAAGGTAATAGGCTCGGTACAGATGATGAACTCCTTGCTCTTGTGCTTCAAGATGATAGACTCCTCAACACACAATCACTCTCTCACAGATTTGGCTTGGTAGAAGAGATGGGATTGGGGGAAAGCAACTTGGGGAGGCTAGAAATCAAGATCCATATGGTTGGAGTGGAAGATCTTGACCTCAACACAAGACTAGGTGGTTCTCTCTTAGAAAACTGGATGGGGCAAGTATGGAATAGTTCTGAGTGCTTCTCTTTCGAGTTGGTGGTGGTGAAGGGGTATATATAGGCATCCCCAAAAATCCAACCGTTACACACAAAATGACCACCTCGGTGACACCGATGTGTTAATCTCGGTGGTACCGAAGTGACCAAAAGGTGGCAACTTTTGAATCTCGGTGAGACCGATATAGGAAACTCGGTTGCACCGATAAGGTGACCAACGGTCAGATTCCCAATCTCGGTGGCGCCGATCCAACATTCTTAGTGGTACCGAAAATGTGAATTTGCGTAACAGAAAGTTGGCAACCTAAACTCGGTGGCACCGGTATGGAATCGGTTGCACCGAAGTGGCTAGGGTTTGGCTGAGTCTGTCTGAGGTGAGAATCGGTGGCACCGAAGTGGAAATGTTGGTTGCACCGATTTTGAGTATTTGGCTATGACAGACTTTGGTGGGAGAGGTTGTGGGTGTTTTTGGCGACTATCACTTGTGCACGTTTCAGCATATTGTTCACCAGCAAAACCTTACCCCTTTTTAATAGTATTGGCTTTCCTATGGACTCAAAGTGATTTTTCACAAATATAAAATGTAGAGTCCTCTTGCTTGAAGCTTTGCCAACCTATTTCCTTGCATCTTGGGGTATTCCACAATCTCCTTTTGCCAATCCTTTTCTCCATGGACTTGTATCTGAAATACACTAGGTAAAGGTATTAGTCCAAGAGACAATGTATGTTGTCATGAATTATCAAAACCACCAAGAGTGCATGTTGTGCTTTCCGGTCCCCGACCTCTAGGGTGCGAGGGCGGATGTTGCGGCTGTGGTAGCGCCGCAAGGCCTGCTGGTACCTCGCGGCGTGGATGGCGGCCTGGCGGCGGGCCTCCTCAATGAGCAAAAGGTCGGCTCCCCTCGAGTCGTCCTGACGCGCCTCGTCGAACGCTAAGACCCACGGGGAACCATGCTTAAGCTCCGAGGGAAGGACCGCCTCAGCCCCGTAGACGAGGAAGAAAGGGATTTCGCCGGTGGGCTTAGTCATGGTGGTGTGGATAAACCACAACACGGACTGTAGCTCATCTAGCCACCCCTCTCGCAGGCCTCAAGCTTCCTCCTAAAGCTCCTGGTCTTGAGGCCTTTGAGGACCTCGGCGTTGGCGCGCTCGCCGCTCGGCCTGATCATTGCTGCGCGGGTGCGCCACGGAGGCGTAGCATATCTGTATACCAAGGTTAGCGCAATATGACATGAAAAGACCACTCAGGAACTGAGAGCCGTTCTCGGTGATGATGCGGTTGGGGACGCCGAATCAGCATACGAGGCCTTTGATGAACCTGACGGCCGAAGCAGCCAAGATGGTGCGGACAGGCTCGAACTCCGCCCACTTAGTGAACTTGTCGATGGCGACGTAGAGGTAGCGGTACCCGCCGGCCGCGCGGGGGAAAGGGCCTAGAATGTCCAGCCCCCACACCGTGAAAGGCCAGGAGAGTGGGATCATCTGCAATCCCTGCGCGAGCTAGTGGATCTGCTTGGCGTGGAACTGGCAAGCTTCACAGGACCGGACCAGCTCGGCAGCGTCGCGGAGCGCAGTAGGCCAATAGAAGCCGCTGCAAAACACCTTACCAGCGAGTGTGTGCGACAAAGAGTGATGCCCGCAATCTCCCCCATGGATGTCGGCGAGCAGCTCGCGCCCTTGCGACTCCGAGATGCACCGCAGTGAGACGTCGTTGGGCCGCCTTTGGTACAGCTGCCATCTCGCAGACAGTACGCGGTGCCTTGGGGGCGACACGCTCCGCTTCCGCATCCTCCGCGGGGAGGTCACTGCGAAGTAGGTAGGCCTTGAGCTCGGCGGTCCAATCACCCTCTTGAGGTTCCAGCGCTAGCAGCAAGCGATCTCCTGAGGGCGGGCCGCAGTCCGGCGCGCCTGCTGGCGGCACGGGCGGCATCTCCTCTCGCAGCAGGGTGGTGCCGGGGACTAGCGGCGCAGCCGATGGCTTGAGAAGTATTTCCACGAAAACGCCGGGGCGTTGGGGCTCGCGGCGAGACGCTCGTTTGGCGATGTCGTCGGCCTCCTGATTAGCACCTCGCGGGATGTGCTGCAACTCCAAACTAAGGAAGCGTTTCTCAAGTTTGCGTACCTCCTCCAGATACGCCACCATGTTCTCGTCCTTTGGTTTGTACTTTTTGTTGGAGAAGTTGACGAGGTGTTGAGAGTCGCCCTTGATGACGAGACGCTTGATGCCGAGGGCGGCTGCATCCTTAAGGCCGGTGATTAGACCCTCGTACTCTGTGATTTCTTTGGAGACCTTCTCATCATGCCTGAAGCACAGCTGGACCGCGTAGCGCAGCTTGTCGCCTTTCGGCGAGGTGAGAACGACGCCAGCCCCCGCACCCTGCATGGAAAAGGCGCCGTCGAAGCACATAACCCAGCCGCAGGGTGCCTCATCCCCAGGAAATAGGGATTCTCCCTCGCAAGGCTCCTCCTCGCCCGGGGCCGTCCATTCTGCCACAAAGTCTATCAGGGCCACACCCTTGATGACCCTGGTGGTGCAGAGCTCCATCTCGAAGGCCTGCAGTTCGATGTTTCATTCGGCAACCCTGCCCGCGGTGTTGGGGCTATGCAGAATCTGCTCCCAGGGGTACGCGGAGACAACCCTGATAGGGTGCCCTTGGAAATAGTGACGCAGTTTCCTGGAGGCCATGAGGAGGGCGAGGAGGAGCTTCTACTGCATGGGGTAGCACTCGCGTGCATCCCTCAGCACCATGCTGACTAGTATACATGGTGCTCGATGTGGCGCGTGACCGTGGTGTCCATGTCGTCTTCGCCGGAAGGCTCGAGAAGCGGGACCGTGGGGGCTCCCGGAGGCGTGGCGTCGGGGACCGCAGGGGCCTCCGGAAGCAGGGCACCTGGGGCCTCCGGAGGCTGGGCGACCTCCTGAAGGGGGGCGGGATCCCCCTGAACCATGCCCTCGGTCGGCACCGGCGGGGCTCGAGCAACCTCAGGCGATGCTTTCTGCGCGGGCTTCTTCTTGGCGCAGGCTTCTTCTCGTTCCGCCACAAGGGCCGCGCTGGCCATTTGTGGGGTGGCCGCCAAGTACAACAAGAGGCGCTCGCGGGGGCGCGGTGCGACCATGACGGGGGGGGGGGGGGGGGGGGCTCGTGAGATACCGCTTGAGGTCCGCAAAGGCCGCGTCCGCTTCAGGGGTCCACGCGAACGTCCCTGACCTCTTCCTCAGTTTGAAGAACGGTAATGCCCGCTCTCCAAACTTGGAGATGAGGCGCCCGAGGGAGGCTAGGCACCCTGCTAGCTTCTGCATTTCTTTGACGGTCCGGGGAGGTTGCATCAGCTCGATGGCCTTAACCTTTTTAGGGTTCGCTTCGAATCCCCGATGGGATACGAGGAAGCCAAGTAGCTTGCCGGAAGGGACCCCAAAAACGCACTTGTAGGGGTTGAGCTTCAGGTTGACCTTGTGCAGGTTGGCGAAAGTTTCCTCCAGGTCTTCGATGAGCATCTTGACTTCCATGCGAAATCATCCGCGTTCCATGCGAACACATCCGCGTTCGTCCTGAGGAAGGTGACGAGGTCCTTCTCTTGCTCCGGGGTGAGGCCGGCGCCGGTGGTGAAGGTGTGGCCCGAGTTGCTGCTGTCGAACGGCACTTTCTTTGTCTCAGCTCAGCCCTGAGAAAACTACCGCTTCTTTCCTGCCGGCGCTATCTCGGGGGGCGACGCCTCGCCCCCGTCAATCGGTCATGCGGCCGCAGCGTCCGCGGCGGCTTTGTGCGCACGCTCGAGGCAGCTAACCACATCCTTCTCGTCACACTTGATGGTTATGACGCCGCCGCAACCGAGTATCTTGATGACATTGTAACCCGGGTGGGTCGCCGCCATGAACTTGGCGAGCGCTGGGTAGCCCAGGATGGCATTGTATAGGAGGCCGACGTGCGCCACGTAGAAGTCGATGAGCTCGGTGCGGTAATTGTCGCGCATGCCGAAGGTGACGGGGAGGCTTATATGCCTGAGGGGGGCCACGGTCCCGCCGACCACCCCAGAGAAAGGCCTGGTGGGCCTCAGCTGGTCGTAGGGCACCTAGAGTGCCTCGAACGTCGTGAAGGATATGATGTTGAGCCCTGCGCCCCCGTTGATGAGAGTCTTGGTAACCGTGACGTTGCTGATGGTGGGGGTGCACACCATGGGGAGAGCGCCCGCGGCAACCGCAGACCTCGGGTGATCCCCTGCATCAAAGGTGATGTCGCACAGCGCCCAGCTAGGCGACGATGCGGGCCCGTGCTCCCTACCGGCAGCGCTCGCTCTACGGAAGGATGGCTTGAAGTGGCGGTCGACGACCGGTGCCTGGGCCCCGCTGAGAATGCACGCCACCGAACGCTGCCCTCAGCACGCCCCGACATCCCCGTCGGGCGTGGGCGGGCCGTCTCGGGGCTCGGCCGAGCTAACGCGCCAGGAGAAGTGCGCCACGGCCTCTACGAGCGACGTTGGAGGGCATGGCAAATGGGAGGGCGCTTGGGTCCCTCCTGTGGCGGCGATGGGCCTGGCGAGGCGGCCTCGCCAGGCACCGCGGCCGGTGCCAGTTGGGTGGTAGCGGAGCGGCTGGCATGCCACGAGCTACGCGGCCCTCGTGTGCGCCTGCCCGAGGCCAGCATAACAAGAGGAAGCTGTGGTGGTGCGACCATCCCTCTACACAGAGGGGTGCGCGGAGGAGTCCTGCCGCTCGCGGGCGGTAGAGTCGGTGGCTGCGACAGCCTCAGCGCCGACGGGATGGCGGTGGCCGTTACGGCCTGCAGGTGCGGTCTGAGCACCCCGGACCGCCCTGCGCTCGGCGCGCATGCGGCGAGCATTGGCCATGGGGTTGGTGGAGCTGGAGCCAAAACAGAGCTGGAGAATGTCGGTGCACCCCTACCTAGCGTGCCAAATATCGGAATTGGGGCTCCGGGGACCCAAAAAGGTTCGAAAACTGGGTTGCATGGAAGGCGCCCCTTGGATCATTTGCACTGGCGTCGGCGCTTGGGAGGTACCTCGCCAGGGTTGTCGCCGTTCTCTCTGGGGATGTCGTCGACGTTCTTCCCAGTGGTGTTGGGGGTGTCCAACATATAGACGTCATAGGTGGAGGTAGTTGTCCAGCGTCTAGTGGTGGGAGGGATATTGGCGTCAACATCTGCGTCGGTGTCAGCAGCCTCCTCAGAGGCGTAGTCCAGCATATCGGTTAGGTCTTCAATAGTGGCTACTAAGTGGGTGGTGGGTGGGACGTAAAATTCTGTGTGGCCTGCCACAAGACCTATCCTAGCATAGGGTGAGGCCGGGCCATCCGTGATGTTCATTGTCTGGATCCGGGCTAGCATCTCGTTCAACAGCAAGAGATCAGCCGGTTTATCCTTCTGGAGTCTTTCGGAGTCGATCTCCGGCTTGTCAGCACAGGGAGCATGCTCGGCCAAGGACGAGCCCAGGTTATCGGACTCAATAAATGGATCTGAGCTCGAAGCTGAATCCAGGATAAGGATCGTCCCGGAGATGGGGTCGGGGAGGAGGCCCGAAGTTAAAGCTTCGGGATTTCTGGGCTCATTGGGTGAGGCTGTGAGCCCAGCAAGGAACAGATTGCCCCGGGCGTCGGCGGCGTACTCTAGGCTGCCGAACCTGATCTTCCGTCCCGAGGCGAAGCTGTCGATCTGGTCAAGATGACCGGCCACATCGGCGTGTAGAACGATACTGCCGGACACAAAGAGCTGGCCAGGGACGAAGACGTCCCCAGTGTGGATGCTATCATTGATGACTAAGTGAGCCATCGATCCTTTGGCGATCCCACAGTGGAACTCTTAATGAAAGCACCAATGTCGGTGTCAAAACCGGCAAATCTCGGGTAGGGGGTCCCAAGATGTGGATCTTGGACCAATTGGGAACAGGGAACACAGGGACAGTATTTACCTAGGTTCGGGCCCTCTCTAAGACGTAAAACCCTACGTCCTGCTTGATTGTATTGATATGTGTATGACGATTACAGAGTCGATCTACCACGAGATCAGATGAGCTAAACCCTAGATGATGGTTCTGCCCTCTACGTAGTAAACCCTCTGGTTTATATAGACACCAGGGGTACCTAGGGTTATACATAGTCGGTTACCATCAAGGGATAAACACGCCGATCTTGCCATCTTGACTTGGAGGACACACCAAGGCACCGAAGGTCTCCTTCCCGAAGACGAAGTCGCCTCATAGATCGGCCTTCATGCAATAGCCACGGGGCGGCCCACCTTTCCGACCCATAGGAGATAGGCCGGCGGCCCGAGGACCCCTTAGTCCCAGACTCCCTCAACCGGTGCTAAGTTGTTGTTCTTACTTGAACAAGCAACCCACATATGATTACCCCCTCTCGCAAGCATCCGCAACTACGAAAGAAGAATTAAGATGAATCTAACCATATCATGAAACATGTGGATCCAAATCAGCCCCTTATGAAATAACACATAAACTAGGGCTTAAGCTTCTGTCACTCTAGCAACCCATCATCTACTTATTACTCCACAATGCCTTCCCTTAGGCCCATAATATGGTCAAGTGTCATGTAGTGGACGTTCACACGACACCACTAAAGGAAGCAACAACATACATATCATCAAAATATTGAACGAATACCAACTTCACATGATTACTGATAACAAGACTTCTCTCATCTCCCCATGAACAAAAGTAACTACTCACAAATCATCACCATGTTTAAGATCAGAGCTGTAATAATGATGATTAAGGATCTGAACATATTATCTTCCACCAAGTAAACCATCATGCATCAACTACAATATGTAATCAACGCTACTAGTAACCCACATGTACCAATCTGAGGTTTTGAGACAAAGATTGAATACAAGAGATGACTAGGGTTTGAGATGAGATGGTGCTGGTGAAGATGTTGATGAAGATTGGTCCTCCCACAAAGCAGGAAGCGCTGATGATGATGATGATGGATTCAATTTCCCCCTCCCGGAGGAAAGTTTCCTCGACAGAATCTCTCTGCCGCAGAGCAAAAGGGCCCCTGCCCAGGTTTCTGCCTCGAGATGGTGGCGCTTCGTCCAAAAAGTATCTTCTTAATTTTTCTAGGTCAAAAGCCAACTTATAACAGAAGAGGGGGGGCGGAGGCCTGCCTGTGGGCCCCCAAGCCATCAGTGTGCACTCAGGGGTTGGGCGCGCCCTGTTGGCTTGGCACCAACAGGTGGCCCCCTCTAGTATATTTTTGCTCCAATAATTCACATATATTCCACAAAACTTCTCCGTGAAGTTTCTGGTCATTTGGAGTCCAAAGAATTTTCAGCCTTTTTCTTGGTTTTCAGGTCCAGAATTCCAGTTTCTGGCAATTTCCCTCCTTGTGATGTACCTTGTAAATTAAGAGAGAAAATGCATAAGAATTGTATCATAAAGTGGAATAATAACCAAGAATAACATAAATATCAATAGGAAAACATGATGCAAAATGGACGTATCAGAAGCTTCCACGGACTCGTGGGGTATTACCGCAAGTTTGTCGAAGGTTTCTCAAGCATTGCTCGACCCATGACTCGGATCTTGAAGAAGGACAAGAAGTTCGAATGGACGTCAAAGTGAAAAGAAAGCTTACAAGATCTCAAGAAGAGATTGACGTCAGCCCCAATTTTGGCCACTCCTGATATTCACAAGGAGTTTGTGATATATTGTGATGCATCGAGAACCGGGCTTGGAGGTGTTCTGATGCAAGAAGGCATAGTCGTAGCATATCTATCCATACAGCTACGCCCTCATGAAGATAACTATGCTACTCATGATCTTGAGTTGGAAGTTGTAGTTCATGCCTTGAATACATGGCGACATTACCTTCTAGGGAAGTGATGTGAGATATACACAGACCACAAGAATTTTAAGTATATTTTCACTCAAAAGGAATTGAACATGAGGCAATGAAGATGGTTGGAGTTGATCAATGATTATGACTTGAGTGTTCAATACCACCCTGGAAATGCTAACGTGGTAGCATATGCCTTAAGCAGAAAGGCTTGTTACTTGAATGCTATGATCAAGGAAAGGCTACCCGCCTTGTATGGAGAGCTTGAAAGCTTTAGCTTGGAACTGGTTACACCTGGGTTTCTGTCCAACCTAGAAGCAAACCCTACCTTGATGGATGATATTAAGGAAGCTCAGAAGGGACATGAAAGCATTGCAGGTATCAAGAGGAAGATCAAGGCAGGCAAAGCCCGAGGATTCTTAGAGGATGAAAAAGGAGTCGTATGGTTTGGGAATTGCATTTGCATACCCAACAAAGATGACCTCAAGAACTTGATCTTGCAATAAACCCATGACACTCTGTATTCCATACCATCCTGGAGGAACCAAGACGTATCAAGATCTTAAGGCGAGATTCTGGTGGCATGGGATGAAAAGAGAGATAGACACTTTCGTTGCCAAGTGTGACATATGCCAGAGGGTCAAGGCTGAACATCAGTGGCCCACTGGATTGCTTCAACCTCTCAAAGTGCATGAATGGAAGTGGGACAAAGTCAAAATGGACTTCATCACCAGATTGCCCAGGTCAAGCAAAGGGCATGACTCCATATGGGTCATAGTCGATCATTTGACCAAGGTTGCCCACTTCATTCCTGTCAAGACCACCTACGATGACAACCAGATAGCCAGTCTTTATGTGAACTTGATAGTGAGCCTCCACGGAGTTCCTAAGGACATTGTGTCGGGCCGAGGTACTCAGTTTACCTCGAGGTTCTAGTAGAAGTTTCAAGAAGCTATGGGATCCAAGCTATCTTTCAGCACCGCTTTTCACCCTTGGACCGGAGGCCAGACGGAACAAGTAAACCAGATACTCGAAGACATGCTCTGTGCTTGTGTTTTCACGTATGGAGCCAAGTCAGAAGATTGCTTACCTTTTGCCGAGTTCTCCTACAACAACAACTATCAGTCCAGTCTGTAGATGGCACCGTTTGAGGTGCTATATGGAGAAAGACTGATCTTTGGACCAAACATCCTCCACGAAGCAGAAGAGCAAGTACAACTAGTCAGAGAGCATCTGAAGACCGCCAAGTCAAGAAGAAGAGCTACGCCGACTGATAACCCACAAGTATAGGGGACCGCGACAGTCTTCACGGGTAGTATTTCACCCTAATTTATTGATTCGACACAAGGGGAGCCCAAGAATATTTATTGGCCTTGACAGTTGAGTTGTCAATTCAACCGCATCTGGGATATCTCTCCGCAGCAAAGGTTTAGTAGCACAGCAAATAATAGTAGCAAAAGTAACAGTAGTAGTGCCAGTAGCAATTTGGTAGCAGTTGTGATAGTAGTAGTAGCAATAGTAACTTAGCAAGATTCAGTATATGTAAAGCGTAGGCATGTGGATCGGTGATGGATAATGATTTGGATGACATTAATCATGTATCAGTTACACACTGGGGCGACACAGAACTAGCTCCAATTCATCAATATAATGTAGGCATGTATTCCGTATATAGTCATACATGCTTGCGATAAGAACTTGCATGACATCTTTTGTCCTACCCTCCCATGGTAGCAGGGTCCTATTGGAAACTAAGGGATATTAAGGCCTCCTTTTAATAGAGAACCAGAACACAGCATTAACACATGGTGAATACATGAACTCCTCAAACTATGGCAATCACCGGAAAGAATCCCAATTATTGTCACCTTGGGGTATGCGGATCAAGACACGTAATAGGTGCATACAACTTGCAAGATAGGATCCAAATCACTCTTATATTCATGAAAACATAATAGGTTCAGATTTGAAATCATGGCACTCGGGCCCTAGTGACAAGCATTAAGCATAGCAAACTCATAGCAACATCAATCTTAGAACATAGTGGATACTAGGATCAAGCCCTATCAAACTTAACTCGATTACATGATCAATCTCATCCAATCCCACCACCATCCAACAAGCCTACAAAGGAATTACTGACTCCCGGTGGTGAGCATCATGGCGGTGTTGATGGAGAAGGGTTGGTGATGATAATGGTGACGATTTCCCCTCTCAGGAGCCCCAAACAGACTCCAGATCATCCCTCCCGATGAAGAACAGGAGGTGACGGCGGCTCCTTGTCGTGAAACGCGATGAAAACTTCTCTCTGATTTTTTTCTCCGAATATGTGATTTTATAGGACTGGAATTAGGGTCGGAGGGGCCTCGAGGGCCCCACAAGCAATTAGGGCGCGGCCTAGGGGGCGCCCTATTGGCTTGTGGCCCCCAGGTGTCCTCCCTCTGGCAGGTTTTCGCTCCATAATTGATTATAATTCCCAGAAAAAATCCACAAAAAGTTTCGTCCAATTCCGAGAACTTCTATTTCTGCACAAAAATAACACCAAGGTAGTTCTGCTGAAAACAACGTCAGTCCGGGTTAGTTCCATTCAAATCATGCAAATTAGAGGTCAAAACTAGAGCAAACGTGTTTGGAAAAGTAGATACGTTGGAGACGTATCAACTTCCCCAAGCTTAACTCATTGCTTATCCTCAAGCAATTCAGTTGAAAAACTGAAAGTGATAAAGAAAACTTTTACAAACTCTTTTGTTCTCGTCATTATACACATGCTTAGCTAGTGCTCAAGTTTTCAGCATAAATTATAAATAACCACATCCATGATAATAATTAATCATCATATCAAGTCATGGCAATACATAACCAGCTAGCAAGTAATAATAAGATATCTCACATGCCAACGATTTGTCAAAACAATCATGATATAATATGGTGACATGATATTTCGCTAGACCTTTCTAAGACCGCAAAACCTAAATGCAGAGCACCTCTGAGGTCCAAGTAGCGATTAAACATTATAATTCGGGGTAGAAAAGATCTAGTCATGCTCACATCCAACATTAACTAGACTCAATGCATAAGAATGACAATAATGCTCTCTGGTCGGGTGCTTTTAGAAAAAGTGTGATGACTCAACATAAAAAATAAATAAATAGGCCCTTCGTAGATGGAAGCTTTGATTTGAAGAGGTGCCAGAGCTCAAGTTTTAAAACAGGATTGAAATATAGTTTTTGAGTGGTGCATTTTTCTTGTCAATGTTACGACAATGGGTTTCAATATCTTCCATGCTAAACTCATTATTGGCGGTTCCCAAACAGAATAGTAAATTTTACTCCTATCCACCATCCATACACAAACCATGGCTAACCGAATCCACGGATGCCTGCCAACATATCAACTGTCCCAAGGAATTTTGTTTAATTAGTTTTGATTATGCAGGACTGGGCATCCTTTTTACCCGCCTCTCTCGTGCAATGACGGCGAATAAACGACCGTCTTGAGAATAACTCACTTAGCATGGAAGATACCGACTGCCTCATCGCTCCATGAGCAAGACGAGTGCACAAAATGGATGTTTATTTGAATATTTAGAGATGGCACATGCAAATTTACTTGGAACGGCAGGGTGATACCGCATATAGGTAGGTATGGTGGACTCATATGGAATAACTTGTTTTAAGGGTTTTGATGCACAAGCAGCATTCCCGCTTAGTATAGGTGAAGGCTAGCAATAGGTTGGGAAGCGACCAGCTAGAGAGCGAAAACGGTCTTAGGTATGCATTGTGAATAATTAACATTGGACATAGCATGGGCAGGATATGAACACTCTGAATTTAAACATCATGAAGGCTGCATTGGTTTTGAATCAACTACATGTTTGCACATGGGCCAAGTCAAGCCGCTTGAATTTCTCAAAGGGAAATACCATACTACCATACCACATCATAACCATTTTAATGCATGTTGGCATATAAGATAAATCATTATTCACTACTAGCTATTTAAGCATGGCATGAGAAGCTATAATCTCTAATTGTCATCATGAATATGTTCACTCATAATATACTGAATCAAGATCGGACGAGCTAAACATATTTACAAAAACGGAAAACAAGAAGAGTTCATAACAGCATCCTTTGCCATGATCACTTCATCAAATATCGTCATTATTGCCTTTCACTTGCACAACCGAATGATGTGATAATATTAATAGTGCAAGAATACCATGGACTAAGCTGGAATCTGCGGGGCAGTTTTGAACAAAGGAGAAGACAAGGTAATATTGGCTCTATGTTAGATCAATCAATAAAGCATATAAGAGCCACTTAAAAATTTCATCATGGTCTTCTCCTTTCAAAGACTCAACAAAAAGGAAAGAAATTCAGAGAAACATACAGGAATATTTTTGGAGTTTTTGTTTTTCTCAAGCGAGCATATAAACAAAGGGGAAAACAAGAACGAGAAAAACTATTTACACTGGAAAGCTCCCAACATGCAAAGGAAATCTTTTTGGGTTTTATTTTTAGAACTAAAGATAATTAAGCGGGGAAAGAAAACTAAAAAGAAGCGAGAAATATTTTTGGGTTTTCCAATGTTTTTCAAACACACAAGAAGAAAGCAGAAAATAAAACTAATATGGATATACAATGAAAGAGGATGAACACCGACAATTTAT
Organism: Elymus sibiricus; assembly: GCA_039707655.1. NCBI lineage: Eukaryota > Viridiplantae > Streptophyta > Magnoliopsida > Poales > Poaceae > Elymus > Elymus sibiricus. The sequence continues at coordinate 192,668,854 of CM077663.1, read as the reverse complement.
ATGAAGTGTGTGAACATGAATGTAATGTCGGTGAGAAATACGTACTCCCCCAAGCTTAGGCGGTTGCCTAGCTTGGTGATAGTAGCCATCAGGTCCAAGAAAGTGTTCCTGCGGGGGTACCATAGCATCCCATGCCTGGACCTCGGCCTCCGCAGCAGCCAGCTCATCCCGGTAAGCGATTATATCTTTTGCCATTATTCTGTATCCGTTCCTAGCATGATAATTAAACAAAGAGGGTGCAGGCAAAGGAATAATATCGCAAGTCTTCTCGCTAAATACCAAGCTATAACGAAGATGTTGCGGTGGTTGTGGTTCCTCAATGAATTGGTGTTCCATCATAGAATGGTGATCAAGATAAACCTTCGGCAATAAGTAATTAGTAGGGAATATAGCAATTTCAAAATGCTTTGCCAAGCGAGTGGCATAAATACCACCATGAACCATGCCCTTGTTTTGGTTAAGATTTAATTGACGTGCAACAATAGCTCCTATGTTGTAAGTATTATCACCATAAAGTGCACGGTGTAGAATAGCCAGGGTAGGGCACTGAGACCACCATCCTGCTCCATCGTAGTTACGCATTTTCCTATAAACAGAGAAAAATAGTGCACTGACAGAAATTGCAAACTAGTGGCCCTGGCATTGGACACGCCCCTAGTTTCTCCCACAGTTAAGGTGAGGAGGAAATCCTCAAACTCCTCGGGCTTAGGCTCATGCATTCCACCGTCAGAGGGAAGCAAACATATTTCACAAAATTCATGTAGAGGCAATTCATAGTTTGTGGCATAAAGATCAAAACATACCGTTGGAGCACTAGGCGTATTCGTGAAGTGAAAGTTTGCACGAAGGAATTAGTAAGGAGATAGTATTGGTCACACTCATCTGTGACGAAGTCGATAAGCCCGGCATTTCAATGAATTGCATGAATTCTTCATAGAAACCCGCTTCATTCATGAAGGGCGTATGTGGCCATTCACAGGGCCTAACCTCCGTGTTGCACACAATGTTGACGTCGCGGTCCTGAGTTCTCCTAACAACTCCCTTGGGGCTCCGGCTTGAAGAACCTTTGCTCAAGAAATTCATTTTCCTAAGCACAAATTTCTGAAATTTTTGAGCCACAAATTTATGTCAATAAAATTGTACAAGATTTATAGCAACTACTCATATGGATGCCTAGAGGCCATATCAAGCATTCATACTACTTGGAACTAAAAGAATTCATCATGCAAGATCATTTTTTGTAGCACCAAGTGCATCACATTATGCAAAATATAAATCACTAAAACAAAAACTAATTGGAGGAGTGGAGGAGTCACATACCAAGGAACAATTCCTCAAAACAGTTTCGGAAACGGAGTTTCGAGCAAAGAGATCGAAAATTTCAGTTTCTAGGGGAAGAACACGGGAGAAAGAGAGATAGGAAATTTTTGTTGGAGGTAGGAGAAGGAGTGGACTAAAGAGATAAGGCAGGGGCCCCCTATGGGCCCCACAAGCCATCATGGCGCGACCTAGGGGGGCGCGACCTGTTGGCTTGTGACCCACAGGTGCAGTCCCCTTCTACAATTTTTATGCCAAAAATTCTTATTTATTCCAAAAAAAATCATGTTAAATTTTGTGGCAATCTGAGACTTTTTATTTTTGGTCATTTTTCTATGCACGGGAAAAGCAGAAAAATAGAAAATCACGCTAATTTGTTTTATATAAACTAAAAATAAGATAGGATAACTTTTGATACAGAGAGTTGTGAATACTAAATTCATCAATAACATGCCTTCCAAAAAGGATCCATCAATAAGGTTGATCAAGTCTTATTAACAACCATTTTCGGTTAGCATGCAACCGAATTTTTTTGTATATCACTAGGTTACCTCAATGGAGATTTGCATCTCCACAACAATAAGAATATAATATTTCTTCTTGACAGTAGGTACAGGAATTGCAAAACTTCCAATGATAACCGTGGGAGTAGGCTCAGTGACATTAATATTATTAACCAAAGTTTGCTTCTTCGGAAAATGAATGGTATGTTGCTTGCCATTGACATGAAAGTTAACCATGCTTTTATTGCAATCAATAACATCCCATGCAGCATTTAAGAAGGGTCTACCAAGGATGACCGACATATTGTCTTTCTCGGGCATATCAAGAATAACAAAGTCTATCAAGATAGTAACATTTGCAACCAAAACAGGAACATCCTCGCAAATTCCAATAGGTAATGTAGTGAATTTATTAGCCATTTGCAAAGATATCTCAGTAGGCGTAAGATTACTCAAATCAAGTCTTTTCTAAAGGGAGAAAGGCAGAACACTAACACTGGCCGCTAAATAACATAAAGCAGTTTTAACATAAATTCTTTTAATAGAGCAAGGTATTATGGGTATGCCTGGGTCTCCTAGCTTCTTAGGTATTCCTCCATCAAAAGAATAATTACCAAGCATAGTTGCAATTTCAGTTTCAGGTATTTTTCTTTTGTTGGTAATAATATCTTTCATATACTTAGCATACGGAGGCATTTTCAGTATATTAGTCAAATGAGTACGCAAAAGGACTGGTCTAATCATTTCAGGAAAGCGCTCAAAATCTTCATCGTTCCTACTCTTAGAAGCCTTACGAGGGAATGACATGGGTTTTTGAACCCATGGCTCTCTTTCCCTTCCATGTTTTCTAGCAACAAAGTCTCTCTTATCATAACGCTTATTTTTAGGAGGTGGGTTATCAAGATCCTCAAGAGGTTCTATCTCTACATCGTTATCATGCTCTTTGTTACTATCTGGTGGAGCATCTACATGCATAGTATTATTTTCATCCTCCTTTTCATTATCACTAGGTGCATGTTCACTACCAGACTGGGTCTCAGCATCATAAATAGAAACATCATTATGGTTCTCATTAGATGTTTTTGTAACATGTTCACTAGGAGCATGCAAGTTCCTATCATTTTTCTTTTTCTTTTTCTTAATAGAGGAACTAGGTGCATCAACATTAATTTTCTGAGAATCATGTTCTATCTTTTAGGATGACCTTCCGGATAGAGAGGTTCTTGGGTTATACGACCTCCCCTAGTCATTACTCTAACAGCATGATCATTCATATTATTATTTACTTCAGCAAGCAAATCATTTTGTGACTTAGCAACTTGGTCTAGTTGAGTGTGAACCATACAAGCATGTTTACCTAGAGCTTTTACATCATTAGCAATTCTAAACATCAAGTCACTTAAGCGGTCTATCATCATAGCATTACGTCTCAATTGATCTTTAACATAATTATTGAAGTGTTCTTGCTTAACAACATAATTATCATATTCATCCATGCATTGTTCAGGAGTCTTATTGTAAGGTATATCATTTTCACTAAAGGAACAAAGAGAATTTACCTCTACTACCTGTGTCGGGGTATCAAGTCCATGTATTTTCTTGATATCCTCAATTTTAATACCTTTCTCATTCATAGATCTTTCGGCTTCTTGCATATCTTCAGGGTTGAGGAATAGAATACTAACGTGGCTTGAGACTGCGTCGGTATTTCCCCAAAGAGGAAGGGATGATGCAACATAGCTATAGTAATTATTTCCCTCAGTTATGAAACCAAGGTTATCAAAGCAGTAGGAGAACCAAGCAACACTATGTAAACGGTACCTGCACACAAAGAACAAATACTTGCAACCCGACGCGTAAGAGAGGTTGTCAATCTCTCCAAAAGATACATTTGTTTGTATTAGATTTGATAAATAGATCACACGAGAACACAAAATAAAAGATGCAAATAAAAAAAGTTCAGCAAGATATTTTTGGGGTTTTGGAATAATAGATCTGAAAACAAATGTGGAAAAGATAGATCGGAAAGCAATATAGTAAAAGAATAGACCCGGGGGCCGTAGATTTCACTAGTGGATTCTCTCAAGAAAATAGAACACGGTGAGTAAACAAATTACTGTTGGGCAATTGATAGAAGATCTAATAATCATGACGATATCCAAGGCAATGATATATATATATAGGCATCACGTCCAAGATTAGTAGACCGAAACGGTTCTGCATCTACTACTATTACTCCATACATCGACCGCTATCCATCATGCATCCTGTGTATTAAGTTCATGGAGAAACGGAGTAATGCAATAAGAACGATGACATGATGTAGACAAGATCTATTCATGTAGGAATAGACCACATCTTGTTATCCCTAATAGCAACGATACATGCGTGCCTCGCTGCCCCTTCTGTCACTGGGAGAGGACACTGCAAGATCGAACCCATCACAAACCACCTCTTCCCATGGCAAGAAAAATCGATCTAGTTGGCCTAACTAAACCAAAGATTCAAAGAAGAAATACGAGGCTATAAATAATCATGCATATAAGAGATCAAAGAAGACTCAAATAATATTCATGGATAGAAAATGATCATGAACTCAAACTTCATCGGAACCCAACAAACACACCGCAAAAAGTCATTACATCAAATAGGTCTCCAAGAGACCATTGTATTGAGAATCAAAAGAGAGAGAGAGAAAGCCATCTAGCTACTGCCTACGGACCCGTAGGTCTATGGTGGACTACTCACGCATCATCGGAGAGGCACCCATGAGGAGGATGAACCCCTCCGTGATGGTGTTAGATTGGATCTCATGGTTCTGGAACTTGCGGTGGCTGGAATTGTGTTTCGTCTCCTCCTCTAGGGATTCTGGAATTTCTGAGGATTTATAGAGCTGAGAGGTGGTGGAAAAGACCTCCGTGGGCCGCATGATACATCAGGGCGCGCCAGGGGCCTCTGGCATGCCCTGGTGTATCGCGGGCCTCACGGGCCTCCCCCAGGTGCTTCCTTGGCTCCCAAGTTGTCTTCTGGTCCTAAACAAATCTCCAAAAAATTTCGTGGCATTTGGACTCCGTTTGGTACTGATATTCTATGAAGTAAAAAACAAGCAAAAAAAGCAAGAGGCACTAGGCACTATGTCAATAGGTTAGTCCCAAAAAGTGATATAAAGTTGCTATAAAATGATTATAAAACATCCAAGAATGATAATATAACAGCATGGAACAATAAAAAATTATAGATACGTTGGAGACGTATCAGCATCCCCAAGCTTAATTCCTGCTCGTCCTCGAGTAGGTAAATGATTAAAACAGATTTTTGATGTGGAATGCGGCCTAACATGTTCATCACATACTCTTTTGTTTTGTAGCATGGACATTTGGACTTTTAGATGGTTCAAAGCAATAGTCTCGTTTTGACATGAAGACTTTAATAGTCAAGCATACAAACAAGCAACCATGTCTTTCAAAATATCAACACTAAAGAAAGTTATCCCTATCCCATCATGCTCAATCATTGATCCATTCATGAAACACACTCGAATATTAGCTACGCCCAATGCACAAGTATGATCATAGTGCCCCCCAGTTGGTGCTTTATAAGAGAAGATGGAGACTCAAATAAAAGTAAAAATTGCATAAAGTAAATAGATAGGCCCTTCGTAGAGGGAAGTAGGGATTTGTAGAGGTGCGAGAGCTCAAAGCTTAAATTGAGAGATAAATTTTTTTGAGAGGCATGCTTTTCCTGTCAACGAAAACGACCGAGTAGTTCTCAATACTTTCCATGCTAGATATATCATAGGCGGTTCCCAAACAAAAAATAAAGTTTATTCCTTTTTCCACCATTCTTTCACAATCCATGGCTAGCCGTATCCACGGATGCCTTCCATACCTACACTTTCCAAGGAATTTATTATTTCACAACATAAAGTAAATTTCTTTTTCATTTTGAGACTGGGCATCCCTATTACCGCCGTACTCTCGTGCAATGACAAGTGAATAAACACTCATCTTGAGAATAACACATCTATAATGGAAAAATATTGGCCACCCCGTGCCGCTTCATGAGCGGTACGAGCACACAAAAAGGAAATTCATTTTGAAAATTAGAGATGGCACATACAAATTTGCTTGGAACGGCATGGCAATACCGCATATAGGTAGGTATGGTGGACTCATAAGGCAAAACTGGGTTTAAGGATTTTGGATGCACAAGTAGTATTTCTACTTAGTACAAGTGGAGGCTAGCAAATAGATTGAGAAGCAACCAACCAAGAAATGAAAATTAACATAAACGGGCATTAAGCATAACTAACACCGAATAATTCACCACAAGTAGGATGTAATTTCATTGCATAACTATTGACTTTCGTGCTTGCATAGGGAATCACAAACCTTAACACCAATATTCTTACTAAAGCATAATTACTCACCAACATGACTCACATATTACTATCATCATGTCTCAAAACTATTACAAGGAATCAAGTTTAATTTGTCCAATGATCTTCATGAAAGTTTTTATTATATCCCTCTTGAATGTCTATCACTTTGGGACTAGTTTCATATATTGACATTGCTTTTAACAAGCTCAAATAAATTTAAGTGAAGAACATGAGCATAAACATTTCATCTCTCAAAATAATATAAGTGAAGCATGACATAATTTCTTCAAAATTTACTAACTCTCAAATTAATCTAAGTGAAGCATGAGAGTATTTCTTCAAAACTTAAAGCACACCGTGCTCAAAAAGATATAAGTGAAGCACTAGAGCAATTCCATAGCTCAAAAAAATTAAGTGAAGCATATAGAGCAATTCTAACAATTCATAGCATGATTTTGGCTCTCTCAAATAGGTGTGTCCAGCAAGGATACTTGTGACAAACTAAAAAGCAAATCAAGCAAAGACTCATATAATATAAGACGCTCCAAGCAAAACTCATGATATGTGACGAATAAAAATATAGCTCCAAGTAAAATACCGATGGTCGTTAGAAGAAAGAGGGGATGCCACTCGGGGCATCCCCAAGCTTAGTTGCTTGTTTCTCCTTGGATATTATCTTGGGGTGCCATAGCATCCCCAAGCTTAGGCTCTTTTCACTCTTTATTCCTTCATCCATCGTGATCTCACCCAAAACATGAAAACTTCAATCACACAAAACTTAACAAAGCCTTTGTGAGATCCGTTAGTATAATAAAGCAAATCACCACTCTAAGTACTGTTGCAAACCCATTCATATTTTATTATTGCATTATATATACTGCATTCTAACTTTACCATGGTTTATACCCTCCAATACAAACCATAGATTCATTAAAATAAGCACACAATGCAACGAAAACAGAATCTATCAAAAAACAGAACAGTCTATAGTAATATGTACTCTAACCATACTTCTGTAACTCCAAAAATTCTGAGAAATTAGGAAAATATAAGAAATTTGTATATCAATCTTTTTAAAAAATTCAAAAAAAATCCTCACTTCTGTGATTTTTGAAAATTCTGCCATTGGACGCAAAAGTTTCTGTTTTTCAACAAGATCAAATCAACTATCACCCAGCATGATCCCAAAGGATTTACTTGGCACAAACACTAATTAAAACATAAAAAACACAATCATAGTAGTAGCATAATTGTGTCAACACTTAATAATAGAAAGAAAAAGGTAAAAATAAATTTTATTCATTGGGTTGCCTCCCAACAAGCGCTATCGTTTTATGCCCCTAGCTAGGCATAATGCGTAGATTCAAGTGTTGTCATCTTTCTTATTTTCCATAGATGTATTTTTGTCAAGAGGTTTTGCAAATATAACTTGAAACACATTATCCATAGAAATCTTTGCACTATCAAGTTGTCCATCTACGTACCCTCTTTGATTCCCGGCCACAATCCAAGAATATTGTTGATTAACATCATTGAAAACTTGTTGGATCATATCTAAAACGGGGATTTCCTTTTTAAGGTTCTCATCAAAAAAAAATATTTCCAAGTAGATGTCTCAACATGTAGTCACTATTGTAATGGATCTCATCTATTATCGGTTTTTCATGGCTCATACCAAAAAATCTAAAATTTCCCTAGCTTCTTGTACCATGTGATCAAATTCATTCATAAGAACAAGGGTAGCTAACTTATTAGCTTTAGGATCCTTTATAATGCGTAGCTCATAAAACAATCTTTGCAAGGTAGGATGGGTGCGGATAAACCTATTTTCGAGTTTTAGAACTAGTGCTGAAATAGCTTCCGCATAAGTTTTAGTTCTTTTAAGTATAGGAGCAGCATCAAGAGTCAAGTTTCCAACACAATTGAAGAATTATTGGATAGTTTCTTTTCCTATAACGTTCACTTGCCCCAAAACAAAAGTTTTAGCACACAGATTACCAGAACGTCCAATTTTAGGAGTCCTGCCATCATGTGTTTCTGCCATACCAAAATCACTCATGATGACAAGCAAACATAAGATCGGACGGGAAAAAGGGTGAACGAAAGAAAACGAGAGGCAAATGGCAAATAACGTAAATTGCAAGGAGATGAGATTTGTGATTAGGAACCTGATAGATGTTGATGATGTCTCCCCGGCAACGATGCCAGAAATTCCTTTGACGTGGCTTGAGACTGCGTCGGTATTTCCCCAAAGAGGAAGGGATAATGGAGCACAACTACGGTAAGTATTTCCCTCACTTATGAAACCAAGGTTATCGAACCAGTAGGAGAACCAAGCAACACTATGTAAACGGTACCTGCACACAAAGAACAAATACTTGCAACCCGACGCATAAGAGAGGTTGTCAATCTCTCCACAGTAAAAAGATAGTTGGTTTGTATTATATTGGATAAATAGATCGCACAAGCACACAAAATAAAAGAAGCAAATAAAAAAAATGCAGCAAGGCATTTTTGGGTTTTTGGAATAATAGATCTGAAAACAAATGCGGAAAAGATAGATCGGAAAGCAATATATTAAAAGAATAGACCCGGGGGCCGTAGATTTCACTAGTGGCTTCTCTCAAGAAAAAGTGCATCTACTACTATTACTCCACACATCAACCGCTATCCAGCATGCATCTAGTGTATTAAGTTCATGGTGAAACGAAGTAATGCAATAAGAAAGATGACATGATGTAGACAAGATCTATTCATGTAGGAATGGACCCCATTGTCGGTTCTTAATCCGGCATATCTCGTAGTAGGGGTCCTAAGCTAGGCGTCTTGGAACGATGGTAACATGGACACAAGATTTTACCCAGGTTCGGGCTCTCTCGAGGAGAGATAATACCCTACGTCCTGCTTTTAATTATATTCATATGGGGGGTAGTACATAGTACAGGTATCTACCACGAGATTGTAGTAATGAATATGAGATTAAGGTTGTCTATTTTCTAGCCTGGCCTCGGTTTATATAATGCACCGTAGGCCTAGGGTTTAGAGGAGTCCTTGTCTTGTGCGTCAAGTCTTGTGGAATCTCCCTTGTATGCATCATGGGCTACCCGAAGTGGCCCATTAGTGAATCATCATGGGGGTCCTCAGCCCGACCCACTGGTCCGGAGACGACGTGGTGAGTACCCCCTAGTCCAGGACACCGTCAGTAGCCCCCTGAACCGGTCTTTAAGTCGGGGACGCTCCTCAGTTCTTCCGAACATCTCTTTGTCTTCGGTCGTTGGTCTTGAAAACTGGTTCAAGAAATCTTCCCATCTTTGATCTAGAGGATCGCCAAAGTGTATCCGAAGAGTTCACACATCGGGCATCCATGCCTTGTAATTTTTACGCCATACTTCGGGGTCGAAGTGTTTCCCGCGCGGCGGTGTCCTCTTGCGTCCGAGCTCCAACGCCGAACTGCATCCGAGGTGTATTTTTCCAGCCGAGCTCCAACGCTGGTCGGCATCCGAGGTGTCATAGATTACCTCGGTCTCTGAAAATATGAAGGAGTCAATCCGAGCTTAAATGCCGGAATAGACTTTTTATGGAGCCAGCCATTCGCATCCGAGCTTTATGCCGGACTGCTTCCGAGCTGTCTCCGATCTTGAGCTTTATGCCAGACTGCTTCCGAGCTCCAACGCCGGACTGCATCCGAGCTCCAACGATGATCAGCGTCCGAGGTCTCAGAAATTACCTCGGTCCTTAAAAATTGAAGGAATTCACCCGAGCTTAATGCTGGAAATGCCCTCCATGGAGCCAGCCACTTGCGCCCGAGCTTTATGCCGGACTGCTTCCGAGGTGGCACACCACCCCGACCGTAGGCTGATTTTTTGTGGATATTTTCGATTGGTGCAATTTATTCTCTGTCGATATATATAGCCAGAAGCCCGGAAGGTGCGTGTCGGTCTAAAACCCATGATGCACCTGAAGGATAAAAGAAAACCACTAATCCCAATAGCCCCTGAGACTTAGGTCGATTTGCAAAATCGGCCTGAGGATCAAGTTCTTGCGCGACGGCATATGTTAGGGATGGAAACGCGGTACGCAGTAGTTTCTGAGACTCGGGTTGGGTGCGGCCGACCAACGTGAGGATCGAATCTCCTCGGGAACCATATTGCACTTTGGATTTGCTGCATTGAATAGGCAATGCAGTAGCCCCCGAGCCTTAATTTAGGCACGTGTGGTTGAATAAAGGATCGATATTTGCTTGACACAAACTTTGTTATGTTTGACACAATTTATGTGTAATGATTATATGTATCCAAGTACTTTTCATCATTAATGCTCGGATCCGCATTGTACAAGACTTTGTTGACCGACCATCGGCTTCAACCTCCTCGGCCAGTAGCCGAGGAGTGTTTGTACTACTTTATAAAGCCTTTATGAGGGCAAAGATTTACGGCAAACAAGGCAATCCGGCCATATGGTTTTATAAACAAAGTTATGTGGAGAGATATCTTATATTACTATTTAACGTAAGAAACATCTTCTGGGAAAAATAGTTCCTTTATAAGTTCCTTTTCCCAGGCTATCATGTTGACCATGATCGTGAAACCTCAACTCCGATCAATGTGGGAGGAAAATATTGAGGATTTAGTTCGGGGAAAGTTTCCGAACTCTGTGGTCCTTAGTGAACCTAAATTTTCACTTCCGTCGTTGCCGACCAATTATATTCTTAAAATGGCTAGCTTTCGGCTTCACCCAGTCTGAGGTACTAACACGGATGACCCGGATGTAACAATCGCAGAGGTGCTCCCTTTACCCCCTAGCCGAACAATCGGGAACATAGGGGATAAGCACAGGAGGCAGGCAACCCAGCTTGGCCAAAATCTTAAGTCAAATTGATGCATATTTATGGCTTTATAACGATGATTACGGAAGGCAGCACTCATATATTGAATACAAATGCTTTTATGCTATATGCTATTTTGACTCCTTTGTGACCGTTTATCATTTGAGAGTGGCCCATCGTCGGCTTCTACCCCTTTGTAGATGCTACGCAGGGTGTTTCCGCAGTAACAAGACAACCCTTAGCCGACGTCTCGGTGCCCGGAGGCTGTTGTGTTAGCGAAAACGAGGCAATCAGATATCTAGGCTTTATAACTTTCACTTGGTCATGGGAGCTTAAAGTTTGAGAGGCCAGTTACTAGCCCCCGGTTAATGTTCGGCGTCAGCCGAGGTCAAGCCGTTAACACTCCGGCCAATTTTATGAAAGGCCCGTTGTTTAATAAGGTCATCGGATCACTGACCAGTTTATGCTCATTGTGACAGTCAGTTTTTGGATTTCTCCACTGAGGTACTTGACCAATTAAACCGGAAGTACAATCCCAGTGGTTCTCCCTTTGCACTCCTAGCCGAACAAAGCAGAACATAGGAGGCAAGCACAGGAGCCGGGCAACCCAACTATTGACCGAAGACACAATTCGAAACTGGTGCATATAAAGCAATATCCGAGAACATTTTGCCGAGGACTCGTCGGAGTGCCTTGGCTTTTGGTGGGTTCGGCTCTAGCCGCAGCCCCCCGTGGATATTGTTGATACTTTAAAGGCATTTGGCGTTTTACTACGAGAGTAATGCTCAGAAAAACCAAAAAAAGTATGCAAAAACTTTACGTTTAAATAGAAAATAAATTGTGCCAATCTGAAATTGGTCTAAAACTTAATTTGTGCTTCGATCGTGTTTTAACATGATACATCCGATCTCCGGACTCCAAGCGGGTCAGCCTTTGGCTTCAACCTCCATATCCCGAAGGCGGAGTTTTTCTTCGAGGCCTGTGTTAGCGAACTAAACTCGAGCGGCTTTAGAAAGAAACCAGGCTATTGGGCTATTGACCACACACTAGTGTGAAAAAAAGGAGTAGTCGAAAAACACTTTGCAACGACCAAGAAGAAAACACATTTATTATAAAACGACTCATACAAATTTAAGAGCCCCCAGTTAAATCGGGTAAATAATTTTTTAACAAATAAAGTTTTTAACAAACAAATTTTTTTGTTTAACAAAAAAATATAATGTTTGGTTGACCCGAACAAAAAGTAAATTTTCAAAGAGAGCCGAGCACGAAAACAACTTAGCTGGTTAGTGTGCTCGGTGCGGTCCGGGGTTATGGCGGGACGGATATGCAGTCCTCGGCCTAGCCGAGGTCCCAGCCCCCAAGCCTGAGGTAATCGAGCGGAGAGCTCGGGAGCTCGGGTCGAGAAGTGGCAACGCAACATGGTTGCTGCCGCGCCGGAGCCCCCGGTCCAGCCGAGGAGATAGAGTAGTTCGGCAGCATGACAACGAAGCCCCCAGTTATCATGGGAAAATGAAGTGTTTTTAACAAACAAACTTTTTTATTTAAACCGAACAAAGATTAAAATTGAAAAAAAAGTTGACCATGTAAGCGACTTAGTTGGTTAATGTGCTCGGCGTTGATGACGTGGGACAGAATTACGGCGGATCGAGGTCCCAGCCCCCACGCCGGTCTAGAGGTGCCCGAGCGAAGAGCTCGGCTTGATAAAGTGGCAACGCAACACGATCGATATGGCGAGGCGAAGCCCCCGATCCAGCTAACATGACGAAGCTGGTCGGCTGGTGACGCCGAAGTCCCAGGAGTAGGTTGATGAAGAGATGACGAACTCCCCAGTCTAGCCGAGATGACGGAGCAGGTCAGTAAGGTGACATTGCAGCCCCATGCCAGCCGAGGTGAGGTCGGCAGTGTGATGCCGATTTAATGAAATGACAGTGCGGGTATGCCGACACTGGGCAACGCGGCAAGATGATGACACAATTCGGACGACGGTGGCAGGACGACGATGTCGGCACACCGAGGTGACAGCGCGGTCCGGTCTAAATTAATTGCCTGCACGTATAAAATAGTGCATGCCATAGATAATAAAAAAATAATGGTAATATGTATATTTTAAAAAGTAATTCTTCTACTTAATTAATTTAAGTGAAGTAAATAATTAAAGGAATTTGGCCCTGAGTGCCGAGGTTGGTCTAGTGGAGTGGCAGCACGGGGATGCCAGCATAGGGACTCGCATCGAGGCAACGGCACAACTTTGATCGACACAGGCGGGACGACGACATTAGCTCGCCGAGGTGATGGCGTGACATAGTCAAGGTCGATTATATTGGTCGGCTGGTCGAGGTGACGGCGAGCGGCTGACCCGAACGACATCACACACGAGTGTTGGTTGAATATTCTGCAAAAATAATGCAATACAAACGAACAGAAAATATTCTGTGCGCAATAAATTTTCATGCCAAACGTAGTTAAGGAAAAATAAAACCTGTTTGACGATGATGTCCATAGCAGACCGATCTAGTTGTAGATGTAACGTCCATCGGACTGCGGACAAATAAAACTTGCACGGAGGAGCGCAGATGAACGCCGGTTAGTGCAAAGCTAGTTTGCACCGTCCATCAATTAGACTTAAAAACCCATACTGCAGAAATTAGCACTCGATTGTCTTTAGTCACGTGGCAAAGAAAAATACTACTTCCCTGGAGTGGAGTAGTAGTGGATGATAAAGACTATCTATTTGCTGAATTAAAGAAGGGAAAGACAAAAATAAAAAAAGGAAAGAACTCCCTGGATGGCTGTCGTCCGTGAAGGAGTGCCCTCGGCTTGTACTACATGGTACTAGTAGTCCGAGGTGCGTACTCCTCAGGACATGGTGCCGCATACGACACGCGAAGACAACATCCGGTTGAACTTCATGGGACGCTTTCATCGCTTCCATTAGACGTCACCGTATACAGATCTTCGGACCATGGTAGAACGTAAGATGCTGCTTACGAGCACGCCGCCGGCAACAATTTTCTTTGACTTTGATCTCAACTAAGTCTACGAACAATGGTTGCAAACTGGCAATAAATAATTCTCACAAAAAACAAACTGTATAAAACACCTCTAGAAAGATATCACCTGATCATCCATCGATCCGTGGCGATCACCCAGCAGGCTCTCAATGAAAGCACCAATGTCGGTTCTTAATCTGGCATATCTCGTAGTAGGGGTCCTAAGCTAGGCATCTTGGAACGATGGTAACATGGACATAGGATTTTACCCAGGTTCGGGCTCTCTCGAGGAGATAATACCCTACGTCCTGCTTTTGATTATATTCATATGGGGGGTAGTACATAGTACAGGTATCTACCACGAGATTGTAGTAATGAATATGAGATTGAGGTTGTCTATTTTATAGCCCGGCCTTGGTTTATATAATGCACCGTAGGCCTGGGGTTTAGAGGAGTCCTTGTCTTGTGCATCAAGTCTTGTGGAATCTCCCTTGTATGCATCATGGGCTACCCGAAGTGGCCCATTAGTGAATCATCATGGGGGTCCTCGGCCCGACCCACTGGTCGGGAGACGATGTGGTGAGTACCACCAAGTCCAGGACACCGTCACCCATCTTGTTATCCTTAATAGAAACGATACATGCGTACCTTGCTACCCCTTTTGTCACTGGAGAGGACACCGCAAGATCGAACCCATCACAAACCACCTCTTCCCATGACAAGAAAAATCGAAATAGTTGGCCTAACTAAACCAAAGATTCGAAGAAGAAATACGAGGCTATAAATAATCATGCATATAAGAGATCAAAGAAGACTCTTGGATATAAACTGATCATGAACTCAAACTTCATCGGATCCCAACAAACACACCGCAAAAAGTCATTACATCAAATAGATCTCCAAGAGACCATTGTATTGAGAATCAAAAGAGAGAGAGAAAGCTATCTAGGTACTGCCTACGGACCCGTAGGTCTATGGTGGACTACTCACGCATCATCGGAGAGGCACCCATGAGGATGATGAACCCCTCCGTGATGCTGTTAGATTGGATCTCGTGGTTCTGGAACTTGCGACGGTTGGAATTGTGTTTCGTCTCCTCCTCTAGGGTTTTTGTAATTTCTGAGGATTTATAGAGCTGAGAGGCGGTGGAAAAGACATCCGTGGGCCCCACGATACATCAGGGCGCGCCAGGGGCCTCTGGCATGCCCTAGTGTATCGTGGGCCCCACGGGCCTCCCCCCAGGTGCTTCCTTGGCTCCCAAGTTGTCTTCTGGTCCAAAAAATCTCCAAAAGTTTCGTGGCATTTGGACTCCGTTTGGTACTGATATTCTGCGAAGTAAAAAACAAGCAAAAAACAGCAATTGGCACTAGGCACTATGTCAATAGGTTAGTCCCAAAAAATGATATAAAGTTGCTATAAAATGATTATAAAACATCCAGAAATGATAATATAACAGCATGGAACAATCAAAAATTATAGATACGTTGGAGACGTATCAAATAGCTCTCTTCTTTTGAATGGGTTCCGGAGGTGGTTTAGGAAGTGTCCAATCATCGGCATTTTGCAATATGTTATTCAATAATTCTTCAGCTTGACCAACTGTTCTTTCCCTGAAAACACAACCAGCACAACTATCTAGAAAGTCCCTAGAAGCATCGGTTAGTCTATTATAAAAGATATCAAGCATTTCATTTTTTAAGAGGACAATCAGGAAAGCTCTAAGTAACCGGAGAAGCCTCCCCCAAGCTTGACGGAGATTCTCTTCTTAAATTTGCAGAAAGTTAAATATTTCATGTAAGGCAGCTTGTTTCTTATGAGCAGGAAAATATTTTTCAGAAAAGAAATGAAGCATATCCTGGGGACAACGCATACAACCAGGAGCAAGAGAAAGAAACCATTCCTTGGCCTCGCCTTTTAGCGAGAAACTAAAAAAGCTTAAGGATATAATACTAGCATATCTTTTCATCATTGGTAAATAGAGCAGCAATATTAGTTAGTTTCATAAGGTGTTTGACAACAGTTTCATTTTCATAACCGTGGAAATGATCAGATTCTACTATAGGAATTAATTAAGGGTCCACAGAGAACTCATAATCCTTATCGGTAACAAATATATAAGAAGTACCAAATTTAGGATCATATTTCATTTTCTCCATCATAGATTTTTCTTTTAGTTTGCATAGCAGTTTCTTTAAGTCTTCTCTATTTTCACAAGCAAAGAAATCCCTAGTTATTTCCTTATCCATGACATAACCTTCAGCTACATGAGGCAATTCATATCTATTAGGTGAGCGAGGTCTAAACGTAATTCAAAGTCCTCATCAGTTTCAGCATTTTCAAGTTCCCTAGCTCGAGCAATATGAGCATCAAGTAATTCATTTAGTGGCACAATTTCAGTTTCAACATGTGTCGCAATAGTATCATCATTAATTTCAGAGGTAGCATCATCAAGTTCATTTGACATATCAGGATGATCAATAGGTCGTGGTGTAACAAGTTGATTCAAAACAGTAGGTGAATCAAAAGCAGAGCTAGATGACAGTTCCTTACCTCCTCTCATGCGAGTGGGGACGATCTTAGTTCGATTATCTTTAAGATTCTTCATAGTAACAATTTGGTATCCTCAAATTAACACAATAAATAGAGCTATGCTCCCCGGCAACAGCGCCAGAAAAAGGTCTTGATAACCCACAAGTATAGGGGATTGCGACAGTCTTCACAGGTAGTATTTCACCCTAATTTATTGATTCGACACAAGGGGAGCCAAAGAATATTTATTGTCCTTGACAGTTGAGTTGTCAATTCAACCGCACCTGGGATATCTCTCTGTAGCAAAGGTTTAGTAGCACAGCAAATAGTAGTAGCAAAAGTAACAATAGTAGTGATAGTAGTAATTTTGTAGCAGTTGTGACAGTAGCAGTAGCAATAGTAACTTAGCAAGATTCAATATATGTAAAGCGTAGGCACGTTGATTGGTGATGGATAATGATTTGGATGACATCAATCATGTAACAGTTACACACTAGGGCGACACAGAACTAGCTCCAATTCATCAATATAATGTAGGCATGTATTCCGTATATAGTCATACGTGCTTGCGATAAGAACTTGCATGACATCTTTTGTCCTACCCTCCCGTGGCAGCGGGGTTCTATTGGAAACTAAGGGATATTAAGACCTCCTTTTAATAGAGAACCAGAAGAAAGCATTAACACATGGTGAATACATGAACTCCTCAAACTACGGCAATCACCTGAAAGAATCCCAATTATTGTCACCTTGGGGTATGCATATCAAGACACGTAATATGTGCATACAACTTGCAAGATAGGATCCAAATCAGTCTTATATTCATGAAAACATAATAGGTTCAGAACTGAAATCATGGCACTCGGGCCCTAGTGACAAGCATTAAGCATAGTAAAGTCATAGCAACATCAATCTCAGAACATAGTGGATACTAGGGATCAAGCCCTATCAAACTTAACTCGGTTACATGATCAATCTCATCCAATCCCACCACCGTCCAGCAAGCCTACAAAGGAATTACTCACTCCCGGTGGTGAGCATCATCGCGGTGTTGATGGAGAAGGGTTGGTGATGATGATGGCGAGGATTTCCCCTCTCCGAAGCCCCATACAGACTCCAGATCAGCCCTCCCGATGAACAACATGAGGTGGCGGCGGCTCCATCCCGTGAAACGCGATGAAAACTTCTCTCTGATTTTTTTCTCAAAAGATGTGATTTTATAGGACTGGAATTAGGGTCGGAGGAGCCTCGAGGGACCCACAAGCCATCAGGGCGTGACCTAGGGGGCGCGCCCTGTTGGCTTGTGGCCCCCAGGTGGCCTTCGTTCGGCAGGTATTCGCTCCATAATTCATTATAATTCCCAGAAAAAATCCACAAAAAGTTTCGTCCAATTCTGAGAACTATTATTTCTACACAAAAATAACACCAACGTAGTTCTGCTGAAAATAGCGTCAGTCTAGGTTAGTTACATTCAAATCATGCAAATTAGAGGTCAAAACCAGAGCAAAAGTGTTTGGAAAAGTAGATACGTTGGAGACGTATCACCGACTCCCATCACCGAGAAGTTAGCTTCAACGTCAGAGATCATGTCTATCGCCGAGTCACACCTCTCAAAGGAACCAAGTGTTTCCACATCAAAGGAAAGCTTGCGCCAAGATATATCGGCCCCTACAAGATCACCACAATACGAGGAGAAACTGCTTATCAAATAGAGCTATTGTAAGTGCATCTAGTGCCCCCTTAGTGGTTTTGGAGTATTGACAACAAATGGGTTAAGGGACTAACGTGTTTGTGAGTGTACACAGGTGATATAGCCCTGAGGAATTAGGTTTAACCGAAGTAAGACAACCCCTAAAAATGTATTTCTTCAAGTGAAGACTTTGATGTTCTTCTTGAGGAAATTGATGTGAGGATTTCGGTGTGACTCTGAAGATATTGAAGCAAGTACTTTGAAGCTTGATGACTTTTTTCATAGTTTATTTTTCCCTTTCTTGAGTCATAGCAAAATGCGTACTGTTAAAGGGGGTCGATGTAATACTAAGGAAAATTTCCAAGTGATGCTAATCTCAAAACATACACATACACAATCCTTCAAGTGAAGCCTTTGGAAATCTCTTACAGTGCAGTCAAATTCTTCAGTGACATAGACAAAGTTCTTATGGTATCTGAGGAACTTGTACTCACTTAGGAGTTAGAATTTCGCCGGTGCGAATTGCCTACAGTGAGGAAATTGAGAGACCTGAGGAATTTGATAATTTGAAATTCCAACCATTGATGTGCTTTGCGCCACCTATCCGAATGATCTTATACTGACAACAGTCATATCATTAGGGGGCATTTATGTCTTATCATGTCGGGTTGCACCCTGACTATAAATAGTCGGGCCCCACAACCACTTGCTGGTTGGCTGCTCCGAGAGAGATTGACAAGTGTCATTTAGAGCAACCCATCCTCCGACAACTTTGAAAGAATCATAAGTCAGAAAAAACCCAAAACCCAAACACCAAAAACCAAATGATTGTCACAACAGTTGGAACTGGTAGACCAAATCATTGTCTTCACCGAGCACCTGGTTCTATTTCTTCAATGCTTTCATTTCCTCATTTACTTGCTGATGACATTGATCCTTACTGTTTGAAATCTTTGACTGAAGACTTTCTCAATCTCCTCTATCAAATTCTTTAGTCACGCTACCTGTCATACCTGCCTATCATGATCCTACATTATTTGTACTTTGTATGATGTTCATCGTGATGACTATGTTGTCACCATGGTTTGCATGTTTCTGAGTACTTTGTCCGATGCATGATATTCGTAACTCTATAATTTCCTCACCTAGAAATTCCTCAGTGATGAATTTGTAAAAATCGCCAAATCACCCCCCTTTGGTCGATATAACGTACTTTCAATTGGTATCAGAGAAAGGTACTCCCTTGTTTTGTGTGACTTGGTTTTAACCTGGAGTTTTAGTTATGTCGACTGCAAGTATGATCAAGGTCTCAGCTGGGTGTCCTACAATTGGCAACAATCTCTAGTATGTTGTGGAAAATGGTGTTCCCTCCGTCACTCCCACTATCAACGCTATTGATGTGAAGAGATTCAAGGAACTTGACTCTCAAACGAAGAATACCATATGTGGCCATCTGAGCAAATGACGGTATGGCAGAGTGAGTGATTTGGAATTTGGGACAGGTTATCCAAAGTCAATGAAGGAGTTTAAACTCAACATGACTCCAGAGTTGATGTTCTTCGCAATATCTTCAACCGCTTCAAATGACATGACAATGAGAATGTTCAGCAAACCTTCGATCGTCTCATAGATATCTCAAATGAGCTTCAGGCTCTTGGTGCCACTGATATCACTGACCACGAGGTGGTTAAGAAATTGTTGAGGTCCCTTGATTCCTCATTTGATACACTGGCTTTGATTATTCAAGAACGTGGAGACTACAAGTCACTAGATCATGTTGATATTCTTAAGAGGCTCAATACTCATGAATTCCAACAAGCCGGAAAGAGAGATCTCTATGGGCCAAGCTATGGAAGATCTTGTGCATTCAAGGCAAAGGCAATTTCCTCATCTGAAGAAGAATCTGACAGTAGTTTGGGTGATCCTGAAGAACTTGGACAGGAGATTGCAATGCTCGTGAGTAAATTTCAGAAGTTCTCCAAAAGAGGTCGGTTTGGGAAATCTTCAAGAGGAGATGAGAAGAAATCAGAATTTTCATTCCGTGACCACAAGAAAAGGACTTGTCACAAATGCAAGAAGTATGGCCGCTACATTGCTGATTGTCCTCCCTGGGAAAAGGAATCAAATAAGAAGATGAAAGTTTTGATGACACAAAGAAGAAGAAGAAATCTTCAAAGTCCTCATCTCACAAGAAGAGTAGTTCCAGAAAGGATCAGGCACTTATTGGCAAGGAAATAGATTTTGAGACAGAATCTAAGGATTATGAGGAAGAGGAGGAATCTGACGAGGAGTCAGACTCTGGTGTGGCGAGCCTAGCTCTCACAACTACTTTCATCAGCAAGTCCATCTTCAACACTCAGGAAAATGGCAACGCCAAGGACACTAACGTCAGTGACGACTACTTTGCTCCCACCTATTGCTTCATGGGAAAAGGTGCCAAGGTACTCAAATGTCCTTCCTCCTTTGAATCAAGTGAAGGTGAATCTGATGATAACCTGAAACCTAGCTATTCCAAACTTGCTAATATTGCCACTAAGCAACAAAATGGTATGGAAATAATTCAGAAACTAATAGACAAAAGCGATGTCCTATTGAATGAGGAAATGGATTAAACTCAAACTCGACTAATGACCTTCAAAGTCTTCAGTATAAGTATGATGACCTTCAACGTCGTCATGAAACTCTCCTAGTTGATCATGAGAAGCTTTCTTATGAATTTCTTAAAAGAAGCAAGATATTGGGAAACTAATTGGTTGTCTCATGATGACCTTCAAAGGGAAAAGGATTCTTTGCTTGCTCAACAGATTAGTTCCGCTCAGGAAGAGTTTGTCCCACCTTGTTTGAAATGCATGGAACGTGAAACTGCAAATTCTTCACCTGAAAGTTCAAATGCTTCTGTTGGTACAAATTCCTCAACAGAGGAAACCACACATGTCACAGACGATAATGCAGGGTTGAAGGAATTGTATGTGACAGGCATGTACAGAAGTCTCAAAGGGCATCAACCCCTTCGCGATGTGCTCAAAAATCAGATTCTGAACAAGAAGCCTAGGAAAGAGGGTATTGCATTTGAGAGGAAACTCAATGCCGGTGGATCCTACTGGAAACCTGAGCATTACCCCAAAATCTCATGGGTTGCTGCAAAAGCACCACCTGTAGATCCATCCACTTTATCTGGCTTTACTTGTGAATCTTTGTATTCCTTTGATGAGTCATTTGACTCCAACTATAAACTATTCAAAAATCAGAATGGTGAAGTGTTTGCGAGATATGTTGGAACTAAGTGCAGGAATGGTCCACCGATAAAGAAAAACTGGGTCCCAAAAGATGCCTTGAAAGTCTTCACGTGAATGGCTTCATGACACCACCCTTGAAGAAAAGGAACCCCAGACCAAATTCTTCACATGGACCAAAGTGTTCATATGGACCAAATTCCCCATATGGTCAAAAACCTACCCATGCTCGTGCTAATGCTTCTGTTTCGTAGGGGAAATCTAAGGGTCATGAATATGTGCATTATTCTTCAAACCATTATGTTCATAAATCCTCAAAGAATTTATATGCTTATTCATATGAGTACTCTAACCCCCCTACTGTGAAACGAAGTGCACTAGCTTCAATGCCTTAATCCAAATGTGGGTGGTGAAGATAATGAACTAATCACTTATGCAGGGTGAGGTCTCCAGACGAACTGAAACGTCAAAAGAATTTGCCGGAGACTTGAAAATCGCTTGAAAGGACGCAAGCTAATCATGAAGAAATGAATCACTCATTTTTCACGTCCTCATCTTACTTTACCTATTGTATTGTTTGATGAAATTCTGCCTAACGAATTGGATGTCATATTCTTCACTCTGAAGTATATGAGTTTGTAAGTTGCACTAATTCATCTCCAGGAAGAGTCACCTAAAGCTACAGAGTGGGTCCTCAATAGTGGATGCACTAACCATATGACTGGTGACAAGAACTTATTGATGGATAGAACTCTATCTCCATATCACTTGAAGCATATCACCTACGTAGGCAAAGGCAAAAGGAAGGTATTGGGTCTAGGTAGGGTTGCAATCTCAAAGGATCGACACATGGATAAAGAGATGCTTGTCGAATCTCTTGGATTTAACCTCGTGTCAGTCTCAATGCTTTGTGATTTTGATATGGTTGTCATCTTTCTAAAATATCTTTGCATTGTACTCATGGAATCTGACAAATCTAAAGTCTTCGAAAGCTTTAGGAGAGGAGACTTGTATATTGTTGATTTCTCTACAGGTCCATAGCCTGCCACATGTATACTTGCAAAATCTTCAGAAGGGTGCCTATGGCATCGATGACTTGGGCATGCTGGCATGAGGAACTTGCACACATTCGTGAAGAAGAAGCACATTGTCGGGGTACACAAACAGGGGTGTTTATTTCCCCCTGACTTGTGCATGGACGATAAGCCTCCGACCCGATGGCCAAACCTGCCGGGGAAAGCTACTACCCTGTCAAGACCAGTCCAAACCAGAGAAGCCACTCTACATGAGATCAAGGAGTGCATCAAGAAGAAGAAACCAACATTCAAGACCAAGACTCCGGCAGAAGCAACCTACGCTGGCTAAGCAACGCCGGCAAGGTCGATGCAACGGCCCAGGACGGGCCCGAACCGCTCACGTCCCCAGTGCCTGCCTGGGACTGAGACGCACGCACACCTTCAGGAAGACCCGACAAGCCATCCCCCGGCAGGCGCATGCCGATCAGCCACTGCTCCACCTCATCGCAACGCCAGTCATTTGTTGATGCGGTGTTGAGCCCTCAGGTGGATAAGTGGCTCTCGCTAAGTACGTGGCGACGCGCTCGGAGGCAGATTACACCCGTTTGACACCCATCCGGAGGTGTGTCAAGATACTGAGCAATAGTTAGCCAAAGAAGTGGTAAAAGCCTGCCGGGAATGCCTCCCCGCACGCCACCTAGGCTAGCATTTATGGATTTTTGTCCTAAGTGCCAGAGTTAGGTATGATAGCACTGTTTGCTATCTAATCACTAGATAATGTCTGTTTTGCCACTGTGGTTGCACCTTCAGCTATAAAAGGAGGCCCAAGGCAACCTAGCTAAAGATTTGGACCTTTGGACACTGGTACTAGCGTAGCTGCTCCCCCGAAGGCAACTTTGCCGGGTTTGAGCACTGCGCGTGCTTCGTGTTCCCCCGATCAATCCACCAAAGCAGGAGTAGGGTTTTACGCTTCACAGCGGCCCGAACTTGGCTAAAACACCAGCGTCTCGTCATCGTGCTGCCTCATTACCTCTGCTCTTTGTGCAACTCGACCTCACCCCTGCCGAACCACAAAGGGGCCCGTGGCCCCATAGGTGATCGTGTGCATCATGACCCGACATCTTTGGCGCGCCAGTTAGGGGGCAGTGTCATTTGGGCGAACCTGAGTTCGTGAGCAGCATGTCAATCTTCATCACCATTTTCTTCCTCCATGGCTCCCAAGAAGAAGCCCGGCGCGACCACGCATCCCTCCACTTCAAAGGCCCCTTCGCACGCAGCTACGGACGCCGTTGGCACCACGGCGGCGACGAGCGAGGTGGGCATCGTGGGCGACGCGACCGGCGCAGGCGATGCCACCGTCGTGTCCCCCGTGGCCGAAGCTGGAGCGGGGAACGCCAGAGAGGAGCAACAGCAGCAACATTTTGGCAAGCTCGGCCCTAGTGCCGCGGGAGGAGGAAACGTTCAGTCTCCACCTCCCCGCCTCACTGGTGGCCGCGGCCGCAACAGCGGCGCCCAATCTGGAGCAAGCCGTGATCTTCCAGCTGCGCCTGTCACAGGCGCGACTGCTGGGCGCGCGCCTTGCCCAGAGCAAGACGGAGCGCCGAGCGGGACCATGGACCCGCAAGTTCGACCTCATCCACATCATACCGCCCCGGGGATCGGTGCACGGCGACAAGAATGCGGCGACGCCCCTCTTGGTTCCACCAGGAGTCGAGCGACGTCACGATCCTTCTCTCTAGCCATGCCGGCCACGACAGCGGAAGCAATGGCGCGGGCCCAGCTGCTGTTAAACTTCCCGCCGGTGGCTGACAAGAGTCTCATCGGCTTTGTCGAAGCCAGCAAATTGTAGCGTGCAGATCCGTCGCGACACCCGCGGACGGTGATGGCGGCCCAGGCTGACGGTCATGTTGAGGGGGCCACACCAACGGTGCAATCCCCTATGCGACAACAGACCCAGAGGCAGCCACAACGAGCTCCACATGCCGACGAGCCCGACGAAGCGTCTATGGCCTCGTCCGGCCAGCACGATCGCCAGGACCAGTGGCGTGTCCTGGAAGACAGGCGGAGGGAAGACGCGCGCATCACCATAGAGCGACGCCGGGAAGCACACCGCCAATCCGACAGGCGCAACGGCCCAGATGCTGGCGACCCCGCGCCCAGAGCTGGCGGGTACCTGCCTTATGAGGTTTAGTGCTGACGTGGCTTGAGACTGCGTCAGTATTTCCCCAAAGAGGAAGGGATGATGCAGCACAGCGACGGTAAGTATTTCCCTCAGTTATGAAACCAAGGTTATCGAACCAGTAGGAGGATCACCACCACCCAATAAGCAACACCTACACACAAACAACAAATACTTGCAACCCGACGCGAAAGAGAGGTTGTCAATCTCTCTACGGTAATAAGATAGATTAGGTAGTGATAGATAGAAGAGATAGATCTCTCAAGAACACAAATAAAAAGAGTAAATATGCAGCAATATATTTTTTGGTTTTTTGTTTTGTAGATCTGAAAACAAAGATTGCAAAAAGATAGATCGGAAAGCAATATGATGGAAAACTAGACCCGAGGGCCATATGGTTCACTAGTGGCTTCTCTCATGAGTATAGCGCATGGTGGGTGAACAAATTACTGTTGGGCAATTGATAGAAAATTGAATAGTCATGACGATATCCAAGGCAATGATCATTATATAGGCATCACGTCCAAGATAGATAGACCGACTCCTGCCTGCGTCTACCTCTATTACTCCACACATCGACCGCTATCCAGCATGCATCTAGTGTATTAAGTTCATGGAAAAACGGAGTAATGCAATCAGAACGATGACATGATGTAGACAAGATATATTCATGTAAGATTAGACCCCATCTTGTTATCCTTAATAGCAACGATACATGCGTGTCTTGCTGCCCCTTCTGTCACTGGGAAAGAACACCGCAAGATAGAACCCATCACAAAGCACCTCTTCCCATGGCAAGAAAAATCGATCTAGTCAGCCTAACTAAACCAAAGATTCGAAGAAGAAATATGATGTTATAAGAAATCATGCATACAGGAGATCAAAGAAGACTCAAATAATATTCAGGGATAGAAACTGATCATGAACTCAAAATTCATCAGATCCCAACAAACACACCGCAAAAGTTTACATCAAATAGATCTCCAAGAGACCATTGTATTGAGAATCATAAGAGAGAGAGAAGAAGACATCTAGCTACTGCCTACGGACCCGTAGGTCTATGGTGGACTACTCACGCATCATCGGAGAGGCACCTATGAGGAAGATGAACCCCTCCGTGATGGTGTTTAGATTGGATCTCGCAGTTCTGGAACTTGCGGTGGCTGGAATTGTGTTTCGTCGACTCCTCTAGGGTTTTCTGAATATTTGAGAATATATAGGCATCAAAGGCGGTGCGGAAGGGGACCGAGGAGGGCACAACCCATTAGGGCACGCCGGGGCCCCCCCTGGTGCGCCTTTTGGGTAGTGCTCTCCAGAGCCCACCTCTCCGGCAGTTGTTTGGCCCACTGGGTGTCTTCTGGTCCAGAAAAATTCTCCAAAAAGTTTGTCACGATTGGAATCTGTTTGGTATTGATTTTCTGCGAAGTAAAAAACAAGCAAAAACAGAAACTGGCACTTTGGCACTATGTCAATAGGTTAGTCCCAAAAAATGATATAAAGTTGTTATAAAATGATTGTAAAACATCCAAGAATTATAATATAACAGCATGGAACAAGCAAAAATTATAGATACGTTGGAGACGTATCAGCATCCCCAAGCTTAATTCCTACTCATCCTCGAGTAGGTAAATGATAAAAACGGAATTTTTGATGTGGAATGCTGCCTAACATGTTCATCATATTCTTTTCTTTTGTATAGCATGGACAGTTGGACTTGTAAATGATTCGATGCAATAGTCTAGTTTTAACATAATGACTTCAATACTCAAGCATGTCAACAAGCAACCATGTCTTTCAAAATATCAACACTAACGAAGTTATCCCTAGCCCATCATGCTCAATCATTGATCCATTCATGAAACACACTCAAATATTAGCTATGCCCAATGCTCAAGTACGATCATAGTGCCCCCTAGTTGGTGCTTATAAGAGAAGATGGAGACTCAAAGCAAAAATAAAAATTGCATAAAGTAAATAGATAGGCCCTTCGCAGAGGGAAGTAGGGATTTGTAGAGGTGCCAGAGCTCAAGGTTTAAATTGAGAGAGAAAAATATTTTGGGTGGCATGCTTTTCCTGTCAACGAAAACGACAAAGTAGTTCACAATACTTTCCATGCTAGATATACCATAGGCGGTTCCCAAACAGAAAATAAAGTTTATTCCTTTTTCCACCAAACTTTCACTTTCCATGGCGGGCCGTATCCACGGTTTCCTTCTATACCAACACTTTCCAATGAATTTATTATTTGACAACATAAATTAAATATTTTTTCTTTTTCATTTCGGGAATGGGCATCCCTATTACCACCGCACTCTCGTGCTATGACAAGTGAATAAACACTCATCTTGAGAATAACACATCTAGCATGGAAAAATATTGGACACCCCCCACCATTTCATGAGCGGTACGGGCACACAAAAGAGAAAATTTATTTTGAAAATTTAGAGATGGCACATACAAATTTGCTTGGAACGGCACGGAAATACCGCATATAGGTAGGTATGGTGGAATCATAAGGCAAAACTTGGTTTAAGGATTTTGGATGCACAAGTAGTATTTCTACTTAGTACAAATGGAGTCTAGAAAATAGATTGGGAAGCAACCAAACCAAGAAACGAAAAATCACATAAGTGGGCATTGAACATAACTACCACCGAATCATGCACCACAAGTAGGATGTAACTTCATTGCATAACTATTGACTTTCGTGCATGCATAGGGAATCACAAACCTTAACACCAATATTCCTACTAAGCATAATTACTCACTAACATGACTCACATATTACTATCATCATGTTTCAAAACTATTACAAGGAATCAAGTTTAATTTGTCCAATGATCTTCATGAAAGTTTTTATTATATCCTCCTTGGATATCTATCACTTTGGGACTAGTTTCATATATTGCCATTGCTTTTTGGCAAGCTCAAACAAATTTAAGTGAAGCACATGAGCATAAAGATTTCATCTCTCAAAAAGGTATAAGTGAAGTATGAGAGGATTTCTTCAAAAATTTACTACTCTCAAATTAATCTAAGTGAAGCATGAGAGTATTTCTACAAAAATTTCCAAGCACACCGTGCTCAACAAGATATGAGTGAAGCACTAGAGCAATTCTATAGCTCAAAAAGTTTAAGTGAAGCATAGAGAGCAATTCTAACAAATCATAGCATGATTTTAGCTTTCTCAAATAGGTGTGTACAGAAAGGATACAAAGGAAAAACTAACAAACAAAGAAAGCAAAGATACAAGACGCTCCAAGCAAAACACATGATATGTGACGAATAAAAATATAGCTCCAAGTAAAATACCGATGGTAGTTAGAAGAAAGAGGGGATGCCACTCGGGGGCATCCCCAAACTTAGTTGCTTGTTTCTCTTTGTATATATCTTGGGGGTGCGGTAGCATCCTCAAGCTTAAGGTTTTGCTACTCCTTATTCCTTCATCCATCGTGATCTCACCCAAAACTTGAAAACTTCAATCACACAAAACTCAACAAAATCTTCGTGAGATCCGTTAGTATAATAAAGCAAATCACTACTTTAGGTACTGTTGCAAACCCATTCAAATTTTATAATTGCATTATACCTACTGTATTTTAACTTTACCATGGTTCATACCCTTCAATATAAGCCATAGATTCATCAAAACAAGCACACAATGCAACGAAAACAGAATCTGTCTTAAACAGAATAGTCTGTAGTACTCTGTACTCTAACCATACTTCTGTAACTCAAAAAATTCTGAAACATTAGGACAACGTAAGGAATTTGTATAGAAACACTGTGTTAAAATTTCAACTCAAGATCACGTTCCAGCAAAAAATGAAAATTCTAATACTGTACGCAAAGTTTCTGTTTCAGATTCAGCATCACTTCTACTCATCCTATGAATCATCCTAACGGTTCTACTTGGCACAAACACTAAATAAACCATAAAAACACAATCATAACAGAGGAATAATTGTGTCAACACACAAAAATAGAAAGGAAAAATCAAGAATTTATTTATTCATTGGGTTGCCTCCCAACAAGCGCTATCATTTTACGCCCCTAGCTAGGCATAATGGATAGATTCAAGTATTGTCATCTTTGGTTTTGGATCCATAGGATTCCCTCATGATTGATTAATATGGTGGCTTAATTATTGCTCTAGGTGAGTGTTCCATACCCTTTCTCAAGGGAAATTGAAAACGAATATTACCTTCTTTCATATCAATCACGGCACCTATAGTGCGTAAAAACGGTCTACCAAGTATAATGGGACAAGACGGATTGCAATCAATATCAAGCACAATAAAATCAATGGGCACATAATTTCTATTTGCAAGAATAAGAACATCATTAATTCTTCCCAAGGCCTTTTTAATAGTAGAATCCGCCAAATGCAAATTAAGAGAGCATTCTTCAATATTGGTGAGACCAAGCACATCACATAGAGATTTCGGAATCATGGAAACCCTAGCAACCAAATCACACAAAGCAAAGCATTCATAATTTTTAATCTTGACCTTAATGGTAGGTTCCCACTCATCATGTAATTTTCTAGGAATAGAAATCTCCAACTCCAACTTTTCTTCAAAAGATTTCATCATGGCATCAACGATATGTTTAGTAAAAGCTTTATTTTGCTCATAAGCATGGGGTGAATTCAACATAGATTGCAACAAAGAAATACATTCAATCAAAGAGAAACTATCATAGTTAAAATCTTTGCAATCCAAGATAGTGGGCAGATCACTAGTTAAAGTTTTAACCTCTTCAAACCCACTTTTATCAAAAATTTCATCAAGATTTTCACCCTCCAAATTATTGGGACGCCTTCTAGATAAAGTTGACTCTACTTCAGTCCCTTCATTATCAATTTTAATAGTACTAAACAAAGGATAAATAGTAGAGACACCAATCACTTTAAGATCTACATCATTTTTGTAACGGCAATCACTAGAAGACAATTTTTCTAAGATTTCTCTTTTAGCTCTAAGCATAGCGGTTCTTTTATTACTTTCATACATAGAGATATATAAAGCCTTAATAGATTCATCAATCTTAGGCACAAAAGATTTCAACTTGAGATTTTCAACATCATGAGAAATTCTATCAATGCTTCTAGACATATCAGCAATCTTATTCAACTTTTCTTCTATCGTAGTATTGAAAGCCTTTTGCGCATTGATAAATTCTTTAATATTACTCTCAAGATCAGAGGTGTTCCTATTATTATTTTAAGAAGAATTAACATAGGAATTACCATAATTCTTAGAGGAATTTCCAGGAAAAGGCCTAGGATTAAAATTACCTCTATAAGCATTGTTATTGAAATTGTTGCCTGAGACAAAATTCACATCTACGGATTCACCATTTTGCTCAATCAAAGTAGACAAGGGCACATAATTAAGATCAATAGGAGCATTTTTACTAGCAACCAATTTCATCAAAGCATCAACTTTATCACTCAAAGTACTAATTTCCTCTGCCGAATTAACTTTTTTACTAGTATGTGCTCTTTCGGTATGCCATTGAGAATAACTAGCCAAGATATAGCAATTTACTAGCTTCACCAAAGTAATCTCCATAAAAGTACCACCCGCGGCGGAATCTAAAAGATTTCTAGAGACAAAATGCAATCCCGCATAAAAAAATTGTATGATCATCCAAAGATTCAAACCATGTGTAGGACAATTTCTTATCATCAACTTCATTCTTTACCAAGATTGGGCAACATGTTCATGCTCAAGTTGCTTAAAATTCATGATTTGCGTCCTAAGGGAAATAATTTTCATGGGCGGAAAATACTTAGTGATAAAAGCATCCTTGCACTTATTCCAAGAATCGATACTATTGCGAGGCAAAGATGAAAACCAAAATTTTGCACGATCCCGCAAGGAAAAAGGAAATAGTTTCAACTTGATAATATCATTGTCCACATCTTTTTTCTTTTGCATATCACACAATTCAACGAACGTGTTTAAATGGGACGTGGCATCCTTATTAGGATTACCGGCAAATTGATTTTTCATGACAAGGTTCAACAAAGCGGCATTAATATCACAAGACTCTGTACTAGTGGCGGGAGTAGCAATAGGCGTACTAATAAACTCATTGTTATTAGTATTGGAAAAATCACACAACTTGGTGTTCTCTTGAGTCATCGTGACTACGCAAACAAGATTGCAAGCAAGGAAGAGATCCGGCAAGAAAAAGGGCAAACGAAAACGAGGGCGAATAAAACGGCAAATTGGTGAAGTGGGGGAGAGCAAAACAAGAGGCAAATGGCAGTAATTGCAAGTAGATGAGATTTGTGATTAGGAACCTCGTAGATGATGGTGGAGTCCCCTCGGCGCCTACGATAGGCACGTAGAAGAGACCGCTTCCTCCCCAACAACGGCGCCAGAAATTCCTTTGACGTGGCTTGAGACCGCGTCGGTATTTCCCCAAAGAGGAAGGGATGATTCGGCACCGTGACGGTAAGTATTTCCCTCAGTTATGAAACCAAGGTTATCAAACCAGTAGGAGGATCACCACCACCCAATAAGCAACACCTACTCACAAACAACAAATACTTGCAACCCGACGCGAAAGAGAGGTTGTCAATCTCTCTACGGTAATAAGATAGATTAGGTAGTGATGGATAGGAGAGATAGATCTCTCAAGAACACAAATAAGAAGAGTAAATATGCAGCAATATGTTTTTGGGTTTTTGGTTTTGTAGATCTGAAAACAAAGATTGCAAAAAGATAGATCGGAAAGCAACATGATGGAAAAGTAGACCCGGGGCCGTAGGGTTCACAAGTGGCTTCTCTCGTGAGTATCGCGCACGGTTGGTGAACAAATTACTGTTGGGAAATTGATAGAAAATCGAATTGTCATGACGATATCCAAGGCGATGATCATTATATAGGCATCACGTCCAAGATAGATAGACCGACTCCTGCCTGCATCTACCTCTATTACTCCACACATCGACCGCTATCCAGCATGCATCTAGTGTATTAAGTTCATGGAAAAACAGAGTAATG
This sequence comes from Elymus sibiricus, assembly GCA_039707655.1. Classification (NCBI taxonomy): domain Eukaryota; kingdom Viridiplantae; phylum Streptophyta; class Magnoliopsida; order Poales; family Poaceae; genus Elymus; species Elymus sibiricus. The sequence continues at coordinate 192,637,169 of CM077663.1, read as the reverse complement.
CAATAAGAACGATGACATGATGTAGACAAGATCTATTCATGTAGGAATAGACCCCATCTTGTTATCCTTAATAGCAATGATACATGCGTGTCTTGCTGCCCCTTCTGTCACTGGGAAAGAACACCGCAAGATCGAACCCATCACAAAGCACCTCTTCCCATGGCAAGAAAAATCGATCTAGTCGGCCTAACTAAACCAAAGATTCGAAGAAGAAATACGATGCTATAAGCAATCATGCATATAAGAGATCAAAGAAAACTCAAATAATATTCATGGATAGAAACTGATCATGAACTCAAAATTCATCGGATCCCAGCAAACACACCGCAAAAGTTTACATCAAATAGATCTCCTAGAGACCATTGTATTGAGAATCATAAGAGAGAGATAAGAAGCCATCTAGCTACTGCCTACGGACCCGTAGGTCTATGGTGAACTACTCACGCATCATCGGAGAGGTACCTATGAGGAAGATGAACCCCTCTGTGATGGTGTTTAGATTGGATCTCGCGGTTCTGGAACTTGCGGCAGCTGGAATTGTGTTTCGTCGACTCCTCTAGGGTTTTCCGAATATTTGAGAATATATAGGCATCAGAGGCGGTGCGGAAGGGGGCCGAGGAGGGCACAACCCATTAGGGCGCACCGGGGCTCCCTGGCGTGCCTTTTTGGGTTGTGCTCTCCACAGCCCACCTCTCCGGCAGTTGTTTGGCCCACTGGGTGTCTTCTGGTCCAGAAAAATTCTCCAAAAAGTTTCGTCGCAATTGGACTCCGTTTGGTATTGATTTTCTACGAAGTAAAAAAAGCAAAAACAGCAACTGGCACTTTGGCATTATGTCAATAGGTTAGTCCCAAAAAAAGATATAAAGTTGTTATAAAATGATTGTAAAACATACAAGAATGATAATATAACAGCATGGAACAAGCAAAAAGGATACGTTGGAGACGTATCAGCTGCCCTGCCTTCACTCGCGAGCTGCGACAGGTCCGCTGGCCATCGGCCCGAGCTTTCAAGCCTGAACTGACGGAGAAATACGACGGGATGCTTAACCCGGCAGAATTCCTGGGCATCTACACGATAGCCGTTCAAGCCTCCGGGGGAAGAGATGAGAAGGTGCTTGCCAACTATTTCCCTTTGGCACTCAAGCCAAATGTGAGATCATGGCTGATGCACCTGCCAGACAACTCTATTTCATCATGGGTTGACTTGTGCAATGAGTTTGTCGGCGCCTTCACAGGTGGCCACCAGGAGCCAGGACAGCCCAGCGACCTGCAAGTCCTTCCACAGAAGGAGGGAGAAACCTTGCGGAAGTACATCCAGAGATTCAGTTGAGTACACCGCAATATTCCAGAGATACACCCCGCGGCCATGATTGCCGCGTTCCATTCGAACGTGCGCAACAGGAGGATGCGGGCCAAGATGAATGTTAGACTCCCCAAGACCATCAATGAGTTATACACATTGGCGGACAAGTGTGCTCGTGCTGAGGAAGGATGGTGACTCCCCGGAGAGGAGGCTGGCGTCGAAGTCGACTCAGATGACGACAATGATGCCCCCAGCCCGAAGGGAAAAAGCCGAAGGCGCAACAAGAAGCGTAAGGGAAAGGTAGTGTTGGCCGTTGAGAGCTCTGGTTATCTCAGTACTGGCAAGAAAGCCAAGGCCGAGACCCCGGCAAGGGAGTTGCCGCGTGCGCTGATTGCCGGGAGGCCGTGGTGGTAGAGAAAATCGGAAAGACCGATGGGCCATACAGCAAAATCCACCGCACCAAAGGTCATTATCTCCAAGAATGCCGCCGAGTTGAGCAGTGATACGTCTCCAACATATCTACTTTTCCTCACTCTTTTGCCCTTGTTTTGGACTCTAATTTGCATGATTTAAATGGAACTAACCCGGACTGACGCTGTTTTCAGCAGAATTACCATGGTGTTGTTTTTGTGCAGAAATAAAAGTTCTCGGAATGGAACGAAACTTTTTGGAGATTTATTTTGGAAAATATAAAAAATACTGGAGCCAAAAACCACCGGAGAGGGGGCCCATGGTGAGCAACACCCACCAGGGCACGCCCTGGTGGGTTGTGCCCAACTCGGGGCCCCACTTGCCCTATCTCCGCCACTATAAATTCCTAAATTTGGAGAAAAAATCAGAGAGAAAGAATTATCGCGTTTTACGATACGGAGCCACCGCCACCTCCTGTTCTTCATCGGGAGGCCAGATCTGGAGCCCGTTTGGGGCTCCGGAGAGGGGAATCTTCGGTCTTCGTCATCACCAACCTTTCTCCATCGCCAATTCCATGATGCTCCCCACCGGGAGTGAGTAATTCCTTCGTAGGCTTGCTGGTCGGTGAGGAGTTGGATGAGATTCATCATGTAATCGAGTTAGTTTTGTTAGGGCTTGATCACTAGTATCCATTATGTTCTGAGATTGATGTTGCTATGACTTTGCTATGCCTAATGCTTGTCACTAGGGCCCGAGTGCCATGATTTCAGATCTGAACCATTTATGTTATCATCTCTATATCCATGTTCTTGATCCAATCTTGCCTAGTCATATGCACCTATTAGGTGTTATGATACGTCAACCGCATAGTGACAATATTTGGGATACTTCGCGGTGATGACCGTAGTTTGAGGAGTTCATGTATTCACCATGTGTTAATGCTTTGTTCCTATTCTCTATTAAAAGGAGGCCTTAAGATCCCTTAGTTTCCTTATGGACCCCGCTGCCACGAGAGGGTAGGACAAAAGATGTCATGCAAGTTCTTTTCCATAAGCACGTATGACTATTTACGGAATACATGCCTACATTACATCGATGAACTGAGATAGTTTTGTATCGCCCTAGGTTATGACTGTTACATGACGAATATCATCCAACGAGTTAGCAATCCAGTGCCTACGACCTTTCCACTCATTGCTCTTGCTAAGTTACTACTACTGTTGCTGCTGTTCCAACTGCTACAAAATTGTTGCTACTACTATCACCGATATTGTTACTATTGCTACTGCTATCAAAACTATCATATTACTGTGCTACTGATCACTCTGTTGCAGATATTTAATCTCCAGGTGTGGTTGAATTGACAACTCAACTGCTAATACTCTCAAGTATTCTTTGGCTCCCCTTGTGTCGAATCTATAAATTTGGGTTGAATACTCTACCCTCAAAAACTGTTGCGATCCCCTATACTTGTGGGTTATCAAGACCTTTTTCTGGCGCCGTTGCCGGGGAGCATAGCAATATTTGTTGAGTCACTTGGGATTTATGTCAATTTATCACTATGAAGAATCTGAAGGATCAAAAGACTAAGATTTTTTCCTCTACTACGAGGGGAGGTAAGGAACTACCATCTAGCTCTGCACTTGATTCACCTTCTATTATGAGTAAGTTTGCAACACCACCACATGCTAGTAATCCTGATATGTCGCAAGTTATTGATGATGCTACTTCTGCTATGAATGATGCTTATGATGATGCTAGTACCATGCTTGATGATAATGTGCCGAGCTTCTAGGGACTTCGTAGATAGTTGTGCTGGTTGTGTTTTCAGGGAATGAACTGTTGAACAAGCTGAAGAATTATTGAATAATATATTGAAAAATTATGATGATTGGACTCTTCCTGAACCACCGCCTAAACCTACTCCGAAGAAGAGGGGTATCTTATTTCTCAATCCTGAAGATATGCAAGAGGCAAAGAAATCTATGAAGGAAAAAGGTATTAAAGCTGAGGATGTTAAGAATTTGCCACGTATTGAAGAAATACATGGCCTTGACACACCACCACCTCCACAGGTGGTAGAGGTAAATTCTATATTAAAGTTTAATGAAAGTGACATCCCTCACAATAAACCTCCTAGTCAATGCTTATATGAGTTTGATAACTATATTATGAAGCAAGATCATTTCAATGCTCATGTTCTGAAACAATTGAAATACAATTGTGATATGATTGCGCGCTTGAGTGACTTGCTATTTAGAATCAGTAATGATGTTAGAGGTGTAGGAAAGCATGCTTATATGGTTCAAACCCAATTAGAACAAGTAGCTAAGTCTCAAAAAGAATTGCTTGATGAAATGAATAGCAGTATGCATGACTTTGCTGCTAGAGTAGTAACTAGAGGAGGTAGAATGACCCAAGAACCACTCTATCCTGAGGGTCATCCTAAAAGAATTGAACAAGACTCTCAGAGAATTAATCCTGATGCACCTAGTCCTTCTAGGAAGAAAAAGAAAAAGAAAAATGATAGGACTTTGCATACCTCTAGTGAACCCGAGACACAAAAACCTCCTGACAATAATGATGTCTCTATTTCCGATGCTGAAACTCAATCTAGTAGTGAACATCAACCTAGTGATAATGAAAATGATAATGATGATGTTCACGATGATGCTCAACCTAGTAATAATAGAGAACCAAATAATGACGTTGAAATAGAGCCTGCCCCTGATCTTGATAACCCACAACCTAAAAATAAACGTTGTGATAAGAAAGACTTTGTGGCTAGGAAACATGGTAAAGAAAGAGAGCCACGGGTTCAGCAACCCATGCCATTTCGACCTAAGCAATCTAAGAAAAAGGATGATGAAGAATTTGAGTGCTTTGCTAAAATGATTAGGCCAGTCTTTTTGCATACCCGTTTAACCGATATTTTGAAAATGGCCCCTTATGCAAAGTATATGAAAGACATCATCATAAATAAAAGAAAAATACCTGAAGCTAAAATCTCCACCATGCTTGCCAATTATTATTTTAAGGATGGAGTACCTAAAAAACTTGGAGATCCTGGAATACCAACTATACCTTGCTCCATCGAAACAAACTATGTTAAAACTGCTTTTTGTGATTTCGGAGCCGGTGTTAGTGTTATGCTTTTCTCGTGATATAAAAGACTTGATTTGAATAAACTCACAGCTACTGAGATATCATTGCAAATGGCTGACAAATCAACAACCATACCTATTGGTATTTGTGAGGATGTGCCCGTTGTTGTTGCAAATGTTACTATCTTAACAGACTTTGTTATTCTTGAGATGCCCGAGGACGACAACATGTCGATTATCCTTGGCAGACCCTTTTTGAATACTGCAGGGGCTGTTATTGATTGCAATAAAAGCAAAGTTACTTTTCATATTAATGGTAATGAGCACACAGTGCACTTTCCGAAGAAACAATTCCAAGTGAATGGTATAAATGTTATTGAAGAATCTTCGACCATCACTATTGGAAGTTTTCAATTACCTTTAACTACTGCCAAAAAGAAATATGATATACTTATTATAGGGGATATTGTCGGCATCCTGGGAACGGGGGTACCCAGAATTGCCTGCCTGTGGCCCAGGGCGTGGCCCACTTCGACGGCCTGGTATGGCCCGGCGCAGTATCGCTCAAGAACAAGGCCCTCATGGGAGCCCCGCCCCCGCGAGGAAGGCAGCACCAAGACCCTCGGAGGGAGGAGGCCTCCCCAGGTCGCCTCCCGAGGGGCGGAGATCCCTATGCAGCGCTCGGCCTCGGGAGGTCGGGGGTGACGCAAGCCAGGCCAGGCGGGCACCAGCGCGCGCAGAAGAGACAGTTTCCTCATTGGTGCAAAGGAGGCAAAGACGTACGCAGGTTCCCAAGGCATCCCCCCAAAGGTTTCCATTCCGACACAACGAGACCAAGACCACGAGCCCCGTAGGACGGACGTCATCGCCGAGCCCACCTCTGCATCACCACCAGCTACTTTGCAGGCGAAGACCACCTTTCGTTAGGATAAGGTGTACTCCTTGTCCCCCTTCAAATTTGGCCGTTGTGGGATCCCTTCCCTCCATTGCAATAAGGGAAGAGGACCCGGGCCACTATAAATAGAAGCTAGGCTGCTCTGTAGAGGGAGAGAAAAAACACCACCCGAGCACCCTCGCGAGGTTACTCACCACTGTACTAGTTCATCCACAAACCTCCTCGTGAGGCAATCCACCAAAAGGCAGGAGTAGGGTTTTACGCTTCGCAGCGGCCCGAACCTGGGTAAATCCTCGTGTGCTAATCTTCTTCCCCGTGATTGAGTGAATTCGTCAAGCTAGGCTATGAAGTTGTGAGCTTGAGGTCGAGGCTGGTGGAGATCTTCGCACACGCCCCTGAGTTCGAACCTCTTTGGGTTTTGCAGAGCCCGAAATCCGACATTTGGCGCGCCAGGTAGGGGGCGTATCGGAGTCTTCCACAAGCTTCGCTTCTTCCCCGCTCCTTCGTTTCGATGGTCGATGCCCGTCAAGCTTCCTTCGGCCCCGGCGGATCCACCTTCACCAACCTCGCCGCTACTACCCATGATGCACGCCGTGGCAGCTCGGTGTTGGGCCGTCGTTATCAGGACACCAGCATCGTCTCCACCGCCGTTGCTGCTCGTGCCGGCCAGGCGCGCGATGGGCGTGCAGCGCCCGCGGGACCGACATCACCTTGTACCCACGTGGGAGACCTCAACGCGCATGACGCGCTGTTGATGGCGAGCGAGCTGCTTCGCCATCACCCGATGCACGGGGGCTTCGATGCTTGGGCCGACCACATCACCGCGTTGGTCACCGTCATGAGGAGGGCCTGGGTTCCGCACCACTCCTCTCGACCCCCGACGCCGGGGGCTCGCTCGCCGTACCGCTCACCTCATCGGCAGACGGTGTGCCCGCCCCATGCCCGGGCGAGCCCTGGCAAGGCCCGCCGCATGCCGTGCTCCTTCTCCTCCGGATCCTGGTGACCGGCTTCGGGGCGCCGTCCAGCCCCACGCGTGCCGTGCTCCTTCTCCTTCAAAGAAGGTGACGGGACGCTCCGCGCGTGCCTCAACGCGCGCACTCATATCCCGGTGGATCGTCAACAGCCTGGGTCATCCCGGCGTGAGCGCGCCAACCGGCGCAGGGACCAGGCGGCCCACGCTTCCGAGCAGGCAGGTAACCATAACAGAGGCACGGTGGATAACTAGGGAGGCAACCCATGTCAAGACACGCGCGACCAACCCCGCGGCGACAGCAGAGGTAAGCAGCTTCGGGCGGAGACTCGGCGCAGGAGGGTCTGTGGGCCTCGCGTCCAGAGCGGCGTCACCATGCCGCCCAGGGAGGCTAACCATGGGGCGCGCGGAGACGGTTCAGGAGGAAGCCAAGGCCTTTACACAGAGGCCTATGTTCCGAGCAGTATCGTATCTAGGGGTGGCGCCGTGGATCGCACGAACCCGCGGGTGCCAGCATCCTCCCGGAGTAGGGAGATGTCACGGACGCCCTCTCCAAGCCAGCCTGGTGGCTTCCACTGAGGTTGCACGGGGCCAGGTTGGTGCAAGCGAGGGGGCGTCCCGGGATGCGCAGGGGCGCGGTGCAGCCACTACCCTCGCGAGCAAGCAGCACGCAGTCGAGCCCTCTGGGCCGCAGGAGCAACCGCCTAGGGGGATCGGCAGGATACAAGCAGCGCAGGCCACATGCGGCAACGGGGGCGCCGGCGCGGCCCACAGGAGGCAAGGCCTCACGAGGTCCTCGGGTCGTGGTCTGGCCGGGGCCCCGATGCCTCACGAGGCGGCTTCACCGACACAACACCCCTATGGCTGCGCTGGGTGCATTGTGCTCATGTTTGGGCCGCGGGAGCGCAATCCCGTGGCTACGCGGGGAAAAATGCACTCAGGTTTGGGCTGTAGGGGCGCACAACCACGCAGAAATGCGCGGGATGGCTCGTGACTGAGTTGGGAGCACCTAGGCCGTGCGCCTGGGGGCTTGCCCAGCTATCTTCGGCCGTGACACTCTAACATAATAATGAGTGGGCTGTATATGCCCGGAGCCCCCCGAGGACGCCGAGGGGTTTCCACCCACGCCCAAGTGGAAGCCCCATGCTCCGTGCTGGCGGACAACACTGTCCTCCAATGACTATGCCCACGCCTAGAGGATGCCCTATGCTCCGCGCTGGGGGAAGACGAAGACTAGCCTAGGTGCCGGACGTGGCTGTTCTTTGATTTTCTTGTATTCGAATTTGCCAATTTTCTGGAATGAAACTCGAGGCCTTTCAACCGTATTTGAAAAAATGGGGCGGGAATTTTTCTCCTTGCAGCTTTCTATCTTGAAGTTTCTTTCTTCAGGTTAACACCTGCCAGCCACTCCCTCTCACGCCCCGCGAGAGGGGGCTACGGGCACGGTGCCCACACCTCGCCAAGGCCTTGGTGTCCTGGTCCTCGCGTGGCGCTCTCGAGTGAGCTAGCAGGCGCGTGTCGCCTCACCCTCGCTCGGTGGCTCCGCCGCAGCCCAGCACGCCATCTTGGAGCCTCTGGAGGCTCACACCTCTCGAGGCAGGAACCGGCAAGAAAAGGTATGGGAGCCGCTCGAGCGTCAAGGGGGACTCCTGAGCAATGCGACTCAGGAGCCTCACTGGTCACGTAGCCCCACGCCCCTTGGTCCCGTCCTGGTGATCCGGACGCCCCAACGGCGGTCGAGGTATGCGCGGGATTGGGCCCCGCCGACGTAGAGCGCCGCTCGAGCGTCAAGGGGGACTCCTGAGCAACGCGACTCAGGAGCCTCACTGATCATGTAGCTCCTCGCCCCTTGGTCTCGTCGTGGTGATCCGGACGCCCGAACGGTGGTCGAGCTATGCGCGGGATTGGGCCCTGCCGACGTAGAGTGCCGAAAGGGCTCCCAAACCGCCTCACTCGTAGGAAAGAGGAACCCCCCAAGACCCCCAAGCTCCCCAGGTGCCACTGCCAGACCTCACGACGCAGAGGCCCACCGCGGACGCATCAAGCTAAGTACCCTAATCACGACCAACAGGAAGTCTCAATTAACAGTAACACAGGGATCGGGATACATGATGAGAGTGCTAAAGTAAGGGCGCAAGCGTCAGAATTCATTACACGCCCAGAGGGGCCCTCCATGATTTTCTGATTAGAGGGAAAGGAAAGGAAGAAGAAGGCGAAGGAGCCCCCCTCGGGGGCTGCCACTCCCGAGGCCTTGGCTACGGCGCGCCAGCGCTCAATTGGAGTCCTCCTCCTCCTTGACGGGCCCATGGTGGCACGCCAGCGTAGCCGCTTCCCAGGCGGGGGAACGGCGCCGTCGCGGCTGGCTGCCCCCCGAAGTCCGAGCGCACCGACGCGGTGGTGCGTCGTAGCTGTTGTCGCTCGGACTCCCCTCGGAGGAGGTGTCACTGCCACTAGAAGCATGACGGTCGTCGCCAAGGACAAGCTCACCTCCAAGGTCGCCGCCGCCGTCGCCCTCCGGGCAGCACCCCAAGCGCCTGCCGTCCTCCCCGAAGATCTTGACGAAAAACGTCGCGGCGCCGTCATTCTTGAAGGGGAGCGTGAGCCTCCCCTCCAGGCCGTGGGCACGGGCGAAGACCTGGCAGCCGCGGCTCAGGAAGGCGTAGCCCGCGGGGGTAAATTTGACCTCCACCCACAACGTGCCGCTACAACAACCATCGGCTTGCAGCCACAGACCTGCGGGCTCGTTGGCCCGCAGGGTCTCCACGAAGAAGCACGAGAGCTGCCATCAGGTGATTGCCGGCCTCTCCACCATGGCCCGTATCGGCCGTGTGGGCCCTGATACGTCTCCAACGTATCTATAATTTATGAAGTATTCATGCCATGTTTACAATAATTTTTTATGATTTTGGTATGATTTGATTAGAACTAACCCGGACTGACGTTGTTTTCAGCAGAACTACCGTGGTGTTGTTTTTGTGCAGAAATAAAAGTTCTCGGAATGGGCTGAAAATTTACGGAGAATATTTTTGGAAAATATAAAAAAATACCGGAGCAAAAAGATACCGGAGAGGAGTCCCGAGGAGGCCACAAGCCACAGCCCCCCCCCTAGGGCGCGCCCCCTAGCTTGTGCGCCCCTCGAGCACCTCCCTGACTTGATTCTGACGCCAAGCACTCCTATAAATCGTGGAAACTCCAGAAATAAACCTAGATCGGAAGTTCCGCCGCCGCAAGTCTCCAGAGCCACGAAAGATCAATCTTGGCCCTCTCCGGCACCCTGCCGGAGGGGGTCACCTTCACCGGAGACCATGGAGGAGGTGGACGGAGGGGCCATCATTGCCATGAAGGCGAAGGACCAGAGTGGGAACCTCTCCCCACTCAGGGGGGAGGCCATGGAGGAGCAAGCACAAGGGGGAGACCCTCTCCCCCTCTCTCTCGGTGGCGCCGGAGTGCCACCGGGGGAACCATCGCCGCGGTGATCGTCTTCATCAACATCACCTTCTTCAACACCATCCTCATTTCCTTTTAGCGGTCCACTCTCCCACACCCCGCTGTAATCCCCTACTTGAACATGGTGCTTTATGCCACATATTATGATCCAATGATGTGTTACCATCCTATGATGTTTTGAGTAGATTAATTTTGTCCTTTGGGTTGATTGATGATCTAGATTGGTTTGAGTTGTATGTTTTACTTTGGTGCTGTCCTATTGTGCCTTCCGTGCCGCGCGCATGTGAAGGATTCCCGCTGTAGGGTGTTGCAATACGTTCATGATTCGCTTATAGTGGGTTGCTTGAGTGACAGAAGCATAAACCCGAGTAGGTGGGTTGTTGCGTATGGGATAAAGGGGACTTGATGCTTTAATGCTATGGTTGAGTTTTACCTTAATGATCTTTAGTAGTTGCGGATGCTTGCTAGAGTTCCAATCATAAGTGCATATGATCCAAGTAGAGAAAGTATGTTAGCTTATGCCTCTCCCTCATATAAAATTGCAATAATGATTACCGATCTTGTTAACAATTGCCTAGGACAATTCCGCACACCGACCCATCATTATTCCACACTCGCTAACTGTAATATATTCTAACTTTATGATAACAGCACCTATTTTTATATTTTAGTTCTCCGATATCATGCAAAGCTATTCTCTTCATACCCACAACGTAGTTTTATTTCTCGTTTTTAGTTGGAAGCAAACGTTCGGCGTACGTAGACTCGTATCAGTGGCAGATAGGACTTGAGAGAATATTGATCTTACCTTTAGCTCCTTGTGGGTTCGACACTCCATACTTATCACTTCCACCTTTGGAAATTGCTACGATGATTCCTTACACTTGCGGATTATCAGGCCCGCGGGCGCGGTGGCCGGGCACCTACTGCGGGTCTTCCTCCTTGGCCACGGTCGCCGCGCCCGCCTCCTCCGCCTGCGCCAGCGGAGGCACCAGCCCTCGCGGAGGTACGGCCGCGCCCACGGGGTGCCGCCGTCAACGCCACGGTATACTTGCGAGGACGGCCCCGGCTCCTCTTGGGAGGCTGTTGGTCCGGCCCCTCCTGGCAGGCTTTCCCCTTCTCGGCAGCAGAAAACCTCCTCACCGACGTCATGATTGAGGAGGCGGAGGGTGAAAGCGGGGGAGCGGGAAGTAGGAATGGGCTGGGGGACTCTGTCCCCTCCGCCCATTTATAGCCGGGTGGAGGCCAACCGGCACCCCTCCCCATCCCGGGCAATGATGGCCCTGCGACGCGCACCGGTTGCTGGTCAGCCGGAGCGGTTGTCGAGGCGCCATGGCGAAGTGGAGGCGTCCGCGCCTCATTACTTGCCATGTGACAGGCTGGGATCGCAGGCGATTGGGGCCCGCGGCGCTTCGGGCCATCTTCTTCGGCTTCGTCCCGAAGCTAGCTCGAGCGCGCCTTGGGCCCGGGGGCTACTGTCGGCGTCCTGGGAACGGGGGTACCTAGAACTGCCTGCCTGCGGCCCAGGGCGTGGCCCACTTCGACGGCCTGGTACAGCCCGATGCAGGATTGCTCAAGAACAAGGCCCTCGCGGGAGCCCCGCCCCCGCGAGGAAGGCAGCGCCAAGACCCTCGGAGCGAGGAGGCCTCCCCAGGTCGCCTCCCGAGGGGCGGAGATCCCTATGCAGCACTCAGCCTCGGGAGGTCGGGGGTGACGCAAGCCAGGCCAAGCGGGCACCAGCGCGCGCAGAAGAGACAATTTCCTCTTTGGTGCAAAGGAGGCAAAGACGTACGCAGGTTCCAAGGCATCCCCCCAAAGGTTTCCATTCCGGCACAACGAGACCAAGACCACGAGCCCCGCAGGACAGACGTCATCGCCGAGCCCACCTCTGCATCACCACCGGCTACTTTGCAGGCGAAGACCACCTTTCGTCAGGATAAGGTGTACTCCTTGTCCCCCTTCAAATTTGGCCATTGTGGGATCCCTTCCCGCCAATGCGATAAGGGAAGAGGACCCGGGCCACTATAAATAGACACTAGGCTGCTCCGTAGAGGGAGAGAAAAAACACCACCCGAGCACCCTCGCGAGGTTACTCACCACTGTACTAGTTCATCCACAAACCTCCTCGTGAGGCAATCCACCAAAAGGCAGGAGTAGGATTTTACGCTTCGCAGCGGCCCGAACCTAGGTAAATCCTCGTGTGCTAATCTTCTTCCCCGCGATTGAGTGAATTCGTCAGGCTAGGCTGTGAAGTTGTGAGCTTGAGGTCGAGGCTGGTGGAGATCTTCGCACACGCCCCTGAGTTCGAACTTCTTTGGGTTTTGCGGAGCCCGAAATCCGACAGATATGCACATCCCCATTGAGGTAACTTAGTGTTTTACGAAAGTTCTTCGGTTTCATGCTAATCGGATGTGGTTGTTAATAAGACTTGATCAACCTTATTAATGAATCATTTTTTAGAGGTATGACGTCGATGAATCTAGTAAGCACAACTTTCTGCTCCCACATTTTATTTTCTGTTTTAGTTAGTCAAATAAAATAAAATGCCATGTTTATCCTGTTTTCTGTTTTCTCCGTTCAATAAAAAATGACCCAAAAATAAATATTCTCAGAATGCCCTAAAAATTTAACACGATTTTTTCCCGATTATTTATGAATTTTTGGTGCAAATAACACCCGAGGGGGGAGCACCTGGTGCCCACAATACACCAGGGCGCGCCAGCACCCCCAAGCGCGCCATGGTGGGTTGTGCCCCCACGTGGGCCCCCTCACTTATCTCTTTAGCCCACATTGTCACCTACCTCCAGCAAAAAATCACCACAACCACCATTTTCGTGTTCTTGCTCTCAAACCCGTGGATTTCGATCTCTTTGCTCGAAGCTCCGTTTCCGAAACTGTTTGGAGGGATTGCTACTTGGTATGTGACTCCTCCATTTCTCCAATTAGTTTTTGTTTTAGTGGGTTATTTTTAGAGTAATTAGCTACTCTTGGTGCTACTGTAGATGAGCTTGCATGTTGAATTCTTAGAGTTCTAAGTAGTTTGAATGCTCAATATGACCTCTATGCATGCTTGGGAGTAGTTGCTAACAATCTTACAAAGTTTTGTTGACAAATTTTTGTGGACTAAAATTTTCAGAATTTTTATAGGAATAAAAATGCAATTCTTTAGGAGATCCTCGGGAGCCTCGTCAAGTGGAAGATCAGTTCGACAGTCTTATGTTGAACCAAGTGAAAGCTCGATGCGAGATGCCGCTACCAAATCATGCTTCTGGCCTTGCGACGAGTTCATGGAAGGTGCAGGTATTAAGGAGGAATTTTATCAATTTATCCACAACACAGGTCTTTCTCCCTTCATCACAGATAAGTGCCCCCAACGCCTCGAACTCACGAAAACCTTCACAAAGAAATTTAAATATTTTCCTCATGAGTCTAGAGTTTCATTCAACCTGTACGATCATTCCTTTACCATGCCATTAGAAATTTTTAGCGATGCATGCAAACTTCCATATGTGGGTTCCTTCGATGAACCAACAAGATCCGAGTACGAATCATTTTTAGTAAATCTTTGCTTTGGCGAAGATAGAGGGGTTACACAAGGGAGAATTAACAGCATCCATTTTTCATCACTCCAATATTTTGCGCTCTTCAATGGTAAATGTATTGTAGGCAAACAAGACTATAGCACACTATGTGCTCATGATTTGAGTCTCTTACAAACTGCCATAACTGGGAATAAGGATTATAATCTTGGTGCAATTGTTGCACGGAGGTTGCAGCTTAATGCTACTAGTGGTAATTTTTATGGAGGAATTTATGTCTCCCGTGTAGCTAAGACATTAAATGTTTCACCTTGGCCTAATGACCCCATCCTGCCCACTCAGTATTTAGACTTTGATGCTATGAAGCGTCATAAGTTCCTTACGGGTACGGCCACCAACTACACCTATAATTTGAGATTCAATAAAAAACCTGTTGTGCCTGTTGTTTTGCCTGCTCCTCCTCTCTTTGATTTTCACACTAGGGGAAGATATTATGTTCTTGAGAGCGAAGCTTATGAGTACAACGCGGAGGTTGAAGCTGCTAGGAGGGCCGCGGAGCCTGCTCCGAGGTTCTCGATGAGCCATCGCCTAGATTATTATTCATACGGATGGTGATTACCAAGCCAGGACAAAAGCCTAAGCTTGGGGGAGTACGTATTTCCACCGAAATTACATTCATGTTCGCACATTTCATTCCAGTTGTCGGTGTTCATACTTTTCCATTATAATATCCATGCTAGATTTGTTTTCTCGCTTTCTTCTTGTGTGTTTGAAAAACTTTGAGAAAACCCAAAAATATTTCCTACTTCTTTTTAGTTTTTCTTTCTAGCTTAGTTTAATTATTGCATCAATAGAAAACCAAAAAGATTTCTCGATTCTTCTTTTACTTGTCGGGAGCTGTCCCGTGTAAATAGTTTTTCTCGTTTTAGTTTTTCTTCTTTAATTTGCTTTCTTCAAGAAAAACCAAAAACTCCAAAAACATTTCAGTGTGTTTCTCTGAAATTCTTTTCTTTTTACTCGAGTCATACCTAGGAGAAGACCACAATGAAATTGTTGAGTGGTTCTCATCTGCATCATCGTTTACCTAACAAAGAACCCATATTACCTGGTCTTCTCCTCTTGAATAAAATGTTTGCAGATTCCAGCTTAGTCCACGGCATTCTTGCACTATTATTATTCTCTTATCATTCGGTCGTGCAAGGGAAAGGCAATAATTACGACATTTGATGAATTGACTGTGGCAGAGAAAGGAGGGTATGAACTCAACTTGTTTTTGTTTTTGTAAATATGTTTAAACTAGTATCCCTTGATTCAGCTCATTATGATCAAACATGTTTGCAATGACCATTAGAGATTATAGTTGTTCATGCCATGCTTAAGTAGCTAGGAGTGGATAACTGTCAACATGCATTAAAATGGTTGTGATGCGGTATGATGATATGGTATCCTCCTCTGAATGTTTCAAGTGGCTTGACTTGGCACATGTTCACGCATGTAGTTGAATCAAAACCAACATAGCCTTCATGATATTTATGTTCATGGTGTCCATATCCTAATCATACTAGTATTCAATGTTGATTATATGTAATGCATGTTCATGACCGTCTTCGCTCTCTAGCTAGCCGCTTCTCAATCTAACAGTTAGCCTTCGCCTGTACTAAGCGGGAATACTGCTTGTGCATCAAAACCCCAAAACCAAGTTATGCAAGATGAGTCCACTATATCTACCTATATGCGGTATTACCCTGTCGTTCCAAAGTAAATTTGCATGTACCACCTCTAAAATTTCAAATGAACATCTGTTTTGTGTGCCTTGACCGCTCATGGAGCGACAGGGGTTGGTCCGTATCTTCCATGCTAAGCGGGTTTGTCACACCCTGTGTTTTGCCTCATGACTCGAAAATCAGGGCTAATTAAAACTTTTGTGTGCTTGTTATGCCTGACTTGATTGCTTGCTTGTTTGATTGCTTGTTGGTGCTCTATATTCATAAAACTCCCTCCTACTCTCAAAACTCTTTTCCTTGATCTAAAATCTTGTCCAAAGATCATACCATGTGTATAGGACCTAAAACTATTTTTATCATAATTTATTTTGACCAAAAAGGGTTTATTCAAAGTAGGTTTTCAAAAACCCCTGAGTTGAGGTTTGCACTGCAAGTCCTCAAATTGGGTGGATAATTTTTCACCAAAGGATTTATTTGAAACCTACTATATATATATAACTCCCCAAAACCACAAAATATTATTTTTAAAGATTATTTCATATTTCATTTAAAGGCTTTTTCTTAAGTCCAGAAATGGTCTTTTATTAGGAAAAATTATTTTTATGCTTTCAAAATATTTGAGAAAATTTAGGGAGACTCAGTGGACATATATTGTCCATATATAAGAGTTTCAACACATGGTCATGCTCAAAATATTGGACAAAATCCTCCAAAACCCTTTCTGCTTAAATCAAGCATTTGAAATATTTCTATAAGAAATATTCTAAAATAAATCCAAGAAAATTCTAGCATGTCAAATATGACATTTGTGATCATCTTGCCAAGTTTCATATCAATCCCAATTGATTTGGTTCACCAAATTATCCCAAAACCCTCTCTGTCCAGATCCAAATTTGAGCAACTCTACATTGCCAACTGTCTCCTAATGATCTCAAAATTTGTGGACATGTTCTAATACTCCAATAATGCATCCACACCAAGTGGTGCATCAAGGAGAACAGATCCACTTGCCCAAATCCCCCCAAACCCACTTCTGTTGATTTCAAGAATTGGAAATGTTTGCATTGTCAAGTTTCCCCATTTGGTCCCAAACTTTTTGGGTATGCTCTAATACCCAAATAATGCTACCACATCAAGTGATGCATCAAGAAGAATGGATTTGCATAGCTAGATCTAAGCAAATCCATTTTTGCCCATTTCTAGGGTTTACAGCATTTGCATTGCCAACTTTTATAAACTAAGCTCAAAACTCGTGACCAGGGCCAAATGGACTTACCCTTTACCCCTGGTAAATCTCAGGGCCATTGGATACCCCTAGATGCCCTAGGACAGCATCAAACACCTTCAGCCAAAAGCTTGTGGGCAAGCATAGTTGACCCAAGAAGATACTCCTTGTCTCCCACTTCTTACCACAACATGTTCTAACCCCCTCCTACCTCCAGTAACTTTTCCAAGGCCTCTTATCAATTATTTGGAGGGTGACTCTGATGTCTACTACACAACCTTCTTCTTGTAGACTCATGTTGGGCCTCCAAGCGCAGAGTTTTGTAGGACAATAGCAAATTTCCCTCAAGTGGATGACCTATGGTTTATCAATCCGTGGGAGGCGTAGGATGAAGATGGTCTCTCTCAAACAACCCTGCAACCAAATAACAAAGAGTCTCTTGAGTCCCCAACACACCCAATACAATGGTAAATTGTATAGGTGCACTAGTTCGGCGAAGAGATGGTGACACAAGTGTAATATGGATGGTAGATATAGGTTTTTGTAATCTGAAAATATAAAAACAGCAAGGTAACTAATGATAAAAGTGAGCACAAACGGTATTGCAATGCTTAGAAACAAGGCCTAGGGTTCATACTTTCACTAGTGCAAGTTCTCTCGACAATACTAACATAGTTGAATCATATGTAAATCCCTCACGTGTGACAAAGAGTTCACTCCAAAGTCACAAATAGTGGAGAACAAACGAAGAAATTATTGTAGGGTACGAAACCACCTCAAAGTTATCTTTTCCGATCAATCTTATGAGCTATCCCTATAAGTGTCACGAACAGCCCTAGAGTTCGTACTAAAATAACACCTTAAGATACACATCAACCAAAACCCAAATGTCACCTAGATACTCCAATGTCACCACGAGTACCCATGGGCTTGATTATACGATATGCATCACACAATTTCAGATTCATCATGTTCAATCCAACACAAAGAACTTCAAAGAGTGCCCCAAATTTCTACCGGAGAGTCAAGACGAAAACGTGTGCCAACCCCTATGCATAGATTCCCAAGGTCACGGAACCCGCAAGTTGATCACCAAAACATACATCAAGTGGATCAATAGAACATCCCATTGTCACCACGGATATCCCATCGCAAGACATACATCAAGTGTTCTCAAATCCTTTAAAGACTCAATCCGATAAGAAAACTTCAAAGGGAAAACTCAATTCATCACAAGAAGATAGAGAGGGGAAAACTCCATATGATTCATCTATATCAATAAAGCTCGCGGTACATCAAGATCGTGTCATCTCAAGAACACGAGAGAGAGAGAGAGAGATCAAACACATAGCTACTGGTACATACCCTCAGCCCCGAGAGTGAACTACTCCCTCCTCGTCATGGAGACCGCCGGGATGATGAAGATGGCCTCCGGTGATGGTTTCCCCCTCCGGCAGGGTGCCGGAACGGGCTCCCGATTGGTTTTTCGTGGCTATAGAGGCTTGCGGCGGCGGAACTCCCGATCTATGTTTCTTTCTGGGGGTTTTGGTATTTATAGGAATATTTTGCGTTGGAATCACGTCAGGGGGGTGCTCGAGGGACCCACAAGCCAGGGGGCGCGCCCTAGGGAGGGGGCCCTAGGCTTGTGGCCTCCTCGGGACTCCTCTCCGGTATCTTTTTGCTCCAGTATTTTTTATATTTTCCAAAAATATTCTCCGTAAATTTTCAGCCCATTCCGAGAATTTTATTTCTGCACAAAAACAACACCACGGTAGCTTTGCTGAAAACAGCGTCAGTCCGGGTTAGTTCTAATCAAATCATACCAAAATCATATAAAAGTATTGTAAACATGGCATGAATACTTCATAAATTATAGATACGTTGGAGACGTATCAGCATCCCCAAGCTTAATTCCTGCTCGTCCTCGAGTAGGTAAATGATAAAAGAAATAATTTATGAAGTGTGAATGCTAGCAAGTGCACAAGTTTGATCAATGATAATTCCAATCACTTTTTCTAGCATCAATATAAACCATAAAAAGTAGCTCATCTCATAAAACTTCTCATGATCAAGTAACAAGCTATTCACATGTTAAAGTATAGACCAGAAAGTTTCTTGAAAACTAACAAACCATATTCCTAGTCATCGAACAATTGCAATTCATATTATTTTCAGAAAGGGTCTATGTAAGAGCTTTGATTTAGCAAATTCCACATACTCAACTATCATATAGTCTTCCATGATTATTGTCACTCAAATCATATTTTTAGAACAAATAGCATCCATCGAACACAGAGAAAGATAGGGGCTTAATGTTTCGCCTCCCAACTTATTTATCATATAGATAATTGTCAACAATAATAATTCATGATCAAATATATTTGTGTGGATATATATGTCTAGATCATTCCCCAACACATGACGCTTGGCAAGAGAAAAAGGCGAAATATAGGAAGTGGTGAAGATCACCATGACTCTTGCATAAAGGTAAGTACTAGAAAGTAAAAGATAGGCCCTTCATAGAGGGAAGCATTGATTTGCCAAGGTGCCAGAGCTCGAGCTTTTAAAACAGAGATGAATAATAATTTTGAGCGGTATGCTTTCATTGTCAACATAACAACCGAGATATCTCGGTATCTTCCATGCTAGATACATTATAGGCGGTTCCCAAACAGAATGGTAAAGTTTTAACTCCCCCTCCACCAATCAATCACACTCCACGGCGAGCTGAATCCAAGGGTACCGTCCATACAAACAACAATCTTGGGGGAGTTTTGTTTCATTATATTTTGATTTGATTTTTGAGCATGGAACTGGGCATCCCGAATACCAGCCACTTTCTCGTGAATGATAGTGAATCAACACATATCGTGAGAATAACCCACCTAGCATGGAAGATACTGACAGCCCCTAGTCACTATATGAGCGATTCGGGCATACAAAACAGAATATTATTTGAAGGTTTAGAGTTTGGCACATGCAAATTTACTTGGAACGGCAGGTAAATACCGCATATAGGTAGGTATGGTGGACTCATATGGAACAACTTTGGGTTTAAGGATGTTTGGATGCACAAGTAGTATTTCTACTTCGTGCGGAAGTTTTGGCTAGTATGAGGTGGAAGCAAGCACCACATGTTGGAGGATCCATAACAATATAACTTCTATACAAATATACCCAAACATAACTTATTAAGTTGTCTTCCTTGTCCAATTTTAACTAATTTGCTCAAGTTTGAAAATAATTAATGAGCTCACAATCATAGAAGATGTCCAAGATAGTATATTTATATGTGGAATCTCTCTTCCTTCAATATTCTTTCATGAATTGTTCAAGTGACCAATGCGGTGTTTGCTAACTTTCAATAAATTTTACCACCTATACTTATTATGTGTGAAGTCATTACTCCCCATGGGATAAGTATATGAAGCATATTTAATTTCAGATTTATGATATTCAATTAATTCTACCATTTACTCATAGGATATAAGTGAAGCACGAGAGTGAATGACAAACTACTCCAAAAAGATATAAGTGAAGATCAATGCATAGTCAATTAGTTAAATAGCCATGTGAGGACTCTCTCATCTAAGAATTTCAGATCTTAAGTATTTTGTTAAACAGCAAGCAAAAGAAAAATAGCACTCCAAGAATAGCACGCATCATGTGGACAAATAAAACCTTAGGCTCAACATAGGCTAACAGATAATTGTTGATGAAGAGAGGTGGGATGCGTAGCATCCCCAAGCTTAGATGCTTGATACTTCTTGAAATATTTACTTGGGGTCCCTTGGGCATCCCCAAGCTTGAGCTTTTGTATCTCGTTCAATCCTCTCATATCATGGTTTCACCTATTCTCAAAAACTTCATCCACACAAAACTCGAAAAGAACTCGTGAGATAGGTTAGTACACATAAGAATAAATCAACACTTCATGTACTGCCAAGACAAGTTGCATAATAATTTCCAAACATCATACACTGTTTACCATCGTTTCCACAATTTATATCTACCAATATAGGCTATGGAAACTATAGGATAAGCAGATAACAAAACTATTACAGCAATCTGTCCAAACAGAACAGTCTGTAGAAATTTATTAAAACAGTGTACTTCTGTAACCCAAAAAATTATGAAACTTTAGGACATGCTAAATAATTTATATTACAATACTTTGTAAAAATTTCAGAAACTTTCCACGTTCCAGTAAAATATGAAAATTTAAACACTACAGAAAAAGTTTCTGTTTTTTACACAGCACACATCAAAACATGCAATGCAAGCATCCTAATGCAATTCTTGGAAATTTTTATTGAAAAACAAGATTATAAATAACACCTAACATAAAACAAGAAAATAAAATGATGCTCCAAGCAAAACTCATATTATGTGACGAATAAAAATATAGCTCCAAGTAAGATATACCGATAGTGTTGAAGATGAAAGAGGGGATGCCTTCCGGGGCATCCCCAAGCTTAGGCGCTTGAGTCTTCCTTGGATATTACCTTGGGGGTGCCTTTGGCATCCCCAAGCTTTAGGTTCTTGCCACTCCTTATTCTCCTCATATCGGTGTCTCACCCAAAACTTGAAAACTTCAATCACACAAAACTTAACGGAACTTCGTGAGATGGGTTAGTATAATAAAGATAGATCATTCACGTAGGTACTATCAAGACAAGATTCATAATTGTTCCCACATGATACCTACTGTATTATATCATTCCCATAATTTATACCGCTAAATATAAGCTATGAAAACACTAAAGCAAGCAAACTATGCATGCAAAACAGAATCTGTCAAAAACAGAACAGTCTGTGAAGATCTGTAGTGTAGCCATACTTCCCTGTCTCTGAAAATTATGAAAAATTAGGAAAACCTGAAGAATTTGTATATGAAAACTGTGTAAAAATTTCAGATCATTATCACGCTCCAGTAAAAAATGAAGATTCCTGTACTGGAGTCAAAAGTTTATGTTTTGGTTCAGCATCAATTCTACTCATCTTGTGAGTCATCCCAAAGGCTTTACTTGGCACTTTATTGAAAAAAAGGCACAAAACATGATTACTACAGTAGATTAATCATGTGAACACACAAAACAGAAAGGAAAAGTGTTGGGTTGTCTTCCAACAAGCGCTTTTCTTTAAAGTCTTTTTAGCTAGGCATGAAGATTTAAATGATGCTCACATAGGAATAATAATTGAAACATGCAAAAGAGCATCATGAATCTCATGACAAGCACATTTAAGTCTAACCCACTTCCTATGCATAGGGATTTTGTGAGCAAACAATTTATAGGAGCAAGAATCAACTAGCATAGGAAGGCAAAACAAGCATAACTTCAAAACTTTGAACACATAGAGAGGAAACTTGATATTATTGCAATTACTACAAGCATACGTTCCTCCCTCATAATAATTTTCAGTAGCATCATGAAGGAATTTCACAACATAACTATCACATAAAGCATTATCTTCATGATCCACAAGCATAGAAAATTTGTCACTCTCCACATAAGAAATTTTCTTCTCATTCATAATAGTGGGAGCAAACTCAACAAAATAACTATCATGAGATACTTGATTGACATAACCACTTTGAACATTAAAATCATGATGACAAGTTTCATGGTTATCATTATTATTTATAGCATACATGTCATCACAATAATCATCATAAATAGGAGGCATGCTTTCATCATAACAAATTTGCTCATCAAAACTTGGGGGACTAAAAATATCATCTTCATCAAACATAGCATCCCCAAGCTTGTGGCTTTGCATATCATTAGCATCATGAATATTCAGAGAATTCATACTAGCAATATTGCAATCATGCTCATCATTTAAGGAATTCTCATTAAGTATTTTCATAAATTCTTCCTCTACCAATTGAGCACAATTTTCCAAACCATCATTTTCACGAAAGACATTAAAAAGACGAACCAATTCATGCAACCTAAACTCCATTTTTTTGTAGTTTTCTTTTATAGACTAAACTAGTGAAAGACAAGAAACTAAAAGATTCAATTGCAAGATATAAAGATACACATTCAAGCACTCACCTCCCCGGAAACGGCGCCAGAAAAGAGCTTGATGTCTACTACACAACCTTCTTCTTGTATATTCGTGTTGGGCCTCCAAGCGCAGAGTTTTGTAGGACAGTAGCAAATTTCCCTCAAGTGGATGACCTAAGGTTTATCAATCCATGGGTGGCGTAGGATGAAGATGGTCTCTCTCAAACAACCCTGCAACCAAATAACAAAGAGTCTCTTGTGTCCCCAACACACTCAATACAATGGTAAACTGTATAGGTGCACTAGTTCGGCGAAGAGATGGTGATACAAGTGTAATATGGATGGTAGATATAGGTTTTTGTAATCTGAAAATATAAAAACAGCAAGGTAACTAATGACACAAACGGTATTGCAATGCTTAGAAACAAGGCCTAGGGTTCATACTTTCACTAGTGCAAGTTCTCTCAACAATACTAACATAGTTGAATCATATGTAAATCCCTCACGTGCGACAAAGAGTTCACTCCAAAGTCACAAATAGTGGAGAACAAACGAATAAATTATTGTAGGGTACGAAACCACCTCAAAGTTATCTTTTCCGATCAATCTTATGAGCTATCCCTATAAGTGTCACGAACAGCCCTAGAGTTCGTACAAAAATAACACATTAAGATACACATCAACCAAAACCCTAATGTCACCTAGATACTCCAATGTCACCACGAGTACCCATGGGCTTGATTATACGATATGCATCACACAATTTCAGATTCATCATGTTCAATCCAACACAAAGAACTTCAAAGAGTGCCCCAAAGTTTCTACCGGAGAGTCAAGACGAAAACGTGTGCCAACCCCTATGCATAGATTCCCAAGGTCACGGAACCCGCAAGTTGATCACCAAAACATACATCAAGCGGATCAATAGAACATCCCATTGTCACCACGGATATCCCATCACAAGACATGCATCAAGTGTTCTCAAATCCTTTAAAGACTCAATCCGATAAGAAAACTTCAAAGGAAAAACTCAATTCATCACAAGAAGACAGAGAGGGGAAAACTCCATATGATTCATCTATATCAATAAAGCTCGCGGTACATCAAGATCGTGTCATCTCAAGAACACGAGAGAGAGAGAGATCAAACACATAGCTACTGGTACATACCCTTAGCCCCAAGGGTGAACTACTCCCTCCTCGTCATGGAGACCGCCGGGATGATGAAGATGGCCTCCGGTGATGGTTTCCCCCTCCGGTAGGGTGCCGGAACGGGCTCCCGATTGGTTTTTCGTGGCTACAGAGGCATGCGGCGGCGGAACACCTGATCTAGGTTTCTTTCTGGGGGTTTTGGTATTTATAAGAATATTTTGCGTTGGAATCACGTCAGGGGGGTGCTCGAGGGACCCACAAGCCAGGGGGACGCGCCCTAGGGGGGGCGCCCCCTAGGCTTGTGGCCTCCTCGGGACTCCTCTCCCGTATCTTTTTGCTCTAGTATTTCTTATATTTTCCAAAAATATTCTCCGTAAATTTTCAGCCCATTCCCAGAACTTTTATTTCTGCACAAAAACAACACCACGGTAGCTCTACTGAAAACAGCGTCAGTCCAGGTTAGTTCTAATCAAATCATACCAAAATCATATAAAAATATTGTAAACATGGCTTGAATACTTCATCAATTATAGATACGTTGGAGACGTATCAGACTCCCTCATTTTCCCCTCCTTTTTAGCATGGCAGCACCTCTCTCTCCCCATATCCTTCCTTTCTGATCATGCAACTGCCCCCAAACTCTTCCACAATTTCATTTGCATGCTGTTACATCCATCCAAGCCTAAATAGGTCTTGCTCATATGGAAAATATGAGCAATTCATCCAAACATAGTTTATGGCAACAAATATAGCTTTGTACTGGAAGTACCCTATAGAATTATCTCTAGGAGCTGAAAATTTGTGGGAATCTTCTCCTTCTATGCCTAAGACCACCAGACAACCTTTTACCTCACTTACTCTTCAGTAAGAACCCTTGATAAAGCTCCCCAGTTTGCTGCTACAAACTTACCAGCAGTAGAAACCAACCTCAACCTCTCCCATTTACCATAAAACTTAACCAATGCACTCCTGCACGCATGCCTCACACGCCAGACATCATGGGCCGACCAAAAAGTTCCCACAGACATGCGTTGACGTGGTGACCACGCTGTTGGCATGCAGTAGCGGCGCTCTGCCGTGCATCTCGTCCTGTAGCTCGCAACAAGCTTCGGCAGGGCATCCCCGCGTGCTGGGGGATCCCTCTTGTCCTCCCACGCCTCTCCACGATGCGCGCAAGCTTCCATACGAGGGCTTCTCAGGAGCGCGTGCTCACCGCGCTCGAGGGCCTCCAGCGGCCACACGAGCCCCTCTGGTAGCCCCCGCCTTAAAGCTCGTTCCCGAGCCTCCCTCTCGTTCCCCTTCGCTCTCCCTCACTTCTGTGAGCCTCCCATACCATCCATTCCTCCTCCCCTGCCCTCAATTTGCTTCCATGGCCGAAGCTCGCCGGCGGTTCTTCTCAAAATTAGCCGCAGTGACCTCTCCCTTCCCCTTGTAGACCTCACCAGAGAGCCCCCTACAGCCCCGCGGTCCGCTCCCGCGCCTCCTAGTCTTCTCCCCGCAGCTGAGGCACCTTGCCCATCACCACCGACGGCGCCCTCCGCCGTGGCATGCGCCGCGCTCGGCCTCGACCTCCCCCGGGGTCCACGACCACCCAGGAGGGTGCGACAGGTCGCCCCGAGCCCCCCGGTGGTCAGAACACCGCCGGAGGTGGCCGGAGCTGCCGGGGCGGGCGCGGACCGGCGCTCGGTCGGGCTCCTTTGCCCCTCCCCTGTGCTGGCGGGAGGTGGGGAAAGACCCTACCAGCGGGGCCCGCCGGTCAGCGGCTGAGGCCCCGGGCCCCCGCGTTTAAGTGGCCGCGCCTCCCGCGAGAGGCGTCTCCCCGCTGAGGAGACGTACTCGCTAGAGTACGCGACCGACGTGGCCGCTCTCCCGCCAGGCCGAGCCAATGGGCCGGCCCAACTGATGTCCCGCGCCCTATGCGCAGTTTAGTCATTTGGTAATTTCTTTTATCTTTTTCTTTTTCCAGAGAGTTCAATAATTCATATTAAATTCATTGGAACTCCAAATTTTGTGATTCAAACTCCTACAAATTCCTAAAATCTTTTCCTATCCAAATATGTGCATTGCACATTTTTACTGCAAACTTTCCAGTATGGTTCAAACTCAAATTCATATTTGAACTATGAAATGCCCCACATGTAAAATCCCTAGGGGATTCACATCAAATGGAGTGATTCAAAATTCTAGAGGCTCTAAATATCACACCCTATTTTTCTAGCCATGGATTAGCATTTTTACCATATCTTGTTTGTGCTATATCTAATAAATGGCCCTTTTACCATTTATTCAATCTTAGAAAATTCATAGGAAAATCATCACAGCTCTAAATCCAGTGAAACCACTTCCTGCATGTTTCTAAAATCATGCCCTAATAAATGGGTGCATCCACCCATTTTTATAAAAATATTTTCTGTAGACTTCCTATAGGATCATCATTTCCTTCATTTCCACCGTTCAAAAATCCCCCTTGATCCACATCTAATGAGACCTCCTTGGCTATTTTTCTTATGACCAGAGGTATCCAAGAAAAATAAAACTCCTATTTATAGGGCACTTTTATTTCTCTGCTTGTTGTGTTGCTCATTGTGGTTGTTTCCGGCGAGAGTTAACGAAGTAGACGAAGTGCTCGGAGTGCACGAGAAGCATGTGAAGACCTCGAAGACTTTGCTGAGCCAGGCAAGCTGCCCCTTGACCATGACTATGAACCCCTTTTATTTGCATGTCATATAGCACTTGTGTCTGTGATGATGATCATGATGATGTGGTAACCACCTCGGTGGGATGCCTCCGATACTTTTCCGTTGATACTTGCATCGTGCATGACCCTACCATACTTATGAGGGTTGTGCGGGTGGGTGTAGATAGGATGTTTAGTAGATGCTATGCAAATGGGACGGGAATATGCATGGTGTTGGAAACAAGAGTGTTTTCAAAGACTTTTCGAAAACCCAGTCGGGTGCCACTAATGCCCGGTGGAGATGATGTTGAGCTGGGTAACAACTTGAGGAAGAAGTGGTGTACCGGAGCAAGTGAGCGAGTGTGGTTTTCGAAAACGGATTGGTGTAAGTTGTGACCGTTATTCCAACCTTACATGTACAACCACGATACCCCTTATGGGACGGGGCTTTGTTGATTACTTTGATGGGTACTAGCATAGAGCCTGCATTACTAGTGGCGGGAGTGACGAGGTCACTCTCGATACGGGGTCGTGCCGGTAAGGATGATCATGCGATGTCTACACAGACACCGGGCACACCGTTGGTCCTTGCATGGATGTTACTTGTTATGTACATCATGTGGACTGGGTGCCAATCGAGTGGACTCTTTGTTTAGTATCGTCAGGGGAAAGGCAATGTTCGGGTACTTACCTCGGGTATGAACAATACCGCGAGTCGTGGCTTGACACGGAAGTTTCCCGAGTCTTGTGGGTAAAGTGTGCAACCTCTGCAGAGTGTAAAACTATTTGAATAGCCATGTCCACGGTCAAGGACAGTTGGATGACCGCTCTTGTGCTACGTCCAGTGTTTTCACAAACTAGTGTGTGTGTTGGTGACGGAGATGATACTTGAGTTAAGTCGGATGACTTGACATGATGACTGAACATGAGATGTTCAATCCTTGATTCATATTGATATCTGCAACCTGTTCAAACGTATACCTGTTACTCTTTGATGCATGCTATCACAAATTATTTTCAACATGACATTGCACTCAAAATTAGCTTTCCGCAAAACTTACCTACTTAGTGCTATATCATGCATTGTTATTGCCTTGTTCCAAACATGGGTTGCTTGCGAGTACATTCAAAGTACTCATTGGCTTGCCACTGGTTATTTTATTGGCCAGGCATGAAAGATCAGGTTATGATGAAGATTACCTTGGTGACGAACATGCGAGCTAGGACGCTTCCCAGTCAGAATGCATGTAGGGTTAAGGCAGATGGCATGGGTTCACGCTATCGTTGAAGATTTCCGCTGCAAGTTTATGAAGACTTGGCCATAAAGGCCATCTTTGAGTAAAACGGTACGTAATGGATGTAAGACTCTTGTTATTCAGTTTTTGTGTGTTCAGTGAGCATTGATCTCTGGGATCACTGTGCACATACATTTGGTGATCACGACTTATGAGTCGGGGTCCCCACAGAGCTAGTATCAGAGCCATCCTGACTGTAGGAAGCCCTTAGTTAGCATGGACGTTAGTTAGGACTAAGACTATTTTTCTAGACCCTTCAAAAACACCTACAAAACCTCTATATTTCTCACCTCTCCTAAATTTTCAAAGGAAGTGAAGGTTTTTGCCTTAGCACTTCCACCCCTATTCTCTTGACTCTCCTCGTCTGCTTTTTCAAAACTTTGCAACGGTCGATAGTATCCTTATGTCCCTGACCACTGGATTCCTTGAAATCCTCGTGGGTAACATGGAAGGAAGCCACCTTGCCACACTTGCCCACATATCCTGGACACAAGTTGGCGACACCAGACAAGAAGATACCAACAGAGGATACCTTCTCGAAGGATGAGGATATCAAGACTCAGAAGATGGTGACACCCTCGACACTGCCCCATGATGGTACAACCTTGGCCTACGATGACCAGGGCACAAGACATGCGATGTCATGATATGCATCGCTAATAGAGCAACCCTGTCCTTTTCGGTGTTGTGTTGGCAACCACCGGCGGATGAGAACCTTGTCATTTGGTCCGCCTCACCATAGTGAGCAGGAAAACAGTTCTCTTCATCCCCCTCTCTCGATGTTGATATTATCAACATGACCGACAAGTTGGAACTCTATCATGCCTCGTTGATGTCATTACATAAAGGATTGCCACTTTGAACTCTCGACACCTTGAAGGACAAGAAGGCATTGGCATGATTACAAAGACAACAGAAGACCGTCAACGGCAGCCATGAGGAACCACCTTCGTCATCAACTCACCAGACGCGAAGTTGTCAAGGACTCTTCAGGCACAACCCGGATCGTTTCGACGAACAAAAACCAGAGACATAGCGACACCTGAAGAAGACCCAGAAGAGTGAGCGGACTCCCCTCCAAGACACGAAGCAAGCACGACCACTGAGTCCGAGAACCCCTAGGGTAGGATGAGTCGTGTATTCCCCATGCGAAGTTGAGTTTGTGCGATGGTTCGAATGGAACCGTGATGTGTGTTGCTTGTTTTCTGCTTGTTTATGCTTTGGTGTAAGTCGCACTTTTGCCCTAGGCAACAAGTACGCGACTAAGCACCCACCTTATCTTAATAAGTGTGTTTTGCCTTTTCGGCACTTGTTTGATTGCACTTGCACTATACCACCCCCTTAGGCACTCTCCTCTATGCTACTTTCCCTCTCCCCCTCTTGTCAACTGAAGACCGGCAAGACAAGATGCACCAAGGATCCACCTCGACGGACAGCTAGCATTGAAGACTATGACTACAATGTACTCAACTAGACGCGACCCCGTACGGTTAGGCTCTTCCCTCAAGACTGGAAACCCCTCCCCGGACCAGCCTAGACCCCACAAGCTCCCCCAGCTCAAACCCCTGACCACGTGTTTAGCACACAGATTTGCCAGGGCAACTATTGAGCTTCAATAGCCCCTGCTTAGCACTGGGTTCATTATGGGACTAGTGACCATAGTGAACAAACACCTTTCATCCTTAAGCTAGCACTTGATCTAATGATGCCATGGGATAGATCATCTTGAGGATAAATGATTAGTAGACTAATCGTTTGACGAGGCTAGAGTAGATATCTTGAGGAAGCGGTTGAGACCCTTTGGTGGATTGCGATATTTTCAGGATGATCGGGAGATTGATGGACCAAGCTGATAGAGTAGCATAACTTACTTCTCCCTTGAGTCAATTGGATTTAGTAGGACGACTGTGATCACAAGTTGGAATTATTGGGGGACTAATGACTTGACTTTGGCTAGTAATATTGATAGTGGAATGATGGTGATACGATAATGACTGGAGTAACAAGTAGGGAATTCTTACTAGATGTAAACCTTGGATTTAAATAGGTGATTCTAATAGGTGCTTAGGATTAATCAAACTACATGGTTCGGAGTAATTTGGATTTAGTCCGTTAATCTTGATCTTGATACCATGTTTCTCGGAGGAAGACAAACCAGGAATATTGGATGGTTGTCAGAATTGATTCAAGGATCCATATGGACCTAACATCGGAGTTTGCTAGATCATCATGATGAGAATTGTTGGTTATACTGTGATGAGATAGTTCTTTCTGGAATTTGGGGATTTAGAAATCTGGAGATATATGGAACGTCACCGGTATTTGATTTATAGCAGTAATAGACCATGTAATAGTGGATGATATTCGTGGGTCGATTAATTGGATTCGTAGGAAGGAAACAAGATCTTGGACTGGTATATTACATGTTTCCTTAGCATAGAATGCAACCCCTTAGACTTTTGGATATATTAGCTGAGCACTTGGATTTGTAATGTCTTATGCAAGCTTCGCAGCTTGTATGCTTCCTGAGAATTTTCACATAGGGATATATTTGAGTTGGCTACAGTATACATATGAGATTTTGGTTTAGTCCTTCTCTCAAAACCATGGAGATATGAGTAGCACGTGTAATTTTGGAGTTAACTTATATGAGATGATACCTTTGATGATGTGGGATGATTTTTTGGAGTAAACAGTAGAACTATTGGCATCTACATAACTGTGCTCGAGGATGAGATGTTAGACGTTCACTCCCATCCTAAGCTCCTTGAAACCCCGAAGCTTACCGAGCCATAACATGGTCGGATTATGACCATAGGTCTTTGCTCCCAGTCACTAGACTATGGCCAATACTCCACCTTGACCACCACCAAACCTGTCCATAGGGAAGGTGGAAACAAAGAACTAGATTACATTGGATCACGAACCCCTGAACTAGTGACCATCCGGAACTAATGCCCGCTCCTCTCACATATCCCATGACCAATGTGTTTATGTGATACTTGGGGGAATAGGTTGTTATCCTCCGGGATGACATACTTATTTACCCAGTAAGAGAAGGAACACCTTAGTCCTGTTTGGACCAGCCCCAGGAACACCAATTACCATGCCTCTCGAGTATAAGGTTTCACCTTGAAGGAGTTGGACTCCCCGTAGCGCCCTCCCTTTAGCAGAAGACATTCTTGCCCAAGCAACATGAAGAACCACCACGGTTAGGGAGCAACGAAGAAGAAGAAGAAGAAGCAAAGGAATTCAACCACCACTCCTGAGCTGGCTACATTAGCTAGACTATATCAAGAGGCACCGATGCTCAAGCGCGATGAAGACTTTGGACATCAATAGGATTAAAGAGCCCCTTATTTTAACTGATCACCTAACAGTTCCCGACTAGGAAGGAACCGAGAGGTTGATAACACCTCTCACTTCACCACCTTGACGGTGTATGGTGAGCATGACGTCCCTACTCCCTTCAGATGCCTGGAATGGAGTGGACGACTGTCATGACTTCGTAACCAGCCCCTTTTTAGACAATCTAGGGCGTAAACCCTGACTGGATCATGGTGAAACCCCTGTCAAAGGAGGTTCACCTCGCTTGCCAAGCCTCAGACCTTGGGGATTGGATGGCTCATCTATACCTTTTGGTAGCCAGCTCATCTAGGAACCCTCAAAGACCTTACCACAAATGGCTACGGAGAGACGAGTAGACCAGACACTCAAAGACCCGCCAGAAACATGCGTCCATGAAGATGAATACGAAGATGAATGAAGAACATACCCGGGCAACCTACTCAAGCAGAAGATCTCAATGAGAAGCCTACGAGGACGCACTTCGACACTCTCAAGGATGAAGTTCACCTGCGACTGAAGATCTTCTCTTTAGGGAAGATAAGGACCTTCCCGTCAACGAGAAGCTACACCAAGACTCGACCCTTCTATTCTAACCCAAGACATCTAGATGTCACTAACCAGCATGCGTAAATCCGGTACCAGCCCATTGACACACTACTTTGCCACGTATTCCGACTTTGGAATACACACACAAGCCAGACCCTTGCTCGAACCCTGTTAATTCTCAGACAAAGTCGAGTAGTGCACTCGAAGGCATATCATCAAAGCACTTCAAGATCCAGGGAGACAACCTCACCAGAGCAGAAGCAACATGGAACGTGAAGACTACCTCACCTGTGAATTCCCACACCTTTTCTACGCCTAGCCTAGGAATCTCAGGGACGAGATTCTTGTAAGGAGGGTAGGTCTGTCACACAATGTGTTTTGCCTCATGACTAAGTTATCATGACTAAAAAATCAGGGCCAATTAAAACTTTTGTGCTCTTGTTATGCCTGACTTGATTGCTTGCTTGCTGGTGCTCTATATTCATAAAACTCCCTCCTACTCTCAAAACTCTTTTCCTTGATCTAAAATCTTGTCCAAAGATCATACCATGTGTATAGGACCTAAAACTGTTTTTGTCATAATTTATTTTGACCAAAAAGGGTTTATTCAAAGTAGGTTTTCAAAAACCCCTGAGTTGAGGTTTGCACTGCAAGTCCTCAAATTGGGTGGATAATTTTAAACCAAAGGATTTATTTGAAACCTACTATATATATAACTGCCCAAAACCAGAAAATATTATTTTTAAAGATTATTTTCTTATTTCATTTAAAGGCTTTTTCTTAAGGCCAGAAATGGTCTTTTATTAGGAAAAATTATTTTTATGCTTTCAAAATATTTGAGAAAATTTAGGGAAACTCAGTGGACATATATTGTCCATATATAAGAGTTTCAACACATGGTCATGTTCAAGATATTGGACAAAATCCTCCAAAACCCTTTATGCTTAAATCAAGCATATGAAATATTTCTATAAGAAATATTCTCAAATAAATCCGAGACCGACTCAATCGAGTACGGGTATCGGGTCCCCTTCGGCGGAATTCACATTTTCATTGGCAATATCGGCGGATCTAAGCCCGGGCCGGACATTTGCACCGACCTCGTCGAGCCAGCCCGACGCGCACAACCTGCCCGGTTCAACCCGGGCCGGAAGCACGTCTTCGTCGGCTTCACCCAATGCACGGAACTCGAGGAAGGTACAATGTCACGAGAAGAAACCCTCATCTGCTCGGAGGATGGATCCTCGAGCGGGGAGGCGGAATCAATCTACCAGCTCCACAATGGCGGGCTTGGGGGCTACTTTGAGGGCTACCATGACCCGGAATACTATGAGCCGCCCAGCCGAGCCGCCGTCTTCATGGCTGGATCGGCACCGGCTTCTGGTAGCACGGTGGCTGGGGCAGCGGCCGCTGGCGCAACAGGATCTGGGTCAACCAGGCCGCCGGCTCAAGTTTTGCTGGATCTGATGAATGAACTTACAACTCTGATGGGAACCGAGGTCACAGCCGAAAACCAAGCAGCCCGTAACACGGAGATCGCGAGGTTGAAGGACCATATGGCCAGTGCCCAGGAGGAAATCAACACATTGCGGGCTCAGATGGATGCTGAGTCAGAGCGTCTCAGGGCTGAAGCTTTTCGCCTTAATCTGGATCAACAAGCCTCAGATGCGGAGTTCCGGATGAGACATCAGACCCGCTTGCCTGATCAGTATGAGCCCAGAAATCTTTTTAACACCCCAGGAGCAGGGCGAAATGTGCCGCTTACCGTGACCCGGACGGCGGAGGTGCCTGGGAGCAGGGCGGTGGCTCAGCATCGGCAGTCAGACCCGCCCCGTAGGAACCAGGCCTCGCTACAGCGTTTTCCGACACCACCTGGACATTATTCTAACCCGGTGGAGAACATGGTAGCAGCGGCTGGTAGGCTCAATGTGCTCCCCATCACCGACGGAACGCCCTTTGCGGAAGAGGCGCGGAATGCCATTGGGTACCTACAAACGGCGGTGGCTCAACAGGATAAATATACTTACAGCCGGAGTCGTGTGCACTCAACCCCCATCCTAAGCCGCAGTTACAGCCGGCGTTTGGAATCACCGGCGATCTCTAGCAGTGAGCGACGTCGGAACCCGCCCCGTGATGACCCGCCCATTGTCGACGCTCAGACGGTCATAGATCGTGCAAGAGCACAGCGAGAGGTGGCTACGGCCGCGGCGGCTTACCAAGAATCGCCCCCCAGTAGCTCCTTCCGTTCCGGTAGGAGCCGGAGTCACCTTCAGAGTCGTGGGAGTGCCTTGTTTAGCACCGGCTCTGCGAAACGAGCGCCTGCCGAAGGACTTCAAGGGCCCACGCAAAGTGCCTAATTATACGGCCGATCTGCCTCCAGACGCTTGGATCGAGAGTTATGAGCTGGCCATGGAGATGTTGGATGTTAGTGATGCAGTTTGTGCCAAATATTTCATCATGATGCTGGAAGGACCGGCTCGTACATGGTTGAAGGTTTTGCCACCCAACACCATTAATTCCTGGGCCGAGTTGAAGACAAAGTTCATCAAGAATTTTCAAGGAAGGTGCAACCAGCCTATGACGATTTTGGATTTGGATCATTGCGTGCAGCATGAAGATGAGTCGGCCCATCGTTGGGTTCGGCGGGTTTCAACCATTATCCACTTGTCTGATAATATCACGACGGCTCAGGTGGTTCTGATTCTGGAGAAGAATTGTCACTTTTTGCCCCTCAAGAAGAAGCTTGGCCGGCTCAAGCGTTCTTGCCAGGACATGGGGGAGCTCATGGCGGTTCTCACCAAATATGCAGATTCTGACAGCACAAAGGATCCTGGGTCTGATGATGAGAAATCAGCTAAGGGCAAGAAGAATGGCAATGGCAAGGGTCAGCAGCAGAACGGGGCAGGAAATAGCAATCCAGGCAATGGCGGTAAGCGGAAGCATTCGGACGGCGGGTCAGATCTGGTAGCCAATACTAACGCTGGGAACAACCGTGGCAAGGGGAACGGTAAACCGCCTTTCAGTAAAAATAAGCCTTTCAACATGGAAGCAGTGCTCAATGACCCCTGCCCGAAGCATAGCCTGCCCAATAAACCGTCCACTCATGCTTAGAAAGATTGTTGGATTCTGCGGGAATTCCGGAATTATAGCCTTAACCAGCAGCAAGGAAACGGCAACGGGCCGCCTGGCGGGTCAGGATCTGGCTCTCATGGGTCCGGCTTCGGTGCAGGCGGCTCAGGTTCTGGTTATCAAGGTCAAGGAAACCATGGGGGTCATAATCAACAGTCTAGAAATGATAGTCAGCATTAAAACAACCAGTCAGGGTATCAGAGTAACCCAAAGCAGCTTAACGGAGGCCAGTACCATGTTTTTACAACAAGCCTTGACAAGCGGGATCAGAAAGTGCGCAAACGGGCGGTTAACGCATCCATGCCGGTTCTCTCGCAGTACTTAAAATGGTCTGAATATGCGATAACTTGGAGCAGGGAGGATCACCCGCCACGTGTGGATAACCCGAGACATTTAGCCCTGGTGGTAGCTCCCCAAGTAGGAGGCTACGTGTTCACCAAGGTGCTTATGGATGGTGGCAGCAACATCAACATCTTGTATTATGACACCTTTCGCCGGATGAACCTCGCTGACAAGGATCTCAAACCATCATCCACAGTTTTTCACGGTGTGGTGCCCGGCAAATCGGCTTATCCAGTTGGAAAAATTGCCTTGGAAGTGGCTTTTGGCGATGAGTTTAACTACAAGGTGGAGACCTTATGGTTTGAGGTAGTTAAAACCAAGAGCCCGTATCACACCCTGTTTGGACGGCCGGCTTAGGCCAAGTTCATGGCCCGACCTTGTTATGTCTAATTGCAGCTCAAGATGCCCGGTCTGAATGGAACAATTACAGTGCATGGTGATAGGAAGATTGCTCTTGAATGCGAGGAAGGTGATGCTGCTTATGCAGAATCAAGTTGTGCTAAGGCGGAGCTCAATTTTTATAAATACAATGTTGACCCGACAGATATGACCCCGTTGAAGAAGCCCAGCACTGAATCTGAGCCGCCCTTGAAATTTGTGGCAGAAGATACCAAGTTGGTGGATTTTGTTCCTGGCGACTCATCTCAGCAGTTTACTATTGGGGCCAATATGGATCCCAAATAGGAAAGCGCGCTCATCGAATTCATCCGTGAGAATCGGGACATCTTTGCATGGAAGCCTTCTGACATGCCGGGTGTACTGAGAGAATTCGCTGAGCACCATCTTAATGTGGATCCTAAGTTTAAGCCAGTCAAACAGTTCCGCCGTCATTTCAATGAAGAGCGCCGTAAGGCTATTGGGGAAGAGGTAGCCCGGCTCTTAGCAGCAGGGTTTATTGTGGAAGTTTTTCACCCGGAGTGGTTAGCTAACCCGGTGTTTGTGCTTAAGAAGAATGGCACGTGGCGCATGTGTGTAGACTACACTGATCTCAACAAAGCGTGTCCGGTTGATCCATTTGCTCTCCCCTGTATCGACCAGATCATTGATGCAATGGCGGGTTGTGAGAGTTTATGTTTCCTGGATGCTTATTCGGGTTATCACTAGATCAAGATGGCAGTCAAAGACCAAGAGAAAAAATCTTTCATCATGCCATTTGGGGCTTTCTGCTATGTGTCTATGCCTTTTGGGCTCAAGAGTGCGCAGGCGACTTATCAACGCTGTGTGCAGAACTGTCTTCATAGTCAAATTGGGTGCAATGTTCATGCTTACGTGGATGATATTGTGGTCAAGTCACGGAAGAAGGAGACTCTGCTAGATGATTTGAAGGAAACTTTTGATAATCTGCGGGCTTATAAGATGATGCTTAACCCGGCCAAGTGTGTGTTTGGCATGCCTGCAGGGAAGCTCTTGGGATTCCTGGTCTCTGAGCGGGGAATTGAGGCTAACCCAGATAAAATAAAGGCCATTACCTCTTTGTCTAAGCCGGTGTGTATTAATGATGTCCAGCATTTGGCGGGTCGTATTGCCGCTTTAAGCCGGTTCATAAGCCTCCAGGGTGAGAAAGCTATTCCTTTATATCAGATGATGAAGAAGACAGATGACTTTGTCTGGAGCAACGCTGCCAATGACGCGTTTGAGGCGCTCAAAAAGCAGTTGGTCGAGCCGCCCGTCTTGGCTGCTCCCATGGAGAAAGAGCCTTTGCTCCTGCACGTGGCGGCTAATAATAGGGCCGTCAGTGCTGCAGTTGTTGTGGAGCGCAAGGAGGCAGGCAAGGAATATCCAGTCCAACGGCCGGTTTACTATGTCAGCGAGGTCTTGACAGAATCCAAGCAATGATACCCGCATTGGCAAAAGCTGATGTTTGGAGTAT
The DNA here is from genome assembly GCA_039707655.1 of Elymus sibiricus. NCBI lineage: Eukaryota > Viridiplantae > Streptophyta > Magnoliopsida > Poales > Poaceae > Elymus > Elymus sibiricus. The sequence continues at coordinate 192,600,179 of CM077663.1, read as the reverse complement.
TCATGGTGAATCGCAAGCTGAAGCATTTTTTCCTTGGGCATCCAATCACGGTGGTCAGCTCTGCCCCTTTGGGAGATATCATTCAAAATAGAGAAGCCACTGGCAGGCTCGCTAAGTGGGCAATTGAGCTTGGGCCTCTTAATCTGAAATATGTACCTCGGACGGCTGTTAAGTCTCAAGCCCTGGTGGATTTTATCAATGACTGGACAGAATGTCAAGCGCCCGAGGAAAAGCCGGACAACACATATTGGACGATTCATTTTGATGGCTCCAGACAATTGGAAGGCTCGGGGGCTGGAGTTGTTTTAACTTTCCCACGAGGTGACAAGTTTTGTTATGTTTTGAGGCTAATGTTTCCCTGTACTAACAATGCAGCTGAGTATGAGGCTTTGCTTCATGGGCTCCGTGTGGCCAAGGAGATGAATTTGAGTCTGGTCAGATGTCTCGGCGACTCAGACCTGGTGGCTCAGCAAGTTTCTGGCACGTGGGATTCTAAGGATCCTCGCATGGCGGCTTATCGCCAGGCGGTTTATGTTATTGCTGGTCACTTTAAAGGCTATCAGGTGGAGCATATTGATCGTCGGAAGAATAAGGCGGCTTATGCGTTATCAAGACTGGGGTCTCAGCGTAAGCCTGTGCCACCTAATGTGTTTCTGGACGTAATGCATCACCCGTCGGTTAAATTACCATCAGAGGAGGATCTTGCTATACCTGACCCGGAAGGACAATTGGTGGCGGCTCTCCGTGCAATCCCTGATTGGACGTTGCCTTATCTGGTGTATCTGACTCGCGGCGAGTTACCCCAAGACGAGACCTTGGCACGGCAGATTATGAGGCGGTCTAAGTCTATGACTATTGTCAATGGCGAGTTGCACAGGTGCAGCGTGACTGGCATTTTTCAGCGTTGTGTCTCTCCTGACGAGGGCCGTGAAATCTTGCAAGAGATACATGCCGGTGATTGTGGTCATCATGCCGGGTCAAAATCTTTGGTGGCGAAGGCTTTTCGGCACGGTTTCTACTGGTTAACAGCTCATGTGGATGTAGAAGACCTGGTCAGTAAATGTGATGGGTGTCAGAAATTTGGCAGACGTGCTGATGTGCCGGCTCAAGAGTTACGGATGATTCCGATCACCTGGCCATTTGCGGTCTGGGGGCTGGATATGGTTGGGCCATTTAAGAGGTCTAAAGATAAGAAGACCCACCTCTTGGTGGCGGTTGATAAGTTTACTAAGTGGGTGGAAGCAGAGCCGGTCATTAAGTGTGACGCAACAACAGCAGTTCAGTTCGTCAAAAAGCTGATTTTCCGGTTTGGTTACCCTCACAGTATCATTACTGATAATGGTACAAATCTGTCTAAGGGGGCTATGAAAGAGTTCTATGATAGTGAGCACATCCGCCTTGATGTCTCTTCTGTAGCTCATCCATAGTCTAATGGTCAAGCAGAGCGTGCTAACCAAGAAATTTTGAGAGGGATAAAACCCCAGCTTATGGTTTCTTTGGAGCGAACGTCGGGTTGTTGGGTGGAGGAATTACCTTCAGTACTTTGGAGCATCAGAACCACCCCCAACAAGTCAACAGGCTATACACCCTTCTTCATGGTTTATGGCGCAGAAGCTGTTCTCCCCAGTGATATCCATCATGACTCGCCCAGGGTGGCGGCTTACGTTGAAACTGATAATGAGACGGCACGTCGGAATGCTTTGGATGCCTTAGACGAAGAACGGGATCTTGCGGCGGCACGGTCGGCCATTTACCAGCAAGATCCGCGTCGCTATCATAGCCGCAGAGTCAAGACCCGGAATTTCCAAGAAGGCGACTTAGTACTCCGGCTAATTCAAGACCAGTCAGATATGCATAAGTTGTCGCCTCCCTGGGAAGGACCTTTTGTGATCAGCAGAAATCTCAACAATGCTTCCTATTATCTCATTGATATACGGGAAAGCGACAAATCACGCACTTCTGGAGAGGGGACTGCCAGGCCGTGGAACATTGCTCATTTTCGGCCATACTACACTTGAGCCGCCGGCTCTCATCAATGTACATACTTCTGTCATTGTATATATCACTTTTTATAATATAATAAAGTCGGCATCCTCATAATTCGGGGCCTCTGCCGTTTTCCTGCACCAAGGTTCGTGCAAAGAGTTGATTCTTCATAAGGTCACTTGGGGGCTTCCAACCCACTGGGTTTAGCTTTCATACCCTCTTGACCGGCTTTATATGCCATATTCGGGTTAAACATGCCTCTTTGAAACTTGCTACTCCACCAGGTGACCCGCCGAACTCTTGACAGTCAATCTTGCAAAGAGACCCTGAACTTGACAGTCAATCTCGCAATAAGACCCTGAACTTGTCAAGGTTAAAACGGCAGCTTTTGTCATGAGAGAGCTGGCTTACAGTGAGCTAGGACAAACTCGTCTTGTCTGTTGTAGTCTCTTCGCTATGTGGCCCATTCGTACTCTTAGCAATGTCAATCTTTTTAAAGACCCTGAACTTGCTAAGGTTTAAATTACGGATTTTTTCCTAAAAAACAAAAATACGAGCTATCTCTTATTGATGTGCCTTTAAAGCTGGCTTACAAAGCAGGAGATATGCAAGTATATATTATCTTGCTTGTTTTTGTAGGCGTTTTTCATGATAAGATTCTAAGTTTTTTGGATAATCTCGGCTTAGCATTGCTCATGGAATATAACCCACCAGTGCGAATCGATGAAGTCAGATGACTATATCAAAACATTCATGATGGAAAGTTTTTAAGTCGCTGGCTTATGGGTTGAAGAAGTTTCAAAAGTGCACGAAGGCACAAGAACAGGCAATCAAGTTTTTTCTACTGCTATTACAAGGCCTCAGAGGACCCAAAATGTGGGGCTAAAGTTTTTTCACAAAGTTATAACCCGCCGGCTCAGCTTTGCCTGGGTTAGCATCATTGGGGACCAGCTCTTCACCTAGCTCGTCGACGGGTCACCGTGCACCGGGTCTTCGGGCTCCTAGATCTGAAGGTTGTCCACATCCTAGTTGCAGTTGAGTAGAGCTTCAAATTCAGCTTCATCATTCAAGATTGGAGATGGGTCAACGTCAGGGGCAAAGATGTGCTTACGCCCTTTGAGGGGTCAGATCCTTCGGCTCAAAGGTAGGCGCCCGTATTCACGTGTTGTTATCATCGTAAGCCGCCTGGTATGTCGCCAGATCAGCTTCTGCGGCTAACCGGCTGGCCAACACTCGAGACTCTCGGAAGCAACGGGCGTAGTAATCCTGGGTGAATTCTGACCCATCATCCTTGAGTTGTGGGAAGCCTCCCATCATCTCTTCCGGGCGGAGCTCTGGTGCATATGCCAATGCCCGGCTTAAAGCAGAAACTGCACCCTTGCGGGCAGCTGATCTTTTCATCTCTTCAAAGTGCTTGGGAACGGTGGAGAGGCAATTCAGCACATCCTCGATCAATTTTGGCACCCCCTTTTCGCCAAATACAGCCCTGATGGTAAAAAGGCTTCCAGCGTACAACTGTTCAGTGAAGGCATATAAAGCCTTCAGCTTCAACAAGCTGTCATCTGGAAGCTGGCGAGTTCATTTACCTACAAAACAGATTAAGTTCATAAGTCATCGGGCGAGTCTCTATAAGATTATTTGAAACATGGTCATAATACAGTCAACAATGCTTACCAAAGACAGCTTCGGTCATCCAGCTTATATGGCGCTTCAGGCTGGTCAGCTCCTCAATAGTAGGTTTAAGACAGCCTTCGGCGTCTTCTGCATGCTTGGTCAGGGCGGCTTGGCTGGTTTCAGCATATTTTTTATATGCCTCAAGCTCAGTTTTGATCTTCTCCACTTCTGATGAGGCGAGCCGCCACTTTGTGTCAGCTTCAGCTCGGGCTTCTTGTTGCAATGCCAGACACTTCTTAAGGTCTGTCACGCTAGACTCAACCACATTTAAAGATTCCTACACATGACAAGTCATAACATAGTAAGATTATCAGTTTTAAGCCGCCTGTCCGGCTCATAGTGGTGCTTAAAAGTACTGCAGAGAATTGTTACAAGTCCCAAGCAGATTGCAAGCAATATACTTGACACTTGGGGGCTAATGTGCATCAGTTTTTTCAAGTTTATCCAAAGACAAATAAGACCCGGATCATCTCCATAAAGATAACCCGGCCCTTGGGGGCTACACTTTGCTCTACAAGTTTAAAATCAGATCTACAAAAGTTCCGGCTCATTATTGGCATAATGACCCGGCCCTTAGGGGCTACACTTGGCATTTTTTGAATCTATCAAAGACAATAAGTACCGGCTCATTATTGGCATAATAAGCCGGCCCTTGGGGGCTACACGTTGGTCTGTCACAATCTAAATATTACTAAAGACCCGACTTATCTTTGAGAATATAAGCCGGCCCTTCGGGGCTACGTAAGGGTATACAGAGAGTAGAAAGGGCAGTACCTCGTATTTTCTCTTCATTATATCAACTAATCTGGCCTCCATGTCCCGGCTCATAGCAAGACGGCCCAGATAACCTGAATGTAGCCCATCAGCAGTCAACTTCTCCAAGTTGGGCAGATCAAGTTTGGTTCTCTCCTTCTCAGACGAAGGCGCCTCATTCTTGCTGATGTGCTTGGTAAGCACATTGGAAGGGGCTGGAGTGGTGTAAGCTGAGCCGGTGATGGTGACTTCTTCCTCTTGAGCAGGCATATCTTGGGATATCGGTAGTGGGCTGGGCGGCTTAGGATCCGCCTCCAGATTGGCCTCAGAAATTATAACATTGGCATCCGCTGGCTCAGTAGGCTGAGGAGTTTCTTCATGGGTGCCTTGGTCAGCCCCAGAAGTGTCCACAAGAATCTTAGAAGTTCCAAGTCCCGGATCCACCGGCTCTGAGACATCTGAACGGGGAGATGACCCGCTCAGTTTCCTCTTTTTAGCCTGGGCCCTGCAAACAAAGTTTCCATTATCAGTTATATGCAAGAGCAGAATAGCAATAAGCAGAAAGAAGAATCAAAGAAGCTTACCCCGGGTTGATAACAAGGGGAGGCAGTTTGGAGGCGGTTGAGTCGCCAGATGAAGGAGGTGATTCCTGACAGTTAAATTAAGAAGTAAGAGTAAGTGACATCGCAAGACTAATATGCAGAAGTACAAGTACAAGTTATGAAATACCTCGTTGCGACGTTTCCGACGAGCCGGAGTGTCAGGTAAGCTGGCCACCAGATCTTCAGAGCCGCCGCTCCGGGTCTGACGCCTAGCATCATGTTGCTATTTCTTCAAAAGAAAGTCGGGGTCCAAGTGAGCAAGAGGATGTGAAAATTTTACTTTCGGGATGACCCGCCGGATTCTGAGTCGGAGGAGATGATAGTTACCTCTGCAGCTCCAGCTTTGCCTGCCTCCGTGTCAGCCTGAGGGAAGTCAGCGTCAATAAGTTGCATGAAAAGAAGGCCAAGAGAGTCAAGTTCTACCTCCGAGTCGTCCAATTCAAGCAGCTCTTTAGCTGTTGGCTTCTTCTTACGAGAGGGAGCCCGGGTCTTAGTTGCTTTTGCTTTCTTCTTGGAGGTAGAGGCGGCGGTTAATCTCTTATTCCAAAAAGATGAGACGGCCTGTGTGTAATAAATGCATTGGCAAAAAGGTTAAACAAGGTAAGATAATAAGTCTGACGGAAAGGAAAGAAAGGGTGCAATAAGGTCTTACCGGAGGAGCTGGGTTTAGAGCGTAAAAAGGGCTTAGCCCCGTCTTGTTGCAAACTTCTTGTGACTCTCCCAACAGTGATTTGACGATCGCATTAAGGTCCTAATCTGTCAAGGGGATTTGGTTGAAGCGCTGAGGGTCATCCACCTCACCAGTGTATTGGCACATCAAGGCGTTGCGGTGGCTCAACGGCATAATTCTCCAAGAGACCCAACAGTGGGTCAGATCGACGCCAGTTAACCCGTTGGCTAACAGGGCCCGTATATTTGAGAAATTTGGACCGTACTGGGCGCGTTCTGCAGCAGACATCTGGTCTGGGAGTTCGGTGTCGGTACTGAGCCGGTAAGGACGATAACCCGGCAGTAGATTCTCTCCTTCTGGGGAAGTATCCTTGTAGTAAAACCAGGTCTTATTCCAGTCATTGGGATGACTCAGCAGAATCGCTGACAGAAAGAGTACATCCCTCCGTCTTTGAATGGAGACACCTCCGAGTTCAAGGCTCAGTCCATCCGCCATCTCTGTTTGGCGGTTGATATAGAAATACTCCTTGAAGAGGTCAACAGACGGCTCTTCTTGCAGATAGGCCTCACAGAGAATTTGGAATTGACATAAATTGGTTACAGAGTTGGGGCCAATATCTTGAGGGTGCAGATTGTAGAAGTGCAGGGCGTCCCAGAAAATTTTTGAGCCGGGCGGAGAGAAGCCACGGAGAAGATGATCCGTGAAGACGACAACTTCCCCATCCCGGGGCTTGGGAGTGACTTCGTTGCTGGGAACCTGCCAATGGATAACACCATGAGCCGGCAAAGCTCCCATGACTACAAAGTCGTTGAGCATTTCTTCGGTGACCCCAGAGCTTACCCAGTCGCAGGAGGCAGGGGCTTTAGCCATGGCGGTGGCTTAAAAGACTGTGGAAAAGCATGATTTTATGGCAGGTTAAAAACGCGGTATGACCAAAACAGCTATGACTCTAAAATGGTGATGGTACTTGGTGGGTCATTATTAAGTTGTGAGCCGCCGTTCATTACAATAACGAGGAAATTTCCGATATTACGAGGAGAGTCGGCAGCATGATGGCGGGTCAAGTTTGCTGGCAAATGTCGGAAAAATTGCTAAGTGTGGACAAACAGGTTCCAACAACTACAGCTACCGTTTTAAGATCTATGGAGGAGAATAAAAGGAAAATATTTCCTAAACCTAAAACGACAGCGAAGAACAGATGATTCATAAACAAGTTCCCGTGAGAGGATGATCTACAATGAGCATGGGAGATGCATCTGTCGGAGCACCGCTGGTCCTCGCTAGCGGATGGAAGCCTAAAAGTATTTATTTTCCTCATCTACGGTAAGAACACCAATGAATGGCGGTGGACCCGAAGAGCGTCCGATGAACTAATGCAGATTCAGAGGAGGAAGAAGATGGAACCTGAGATGCGTAGGAGATGTGAGCGAGCGATGGCGAACTCTGGATAGATTCAGGGTGATGCACCGGCCTTGGTGATGGCGACGGCGAGGTCCGAGCGGCGCGGCGGAGCTTCGGCTGCGCGAGCGTCTGGAGGAAGAAAAAGAAGAGATGCGGCGATGGGGGAAAGTGAAAAGGATAAGGACCCCACACGCCTATTTATGAGGAGGATGGAACAGTCTCGTGCGGGAATCGAGGAGACAAAATATGATTGACCAACAAAACTCCTCGATTCTCGGGTTGACTAATTAATGCAAAGATCCATTGTGATGTCATCCGAGCTTTTTGGATTTGTCAGAGATGACGTCACAAATTTTCACATGGCGGGGCATGAAGATTTGTCAGAGAAGAATGCAAGACTCGCCAACCAGAAGACTTGAAGATTGACATGAACCGGTTCAAATCAATCTGGGGCCTAATGTTGGGGATATAACCCCGTGGTGAGACCCGCTCAGGAGGGGCCGGGTCATGAGGTTGGCGGCTTAGCAGTAAGGCCGGAGCATGCTAAAACGATCAGGGTAAGGCCTAGAAGTGACTTGCCCGATGGGCCTAGAGGAGGCCCAGAGCCGGAAGACAACGTGTAACCCGGTGGTGTAAGCCGCCGGTGACAGCTTCTAGACAAGGCAAGGGTAGTTAGAGATAAGGTCGGTTACAAAATGTAACCCGACCCGGACTCTTGTAAGCCCAGGGCCTCGACCTGTGTATATGAAGGTGGGTTCCCTGGGCGGCTTAGGCCACGAAACCTTTGATCGAGTACTAGGTCAAGCGAATCCGCTCCCTTGTAATCGATATCCAATCAATACAACTTAAAGCAGGACGTAGGCTATTACCTCCTTCGAGAGGGGCCGAACCTGGGTAAACCCGTGTCTTTCGTCCTGACCAACCCCTTCGAGTTAACCGCCGTAGCGATGGCTTCACCCCTAAGTCCTTACACCAGGACATCTGTCGTGACAAAACCACGACAACTAGTATACTTTGTCAGCTCCTTGTTACAAGGTGCTAGGTCAAGGTACTCTGGAGTGCAAAAGCTGATCTTCGGCCTTATCATGGTCTCAAGGAAACTGCGCCATTACTTCCAAGGCCACGAGATCACAGTTGTCACCCGCTTTCCGCTGCAGCGTATATTGAGGAACCCCAAAGCCACTGGCAGGAGAGTTGAGTGGGCGCTAGAGCTGTCAAGTTTTGGTTTGAAGTATGAGAGCACTTCCACAATACAGAGCAGGGCGTTGGCGGAATTCATTGCGGAATGGACGTCCACGCCAGACGAAGAGGTTCCAGAGACAATTCTCCCCAGCAAAGAAGTGCCTAAGGAATGGATCATGTATTTTGACGATGCTTTCTCGCTTCAGGGTGCCGGAGCAGGCATGCTCCTCGTCGCCCCCACCGGAGAGCATCTTAAATATGTGGTTCAAATTCACTTTCCCTGGGAGGATGCCACCAACAACACCGCTGAGTATGAGGGGCTCCTTGCCGGACTTAGAATCGCGGTGGAGTTGGGAATCAAGAAACTGATCATCTGAGGAGATTCTCATCTCGTGGTGAAACAAGTCAACAAAGATTATCAAAGTCCGTTGATGGAAGCATACGTGGAAGAGGTGAGGAAGCTGGAGGAGCAATTTGATGGATTGCAAGCAGAGCATGTACCTCGTGCAGAAAACAGCATCGCTGATCATCTATCAAAGTGCGCCACGCAGAAGCTTCCTGTGGAACCAGGAACTTTTGTCCTCCACCTCACTCAGCCATCAGTATCCCCGTCAACGATGACCAGGAAAAGGAGAAAGCTGAACTCCGGCAAGCATTTCCCGATAGAGCTTCCTAAAGCCGCTGGTAGAGAGGCTACCGGGGACAGTCTCATTTCGGTTGGTGAGCAGCTCCCTCCTGCAGAACCCCGGGTTCTTGCGGTCAAGGTAAGTGCTCCAACGAACGAGGAGACGCCTTTAGTCCTCGTTGTCGAGCCACAGGCTCCAGCTTGGGCACAACATATCATCCACTTCCTTCAAACAGGAGAACTTCCCGAAGAGCAAGAAGAAGCCGAAAAAGTAGCCCGTCAGTCAAGTATGTACCAGTTTGTCGATGAAACTCTGTACAGAAAAAGACCAAACGGTGTGAAATAGAGGTGCATTTGCTGGGAAGATGGTCTGAAGTTGTTGGTAGAGATTCACGGATGCGTGTGTGGGTCCCACATTGGATCAAGGGCCCTTGCCGAAAAAGGCTTCCTGCAGGGTTTCTATTGGCCCACTGCCCTCCAGGATGCAATTGAGCTAGTCACCAAATGTGAGGCCTGCCAGTTCCATCCCAAGAATATCCATCAACCAGTGCAAGCTCTCCAGACGATCCCTTTATCCTGGCCATTTGTCGGCGTTCTGGGAACCGGGGTACCCAGACTTGCCTGCCTGCGGCCCAGGGCATGGCCCACTTCATCAACCAAACACAGCCAGGCGTGGCCCCCACTCAAGACAAGGCCCTCGCGAGGGCCCTAGGCTCGCGAGGAGGAGCAGCATCAAGACTGGCAAGGGATGGGCCTCCCCAGGCCCCCTCCGGAGCGGCGGAGATCTCTATGCAAGGCCCAGCCTCAGGAGTCAATGATGATGCAAGGAAGGACAGGCGGGCGCCAGCGCGCCAGACGGCACAGTTTCCCCTTTGGTGCAAAGGGAGCAAGGACGTACGCGGGCTCCCAAAGCTCCCCCCAAAGGTTTCCATTCCGGTGCAACAAGACCGCAACCACCAGCCCCGCAGGACAGATGTCATCGCTGAGCCCGTCCCTGCGCCGTCGACACCTACTTTGCAGGCGAAGACCGCCTTTGGGCAGGGCGGGCACGAACTCCTGTCCCCCTTCAAAATTGGCCGTTGTGGGATCCCTTCCCGCCATTGCGATAAGGGAAGAGGACCCGGGCCACCGCTATATATAGAGGGTAGGCTGCTCTGTAGAGAGGGATCCGATCCATTTTACACCACTCATCCATCACCAAGCTGCCGAGGGCCTCGAACTCCTCAGGGGAGCCCTCATGAGGCCCTGAAACATTGTACTTGTTCATCCACCCCACCTCCTCGAGAGGCAATCCACCAAAGTAGGAGTAGGGTATTACGCTTCGCAGCGGCCCGAACCTGGGTAAACTGTTGTGTTCATCTTCGTCCTCGTCATCGAGCGAGTTCGTTGCTGTGTTCATCGAGTTGCGAGTTAGGTAGGGCGAGGCTGCTGGGGATCTTCGCACACGCCCCTGTGTTCGAATCTTAAGGGTTTTGCGGAGCCCGAAATCAGACATTTGACGAGCCAGGTAGGGGGCATGTCGGAGCTTCCCCACCCGCGGCGGCTCGACAACTCCATGGCGGGCAAAATCCACGACGACGGCCGGTCCCCGACGCGTGACGGCACTTGGGCGCGCGGGGCTGCCCTCGTGGTCGCCTGCATCCTCGGCAGGTCGCAGGCACCACCCTCCGGCCGCCATATCAAGCGTTTCCTACGCCACGTAGGAGCGGCTCGGCCGCGACCGGAGCTCGCGCAGCACCGCGCATGGCCGGAGATCAACATCACCTTTGGCCCCAACGACCACCCCAAGACGACGGCAGCTGCCGGAACGCTTGCCATGTTGTGCACGCCGACCATACGCGGCGTGGCCGTTTCCAGGACCCTCATCGACGGTGGCGCCGGCCTCAACGTCATCTCCGTGGAGGCCTTCGACGCGCTAAAGTTACCCCGTGACCTGCTCGCACCTTCAAGACCCTTCTCTGGGGTGGTCGGGGGGTCCGTTGTCCCCGTGGGGCGGGTGCGTCTCCCCGTCACCTTCGGCACCCGCTCCAACTTCCGCACCGAGCAGGTCGACTTCGACGTCGCCCACATCCACCTCCTGTACAACGCGATACTCGGCTACCCCGCCCTCGCTCAATTCATGGCGGCGACGCACCCGGGCTACAACGTCGTCAAGATGCCCGGGAGCGGCGGCGTCCTTACCATCGTGGGGGATGCCAAGGACGCGTCCCACGTACTCAAGCTCTCCTACAAAGTTGCGGCCGCGGCGCGCATAGGTGCTGGGGCCATCGCGCCGGCCACGGAGGACCTCGACGGCGCCCTCCCCGACGTCGCGCCGGTGAAGAAGAGGCAGCTGCTCTCCCAGAGTCGAGCGGAGACAAAGCGGGTGCCGGTGGTTGAAGGAAACCCTGGCCCAACCTTCACCATCGGCGCCGACTTGCCTCAAGATCAATAGGAAGCGTTGGTAGTTTTCCTCCGGGCGAACAAGGACGCGTTCGCGTGGAGCGCCTCCGACCTGGTGGGGGTCCCCAGGGATGTGATCGAGCACCACCTCATGGTGTGCCCGAACGCGCATCCGGTGAAGCAAAAGGCAAGAAGACAGGCTCCGGAGAAGCAGGCGTTCATCGCCCAGGAGGTCGGCAAGCTCAAGGAGGCAGGGGTCATCCGGGAGGTACGTTACCCAGAGTGAGTGGCCAACCCGGTGGTCGTCCCGAAGAAGTGCGGGAAGGAACGTATGTGCGTCGACTTCACGAGCCTCAACAAAGCCTGCCCCCAGGACCCATTTCCGCTGCCGCGCATCGACCAAATCGTGGACTCCACCGCGGAGTGTGACCTCCTGTGCTTTCTAGACGCCTTCTCAGGTTACCACCAGATGAAAATGGCAGTGGAAGACGTGGAGAAGACGGCTTTCCTCACCACGTGCGGGGTATTCTGCTACACGTGCATGCCCTTCGGGCTACGGAACGCTGGGGCGACCTTCCAGCGGCTGATGCACATTGCCCTGGGGCCGCAGCTTGGGAGGAATGCAGAAGCCTACGTCGACGACATCGTGGTCAAGTCCAGGGCGGCCAAGACCCTGGTCGAAGACTTGGAGGAGACATTCGCCAACCTGAGGGAAGTGAACCTGAAGCTCAACCCTAAAAAAGGTATCTTCGGGGTCCCCTCGGGCAAGCTGCTCGGTTTCCTGGTGTCGCACCGGGGAATCGAGGCGAACCCAGAAAAGGTCAGGGCCATAAACAAGATGAGTGCGCCCCAGACCCTCAAGGAAATGCAGAAATTGGCAGGATGTGTGACCTCCTTGGGGCGTTTCATCTCCAAGCTTGGCGAGCGGGCCTTGCCGTTCTTCAAGATCATGAAAAGGAAGGGCCCTTTCGAATGGACCCCTGAGGCGGACGCGGCCTTCGAGGAACTCAAGCGATACCTCATGAGCCCGCCGGTCATGGTAGCGCCTCGCCCTCGGGAGCCCCTGCTGTTGTACCTGGCTGCCACCCCCACTCCGCCAGCACTGCATTAGTGGCAGTCAGGGAGGAGCGGGCCGGCACGCACGCCAAGTCGACGGGCGCCGGCGACCCCCCAAGTGCGGAGCCAGGGGGCTCGCAGGACCCTCAGGAGCCTTTTTTTCCTCAAGACGAAGCACTTGGGCCCCAAGCTGCTCCAACGGTCCCCGAAGCGCTCTACCCTCCTGAGGCTCAAACCACTCCGACGGCCTCTGAAGCGCTCGGCCCTCATGAGGCTCCCTCCACACCGATGGCCCCCGAGGCGCCCAGGCCTCTTGGGCCCGTAACGGGGCAGGACACCGCAGAGGACCTCACTCTCGTCGAGCACCCGGTATACTATGTCAGTACGGTGTTGCGGGACGCGCGCTCATGCTACCCCATGCAGCAGAAGCTCCTCCTAGCGCTCCTTGTCGCTTCGAGGAGACTTCGCCATTACTTCCAGGGGCATCCCATCAAGGTCGTCTCAGCTTACCCCTTGGAGAAAATCCTGCGTAACCCCAACGCGGCGGGAAGAGTCATCGAATGGAACATTGAGCTGCAGGCCTTCAACATAGAGTTCAGCACAACCAGGGTCATCAAAGGGGCAGCCCTAGCGGATTTTGTGGTAGAATGGACGGACGCCCCGGACAGGGGGCTAGACGGGAGTCAGTCCCTCACCCCTGGCGATGAGGCACCAGAAGGATGGATCATGCATTTCGACGGAGCCTTCACGCGCAAGGGAGCGGGAGCTGGGGTCGTGCTCACTTCCCCGTCGGGAGACAAGCTCAGTTATGCTGTGCAGCTCTGCTTCCAGCATGGAGAGAAGGTCTCCAACAACATCGCGGAGTACGAGGGCCTCATCACCGGCCTCAAGGCGGCGACGGCTTTGGGAATCCGGTGCCTCACCGTCATGGGCGACTCCCAGCTCCTTGTCAACTTCTCCAACAAGGAATATACACCCAAGGACGAGCACATGGAGGCGTATTTGGAAGAGGTATGTAAGATCGAAAAATGTTTTCAGGGCTTGGAGCTGCAACATATCCCGCGCAGCGCGAACAAGGAAGCCAACGACATCGCCAAGAGGGCCTCGCGCCGCGAGCCCCATGAGCCAGGCGTTTCGAGGAGCGGCTCTTCAAACCCTCCGCGGCACCGCATGCTGAGGACCTGGCACCACGAAGTGAGGAGCTCCCCCCAGCGCCGCCCTCGGGAGCTCTGGACTATGGCCAAGCCTCAGGGGCACGACTGCTCCTGGCCCTGGAGCCTCAGGCTGACAGCTAGATGCAGGAGTTCAGGGCGTATCTACTCCACGGCACGCTACCGGAAAGGGAGGAAGACGCGGAGCGCGTGGCCCGACAGGCCACGGCCTACTGCTTGCAAGACGGCGACTTGTACCGCAGGCGCCCGAACGGCGTCGCGCTGAGGTGCATCTCCAAGAAGCAGGGGTGCGAACTGCTGGCCGACATCCACGGAGGAGACTGCGGGCATCACTCCTCTTCGCACACGCTTGCAGGAAAGGCATTCCGATCGGGTTTCTACTGGCCCTCGGCGCTTGACGACGCCATCGAGCTGGTCCGGTCTTGCGAGGCCTGCCAGTTTCATGCCAAACAGATTCACCAACCCGAGCAGGGCCTCTAGGCCATTCCACTCTACTGGCCCTTTGCAGTATGGGGGCTGGACATACTGGGGCCCTTCCCGCGAGTGGCGGGCGGATACGACTACCTCTACGTCGCCATCGACAAGTTCACCAAATGGCCGGAGGTGGAGCCCGTCCGCACCCTCCCAGCCAGGTTGGCCGTCAAGTTCATCAAGGGCCTCGTGAGCCGCTTCGGCGTCCCCAACCACATCATCACCGACAACGGTTCGCAGTTCACAAGTAACCTCTTCAAGACCTATTGTGCTAACCTTGCAACGCAGATATGTTACACCTCGGTGGCACACCCACGGAACAACGGCTAGGCGGAGCGCGCCAACGCAGAGGTCCTGCGGGGCCTCAAGGCAAGGAGCTTCAAGAAGAAGCTTGAAGCTCGCGACAGGGGTTGAGTCAATGAGCTTCAGTCGGTGTTGTGGTCCATCCGCACCACCCCGACTAAGCCCACCGGCGAGACCCCGTTCTTCCTCGTCTACGGAGCCGAAGCTGTCCTCCCCCATGAGGTCAAGCACCGATCCCTGCGGGTCTTGGCATTCGACGAGGAGCGGCAAGATGCCGCACGGGGAACGGAGCTCATGCTTGGAGAGGAGGCAGGCCGTCGGGCCTCGCTCTGAGCTGCACGCTATCAGCAAGCACTGCGGCGCTACCACTGCCGCAACATCCGCTCCAGGACCCTCGAAGTCGGAGACCTCGTCCTGAGGCGGGTTCTCTCCAGGGAGGGCTTGCACAAGCTCTCGCCCATGTGGGAGGGCCCGTTCATGGTCGTTCATGTCTCCAGGCCTGGCGCCGTGCGCTTGGAGACTCGGGACGGGGTCCCCATCCAGAATGCCTGGAACATCCAGCACCTCCGGAAGTTTTACCCGTGACACTCTCACGTAATAATGAGCGGGCTGTATACGCCCGGAGCCCCCCGAGGACGCGGAGGGGTTCCTTCCACGCAATGTGGCAGCCACAGCCCAGAGTTGGCGGAGAAGTCAACACTGGCCATCAATGGCTATGGCCATGCAACGTGGATGCCCTACGCTCAGTGCTGGGGGAAGACGAAGACTAGTCTAGGTGCCGGACGCGGCCGTTATTTGCCTTTCTCCTGTTTGGATTTGCCAGCCTTTATGAAATTAAACTCGGGGTTTTTTCCAAATCGTGTTTTAAAGGGAAGGGTCAAAGATTTGTTTTCATTGCCATTCCCTATGTTGCTTTCTCTTTCTCCGAGCCAAGCAATCGCGTACTCCCCTCCCCCTCGTACCCCGTGAGCGGGGGCTGGGGGGCACGGTGCTTACACCTAGCCAAGGCGTTGGCACCCGGATCCTCGCATGGCACTCACGGATGGGTCAGCAGGCGCATACCGCCTCGTACTCGCCCGGGGGCTCCATTCACGGCCCGACGCGCCTTCTTGGAAAGGAAACAATTTTTTTCTTCAGACAGCTTGAGCGTCTAAGGGGGCTCCTGAGCATCGCGCCTCAGGAGCCTTACCGGTCATAAGGCCACTCGCCCCCCTGATGTCGTCCTTGGTTTCCGGTCGGCATCAGGAGTGTCGAGGCCTCGCCCCATGAAGTGCGTCCTTGGTTTCCGGTCGTACCTAACGGTGGTGGGGAAATGTGCGGGACCAGGACCTACCGACGTAGGGCTACTTGTACGACAACTCGGAGCCTCAGGAAGCCTCAGGAAGCCCGCCCTTCCCGGCGCAGGAAGCAGAATTTTCGGGAGTCGCTTGAGCGTCTAAGGGGGCTCCTGAGCATCGCGCCTCAGGAGCCTTACCAGTCATAAGGCCACTCGCCCCCCCTGATGTCGTCCTTGGTTTCCGGTCGGCATCAGGAGTGTCGAGGCCTCGCCCCGTGAAGTGTGTCCTTGGTTTCCGGTCGTACCTAACGGTGGTGGGGAAATGTGCGGGACCAGGACCTGCTGACGTAGAGCTGCTTGAGTGTCGAAGGGGACTCCTGAGCATCGCGCCTCAGGAGCCTTACCGGTCGCAAAGCCACTCGCCCCTTGATGTCGTCCTTGGTTTCCGGTCGGCATCAAGGGTGTCGGGGCCCAGCCTCGTGAGGAGCGTACAGGTGAACTGGCTGTACCTTGCGATGGTAGGGAAATGTGCGGGACTGGGACCTGCAGACACAGAGCGCCGACAGAGCTCCCAATCCACCTCGATCGCAAGAAGAAGAAGCCCGTCGGGTGAACGGACCCTCCGAGCGCCACGGCCGCGCCTCCACAACCCAGAAGCCTACCGCGGGCATGACAGGCTGAGTATCCTAACCCCGACCGGAAGGCAACCCAAACTAATAAAATGCGAAAGGTACTGATAAAGAGGGGCAGGCGCCCGAGTGCGTTGCACGCTCGCGGGGCCTCCCTTGGTTCATGGATTGCAGGTACAGGAGAAGAGGAGGAGAAAGAAAGTGAAAAGCCGCATGGGGGCTGCCGCCTCGGGAGCCCCGGCATCGGCGCGCCGGCGCTCAGTCGGTGTCCTCCTCTTCCTTCACGACCCCGTGGAAGCACGCCGGGACGGACGCCCCTGGAGCGGAAGAGCGGCGCCGCAGCGGCTGGCTACCCCCCGAAACCCGGGCACGCCGGCGTGGCGGCGCGTCATAGCTGTTGTCGTTGCTGTCGCTCGGGCTTCCTTCGGAGGGGGTGTCGCTGCTGCTGGAGGCGCGGCGCCCGCCATGAAGGGCAAGCTCATCTCCAAGATCACTGCGACCGACGTCTTCTGGGCAGCACCCCGGGCGCTCGCCCTCTTCCCCGAAGATCTTGACGAAGAGCGTCGCCTCCCCGTCATACTTGAAGTGGAGGGTTCGCCTCCCCTTCAGGCCACGAGCGTGGGCGAACAATTGCCACCCGCGGTTCAGGTACACGTAGCCTCCGGGGGTGACTTCGACCTCCACCCAAGACGCCGCGCTGCAGTAGCCGTCGGCATGCAGCCATAGGCCGGCAGGCCCTCCGGCCGGCAGCGCCCCCGCGAAGAAGTTCGGGAGCTGGAACCAAGCGGCCTCCGGCCTTTCCGCCCAAATCACGAACTCCTGGACAGTGTCGGCCGAATGAAGCCGCGAGCGCGGCGGCCGGGTGGCCACCGCCGACCTCCCACCTCGGCCGCCACCGCCTCGGCTGCTGCGGCCGCCTGCGCCGGACAACATCCCACCGCGGCCGCCGATGGAGACCCCAGGACACGTAGAAGCACGGCCGCGCTGGCCGGGAGCCATTGCCAGTGCCACGGCGTACTTCCGGGGGCGACCGCGGCCCCTCCTGGGCGGCGGAGCGGCAGGATCCTCCCCGGGAGCCTTTCTCTTCTCGGCAGCGGAAAACCTCCTCACTGGCACCATGACTGGGAAGCGACGGCTCGGGGGTGTGGAGGCAAAGAAGATGAAGATGAGTGAGGGTTTTCTCGCCCTCGCCCGTTTATATACAGCTAAGGACCGCCGCTCGCCCCCTCGCGTCCAGCGGGCGTGCGGCCTTCGAAGGGTCACATCCGCGTGGCCCGAAGCGGCAGCAACATTCAAGGAAGGGCAATGATAGCCAACGCCACGTGCGGGCGTCGCGTCAATCTGACTTGGAACGGTCTCTGGCATCCTCGGGGAGCGGGGACGCCGCCGCCAGGGAAACCGACGTGTGCAAGCCTGGCCTGCAGGCGTTTGGGGACAGCGGCGCTTCGGGCCGCCCTCGAGGCTTCGCCCAGAAGCCAGCTCGAGCGCGCCTTGGGCCCGGGGGCTACTGTCGGCGTTCTGGGAACCGGGGTACCAATACTTGCCTGCATGTGGCCCAGGGCATGGCCCGCTTCATCAACCAAACATAGCCAGGCGTGGCCCCCACTCAAGACAAGGCCCTCGCGAGGGCCCTAGGCTCGCGAGGAGGAGCAGCATCAAGACCGGCAAGGGATGGGCCTCCCCAGGCCCCCTCCGGAGCAGCGGAGATCCTATGCAAGGCCCAGCCTCAGGAGTCAATGATGACGCAAGGAAGGACAGGCGGGCGCCAGCGCGCCAGGCGGCACAGTTTCCCCTTTGGTGCAAAGGGAGCAAGGACGTACGCGGGCTCCCAAAGCACCCCCCAAAGGTTTCCATTCCGGTGCAACAAGACCGCAACCACCAGCCCCACAGGGCGGATGTCATCGCTGAGCCCGTCCCTGCGCCGTCGACAGCTACTTTGCAAGCGAAGACCGCCTTTGGGCAGGGCCCGCACGAACTCCTGTCCCCCTTCAAAATTGGCCGTTGTGGGATCCCTTCCCGCCGTTGCGATAAGGGAAGAGGACCCGGGCCACCGCTATATATAGAGGGTAGGCTGCTCCGTAGAGAGGGATCCGATCCATTTTACACCACTCATCCATCACCAAGCTGTCGAGGGCCTCGAACTCCTCAGGGGAGCCCTCATGAGGCCCTGAAACACTGTACTTGTTCATCCACCCCACCTCCTCGAGAGGCAATCCACCAAAGCAGGAGTAGGGTATTACGCTTCGTAGCGGCCCGAACCTGGGTAAACTGTTGTGTTCATCTTCTTCCTCGTCATCGAGCGAGTTCGTTGCTGTGTTCATCGAGTTGCGAGTTAGGTAGGGCGAGGCTGCTGGGGATCTTCGCACACGCCCCTGTGTTCGAATCTTAAGGGTTTTGCGGAGCCCGAAATCCGACACCATTCTCGGTCTGGGGGCTCGATATTTTGGGCCCCTTTCCCCGCGTCGTCGGGGGCTTTGAATTCTTGTTCGTAGCAATCAACAAGTTTACAAGTGGCCTGAGGTGAACCAGTGAGAAAGGTGACCGCGCAGTCAGCTATCAAGTTCCTGAAAGGATTAGTTTGCCGTTTTGGAGTGACCAATAGGATAATCATCGATAATGGCACCCAGTTCACGAGCCGCACCTTTATGCAATACATCCAAAGCCTTGGAAGCAATGTCTCCTTCGCCTTTGTTGCCCATTCGAGAAGCAACGGGCAAGTCGAGAGGATGAATGATGAAGTGTTGCGTGGGCTCAAGACAAGAACTTTCGATAGACTGCGAAGAAGCGACAAGCGCTGGATAGATGAGCTGCCAGTGGTTCTTTGGTCCCTCAGAATGACACCAAATCGAGCTACCGGCCAGACGCCCTTCTCCCTGGTATATGGGGCGGAAGCTGTTCTCCCCATGGAACTCATATAACGGCCACCTCGAGTTCTTGCCTACGATGAAGTAGAGCAAGAGCAGCTACGGCATGACGATGCCATGATCCTCGAGGAAGATCGTCTCCGGGCCGCTGTGTGTGCTGCATGCTACCAGCAAGCCCTGCGCCGCTATCATAGCCGTAGGGTCCATGGCCGGAGCCTTGAGGAAGGCGACCTTATCCTTAGGCGCGTTCAGTCTGCCAAGGGTACCAACAAGCTAACGCCAAAGTGGGAAGGCCCTTACCGGGTAGCACGAGTCACCAGACCTGGCGCAGTTCATTTGGAGACCGAAGATGGCATCAAAATGCTTAACTCATGGAATATTGAGCATCTTCGTAAGTTCTACCCGTAAGGCGCAGTTGCCGGGCTCAGTCCCCGGCAACCACCTTTTGTACAAGCCTTGCCGCAGTGCATGTAACCCTTTGTACAAAGCCAGGCGCAGACCCTGTGCATGCAAAATAAAGCTAGGCATTGCATCATAACATCAAACTACATGTTTACTATGCATTTTTATGCTGCAATGTTATCGCTTTTAAGTTTTAGAAATTTGCTAGAGTACTTGATGAGCCTGTGATCCTTGTTACTACATTCTCTCTCCCCAGAGGACAGAGGCCTCTTACCCTACAGGTTTGACCGTCGGGAAAACAAGGGGGGAGGGCAAAGAAACAAGGACGGCGGCTCGTCGTACTCTAGACAGGGATACTGCCTGAAAAGATAAGTCTAATCACATATCCCAAGCTCAGTACCATTTGCTCCCTTAAGGAAACCCTTGCTATCCTTTTTGACTTCGTACCATGGAGTCCTTCACACACTGGAAACCCTTGTCGGGACGAGCCGTCCCCAAGCTCCTGTCACTTATCAGCTCAGGGGGGACGCGCCGATACCGACAAGGAGCCTTGCCGGGGAATGATACCAGCCTGCTGCCGGGGGCTCGCTCCCCCTTGGAGTTCGCGGTTACTACTGACCCGGCAAATAGTTCCATGCAGCAAGGACAAACATGCTGACGCAGTATAAACAAGAGGAGAAAGGGATAGTACTTAAGGAAGAGAAATAGCATTCTTTCATTCATTTTCGGTACAAAATGGATAAAAATTACATTATGATTAGCTAAAACTTGGCAAGTGCCTACATCTTTTGATTTATAAAAAGATAAGTGCCCCGTAATGCCTTTCTTGTCCCTTTCCTCCTATGGATCAGGTGGAGAAGAAAAAAGGGCAAAAGGAGCGCCTGGCTGGGATTCGGCACCTCCCCGCGAGGGACAGCGGGACGCGTCCCCGGAGGATCATGGGGATCCTGCCCCCAGGCAGGGCGGACGAAGCCAGCAGGGAGGAAGCGGACGTGAGGGCAGCATTTCTTCGACGCGTTTCCATGCACTGTTTGGGGCCTAACCCAACGATGCCAAGCGACACGTATGGCTCAGGCCCGGGGTCTTCTGTCAGGGTACACAAACAGGGGTGTTTATTTCCCCCTGACTTGTGCACGGATGATAAGCCTCCGACCCGATGGCCTAAGCCTGCCGGGGAAAGCTACTACCCCATCAAGACCAGTCCAAACCAGAGAAGTCACTCTACATGAGATCAAGGAGTGCATCAAGAAGACGAAACCAACATTCAAGACCAAGACTCTGGCAGAAGCGACCTACGCTGGCTAAGCAATGCCGGCAAGGTCGATGCAACGGCCCAGGACGGGCCCGAACCATGCTAGTCACGTCCCCAGTGCTTGCCGGGGACTGAGGCGCACACACACCTTTAGGAAGACCCGGCAAGCTATCCCCCGGCAGGCGCAAGCCGATTGGCCACCACTCCACCACATAGCAACGCCAGTCATTTGTCGATGCGGTGTCGAGCCCTCAGGTTGCTAAGTGGCTCTCGCTAAGTATGTGGCGACGCGCTAGGAGGCAGATTATACCCGTTTGACACCCATCCGGAGGCGTGTCAAGATACTAAGCAATAGTTAGCCAAAGCGGTGGTAAAAGCCTGCCTGGAATGCCTCCCCGCACGCCACCTAGGCTAGCATTTATGGCATTTTGTCCTAAGTGCCAGAGTTAGGTATGATAGCATTGTTAGCTATCTAATCACTAGATAATGTCTGTTTTGCCACTGTGGTTGCCCCTTGAGCTATAAAAGGAGGCCCAAGGCAACCTAGCTAAAGATTGGGACCTTTGGACACTGGTACTCGCGTAGCTGCTCCCCTGAAGGCAACCTTGCCGGGTTTGAGCACTGCGCGTGCTTCGTGTTCGCCCGATCAATCCACCAAAGCAGGAGTGGGGTTTTACGCTTCACAGCGGTCCGGACCTGGGTAAAACACCAATGTCTCGTCGTCGTGCTGCCTCATTACCTCTGCTCTTTGTGCAACTCAACCTCACCCCTGCTGAACCACAAAGGGGCCCGTGGCCCCATAGGTGATCGTGTGCATCGTGACCCGACACACATCATTAGCATCGAGGGTGTCAAATTCCTCAAGGATCATTTGTGTGGAGCTTGTGAGGCTAGAAAGATGACCAGATGAAAGCATCCATCAAAGACTATCATGACTACTACCCGTCCCTTTGAATTGCTTCACATGGACCTATTTGGCCCCACTCACTATGCCATACTAACCAATGCATCATCATTATATGGCTTTGTCATTGTTGATGATTTTTATCATTACACTTGGGTGCATATCATCATGTACAAAACTGAAGTGCAGGAAGTTTTCAGACGATTTTCTTCAAGGGCCTGACGTGTATTGAGACTGCGTCGGTATTTCCACAAAGAGGAAGGGATGATGCAGCATACCGACATAAGTATTTCCCTCAGTTATGAAACCAAGGTTATCGAACCTAGGAGGAGGACCACACAACGCTATGTAAACCCGAGGGCCGTAGATTTCACTAGTGGCTTCTCTCATGAGTATAGCACATGGTGGGTAAACAAATTACTGTTGGGCAATTCATAGAAGATCAAATAATCATGACAATATCCAAGGCGATGATCATTATATAGGCATCACGTCCAAGATTAGTAGACCAAAACGATTCTGCATCTACTACTATTACTCCACACATCGACCGCTATCCAGCATGCATCTAGTGTATTAAGTTCATGGAGAAATGAAGTAATGCAATAAGAATGATGACATGATGTAGACAAGATCTATTCATGTAGGAATAGACCCCATCTTGTTATCCTTAATAGCAACGATACATGCATGCCTCGCTGCCCCTTCTGTTACTGGGAGAGGACACCACAAGATCAAACCCATCACAAAGCACCTCTTCCCATGGCAAGAAAAATCGATCTAGTTGGCCTAACTAAACCAAAGATTCGAAGAAGAAATAGGATGCTATAAGTAATCATGCATATAAGAGATCAAAAGAAGATTCAAATAATATTCATGGATAGAAATTGATCATGAACTCAAAATTCATCAGATCCCAACAAACACACCGCAAAAAGTCATTACATCAAATAGATCTCCAAGAGACCATTGTATTGAAAATCAAAAGAGAGAGAGAGAGAGAGAGAAAGCCATCTAGATACTGCCTACGGACCCTTAGGTCTATGGTGGACTACTCACGCATCATCGGAGAGGCACCAATGAGGATAATGAACCCCTCCGTGATGGTGTTAGATTGGATCTCGCGGTTGTAGAACTTGCGACGGCTGGAAGTGTTTTTCGTCGACTCCTCTGTGGTTTCTGGAATATTTGGGTATTTATAGAGCTCAAAGGCGGTGGAGGAGAGTCCCGAGGCCACCACAACCCACCAGGGCACGCCGGGGGCCTCTGGCACGCCCTGGTGTCTTCTGGGCCCCCTGGGCCTCCTCCCAGGTGCTTCTTTGGCCCACTGGCTTTCTTCTGGTCCAAAAACAATCTCCAAAAAGTTTCATCGCGATTGGAATCCGTTTGGTACTGATATTCTGCGAAGTAAAAAACAAGCAAAAAGCAACAACTGGCACTAGGCACTATGTCAATAGGTTAGTCCCAAAAAATGATATAAAGTTGCTTTAAAATGATTGTAAAACATCCAAGAATGATAATATAACAACATGGAACAATCAAAAATTATAGATACGTTGGAGACGTATCAACATCCCCAAGCTTAATTTCTACTCGTCCTTGAGTAGGTAAATGATAAAAACAAATTTTTTGATGTGGAATGCTGCTTAACATGTTCATCACATATTCTTTTCTTTTGTAGCATGGACATTTGGACTTTTAGATGGTTCAAAGCAATAGTCTAGTTTTGTCATGAAGACTTTAATACTCAAGCATGCCAACAAGCAACCATGTCTTTCAAAATATCAACACTAAAGAAAGCTATCCCTAGCCCATCATGCTCAATCATTGATCCATTCATGAAACACACTCAAATATTAGCTACACCCAATGCACAAGTATGATCATAGTGCCACCTAGTTGGTGATTTATAAGAGAAGATGGAGACTCAAATAAAAAATAAAAACTGCATAAAGTAAATAGATAGGCCCTTCACAGAGGGAAGTAGGGATTTGTAGAGGTGCCAGAGCTCAAAGCTTAAATTGAGAGAGAAAAAATATTTTGGGTGGCATGCCTTTCCTGTCAACAAAAACGACTGAGTAGTTCTCAATACTTTCCATGCTAGATACATCATAGGCGGTTCCCAAACATAAAATTAAGTTTATTCCTTTTTCCACCATTCTTTCACAATCCATGGCTAGCTGTATCCACGGTTTCCTTCCATACCAACAATTTCCAAGGAATTTATTATTTGACAACATAAAGTAAATTTCTTTTTCATTTCGGGACTGGGCATCCCTATTACCGCCATACTATCGTGCAATGTCAAGTGAATAAACACTCATCTTGAGAATAACACATCTAGCATGGAAAAATAGTGGACAGCCCCTACCGTTTCATGAGCGGTACGAGCATACAAAAAGGAAATTCATTTTTAAAATTAGAGATGGCACATACAAATTTGCTTAGAATGGCATGGAAATACCGCATATAGGTAGGTATGGTGAACTCATAAGGCAAAACTGGTTTTAAGGATTTTGGATGCACAAGTAGTATTTCTACTTAGTACAAGTGGAGGCTAGCAAACAGATTGAGAAGCAACCAACCAAGAAACGAAAATTCACATAAATGGGCATTGAGCATAACTAACACCGAATAATCCACCATAAATAGGATGTAATTTAATTGCATAACTATTGACTTTCGTGCTTGCATAGGGAGTCACAAATCTTAACACCAATATTCTTACTAAAGCATAATTACTCACCAACATGACTCACATATTACTATCATCATGTCTCAAAACTATTACAAGGAATCAAGGTTAATTTGTCCAATGATCTTCATGAAAGTTTTTATTATATCCCTCTTGAATATCTATCACTTTGGGAATAGTTTCATATATTGCCATTGCTTTTGACAAGCTCAAATAAATTTAAGTGAAAAACATGGGCATAAAAATTTCATCTCTGAAAATAATATAAGTGAAGCATGAAAGAATTTCTTCAAAATTTAATAACTCTCAAATTAATATAAGTGAAGCATGAGAGTATTTCTTCAAAAATCTAAAGCAAACCATGCTCAAAAAGATATAAGTGAAGCACTAGAGCAATTCTAACAAATCATAGCATAATTTTGGATCTCTCAAATAGTTGTGTACAGCAAGGATACTTGTGACAAACTAAAAAGCAAATTAAGAAAAGACTCAAATAATACAAGACGCTCCAAGCAAAACTCATGATATGTGACGAATAAAAATATAGCTCCAAGTAAAATACCGATGGTTGTTAGAAGAAAGAGGGGATGCCACTCGGGGCATCCCCAAGCTTAGTTGCTTGTTTCTCTTTGGATATTATCTTGGGGATGCTGTAGCATTCCCAAGCTTAGGCTCTTTTCACTCCTTATTCCTTCATCCATCGTGATCTCACCCAAAACTTGAAAATTTCAATCACACAAACCTCAAAAAAACCTTCGTGAGATCCGTTAGTATAATAAAGCAAATCACCACTCTAAGTACTGTTGCAAACCCATTCATATTTTATTATCGCATTATATCTATTGTATTCTAACTTTACCATGGCTTATACCCTTCAATACAAACCATAGATTCATCAAAACAAGGATACAATGCAACGAAAACAGAATCTATCAAAAACAGAACAGTCTGTAGTAATCTGTACTCTAACCATACATCTGTAATGCTAAAAACTCTAAATAATTAGGACAAAGTAAAGAATTTGTATAGTAATATTTGTTAGAATTTTAGCTCATTATCACGCTCCAGTAAAAAATGAAAATTCCTACACTGGAGTCAAAGTTTCTGTTTCAGATTCATGTAGGAATAGACCCCATCTTGTCATCGTTAATAGCAATCATACATGCGTGCCTCGCCGCCCCTTCTATCACTGGGAGAGGACACCGCAAGATCGAACCCATCACAAAGCACCTCTTCCCATGGCAAGAAAAATCGATCTAGTTGGCCTAACTAAACCAAAGATTCGAAAAAGAAATACGAAGCTATAAGTAATCATGCATATAAGAGATCAAAAGAAGACTCAAATAATATTCATGGATAGAAACTGATCATGAACTCAAAATTCATCGGATCCTAACAAACACACCGCAAAAAGTCATTACATCAAATAGATCTCCAAGAGACCATTGTATTGAGAATCAAAAGAGAGAGAGAGAGAAAGCCATCTAGATATTGCCTACGGACCCGTAGGTCTATGGAGGAGTACTCACGCATCATCGGAGAGGCACCAATGAGGATGATGAACCCCTCCATGATAGTGTTAGATTGGACATCGCGGTTCTGGAACTTGCGGCGGTTGGAAGTGTTTTTCATCGACTCCTCTATGGTTTCTAGAATATTTGGGTATTTATAGAGCTCAGAGGCGGTGGAGGGGAGTCCCGAGGCCACCACAACCCACCAGCGCACGCCGGGGGCCTCTGGCACTCCCTGGTGTCTTCTGGCTCCCCTGGGCCTCCTCCCAGGTGCTTCTTTGGCCCACTGGCTTTCTTCTGGTCCAAAAAAATCTCCAAAAAGTTTCATCACAATTGGACTCCGTTTGGTACCGATATTCTGCGAAGTAAAAAAAAGCAAAAAATAGCAAATGGCACTTGGCACCATGTCAATAGGTTAGTCCCAAAAAATGATATAAAGTTGCTATAAAATGATTGTAAAACATCCAAGAATGATAGTATAACAGCATGGAACAATCAAAAATTATAGATGCGTTGGAGACGTATCTGGGCCTCGACGAATTTCGGCGTCAAGATAAGCACATCAAGAGTGATAATGGGACTGAGTTCAAGAACATCGGTCTTGATGACTATCTTGATGAACTTGGGATCACTCATGAGATATCTGCCCCATATACTCCTGAGCAAAATGGCATTGTGGATCGCAAGAACAGGACTCTTGTTGAGATGGCTTGTGAAAGAACATGTGCTGCCCCCATGTTTGGTTTTGGTAATTGATGACAATCTCTATGGACTAATGGTTGCCTTGAGTTATATTTGAAGGGTTTGTCCATAGGCATTGCTTGAAGACCATTTGTTGGTTTCAAGGTTATTAGAAGAAGAATATGTGTTGACCAAGGTTATTCATGGAGTTATCCAAAGATTGGTCATGTTGATCAACACACAAAGCGTAGAAGATGTACCGAGTGGGATCAAGTGATCTCACGGTATGGTAAGCATTGTCCATTACGCTTTGTGTACTAACCCATGTTCTATGCGAGAGTTTTATGTGGGGTTAGGTATGTTTCCATGGGCTTGCGTCAAGAGGAAGATCTCATTCAACCCATGGAGGATGACATCAAGTGGTGATCGTCATCAACATTGCGGTGTGCAAGTTCAAGTGGAGCATCACGAAGAGATCACATGCTTGAAGCTTGCCGTCCATTGTGGTGACAATGGACTTGTGAAGATGTGCCAAAGAGTGGCTCACCCATAGTGGAGTATGGGGGAGCAATCAACTAGTCTTCATCGAGCCGGCGCAATCAAGAAAGGTGGTCCAACTTGAGGAGGTCAAGATCGTCATCATCTAGCTCAAGTGGACTATGCGCAAGGCAAAGGTTTGCCCTTGATAGGTTTTCTATTTTACCGGTCTCATGGTGGTAGTTGGGAGACCGGGTTTTAGGATCGATAGCCGTACTATCAAGGGGGGCTCTCAAGTGAGTAGCTTCATCGTATCATTCGTAGAGAGCTCAAACCATTGCATCCTTGCATCATATTTCTTGGTTTGTGTTTGGTGTTTCTCTTTGTGAGTCTTTGAGCTTTTGGTCATCTTCATGACAAGCTCGAGTTCATCGAAAACGGAGTTCATATATGCATCTTCTATGATGTTTTCGATGTTGGAGTTTATGCCGGTTCTTCATTCATAGAGGTTTCTCATCTCTATATGTTAGGCATATCTCCCCTGCCACTTCTTATTATAACCAGTCGCTGTTTGGATAGTACTCGTTGTCTTCTATCCAACAAGCTTGAGTTTGCTCAATTCGGAGCTCATTTGCAGAAGTTATGGCAGTTCTGGTTTTATTTGTATCCTCTGTTTTCTATGGATTTTCAGTAGCTTGCAAGCGGTAGTACCGCTGGTGCCCACGGTAGTACCGCTTATGCGGTAGTACCGCTGGTACTTCCGTGTCACTACCGCTTGGGGTTTCCCCGAGCGTGCAACTCTCTGTTGCCAGTTTGCCATTCACGGTAGTAGAGCGGTAGTAGCACGGTAGTACCGCTCTGGCGGTACTACCGCCCTTACTACCGCCGCCACTACCGCTTGCGGGGTTTCCTTCTGTGCACGTCTCTGTTGCCGTTTTCTGTTAAACGGTAGTAGTGCGGCTGTAGTGCGGTAGTACCGCTCAGAGCGGTAGTACCGCTCTGCTGGGCAGTAGTACCGCTTGGTGCGGTACTTCCGCCCTGCACTACCGCTGCTCTACCGCTTGTGTTTCGCAGAGTGTGCAAGTTTCTGTTGCTCGTTTCGGTTTAGCGGTAGTACCGCTTGGGTGGATGGTAGTACCGCTTGGTGCAGCACTACCGCTCCAGTCCCGTGTTCTCGCCTGCTGTTTTTGAATTACTACCGCTTAAGCGGTAGTACCGCTCGCAAGAGCGGTAGTACCGCTTGTACGCGTCCAGCATGGGTAACGGTTGGATTTGGGGTGGCCCTATAAAAGGGGTCTTCTTCCCCAACGGTTATCTTATCCTTTGAGCTCATTTCTCCCCCCATTGTTGACCTTCTTGAGCTTGCCTATCTCTCAATCCCTCCAATGATTCTTGCTCCTTCTTGAGGGAAAAGAGAGAGGAGATCTAGATCCACATTTCCACCAATCACTTTCTCCTCTAAGTGAGGGGAACCCCTTGGATCTAGATCTTGGAGTTCTTGGTGTTCTCCTTGTTCTTACTCTCACTTTCCTCCATAGCTTTTGTTGCTTTGGTGGGATTTGAGAGAGAGGGACTTGAGCACTTCGTGTGTTCTTGCCATTGCATTAGTTGCATCGGTTTGAGTTCTCCACGGTGATACGTGGAAGTGAGAAGTTGAGAAGCTTATTACTCTTGGGTGTTTGTGCACCCTAGAGCTTGTTCCTCTTGGGTGCCTTGGCGCCCTAGACGGCTTGGTGGTGCCTCGGAGCCCAATCATTGTGGTGTAAAGCTCCGGGCAAGCGTCGGGGTCTCCAATTAGGTTGTGGAGATCGCCCCGAGCAATTTGACGGGTACCGGTGACCGCCCCCAAGGGTTGCCAAAGTGTACGGGTTCGGTGACCGCCCTCAAGGGTTGCCATTTGTACGGGTTCGGTGACCGCCCTCAAGGGTCCCTTAGTGGAATCATGGCACCTTGCATTGTGCGAGGGCGTGAGGAGAATACGGTGGCCCTAGTGGCATTGTTGGGGAGCATTGTGCCTCCACACCGCTCCAAACGGAGATTAGCATCCGCAAGGGTGTGAACTTCGGGATACATCGTCGTCTCCGCGTGCCTCGGTTATCTCTTACCCGAGCCCTTTACTTATGCACTTTACTTTGTGATAGCCACATTGTTTCTTGTTATATATCTTGCTATCACTTAGTTGTTTATCTTGCTTAGCATAAGTTGTTGGTGCACATAGGTGAGCCTAGTCGATTTAGGTTTTGTGCTTGACAAATTAAACGCTAGTTTTATTCCGCATTTGTTCAAGCCTAAACCGTAATTATTTTAAAGCGCCTATTCACCCCCCCCCCCCCCCTCTAGGCGACATCCACGATCTTTCAGCTTGTACCATGCTTGATGAATACAAGACACCTTGTCGCTTCTGGCCTGAGGCTATTGATATTGTGTGCCACATCATCAACCAGATATATCTTCACAAATTCCTCAAGAAAACTTCATATGAACTCCTCGCTGACAAGAAATCCAATGTGAGTTATTTCAAAGTCTTCGGTGCTAAATGTTGGATTAGAGATCCTCATCATAGTTCTAAATTTGCACCGAAAGCACATGAAGGTTTTATGCTTGGTTACGGAAAGGACTCGCACACCTACAATCTTCAACTCATATCACAACAAGGTTGTTGAAACTATAGATGTGTGGTTTAATGAAACTAATGGCTCGCAAAGAGAGCACCTGCCTCCTGTGCTAGATGCAATGTCTCCTGAGGAATCCATTAGGTTCAAGGCCACTGAAGATTTGATACCCACTAAAGAACCTCTACAAGCTGAAGAAGTTATCCCGAATCATGAAGACTTTCAAGCTGGTGCATCAGAGGAAAATGGTGTTGAAGAAAATGCTCAGCCCCACCAAATCGTCAACCTGCTCACCAAAGGGTGGCAAATGAAGTGCGGATTGAGAAAATCCTCGACGACATAAATGCACAAGGTCCTCTCACTCTCTCAAAAGCTTCACATTTATCTAACTTTTGTGGGCACTTTGCTTTCGTCTCTATCACAGATCCCACAAAAATTGATGAAGCATTCATGGAGCCTAAGTGGATTCAAGCTATGCAAGAGGAATTGCATCAATTCAAGCTCAACAATGTATGGGAACTTGTCAGCCAGATCCTCGCAAGCACAATATCATAGGCACCAAGTGGATCTACCAAAACAATCAAGACGAAAACGGGAAAGTGGTAAGGAATAAGGCCCGTCTTGTCGCACAGGGGTACGCATAGGTTGAGGGAATTAACTTTTATGAAACTACTTTTATGAAACTTTTGCTCATGTTGCTAGACTTGAAGCTATTTGCATAGTACTTGCTTATGATAACCATCACAAAATCATCTTATATCAAATGGATGTGAAAAGTGCATTCCTTAATGGTAAGCTTGAGGAAGAAGTATATGTTGCTCAACCCCCAGGTTTTGAACATCCTAAGCATCCTGACAAAGTCTTCAAACCCAACAAGGCCCTCTATGGCCTAAAGCAGTCCCCTCGTACATGGTATGATACACTGAAGGGATTCCTCATGAAGAAAGGCTTCAAACCTGGTTCACTTGACCCAACTCTTTTCACAAAATCTTATGATGATGAATTATTTGTATGCCAAATATATGTGGACGATATTATCTTTGGCTCCACTGACAAACGTTACAGTGACGAATTTGGCTACATGATGAGTGAAGAATATCAAATGTCCATGATAGGGGAGCACAAACTCTTCTTATGCCTTCAAATTCGTCAACAACACAATGGCGTATTCATCTCTCAAGAGAAATACCACAAGTATGTCCTGAAGAAATTCGGCATGCAAGACGGCAAAGGCGCCAAAACTCCGATGCCGACAAATGGCCACCTCTGCACTGACAAAAATGGTAAAGATTTCGATCAGAAGGTATATCGCTCTATGATATGCTCTTTATTGTACCTATGTGAATATAGGCCAGATATTATGCTTAGTGTTTGCATGTGTGCCCCATTTCAAGCAACACCGACAGAATCACATCATAAGGTTGTGAAGCATATTCTTCGATATCTAGCTCACACACCAACGCTTGGATTGTGATACCCCAAGGGCTCAGATTTTGATGTCATTGGATATTCTGACTCTGAATATGCTGGGGATTGTGTGGATCGCAAGTCAACATCAGGCACATGCCATGTCCTCGGATGATCCCTGGTCTGTTGGTCCTCGTAGAAACAGAATTGTGTGTCACTATCTGCTGCTGAAGCTGAGTACATTGCTGTCGGTGCCTGTTGCTCTCAATTGCTCTGGATGAAGCAAACCCTCGAGGAATATGGCATATATCTGAAGAAAATCCCTCTCTATTACGACAATGAGAGTCCCATCAAGATTGCTCACAACCCAGTTCAGCACTCCAAGACAAAGGACATTCAGATTCGTCAACATTTTCTTCGTGGTCAAGTGTTGAAGGGCGAAATCATCATCGACCACGTGAAGACTGAAGAACAACTGGTTGATATCTTCACAAAGCCCTTGGATGAAAAGAGATTTTGCAAGTTGTGGTGTGAGCTAAATATCCTAGAATCTTCAAATGTTCATTGAAAGGACACACATCCTAACACTTATGCAAAATCGATGACTTAGATGTGCAACACACGAAGTAACTTTTTCTCAATCAATGAAGACTAACTCACTAAGTCTGAAGAAATCAATGAAGAATTTGTTTCTCAGAACCCTATGACAATTGTATGTGGTGTCTGAAATCATCATAATTCTTACACGGTGGGTTACGCCACCAACCTTTGCTGAGATTCTTCAAAATTGAGTTTTTTTTTATTTTTTGCAAATTCCTCAAACTTCTCAAATTCTTCAAACTTTGCAATTTCGTCAAACTACACAAATTTACCAAATTCTGCATTTGAGATTTCTCTTCATTGACTATATATATATAACACTATTCTGATCATGAGATGAGAATAATATTCTGATAACTACCTGACTCGTCCCAGCAGTAGTAGTTGAACTTCCCCTAGTGCTAGGTTGAACTTCTGCCAAAAGTGTCCAAATGGGGCTTGTTATATACCGTTGGAATGCTATGGACACGAGTGTCACAGCCTAGGTTGATTTTTTGGCAAAATGTACACGGTTTAAGAGCAGTTTTGAAAACCGTTTTTCTTCATACAAAAAAACGTGAATCGTATTTTCGAGCCTATTTTTAAAACATTTATCGGAATGAGGCAAAAGAGATAGCGTTTGATAGCTGCTGCAAATCCGCTCAGTTCACATGTTGAACGTTTTCCCAAATTCCCTACGGTTAAGCAGGAATTTAAAAAATGGCGGAATTTCAGAAACCGAACAGCCGGGTTCGTATTTCGGGGTTAATTCCAAAACGGCTACTCCGATCGACGCATATGATATGGCGTTGGAAAGGTTATGAAAATGCGCATCTTTTCATATAAAATCTTTGTTTCAACTATGAACGGTTTAAAAGTAATTTAGAAAACGGCAGAATCTGTACTGAGTTCGTCTTTTCGCGTTATTTTCTCAACCGTTTGTTGGAATGCAGCAAATAATATGGAGTTGGAAAGCTTGAAGATATGCGAAACTTTTATGTATAGATTGTTTTTTTTCAGCTCCTTACGATTTTAAGTTAATTTTGAAAATGGCAAAAAACGTTTTTTGGCCGTAATTTCTACAAACTTTATCGGAATAGGGCAAATAATATACCGTTGAAAAGCTATGGAAAATGCAAAACTTTTTCATGTATATAGTTTTCCCTGATTCCTAGCCGTTTTCAAGCAATTTTGTAAACGGCGAGATCACGCATTCTGCCTTTATCGCGAAATAGAGTCTGCGAATATGCACCGCGTGAAGAACCTGAACTTCTCGTCGTGTCTACCTGAAGTTCACTCTGTTTTTTACGTGGCGGTTTTTGCTCGTACCTGTCCATCCACTGACCGGAATTGAGCATGTGATATACCGATGGAAAGCTGCTGTAAACACGCAACTTTTTCGTGTTGATCCTTTTTTCATACTCGCGATGGTTTAAAAGATTACTTTGAATACGTAAAAACATGTTATTAACGCTATACATGAAACTTCTAAACCGTTCATCGTAAAATAGCATCTAATATACCGTTGGAAAGCTTATGAATAGGAGCAAGTTTTTCATGTAGACAGTCGTTACAAATTCGTTGTCGTTTGAGAGCAGTTTTCAAAATGGCAAAAACAACGTCGTTTTTTCCTTTTTTAAACACATAATTGAAGGACGGACCTCTCGCACTAGAAATATTGAATTGTGTCGGGAGGAACACGTGAACTTCTCGCAACAAACCTTTTATGATTTTAGTTTTTATTCGTTTTATTCTCATCTAAAACGCAATCCGTGTAGTAGTTGAACTTCCTGTTGTTTTCACTTTGAACTTATGTCACGTATTTTTGTTCATAATTTCTCACCCATTCATCAGAGTTGCACAAATGATATACCGTGTTGATTACCTCTCTCACAAGAAGTTTTGAACTTTCCTGTGCCGAGCACTTGAACTTCTAGCAATGAATTTTTTATACTTTAACTTTTTATTCTATTTTGTCATATGAAAACACACAGACTATGTAGTACGTGAACTTCTGGCAGTTATGAATTTGAACTTCTCTTTGTTTCGCTTTAGTAACGAAAAAAATCTGAGTTTTTTATAGACATCGAACCGCTCTAACTTTTTTATTTGAACTTCTTTTGTTTTCACATTGAACTTCTTGCTTTTAAATATTTTTTATGTTTCTTTTGATGCGACCTTCGTTAGATTTCATTTTTTTCAGGTACATTTTTAATTGTTTCTGTTTTCATTTTTAGGTACTTTTTTCACACATGTTTTAAATGAGCTACCCTACATGTAAGAAATATTTCCTTTTGCTGGGTAGTTCTAATACATGACCTTCCCACACAATAATATATGAACTTCTCGAAACCTAAATTTCACTGAGCAATTTTCTAAACATGGAACATACATGAAGGAGGTTGAGGTTGTGCATGCGGGATGCATCACCATGTAGGAAAGTTTCGGAAGCTCTTTTAACAGTGCAAGGTCAAAAGTAGTTTCACATCCATCAAACTTCATATCCTAGAGTTTTCAACTTGCGAAAAGATTAACTCTCAAATAGTGGGAAAACAACCTGAAGAAAAAGAAAGTATAGCTCCTCATAGGCATATCCACACGCATGTACAAAGGACATAATCAAAACTTGTTCTCTGCATCATTCACACTATGATGTGCATCACTAGGTGAGAGAGAGGTTAGAGCATGGCTCCTGAGAATATCATCATCGCCAGTTTTAAAACTCCCTGGAGCAGTGCAGATCAGCAGTAGAAGAATGGGAAGGTCAACCTTGTGAGGGGGGCCGGTCACCGTCGTCGGGCCTGGGGTCCATGTCGTCATCCTCTTCCTCATGGATCCCTTCCATGGAAGGAACTGGAGCTGCTCCAAATCGAACAACAAAATAAACTAGGGGATCAATCTGATAGAGAAGGAAGGAAGAAGAGAGGGTCTCCATGGGAGGAGAGAACGAGGGCCATGGCGGCCGATCCAGGCAAATTCGTGGCGGCGGTTTTAGATGGTGAGAGTGGGCGAGGGGTGGTGGTGGGGGTGTAGGGTTCCCGATAGCGCGCTGGGGAAGGCAGTACGGCGGCGCACTAGGGAAGGAGGCCGACGACTTGCTGGGGAAGGCGGGGTGTGGATCACTGGGGAAGGTGGCCGGTGGCTCGCTGGGGAAGGCGGGGTTGCGGTAGTGGTGAGGGGCTCACATTAAGGTGGACGGCGGTGGCTTGTAGGATCGAAAGTTTGTCTAGAGGGGGGTGATTAGACTACTTGAGCAAATAAAAATTCTACCTTTTCCCAATTTTAAGTGTTGGTAGATTTTAGCGATTATAGCAATTCAAGTACACCCTACACATGCATGTCTAAGAGTATAGCAGCGGAGAGAAACAACAAGCACATGTAGTAGAGGGTAGGAAGGAAGATCAAACGCAATTTGAAGACACGAAGATTTTTCCCGTGGTTCCGATAGGTGGTGCTATCATATGTCCATGTTTATGGAGTCTTCAACCCACGGAGGGTAAAAGTCGCGAGAGTCCATGGAGGGCTCCACCCATAAGGGTCCACGAAGTAGCAACCTTGACTATTCCATAACGACTTCTGTCCACGAAGGACTAGCCTCACTATGGGTAGATCTTCACGAAGTCTCCTTGCCCGTACAAACTTCTTGGTTCAACTCCACAACACTAAGTTGGAGGCTCCCAAGTGACACCTAACCAATCTAGGAGGCACCACCCTCCAAAAGGTAATAGGCTCGGCAATGTCGATGAACTCCTTGCTCTTGTGCTTCAAGATGATAGACTCCTCAACACACAATCACTCTCTCACAGATTTGGATTTGGTGGAAGAGATTGATTTGGTGGAAAACAACTTGGGGAGGCTAGAGATCAAGATTCATATGGATGGAGTGGAATGGCTTGATCTCAACACATGAGTAGGTGGCTCTCTCTCAGAAAATTGGATGGGGCAAGTATGGAATAGTTCTGAGTGCTTCTTTTTAGAGTGGGTGGTGGTGAAGGGGTATATATAGGCATCCCCAAAAATCCAACCGTTACACCTAAAGTGACCAACTCGGTGACACCGAAGGGTAAAACTCGATGGTACCAAGTTGCTCCAAAGGTAGCAACTTTTGAATCTCGGTGAGACCGATACATAAAACTCGGTGGTACCGATAAGGTGACCAACGGTCAGTTTACCAAAACTCGGTGACGCCGATCCAAAATCTCGGTGGTACCGATTTTAAGAATTGAGGTAACAGAAAGTTGGCAAGCTGAACTCGGTGGCACCAAAGTGGAATCGGTTCCACCGATGTGCTAGGGTTTGGCATGGGTCTGTCTGAGGTGGGAATCGGTGGCACCGAGTGGAAATTGTTGGTAGCACCGATTTTAAAGATAGGCTTGGACAGACTTTTGTGGAAGAGTTTGTAGGTGTTTTTGGTGAATATCACTTGTGCACGTGGAGCATCTTGTTCACCAACAGTACCTTACCCCCTTTTAATAGTATTGGCTTTCCTATGGACTCAAGGTGATTTCTCACAAAGTAAGATGTAGAGTCCTCTTGCTTGAAGCTTTGCCAATCCATTTCCTTGCTTCTAGGGGTGTCTCCACAATCCTTTTGCCAACCTATCGTTGAACTTTTCCTGAAATATACTTAGTGGAAACATTAGTTCAATGACATATATGTTGTTATTAATTACCAAAACCACCAAGGGAGCAAATGTGCTTTCAATCTCCCCCTTTTTGGTAATTGATGACAACATATAGATCAAAGCTTCGACATATGATATAATCAATGAATATAATCATCGCTTTGAGAAATATGTGATAAGCAAGTGGTCCCCCTAAATTTGTGCATTATTTTGAATTTGCGTTTGAATGCAAATGCACAATCGATTAGGTACATGGGGCACTCTTTCATGTCACATACAACTTGGTGGTGTGCGAGAGTAATAAGAATGAATATCATAGCACAACACAATCAAGTAAAGGTGAATGATCATTGCATAAGCATCACAAGGATAGGAAATAGTAGTAATACACAACAAGCGTATGATCAAACACCAACAAAGTTTAACACAAGCAAACCAACCAAAAGATATCAATGTTTTGAAAAGCGATAAAAAAAAAGCAACGCCACGCTCTCTCTGTCGAAGCCTAAAGATCTATATACATCTTCTCCCCATTTGGCAACAAGTTCCCAAAAAGTTCAAAGGTATATAACTAAGCGCTCTTCTGGGGCTGATCTCCTCCGGTGGCTGACGAAGGAGTCGAGAGAATGGCATCAGCAAAGACTTTTGCAGACGTCATGGACGGAGTCGGAGTAGCAACTGGAGGTGCTGGAGGAGCTGCGGCAGGAGCTGATGAAGAAGGTCTAGACTCTGGAACTGGCACTGTGGTAGATCTGAGCTGAGTCCTGAACTGAGTGGTTGTCTGGAGAGGTGGACTATCCTCATCATCAGTAGTGTGGGGACTAGGCAGGCCATCAACTTCCTTCTTGAGCTCATTCACAGTCACTGTGAACTCATCCACCTTGTTGTTGGGAATATGGAATTTGGTGTCAACAATCCTCGAGAGGCTCTCATGGTTCTTCAATATGTTTCCAATGTCCTTCTGCATGCTGAGCACAGAGCTAAGTCGAAGATCCATCTGCTCACTCCTAGTCATTGGCACCTGATAACTAGAGTCTCTGGCTGCCTGTGCCTGTGCCTGTGCTGTAGCTGAGGTGGGATGATCTGGGTCCATCACCACAACGTTGTCCTCTAGCTCTGGCCAGAGTGGCAAATGTGGTCGATCAAGTGCATATATGTGCTTCTCTAGCTTGGATTTGATAAGCATCTGTATATATGGAGCATATCCACATGACCTCTTCTGATCTGCTGGAGTCCTCTTCACTGTTTCAACTATTAAGTCCATCACTCTGAATCTGGTATGTTGATCGAGATGCAGCAGCATGTTGATAGAGTAGCCTCTTATCATCTTCTCATCTCCAGACTTAGGCATCAAGGTATGCCTTCAGATAGTGTTGATCGTGCGTAGACCATCCTGGAGGAAGTAAATGGATCCAAACTTGTGTGATGGCAAGTTTGTAGCAGGGATCTCATTGTACATGTTCTTCATAGCATTGTGATTGGCCTTGGACTCGGAGTACACATCCAAGTCTCTGTCTTGCACCTGTGGAGCTCCTAAGATGGCAGCCCACTCCTCAACTGAGGATTCATATCTGGTGCCTTCTGTCATCCACACAATCCTACCATCTCCATAGAAATGTGCCGTGGAGTAGAATTGCATGATCATCTCGTCGTTCCAAGCGGTAAACTCCTTACCAACAAACTCATCAAGACCAATGCAGTGGAAGTTGTCTTGCACACTTGGGAAGTAGCCCTCATTATCCTTGATGTGCTTCCAATCCACATATCTCATGTCACTCACTGCGGGGCTCTTATCAAGCAAAACTGTTTCATAGAAATCTTGTTGCTCCTTTGTATAGAACCTGTAGTCCACAGCTGTCCTCCTCCTCTGAGAGTAGGGATCAATAGCTTTCCACTCTCTCAAACCTGAGTTCTTCCTCTTCTTCATGTCCTCAGCAACTAGATGGCTGGCATTGTGCTCTGGAAGGTGTGGTCTAAGCTTCATCAAAACAAATTGTGTATCATCCTCAGCTTCCCTGAAAGTGGAAGTCTCGGTCTTGGAAGTGGCTGGGATGTCTCTGGAAAACCTCTTGGGTTTGGGAACAGCAGCAACCTTCTTGGGGGCAGTCTTAGTGCCTTTGGATGATGTATGCTTAGGCATAGCATCAGCCATGAGCTTCTTCTTCTTCTTAGGAGGAGCCTAGGCAGCTGGCTCTTCCTCCTCCTCAGCCTCAGCCTCTGGGTCCTCATACATAGAGGTAGGCCTGCCCATGACATGTATGATCCTCTTTCTGGACTTCTTATCTCCTGCCTTCTTAGGCATGGACTTCTTGGAGGGCTCAACAGTAATTGTAGCCCTAGCACTCTCTGGTGCTCTCACTAACTCTGAGCTAGCATACTCTTTCCTTATAGCATTCTTCTTGGAAGTGGTGGCAGCAGCAGTGCTCTTGACAGTTGTGTCTTTCTTGGGTAGCTCTTCTAGAATAAAGTCTCCATCCTCCTCATCAGAATTGAGCTTTCTTCTTGCCCTGGTTGCAGCTTTGGGCAGATCAGGTGAGCTAGGTACATCATCATAGCTCCCTTCAGGACTAGTGCCTGAGCTCATGTCAACACTTTTCTCTCCAAAGTCATTCTGGCTATCATCAGAACCTGACATCTCTGACCCTGTGAAATAGAGTATAGAAGAGTGGAAGGGTTGAGTCATCACAAAATGCAGACAATTTTCAAAGATTTGAACTAAAATTTATCAAGATTTGCATTCTGCCAAGTGAATATCGGTACAGCCGAGGCAAACTTTTTGGACCCACCGAGACAAACAACCTGCATTACAGAAACTTGGCACCACTTTCGGTGAGACCGAAAATGGGCACTCGGTTTCACGGAGGTTGTTCTCAGTTGACCAGAAAAGGGAATCGGTGCTACCGATTCTTTTGCGTCGGTTCCACCGAGATTCAATTTGCGGACGACAAACCCTAAAAAATCATTCGTTCGCTATTCTACTGGAGGTTCTTGTCGATAGATCAATCTCAAATCATGTCTTATCGATGGAAAAGTCCTAATGCGCAAGATTTGGAGGGAGGAGTGCACGAGGGGTCGAAATCGTACCCTAATTCGGTTACGATCTCGCTACGGCGACAACGGTGTTGAAGATTCCGTCGGCGGCGTGGACTTCCAACGGCGGAGGCGCTCGGGAAGACGAAGGAGATGACCAGGGGTCCTTGTTCGGCAGCTAGGGTTTTGGAGGGGATGAATTTTTGAGGAAGTAATTTCAAAAGTCGGGTCCGCCTCTTTATATACCCGTGGCTGTCGGTGACACCCGTTCTAACTTTTCGGTGTCACCGAGTTCCTCTACTGAAAGCTGACAGGGAAACTCGGTGTAACTGAGAAGATGGAATCGGTGATACCGAGTGTGAAAACCAGATCAACCCTAAGCATTCGGTGAGACCAAGAAGTTTGAGTTGGTTTCACCGAGGTGCACTTGGGAGGTTTTAATGGTCAGTCCTTTGTCGATATGGAACTCCGAGTGCTCCTCACACAGAGAGATCGAAAAGTACTTGTTCAAATTTTGTGATGCATCAAGAATGGAATATGAGACGAGAAAGCATAGATAGCTAGAGAGTGTTCCTAGGCATTCTTGTCCATCCAATTGGCAAAATAAAGATCAAAAACCAAATAGCAACAATTGGATGTCCTCGAAAGGTTAAAGAAATGCAGACCAACATGCTCACACAATAAGATGTCAAATGAAATCATGGCAAACATGCACATACATACTAGCATCTATCAAGCATTTTGGCAATGACGAAGTCATCTATATATGAGTATATTGACTTAGGAGCCAAGTAAGAATACTTGATCATAGGTCATACTCATCGTTTAAGCACAAGTGGGGTTACCACTTTTACATAAAGCATTTAATGTTGTCACATACTAAGAGATGCTTTAACTCAAGTCTTAGAGTAAATCTCCCCCTTGATGTGACATCCCCCCATAGGAGGGATAAACTAACCTTGGGTTTGTCGTAGAAGACTTCATGTGGGTGATGTAGTGGTGGATGCTCAAGGTTGATGAAGATCACCATGAGTTGGGAGCATCCTTGTTGTTTCTTACTCTTCTCACCTACATGGGTTAGTCCCAACAAATAGGCGACAAATACAAGAATATCTATGGACATGGAGTGCAAAGCATACATGATGATGTCCATGGATTTGATGATTACCTTGTCCCTTGCTTACCTTTGAGGGAATGTGTGACTCCTTGAACTATTGCATGATGTTGACATTGATTGCAACTAGTTCTTGCCAATAATGAATGTGAGTGAATTTCATTGGCGGAGTCACCCCTCAAGAGCTTCTCTAGTTCTTCTTCTTGGGGATCCACATCAACTTGATGGGGATCCTTGGTGTTGAAGTGGTACTTGTAGAAGTTGAGCTTGAAGTAGCCTTGGGAACCCACTTCACCAAAGCTTGGGATTCATCTTCATGTGAGTAAATGTCCTCTTGAAGCTTGTCCTTGCCCTTGAGCTTGTGGTCTTGTGGTGGAAGGTCATCTTGAGTGTTTGTTCCCTTGGGAAGAGTATGTTCATAATTCTCCCTTTGAGGAACAAACTTGGGCTTGGGGTATTGACCTTCTTCCCATTCAACTCCATTTACGTTGAAGTAGCCAATGCCATGGTTCTTCCGGTATCCTCCGTGCTTGCGTACAATCTCCTAAAATTGCTTACACCCGGCAAGACTCTTGTAGATACCTTTCTATATAATTCCTTTCAATAAATCGTTTTCTTGCTCAAGTGTAACTTGGCTAAGAGAATCATCATTAGTGGAATCAATAGAACTACTAGAAGCAACATCATTAGATTTAGCATTTTTAGTGTTGTTTTGTTTTTAGTTTGTCCAGGTTTAACTTGTGGCATGAATGTAGACAAGAGTAATCGTTTGGCTAGATAAGATGAAGTCTTTTTCCGGAGATCGTCATTGATAGCTTTAAGAAACCCATGTCGTTCTTGCTCCAAGTTGAGCTTCTCGAAGCGTAGCTTCTCATGAGTCCTTACAAGCTCTCTATAATCTTCGAGAGTAGATTCATGGGCTAACTTAAGAGTGTTTAATTCTTTAGTTAGTCGTTCTATTTCCATCTTATCATCATCACATGACTTATCTTGACTACCATGAAAATTATCAAGTTCATTTTGACTAATATCACTAGTTTTATCAAAGAGCAAGTCATCATCTCCAAGTAAATCATCTTCATCACTATTTAAATCAAGATACTCGGGATGTGATACCTTGGGGCCTTTAGCCATGAAGCAACTTCCACTCCCTTCATTTGGTGAATCAAATAGATCATAGGAGTTGGTAGTCACTAGTGCAAGTCCGGCAACACCTTCATCTTGACTATAGTCGGAGTTGGAATGGTAGCTTCTCTCGGAGTGGTTGTCGGATTCGGAGCCGGAAACCCATTCACCAACATGAGCTTGATGTCTTCTTCTTGAGTAGCTCTTGGTGTACTTGTCCTTCTTCTCCGAGTCCCTACTTCTCCTTGAGGGTCTTCATTCGTAACGATCATCTCTACTCCTTCTCTCTCTTTGAGGTGATTCATTCCTTGAGCTTCGTCTTCTTGGTGACTCTTCTCTTCGTTTGTAGGGAGCCGTGCACTCATTGGAGTAGTGTCCGTGCTTCCCATAATTGTAGCAGTTTCGGTCACGACTTGACGAACGCTTCTCTTCATATCTTGAGTTGGAGCTTCGTTCTTTGCCTCTATTCTTGTAGAACTTGTTGAATTTCTTGACCATGAGGCTTATCTCTTCATTGGTGACAAGGTTGTCGCTTGAAGTTGTGGGAGCATCACTTGTGGCTTTGTAAGCACCGCTAGACTTGTTGTGAAGCTCTTCTTTGTCCTTGAGTGTCATCTCATGAGCAACAATCCTTCCAATGACTTCCGTAGGCTTGAGATCTTTGTAATTGGGAATCATTTGGATCAATGTGCACACGGTGTCGTATCTCTCATCCAAAGCTCGAAGTATCTTCTTGATGATGAATTTGTCGGTCATTTCCTCGCTTCCTAAGCCGGCAATCTCATTAGTGATGAGAGCTAGCCTAGAGTACATCTCTGCGACTCCTTCACCATCCTTCATCTTGAACTTGTCAAGCTGACTTTGAAGAACGTCCAACTTGGATTCTCTCATGGATTCGGTACCTTCATGCATATCAACCAAAGTATCCCAAATTACCTTGGCAATCTCAAGATGGCTGATTTTGTTAAATTCTTCGGGGCATAGGCAGTTGAAAAGAATGTCACATGCTTGAGCGTTGTATTGTAACATCTTCAATTCATCCGCGGTCACTTCACGATCCGGTTCATTTCCATCACCAAAGAATTCACCTTGCAAGCCAACACGAACAACAGCCCAAACGGCGGGGTTATGACCAAGAATATGCATTTTCATTTTGTGCTTCCAACTAGCAAAATTTGTGTCATCAAAGTACGGACCTCTACGGTGATAATTTCCCTCACTAGACGCCATACTCTCCTAGGTTGTGAGACCAATGCAATGGAGACCAAAGCTCTGATACCACTCGTAGGATCGAAAGTATGTCTAGAGGGGGGGTGATTAGACTACTTGAGCAAATAAAAATTCTACCTTTTCCCAATTTTATGTGTTGGCAGATTTTAGCGATTATAGCAATTCAAGTACACCCTACACATGCATGTCTAAGAGTATAGCCGTGGAGAGTAACAACAAGCATATGTAGTAGAGGGTAGGAAGGAAGATCAAACGCAATTTGAAGACACGAAGATTTTTCCCGTGGTTCCGATAGGTGGTGCTATCGTACGTCCATGTTTATGGAGTCTTCAACCCACGGAGGGTAACGGTCACGAGAGTCCACGGAGGGCTCCACCCATAAGGGTCCACGAAGTAGCAACCTTGCCTATTCCATAACGGCTTCCGTCCACGAAGGACTAGCCTCACTATAGGTAGATCTTCACGAAGTAGGTGATCTCCTTGCCCGTACAAACTTCTTGGTTCAACTCCACAACACGAAGTAGGAGGCTCCCAAGCGACACCTAACCAATCTAGGAGGCACCACCCTCCAAAAGGTAATAGGATCGGCAATGTCGATGAACTCCTTGCTCTTGTGCTTCAAGATGATAGACTCCTCAACACACAATCACTCTCTCACAGATTTGGCTTTGGTGGAAGAGATTGATTTGGTGGAAAGCAACTTGGGGAGGCTAGAGATCAAGATTCATATGGATGGAGTGGAATGGCTTGATCTCAACACATGAGTAGGTGGCTCTCTCTCAGAAAATTGGATGGGGCAAGTATGGAATAGTTCTGAGTGCTTCTTTTTCGAGTGGGTGGTCGTGAAGGGGTATATATAGGCATCCCCAAAAATCCAACCGTTACACCTAAAGTGACCAACTCGGTGACACCGAAGTGTAAAACTCGGTGGTACCAAGTTGCTCCAAAGGTAGCAACTTTTCAATCTCGGGGAGACCGATACATAAAACTCGGTGGTACCGATAAGGTGACCAACGGTCAGTTTACCAAAACTCGGTGACGCCGTTCCAAAATCTAGGTGGTACCGATTTTAAGAATCGAGGTAACAGAAAGTTGGCAAGCTGAACTCGGTGGCACCGAAGTGGAATCAGTTGCACCGATGTGCTAGAGTTTGGCATGGGTCTGTCTGAGGTGGAAATCGGTGGCACCGAGTGGAAATTGTTGGTAGCACCGATTTTAAAGATAGGCTTGGACATACTTTTGTAGAAGAGTTTGTGGGTGTTTTTGGTGACTATCACTTGTGCACATGGAGCATCTTGTTCACCAACAGTACCTTACCCCCTTTTAATAGTATTGGCTTTCCTATGGACTCAAGGTGATTTCTCACAAAGTAAAATGTAGAGTCCTCTTGCTTGAAGCTTTGCCAATCCATTTCCATGCTGCTGGGGGTTTCTCCACAATCCTTTTGCCAACCAATCATTGAACTTTTCCTGAAATATACTTAGTGGAAACATTAGTTCAATGACATATATGTTGTTATTAATTACCAAAACCACCAAGGGACCAAATGTGCTTTCAGGCTCGCCCGCGGCAGCAGTGTCGTGGTAGAAGGTTTGTGGCAGCGTTGCGGGAGGAAACCAGCGGCGATGCTCAATCCGGTGGTAGGAGGAGGCAGTTGGATCCGGTGACCGCATGATGGGGTGGGGTGGGCGACACATAGTCTGGAAGCGGGGATGGGGGCGGCACCATGGCCAGATCCATGGATGGGGCGGCGGCCGGGGGCGGCACCACGGCCGCGATGCGATGGATTCACAGATTGTATCGGCGGTGGGTATGCAGGGAAGGCGGCCATGCTCGTGGTGGATTAGAGAAGTTGTCGGGGCTGGGGTGGTCGTGGGAGGTTGGGGATCGGGGATGGCGAAGTACTGGTGGGTCATGGGAGGTGTTTTTTTACACTTCGAGTTCGGGAGTTTGGGAGGATCCAATCAGGCCCTATATAGGGTGGGAGTTATCATAATAACTATTCTAATCCTGTGATCAGAATAGTGCCACCCAATATATATATATATATATACATATATA
Source organism: Elymus sibiricus (assembly GCA_039707655.1). Taxonomy (NCBI): domain Eukaryota; kingdom Viridiplantae; phylum Streptophyta; class Magnoliopsida; order Poales; family Poaceae; genus Elymus; species Elymus sibiricus. The sequence continues at coordinate 192,555,429 of CM077663.1, read as the reverse complement.
TATATAGGGTTTCAATGTCCTCAACAACATTCACTTATAGCTAATTCCTCATGTTGATTTTCTTCTAAATGGATGTGATCGGACTCATTCCCCCTCTATGCTAAACTCAACCCAGTCTGTTCAAAAAATCTTCATACACGTTCTGATTGACTCCTGTTCAAAGTCTTCAGTGAGTCCTTGTCAGCTGAAGAATTTGCGAACAAAACATTAAGATTTTCATATAAAAAATTTGGCGGTTGCCGCTCAAACCTCTCCCACTTCCACGATTGGAATAAAAATTGACCCGCGATCTCCATGATCTCCACTACTTTTTACGTGGGTGATACATGTCAAGAGGATAACGAGAGGCAGGGGCATGAACATCCAAAACCTTGGGACCGTTCAGTTTTCACTACCCCATATAAATACCCATCCTCTTTCACCATCTCCCTCTTACTCGCTCGACTCACTCCAATCGCTCTCAAGCTCGAAACCTAGCATCGCTGCTGAAAGTCGTCGCCGCCGGGGAAGAAGAGCTTTGATGCCTTGACTTCTTGGATGACGTACTCGCGTCGGCCGCAGATTTCCTCACTCCGCCGCCACCGTAGGTGTCTTCCGCCGCCAAGTTAGGGTGCGGTTTAAAAATTTCAGTCGGGAGATTTCCCTACTGTGTATAGTCAAGTTAGGGCGTGGTAGATATGACCTGTCAGCTTCCACTTTCTCGCTCTTTAGTTCGTTGTGTTATTCCCAAAGGGTAATTAAAAGATACTTTTACTGCCCTATTTGATCTTTATTTTTCCTCAAAATCTTCAAAAACTGTTGTTCTTCATAAATACATCACCTTCTATCTGCCCAGTCTTGGTCTATTTCTCTAAGTTATGATTTTCTTAAAGATTCCTCAACTATGTGAATTGTCAAATCTGCACAACTCTGGAACCTAAGTCAAGAACACTTAGTGAAATTCTTCAAGACAACAAATCGTCAAATTCCTCAACTTGAGATACTTTTGAAAAAATTCTGAGAACGCATATTGATAGAGGCGAAGTTGTCCCTGTCTTTTGATGAGATGGTGGCTATCGTTTTCGGTGGAGTAGACTTTGACGATCCAACTACGAACGTGCGAAGACGCCGCGCCTTAGCAATCGCTAAACCAACTCCGAGAGGTTATTGACCACGCCGGAGCCTGATCAACCTGACCACGAGGGTCTGTTTCCTGCACTCAAACGACGAACAAGCAACAAACTGAAATTGCAATCTGGATATTGCAAATATAAGAGGAAATCTTTATTGATGAAAGTTGGCTTCTGTAACGTCTTGGTCTGGTCATGGAACACAAATGAAGGATGCGAAGTTGCAGCTATGGCGAACTTGTAATCTAAACAAAACCCAAGTCTAAACGGCGCCCTAAGGGATATATATATATGGGGGAATAGAGGAGGAATTTTGTGACCCCTTGGAGGAGGGGTCCGAAACCAACCCTAACTCCATTTCCCCACACATACGGACTCTAAAAATAGCCTAATAAGTGGTATTTCAAAATTACATGCGCTTGGCCCAAAAATAAGGTGACGCAGCACCTATATTAGCCTATGGATGAAATTTATGTAGTGGCATCTTGTATATTTCGTCCAAGCCTTCATGCTCTCCTTATGATGGCTTCAAAGTCCGAAAATCACCACTGGAAACTCCATTGTTCTTTCCCACGTGTGCACCTTCTCCTCCATGCTCGATCCCGCTCCAATGGCCATCCTTCTTGTCCATGCTAGGTTCTTCATTCATAAGTAAAACACAAGTATCTAATTTAGGCAGCATCATATGTTCATGAACATTAGAAGGATTTCCAAGAAATGAAAGTACCTGGTAATTCAAATGATGTGCGCGAGCTCTAGTAATTGGTCCAGTATGTATAGCAACAAGGGTTGTGGGTGTAACAATGGTATTGATGTCCTCATCACATATGACCTCTCCAAATTCTTCGCAACTATACTCTGTTCATAGGTACAAATGACAGCTAACGAATCTCTAGGTTCTGACCAGCTTAATTCATTTGCAGCGTTGCTCAAAGAAAAATTGCACACTTCCTCATAATCCTCAAAAGTTCAAATTCCTCGAGTGAAGAAAATGGCAGATGGGAAAAGGCCTTAGAAAGGAGGACAGAAGAGGGAATCTCACACTGCCTTTGAAATCCCTGATGATATTTATGATGGATACTGCACTCCAGATGAAGAAATTCATTGCAAATAAACGAAGAAACAACGTAAAATGCGCGTGCAGAAAATTGAGAGGAGGTGGTCTAAGTGTAGGATCCAAAGTATGTCTAGAGGGGGGGGGGTGATTAGACTACTTGACCAAATAAAAATCTAGCATTTTCCCAATTTTAAATGTTGGCAAGTTTTAGCAATTGTAGCAAGTCAAGTACACCCTACACATGCAAGTATAAGAGTATAGCGGCGGAAAGTAAAGACATGCACATGAAAGTAAAGGTAGGGAGAGGAGAATCAAATGCAATTGATGACACAAAGATTTTTCCCGTGGTTCCGATAGGTGGTGCTATGGTGGCTTCATTGTTACCACTGGAAACAATGAACCAAATGCAATTCATGATCTCCTTATGGTGGCTTCAAAGTGCGAAAATCACCACTGGAAACTCCATTGTTCTTTCCCGCGTGCACACCTTCTCCTCCATGCTTGATCCCGCTCCAATGGCCATCCTTCTTGTCCATGCTAGGTCCTTCATTCATAAGCAAAACAAAAGTATCTAATTTAGGCAGCATCATATGTTCATGAACATTAAAAGGATTCCCAAGAAACGAAAGTACCTGGTAATTCAATTGACGTGCGCGAGCTCTAGTAATTGGTCCAGTATGTATAGCAACAGGGGCTGTGGGTGTAACAATGGTACTGATGTCCTCATCATCCTCCCCTTCTCGAAATGAAGTCATCCTCGACGGAAGCTCATCTTCCTTACCCAAATAAGCCTTCAAATCTGCAATGTTAAAAGTGGGACTAACCCCAAAATCTGCAGGCAACTCAAGTTTATATGTATTATCATTTATTTTCTCTAACACCTTAAAAGGACCATCAGCACGTGGCATTAGCTTTGACTTGAACAAATCAGAAAACCTATCCTTACGCAAATGTAACTAAACAAGATCTCCAGGTGCAAAGACAACATGTTTTCTACCCTTATCTCCAGCAAGTTTATATTTAGAATTCATACGCTCAATGTTTTCCTTAGTTAACTCATGCATATTTAACATCAATTCTGCACGTTCTTTAGCATCAAAATTAACCTTCTCCGGAGATGGAAGAGGCAACAAATCAATAGGTGCACGAGGTAGGAAACCATACACAACTTCAAAAGGGCACATATTAGTAGTAGAATGCAATGATCGATTATAAGCAAATTCAATATGAGGCAAGCATTCTTCCCACAATTTCAAGTTATTCTTCAAAACAGCCCTAAGCATAGTAGACAATGATCTACTGACTACTTCAGTTTGTCCATCAGTTTGGGAGTGACATGTAGTACTAAAAAGCAGTTTAGTCCCCAACTTAGCCCATAAACATCTCCAAAAGTGGCTAAGAAATTTAGCATCACGATCTAAAACAATCGTATTTGGCACACCATGCAAGCGAATAATTTCACGAAAGAACAAATCAACAACATTAGCAGCATCATCACTTTTATGACATGGTATAAAGTGTGCCATTTTAGAAAATCTATCCACGACAACAAATATGCTATCCCTCCCCTTCTTTGTTCGAGGTAAACCTAAAACAAAGTCCATGGATATATCCTCCCAAGGAACACTAGGTACAGGCAAAAGCATATATAAACCATGTGGATTGAGTCGTGACTTAGCTTTTTGACATGTAGTGCAGCGAGCAACAAAATGCTCAACATCCCGTCTCATCTTTGGCCAATAGAAATGTGTACCAAGTACGTCCTCCATCTTCTTCACGCCAAAGTGTCCCATTAATCCTCCTCCATGCGCCTCATGTAACAACAAAAGATGAAAGGAGCTAGCTAGAATGCATAGCTTGTTAGCACGGAACACAAATCCATCATTTATGACAAACTTGTTCCATGTTCTCCCTTCTTTACAATTCTGCAACACATCTTCAAATTCAGCATCATGCACATATTGATCTTTTATGGTCTCCAAACCAAATATTTTAAAGTCAAGTTGTGAAAGCATAGTATAGCGATGAGACAATGCATCAGCAATAACATTTTCCTTACCCTTCTTGTGTTTTATGACATAAGGGAAAGTCTCAATGAATTCAACCCATTTAGCATGTCTACTGTTCAGTTTTGCTTGACTTTTAATATGTTTCAAAGATTCATGATCAGAATGTATGACAAATTCTTTGGGCCATAAATAATGTTGCCATGTTTCCAAAGTCCGAACAAGAGCATATAATTACTTATCATAAGTAGAATAATTCTGACTAGGCCCACTCAATTTTTTAGAAAATATGCAACAGGTTTACCATCTTGTAATAACACACCTCCTAATCCAATTCCACTAGCATCACATTCAAGCTCAAAAGTCTTATTAAAATCAGGAAGTTGGAGTAAAGGAGCATGTGTTAACTTTTCAATACCGTGAAGGCTTCTTCCTGTGCGGTACCCCAAACAAAAGGCACATCCTTCTTTTGTAAGCTCATTGAGAGGTGCAACAATGGTGCTAAAATCCCTCACAAAACGCCTATAAAAACCAGCAAGTCCAAGAAAACTCCTCACTTGTGTGATCGTTTTGGGCTGCGGCCAACTCTCAATAGCTTCAATCTTCGCTTTATCAACTTCAATTCCCTGTGGAGTAACAACATAGCCAAGAAAATATACTCAGTCGGTGCAAAAGGTGCACTTCCCAAGGTTACCAAACAAACGTGCATCACGTAGAGCAATAAAAAACAGCACGCAAATGATCCAAGTGTTCCTCCAAAGATCTACTATAAATCAATATATCATCAAAGTAGACTACCACAAATCGTCCAATGAAAGCACGTAAAACCTCGTTCATTAATCTCATGAAAGTTCTAGGTGCATTAGTTAACCCAAAAGGCATGACTAATCACTCATATAATCCAAACTTAGTTTTAAAAGTTGTTTTCCATTCATCTCCCAATTTCATACGAATTTGATGGTATCCACTACGCAAATTAACTTTGGAGAAAATTGTAGAGGCACTTAATTCATCAAGCATATCATCTAGCCTAGGAATAGGATGACGATAACGAATAGTAATATTATTAATGCTTCTACAATCAACACACATACATGATGTACCATCCTTTTTTGGCACTAGAACAATATCAACGGGACAAGCACTAAGGGATTCGCGTATATAACCTTTGTCGAGTAGCTCCTGTACTTGACGCATAATCTCCTTCGTCTCCTCTGGATTGGTACGGTATGGCGCACGGTTAGGTAGTGATGCACCGGGAATTAAGTCAATCTGATGCTCAATCCCTCGAATAGGTGGTAATCCCGGTGGCACGTCTTGTGGAAAGACGTCAGCGAACTCCTGCAAGATTTTAGTGACAACAGGAGGCAAAGAAGGAGGCATGTCCTCAAATGAAAATAATACCTCTTTGCATACAAAAGCATAGCAAACAGACGTAGTAACATCCAAATCAGTAATATCAGATTTAGTGGCAAGTAAACAAGCACTCTTCAGTTTTGTTTCAGATGCAACACTAGATGATGGTTTATTAGGCTTATTATGTGGCTCAAATTCCTTTGCCACAATCTGATTTTCACTCTTACTTTGCTCCTGTTTTGCTTTACTAGCTCTAGAAATGTCATCTTTCATAATATGTTCAGGAGACATAGGAAGCAAAGTTATATTTGTATCCTTATGAACAAGAGTATACTGATTTGTCCTACCATGGTGTACATAATTTTTATCAAATTGCCATGGTCTACCAAGTAAAATGGAGCATGCTTGCATGGGTACCACATCACAATCAACATAATCAGAATATGTAGCAATGCTAAAGTGCACACGAACAGTACGTGTTACCTTAACCTTGCCACTGTTGTTGATCCATTGGATGTAATAAGGATGATGATGTGGTCTGGTGGTTAGAGACAACTTCTCCACCATCCCCATGCTAGCCAAGTTGTTGCAACTCCCTCCATCGATGATGACGCGAACAAAACGCTCCAAGCTTGTTGAAGTCCTGTCTTGGTTGCTCTCGGGGTTTTCTTGCTTCTATCGCCTGTGCATAAGTCAAGGGCACTGGGTACCCCTATACTAGTGCACCGACAGGAGCCCCCAGGACTGGCCCACACGTGCTCGCCAAGTGCCGTTGGATCAGGCCCAAGTTTCATGCACAGGCGTGCAATGTGAGGAGTAACTGCCAATTTATTGGTCCGCACTGACCCACCACCTCAGGCCGTTTCCGGCACGTGCGCCGCATGCATAGCGGGGAGTTTAGCGACGGGCGCTCGTGACTTAAAGTCCTGATCGTGGCAGAAACCGCAGCGCCATGGATTGGAGCAATGGGGCGGTTACCTGTTCGCCCGTGATCGTGGGCGATGGAATTGGTGGAGATGGGCGGTGACCCTTGGAGTGGAGGAGAGCCAGCCCCCGCACTCCTCCCTATAAATATGGGGGTCGCGAGGGGCGATGCTCATCCACCCTTTCTTCCTCCTTGAGTGCAATCCCATAGAGCTCGCCCTTCTACTTCTTTGTCTTGAGCTACGCTCGCCCTCCCATTGCTCATGGGGAGGAGGCGAGCGAGCGTGCTTGTAGAACTTTACCTCCGAAACTATGTTTGGTTCCCGCCATGGGTGCACAGCTCTGAACAGAAGGTCGGTCGGAGAAGTCTTGGATGGGGGAGCGGGCAGCGTGGTGGCTGCATCGGGGACGGCTGCAGCGGTACGCCTGTCGCCGTGCTGCCCGCTTCTTTGGTCTTGACGGAGCTCCACGCGGTTGACGTCGCGTCGGGACCTGCGCTGGAGGCGCAGCGTCGTAGCGGTCCATGGTGTAACAGCCCGGGACCGACGCTCCAGAAGATTCCCCTTTTATTTCCTTTCTCGTCATGTGATTCGTTTTATTGTCGCATTCATCATCGCATCAATCGCATCATCCGCATTGCATCGGCACTCCGTTGTCGTCATGTTTTCAAAACTTGCATCCGCTAGTAGTTGTCGGTTCTCCCCGTCGACCGTTTCGAGACCAACCACACTCGCACGTGCCCGCGGCATCGATAAAATATTGTTTTTAAAAGCGCGCATAAAACTTTCTTGAATTGGGTCGGAAGTTGGCATGCGGTCTTGTTTTATTGTAGGTAGATCGCCTGCCAAATTTCGTCGCAATCAGAGGTCGTTTGATACCCCAACGATCAACCGTAGCAGCGCAGTCATCGGATTATTTGTCGGATGTTTTCGGTGTTTTAAAACTCGTTGCCGGGCCGCAAACCTCCCTCTCTTCTTGGCCCAACCACCTCTCCACAGCCCACTAGCCCAACTTAGCCCCCCCTCCGTTCGTGGTCATCGGATAGCGATCGGACGGACGAGATTCAACCAACCCTAACCCATTCCCTATATAAAACCACCCATGGAGAGAGCCTCCTCACTCTCTAGGGTTTCCCCTTGCCAAAATTGCAGCCACACCCCTACGAAACTCCACCTTCAAGCCTCACCTCCTTCAATCCCAAAATCCACTCCTCCCCCTCCATTTTCAGCCCTCAGATCTGCAATTAGAGGCCCAGATTTCATCTCCTAGCCCTGCCGGACATTGTCCATGGCCGCCGGACATTGTCCGGACGACCACAGAGCCGCACTGCGCAGCCCACGCCCGAGCCAGCCCCGCGTCGCCTGGGAGCCGCTCCTCCCGAGCCCCGCCTGGTGCCCCGTCGCGCCTCGCCGGACTGCCGCCGGCAACGAGCCGCCGGAGCCCGCAACCGCAGGCCAGCCCCCTCTTGCCCTCGCGCCTCTCGTCCCGTTCTGCTCTCTCTCCCTCTCACCTTCGGCCTCTCTCTCTCTCTCCCCGCAGGTCTCTCCCGCGCCATGGAGTCCCGAGCGCCGCAACCGAACCTGTCGCGCCCGGATCCGGCCAGGAACCACCGGATCCGGAGGATCCTCGCCGCCCCATGTCGTTCCCGTCGCCCCAAGCCCCCTCGCCGGAGCCACAAGGTCCGCCGCTGCCGCCCCTGTCTCTGGTGCAGCACGCACGAGAGGAGGAGGACGACGCCTCGCTGGCTCCACTCCTGGGCCGGCTGCCTCGCCAAGGCCCAGCGCCTCCAGGCCCCGCCTCAAGGCCCAGCCGCGCCTCAAGCCAGCTCCACCGTCGGGCCTGGCCCATTTGGTGAGCGCCCGAGCACCTCTATATTGCGCCCTGTTCGTAGTATAGTTATGTTGCGCCCAGAGTTTCGGCCCAATCCTGTTTTTTTTGTGTCCAGCGAATTTTGTATTATCCACAGGAACGTCAGTTTTACAGAAAAGACCCTCATCATCATGCATGTAATAACTCCACAATCGTGCATCACATGTAAAAACTTTATATATGAAAAATGACTAGAATTTCGTGTAGATTCACAATTTCCAACTATCACATGTGTTTAAAATGTTTAACATTGCTGTTTGCATTAATTTGCGTAAATGCCATGTAAAATGATTTATTTCATAATTACCAAACCGTAGTTTCGATAAAATGTTCCACATATGTAACTTGACTAGAAAAACGTGTAGAATTTCATGGCACACTTTATTTTACTGTTTAACAAGTATAAAATATGCTTATTTCAGATCTGGACCAAAATCATAATATGCATGTGAGGTCGTTTCGGGAATGCTATATGTTGCGTTCGGCCTCATTTAAAATGCCTAGGTGATGTAGTTGTGTATGCTTCACCTCTTGCCATAATAAATAACATTTAAAATGATTGTTTAGTTAAACAACATTAACCACATTTCTCGTAATATGGAGAGTTATTATTTGGTTATATGTATGTTCTCTTTCTCCATTTAAAATTGCTCTAATTCCATCTTCACCTTATGCCATGACCACCCATGTTAAACAACATTTAATATTGATGAGTACCTAACGAGAGTGAACTAAATGTATGAACGTGGAGTTTCGTCAATATGCAACTCGTTGCATATTGAACTTCACTTAATGTGTAGTAGTTGTTTGTTGTGCTTGCCATGCCATGCCTAGTTAAACCGGACATGCATCATATTTATTTGTGCATTATGTCATGCATTTGTTGTGGTGTGTTCATGTGTTGATTGTTGTATCCGGATTGCTTCTTCTCGATAGAGTTCTGAAAGCGTTCGGAGTGTGAGGATTCGTTCGACTACGTTGGATCGTCTTCTTCATGGATTCGTTCTTCTAACATGCGGGATCTCAGGCAAGACGATCATTTCCCTGGATACCATTACTATCATTGCCATGCTAGATGTCTCGCTTCTATCGCTGTCTCGCTACCTACCACTTGTTTGACAAGCCTCCCAAATTGCCATGAAAAGCCGCTAACCCCTCCACATCCCAGCAAACATTGTTTGGCTATGTTACCGCTTGCTCAGCCCTTCTTATAGCGTTGCTAGTTGCAGGTGCAAATTGTTACCATGTGCCAACATGGATATCCTTTTGATATATCACAATATTATTGCTATTTAATTTAATGCACATATATACTTGGTAAAGGGTGGACGACTTGGCCTTTTGCTCGGTGTTTTGTTCCACTCTTGCCGCCCTAGCTACTTGTGTACCGGTGTTATGTTCCATAATTGAGCGCTCCTAACATGCTCGGGGTTGTTATGGGGACCCCCTTGATTTTTGTTTTAGGATAAAACTTGTCTGGCAAGGCCCAACATTGGTACTACATTTGCCCAACATAATAATACTGATAATTAATTTGACGCATAGGGAGTTAGCGCTACCCGAGATTCGTTATTCAACCTAATACAGGGGGGCCACTGCTGTTGGTGCTGGTCCAAACTAGAGCACCGTGCGGGGCCAACCCAGGGCAACTCGGGAGATGTCTATCAGGCCACCGTACGCTTCGCTTATCCGTCATGTCCTGAGAACGAGATACGCGGCTCCTATCGGGTACGTCGACACGTCGGGCGGCCTTGCTGGATTTGTTTTACCTTTCTCGCACGTCTTGTGCGAGGAATTCTGATACTTTGGGCTATCTCGAGGTTGAGGTTTTCCAATGGAATTGCCTAGGAAGATCACGAGATTCGTGGTCGAGGTTATTCCCGCTGCGTGTGGTTAGTTTATGATGGATGAGTTGGAGCACCCCTGCAGGGTTAAATCTTTCGGAAAGCCGTGCCCGCGGTTACGTGGCAACTTGGAAACTTTGTTTAACACCCGGTCATAGCAAACTTGAAGTAAACTCAAATAAAATATACCAACTGTGTGCGTAACCGTGACTGTCTCTTCTCGTGAGTCCTTTTTCGAGAGAGAACACGGTGGGGTTATGCTTGACGTATGTAGGTGTTCAGGATCTCTTAGAGATCATTACTAGTTCACGTTCGTATATTCAACAATCATCCCCCTTTATTCTTGTACTCGTAAGTTAGCCACTCAAATAAATGCTTAGTGCTTGCTGCAGCCTCACCACTTAACCATACCTCACCCATTAAGCTTTAATAGTCTTGATACCCTTGGAAATTAGATTGCTGAGTCCTCGTGGCTCACAGATTACTACAACAACAGTTGCAGGTACAGGTAATGCGATGATTTGATGTGAGAGCGATGCTTTGTTTGATTTGGAGTTCTTCCTCTTCTTCTTCATATCTAGGATGGGTTCCAGGCGGCAGCCTGGGATAGCAAGGATGTTTGTCATTTTATCATTTGTTTTCGTCCGTAGTCGGACCCTGCTCTTCTGTATGATATTTGGATATGTTGTTGTATTGATGTGATATTGATGTAGCTTGTGGCGAGTGTAAGCCAATTCCATATGCTCATCTCTTCTTTACATGTACTTGTAATGATATCCATTCTTGCGAAACGACGAGATGCGCTTCTATCCCTGTCGAGGCCCTTGTGCCTAAAATAAGGATAGGATCGCATCTTGGGCGTGACACATGGTCTCCGCATTCCTTCTTCAAGGTGATGTAGAAAAAACGCCCACACGATCTCCATGGGCGTGTGCGCGGTTGCCGCTGTGCGTCGTCATTCACCGCGGTGAAGCTCTCCTTCCGCGGCATTCTGGATGGACCGTTCGGAAGAGAGCTCTTCATCTTCGCGTGTTCTTCTAAGGCGGGGGACGGAATTCCCTGCCTTTGGCCACCGGGGACGACCATGCTCTCTGTGGGTTCCCCGGGTTGCCACGCCTGGAGCTTGGGCGATGGCGGGGGCGTCTCCTCGGGCGGTGGTGATGAGGAAGACGATGGCGGTTGGGGACCAACGACGCAACAGGAGCACGGATGAGGTCTCCGACGCGTCGCGTTTCCCGGCAGCACCATCATCACCAGCTGGGCCCCGGCAGCGCCACCATCTCCACCTACTCTCCGCCTTCTTTCCCCTTGTCGGTCTTGTCCGCTCCGTCGGCTTCGTCCGCCCTGCCTGGGGGCTGGGGCCTGATACGTCTCCAACATATCTATAATTTTTGATTGTTCCATGCTATTATATTATCTGTTTTGGATGTTTTATATGCATTAATATACTATTTTATATTATTTTTGGGACTAACCTATTAATCTAGAGCCTAGTGCCAGTTTCTGTTTTTTCCGTGTTTTTGAGTATTGCAGATAAGGAATATTAAACGGAGTCCAAACGGAATAAAATCTTTGGAATGATTTTTCTTGGACCAGAAGAAACCCAGCAGACTTGGAGATGAAGGCAGGAGACCTGCCGTGGCGTCACAAGCCACCAGGGCGCGCCCTAGGGGGGGCGCGCCCCCTGGCTTGTGGCCCCACGGCAGCCCTCCTAACCCTATTCTTCGGCCTATAAATTCCAAAATATTCTCTAGATACTAAAAAGAGCCACGAAAATACTTATCCGCCGCCGGAAGCCTCTGTTCCCGTGAGATCCAATCTTGGAGCCTTTTCCGGTAATCTGCCGGAGGGGGAATCGATCACGGAGGGCATCTACATCAACTCCATTGCCCCTCCGATGATGCATGAGTAGTTCACCACAGACCTTCGGGTCCATAGCTAGTAGCTAGATGGCTTCTTCTCTCTCTTTGTTCTTCAATACCATGTTCTTCATGATCTTCATGGAGATCTATCCGATGTAATACTTTTTTGCGGTGTGTTTGTCGAGATCCGATGAATTGTAGGTTTATGTTCAGATTATCTATGAATATTATTTGAATCTTCTTTGAATTCTTATATGCATGATTTCATATCTTTGCAAGTCTCTTCGATTTATTGGTTTGGTTTGGCCAACTAGATTGGTAATTCTTGCAATGGGAGAAGTGCTTAGTTTTGGGTTCAATCTCGCGGTGTCCTCACCCAGTGACAAAGTAGGGGTAGCGAGGCACGTATTGTATTGTTGCCATCGAGGATAAAAAGATGGGGTTTTCATCATATTGCTTGAGTTTATCCCTCTACATCATGTCATCTTACCTAATGCGTTACTCTGTTCTTCATGAACTTAATACTCTAGATGCAGGCAGGAGTCGGTCGATGTGTGGAGTAATAGTAGTAGATGCAGAATCGTTTCGGTCTACTTGACACGGACGTGATGCCTATATGCATAATCATTGCCTTGGATATCTTCATAATTATTCGCTTTTCTGTCAATTGCTCGACAGTAATTTGTTCACCCACCGTATTATTTTCCTTCATGAGAGAAGCCTATAGTGAAACCTATGGCCCCCAGGTCTATTTTCCACATTATACGTTCAGATCTATAAACCAAAAATACCAAAAATACTTAGCTGCAATCTTTTTACTTTTGTTTTACTTTTCGTTTTAGCAATCCTATCTATCTATCTCTATCAGATCTCATCCTTGCAATTAACCGTGAAGGGATTGACAACCCCTTTATAGCGTTGGGTGCAAGTGTTTGATTATTTGTGAAGGTACATCTATTGGGGACTTGCTTGTATCTCCTACTGGATTGATACCTTGGTTCTCAACAACTAAGGGAAATACTTATCTACTTTGCTGCATCACCCTTTCCTCTTCAAGGGAAAACCAACGCATGCTCAATAAGTAGCAAGAAGGATTTCTGGCGCCGTTGCCGGGGAGATCTACATCAAGCCTACCAAGTACCCATCACAAACTCATCTCTTGCATTTACATTAGTTGCCATTTGCCTCTCGTTTTCCTCTCCCCCACTTCTAAAGCGATTTTCAGAAAATACCAAAAAGAATTTCCTTTTTATTCGCCCTTCTTCCGTTCGTCTTTTCGTTTGCTTTTTGCTTGCTTGTGTGCTAGATTGCTTGCTTTCTCACGATGTCTCAAGAGAATACCAAGTTGTGTGACTTTTCCAATACTAATAATAATGATTTTATTAGTACTCCGATTGCTCCCGCCACTAGTGCGGAATCTTATGAAATTAATGCTGCTTTGCTCAATCTTGTTATGAAAGAACAATTTTCCGGCCTTCCTAGTGAAGATGCCGCATCCCATCTAAATACTTTCGTTGAGTTGTGTGATGTGCAAAAGAAGAAAGATGTGGATAATGATATTGTTAAATTGAAGCTATTTCCGTTCTCACTACGAGATCGTGCTAAAACTTGGTTTTCATCTTTGCCTAAAAATAGTATTGATTCATGGAATAAGTGTAAAGATGCTTTTATTTCCAAGTACTTTCCGCCCGCTAAGATCATCTCCCTTAGGAACGATATAATGAATTTTAAGCAACTTGATCATGAGCATGTTGCACAATCTTGGGAGAGGATGAAACTAATGATTAGAAATTGCCCCGCGCATGGTTTGAGTTTATGGATGATTATATAATTTTTTTATGCGGGATTGAATTTTGCATCTAGGAATCTCTTAGATTCCGCCGTGGGTGGTACTTTTATGGAAATCACATTAGGAGAAGCTACTAAACTCCTAGATAATATTATGGCAAATTACTCTTAATGGCATACCGAAAGATCTCCTACTAGTAAAAACGTGCATGCTATCGAAGAGATTAATACTTTGAGTGAAAAGATGGATGAATTAATGAAATTGTTTGCTAGTAAGAGTTCTCCTATTGATCCTAATGATATGCCTTTGTCTTCTTTAATTGGAAATAATAATGAATCTATGGATGTGAATTTTGTTGGTAGGAACAATTTTGGTAATAACGCATATAGAGGTAATTTCAATCCTAGGCCGTTTCCTAGTAATTCCTCTAATAATTATGGTAATTCCTACAACAAAGCTTATGGAAATTATAATAATATGCCCTCTGATCTTGAGAATAATATTAAAGAATTTATTAGCTCGCAAAAAAGTTTCAATGCTATGATTGAAGAAAAATTGCTCAAGATTGATGATTTGGCTAGGAACGTTGATAGAATTTCTCTTGAGATTAATTCTTTGAAAATTAGATCTATTCCACCCAAGCATGATATTAATGAGTCTTTAAAAGCTATGAGAATTCTATTGATGAGTGTAAGGAAAGAACCGCTAGAATACGTGCTAAGCGTGAATGGCTTGAAAAGGTGTGTTCTCGTGATAATAATGATGAAGATCTTAAAGTGATTGATGTGACTCCTATTGAATCTTTGTTTTCTAAAACAAATCGTGATAAAGATGAGACTGGAGATAAGTCAACTTTTGTTAAAAGGCGTCCCAATGATTCGGAGTTTATAGATCTTGATGCTAAGATTGATAAAAGTGGGATTGAACAGGTCAAAACTTTAAATAGCAATGAACCCACTCTTTTGGATTTCAAGGACTTTAATTATGATAGTTGTTCTTTGATTGATTGTGTTTCCTTGTTGCAATCCATGTTGAATTCTCCGCATGCTTATAATCAAAATAAAGCTTTTACTAAACATATCGTTGATGCTATGATGAAATCTTTTGAAGAAAAACTTGAGTTGGAAGTTTCTATACCTAGGAAGCTTTATGATGAGTGGGAACCTACTATTAAGATTAAAATTAAAGATTATGAGTGCCATGCTTTGTGTGATTTGGGTGCTAGCGTTTCCACGATTCCAAAAACTTTATGTGATGTGCTAGGTTTCCGTGAATTTGATGATGGTTCTTTAAATTTGCATCTTGCGGATTCCACTATAAAGAAACCTATGGGAAGGATTAATGATGTTCTTATTGTTGCAAATAGGAATTATGTCCCCATAGATTTCATTGTTCTTGATATAGATTACAATCCTACATGTCCTATTATTCTTGGTAGACCTTTCCTTAGAACGATTGGTGCAATTATTGATATGAAGGAAGGAAATATTAGATTCCAATTTCCATTAAGGAAAGGCATGGAGCACTTTCCTAGAAAGAAAATAAAATTACCTTATGAATCTATTATGAGAGCTACTTATGGATTGCATACCAAAGATGACAATACCTAGATCTATTGCGTTATGCCTAGCTAGGGGCGTTAAACAATAGCGCTTGTTGGGAGGCAACCCAATTTTATTTTTATGATTTTGTTTTTGCTTATGTTTTTGAGTGTTTTGCACATTATTACCTCTGTAGTAATTGTGTTTTCTTGTTTAAATTAGTGTTTGAGCCAAGTAAGACCTTTGGGATGGTCTACGGTGTTTGTGATTTGATTTTGCAGAAAAAACAGAAACTTTTGCTCTCAGTCCAGGAATTTTGTAAATTCACTGGAATGTGCTTTTGATCTGAATTTTTTACAAAAGATTTATATACAAATTTCCCTGATTGTCCTAATTTTTAAGAAATTTTGGAGTTATATAAGTATTCGAAGTCTATAGATTGCTACAGACTGTTCTGTTTTAGACAGATTCTGTTTTCTTTGTGTTGTTTGCTTATTTTGATGTATCTATGGGTTGTATCGGGGGTATGAACCATGGAGAAGTTGGAATGCAGTAGATATTACACCAAAATAAATAAAGAATGAGTTCACAACAGTACCTAAAGTGGTGATTTATTTTTCTTATACTAACGGATCTCATGAGTTTTCTGTTCAGTTTTGTGTTGTGAAGTTTTCAAGTTTTGGGTAAAGATTTGATGGACTATGGAATAAGGAGTGGCAAGAGACTAAGCTTGGGGATGCCCAAGGCACCCCAAGCCATATTCAAGGATACCAAAAAGCCTAAGCTTGGGGATGCCCCGGAAGGCATCCCCTCTTTCGTCTTCAATCCATCGGTAAATTTACTTGAGGCTATATTTTTATTCACCACATGATATGTGTTTTGCTTGGAGCGTCTTGTATGATATGAGTCTTTGCTATTTAGTTTTCCACAATCATCCTTGATGCACACATATTTTTGAGGGGGACACGCATTTAATCGTGAATTTATTAGAATACTCTATGTGCTTCACTTATATCTTTTGAGCTAGGCAATGTTGCTCTAGTGCTTCACTTATATCTTTTTAGAGCACGGTGGTGTTTTATTTTATAGAAATTATTGAACTCTCGTACCTCAGTTATATTATTTTAAGAGTCTTTAAACAGCATGGTAATTGGTTTAGGTTATGAATTTGGTCCTAATATAATGGGCATCCAAGAGGGATATAATAAAAACTTTCATATAAAGTGCATTGAATACTATGAGAAGTTTGATTCCTTGCATATAGTTTTGAGATATGAAGATGGTAATATGAGAGTCATGCTAGTGGGTAATTGTGAATTGGATGAAATACTTGTGTTAAAGTTTGTGATTCCCGTAGCATGCACGTATGGTGAACCGTTATGTAACGAAGTCGGAGCATGATTTGTTTAATGATTGTCAACCTTTGTGTGAGGGTCGGGAGCGCGCGATGGTTAACTCCTACCAACCTCTCCCCTAGGAGCATGCATCTAATACTTTGCTTCGATAACTAATAGACTTTTGCAATAAGTATGTGAGTTCTTTATGACTAATGTTGAGTCCATGGATTATACGCACTCTCACCCTTCCACCTTTGCTAGCCTCTCTAGTACCGCGCAACTTTCGCCGGTGCATCAAACCCACCTTCCTCAAAACAGCCACCATATACTTTCCTCAAAACAGACACCATACCTACCTATTATGGCATTTCCATAGCCATTCCGAGATATATTGCCATGCAACTTCCACCGTTCCGTTTTTCATGACATGCATCATCACTTTCATATTGCATATAGAGTCATATTTTGTTCTAGGTATCGAGTTGTAAGTAAATAAAAGTGTGATGATTTCCATTATTAGAGCATTTGTCCCATGAGAGAAAAGGATGATGGAAGCTATGAATCCCTCACAAGTTGGGATGAGTCTCCGGACTTTACAAAAAAATAAAAGAGGCCAGCGAAGCCTAAACAAAAAAACAAAAGAGGCCAAAAGATGCCCACCAAAAAAAGAGAGAGAAAGAGAGAAGGGACAATGCTACTATCTTTTTCCACACTTGTGCTTCAAAGTAGCACCATGATCTTCATGATAGAGAGTCTCCTATTTTGTCACTTTCATAGTGGAATTTTTCATCATATGCACAACCACTTAGTTTTCTTTTTGAGCTTTCATACACTTATAGCTCTAGTGCATTTGTTGCATGGCAATCCCTACTCACTCACATTGATATCTATTGATGGGCATCTCCATAGCCCGTTGATACGCCTAGTTGATGTGAGACTATCTTCTTCTTTTTTTCCTCACAACCTCCACCATATTCTATTCCACCTATAGTGCTATATCCATGGCTCACGCTAATGTATTGCGTGAGAGTTGAAAAGGTTTGAGAACATAAAAAGTGTGAAACAATTGCTTGACTTGTCATCGGGGTTGTGCATGATTTAGATACTTTGTGCGGGGAAGATGGAGCATAGCCAGACCATATGATTTTGTAGGGATAACTTTCTAAGGCCATGTTATTTCGAAATGACACAATTGCCTTGTTGGTATGCTCGAAGTATTACTGTTTTTATGTCAATATTAGACTTTTGTTTTGAATCTTATGGATCTGAATATTCATGCCACAATAAAGAATATTACATGGATAAATATGTTAGGTAGCATTCCACATCAAAAATTCTGTTTTTATCATTTACCTACTCGAGGACGAGCAGGAATTAAGCTTGGGGATGCTTGATACGTCTCCAACGTATCTATAATTTTTGATTGTTCCATGCTATTATATTATCTGTTTTGGATGTTTTATATGCATTAATATGCTATTTTTATTATTTTTGGGACTAACCTATTAATCTAGAGCCTAGTGCCAGTTTCTGTTTTTTCCTTGTTTTTGAGTATTGCAGATAAGGAATATTAAACGGAGTCCAAACGGAATAAAATCTTCGGAATGATTTTTCTTGGACTAGAAGAAACCCAGCAGACTTGGAGATGAAGGCAGGAGACCTGTCTTGGCGTCACAAGCCACCAGGGCGCGCCCTAGGGGGGGCGCCCCCTGGCTTGTGGCCCCATGGCAGCCCTCCTAACCCTATTCTTCAGCCTATAAATTCCCAAATATTCCGTAGATACTAAAAAGATCCACGAAAATACTTTTCCCCCGCCGGAAGCCTCTGTTCCTGTAAGATCCAATCTTGGAGCCTTTTTCGGTAATCTGCCGGAGGGGGAATCGATCACGGAGGGCATCTACATCAACTCCATTGCCCCTCCGATGATGCGTGAGTAGTTCACCACAGACCTTCGGGTCCATAGCTAGTAGCTAGATGGCTTCTTCTCTCTCTTTGTTCTTCAATACCATGTTCTTCATGATCTTCATGGAGATCTATCCGATGTAATACTCTTTTGCGGTGTGTTTGTCGAGATCCGATGAATTGTGGGTTTATGTTCAGATTATCTATGAATATTATTTCAATCTTCTCTGAATTCTTATATGCATGATTTCATATCTTTGCAAGTCTCTTCGAGTTATTGGTTTGGTTTGGCCAACTAGATTGGTAATTCTTGCAATGGAAGAAGTGCTTAGTTTTGGGTTCAATCTTGCGGTGTCCTCACCCAGTGACAAAGTAGGGGTAGTGAGGCACGTATTGTATTGTTGCCATCGAGGATAAAAAGATGGGGTTTTCATCATATTGCTTGAGTTTATCCCTCTACATCATGTCATCTTACCTAATGCGTTACTCTGTTCTTCATGAACTTAATACTCTAGATGCAGGCAGGAGTCGGTCGATGTGTGGAGTAATAGTAGTAGATGCAGAATCGTTTCGGTCTACTTGACACGGACGTGATGCCTATATGCATAATAATTGCCTTGGATATCTTCATAATTATTCGCTTTTCTATCAATTGCTCGACAGTAGTTTGTTCACCCACCGTATTATTTTTCTTCATGAGAGAAGCCTCTAGTGAAACCTATGGCCCCTGGGTCTATTTTCCACATTATACTTTCAGATCTATAAACCAAAAATACCAAAAATACTTAGCTGCAATCTTTTTACTTTTGTTTTACTTTTCGTTTTAGCAATCCTATCTATCTATCTCTATCAGATCTCATCCTTGCAATTAACAGTGAAGGGATTGACAACCCCTTTATAGCGTTGGGTGCAAGTGTTTGATTATTTGTGTAGGTACATCTATTGGGGACTTGCTTGTATCTCCTACTGGATTGATACCTTGGTTCTCAACAACTAAGGGAAATACTTATCTACTTTGCTGCATCACCCTTTCCTCTTTAAGGGAAAACCAACGCATGCTCAAGAAGTAGCAGGGCCTTCCGCCGGTCGCGTCCCTCTGGTTCTGGCTGGGAATCGTTGAATCCCGGCCAGGCGCTCCTTTTGCCCTCTGCTCCTTTCCTACTTAGTCCCTGAGAGAAGAGGGACAAGAAAGGGATTACGGGGCACTTATCTTTTTTTATGTCAAAAGATGTAGGCGCTTGCCAAGTTTTAATGAATCATAAGTGTAATCTCTACCCATTTGTATCGAAAATGAATGAGAATAGAATGCTATGTCTTTCCGCAAGTACTGTCCTTTTCCTTTCCTTATTTGTACTGCATCAGTATGTTGTGTCTCTACCGCGTGGAGCTGCTTGCCGGGTCGTCATTCGAACCACAATTGCCAGAGGGGGGGGGGGGGGTGAGCCCCCGGCAACAGGTTGGCGTTGTTCCCCGGTAGAGCTCCTTGTCGTTATCGGCACTGTCACCCCCATAAACAAGGACAGGGGGACGGCTCGTCCCGACAAGGGTTTTCTCCACGTGGGTGACTCTACATCCCATAGTAAGGAAGATACTAAGGGTTTCCTTGAGAAAACGAGAAGTACTGAACTGGAAATACGCGATACACTTATCTTTTCTAGGCAGTATCTCTTTTTCAAGCATGATGGGCCGCCTCCTTTGTTCCCTTATTTCCTTCCCCTGTTTTCTTGATGGTAAAACATGTAGGGTGAGGACAGTAACAAATATTATGGTCTCATCAAGCATTCTAGCAAATCTGAATAACTTAAAGGTGCTAACATTGCAGTCATAAAAATGCGTAATGAGCATGTAAGGATGACGATACGACGCAATGCCTAGCTTTATTAGTGTTGCACAGGGTCTTCGCCTGACTTTGTACAAAGGGTTACATGCAACATCGGCAAAGCTTGTACAAAAGGTGGCTGCTGGGGACTGAGCCCGGCAGCCGTGCCTTACGAGTAGAACTTACGAAGATGCTCAATGTTCCATGAGTTCTGCACCTTGGTGCCATCTTCGGTCTCCAGATGGACTGCGCCAGGTCTGGTGACTCGTACTACCCGGTAAGGGCCTTCCCACTTCGGCATCAACTTGTTTGTACCCTTGGCGGATTGAACACTCCGAAGGACAAGGTCGCCTTCCTCAAGGCTCCGGGCCTGAACTCTGCGGCTATGATAGCGGCGCAGAGCTTGCTGGTAACGTGCGACACGCACAGCAGCCTGGAGACGGTCTTCCTCGAGGAGCGTGGCATCGCCATGCCGCAGCTGCTGTTGCTCTACTTCATCGTAGGCAAGCACTCGAGGTGACCCGTATATGAGTTTCGTGGGGAGCACTGCTTCCACCCCGTACACTAGGGAGAAGGGCGTCTAGCTGGTAGCTCGATTTGGTGTCGTTCTGAGGGACCAAAGAACCACCGGCAGCTGATCGATCCAGCGCCTGCCGCTCTTCCACAGCTTATCGAAAGTTCTTGTCTTGAGTCCTCGCAGAACTTCAGCGTTCATCCTCTTGACTTGCCTGTTGCTCCTCCGGTGAGCAACAGAGGCGAAGGAGACCTTGCTTCCAAGGTTTTGGATATATTGCATGAAGGCGCGTCTCATGAACTGGGTGCCGTTATCGGTGATCACTCTGTTAGGCACTCCAAAACAGCACACCAGTCCTTTCATGAACTTGATAGTTGCTTGTGCGGTCACCTTTCTCACCGGTTCCACCTCAGGCCACTTTGTGAACTTGTCGGTTGCCAAAAACAAGAACTCAAAGCCCCCGACAGCACAGGGGAAGGGGCCCAGGATGTCGAGCCCCCAGACCGAGAATGGCCTGGATAGAGGGATTGTTTGCAGGGCTTGCGCTGGTTGATGGATGTTCTTGGAGTGGAACTGGAAAGCTTCACACTTGATGACTAGTTCAGTAGCGTCCTGGAGGGCAGTGGGCCAATAGAAACCCTGCCGGAAAGCTTTCCCGGCAAGGGCCCTTGATCCAATGTGGGAACCACATACTCCTCCGTGAATCTCTGCCAACAGCCTCAGTCCATCCTCCCTGTAGATACACCTCAATTTCACACCGTTTGGCCGCTTTATGTACAGGGTTTCATCGACAAACTGGTACATACTTGACCGACGGGCTACTCTTTCAGCTTCCTCTTGCTCCTCAGGGAGTTCTCCTGTTTGAAGTAAATGGACTATATGCTGCGCCCAAGTTGGAGCTTGTGGCTCGAAAACAAGGACCAAAGCCATCTCCACGTCTTCGGGAGCGCTTGTCTCAACCGCTAGACCCGGAGGTCCTACGGGAGGGAGCTGCTCGTCAACCGAAACGGGATTTTCCCCGGCAACCTCTCTACCAGCGGCTTCGGGAAGCTCTGTCGGGAAATGCTTACCGGAGTTCAGCTTCCTTCTCTTCTTGGACATCACAGACGGGGACACCGATGGTTGGGTGAGGCGGAGAACAAAGGTTCCTGGTTCCACAAGAAGCTTCTGCGCAACGCACTTCGATAGGTGGTCAGCAATGCTTTTTTCTGCTCGTGGCACATGCTCTGTTTGCAGCCCATCGAAGTGATCCTCCAACTTTCTCACTTCTTCCACGTAGGCCTCCATCAGCGGGCTCTGATAATCCTTGTTGACTTGCTTTATCACAAGTTGAGAGTCTCCTCGGACGATCAGCCTCTTTATTCCCAACTCTACCGCGATTCTGAGCCCGACAAGGAGCCCCTCGTACGCAGCGGTATTGTTGGTGGCTTCCTCCCAGGGAAAGTGCATAAGGACGACGTACTTGAGCTGCTCTCCGGTCAAGGCGACGAGGAGCACGCCTGCTCCCGCACCCTGGAGTGAGAAAGCACCGTCAAAGTACATGATCCAATCCTTTGGCGCCTCTTTGCCGGGGAGGATTGTCTTCGGAGCTTCATCATCTGGCGTGGGTGTCCATTCTGCAATAAACTCCGCCAAGGCTCTGCTTTGAATGGTGGAAGTGCTCTCATACTTTAACCCGAAGCTTGACAACTCCAGTGTCCACTCAACTATTCTGCCAGTGGCTTCGGGGTTTCTCAGTATGCGTTGCAATGGGAAACAGGTGACAACTGTTATCTCATGGGCTTGGAAGTAGTGGCGCAGCTTCCTCGAGGCCATGATGTGGCCGAAGATCAGCTTTTGTACTCTGGAGTACCTTGATCGAGCCCCCTGTAGTAGGGAACTAACAAAGTACACGGGCCGCTGCACCATTTTCTTCTTTGCCACTTCCTTGGACTCGCTGTCAACCATTTGTTGAGATCCCCCTTGACCTGTGTCGGGCTCTGCCATGGATGTTTCTTTCTTGCTCCCGGCAGCATCAACAACGGCTGCTGAATCTTCATCCACCCCCCGCCGCGCCACCAGCGCTGCACTAACCACTTGATTCATTGTCGCTAGATATAGCAGCAACGGCTCTTGTGGTTTAGGTGCGACTAAGGTGGGAGCAGAGGATAGGTATTTCTTTAGGTCTTGCAGTGCTGCATCTGCCTCCGGGGTCCACTTCATCGGGCCAGCCTTCTTTAGGATTTTGAAGAACGGCAAGGTGCGCTCAGCGGACATGGAGATGAACCTGCTCAACGCGGCAACACATCCGGTCAGGCGTCTGATATCTTTGATGGTTTTGGGCGCCTATATCTGCTCAATCGCCTTGATCTTGTCAGGATTGGCTTCTATTCCTCGCTGAGATACGAAGAACCCAAGCAGCTTGCCGGATGGGACACCGAACACACATTTTTCGGGATTGAGCTTCAGGTTGATCTTGCGCAAGTTTGCGAAAGTTTCTTCCAGATATTGTATGAGAGTGGCTTCATCCTTGGTCTTGACCACGATGTCATCCATGTATGCTTCCACATTTCTGTGCAGCTGAGGTCCAAAACCAATTTGAACAGCCCTGGCGAAGGTTGAACCAGCACTCTTTAACCCGAAGGGCATTCGTACAAAGCAATACGTGAGGCAGGGAGTTATAAATGCGGTATTCTCCTCATCTTCCTTGTTCATAAATATCTGGTGGTAGCCGGAGTAGGCATCCAAAAAGGAAAGCAAGTCACATCTGGAGGTGGAGTCAACAATTTTATCTCTATGCGGCAAGGGGAAAGGGTCCTTCGGGCAAGCCTTGTTCAAGTCAGTGAAGTCTATGCAAAGCCTCCATTTCCCATTTGCCTTTCGTACCATCACCGGGTTTGCCAACCAGGTTGGATGGAACACTCCTCTGACTAAACCAGCTGCTTCAAGCTTCTTGATTTCCTTGGCAATGAACTGTTGCCGCTCCAAGGCCTGTTTCCTAACCTTTTGCTTGACAGGTCAGGCATGAGGGCAGACATCAAGGTGGTGCTCAATTACCTCCATGGGAACACCGGGGATGTCAGATGGTTCCCAGGCAAACACATCGACATTCTCCCGCAGGAAGGCAACGAGCGCGCTTTCCTATTTGTCAGTAAGGGTACCACCAGTGTCGTCCTCCCTTGCCGGGACTTTCTTCGTCTCAGGGTAGGTGACCTTGGTCTTCTTGCCGACGGATCTTTCCGACAGGTCATCATCAGGTGCCACGCACTCCGAAGAGGCGCGCTTCCCGGAGTCCTTATCGGTGTTCCGCCAGGCTTCTTCATTTTCCTTGTATCCTTGGCGGGAGCTGGGATTTCAGTGGCTTCAGCTGCTACCGCATTGCGATACATCTGGTCCACACAGATAACCGCGTTCTTCTTGTCGGATGGGATGGAAATGACCCCAATGGGCCCTGGCATCTTCAAAGTATTGTAGGCATAGTGGGATGCCGCCATGAACTTTGCCAGAGCTGGGCGACCAAGGGCAGTGGGATTTCGGCAACGTCGAATACTATCCTCTCTGTTTGGAAGTTCAACTCTCCGCCGAATGTCATAGGCAGTGTGATCTTTCCCTTGGGTCGGCTCCTGCCGGGGTTGATTCCTTGGAACGTACCCATGGCTTCGAGCTCTTCATCAAGGATCTGCAGTTTCTCAGCCACTCTAGGAGAGATCAAGTTCAGTCCGGCCCCACCGTCAACTATCATTTTAGACACTCTGAGGTTGCGGATTGTCGGGGAAACCAACAACAACAAACATCCAACCGTAGTGGTACGGTCAGGATGATCCTCTTCGTCAAAGACGATAGGCGTGCGGGACCACTTGAGTGGTTTCTTTGATTCTGCAGTTGGTTCCACATCATTGACCTCGCGTGCCCACTGTTTGAGCTGGCGGCGAGAGGAGTGCAAGGACGCTCCCCCGTCAACTCACATGGCTTCAGTTGCTTTATGGAACACCCTGTCACTGGAATCCTCATCATCATCCTCATCATCGCTCATATCATCTGTTTCCTTCTTCTCTCGGCCTCTGGCAGGTTTTTCCTTTTGCTGCAGCGACCACCTCTGCCGCCACGGCCCTTCCCGGCAGCGCCGTCCTGGCCTTTTTCCTTGTCGCGTTTCTCGTACTCGGCCCTCGGTTTCTCAACAAGTTGCTTGACCTGTCGGCATTCTTGGAGATCATGGCCCTTGGTGCGGTGAATCTTGTAGTACGGCCCGTCGGATTTCCTGGCCTTCTCAGCGGCAGCAGCCTCCCGGCAATCAGCACACGTGGCAGCTCCCTTGCCGGGGGTTTTGGCTTTCGGCTTCTTGCCGGTACTGAGGTCTCCGGAGCTCTCGACAGCTAGCACTGCTTTTCCCTTGCGCTTCTTGTTGCGCTTCCTGTTCCTTCCCTTCTAGTCGGGGGCATCGTCGTCATCATCTAAGTCCACTTCGACGCCCGCCTCTTCTCTGAGAAGCCGCCTCCCTTCTTCAGCTCGAGCACACTTATCTGCCAAGGTGTAAAGCTCGTTGATGGTCTTGGGGAGCTTGACATTCATCTTGGCTCGCATCCTCCTGTTGCGCACATTTGAGTGTAACGCGACAATCACTACCGCGGGATGGATCTCAGGGATGTTGTGGTGTACTCGGCTGAATCTCTGGATATACTTCTCAAAGTTTCTCCCTCCTGTTGCGGGAGGACTTGGAGATCGCTGGGCTGGCCTGGTTCATGATAACCACCGATGAAGGCGCCAACGAACTCGTTGCACAGATGAGCCCAAGAGGAAATGGAATTCTCCAGCAGGTGCATCAGCCATGATCTCACATTTGGCTTGAGCGCCAAAGGGAAATAGTTGGCGAGAACCTTTTCATCTCTTCCTCCCGCAACTTGAACATCTATCGTGTAGATGCCCAAGAACTCCGCTGGGTTTTGCTTTCCGTCGTATTTCTCTGGTAGCACAGGCTTGAAGGCTCGGGTCGACGACCAGCGGACCCGTCGCAGCTCGCTAGTGAAGGCAGGCAACCAACCTCGTAAGGAAGGTACCCGCCGACACTGGGCGTGGGGTCGCCGACGTTTGGACCGTTGCGCCTGTCGGATTGACGGTGTGCTTCACGACGTCGCTCGATGGTGATGCGCGCGTCTTCCTTCCGCCGGTCTTTGAGGACATGCCGCTGGTCCAGACAGTCATGCGGACCAGACAAGACTATGGACGCCTCGTCGCGGTTGTCAGCATGTGAAGCTAGCTATGGCTGCCTCTGGGCTTGTTGTCGTGGAGGGGATTGCACCGTTGGGGTGGCCCCTTCTACACGCTCGCCACCTTGGGCCGCCGCTGCTGTTCGCGTACGTCACGACGGCTCTGCATGCTGGGTCTTGTTGGCTTCAACGAAGGAAATCAAACTTTGAATGGTGGCTCTCCATTCATCCATCTTATCAGCTGCTGGTATGAAGTTGAGCAGCATCTGGACTCTCGCCATGGCCTCCTCTATGGTGCCAGGCATGGCGAAAGAGGCGGACCTTGATGTGGCTCGACTCTTGGTAGGACCAAGAGAAGCGTCGCTGCGTCCTTGATGCCGCGCGCCACTCGCTGGAGCTTTCTGGTGAGTTGTGGGCCGATCCTGAGGAGCTGCGGCTCCGTTGGGCGCCGTCTCGCTCCGCTCGAGGTGCACGCCCAACAATCTCGCTAGCGACGGGTGCGGCCGGAAGGTCACGGCTCGCACCGGACTGGGCGCCGCTAAGGTGGCCTCGGCCATCCACGCGGCGGGGAGGTGATGAACGGGCGTTCCCTCCGCCCATGGCACCGAGGCTGGATTCGCCATGTTGTTGTTGTAGTTGCTCCCCGCCGGCGCCTCCCGCTTCATTCCTGGCTGTGAGAGGCTGGACAAGGGCGCCCCCTGTGCCGACCGCGTCGTCCACGACGCCCGCCTCGCCCGCAGCCACCATGGTGCCTACGGCGTCGGCGGCCGCGTGTGAGGGAGCCTTCGAGGAGGAGGGATGCGCAGCCGTGCTGGATTTCTACTTTGGAGCCATTGTTGAAGAAGATGACAATGAAGATCGATCCGCCGTTCACGAACTCGGGTTCATGCAAATGATGCACGCCCCCTACCTGGTGCGCCAAAGATGTCGGGGCACGGATGCTCACTATCACCTATGGGACCAGAAGTCCCTTGTGGTTCGGCAAGGGGGGTCACGTTGCACGAAGAGAAGAGAGCATGAGATGGCACAACGATCAAGAGTCAAGCATTTTTACCCAGGTTCGGCCGCTGCTAAGCGCAAAACCCTACTCCCGCTTTTTGGTGGATTGATTGGAGGAACACGAAGAACGCAGGGCGCCTGACCCCGGCAAGGACTGCTGCCGGGGAGAGCGGCTATGCGAATACAAGCGCTTGGGGGTTCGAGTTGCCAACCTTGAGCTAGGTTGCCTTGGGCCTCCTTTTATAGAGCAAGGGGTTACAACAATGGCAAAATAGACATTATCTATTGATTAGATAGCTAAGCAGAGCTATCATACCTAACTCTGGCATTTAGGACAAAATGCCATGATTACCTGCCTAGGTGGCGCTTGGGGGTGCGTCCCCGGCAAGCCCTTGCCACCGCTTGGCCGGTTGCTGCTTGAGATCTTGAGACGCTGCAGGGCGGGTGTCACCCGGGCGTAACTTGCCTTCCAGAGTGTCGCCACGTGCTTAGCGAGAGCTGATTAGCCGCCTGAAGGCTCGACACCGCATCGATAAGTGACAGCCGTAGTGATGCGGTGGAGTGGTGGCTGGTTGGCTCGTGCCTGTCGGGGAGTGGCCTGCCGGGTCTTCTGGAAGGTGCATTCGTCTCGGTCCCCGGAAAGTGTCGGGGATGTGCTTGGCGCGCTGCAGCCCAGGCTTGGGCTGTCGTGTTGAGCTTGTTGAAGTCCTATCTTGGTTGCTGTCGGGGTTTTCTTGCTTCTATCGCCTGTGCATAAGTCAGGGGCACTAGGTACCCCTGTACTAGTGCACGGACACAAAGTCTCCTCATCATAATCAATAGCGGACGCATATCGACCATCCTCAGTAACAATCATCACACGCTTGGAAGGGCATTCTCTCGCATAGTGACCTCCACCCTTGCAACAACGACAAATAACCTCATGTGTTTGCCCTGTAGATGACATGGATGAAGAAGAGCTCTATGCAGGCCCCGAAGGTGTGCCCTTGCTGTAGACTGGTGGCGACGCCTGTTTTCTTGTATCTTTGTTGGAGTTAGCGGCTGGAGTAAGTGGTGCTGTAGTAGGACGTGTGGAAGTAGATGATGTACGTGGTGTCCATGATGAAGCTCGACCTGCAGAAAAATTAGTTCTCGCCAATGCCTGTCGATTCTGCACTTCACGTTCAGCTTTGCAAGAAAGATGGAATAAACGACTGATAGTATTATCCTCCTTATAATTTAATATAGTCTGAATATCTCTATTTAATCCACCCATAAAACGCGCAAGCATAGCTTCATTCTCCTCAACAATACCACATCTAATCATGCCATTTTGTAATTCCTGATAATATTCCTCTACAGAATTTTTTCCTTGTCTTAAACGCTGCAAATTTTGAAGCAATTCACGTTGATAATATGGTGGAACCCAACAATTACGCATAGCAGTTTTCAAAGCAGCCCAAGTAGTAGGGATATTATCATGATGTATTCTACAATGTTCAGACCGCCAAACACAAACAAAACTAGTGATGCACAAACAGCAGCAGCAACACGTCTATCCTCAAGAAATTGTAAGCTTGTAAACGTTGTTCTGTTTCTAACTCCCAAGTAAGATACATATTAGGAACATATCTACCATCAAATGTAGGAATATCCAATTTAAGTTTAGGGAGATGGTCATGATCCCGTACCTGAGGGGGTTGTGCAGCCCTAATGTTGCGATTGTAGCCATGTGGACGACCTAGTGCGTGTGGTGGTGGTTGCCCCTAGGGCTGATCTGGAGCAACCTCTCCGTCATCATCGTAATCACCATCATAATCGTCATTCTGCTCAATGACAGTAGCAGCAGCTGCCACACAAGCCACAGCAGTATCAATGGCACTAGAATGTTGGCCTTGGTCGATAGGCACACGTCGCGCTCGTCCCGCGAAATTCGGGTGTTGTTGGTGTTGTTGTTACCTAGGTACGATAGATACAATTGGTGGTGGTAGACGTGCAAGCACCTCATTGAACTTAGCGTCCAGTTTGGTGTCGAATGTCTTCTCCAAAGCACCTAGCTTCTCCATGGCCTCTCCAAAGCTGGTCACGAAGTCTTGTACCTGGTCAGCCATCATTTGCTGAAATTTATCATGGAGCGCCTTGTTCGTCATACCCTCCCAGTCGATCTTGTCAGCTTGTGATCCTGGCATGGTTAGCAGCAATAGGAAACACACAAGAATAAGAACCTACAGACTACTAGGAAGTGGTGGTGGTGGTGGTGAGTCACAAATCCGTCAAGCAAATCTCAAATTCTTACCAGTTCTTACCCGGCAGCAGGCGATGATCGGCAACCGTTGTAGTCAAAACTCTCAAAGCTTGGATAAAGCGATTCCCAGGTGCTGTCAAACACACGGCGTAGATGTATGTGTAGCTGGGATGGCTTAAAATATGGTAGCAAAAGGGTCAGCAATAATCAATTCAAAGATGCAAAATTGAATAAACGTTGAACGACGGTACTGTGCTGGTCCTAGGCTAGACCATGCTAGAGACGCAGGCCTAGAATACTACAAAAATCACGGCGCTGCCCGTAAACAAGGAAGGAGCACACTCCGAGTCTCTTTTTTTGGTGCTGTTGTTTTTTGCGCTCTTTTTTTTTTGCTTAGCAACAATTTTTTTTCGAAAAAGTCTTAGAATGGTCTAAAAACTGCCTAGCCAGAATTTTTCAGACTTAGTATTTTTTTGAAACTGGACCTATTTTTCTTCTGCGGGTATCACTGAAGTTGGGGAGTCTGCCTTGCCCATGACACATAGTATCGCGTGATCTGGAAATCAACAACAAAGCAGCAAATACTGGACTCGGACAAGGATTGCTGGCGGATGTGAATCTGGTGGAACTCCGACTACTGGCGGATATATGTAGGAGCGGTGGAACACGGACTGCTGGCGAATCTGTGATGGAGGTGGACTCGGATTGGCGTGATGGCGTATATGTGGTGGTATATATGGACTCGGATGGTGGCAGATACGTGGTGCAGGTATATGGCAGCGGTGATGTATCTGGTGTGGTGGTGGTATATGGCGGCGATGAAGATGGTGCGGCGACGGCGTGACAACCTGTGAACAGAACTCGAAACTCTAAAAGACTAGACGCTAAGACCAGCAACTCAACACGACGATGCAACCGCAAATTCAACAAAGCAACACACCGAACAAAAAATTGCAAAAGGCTCAGATTGGTTCGGATAGGATGAACTAACCCTAATTTTTTTGTGGCTTTTTCGTGGACTATAGGTATGAAGAACCGATGCGATCTAAACTATGAAAAACTGGTAAAATCTCACAGAGAAACCTAGAAATCTGATACCACTTGATAGAGGCGAAGTTGTCCCTGTCTTTCGATGAGATGGTGGCTATCGTTTTCGGTGGAGTAGACTTTGATGATCCGACTACGAACGTGCGAAGACATCGCGCCTTAGCAATCGCTAAACCAACTCCGAGAGGTTATTAACCACGCCGGAGCCCGATCAATCTGACCATGAGGGTCTGTTTCCTGCATGCAAACGAAGAACAAGCAAGAAACTAAAATTGCAATCTGGATATTGTGAATATAAGAGGAAAGCTTTATTGATGAAAGTGGGGTTCTGTGACGTCTTGGTCTGGCCGTGGAACACAAACGGAGGATGCGAAGTTAGAGCTATGGCGAACTTGTAATCTAAAAAAAACCCAAGTCTAAATGGCGCCCTAAGGGTTGTATATATGGGGGAATAGAGGAGGAATTTCGTGACCCCTTGGAGGAGTGGTCCGAAACCAACCCTAACTCCGTTTCCCCACACATACGGACTCTAAAAATAGCCTAATAAGTGGTATTTCGAAATTAAATGGGCGTGGCCCAAAAATAAGGTGACGCAGCACCTATATTAGCCTATGGACAAAATTTATGAAGTGGCATCTTGTATATTTCGTCCAAGCCTTCATGCTCTCCTTATGATGGCTTCAAAGTCCGAAAATCACCACTGGAAACTCCATTGTTCGTTCCCGCGTGCGCACCTTCTCCTCCATGCTCGATCCCGCTCCAATGGCCATGCTTCTTGTCCATGCTAGGTTCTTCATTCATAAGTAAAACACAAGTATCTAATTTAGGCAGCATCATATGTTCATGAACATTAGAAGGATTTCCAAGAAATGAAAGTACCTGGTAATTTAATTGATGTGCGCGAGCTCTAGTAATTGGTCCAGTAGGTATAGCAACAGGGGCTGTGGGTGTAACAATGGTATTGATGTCCTCATCACATATGACCTCTCCAAATTCTTTGCAACTATACTCTGTTCATAGGTACAAATGACAGCTAACGAATCTCTAGGTTCTGACCAGCTTAATTCATTTGCAGCGTTTCTCAAAGAAAAATTGCACACTTCCTCATAATCCTCAAAAGTTCAAATTCCTCGAGTGAAGAAAATGGCAGATGGGAAAAGGCCTCGGAAAGGAGGAAAGAAGAGGGAATCTCACACTGCCTTTGAAATCCCTGATGATATTTATGATGGATACTACACTCCAGATGAAGAAATTCATGGCAAAGAAATGAAGAAACAACGTAAAATGTGCGTGCAGAAAATTGAGAGGAGGTGGGCTAAGTGTAGGATCCAAAGTATGTCTAGAGGGGGGGGTGATTAGACTACTTGACCAAATAAAAATCTAGCCTTTTCCCAATTTTAAATGTTGGCAAGTTTTAGCAATTGTAGCAAGTCAAGTACGCCCTACACATGCAAGTATAAGAGTATAGCGGCGCAAAGTAAAGACATGCACATGAAAGTAAAGGTAGGGAGAGGAGAATCAAATACAATTGATGACAAAAAGATTTTTCCCGTGGTTCCGATAGGTGGTGCTATCGTACCTCCACACTGATGGAGACTTCAACCCACGGAGGGTAGTGGTCACATGAGTCCACGGAGGGCTCCACCCGTTAGGGTCCACAAAGTAGCAACCTCGTCTATTACAACACGGCTTCCGTCCACGAAGGACTAGCCTCACTATGGGTAGATCTGCACGAAGTAGGTGATCTCCGTGCTCGTACAAACTTCTTGGTTCAACTCCTCAACACGAAGAAGGAGGCTCCCAAGCGACACCTAACCAATCTAGGAGGCACCACCCTCCAAAAGGTAATAGTGTGGTAACAATGATGAACTCCTTGCTCTTGTGCTTCAAAAGATAGTCTCCTGAACACACAATCACTCTCTCACAGATTTGGCTTGGTAGAAGAGGTGTTTATTGGGTGGAAAGCAACTTAGGGAGGCTAGAAATCAAGATTCATATGGTTGGAGTGGAAGATCTTGATCTCAACACATGAGTAGGTGGTTCGCTCTCAGAAAAATGGATGGGGCAAGTGTAGGTATGTTCTGAGTGCTTCCTCTATGAGTGAGAGTAGGTGGAGGGGTATATATAGGCATCTCCAAAAATCGAATCGTTATAACATTATTGCCCAACTCGGTGAAACTAGAGTAAAAACTCGGTTGCGCCGACTAGTGCAAAATGTGGCAACTTTAGGCTTTTCGGTGAGACCGATATATAAATCTCGGTGGTACCGATTCTTGAAAACAGCTGACCAGAGAGTTGGTCCAAAAACTCGGTTGGCCCGATTCTCAAAACTCGGTGGTATCGATTCCTGAAAATGGCTAACCAGAGAGTTGCTCGAAAAACTCGGTTGGTCCGATTCTCAAAACTTGGTGGTACCGGGATGCTAGGTTTTGGCTTAGGATCTGTGTGAGGCAAAACTCGGTAGGGCCGAATGGAAATAGTTGGTGGCACCGATTTTGGATATTTGGTTTTGGACAGAATATTTGTGGGAGAATTTCATGTGTATTTTTGGTGGCTAATGTCTAAGCACTTGAGCAACCAGATTATCATAGACACCTCATCCCCTTTTAATAGTATTGGCTTTCCTATGGACTCAAAGTGATTTCTCACATAAAGTAAAATGTATAGTCTTCAAGCTTGTTGCGAATAGATGTTCCTTGCATCTAGGGAATCTCCTCACGATCCTTTTGCCAATCCATTCATTGAACTTTCCTGAAATATACTTGGTGGAAACATTAGTCCAATGAAATATATGTTGTTATTAATTACCAAAACCACCTAGGGAGAAGTTGTGCTTTCACTAAGGAGTGGAGGGAATATCGATATGTCACTACAAAGTACATGAAGAAATTCGCAGTAAATCCTCCATGCTCCAGGCCCTCTCTGGCTCTAGGTCAAGAAACAGATCCCACCAGCATCAGGCATGGTGAGGATTTTCCGAAGGAATGGACTAAACGCAAGGCCAAACTGCAGAAGCAAGCAGCTGAAGCAGTTGCAAAGTTCAATCAGGATACTCAAGCTGGTGCAGCTGCAGCTGAATCTCTCTACTAGTGTTAAAAGGCCGAAGAAGGTCATGCCAAAGAAATCAGCTATGAAGCCAAAGCCTTCAACATCAATGCCCTCACGGCCAATTTCCTCAATGACTGCAAAGTCCTCAGTTTCAAAGTCCTTTGTGCAAATTCCTTAAACACATTCCTCAATGGCTACTCCAATGCCCTCAGTCACAGCATGTTCCTTAGCGCAAGCACATTCCTCAAGCAATCCTACTCCGCTGAAGGTAAAGGCCACTGTTGGACGTGGTCCAAGACCCAGTCCAAAGAAGAAAGTGGTCATCAAGGTACCATCTGAGCCAGATGATGATGCTGATGATGAAGAACTTGAAGAAATCATCCGGAACACAGAGGGTTGCTCAAGCTAAGGGGACTTCAATTCCTCTCCTTCTGGATCCAAAGATTGTCCTCAAGTTCATTGACATATGCCACAAAGATGCAAACACACCTCTTGCGGATTTGAATCTGCCCCCGGGTTCTAATCATGTACGGCTTTCATCATGGAACAAAAGTGGAAATATGAGAAAGCCCACAAAGTCAAGAAGGCTCAGTACAAGAAGGAGCACTTTGCGAAGAACAATATCCTCAGCTTGACACCTAAGCAACTGATTGTTATGCAGGGAGAAATCAAAGGCTTTAGTGATGAATACAATCGGTACTATGCTCAATGGAAAGGCGCCAAGGTCAGGTTCGTCAACCAGGCAAATGCAATCATAAAGGACCATAACACAAGGGTTGCAGCATGACCGCAACCACAAATTCCTCAGGCTAGTTCATCTGCTCAGCCTACTGAAGAATCTGCCAGGCCAGTTGATGACTCTGCTGCTCCTGAAGAAATTGCCAGGGCAACCCCCATTGTTGCGTCTGATGAACCAACAAGGCAAGCTGAAGAATATGATGTGCCTGGATAAATTGCTCCATCTTCATCCTCCACTGCAACAGCAAAATCCTCAAAGGTGAAGCATGTCACACTTCCTTCTGCATCAGAAGTGAAGAAAACCAAGGCAGCAGAAAAGGAGGCTGCAAAGAAAAGAAAAGCATCAGATTCTACAGAAGCCTCAACTGTGAAGAAATTGAGTATGGTACCAATTTCCTCAATAGAACCAATTGATGCACCCCCAGTCTCTGCGGTGCCTCCGTATTGTTGGGGAACGTTGCATGGGAAACAAAAAATTTCCTACGCACACACAAGATCTATCCATGGTGATGAGCATCTACGAGAGGGAGAGTAAATCTACATACCCTTGTAGATCGCTAAGCGGAAGCGTTTAAGAAATGCGGTTGATGTAGTCGAACGTCTCCGCGATCCAAATCGCAAGTCGTCCCTCGATCCGATCACGAACTAGCGCCGAACGGACGGCACCTCCGCGTTCAACACACGTACGGCTTGATGACGCCTTCACCTCCTCGATCCAGCGAGCGATGGTGAAGTAGTGGTTGAGTTCCAGCAGCACGACGGCATGGTGATGGTGGTGAGGAACAATCTCTGCAGGGCTTCACCAAGCGCTACGGAGATTATGACGGAGGAACTAGAGGGTTAGGGTTGCCGCACACGGCTTGGGGAAATCTTGATGTCTCCCGTGTGCTAGCCCTGCCCCTCTATTTATATGTTGAGCCTTGGGGTCTAAACTTGGAGTAAAAGCCTCCTCCAGGTCGGTTTTGCCCGCACAAGGTCGGTTTGGCCCGCAGGGAAAGAGTCCAACTCGGATCCCTGCAGTACCGCGCACAAGCGGTAGTACCGCTTGGGCGGTAGTACCGCTTCACACAAGCGGTAGTACCGCTTGGGCGGTAGTACCGCTTCACAAAACGGTAGTACCGCTTACGCGGCAGCAAAACTACTTTTTGCACTTTCCAATACCTCGTGGGCTTTATCCCTTTGGCCCATATAAAGTGTTGCTGCACCCGAACACTTCGGTAAACATCCGGAACCCATTCCGGTGAACTCCGGAACCTTTCCGGAGATCACAACACTATTATCACATATATTAATCTTTACCTCCGGACTCTTCCGGAGATCCTCGTCATGTCCGGGATCTTATCCGGGACTCCGAATAACCTTCGGTCACCAACAAAATAACTCAACTATTCTAATCGTCACCAAACGTTAAGTGTGTAGACCCTGCGGGTTCGAGAACTATGTAGACATGACCGAGACACCTCTACGGCCAATAACCAATAGCGGGACCTGGATGCCCATATTGGCTCCTACATATTCTACGAAGATCTTTTATCGGTCGAACCTCTATGTCAAGGATTCAGTTAATCCCGTATGCTGTTCCCTTTGTTCTTCGGTATGTTACTTGCCCGAGATTCGATCGTCGGTATCTCTATACCTAGTTCAATCTCGTTACCGGCAAGTCTCTTTACTCGTTCCGTAATACAAGATCTCGTGGCTAACACTTTAGTCACATTGCTTGCAAGGCTCATTGTGATGTTGTATTACCGAGTGGGCCCTGAGATACCTCTCCGTCATACGGAGTAACAAATCCCAGTCTTGATCCATGCCAACCCAACAGACACCCTCGGAGATACCTGTAGAGCACCTTTATAGTCACCCAGTTACGTTGCGACGTTTGATACACACAAGGTACTCCTCCGATGTCAGGGAGTTGCATGATCTCATGGTCATAGGAACAGATACTTGACATGCAGAAAACAATAGCAATAAACTGACACGATAATATGCTACGTTCGTAGTTTGGGTCTTGTCCATCACATCATTCTCCTAATGATGTGATCCCGTTATCAAATGACATCTCATGTCAATGGCTAGGAAACCTTAACCATCTTTGATCAACGAGCTAGTCATCTAGAGGCTTACTAGGGACACAGTGTTTGTCTATGTACCCACACATGTATTTGAGTTTCCAATCAATACAATTATAGCATGGATAATAAACGATTATCATGAACAAGGAAATATAATAATAACCTATTTATTATTGCCTCTAGGGCATATTTCCAACAGTCTCCCACTTGCACTAGAGTCAATAATCTAGTTCACATCACTATGTGATTTACATTGTAATGAATCGAACACCCATGCAGTTCTGGTGTTGTTCATGTTTAGCCCTTGGAAGAGGTTTAGTCATCGGATGTGCAACATTCAGATCCGTGTGTACTTTGCAAATATTTATGTCGTCCTCCTTGATGTAATCGCGGATGGAATTGAAACGTCGCTTTATGTGTCTGGTCCTCTTGTGAAATCTTGGTTCCTTGGCTAGAGCAATGGCACCAGTATTATCACAAAACAGAGTCATTGGGTTAAGCGCACTAGGCACTACTCCAAGATCTGTCATGAACTCCTTCATCCAGACACCTTCCTTCGCCGCCTCTGAGGCTGCGATGTACTCCGCTTCGCATGTAGAATCAGCTACCACGCTTTGCTTGGAACTGCACCAGCTAACCGCACCCCCATTAAGAATAAACACGTATCCGGTTTGAGACTTAGAGTCATCCGGATCAGTGTCAAAGCTTGCATCGACGTAACCCTTTACGACGAGCTCTTGATCACCTCCATAAACGAGAAACATATCCTTAGTCCTTTTCAGGTACTTCAGGATATTCTTGACCGCCGTCCAGTGTTCCATTCCTGGATCACTTTGAAACCTTCCGACCATACTTATGGCAAGGCTGACATCGGGTCTTGTGCACAGCATTGCATACATGATAGAGCCTATGGCGGAAGCATAGGGGATGACACTCATCTTTTCTCTATCTTCTGCAGTCACTGGGCATTGAGTCTTACTCAACTTCACACCTTGCAATACAGGCAAGAACCCCTTCTTGGACTGATCCATTTTGAACTTCTTCAAAACTTTGTCAAGGTATGTGCTTTGTGAAAGTCCTATTAAGCGTCTCGATCTATCTCTATAGATCTTGATGCCTAATATGAAAGCAGCTTCTCCTAGGTCCTTCATTGAAAAACTCTTGTTCAAATATTCCTTCACGCTTTCCAGCATTTCTATATTGTTTCCAATCAGTAATATGTCATCCACATATAATATTAGAAACGCTATAGAGCTCCCACTCACTTTCTTGTAAATACAAGCTTCTCCGTAAACTTGTATAAACTCGAACGCTTTGATCACCTCATCAAAACGAAGATTCCAACTCCGAGATGCTTGCACCAGTCCATAAATGGATCGCTGGAGTTTGCAAACTTTGTCAGCATTCTCTGGATCAACAAAACCTTCTGGTTGCATCATATACAACTCTTCCTTAAGGAAACCGTTAAGGAACGCTGTTTTGACATCCATCTGCCAAATTTCATAATCGAAAAAGGCAGCTATTGCTAACATGATTCTGACGGACTTAAGCATCGCTACGGGTGAGAAGGTCTCATCGTAGTCAACTCCTTGAAC
This sequence comes from Elymus sibiricus, assembly GCA_039707655.1. NCBI lineage: Eukaryota > Viridiplantae > Streptophyta > Magnoliopsida > Poales > Poaceae > Elymus > Elymus sibiricus. The sequence goes on along the minus strand of CM077663.1, from coordinate 192,517,594 downwards.
TTGTGAAAAACCCTTTGCCACAAGTCGAGCTTTATAGACGGTGACATTACCGTCCGCGTCCGTCTTCCTCTTAAAGATCCATTTGTTCTGAATGGCCTTACGCCCTTCAGGTAATACTTCCAAAGTCCATACTTTGTTTTCATACATGGATCCCATCTCGGATTTCATGGCCTCTAACCACTTCTCGGAATCCGGGCCCATCATCGCTTCTCCATAGCTCGTAGGTTCATCGTTGTCTAACAACATGACCTCTAAGACAGGGTTGCCGTACCACTCGGGAGCAGTACGTGTTCTTGTCGACCTACGAGGTTCGATAGCAACTTGATCCAACGCTTCATGATCATCATCATTAACTTCCTCTTCAGCTAATGTAGGCTCCACAGAAACAACTTTCTGCGCTGCGCTACTCTCAGGTTGAAGTAAAGGTTCAACAACCTCATCAAGTTCTATCTTCCTCCCACTCAATTCTTTCGAGAGAAACTCTTTCTCAAGAAATGTTCCGTTTTTAGCGACAAACACTTTGCCTTCGGATCTGAGGTAGAAGGTATACCCAACTGTCTCTTTTGGGTATCCTATGAAGACGCATTTCTCCGCTTTGGGTTCCAGCTTTTCAGGCTGAAGCTTTTTGACATAAGCATCACATCCCCAAACTTTAAGAAACGACAGCTTTGGCTTCTTGCCAAACCAAAGTTCATATGGCGTCGTCTCAACGGATTTCGATGGTGCCCTATTTAAAGTGAATGCAGCTGTCTCTAATGCATAACCCCAAAACGATAGTGGCAAATCGGCAAGAGACATCATAGATCGCACCATATCTAATAAGGTTCGATTACGACGTTCGGACACACCATTACGTTGTGGTGTTCCAGGCGGTGTTAATTGTGAAACAATTCCACACTGTCTTAAGTGACTGCCAAACTCATAACTCAGATATTCTCCTCCTCGATCAGATCGTAGGAATTTAATCTTCTTGTTACGATTATTCTCAACTTCACTCTGAAATTGTTTGAACTTTTCAAATGTTTCAGACTTATGTTTCATTAAGTAAATATACCCATATCTACTTAAGTCATCAGTGAAGGTGAGAAAGTAACGATAACCATCACGCGCCTCAATACTCATCGGACCACACACATCAGTATGTATGATTTCCAATAAGTCACTTGCCCGTTCCATTGTTCCAGAGAACGGCGTTTTAGTCATCTTGCCCATGAGGCATGGCTCACATGTGTCAAGTGATTCAAAATCAAGTGACTCCAAAAGTCCATCAGCATGGAGCTTCTTCATGCGTTTTACGCCAATATGACCTAAACAGTAGTGCCACAAGAAAGTGGTATTATCATTATCAATTCTACATCTTTTGGCATCAATGTTATGAACATGTGTATCATTACTATCGAGATTCAATAAGAATAAACCCCTCACATTGGGTGCATGACCATAAAAGATATTACTCATATAAATAGAACAACCATTATTCTCTGATTTAAATGAGTAACCGTCTCGCAATAAACAAGATCCAGATATAATGTTCATGCTTAACGCAGGCACCAAATAACACTTATTTAGGTTCATCACTAATCCCGACGGTAATCGAAGAGCGAGCGTGCCGACGGCAATCACATCAACCTTGGAACCATTTCCCACGTGCATCGTCACTTCGTCCTTTGCCAGCCTCCGTCTATTCCGCAGTTCCTGTTTAGAGTTGCAAATATGAGCAACCGCACCGGTATCAAATACCCAGGCACTACAACGAGGGTTGGTAAGGTACACATCAATAACATGTATATCATATATACCTTGTTTGTTGTTGGCCGCCTTCTTGTCAGCCAAATACTTGGGGCAGTTCCGCTTCCAGTGTCCAGTTCCCTTGCAATGAAAACACACAGTTTCTGGTTTGGGTCCAGCCTTGGGTTTCTTCACGAGAGGAGCAACTGTTTTGCCACTCTTCTTGGAGTTACCCTTCTTACCCTTGCCATTTTTCTTGAAACTAGTGGTTTTATTGACCATCAACACTTGATGCTCCTTCTGAATTTCAGACTCAGCGGCTTTCAGCATCGCAAACAGCTCGGCGACTGACTTGTTCATCCCGTGCATGTTATAGTTCAACACGAAGCTCTTGTAGCTAGGTGGCAATGATTGAAGAATTCTGTCAGTGATAGCCTCTGGCGGAAGGGGCATCCCCAATTCTGCCAGACGGGTGGAGTACCCAGACATTCTGAGCACGTGATCACTGATAGACCCGTTCTCCTCCATCTTGCAAGCATAGAACTTATCGGAGATCTCATATCTCTCGATCCGGGCATTCTTCTGAAAGATAAACTTCAACTCCTGGAACATCTCATATGCTCCATGACGTTCAAAACGTCTTTGAAGTCCCGGTTCTAAGCCATACAACATTGCACATTGAACTATTGAGTAATCATCAGAACGAGCCTGCCAGGCGTTCACAACGTCTAGAGACTCAACTGGAGCGGGTGGATCACCAAGCGGTGCATCAAGGACATAAGCCTTCTGGGAAGCCGTAAGGATAATCCTTAGATTACGGGCCCAGTCCACAAAGTTACTTCCATCATCTTTCAACTTAGCTTTCTCTAGGAACGCATTAAAATTCATAGGTGCTACTGCGCGAGCCATGATCTACAACATAAATATAGCAAAGACAACTTAGACTATTGTTCTAGATAATGAGTTTAGTTAATCATATTACTTAAAAACTCCCACTCAAATTGACATCCCTCCGGTCATTCGAGTGTAACATGATCCAAATCCACCAACTCAAGTCCGATCATCACGTGAGTTGAGGTGGTTTCAATGGTGAACATCTTCATGTTGATCATATCTACTATATGACTCATGTTCGACCTTTCGGTCTCTTGTGTTCCGAGGCCATGTCTGTACATGCTAGGCTCGTCAAGTTTAACCCGAGTGTTCCGCGTGTGCAACATGGCTTGCACCCGTTGTATGTGAACGTGGAGTCTATCACACCCGATCATCACAGCGTGTCTCGAAACGACGAACTTTCGCAACGGTGCACACTCGGGGAGAACACAATTTATCTTGAAATTTAAGTGAGGGATCACCTTATAATGCTACCGTCATCCTAAGCAAAATAAGATGCATAAAAGGATTAACATCACATGCAAATCATAAGTGACATGATATGGCCATGAACTTGTGCTTTTGATCTCCATCTCCAAAGCACCGACATGATCTCCATCGTCACCGGCATGACACCATGATCTCCATCAACGTGTCGCCATAAGGTTGTCGCGCCGACTGTTGCTTCCACGACTATTGCTAACGTTTAGCGATAAAGTAAAGCATTACATAGCGCTTAATGATTGACACGCAGGTCATACAATAATTAAAGACAACTCTATGGCTCCTGCCAGTTGCCGTACTCATCGACATGCAAGTCGTGATATTCTATACAACACATGATCATCTCATACATCACATATATCTCATCATGTAATTGGCCATATCATATCACATCATACCCTGCAAAAACAAGTTAGACGTCCTCTAATTGTTGTTGCAAATTTTACGTGGCTGCTACGGGTTTGCAAGAACCGTTCTTACCTACGCAAAACCACAACGTGGTGTAGTGATTGCTTTTTGATCTTCTAAAAGAACCCTCTTCATTGAAATCGATTCAACTAAAGTGAGAGAGACAGACACCCGCTAGCCATCTTTATGCAACGAAGTTACATGTCAGTTGAAGGAACCTGTCTCGCGTAAGTGTACGCGTAATGTCGGTCCGGGCCGCTTCATCTCACAATACCGCCGAATCAAATATCAACTAGTAACGGCAAGCAATATGTATACACCCACGCCCACAACTCGTTTGTGTTCTACTCGAGATCTCATCTACGCATAGACCTGGCTCTGATACCACTGTTGGGGAACGTTGCATGGGAAACAAAAATTTTCCTACGCACACACAAGATCTATCCATGGTGATGAGCATCTACGAGAGGGAGAGTAAATCTACATACCCTTGTAGATCGCTAAGCGGAAGCGTTTAAGAAACGCGGTTGATGTAGTCGAACGTCTCCGCGATCCAAATCGCAAGTCGTCCCTCGATCCGATCACGAACTAGCGCTGAACGGACGGCACCTCCGCGTTCAACACACGTACGGCTTGATGAAGCCTTCACCTCCTCGATCCAGCGAGCGATGGTGAAGTAGTGGTTGAGTTCCAGCAGCACGACGGCGTGGTGATGGTGGTGAGGAACAATCTCTGCAGGGCTTCGCCAAGCGCTACGGAGATTATGACGGAGGAACTAGAGGGTTAGGGTTGCCCCACACGGCTTGGGGAAATCTTGATGTCTCCCGTGTGCTAGCCCTGCCCCTCTATTTATATGTTGAGCCTTAGGGTCTAAACTTGGAGTAAAAGCCTCCTCCAGGTCGGTTTTGCCCGCACAAGGTCGGTTTGGCCCGCAGGGAAAGAGTCCAACTCGGATCCCTGCCGTACCGCGGACAAGCGGTAGTACCGCTTAACACAAGCGGTAGTACCGCTTGGGCGGTAGTACCGCTTCACACAAGCGGTAGTACCGCTTGGGCGGTAGTACCGCTTCACAAAACGGTAGTACCGCTTACGCGGCAGCAAAACTACTTTTTGCACTTTCCAATACCTCGTGGGCTTTATCCCTTTGGCCCATATAAAGTGTTGCTGCACCCGAACACTTCGGTAAACATCCGGAACCCATTCCGGTGAACTCCGGAACCTTTCCGGAGATCACAACAGTATTATCACATATATTAATCTTTACCTCCGGACTCTTCCGGAGATCCTCGTCATGTCCGGGATCTTATCCGGGACTCCGAATAACCTTCGGTCACCAACAAAATAACTCAACTATTCTAATCGTCACCAAACGTTAAGTGTGTAGACCCTGCGGGTTCGAGAACTATGTAGACATGACCGAGACACCTCTACGGCCAATAACCAATAGCGGGACCTGGATGCCCATATTGTCTCCTACATATTCTACGAAGATCTTTTATCGGTCGAACCTCTATGTCAAGGATTCAGTTAATCCCGTATGTTGTTCCCTTTGTTCTTCGGTATGTTACTTGCCCGAGATTCGATCGTCGGTATCTCTATACCTAGTTCAATCTCGTTACCGGCAAGTCTCTTTACTCGTTCCGTAATACAAGATCTCGTGGCTAACACTTTAGTCACATTGCTTGCAAGGCTCATTGTGATGTTGTATTACCGAGTGGGCCCTGAGATACCTCTCCGTCATACGGAGTAACAAATCCCAGTCTTGATCCATGCCAACCCAACAGACACCCTCGGAGATACCTGTAGAGCACCTTTATAGTCACCCAGTTACGTTGCGACGTTTGATACACACAAGGTACTCCTCCGATGTCAGGGAGTTGCATGATCTCATGGTCATAGGAACAGATACTTGACATGCAGAAAACAATAGCAATAAACTGACACGATCATATGCTACGTTCGTAGTTTGGGTCTTGTCCATCACATCATTCTCCTAATGATGTGATCCCGTTATCAAATGACATCTCATGTCAATGGCTAGGAAACCTTAACCATCTTTGATCAACGAGCTAGTCATCTAGAGGCTTACTAGGGACACAGTGTTTGTCTATGTACCCACACATGTATTTGAGTTTCCAATCAATACAATTATAGCATGGATAATAAACGATTATCATGAACAAGGAAATATAATAATAACCTATTTATTATTGCCTCTAGGGCATATTTCCAACACGTATCAACTTGTTACATTTGGTATTTTGGTGAATAATATGTTTTGCCAAATGATGAAGATGAAGAGAACCACTCTGCTGTTGCCTCAGAGCAAGTGGATGAAGAAATTGAGGTTGAAGCAAATGCTTCACCTCATCAGGTATCATCGCCTCAGCCTCAGGTAAATGCTGAAGTTGAAGAAATTGAGGAGGATGTGGACATTGTTTCCACCAATCCCTTGGTCAATGACGAATATTGGGAAGCAGCGCACCCAAATTTCCCAATCCCCACTCCCCTAGCCCAAATTTCTCAGTCCCCAACACAAACTGATGAATTGTTGACAGGCTCTGAAGGGCGTCCCACTCCCCTCAAGTCAATTCCTGAGGAAATTCCAGCTGCATCAGCTGAAGAAGTGATAAATCAGTCTGTTGAAGGACCCACTATTGAAGAACCTGTTCAAATTCCTCAGCCTGAAGGATCTGTTCAGTCCACTGACAAAAAGACTGTGCCAACAGCAACTGCTGAAGAAATAGCAAAATTTGATGCCATAACTGACTCCACTGGCTCTCCTCAGCATTGTCATATTCTCACGTGGATATTGAGTCCATTCCTTGCTTCACACTAGTGTTGGCTGTTCTTCATGAAATTGGGCTTCTAGGATTTTGCACAAATGTCTGCGACTAGAATGAGGAGCTCATTCTTCAGTTTTATGCCACTTTGCACATCTCTGGTGAAGCTGAACACGTCAACACTTGGATCCTGGACTGGATGACTAAGAACACTCATTTCAAAGCCACATCCAGTGAATTACTTCGATCTCTCCCTGTTGATCCCCCTCGGGGTGGTGTGAAACGAGTGTATGAGGAACCTAAGCTCCCAAGTCACATGATGCAAGTGTTGATGAAGCCATTGGCAGAAGGAGTGGCTCCAAGAACCATCTTCCTAGTGAAGGATTTGCTTTATGTGCCAAGGACGGCCTATCGCATCTTGGCCAAACCCCTCAGCCCAATTAAGGGTCATAACTCTAATGAAGAAGATGTTTTTGGGATCATGGAATCTGATATTCCATATTATACATGGGATTCCCATCAACATTCATGATTTCTTCTTGAGGACTTTATGTTGCACTTTCACCTTTTGATTTGAAGCCCTATGCCCCTTGGCTAATGAATTTCATCAGAACAAGGTCTTCAATCAACTACCGGGCCGACTATCAGAATCATCGCCGCTACTTGCCTCTAGTTGAAGTTCTTACAAATACAACATCCTCAGTTCCTGGAAAAGGCAAAGCTATCATTGAAGAAGGCAAACACCCATTGGATGGTCAATTTCGTCGAGTTGCATCTCAGTCCACCAATGATGAATCTGCTTCAGAAGATTCAGCTGCAAAGGCCTCAGAGCAAATTCCACAGGGTTCTGCCCCTCGTGTGATGACTGACCGTGAGCATCTCATAAGTCTTCACCAAAAATTTGATTGTAATAACACTGGTTCAAGCGTTAACTTGCGCAAATTCTTCACAACATGACTGTGATGCATAACTCTGTGGGGAAGAATCACTACTATGCCTATGAAACCTTTGACTGCACCTAGGCCATTCTTTTCCATATCAAGACACCTAAAGAACTTGTGGAGATGGAGTTCCAACAGAACTTTGATTGGTCCTAGCCTCCACAGAAGAAATTCAAGAAAGTTCAAGTTCCTCCCCTCATTGCAAGCTCATATTCTTCATCATGCGCAACTGATGATGCTCAGGCTCTTGACGACACTGCTGCAGGCCCCGACAACTATGTTGACGCTCCTCCACCACCAACAAGATGAAATTCTTCAGGGGCGTTAATCCTCAATTATTGTCCCTTTTGGTCATTTAATGACAAAGGGGGAGAAATTTGAGTTAGTCTTCAGGCGGGTCTATATATAAATAGGGTTCTTCTGAGGTGTTTGTTGTTTGACTTGTAAACTTAAGTCCGATGGTGGTCTGACTCTTTTGAACTGCTTTCTGCATGCTTATTCCTCAAAGTTTATCTATGCACGCATGTTGAATTTTGTCAGACGCCATTTTCCATCATACATTCAAATTCTTCATATTATAAGTTAAATGCGTGTATGAATTCCAAGATATAGGGGGATATTTCCAAGACTTCATCCTGCCATGTGCATTTGTAGTCCAAAGCAAATTCCTCAATATGCACATCTTCAGGGGGAGTTCCTCTATATCTTGCAATAATATTCCCCAAACTCTGTACTTACACTTCATATGTTTACCCTGTTAAAAACTTAACCTTTTGGTCATCAATCACCAAAAAGGGGAAGATTGTAAGTGCATCTAGTGCCCCCTTAGTGGTTTTAGAGTATTGGCACAAATGGGTTAAGGGACTGATGTGTTTGTGAGTGTACACAAGTGACATAGTTTGTGAGGAGTTTGGTTTAACCGACGAAAGATGACCCCTAAAAATGTATTAATTCAAGTGAAGACTTTGGTGTTCTTCTTGAGGAAATTGATGTGAGAATTTCGGTGTGGCTCTGAAGATATTGAAGCGAGGACTTTGAAGCTTGAAGACTTTGTTTTCGTAGTTTCTTTTTTCCTTTCTTGAGTCATAGGAAAATCCGCACCATTAAAGGGGGTTGGGGTAATACTAAGGAAAATTTCCAAGTAATGCTCATCGGAAAACATACACATACCCAATCCTTCGAGTGAAGCCTTTGGAAATCTCTTACAGTGTAGTCAATTTCTTCAGTGACAGAGACGAAGTTCTTCTGGTCTCTGAGGAACTTGTAGTGACTGAGGAGTTAGGATTTCGCCAGTGTGAATTGCCTACAATGAGGAAATTGATAGCCCTTAGGAATTTGATAGTTCAAAATTCCGACCTTGATGTGCTTTGCGCCAGCTGTCCGAATGATCTTATCATGACAACGGTCATATCATTAGGGGCATTTATGTCTTATCATGTCGGGTTGCACCCTGGCTATAAATAGTTGGCCCCCACAACCACTAGTTGGTTGGATTCTCCGAGAGAGATTGACAAATGTCATTTACAACAACCCATCCTCCGACGACTTCGAGAGAATCATAAGTGAGGAAAAACCCAAACACCAAAAACCCAAAAGTGATTGAGTATCACTGAAGAGATTGTCCTGTGTGGAACCGATGCTTTTTACCTTTGAAGATTGTGTATCTTCCAGACGGTTAGGCATCATTGTCTAGAGCATCCAAGAGGAAATTGTGGATCGCCAGGTGACCGATGAAGCATTGGAAGTCTACCTTGAAGACTTACCACGAGTGATTGGCCAGAGTTTGTGTGACCCTAGTTCAAGGAGAATACGGTAAGGACTGTGTGTCCTGGGACTGTGTGTCCTTTGGTTTAAATATCAAACCGCTCCAAACTAGACGTACGACTATCACAGCAATTGGAACTGGTAGACCAAATCAGTGTCTTCACCGAGCACCTAGTTCTATTTCTTCAACCCTTTCATTTCCTCATTTACTTTGATGAAATTGATCCTTAATTTTTGAAGACTTTGACTTCAGACTTTGATTGAAGACTTTCTCCGTCTGCTCTATCAAATTCTTCAGTCATGCTACCTATCATACGTTACTATCCTGGTCCTATATTATCTATACTTTGTGTGTTGTTCATCGTAAAGACTATGTTGTTACCATGGTTTGCATGTTTCTGAGTACTTTGTCCGCTGCATGATATTCATCACTCTGTTATTTCCTCACCAAGAAATTCCTCAATTACGAATTTGTAAAAATCGCCCAGTCACCCCCTCTGGTCGATATAACGCACTTTCAGCTACCTTCCGAGTTATGTGATGTGCACAATGTTTTACACGTGTCACAATTTTGAAAGTGTCTCCAAGTTCTCAATTGCCCCGACCTCTACAAGGACATCGATCATCAAGCCTTTGACCTTCAGCCCGACCTCACATATTGCGAGAGACAGTTCGCATCTTAGATGAAGCTAAGCATTGCACTCAAAGCCGCAACATCAAGTACTTCAAGGTCGAGTGGAACAACCACACTGAAGCGGAAGCAACCTTGGAGCGTGAAGACTACCTCAGATCCGAATTTCATTATCTCTTTAGTGCCTAGCTTAGGAATCTCGGGGTCGAGATTCTTACAAGGGGGTAGGTCTGTCACACCCTGCGTTTTGTATCACATCACTATGTTAATAAAGCTTAAAATTTTGGACCAACAAAAACTTTTTGTGCGCATGTGATGCTTGAATGATTTGTCATTTGCTTGTTTGCTTGTATGTGCCTTAATTCATAAAAATCCTCCTACTCTCAAAACTCATATCCTTGATCAAATCCTTTGCCCAATGATCTTGCCATGTATAGGATATACAAATATTTTTATACAATATTATTTTGGCCAAAAAGCATTTGTTGCTTTTCAAAAACCCCTGAAATGAGATTTGAACTACAAGTCCTAAAACTGGGGCAAATTTTTGCCTCAAAGATTTTATTTGGAACCTATTAGCTATAAGACTTCCCAAAACCACAAAAATGTTATTTTAAAAGTTCTTTTTGTATTTTATTAAAATGCCTCTTTCTGAAGCCAGAAATGGTCTTTTACAAGGAAAAATGTTGGAAAATATTTGAGAAACTTTAGGGAAACTCACTGGACATGGATTTTCCATATCTATGAGTTTAAACACATGGTCATGTTCAAAATATTGGACAAAACCCTCCAAAACCCTTTCTGGTCATTTCAAGTATTTGAAATATTTCTATAAGAAATATTGTCAAATAAATCAAGGAAAATTCTATCAAGTCACATATGACTCATATGATGATCTTGCCAAGTTTCATCTCAATCCAAATAGTTTTTGTTCACAAAAGTACCCCAAAACCCTCTCTATTTCGGTCCAACTTTGATCAACTTTACATAGTCAAGTGTCACCAATTGAGCTCATACTTTGTTGACATGTTCAAATGCTTTATTGATACATCTACACCAAGTGGTGTATCAAGAAGAAAAATGTAGCTTAGCTAGATCTATTCAAGTCCATTTCTGACTATTTCTATGGTTTGCAAAAGTTGCATTGGCCACTTTTTCCAAATGAGCTACAAATTGGTTGTCTAGCCCAAAAAAAACCCAAGATGGGTTTTGTTAACTTCTACAATCATTGGATTCTTCAAAGAACCCATACCCCACACAAACACCTTCTACCCTATTCTTAGGATCAATGATTGAGAGGGCAGAAGTGTTCTCCTTGAGCTGAAATTTCTACCACAATCCCTCCTAGCCTCTCCTACCTCGAGTAAAAATTTCATGGCCACAACTCAATGATTGAGGGGGTAAAGCCCCCCCCCATTTACTTCTCTGGTCAGCCCCACCATATCTCCCTCTATCCTCCATTTTCTTTTCCCACCTCTCTCCTAGCTTCCTAGCTCATCAGAGCATCTCCAGAAACCCCCAGGCACTAAAGGGCACCAAGAGCACGTGGGCAACAGCCATGTCGGCCAATTGCACGCTCTGGAGCGTGCTATAGTGTGCCCAGGCACTATAGTGGCGCCCATCCCAGTGCCCCGACAGCCTCGGGCCGCCCCCGCACGCCTGCTGGCGCGCCTCGGCATCTGCAACACGACATCTTGTCGCCCCTCCTCTCTCTCCCTCCTGTGGCCTCCCTCGCACGCACGCCATGACCGCCCGAGAGCTCCGGTGAGTCCCCTCACACACGTGAGCGTCTGTCACCCCTGGCTCCTCCCTCTCTCTTCTCCTGGTCATAGACCACCCCCATGAATGCCCCATAGCCACATGTTCCTCCTCCCGTTGCCACTAGAGCCGACACCACGGGGCGCCGGTGAGCTCCTCCCATGGTGGACCATGGCCCAGATATTTAAGCCACTCCCGAGCCCTTCTCTCCGCTCCTCTCTCACCCTCCTCCTTAATCGCGCTCCCCTCCACCAGTTCCACCCCAAACGCCCTCGGGCTCGAGATCGAGCTCGAGCTCCACCGCCTCGAACCGATGTCGTTCCCATGGTGGGGACTCCCTCCGCCCTCATTCGCCTCTCATCTCGAACCACGACACTCCACTGACCACTTCCCGATCGTTTTCCCCCATCAAACGCAGTCGGAACCGACCGGAGCGACGATCTCCCGAAGCTCCTCCATCGCAAGCTCTCGTCCCGGCGAACCCAAGCATCTCCGGCGCCCCTTCCACATCCACCCGAACGGCGACTCGGCCCCGAGTCTAGCCGTGCCCTCGAATCACCTTGCCCTGGCCTAGAACGCCAGCGGTGAGCTATTCGACCTCCTTGGTCGAGAGGTCAGGGATCATAGGCGAGGCCCACCTGTCATCCTGTCCCCTTTCTCCCCCTCTCTCTCTCTGATGATGGGCCCCGCCTGTCGGTTTTAAAACCCAGCTGGCACGCGCGCCCAACTCGCCTGGGCTGGTTTGGCTCCGGGCCGACCCAGGTAGGGTCTATCCGAGCCCGGCCGCCTACTGTTCTTTTTCCTTTTTTTGTTTTCAGTACATTTCCAAAAAATCCTCAGGGCAAACTATTTGTACAAATGAGGTGATGCAATTTTCTAAAATTTTGTAATAATCCATACTATTAAATGGTGATACTTCCACTCCATTTGGACAACCTTTTCCGTACTGTCCACAATTAAATCTTTGGTTACACATTTAAATCCAATGTTTTAAACCCAAAACTTTGTTTCTATTACTCCAATTCCAAAACCAACAAATATGGTATTTTTAGTTTTTCATCTAGTATTAATAAAATAGGTTAACATTTCTGGCTGCTTTATTTTTCCTGTTTTTGCTATGGCCTTATTTGTGCCCCGTTATTTTACAGCGTTAGATCATGTTGTTAACGAAGGAGTTGGACCAGAAGCTTTTGAAGACCTTGAAGACTTTGTTGAGACAGTAAAGCAGCCCTTTGACCATGTTGATGAAACCCTTTTATGCATGTCAATATAGCACTTTACTTGTTGCATCAAAAAGCATGATGATGTGGTGCCAACCTTGCTAGGTTGTCTTTGTTGCATTCCTCGTTGATACTTGCATTGTCATGACTCTATTTTCCGTTTAGAGTTATGTGGTTGGGAAGTAGATAGGTGCAAATAGTTGGCTACGCAAGAGGGGCGGGAATATGCATTGAGATGGAAACAAAGTGTTCTTTTCAAAGAACTTTCGAATACCCCATCGGGTGCCACTAATGCCTGAGGCAGATGTTGAGCTAGGTAACCACTTGATAAAGAAGTGGTGTACCGAGGCAAGTTGTGTGTGTGTGTGTGTTTTTTTAAAAAATGGATTAGATTTAAGATTTGTCGACCAGTACCAACCTTACATGTACGACCACACTACCCCTTATGGGATGATACTTTGTTGATTACTTTGGTCGATGCTAGCAGAGAGCCTGCATTACTAATGGCGAGAGTGGCGTGGTCACTCTCGATATGGGGTCATGTCGGAAACTATGGCTGTTTTAAAACACCGGGCACACCGTTGTGTCCCCTCATGGATGATACAATGTTGTGGATGTTTTATGTGATGTATATCCTGACAGTCGGGTACCAACGAGTGGACTCTTTGTTTAGTGTTGTCAAGGAAAAGATATTGTTCGGGTGCTTACTTCGGGTATGTAATATGCCGTGAGTCGTGGATTGACACGAAAGTTCCTCGAGTCTTGTGGGTAAAGTGTACACCCTCTGCAGAGTGTCAAACTATTGGAATAGTCATGTCCACGACCAAGGGCAGTTGGGCAGTGCTGCTTAAACTATGTCCAGTGTTTTACAAAACTTGGTGTGTGTGAGAAAGAAATTCTTGAACTAAGCCAGGTGACTTGATGAGATGCTTAAAGTTGAGTTGTTCAAACTCTGTTTATATTGATACCTATAACCTCATGATGCATGATTTTACAAATGATAGGACATGATATTGCATTGAAAACTAGCTTTCTGCAAAATTACCTGCTTCGTGTTATACCATGCATTGTTTAACTTGTTCCAAATATGTGTTGCTTGCAAGTACATTCAAAAGTACTTGGCTTGTCCCTGGCTATTTACTTCGCCATGCATGGAAGAACAGGAATATGATGAAGAGTACCTTGGTGACGAACATGCGAATTAGGACACTTCCCAGTCAGAATTCATGTAGGGTTAAAGCAGATGGCATGGGTCCAAGTTATCGTTGAAGATTTCCGCTGCGAGTTAATGTTTGATGTTTGGCCTCCACGACCCTATCTATGTAAGACTTGACCATGATGGTCATAATTTGTGTAAGACGGTATGTATTGGATGTAAGACTCTTTTTATTCAGTTTATGTGTGTTCAGTGAGCATTGATCCTGGGACCATTGTACACGTGCATTCGGTGACTTCGACTTATGAGTCGGGGTCCCCACATTAGAATATACAGAAAGGGTTATTGAGGGTTTTGTCCAATATTTTGAACATGACCATGTGTTGAAACTCTTATATATGGACAATATATGTACACCGGGTCTTCCTAAATTTTCTCAAATGTTCTTGAAGCATTAAAATTTTAAAAAAATCTCCTAATAAAGACCATTTCTGGCCTCAGGAAAAATCCTTTAAATAAAATACAAAAGTAACTTTTAAACTATTATTTTTGTGGCTTTGGAAATTCTTCTAGATAATAGGTTTCAAATATAATTTTTGAACTATTTTATATAGCCTAAATTAAGCACTTGTAGTTCAAGCCTTAACTCAGGGGGTTTTGAAAATTTAAATTTAAGTTTTGGCCAAGATATTATTGTATAAAAATAATTTTATGACCTATACACATGGCATGATCATTGGGAAAAATTTTAGCTCAAGGGAAGGAGTAATGAGAGTGGGGGCATTTCTGTGAATTAAGAGGACATCCCAACAACAAGCAAATAGCAAATCTAATCAAACACCAACTCAATACAAAAGTTTTTGTTGGTCCAATTTCTTGATCTTTATTAATCATAGTGATGTGATACAAAATACTAGGTGTGACAGTCGGGGTGTCCAAGGGCTTTCTTGGAAGGTTTTCTCGGTTCTTTCTTTGCTTCCATGTTTCCCTCTTGGATGGTGTCGATGTTCTTTTGTGCTTGAAATCCTCCTCGCCGTCGATGAAGCTCCGGTAATACCTATGCATGCACACTAGAAGGGTGTCAAGTAGTATACCATTCTCGAAGGGGTCAAGTGAACACATATAAAAAAGACGATTCACCTCTATGTATGTGAAGTAAATGTCGCATGTGTCATATGTCTCCAACGTATCTACTTTTCGAAACACTTTTGCTCTGGTTTTGACCTCTAATTTGCATGATTTGAATGAAACTAACCTGGACTGATGCTATTTTCAGTAGAACTACCTTGGTGTTATTTTTGTGCAGAAATAAAAGTTCTCGGAATTGGACGAAACTTTTTGTGAATTATTTTTGAGAACTATAATGAATTATGGAGCAAAGACCTGCCGGAATGGGTGTGCCAGGGGGCCACCACACATTAGCGCGCGCCCCCTAGGTCGCGCCCTGATGGCTCGTGGGGCCCTCATGGCTCCTCCGACCCTAATTCTAGTCCTATAAAATCACATCTTCGGAGAAAAAAATCAGAGAGAAGTTTTCATCACGTTTCACGAGACGGAGCCGCTGCCACCTCCTGTTCTTCCTCGGGAGGGCTGATCTGGAGTCCGTTTGGGGCTCCGGAGAGGGGAAATCGTCGTTGTCATCATCACCAACCCTTCTCCATCAACATTGCCATGATGCTCACCACCGGGAGTGAGTAATTCCTTTATAGGCTTGCTGGACGGTGGTGGGATTGTATGAGATTGATCATGTAATTGAGTTAAGTTTGATAGGACTTGATCCCTAGTATCCACTATGTTCTGAGATTGATGTTGCTATGACTTTGCTATGCTTAATGCTTGTCACTAGGGCCCGAGTGCCATGATTTCAGATCTCAACCTATTATGTTTTCATGAATATAAGAGTGATTTGGATCCTATCTTGCAAGTTGTATGCACCTATTACGTGTCTTGATCTGCATACCCCAAGGTGACAATAATTGGGATTCTTTCCGGTGATTGTCGTAGTTTAAGGAGTTCATGTATTCACCATGTGTTAATGTTTTGTTCCGGTTCTCTGCTAAAAGAAGGCCTTAATGTCCCTTAGTTTCCAATAGGACCCCGCTACCACGGAAGGGTAGGACAAAAGATGTCATGCAAGTTCTTACCGCAAGCACGTATGACTATATACGGAATACATGCCTACATTATATTGATGAATTGGAGCTAGTTCTGTGTCGCCCTAGTGTGTAACTGTTATATGATCAATGTCAACAAAATCATTATCCATCACCGATCCAATTGCCTATGTTTTACATATACCGAATCTTGCTAAGTTACTATTGCTACTGCTACTGTCACAACTGCTACAAAATTGATGCTGTCACTACTACTGTTACTTTTGCTACTACTATTTGCCGTGCTACTAAACCTTTGCTGTAGAGAGATATCCCAGGTGCGGTTAAATTGACAACTCAATTGTCAAGGCCAATAAATATTATTTGGCTCCCCTTGTGTCGAATCAATAAATTAGGGTGAAATACTACCCGTGAAGATTGTCGCGATCCCCTATACTTGTGGGTTATCAAGACCTTTTTCTAGTGCCATTGACGGGTAGCATAGCTCTATTTATTGTGTTAACTTGAGGATATCCAATTGCTACTATGACAAATCTAAAAGATAATAGAACTAAGATCGTCCCCTCTCGCACGAGAGGAGGTAAGGAACTGCCATCTAGCTCTGCTTTTGATTCACCAACTGTTTTGAATTAGCTTGTTACACCACCACTTGTTGATTGTCCTGATATGTCACATGAACTTGATGATGTTGACTCTGAAATTAATGGTGAAACTATTGCTACACATGTTGAAACTGAAACTGTGTCACTGAATGAATTACTTGATGCTCATCTTCCTAGAGCTAGAGAACTTGAAAATGTTGGAACTAATGAGGACTTTGAATCACTTGTTACACCTCGCTCTCCTAATAGATATGAATTACCTCATGTACCTAAAGGCTATGTCATGGATAAGGAAACAACTAGTGATTTCTTTGCTTGTGAAAATAGAGATGATTTGAAAAAACTACTATGCAAACTGAAAGAAAGATCTATGATGGAGAAAATGAAATATGATCCTAAATTTGCTACTTCTCCTATATTTGTTACTGATAAGGATTATGAGTTCTCTGTGGACCCTGAGTTAATTCTTATAGTAGAATTTGATCCTTTCCATGGTTATGAAAATGAAACTGTTGTCGAACACCTTATGAAACTGATTGATATTGTTGCTCTGTTTACCAATGATGAAAAGATACGCTACTATTATATCCTTAAGCTTTTTCCTTTCTTGCTAAAAGGCGAGGCCAAGGAATGGTTTCTTTCTCTTGCTCCTGGTTGTATGCGTAGTCCCCAGGATATGCTCCATTATTTTTCTGCAAAATATTTTCCTACTCATAAGAAACAAGCTCCCTTATAGGAAATATTTAACTTTGTGCAAACTGAAGAAGAGAATCTCCCTCAAGCTTGGGGGAGGCTTCTCTGGTTACTTAGAGCTTTTCCTGATTGCCCTCTTATGAAAAATGAAATTCATGATATCTTTTATAATGGACTAGCCGATGCTTCTAGTGACTTCCTAGATAGTTGTGCTGGTTGTGTTTTCAGGGAAAGAACTGTCGGTCAAGCTGGAGAATTACTGAATAACATATTGCAAAATGTCGATGATTGGACACTTCCTGAACCACCTCCGGAACCTATTCAAAATAAGAGAGGTATTCTATTCCTCAACCCTGAAGATATGCAAGAAGCCAAAAGATCTATGAAGGAGAAAGGTATTAAAATTGAGGATATCAAGAAATTACCACCTATTGAAAAAATACATGGACTTGATAACCCGACACAGGTAGTAGAGGTAAACTCTCTCCGTTCCTTTAGTGAAAATGATATACCTTACAATAAGACTCCTGAACAATGCATGGATGAATATGATAATTATGTTGTTAAACAAGAACACTTCAACAATTATGTTAAAGATCAATTGAGACGTAATGCTATGATGATAGACCGCTTAAGTGACTTGATGTTTAGAATTGCTAATGATGTAAAAGGTCTAGGTAGACATGCTTCTATGGTTCACACCCAACTATACCAAGTTGCTAAGTCAGAAAATGATTTGCTTGCTGAAATAAATAATAATATGAATGATCATGTTGTTAGAGTAATGACTAGGGGAGGTCGTATGACCCAAGAACCTCTTTACCCTGAAGGTCATCCTAAACGAATAGAACAAGATTCTCAGAGAATTGATGTTGATGCACCTAGTTCCTCTAATAAGAAAAATAAGAAGACAATTGATAGGAACTTGCATGCTTCTAGTGAACCTGTCTTAGGAACACCTACTGAGAAACATAATGATGTTTCTATTTCTGATGCTGAGACACAATCTTGTAGTGAACATGCACCTAGTGATAATGAAAAGGAAGATGAAAATGATACTGTGCATGTAGATGCTCCACCGGATAGTAATAAAGAAAATGATAATGATGTAGAGATAGAACCTGCTGAGGATCTTGATAACCCACCTCCTAAGAATAAACGTTATGATAAGGGAGACTTTGTTGCTAGAAAACATGGAAGGGAAAGAGAGTCATGGGTGCAAGAACCCATGCCATTCCCTCGTAAGCCTTCTAAGAATAAGGATGATGAAGATTTTGAACGCTTTGCTGAAATGATTAGACCCGTCTTTTGGCGTACTCGTTTGACTGATATATTGAAAATGCCTCTGTATGCTAAGTATATGAAGAATATTATTACCAACAAAAGAAAGATACCTAAAACTAAAATTGCTACTATGCTTGCCAATTATTCTTTTGATGGAGGAATACCCAAGAAGCTAGGAGATCCTGGCATACCCACAATACCTTGCTCTATTAAAATAAATTATGTTAAAACTGCTTTATGTGATTTAGGAGGAAATGATTAGACCCCTAATGAGATATATTTGCAAATGGCTGATAAGTCCACCGCTTTACCTATTGGAATTTGCGAGGACGTTCCTGTTTTGGTTGCAAATCATTGGTGCCGCGACGTCCTATACAAACGGTTTTTAACCCCTTTCCGCGACGTAGTTGTAAACCATCGCCTTGCATGTGTGGGCGATAGGGGGTCCATCCCACATGACACGACAAACCCGTCGGCGATGGTGGACAACGAACGCAAACGTTTGGCAAAACTAAGCGTATGGGACGTCTGCATCTATCACAAATGAGGGTCACCGGGCAATCGTTTGAGATATGGTGTATTTCCCATACGGTTCATCCTTGCAACTCATGTGAGATCACACTAACATCGCACATGCTATTCTGTGGCACGCCGTTTACGATGTGCACCGAATTGCAAATGGTTCACGATTATAAAGCGTGTATGATAAGGGGGCTATCACACACATTTAGTTCCACTATGACCGTTTGTGATATGATATAAGAGTGAATACGTTTGTCATTATAAAACCGTATGCAAAGGTTGAATCTATCACACACGCGGCGTTTTTGATAAACGTTTGTGATTTACAAAACGTCCCAAATGTGTGATCCATACTTCCCAAACGTGTCATCCAGACTAACTGTGTCGGATCAAGGCCTATCGCACGCGTTCTCCTTGGACCAATGTTTACGATGGGCACGATATCATACACAGTTCAAAATACCAAATCGTGTGTGATAAGGAGACTAGCACAAACGCTGGTTTCATTAATCTCACACGTTATTTCTTGTCTGACCGTGTGCGAATACAAAACTCATCACACACGCCGCAAATGGAGAAACGTGTGTGATGTTGAAGTTGATCGCAGACGTTTTGCTTTCTCAAACTGTGTGCATTGTAATGGCCTGCAGAGCATGATTTTCCCCTAATTAAATACCTTTGTTCATAATTTACATTTGAAAGTAGGAATTCATGTATTTCATATTGAATCATGTTTAAATGTAGGTTTAAGAAGGAATTGTAAGAGCACATTTATCCATGTGTGGTTTTGGTAATTGATGACAATCCCTATGGACTAATGGTTGCCTTGATTTATATTCGAAGGATTTATCCGTAGGTACTTCTTGAAGTCCATCTGTTGGTTTCAAGGAGTTTATATGGTGACCAAGGTGGTATTCAAGGTTTATCCAAAGATTGGTCATGTGGGAGTTGAGCTTATTGCAAGCATGTCTTGAAGAAGAAGATTGTGTGAGCATTCATGTTTACCTTCAAGACATCTTCTTTATGAAGAGAGAAGATAAGACACAAGGTTGATCAAGATTAAGGCAAAGAATGATTCAAGTTGATCAACACACAAAGCGTAGAAGATGTACCAAGTGGGATCAAGTGATCCCATGGTATGGTAAGCATTGTCCATTACGCTTTGTGTACTAACCCATGGTCTACGTGAGAGTTCGTTATGGGGTTAGGTATATTTCCATGGGTTTGCGTCAAGAGGAAGATCTCATACAACCCATGGAGGATGACATCAAGTGGTGATCGTCATCAAGGTTGCGGTGTGCAAGTTCAAGTGAAGCATCACGGAGAGATCATGCTTGAAGCTTGCCGTCCATTGTGGTGACAATGGACTTGTGAAGATGTTCTGAAGAGTGGCTCACCCATAGTGGAGTATGGGGGAGCAATCATCTAGTCTTCATCGAGCCAACGCAATCAAGAAAGGTGGTCCATCTTGAGGAAGTCAAGATCGTCATCATCTAGCTCAAGTGGACTATGTTCAAGGCTAAGGTTTGACCTTGATAGGGTTTTCTATTTTACCGGTCTCATGGTGGTAGTTGGGAGACCGGGTTATAGGATCGATAGCTGTACTATCAAGGGGGGCTCTCAAGTGAGTAGCTTGATCGTATCGTTCGTTGAGAGCTCAAACCATTGCATTCTTGGCATCATCATCTTTCTTGGTTCTTGGTTGGCTTTTCTCTATGTGGGTTCTTGAGCTTATGGTCAGCTTCATGACAAGCTCAAGTTCATCGAAAACGGAGTCCATATGCATCTTCTATGATGTTTTCGATGTTGGAGTTTTTGCCGGTTCTTCATTGATAGAGGTTTCACATCTCTATATCATTGGCATTTTCATACTGCCTGTTCTTAAGATATCCAACAAGCTTGAGTGTGCTCAATTCGGAGCTCATATGCGAAGGTTATGGCAGTTCTGGTTTTACTGGTTCCATCTGGCTGCTCTGGTTCTTTGTTACCCTCCCGGGGGCGGTAGTACCGCTATCCACAGTGGTAGTACCGCTTGCCACAGTGGTAGTACCGCTGGGGGGGTTCCGGCTCCTTGCGCAGGGCATCAGACACTGCTTTGCCTGGTGTCTGGTGACCTGCGCCACCCGAGCGGTAGTAGGGGCGGTAGTACTAAGCGGTACTACCGCTGCCCCTTCTCCTACTGTGTTCCGCGTGTGGGCGGTACTACCGCTCCCATGGGCGGTACTACCGCTCGTGCGCGGCTGTGGGGGTAACGGTTGGATTTTCTCCCACCTATAAAAGGGGGTCTTCTTCCCCAATGCATCTCATCTCTTGAGCTTGAGTTTATCCCCCATTGTTGACCTTCTTCGAGCTTGCTAACTCTCAATCCCTCCAATGATTCTTGCTAGTTCTTGAGGGAAAAGGGAGAGGAGATCTAGATCCACATTTCCACCAATCACTTTCTCCTCTAAGTGAGGGGAACCCCTTGGATCTAGATCTTGGAGTTCTTCGTGTTCTTCTTCGTTCTTCCTCTCATTTTCCTCCCTAGCATTAGTTGCTTTGGTGGGATTTGGGTGAGAAGGACTTGGGCACTCCGTGTGCCCTTGCCATTGCATTTGGTGCATAGGTTTGAGTTCTCCACGGTGATACGTGGAAGTGAGAAGTTGACAAGCTTATTACTCTTGGGTGTTTGAGCACCTTAGAGCTTGTTCCTCTTGGGTGCCTTGGCGCCCTAGACGGTTGGTGGTGCCTCGGAGCTCAATCATTGTGGTGTAAAGCTCCGGGCAAGCGTCGGGGTCTCCAATTAGGTTGTGGAGATTGCCCTGAGCAATTTGTATGGGTACTGGTGAACCACCCCCAAGGGTTGCCAAAGTGTACGGGTACCGGTGACCGCCCCCAAGGGTCGCCATTTGTACGGGTTCGGTGACCGCCCTCAAGGGTCCCTTAGTGGAATCACGGCATCTTGCATTGTGCGAGGGCGTGAGGAGATTACGGTGGCCCTAGTGGCTTCTTGGGGAGCATTGTGCCTCCACACCGCTCCGAACGGAGATTAGCATCCGCAAGGGTGTGAACTTCGGGATACATCGTCGTCTCCGCGTGCCTCGGTTATCTCTTACCCGAGCCCTTTACTTATGCACTTTACTTTGTGATAGCCATATTGTTTCTTGTTATATATCTTGCTATCACTTAGTTGTCTATCTTGCTTAGCATAAGTTGTTGGTGCACATAGGTGAGCCTAGTTGTTTTAGATTTTGTGCTTGACTAATTAAACGATAGTTTTATTCCGCATTTGTTCAAGCCTAAACCGTAATTATTTTAAAGCGCCTATTCACCCCCCCCTCTAGGCGACATCCACGTCCTTTCAGGAATGCATAATTCGATTTACATGTACATATACTCAAGAACTACATAAGCATCAATTCTCAAAAAAAGGAAAAGTACAAAAGGGACAAATAAAGAATGATGGAACCACGGTTGTATTAAAGACGGTAAAGAGAGAGCCGAAAGACTTTCTGGTTGCTGGAGAAGGTGAAGCGGAATGCCCATATTGTGCCCTCCTCCATGCCTAACGCACGAACGACTCTAGGCCAGCCCCTAGTAATGGCCGGCCGCCCATCCTTCACTGTCTTCATTACGACTTCTCGATGCTCATTGTAGTCTTGATGATATATTTTAACCTTCATTGCATGTCCAGCAATCATGTACTTTGCAAGGTAATCTTGAGTAAACTTCTTTGGGAACCACTGCAAAAGAAAAAGATTCAGACATTGTTGTGTGACAACTCATTATGGGCAGTACTAATAGAAGCCTACAGAGTTCGTAGTTACCATCCTACAGCTCACTATTGTGTTGGATAGAGCGTAAACAAATAGTCTAATTGGCATTGTTTGTCTCTTTTCCCTAACAATCATTTTCAGTTTCCTCACTTGATGCTGGTTCATGAATATTTCATTACCCCACACGCAAAAAGGGTCCAGGAATGGATCTTTACCTAAGACATATGTACCTACAAGCAAGAAGCCGATATTAGAAGCTAAAATGCAGTTGCAGAATGGTGAAATATATTACTCCATCAGTTCCACAATGTGTTGCCTATAAACATTTTGAGAAGTCAACATTTACTTACTTTGACCAAGTTTGTAGAGAAAAACATTTACATCTAGAATTGCAATTCCATTTCATTAGATACATCACAAAATTTCATATTGTATACATTTTAGATGGTATATGTAGATACATCACAAAAATCTATATGCACTACATGATGGAACGGATGGAGTATAAGCGGAGGGATGAAAAGAACCTTGGTGGAAAACGTTGGCCACTCCCATTTTTGTCCTGAGCAAGTACATGTAAAGTAATGATAAGTACAACAGGCTTAACATCAACCAAGTATACAAGGTACCTGCTTGAAATAAACATGGCATATATGCTCACTATAACAACCAAATATAGCCATTTGATACTGGACAAATGCTCAATGGAACCAAACTAACAACCAGATAACGAAAAGCAAGGCGTATACTTGAAAACTAGACAAATGCTCACTACAATCAACCTAACAACTAGATACAGAAAAGCAAGGCATCTGCTTGAAAACTAGACAAATGCTCACTTCAACCAACCTAGCAACCAAATTCAGAGAAACAAGGCATAAATGTTTAAAGCATGAGTTAAGGGCACAGGTTAACAACACCAGGCAAAACAGGTGGTATTGATGAAATTGAACTTCACAGTTCATACTTGCACATAATGAACATCACATTGTGAATAACTGAAAGAAACAAGGCATTCATACTCACTGTAACAACCAACTATAGCCATTGAAAACTGGACAAATACTCAATGCAACCAACCTAACAACCAGATACATAAAAGCAAGGCATCTGCTAGACAACTGGACAAATGCTCAGTTAAACATTGCATGATTATCGCATGGCACAACCTACTACAACAATGGGTACAAGACGGCCAGCTAGAAAAGGTATGATTTGCTCACAGGATGTTGGCTCACTTGTCATGGATGGTCTCCTTCCACTTGGGATATGAGGTGCCCAGGGTGCTCTCCCTGATGTCGCAGATGGGACGTTTCCCCTTGTAACAGCCATAGTGTGTGCCATTATCTTGGTGGATGAGATCTGACTTTGGAGCTAAGGATCCTAAGCCACCGCCGTAGAATGTTTCCTTCAGAAATGACAAAAGGGGCTCGATGGCGTAGAATGATCGCAAATCCATGACCGCGAGGCGGAGGAGATCAGCGGCGAGGCCTTTGAAGAGATCGACGGTGGTTGAACCAGAGGTGTTGTCGGTGGACCACTTAACTTGTGACATGGCCTGAGTGAAGCCAATGATGTTGATGAGCTTGATGTCATAGCCGGCTCTCCTGAGATACAGGAATACGCGAGCCCGCAGACTTGAAGCGTTTGGCATGGCAAGGTAGGCATCGTCCTCACCGGCTCCCGCGGCGAGGTGTTCGTCCAGGATCGAAGGGTCGGCGCGGACGGTGCCCACCTCGCCAGCGTACGGCGGAGAGGCCATGATAGACCTCTTTTTGCTAGTACACTCCTCGAGCTCCACGGGAGATGTGGTCGGGCTGATTACGCTACAACTCTCTGGAGTACGGGATGGGGATCTAGGGGAAAGGGACACCGTCGGCCTCATCTAAAAACTCAGGGTGGCGATGGTGTATGTGGATCGGTGGGGACCCTGAACCTGTTTAGCTATGAGGCACGGTCAGACCGGCTAAGGTTGGTGGTGGAAGGCGGCGGCGGGGGCTAGCTAGGGTTCAAGCGGGGGAGTGTCGGTGCACTAGTCCAGGGGTACCCAGTGCCCCTGACTTATGAATAGGCGGTAGTAGCTGAACCCTTCAACATTCGTGCAAACCCGAAGAATGATCAAGACCAGACTCCAACAAGCCTAACGCGGCAGCCCAAGCTTGGACTGCAATGCGCCAAGCACGTCCCTACACTTGCTGGGGACCAAGACATGCGCTTCTCCTAAAGACCCGGCAAGCCATCCCCCGGCAGGCACGAGCTGATCGGCCATCGCTCCACCGCATCACTACGCCAGTCACTTATCAATGCGGTGTCGAGCCCTCAAGCAGCTAATCAACTCTCGCTAAGCACGTGGCGGCGCGTTGGAAGGCAATTTCTGCTCAGTTGACACCCGCCCTGTAGCGTGTCAAGACCATAAGCAATGACCGGCCAAGCGGTGGTAAAGCTTGCCGGGGATGCATCCCCGAGCACCACCTAGATTGGTAATCATGGTATTTTGTCCTAAATGTCAGAGTTAAGTATGATAGCTCTGCTAAGGTATCCAATCGATGGATAATGACTGTTTTGCCATTGTTGTAACCCCTTGCACTATAAAAGGAGGCCCAAGGCAACCTAGCTCAGGATTCGGACCACCGAACGTCTGTACTCACCTAGCAGGTCTTTCCCCGAAGGGAACCCTTGCCAGGATAGAGCGCAAGGCACCACTCGTGTCCTTCCAATCAATCCACCAAAAAGCAGGAGTAGGGTTTTACGCTTCGCAGCGGCCCGAACCTAGGTAAAATGCCTGTGTCCTGATCGTCGCGCCGTCTCACGCTCTCCGCTCTTTGTGCAACGTGACCCCCCTTTGCCAAACCACAAGGGGCCACTGGCCCCATAGGTGATCGTGAGCGTCCGTGCCCCGACATCTTTACGACGCCAGGTAGGGAGCATGCATCATTTGCACGAACCCGAGTTCGTGAACGGTGAATCGATCTTCGTCAACATCTTCTTCGACAATGGCTCCCAAGAAGAAATCCGGTGCGGCCACGCATCCCTCCACTTCGAAGGCTCCCTCACACACAGCCGCCGGCGCCGTAGACGCCGCGGCGGCTACGGGTGAGGCGGGCATCGTGGACGACGCGGTCGGCGCAGGCGGCGCCCCCGTCCAGTCCTTCACGACCGGAGATGGAGCAGGAGGCGCCGGAGAGGAGCAACTACAACAACAACTTGGCGAGCTCGGCCCCAGCGCCGTGGGCGAGGGAAACATCCCTCCGTCATCTCCACGCCACGCGGTTGGCCGCGGCCGCCTCGGTGGCTCCCGGTCCGGTGCGGGCTGTGACCCCTCGGCCGCGCCCGTCGCCAGCAAGACTACTGGGCATACACCTCGTGCGGAACGGGACGGAGCCCCGAGCGGGGCCGCAGCTCCGCAGGTTTGCCCCCCTGCATGCCAGACAGCCCCGGCGAGTGGCACACAGCATCAAGAACGCAGCGACGCTCCTCTTGGTCCTACCAAGAGTCGAGCAATGTCACGGTCCGCCTCTTTCGCCATGCCGAGCACCGTAGAGGAAGCCATGGCGCGAGTCCAGATGCTGCTCAACTTTATGCCAACAGCTGATAAGATGGATGAATGGAGAGCCACCATTCAGAGTTTAGTTTCTTTCGTTGAAGCCAACAAGCCCCAGCATGCAGAGCCATCACAACGTACAGAAAAAGCAGCAGCAGCATGGGCCGGCGAACGCGTCGAGGTGGCCACCCCAACGGTGCAATCCCCTCCGCGACAACAGACCCAAAGGGAGCCGCAGCAAGCTTTGCATGTTGATGAGCATGACGAGGCGTCCATAGTCTCGTCTGGCCCGCGCGTCCACCGGGATCAACGACGTGTTCTTGAAGACCGGCGGAAAGAAGACGCGCGCATCACCATTGAGTGACGCCGGGAAGCGCACCGTCAATCCGACAGGCGCAACGGTCCAAACGTCGGTGACCCCGCGCCCAGTGCTGGCGGGTACCTTCCCTACGAGGTTGGTTTCCCTGCCTTCACTAGCGAGCTGCGACGGGTCCGCTGGCCGTCGACCCGAGCTTTCAAACCTGAGCTGCCTAAGAAATACAACGGGAAGATGAACCCATGTAGCATATGATGCTAGCCGGATAATATGGACTCAGATAGATCTGGTCGGATTCGACGTAGTCGGATCCGAGTTGAGATAAGGTCTGAGTTGGACAGACCCAACTATGAGACGCAGCGATAGGTCATCTGTGAGTCTCTAGTACAACATACGTTCTATGTCCTAAGACCTGAGCTGACGCATGTACTCGGGATGGTGATAGACTTTCTTTGGGCTGACCAAACGCTACTCCGTAACTGGTTAGTTATAAAGGTGGGTTTCGGGCTTGTCCTGACCCATGCTGCCAGACGTGGTTGAGCAAGATGGGATTTTCCCCTCCGATGAGGAGAGATATACTCTGGGCCCCTCGGGTGATCCGACCTGGATAAGCATGGCCATGCGATGAGGATTATGAGATAATCCGAAGTGTTGGTCGGATTCACCGGAACAAGAAAGAGGTCGTGCTGCACAAGGATGACCATGTCGCCTTGAGCATGACAACATATATCATGTGGCAAAGGGAACAAAAGTCTGATGTACAGGTTCGCCTAACCAGCTTCATCGGACACTTGGAGTCGGCACGCTTTGCTAGAGGCCGCTACCGACTAGTCGAGTCAGATGTGATCGGACTCGCGACCAAGTGAACAAGAACCTAAGGGGTCGCGTGCTTAAGGGAAGGAACATGTGGGCTTTAGGATCCGTGCGAGGCCCAAGAGTTGAGCCCGCGCCGCATGCCTATATATAGTGGAGGTGCGGCACACCCATCTTGTAAGTGCATCTAGTGCCACCCTTTGTTGGTTTTGGAGTATTGAAGACAAACATGGTTGAGGGACTAATGTGTTTGTGAGAGTTCACAGGTTAACACAGATAGAAGTCCCTGGAATTTTGGTTTAGCCGTCGAAGACGACCCCCAAAAAATGTCCGAAGGCATTGATGACGGCTGAAGCTATTGGTGGTATGCGATAACATTCGTCCGAAGACAATGAAACGCGAAGATGAAGTCTTTTGGTAGTTTTGTTTCTTCTTTCCTGAGTCATAGGAACCACCGTACTGTTAAGTGGGGTCGATGTGATTGAAGTCAGATGCTGACGTGATGCTCAACCCATACCTATGTCTTCGAGTGAAGACAATGAGAGGAAATCTCTTCCAGAGTTGGTTGAGTCAGCTTTACTTGTAGCCCAAGTAAAGCTGCCGCGTGCGTTTGAAATCCGACCGTTGTGACACGTGTCGGTTGGTCATTAACCCAGTGTCATTTCGGTCATATCAGGTCGGGTTGCCTGCTGGCTATAAATAGCCCACCCCCTCCACCATGAGAAGGTGGCTGCTCAGAGAGAGAGATACGGCTCTTGTCGTTTTGGAGCAACCGACCTCGAAGACATTGAGAGAGAAATATTCTACGAGGATACACCTAAACACCTAGAGCTAGTGTGTTTGAGCATCACCGAAGTCATTCTGTTCTGAGAGAACTGAAGAGTTATTACACTTGAAGAATGTGATCTTCCAGACGGTTAGGCGTCTGGGTCTAGAGCAATCCAAGAGTCATTGTGGATCGCCGGGTGACCAAGTTTGTACGGGTTTCGGAAGTCTCCCCTGAAGACTTACGAGAGTGATTGGGCGTTGTCTAAGTGACTTCGGCTCAAGGGGAATAAGGTGAAGACGAGGTCTTCTAAGTTCAATCTCAGCCTCCCTAACCAGACGTACAGTTGTCACCGCAACTGGAACTGGTCCAACAAATCATGTGTCTTCGTCAAGCAACTGGTTCTATCCTTCACTTTCTTACATTCCTGTTATGTACCATGAAGCCTTTGCTTGTTCATTGTTTGAAGACTTATCCTGAAGACATTCATATCTGCTGTTTATCTTCATTCTATCTAAGTTTGTCTTCGATTCATCTTAGTGTGCATGATGATAATGCTTAACTTACCTGTATGTCTTCACTGCATTGCATGCCTTGACTAGATCGTTGATTACTATCCCAACCTGATCCTATATCGCTTCCGCATACTTCGAATACATTCATTGTTTCGAAGCCTTTCATAAAAATCGCCTATTCACCCCCCTCTAGTCGATAACTAGCACTTTCAATTGGTATCAGAGCAAGGTACTCCCTTGTTCTGTGTTTCGGTTTAACCACCGTAGAGTTTTAGCTATTCCGACTGTAGGGATAATCAAGGTCTCCGGTGCGTGCCCGGTCTTCGATGTGACTGACTACCCCTAGTGGAAGAACAAGATGCGCATGCATCTCGAAGCGATTGACAATGACCTATGGTATGTCATCATGGCGGGCATTCCCAAAGTTGGCGAAGGTGTTACTGCTGCTGACATGAAGAGGTTCTCGCAACTGGACTCCACTGCCAAGAACATCATCTGTGGTCATCTGACCAAGGGATAATATGGGCGTGTGAGTGCACTGAACACCGCTAAGAAAATCTGGGAATGGCTGTCCAAAGTGAACGAAGGTGTCTCATCTCAAAGAGACTCTCATGTTGATGTGCTTCGCAACCTGTTCAACCGCTTCAAGAGACTCGACAACAAAAACGTCCATCTCACCTTTGATCATCTTACTGACATCTCAAATGGGCTGAATGCACTTGGCGCCACCGATATCACCAAACACGAAGTCATAAAGAAGCTACTCAGGTTACTTGACAGTTCCTTTGATACTCTTGCGCTCATGATCCAAGAGCGCCCTGACTTCAAGAGTTTGGATCCTGCTGATATCCTTGAGAGGTTGAACATGCATGAATTCCAACAAGCTGAGAAAAGAGATATTTAAGGACCCAGCTACAGTCGCTCTCATGCATTGAAGGCCAAGGATGTGTCCTCATCTGAAGACAACTCTGACTACAGTTTTGATGGTGCTGAAGACTTTGGAAAGGAACTTGCTCTCCTTGTCAGGAAATTCTGAAAATTTGCCAAGTCAAAACGTTATGCAAAATCTTCAAGGCGTGATTCCAAGAGATCTGGTGAAATATCTTCGAAGGACAGCAAGAAGCAAACCTGTCACAAGTGCAAGAAAGTTGGTCACTTCATTACTGATTGTCCTCAATAGGAAAGGGAATCCAAGAAGAAGAGCATGGTCTATGACTCGGATGACAAGAAGAAGAAGAAGTATGCGAAGTCTTCATCACATAAGAATAGCTCAACTGGCAAAGCACATGCTTTCATCGGAAAGGAGATGGATTCACAGTCTGAATCTGGCTTTGAGGGTGAGGAAGCATCTGAGGAGGAATCTAACGCTGAAGTAGCTGGACTGGCAATGGCTTTGGCATATCTCTCCACGCCTGTCTTCGAACCCGAAGACAATGAATCCTTCTTCCACACCGAAGCCAGTGATGATGATGCTACTCCTGCTTACTACTTCATGGCGAAAGCCTCCAAGGAATGGTTCTCCCATGAAGAAGATATCGGTTCCCAAATGTCTTCTTGAGAAGCTTCGCGTGAATGTCTTGACGACATCTCCCAAGAAGAAGACAAACTCCAGATCAATGTCTTCGAGAAGACATAAGTCTTCATATGATGGCTCTAACCATTCTGTTTCGCAGGAAAGGACTCAGATGACTCATGAATATGTACACAATGGCATGAACCGCTATGTTCATCCAACCAAGAATTTCTCTGCTTATTCATTTGAGTACACTAACCCTCCTGTGAAACATACTATTAGGGCATCTTTGCCTAAATTCTCTGATGCTGCTCTACGCCTCATTGCTTCTAAACCACCCCTTCGCATGTGGGTGGTTAAGAAGAACTAATCTCTTATATGCAGCATCGGGTCTCCAGATAGGAAGAAGCATATCCCGAAGATCATCTCTGGAGACCCGAAAACAATCTTGTCTGGATGCAAGATAATGAATGCGAATGTTATCATTCATATCGTCCAACGTCTTCACTCAATTATGCACTGCAATATCATCATCAATGCATGTTATGGCTGCATGTCTTGGTGAACTATACTAATTCTAAATACAGGAAGACAAATCCAAAGCCACTGAATGGATTATGGATAGTGGATGCACCAGTCACATGACTGGTGATCGAAGCCTATTGATGGAGCAAACTCTTCAACCTCCAACAAAAGACCACATCGTCTTTGCAGACAAGAGCATCAGCAAAGTATTGGGGCTAGGTAGAGTTCCTATCTCATGGGACCGGCACATGGAAAATATCGTGCTTGTCGAATCCCTTGGTTACAACTTGATGTCTGTCTCAATGCTCTGTGACTTAGATATGCTTGTCATATTCGGCAAATTTCAATGTGTGGTACTAATGGCCTCTGACAAAACCAAAGTCTTCGAAGGTTTTCGAAGAGGTGATTTGTACATGGTAGATTTCTTTGCAGGACCACAGGTAGCCTCTGTCGGATTTCGAGCTCCGCAAAACCCTAAGAAGTTAGAACCCAGGGGCGTGTGCGAAGATCTCCAATAGCTTCACCCCCTCCAAACTCACAACACAATGACCCCGCTCGATGGCGAGGAAGAAGATAGCACACGAGAGTTTACCCAGGTTTGGGTCGCTGCGAAGCGTAAAACCCTACTCCTGGCTTTGGTGGATTGCCTCACGAGGAGGTTTGTGGATGAACTAGTACAGCGGTGAGTTGCCTCGCGAGCCTGTCTCCGTGGTGTCCCCCTCTACAGAGCAGCCTAGCCTCTATTTATAGCGGCCCGGGTCCTCTTCCCTTGTCACAATGGCGGGAAGGGATCCCACAACGGCCAAATTAGAAGGGGGACAGGAGGTACACCCTATCCCGACGAAAGGTGGTCTTTGCCTGCAAAGCAGCTGGTGGTGATGCAGAGGTGGGCTCGGCGATGACGTCCGTCCTGCGGGGCTCGGGGTCTTGGTCTTGTTGCACCGGAAGGGAAACCTTTGGGGGGGGGGGGCGCTTCGGGAACCTGCGCTCGTCCTTGCCCCCTTTGCACCAAAGAGGAAACTATCCCCCCTGGCGCGCTGGTGCCCGCCTGGCCCGGCTGGTGTCACCCTTGACCCCCCGAGGCCGAGCACTGCATAGAGATCTCTGCTGCTCGGGAGGAGGCCTGGGGAGGCCTACCCCCCCGCGGGTCTTGGCGTTGTTTCCCTCGCGAGCTTGGGGTCTCGTGAGGGCCTTGTGCTGAGTAAGGCCACGCTGGGCCGTACTTGGTCGTCGAGGTGGCCACACCCTGGGCTGCAGGCAGGCAAGTCTGGGTACCCCCGTTCCCAGGACGCCGATAGTTGCCCCCGGGCCCAAGGCGCCCTCGGGTTGGCTTCTGGGGGAAGCCATAGAGGATGACCCACAGCACCGCGGGCCCCAACCGCCTGCAGGCCCAACTTGACGCGTGGCGCACAATGAGACGTGGGCGTCTCGGCTCCCCGAAGGCATCGGGAACCATCCTGAGTCGAGCTAACGCGAAGCCCGCGCACCTCCCCGGCCATCATTGCCTTCCTTGAATGCGACTGCCCCCTTGTGGTCTCTCCCCCCTCGGGCCACGCGGATGTGACCCGACAGGAGCAGATGAAATGACATGAGGCAGGGCAGCACGCCGATCGAGCCTGGCTCGCGATGCTTGAGGGGTGCGCGGCGTCTCCACTCCCCACGACGCTCCAAGGGCGGCGGTTGCGCCTATAAACCCGCCCCGCCTGGGGGGTCTTGCCATCTCGACGCGCCCTCATGCCTCTCTTCCTTCCAAGTTGTCTTCCTTGTCCTCTTCTCTCCCTTTGTTCCTTCTTGGCGTCCGGTGGAAGTGCAACGGGCGTGGGGAAGCGCACGGGGTCCCCGGCTCCTCCGTCGGCCCCTGGAAGCAGTGGTGGGGGACCCTAGAGGCCGGCCCAAGCTCGTCGGCACTGGGCCATCATTGACGAGTAAGTGTTCTGTTACCTGCCCTCTTCTCTTGCAACCGCACCTGACGCGCCGGTCCTGATTGTTCCTTCCTCCCAGGGCGCCCGTGCCCAAGAGGCGCAGGCTCGACGAGCTCCAGGAGGAGACGGACGCGCTGAGGGTCCAGCTAGTGGACGGCAAGGCCGCCCTCCAGGCCGCGCTCAGGGGTGAGGCGGAGGCCCAGGCGGAGCTGGTGTCCCTCCAGACCCAGATCAAGGGGGCCGCCGTAGCCGTGCTAGCCGCGCAGGATGAAGCGGCCCACGCGAAGATGCTAGAGGCGCAGCGCGCCAAGCAGTATCTGGATATTGCCCGCCGCGCGGTTGGCGCGCTGAGCTGGTTCGTCGGGGAAGCCCCCGCGCTACCGTGCGCGCACGGCGACGGGGGCTACCTCAACTTCTTCGGCAAGGTGGTGGAGGCGCTGGAGACCGGCGTCTCCCGGGTGGACGAGGACAATGCGTCTAGCGCACATGACCTCCTGGACCTTGCGCTGACGCGCTTCTTCTCCAACCTTCGCTGCCACGTCCCGGAGCTCGATCTTCCCCGTGTCATGGAGCTGGTGCCCGAGGAGCTCCAGAGGCCCCTCAGGGACGAGGTGCGCCCGCATGTGGAGTCCTTGGTTGAGAGGTTTGTCCAAGAGCCTCTCTCCGTTGAGGGTGACGACTCCGGCGCCGCGGCGGGCGACGGTTCGGACGGCGATAGAGGCTCCTCCGCCTAGGCTTCCCCTGTTTTCCCTTCCTGGTTCCTGTCATGTCAAGCAACGCCCGGCCCCTGAGGGCATTAACTTTTGTGTTTTTACCTTCGTCTCCCTCCTTCTTGTCTTAAGCCGTCAATTGTTTGTTTTGCGCGGCGCGACTTCGCCTCTCCCGCGGGGCATTGCGTTATTGCCGGTGCGTCCCGGCGCCCCTCAAGAGGCCTGCGAGGGTATCGCGCTATGACCGGCAGCGGCATCCGGCCGGGCCCTCGCGGGGCGGGCCCTCCCGAGGAGGAACGTGCCGCCCCCAAGGCCAGAATCTTAGCGACGTCGCCCAGAGTGGCCGGATTCCTTCCCTCGCGCTGCCCTTCCTTGTTCCCGGGACCACAAGAATCCTGATGGGAACACGTAGCGGACCGTAGCACCTGCATTTTTACGTTAGCGCTCGTGCCTCTTGCCCGGCATTCGGGCTATCATCTGATTAGAAGGTTTTGCTCTATTCAGAGGATGTACTTTGCTCATCGGGTCGTGGCGAGCTCGAGCGTCGTGAGGCATAGGCGGAGCTTCCAGGAAGGTCAAGGATCCCACCAGGGAGGGCTTCTTCCTTGCGTGCGGGGTGGTCCGGGAGCCCTTTCGGCACTCTGTGTCGACGGGGCCCGATCCCGAGCAGACCTCGACCGTCGTTGGGGCATCCAGATCACCAGGACGAGACCAAAGGGGCGAGGCCTCGGCCACCATTGGGGCCTCCGGATCACCAGGACGAGACCAAGGGGCGCGGAGCTACGTGATCGGTGAGGTTCCTGAGGCACTACTTGGGAACCCCCCCTTGATGCTCAAGCAGCGCTCTGCGTCGACGGAGCCCAGTCCCGCGCATACCTCAACCGCCGTTGGGGCGTCCAGATCACCAGGACGAGACCAAGGGGATAGGAGCTACGTGACTAGTGTGGCTCCTGAGACGCGTTGCTCAGGAGTCCCCCTTGACGCTCAAGCGGCTCCCATACCTTTCCGCCGGTTACCACTACGGGAGGCGCCTGGACCTCCCGCGGTTCCGCGCTGTCGTGCTAGTCCATGGTCGGAGCCCCCGAGCGGGGGTCGACCGTCAAAAGATGTGTGTTCCTGAGGCAACAGGTCCTAGCCGGCCTGCTCTGAGGGGCCACGAGGGGAGGCCAAAGTGCGTGGGCCCGGGCAAGGTGCCAATTCAAAGAACAGAGACTGCAAGGCCAGAAAGAGGAATCGCGAAGAGAGAAAAATTCCCGCCCCTTTTTAAATAGAGTTACGAAGTCTTCAAATTTCATTTCAAAGAATGGCAATATGAACACACAAAAAGCAAGCAACAGCCGCGTCTGGCACCTTGGCTAGTCTTCGCCTTCGGCTTCCCCCTGCGCGGAGCGTAGGACATCCACGTTGTGTGGGCATAGTCATTGGAGGACAGTGTTGTCCGCCAGCACGGAGCATGGGGCTTACACTTGGGCGTGGGAGGGAACCCCTCCGCGTCCTCGGGGGGCTCCGGGCATATACAACCCACTCATTATTACGTGAGAGTGTCACGGCCGAAGATAGCTGGGCAATCCCCCAGGCGCATGGCCCAGGTGCTCCCAACTCAGTTAAGAGCCATCCCACTCATTTCTGCGCGGTTGCGCGCCTCTAGAGCCCAAACCTGAGTGCATTGTTCCCCGCGTAGCCGCGGGATTGCGCTCCCGTGGCCCAAACATGAGCAAAATGCACCCAGCGCAGCCGTAGAGGTGTTGTGTTGGTGAAGTTGCCTCGTGAGGCGTCGGGGCGCCGGCCGGGCCGCGTCTTGGGGACCTCGCGAGGCCCTACCCCCTGAGGGCCGCACCGGCGCTCCCGTTGCCGCGGGTGGCCCACGTTGCTTGTATCCTGCCGATCCCCCAGGCGGTCACTCCTGTGGCCCTGGGCTTGGTTGTGCGCGTCTTGCTCGTGGGGGCCACGGCCGCGTCGCGTCCCTGCGCATCCCGGGGCGCTCCCCCCTGCTTGCATCAACCTGGCCCGGTACTCCCTCTGCGGGAGCCCCCAGGCCTGGCTTGGGGAGAGCGTCCGGGACATCTCCCTACTCTAGGAGGGCGTTGGCACTCGCGGGTGGAGTCTGATCCTCCGCACCCTCCGCAGGTATCACGTAGCTCGGAACATAGGCTTCTGTATAGAGGCCTTGGCCCCCTGCTGAGTCGTCCTCGCGCGCACCAAGGGCAGCCTCTCCGGGTGGCGAGATGGCACCACCTGGGGCGCGTGGGCCACATACCCTCCTTTGGCGGGCCTCCGCCCGAAGTTGCTTACCTCTGCCGCCGCCGTGGGGTGGGCTGCGCATGTCTTCACGTGGGTTGCCTCCCCGGTTGTCCACCGCGCCTTTGTTACGGTCACCCGCCTGACCGGGAGCCTGAGCCACCCGTTCCCTGCACCGGTTGGCGCGCTCCCGCCGGGATGAGCCGGGCTGTTGATGTTCCATCTAGGTGTGGGTGCGCGCGTCGAGGTGCGCGTGGTGCGGCCCATCACCTTCTACAAAGGCACCACCGATGGGAACGGACGGCGCCCCAAAGCCGATCACCGGAATCCGAAGGAGAAGAAGTACGGCGTGTGGCGGGCCCGGTGCGGGCATGCCGCCCGCGGATGAGGCGGCGGGCACGGGGGGTGAGCCCCCGGCGCCCACCGCCGGTGGTCGCGACAAGGGGTGGGGAAGCCAGGCCCGCCTCAAGATGGTGACCAACTCGGCGATGTGGTCGGCCCAGGCGTCGAAGCCCCCGTGAGTCGGGCGGTGGCGAAGCATCTCGCTCGCCATTAGCAGTGCATCATGTGCGTTGAGGTCTCCTACGTGGGTATAGCGCAATGTCGATCCCGTGGGCGCCACTCGCTCACCCCGCGCCTGGTCGGCACGAGCAGCAACGGTGGTGGAAACGACGCTGGTGGCCTGGTAACGGCTGCCCTGCATCGCGCTGCTATGGCGCGGGTCTTGGACGGCAGTGGCGGGGTTGGTGAAGGCAGATCCGCCGAGGCCGAAAGGAGCTTGTCGGGCGTCGGCCATCGACGCGACGGGACGAAGAAGAAGCGAAGCTTGCTGAAGACTCCGACACGCCCCTACCTGGCGTGCCAAATGTCGGATTTTGGGCTTCGCAAAACCCTAAGAAGTTCGAACCCAGGGGCGTGTGCGAAGATCTCCAACAGCTTCACCCCCTCCAAACTCACAACACAATGACCCCGCTCGATGGCGAGGAAGAAGATAGCACACGAGAGTTTACCCAGGCTCGGGCCGCTGCGAAGCGTAAAACTCTACTCCTGCCTTTGGTGGATTGCCTCACGAGGAGATTTGTGGATGAACTAGTACAGCGGTGAGTTGCCTCGCGAGCCTGTTTTCGTGGTGTCCCCCTCTACAGAGCAGCCTAGCCTCTATTTATAGCGGCTTGGGTCCTCTTCCCTTGTCGCAATGGTGGGAAGGGATCCCACAATGGCCAAATCCGAAGGGGGACAGGAGGTACACCCTATCCTGACGAAAGGTGGTCTTCGCCTGCAAAGTAGCCGGTGGTGATGCAGAGGTGGGCTCGACGATGACGTCCGTCCTGCGGGGCTCGGGGTCTTGGTCTTGTTGCACCAGAAGGGAAACCTTTGGGGGGCGCTTCGGGAACCTGCGCTCGTCCTTGCCCCCTTTGCACCAAAGAGGAAACTGTCCCCCCTGGCGCGCTGGCGCCCGCCTGGCCCGTCTGGCGTCACCCTTGACCTCCCGAGGCCGAGCACTACATAGAGATCTCCGCCGCTCGGGAGGAGGCCTGGGGAGGCCTACCCCCCCCCCCCCCCCCCGCTGGTCTTGGCATTGTTTCCCTCGCGAGCTTGGGGTCTCGCGAGGACCTTGTGCTGAGTAAGGCCGCGTTGGGCCGTACTTGGTCGTCGAGGTGGCCACGCCCTGGGCCGCAGGCAGGCAAGTCTGGGTACCCCCGTTCCCAGGACGCCGACAGCCTCATGTCTTCTAGCAAAAGCTTCGGAATGCTGGCTATGGCACAAAAGGCTGGGACATGCTGGGATGAGGAACTTGCATGCACTTGCCAAGAAGAAGCTTATCATTGGCGTCGAGGGTGTCAAGTTCAAGAAGGACCATCTCTGTGGTGCATGTGAAGCCGGGAAGATGACCAGGGCCAAACATCCCTCGAAGACAATCATGACGACCACATGTCCCTTCGAGCTGCTACACATGGACTTATTTGGCCCTACTCACCATTCCACCTTCTCTACCACTACAAATCTATATGGCTTCGTAATTGTTGATGACTATTCTTGATTCACTTGGGTGCATATCATACTTTACAAAACAGAAGTGCAGGATGTCTTCGGGCGCTTCGCAAATAGGTGTATGAACAACTACAACATCCAGATCAAGCACATCAGGAGTGACTATGGCACTGAATTCAAGAACATAGGCTTGGATACCTATGTTGATACTCTTGGCATCACTCATGAGTTCTCTGCTCCATACACTCCTCAGCAGAATGGCGTCGTGGAGCGCAAGAATAGGACTCTTATGGAGATGGCTCGCACCATGCTTGATGAATACAAGACACCACGGAAACTATGGCCTGAAGCCATTGATACAGCATGCCACATCATCAACAGAGTATATCTTCCCAAGTTCTTCAAGAAAACATCATATGAGCTTCTCACCGGTAAGAAACCCAATGTAAGTTATTTCAATGTCTTCGGTGGAAGATGCTAGATAAGGGATCCACAGCACACTTCAAAATTTGCACCGAAAGTACATGAGGGTTTCATGCTTGGTAACGGAAAGGATTCGCACACCTACAGAGTCTTCAACACTTTCCACAACAAAGTTGTTGAAACTATAGATGTGCGATTCGATGAAACTAACGGCTTGCAAAGAGAGCACCTACCTCCTATGCTAGATGAATTACCTCCTAATGAAGCTATTAGACTGATGGGCACTGGAGAAATTGTTCCTCAAGAACATGTGGTTGAAGAAGAAGTCATCATTCCTCCATCTACTCAGCGCGAAGACAATGCTGAACCTAAAGACAATGCTACTGATGAAGAAAATGCTTAGCAGCTAGAACAAAGTCTTTGCCCTGCTCATCCACGCGTGGCTAATGAAGTCCAAATTGAGAGAATGTTTGACAGCATAAATGCACCAGGTCCACTCATTCGCTCAAGAGCTACTCAATTGGCTAACTTTTGTGGGCACTTTGCTTTTGTATCTATCACAGAGCCCACCAAAGTAGATGAAGCTTTCAAGGAATCAGAATGGATTCAAGCCATGCAGGAAGAGCTTCACCAGTTTGAGCTGAATAATGTGTGGGAGCTCGTAAAGCGTCCTGATCCAAGGAAGCACAACATCATCGGTACCAAGTGGATCTTCCGCAACAAGCAAGATGAGTCCGGCCAAGTCGTCAGAAACAAGGCTAGACTTGTGGCCCAAGGTTACACACAGGTCGAGGGTATTGACTTCGGTGAAACCTTTGCACCTGTAGCTAGACTTGAAGCCATTCGCATACTGCTTGCTTATGCTAACCATCATGACATATGCTTATATCAAATGGATGTCAAAAGTGCATTCCTCAATGGTAATATTGAGGAAGAAGTATATGTTGCTCAACCACCAGGGTTTGAAGATCCAAAGCATCCTGACAAAGTCTTCAAGCTCAACAAGGCACTCTATGGCCTCAAGCAAGCACCAAGAGCTTGGTATGACACACTCAAGGAATACCTCATGAAGAAAGGCTTCAAACCTGGTTCACTCGATCCCACTCTCTTTACTAAATCCTATGATGATGAATTGTTTGTATGCCAAATATATGTGGACGACATTATCTTCGGCAGTACTAACAAGAAATACAGTGATGAGTTTGCCTTTATGATGCAAGAGAAGTACAAAATGTCGATGATGGGAGAACTGAAATTCTTCCTAGGGCTTAAAATTCGACAACAACCAAATGGCATCTTCATATCACAGGAGAAGTACCTCAAGGACTGTCTCAAGAAATTTGGCATGAATGAAGCCAAAGGCTACAAGATGCCAATGCCTACCAATGGTCACCTCTACACTGACGAAAATGGTAAAGATTTCGATCAAAAGGTATATCGCTCCATGATTGGGACTTTATTGTACTTATGCGCATCTAGGCCAGATATAATGCTTAGCGTTTGCATGTGTGCCCGATTTCAAGCGGCACCAAAGGAGTCGCATCACCTTGCCATGAAGCGAATACTTAGATATCTGGCTCACACCCCAACACTAGGATTATGGTATCCAAAGGGTTCGAAGTTTGAGTTGATTGGCTATTCAGATTCTGACTTCGCTAGCAACAGAGTTAATCGCAAGTCTACATCAGGCACATGTCACTTTCTTGGACGATCTCTTGTATGTTGGTCTTTGAAGAAGTAGAACTGTGTTTCACTCTCCACTACCAAAGTCGAATACATTGCTGCTGGCGCATGCTGTACTCAGCTTCTCTGGTTGAAGCAGACTCTCAAGGACTACGACATCAACCTGAAGCATGTACCTCTCTACTGCGACAACGAAAGTGCAATGAAGATCTCCTACAACCCTGTACAACATTCGAAGACAAAGCACATTCAGATACGGCATCATTTTCTTCGGGATCACGTGATGAAGGGCGACATCACCATCAAACATGCTGACACTGAAGATCAACTGGCAGATATCTTCACGAAGCCTTTGGATGAGAAGAGGTTTTGCAAGTTGCGGTGTGAGCTAAATATCTTTGAATCCTCAAATGTCCTTTGAATGGGAATACATCCTAACGCTTATGCATGTTGATGACTTTGATGCACAACACACGATGTAATGTATGTCTTCAATTCATGAAGACTTAAAATCTGAGTGTGAATACATCAAAGAATATGACTTCAGAGTGCCACGATAATTGTGCGCCGTGTCTGAGTCAAACATTCTTATACAGTGGGTAACGCCACCAACCAAACTCAAAGACATTGTTTCTTTCTCAATCTTCTTCACACGTCTTTGAGAGCTGAATGTCTTCGGAACAAATTTTTTGTTTGCATGTGTGTTTCAGTTGAAAACTATTTGTAGATCTACATTTGGATTAGAGCTTTGTCCTATAGCTTTTTCGTCAACTTTTTCCTAGGCAAATGTGATCGGACCCGGCATTCTCTTCTGTTCTTACCTTGTCTAAGTCTATTCTAATCTAGTCATATGCATTCTATATTGACACGTGTTGACTGTCTTCATTGTGTCCTTGTCAGTTGAAGACAAATCAACCACATATTTAATTCTCAAATCTCAACTGTCTTCGTGTTTTTAGCAACAACTCCCGCGCCGCCGCTTCGAATATGGTAGTGGGTTGTCAGGTGGGTTGCATGTATGCCACGTGTCCACTTAAACCGAGGAGTCAGGGGCATATCCATCCAACCGGTTTGGATATTTCCACCCCTTATAAATACAAGTTACCCCTTCCATTATTACCTCCTCTACCTCCGCCACCCACGTACTCAAACCCTAGCACCATCGCTAGACTCCATCGCCGCCGGAGACGAAGTGCTTAGCTGCCATGCCTTCTCTGACGACGTACTCACGCCGGCCGTGCACATCTCCTTCACGCCGCCGCCGTAGCTGTCTGTCTCCACCAAGTTAGGGTGAGGCAGATCGAACATCTCTGCCTCTCCGCCTCGTCGAGCTGTTCATCGCGTTCTTCATTGCGGTAAATAAAAAGTTATTTCTACCGCATGCTTTGATCTGAAATTCTTACTAAAAATAGTCGGTTGTTGTTTCTTCACTTTCCACTCAACCGCATCTAGATCTAGATCTCAATTTTCCCAATACGTTCACTTTTTGGTCTAAAGATTGGTTTGATTCCTCACTTGTACGAATCCTTGGACTTGTACAAATCTGAAATCACCATATGTTCTATATAAGTGAATGTCTTCGGTAAAAGGTCAATGTCTTCAACACTGTGTTATCTTCCAAATCTTCTGAGAATACATATGACCTCTCCTCTTCCCTCACGTCTCTAACTCTTTCACAGGTACATGTCCGCAGCAGAATCGCTTGGACCTCATAGTCTGAATTCATTTGCAGACTATTTGTAGATAAATCTGGAATCTCCTGGTGCGTGTTCATATTTGCGCACCCCTGTGAAGCCTTTGTCGAAGCCTATGGCAGATGATAAACCAGTCAAGAAGGGAGGGAAGCAGAGACAAAAGAATACAGCTAAGGATCTTCCTCCAAATCTATATGAGCAATACAAGTCTGATAAGGAAGAAACTTATCATCAGTGCAAGAATCGAATCCAATGGATTCGAAGATATTGGAGTGTGGAGTGGTTCTACTACTGCTTTGTGACTGATGAGTATGCTGAGAAGTGTGCTGAAAAAGCACCATGGACAAACATTGTCTACAGAAATCTTCATCCAAAGACTAAGGCAGAAGCTATCAAAATGGGGTTCAACCCATGCATGTTCCGGCCCCCAATGCCTAGCAATCCTCATCCATCAAGCATTCTTGGCTGCCCAGAACGCACACAGTCTAACTCTAAAGAAGGAGATGAAGAGAATCCACCAGCTCCTAAGACGAAGCCTTCTAAGGAGTCAAAGGCTTCAAAGCCCAAAGCTTCAAAGCCTCCCAAGCCTACTGTCCCCTCACCTCAAGCTTCACGTTCTCCCTCTGTTAATCCAGAAGAGCCTGAGGAAGAAGATCGCCTTCACATGCGAATTAAACAGAAAGATACTGCCTCCAGAGGTCTGACACCAACCATATCTTTTATGGATGCAGCAAATATGATTGAGCTATCTGATGATGAGTTCGACGATGAAGCCTTAGCGAGGCTTATCCAGCAGAAAGTAGAGGAAGCCAAGCTGCTCGAAGACTTA
Organism: Elymus sibiricus; assembly: GCA_039707655.1. NCBI lineage: Eukaryota > Viridiplantae > Streptophyta > Magnoliopsida > Poales > Poaceae > Elymus > Elymus sibiricus. Next base: position 192,475,378 of record CM077663.1, on the reverse strand, counting down.
CCTCTAATTGACCCTGTCATCTTTGAACACTTCATTGACGAATGGTTCGCAGATCCCTCTCTCACCATCGATGCCCTCCAGCTTCCAATTGGACTAAGTGTCACCTTCCAAGGGCTGGTGAGTGAGGAACTACCTGTGGCTCAGAAAGCCAAGCAGATGAAGGCCAAGATTAGCCATGAAAAGGAGTTGTTCAAGCAGAATGTGCACAGGCTCTCCGCTCCTCAGATACAGGGATATCAACTGATGATGGCGGATCTCAAAGCTGAATTTGAGAGGAAGTGTGAAGCTGTCAAAGGCGCCCTAGCGCGCCTAAAGAGAAAGACTTCGATTATGGTCCAAGCTCACAACGACATGCTGAAAAGAAAGGCTCTTGGTCGGCCTGCTCTTGAGCCTGAAATCATTGCACGCTCCAGGCAAGCTTCAATGTCTTCGGATCTGCCTGCTCCCACACCATCTGAGCACCGTGGCATTGAGTTTCCGGCTGGCTTCTCTGGCACTCTTGACCTCCGTCTTCCTCTGCTGCTGATAGCAAGAAGACCAAGAAGGCCGAAGCTGAAGCCAAGAAGCGCAAGGCTGCTGCCTCTGAAGCCCAACCTCCGAAGAGGCTGAAGACAAGAAAATCCAAGTCTTCGGAGCCGATGCAAGAACCAGTACCCCCTACTGCTCTGTCATCAACCCCCACTCCTCAACAAGAGCCCCTACTCATCACGCCAATCTCAGTGGCTCCTCCCGCATCAAAAAACTTGGAGAGACAAGTTGTTCTGCATGAGTCTGTTTCCACAAAGACTCATAAACCAGAAGATATTCCAGCTGCTGAAGACATTGCAGCAGCTGAAGATTTTGCTCATGAAGACATTGGCACTGAAGATAATGTTGAGGCAGAACATGTTCCACTGGTGGATGCCCCAATGGTTTCCTCCCCACAACCAACTAGTGAATTTGTGGACATTGGGACTCCTCTCCGGCCAGAAGTACCTGAAGCTAAGCCCGGTACACCATCACCTCCCTTCTTCCCACCAGTGACAACCTCACCAGAATCTCCGTTTGCTCCAATGGAGATTGAAACCACCACCAGCTCTTCACCACTAAAACGTCTTCATCGAGGACCTCAAGCTCTAATGTCTCCTATTCCTAAAGACGAAGTACGTGTTTCATCGACTACACTAGTTGAAGAAGTGCTGAGGATTGAAGATGTTCCTCCCAGCCAATCTGCACCAGAAGGCATGGCAGCCGAAGACATTACTGCCGATGCCACCATGGGCAAAGCCAATGCCCCATCCCCTAATGGACCTCCTGTCCCAGCCACACCATCCACTTAAGAAAATGAAGATAACATTGTGATGGCTCGCAATCGGGAAGGAGAGATGGTTCCTACAAGATGGCCTCGCCTTGTTGCACCACCAAGAATGGGACCTCAGTATGAGTTCCACCTTGATCGACGCCCCAATGTCATGAACCCCATGCCACGCCTTCCATGTCTTCGCCAGTCTGGCCTGCAAGACCCTTGGTCTTCGAGTTGGAAAGGTTCAGGCTGAACAACACCTTCTTTGACTCCGACCGCAATCCATACAAGCATGAAAGAATATATTCTGACAGGTTCTGGAGTGCTCCACAACGTCAGTACTACATGTGTGTGCTCTATGGTCAGAACAGGATCTTTCCCCACAGACATCTCAGCTTTGAAGCTATGAAAGGTCTTCCCTATTTTGATCAAGCACTGGATTGACTTCGAGATGTGGGATTGCTGCCTTTCTGTACCGACCATGAAGACTGGAATGAGGAACTCATCCTCCAGTTCTATGCAACCCTTCACATCTCTGGCTTTGGTCGTGATGTGAACACTTGGCAGATGGACTTCATGATACGTGATGAACATATCACTGCTTCACCACTGGAATTCTTTCCCGCAACACCACTTGCTGCCTCTGGTGAAGACTTGGATCCTCGCTCTGAAGCCTATGTGGCTGCCACTCGAAGCCTATTCCATATGCGAGAACCCAACATGACTGAGATGCTCACAATGATGAAACCTTTGGCTCAAGATGCAGAATTGCCCACTTCATTCTTCATGGATGATCTTCAGTACTTTCCCCGGACTCTCTACCACATTCTTCGACACACCATTTGGCCAATTAAAGGGCACACCTCATCTCGCAAGATTGAAGGTCCTCTGAAGACATTGCTCTACAACATTGTGTATGGCATCAGGTTCAATCTTCAAGACTTGTTCCTTCGCAACCTTGTTGTAAATGGCTTCAATGTCCTCGAGCCGAAGATATATGTTCCCTGGATCATGCACTTCATCAAGTACAGAACCAACACCAGGTTTCTTCCATCTTCTCGAAACAATGGCGTTTATCTTCCAGATATTGAAGTTGTGCCAGCATATCTGTATCCATCCAAGAGAAAGAATCCAACTGTCGAAGGCACTAGTGGCACTGCTGATATTGAAGGTCTTCACATTCCCTCTGATCCATCAAGGGCAAGACTTATTGGTGCGCTTCGAGAACCAAGATCCGGTGCTACCAACACTGACGCCACTGCCAGTACCCTGCCTCGTCAACGCCTACCAAGAAGAGAACGTGCACTCACTGATCGTGAACTTCTTGTTTCTTTGATCCAAAAGCAAGATAGGCACCATGAATGGACTAGGCGCCAGATGCATCCCATTATGCAAGATATCAATCACGTTTGCAACCTCGCCACCAAAAATGCGTTTGTGGCTTATGAAACCAGTCGCCGCTCATGGAGGACTTTGACTATGCTGGCTCCTGAGGACGAGCTTCGAGAAGATGGATTTCACCCTCGCTATAGATTTGGTGCACCATCTCCCAGTGCAAAGAAATGGCGCAAGACTCCATCCCTCGAAGACAGTGATTTCTCCTCTTCAGCTCCCTCCGTCAATGTGAGGCTTGCCGATGAAGCTGATGATGCCACCTCCCTGCCTCCATCAACTCGGCGTCGCGACACTGCACCAAGCTCAACTGCACCAGCACCCCAAGACTCCACTGCACCGTCTTCATCAACACCTGCTGGGGACGTGTAGTTTTTCAATGTCTTCGTCCCTTTTTGGTCATTCGATGACAAAGGGGGAGAAGCATTGGATGATAGTCTTCAAACAGGTCTACTAATATGGGCTGGGTGTTATCTTTTGCTAAGTTTACAACTCTCGTTTTCTATACATTTGCTGTTTTGGGTTGTAAAACTTAAGTCCTGATGGACGTCTGCACTTTATGTCTACCGTACTCTTTGGCGCTTCCTTAAGTTATTTTCATGTGCTTAAGGTCATTTTGCAGACGCCCATTTTTCATTGTGCATTTCATTATCTTTGACATATATGTTAATGCATAGTGATTGGATTACAAGATATAGGGGGAGATCTCCACAAACTACAACCTGCCATGTGCACTTGCATTCAAAGCAAAAATTTCATATGCACATCTTCAGGGGGAGCTCTCTATATCTTGTAATCAAAATCTTCAAAACCTTATCTTCATATATATATATATATCCGCGTTGAAAACTTCAAACAGTTTGTCATCAATCACCAAAAAGGGGGAGATTGTAAGTGCATCTAGTGCCACCCTTTGTTGGTTTTGGAGTATTGAAGACAAATGTGGTTGAGGGACTAATGTGTTTGTGAGAGTTCACAGGTTAACACAGATAGAAGTCCCTGGAGTTTCGGTTTAGCCGTCGAAGATGACCCCCAAAATATGTCCGAAGACATTGATGACGGTTGAAGCTATTGTTGGTATGCGAAGACATTCGTCCGAAGACAATGAAACGCGAAGACGAAGTCTTTTGGTAGTTTTGTTTCTTCTTTCCTAAGTCGTAGGAACCACCGTACTGTTAAGTGGGGTCGATGTGATTGAAGTCAGATGCTGACGTGATGCTCAACTCATACCTATGTCTTTGAGCGAAGACAATGAGAGGAAATCTCTTCCAGAGTTGGTTGAGTCAGCTTTACTTGTAGCCCAAGTAAAGCTGCCGCGTGCGTTTGAAATCCGATCGTTGTGACACGTGTCGGTTGGCCATTGACCCAGGGTCATTTTGGTCATATCAGGTCGGGTTGCCTGCTGGCTATAAATAGCCCACCCCCTCCACCATGAGAAGGTGGCTGCTCAGAGAGAGATACGGCCACCTCGAAGACATTGAGAGAGAAATATTCTGCGAGGATACACCTAAACACCTAGAGCTAGTGTGTTTGAGCATCACCGAAGTCATTATGTTCTGAGAGAACTGAAGACTTATTACTCTTGAAGACATTGATCTTCCAGACGGTTAGGCGTCTGGGTCTAGAGCAATCCAAGAGTCATTGTGGATCGCCGGGTGACCAAGTTTGTACGGGTTTCGAAAGTCTCCCCTGAAGACTTACTAGAGTGATTGGGCGCTGTCTAAGTGACTTCGGCTCAAGGGGAATAAGGTGAAGACGAGGTCTTCTGAGTTCAATCTTAGCCTCCCTAACCAGACCTACAATTTTCACAGCAACTGGAACTGGTCCAACAAATCATGTGTATTCGTCAAGCAACTGGTTCTATCCTTCACTTTATTACATTCCTGTTTTGTATCGTGAAGCCTTTGCTTGTTCATTGTTTGAAGACTTATCCTGAAGACATTCATATCTGTTGTTTATCTTCATTCTATCTAAGTTTGTCTTCGACTCATCTTAGTGTGCATGATGACAAAGCTTAACTTGCCTGTATGTCTTCACTGCATTGCATGCCTTGACTAGATCATTGATTACTATCCCTACCTAATCTTGTATCGCTTCCGCATACTTCGAATACATTCATTGTTTCGAAGCCTTTCATAAAAATCGCCTATCACCCCCCTCTAGTCGATAACTAGCACTTTCACATCTGGTTGATCGCTTCGGCACCATCATTAGGCTTTGCATGTGTTGCAGCTAGCCACCTCCACTTGCCGCCGCCGACTGTGTGATCGGACCTAGCAGTCCACCGCACGGTGTTCCTCCTACACGCGCAGATACCGTTAGAGGCGGTGCACTTGCGCCGCTCCGGCGAACCTGTACGTGGGATCCGGCAACCGTCTGCGCGAGGGAGATCAGATCGACTGTTCGAGGGAGATCGGACGAGGAGGAGACGGACAACGCGAACGCGCTGCCCCAACTCTACTTCCGCTGCACGATACTGCGCATCTAGTGGTAACGAGCAGTGATCCATCTCCGTAGCATGTTCTTGGATGTTCTGCGCATATGAATTTTTTTAATTGGCATGCGATGCACCAACAGTAGAACCCAACAGTGGTATCAGAGCCTCTGCTATAGGATTTGGATTCAGATCGGATGCATATTTGATATGTGGAGGCGGTGGATGAGATCTGTCGTCGTTCATGTGATCGGCTATGTGCACGGTTGATGAGATCAACTGCACATCGGGGTCGTTGAGGCTATATTTTCTGTCCATCGGAATTGATGAGGTCGTGACACAACCTACCCCTACCGGTCGGTTTCCGCCATCGGGGTTAACGGTGAAACGTAAATCTGAATCGGGTTCGCGATGATCGATGAGATCGGTCAGATCAGAAAATTTGGCATGATCGAAATCCTTCGAACCCCGCCCGCTAACCGGCTAGCGGGACCGCCGTGTGCGTAGCGTCTTGTATTTCGTACACGATACACAAACCGGTAGAATGCGATTCTATGCATAACTTTGTTTTGCATGTTTGATGTGAATAGTATGGCTCATATCTATGTGATGCATGTGTGTAATTTAACATGACCTACGTGTCATGATTGTCAGCCGGCAGGAGCCAAAGTGCTGTCATTATATTGTATAACGACCTGCGTGTCGACTTGTGATTCTCTGTAAATTCATTACTAGTTGTAGTAGTTGGAGAATAGAGATCAAGTTCGAGGCTTTGGCGTCCCGGTGTGACGAACAAGATGGAGTTCCGCCTTGGTCATCGGAGTTGGAGCCAGCCTGGAAGGATGTCCATGAAGGAGCCATACTATTTCACATATTTATGTTTATATGTGATTGATATTGCTTCTTGTTTCTATGCATGTTAAAATGGTAGAAAGATCCCTCGTTAATATCAAGCACATTGTCATTCCGGATGTTGCACCTTCGCACGTCAAGTACGTCTAGTGGTGGGCTCATAAAATTGAGGTGCCACTAGGTGTCCTTGAACTGGAGGGTTCGTGTCGGACACGGACATGCACTGCATCAGGTTAACTTGACAAGGCTATCAAAACGGTTTTGGGCCTTGTGGCAAAGAAGGTTGGGAGCCGGGGTATAAGATACCTACCCAACCGACTGGAGTCGTATAGAGATATGATTAGCAAGGAGTTGCTTACCGAATAGGCAAGTTGGCTAGCAGTGAAGCTAAAGCTCACTAGTCGCTCGCGCTAGATGGGTCTTGAATCACTGAGAGTTTGCGGAGGGATGCCAACTTCAGTGGGAGTAGTTCTGTTTAAGGCTTGAATTACTCTACATAAACACATTGCTTAGTGATTGCATATTTTCTGTTGTAGATCAATGGCACCACCTGCTCAACCCAACTTTGCATTGAAATCAATTCTGTAAAAGGGTAAACTGAATGGAACAAACTTTACCACCTGGTATAGAAATTTGAGAATTGTTCTCAAGAACGATAAAAAGGGACATGTTCTAGAGGATCCACTTCCCGAGGAACCTGTCGAGAATGCTAGTGCCACAACCAAGAATGCCCATCAGAAACTCGTTGATGAATCAAACGAGATCAACTGCCTCATGCTGGCTTGTATGGAGCCCGATTTGCAACAGCATTTCGAAAACGTTGACGCTTTCGATATGATCGAGAGTCTCAAGAGCATGTTTCAGGTGCAGGCTAGGACCGAAAGGTTCAACGTCTGGCAATCCTTGACGGATTGTAAGCTGAAAGAGGGTGATCCACTGAGCCCGCATGTGATCAAGATGATCGGGTACGTGCAAGCTTTGGATCGGTTAGGCTTCCCACTTGGGGACGAGCTGTCCACGGATGCAATTCTGGGTTCTCTTCCACCTAGCTATGGGACATTCGTCTCGAACTATCATATGCACAGCATGGATAAGAAGCTCACTGAATTGCATGGGATGCTTAAGGTGGCAGAGCAAGATATTAAGAAAGGCACACATCAAGTGTTGATGGTGCAGAACTCGGCTAAGTTCAAGAAGAGTTGGTCCAAGAAAAAGGGTAAGGCAAAGGGCATGGGGAAGGTTGTCTCCGCCGCTGCGCCGAAGCCGGGACCGGACTCAAAGACCGTGTCCTTTCACTGCAAAGAAAGCGGTCACTGGAAGAGGAATTGTAGCAAGTGGCTTGCTGAGCATGGCAAGAAGACCGGAAATGCTTCTTCAGGCAAAGGTACACTTGTTACATATGTTATAGACATTTACCTTGGTGACATACCTAGTAGCTCTTGGGTATTTGATACCGGATCGGTTGTTCATATATGCAACTTGATGCAGGGGCTGATAAGAACTAGGCGTGTGGCACAAGGGGAGATTGACATCAGGGTCGGCAACAAAGCAAGAGTTGCTGCGTTGGAGGTCGGCACGATGCATCTCAAGCTTCCTTCTGGATTTATTTTGGAATTGAATAATTTTTATTACATTCCGGCACTTAGTCGGAACATTATTTCTGCCTCATGCTTGATGAGTCAGGGTTATGAATTCAGTTTAAAGAACAATCGTTGTTCACTTTATTTGAATGGAATGTTCCACGGCTATGCACCCATTGTAGATGGGCTATTTATTTTGAATCTGGAAATGGAACCAGTCTATAACATGAATGTCAAAAGGCATAAGCCTAATGAGATAAATCCGACATACTTCTGGCACTGCCGGCTTGGACACATTAGTCTGAAACGCATGAAGAAGCTCCATGACGATGGACTCCTAACTTTGTCCGAATTTGAGTCGTTCGAGACATGTGAATCATGCTTGCTAGGCAAGATGACCAAGTCTCCTTTTGCAAAGAGTTGCGAAAGGGCATCTGAGCTTTTGGAGCTTATACACAGTGATGTGTGTGGTCCAATGAGCACAATGGCCAGAGGTGGCTATCAGTACTTCGTGACTTTTACCGACGACTTGAGTAGATATGGATATATCTATTTGATGAGGCACAAGTCGGAAACTTTTGAAAAGTTCAAAGAGTTTCAGAACGAGGTTGAAAATCATCTTGGCAAGACGATAAAGCTTTTGCGATCAGATCGTGGAGGTGAGTACATGTGCCAGGAGTTTGATGATCATCTGAAAAGCCGAGGTATAGTACCTCAGCTCACACCTCCGGGTACGCCGCAGAGAAACGGCGTGTCAGAACAGAGAAATCGAACCTTGCTAGACATGGTCTGATCGATGATGGGCAAATCGGATTTACCCTTGTCATTCTATGGATACACTCTAAGAACTGCAGCTTTCACACTAAACAGGGTACCATCAAAATCCGTAGATAAGACACAACATGAGATGTGGACTGGGAAGAGTCCTAGTTTGTCTTTTCTAGAGATTTGGGGTTGTGAAGCATTTTTCAAGCGACTATGTCGGACAAGCTTACACCTAAGTCGGATAAATGCATATTCGTGGGATATCCAAGGGAAACCTTGGGATACAACTTCTACAACCGAAAACAGAACAAAGTGTTTGTTGCTCGGAACGGGGCTTTCCTAGAGAAAGAGTTTCTCGGTCGGGAAGCCAGTGGGAGAACGATGCGACTCGAAGAGATTCGAGAGCCACTCGGGGACGACTCGGCTGGTGATGAGATCATACCGGAGTTGGTCAGGGAACCCGTAGTGGAATCGGCACCGGAGCCACGGAGGTCGGAAAGATTGCGCAGAGTGCGCGATGTGTTGTTGCTAGAAAGCGACGATCCAGCCACGTATGCGGAAGCGATGGTGAGCCCAAATTCCGAGGCATGGCTGGAGGCCATGAGATCCGAGTTAAAGTCCATGGATGATAATCAAGTCTGGGACTTGGTTGATCCGCCACCTGGCGTAATTGCCATTGGTTGCAAATGGGTCTTTAAGAAGAAAACCGATGTGGATGGAAATGTTCAGATCCACAAAGCTCGGCTTGTCGCTAAAGGTTATGGACAAGTTCAAGGAATTGACTACGATGAGACCTACTCGCCGGTAGCAATGCTAAAGTCGGTGAGGATCATACTAGCTATACCTGCAAATTTCGATTATGAGATATGGCAGATGGATGTCAAAACGGCTTTCCTTCATGGAAATTTAAAGGAGGATGTATACATGATACAGCCTAAAGGTTTTGTCGATCCAAATAATGCTAGTAAAATATGCAAGCTCAAGAGATCCATTTATGGATTGAAGCAAGCAGCTCGGAGTTGGAACATTCGTTTTGATGAAGTCATCGTTGACCTTGGTTTCATCAAGAACGAAGAGGGCAATTGTTTATACAAGAAGTCTAGTGGGAGCTCGGTAGTATTTTTGATCCTGTATGTGGATGACATACTGCTAATCGGAAATGATATTTCGATGCTGAACTCAGTCAAGGAATCATTGAATGGCAAGTTTTCGATGAAAGACCTTGGAGAAGCAGTGTACATTTTAGGCATCAAGATCTATAGAGATAGATCGAGAAGGCTGCTCGGCTTAAGCCAGAGCACATACATAGACAAAGTGTTGAAGCGGTTCAACATGAGTGAGGCAAAGACGGGGTTCTTGCCCATCTCACGTGGTATAAGCTAAGCAAGACTCACAGTCCTACGACTTCTGATGAGCGAAACCGGATGAGTAGGATTCCATATGCTTAGGCAATTGGATCCATCATGTATGCCATGCTATGTACTCGGCCTGATATTGCCTATGCAATAAGCTTAACAAGAAGATACCAGGCTGACCCAGGTGAGAGTCACTGGGCAGCGTTGAAAACTATCATGAAGTACCTGAAAAGGACTAAAGAGATGTTCCTAGTTTATGGAGGTGAGGAGGAGCTCTGCGTAAAGGGTTATGCTGATGCTAGTTTCCAAACCGACAGGGATGATTGTCGATCGCAAACTGGATTCGTGTATGTCATGAATGGAGGAGCAGTGAGCTGGACGAGTTCCAAGCAAGATACGGTGGCCGACTCCACAACAGAGGCCGAATACATTGCGGCTTGTGAAGCCGCAAAGGAAGGTGTTTGGATTCGGAAGTTCCTAGACGATTTTGGTGTGTTCCCGCGCTGGGAAAAACCGTTGGACCTGTATTGCGACAATTCAGGTGCCATCGCACAGGCCAAGGAGCCGAGACAATACCACAAGACCAGACACATAGACCGAAAGTATCACCTAATACGAAAGCTCATAAAGAATGGTGATACTAATTTATGCAAGATTCATACGGATGAAAATGTTGCAGATCCGTTGACTAAGCCTCTTCCACAACCCAAGCATGAGGGGCACGTTAGAGCTATGGGCATTCGATGTCTATTTGATTGACTCTAGTGCAAGTGGGAGACTATTGGAGATATGCCCTAGAGGCAATCATGTATGATGATATTTCCTATGTGTTTATGAATAAAGATAGTCCTTGGACATTATCAATGATGTGTATCAACAAGTACGTGACTTGTTTGTGAGACTATGCATTGTATGATGAATGTCCTGAATGGTCCCTAGTCGAAAGGGCTGTGTGGACGCACAACCAGTTAGACTAGCATATGACATGATGGATAGTCCGGTCTCACTGACCATGTAGCATTGGATGCTAGCCGGATAATATGGACTCAAAAAGATCTGGTCGGATTCGACGTAGTCGGATCCGAGTTGAGATAAGGTCTGAGTTGGACAGACCCAACTATGAGACGAAGCGATAGGTCATCTGTGAGTCTCTAGTACAACATACGTTCTATGTCCTAAGACCTGAGCTGACGCAGGTACTCAGGATGGTGATAGACTTGCTTTGGGCTGACCAAACGCTACTCCGTAACTGGGTAGTCGTAAAGGTGGGTTTCGGTGTTGTCCTGACCCATGCTGCGAGACGTGGTCGAGCAAGATGGGATTTTCCCCTCCGATGAGGAGAGATATACTCTGGGCCCCTCAGGTGATCCGACCTGGATCAGCATGACCATGCGATGAGGATTATGAGATAATCCGAAGTGTTGGTCGGATTCACCGGAACGAGAAAGAGGTCGTGCTGCAGAAGGATGACTAGGTCACCTTGAGCATGACAACATATATCGTGTGGCAAAGGGAACAGAAGTGTGATATACAAGTTCGCCTAACCAGCTTCATCGGACACTTGGATTCGGCACGCTTTGCTATAGGCCGCTACCGACTAGTCGAGTCAGATGTGATCTGACTCGCGACCAAGTGAACGAGAACCTAAGGGGTCGTGCACTTAAGGGAAGGAACACGTGGGCTTTAGGATCCATGCGAGGCCCAAGAGTTGAGCCCGCGCCGAATGCCTATATATAGTGGAGGTGTGGCACACCCATCTGGTAGATCGCTTCGGCGCCGTCATTAGGATTTGCATGTGTTGTAGCTAGCCACCTCCACTTGCAGCCGCCGACTGTGTGATCGGACCTAGCAGTCCGCCGCAGGGTGTTCCTCCTGCACGCGCGGATACCGTTAGAGGTGGTGCACTTGCGCCGCGCCAGCGAACCTGTACGTGGGATCCGGTGACTGGCTGTGCGAGGGAGATCGGATCAACTGTTCTTGGATGTTCTGTGCGTAGGAAATTTTTTAATTGCCATGCAATGCACCTACGGTAGAACCCAACATTGGGCATATACACGATAGCTGTTCAAGCTGCGGGAGGAAGAGATGAAAAGGTGCTCGCCAACTATTTCCCTTTGGCACTTAACCCGAACGTGAGATCATGGCTGATGCATCTGCCGGAAAATTCAATTTCGTCTTGGGCGGATCTATGCAATGATTTCGCTGGCACCTTCACAGGTGGTCATCAAGAACCAGGCCAGCCCAGCGACCTCCAAGTCCTCCCGCAAAAGGAGGAAGAAACCTTGAGGAAATATATCCAGAGATTCAGCCGAGTGCACCGCAACATCCCAGAGATACATCCCGCAGCGGTGATTGCCAAGTTCATTCGAACGTGCGCAACAGGAGGATGCGAGCCAAGATGAATGTCAAGCTCCCCAAGACTGTCAATGAGCTTTACACCTTGGCAGATAAATGTGCTCAATCCGAAGAAGGAAGGCGACTTCCCGGAGAGGAGGCGAGCGTTGAAGTGGACTCCCATGACGACGACGACGCCCCCGACACGAAGGGAAGAAGCAGGAAGCGCAACAAGAAGCGTAAGGGAAAATCAGTATTGGCTGTTGAGAGCTCCAGAGACCTCAGTGCCGGCAAGAAGGCGAAAGCCGAAACCCCCGGCAAGGGATCTGCTGCATGCGCTGATTGCCAGGAGGCTGCTGCCACTGAGAAGACCGGGAAGTCCGATGGGTCGTACTGCAAAATTCATCGCACCAAGGGCCATGATCTCCAATAATGCCGACAGGTCGAGCAAATAGTTGAGAAGCAGAGGGACGAGTATGAGAAGCGCGACAAGTAAAAAGGCCAGGACGGTGCTGCCGGGAAAGGCCGTGGCGGCAGAGGAGGCCGCCGCGGCAAAACCCCGTTGCAAAAGGAAATACCCGCCAGGGGCCGAGAGAAGAAAGAATCAGACGATATGAGTGAGGATGAGGATGGTGATGAGGATTCCAGCGACAGGGAGTTTCAGAAAGCAACCTAAGCCATGTGCGTTGACGGGGGTGCATCTTTGCATTCCTCTCACCGCCAGCTCAAGCAGTGGGCACGCGAGGTCAATGCTATGGAACCAACTACAGAATCTAGAAAGCCACTCAAATGGTCCCGCACGCCTATCATCTTTGACGAAGAGGACCATCCCGACCGTACCACTACGGTCGGGTGTTTGCCATTGTTGGTTTCTCCGACAATCCGCAACCTCAAGGTATCCAAGATGTTAGTTGACAGATGGCGGGATTGAACTTGATCTACCCTAAAGTGGCTGAGAAACTGCAGATCCGTTGATGAAGAGCTGGAAGCTACGGGTACATTCCAAGGAATCAACCCCGGCAGGAGCCGACCCAAGGGAAAGATCACTCTGCCTGTCACATTTGGCGGGGAACGGAACTTCCGGATAGAGAGGATAGCGTTCGACGTCGCCGAGATCCCGCTGCCTTACAATGGAATCCTCGGTCGCCCAGCTCTGGCAAAGTTCATGGAGGCATCCCACTATGCCTACAACACCTTAAAGATGCCAGGGCCCATTGGGGTCATTTCCATACCATCTGACAAGAAGAACGCAGTTATCTGCATGGACCAGATGTACCGTAACGCGGTAGCAGCTGAAGCCACAGAAATCCCAGCTCCCGCCAAGGACTCAGAGAAATTGAAGAAGGCTGGCAGGAACACCGGCAAGGGCTCCGGGAAGCGCGCCTCTTTGGAGTGTGCCACACCCGACGATGGCCTATCGGGGAGTTCCACTAGCAAGAAGACCAAGGCCACCTATCCTGAGACGAAGAAAATCCCGGCAAGGCTGGACGACACTGGTGGCACGTTCACCATCAGTGCTACCCTTACTGACAAATAGGAAAGCGCGCTCGTTACCTTCCTGTGGGAGAATGTCGATGTGTTTGCCTGGCAACCATCTGACATCCCCGGTGTTCCCAGGGAGGTAATTGAGCACCACCTTGCTGTCTGTCCTCATGCCCGGCCTGTCAAGCAAAAAGTTAGGAAGCAAGCCCTGGAGCAGCAGCAGTTCATTGCCGAGGAAATCAAGAAGCTTGAAGCAGCTGGTTTGGTCAGAGGGGTTCTGCGTCCAACTTGGCTGGCAAACCCGGTGGTGGTACGTAAGGCAAATGGGAAATGGAGGCTTTGCATAGACTTCACTAACTTGAACAAAGCTTGCCCTAAGGACCCTTTTCCATTGCCGTGCATAGATCAGATTGTTGATTCCACCACCGGATGTGACTTGCTCTCCTTTTTGGATGCCTACTCCGAATACCATCAGATATTTATGGCTAAAGAAGATGAAGAGAAGAACGCATTCATAACTCCCCGTGGCACGTACTGTTTTGTGCGTATGCCCTTCGGGTTAAAGAGTGCTGGTTCAACCTTCGCCAGAGCTGTTCAGATTGGTTTTGGACCTCAGCTGCACAGGAATGTGGAAGCCTACATGGATGACATCATGGTCAATACCAAGGATGAAGCCACTCTCATACAAGATCTGGAAGAAACTTTTGTGAACTTGCGCAAGATCAACCTGAAGCTCAACCCTGAAAAGTGCGTGTTCGGTGTCCCATCCGGCAAGCTGCTTGGGTTCTTTGTATCTCAGCGAGGAATAGAAGCCAATCCCGACAAGATGAAGACGATTGAACAGATACAAGCACCCAGGACTATCAAGGATATCAGACGCTTGACCGGATGTGTTGCCATGTTGAGTAGGTTCATCTCCAAGTCTGCTGAACGCGCCTTGCCATTCTTCAAGATCTTGAAGAAGGTCGGCCTGATGAAGTGGACCCCGGAGGCAGAAGCAGTGCTGCAAGACCTGAAAAATTACCTATCCTTTGCTCCCACCTTGGTCGCTCCTAAACCACAAGAGTCGTTGCTGCCATATTTGGCAGCGATGAATCAAGTGGTTAGTGCAGCGTTGGTGGCGCAGCGGGAAGTAGATGGAGATTCAGCAGCCACTGCTGATCTTACCGGGAACGAGAAAGAAGCATCCACGGTAGGACTTGATGCAGATCACGGGGGACCTCAGCAAATGATCGATAGCGGGTCCAAGGAGGTGGCAAAGAAGAAAATGGTGCAGCGGCCCGTGTACTTTGTCAGTTCCCTACAACAGGGGGCTAGATCAAGGTACTCTGGAGTTAAAAAGCTGATCTTCGGCCTCATCGTGGCCTCGAGGAAGCTGTTACCCATTTCCCGTTGCAACATATCCTGAGGAACCCCGAAGCCACTGGCAGGATAGTTTAGTTGGCATTAGAATTATCAAGTTTCGGATTAAAGTATGAGAGCACTTCCACCATTCAAAGCAGGGCGTTGGCGGAGTTTATTGCAGAATGGACACCCACGCTAGATGATGAAGCTCCGGAGACAATCTTCCCAGGCAAAGAAGCACCCAAGGATTGGATCATGTACTTTGACGGCGCTTTCTCACTCCAGGGTGCTGGAGCAGGCGTGCTCCTCATTGCCCCTACCAGAGAGCACCTCAAGTACGTCATCCAAATGCACTTTCCCCGGGAGGAAGCCACCAACAATACCGCTGAGTACGAGGGGCTCCTTGCTGGAGTTAGAATCGCGGTGGAGTTGGGAATAAAGAGGCTGATCGTCCGAGGAGATTCTCAGCTTGTCGTGAAACAAGTTAACAAGGATTACCAGAGCCCGTTGATGGAGGCATACGTGGAAGAAGTGAGGAAATTGGGGGAGCACTTTGATGGACTGCAAAGAGAGCACGTACCATGAGAAGAAAACTGCATTGCTGACCATCTATCGAAGTGCGCTGGGCAGAAGCTTCCTGTGGAACCAGGGACTTTTGTTCTCCACCTCACTCAACCATCAGTATCCCCATCGGCGATGTCCAAGAAGAGAAGGAAACTGAACTCTGGCAAGCATTTCCCGGCAGAGCTTCCCAAAGCCGCTGGTAGAGAGGCTGCCGGGGAAAATCCCGTTCCGATTGACGAGCAGCTCCCTCCCGTAGGACCTCAGGTTCTCGCGGTTGAGACAAGTGCTCCCGGAGATGAGGAGACGCCTTTAGTCCTTGTTGTCGAGCCGCAGGCTCCAACCTGGGTGCAACATATAGTCCATTTCCTTCAAACAGGAGAACTCCCCGAAGAGCAAGAGGAAGCTGAAAGAGTAGCCCGTCGGTCAAGTATGTACCAGTTTGTCGATGACACCCTGTACAGAAGACGACCGAATAGTGTGAAATTAAGGTGTATCTGCCGGGAGGATGGACTGAAGTTGTTGGCGGAGATTCATGGAGGAGTATGTGGTTCCCACATTGGATCAAGGGCCCTCGCCGGGAAAGCTTTCCGACATGGTTTCTATTGGCCCACTGCCCTCCAAGACGCCACTGAGTTGGTCACCCAGTGTGAAGCCTGCCAGTTCCATTCCAAGAACACCCATCAACCAGCACAAGCCCTGCAAACAATCCCTCTATCCTGGCCATTCTCGGTCTGGGGGCTCGATATTCTGGGCCCCTTCCCTCGTGCTGTCGGGGGCTTTGACTTCTAATTCGTGGCAACCGACAAGTTCACAAAGTGGCATGAGGTGGAACCGGTGAGAAAGGTGACCGTACAGTCAGCTATCAAGTTGATGAAAGGACTGGTGTGCCGCTTTGGAGTGCCTAACAGAGTGATCACTGACAACGGCACCCAGTTCACGAGCCGCGCCTTCATGCAATATATCCAAAGCCTTGGAAGCAAGGTCTCCTTCGCCTCTGTTGCCCACCCAAGGAGCAACGGGCAAGTCAAGAGGATGAATGCTGAAGTGCTGCGAGGGCTCAAGACAAGGACTTTTGATAAGCTGCGGAAGAGCGGCAGGCGCTGGATAGACGGGATGCCGGTGGTTCTTTGGTCCCTCAGAACGACACCAAATCGTGCTACTAGCCAGACGCCCTTCTCCCTAGTGTACGGGGCTGAAGCAGTACTACCCACGGAACTCATATATGGGTTACCTCGAGTGCTTGCCTACGATGAAGTAGAGCAACAACAGCTATGGCATGATGATGCCATGCTCCTCGAGGAAGACCGTCTCTGGGCTGCGGTGCGTGCTGCACGTTACCAGCAAGCCCTGCGTCGGTACCATAGCTGCAGGGTCCACACCCAGAGCCTTGAGGAAGGCGACCTTGTCCTTAGGCGTGTTCAGTCCGCCAAGGGTGCTAACAAGTTGACGCCAAAGTGGGAAGGCCCTTACCGGGTAGCACGAGTCACCAGACCTGGCGTAGTCCGTCTAGAGACGGAAGATGGCACCAAGGTGCTTAACTCATGGAACATTGAGCATCTTCGTAAGTTCTACACGTAAGGCGCGGCTGCCGGGTTTAGTCCCCGGCAGCCACCTTTTGTACAAGCCTTGTCGTTGTTGCATGTAATCCTTTGTACAAAGCCAGGCGTAGACCCTGTGCAACAATAATAAAGCTAAGCATTGCATCATATCATCATTTTTACATGCTCATTACGCATTTTTTATGACTGCAATGTTATCGCTTTTGAGTCATAAAGATTTGCTAGAATACTTGATGAACCCGTAATCTTTGTTACTCTTCTCACCCTACATGTTTGATCATCGGGAAAATAGGGAAGGAAACAAGGAAACAAGGATGGCGGTCCATCACACTCTGAAAGGGGATACTTCTTAGAAAAGATAAGTATATCACATTTCCCAAGTTCAGTACCTTTCGATTCCTCAAGGAAATCCTTAGTATCTTCCTTACTGCGGGTGGTGGAGTCATCCACGTGGTGAAAACCCTTGTCAGGACGAGCCGTCCCCCTGTCTTTGTTTAAAACAATTGTGGGGGGGTGGCGGCGCCGACACCGACAAGGAGCTCTGCCGGGGAACAACGCCAACCTACTGCCGGGGGCTCGTTTCCCTTCTCATGGTTTGAATGATGACCCGGCAAGTAGCTCCATGTAGCAAGGACAAAACATACCAATACAGTATATATAAATAAGGAAGGGAAAGGGATAGTACTTGCGAAAGAAAGACGGCACCTTTTCTCATTCATTTCCGATACAAAGTGGATCAGAAAATACATTACTAATCAGCTAAAATTTGGCAAACACCTACATTTTTGGCTTACAAAAAGATAAATGCCCCGTAATGCCTTTCTTGTCCCTCTCCTCTCAGGGATTGGGTGAAGAAGGGACAGAGGGCAAAAGGAGTGCCTGGCCGGGATTCGACGCTTCCCAGCCAGGACCAGAGGGACGCGTTCGGCGAGCAGAAGGGCCCTGTCCCCAGGCAGGGCGGACGAAGCCGACGGAGCAGACAAGACCGACAAGGGGAAAGAAGGCGGAGGGCAGGTGCAGATGGTGGCACTGCCAGAGCCCAGCTGGTGATGATGGTGCTGCCGGGGGACGCAATGTGTCGGAGACCTCATCCATGCTCCTGATGCGTCGTAGGTCCCCGACCGCCATCGTCTTCCTCGTCGCCACCGCTCGAAGGGACGCCCCCGCCATTGCCCAAGCTCCAGGCGAGGCAACCCGGGGACCCCACAGAGAGCATGGTCATCCCCGGTGGCCAAAGGCGGGGAATTCCATCCCCCGCCTTAGAAGAGCACGCGTAGATGAAGGTCTCCCTCCCGTACACTCCACCCAATACGCTGCGGGAGGAGAGCTTCACCGTGACAAACGACGACTCACGGCTGCAACCATGCGCACGTCCGTAGCGACCGTGGGGGCGGTTTTTCTCCATCACCTTGAAGAAGGAATGCGGGGACAGCGGACCGCCGCGACGCTGCACCTCCAATATAGATCCCGGCGCAATGTCGACCACATGGCGTTCCGTCAAAGCTAAAGGAGCGGGCAGCGCGGCGGCAGGTGTGCCGCCGCAGCTATCCCCAACACGACCACCATGCTGCCCGCTCCCCCATCCAAGACTTCCCCGACCAGCCTTCATCTCAGAGTCGTCTATCCATGACGGGGGCTGAACATGGGTCCAAGGGGAAGGCCCTGCAAACACGCTCACTAGGCCCCTCCCCCTGAGCATCGGGAGGGGGGCACGGCTCAAGACAAGGAAGCAGAAGGGTGAGCTCTGTGGATTCGAACTCCAGGAGGAAGAAAGGATGGATGAGCATCGCCCCTCGCGACCCCCAATTTATAGGGGAGAGCGCGGGGGCTGGCTCTCCTCCACTCCAAAGGACGCCTCCCATCTCCACCAATTCCACCACCCACAATCACGAGCGAACAGGTAACCGCCCCATTCCTCCAATCCATGGCGCTGCAGTTTCTGCAATGACTAGGACTTTAAGTCACGCGCGCCCGTCGCTAACTCCCCCGCTATGCATGCGGCGCGCTTGGCGGAAACGGCCTGAGGTGGTGGGTCAGTGCTGACCAATAAATTGGCAGTTACTCCCTCCCATTGCACGCCTGTGCATAGATTTTGGGCCTGACCCAACGGCACTTGGCGAGCGCGTGTGGGCCAGACCCGGGGGCTCCTATCGATGCACTAGTACATGGGTACCCAGTGCCCCTGACTTATGCACAGGCGGTAGTAGCTGAACCCTTCAACATTCGTGCAAATCCGAAGAATGATCAAGACCAGACTCCAACAAGCCCGACGCGGCAGCCCAAGCTTGGACTGCAACGCGCCAAGCACGTCCCCGGCACTTGCCGGGGACCAAGACATGCGCATCTCCTGAAGACCTGGCAAGCCATCCCCCAACAGGCGCGAGCTGATCGGCCACCGCTCCACCGCATCTCTATGCCAGTCACTTATCAATGCGGTGTCGAGCCCTCAAGTAGCTAATCATCTCTCGCTAAGCACGTGGAGGCACATCGGAAGGCAATTTCTGCTCAGCGTGTCAAGACCATAAGCAACGACCGGCCAAGCGATGGTAAAGCTTGCCGGGGATGCATCCCCTAGCGCCACCTAGACTAGTAATCATGGTATTTTGTCCTAAATGCCAGAGTTAGGTATGATAGTTCTGCTAAGCTATCCAATCGATGGATAATGACTGTTTTTCCATTGTGGTAACCCCTAGCACTATAAAAGGAGGCCCAAGGCAACCTAGCTTAGGATTCGGGCCCCCGAACGTCTGTACTCACCTAGCAGCTCTTTCCCCGAAGGCAACCCTTGCCGGGATAGAGCAAGGCACCACTCGTGTCCTTCCAATCAATCCACCAAAAAGCAGGAGTAGGGTTTTACGCTTAGCAGCGGCCTGAACCTAGGTAAAATGCATGTGTCCTGGTCGTCGCATCGTCTCACGCTCTCCGCTCTTTGTGCAACGTGACCCCCCTTGCCGAACCACAAGGGGCCTCTGTCCCCATAGGTGATCGTGAGCATCCGTGCCCCAACAGGGAGGTAGGGGGAGGGGTGTTGTGTGGACGGGGGGTGTTTGCGGAAGTGTCGCTGCTGCTGAAAAATTTAGTAGTAATGGTGTGGGTGGAGATGGTGGTGGACGAGGGATGGCGACGGTTGAAATGCCTCGGCAGCTGAAAATTTACTATAGGGTCGGTGTGGTGGACGAGGAAGGGCGGCATGCAGTTGAAATACCGCTTCCACTTAAATTTTTGTAAAGGAACTGGGCGGGAGCAACCAAGATCGCACACGGTCCCAACATAATAAAGTTTGTACGCTGTAACGAAATGACGTGCCGCGAAACCACGAATTTTTGCATCGCTCAAGGCGGGTAGCTCTTTTTGAAATTTCTCAAGGCGGGTTCTCACACGGTTCATCCTCAATTTCAGTCGCAGACGTGAAATTGATCCTAAATTTCCACATGCCCACAAACAGATGACACAAACATTTGGCAAATTTTCACCACAAAATGCCTTATTTTGCAGCGGGTTAGTTGACATTAGTTCATACGCTCAGTAATTTACAAACAGTTCGTCAACTTACATGAAGATGAACTGCATAAAATGTTCACTACGCCATGGATGCATACAAACTCCGTGCCTCCACCATCGTCATGACCTTCCTCGGCTCAGAACGAGTATTCAGAGGAGCTCGTCAAGTCGACGAGCTCCACTGGTTCCACGACGGAGACCGGCGTGGCTACCTCGGTCGGAGCCACCGCGGCGCCTCTCGCCAGGTCTGCTGCTATCGAAGAAGATGCCGTGGCTTCCACATGGGCCATCGGGATACAGACGGGCACCGCTCTCGCTAGAGCCGCGTCCTTGGTCACCGTGGCCGCTGTTGCCAGGGTTGCCGCCATAGCTGCAAGGCCTGCACTGGCCTCCAACGCGGCTAAGAGGCATGCGGCGGCCTGCTCTGCCGCCTTCTAGTCTTGCTGCCGCCTCTTTTTGCCCTCCGCATCTGAGTTCCGCTTCCTCTTCGCACTCTACCGCCGTTTCTGCCGCTTTAGATCCCTAGCTGCGTTGCGGATGGCATCCGCAGGTGCGATAGATTGTTCCACACCGATAGTGAGACGGCGCTCGTCCTCGTCGCGCAGGAACGCATCGCGGCCCGATTCCTGGACGGACAGAGTGATGGCCATCTGCATCCTACGTTGAAACTCGGGGTCGTCGTCATCGTCATCGGCGGCCAAAGATGACGGTTGACCACGGTAGCTGGTTGTTTGCCGTTCCCCACCATGGAGGCCAACGCGTTGGAATCCTCTATCACGTCGTCGTCCAATGCTATTAGGACGGCGTCATGCACATCCCCATGGTTGATTACCGGTTCCATTTGGTGTGTGTGGTGGTGGTGGTGAGCTATCGGCGGAAAAATTAGCTGTTAGCGGCCGGCGGCGAGATCTTTTATAGGTCGTTGTCGGGTTTGGGTTTTTACTGTGGACATTACACCTTAGCACTGGCTGACGCTTGTGGTTGCCACCACTCGGCAAGACTGATTTTACTGTGTACGGGCATCGCACACGGTTAGAGTAGCACACTCGTGCCTGTTGGGGATACAATCGCATACGGTTGTTTCGTCAGTTTCATTTGTTATTTTACATAATACTATTATCTTTGGCATAAACGATGAAAACAAAACGCAAGAGAGGGTCAAAACACAACCATGCCCGCTAGTGGCCCAAATATATACTCCCTACGTTCCTAAATATAACTCTTTTTAGAGTTTTCCAAAAAATTAGAGATTCCAGTACAAACTATATATGTAGTTCGTAGTGAAATCTCTAAAAAAAGACTTGTATTTAGGAATGGATGAAGTATGTGTGTGTGTATATATATATATATACATGTACGAACATGGTGTTGTCATGTTTAAATTCGCAATGCGCAACTTTAATGTGTGGCACATGCTGCATATGTGCATGCCTAAAAGTGTCCAAGGTGACAGAAAAGGGTTTCATGACAAACGTAGGGTGTTGCCCCCTACACTATGTGCCGGAGGATGGGGTCCTATGAACACATGACCTGGTTCAAACTTTTTCACACGTTTATCCATGTCTGACTGTTCGTAAGACAACCAAGAGAATTTATACCTTAATTTAGCCAAACCATCACATATTGTTGTCGGACAAGAGGGATATATAGATCGCGCAGTCCCACGAGTTGGCGCGTTGTCGAAGATCAGTTGAGCAAGGCTAGAAGAACACCATCCCCCTGCATATGGCCAAATGTATATGTGAAAATGGTCTGGTCCGGTGTTTCAATTAATACACAATGCACAACACTAGCTATGATGTGGCATGCACCTAGCTGAGATAACTAGACATATATATAGCCCCCTTAAGATTGGTTATATACATACTACCTAGCTAGGTCGTTATGGACGTATATATATTGTTCCCCTCCCCCCACCCCCACCACCCACACACATGACATGTAGGCAGGTGATGCTCCAGCATTGTCAGTCAAATGGATGATATATAGCGGCCCATCGATATATAAGCGTGTCATCGAAAACCGCACAATGGAGGCATGCATGGTCCACACACACACACACACACACACACACACACACACACACACACACACAAAACACACACACGCACGCGCTCGCGTGCGCACGCACACACCGTCACCCATCCTTGGCCTTCCAGCGTTGTCAGTAAAAGGCATGACAAACCCTAAGGGCCCATCGATAGGTTTGTCGTCGGAAACCGCACAATGTAGGCACATGGTCCACACACGGGCATGGGTTCACACACACACATGCACACACACGCACACACACACACACACGCACGCACGCACGCACGCGCACACACACACACACACACACATCGTCACCCATCCTTGGCCTTCCAGCGTTGTCAGTAAAAGGCATGACAGACCCTTAGGGCCCACCGATAGGTTTGTCGTCGGAAACCGCACAATGTAGGCAAATGGTCCCCACACAGGCATTGGTTCACACACACACACACACGTCATCGATCCTTGACATTTTCAAAACAGCAAAAGAAAATCATGAATATTTTCAAAACAAGGATCCGGCCTTCAAGCGTTGTCAGTAAAAGGCATGACAGACCCTAAGGGCCCACCGATAGGTTTGTCGTCGGAAACCGCACAATGTAGGCACATGGTCCACACACAAGCATTGGTTCACAGACACACACACACACACACACACACACACACACACAAACACACACACACGTCATCGATCCTTGACATTTTCAAAATAGCAAAAGAAAATCATGGATATTTTCAAAACAAGGATCTGGCCTTCGAGCGTTGTCAGTAAAAGGCATGACAGACCCTTAGGGCCCACCGATAGGTTTGTCATCGGAAACCGCACAATGTAGGCACATGTTCCACACACAGGCATTGGTTCACAGACACACGGACACACACGTCATTGATCCTTGACATTTTCAAAACAGCAAAAGAAAATCATCGATATTTTCAAAACAAGGATCTCAAGATTTATTTAGCCGGAATGACATATCACTATAGGCATTTTATTTATGCCTATAGTGATCGTATCACACCGCCTAAATGAACCTTAAAATCTAGCAACTTCCCAACCGATCACCCATCCTTGACTACTCCACCGAAAGCACACTTAACTTCCGAGTTCCATTCGACTGGGTTACGGGTTGCGAAGCTGCGTCTTGCTGGTAAGAGTTTCCTCCTATCATTTACAAGGCGTGCCCCGATGGGCACCTGGTGGGACCAGATACGTATCGCAGACATTTCTGGTAGTACTAGAAACCGTGCGCGATGGTGGCATGGGGGCTGATGATGACGTCTCGCTCATGTTCGATGGCGCGATGCCGCTTTTGCGTGCTCTCCAGCCTGCTCCTTCTCGTCCTCCTCGTCTAGAAGGTTGATGACGGGGCCGGCGCTATGGCGGGAAACCGATTGGGGGAGTGGCGGGAGACCGATTGGGGGAGTGGCAGGAGAAGCGTGTTTGGATAGAACATCATTTTAAAACAAATTGGATAACTTATGAAAGAAGGAAGCTCGAGGTAGCATGACGCGCGCACACCGTGCTTACACACGCACGAGCTTCAGATGGGCATATAGAACTGCTTTAAATTATTCATTGGTTCGTTTAGTTTTTTGCATACTACACTAATTAAGTTTCTACATATTTAATGTGCATAATTCAAATTTGAACTAAAAGAACATGCTTCGTGTCACCAAAATGGGTTGAAAAAAGATATTTGTGTCCTTGGGTTCCTTTTTTAGGTCCCATGCAATGAACATGAATGGATTACAAACATCTCGGAGTCATGACGAGGCCACAAACATTGAGAAACTTGGCTTTTAAATCATCATAAATCCAAACCTCGTCTGAAATTCTTGAAACTTACCCTGGTGTCATGACACGGCACTTATACGACATGATAACTTTTTGTCCAATTTGGGACAAGTCTCTTGCAGACCAAAACTTCTCTCAAGAACCATCGTGGTTTCGATACGGAACATGTCACCTCTGTGGAGGGAACGGCATTCGATCTCTCTTCTTGGGTTGATATTTTTTCTACATGCAACATAGACTAATACAAGTGCAATGCTAAAATCTGGAATTATTCACGGCTCTTTTGGGGCCCTTTATACATTAATTGAGCTTTTCTATATCCATTTAATGTGCATAATTCAAATTTGAACTACAAGCACATGCTCCAGGGCACCAAAATGGGCTACAAAATCATTTATATGTCCTTGGGTCCCTGTTTAGGTCACATGCAATGATTAAAAACATCTCGGCATCGTGACTAGGACACAAACGTTGAGAAACATTGCTTTTAAATCCCCATAAATTCGGAACTTGTCTGAAATTATTGAAACTGGGGTGTCGACACGACACTTATAGGACATGGTAATTTTTTTGACCAGTCTGGGACAAGTTTTGGGACAAAACTCTTACAAATTGGAGCTTCCCATGAGAAGAATGGTGGTTTCGATACGGAACATGTCTCCTTTGTGGTCGAAATGACATTTGAGTTTTCTAGGCATGCACTTAATGTGAAGAACTCAAGTTTGAATTACAAGCATGGGCTCCAGGGCACCAAAATGGATTAAAACCCATTTTGTGTCCTTGGGTCCATGTTTAGATCCCATGCACTGATGGTCACTGAATTACAAACATCTTGGTGTCGTGACTAGGCCGCAAACATTGATAATCTTGGTTTCAAGTCCGAGAGAACCCAAAGCTCGCCAGGAATTCATGAAACTTACACAATGTCATGCCACGACACATATATGGTGTGCATTTTTAGACGAATTTGGGACAAATATTAGGACATGCATCTTACAAGCCAAAGCTTATTCAAGAAGCCTTGTGATTTCGATAGGGAACATGTCACCTTTGTTGGTGAAACTACATTCAATGCGTCGTCTAGTGCACCAATTCGGCCCCTTTTATACATTAATTGAGTTTTCTAGGGATTTAATATGTGTAGTTCAAATTTTGAACTAGAAGCACATGCTCTGACCTCGTGGTTTCGATAGGGAACATGTCACCTTTGGTGACGAAACTACATTCAATGTGTCCTCTAGTGCACCAATTCGGCCCTTTTTATACATTAATTGAGTTTTCTAGGGCCCTTTTCATATGAATGTGAATGAATTAGAAACATTTAGGCATGATAGCTCGGCCGCATTCATTGATAATATTGGTTTATTGAATTCCCGTAAATACAAAACTTGTATGATAATCATTTGGTGCCACGCGTCCAATTTTTTTACTCCCTCCATTTCTTTTAACTTCGCATATAAGATTTGGTCAAAGTCAAGCTAAACATAGTTTGACTAAATATATACAAAAAACATATCAACGTCTACAATGCTAAGGTTATATAGTATGGAAGTTAATTTGACGATGCATCTAATAATATTGATTTTAAATTATAAATATTGATATATTTTTTATATAAAGCTAGTCAAACTTTACAAATTTTGAATTTGACCAAATTTTATATGCTAACTAAAAAGAAACGGAGGGAGTACTTGATATGGGGGTGTCGTGCTTGTAGCTGCAGGTTGATGACAGGAAGCATGCGAGCTTTCCGCCGCGCAGGCTCGATGGGACGCGTGCGAGCTGTCCGCCGCGCAGGCTTGACAGGATGCATGAGAGCTGTCCGCCGTGCATACTCGACAGGACGCATGAGAGTCTACGGCGCATGCTCATCGGGAAGCAATACTTTGACCTCCACCCCCCTGCTCGCCTCGCTCCCAACTTCTGAATTAATGGCGTTCGACCCGATGTTTATCATGTGGTTAATGTGCCTGGACGGAGGGACTAGTTTGCTTGTGATCACTGTTTTGTTCGTGCCTCACTGAGAACTTCGACATTTCGTCTGTTTTCAACTCGTATACATGTACAAACGAACGAAATAATATAACAAAAAATTCGCACCGGCAAAGGATAATAATTCTCTTACATATGCATGATAATAATAAATGCCACATGCGGCAACTCCCCAAAGACACAGGGGCAAAAGAAGAAGGAAGAGGTTGGAGAAGGAAGACTAAGAAAATGATCTGGCCCGCTGCTATCTAATTCTTCATGGATTGCTAGGCGAGGAGTTCCTCAATCTCCTTCTTCATCGCCTCCACGACCTCCATCTCCTCTTGCCTCTCAACTGACATCTTCCGCATTGCGGCCATGGCATGGGCTCTTTGCTCGAAAGCGTCGATGCTCTGCGTCGCGTACGCATGAAGTTCCTTCACACGCTCCACGGATTCCTTCACCAGCCCCTCGCGCTCGATGTAGATCTTCACCAAGTCTTCCAAAAGTTCCTCGGCGAGCTCTTTGAGCCTCCCCTCCGAGGCACTTTTCTTCTCGAGCAGTTTCTTCCAGGCATAGTTCTCCTCCATAAGTTTCTCCACGAGGCCGGTCGCCCTGTCAACCGAGGCGTCGCTCTTCTCCAACAGCGTCACCAAGTCATCGATCATCGTGTTCTTCCTATCGAGCTCAACGCGCATGTCGTCACTGGCTGAGGAATCCAAGACTGCCAACTCATCCAGTTCGCCTCTGAGGCGAATGCGCTTGTGATTGTGAGAGCCGTCGCCTCTCCGTGAAAGATCCTCCCGCGCGTCTGTAGCGCCACCGGACATCTCTGTTGCGGTCAAAGCAGTGTGGCTGGAGCTCTCTGGCGATTCCGCAGCGCGGCGGCGGGACCTCTCGGTTGCTTCCGCGGCCTTGATCTTTCTTCCTTGGTTATATCTCGACCCAGAACCCCCCCCCCTCCTACCGGCCATGGCAGACGGAATGAAGGACTAACAAAGAAAGGCCTTTTTTGGTGGCGGGGGTGAGGAATGTGCGGTAATTTTCGAGTACGTGTTTGTGTTTTTATAGCCTACTACATTAAACAGTTGCTAAGTGGGAACACGTTTAGGTTTGGTAGGTGTGAACTGATTTGGGAAAAAAATTAGCGCGTGGTAATTTGGAATGTTAAAGGAAACAAACTCAATATTTATTGATGGTTTTAGTTCCCAGGCACGGAACGCTTTATGGTTTTTAGAAAGCGTTTGGGATGGCGTACGTGGGCCTGCGTTCTCGGATGTGTGTACGTGTGTGCCCACTATTACTGCGGGGTCGGAGCCAAGACCGATGACGGTGTCGTGGCGGGCTAGACGGCCGCCGCTATGGTGGCGGCCTTGGTGGCTTCCCGTGGGGTGGCGGCCAAGGCGGCCACGGCGGCCGCCGGCACCATCTGCCTTCGGGCAGCCGTGGCGGAGCGTAGTGGGTAGCGCGCTTTTGTGTGCGGTTGTGCGCGGGAACGGGCTCATCGAGCAGACGCGTGGCCCTGCCTGTCAGGGAAATGTGAAAACTAACATAAAACTAAGTTTTTTATAAATGTTTAAAAGGTTTGTAAATTCTAATCTCAATAACAAAAATAACGTGATGTGGGTGCATGTTGGTTTAGACGGGACGCATTCGACGAGTACGCCGCGCAGTCTCAAAGGGATGCGTGCGAGCAGTCCGCCGCGTAGGCACAGCTAGCTCACCGGGAATCAAGCCCTTTGACCTTGGACCTCCACCCACACAGCCCTATTCTCTCCCAAGTTCTCCATTAATGCTACACCTTCTCCTCTGGTCTTATCTATAAGGGCCGCCGCCGAGGATCGCCTCCTTTTTTGATGGACGACGAGGCGGCCAACAAGCGGGGGCGGGTCGAGGCTGAACCACACGAGCCTCCGACGAGCGTGGACTTCATCAGCAGCATCCCCGACGAGATGTTGGTAACCATCATGTCCCTCCTCCCCATCAAATCTGCCGTGCAGACCACCATCCTCTCCAGGCGGTGGCGCCCCCTATGGCACTCCACCCCCCTTGACCTCCTTGATGACGACGAGCTCTGCAGCGGGGATCGCAAACGCTTGGAGGCATTGTCCCACATCCTCGCCATGCACACTGCGCTAGTCAGACGCCTTGCCATCGGCACTTTCCGTTCAAACTGCAAGGCCAAACCCAAGTTTCACGAGTGGTTCTTCTCCCCCGCCCTAGATCAGCTCGAGGAGCTTAACTTTGATGCTGGACATGGGCGCTCGCTGCCTCTGTCCGTCCTCCGCCTTACGCCCACGTTGCGCCACAATACGTTCATACCGTGCCTTTTCCCCAAGATTAATGCCGCGCACGCTCTTCATCTCCCTAAACTGAAGCACCTCGAGCTCATTGGCGTCAGCATCTCGAAGTCGGCTTTGGAGCGCCTGCTCGGCGGTTGTACAACGCTCGAGTACCTTCGTCTTTAGATGATGTTTGGGTTTAGTAGCCTCCACATCGCTATGACGAATCTCCGTACAATTTATGTGCATGGCTGGTGCCGCAACACGCTGTCAGTTGGGGAGTTTCATGATATGGTCATTGAGAATGCGCCTTTCCTAGAGAGATTGTTTGTACTTGATAAAGAAGGTCGAACAGGAATCAGGGTCATTGACGCACCGAAATTGACAGTGTTGGGCTATTCATGTGCTGAATTTTCCGAACTTGTTACAGCTGGATACACACCCATTCAGGTACAACAATCTTCTTCTCATTCTTATTATTGTACATCACATTTTATCTAGTTTTTGTTGATCTATGTTCGGTTGTCATCCAGAAAATGATTCCTACAAGCCTCGCATTGTCTCTGCGCACAGTGAAGATCTTGGCACTACAATCTATCGACCCCAATCTGGATGAAGTTGTTAAGTTCCTTATATGCTTTCCGTGCATGGAGAAGCTATACGTCGAGGTGATGTTCCTTTCCTGTTAATTGTTAACCACAACGTAGTTCAATTTGTTGGTACTTTTACCCATGATTATAATGACAGATGTACTATACATTTTTTTGAGATGTTAATCATGAACGGTCGAAGATGGCATGCCAATCTATTAGTGTATTTTATAAATAATGCAAATCAAAGAGGCCCGTAGTGTTCAATACTGCATCTAAGCACTAATATGTTGTCTTCGTTTGCAGATACAAGCAGGACTTGGAGTGGAAAAGGTGGCACAATATAACAATCCCATCGAATGCCATGAATTCCATCTCACGGAAATTACTTTGAACGAGTACTGAGGCACCAATCCAGAGATTCAATTTGCCAGTTTCTTTGTTTAGAAAGCAAGGGTGCTCAAGGTAATGAGGTTTGCACTATATTTAGTGCGCCACAATGGATGGTTTACTAACCAGCGGAGGTGTCTACAACGGAATGGAAAAGGCTCTGCAGAAGCTGATTTTCACTTTGGAAGTTCATATGACTGATTATTCGGAAGCGATTCTATCGAGCCGATATATGACTTCCCATGGATCCTGAAGATTGGATTTGATTTCTAATGTCAGTTTGTACCTTGTAATCTTTGAATTGGGGCCTTGTTATGCTGGAATTTGAACCTTGTAATATTGGTGGTATTTGTGATACAATATTTGAAATTGCATTGTGTTCTTTTTTGTTTATGCAATCATGTTCTTATAAGTACATATGTTGTTGTTCTGTAGGCACATCATTGATGTTGTGCAGACCGAGCAAATCACAGTACACACAGACTAAACTACGAAACCCGTCGGTGATGAGTACATCAATCGCTGACAATTGTATACCAGCAAACGTTTTCCCACAACACACACAGGTTATTAGCACCAATCGTCTCTGTTCTTTCTGGTGTTTGCACATGATTCTCATTACTCACCTGTTTGTTGTATATCGCACACATCTTGTTATGCCGAATCGTTTGTGTTCTGTCGTATCAGCGCACACAGTTTATCCGAGTGAAACTGTATGCCGTACTTCGCACACGTATGTAGTTTTGCTAACCGTTTTTGTTATCTTCGCTAATCACAAACGGTTCATAAGAACAAACTATATGCCGTAGATCGCACACGCAACTACATTCCAAATCGTATTTGATGGATCCACCTTCGCACACAGTTCGTGCCATTAGCGACGGAGCTTGAACTATACTGTTTGCGATTCATGCATCGCACACAGTTTCATCGAAGGGTCTCTGATTGATGTGTCGTCTTTGGACCATTCTGTAGTAGTGAATGTTACTATCTTCACAGACTTTGTTATTCTTGATATGCCCGAGGACGACAACATGTCGATCATCCTTGGTAGACCATTCTTAAATACTGCAGGGGCTGTTATTGATTGCAATAAAAGTAAGGTTACCTTTCACGTCCATGGCAAACAACATACCGTGCATTTTCCGAAGAAGCAAACTTTGGTTAATAATATTAATGTCATTGAGCCTACTCCCACGGTTATCATTGGAAGCTTCGCAATTCCTCTACCTACTGTCAAGAAGAGATATTATAATCTTATTATTGGGGATATGCAAATCCCTGTTGAGGTAACCTAGTGACATACGAAAATTCTTCTGTTTCATGTTAGTCGGAAGCGGTTTGTTAATAAGACTTGATCAACCTTATTAATGGATCCTTTTCGGAAGGCATGTGATCGATGAATTTAGTACTCACAACTCTCTATATCAAAAGTTTATCCTCTGTTATGTTCAGTTTATATAAAATAAATTAGCATGATTTTCTGATTTTCTGTTTTACCCGTGCGTAGAAAAATGTCAGAAAATAAAAGGTCTCATTTTGCCACCAAATTTTAACATGAATTTTTCAGGATTAAATGAAAAAAATTGGCGTACAAATAACAGCAGGGGACAACACCTGTGTGGCACCACACATCAGGGTGCCCTGATGGCTTGTGGGGCCCACAGGGACCCCCTGCCTTATCCCTTCGTCCCACACTCTCTCCTACCTCCAGCAAAAAAAATCTAGCCATCTCTCTCCCGTGTTCTTCACCCACAAAGTGAAATTTTCGATCTGTTTGCTCGGAACTCCGTTTCCGAAACTGTTTTGAGGAATTGTTCCTTCGTATGTGACTCCTCCACTCCTCCAATTAGTTTTTTTAGTGGTTCATATTTTGCATAATGTGTTGCACTTGGTGCTACAAAAAATGAGCTTGCATGTTGAATTCTTTGAGTTCCAAGTAGTATGAATGCTCGATATGGCTCTAGGCATCCATATGAGTAGTTGCTATCAATCTTGCAAAGTTTTATTGACATGAATTTGTGGCTCAAAATTTTCAGAAAGTTGTGCTTAGGAAAATGAATTTCTTGAGGAATGTTCTTCATGCCGGAGACCCAAGGGAGTTGCTAGGAGAACTCAGGACCGAGATATCAACCTTATTCGCAACACAGAGGTTAGGCCATGTGAATGGCCACATAGACCCTTCATGAGCGAAGCAGGTTTCTATGAAGAGTTCACGCAATTCATTGCAAATGTCGGGCTGACCAACTTCCTTGTAGAGGAGTGTGACCAATACTATCTCCTTACCAATTCCTTCGTGCAAAACATTTTCTTCATAAATACGCCGGTGCCCCCATAGTACGCTTTGATCTTTACGCCACCCGCTATGAATTGCCTCTACATGAATTTTGTGAAATATGTTTGCTTCCTGCTGACGAGGAAGTGCGTGAACCTAAACCCGAGGAGTTTGAGGCTTTCCTCCAAACCTTAACTGTGGGAGAAACTAGGGGCGTGTCACACGCTAGAGCTACTAGTTTGCAATTTCCTTCTGTGCACTATTTTTCTCTATTTATTGGGAAATGCATAACTGCCATGGAACAGGGTGGTGGCCTCAGTGCCCCTACCCTTGCTATTTTACGCGGTGCACTTTATGGTGATAACACTTACAATTTAGGAGCTATCGTTGCGCGTCGATTAAATCTTAACCGAAATAAAGGCAAGATTCATGGTGGTATTTATGCCACTCGCTTGGCAACTCGTTTTGAAGTGGTTATACGCCCTACTGTTTATTTGTTGCCTAAGGTTTATCTTGATCACCAGTCTATGGTGGAACACCAATTTCTTGAGTAACCATGAACACCGCATCATATCCGTTAGATCATAGTGTATAGCGAGATAACTTGTGATATTATTCCTTTGCGTGCACCTTCTTTGTTTAACTATCATGCCAGGCACGGATACAGAATCATGCCAGAAGATATAACTGCTTACCGGAATGAGCTGGCTGCTGCGGAGGCCGAGGCCCAAGCATGGGATGCTCAGGTACCCCCGCAGAAACACTTTCCCGGACCTGACGGCTACTATAAGTGGTGATCACCAAGTTAGGCAACCGCCTAAGCTTGGGGGAGTACGTATTTCTCAC
Organism: Elymus sibiricus; assembly: GCA_039707655.1. Lineage (NCBI taxonomy): Eukaryota > Viridiplantae > Streptophyta > Magnoliopsida > Poales > Poaceae > Elymus > Elymus sibiricus. Next base: position 192,442,754 of record CM077663.1, on the reverse strand, counting down.
CAACATTACATTCATGTTCACGCACTTCATATAAATTGTCGGTGTTCATCCTCTTTCATTGTATATCCATGTTAGTTTTATTTTTCCGCTTTCCTCTTGTGTGTTTGAAAAACTTTAGAAAACCCAAAAAGATTTCCTTTGCATGTTGGGAGCTTTCTCGTGTAAATAGTTTTTCTCGTTCTTGTTTTCCCTTAGTTTATTTGCTTGCTTGAGAAAAACAAAAACTACAAAAATATTTCAGTGTGTTTCTCTGAATTTCTTTTCTTTTTGGTGAGTCCTTGAAAGGGGAAGACCACGATGAAAATGATGAGTGGCTTTTATATGCTTTATTGTTGATCTCACGGAGAGCCAATATTACCGTGTCTTCTTCTTTGTCCAAAACCGCCCTGTAGATTCCAGTTAGTCCACGGTATTCTTGCACTATTATTATTATCACATCATTCGGTCATGCAAGTGAAAGGCAATAATGACAATATTTGACGAAGTGATCGTGGCAAGGGAAGCTGGTATGAACTCTTCCTGTTTTCCATTTTTGTAAATATGTTTAGCTCGTTCGATCTTGATTCAGTATATTATGAGTGAACATGTTCATGATGACAATTAGAGATTATAGCTTCTCATGCCATGCCTAAACAGCTAGTAGTAAATAATGATTTATCTTATAGATCAACATGCATTAAAATGGTTATGATGTGGTACGGTAGTATGGTATTTCCCTCTGAGAAATTCAATCGGCATGACTTGGCCCATGTGCAAACATGTAGTTTATTCAAAACCAATGCAGCTGTCATGATGTTTAAATTCAGAGTGTTCATATCCTACTCATGCTATGTCCAATGTTAATTATCCGCAATGCATGCCTATGACCGTTTTTGCTCTCTAGCTGGTCGCTTCCCAACCTATTGCTAGCCTTCACATGTACTAAGCGAAAATGCTGCTTGTGCATCCAAAACCTTTAAACCAAGTTATTCCACATGAGTCCACCATACCTACCTATATGCGGTATTACCCTGCCGTTCCAAGTAAATTTGCATGTGCCATCTCTAAACATTCAAATGAACATCTATTTTGTGCACGCATCTCGCTCATGGAGCGACAAGGCAGTCAATATTTTCCATGCTAAATGACTTATTCTCAAGATGGTTGTTTACTCGCTGTCATTGCACGAGAGAGGCTGGTAAGAAGGATGTACAGTCCTGTATAATCAAAAACTAGTTAAACAAAACTCCTTGGGATAGTTGATATGTTGGCAGGCATCCGTGGATTCGGTCAGCCATGGTTTGTGTATGGATGGTGGATAGGAGTAAACTTTACTATTTTGTTTGGGAACCGTAAATAATGAGTTTAGTATGGAAGATATTGAAAACCTTTGTCGTAACGTTGACAGGAAAAGTGCACCACTCAAAACCATATTCCGATTCTTTTTTAAAACTTGAGCTCTGGCACCTCTGCAAATCAATGATGCCCTCTGCGAAGGGCCTATCCACTTACTTGTATGTTGAGTCATCATCCTCTTACTAAAAGCACCAGACCAGAGAGCACTATTGTCATTCCTATGCATTGAGTCTAGTTAATGTTGGATACAAGCATGCCTGGATCTTTTCTATTCTGAATTATAATGTTTAGTCACTACTTGAACCTCAGAGCTGCTCTGCATTTATGTTTTGCGGTCTTAGAAAGGGCTAGCGAAATACCATGTCACCATATTATATCATGATCATTTTGATAAATTGTTGGCATGCGAGATATCTTATTATTTGCTTTCAAGTTGATTATGTATTGCCATGAGTTAATACGGTGCCTAATTGCTATCATGGAGGTGGTTATTTATAATTTATGTTGAAAACTTGAACACTAGCTAAGCATGTTTATAGCGAAGAGAACAAAAGAGTTTGTATAAGTTTTCTTTATCACTTTCAGTTTGTCAACTGAATTGCTTGGGGACAAGCAATACGTTAATCTTGGGGGAGTTGATATGTCTCCATCGTATCTACTTTTCCAAACACTTTTGCTCTAGTCTTGACCTCTAATTTGCATGATTTGAATGAAACTAACCCGGACCGACGATGTTTTCAGCAGAACTACTTTGGTGTTATTTTTGTGCAGAAATAAAAGTTCTCGGAATTGGACGAAACTTTTTGTGAATTATTTTTGAGAATTATAATGAATTATGGAGCGAAGACCTGCCGGTGGGGGTGTGCCAAGGGGCCACCACACATCAGGGCGTCCCCCCTAGGCCGCGCCCTGATGGCTTGTGGGGCCCTCGTGGCTCCTCCGGCCCTAATTCCAGTCCTATAAAATCACATCTTCGGAGAAAAAACAAGATAGAAGTTTTCATCGTGTTTCACGAGACGGAGCCGCCGCCACTTTCTATTCTTCCTCGGGAGGGCTGATCTGGAGTCCGTTTGGGGCTCCGGAGAGGGGAAATCGTCGCCGTTGTCATCACCAACCCTTCTCTATCAACACCGCCATGATGCTCACCACCAGGAGTGAGTAATTCCTTTGTAGGCTTGCTGGACGGTGGTAGGATTGTATGAGATTGATCATGTAATTTAGTTAAGTTTGATAGGGCTTGATCCCTAGTATCCACTATGTTCTGAGATTGATGTTGCTATGACTTTGCTATGCTTAATGCTTGTCACTAGGGCCTGAGTGCCATGATTTCAGATCTGAACCTATTATGTTTTCATGAATATAAGAGTGATTTGGATCCTATCTTGCAAGTTCTATGCACCTATTACGTGTCTTGATCTGCATACCCCAAGGTGACAATAATTAGGATTCTTTTCGGTGATTGCCGTAGTTTGAGGAGATCATGTATTCACCATGTGTTAATGCTTTGTTCTGGTTCTTTATTAAAAGGAGGCCTTAATATCCCTTAGTTTCCAATAGGACCCTGCTGCCACGGGAGGGTAGGATAAAGATGAAATGCAAGTTCTTATCGCAAGCACGTATGACTATATACGGAATACATGCCTACATTATATTGATGAATTGGAGCTAGTTCTGTGTCACCCGAGTGTGTAACTGTTATATGATCAATGTCATCTAAATCATTATCATCACCGATCCACGTGCCTACGTTGTACATATACTGAATCTTGCTAAGTTACTATTGCTACTGCTATTGTCACAACTGCTACAAAATTGCTGCTGTCACTACTATTGTTACTTTTGCTACTACTATTTGCCGTGCTACTAAACCTTTGCTGCAGAGAGATATCCCAGGTGTGGTTGAATTGACAACTCAACTGTCAAGGCCAATAAATATTCTTTGGCTCCCCTTGTGTCGAATCAACAAATTAGGGTGAAATAGTACCCGTGAAGACTGTCGCGATCCCCTATACTTGTGGGTTCTCAACGTGTCACTTGCCATACAGACCGTTGACATGATGATATCCGATACTCCGCATCAGGCTCCTTCCCTCTTCCTTGCATTGATGTTGTCTCCATCCTTGGAGCAACAATTGCTGTGTCGCGCCAAGCAGAGCAGATCAACACGCGTCGCCATGGTCCTCCCGAATGACCCTAATCGCCCTCAAGGAGCGCTCCAGGTATTTGGGAGGAAAAAATTTCGACTTAGCATCCCATCGGCCGGTTGACCCAATCAAAATCAAATTCAATACTCCCTCCGTCCAGGTGGTTGGGCATCTAAGAAGAAGCTTTGCGATTTAGGTGGGAGTGGATTGGACGAGGGAAATAATCAAACCGGTAAACAAGCCTATCAACGCGCCCTTTTATCCCTTCAAAGCAAACCAAAAACAACAATAAATCCCTAATAATAAGGTGGGACTGTTTGGCTAACCGGTGTATTGAATGAGTTTCCCACGTCCTTGATTTGCATGGCTAATTAGCGGTAATGTCCTGTGAATGCATTGGTAGTTTGCTTCCAAAGGATATTCATGTGATAGAAGAACGAGGCAGGCTCACGTACGTGAGGTTTCAAAGGAGGCGCGCAAGGGAAACGGAGGGTATTAACTGCTTAGGCAACTAAGCGCGCGTTTGGTAGGATGTATTAGGTCCAGCCAGGCCTGCGCGGGTAGAACTTGGTCCGTTTGGTTACTTGGATCGCATAGAAATGTTGGGCCGCACAAAACTGAAAGCACTGCTCAGCCAGGACCGCTAGGAACCGTTGAATCGGCAGTTTCCAGCGAGCCAGGCCGAGTCGAGACACCTCTAGCACTAGTGGTGGCTCCCCTTGCACGAGAGAATACAGGTGGGATGCAAACTCCGTGCGTGGTTTCTTCTCCCACCTCCACTAAACTCATCCCTAATCCCCTTTTCTTCATCCCTTATGATCTGCACAAAGGTACTTCGATTTGAGATAAGGTCTATACGAAAAAGATGCATATCGATAGCATACCTCCATTCAGGCGATATGTTCGTAGTTTCATCAACTATAGAGGCGAGGTGACCTTCCTGGGCGGCCATGGCGTCCTGTGTGTCTGTGAGCAAAGAAGAGAATGGGAGGAGCAACAGAAAAAGAAGCACGGGAGAGAGGAGAACGAGAGGAGGGGAACGAGCCAACCGGAGCATGCGTTCTTCGACCCTCTCGCTCTTACTCTGTCTACCATCTCAAGGGAGGCGAGTGCGAGGGCGAAGGGAATCAGATTCAAGGATGCCGTTAGAGTAGAGGATCCGCTGCTTGAAGCGTTGCTTCTCCGGCCTCCATCTCCTCCAGGTTTCGAGGTAGGTGTGGGGGCTCTCGGCCAGTTGGTCTTTGATCCTATGCCCCCGAATCAGCAGGGATCACACGCATATCCTAGGCCATCCTCGATTGCTTATCTCACCCTGGAGTTCTCCCTGATCCGTTGGATAGGTATGCGTCGGGCGCCACCAGGACCTCGTGAGTTTCTCGTCGCTAACAGCAATGTCGGGATGGCTCCACAGGATTGGGACCGAGAGAGAACCTCTGTCTGGCCGCAGTGCTTGAGCAACACAAGGCTTTTACCCAGGTTCGGTCCCTCTCCATGGAGGTAAAACCCTATGTCCTGCTCTTGATGTATTGATGTTGTAGCGATTACTGAGTTTATCTACCTCGAGAACGTGAGTTTGTGGGCTAAACCCTAGAGGTTATGATATTACGTATATGTTGTCCTCTACGGGCTAAACCCCACGGTTTATATAGGCACTGGGGGTATCTAGGGTTACACGAATGTTGGTTACCATCTATGGATTACATGCCGAACGGAATACTCTCTCCTTGGAGCACATGCCAAGTCTTCAATAGAATCCAGGATGCTCATCCTTCATAACAAGGCCTCTGAAGTCCTTCCTCCAGGGTGGGGCCCTGATACTTGTGATCTGCGTTGGGTTTTCCGTGAAGAGGAACGGGTGATGCAGCACAATATAGGTAAGTATTTTCCTCAGTAGAGAACCAAGGTTTATCGAACCAATAGGAGTACCAACCAACCCCTTTCTTCAGCAGCTACACACAAAAGAGCAAACACTTGCACCCAACGCGGGCAAGAGGGTTGTCAATCCCCTTGGACTTGTTATTTGCAAGCTTGTAAGTAGTGTGGTTGGTAGTAGATAATTGTAAATTGCAAAATAAATAGAAAAGTAAGTAATTGCAGCAAGGTATTGTAGCATTTGTAAACTTAAAAGTGAACAGGCCCGGGGGCCATAGTTTTCCCTAGTGGCATCTGTCATGAAAGTAAGCATACGGTGGGTAAACAAATTACTATTGGGCAATTGATAGAAAAGCGCATAGTTATGGAATATTTATTCACGGCAATGATCATGTGTATATAGGCATCACGTCCATAAGCAAATAGGCCAACTCCTGCCTGCACCTATTACTATTACTCCACCCATCGACCGCTATTCAGCATGCATCTAGATTATTAAGTAAAACAGAGTAATGCTTGGAGAACGATGACATGATGTAGACAAAGAGAATTCAATTAATATGAACTAACCCCATCGTTTTATCCTTAGTGGCAACAATACAAAGACGTATCTTGTCCCCTTCTGTCACTTGGATATAGAAACCCTTCAGATTGAATCCACTACAACGCACCCCTCTCACTAAAGATAGATCAATCTACTTGGCCAAAGCAAATCAATAGATCGGAGAGATTTACGAAGCTATGATGATCATGCACATAAGAATCATAATAGATTTCAGAGAAGACATAAATATTTTTCATGAATAATCTGAACATAAACCCACAATTCATCGGATCCCAACAAACGCACCGCATAAAAGGATTACATTGGATAGATCAAAGCAAAGATGCGATGATCATTGTATTGAAGATCAAGAGAGAGAGAGAGATAGCGGTCTAGGTACTAACTACGGACCCGTAGGTCTGTGGGGAACTACTCACACATCACCATGGGAGCAGCAAGGATGATGTAGAGGCCCTCCGTGATCGATCCCCCCTCCGGCAGGGCACCGGAACAGGGCTCCATATTGGCACACGGCGGAACAGAGACTTGCGGCGGCAGAAAAAGTGTTTCACGAGGCTCTCTAGGGTTTTTGGAATATATGTGAATTTATAGGCCAGAGAGGTGCGTCGGGAGGCAGCCGAGGGGAGCACGAGGCTACCAAGCGCGCCCTACCCCCTGGTCGCGCCTGGTTGGCTCGTGCCACCCTCGTGTGGCTTCTGGTCACCTCCCGAAGCTTCCAGGTCTTCTTTTGGTCCAAAAAAATGATATTAAACTTTCGTGGCAATTGGACTTCGTTTGGTATTGTAAACCTGAAAAGCCAAAAACATGCAGAAAACAACAACTGGCACTGGGCACTGGGTTAATAGGTTAGTGATGAAAAATAATATTAATTGGTAAATAAACATCCAAAAAGCATCCTAGAATGGTAATATAATAGCATGGAACAATCAAAAATTATAGATACGTTGGAGACGTATCAGCATCCCCAAGCTTAATTCCTGCTCGTCCTCGAGTAGGTAAATGATTAAAAAAATAGAATTTTTCATGTGACATGCTACCCAACATGTAACCTTTTGCAGGTTTGATCATTGAGAAACGATGAATTAATAAATATCAACATAGTGATACTTATAAACATAAGCAACATAATCATCAAGTTTCAAAGCATACGATCCATAAAGAATGTTCATCCCCGATTCATTTTATCATATAAATATAGCATGGCTCCGTCCTCACCACATAAATATAAATGTTAAGCACCATAGTGTCAAGTCAGGCAATTGGATCGTACTTTTTAACGCGCTTTAGCTTTTTATTACTTGCGCAATATATGAGCGTGAACCATGGATATAGCATAAAGATGTAATAGAATATGGTGGTAGGTTTCAAAGGGTGAAAGTGGAGAAGAAAGTCTCGCATCAACTAGGCGTATCAACGGGCTATCGAGATGCCCATCAATAGACATCAATGCAAGGAGTAGGGATTGCCATGGAACGGATGCACTAGAGCTATAAGTGCATGAAAGCTCAATTAAAGCTAAGTGGGTGTGCATCTAACTTGCTTGCTCATGAAGACCTCGGGCATTTGAGGAAGCATGTCATAGGAATATACAAGACAAGTTCTATAATGAAAAATTCCCACTAGCATATGGAAGTGACAAAACAAGAGACTCTCTATATGAAGAACATGGTGCCACTTTCAGGCACAAGTGTGGAATAAGAGGTAGTAGGACTGTCCCTTCTCTCTTTTTCTCTCATTTATTTATTTTTTCTTTTTCCCCTTTTTCCTTTTTTCCTTTTTTTCTTTCTCTTTCTCTTTTTTTTCCTTTTTTTCTTTTTCTTTTATTTTTCGTTCGGAGTCTCTTCCTGACTTGTGGGGGAATCATTGACTCCATCATCCTTTCCACACTGAGACATTGCCCTAGATAATGATGATCATCACACTTTTATTTACTTACAACTCATATGAAAAACTTATAGGATGATATGACTCTATATGAATACCTCTAGCAGTGTACCAGGATGTGCAATGATCAAGCGTAACATGTATAAAAATGATGAATGGTGGCTTTGCCACAAATACTATGTCAGCTTATATGATCATGCAAAGCAATATGACAATGAAAGTACAAGTCATATGATGTGACGGTGGAAGTTGCATGGCAATATATCTCGGAATGGTTATGGAAATGCCATGATAGGTAGGTATGGTGGCTGTTTTGTGGAAGATATAATGAGGCTTATGTGCAATAGAGTGTATCATGTCACGGGGTTTGGATGCACTGGCGAAAGTTGCACCGATCCTCGAGGTGAGAATGGGCAATGCACGGTACTAAAGAGGCTAAAAATATGTGGAGGTGAGAGTGCGTATATCCATGGATTCACATTAGTCATAAAGAAATCACATAGTTATTGCAAGATTTTATTAGCTCTGTCGAAGCAAAGCACTACTCGCATGCCCCTATGGAGGAGGTTGGTAGGAGTTAACCATCGCGCGCCCCCGACTTAAACAGCACTAGGATTTCAATGAGGAATAAGTATGCTCACACATCATCACCATGCCATAAAAATATTTGGATGAATAACAAGTTATCAACCTCTAATTCATGATACTCTTATTAACCAATGATCATGCACTCATGCTCTTTCACATTACCACATTAATATCATTAACTATGATTTCTCTTTTATGTGCGACATGTGGTTTTGATTATACACTCATTGAATACCTATTATTATTGGACTAGTCTTATAACCCATGTTAATTACCATCGCTATTTATTAACTCTCAAACAAATATAAGTCAATAATGAGAGTGCAATTATTTCAATAAAATATACACGCCACCATGCTCTAAAAGATATAAGTGAAGTACTACTAAGCTCAAAAGATATAAGTGAAGCACATAGAGTATTCTAACAAATCATGGTGATAGTGTGTCTCCCTTGAATAGGTGTGTCCAGCAAACAATGATTGTGGGAAAACAAAAACAAAAAGAAAACGCCGCTCCAAGCAAAACTCATATCATGTGATGAATAAAAATATAGCTCCAAGTGACATACCGATGGATTGAGACAAAAGAGGGGATGCCTTACGGGGCATCCCCAATCTTAGATGCTTGAGTCTTCATAGAATGTTAACTTGGGGTGCCTTAGTCATCCCCAAGCTTAGGCTCTTGCCGATCCTTACTCCTTCGTCCATTGCGATAACACCCAAAACTTGAAAACTTCAGCACACAAAACTCAACAAAACTTCGTGAGATCCGTTAGTATAATAAACATATCAAATACTTTAGGTACTGTTATAAATTGATTCTTATTTTATTATTGCATAAGGTACTGTATTCTAACTTCTCGATGACTTATACCCCCCGATACAATCCATGGCATCATCAAAACAAGCAAAATATGCATGCAAAAACAGAATCTGTCTAAAATAGAACAGTCTGTAATGATATGCAAAGAAACCATACTTCTGTAACTCGAAAAATTCTGAAAAATTCTGAAAACCTGAGGAATTTGTATAGAAATACTTCTTAAACATTTCAGATAAAAAATACATTCCAGTAAATTCAAAGAAATTCTGCACTGGACGCTTAAGTTTCTGTTTTTGCACCGTATCAATTCTACTTATCATGCAAGTCATCCCAAAGGCTTTACTTGGCACAAACACTAATTTAAACACAAAAAAACAATCATTACAGTATCAATAACCATGTTATCAAAAACAAACATGAAGTAAAAAAGCAAAATAAAAGATAACTATTGGGTTGCCTCCCAACTAGTGCTATTGTTTTACGCCCCTAGCTAGGCATAATGCATATGATCAAGTGTTGGACCCCTTCATTACCTTCAAAACTAGCTCTTCCAAAATCTTACTTAATAAATCACCCTTCTCAAAACTAGTTGAAGAGCCCAAGTGTTCAAAAGGATTTATAAAATCATTACTAACATCATCCTCATCATAAGGGTCTTCATAAAGAACATGGATTTCATCACTAATAGGTTCCCTAATAGAATTGCCATGCCAATCTTTACTAAACACTTCATTAATTCCTTTAGAAATCCATTCAAATTTATCACAAGTGTGGAGGAATAGGTATTGTGTTAATTCTTCGGGAAGTACATGCCTCCTCATATTCCCATCAAATCTGTGATAGTCATTAGATTCCAACCTACGCATGGCATCTCTATTATGCAGGATCACTTATATGGGGATGTTCAGATTTTCTTCCATAGAAGGCAAAAATATCTTTCGCTTCACGCACAATATAACCAAATTCATGCATAAGGATATTGGTAGCAATTTTCTTAATCTCAGGATCGTGTATGTTAGGAAGTCCCAAAAATATCTTCTGAAGCATAGGATGGAGATGCACAAACTTTCTTTCTAATTTAAATATAAGCATGGTAATAGCATCCACATAAAAATTTGTTTCATCAAGTATGGATCCTTTAATAAGAGGGGAAGCTATCGAGTATTCAAAAAATTCTTGAATAACATGCTTTCCAATAATGTTCCCACTGCCCACATGATAAATTTTGGAATTTAGGACCGTGTGAGTGTTTCTAGTACAAACTTGACTTTTAGGAGGATCATGAGTGTAATCAATAAACTTTTGTCTTTCCTCATCCAAGTCACTAGCACTGTCTTCACTAGCACTTTCAACAATAACTTCCTCAAACTCAGACATGATAGAAGCTTCCAAGCAAACGTGACAAGCAAAACAAGTAAACTAGCAACTAGCAAAGATAAAAAAATTATTTTTGATTTTTATGAAGCAAAAAAATATAACAGCAAATAAAAAGAATAACAAGTGAATGATAATTTGTGCGAAGATACTTGATAGTAGGTTGATAATACTCCCCGGCAATGGCGCCAGAAATCCTTCCTGATACTTGTGATATGCATTGGGTTTTCCATGAAGAGGAACGGGTGATGCAGCACAATATAGGTAAGTATTTCCCTCAGTAGAGAACCAAGGTTTATCGAACCAATAGGAGTAACAACCGACCCCCGTCTTCAGCGGCTACACACAAAAGAGCAAACACTTGCACCCAACACGGGCAAGTGGGTTGTCAATCCTCTTGGACTCGTTATTTGCAAGCTTGTAAGTAGTGTGGTTGGTAGTAGATAATTGTAAATTGCAAAATCAATATAAAAGTAAAAAATTGCAGCAAGGTATTGTAGCGTTTGTAAACATTAAGTGAATAGACCCCGGGGCCATAGTTTTCCCTAGTGGCATCTCTCATGAAAGTAAGCATACGATGGGTAAACAAATTACTGTTGGGCAATTGATAGAAAACCGCATAGTTATGCAATATTTATTCACGTCAATAATCATGTGTATATAGGCATCACATCCATAAGAAAATAGCCCGACTCCTACCTGCACCTATTACTATTACTCCACCCATCGACCGCTATCCAGCATGCATCTAGAGTATTAAGTAAAACAGAGTAATGCTTGGAGAACGATGACATGATGTCGACAAAGAGAATTCAATTAATATGAACTAACCCCATCGTTTTATCCTTAATGGCAACAATACAAAGACGTATCTTGTCCCCATCTGTCACTAGGATATAGAAGCCCTTCAGATTGAACCCACTACAACGCACGCCTCTCAATGAAGATAGATCGATCTACTTGGACAAAGCAAATAAATAGATCAGAGAGATTTATGAAGCTATGATGATCATGCACATAATAATCATAATAGATTTTAGAGAAGACTCAAGTATTTTTCCTGAATAATCTAAACATAAACCCATAATTCATCAGATCCCAACAAACGCACCACACAAAAGGATTACATTGGATAGATCAACGCGAAGATGCGATGATCATTGTATTGAAGATCAAGAGAGAGAGATAGCGATCTAGGTACTAACTACAGACCCATAGGTCTATGGGGAACTACTCACACATCACCATGGGAGCAGCAAGGATGATGTAGAGGCCCTCCGTGATCGATCCCCCCTCCGACAGGACACCGAAACAGGGCTTTAGATGGGCACACGGTGGAACAGAGTCTCGTGGCGGTGGAAAAAGTCTTTCGGGAGGCTCTCTAGGGTTTTTGGAATATATGTGAATTTATAGGCCAAAGAGGGGCGCCCTGGAGGCAGCCAATGGGAGCACCAGGTGCGCCCTACCCCCTGGCCGCGCCTGGTTGGCTCGTGCCACCCTCGTGTAGCTTCTAGTCTCCTCCCGAAGCTTCCAGGTCTTCTTTTGGTCCAAAAAAATAATTAAAGTTTCGTGGTAATTGGACTTCGTTTGGTACTGTAAACCTGAAAAGCCAAAAACATGCAGAAAACAGTAACTGGCACTGGGCACTGGGTTAATAGGTTAGTGCTCCAAAATAGTATTAATTGGTAAATAAACATCCAAAAAGCATCCTAGAATGATAATATAATAGCATGGAACAATAAAAAATTATAGATACGTTGGAGACGTATCAGCCCCCAGCCTGACCCATGGACTAGTCCACCTGGGCTGGGACCCCTTATTCCATGACTCCCTCAGTAGCCCTCGAACTAGTCTTCGACACCGAGCATAAGGATCTTCATCGGACAATATTCTACGGATGCGTAACTTCGGATAATGGAATCTTCGGCTCGACAGATGAGTTCAAAAGTTCTCAAGTATTTTGTGTGGCACCTTTGTTCGCCCGAAGTGTTTGCCTGAGTCCCAAGGACCAAAACATGGACCAATCCTGAAACATTGTACTGAAAACTTTTCCGAATCGTGATATTAATGACATCATGCATATAGGTCATAACTTACTCGAACCGCGGTTCGAGGCGACTCTTGGCATGTCATATCAAAACAGAAAGCGTTCCCCGCATTTTGGGGGATATCATCAATATCACACCACGCGTCCACAACGGCTCGATCCACTCAAAACGTGGCGATTTCACGACACGGTTAAGGGGATTGTTCTTCTTTCCACCAGCCTATAAAGGCCTGGGGTGGTTAATCCCTTCTCTCCAGGCTCCCTTACTGCTCCTGCATCGAAACACCCTTCGCTTCCAGTGACCACAGAGCTCCCCGCTCGAGCTTTTCCACCACAATGGTAGACACAGATTCAAAGGGGCAATAGGGCCCTTCAAAGGAGGACCTATCCACCATCGACGAGGTCCAGGCGGCGGGATACATTCCCGCAGGTGTCACGTGCAGGATGCCAGATGCCAACCAGCGCATCCCCACTCCCCAAGCCGGGGAGTGGGTCATCTTCATCTCCCACCTTGCCAGAGGCCTGGGTTCCCCTTGCATCCTTTCGTGCGGGGGGTTATTTTCTTCTACGTGATCAATTTCTACAACCTCGCCCCCAATCCCATCCTCCACCTCGCTGCCTTTATCACGGTATGCAAGGCCTTCTTAAGGATCCCACCACACTTCGGCTTGTGGTTAAATATCTTCTGCTGCAAGTCAAAGAGTGGCGGCAGCCGCGGCCGCGGCGGAGGTGGCGATCTCGCCAAATGCGGCGGGGCGATGATCAGCAAACGTGAGAAGGTGGTGTGGCTGAAAGGCACCTACGTAGAGATGGTAAAGATGTGGCAGCAGGAGTGGTTTTATATCACCGAGCCCCACGCCAAGAACCTGGTTGCGCTTCCGCCCTTCACAGGGCTGCCTCCGAGGAAGCTCAACTCCTCGCAGCCGAAGAGGGTGGAGCGGGCTAACACCGAGGAGATCTCCATCCTCTAGTCGAAGATCCACAAGCTTGGAACCCTGCCAAGCTGGCGGACATCATCGACGTGATGTTGCACCGTGACATCCTGTCGCTCCAGCTTCGGGCCAACCCGATGTGGCTCTACAAGCCCGAGGACCCGCGGACGATCCACCACTTTTTCTGTGCCAACATGGACAATATGTAGACGTCCCTCTTCAAGACGAAGGTGACCAAGTACCCAGTGGATGGGCCCAATAGCGGCTACTTGGAGACGCATGCTCCGAAGCAGGTAAGCCTTCTTTCTACGGACCCTCTATGTTCGAAGAGAATTCTTCACAAATATGATATTTCTTTCCATGTGTAGAAGTGGATGGATCAGGCAGCAAGCATAAACTGCCCCGCCCCTCAGCCTGAAGACGTCATCTCCCCCAAACGCCTTCAAAGGGCCCGACCAAGGCTAAAAGGGAGCTGGGGAGGAAAAGGAAGAAGATCGGTGGTCTTCAAATTGAGGAACCCTCGAATTCCAAGTCCGGGGACCTCAAGTCCGGCTCCTTAGATGGAGGAGCCAAGGAGGAGGAAGAGGAGAGCGAGGACAAGTCCTCCCCTCCGACGAGGAGGGCACCATCTGAGGACGCCGTCGGAGTGGACACCTGTAGAGGTCGGAAACGCCTCACTAGGGCATCCGATGCCACGTCCCGTAGGGCCAAGGCCTGGATCATTCTTACTTCCTGGGAGAGCGAGGAATCTGAGGCCGGTAGGTGTAGGCCTCCGCCGGAGAGTTATCCCCTTTTATCTTTTATCTTGTGCTTTATATAGCGTCTATAGTTTCCTCTTGGTTTTCTGATACTCCCCTTCCGCCTTCTCCAGGACCCAGGGACGGTCCTCAGTGATGGGATATCAAGCGACCTTCCTCCACGCATCTCATCCGAGGGGCATCGCCCTTCCCCTACTACACACAAAGTGCCGGAGGAGGCGACTTCACCGGCTCCACTCGTGCTTACCACGGGGGAACTGCCAGCGTGCCCACGGTCGGAGTGGAGGCTTCGGCCGCCGAGGACCCTCTGACAAAGGTTCCTTCTTCTACAGAAGGAACATGGTTGGGAGAACCAGCATCCTCAGCGCCCGAGGGCACCGAGACGACTCGGCCATCCACCCCGATGGGCCCCTCGCCGCTAAGGGAGAGATTCGAGGTGGTTTGCTCACCTCCGCCTCCTAGAAGGCATTTGTTCAAGGGGTGGGCCGAGGGGTTGGAAACAGTCGTAGAGGACTCTTCCATCCACCCCGAGCATTGCACAATGATGGGTGCGGTGTTGCAAAGCTACCGGGCCGCGGAGGCCGGCATGTAGAGGTCCTTTAGAGGCCTCTTGCGAGGCTTTGAGGTAATCCATGCTTCTGTTTATTTTTGATAATTCAGCCATCGTATATAGTTGCTAGTAGTTAGGATACAATCAAGGATTGTTAGCAGAAGGTGATTGGTCCGAGGGCCATAGGTGTCTAACCGCAATAGCCCCAAGCCTTGAGTGAGATCAAAAGATCTTGCTCGGGGTTCTTTAATAGGGAAAGAGCAAATAGCAGTGGCCCCCGAGACCTTGATCGGATACCATGATCGGATCAAGGGATCGATGTCATCCGAGGAGTATTAACATCTACATGTTTTATTATATGTTTAGGTTGCAGGTTCCACCTCCTAGGAGTTGGAATAGATCAACCGTCAGTTCGAGATGTTCGAGAAGGACATGGAGGTCATGAAAAAGCAAATGGAGGAAGTGCCAGGTAAAATTAACTATCATATCTGGCATTTGCATCCGATCTATTACTATAACAGTAGGCTCTAAGGCACTTGTACATTGATCTTGCAGCTTCCTATGTGGCATTGGAGAAACTCTAGGCTGAGCTGGAAATAGCTCGGCAAGAAGTCGAGAGGCAAAGGGTTGTGGCATGGCAGGCTAGCAAGAAGCTGGCCATGGTGAAGGAGGCTCAGACAAGCACGCGGTCTGGATCCATGAGCCGGAAGCAGGCCTAGAGGGGGGTTTATGTTGAGTGGGACGACCTACGGGTGGAGAAAAAGAACTTCTTTGCCAAGCTTGCCAAGGTGAGCTTGGAGTGCAAGGAGGCAAGGATCCATGCCCAGGCGGATCGTCAAATGCTCCATTAAGTGAGCCAGATTGCCGCCGATAAGCCCTATTTGCTTTAATGTATTTTTGGTGATGGCCGTTTTGCCAATCTTACGGAAAACTGGCATTCCTCATGGGCCTTCGAGGACCTCCCCCATAGTGTTGTGGACGCCTGTGCCCATTACGTCGGCC
Organism: Elymus sibiricus; assembly: GCA_039707655.1. NCBI lineage: Eukaryota > Viridiplantae > Streptophyta > Magnoliopsida > Poales > Poaceae > Elymus > Elymus sibiricus. Next base: position 192,426,881 of record CM077663.1, on the reverse strand, counting down.
GTCCTAATGATCCGGCCAAGAAATTATTCTGGAGCTAGTTCCAGGCGCCCGAGCACCCCCGCAACTAAACAATCAAATGAAGCAGCTGGTGAAGTTATTCCGGGCAGCGGTCCTGCTATGAAGGATCTCTGCATCAACCTTTGGCCATCCAGGCCGATACTCAGCAGCTTCTTCGGCTTGTTGAACAGGTTGCGCAAGGCCAGCCCCTAGGTCATCAATTGGAAGAGGTCGGCCTGTCCAGAGGGCGCCCAACGGGCGTATGCATCAATAATGGTGCATTATCCGAGGATCAACCGGTTGGAGATCGCCTTCGGGCCTCCGGCTAAAAAGAACTGAAGGCTCGAGCACTACCTGGCCGAGGTCCTAGAGGGTGCCAAACAGACCAAGGCCCAATGCTCAAAATCCGAGATGTACTTCCAGTAGGTCCCTTGGTATGCCGAGGGTGACTTTTGTAAAGACAATGTGTGAATTTATGAAGTGTTTGTTCGGTTTTCATCCGATGTGTTTATATTCACTTCCTTCGCGATTGTTTATTTATCTGAAAGTTTCTGGTCGTCGGCTTCTGTCCCCTTGTAGAGACTATGCAGGGTGTCATCTTAGCACACGTAAATCCTTAGCTAATGTCTCGGAACCATAGTGATGATTTGTGTGCTGAGATGAACAAGGCAACCGGACCATGATGGCTTTATCCCTTTCACTTACTCATAGGATCGAGCTCTAAATTGTGGGGTAGTTGAACTAGCCCCCGGTGTAGTGGTGATCGGCATAGCCGGAGTTCCCCTCTTGACACATTGGTCCTTATAAGAAGGTCCCGTCGTTTATCACGGTTTCACTGCTATAGGTGCATTAGTTTTACACTGTCTTCAAATAGCTTGACTTGTTTGCGCTTATCGTGATAGTCAATTTTCGGCTTTCTCAACTAAGGCACTTAACCATCCAGGCTGGAAGCGCAATCGCAATGGTTCTTAGCCGAACTAAGCGAAACATAAGAGGTAAGCACAGGAGTCGGGCAACCCAATATTTGACCAAAATCACGATTCAGAACATGTGCATATAACGCAATATCCAAGACACCGACTGTCGTGGTTTTGTCAACCCGGCAGATATCCTCGTAAAAGGACTTAGGTGTGAGCCCATCGCCTCTAGGTGGCGACTCGAAGGGGTTGAATAGGAAAGAGAGTCGGGTTTACCCAGGTTCGGCCCCTCCGATGGAGGTAATAGCCTATGTCATGCTTTGTGTGTATTTGATGGATAGATCTCGATTACAAGGGTGCTGAATCGCTAACCTAGCTATCGAGATATTGTAACTTGAGTCTTTCGGTCATAGGGGCATGCCTTTATATACAGGTCAAGCCCTAGGGTTTACAATAGAGTTCGGGTTATATCGTGACCCATAACCTACAATGTCTCTAACTTGCCTTGCGCCTTAAGCAAGGAAATCCGGCCGGCATCTTCAGCTTTGTGGGCCTTGAGCCGCCATCTTCAAATGTTGGGCCGCCTGGCGACTTTAGTCAGCCACCGCCTCGCTCGCCTCGTCTCCATGACACGGCCCATCTTAAACTTGATCGTAAAGCTGTCAATATGTTAACCCGGCCCAATAGGGCGGGTTACACCATGGAGTTATATCCCCGACATTAGGCCCCAGATTTATTTGAATCCATTCATGTCAATTTATCTTCTCTTCCTTTGGCGGCTCATCATTGGACTTGTATCTTCCATGAATCTCATAACACCGGCTTATAATGCTTCCAGATTTGTCATTTCTCCAATATATGTCTTTTAATGACGTCATCCTTGCTGACCGTTGTCCTTCAAAGTCATCATAACGCATCCCTTCGAAAACTGCGCCAAATTTAGGCAGACGCGAAAATCAAGGCGTGCTCCTAGCCACAAATTTACCGTCGCTGTTTCGTCTTTCTCGGCGCCGTTTCACTCTCTTCTCCTTATAAATAAGCCCACTGATCTCCACAGTAACTTTTTCCTATCATCTTCCTCCTCTTGCTTCTCCGTTAGCCAAGCACCACCAGAGCTCCCGAAGCGACTCCGAGGTCTTCGACTCCATTGCCGACGTCACCGAGCCTTCTTGCGACGGTCAGAGCGAACGTGATCATCTTCGTCTCTACTTCAACGTAATATGGTATGAATGCCCTCCATTTAGGGTTTGACGCTTCTGGTGTTCTTGCTGTTTTCATTGTGTTCATCCGAAACTTATTTAGTAGATCCACATGCTATCCACTCATTGCTGCGTAGTCTTAGAATGACCTTCGCCTTATTTTCCTCATAAGTAGATCTAAAATGAGCCATCCAGAGTTATCCTTCGAAACGCCGTAGTTTCGGTCGTTCCGTCATCTAGAACATATATCTCGCTGCTTTACCTCATTTAACCAGATCTTCCCATAGGGATATTTTCAAAGAAACTTGTTTGTGACCCAACGTTTTTGCTAAGTGTTGGAGATGTCCATTCGGCCCTCTCAAATTTTGCCGGCTCGTAATAGTACTTTAGTGTAGGCAACTTATAATCTGCTCAGCTTATTTTCCTTGTTGCTCTTGTAGCCGTTGCATAACCCGCCATGGCTCCAAAAAACTCCAAAGTTTGCAACTGGGCCAAGACCAAAGAGTCCAGGCTTACCTTGGATAACCTCGTGGACCAAGGTTTCTTGCCGGCTCGAAAGATTATAAAATGGCGGCCCCCTAAAGAAGAGTCGTCCCCACAACCACGGCTAGGGGAAGTTGTGGTCTTTACTGATCATTTGCGTAGAGATTTCCGTCCTCCCGGCTCAAAATTCTTTAGAGATCTCTTGCATTTCTTCAAGCTCAGGCCTCAAGATATTGGTCCAAATTCTATGACCAATATTTGTCAGTTTCAAGTGCTATGTGAAGTGTACCTTCAGATTGAGCCGTCCGTGATTCTGTTTAGGGAATTCTTTTATGTTAACCACCAAACTGAGGAAAAGAATGGTGCTGCTTGTGAGCTCGGCGGTGTTTCTATCCAGAAAAGAAAGAACAGCGCCTTCCCAGAATCAAAACTGGTGAGTCACCCGAAGGGGTGGAACAAAACCTGGTTCTACTGCCAAAACACTGCACCTGAAGGAGAAAATCCCCTGCCGGGTTTCAGATTGGAGAGACTTAGTGGTAAGGCGGAATTTCCGGGTTGGCCAACTGACGAAGAGAGGGCTCCTTTAGCACCTCTTCATGCAAAACTGAGAGCTCTGACTACACATGGCCTGACCGAGATAGATCTGATTCGTTGCTGGTTGAAATGGCGAATCCAACCCATCAGCCTGAGGGACGGTTTGATGTGTGACTATTTAGGTGCTTCAAACGACCCTCAGCGCTTTTCTCGTGAAAATCATTCTGACGATGCTCTCACCAAAGAGACAAAAAGGTTCTTCTCTGTCTCAAAAGAGCAATGCAGTGTCACCGACTTGGGTCCATTCTATCTTCTCAACCCGACACCTCAGGTATTGATCATTTTCATTGTCTTTTGTAGATGTTACCTTTAACTCAACATTATTTATCATATACTTTATGTATTTGTAGGCAGATTCTAACTTTTGGAAAGTTACAACTCAAGCTTATGTTCCTTCGACAGGCAGAAAAAATACCCCGGCCTCTGTGTCATCTTCAGGGGAGGAATCTGAGGTAGAACTCGACTCTCTCGGCCGCCTGTTTAATGAGCTTGCTGACACACCTTCTTGTCAGGATGACTCGGAATCTAGCCAAGCCGGCAAACCTGAGGTAACTCCAATTTCCCCCCAATTCTTCAAAAATGTTTGTTCCCCGAAAACCAAGACAAATCGTTCGGAAAGTTAAATTGTCACACCCAGAAGCTCATTTGGCTCCCGATTTTCCTTTGCAGAAAGCACGGTTTGGCGGCAAAATGCAAGATCCAAGGTGACATGGACGACGTAGACCCTAGTCTGTCTCACGCGCCATCCGCCCACAAACCACGCCTTGAGGTGCCTCATAGTCCAACCGATTCTCGTCCTAGAGCCGGCTTGTTTAAACAACCTCTCAGCCCTTCAAATTCCCTTTATCAAGACTCTCCTTCATCATCCAGTGACTCAAGTGCGTCACAGCTTCCCCCTTTCAATGTTAATCGCGGGTAAACTTCTATCTTTGCAGTATTGCCTTATGTCTTTCATTGTTTTGATTCCAACTTATCATAACTTTTGTTGTACTGACAATCCACAGAGCCAAAGATGTTGTGTCCAAACAAGCAGGCGGGTCATCCTCTGGGACAGCAGGCCAAGAGGCGCCAATCCCTCCGCTAGAAAAGACAACTTCGAAGGTTGGCCCCTCTGTTGAAAAGGAGCCTGATATGAGGGTGGAGCCGGAAGCTGCCACTGAGTCGTCCGCACCAGATGACCCAGTTTTTATGGATGTTCTTCCCGAAACTGCCTCATCCATCCTTTCGTCCAAGTCAACTTGTGTAGATGAACTTATGCCGTCGTTTGACCACAACACTTCAAATCTTGTGTTTGTTAAAGAGAGTTTCCAAGCCCCGACTGTTTCCACCTCCTTGGCTAAAATCGTGAGCAAGGATGAACCAGTGACTTTGGACAAAGGAAAAGCCATGATGGGACTTTCGGAACTGTCCATGCTTGATACTGAAGACTTGTACCAGCAGTACTTCACCCGGCTATCTGAAAGCTGGGAAATTTAAAAGAGCATGATAAATGCTATGAAGGAGAAATATGAGGTAATCTTCTCATTTTACCATTATCCCGTATACTATCATTAGCTTCCAAAGACCAGCTTGTTATGATCAGCTGGTTTTATAAAATAGCTGAAGCATGTAGTAACAGTGTAGCCCCCAAGGGCCGGCTCATCTTCTTAAAATGAGTCGGGCTGTTGTAAAAGTTGAAGGAATTCGGCCTGTAGCCCCCAAGGGCCGGCTCATCTTCTTGAGATGAGTCGGGTCTTGACAATTGAAGAAATTCGGCCAGTAGCCCCCAAGGGCCGACTCATCTTCTTGAGATGAATTGGGTCTTGAATTTTGAAGAAATTCGACCTGTAACCCCCAAGGGCCGACTCATCTTCTTGAGATGAATCGGGTCTTGAAGATTGAAGAAATTCGACCTGTAGCCCCCAAGGGCCGACTCATCTTCTTGAGATGAATCGGGTCTTGAGGATTGAAGAAATTCGGCCTATAGCCCCCAAGGGTCGACTCGTCTTCTTGAGATGAGTCGGGTCTTCTCCATATCTTAGTTTCGAAAGAACTGATATGCATTAGCCCCCAAGTGTCAAGGATATTGCTTGCAATCTTCTTGGGACTTGTAGAAATAGTTGTTGATCCTTCTTGCTCGTCTATCAAGGATATGTTGAAGACACTGAGTCTGTTGCTGTGAGACTGCAGAAACGGCTCAAGGAAGAAAGAAAATTGAAAACTAGAGCCGAGTCCATGGCAGCTCATTTTGAAGATTCTGCACGTCAGGCGAATGAACGTCTGGAACTGGCCATAAACCTGTTCGAGGCAGAAAAAGCTGTCCTGACAAAACGTGCGAAAAATGCTGAGAAGAACTTCGGCCCCATGAAGGAAAAATATGCCACTCTCGTCAAACAGATCAACGAGATGTTGACAGCAATCTTTGGTATGTATTCCGTCCCGCTTTTGCCAATGTGCCAGCTTATGACCCTTATGGCGGCTTATTGTACCTTCTTTTGTTTGCAAGGCGAAAAAATCATAACCTTCTAGAGCTGCCAATTGTGAAGTTGAAATCTATTTTCACGTACGTAGAGCAACTGTTTACAGGCTCTGTTTATTCCATCATGGCCGTGAAAAACCTGAAGCACCCGCCAAGAAATATCAAGGACATGTTGAAGCAACTCTCTACCGTGCCACAATGGGTGGCTGAAACCCGGAAGTCAGCGGCTCGAGGAGGGGCGAACATGGCACTTGCTCGGGCAAAAGCGTATCTGCCAGAATTGGATGTGGAGCTCCTAAAAGGCGGCTTCCCGGAGTTTAAACTCAACGGCTCTGCATTCACTCATGGAGAATACGCAAAGTGCCTCACGGAGACTCGGCCATTGGCGTCTTTGATAGCTAAGGAGGTGGATCTTTCAAAATATCATCCTACATACACCTTCGACAATGAGCGTGTTAACGCGCCCAAGGACGAGCCGTCTGACATGGTGCCTCCTCGCTGTAAGACAACTTTTGCTCCTGACATTGATGCGTCAGCTCTTGTTGAAGGGACAGCAAATTTTGAATCTTTGATCTCAATTCGATGGCAACAGAAAGGCCAGCATGTTCATGATCACGAGCCGGTGGAGTCAAATCCAGAGGCGACTGATGATAAAGCATGAAGACACCTCGGAAGCTGGATGAATCGCCCCTACAGTGCGAGCCCCCTTGTGTAAGGAAAACTTTTGAAGAAATGCGTGGCCTCCATTGCGATCCTGTAATAGGAGTAGTGTTTTCCAAAATTTCGAATTTGCTCTGTCGTACCATCGTGCACGTTGGCGCCTTTTGTTGGTGCTGAACTCCAATCTGTCATGCTTTTGTTAATATGTTTATGCTATTCTTATTGCATGTTCCTGCTATTTTCTTGCTTCGTGCTCAAATGAGTCTTGTCTCATCTATAAGGCAGGTCAGGAATAAGCCGACAAAATACCTTGGTTTTTGAAACTCAAGTCTATCGAATTCTCCTTCAATGATATTGAAGATAGATGATCTGGAAACTGGTCATAATATGAGCTGAGTTGTGTAACCCGGAAATTTGAATATAAGCCGGTAATAAGGGTAACATTGTACCTGAAAAATATGAGTATATACATATATATATATATATATATATATATATATATTTCTTTTTAAATAATCCGGCTCAGTGAGACTCGGAAAAACGAGATTGGCTTTCGAGGCGCAAGTCTTGCTTCAATGAAGCGGGTATAATAACCCACGGTTTATCCTAGATTTCTGTATGCTGGCTCTCACATGCCTCAAGCCAATGTTTTAACCTTAAAAGTTTAGGGTCCTGAGGGATTAAGGCCCCGTTCGGATCTCCTCCCGCTTCCAGCTTCCCGAGAAGCCGGCGAGGAGCTGGCCGAACGCGCGAGCTCCCAGAAGCCCGCTCCTGGAGAAACGAGAAGCCCGCGTGCAATTTCTGGGAGCAGCCTCGGCCCAGCTTCGAAAAAACGAGAAGCTGGCGTTGCTGGATATTACATGGAATGCCCTCCCGAAGTGCCTCGGCGAAGCGTTTTCCTCTCTCGCTACAGGGCGCGGCGAACCGTTTTTCTCGCTACAGGGCGCGGCGAAGCGTTTTCTGCTGCCGAACGATCGCTAGCTCCCGCGAGAAGCTAGCTCGCGCTGCTCCGTCGAGAAGCTGGCCCCGTTGGGAAGCTGGAGAGCTTCCGAACGGGCCCTAACTTTCAAGAGTACATGGGGTCATCTGATCGGAGTCGCATCAAGCATACAGGCAGGTTTAAGCATATTAATGTCATTTTTGCCGGGTCAAGAGGGTGAGAAAGCTAAACTCGATGAGTTGGAAGCCCCCAAGTGACCTAGGTTTCAAACAATAAAGACTCATACTCAATTTATAGGCTGAAATGACAGAGACCCCGAGCTTCAGGGATGCCGGCTTTATTATATTTGAACATAAAAGAAGTATATACAGAATTTTCGCAGAGGGGGGATTACAAAAAGGTGAGCCGGTGGCTCCTAAGTATAATAAGGCCGTAGGTGTGCATATTACAAGGTCAGGTTATCTCCTCCTCGGAAGTGTATGATCCTTCTCGTAAGTCGACCAGGTAATATGACCCATTATTGAGGTTTCGACTGATGACGAAAATACCCTCCCAAGGTAGGGAGAGCTTGTGCATCCCTGTTTGATCTTGAATCAGACGGAGCACTAAGTCGCCTTCTTGAAAAGTGCGGCTTTGGACTCTACGACTGTGATAACGACGTAGGTCTTGTTGATATATAGAAGATCTGGCTGCTGCTAAGTCACGCTTTTCTTCCAAGGCATCCAGGGAATCTTGGTGTGCTTGCTCATTGTTTGCCTCAATATAGGCAGTAACCCGAGGCGAGTCATGACGGATATCACTTGGTAGAACTGCCTCGGCTCCGTAAACTAGGAAAAAGAAGTGTATCATATGGATCTATTTGGTGTTGTTCGAATACTCCAAAGTACTGAAGGGAGTTCCTCAACCCAAAAACCCAGCGTGTGTTCAAGGGGCACCATGAGCCGGGGTTTGATTACTCTCAAGATCTCCTGCTTGGCCCTCTCAGCTTGCCCATTGGACTGTGGATGCACCACTGCTGCTAAATCGAGCCGGATGTGCTCTCGTTGGTAGAATTGTTCCATGGCTCCCTTGGACAGATTGGTACCATTATAGGTAATGATGTTGTGAGGGTAGCCAAAACAGAAAATCAACTTCTTCAAAAACTTGACCGCAGTTTCTACATCACAATTATTGACTGGCTCTGCTTCAACCCACTTAGTGAACTTATCAACCGCCACTAACAAGTGGGTTTTCTTGTCAGAAGACGGCTTAAACGGACCAACCATATCTAGCCCCCGACCGAAAACGGTCAGGTAATTGGGATCATACGTAATTCCTGGGCCGGTACATGAGCCTGTCGGCCAAACTTTTGGCATCCATCACACTGCGCACAATCTCCTCGGCGTCAGCATGAGCCGCCAGCCAATAAAAACCGTGTCAGAAAGCCTTGGCCACATGTGATCGTGAGCCGGCATGATGTCCGCAATCCCCATAATGAATTTCATTAAGTATTTCCTGGCCTTCCTCAGGCGAAACACACCGTTGAAACACGCCAGTGCTGCTTCGACGATGTAACTCACCATTGACGATTGTCATTGACTTTGACCGCCGGATAATTTGACGAGCATCGACTTCCTCCTCTCGGAGTTCCCCTTGATGCGTCTCCAACGTATCTATAATTTTTGCTTGTTCCATGCTCTTATATTATCATTCTTGGATGTTTTACAATCATTTTATAATAACTTTATATCATTTTTTGGGACTAACCTATTGACATAGTGCCAAAGTGCAAGTTGCTATTTTTGCTTGTTTTTAACTTCGCAGAATATCAATACCAAACGGAGTCCAATCGCGACGAAACTTTTTGGAGATTTTTTTTGGACCAGAAGACACCCAGTGGTCCAAAGAAGAGCCAGGAAGGTGGGTTGTGGAGAGCACAACCCACAAGGGCGCGCCAGGGGGTACCCGGCGCGCCCTGATGGGTTGTGCCCTCCACGGGGCCCCTCTGCACCGCCTCTGATGCCTATAAATTCCCAAATATTCCGAAAACCCTAGGGGAATCGATGAAACACAATTCTAGCTGTCTCAAGTTCTAGAACCTCGAGATCCAATCTAAACACCATCACGGAGGGGTTCATCTTCTTCATAGGTGCCTCTCCGATGATGCGTGAGTAGTCCACCATAGACCTACGGGTTCGTAGGCAGTAGCTAGATGGCTTCCTCTCTCTCTTATGATTCTCAATGCAATGGTCTCTTGGACATCTATTTGATGTAAACTTTTGGGTGTGTTTGTTGGGATCCAATGAATTTTGAGTTCATGATCAGTTTCTATCCATGAATATTATTTGAGTCTTCTTTGATCGCTTATATGCATGATTACTTATAGCCTTGTATTTCTTCTTCGAATATTTGGTTTAGTTAGGACGACTAGATCGATTTTTCTTGCCATGCGAAGAGGTGCTTTGTGATGGGTTTGATCTTGCGGTGTCCTTTCCCAGTGACAGAAGGGGCAGCAAGGCATGCATGTATCGTTGCCATTAAGGATAACAAGATGGGGTTTATTCCTACATGAATAGATCTTGTCTACATCATGTCATCGTTCTTATTGCATTACTCCATTTTTCCATGAACTTAATACAATAGATGCATGCTGGATAGCGGTCGATGTGTGGAGTAATAGTGGTAGATGCAGGCAGGAGTCGGTCTACTTATCTTGGACGTGATGCCTATATAATGATCATCTCCTTGGATATCGTCATGATTATTTGATCTTCTATCAATTGCCCAACAGTAATTTGTTCCCCCACCGTGTGCTATACTCATGAGAGAAGCCACTAGTGAATCCTATGGCCCTCGGGTCTACTTTTCCAACATATTGCTTTCCGATATATATTTTTGCCTCTTTATTTTCAGATCTACCAAACCAAAAACCCAAAAACATATTGCTGCATATTTTATTTGCTCTTTTTATTTTGTGTTCTTGAGAGATCTATCTCTCCTATCTATCACTACCTAATCTATCTTTTTACCGTAGAGAGATTGACAACCTCTCTTTCGCGTCGGGTTGCAAGTATTTGTTATTTGTGTGCAGGTGCTGCTTATTGGGTGGTGGTGATCCTCCTACTGGTTTGATAACCTTGGTTTCATAACTGAGGGAAATACTTACCGTCGCTGTGCTGCATCATCCCTTCCTCTTTGGGGAAATACCGATGCAGTCTCAAGCAACGTCAAAGGAATTTCTGGCGTTGTTGCCGGGGAGGAAGCGGTCTCTTCTACGCGCCTATCATAGGTGCCGAGGAGACTCCATCATCATCTACCAGGTTCCTAATCACAAATCTCATCTCCTTGCAATTACATTATTTGCCATTTGCCTCTCGTTTTCCTCTCCCCCACTTCACCAATTTTCCGTTTTATTCGCCCTCTTTTTCGTTCGCCTTTTTCTCGCCGGATCTCTTCCTTGCTTGCAATCTTGTTTGCGTAGTCAGGATGACTCAAGAAAAACCCAAGTTGTGTTATTTTTCCAATACTAATAACAATGATTTTATTAGTACTCCGATTGCTCCTCCCGCCACTAGTGCGGAGTCTTTTGATATTAATGTCAGTTTGTTGAATCTTGTCATGAAAGATCAATTTTCCGGTACTCCTAATGAGGATGCCGCGTCCCATCTAAACACGTTCGTAGAAATGTGTGATATGCAAAAGGAAAAAGATGTGGACAATGATATAGTGAAGTTGAAATTATTTCCTTTTTCCTTGCGGGATCGTGGAAAATTTTGGTTTTCCTCTTTGCCTCGCAATAGTATCGATTCTTGGAGTAAGTGCAAGGATGCTTTTATCACTAAGTATTTTCTGCCCGCGAAAATTATTTCCCTTAGGACGCAAATCATGAATTTTAAGCAACTTGAGCATGAACATGTTGCCCAATCTTGGGAAAGAATGAAGTTGATGCTAAGAAATTATCCTACTCATGGTTTGAATCTTTGGATGATCATACAAAACTTTTATGCGGGGTTGAATTTTGTCTCTAGAAATCTTATAGATTTCGCCACGGGTGATACTTTTATGGAGATTACTTTGGGTGAAGCTACTAAATTGCTAGATAATATCATGGCAAATTATTCACGATCGCATACCGAAAGAGCACCTACTAGTAAAAAAGTTAATTCGGTTGAAGAAATTAGTACTTTGAGTGATAAGGTTGATGCTTTGATGAAATTGCTTGCTAGTAAAAATTCTCCTATTGATCTTAATGATGTGCCTTTGTCTACCTTGATTGAGCAAAATAGTGATTCCGTAGATGTGAACTTTGTCTCGCGAAACAATTTCAATAACAATACTTATAGAGGTAATTTTAATCCTAGGCCTTTTCCTAGAAATTCCTCTAATAATTATGGTAATTCCAATGGTAATTCTTCTTACAATAATAATAGGAACAGCTCTGATCTTGAGAGTAATATTAAATAATTTATTAATGCGCAAAAGGCTTTCAATACTACGATAGAAGAAAAGTTGAATAAGATTGATGATATGTCTAGAAGCATTGATAGAATTTCTCATGATGTTGAAAATCTCAAGTTGAAAGCTTTTGTGCCTAAGATTTATGAATCAATTAAAGCTTTATATGTCTCTATGGATGAAAGTAAGAAAAGAACCTCTATGCTTAGAGCTAAAAAAGAAATCTTAGAAAAATCGTTTTCTAGTGATTGCCTTCATAAAAATGATGAAGATCTTAAAGTGATTGGTGTTTCTTCTATTGATTCCTTGTTTAGTAATATTAAGATTGATGATAAAGGGACTAAAGTAGAGTCAACTTTAGCTACAAGGCGTTCCAATAATTTGGAGGGTGAAAATCTTGATGAAAAATTTGCTAAAAGTGGGTTTGAAGAGGTCAAAACTTTAACTAGTGATGTCCCCACTATTTTGGATTGCAAAGACTTTAATTGTGATAGTTGTTCTTTGATTGAATGTATTTCTTTGCTGCAATCCATGTTAAATTCACCCCATGCTTATGAACAAAATAAAGCTTTTACTAAACATATCGTTTATGCCATGATGAAATCTTTTGAAGAAAAGTTGGAGTTGGAGATTTATATTCCTAGAAAATTACATGATGAGTGGGAACCCACTATTAAAGTCAAGATTAAAAATTATGAGTGCTTTGCTTTATGTGATTTGGGTGCTAGTGTTTCCACGATTCCGAAATCTCTATGTGATGTGCTTGGTCTTACCAATATTGAAGAATGTTCTCTTAATTTGCAAATGACAGATTCTACTATAAAAAGCCTTTGGGAAGAATTAATGATGTTCTTATTCTTGCAAATAGGAATTATGTGCCCATAGACTTTATTGTCCTTGATATTGATCGCAATCCATCTTGTCCCATTATACTTGGTAGACCGTTTTTACGCACTATAGGTGTCGTGATTAATATGAAAGAAGGCAATATTCGTTTTCAATTTCCATTAAGAAAGGGTATGGAACACTTCCCTAGAACAAGAATTAAGCCACCATATGAATCAATCATGAGGGCATCCTATGGATCCAAAACTAAAAATGACAATACTTGAAACTATGCATTATGCCTAGCTAGGGGCGTAAAACGATAGCGCTTGTTGGGAGGCAACCCAATGAATAAATAATTTTTTGCTTTTTTCCTTTATGTTTTTGAGTGTTGACACAATTATGCCTCTGTTATGATTATGTTTTTATGGTCTATTTAGTGTTTGTGCCAAGTAGAGCCTTTAGGATGATTCATAAGTTGAGTAGAAGCGATGTTGAATCTGAAACAGAAACTTTGTGTCCAGTATATGAACTTTCATTTTTTTACTGGAACATGATATTGAGCTGAAATTTTAACACAGTGTTGATATACAAATTTCTTACGTTTTCCTAATTTCTCAGAATTTTTAGAGTTACATAAGTATGGTTAGAGTACAGATTACTACAGACTGTTCTGTTTAAGACAAATTCTGTTTTCTTTGCATTGTGTGCTTGTTTTGATGAATCTATGGGTTTTATTGAAGGGTATGAGCCATGGTAAAGTTAAAATACAGTAAGTATAATGCAATAATAAAATATTAATAGGTTTGCAACAGCACCTAAAGTAGTGATTTGCTTCATTATACTAACAGATCTCACGAAGATTTTGTTGAGTTTTGTGTGATTGAAGTTTTCAAGTTTTGGGTGAGATCACGATGGATGAAGGAATAAGGAGTGAAAAGAGCCTAAGCTTGGGGATGCTACAGCACCCCCATGATATATCCAAATATAAACAAGCAACTAAGCTTGGGTATGCCCCCGAGTGGCATCCCCTCTTTCTTCTAATGACCATCGGTATTTTACTTGGAGCTATATTTTTATTCGTCACATATCATGAGTTTTGCTTGGAGCGTCTTGTATCATTTGAGTGTTTGCTTGCTTTGCTTGTTAGTTTGTCACTTGCATCCTTGCTGGACACACCTATTTGAGAGAGCCAAAATTATGCTATGATTTATTAGAATTGCTCTATGTGCTTCACTTAAACTTTTTGAGCTATAGAATTGCTCTAGTGCTTCACTTATATCTTTTTTAGCACGGTGTGCTTGGAAATTTTTGTAGAAATACTCTCATGCTTCACTTAGATTAATTTGAGAGTTACTAAATTTTGAAGAAATCCTCTCATGCTTCACTTATACTATTTTGAGAGACGAAATCTTTATGCTCATGCGCTTCACTTAAATTTGTTTGAGCTTGTCAAAAAAGCAATGGCAATATATGAAACTAGTCCCAAAGTGATAGATATCCAAGGAGGATATAATAAAAACTTTCATGAAGATCATTGGACAAATTAAACTTGATTCCGTGTAATAGTTTTGAAACATGATGATAGTAATATGTGAGTCATGTTAGTGAGTAATTATGCTTTAGTAGGAATATTGGTGTTAAGGTTTGTGATTCCCTATGCATGCACAAAAGTTAATAGTTATGCAATGAAGTTACATCCTACTTATGGTGCATTATTCGGTGTTAGTTATGCTCAATGCTCGCTTATCTGAATTTTCATTTCTTGGTTTGGTTGCTTCTCAATCTATTTGCTAGCCTCCATTTGTACTAAGTAGAAATACTACTTGTGCATCCAAAACCCTTAAACCAAGTTTTGCCTTATGAGTCCACCATACCTACCTATATGCGGTATTTCCATGCTGCTCCAAGCACATTTGTATGTGCCATCTCTAAATTTTCAAAATATTTTTTCTCTTTTGTGTGCACGTACCGCTCATGAAACGGTGGGGAGTGTCCAATATTTTTCCATGCTAGATGTGTTATTCTCAAGATGAGTGTTTATTCACTTGTCATTGCATGAGAGTGCGGCGGTAATAGGGATGCCCATTCCCGAAATGAAAAAGAAAAAATATTTACTTTATGTTGTCAAATAATAAATTCCTTGGAAAGTATTGGTATGGAAGGCAACCGTGGATACGGCCCGCCATGGAAAATGAAAGTTTGGTGGAAAAAGGAATAAACTTTATTTTCTGTTTGGGAACCGCCTATGATATATCTAGCATGGAAAGTATTGTGAGCTACTTTGTCGTTTTCGTTGACAGGAAAGGCATGCCACCCAAAATATTTTTCTCTCTCAATTTAAACCTTGAGCTCTGGCACCTCTACAAATCCCTACTTCCCTCTGCGAAGGGCCTATCTATTTACTTCATGCAATTTTTATTTTTACTTTGAGTCTCCATCTTCTCTTACAAAGCACCAACTAGGGGGCACTATCATCGTACTTGAGCATTGGGCATAGATAATATTTGAGTGTGTTTCATGAATGGATCAATGATTGAGCATGATGGGCTAGGGATAACTTTCTTTAGTGTTGATATTTTGAAAGACATGGTTTCTTGTTGACATGCTTGAGTATTGAAGTCATTATGTCAAAACTATACTATTGCTTTGAATCAATTGCAAGTCCAAATGTCCATGCTATACAAAAGAAAAGAATATGAGATGAACATGTTAGGCAGCATTCCACATCAAAAATTCTATTTTTATCATTTACCTACTCGAGGACGAGTAGGAATTAAGCTTGGGGATGCTGATACGTCTCCAACGTATCTATAATTTTTGCTTGTTCCATGCTGTTATATTATCATTCTTGGATGTTTAACAATCATTTTATAAGAACTTTCTATCATTTTTTGGGACTAACCTATTGACATAGTGCCAAAGTGCCAGTTGCTATTTTTGCTTGTTTTTTACTTCGCAGAATATCAATACCAAACGGAGTCCAATCGCGACGAAACTTTTTGGAGATTATTTTTGGACCAGAAGACACCCAGTGGGCCAAAGAAGAGCCAGGAAGGTGGGCTGTGGAGAGCACAACCCACCAGGGCGCGCCAGGGGGCCCCCGGCGCACCTTGATGGGTTGTGCCCTCCACGGGGCCCCTTTGCACCGCCTCTGATGCCTATAAATTCCCAAATATTCCGAAAACCCAAGGGGAGTCGACGAAACACAATTCCAGCCGCCGCAAGTTCCAGAACCTCGAGATTCAATCTAAACACCATCACGGAGGGGTTCATCTTCTTCATAGGTGCCTCTCCGATGATGCGTGAGTAGTCCACCATAGACCTACGGGTCCGTAGGCAGTAGCTAGATGACTTCCTCTCTCTCTTATGATTCTCAATACAATGGTCTCTTGGAGATCTATTTGATGAAAACTTTTGCGATGTGTTTGTTGGGATCCGATGAATTTTGAGTTCATGATCAGTTTCTATCCATGAATATTATTTGAGTCTTCTTTGATCTCTTATATGCATGATTACTTATAGCCTCGTATTTCTTCTTCGAATCTTTGGTTTAGTTAGGCCGACTAGATCGATTTTTCTTGCCATGGGAAGAGGTGCTTTGTGATGGGTTCGATCTTGCGATGTCGTTTCCCAGTGACAGAAGGGACAGCAAGGCATGCATGTATCGTTGCCATTAAGGATAACAATATGGGGTCTATTCCTACATGAATAGATCTTGTCTACATCATGTCATCGTTCTTATTGCATTACTCCGTTTTTCCATGAACTTAATACACTAGATGCATGCTGGATAGCGGTCGGTGTGTGGAGTAATAGTGGTAGATGCAGGCAGGAGTCGGTCTACCTATCTTGGACGTGATGCCTATATAATGATCATCGCCTTGGATATCGTCATAATTATTTGATCTTCTATCAATTGCCCAACAGTAATTTGTTCACCCACTGTGTGCTATACTCATGAGAGAAGCCACTAGTGAATCCTACGGCCCCCGAGTCTACTTTTCCAACATATTGCTTTCCGATCTATCTTTTTGCCTCTTTGTTTTTAGATCTACAAAACCAAAAACCCAAAAACATATTGCTGCATATTTTATTTGCTCTTTTTATTTTGTGTTCTTGAGAGATCTATCTCTCCTATCTATCACTACCTAATCTATATTTTTACCGTAGAGAGATTGACAACCTCTCTTTCACGTCGAGTTGCAAGTATTTGTTATTTGTGTGCAGGTGCTGCTTATTGAGTGGTGGTGATCCTCCTACTGGTTCGATAACCTTGGTTTCATAACTGAGGGAAATACTTACCGTTGTTGTGCTGCATCATCCCTTCCTCTTTGGGGAAATACCGACGCAGTCTCAAGCCACATCACCCCTCGGGTCAGGTAAGCCAAATACGACACAGTCCAATCAGGGGTGACGTGTAGAGCCGCCACCAAGTGTGCCTCTGGGTCAGGAATAGCTATGTCCTCCTTAGATGGTAATTTGACTGATGGATTGTGAAGGACGTCCAGAAAGACGTTGGGTGGCACCGACTTTCTCTGTGAGCCAAGTCTAGACAAAGCATCAACCGCCTCATTGAGCCGGCGATCTATATGATCGACTTGGTAACCTTGGAAATGACCCACCACATCAGAGACCGCTCGTCGGTAAGCCGCCATAAGAGGGTCTTAAGAAGCCCAAGTCCCTGAAACTTGCTGAGCCACTAAATCTGAGTCGCCCACGCATCTGACCCGGCTAAGATTCATCTCTTTGGCTATTCTGAGCCCATGTAGGAGGGCTTCGTACTCAGCTGCATTGTTAGTACATGGGAACATGAGCCGTAAGACATAACAAAATTTGTCACCTTTCAGAGAAGATAATATGACTCCAGCCCCCGAGCCCTCCAGCTGTCTAGACCCGTCAAAGTGTATAGTCCAGTACGTGTTATCTGGCCTATCTTCCGGAATCTGTATCTCTGTCCAATCATTGATGAAATCCACCAGCGCCTGGGACTTGATAGTGGTTCGGGGCATGTATTTCAAATGGTGGTCGCCAAGCTCAATGGCCCACTTGGCAATCCTACTTGTGACCTCCCGGTTTTGTATGATGTCACCGAGAGGTGCCGAACTGACCACGGTGATTGGGTGTTCCTGAAAATAATGCTTCAATTTCTGGCTCGCCATGAAGATCCTGAAGACCAGCTTCTGCCAATGCGGGTACCGCTACTTGGACAGGGTTAAGACTTCGGTGACAAAATAAACCAGATGCTGGACTAGATATTCCTTTCCTTCCTCTTTCCGCTCAACCATAACTGCAACGCTTACCACCTTGGAGTTGGCAATAATGTACAGGAGCATAGGCTCTTTCTCCGTGGGAGCAGCCAAGATGGGCGGGTTAACAAGCTGTTGATTGAGTGCTTCAAAGGCTTTACCAGCTTCGTCCGTCCACTTAAAGTCGCCTAATTCCTTTAACAACTAGTAAAAAGGAATCGCCTTTTCTCCCAGGCGACTTATAAACCGGCTCAAGGCCTCAATGCGTCCGGCGAGCCGCTGAACATGATTTACGTTAGCCGGCTCGAACAGCGAAGTCACCGCTTTGATCTTGTCCGGGTTGGCCTCGATGCCCCGCTCGGAGACCAGGAAACCTAGTAGTTTGCCCGGAGGGACGCCAAAGACACACTTCGCCGGGTTAAGCTTCATCTGGTATACTCGAAGGTTGTCAAAGGTTTCCTTGATGTCATCCAAGAGCGTCTCTTTCTTCTGAGATTTCACCACGATGTCATCAACGTAGGCGTGAACGTTGCGCCCAATCTGTGGCTTGAGGCAGTTCTGGACACAGCGCTCGTAAGTCGCCCCGGCACTCTTGAGCCCAAAAGGCATGGACACATAATAGAAAGCCCCAGAGGGAGTAATAAAGGCCGTCTTCTCTTGGTCCTCAATAGCCATCTTGAACTGATGATACCCAGAGTAAGCATCCAAGAAGCATAAACGCTCGCAACCCACCGTAGAATCAATAATCTGATCAATACGCGGGAGGGCGAAAGGATCCTTAGGACAAGCTTTTTTGAGATCTGTGTAGTCAACACACATGCACCAGGTGTCGTTCTTTTTCAGAACGAGCACCGGGTTAGCCAACCATTCAGGGTGAAAGACTTCCACGATAAACCCTACAGCTAGGAGTCGGGACACTTCTTCTCCAATGGCCTTGCGTCTCTCCTCATTAAAACGACGGAGGTATTGGTGCACTGGTTTCATCTTGGGATCCACATTAAGGTGGTGCTCAGCAAGTTCCCTCGAGACTCCAAGCATGTCAGATGGCTTCCATGCAAAGATGTCCCGGTTCTCACGGATGAACTTGACGAGCGCGCTTTTCTATTTGGGATCCAAGCCGGTCCCAATAGTGAACTGCTTGGACGAGTCGCCCGGCGTGAAGTCGATTTTCTTTGTATCCTCGGCCGGCTTAAATTTAAGCGGGGGTTCAGACTCAGTATTTGGCTTTTTGAGCGGGCTCATATCAGCTGGGTCAACATTGGTTGTATAGAACTTCAATTCCTCTGCCGCACAGGCTGACTCGGCATACGCCGCATCTCCTTCCTCGCATTCCTGGGCTATCTTTCAGTTCCCGTCTACGGTTATGGTGCCTTTGAGTCCTGGCATTTAGAGCTTGAGATAGACGTAGCACAGGCGGGCCATGAAACGAGCGTAAGCCGGCCGTCCGAAGAGAGCATGATAAGGGCTCTTTATTTTAACAACTTCGAACATCAAAGGCTTGCATCTGTAGTTGAACTCATCTCCGAAGGCCACATCGAGCTTAATCCGCCCGATCGGATAAGCGAACTTTCCAGGGACGATTCCATGAAAAACTGTCATTGAAGGAAGCAACGTGCTTTCCGACAGATTCATCCGGCGAAAGGTTTCATAATATAATATGTTTATGATGCTGCCTCCATCCATTAGAACCTTGGACAGGGTATACCCGCCAACTTGAGGCGCCAGCACCAAAGCTAAGCCGCCCGGATTGTCAACCCGGGGGGGATGATCCTCCCTGCTCCAGGTAATTGCGTGTTCGGATTAGTTGAGGTACCTAGGGACCGCCGGCTCAGCCATGTTGACGGCCCTGCTCTTGACCTTGTTGTCCCTCTTGCAGGTATTGGTGGTGAACACGTGGTATTGACCACAATTTAGCCGCTTCGGATTTTTCTGGAAAGTACCTTGGCTATCATGCTGTTGAAGCTCCGTTCTTGAGTCGCCGTGTGCCTTCTCAGAGCCGCTCAATGCTCCAAACACGAGCGATGCTTGCGCCGCCGCGCTTGTTGTAGCACGGGTTGAGGCCTGCAGGGGGAAACCGCGAAGTTCCTCAGAGGCCTCTGCTCCACAGGAGCCCCCAAGATTGGCATCCGAATTGATGATGTTTGCTCCCTCGACGGCCGGTTCGTCCAAGGGACTGACCCGCCGAGAGGGCCTGATCGCGTATTGACTTTGGCCAGCTTAACGCCGGCTAGATCGGGCGTGCCGAGCCGGCTCGATGATGTCGGTGCAGATGTCCGGCTCGGGTACCGTTGCGCCGATCTTGCCGATGAAGACATGGATCTTGCCAAAGGGGACCCGGTAACCGTACTCGATCGAGTCGGCCTCGGGGCCCCAGCCAGAGTCGTCTATGTAGATCTTGTCGCGATGGCTCTTGGTCATACGACCAACCGCGTAACTCCCAAACCCTAGAAGGGCTCCCTTCGAGAACTCAACTCCACCGGGCGAGAGCCCCACGGTGGGCGCCAACTGTCGTGGTTTTGTCAACCCGGTAGATGTCCTCGTAAAAGGACTTAGGAGTGAGGCCGTCGCCGCTAGGTGGCGACTCGAAGGGGTTGAACGGGAAAGAGAGTCGGGTTTACCCAGGTTCGGCCCCTTCGATGGAGGTAATAGCCTACATCCTGCTTTGTGTATATTTGATGGATAGATCTCGATTACAAGGGTGCGGAATCGCTAACCTAGCTATCGAGAGATTGTAACTTGAGTCTTTCGGTCCTAGGGGCCTGCCTTTATATACAGGTCAAGCCCTAGGGTTTACAATAGAGTCCGGGTTATATCGTGACCCATAACCTACAATGTCTCTAACTTACCTTGCGCCTTAAGCAAGGAAATCCGGCCGGCGTCTTCAGCTTTGTGGGCCTTGAGCCGCCATCTTCAAATGTTGGGCCGCCTGGCGACTTTAGTCAGCCACCGCCTCGCTCGCCTCGTCACCATGACACGGCCCATCCTAAAATTGATCATAAAGCTGTCAATATGTTAACCCGGCCCAATAGGGCAGGTTACACCGTGGAGTTATATCCCCGACACTGACCACCCCTCGGACTGGAACATAGGCTCGTCAATAGAACCGAGCCCCCGGTCAAAAGCCGGACCCTGCTGTATGTGGGAGGAAACCACCTCGGGCAATTTATGAGATAAAAAACAACACGGGAAAGATGTGCAAGGACCGAAAAATGGTCTATTTTATTATTCATCAAATCGAGCTAAAGATAGATACAGAGAGTATGTTGGGAAAACAAAACAAAACAAATGGATATGGGGGGAGTAGTAGAGGGTTTTAGATAATCAGGTTTTGAGGTCCGTTGCTCCCCTGCCGCACGTTTGCACACCCTAACTACTCACCAGCCACGCCTTGTCCATTCCAAGGCTAATGCATATGGATGTACCTGCAACACCGAAGGCATTCAGAAAACGGGGCCTCCGAGGAGGCTGGAGCCATCATGTGACAGATTTATACTGCCGAAGAGATCCTCAGTTCAGGCCTCGATGTGCCAAAGTGGTTACCAGGCATTGAGCGAATTCGGATGATCCGAGGTAGCGCTCCTGGTGTGGTAATTTTTGCTCCCCAATTCCCCAAGGAATTTTAAGCGTGAAGTTTTGTACCTGAGGTACATAGGCTGCTACCAGATGGTCGGGACGGGGGAGCGTGTATCCCTATTTAGGGGGGGGCGCGAGTTTGACCCGCAGCCGTGCGAACGCGTTTGGAAGGGCCCAGGAAATTTTGTCGAGCTTCCCGTCATGCCGCCTCTTCCGCCTTTTGGGTATCGTCTGCATTGGTCGTTGTATGCTCCTCTATCTGGAGGGAGCGCTCTGTGTTGCCGTTAATGGTAATGATCCCGTTGGTCCGTGACATCTTGAGCTTAAGGTATGCGTAGTGCGGCACTACGTTGAAGCGAGCGTAGGCATGATGTCTACCACACAACTTTATTCTTGTAGACTCCGTTGGGCCTCCAAGCGCAGAATTTTGTAGGACAGTAGGAATTTTCCCTCAAGTGGATGACCTAAAGTTTATCAATCCGTGGGAGGTGTAGGATGAAGATGGTCTCTCTCAAACAACCTTGCAATCAAATACAAGAAATCTCTTGTGTCCCCAACACACCCAATAGAATGGTAAATTGCATAGGTGCACTAGTTCGATGAAGAGATGGTGATACAAGTGCAATATGGATGGTAGATATAGGTTTTTATAATCTGAAAATATAAAAACAGCAAGGTAACAAGTGGTAAACAGCGAGCAAAACGGTATATTAATGCTTAAACAACGCCTAGGGTTCATACTTTCACTAGTGCAATCTCTCAACAATGCTAACATAATAGGATCATATGATCATCCCTCAACGTGCAACAAAGAATCACTCCAAAGTTCATAAGTAGCAGAGAACATAAGATGAAATTGTTGTAGGTAGTAAGAACCACCTCAAAGTTACCCTTACCGATCAATCTATTGAGCTATTCCTATAGGTTTCACAAACAGCCCTAGAGTTCGTACTAAAATAACACCAATGATACATATCAATCAACCGTAATGTCACCTAGATACTCCAATGTCACCTCAAGTATCCGTGGGTTAATTATTCGACATGCATCAAACAATTTCAGATTCATCACATTCAATCCAACACAAACAACTTCAAAGAGTACCCCAAGATTTCTATCGGAGAAGGTAGGACAAGAACGTGCAATCAACCCCTATGCATAGATCCCCAAGGTCACCGGAATCCGCAAGTTGATGCCATAACATATATCAAGTGAATTAATAGAATACCCCATTGTCACCATGAGTATCCACATGCAAGACATACATCAGGTGATCTCAAATCCAATATTCAATCTGACATAACAAAATAAGGGAAAGATTCAATTCATCACAACAAGATAGCAAGGGAAGAACACCATATGATCCAATTATACTAACAAGGCCCGTGATACATCAAGATTGTGCCATCTCAAGAACACGAGTGAGAGAGAGAGAGAGAGAGATTAAACACATAGCTACTGGTACATACCCTCAGCTCCAAGGGTAAACTACTCCCTCATCGTCATGGCCTCCACCGGGATGATGAAGATGGCCACCGGAGATGATTTCCCCTCTCCGGCAGGGTACTGGAAAGGCTCCAGATGGTTTTTTCATCGATACAGATATTTGCGGCGACAGAGCGGAGAGTCTTTGTTTATTTGTGAAGGTTTCTGTATATATAGGATTTTTTGGCATTGGAATAACGCTAAACGGAGCCATGTGGGCCCCACAAGCCATCAGGGCATGCCTAGGGGGGTGGGGGCGCCCTGTTGGCTTGTGGCCCATAGGTGGATCCCCTCCAGTGGTTCTTCGCTCCAGTATTTCTTATTTCCTCCAGAAAAAATCATAAAAATGTTTCGGGCGATTCCGAGAACTTTTATTTTCTGCACAAAAACAACACCACGGTAATTCTTCTGAAAACAGTTTCACTCCGGGTTAGTTCTAAATAAATCATATAAAGTGCATCAAAACCATATAAAAGTATTGTAAACATAAGCAAACATGGCATGAATACTTCATAGATTATCGATACGTTGGAGACGTATCAAGGCAATATGACCAAGCAATGTGTGGTAGTCGTTGCGGAAAGGGACTATATCAACAGTCAAGTTTTCGCAGCGAAAGTTGTCAGGGGAGCCGAAATAAACTTGTAGTACAATAGTGCTTGTGCACCGGCCCTCGACGTCGGGTATCACTCCTTTGAACATGGTTTTGCTAGGCAGGATCCATGATGGGTCAATCCCCATCTTCCTTATCGTATCCACATATATAAGGTTCACACTGCTTCCGCCATCCATAAGGGCGCGGGTAAGCTGAAACCCATCGACAATGGGGTCCAGAACAAGAGCAGCTGACCCACCATGACAAATGCTAGTCAGATGGTCCCTCTTATCGAAGGTAATCGGGCAGGCCATCCACGGGGTGCGCCTTGGGGATGCAGGCTCTATGGCGTAGATGTCCCGAAGTGCACGTTTTCTCTCCTTTTCCGGAACGTGTGTAACATAAATCATGTTCACTTCCTTTACCTCAAAGGGAAACTGTTTTTGCTCGCCATTGCTCGGTCACCAAGGTTCATCCTTGTCGTCATTGCTCCTGGACTGGCTTTTGCCTGACTCCTCGGCCAGAGCCTTGCCAGCCTGCTTGAACACCGAACAGTTTCGATTGGTGCAGGTGGGAGGTTTATCCGGGGTGCATGGATCTCGCAAGGCTTTTCAAGTATTTTGTCCAGAGCGCTTGGGTCGTCCTTGCTTTCTTTGAAGGATTTCTTTTTGGGCCCAACACGTGAGCTGGTGAATCCCGCATGAATTGTTGGGTCCTCGGCATCACTACCATTGTTCTTGTTTTGGCGCTTGTGCTTATTGCGCTTGGGCTTGCAGTTCCCATCTCGGACTTCCGAGGTATCGGGGTCACTCCTTTCGGAGCTGCGGGCCAGCCAGCTGTCCTCTCCCGCACAAAAATGGGTCATTAACGCCGTGAGGGCCGCCATGGTCCTCGGTTTGTCCTGTCCGAGCTTTCGGGCTAACCATTCATCTCGGATGTTGTGCCTGAATGCTGGAATGGCCTCGGCGTCTGGGCAGTCAACAATTTGGTTCTTTTTAGTTAAGATCCAATTCCAGAATTTCTGAGCTAATTCACTGTCCTTCTGGATTACATGGCTGAGATCATCGGCATCCGGGGGGCGAACGTAGGTGCCCTAAAAATTGGACCTGAAAGCGTCTTCCAGCTCTTCCCAGCTTCCGATAGAATTTATGGGTAGGCTATGGAGCCAATGTCATGTTGGTCCTTAAGCATGAGTGGAAAGTATTTTATGGCGTGAAGATCATCTCCTCGGGCCATGTGTATGTGTAGAAGGAAATCTTCTATCCAGACGGTCAGGTCTGTCATGCCATCATATTGATCGATGTTGATGGGTTTAAACCTTCGGGGGACAGACGTTCATGCCCTCATATGTGAAGCAAATTTGGTGTGCAGGAGCTCGGTGCCGAGATATATCCTGGCGGGTGTTGGTATACGCTTGTTCCCCCCTTAGATCCCGAGCTCAGGCTTGCATGTCTATCCAGGTGTCATATCTCTCCCGGCCAGTGATAACCAACAAGTGTAGGGGATCGTTTGTAGCCTTTTTCGATAAGTAAGAGTGTCGAACCCAATGAGGAGCTAAAGGTAGAATTATTATTCTCTCAAGTTCTATCGACCACCAATACAACTCTACACACGCTAACGCTTACTTTACCTAGAACAAGTATGAAACTATTTTGTGGGAATGAAACTAGAAGTACTTAGTAGGTATAGAGATATTTTTGTAAGGTAATAAAGGACAAGTAAACGAAAGTTAGGGGCTGCTTAGATAAAGAACAATAAAGTAAATTGTTTACTAGAAAGCTTTTTGTAGCACAAGAGAAAGATTTGTCCCTAGGCAAACAATAACTAGATCGGTAATCATTATTGCAATTTTATATGAGGGAGAGGCATACGCTAACATAATTTCCGTACTTGGATCATATGCACTCATGATTGGACCTCTAGCAAGCATCCGCAACTACAAGAAATCATTAAGGTAAACCCAACCATAGCATTAAACATCAAGTCCTCTTTACTCCCATACGCAACAATCACCTTACTCGGGTTTGTGTTTCAGTCACTCACCAACCCACTATACGTGAATCATGAACATATTGCAACACCCTCCAGCATTACTCCTTCACGTGTGCGCCTCACAGAAGGCACCTTAAGACAGCACCAAAATAAAACATACAACTCAAACCAATAACGATCATCATTCAACCCATAGGACATCATAGGATAGCCACACATCATTGGATAATAATATATAGCATTAAGCACCATGTTTAAGTAGAGATTACAGCGGGGAGAAGAGGTTTTACACCGCTTCATAGAGGGGGGAGAGAGTTGGTGGTGACGGCGACGAAGTTGTTGGTGTAGATCGCCGTCACGATGGATGCCCCGGCGGCGCTCCGGCGCCACTGGGAGAGAGGGGGAGAGAGCCCCCCTCCTTCTTCTTCTTCCTTGGCCTCCTCCCTAGGCGGGAGGAGAGTTTCCCCTCTGGTCCATGGCCGCCATAGCTCACGGAGGGGAGGAGCCCCTCTGAGATTGGATCTCTCTCTCTCTGTTTCTCTTCTGTTTTCGCGACTATTTTCGGACCCCTTCACCATTTCTTAAATATCCGGAGATCCGTAACTCTGATCGGGCTGAAATTTTGAGGGGATTTTTATCGCGAAAATATCTTTCTTGCGCCAGAAGGAGAGCCTCAACCGACCAAATGGCTGGCCATAGGCCATCTGGCCGCGCCCCCCTAGGGGCGCGGCCGGTTGGCTTGTGGGGCCCTCGAACATCGTCTTGTGTTGATTCCGACTCTCAAAATTCACATATATTCCAAAAAAATCTCCGTAAATTTTTATCGCGTTTGGACTTCGTTTGATATAGAATTTCTATGAAACAAAAAATAGGAACTGGCACTGGGCACTGGGTAAGTAAGTTAGTCCCAAAAATATTATAAAATTTTGCCAAAAGTATATGAAAGTTGTAGAATATTGGCATGAAGCAATCAAAAATTATAGATACGACGGAGATGTATCAGCATCCCCAAGCTTAATTCCTGCTCGTCCTCGAGTAAGTAAATGATAAAAAGATAATTTTCTATGTGGAATGCTACCTAACATAATCTTGAACAAATGTCTAATCATGGCATGAATATTAAGATACAAGTGATTCAAGGCAATAGTCTGACAAAAAGACATCCATACTCGGGTTTACTAGCAACAATCATGTCCTTTCAAAATAGCAATGCCAAAGAATGTTATCCCTACAAAATCATATAGCATGTCATGCTTGGTCTTCCTAACATAAACTATAAATCATGAGCACCCCGGTGTCAAACCAAGCAATTGGATCGTACTTTTTCAATGTCCATCAACTTTTTATTCTTCACGCAATACATGAGCGTGAACCATGAACATAGCATAAGGGTGGAATAGAATATGGTGGTAGATATCAAAAGGGTTGAATGTGGAGAAGAAAGTCTTGCATCAACTCG
Source organism: Elymus sibiricus (assembly GCA_039707655.1). Lineage (NCBI taxonomy): Eukaryota > Viridiplantae > Streptophyta > Magnoliopsida > Poales > Poaceae > Elymus > Elymus sibiricus. The sequence continues at coordinate 192,400,021 of CM077663.1, read as the reverse complement.
GCGTATCAACGGGCTATGGAGATGCCCATCAATAGATATCAATGCGAGGAGTAGGGATTGCCATGCAACGGATGCACTAGAGCTATAAGTGTATGAGAGCTCGACTGAAGCTAAGTGGGTGTGCATCCAACTTTCTTGCTCATGAAGACCTCGGGCATTTGAGGACGCACGTCATTGGAATATACAAGCCAAGTTCTATAATGAAAAATTCCCACTAGCATATGGAAGTGACAAAACAAGAGACTCTCTATATGAAGAACATGGTGCCACTTTGAGGCACAAGTGTGGTAAAGGATAGTAGCAAAGTCTCTTCTCTCTTTTTTCTCTCATTTATTTATTTTTTTATTTTTTTTCATGGTGGGCTTTTTTTTTGCCTCCCCCATTCATCATTTTTTTATGGTGGGCTCATTTGGCCTCCCCCATTTTTAATTTATTTTGTGTCCAGAGTCTCATCCCGACTTGTGGGGGAATCATAGTCTCCATCATCCTTTCCTCACTGGGACAATGCTTTAATAATGATGATCATCACACTTTTATTTATTTACAACTCGATATGAAAAATGGATAGGATGGTATGACTCTATATGAATGCCTCTGGCAGTGTATCAGGATGTGCAATGATCTAGCATAGCAAAAGATATAAAAATGGACAAGCCATGTAAATATCATGCTAGCTATCTTACGATCATGCAAAGCAATATGACAAAGGAACTACAAGTCATATGAAGTGACGGTGGAAGTTGCATGGCAATATATCTCGGAATGGCTATGGAAATGCCATGATAGGTAGGTATGGTGGCTGTTTTGAGGAAGATATAATGAGGCTTATGTGCAATAGAGCATATCATGTCACGGGGTTTGGATGCACCGGCTAAATTTGCACCGATCCTCGAGGTGAGAATGGGCAAGGCACGGTACCGAACAAGCTAGCAAAATATGAATAGATGAGATTGCGTATGTCCATGGATTCACATTAGTCAGAATGAACTCATATACTTATTGCAAAGTTTTATTAGTTTTATCACAAAGCAAAGTACTACTCACATGCTCCTAGGGAGGAGGTTGGGAGGAATTAACCATCGTGTCAGGGATATAACCCCGCGATATAACCCGGCCGGAGTATAACCCGGCCAGGACTTGGCGATTCACTGAAGACCCGGTCACCAGCTTGTCGGTTCATAGTCAAGACCCATAAGGTGGGCCAGAAGATGGAGACCAAGCCACATGGCGGGTTACCAAGTGGGCCAAGAGGAAGACAAGACATGAAGACCAGGCCATATGGCGGCTTGCCAGATGGGCTGAGGTCAAGGCCCAAGAGGCATGAGGTGACTCATGGGCCAGAAGATGTAAGCCGCCATAAGATGACTTGTTCTGTAAGACTAAGGAGTTGGAACCAGGATCGGTTACGTTGTATAACCCGACCCGGACTCGTGTAAGCCCAGGGCCTCGACCTATCTATATAAAGGTGAGCCCCTGCGGCATGTTAGACAAGTTAAGGAAGACAGAAACCAAGTATCGAGAGCTAGGGCAAGCAAGCCGCCTCTTGTAATCGATACACCAGTCAATACAATATAAGCAGGACGTAGGCTTTTACCTCCACGGTGAGGGGCCGAACCTGGGTAAACTCGTGTCCCTTGTCCCGTTTAACCCCTTTGAGTCCACCTCTTTAGCGATGGCCTCGAACCTAAGTCTTCGGACATCTGCCGTGACAAATCCACGACAGTTGGCGCCCACCGTGGGGCAAGCGCTCGGTGGTGTTGAGTTCTCAAAGGGTTCTCTCTCTGGGAGCGAAGGGTACGTCAATGGTGAGATAACCAAGAGTCGCCATGGGAGACTCTACCTCAACGACGCCGGCTGGGGTCCTGAGGCCGACTCAATCGAGCATGGTCTCCGGGTCCCCTTCGGTGGAGTCAACATCTTCATCGGCAAGATCGGCGGATCTGAACCCGGGCCGGACATCTGCACCGACATCGTCGAGCCGGCCCGGCATGAGCAAAGCGCCCAAAGCATGCAACCCGCCTGTGTTGACCCGGGCAGGGAGCACGTCTTCGTTGGCTTTACTCAAGGCATGGATCTTGAAGGTTCTATGTCACAGGAGGAAACTCTGGTCTACTCAGAGGAAGGATCCTCGAGTGGAGAGACGGAATCGATCTATCAGCTTCATAATGGTGGACTTGGGGGCTACGACGAGCCTTACCCCGAGTCAGAGTATCATGAGCCGGAGGAGGATGAGCCGCCAAACCGCGCTGCCATTTTTATGGCGGGTTCTGCGGCGGCTCCGAGCGGTACAGCCGCCGGTGCGACCGGGTCTGGGTCAGGCAGGCCCCCGGTTCAGGTTCTTCTGGATCTGATGAACGAGTTTACAACCCTAATGAAGACTGAGGTCACTACTGAAAACCAAGTGGCCCGTAATGCGGAGATCGCGAGGTTAAGGAATCAGATGGCCGGAGTCCAACAGGAAATCAATGAGCTGAAGGCTCAGATGGATGCTGAGGCGAAACGCCTTAAAGCGGATGCTTTTCGCCTTGAGTTAGAACAACAGTCAGCAGCGGCGGTTTATCGCATGAGACATCAATCCCGCTTGCCGGAGCAATATGAAGCTAGGAATCTTTTTAACACGCCAGGAACGGGACGGAACGTACCTTTGACCGTAACCCGGACGGCGGAAATACCTGGAAACCGGGCGGCGGCTCAGCGTCAGCAGCTAGACCTGCCCCGACGGAACCAAAACCCGCTACCACTTTATGCAACACCGCCGGGTCATTATGCTAACCCGGCGGAGAACATGGTGGCAGCGGCAACCAGGCTTGATACAATCCCAATCCCCGATGAGGCGCCTTATGCAGAAGAGGTGCGGAATGCCATCAGATACCTGCGAACGGCGATGGCCCAACAGGAGAAATATAATTACAGCCGGAGTCGCGTGCACTCAACCCCCATCCACAGCCGTAGCTACAGCCGGCGTTATGAGTCGCCGGCGGTCTCTAGCAGTAACCCGCCTCAGGTTGATCGGGCGGCTCTAGATGTTCAAGCACGGGTGGAACGGGCAAAAGCACAGCAAGAAGCGGCGGCTCAGGCGACGACGGCGGCTCATCAAGAACCCACAGTTGCACCCTTCGTCTCATTAGGAGCAGGAATAACCTCCAGGGCTGTGGGAGTGCCCTGTTTGGTGCCGACTCTGCGGAATGAGCGTTTGCCGAAAGATTTTAAGGGTCCTCGAAAGGTGCCCAATTACACGGCTGACTTACCTCCCGAGGCTTGGGTTGAAAGCTATGAGCTAGCCATGGAGATGTTAGACGTCAGTGATGCAGTCTGCGCAAAGTATTTCATCATGATGCTGGAAGGACCGGCTCGCACATGGTTGAAGGGTTTACCACCCAACACCATTACTTCCTGGGCCGAGTTAAGGGCGAAATTCATCAAAAATTTCCAAGGAACGTGCAAGCAGCCCATGAAGATTGTGGATTTGGACCATTGTGTACAACGTACTGATGAGTCGGCTCATCGCTGGGTCCGGCGGGTCTCCGAAATCATCCACTCTTCTGAGCAGATTACGGCGTCTCAGGCGGTTTTGATTCTAGAAAAGAATTGTCACTTCACGCCTTTGAAGCAGAAGCTTGGCCGGCTCAAACTGTCATGTCAAGACATGGGGGAGCTCATGACGGCTCTCACCAAATATGCAGACTCCGACAACACGAAAGACCCGGGCTCTGATGATGAGAAATCAGGTCAGGGGAAGAAAGGCAACAATGGCAAGGGCCAACAGCAAAGTATGGCTGGAAGCAACCCGGGCAAGCGAAAGCACCCGGACGGCGGGTCAGAACTGGTGGCAAACACCAACACCAGGAACACCCGTGCTAAGGGTAAAGCTCCTATCAACCTGGAAGAGATGCTCAATAAGCCTTGCCCAGAGCACAGCCGGCCCGATAAGCCGGCACGACATACCTGGGGAGATTGCTACATTATGCAATAGTTCCGGGATTACAGCCTTCAACAGCATCGTGATAACGGTAATGGTCCATTAGGTGGCTCGGCACCGGGCGGCTCAGGGGCCGGCTTTGGTGCTGGCGGCTCAGGAACCGGTTACCAAGATCAGAGCGATCATGGAGGTCATAATCAACAGTTTGGCGATGGAAGCCAACAGCAGAATAAACCAGTCGGGGTATCTGATTAACCCGAAACAGCTCCGCCAGGGTTAGTACCATGCTTAAAACCCGGCTCAAAAGAAGACCGTCTCTCACAAAGCTTTGAGACCTTGATAGCCGGCTCAGCATCCGGTTCAAAGGAATTCATCTCTCGCAAGTTCGAGTTTTCAAGAATATTGTAAAGTCGCCCAAGAGGACGAGCCGCCATGATGTACCATTCAAATATGGGTACCCTAGTTCATTGGATAATCATAAAGTCATTAGGGGGCTTCCAAACCCGCCGGGTTTAGCTTTCATACCCTCTTGACAGGCTTTTAAGCCATAACCAGACTAGAGTAATCCTGCCTGTTTGCCAAGATGTTACTCCGATCCCCTGTACTCTTGATAAGTCATGAACTTATCCAGGTTAAAACATGATGGGTCATGTGAGAGCCGGCTTACAGAAAGCGAGGATACTCCATGGGCTATTAAGCCGCCTTCGTTGAAAATTGGTTAAACCTGCCTGTTCGCCAAGATGCTACTCCGATCCCCTGTACTCTTGATAAGTCATGAACTTATCCAGGTTAAAACATGATGGGTCATGTGAGAGCCGGCTTACCGAAGCATGGACAAACCAGTGGCTATCATGCTAATTTCATTGAAGTAAGACCCGAAGTCAGACTATAAAAGGTCGTTTGGGGGCTTTTTAACCCACCGGGTTAAGCTTCAACCCTCTCGATCGGGCTCTTTAGCTACCCTCGCAAAGATGAAAGACTTAACAGTTCCGGGTTATGCTTCTTCAAGCCGCCCTCACAGCAATGCAGAGCATGCTCTGTATTGTTTATTTTTGCAGGTCTCGTCTCTTAAGACAAGCCGGTCACCGAACCGGGTTACATCGTAACCTCTGCAAGCATAATGAAGACTCTAAATAGCCGACCTGGCTGGATATTCTTGAGTCGCCCTATTAATTATAATGCCGGGTCATCTAATTGACCGGCTCTTGGATTTCTTCAAACAGTGCCCTGTAGTATACTACAGCACTCATGGATTTCTCAAGCACATATTTGCCGGGTTGCATCGCAACCACGAGCAGGGATTTCATTATTAATACCGGGTTACCACCACGGTCAAGGAATCACAATATTCTTATACAGTCCCGAGTCGCCGCAGGCAGGCAACCCGGCTCTTGGGGGCTATATTATTCAAATCCGGTTTATATCAAGTACGCAAGTCCCATGTCGCTGCAAGCATGCGTCACGGCACTTGGGGGCTAATGCAAGCCGGTTTTCAAGTCAGTACATTGTCAACAAGACCCTGTTATCTCAAGGAGATGAGCCGGTTTTCTGCGATCCTTCTAAGTCCCGACCCAGTACATATTACTGACCCGGCACTTGGGGGCTACACCGCTCAGATCAAATTCTCTGAAGTCCCAAGTCGCCGCAGGCATGCGACCCGGCACTTGGGGGCTACAGTATTCAGCTATTCAAGTAGATTATAAGGTTCTCATTGAACACCCGGCCCATCACATGCTGAAGAGCCGGCTCTTGGGGGCTACACCAGTCGAAGCTTTATAAGGTATAAGACAGTTATAAGTCCCAGGCTGCTGCAGGCGAGACAACTGGTACTTGGGGGCTGCACAGTCAAAGATATTATTGCAAAGCGCCAAGTCATCATGGATACACTTGGAGCTTGGGGGCTACAGGTAATATGGATATATCAAAAAAGTTGAAAAGAGTTATCAAAGTCAGCTGGAGTCTGGTTATCTGACCCGGCGTCACCGACATTACATGACCCGGCGATTCAAAGATTATAACCCGGCGGTGATAACCCGCCGAGAGTATTGGAGGCCGACTCAATGGCATATGGGTGTTGTATTCCCAGAATTTTACTTCGAAGGACACTGACAAGCAAGACGATTGAGAAGACGGCTCGAGCTTAGCATGAATAAATTCAAGCTAACCTGGGGGCTAATGTCAGGGATATAACCCCGCGATATAACCCGGCCAGAGTATAACCCGGCCAGGACTTGGCGATTCACTGAAGACCCGGTCACCAGCTTGGCGGTTCATAGTCAAGACCCATAAGGTGGGCCAGAAGACGGAGACCAAGCCACATGGCGGGTTACCAAGTGGGCCAAGAGGAAGACAAGACATGAAGACCAGGCCATATGGCGGCTTGCCAGATGGGCTGAGGTCAAGGCCCAAGAGGCATGAGGCGACTCATGGGCCAGAAGATGTAAGCCACCATAAGATGACTTGTTCTGTAAGACTAAGGAGTTGGAACCAGGATCGGTTACGTTGTATAACCCGACCCGGACTCGTGTAAGCCCAGGGCCTCGACCTATGTATATAAAGGTGAGCCCCTGCGGCGCGTTAGACAAGTTAAGGAAGACAAAAACCAAGTATCGAGAGCTAGGGCAAGCAAGCCGCCTCATGTAATCGATACACCAGTCAATACAATATAAGCAGGACGTAGGCTTTTACCTCCACGGTGAGGGGCCGAACCTGGGTAAACTCGTGTCCCTTGTCCCGTTTAACCCCTTTGAGTCCACCTCTTTAGCGATGGCCTCGAACCTAAGTCTTCAGACATCTGCCATGACAAATCCACGACACATCGTGCGCCCCCGATTCAACATCACAAAGGATTTCAATCAAGGATAAATTATGCTCCAATCTTCATCGCATAACTAGAGACTATACATGCATGCTTCGGGAATCACAAACCTTAACATCATTATTCTTACTAATCCACAATCATCTACTAGTGCACCCACATATTACAATCTTAATGTCGCAAAACTATTGCAGGGAATCAAACATATCATATTCAGTGATCTACAAGTTTTATGTAGGATTTATGACTAACCATGTAAATGACCAATTCTTGTTGACTCTCTAAATAGGTATAAGTGAGGCATGAGAGTTTAATTCTTTCTACAAAAGACCTGGACATGCTCTAATAAATATAAGTGAAGCAAAATAGTATTCTACAAATAACGGTTTTCTATATGTAGAGAAACAGGCATCCAACTTCAAATGATATAATTGAAGCACATGAAGCATTCTATAAGACCATACTCAAAATATATAAGTGAAGTGAAAAGAGAATTCTATAAATAAACCATGGACTTTCCCGTACCAGCATGGTGCATTGATAAAAGGAAAATAAAAGGCACACGACGCTCCAAGAATTTACGCATATCATGTGAACAAAACAAAAACCAAAACATACCGATAGTTGTTGAAGAAGAAAGATGGGATGCCTTCCGGGGCATCCTCAAGCTTAGACGCTTGAGTCTCCTTCAATATTTACTTGAGGTGCCTTGGGCATCCCAAATCTTGAGCTGTTGCCTCTCCTTATTCTTCGCATATCAATACCTCCTCGATCTTCGAACACTTCATCCACACAAAACTTGACAGAACTTTCATTAGAAACGTTAGTACATAATCATCAAATCTCATCGTGTCCTACCATAACATTATTGCATAATTATAATCTAACATTACGCACTTTAATCTATCACTATTCAATGGCTCCCAAGTCAATGAGGCTCAACAAGAATTCAAACATAAGCACGCAAAGCAACTATAACAGCAATCTGTGAAAAAAGGACAGTCTGTAAAGATCTGTTTGGTTACTATACTTCTGTAACTCAAAACATTCTTAAAAATTAGGTTGTAATAAATAATTTGCATAATAGTACTGTGTAAAAATTAAGAAACTTTTGATGTTCTAGTAAAATATGAAAAATCAAACACTACAGACAAAGTTTCTGTTTTTGCACAGCACATATCAAACAAGCAATTTAAACATCCTAAAGGTAATTCTTGGCATGTTATTTTTATAATACAATGGATTTATAAAAGGGGATAATTATTATTTTTGAAAAGTTTTTGTAATCAAGATTCACAAAGTTTCCATGGGCATGAAAAAAGTTCAAGTCTAGCCCTCACTTCAACGGTGCTCGTCCTTCTCACTTTCACTTCTCTTTATGAAAAGGTTTTAAGTTCCCCACTTTATTTTTTTGTTTCTAATTATTTTAAAAGCACACAACAGAAATAAATGACTCTCTAAAACTTCCGGGTTGTCTCCCTGGCAGCTCTTTCTTTAAAGCCATTAAGCTAGGCATATAGTGCTCAAGTAATTGATCCACCCGGATCCCAAGGTATATCAAAGCCAATTTTAATTAACAATGATTTCTAATTTAGTAGTGAGAACAAAGTGATATATATCATGTGCCAACGAAGTCTAACTCTCTTCCTATGCATTGGCATGTCATACAAGAACAATTCATGCACATCAAGTAAAGACCAATACATAGCATAAGTAGTTTCTTGCAATTTTATCGTATTGGAAACATAGAGAGGTGAAGATTTGGTTCCTCTCTCATAATAATTGCAAGTAGGAGCAGCAAGCACATGCATATTATATACATCAAAATCATCATGTGTAGGGGTAAAAGGCAACCCATCAATATAATCCTTAATAAGTGCAAACTTCTCCAATATAGTGTAGTTAGGAGAATTCAAAAGGATAATAGTGTTGGAATCGGGGATCCGCAAAGCCCAACAAGGTTCGAACACTGGGGTGTGTGCGAAGATCTCAACTGGCTTGAAGTCTCAAGCCTGTCACCCTACATCCTAGCTGCGTCGAATAAGTGTGAGCGGGGAAGGAGATGGACTTAGAGATTTACCCAGGTTCGGGCCACCTTGCAGTGTAAAACCCTACTCCTTCTTTGTGGTGGATTGGCCTCATGAGGAGGCTGAGGATGAACTAGTACAGTGGTTGGGTGGCCTCACGAGGGCTCTTGGTGGTGATGAACTCGACCCCCCTTCCCAGGTGGGAGCTCGTCCCTGTTTTATAGAGGCCACGGTCCTCTTCCCTTATCGCACAGGTGGGAAGGGATCCCACAATGGCCAAATTTGAAAGGGGACAAGAAGTATATCCTATCCTGACTAAAGGTGGTCTTCGCCAGCAAAGCTTTCGTGTGTGACGCAGCGGTGGGCTCGGCGATGACATCCGTCCAGCCGAGCTCGTGGTCTCGGTCCTCTTGCACTAGGAAGGAAACCTTTGGGGGGTTCCTTCGGAACCCGCGTACGTCCTTGCCTCCTTATCACGAAAGAGGAAATTGTCCTCCTTCTGCGCCCGCTCGCGCCTGCCTGGCTCTGCCGTCAGAACCCACGTCACCCCGGCCTCGAGAGGCCGGGTACTTGCATAGGAATCTCCGCTCCTCGGGAGGCAGCCTGAGGGGGTGCCACTCCTCCGGAGGTCTTGGCGTTGTCCTCCTCATGAGGCGGGGGCTCTCGCGAGGGCCTTGACTTGGTGGGCTTGTTGCTGGGTCATACCAGGCCTTTGAGGTGGGCCACGCACTGGGCCGCAGGCAGACAGGTCTGGGTACCCCCGGTCCCAGAACGCCGACCAATAGGACTATCATGTGTGGGTGCAATAGCAACAATTTCATGCTTAACATAAGGAACTCTAGCAAGTTCATCTTCATAAGCATAATTCATATTGGCATCATTGCCACAAGCATAGTAAGCATCAAGTTCATCAAAAAGGGATATTTCAAATGAATCCAAGTGATCATAGCAATCATCATAGCATTCATCCTTCGGTATGTGCGAAGGGAAATTAAACAATGTATGAGTTGAAGAGTTACTCTCATTAGAAGGTGGGCATGGTAGCTAATCCGCTCTTCCTCCTTTTGTTCTCCGCTCTCCTCCTCATCTTTTTCATCTAATTGTTGGAAATATGCCCTAGAGGCAATAATAAAATGGTTATTATTATATTTCCTTGCTCATGATAATCGTTTATTATCCATGCTATAATTGTATTGATTGGAAACTCAAATGCATGTGTGGATACATAGACAACACTGTGTCCCTAGTATGCCTCTAGTAGACTAGCTCGTTGATCAAAGATGGTTAAGGTTTCCTAGCCATAGACATGAGATGTCATTTGATAACGGTATCACATCATTAGGAGAATGATGTGATGGACAAGACCCAAACTATGAACGTAGCATATGATCGTGTCAGTTTATTGCTATTGTTTTCTGCATGTCAAGTATTTGTTCCCATGACCATGAGATCATGCAACTCACTGACACCGGAGGAATACCTTGTGTGTATCAAACGTCACAACGTAATTGGGTGACTATAAATATGCTCTACAGGTATCTCCAAAGGTGTCTGTTGAGCTGGCATGGATCGAGACTGGGATTTGTTACTCTGTATGACGGAGAGGTATCTCAGGGCCCACTCGGTAATACAACATCACAATAAGCCTTGCAAGCAATGTGACTAAAGATTTACCCACGGGATCTTGTATTACGGAACGAGTAAAGAGACTTGCCGGTAACGAGATTGAACTAGGTATGGAGATACCGACGATCGAATCTCGGGCAAGTAACATACCGAAGAACAAAGGGAACAGCGTACGAGATTAACTGAATCCTTGACATAGAGGTTCAACCGATAAAGATCTTCGTAGAATATGTAGGAACCAATATGTGCATCCAGGTCCCGCTATTGGTTATTGACCATACAGGTGTCTCGGTCATGTCTACATAGTTCTCAAACCCGCAGGGTCTGCACACTTAAGGTTCGGTGACGTTTCGGTATAATTGAGTTATGCATGGTGGTGACCGAAGGCTGTTTGGAGTCACGGATGAGATCCCGGACATCACGAGGAGCTCCAGAATGGTCCGGAGGTAAAGATTGATATATAGGAAAGTGGTGTTTGAACTCCGGAAAAGTTTCGGGCATTTCCGGTAGTGTACCGGGAGTGACGAATGGGATCCGGGGGCCCGCAGAGTGGGACCCACACACCCCAAGGGGCCACATGGACCTTAGTGGTGGCGCACCAGCCCCTGGTGGGCTGGGCAGCCAGCCCAAGAAGGCCTATACGCAGGAGCAAGAGGAGAGGGGGAGGAATCCCCCCACGCCCACGGGAGCTCACAGTTTCAGCAATTTCTTCTTCCATAGATTCCTGCAAAATATTAGTCTCTTCCAAGGTAGCGGTCATTCTTTCAATAAATTAAATAATATCAGCATTTTATTCATAATTCTCATAGCAATATTTAAGTTTGGAAAAATTTTCAGGTCTGTAAACAGCATCATCATAGTAATCATACTTTTCAAAGAACGATTCAATTTCATAAGCACCCTTAAAAGCAATAAATTCTTCTATTTGTTCCACGTCATAGTAATCATATATACCATTAGCATAAGAAGCCAAGGTTTTATTATCATTTAATTCACATTTAAAGGGAAGGTGTAGACCCTTAGTCTTAGAGCAACAAGTATAATCACACCTCAAGCATAAATTCCAAGCATACCAATGCAACATTTTAATTTGATCCCATAAGTGTTTCCCTTTTTGAGACAAGTGATAATCCCTAAAGTACTCACGTTGATCCAATGTGTCTCCCATTATCAAATTGATTGGGGATTTCTCAGGATTATCAAAGTAGTATTCAATGTGTTTCACATAACCAACATCGAGGGTTGGTTCCACATCTCCATGAGTAGCAAGTACTACTAAATTTTTTGGTGTTTCACTTTCCATATCCATAACTAAATATATAATACAACTAATAACAGAAAATAAAACAACTAATAACAGAAAATAAAAAATTACTTAGTGATAAAGCAAACAAGCACACACGAGAATATCAACCACTACGCTATTGTTCCCCGGCAACGGCGCCAGAAAAAGGTCTTGATAACCCACAAGTGTAGGGGATCGTTTGTAGCCTTTTTCAATAAGTAAGAGTGTCGAACCCAATGAGGAGCTAAAGGTAGAATTAATATTCTCTCAAGTTCTATCGACCACCGATACAACTCTATGCACGCTAACGCTTACTTTACCTAGAACAAGTATGAAACTATTTTGCAGGAATGAAACTAGAAGTACTTAGTAGGTATAGAGATAGTTTTGCAAGGTAATAAAGGACAAGTAAATGAAAGTTAGGGGCTGCTTAGATAAAGAACAATAAAGTAAATTGTTTAGTAGAAAGCTTTTCGTAGCACAAGAGAAAGATTTGTCCCTAGGCAATCGATAACTAGATCGGTAATCATTATTGCAGTTTTATATGAGGGAGAGGCATACGCTAACATACTTTCCGTACTTGGATCATATGCACTCATTATTGGACCTCTAGAAAGCATCCGCAACTACTAGAAATCTTTAAGGTAAACCCAACCATAGCATTAAACATCAAGTCCTCTTTACTCCCATACGCAACAATCCCCTTACTCGGGTTTGTGTTTCAGTCACTCACCAACCCACTATAAGCGAATCATGAACATATTGCAACACCCTCCAGCGTTACTCCTTCACGTGTGCGCCTCACGGAAGGCACATTAGGACAGCACCAAAATAAAACATACAACTCAAACCAATAATGATCATCAATCAACCCATAGGACAAAACAAATCTACTCAAACATCATAGGATAGCCACACATCATTGGATAATAATATATAGCATTAAGAACCATGTTTAAGTAGAGATTACTGCGGGGAGAATAGGTTTTACACCACTGCATAGAGGAGGAGAGAGTTGGTGGTGATGGCGGCGAAGTTGTTGGTGTAGATCGCCGCCACGATGGATGCCACGGCAGCGCTCCGGCGCCACCGGGAGAGAGGGGGAGAGAGCCCCCCTCCTTCTTCTTCTTCCTTAGCCTCCTTCCTAGGCGGGAGGAGAGTTTCCCCTCTGGTCCATGGCCACCATGGCTCACGGAGGGGAGGAGCCCCTCTGAGATTGGATCTCTCTCTCTGTTTCTCTTCTGTTTTCGCGACTATTTTCGGACCCCGTCACCATTTCTTAAATATCCGGAGATCCGTAACTCTGATTGGGTTGAAATTTTGAGGGCATTTTTGTCGCGACAATATCTTTCTTGCGCCAGAAGGAGAGCCTCAATTGACCTAAGGGCTGGCCACAAGCCATCTGGCCATGCCCCCCTGGGGGCACGGCCGGTTGGCTTGTGGGGCCCTCAGGCATCGTCTTGCATTGATTCCGACTCTCAAAATTCACATATATTCCAAAAAAAATCTATGCAAATTTTATCGTGTTTGGACTTCGTTTGATATGGAATTTCTGCAAAACAAAAAACACACAAAAAACAGGAACTGGCACTGGGTAAGTATGTTAGTCCCAAAAATATTATAAAATGTTGCCAAAAGTATATGAAAGAGTTAGAATATTAGCATGAAGCAATCAAAAATTATAGATACGACGGAGACACATCAGCCAGTGGGTACATGGTCCCGGGCTTCATAGATGGATCGCGGAGGTGATCTGTCCATGCGTATCTTAGTTCGTAGGTCATATGGTTTGACCGGGCCCTTGTCTTGAGGGCGGGGTCTCGTCGGGGGTTCTTTATATGACCTTGTTGTCCGATCTTGCCCTTTAGGGGTGCGATCTCACCCTCTAGAGGGGGGATCCAAACGAAGTCCAGATGCCACTGATATGTCTCCAACGTATCTATAACTTTTGATTGTTCCATGCTATAATATTATCATTCTAGGATGCTTTTTGGGTGTTTATTTACAAATTAATATTATTTTTGAGCACTAACCTATTAAGCCAGTGCCCAGTGCCACTTGTTGTTTTTTGCATGTTTTTGGCTTTTCATGTTTACAATAACAAACGAAGTCCAATTGCCTCGAAACTTTTTTATGATTTTTTCTGGACCAAAAGAAGACCTTGAAGCTTCGGGAGGAGACCCTAGGCCGCACGAGGGAGGCATCACACAACAGGGCACGCCCAGAGGGGTGGTCACGCCCTGTTATGTGGTGGGACCCCCTGGCGCCTCCCGACGTCCCTCTATGGCCTATAAATTCGAATAAATCCCAGAAAACCCTAGAGAGCCTCCCGAAGCACTTTTTCCGCCGCTGCAAGTCTCTGTTCCACCGTGTGCCCATCTGGAACCCAGTTTCGGTGCCCTGTCGGAGGGGGGATTGATCACGGAGGGCCTCTACATCAACCTTGCTGCTCCCATGGTGATGTGTGAGTAGTTCCCCCACAGACCTACGGGTCCGTAGTTAGTACCTAGATAGCTATCTCTCTCTCTTGATCTTCAATACGAAGTTCACCGCATCTTCGCGGTGATCTATTAGATGTAATCACTTTCTGCGGTGCGTTTGTTGGGATCTGATGAATTGTGGGTTTATGTTCGGATTATTCATGATAAAAGATTTGAGTCTTCTCTGAATTCTATTATGCTTCTTATTTGCATGATTATTATAGCTTCGTAAATCTCTCCGATCTACTGAAATAGTTTGGCCAACTAGATTGATATTTCTTCAGTGAGAGGGGTGCATTGTAGTGGGTTCAATCTGGCGGTGCTCTATATCCCAATGACAGAAGGGGACAAGAAACGTCTTTGTAGTGTTTCCACTAAAGATAAAACGGTGGGGTTAATTCATATTATTGAGTTCTCTTTGTCTACATCATATCATCGTTCTCCAAGCATTACTCTGTTTGTTATGAACTTAATACTTAGAAAGGCAAGCATAGAAGCGCTCTCGACGTGGAGTAATAGTAATACGTGCAGGCAGGAGTCGGCCTATTTTCTTATGAACGTGATGCCTATGTACACATGATCATTTTCGTGAATAAATATTGCATAACTATGCGCTTTTCTATCCATTGCCCAACAGTAATTTGTTTGCCCACCATATGCCTACTACATGACAGATGCCACTAGGGAAAACTATGGCCCCCGGGTCTATCCACACATATATTTACAAAAGCTTTCATTACCTTGCTGCAATTATTAATATTATATTTATTTTGCAATTTACAGTTATCAACTATTATCTACACACTTCATTTGCTTGCAAATAACAAGTCCAAGGGCATTGACAACCCTCTTGTCCGCGTTGGGTGCAAGTGTTTGCTTCTTTGTGTGCAGTCACTGAAGACGGGGGTTGCGTGCTACTCCTATTGGTTCGATAACCTTGGTTCTCACTGAGGGAAATACTTATCCATACTATGCTGCATCACCCATTCCTCTTCAGGAAAACCCAATGCTGATCTCAAGTATCAGCCATGAAACTTTTTGATGATTTTTTCTGGACAAAAATAAGACCTGGAAGCTTCAGAGGGAGTCCGGAGGCCACACGAGGCGGTGCCAAGGCAAGAGGGCTCGCCCAGGGGTAGGCGCACTCCCTTGCCTTGGTACCACCTCATGGCTCTGCTTGACCTAACTCCACCTCTATAAATTCTCTAAAATCAGGAAACCAACACAGAGCCACCCAAAATACTTTTTCAGCCGCCGCAAGTCTCTGTTCCGCTGTGTGCCAATCTGGAGCTCTGTTCCGGTGCCCTGCAGGAAGGGGGATCGATCACGGAGGGTCTCTACATCAACCTTGTTGCTCCCATGGTGATGTGTGAGTGGTTCACCACAGACCTATGGGTCCATAGCTAGTACCTAGATGGCTTTCTCTCTCTCTTTGATCTTCAACGCAAAGTTCACCGCGATTTTCGCGGTGATCTATTCGATGTAATCTTCTTTGCAGTGTGTTTGTTGGGATCCGATGAATTATGGGTTTATGATTAGATTATTCGTGAATATTAATTGAGTAATATCTGAATTCTTTTATGCATGTAGTTGTAGTTTCGTATTTCTCTCCAATCTATCGGTTTGGTTTGGCCAACTAGATTGATTTATCTAAGTGAGAGTGGTGCATTGTGATGGGTTAATCTTGCAGTGCTCAATCCTAGTGACAGAAGGGGGCATGACATGTATTGTATTGCTGCCATAAAGAATAAAATGATGGGGTTTATTCATATTAGTTGAGTTTACTTTGTCTACATCATGTCATCTTGCTCAAAGCATTACTCTGTTTCATACTTAATACTCTAGATGCATGCTGGATAGCAGTCGATGAGTGGAGTAATAGTAGTAGATGAGGGCAGGAGTCGGTCTACTTGCTTATGAACGAGATGCCTATATACATGATCATTGTCGTGAATAAATATTTCATAACTATGGGCTTTTCTATCAATTGCCAACAGTAATTCGTCTACCCACCGTATGCTATCTTCTAGAGACAAGCCTCTAGCGAAAACTACGGCCCTCGGGTCTACACAAATATTATTACTAAAACCCTAAAAATATCGTTGCCTTTTTTTGTTGTTATTTTCATTTTACTTTATATCTATCTATCCATCCATATTTAATCCTTGCAAGTAACGAGTTCAAGGGGCTTGACAACCCTCATGCTCGCGTTGGGTGCAAGTGTTTGATTCTGTGTGTGTGGGTGCTGACGACGTGAGCTTGTGTGATTCTCCAATTGGTTCGATAACCTTGGTTCTCACCGAGGGAAATACTTATCACCGTTGTGCTACATCTCCTCTCCTCTTCGGGTAAAATCCAACGCAGTTTACAAGTAGCAGGAAGAATTTTCGGCGTCGTTGCCGGGGAGGAGGTACGAAAGTAGTCTCCCGTCAACTTGCCAATTTCTTGTTCCGTTGCCAGGGAGACATCATCAAATTCTTATCAGGTTCCTTCGCATAAATTGTCATTCACTTGTTCTACTTTTTATTTGCCTTTATATTTGCTTGCCTATTAATATATAAAACACAAAAATATTTATGTTTGCTTGCTTGCTAGTTTACTTACTTCGTCACCATGTCTCAAGATAATACCAAGTTGTGTGACTTCTGGAATACTAATAAAATGATTCCCCCTCCCGATGATAAGGACGGTAGCACGCCGTCTTCGAGCGGGACGGCATCCCACCCAAAAACAGTGGTGACGACACACTCAAGCATCATCGTCAGTGTAAAAAATCCAAGGGGCACAAGAGCAGGAAAAATAACACTTCCTCCGACTTTACATCGGACACCCCCGAAGATCTCGCTGACCCAGCCACTCCCGAACATCAGCAGGGCTATCCTGATGGGAAGACAGATCCTGAAAACCCTGTGGACCCCACCGATTCCGAAGACAGCAACTACCTACCTCTTTCCAAAGACGATGTCAGTCTCGGCGATGAGGATTTCATCGTTCCCCAAGACCCGCTTGATCAAGAGCGGTTCAAGCATCAACTGATCGCTACCACTCGAAGCCTCAAGCTGAAACAAAAGCAAATCAAAGCTGAACAAGACACCCTCAATGATAGATGGAGGCGAGTCCTAGCTGCCGAGGAAGGGCACGGCTATGGACGGCAGGATCAAAATAAAGATTACTCGCGCCGCTGTTAATTGCCAGAATTTGATAATGAGGCCCTTGAGCCCGCACTCCCTAGACACACCAAAGATGACCAGCCGGACCGCCCCCCTCCAGGACGGGACAGGCCGACTGACAAAGCGGGAGAAGTACCCGAACACCCCCGCAAAGGACGGAAAGAACCAGCGCGACTCGAAGACCCATTCAACCTATGTCACACTCTGAATGCTCACGCGGGACAGACAAGATCCATTTACGGATCCAAAGGACAAACCCCCGCTAGATGGGACGGGTATCAAGCTTGGCTCAACCAGAACAATAGAGTTCGAGGACAGCACCGGGACCGAACTCAATCTAACCTCCAGTGCGATGTGGCCAGGGTCAGGGGTGCGGCCCACCCGATGTGTTTCACTGACGAGGTGATGCAACACCCGTTCCTCGAGGGGTTCAAACCCATCAACATTGAACAATACGATGGCACTACTGACCCGACTGTTTGGATTGAAGATTTCCTTCTCCACATACACATGGCTCGTGGAGATGACCTCCACGCCATTAAGTACCTACCACTAAAGCTCAAAGGACCAGCACGACATTGGCTGAACAGCCTCCCTGAAAACTCCAGCGGGAGTTGGGAAGAACTCGAGGATGCCTTCCGGTCTAACTTTCAGGGCACCTATGTTCGGCCGCCGGATGCTGCGGACCTGAGCCACATCAGTCAACAAGCCGGAGAATCATCCCGACAATTCTGGAACCGATTCCTGACCAAGAAGAACCAAATCGTCGATTACTCTGACGCCGAGGCGTTGGCCTCCTTCAGGAATAATATTCGAGATGAATGGCTAGCCCGTCAACTCGGACAGGAACAACCTTGAACAATGTCCGCTCTCACCTCACGTATGTCCTGATTTTGCGCAGGCAAAGAAAGTTCGCTAGCATGTCAGAACAATCCTCCTGCAAACCCCGACACTTCCAAAGTGTGGGACAACAACGGGAAGCCACGACATAACAAGAATAAACGTCGACACAACGGCGTTGAAACTGAAGACATGGCGGTTAACGCCGGATTCAGTAACTCAAAGTCATCACAGTGGAAGAAACCCTCTAAAGGGAATAGGGATGGACCCTCTCAGATGGAAAATAATGGACAGACCCTGCCAGATTCACGGCATCAAGACAAGCCCGCGACCCACACCAATCGTAATTGTTGGGTTTTTAAACAGGCAGGTAAGCTTGCAGCCGAAGACCACGGCAAGGGCGCCCGCAGCGAGGACGACGAAGAGCCCCGCAGGCCGAACAATGGAGGCCAGAAGCAATTCCCCCCTGAGGTAAAAAGTTTGAACATGATTTACGTGTCACATATACCAAAGAAGGAAAGGAAGTGCGCACTTCGGTATGTGTACGCCATAGAGCCCATAGCCCTGAAATTCAACCCATGGTCAGCTTATCACCTCACCTTCGACCGCACTGATCACCCGACTAGTATTCGGCATGGTGGGTCAGCAGCCCTGGTACTCGACCCCATAGTAGACGGGTACCATTTAACAAGGGTCCTTATGGACTGAGGCAGTAGCCTCAATCTGATCTACGCAGATACGGTGAAGAAAATGGGCATTGATCCATCAAGGATCAAACCCAGCAACACCACCTTTAAAGGTATAATCCCTGGCGTCGGGCAAATTGCTCGGGCACCATAACTCTAGAAGTGGTGTTCGACTCGCCCGATAACTTCCGGAGTGAGGACTTGATCTCTGATATCGTCCCCTTTCGAAGCGGTTACCACGCACTTCTGGGCCGAACAGCTTTCGCCCGCTTCAATGTTGTCCCCCATTACGCGTATATGAAGCTCAAGATGCTTGAACCCAAGGGGGTCATCACCGTCTGCGGCAACACGAAGCGTTTGCTCCGAACAGAGGAACACACCGTGGCCCTAGCAGCCGAGGTACAGCTTGGCGAACAGACGCCAAACACTCAACCCACCGTCAAGGCACGAAAGATAAGTAAGTGGACCCAAGCATTGTTTCAACTTCTGGAGTTTCCTCACGCACCTCACAAATAGGAATACGCGCCCCACAGCGCAAACCAAACATCTGTAAGGTACGTACCCCAGAGTCACAATTTTGCACTCAAGATTCCATGGGTAGCTATGGGGACCTTCCATCCAATGGCATAGCGTTCGGCTTAACCGAACACAGTCATATATGTCTTCGGACAACAACAGGCTCCATTAAAAGGACCCTGTTAGCAGCATCAAGCTCACATAATTCGGCCTCTCAAGAGTTTCTCTTACAAGGCCCGCTCATCGGCTACCACCTCCTTTAAAGGAGCACCCTCCAGGAGAACAAAGGCGCAGACGTGCAGCAGGACACAGTAAAGGACATCAAGCCATTTCTTGTCAAGGTCGTGTGTAAACCTTTTTCCTGTAAAGTTATTTTTGCATACTTGTACCAGTTGCATGAGCAAACAAAAGTGTACGAAACGTCAAGTATCCATCGCAATAACGCCCAAACATTATGATCCTAGGGCAATTATTGATAATGTGCACACCTTTTTCCTCCTTTTTGCTCTTCAATGCAAGTTAGTTTGGTATGTATTTTTTCAGATGCGGTTGGTCCTTAAAACCGGGGGCTTGATCAACTCGCCCCGCGCATCAATCCAACACTATCCTGATATCATGTGGTCGGCGTCTCGGATATTGCGTTATATGCATCGGTTCCGAATCGTCTTTTTAGTCAAAGGTTGGATTGCCCGGCTGCTGTGATTCCCCTTTTACATTCTGCTGGTTCGGCTAAAAGGGGAAAGGGAGCACCGCTGCGATTGTACTTCTAGTTCGACTGGTTAAGTACCTCAGCGGAGAAAGCCGAAAACTGACTGGCATAATAAGCGTGAATTGGTCTGCGATCCGATGACAAGTATTAAACTAAGAATCGTTGGAGGTTCACCGTGTTGAAACGAAGGGTTTGGAGTAATACAAGCCATGTGATACAGGTTTTTCAACAATGCTAAACACCGAACATCACAAGGTAAAGGGGGGCTAGTACTTACTCCCCGCATTTAAGCTCCTATAGTTAAGTGAAAGCAATAAAACCACATAGTCTGATTGCCTCGTTTTCTTCCGAACTATCGCCTCCGGGTACCAAGTCGTTGGCTAAGCATAACAGTACGAATATCAAAAACACCCCTTTATGTATCTATAGGGGGGTTAAAGCCGACGACTGGTAACTTTCAGAATTAAAACAACTACACAGGAGTCAAAATTAACAAAAGCACAATATATCATATACCATGCAAATTCATAAACATTAAGATACAATAAAGTTTCTACCATCACACGGAAGGTAG
Source organism: Elymus sibiricus (assembly GCA_039707655.1). Taxonomy (NCBI): domain Eukaryota; kingdom Viridiplantae; phylum Streptophyta; class Magnoliopsida; order Poales; family Poaceae; genus Elymus; species Elymus sibiricus. Next base: position 192,379,371 of record CM077663.1, on the reverse strand, counting down.
TCCTTTCCCTCAAGAACTACAACATTCGGGCATAAAGCTTCTATTGCCCATGCACCATCCATAACGGCGGAAAAGTACAGCTCGGGGCGCCTATGCCCCTTCCCGGGCGGCGGAGGACCGGTAGCCATTTCAGTGGGCTTCAGCCTTGGCCAATGCACCATTGTCTTCGCAAACACCATTCGGGCACCCTCGGTGCAGGCAGAGCGAGTCAGGGCATCAACCTGGGGTGCCGCAGCAACCAACCTTTGCATCAAGACGAAGTAGCTACCCGGCAGCGGCTCTGTAGGCCATAGTCGGATACAGAGATCCTTCATGGCCGGTTCAGCTATGTGGTCATCAGCTGTTTCAGCTGATCGGAGACAAGGAGTGGTTGCTCAGGGGCCTAAAACTGCTCCCAAAACAACCGTTGATCAGCACCCCCTTCTTGGGAGGCATAATGTTGCGCCGCATCCGCCGCAAACTTTGGTAGGTCCGCAAACATGCCTGGAGAACGCCACACTCGAGTGAGCAAAAAAACATTTTTCCACCAACGAGGCATTGTAGTAAGTATCGCTTACCATTCGCAATCTGCTTTATTTGGTGGAGTTCCTTCTCATGGCGTTGCACGTCCATGCGTGCCTCCTGGCGGTTGCAGAGTTCAAGGTCAGCTCGGTAGCTTGCTCCTTGTTCTTCTGCTCAAGGGCCTCGCACTTAGAGATAGCGTCCTTGAGCTCTTGTTGCACTTCCGCAACCCTGGCTTCATGCTTGTTACTTTCAGATTTTGCCGATAACATATCGGCAGTCGCTTGTTCGGCAGTCGCCTTATGTTCGGCGGTCTCCTGCCTCGCCTTCGATAGCTCGGCCTTGAGATTCTCGATCTTCGCGGCAACGGCTGCATTGGGCATTAACGTATTCCATTTTTTAGGATACAACCATAAAATTCCTTGCTTATATGAGGAAAATAACGACATCATTTGAGTTCGGACTTACCTTGTGCGTCGTCAAACCGCTTGTTAAGGCGGTCGAGCTCGTCTTCGGACCTTTTCAGCTTCTGATTCCTCTCTGCCAACTCCACGGCACTGGGGCTATGGTCAGCTGCGCAGCCTGTATAGACAATTAACAAAGGTCAGATTCCCAAGTCATTGGATTGTAAACTCCTCTATCCAGATGTTTTTCACATCCCAACAAGATTCTTGGGGGCTGCTGCTAATTTTAACAAACAAAGAAGTTCACATCGTGTTATTCTCACATTCGACCCCCGCGTGAGTTCTTCTCAACTCACACGGGGCTCGAGGGCTACTAAGTATGGCAATTGCATATAAAGCAAAACATACTTTGAAAAACGGTGCCATACTATGTAAATTAGCTTGAAGCCTGCTAGCAGGCTACCAAAGGCTTCCTTCAATCCGCTGTCAACGAATTGAATACCTTGTAGTGCAGCGCTCAGGAGGGCGCGGTGCCGTTCGGCGATTGAGGAATCATTCAGACCCTCCTCCATCATGGCCGTCCACCCGGATTGTATCCGCTCTCTTACACGCGGCTCCGGATGCGGCATTGTGGTTTCTCCTGCTGGAGAAACCTGGGCAGAAGACTCTGGAACCTTCCGGGGTTCTGGAGCCAAATTTGGGGAAAGCTCAGGTTGACCGAGCTCTCCCTCCTTGTGTGACAGAAGGGATTCACCCTCCTATTCTTCAGCGGCCGAGGTATTAACCCCGGCCATAATATCATCACCCCCGCCCCTCACCTCCTCGGTGGCTAGGGGAATGGAGTTATGAGACACAGTCCCACTCTTTGCCAATGCAACGGGCGGAGATTCTCCCTCCGAGTTCTGATCGGTGGGGAGCTCGTTCATCGGACTGCAATGAGGAAAAAAGCACATACACGGTCTGTTATAAAACCTTTATAGGGGATAAAAAGCCAAATTAAGGTGAACTCGTACCTTTGCACCTGGGGTTTGACCCTGAGGGTCCTTTGAGGGATAACCTCGAAATTCTTGAACTCCTCTTTAGAATCCGGAATATCATCGAGCAAGGCCACCTTGGGCCTGCATGGTCTTTTAGGGGAGGGAGCTGGGTCACCCTCGGAGTCCTCGGACATCGCCCTCTTCTTGGCATGGGAAGAATCGCTCTCCTCCCCATCCTGCCCCGTCTCTCCTTCAAGAGTAGAGGGAGCATGTGTCTCCTCGGATGTTGTGTCCGGGGGGCCTTTGATCGAAGACCCCCTCGGGCCTCCTTCTTCTCTTCTTTCTTCTCCTCCCTCCTCTTCGGTGTCGCATATGGCTTTTCGGCCAATACGTCCATAAGCAGGGCGTCCAGGGATCCTCGGGCAGCAGAGTCGGGCAGTTGATCTATTGGGATTTCGCTAGCCAGATCTGTCAGGGCAAGGAGAAAGGGGAATTAGAGCCTTCAAACGGGGAAAAATTCGAACACAAGCGAAAAGAATGTTACCAGTCCGGGAGGGGTCGAGGCTTCCATGCCAAGGTCCTCCTCTTCTGCTGGCCAGCTCTTTCGCGGCTTGAACAACACCTTCCATAGTTTCTTGTGGGAGATGCGGAAGAACTCCCGCACGGTGACAGGGTCGTCCAAACTGTATTCCCACATGGGGGCGGGCCGGTGTTGACAGGGGAGAATACGGCGGCGGAGCATGACTTGAACTACATTTGGTTGTTCGATATTCTTCTTCTCCACCAGGGTGGTGATGCACCTCTCCAAGGTCTTCACCTCCGCCGCACTCCCCCAATCAAGCCCCTTCTTCATCCACGATACTAGTATGGTGGAAGGGCCAGATCTAAATCTGGGAGGTGCCCCCCATCCTTCTTCACGTGGTTCGGTGCTCCTGTTGCCAGACCTTGACGGTGTCTATAAAAGAACTGTCCGGCCATTGAACCAAGGGGAGCTTGCTAATCATCACTTCCCCGCAGTCGGCCTACTCGCCACTAACAACTTTCGGCTTGATGTTGAATATCTTCAACCATAGGCCAAAGTGGGGTTGAACCCGAAGAAAAGCTTCGCAGAAAGTAATGGAGGTGATATGCATAAAAGAATTCGGAGGGAGATCATGAAAATCCAGCCCGTAGTAGAACATAAGACCCCTCACGAAGGGGTAGAGGGGGGCGCCAAAGCCCTGGAGAAAGTGAGGAATAAAAACTACCCTCTCGCCTTCTCTAGGCATGGGGATGGCCTGGTTCTTCTCCGGGGCTCGATGGATGACGTTCGCCGACAAGTAGCCGGCAAGCTTCAGCTCCGTAATGTCCTTCTCGATGAACTGGGAGACTTCTCACTTGCCCTTGGAGCCCGCTCCGGCCATGACTAAATTGAGGAAGGGTTTGAGAGGTTTGGGAGGAATGGGGCCTGGAAGCTTTGGGCTCAGGAGGGAGATGGCAATGGGGAATCTGGAAGAGCGTACTGAAGGTCTTGGTGGACGTTTCCTTTTAAAGGCCGCTGAAATACCAAGAGTCCCCAAGATGCGTCATAGACCTCACCACTTCCCGATGAATCATGCAGTTATGCACTCATGGGATAACCCAAATCATAAACCATATCCCCGGAAAGGCGGGACATGATCTCCATATTAATGAGACGTGTTGATTAAAACGAAAACTACCTCGAACCGCGATTCAAGCTTTTTGGGGACTGGTCAACAGTTACGTTCAAGTAGTAACCTTTCGGTAGAAAGTTGTCAGATAAAAACACTATTCTTCCTTGGGCGGTTGGCCTTCGAGGCTAAGTTTTATATTCGAAAATCGGGAAATATTCGATGGGCGAACTGTCGACTGTAGTTGAATTCAAGGCGGAACTCACCTCGCAAGCCGAAGACCAGGGGAACAGGAAGATGTTGGGCGTCAAGACTATGACATTGGAGGTTAGTTCGGGGGCTATTGAGGGAGTCCGGGATTAAGGGGTCCTCGGGCTGCCATCCTATCTCTACGGGCCGGACAATGGGCCACCTTGTGATTGTCGATGAAGGTCCGGACACCATAACCAAGACGAAATCTCTCAGGTCATGATGTGCACTCCAAGTACAAGACGATGGGTTCGGTATATTCCTTTCCTGATGTAACCGACATTGTGTAACCCTAGATACCCCTGGTGACTATATAAACCAGAGGGTTTTAGTCCGTAGGACAAGTTAAGCTCATTACTCTTAGGGTTTAGACCACATCATACGATCTCGAGGTAGATCAACTCTGTACTCGATACCCCATATTCAATACAATCAAAGAAGTACGTAGGGTTTTACCTCCATTAAGAGGACCCGAACCTGGGTAAATATCGTCCCCCTTGTCTCATGTAACCCATCAATCCAAGATCCATAGTTCGGGACCCCCTACCCGAGATCTGCCGGTTTTGACACTGACAATTAGTACTCCTATACCACCCACCACTAGTGAGAGGTTCTACGATATTAATCCTGCATTATTGAATCTTGTTATGAAAGAACATTTTTTTGGACGTAATAATGAGGATCCGGCTTCGCATCTCAACACTTTTGTTGAATTATGTGACATGCAAAAGAAAAAGGATATGTATAATGATGTAGTAAAATTTAAATTATTTCCTCCTCACTAAGAGACAAAGCTAAAGATTGGTTTTCATCTTTACCTCGTAAGATTATTTTTACATGGGATAAATTTAAAGATGCTTCATTACCAAGTATTTTCCTCCTGCTAAGATCATCTCTCTTAGAAACCAAATTATGAATTATAATCAACATGAGCAAGAACATGTTGCACAAGCATGGGAAAGGATGAAGTTGATGATTAGGAATTGTCCCACGCATGGTTTGAATTTATGGATGATTATACAAAATTTCTATGCTGGACTAAACTTTGTACCTAGAAACCTTCTAGATTCTGTTGTAGGTGGTACCTTTATGGACGTGACATTAGAAGAGTCTACAAAACTTCTGGACATTATCATGACAAATTATTCTTAATGGCACACCGAGAGAGCTCCAACTGGTAAGAAGGTAAATTCTGTTGAGGAAATTGCCGCTTTGAGTGATAAAATGGATGCTCTTATGAATATGGTTGCTAATAAACAAGATCATGTTGATCCCGATGACAAGCCTTTATCTAGTTTGATTGAGCAAAATTATGATGCTATTTATGTGAACTTTATCTCTCGAAATAATTTCAACAACAATGCTTATAGAGGGAATTTCAATGCTATACCGTATCCCGGTAATTCCTCTAATAATTATGGTAATTCCTTTGGAAATTCATCCAATAATGATAATAATAGGATAACTACTGATCATGAGAACACCATTAAGGAATTTATTAGTTCTCAAAAGATTTTTAATACTATGGTAGAAGAAAAATTGCATAAAGTTAATGATATGGCTAGAAATATGGATATGATTGCTCATGGTGTGGAAACTCTTAAAATAAAAGAATGCCACCTAAGCATGATATTAATGAGTCCATTAAATCTGTCCAAGTCTCTATTAATGAAAGTAAGGAGAGGACCGCTAGGTTGAGAGCTAAGCAAGAATTCTTAGAAAAGGCTCTTCCACTCGGGTTTTACCGTAATCATGATGAAGATCTTACAATGATTGGTGTTTCCCCCATTGAATATTTGTTTACTAATTTGAAAATTGTTGATAAAGGGACAGGAGATGAGTCAACTTTAGGTAGAAGGCGTCCCATTTGTTCGGAGGGTGATAATCTTAATGTTAAAAATGAAAAAGGTGGGTTTGGAGAGGTCAAAACTTTAGCTAGCGATGTGCCCACTATTTTGGATCACAAGGACTTTAATTATGATAGTTTCTCTTTAGTAGAATGTATTTCCTTATTGCAATCCATAATTATCTCACCAATGCCTATGAACAAAATAAAACTTTTACTAAACATATCGTAGAAGTTGTGTTAAAAGCTCATGAAGAGAAACTTGAGTTAGAAGTTTCTATTCCTAGAAAGTTGCATGATGAATGGGAACCTACCATTCAAACAAAGCTTAAAGATTATGAATGTAATACTTTGTGTGATCTTGGTGCTAGCGTTTCCACTATACCTAAATCTCTATGTGATGTGCTAGGCCTCACCGATATAAATGAATGTTCCCTTAACTTGCATTTGGCGGATTCCACTATTAAGAAACAATTGGGTAGAATAAATGATGTGCTTATTATTTCTAATATAAATTATGTGCCCTTGGATTTCATTGTGCTTGATATTGAATGCAATCCGTCTTGTCCAATAATATTTGGTAGGACTTTCCTACGAACTATAGGTGCTATTATTGATATGAAGGAGGGAAACATAAGATTCCAATTCCCATTAAAGAAAGGGATGGAACACTTCCCTAGAAAGATAATTAAATGACCTTATGAATATATCATGAGGGCCACCTATGGACTAAGTGTCAAGGATGACAACACTTGATACTATGCATTATGCCTAGCTAGGGGCATAAAACAATAACACTTGTTGGGAGGCAACCCAATTGTTATCTTATTTTTTTGCTTTACCTTCTGTTTTAGTGTGTTTGCATGATTATTTCTAATGTAATGATTGTGATTTTATGTTTTAATTACTATTTGTGCCAAGCAAAGCCTTTGGGATTGATTTGGATTATAGTAGAATTGATACAGTGCAAAAACAGATTCTGTTGCGTCCAGTACATGATTTTTGTTTTTTTACTGGAGCGTGATAAATTACTGAAATTTTGAAACTGTATTTCTATAAAAATTTCCCAGTTGGACCTGATTTTTCATAATTATGATTGTTACAGAAGTATGGTTTTAGTGCAGATCATTACAGATTGTTTTGTTTTAGACAAATTCTGTTTTTGCTTGCATAGTTTGCTTGTTTTGATGATGCTATGGATTATATAGGGGGGTATAAGTCATGGATAAATTAGAATACAGTACCTTATGCAATAATTAAATATGAATCAATTTACAATAGTACCTAAAGTTTATGATTTACCTATTATACTAACGGATCTCACAAGGTTTCTGTTGAGTTTTGTGTGCTGAAGTTTTCAAGTTTTGGGTGCGATCACGATAGATGAAGGAATAGGGAGCGATAAGACCCCAAGCTTGGGGATACCCAAGGCAACCCACGGTAAAATTCTAGTAAGACTCAAGCGTCTAAGCTTGGGATGCCTAACGTGGCTTGAGACTGCGTCAGTATTTCTCCAAAGAGGAAGGGATGATGCAGCACGGCGACGGTAAGTATTTTCCTCAGTTATGAAACCAAGCTATCAAACTAGTAGGAGGATCACCACCACCTAATAAGCAGCACCTGCACACAAAGAACAAATACTTGCAACCCGACGCGAAAGAGAGGTTGTCAATCTCTCTACGGTAAAAAGATAGATTAGGTAGTGATAGATTGGAGAGATAGATCTCTCAAGAACACAAAATAAAAAGAGCAAATAAAAAGTGCAGCAATATATTTTTGGGTTTTTGGAATAATAAATCTGAAAACAAAAGCGGCAAAAAGATAGATTGGAAGCAATATGTTGGAAAAGTAGACCCGGGGGCCGTAGGTTTCGCTAGTGGCTTCTCTCATGAGTATAGCACACGGTGGGTGAACAAATTGCTGTTGGGCAATTGATAGAAGATTAAATAATCATGACGATATCCAAGGCGATGATCATTATATAGGCTGTCGGATTTCGGGCTCCGCAAAACCCAAAGAGGTTCGAACACAGGGGCATGTGCGAAGATCCCCACCAGCTTCGATCCCAAGCTCTCAGCTCGACGAACTCGCTCGATTGCGTGGAAGAAGATAGCACACGAGGATTTACCCAGGTTCGGGCCGCCGCGAAGCATAAAACCCTACTCCTGCTTTTGGTGGATTGCCTCACGAGGAGGTTTGTGGATGAACTAGTACAGTGCTGAGTTGCCTCGCGAGGGCGCTCGGGTGGTGTTCGCTCCTCTCCTCTACGGAGTGGGCTAGCCTCTATTTATAGTGGCCCGGGTCCTCTTCCCTTATCGCATTGGCGGGAAGGGATCCCACAACGGCCAAATTTGAAGGGGGACAAGGAGTACACCCTTATCCTGACGAAAGGTGGTCTTCGCCTGCAAAGTAGCCGGTGGTGATGCAGAGGTGGGCTCGGCGATGATGTCCGTCCTGCTGGGCTCGTAGTCTTGGTCTTGTTGCACCGGAGTGGAAACCTTTGGGGGTGCTTTGGGAACCGGCGTACACCTTTGCCTCCCTTGCACCAAAGAGGAAACTGTCTCCTCTGTGCGCGCTGGTGCCTGCCTGGCATGGCTCGCGTCACCCTTCACCTCCCGAGGCCGAGTATTGCATAGAGATCTCCGTCGCTCAGGAGGGGGCCTGTGAAGACCTCTTCCCTCTGAGGGTCTTGGCACCGTCTTGCTCGCGAGCGCGGGGCTCTTGCGAGGGTCTTGTCTTGAACAAGGCCGCTCTGGGTCGTGTTTGGCTGTCAAAGTGGGCCACGCCCTGGGCCGCAGGCTGGCAGGTCTGGGTACCCCCGTTCCGAGGACGCCGACAGCAGCCCCCAGGCCCAAGGCGCGCTCGAGTTGGCTTCTGGGCGAAGCCTTAGAAGACGGCCTGAAGCGCCGTGGGCCCCAACCACCTGCGGGCCAGGCTTGACACGCGGCGCCCTCCGAGATGCTGACTCCTCCATTTCTTCGCGCTGTCTCGGCAACTGCACCGGCTGACAAACAGCCTCGCGCACGCCTCCGAGCCATCACTGTTCCCCATCTATCTTGCCGTCTGTCCTCCTTTCTTCCACGGCTCGCGCCTTCTCCGACGAATCTTGCATCTGCCCCGGCCTGGTCGTCCGCCATGGCCCCCAAAAAGAGAGGGGGCGAGGCTCCGAAGGCGTCGGAACCTTCGTCGACGCCGGACCCCGCGTTAGGTCGATCCTTGCTGGTCAATCTTGAGGGGTTGGAGAAGGTCCTATTGGCGGTCACCACTGGCTCCAATGAGTGGGGGCGACCAAGATCTGGTTGGGCTCGCGGCCTCAGACCGAGCTGGAGGCCACCTGCATTCCCCTTCATCTCCACGCCCTCCTCTCCAGCTTGCTGCCGCCGTTCTCGGACTTCTTTTCTGCCGTGCTCACGCATTATTAGGTTCATGCGCTTCATCTCGACCCCGGCTCCATCGTCCTCCTTTCTGCCTTCGTGTTCCTGTGTGAGGCCTTCTTCGGCGTCTCCCCTTCTGTGGCCCTGCTTCGCCACTTCTTCTCCCTCCAATTGAGCCCTGGGGGGCACTGTTCAGGATGTGTGTCCCTGAGAGCAGTCGGTGCGACGGCCAGCGGGGCCCTCGACACCCGGCTTTCCCCGAACGCAGAAGGCTTCCGGAGGCAGTGGGTGTACGTCGATGCCGCTGAGGCCGGCCCCTACTCCAACTCCCGTCAGTTCCTGCGGAGCCGAGTCCCAGGTGGGAGCACGAGGAGCTTGTCGACCCGCGGCTCGCGTAGGTTTTGGTCAAGCTGGCGGAACTGAAGAAGGCTGGCGTGACAATGGCGATGGTGGTGCGGGAGTTCTCCCGCCAGCGGATTGCTCCTCTTCAACGCCATTCCCGCCCGATGTGTACCTTCGTAGGCCCTCATGACTCCATGAGGCTCCAGGTTCCTTCTCTTCTCTCCAGCGCGCTGTGCGAGCTGCTCCGTCGCCTGACCGGCGGGGAACCGAATGAGCTTCCCCAGGACGGCCTCCCCTTGTACAGCCGCAAGGATGGGGAAACCCTTGCCCGGAAGATGCCGCGCTTCGATGAATGGGGGTTTCTTCCTTCGGTGGGAGTGGGTCCCCGGGGCGATCCCCCCGCGAGGGCCTCGGGTCTTGGGGGTCCTGACGCCGTGGCTCCCCCTTTGGCCGAGGTGGGGCATCCTGCGTAGCCCATCCCCCGGGCTCCTGCCGCGGCCCTGCCCGGGAGTGGGGATGACGCCCCGCCGGTGGAGGTGGCTGCCGCCTCTACTGCAAGATGTCTGACGTCAGACGCCAACATGTCGTCCCCAGGCCCCCGCGCCCGCCGGAAGAGGAAGGGGCCCGGGAGCAGCTGCTGCCCGACGTCGTGGGTGCCGATGAAGAGGAAGTGGGTCGCCTTGGATGAGTAAGTGTCCGAGTCCCCTCAGTTTTCCCCTCGTGTGCCCCTTCTGAATCTTTGTTCCGTAGGTCCCCCCCCCCCCCGACGAAGAGAGAGAGGCGACGCCATCGCCACCTCCTGAGGCCACCGGGCCCATTGTGGCCCTGTCTTCCGCGGGCCTCGGGGTTCCGTGCAGGAGGGCGCCCGTACCCGAGCTCGTGCGGCCCCCGGGGGGTCCAGAGTGCGAGTTTCCTGCAATCTTCTTCATGCGTGGCCTCCAACTTGCAGGGGAGGGGCTACGTCCTCCGCTGACAGTCTTCCCTGGGAACCAGTCGCACCGTGCCCTAGGGCCCTCCTTGAGCGAAGACGTGGATCCCCGCGGGGTACGGCCTCCACCTAGGGAGAAAAGGGAGGAGCCCCCAGCCCCGGGGCGCGCACCGGGGTCATGCAGCCCCTCGCATGCCTTCCCTACTGATCCAGAGGAAGGCGGAGATCCTGGTTGGGCCCTCGAGCTCGCATGTGACCAAAGCGCCGAGCGGCGCGGTCTGCTCCAAACTGCAGCGAACACGCTGGGGCACCTGGGGGTGGAACTCGCCAACACCGACACCCGCCTCGAGGCGGAGCGCCGGCGCCTCACGCGAGAGTGGCACCATCTTGAGGTTGTTGTTAACCTCGGCCATTTGCAGTGCGAGCGCGCCCACGCAGACGCTGAGGGGCCCCTTGCCACGGCGAGGGACTGTAGGACCGAAAGTATATCTAGAGGGGGGGGTGATTAGACTACTTTACCAAATAAAAATCCTACCTTTTCCCAATTTTAAGTGTTGGCAGATTTATCAATGATAGCAAGTCAAGCACACCCTACACATGCATGTCTAAGAGTATAGCAGCGGAAAGTAACAACAAGCATGTATATAGTAGAGGGTAGGAAGGAAGATCAAACGCAATTTGTAGACACGAAGATTTTTCCCGTGGTTCTGATAGGTGGTGCTATCGTACGTCCACGTTTATGGAGTCTTCAACCCACGGAGGGTAACGGTCGCGAGAGTCCACGGAGGGCTCCACCCATAAGGGTCCACGAAGTAGCAACCTTGACTATTCCATAACGGATTCCGTCCACGAAGGACTAGCCTCACTCTGGGTATATCTTCACGAAGTAGGCGATCTGCTTGCCCGTACAAACTTCTTGGTTCAACTCCACAACACGAAGTAGGAGGCTCCCAAGCGACAGCTAACCAATCTAGGAGGCACCACCCTCCAAAAGGTAATAGGCTCAGCAATGTCGATGAACTCCTTGCTCTTGTGCTTCAAGATGATAGACTCCTCAACACACAATCACTCTCTCACAGATTTGGCTATGGTGGAAGAGATTGATTTGTTGGAAAGCGATTTGGGGAGGCTAGAGATCAAGATTCATATGGATGGAGTGGAATGGCTTGATCTCAACACAAGGGTAGGTGGCTCTCTCTCAGAAAATTGGATGGGGCAAGTATGGAATAGTTCTCAGTGCTTCTCATTCGAGTGGGTGGTGGTGAAGGGGTATATATAGGCATCCCCAAAAATCCAACCGTTACACCTAAAGTGACCAACTCGATGACACCGATGTGTGAATCTCGGTGGTACCGAAGTGACCAAAAGGTGACAACTTTTGAATCTCGGTGAGACCGATATATAATTCTTGGTGGTACCGATTAGGTGACCAATGGTCAGATTGCGCAACTCGGTGACGCCGATCCAACAAACTCGGTGGTACCGATTTTGTGAATCGAGGTAACAGAAAGTTGGCAACCCAAACTCGGTGGCACCGAAGTGGAATCGGTTGCACCGATGTGCTAGGGTTTGGCATGGGTCTGTCTGAGTTTCGGAATCGGTGGCACCGAGTGGGAAATGTTGGTTGCACCAATTTTGCATATTTGGGTTTGGACAGACTTTTGTGGAAGAGCTTGTGGGTGTTTTTGGTGACTATCTCTTGTGCACGTGGAGCATCTTGTTCACCAACAGTACCATACCCCCTTTTAATAGTATTGGCTTTCCTATGGACTCAAAGTGATTTCTCACAAAGTAAAATGTAGAGTCCTCTTGCTTGAAGCTTTGCCAATCAATTTCCTTGCATCTTGGGGTATTTCCACAATCCTTTTGCCATCCCTATCATTGAACTTTTCCTGAAATATGCTTAGTGGAAACATTAGTTCAATGACTTATATGTTGTTATTAATTACCAAAACCACCAAGGGAGCAAATGTGCTTTCAATCTCCCCCTTTTTGGTAATTGATGACAACATATAGATCAAAGCTTCGACATATGATATAATGAATTAATATAATCATCGCTTTGAGAAGTATGTGATAAGCAAGAGCTCCCCCTAAATTTGTGCATTATTTTAAATTTGTGTTTGAATGCAAATGCACAATCGATTAGGTACATGGGGCACTCTTTCATGTCACATACAACTTGGTGGTGTGCGAGAATAGTTAGAATGAACATCATCGCACAACACAATCAAGTAACGGTGAATGACCATCTCATAAGCATCAAAATGATAGGAAATAGTAGCAACACACATCAAGTGTATGATCAAACACCACAAAGTTTTACACATCCAAACCAAAAGATCAAATGTTTTTCAAAAATAAACGATAAAAAACCAAACGCTCTCTCACTCGAAGCCTAAAGATCTATATACAACTTCTCCCCCTTTGGCAACAAGTTACCAAAAAGTTGAAAGAGATATAGCTAATCGTTCTTTTGGGGCTGATCTCCTTCTGTGGTTGATGAAGGAGTCGAGAGTACTGCTTCGGCGAAGATGTCGGCAGACGTCATGGACGGAGTTGGTGTAGCAACGGGAGGTACTGGAGGAGCTAATGGAGCTGAAGAGGCTGTAGCAAGTGTTGATGAAGAAGGTCTCAACTCTGGAGCTGGCACTGTGGCTGATCTGGCCTGGGTAGTGAATTGAGTGCCTAGCCTGAGAGGAGAGTCATCCTCATCATCTGTAGTGTCGGGACAGGGCACGCTATCAACTTCCTTCTTGAGCTCGTTCACGGTCTTGGTCAGCCCATCCACCTTGTCATTGAGGGTCTTGATCCTATTCTCCATGATCCTCACAAGACTATGTTGATTCTCCAATATGTCCTTGATGTCCTTCTGCATGCCCTGAACGATAGTGATCAAGAGATCCATTTGCTCGTTGTTGGATCTAGGGACTTGAGCACTAGTGGCTCTAGCTGCCTCTGCCTCTGCCTGAGCTGCAGCTCAGGTGGGATGATCTGGGTTCATCACCACGACATTGTCCTCAAGATCTGGCTGTAGGGGCAGGTGTGGCCTGTCAAGAGCAAAAATGTGCTTCTCCAGCTTGGAGTTGATGAGCATCTGAATATATGGTGCATAGCAGCATGAGCGCTTCTGATCAGCAGCAACCCTCTTCACAGTCTCTACTATCAAGTCCATCACTCTTATCCTGGTGTGTCTATCAAGATGGATCAGCATGTTGATGGAATAGCCTCTAATCATCTTGTCGTCTCCAGACTTAGGCATCAAGGTGTGCCTCAAGAGTTCATGGTGCGAAGGCTAGCCTAGAGGAAGTAAATGGATCCTAACTTGTGAGATTTCAAGTTGGCAGCAGGGATCTCATTGTACATGTTCTTCATATAATCATGGCTCTCCTTGGATTCAGAATAGACATCCAAGTCTCCATCTTCCACCTATGGGACTCCTAAGATGGCAGCCAATTCCTCAACAGTTGATTCATACCTTGCTCCTTCAGTCATCCATACAATTCTACCATCTCCATAGAAGTGAGCAGTGGAGTAGAATTGCATGATCATCTCATCGTTCCATGCAGTGAATTCTTTGCCAACAAATTCATCTAAGCCAATGCAATGAAAGTTGTCTTGAACATTTGGGAAGTGATCTTCATTTTCCTTGATGTACTTCCAATCAACGATCTCATGTCACTCACAGCTGGGCTCTTATCAAGCAAGATAGTCTCATAGAAATCTTGTTGCTCCTTGGTATAGAACATGTAGTCCACAGCTGTTTTCCCCCTTTGAGCATATGGATCAATTGCTCTCCATTCCCTCAATCCAGAGTCCTTCCTCTTCTTCATGTCCTCAGCAAGCAAATGGCCGGCATTGTGCTCTGGAAGGTGTGGTCTTAGCTTCATCAAAGCAGTAATGTCATCATCATCCTCAGCTTCCCTAAAAGTGGAGGTCTTGTTCTTGCTGGAAGCTGGTATCTCTCTGGAGAACATCTTAGGCTTTTCAGCAGCAGCAGCCTTCTTGGGAGCAGACTTGGTGCTCTTGGAAGTAGTAGCCTTAGGCATAGCATCTGCCATAAGCTTCTTCTTCTACTTTGGAGGGGCCTTGACAACTGGCTCTTCCTCCTCTTCTTCAGCAGCAGCTTCTGCTGGATCCTCAAACATAGAGGTTGGCCTGCCCACAACATGTATGATCCTCTTTCTGCTCTTCTTCTTCTCCCCAGCCTTCTTAGGCATAGACTTCTTGGGAGGCACAACTGTCATAGTTGCCCTGGAGCTCTTAGGTGCTTTCACTGTCTCTGAGCTAGCATACTCCTTCCTAATAGCTTTCTTCTTCTTGGAAGTTGTGGCAACAGTGGTGCTCTTGGCAGCATCAACTTTCTTGGGCAGCTCCTCAGGGATGAAGTCCTCATCCTCCTCATCAAAATTGAGCTTTCTCCTAGTCCTTGTAGCAGCCTTGGGTAAATCTGGAGAACTAGGCACATCATCAAAACTCTCTTCAGGACTAGTGCCTGAACTCATGACAATATTCTCCTCTCTGAAGTTGTTCTCACTGTCATCTGAGGCAGACATCTCTGACCCTGTGAATAGAGTGTAGAAGAGTGGAAAAGATGAGTCATCACAAAATGCAGACATTTTCAAAAGATTGAACTAAGATTTCTTAAATTTTGCATTCTGCCAAATGTATGTCGGTACAACCGAAGCAAATTTTTCGGACCCACCGAGACAGACATCCTTCTTTCCAGAAACTTGGCACCAATTTCGATCACACCGAAAGTTGGCACTCGGTTCCACCGAGGTGTTCTTAGTTTGCCAGAAAAAACGAATCTGTGCTACCGATTCTTTTGCGTCGGTTCTACCGAGATTCATGTGGCGGACGGCAAAACCTAAAAAATCGTTTGTTCGCTATTCTACTTGAGTTTCTTGTGGATAATTCAATCTCAAACTATGGCTTATCGATGGAGAAACCCTAATGCGCAAGAATCAGAGGTTGGAGCGCAAGAGGGGGTGAAATCGTACCCTAGCTTGGTGACGATTTCGCTACGGCGGCGACGGGGGAGAGGATTCCGTCGACGGCGGAGACTTCCAACGGCGGAGGCACTCGGGAAGACGAAGGCGATGACCAAGGGCTTTGGTTCGGTAGCGAGGGTTTCGGAGGGGGCGACGGTTGAAGAATAGATTTCAAAAGTCGGGTCCGCCTCTATATGAACCCATGGCTGTCGGTGACACCGGTTCTAACTTTTCAGTGTCACCGAGTTCCTCAACTGTCAGCTGACAGGGAAACTCGGTGTAACCGAGAAGATGGAATCGGTGGTACCGAGATAGAAAACCAGATCAACCCAAGGCATTCGGTGAGACCGAAATTTTGGGTTGGTTCCACCGAGATGCACTTGGGAGGTTTTAATGGTCATTCCTTTGTCGATACGGAACTCCGAGTGCTCCTCACACAAAGAGATCGAAAATTCCTTGTTCAAATTTTGTGATGCAGCAAGAATAGAATATGAGGTAAGAAAGCATAGATAGCTAGAGAGTGGTCCTAGGCATTCTTGTCCATCCAATTGGCAAAAGAGAAATCAAAAACAAAATAGCAACAATTGGATGTCCTCGAATGGATAAATAAATGCAGACCAACATGCTCACACAATAAGATGTTAAATGAAATCATGGGAAACATGCACATACATACTAGCATCTATCAAGCATTTTGGCGATGACAGAGTCATCTATATATGAGTATATTGACTTAGGAGCCAAGTAAGAATACTTGATCATAGGTCATACTCATCGTTTAAGCACAAGTGGGGTTACCACTTTTACATAAAGCATTTAATTTTGTCACATTCTAAGAGATGCTTTAACTCAAGTCTTAGAGTAAAGCTCCCCCTAGATGTGACATCCCCCCATAGGAGGGATAAACTAACCTTGGGTTTTGTCGATGAAGACTTCATGTTGGTGAGGTAGTGGTGGATGCTCAAGGTTGATGAAGATCATCATGAGTTGGGAGCATCCTTGTTGTTTCCTTACTCTTCTCACCTACATGGGTTAGTCCCAACACACAAGAGACAAATACAAGGATATCTATGGACATGGAGTGCAAAGCATACATGATGATGTCCATTGATTTATTGATTACCTTGTCCCTTGCTTACCTTTGAGGGAGTGTGTGACTCCTTGAACTATTGCATAGAGTTGATGTTGATTGCAACTAGTTCTTGCCAATAATGAATGTGAGTGAATTTCATTGGCGGAGTCACCCCTCAGGAACTTCTCTAGTTCTTCTTGGGGACCCACATCAACTTGATGGGGATCCTTGGTGTTGAAGTGGCCCTTGTAGAAGTTGAGCTTGAAGTAGCTTTGGGAACCCACTCCACCAAAGCTTGGGATTCATCTTCATATGAGTCATTGTCCTCTTGAAGCTTGCTCTTGCCCTTAAGCTTGTGGTCTTGTGGTGGAAGGTCATCTTGAGTGTTTGTTCCCTTGGGAGGAGTATTTTCATACTTCTCCTTTTGAGGAACAAAATTGGGCTTGGGGTATTGACCTTCTTCCCATTCAACTCCATTAGCGTTGAAGTAGCCAATGACATGGTTCTTCCGGTATCCTCCGTGCTTGCGTACAATTTCCTCAAATTGCTTACACCTGGCAAGACTCTTGTAGATACCTTTCTCTATAATTCCTTTCAATAAAGCGTTTTCTTGCTCAAGTGTAACTTGGCTAAGAGAATCATCATTAGTGGAATCAATAGAACTACTAGAAGCAACATCATTGGGTTTAGTATTTTTATTGTTGCTCCTAGATGAAGAACCTTTCTTGCCTTTGTTACTAGTTTTTCTAGATTTAACTTGTGGCATGAATGTAGACAAGAGTAATCGTTTGGCTAGATAAGATGAAGTCTTCTTTCGGAGATCGTCATTGATAGCTTTAAGAAACTCATGCTCTTGCTCCAAGGTGAGCTTCTCGAAGCGTAGCTTCTCATGAGTCCTTACAAGCTCTCTATGATCTTCGAGAGTAGATTCATGGGCTAACTTAAGAGTGTTTAATTCTTTAGTTAGTTGTTCTATTTTCATCTTATCATCATCAAATGAGTTATCTTGACTAGCATAAGAATTATCAAGTTCATTTTGACTAACATCACTAGTTTCATCAAAGTGCAAGTCATCATCACAAAGTTAATCATCTTCATCACTATTGAAATCAAGATACTTGGGGTGTGATACCTTGGGGCCTTTAGCCATGAAGCAACTTCCACTTCCTTCATTTGGTGAATCAAATAGATCATAGGAGTTGGTAGTCACTAGTGCAAGTCCGGCAACACCTTCATCTTGACTATAGTCGGAGTTGGAGTGATAGCTTCTCTCGGAGTTGTTGTCGGAGTCGGAGCCGGAAACCCATTCACCAACATGAGCTTGATGTCTTCTTCTTGTGTAGCTCTTGGTGTACTTGTCCTTCTTCTCCGAGTCCCTACTTCTCCTTGAGGGTCTTTGTTCATAACGATCATCCCTACTCCTTCTCTCTCTTTGAGGTGATTCATTCCTTGATCTTCGTCTTCTAGGTGACTCTTCTCTTCGTTTGTAGGGAGCCGTGCACTCATTGGAGTAGTGTCCAGGCTTCCCACAATTGTAGGAGTTGCGGTCATGACTTGATGAACGCTTCTCTTCATATCTTGAGTTGGAGCTTCGTTCTTTGCCTCTATTCTTGTAGAACTTGTTGAATTTCTTGACCATGAGGCTTGTCGCTTGAAGTTGCGGGAGCATCACTTGTGGCTTTGTAAGCACCGCTAGACTTGTGGGAGCATCACTTGTGGCTTTGTAAGCACCGCTAGACTTGTTGTGAAGCTCTTCTTTGTCTTTGAGTGTCATCTCATGAGCAACAATCCTTCCAATAACTTCCGTAGCTTGACATCTTTGTAGTTGGGCATCATTAGGATCAATGTGCACACGGTGCCATATCTCTCATCCAAAGCTCGAAGTATCTTCTTGATGATGAATTTGTCAGTCATTTCTTCGCTTCCTAAGCCGGCAATCTCATTGGTGATGAGAGCTAGCCTAGAGTACATCTCCGCGACTCCTTCACCATCCTTCATCTTGAACTTGTCAAGCTGACTTTGAAGAACATCCAACTTGGATTCCCTCACGGACTCGGTACCTTCGTGCATATCAACCAAGGTATCCCAAATCTCTTTTGCATTCTCAAGACGGCTGATTTCGTTGAATTCTTTGGGGCATAGGCAGTTGAAGAGAATGTCACATGCTTGAGCATTGTATTGTAACATCTTCAACTCATCCGCGGTCGCTTCACGATCCGGTTCCTTTCCATCACCAAAGAATTCACCTTGCAAACCAACACGAACAACAGCCCATACGGCGGGGTTATGACCAAGAATATGCATTTTCATTTTGTGCTTCCAACTAGCAAAATTAGTGCCATCAAAGTACGGACCTCTACGATGATAATTTCCCTCACTAGACGCCATACACTCCAAGGTTGTGAGACCAATGCAATGGAAACCAAAGCTCTGATACCACTTGTAGGACCGAAAGTATGTCTAGAGGGGGGGTGATTAGACTACTTTACCAAATAAAAATCCTACCTTTTCCCAATTTTAAGTGTTGGCAGATTTTAGAAATGATAGCAAGTCAAGCACACCCTACACATGCATGTCTAAGAGTATAGCAGCGGAAAGTAACAACAAGCATGTATATAGTAGAGGGTAGGAAGGAAGATCAAACGCAGTTTGTAGACACGAAGATTTTTCCCGTGGTTCCGATAGGTGGTGCTATCGTACGTCCACGTTTATGGAGTCTTCAACCCACGGAGGGTAATGGTCGCGAGAGTCCACGGGGGGCTCCACCCATAAGGGTCCACGAAGTAGCAACCTTGACTAATTCATAACGGCTTCCATCCACGAAGGACTAGCCTCACTATGGGTAGATCCTCACGAAGTAGGCGATCTCCTTGCCCGTACAAACTAATTGGTTCAACTCCACAACACGAAGTAGGAGGCTCCCAAGCGACACCTAACCAATCTAGGAGGCACCACCCTCCAAAAGGTAATAGGCTCGGCAATGTCGATGAACTCCTTGCTCTTGTGCTTCAAGATGATAGACTCCTCAACACACAATCACTCTCTCACAGATTTGGCTATGGTGGAAGAGATTGATTTGGTGGAAAGAAACTTGGGGAGGCTAGAGATCAAGATTCATATGGATGGAGTGGAATGGCTTGATCTCAACACAAGGGTAGGTGGCTCTCTCTCAGAAAATTGGATGGGGCAAGTATGGAATAGTTCTCAGTGCTTCTCATTCGAGTGGGTGGTGGTGAAGGGGTATATATAGACATCCCCAAAAATCCAACCATTACACCTAAAGTGACCAACTCGGTGACACCGATGTGTGAATCTCGGTGGTACCGAAGTGACCAAAAGGTGACAACTTTTGAATCTCGGTGAGACCGATATATAATTCTTGGTGGTACCGATTAGGTGACCAACGGTCAGATTGCGCAACTCGGTGACGCCGATCCAACAAACTCGGTGGTACCAATTTTGTGAATCGAGGTAACAGAAATTTGGCAACCCAAACTCGGTGGCACCGAAGTGGAATCGGTTGCACCGATGTGCTAGGGTTTGGCATGGGTCTGTCTGAGTTTGGGAATCGGTGGCACCGAGTGGGAAATGTTGGTTGCACCGATTTTGGATATTTGGCTTTGGACAGACTTTTGTGGAAGAGCTTGTGGGTGTTTTTGGTGACTATATCTTGTGCATGTGGAGCATCTTGTTCACCAACAGTACCTTACCCCCTTTTAATAGTATTGGCTTTCCTATGGACTCAAAGTGATTTCTCACAAAGTAAAATGTAGAGTCCTCTTGCTTGAAGCTTTGCCAATCCATTTCCTTGCATCTTGGGGTATTTCCACAATCCTTTTGCCATCCCTATCATTGAACTTTTCCTGAAATATGCTTAGTGGAAACATTAGTTCAATGACTTATATGTTGTTATTAATTACCAAAACCACCAAGGGAGCAAATGTGCTTTCAGGGAGGCCCGCGACCGCACCCTTGCAGAGGCCCAAGCCGCCGACAGCCGACGCAAGGCCTCGGAGGAACGCTTGGAGGAGCTTGAAGCCTCCAACGCCGCCCTTGAAAGGCGAATCCAGGTGCACAGTGCCGCACTTGACGACCTGACGATTGAACTGCCCACCGGCGGTGCGGGGCCCGCGTACCCGAAGACGCACTGACGATGGAGGCGCTAGAGCAGAGCCTGGAGCACGAGAGGCTGGAGGTGAGGGAGCACCAGGTATCCCTCGCCGAGGACTCCCTCGCCACCCGTGAGGCGAAGGTTCAGGAGGAGATCAACGACAAGGTGGCGGAGGTTCGGCGCTCCCTCCTCCAGGACTATCGCGCGAAATTGAAGCTCCAGGAGTCTCGTTTCCGCAGGCGGCGCGACCACCTGAAAAGCGAGGCCGATGACCTCAGGAGAAGGTTAGATCAGGTGGGGCGATGCCAGAAAGCTGCGATGGATGCCCAGGCTGCTGCCGAGGCTGAGCTGTCTTTTCTCTATAAACAGGTGAAGGGCATCACTTCCCTCGCAAATAAGGCTTCGGACGAGGCGGATCGTGCCCTCGGCCTTTAGTATACGCGCTCGAAGATATTCCAATCCCTCGAGAAGAGGGCCCATTGGGCCTTGAGCAACATCTGCGGCGAGAGCGTCTCGAGCCCTCTTGTTCCGGACGATGCCGGGTACCTGGGCTTCTTTTCCAGGGTCATGGAGCATCTTGAGGGGGTGCGGAGAAGATCCGCGAGCTCGTGGAGGAGAAGCGCCGCGACATCCTTGCGCGGGCGGCCTCGCACGTCTTCAGTCATCTCCTTCGCCTCGATCCGCACTTCGACTTCGGGGCGGTGCTCGCCCCTGTGCCCGAAGTGATCCAAGGCGCCCTTGCCGAGTGGGTGGAGGACCATGTGGAGGACTTGATAGCGTGGTTTTCTTCTGATGAACCTGAGGACCATGCCGGAGCCGGGGAGCGCGAGCCCGACGGTGGTGATGATGATGAGGGCGATGATGGCGGCATGTCCTCATGAGTAGTCTTCACGTTTACCTATTAGGGTTATGAGTGCGGCCCTGTGGCGAATTGAATGTATTTTTGGAAGGACCCTTGAGGATATTTCCGTGTGATGTGATGCACAGCATCGTACTCCTTTTGCCAAAAATTCCTGCCGATCAAGATGATCGTGTCGCGTGAGCATCCGAGCGTTTAGGCCTTGGCAGGGTGTGCGCGGTAGCGCATCCACTGCGTCTAGCTTCCGCTTACGGGTCGCACGTGGGAGAGGAAAGGGCCGGCAGCTGCCGAACTTCCCAAAGAAAGCAAGATGCCAAACGGAAATCGTTACCAAAAAGATGACCCCCCCCCCATTTCCAGAAGAAAACCGCAAGAACTCCAAGTTTTATTCTAAAAGATGGCAAATTTGAATACAAAGTGGGCAAATACTTAGGCTAATCTTCGTCTTCGTCTTCTCCCCAGCGCGGAGCGTACGGCTTCCACCTTGCGTGGGCATAGCCATTGGAGGACAGTGTTGTCCGCCAGCGCGGAGCATGGGGCTTCCACTTGGGCGTGGGATGGAACCCCTCCGCGTCCTCGGGGGGCTCCAGGTGTATACAGCCCACTCATTATTATGTGAGTGTCACGGGTTGAGCCTGGGGGTGCGCTGGGAGCTCCATGCCTCCTTGACACGGCGCCCACTTCCAGCCCCCAAGCATGATGCGGCGAAGTGGGGTCGGCCCCGGACGGGCCCTCGAGCGTGGAGGGAGCCCCCCACGCTCTCCGCAGGGAGGGCCCGCCTCGGAATAGGGCCTCGGGCACTCCAAAGCCCGCGGACGGATGTCGTCGTTGTAGTAGCGCCGCAGCCCCCTGCTCTGCAGGCGGGGCTCGGCACAGGGGCCCTCCTTCACATGCGAGGCCGACGCCCAAGGCGGTACCCCAGCGCGCCTCGCTGGGGTGCCCGGGAGCCCCGCGCGGGTACTCAAACCCCCGTCCCCAGGTGGACCGAGCCGGACCCGGAGACATGGGCGAGTACGTGATCCCCTGCCGCTGGTCGAGCGAGGCCTGGCCCGGAGACATGGGCGTATGTTCCACCCTCCGTCTCTGGGTAGGCGACGCCCGCCCAGGAGACATGGGCATGTGCTCCACCCTCCGTCTCCAGGTTGGGAGCACCTGGCCTGGGGACATGGGCGTGTGTTCCACCCTCCGTCTCCAGGTTAGAAGCACCTGGCCTGGGGACATGGGCGTGTGTTCCACCCTCCGTCTCCTGGCTGGGGTCGCCCGGCCTGGGGACAAGGGTGTGTGTTCCACCCTCCATCTCCAGGCAGGTGACCCCCGGTCCGTGGACCCAGGCGCCTGTCCAGGGTAGCTCCCCACCAGCGGGCACGCCTCTCGAGGCTGCGAGTGCCAGGTACCCTTGTGAGACCGGCCCCGCCAGCCGCCCTCGCGAGGCTGCACATACCAGCCCCGACGAAAGCCGCTCGCGAGGTCGCATATGCTCCTCCTGTTGTCGTGGTGGCCGGCGTTGCTCCCTTCGTAGCCCGGGTGCTCGTCAACATGGTCGTTGTGGAGTTGCGCGAGCCCCCGGGCGTTGGTGTAGACGAGTCGCCGGGCGTCCGCCTCGGACGCGCCGGGCGTGCCGGGAGGCGCGAGGCGGCACCCACCCCGCACGGCTAGCATCTCCCATCGGTCCCCGTCCGCGCCAGGGGCTAACTCCTATGTGCCCGATGAACTGGGCCGCGCCCCCAGTGGGTGTGGGTCGCGACGCGCTTCCCACGGGCATCCGCGTGTCCTCAGCGCCGCGCCGGTCGGTTGAGTGACCCCATGGACGCGAGCCCCCAGGGTTGTCCTGTAAGGAAGCACCTGGACCTCGCCTGCTGTGGTGGCGCACCTGGCCAAGCGACATACCCAGTCATTGTAGCGACCGCGAGCAGCGTGAAAACGCTGCAGTTCATGGGCCACGAGGAGCGTGACTCGCCTGCGTGCCGGGTCGCGGCGGGCTCGGGAGGACGATGCCATAACGCGAACGCGCGGGAGGGTCGGGGCGACGAGAACGTGTTGCGCGGTTGATGAGGGCAACCGCCCCCGGCGGGAGGCAAAGCGACGCGGGATGACGAGGTCCGTGGGCGTCGCCCGAGCAACGCGATCAGCCCGTCGTTTGGCGCGGGCTCGGTGTCCCTTGGCCATGGAAACGGCGAGCGGAGGCAGGGCGAAGCTTGTGTAAGGATTCTGACATGCCCCCTACCTGGCGCGCCAAATGTCGGATTTCGGGCTCCGCAAAACCCAAAGAGGTTCGAACACAGGGGCGTGTGCGAAGATCCCCACCAGCTTCGATCCCAAGCTCTCAGCTCGACGAACTCGCTCGATTGCGCGGAAGAAGATAGCACACGAGGATTTACCCAGGTTCAGGCCGTCGCGAAGCGTAAAACCCTACTCCTGCTTTTGCTGGATTGCCTCACGAGGAGGTTTGTGTATGAACTAGTACAGTGGTGAGTTGCCTCGCGAGGGCGCTTGGGTGGTGTTCGCTCATCTCCTCTACGGAGCGGGCTAGCCTCTATTTATAGTGGCTCGGGTCCTCTTCCCTTATCACAATGGCGGGAAGGGATCCCACAATGGCCAAATACGAAGGGGGACAAGGAGTACACCCTTGTCCTGACGAAAGGTGGTCTTCGCCTGCAAAGTAGCCGGTGGTGATGCAGAGGTGGGCTCGGCAATGACGTCCGTCCTGCTGGGCTCGTGGTCTTGGTCTCGTTGCACCGGAGTGGAAACCTTTGGGGGTGCTTTGGGAACCGGCGTACGCCTTTGCCTCCCTTGCACCAAAGACGAAAATGTCTCCTTTGTGCGCGCTGGTGCCTGCTTGGCCCGGCTCGCGTCACCCTTGACCTCCCGAGGCCGAGTATTGCTTAGAGATCTCCGCCGCTCAGGAGGGGCCTGGGGAGACCTCTTCCCTCTGATGGTCTTGGCGTCGTCTCGCTCGCGAGCGCGGGGCTCTCGCGAGGGTCTTGTCTTGAATGAGGCCGCTCTGGGTAGTGCTTGGCTGTCAAAGTGGGCCACGCCCTGGGTCGCAGGCTGGCAGGTCTGGGTACCCCCGTTCCCAGGACGCCGACATAGGCATCACATCCAAGATAAGTAGACCGACTCTTGCTTGCATCTACCACTATTACTCCACACATCGACCGCTATCCAGCATGCATCTAGTGTATTAAGTACATGGAAAAACAGAGTAATGCAATAAGAACGATGACATGATGTAGACAAGATCTATTCATGTAGGAATCGACCCCATCTTGTTATCCTTAATAGCAACGATACAGGCGTGCCTCGCTGCCCCTTCTGTCACTGGGAGAGGGCACCGCAAGATCGAACCCATCACAAAGCACCTCTTCCCATGGCAAGAAAAATCGATCTAGTTGGCCTAACTATACCAAAGATTCAAAGAAGAAATACGAGGCTATAAGTAATCATGCATATAAGTGATCGAAGAAGACTCAAATAATATTCATGGATAGAAACTGATCATGAACTCAAAATTCATCGGATCCCAACAAGCACACCGCAAAAGTTTACATCAAATAGATCTCCAAGAGACCATTCTATTGAGAATCAAAAGAGAGAGAGGAAGCCATCTAGCTACTGCCTATGGCCCCGTAGGTCTATGGTGGACTACTCACGCATCGTCGGAGAGGCACCAATGAGGATGATGAAGCCCTCTGTGATGGTGTTAGATTGGATCTCGAGGTTCTGGAACTTGCGGCGGCTGGATGTGTTTTTCATCGACTCCCCTAGGGTTTCTAGAATATTTAGGAATTTATAGGCATCAGAGGCGGTGGAGAGGGGCCCCGAAGACGGCACAACCCATCAGGGCGTGCCTAGGGCCTCTGGCGCGCCCTGGTGGGTTGTGATCTCCACGGCCCACCTCTCTGGCACTTCTTTGGCCCACTGGGTGTCTTGTGGTCCAAAAAAATCTCCAAAAAGTTTCATCGCAATTGGACTCCGTTTGGTACTGATATTCTGCGGAGTAAAAAACAAGCAAAAACAGTAACTGGCACTTTGGCACTATGTCAATAGGTTAGTCCCAAAAAATGATATAAAGTTGCTATAAAGTGATTGTAAAACATCCAAGAATGATAATATAACAGCATGGAACAAGCAAAAATTATAGATACGTTGGAGACGTATCAATGCCCCAGAAGGCATCCCCTCTTTCGTCTCCATTCCATCGGCATGTCACTTGGAGCTATATTTTTATTCATCAGATGATATGTGTTTTGCTTGGAGCGTCACGTATTATAGTTTGCTTTATTTTTATTTGCCGCAATTATTGTTTGCTGGACATGCCTATTTGAGAGAAACACATGTTCATCATGATTTGTTAGAATACTCTATGTGCTTCCCTTATATCTTTTGAGCTAAGCAGTTTCTCTAGAGCTTCACTTATATCTTTTTGAGCACGATGGCATGTAGATTTTATAGAAACAATCGAAATCTTGTGCTTCACTGGAATTTGTTTGAGAGTCTAATAAATAGTAACTGTAATTTGCATGGGTTATAAGACTAGTCCACAAAGGATAAGTATTCAAGGAGTGTATAACTAAAACCTTCATATAGCTCATCATATAAGAGAAATTGTGGGTTACTGATATTGATGTAGTAATATGAAAATGCATGAGTACATGATTGTTGGTTAGTAGAAATATCGGTAGTTAAAGCTTGTTACTTGTTGCTCATCTAAATATTGGTTATGGCATGATGATGACGTGTGAGCATTCTTATTCCTCGTTGAAATCCTAGTGCTATTCGAGTCGGGGGCGCGCGATGGTTAACTCCTACCTACCTCCTCCCAAGGGGCATACGATAGTACTTTGCTTCGAGACAGCTAATAAGGCTTTGCAATAAGTATATGAGTTCTTTATGACTAATGTGAATCCATGGATGTACGCACACTCACCTTTCCATGTATTGCTAGCCTCTTCGGTACCGTGCATTGACCATTCTCACCTCGAGGATCGGTGCAGCTTTCGCCGGTGCATCCAAACCCCGTGATATGATACGCTCTATCACACATAAGCCTCCTTATATCTTCCTCAAAACAACAACCGTGCCTACCTATTATGGCATTTTCATAGCAATTCCAAGATATATTGCCATGCAACTTCCACCGTTACATCACATGTCTTGTATGTTCATCATCATATTGCTTTGCAAGATCATATAGCTCACATAGTATTTGTGGCAAGGCCACTGTTCATCATTATTTACATGTTACGCTAGATCATTGCACATCCTGGTACACTGCCAGAGGCATTCATATAGAGTCATTTCTTTTACATCATCATTGAGTTGTTATATCGAGTTATAAGTAAATAAAAGTGTGATGATCATCATTATTAGAGCACTATCCCAGTGAGTAAAACATGATAGAGACTATGATTTCCCCACAAGACGGGACGAGACTCTGAACGAAAAATAAAAGAAAAAAAGAAAAAAAAGAAAAAGGAAAAAGGAAAAAGAAGAAAAGAAGAAAAAAGAAATATAAAGAGAGAAGGGGCAGTGCTACTACTTCTTTTTCCACACCTGTGCTTAGAACCATGTTCTTCATATAGTCTCATGAGTTGTCATTTTCATATGCTAGTGGGAATTTTCCATTATAGAACTTGGCTTGTATATTTCGATGATGGGCTCCCTCAAATTCCCGAGGTCTTCATGAGCAAGCAAGTTGGATGCACACCCACTTTGCTTCCATTGAGCTTTCATACACTTATAGCTCTAGTGCATCCATTGCATGACAATCCCTACTCCTTGCATTGATATTGATTGACGGGCGTCTCCATAACCCATTGGTCCGCCTAGTTGATGCGATACTTTCTTTCCACTTTGACTCCTTTTGATCTCTACCACCATACTCTATTCCACCCATATGCTATGTCCATGGTTCACACTCATCTATTGAGTGAGGTTGAAAATGCTGAAGTGCATTAGAAGTACGATCCAGTTGTCTGACTTGACACCGTGGTGCTCATGATTTGTACTTATGTGGTGAAGACGGAGTCATGACATGCTAATATGATAAAAATGAGTGGGGAGTAACGTTCTTTAAGGATCGTATATTTTGAAAGTTAATGATTATGTTATTTATGTTTATGGATATTATTATGTTGATGTTTATTAGTTCACTGTTTATCAAAGATCATACTTAAAAGAGATTACATGTTGGGTAGCATGTCACATCAAAAATTCTATTTTTATCATTTACCTACTCGAGGACGACCAGGAATTAAGCTTGGGGATGCTGATACGTCTCCAACGTATCTATAATTTTTTTATTGCTCCATGCTATTATATTATCATTCTAGGATACTTTATATGCATTTTTATGCTATTTTATATTGTTTTGGGGAACAAACCTATTAACCTAGTGCTCAGTGACAGTTGTTGTTTTCTGCTTGTTTTTGGCCTTTCAGGAAACCAGTACCAAACGAAGTCCAGATGCCACGAAAGTTTTTGATGATCTTTTCTGGACAAAAATAAGACCTCGAAGCTTCAGAGGGAGTCCGGAGGCCGCACGAGGCGGTGCCAAGGCAAGAGGGCGTGTCCAGGGGGGTAGGCGCACCCCTTGCCTTGGGACCACCCCGTGGCTCCATTTGACCTAACTCTGCCTCTATAAATTCTCTAAAATCGGGAAACCAACAGAGAGCCACCCGAAATACTTTTTCCGCCGCCGCAAGTCTCTGTTCCGCCTTGTGCCCAGCTGGAGCCCTGTTTCGGTGCCCCGCCGGAGGGGGGATTGATCACGGAGGGCCTCTACATCAACCTTGCTGCTCCCATGGTGATGTGTGAGTAGTTCACCATAGACATACGGGTCCATAGCTGGTACCTCGATGACTCTCTCTCTCTTTGATCTTCAATACAAAGTTCACCGCGATTCCTGTGGTGATATGTTCAATGTAATCTTCTTTGCGGTGTGTTTGTTAGGATCTGACGAATTGTGGGTTTATGATTAGATTCTTCATGAATATTAATTGAGTCATATCTGAATTATTTTATGCATGATTGTAATAGCTTTGTATTTCTCTCCAATCTATCGGTTTGGTTTGGCCAACTAGATTGATTTATCTTTAGTGGTAATGGAGCATTGGGATGGGTTTAATCTTGTGATGCTCAATCCTAGTGACAGAAGGGGACATGACACGTATTGTATTGCTGCCATCAAGGATAAAACGGTGGTTTTCTTTCATATTAGTTGAATTTACTTTCTCTACATCATGTCATCTTCCTCAAAGCATTACCCAGTTTCATACTTAATACTCTAGATGCATGCCGGACCGCGGTCGATGAGTGGAGTAATAGTTGTAGATGTAGACAGGAGTCGGTCTACTTGCTTATGGACATGATGCCTATATACATGATCATTGTCGTGAATAAATATTTCATAACTATGCTCTTTTCTATCAGTTGTCCAACAATAATTCGTCTACCCATCGTATGCTATCTTCGAGAGAGAAGCCTCTAGCGAAAATTATGTCCGTCGGGTCTACACAAATATTATTACTAAAACCCTAAAAATATTGCTGCCTTTATTTGTTGTTATTTTACTTTTACTTTATATCTATCTATATATCAGTATTTTATCCTTGCAAGTAACGAGTTCAAGGGGCTTGACAACCCTCTTACCTGTGTTGGGTGCAAGTGTTTGATTCTGTGTGTGTAGGTGCTCACAACGGGAACTTGTGTGATTCTCCTATTGGTTCGATAGCCTTGGTTCTCACTGAGGGAAATACTTATCTCTACTGTGCCGCATCTCCTCTCCTCTTCGGGAAAAAAACCAACGCAGTTTACAAGTAGCATGCGTCGTCGTGGAAACAATTTGGCGATCGTGTGCCATGCTTCAAGATCGGCTTCAATCGCGAGCATTTTCTCCCACTTGTCGTTAATAGTGGCTTCGTGTGAGTACAACTCATGTTGCTTCCGCTTCATGCCTCGCGCGGTTGTGGCGTGCCGATGTTGGAAGCGTACCTGTTCGCATGGGTCTTCGGGCACCTCAAAGTCAAAGGGTCCGAGGCTGTTATCGTCCTCGGATTCTGGCATGTAGTCATTGTTCGTCCCGTTATCTAAGCCTTCCTTTTCTTCGGGTTTTCCATCAACGGGTTTATCCATAGGTATGTTCTGTTGTATGGGCTCGATCTGTCCGTTCTCGCGTGTGTTGGGGCTAGCATCGTCATCCGCTACATTGGTTTTGTTATTACTACCGTCATTGCCTTTTGGCTTTCTCTTCTGACGGCGACGTTTGGAGCTCCCCTTCGGCTTCTCGTCAGGGTCTTCCCCAGGAGTGTCGACCATATAGACGTCATAGGTGGATGTTGCGGCCCACTTCCCTGTTCGGGGCACGGCCGTATGTGAGTGTGATCCATATTTGCAGAGGTCATCCTCATCCGTGTTGATGGCCTCGCCGCATCCGTAGTCGAGCGCATCAGTTAAATCTTCAACCGTGGCGACTTGGCGGGTGGTGAGTGGGATGAAAATTTCCCGATCATCGACTTTACAGTTGATCTGATAATAAACTGCAGATGAGATCACCAGGTTATGGATCCGGTCTAGTACCTCATTTATCTGCGAGAGCTTCTCCGCATCCAGGGCCTGGTGATAGGTCAAGCTAATATGAAAGGGATTGTTCGGTCCGCCCAAGGCGGGCCCATCTCCCGTGGCCTTGCTGGCCAGTTCTAGTTCGAAGACCAGAACATCCTCCTCTCGGACAGGCATCAGATCCGAAGAAGAATTCGGCTTCAGGTGGTCATCCGAGGTGGCATTGATAGGGTCGGATGCGATTGCGTCCAGATCCATCTCTAGGGCCACTTCCGCCAGGGGATCGGATCCGAAGGTCAGGTCGGAAGCTAGTTTCGTAACCTTTGTGCCTGAGGGTTCCTTAGGTTGGATCGCGACTTATCCCGACAAGACTAGATTGCCACGGGCATCGGCAACACAGTCCAAACTTTTAACATGATGACCTGGTTCAGAGCGAAGGTATCGACGCGGCCTAGACGGACGCCGGAATCGGCGTGTAGCACAACACTACCGAAGCGAAAGCTGATCAGGGACGAAGGCAGCACCGCAACCAACGCTGCTCTCGAACTGCAGACGAGCCATCAATCCTGATGATCACACAACGAGCTCTCAATGAAAGCACCAATGTCAGTGTAAAAACCGGCAGATCTCCGGTAGAGGGGCCCGAGCTGTGAGATCGGATCGAGGGTAATAGGAGACAAAGAACACAAGGCTTTTAACCAGGTTCAGACCCTCTCGATGGAGGTAAAACCCTATGTCCTGCCCTTGATGTATTGATGTTGTAGCGATTACAGAGTTGATCTACTTCGAGATCATGAGTTTATGGGCTAACCCCTAGGGGTTATGATGTTGCGTATATGGCTGTCCTCTACGGGCTAAACCCCATTATTTATGTAGACACCGGGGGTATCTAGGGTTCATCGAATGTCAGCTACCATCTATGGATTACATGCCGAACGAAATCCTCTCTACTTGGAGCACACACCAAGTCTTCAGTTGTTGGAATCGCTCCAGGGACCCAAAGAGGTTCGAACACTGGGCGGCTGCGCCAGATGCATCGTGCTCATGTTTGGGCCTCGGGAGTGCAATCATGTGGTCACGTGGGGAACGATGCAATCGGGTTAGGGTCGTAAGGGCGCGCAACCGAGCAAAAATGCACGGGATGGTTCTTGACGGAGTTGGGGGCCACCGGGCCACACGCCTGGGGGCTTGCCCAGCTATCTACGCCCGTGACACTCTCACGTAATAATGAGCGGGCTGTATACGCCCGGGTGTTGGGGAACGTTGCATGGGAAACAAAAATTTTCCTACGCACACACAAGATCTATCCATGGTGATGAGCATCTACGAGAGGGAGAGTGAATCTACATACCCTTGTAGATCGCTAAGCGGAAGCGTTTAATAAACGCGGTTGATGTAGTCGAACGTCTTCGCGATCCAAATCGCCGAGCGTCCCGCGATCCAATCACGATCCTTCCGATCTAGTGCCGAACGGACGGCACCTCCGCGTTCAACACACGTACGGCTTGATGACGCCTTCACCTCCTCGATCCAGCGAGCGATGGTGAAGTAGTGGTTGAGTTCCAGCAGCACGACGGCGTGGTGATGGTGGTGAGGAACAATCTCTGCAGGGCTTCGCCAAGCGCTACGGAGATTATGACGGAGGAACTAGAGGGTTAGGGTTGCCGCACACGGCTTGGGGAAATCTTGATGTGTCCCGTGTGCTAGCCCTGCCCCTCTATTTATATGTTGAGCCTTGGGGTCTAAACTTGGAGTAAAAGCCTCCTCCAGGTCGGTTTTGCCCGCACAAGGTCGGTTTGGCCCGCAGGGAAAGAGTCCAACTCGGATCCCTGCCGAACCGTGCACAGCCGCACACAAGCGGTAGTACCGCTTCACACAAGCGGTAGTACCGCTTGGGCGGTAGTACCGCTTCACACAAGCGGTAGTACCGCTTGGGCGGTAGTACCGTTTCACACAAGCGGTAGTACCGCTTACGCGGAAGCAAAACTACTTTTTGCACTTTCCAATACCTCGTGGGCTTTATCCCTTTGGCCCATATAAAGTGTTGCTGCACCCGAACACTTCGGTAAACATCCGGAACCCCTTCCGGTGAACTCTGGAACTCTTCCGGAGATCGAAACACTATTATCACATATATCAATCTTTACCTCCGGACTCTTCCGGAGATCCTCGTCATGTCCGGGATTTTATCCGAGACTTCCGAACAACTTTCGGTCACCAACATAATAACTCAATTATACTAATCGTCACCAAACGTTAAGTGTGTAGACCCTACGGGTTCGAGAACTATGTAGACATGACCGAGACACCTCTACGATCAATAACCAATAGCGGGACCTGGATGCCCATATTGGCTCCTACATATTCTACGAAGATCTTTATCGGTCGAACCTCTATGTCAAGGATTCAGTTAATCCCGTATGCTGTTCCCTTTGTTCTTCGGTATGTTACTTGCCCGAGATTCGATCGTCGGTATCACTATACCTAGTTCAATCTCGTTACCGGCAAGTCTCTTTCCTCGTTCCGTAATACAAGATCCTGTGGCTAACTCTTTAGTCACTTTGCTTGCAAGGCTCATTGTGATGTTGTATTACCGAGTGGGCCCTGAGATACCTCTCCGTCACACGGAGTAACAAATCCCAGTCTTGATCCATGCCAACCCAACAGACACCCTCGGAGATACCTGTAGAGCACCTTTATAGTCACCCAGTTACGTTGCGACGTTTGATACACACAAGGTATTCCTCCGGTGTCAGTGAGTTGCATGATCTCATGGTCAAAGGAACAGATACTTGACATGCAGAAAACAATAGCAATAAACTGACACGATCAAATGCTACGTTTACAGTTTGGGTCTTGTCCATCACATCATTCTCCTAATGATGTGATCCCGTTATCAAATGACATCTCATGTCAATGGCTAGGAAACCTAAACCATCTTTGATCAACGAGCTAGTCAACTAGAGGCTTACTAGGGACACAGTGTTGTCTATGTACCCACACATGTATTTGAGTTTCCAATCAATACAATTATAGCATGGATAATAAACGATTATCATGAACAAGGAAATATAATAATAACCAATTTATTATTGCCTCTAGGGCATATTTCCAACAGTCTCCCACTTGCACTAGAGTCAATAATCTAGTTCACATCACTATGTGATTTACATTGTAATGAATCGAACACCCATGCAGTTCTGGTGTTGTTCATGTTTAGCCCTTGGAAGAGGTTTAGTCATCGGATCTGCAACATTTAGATCCGTGTGTACTTTGCAAATATTTATGTCGTCCTCCTTGATGTAATCGCGGATGGAATTGAAACGTCGTTTTATGTGTCTGGTCCTCTTGTGAAATCTTGGTTCCTTGGCTAGAGCAATGGCACCAGTGTTATCACAAAACAGAGTCATTGGGTTAAGCGCACTAGGCACTACTCCAAGATCTGTCATGAACTCCTTCATCCAGACACCTTCCTTCGCCGCCTTCGAGGCAGCGATGTACTCCGCTTCGCATGTAGAATCTGCTACCACGCTTTGCTTGGAACTGCACCAGCTAACCGCACCCCCATTAAGAATAAATACGTATCCGGTTTGCGACTTAGAGTCATCCGGATCAGTGTCAAAGCTTGCATCGACGTAACCCTTTACGACGAGCTCTTGATCACCTCCATAAACGAGAAACATGTCCTTAGTCCTTTTCAGGTACTTCAGGATATTCTTGACCGCCGTCCAGTGTTCCATTCCTGGATCACCTTGAAACCTTCCGACCATACTTATGGCAAGGCTGACATCGGGTCTTGTGCACAGCATTGCATACATGATAGAGCCTATGGCTGAAGCATAGGGGATGACACTCATCTTTTCTCTATCTTCTGCAGTCACTGGGCATTGAGTCTTACTCAACTTCACACCTTGCAAAACAGGCAAGAACCCCTTCTTGGACTGATCCATTTTGAACTTCTTCAAAATCTTATCAAGGTATGTGCTTTGTGAAAGTCCTATTAAGCGTCTCGATCTATCTCTATAGATCTTGATGCCTAATATGAAAGCAGCTTCTCCTAGGTCCTTCATTGAAAAACTCTTGTTCAAATATTCCTTTACGCTTTCCAGCATTTCTATATTGTTTCCAATCAGCAATATGTCATCCACATATAATATTAGAAACGCTATAGAGCTCCCACTCACTTTCTTGTAAATACAAGCTTCTCCGTAAACTTGTATAAACTCGAACGCTTTGATCACCTCATCAAAACGAAGATTCCAACTCCGAGATGCTTGCACCAGTCCATAAATGGATCGCTGGAGTTTGCAAACTTTGTCAGCATTCTCTGGATCGACAAAACCTTCTGGTTGCATCATATACAACTCTTCCTTAAGGAAACCGTTAAGGAACGCTGTTTTGACATCCATCTGCCAAATTTCATAATCAAAAAAGGCAGCTATTGCTAACATGATTCTGACGGACTTAAGCATCGCTACGGGTGAGAAGGTCTCATCGTAGTCAACTCCTTGAACTTGTGAAAAACCCTTTGCCACAAGTCGAGCTTTATAGACGGTGACATTACCGTCCGCGTCCGTCTTCCTCTTAAAGATCCATTTGTTCTGAATGGCCTTACGCCCTTCAGGTAATACTTCCAAAGTCCATACTTTGTTTTCATACATGGATCCCATCTCGGATTTCATGGCCTCTAACCACTTCTCGGAATCCGGGCCCATCATCGCTTCTCCATAGCTCGTAGGTTCATCGTTGTTTAACAACATGACCTCTAAGACAGGGTTGCCGTACCACTCAGGAGCAGTACGCGTCCTTGTCGACCTACGAGGTTCGATAGCAACTTGATCCAAAGCTTCATGATCATCATCATCAACTTCCTCTTCAGCTAATGTAGGCTCCACAGAAACAACTTTCTGCGCTGCGCTACTCTCAGGTTGAAGTAAAGGTTCAACAACCTCATCAAGTTCTATCTTCCTCCCACTCAATTCTTTCGAGAGAAACTCTTTCTCAAGAAATGTTCCGTTTTTAGCGACAAACACTTTGCCTTCGGATCTGAGGTAGAAGGTATACCCAACTGTCTCTTTTGGGTATCCTATGAAGACGCATTTCTCTGCTTTGGGTTCCAGCTTTTCAGGCTGAAGCTTTTTGACATAAGCATCACATCCCCAAACTTTAAGAAACGACAGTTTTGGCTTCTTGCCAAACCAAAGTTCATATGGTGTCGTCTCAACGGATTTCGATGGTGCCCTATTTAAAGTGAATGCAGCTGTCTCTAATGCATAACCCCAAAACGATAGTGGCAAATCGGCAAGAGACATCATAGATCGCACCATATCCAATAAGGTTCGATTACGACGTTCGGACACACCATTACGCTGTGGTGTTCCAGGCGGTGTCAATTGTGAAACAATTCCACACTGTCTTAAGTGACTGCCAAACTCATAACTCAGATATTCTCCTCCTCGATCAGATCGTAGGAATTTAATCTTCTTGTTACGATGATTCTCAACTTCACTCTGAAATTGTTTGAACTTTTCAAATGTTTCAGACTTGTGTTTCATTAAGTAAATATACCCATATCTACTTAAGTCATCAGTGAAGGTGAGAAAGTAACGATAACCACCGCGCGCCTCAATACTCATCGGACCGCACACATCAGTATGTATGATTTCCAATAAGTCACTTGCCCGTTCCATTGTTCCAGAGAACGGCGTTTTAGTCATCTTGCCCATGAGGCATGGCTCACATGTGTCAAGTGATTCAAAATCAAGTGACTCCAAAAGTCCATCAGCATGGAGCTTCCTCATGCGTTTTACGCCAATATGACCTAAACGGCAGTGCCACAAGAAAGTGGTATTATCATTATCAATTCTACATCTTTTGGCATCAATGTTATGAATATGTGTATTATTACTATCGAGATTCAATAAGAATAAACCCCTCACATCGGGTGCATGACCATAAAAGATATTACTCATATAAATAGAACAACCATTATTCTCTGATTTAAATGAGTAACCGTCTCGCAATAAACAAGATCCAGATATAATGTTCATGCTTAACGCAGGCACCAAATAACACTTATTTAGGTTCATCACTAATCCCGACGGTAATCGAAGAGCGAGCGTGCCGACGGCGATCACATCAACCTTGGAACCATTTCCCACGCGCATCGTCACTTCGTCCTTTGCCAGCCTCCGTCTATTCCGCAGTTCCTGTTTTGAGTTGCAAATATGAGCAACCGCACCGGTATCAAATACCCAGGCACTACAACGAGAGTTGGTAAGGTACACATCAATAACATGTATATCATATATACCTTGTTTGTTGTTGGCCGCCTTCTTGTCAGCCAAATACTTGGGGCAATTCCGCTTCCAGTGTCCAGTTCCCTTGCAATGAAAACACACAGTTTCTGGTTTGGGTCCAGCCTTGGGTTTCTTCACGAGAGGAGCAACTGCTTTGCCACTCTGTTTGGAGTTACCCTTCTTACCCTTGCCATTTTTCTTGAAACTAGTGGTTTTATTGACCATCAACACTTGATGCTCCTTCTGAATTTCAGACTCAGCGGCTTTCAGCATCGCAAACAGCTCGGCGACTGACTTGTTCATCCCGTGCATGTTATAGTTCAACACGAAGCTCTTGTAGCTAGGTGGCAATGATTGAAGAACTCTGTCAGTGATAGCCTCTGGCGGAAGGGGCATCCCTAACTCAGCCAGACGGGTGGAGTACCCAGACATTCTGAGCACGTGATCACTGATAGACCCGTTCTCCTCCATCTTGCAAGCATAGAATTTATCGGAGATCTCATATCTCTCGATCCGGGCATTCTTCTGAAAGATAAACTTCAACTCCTGGAACATCTCATATGCTCCATGACGTTCAAAACGTCTTTGAAGTCCCGGTTCTAAGCCATACAACATTGCACATTGAACTATTGAGTAATCATCAGAACGAGCCTGCCAGGCGTTCACAACGTCTAGAGACTCAACTGGAGCGGGTGGATCACCAAGCGGTGCATCAAGGACATAAGCCTTCTGGGAAGCCGTAAGGATAATCCTTAGATTACGGGCCCAGTCCACAAAGTTACTTCTATCATCTTTCAACTTAGCTTTCTCTAGGAACGCATTAAAATTCAGGGGTGCTACTGCGCGAGCCATGATCTACAACATAAATATAGCAAAGACAACTTAGACTATTGTTCTAGATAATGAGTTTAGTTAATCATATTACTTAAAAACTCCCACTCAAATTGACATCCCTCCGGTCATTCGAGTGTAACATGATCCAAATCCACCAACTCAAGTCCGATCATCACGTGAGTTGAGGTGGTTTCAATGGTGAACATCTTCATGTTGATCATATCTACTATATGACTCATGTTCAACCTTTCGGTCTCTTGTGTTCCGAGGCCATGTCTGTACATGCTAGGCTCGTCAAGTTTAACCCGAGTGTTCCGCACGTGCAACATGGCTTACACCCGTTGTATGCGAACGTAGAGTCTATCACACCCGATCATCACGGCGTGTCTCGAAACGACGAACTTTCGCAACGGTGCACACTTGGGGAGAACACAATTTATCTTGAAATTTAAGTGAGGGATCACCTTATAATGCTACCGTCGTCCTAAGCAAAATAAGATGCATAAAAGGATTAACATCACATGCAAATCATAAGTGACATGATATGGCCATGAACTTGTGCTTTTGATCTCCATCTCCAAAGCACCGGCATGATCTCCATCGTCACCAGCATGACACCATGATCTCCATCATCTTGATCTCCATCAACGTGTCGCCATAAGGTTGTCGCGCCGACTGTTGCTTCCACGACTATTGCTAACGTTTAGCGATAAAGTAAAGCATTACATAGCGCTTAATGATTGACACGCAGGTCATACAATAATTAAAGACAACTCTATGGCTCCTGCCAGTTGCCGTACTCATCGACATGCAAGTCGTGATATTCTATACAACACATGATCATCTCATACATCACATATATCTCATCATGTAATTGGCCATATCACATCACAACATACCCTGCAAAAACAAGTTAGACGTCCTCTAATTGTTGTTGCAAATTTTACGTGGCTGCTACGGGTTTGCAAGAACCGTTCTTACCTACGCAAAACCACAACGTGGTGTAGTGATTGCTTTTTGATCTTCTAAAAGAACCCTCTTCATTGAAATCGATTCAACTAAAGTGAGAGAGACAGACACCCGCTAGCCATCTTTATGCAACGAAGTTACATGTTAGTTGAAGGAACCTGTCTCGCGTAAGTGTACGCGTAATGTCGGTCCGGGCCGCTTCATCTCACAGTACCGCCGAATCAAATATCAACTAGTAACGGCAAGCAATATGTATACACCCACGCCCACAACTCGTTTGTGTTCTACTTGAGATCTCATCTACGCATAGACCTAGCTCAGATGCCACTGTTGGGGAACGTTGCATGGGAAACAAAAATTTTCCTACGCACACACAAGATCTATCCATGGTGATGAGCATCTACGAGAGGGAGAGTGAATCTACATACCCTTGTAGATCGCTAAGCGGAAGCGTTTAATAAACGCGGTTGATGTAGTCGAACGTCTTCGCGATCCAAATCGCCGAGCGTCCCGCGATCCAATCACGATCCTTCCGATCTAGTGCCGAACGGACGGCACCTCCGCGTTCAACACACGTACGGCTTGATGACGCCTTCACCTCCTCGATCCAGCGAGCGATGGTGAAGTAGTGGTTGAGTTCCAGCAGCACGACGGCGTGGTGATGGTGGTGAGGAACAATCTCTGCAGGGCTTCGCCAAGCGCTACGGAGATTATGACGGAGGAACTAGAGGGTTAGGGTTGCCGCACACGGCTTGGGGAAATCTTGATGTGTCCCGTGTGCTAGCCCTGCCCCTCTATTTATATGTTGAGCCTTGGGGTCTAAACTTGGAGTAAAAGCCTCCTCCAGGTCGGTTTTGCCCGCACAAGGTCGGTTTGGCCCGTAGGGAAAGAGTCCAACTCGGATCCCTGCCGAACCGTGCACAGCCGCACACAAGCGGTAGTACCGCTTCACACAAGCGGTAGTACCGCTTGGGCGGTAGTACCGCTTCACACAAGCGGTAGTACCGCTTGGGCGGTAGTACCGTTTCACACAAGCGGTAGTACCGCTTACGCGGCAGCAAAACTACTTTTTGCACTTTCCAATACCTCATGGGCTTTATCCCTTTGGCCCATATAAAGTGTTGCTGCACCCGAACACTTCGGTAAACATCCGGAACCCCTTCCGGTGAACTCTGGAACTCTTCCGGAGATCGAAACACTATTATCACATATATCAATCTTTACCTCCGGACTCTTCCGGAGATCCTCGTCATGTCCGGGATTTTATCCGAGACTTCCGAACAACTTTCGGTCACCAACATAATAACTCAATTATACTAATCGTCACCAAACGTTAAGTGTGTAGACCCTGCGGGTTCGAGAACTATGTAGACATGACCGAGACACCTCTACGATCAATAACCAATAGCGGGACCTGGATGCCCATATTGGCTCCTACATATTCTACGAAGATCTTTATCGGTCGAACCTCTATGTCAAGGATTCAGTTAATCCCGTATGCTGTTCCCTTTGTTCTTCGGTATGTTACTTGCCCGAGATTCGATCGTCGGTATCACTATACCTAGTTCAATCTCGTTACCGGCAAGTCTCTTTCCTCGTTCCGTAATACAAGATCCTGTGGCTAACTCTTTAGTCACTTTGCTTGCAAGGCTCATTGTGATGTTGTATTACCGAGTGGGCCCTGAGATACCTCTCCGTCACACGGAGTAACAAATCCCAGTCTTGATCCATGCCAACCCAACAGACACCCTCGGAGATACCTGTAGAGCACCTTTATAGTCACCCAGTTACGTTGCGACGTTTGATACACACAAGGTATTCCTCCGGTGTCAGTGAGTTGCATGATCTCATGGTCAAAGGAACAGATACTTGACATGCAGAAAACAATAGCAATAAACTGACACGATCAAATGCTACGTTTACAGTTTGGGTCTTGTCCATCACATCATTCTCCTAATGATGTGATCCCGTTATCAAATGACATCTCATGTCAATGGCTAGGAAACCTAAACCATCTTTGATCAACGAGCTAGTCAACTAGAGGCTTACTAGGGACACAGTGTTGTCTATGTACCCACACATGTATTTGAGTTTCCAATCAATACAATTATAGCATGGATAATAAACGATTATCATGAACAAGGAAATATAATAATAACCAATTTATTATTGCCTCTAGGGCATATTTCCAACACCGGGGTCCCTCCCACGCAACGTGGCAACCACAGCTCCGCGCTGGCGGAGAAGTCAACACTACCCATCAATGGCTATGCCCATGCAACATGGATGCCCTATGCTCAGCGCTGGGGGAAGACGAAGACTAGTCTAGGTGCCGGACGCGGCCGCCATTTGCTTTTCTCGTGTTTGGATTTGCCAACTTTTCTGAAACTAAACTCGGGGTTTTTCCAAATCATGTTTTAAAGGAAAGGGTCAAAGTTTTGTTTTCATCACCATTTCTTCTGTTGGTTTCTCTCTCTTCGAGTCAAGCACTCGCCTGCTCCCCTCCCCCTCGTACCCCGCGAGCGGGGGCTGGGGGCACGGTGCTTACACCTCGCCAAGGCCTTGGCGTCTGGATCCTCGCGTGGTACTCACAGACGAGTCTGCAGGCGCATGTCGTCTAATACTCGCTCGGGGGCTCCATTCACGGCCCGACGCGCCATCTTGGAACCTCGGGAGGCCCACCCCTCCTAGGGCAGGAAACAAATTTTTTTCTTGGGACAGCTTGAGCGTCAAAGGGGGCTCCTGAGCATCGCGCCTCAGGAGCCTTACCGGTCATAAGGCCACTCGATCCCCTTGATGTCGTCCTTGGTTATCCGGTCAGCAACAAGGGTGTCGAGGCTTCGCCCCGTGAAGTGCGTCCAGGTGATCCGGTCGTACCTAACGGTGGTGGGGAAATGTGCGGGACCGGGACCTGCCGACGTAGGGCTACTTGAACGTCAACTCGGAGCCTCAGGAAACCCGCCCCTCCCAGGGCAAGAAGCAAAATTACCGGGAGCCTCTTGAGCGTCAAAGGCGGCTCCTGAGCACCGCGCCTCAGGAGCCTTACCGTTCAGAAGGCCACTCGATCCCCTTGATGTCGTCCTTGGTTATCCGGTCGGCAGCAAGGGTGTCGGGGCTTCACCCCATGAATTGCATCCAGGTGATCCGGTCGTACCTAACGGTGGTGGGGAAATGTGCGGGACTGGGACCTGCCGACGTAGAGCTGCTTGAGTGTTGAAGGGGGCTCCTGAGCATCGCGCCTCAGGAGCCTTACCGGTCGGAAAGCCACTCGCCCCTTGATGTCGTCCTTGGTGATCCGGTCGGCATCAAGGGTGTCGGGGCCTCGCCTCGTGAGGAGCATCCAGGTGAACTGGCCGTACCCTGCGATGGTAGGGAAATGCACGGGACTGGGACCTGCAGACACAGAGCGCCGACAGGGCTCCCAACCTGCCTCACTCGCAAGAGGAAGAAGCCCGCCGGACGTACGGACTCTTCAAGTGCCATAGCCGCACCTCCGCAACCCAGAAGCCTACCGCGGGCATGTCGAGCTAAGTATCCTAACCACAACCAGAAGGCAATTTCAACCAACAAAACGCAAAGGACACATGACAAAAGTGCTGATAAAGAGAGGCAAGTGCCCAAATCCATTACACGCCCGCAGGGCCTCTCTTGGTTCTTTGATTGTAGGAATAGGAGAAGAGGAGGAGAAAGAAAGTGAAAAAGCCCACACGGGGGCTGCCGCCACGGGAGCCCGGCACCGGCACACCAACGCTCAGTCGGTGTCCTCATCCTCCTTCACGGAGTCGTAGGGGCACGCCGGCGCGGACGTTCCTGGAGCGGAAGAGCGGCGCCGCGGCGGTTGGCCGCCCCCCGAGGTCCGAGCGCGTCGGCGAGGCGGCACGCCATAGCTGTTGTCACTGCTGTCGCTCGGGCTCCCCTCGGAGGGGGAGTCGCTGCTGCTGGAGGCGCGCCGCCCGTCGTGAAGGCCAAGCTCATCTCCAAGATCTCCGCGGCCCTCGTCTTCTGGGCAGCATCCCAGGCGCTCGCCCTCATCCCCGAAGATCTTGACGAAGGCGTCGCCACTCCGTCGAACTTGAAGTCAAGGGTGCGCCTCCCCTTTAGACCACGACGCCGCGCTGCAGCAGCCGTCGGCCTGCAGCCACAGGCCGGCAGGCCCTCCGGCCGGCAGCGCCCCCGCGAAGAAGTTCGGAAGCTGGAACCAAGCGGCCTCCGGCCTCTCCGCCCACGTCACGAACTCCAGAGCCGTGTCGGCCAAATGGAGTAGCGGGCGCGGCGGCCGGATGGCCACCGCCGACCTCCCGCCTCGGGCGCCGCCACCTCGGCCACTGCGGCCGCCCGCGCTGGACGGTGCCCCACCGCGACCGTCGATGGTGACCCGGTGCCGCACAGGAGCACAGCCACGCTCGCTGGGAACCGCTGCCGGCATCGCGGGATGCTTCCGGGGACGACCGCGGCCCCTCCTGGGCGGCGGAGCGGCAGGGCCCTCCCCGGAGGCCTTTCCCTTCTCAGCAGCAGAGAACTTCCTCACCGACGCCATGACTGGAAGAGCGGCGGCTTGGAGATTAGGAGGAAAAGAAGACGAAGATGAGTGAGGACTTCCTCGCCCTCGCCCGCTTATATACAGCCAAGGACGCCCGATGCCCCCTCTCGTTCCGGGGGCGTGCGGTCTCTGAAGGGTCACATCCGCGTGGCCCGAAGCAGCGACAACATTCAAGGAAGGGCAATGATGGCCGGCGCAGCGTGCGGGCGTCGTGTCAAATTTGGCCTGGAGCGTCTCCTGACGCCCTCGGGGAGCGGGGGCGTCGCTGCCCAAACGTTCGACACGTGTCACGCCTGGCCCGCAGGCGTTCGAGGGCCCGCGGGGCTTCGGGCCGTCCACAAGGCTTT
Organism: Elymus sibiricus; assembly: GCA_039707655.1. Taxonomy (NCBI): domain Eukaryota; kingdom Viridiplantae; phylum Streptophyta; class Magnoliopsida; order Poales; family Poaceae; genus Elymus; species Elymus sibiricus. Next base: position 192,336,535 of record CM077663.1, on the reverse strand, counting down.
GCCCGGAAGCCAGCTCGAGCGCGCCTTGGGCCCGGGGGCTACTGTCGGCGTTCTGGGAACGGGGGTACCCAGACCTGCCTGCCTGCGGCCCAGGGCATGGCCTGCCTCGTCAACCAGGTTCAGCCAAGCGCGACCCCACTCAAGACAAGGCCCTCGCGAGGGCCCTAGGCTCGCGAGGAGGAGCGGCGTCAAGACCGGCATGGGATGGGCCTCCCCAGGCCGCCTCCGGAGCGGCGGAGATCTCTATGTAGAGCCCGGCCTATGGAGTCAAAGATGACGCAAGGGAGGACAGGCGGGCGCCAGCACGCCAGACGGAGCAGTTTCCCCTTTGGTGCAAAGGGGACAAGGACGTACGCAGGTTCCCAAAGCACCCGCCAAAGGTTTCCATTCCGGTGAAACGAGACCACGACCACGAGCCCCGCAGGACGGATGTCATTGCCGAGCCCACCTCTGCATCATCGACAGCCACTTTGCAGATGAAGACTGCCTTTGGGCAGGGCGAGCATGTTCCCCTGTTCCCCTTCAAAATTGGCCGTTGTGGGATCCCTTCCCGCCATTGCAATAAGGGAAGAGGACCTGGGCCACCACTATAAATAGAGGCTAGGCCACACCGTAGAGGGGGATCCGAAACCAGTCGATTCACTCATCCACCACCAGGCGAACAGAGGGCCAAGAGCCCCTCTGGAGTGCCCTCACGAGGCTTCGGAACACTGTACTAGTTCACCCACCAAACCTCCACGAGAGGCAATCCACAAAAGCAGGAGTAGGGTATTACGCTTCGCAGCGGCCCGAACCTGGGTAAATCGCCGTGTTCATCTTCTTCCTCGTCATCGTGCGAGTTCTTCGTTGTGTTCATCGAGTAGCGAGCTAGGTTGGGCGAGGCTGTAGGGGATCTTCGCACACGCCCCTGTGTTCGAATCTTAAGGGTTTTGCGGAGCCCGAAATCCGACAAGACCAGAAAGTTTCTTGAAAACTAGCAAAACATATTCCTAGTCATCGAACAATTGCAATTCATCTTATTTTCAGGAAGAGTCTATGTAAGAGCTTTGATTTAGCAAATTCCACATACTCAACTATCATATAGTCTTCCATGATTATTGACACTCAAAGCATATTTTTAGAACAAATAGCATCCATCGAACACAGAGAAAGATAGGGGCTTAATGTTTCGCCTCCCAACTTATTTATCATATAGATAATTGTCAACAATAATAATTCATGATCAAATATATTTGTATGGATATATATGTTTAGATCATTCCCCAACACATGACGCTTGCCAAGAGAAAAAGGCGAAATATAGGAAGTGGTGAAGATCACCATGACTCTTGCATAAAGGTAAGTACTAGAAAGTAAAAGATAGGCCCTTCGCAGAGGGAAGCATTGATTTGCAAAGGTGCCAGAGCTCGAGCTTTTAAAATAGAGATGAATAATAATTTTGAGCGGTATGCTTTCATTGTCAACATAACAACCGAGAGATCTCGGTATCTTCCATGCTAGATACATTATAGGCGGTTCCCAAACAGAATGGTAAAGTTTTTACCCCCCCTCCACCAATCAATCACACTCCACGGCGAGCCGAATCCACGGGTACCGTCCATACAAACAACAATCCTGGGGGAGTTTTGTTTCATTATATTTTGATTTGATTTTTGAGCACGGAACTGGGCATCCCGAATACCAGCCACTTTCTCGTGAATGATAGTGAATCAACACATATCGTGAGAATAACCCACCTAGCATGGAAGATACTGACAGCCCCTAGTCACTATATGAGCGATTCGGGCATACAAAACAGAATATTATTTGAAGGTTTAGAGTTTGGCACATGCAAATTTACTTGGAATGGCAGGTAAATACCGCATATAGGTAGGTATGGTGGACTCATATGGAACAACTTTGGGTTTAAGGGTGTTTGGATGCACAAGTAGTATTTCTACTTGGTGCGGAAGTTTTGCCTAGTATGAGGTGGAAGCAAGCACCACATGTTGGAGGATCCATAACAATATAACTTCTATACAAATATACCCAAACATAACTCATTAAGTTGTCTTCCTTGTCCAATTTTAACTAATTTGCTCAAGTTTGATAATAATTAATGAGCTCACAATCATATAAGATGTCCAAGATAGTATATTTATATGTGGAATCTCTCTTCCATCAATATTCTTTCATGAATTGTTCAAGTGACCAATGCGGTGTTTGCTAACTTTCAATAAATTTTACCACCTATACTTATTATATGTGAAATCATTACTCCCCATGGGATAAGTATATGAAGCATATTTAATTTCAGATTTATGATATTCAATTCATTCAACCATTTACTCATAGGATATAAGTGAAGCACGAGAGTGAATGGCAAACTACTCCAAAAAGATATAAGTGAAGATCAATGCGTAGTCAACAATTAAATAACTATGTGAAGACTCTCTCATCTAAGAATTTCAGATCTTAAGCATCTTATTAAACAGCAAGCAAAAGAAAAAATAGCACTCCAAGAATAGCACGCATCATGTGAACGAATAAAAATTTAGGCTCAACATAGGCTAACCGATAATTGTTGATGAAGAGAGGTGGGATGCGTAGCATCCCCAAGCTTAGATGCTTGAGACTTCTTGAAATATTTACTTGGGGTGCCTTGGGCATCCCCAAGCTTGAGCTTTTGTATCTCATTCAATCCTCTCATATCATGGTTTCACCTATTCTCAAAAACATCTTCCACACAAAACTCGAAAAGAACTCGTGAGATAGGTTAGTACACATAATAATAAATCAACTCTTTATGTACTGCCAAGACATGTTTCACAATAATTTTCAAGCATCATCTACTGTTTACCATCGTTTCCACAATTCATATCTACCAATATAGGCTATGGAAACTATAGGATAAGTAGATAACAAAACTATGACAGCAATCTGTCTAAACAGAACGGTCTGTAGCAATCTATTAAACCAGTGTACTTATGTAACTCAAACAATTATAAAAATTTAGGACACAATATAAAATTTATATGAAAATACTGTGTAAAAATTTCAGGAACTTTCCACGTTCCAGTAAAATATGAAAATTCAAACACTACAGCAAAAGTTCCTTTTTTTTACACAGCACTCATCAAAACATGCAATGCAAGCATCCTAAGGCAATTCTTGGAAAATTTTCTTGAAAAACAAGATTACAAATAACTCCTAATAGAGAACAACAAAATAATATGACGCTCCAAGCAAAACTCATATTATGTGATGAATAAAAATATAGCTCCAAGTAAGATATACCGATAGTGTTGAAGACGAAAGAGGGGATGCCTTCTGGGGCATCCCCAAGCTTAGGCGCTTGAGTCTTCCTTGGATATTACCTTGGAGGTGCCTTGGGCATCCCCAATCTTAGGTTCTTTTCACTCCTTATTCTCCTCATATCGGTGTCTCACCCAAAACTTGAAAACTTCAATCACACAAAACTTAACGGAACTTCGTGAGAAGGGTTAGTGTAGTAAAGATAAATCATTCACTTAGGTACCGTCAAGACAAGATTCATAATTGTTCCCACGTCATACCTACTGTATTCTATCATTCCCATAATTTATATCACTCAATATAAGCTATAGAAATACTAAAACAAGTAAACTATGCATGCAAAACAGAATCTGTCAAAAACAGAACAGTCTGTGAAGATCTGTAGCGTAACCATACTTCCCTGTCTCTAAAAATTCTGAAAAATTAGGACAATCTAGGAAATTTGTATATCAATCATGTGTAAAAAATTAAGATCAAAAGCATGTTCCAGTGAATTTACAAAATTCCTGGCTGAGAGAAAAAGTTTCTGTTTTTGCACAGAATCAAGTCAACTATCATCCACACTATCCCAAAGGCTTTACTTGGCACTTTATTGAAACAAAAGGTATAAAACATGATTATACAGTAGCTTAATCATGTGTACACACAAAAACAGTAGGTATAAATATTGGGTTGTCTCCCAACAAGCGCTTTTCTTTAATGCCTTTTTAGCTAGGCATGATGATTTCAATGATGCTCACAAAAAAGATAAGAATTGAAACACAAAGAGAGCATCATGAAGCATATGACTAGCACATATAAGCCTAACCCACTTCCTATGCATCGGGATTTTGTGAACAAACAATTTATGGGAGCAAGAATCAACTAGCATAGGAAGGCAAAAGAAGCATAACTTCAAAACTTTGAACACATAGGAAGGAAATTTGATATTATTGCAATTCCTACAAGCATATGTTCCTCCCTCATAATAATTTTCAGTAGAATCATGAACGAATTCAACAATATAACCTGCACATAAAGCATTCTTTTCATGATCTACAAGCATAGAAATTTTACTACTCTCCAGACAAGAAAATTTCTTCTCATGACTAATAGTGGGAGTATCATAAAAGAATTGAATACTACAAATTGGTTCCACATTAAAAGAGTAATATTCAGTAAAAGGATATTCATAATTATGACAAGTATCATAATAGTAATCATCACTCTTTTTCATCGCATAAGTATCATCACAATAGTCATCATAAGTAGGAGGCATGCAATCATTATAACAAATTTGATCATTCAAAGTAGGGGGACTAAAAATATCATCTTCATCAAACATAGCATCCCCAAGCTTGTGGCTTTGCATATCATTAGCATCATGGATATTCAGAGAATTCATACTAGCAATATTGCAATCATGCTCATCATTCAAGTAATTCTCATTAAGTATTTTCATAAATTCTTCCTCTACCAATTGAGCACAATTTTTCAAACCATCATTTTCACGAAAGACATTAAAAAGACGAACCAATTGATGCAACCTAAACTCCATTTTTTGTAGTTTTCTTTTATAAAACCAAACTAATGAAAAAACAAGAAACTAAAATATTTGATTACAAGATCTAAAGATATACCTTCAAGCACTCACCTCCCCGGCAACGGCGCCAGAAAAGAGCTTGATGTCTACTACGCAACCTTCTTCTTGTAGACTCGTGTTGGGCCTCCAAGCGCAGAGTTTTGTAGGACAGTAGAAAATTTCCCTCAAGTGGATGACCTAAGGTTTATCAATCCGTGGGAGGCATAGGATGAAGATGGTCTCTCTCAAACAACCCTGCAACCAAATAACAAAGAGTCTCTTGTGTCCCCAACACACCCAATACAGTGGTAAATTGTATAGGTGCACTAGTTCGGCGAAGAGATGGTGATACAAGTGTAATATGGATGGTAGATATAGGTTTTTGTAATCTGAAAATATAAAAACAGCAAGGTAGCAAGTAACAAAAGTGAGCAAAAACGGTATTCCAATGCTTGGAAACAAGGCCTAGGGTTCATACTTTCACTAGTGCAAGTTCTCTCAACAATACTGACATAGTTGAATCATATGTAAATCCCTCACGTGCGACAAAGAGTTCACTCCAAAGTCACAAATAGCGGAGAACAAACGAAGAAATTATTGTAGGGTATGAAACCACCTCAAAGTTATCTTTTCCGATCAATCTTATGAGCTATCCCTATAAGTGTCACGAACAGCCCTAGAGTTCGTACTAAAATAACACCTTAAGATACACATCAACCAAAACCCTAATGTCACCTAGATACTCCAATGTCACCATGAGTACCCATGGGCTTGATTATACGATATGCATCACATAATTTCAGATTCATCATGTTCAATCCAACACAAAGAACTTCAAAGAGTGCCCCAAAGTTTCTACCGGAGAGTCAAGACGAAAACGTGTGCCAACCCCTATGCATAGATTCCCAAGGTCGCGGAACCCGCAAGTTGATCACCAAAACATACATCAAGTGGATCAATAGAACATCCCATTGTCACCACGGATATCCCATCGCAAGACATACATCAAGTGTTCTCAAATCCTTAAAGACTCAATCCGACAAGTAAACTTCAAAGGGAAAACTCAATTCATCACAAGAAGATAGAGAGGGGAAAGCTCCATATGATTCATCTATATTAATAAAGCTCATGTCATCTCAAGAACACGAGAGAGAGAGATCAAACACATAGTTACTGGTACATACCCTCAGCCCCGAGGGTGAACTACTCCCTCCTCGTCATGGAGACCGTCAGGATGATGAAGATGGCCTCCGGTGATGGTTTCCCCCTCCGACAGGGTGCCGGAACGGGCTCCCGATTGGTTTTTCGTGGCTATAGAGGCTTGCGGCGGTGGAACTCCCGATCTAGGTTTCTTTCTGGGGGTTTTGGTATTTATAGGAATTTTTGGCGTTGGAATCACGTCAGGGGGGTGCTCGAGGAGTCCACAAGCCAGGGGGGCGCGCCCTGGGGGGGCACCCCCCAGGCTTGTGACCTCCTCGGTCACTTCTTTGCCCAGCTCCGGTGCTTCGGGGGTCTCTTTTGGTCCATAAAAAATCACCGTAAATTTGTAGCCCATTCCGAGAACTTTTATTTCTACACAAAAAACGACACCATGGTAGTTCTGCTGAAAACAACGTCAGTCCGGGTTAGTTCTAATAAAATCATACAAAAATCATATAGAATTATTGTAAACATGGCATGAATACTTCATAAATTATAGATATGTTGGAGACGTATCAAGGATCCAAAGCCAATATAAGAGTAGGAACCAGCCACCGTAGAAAAGGGAGAACCCCGGGCAACCAAGAACACACCTTGTACTCACCCTCATCCTCAAGCAATCCACCAAGCAGGACTAGGGTTTTACATCGCAAGGTAGCCCGAACCTGGGTAAACCACGTGTTCCTTATTCATCCTCCTTAGCTCGAGCCGCCGGAGAGTCGCCGTGAGGTTGTGAAGCAGAGTAGGGCGGAAGAACGAGTGCACCCTAGTGTTCGAACCTCTTTGGGTCCCCGGAGCGATTCCAACAACTGAAGACTTAGTGTGTGCCCCAAGTAGAGAGGATTCCATTCGGCATGTAATCCATAGATGGTAGCTGACATTCGGTGAACCTTAGATACCCCCGGTGCCTATATAAACCGTGGCGTTTAGCCCGTAGAGGACAGCCATATACGCAACATCATAACCCCTAGGGGTAAGCCCATAAACTCATGATCTCGAAGTAGATCAACTCTGTAATCGCTACAACATCAATACAGCAAGGGCAGGACATAGGGTTTTACCTCCATTGAGAGGGTCTGAACCTGGGTAAAAGCCTTGTGTTCTTTGTCTCCTATTACCCTCGATCCGATCTCACAGCTCGGGCCCCTCTACCCGAGATCTGCCGGTTTTTACACTGACATTGGTGCTTTCATTGAGAGCTCGTTGTGTGATCATCAGGATTGATGGCTCGTCTGCAGTTCGAGAGCAGCGTTGGTTGCGGTGCCATCTTCATCCCCGACCAGCTTTCGCTTTGGTAGTGTTGTGCTACACGCCGATTCCGGCGTCCGTCTAGGCCGCGTCGATACCTTCGCTCTAAACCTGGTCATCATGTCAAAATTTTGGAATGCGTTGCCGATGCCCGTGGCAATCTAGTCTTGTCGGGATAAATCGCGATCCAACCTAAGGAACCCTCAGGCACAAAGGCTACAAAACTGGCTTCCGCCATTGCTATCGCCCCGTTTCTCTTGCGGGGGGGGGGGTGCCATGGCGACACGGCGAGATGGGAAGTAATGGTCGCTCGGCGGATTGAGGGCAGATGTGCGTAGGAAGGAAGGCACAGGAGGGAGATGCGAGATGAGGAAGGGCAATGATGGCCGGGCGCTATTTGCAGGCTTTACGCTGGCATGGAGCGGTTAACAAGGCGTTGAGGGGAGTGGAGGCACCCGACAACCCTCCGCACGCCACGCGTCACGATTTGCCCACAGGCGATTGGGGCCCACGTCGCGCTCACCCCCCCAGCCGGTGGGACTAAGCCCATCGCGGCCCCAGGGGCTACTGTCAAGCCTCTGGGACTGGGGGTACCCAGGCCCGTCTGCCTGCGGCCCAGGACACGGAGGTTTCCTTAAGCGCTGGGTGGTCCACCTACAAGCTTCGTGAGGATGATTCTCGCGAAGGCATACGCTTCGCAAGGTGCGAGGCTATAGTACCATCAAGTACTTCACGAGGGTTCTCCGCAAGGCTGCCCCCGACGCCCTCAGGAGGTGGGTCCGCTAGGGGTTGGCCCGATATGGCCCTGCAACCCTGCGCCCGCACATGGGTGACGTGCACCGCGCCAAGCGGTGCCAGGATCGTACCAACCTGGCGCGGACATGAAGGCTTTCCCCTTTGGTGATGGAGGAGCAGCGCCATCTCGCGGGCTCCCAAAGCAATCCCCAAAGGTTTCCCCTCTGGTGCAAGAGGACCAGGATCGAGGGCTCGGCAGGACGGAGGTCACTCCCGAGCCCACAAGCACGTCACGGCGAGGAGCTTTGGCAGGTGAAGACCACCTTTTGTCAGGATGGGTTGTAGTCCTGTCCCCCTTTGAACTGGCCGTTGTGGCAACCCTTCCCGCCTTGTGTTTTCAGGGGAAGAGGATCCAAGGCCAATATAAGAGTAGGAACCAGCCACCGTAGAAAAGGGAGAACCCCGGGCAACCAAGAACATACCTTGTACTCACCCTCATCCTCAAGAAATCCACCAAGCAGGAGTAGGGTTTTACACCGCAAGGTGGCCTGAACCTGGGTAAACCGCGTGTTCCTTATTCATCCTCCTTAGCTCGAGCCGCCGGAGAGTCGCCGTGAGGTTGTGAAGCAGAGTAGGGCGGAAGAGCGAGTGCACCAAGGGTGTTTTGTCGATGAAGCCGCCTCGCGAGGCGTTCGTGTGCCGGCGGACAATGTCCCGAGGACCTCGTGAGGCCCATCCTCCCGAGGCCGTGCCGACGCTGCAGTCGCCGCGGGTGGCCCGCGCCGTTTGTGTCTTGTTGCTCTCCCCCGGGCCATTGCTCCTGAGGCCCCGAGGCTTGGTCCGGCGTCGCTCGCCCGCGGGGGCGCCGCCTTGCGTCGCGCCCCGCGGTCCCGGGGGCGTCCTCCCGCTTGCACCTTCCAGGCCCAGTGCTTCATCGCCGGAAGCCCCTAGGCCCGGCTCGGGGAGGACACCCAGGGTGCTCCTCATTCTTGGTGGGCGCTGGCGCCTGCGGCGGGCGCCTGATCCATCCCACCGCCAGATGGTATGACGTAGCATGGCACATAGGGCTCCACATAAGGGCTCGGCCCTCCTCCTGAGCCGTCCGGCGGGGCGCCGGGGACGGCCCCTCCTGGCGGCGGCGGGAAGCCGCCCCGCGCGCGTCGCTCGCAGACCCTCCTGCGACAGGCCTTAGAGCGTAGTTGCTTACCTCTGCCACTGCCCTTGGGTGGGCCGTGCGTCTCCTGGCATGGATTGCTCCCTTGGCGACCCGATGCGCCTTCACCGTTGTTGCTTGCTTGTCCGGACGCCAGTGCCGCTTGCTTGCTGCGCCGGATGGCTCGCTCCCGCCTGGTCAACCTAGGTTGTTGAGGGTCTGCTGGGTCATGGGGGCACGTGTCGGCACGCACGGGGGGCGCCCCGTCATTTCCTCCGGGCGCTTGGTTGTCGTGGCCGGGCTGCGCCCCGAAACCGGTCACTAGGATTCGGAGCAAGAGGAGCACAGCGTGTGGTGGGCCCCGCTCCGGCCCGTCTGGTGCTGGAGGGGTCACACCGCCGGCGGGCTGGGGAACGGGCGCAGCAGACGAGCCCCCAGCGCCTGACGCCTGCGGCCTTGAAGAAGAGTGAGGGGCCACGGCCCTTTGTCCGACGGTGACCAGCTCCGCGATGTGGTCGGCCCATGCGTCGAAGCCCCCATGCGTTGGGCGGTGACGGAGCATCTCGCTTGCCAGCAGTAGTGCATCGTGCGCGTCGAGGTCCCCCACGTAGGTGCGGCGCGTCGTCGGTGTCGAGGGCGTCGCCCGCCTGCCGAGCGCTTGCGCGGTGCAAGCGGCTGTGATGGCGGAGGCGATGCTGGTGGCTTGATACTGACCACCCAGTACCATGCCGCCGGGGCGTGGGCCTCTGGCAGCAGCGGCGGGGTCGGCAGTAGCCGACCCACTGCGGCGGGGAGAAGCTTGTTGAGCGCCGGCCATCGGAACAGTGCAGCGTGGGTAGAACGAAGCTTGGAGAAGATCCCGACACGCCCCCTACCTGGCGCGCCAAATGTCGGATTTCGGGCTCCGCAAAACCCTTAAGATTCGAACACAGGGGCGTGTGCGAAGATCCCCTGCAGCCTCGCCCAACCTAGCTCGCTACTCGATGAACACAACGAAGAACTCGCACGATAACGAGGAAGAAGATGAACACGGCGATTTACCCAGGTTCGGGCCGCTGCGAAGCGTAATACCCTACTCCTGCTTTGGTGGATTGCCTCTCGTGGAGGTTTGGTGGGTGAACTAGTACAGTGTTCCGGAGCCTCGTGAGGGCACTCCAGAGGGGCTCTTGGCCCTCTGTTCGCCTGGTGATGGATGAGTGAATCGACTGGTTTCGGATCCCCCTCTACGGTGTGGCCTAGCCTCTATTTATAGCGGTGGCCCGGGTCCTCTTCCCTTATCGCCCGCCTGTCCTCCCTTGCGTCATCTTTGACTCCTGAGGCCGGGCTCTACATAGAGATCTCCGCCGCTCCGGAGGGGGCCTGGGGAGGCCCATCCCTTGTCGGTCTTGACGCCGCTCCTCCTCGCGAGCCTAGGGCCCTCGCAAGGGCCTTGTCTTGAGTGGGGCCGCGCCTGGCCGAACCTGGTTGACGAGGCGGGCCACGCCCTGGGCCGCAGGCAGGCAGGTCTGGGTACCCCCGTTCCCAGAACGCCGACAGGTCTATACTTTAACATGTGAAGAGCTTGTTACTTGATCATGAGAAGTTTTATGAGATGAGCTACTGTTTATGGTTTATATTGATGCTAGAAAAAGTGATTGGAATTATCATTGATCAAACTTGTGCACTTGCTAGCATTCACACTTCATAAATTATTTCTTTTATCATTTACCTACTCGAGGACGAGCAGGAATTAAGCTTGGGGATGCTGATACGTCTCCAACGTATCTATAATTTATGAAGTATTCATGCCATGTTTACAATAATTCTATATGATTTTGGTATGATTTTATTAGAACTAACCCGGACTGACGCTGTTTTCAGCAGAACTACCATGGTGTCGTTTTTTGTGCAGAAATAAAAGATCTCGGAATGGGTTGCAAATTTACGGTGATTTTTTATGGACCAAAAGAGGCCCCCGAAGCACCGGAGCTGGGCCAGGAAGTGACCGAGGAGGTCACAAGCCTGGGGGGCGCCCCCCTGACTTGTGGACTCCTCGAGCACCCCCCTGATGTGATTCCAATGCTAAAAGTTCCTATAAATACCAAAAACCCCAGAAAGAAACCTAGATTGGGAGTTCCGCCGCCGCAAGCCTCTGTAGCCACAAAAAATCAATCGGGGGCCCGTTCCGGCACCCTGCCGGAGGGGGAAACCATCACCGGAGGCCATCTTCATCATCCCGACGGTCTCCATGACGAGGAGGGAGTAGTTCACCCTCGGGGCTAAGGGTATGTACCAGTAGCTATGTGTTTGATATCTCTCTCTCTCTCGTGTTCTTGAGATGACACGATCTTGATGTACCGCGAGCTTTATTAATATAGATGAATCATATGGAGCTTTCCCCTCTCTATCTTCTTGTGATGCATTGAGTTTTCCCTTTGAAGTTTACTTGTCGGATTGAGTCTTTAAGGATTTGAGAACACTTGATGTATGTCTTGCGATGGGATATCCGTGGTGACAATGGGATGTTCTATTGATCCACTTGATGTATGTTTTGGTGATCAACTTGCGGGTTCCGTGACCTTGGGAATCTATGCATAGGGGTTGGCACACGTTTTTGTCTTGACTCTCCGGTAGAAACTTTGGGGCACTCTTTGAAGTTCTTTGTGTTGGATTGAACATGATGAATCTGAAATTATGTGATGCATATCGTATAATCAAGCCCATGGGTACTCGTGGTGACATTGGAGTATCTAGGTGACATTAGGGTTTTGGTTGATGTGTATCTTAAGGTGTTATTTTAGTACGAACTCTAGGGCTGTTCGTGACACTTATAGGGATAGCTCATAAGATTGATCGGAAAAGATAACTTTGAGGTGGTTTCGTACCCTACAATAATTTCTTCGTTTGTTCTCCGCTATTTGTGACTTTGGAGTGAACTCTTTGTCGCACGTGAGGGATTTACATATGATTCAACTATGTCAGTATTGTTGAGAGAACTTGCACTAGTGAAAGTATGAACCCTAGGCCTTGTTTCCAAGCATTGCAATACCGTTTTTGCTCACTTTTGTTACTTGCTACCTTGCTGTTTTTATATTTTCAGAATACAAAAACCTATATCTACCATCCATATTACACTTGTATCACCATCTCTTCGCCGAACTAGTGCACCTATACAATTTACCACTGTATTGGGTGTGTTGGGGACACAAGAGACTCTTTGTTATTTGGTTGCAGGGTTGTTTGAGAGAGACCATCTTCATCCTATGCCTCCCACGGATTGATAAACCTTAGGTCATCCACTTGAGGGAAATTTGCTACTGTCCTACAAAACTCTGCGCTTGGAGGTCCAACACGAGTCTACAAGAAGAAGGTTGCATAGTAGACATCAATCCTCTTCCCCCGAAAACACAAGGCGGGAAGGGTTGCCACAACGGCCAGTTCAAAGGGGGACAGGACTGCAGGCCATCCTGACAAAAGGTGGTCTTCACCTGCCAAAGCTCCTCGCCGTGACGTGCTTGTGGGCTCGGGAGTGACCTCTGTCCTGCCGAGCCCTCGATCTTGGTCCTCTTGCACCAGAGGGGAAACCTTTAGGGGTTGCTTTGGCAGCCCGCGAGATGGCGCCGCTCCTCCATCACCAAAGGGGAAAGCCTTCATGTCCGCGCCAGTTGGTACGATCCTGGCACCGCTTGGTGCGGTGCACGTCACCCATGTGCGGGCGCAGGGTTGCGTATGCCTTCGCAAGAATCATCCTCACGAAGCTTGCAGGTAGGCCACCCAGCGCTTAAGGCAACCTCCGCCTCCTGGGCCGCAGGCAGACGGGCCTGGGTACCCCCAGTCCCAGAGGCTCGACAGTAGCCCTCGAGGCCGTGATGGGCTCAATCCCACCGGCTGGGGGGTGAGCGCAACGTGGGCCCCAATCACCTGTGGGCCAAGCCTGACGCGTGGCGCGCGGAGCGTCGTCGGGTGCCTCCACTTCCTTCAACGTCTCGGTAACCGCTCCATGCCAGCGTAAAGCCTGCGAACAGTGCCCGGCCATCATTGCCCTTCCTCATCTCGCGTCTCCCTCCTACGCCTTCCTTCCTGCGCACACCTGCCCTCAATCCGCCGAGCGACCATTACTTCCCATCTCGCCGTGTCGCCATGGCACCCCCCCCTCTGCAAGAGAAACGGGGCGATAGCAACTCCAAAAGCCAGTTTCGTAGCCCTTGTGCCTGAGGGTTCCTTAGGTTGGATCGCAATTTGTCCCGACAAGACTAGATTGCCACGGGCATCGACAACGCATTCCAAACTTTCGACATGATGACCTGGTTCAGAGCGAAGGTATCGACGCGGCCTAGATGGACGCCGGAATAGGCGTGTAGCACAACACTACCGAAGCGAAAGCTGGTCGGGGACGAAGGCGGCACCGCAACCAACGCTGCTCTCGAACTGCAGACGAGCCATCAATCCTGATGATCACACAACGAGCTCTCAATGAAAGCACCAATGTCAGTGTAAAAACCGGCAGATCTCGGGTAGACGGGCCCGAGCTGTGAGATCGGATCGAGGGTAATAGGAGACAAAGAACACAAGGCTTTTACCTAGGTTCAGACCCTCTCGATGGAGGTAAAACCCTATGTCCTGCCCTTGCTGTATTGATGTTGTAGCGATTACAGAGTTGATCTACTTCGAGATCGTGAGTTTATGGGCTAACCCCTAGGGGTTATGATGTTGCGTATATGGCTGTTCTCTACGTGCTAAACCCCACGGTTTATATAGACACCGGGGGTATCTAGGGTTCACCGAATGTCAGCTACCATCTATGGATTACATGCCGAACGGAATCCTCTCTACTTGGAGCACACACCAAGTCTTCCGTTGTTGGAATCGCTTCGGGGACCCAAAGAGGTTCGAACACTGGGGTGCACTCGCTCTTCTGCCCTACTCTGCTTCACAACCTCACGGCGACTCTCCGGCGGCTCGAGCTAAGGAGGATGAATAAGGAACACGCGGTTTACCCAGGTTCAGGCCACCTTGCGGTGTAAAACCCTACTCCTGCTTGTTGGATTGCTTGAGGATGAGGGTGAGTACAAGGTGTGTTCTTGGTTGCCCGGGGTTCTCCCTTTTCTATGGTGGCTGGTTCCTACTCTTATATTGGCCTTGGATCCTCTTCCCCCGAAAACACAAGGCGGAAAGGGTTGCCACAACGGCCAGTTCAAAGGGGGACAGGACTACAGCCCATCCTGACAAAAGGTGGTCTTCACCTGCCAAAGCTCCTCGTCGTGACATGCTTGTGGGCTCGGGAGTGACCTCCTTCCTGCCGAGCCCTCGATCTTGGTCCTCTTGCACCAGAGGGGAAACCTTTGGGGATTGCTTTGGGAGCCCGCGAGATGGCGCTGCTCCTCCATCACCAAAGGGGAAATCCTTCATGTCCGCGCCAGTTGGTACGATCCTGGCACCGCTTGGCGCGGTGCACGTCACCCATGTGCGGGCACAGGGTTGCGGGGCCCTACCGGGCCAACCCCTAGTGGACCCGCCTCCTGAGGGCGTCGGGGGCAGCCTTGCGGAGAAGCCTCGTGAAGTACTTGATGGTACTATAGCCTCGCACCTTGCGAAGCGTATGCCTTCGCGAGAATCATCCTCACAAAGCTTGCAGGTGGGCCACCCAGCGCTTAAGGCAACCTCCGCATCCTGGGCCGCAGGCAGACGGGCCTGGGTACCCCCAGTCCCAGAGGCTCGACAGTAGCCCCCGGGGCCACGATGGGCTCAGTCCCACCGGCTGGGTGGGTGAGCGCGACGTGGGCCCCAACCACCTGTGGGCCAAGCCTGACGCGTGGCGCGCGAAGGGTCGTCGGGTGCCTCCACTTCCCTCAACGCCTCGGTAACCGCTCCATGCCAGCGTAAAGCCTGCGAACAGCGCCCGGCCATCATTGCCCTTCCTCATCTCGCGTCTCCCTCCTGCGCCTTCCTTCCTGCGCACACCTGCCCTCAATCCGCCGAGAGACCATTACTTCCCATCTCGCCGTGTCGCCATGGCACCCCCCCCCCCGCAAGAGAAACGGGGCGATAGCAACGGCGGAAGAGCAGCCCACGCTGGAACCTGCCCTGGGTAGGTCCACGGTGCTCAATCGCGAGGGGCTCAACAAGGTCCTCCCAATGACCGCGGCCGCCTCCAACGAGTGGGGGCCGACCAAGATCTCGCCAGCCTCGCTGCCCTTGGTTGAGCTGGATGCCGCCTCCATTGTCCTCCATCTCCCTGCACTCTTCTCCGGCTTACTTCCTCCGTTCTCGGATTTCTTTAACGCCGTGCTCTCGCACTATCAAATCCACACACTGCATCTTGAGCCGAAGTCCGTTCTTCTTCTCTCATCTTTTGCCTTCCTCTGTGAGGCCTTCCTGGGCGTTCCCCTTCAGTGGCGTTGCTCCGACACTTCTTCCTCCGGCTGTCCTAACCCAGCCAATGTTCCGGGTGCGTGACATTCCAGGCCGCGAGCGAGACGATGGGCGAATGCATCAACATGAGGATCAACACTGACGCGGGGGGCTTCAGGCGGCAGTGGGTGTATGTGGACGCCGGCCGGTACAGCCCCTGCTGCTGGTCCCGTCGTCCCCAGCGGTGCCGAACCCAGGGTGGGGACACGAGAAACTTGATGACCCGAGGTTGTCGTCGATGATGAGGAGGTTGGCCACCCTGAAGGCGGCCGGAGTAACCGCGACGCTAGTCGTGAGGGAGTTCCTCCGGTGAAGGGTTGCCCCTCTTCAGTGCCATTTCCGCCCAATGTGGACTTTTGCTGGCCCAATGGATCCCATGCGGGTCCACCTGGACCGCCTGTCGCCCGAAGTATTAGATGGGATGCTCCTAGTGCTGACAGGCGAAGCAACCGGTGGTCTCCCCCGGGAGGGGTGCCCCTGTATAAGTACAGGAACAGGGAGGACTTCATCCGCTCCATGCCCCGCTTTGACCAATGGGGGCTGCTCCAGGAGCGCGGCATGGGGCCCCGGAGCGACCCTGCCCTGGTGGTCCTCGAGCCCCGGGCCCTGGCGAGCCTGGAGCCCTCAGCCGAGGCAGCGGGGAGTGACGAGCGCCTACCTCTGAAGACCCGCTGCCAATTCTTCCCAACGCCCGAGGGCGCCAGTGGCGCCGCTCCGCCTAGAGGCGAGGTTGTCTCCCTTGGTATGATGAGTGGATCCTGATGACCCACAAGTATAGGGCATCAATCGTAGTCCTTTCGATAAGTAAGAGTGTCGAACCCAATGAGGAGTAGAAGGAAATGACAAGCGGTTTTCAGCAAGGTAATTTCTGCAAGCAATGAAATTGTAGGTAACAGATAGTTTGATAGCAAGATAATTGGTAACGAGCACGTAACAGTAAGTAAAGTGCAGCAAGGTAGCCCAATCCTTTTGTGGCAAAGGACAGGCCAGAACAATCTCTAGTAATTGGCAAAGTGTTCTTGAGGGTACACGGGAATTTCATCTAGTCACTTTTATCATGTTGGCTTGATTCGTGTTCGCTACTTTGATAATTTGATATGTGGGTGGACCGGTGCTTGGGTGTTGTTCTTACTTGAACAACCTCCCACTTATGATTAACCCCCTCGCAAGCAACCGCAACTACGAGAAAAGTATTAAGATAAAATCTAACCATAGCATTAAATGTTTGGATCCAAATCAGACCCTTACGAAGTAGCGCATAAACTAGGGTTTAAGCTTCTGTCACTCTAGCAACCCATCATCTAATAACTACTCCAAAATGCATTCCCTTAGGCCCAAGGATGGTGAAGTGTCATGTAGTCGACGTTCACATGACAGCACTAAGGGAATCACAACACACATATCATCAAACTATCGAACACATATCAAATTCACATGATTACTTGCAACTTGACTTCTCTCGTGACCTCAAGAACAAAGGTAACTACTCACACATAATATTCATGCTCAAGATCAGAGGGGTATTGAATAGAATAATGGATCTGAACATATAATCTTCCACCAAATAAACCATATAGTAATCAACTACGCAAGGTAATCAACACTACTAGTCACCCACAGGTACCAATTTGAGGTTCCGGTACAAAGATTGAACACAAGAGATGAACGAGGGTTTGAGAGGAGATGGTGTTGTTGAAGATGTTGATGAAGATTGGCCTCCCAAAGATGAGAGGGGTGTTGGTGATGACGGTGGCTTCGATTTCCCCCTCCGGGAGGGAAGTTCCCTCGGCGGAATCGCTCCGCCGGAGGGCAAAAGTGCTCCTGCCCAAGTTCCGCCTCAAGACGGCGGCGTTCCATCCCGAAAGTCCTCTCCTTATTTTTTCTAGGTCAAAAGACCTTATATACTAGAAGATGGGCACTGGAGGTGGGTCGTGCCTGGGGGGCCTGGCTCGCCCTGGTGTCTTGTGCTCACCAGGGTGGCCCGTCCGGTAGTTATTGGCTCCAGTATTTATTATATAATCCAAAATAATTCTCCGTAAAGTTTTTGCTTCATTGGAGTTGTGCAGAATAGGTATCTCTGATGTGCTTTTTCAGGTCCAGAATTCCAGCTGGCGGTATTCTCCCTCTTTGTGTAAACCTTGCATATTATGAGAGAAAAAGGCATTAGAATCACTCCCTAAAGCATTATTATTCAACAAATCATTATAAATAATAGTAGGAAATCATGATGCAAAATGGACGTATCAACTCCCCCAAGCTTAGACCTCGCTTGTCCTCAAGCGAAAGCCGATATTGAAAAGCATGTCCACATGGTTTGAGAGAGAGGTGTCGATAAAAACAAAATACGAACATAGTAGCATCATGCTTATTATCATAAGAGCAACAAACTTTATCATAAAACTTATTCATATAACTTCATCATATAACTTCTCATGAACAAGTAACAATTCATCACAACATAGAAGTATAAAGCATAAACCTTATTGAAAACTGATGACCCACAAGTATAGGGGATCAATCGTAGTCCTTTCGATAAGTAAGAGTGTCGAACCCAACAAGGAGCAGAAGGAAATGACAAGCGGTTTTCAGCAAGGTAATTTCTGTAAGCACCGAAATTGTAGGTAACAGATAGTTTGATAGCAAGATAATTGGTAACAAGCAAGTAAAGGTAACGGTAAACAAGGTGCAGCATGGTAGCCAATCCTTTTGTGGCAAAGGACAGAATAGAACAATCTCTAGTAATAGGCAAAGTGTTCTTGAGGGTACACGGGAATTTCATCTAGTCACTTTTATCATGTTGGCTTGATTCGTGTTCGCTACTTTGATAATTTGATATGTGGGTGGACCGGTGCTTGGGTGTTGTTCTTACTTGAACAACCTCCCACTTATGATTAACCCCCTCGCAAGCATCCGCAACTATGAGAAAAGTATTAAGATAAAATCTAACCATAGCATTAAACGTTTGGATCCAAATCAGCCCCTTACGAAGTAGCGCATAAACTAGGGTTTAAGCTTCTGTCACTCTAGCAACCCATCATCTAATAACTACTCCACAATGCATTCCCTTAGGCCCCTGAATGGTGAAGTGTCATGTAGTCGATGTTCACATGACACCACTAAGGGAATCACAACATACATATCATCAAAATATCGAACACATATCAAATTCACATGATTACTTGCAACATGACTTCTCTCGTGACCTCAAGAACAAAGGTAACTACTCACAAATAATAATCATGCTCAATATCAGAGGGGTGTTAAATAGCATAATGGATCTGAACATATAATCTTCCACCAAATAAACCATATAGTAATCAACTACGCAAGGTAATCAACACTACTAGTCACCCACAGGTACCAATCTGAGGTTCCGGTACAAAGATTGAACACAAGAGATGAACTAGGGTTTGAGAGGAGATGGTGTTGTTGAAGATGTTGATGAAGATTGGCCTCCCAAAGATGAGAGGGGTGTTGGTGATGACGGTGGCTTCGATTTCCCCCTCCGGGAGGGAAGTTCCGCCGGCGGAATCGCTCCGCCGGAGGGCAAAAGTGCTCCTGCCCAAGTTCCGCCTCGAGGCGGCGACGCTTCGTCCCGAAAGTCCTCTGATTTTTTCTAGGTCAAATGTGATTATATACCAGAAGATGGGCACATGAGGTGGGCCGAGGAGGCCACAATACACCTGGAAGCGCCCAGGGGGTATGGCGCGCCCTGGTGGGTTGTGCCCACCTGGCTGGCCCCCTCCGGTAGTTTTCTGCTCCAGTATTTTTTATTAAATACAAAAATAATCTCCGTAAAATTTCAGCTTCATTGGAGTTGTGCAGAATAGGTATCTCTGATGTGCCCAGAATTCCAGCTGCCGGTATTCTCCCTCTTTGTGTAAACCTTGCATATTATAAGAGAAAAGGCATTAGAATCACTCCCTAAAGCATTATTATTCAACAAAACATAGTAAATAGCAGTAGGAAATCATGATGCAAAATGGACGTATCAACTCCCCAAGCTTAGACCTCGCTTCTCCTCAAGCGAAAGCCGATATTGAAAATCATGTCCACATTGTTTGAGAGAGAGGTGTCGATAAAAACAAAATACGGACATAGAAGCATCATGCTTATTAATATAACAGCAACAAACACTATCATAAAATTTATTCTACACATTTTTATCATATAGCTTATTATGAACAAGTAACAATTCATCACAACATAGAAGTATGAAGCATAGACCTTATTGAAAACTAACAAACTATGTTCTCAGTCAACTTTGCAACTACAATTCATCATATTTTCAGGAATGGTCTCATGTCGGAGCCTTTTGGCAAGTCCACATACTCAACCATCATTTAGTCTTCTATGATTGCTAACACTCACGGCATACCCGTGAACAAAAAGTTTCAACTGGACACATAGGAACATAGGGGCTTATAGTTTCGCCTCCCAACGTTTTCACCTCAAGGGTGATGTCAACAATAATAACTCATGCCCACTCATATCCAACTGGATATATGTGCCTAGATCTTTCCTCACCACATGATGCTTGCAAAAAGAAAAAGTAGAAAGGAATAGGTAAGAATACTTTGATTGTTGCATAAAAGTAAATACATAAAAGTAAAAGATAGGCCCTTCGCAGAGGGAAGCAGAGGTTGTCATGCGCTTATTGGTTTGTATGCCCAATCCCTTAATGTAAAAGAACGTCACGCTATATTGCCCCCTATGATAGCAACCTTTATTATGCAGTCCGTCGCTTTTATTACTTTGCCATCATAAGTTCGTATAGCGCTCAATTTTCTCTTACACTAATTGATCAAACACTTTTAGAAGCAAATTTTATTGCCTTATTGCACCGATGACAACTTACTTGAAGGATCTTTCTCGATCCATAAGTAGGTATGGTTGACACTCAAAGAATGAATTGGGGTTTGGGTTTTTGGATGCACAAGTAGTATCTCTACTTAGTGCGGAATTTTTGGCTAGCAAGGATATTGAGCAAGCACCACATGTCTAAGGATCTATGACAATATGACTTCTATGTGGATATGAACAAACATAAATCATTACGTTGTCTTCCTTGTCCAACGTGAACAATTTTGACATATAATATTTGATGGGGGCTCACAATCATAAAATATGTCCAAGATAGTGTATTTGCATGTGAATCTTCTCTTACCTTATTAATTCTTTCATGAATTGCATCATTGACCAATGTTATGTTTGTCAATCTCCAACAAATTTTACTACTTATACTTTTCCTTATGTGATGTCATTACTCATTATAAGATTAGCATATGATTCTTTCCATTTATTTTCCTTTCCTTTATTTTGATTGCAACAAGAAAGTAGAGAGGCAAAAACTCAAACTAGACTTTATTATATAACTCTAACTCGATTACATAGATAGATAGGCCACGAAACTAACACACGAAAATAGATCATGCTAAACTTTTATTCAACTACAGCAAAGGGAAACTAAAGATCGAACTAGGATAGGTAAAGGTGAATAAAAGTGGTGGTGATACGATACCGGGGCACCTCCCCCAAGCTTGGCTCAAGCCAAGGGGAGTGCCCATACCCGTGTGATCAAGTCTCCTTTGGTGGTGGTGAAGAAAGTGGTGGTGATGATGTAGTAGGCTTGTCCTCCAGCTTCCAGGGCAAGGGCTCCCCATCAAAAGTTGATGCGAGAGTCCCCTGAGTCCTACAACTGGCAGCTAAACTCATACCTTTAAATCTCGCTTCATATTTGAAGACTTGGTTTTGAAGATCATAAACTTGGCTCTGTAGAAAATTAATTTGCTCGTTGAGGGTGGAGATGATGTCCTTCACAGACCGACCATCCACCATCTGATCACGGGTGAATTCCATGATCATGGAGTGATTGGCACTCAGTCCACGCTCCACCATCTTCTGGCACTTGAAGATTTCCTGTTCCACCGCCTCGAGCCTAGGCTCCATGCTTCCGGTCTTCTTGGGTCCCTGAACATCGCGGATGTGGAGCACCCCCTCACGCATCTCAATAGCTTGAGGGTGCTTCATCACCTCCGGCAAGTATGGGTTGATGACCTTCTCGAAGAACTTGTCCTTGGAGGAGCTTGGTGGAGCCATGGAGATCTAGATTTGATGAGAAAACAACACAAAACAAGAACATAGGATTTTTCTGCGATGCGGTCATCAAAACAGTCGGGGGTATATATAAAGAATTTATTCTTGGGAAACAAGCATATGGAAGGAAAACAGAGTCGGGAAGGTGTCCGGGGTGGGCACAACCCACCAGGGCACCCCAGGGGTGTCTCGCGCGCCCTGGTGTATCGTGCTCACCTCGATCACCTTCCGGTTTATTTTTTATTTCCAAAATTTTCTAATATTCCAAAACTGACAAAAAATATTTTTGCGGATTTTTCGGAGTCCGTTTACTTACCGTATCACGGACCTCATATTTTTTAGAATTCTGGAGTGTTCCGGAAGGTTTCTTTTATGTGTTCCTCCAGTGTCATGGTTTGGATAACATTGCTTTCAACGTTAATAGGCGTACCTGAGATATAATGCTTAATTCTTTGTCCATTGACCACCTTCGGGTTAGTACCTTTGGCGTTATTAATCTTGATAGCTCCAGAACGATAAACCTCTTCGATAATATATGGTCCTTCCCATTTGGAGAGAAGCTTTCCTGCAAAAAATCTTAAATGAGAGTTGAACAAAAGAACATAGTCTCCTATTTTGAATTCCCTCTTTTGGATTCTTTTGTCATGCCATCTTTTTACTTTTTCATTGAATAGCTTGGCATTTTCATAGGCTTGGGTTCTCCATTCATCTAGTGAGCTAATATCAAATAACCTCTTCTCACCGGCAAGTTTGAAATCATAGTTAAGTTCTTTAATTTCCCAAAATGCTTTGTGTTCTAATTCTAGAGGCAAATGACAAGCTTTCCCATATACCATTTTGTATGGAGACATACCCATAGGATTTTTATAAGCTGTTCTATAGGCCCAAAGTGCATCATCTAATTTCTTAGACCAATTCTTACGAGACCTATTGAGAGTTTTTTGTAATATTAATTTTATTTCTCTATTGCTAAGTTCTACTTGACCACTAGATTGAGGATGATAGGGTGATGAAATTCTATGGTTAACATCATATTTAGCAAGCATCTTACGGAAAGCACCATGGATAAAGTGTGAACCACCATCGGTCATCAAATATCTAGGGACTCCAAACCTCGGGAAGATAACCTCTTTAAGCATTTTAATGGAGGTGTGGTTATCAGCACTACTAGTTGGAATAGCTTCTACCCACTTAGTGACAGAATCAACAGCAACCGAAATATGAGTGTACCCGTTGGAGGAAGGAAAAGGCCCCATATAATCAAAACTCCAAACGTCAAATGGTTCAACAACAAGTGAATAATTCATAGGAATTTCCTGACGCTTATCGATATTACCAATTCTTTGACATTCATCACAAGACAAGACAAACGTACGGGCATCCTTGAAGAGAGTAGGCCAATAAAAACCAGATTGCAATACCTTGTGAGCAGTTCTATCTCCCGCATGATGTCCTCCATAAGCTTCGGAATGACATTTCCATAGGATTTGTTCTTGTTCATGCTCAGGTACACAACGTCTAATAATACCATCTACTCCTTCCTTATAAAGATGTGGGTCGTCCCAAAAGTAATGTCTCAAGTCATAGAATTTTTTTCTCTTTTGTTGGTATGTGAAGCTAGGTGGTATATATTTAGCGACAATGTAGTTAGCATAATCGGCATACCAAGGTGTGTTTTGAGAAACATCTATTGCAGCTAGCTGTTCGTCAGGGAAACTATCATCAATAGGTAGTGGGTCATCAAGAATATTTTCTAACCTAGACAAGTTATCAGCTACGGGGTTCTCAGCTCCCTTCCTATCAACGATGTGTAAGTCAAATTCTTGAAGCAAGAGAACCCACCTAATCAGTCTAGGTTTAGCATCTTTCTTTTCAATAAGGTATTTTATAGCAGCATGATCGGTGTGAACAATAACCTTGGAATCAACAATATAGGATCTAAATTTATCACAAGCAAACACAACTGGTAAAAATTCTTTTTCAGTGGTAGCATTATTTCTTTGGGCACTGTCTAGAGTTTTACTGGCATAATGGATAACATTCAATTTCTTATCAACTCTTTGTCCTAGAACAGCACCAACAGAATAATCACTAGCATCACACATAATTTCAAAAGGCAAGTTCCAATCAGGTGGTTGGACAATAGGTGCAGAGGTTAAGGCTTTCTTGAGTGTTTCAAAGGCTTCCACAAAATCATCGAAAAAACAAAAGGAGTGTCCTTTTGCAAAAGATTAGTAAGAGGCCTAGAAATTTTAGAGAAGTCTTTAATGAACCTCCTATAAAAACCAGCATGACCAAGGAAACTTCGAATACCTTTAATATCTTTGGGACATGGCATTTTCTCAATTGCATCAACTTTAGCTTTATCCACCTCAATACCTCGTTCAGATATTTTATGCCCCAAGACAATGCCATCATTAACCATAAAGTGGCACTTCTCCCAATTCAAGACGAGATTAGTTTGTTCACATCTCTGCAAAACTCGATCAAGGTTGCTTAAGCAATCATCAAAAGAAGTTCCGTAAACGGAAAAATCATCCATGAAAACCTCCACAATCTTTTCACAAAAATCAGAGAATATAGCAGTCATACATCTTTTAGAGGTAGCAGGTGCATTGCATAAACCAAAAGGCATACGTCTATAAGCATAGGTTCCAAAAGGGCAAGTAAAGGTAGTTTTCTCTTGATCGGATTGTGACACATGTATTTGAGAGAAACCAGAATATCCATCTAGGAAACAAAAGTGTGTGTGCTTAGATAATCTTTCTAGCATTTGATCAATTAAAGGTAGAGGGCAATGATCTTTTCTAGTAGCTTTATTTAATTTTCTAAAATCAATTACCATTCTATAGCCAGTGACAATTCTTTGTGGAATGAGTTCATTCTTATCATTGGGAACAACGGTAATACCTCCTTTCTTAGGGACACAATGAACGGGACTTACCCATCTACTATTAGCTATGGGATAGATTCTACCTGCTTCCTGAAGCTTTAATATTTCAGTTCTTACCACTTCCTTCATCTTAGGATTCAAACGCCGTTGGTGATCAACAACGGGTTTAGCATCAGGTTCCATATTAATCTTGTGCTGACATAGAGTGGGACTAATGCCCTTAAGACCATCAAGAGTATATCCAATAGCAGCCCGGTGCTTCCTCAGAACTTTCAATAATCTCTCTTCTTCATGTTCTGAAAGGTTAGCACTAATAATAACAGGATATATCTTTTTCTCATCAAGATAAGCATACTTCAGAGTGTCGGGCAATTGTTTCAATTCAAACACATGATCACCTTTAGGTGGAGGAGGACCTCCAAGAGTTTCAATAGGCAAATTGTGTTTCAGGAGAGGTTGTTGTTCAAAGAAAATTTTATCTATTTCATTTCTTTCACGCAAATGCATATCATTTTCATGGTCAAGCAAATATTGTTCCAATGGGTCAGTGGGAGGCACAACAATAGAAGCAAGACCAATTATTTCATCCTTACTAGATAACGCTTTATCAAGGGGTTGTCTACTAAACTTGGAAAAATTAAACTCATGAGACACATCACCAAAACTGACACCGACAGTTTGTTTTTCACAATCTATCTTAGCATTGACGGTGCTCAAGAAAGGTCTACCAAAGATAATGGGACAAAAGTCATCTTGTGGGGAACCAAGGACTAGAAAATTAGTAGGGTATTTTACTTTCCCACACAAGACTTCAACATCTCTAACAATCCCAAGTGGTGTGATAGTGTCTCTATTAGCAAGTTTAATAGTAACATCAATGTCTTCTATTTCAGCAGGTGCTATTTCATCCATAATTTCTTGGTATAGAGTAAAAGGGATAGCACTCACACTAGCACCTAAATCACATAAACCATGATAGCAATGATCTCCTATTTTGACTAAGACAACAGGCATGCCTTCTATGGGTCTATGTTTATCTTTTTCATCGGGTTTAGCAATTCTAGCAGCTTCATCACAAAATTAGATAACATGCCCATCAACATTTTCTACCAAGAGATCTTTAACCATAGCAATACTAGGTTCTACTTTAATTTGTTCAGGGGGTTTAGGTGCTCTTATATTACTCTTACGAACCACAGTTGATACCTTAGCATGTTCCTTTATCCTAACACGGAAAGGTGGTTTTTCAATATAAGTGGTAGGCACAACTGGATCAACATTGTAAAAGATGGTTTCTTCTTTAGCTATGACCGGTTCTTTAATTTCTTCTTTAATAGGGGGGTGATATTTAAACCACTTCTCCTTGGGGAGTTCAACGTGAGTAGCAAATGCTTCGCAGAAAGAGGCTACTATCTCAGAGTCAAGTCCATATTTACTGCTAAACTTGTGAAAAGTATCGGTATTCATAAAAGATTTAACACAATCAAATTCAAGCTTTATACCTGACTCATTACCTTCGTCGAGTTCCCAATCTTCAGAGTTGCGTTTAATCCTTTCTAAGAGATCCCACTTGAATTCAATAGTCTTCTTCATATAAGAACCAGCACAAGAAGTATCGAGCATGGATTGATCATTATGAGAAAACCGAGCATAAAAATTCCGAATGATAACTTCTCTCGAAATGTCATGATTGGGGCATAAATATAACATTGACTTAAGCCTCCCCCAAGCTAGAGCGATGCTTTCTCCTTCACCAGGCCAAAAATTATATATATAATTTCGATCACGATGAACTAGATGCATGGGATAAAACTTTTGGTGGAATTCCAATTGCAAACGATTCCAGTTCCACGATCCAAGATCATCACATAGCCTATACCATGTCAATGCTTTTCCCTTCAAAGAAAAAGGGAAAACCTTCTTCTTAACTTCATCTCCGGGTAAACCTGCAAGCTTAAATAATTCACAAATTTCGTTAACATATAAGAGGTGCATATCAGGATGTTTAGTTCCATCTCCTGCATAAGGTTTAGCAAGCAGTTGTTCTACCATACCCAGAGGAATTTCATAGCCAATTTTTTCAATAGTTGCATTTGGTTGAGGGGCAACTAATTTTCATTCCGGTCGAGGTGAAGATACCCCGAAAAAAACCCTCAAAGGATTGTTTTCCATAGTAGCAAGTAGCAATAAATTTCAGCACGTAGTATAAGTTTTTCCGTACCGATTTCCACTTACCAAGAGCGCTTCACTCCCTGGCAACGGCGCCAGAAAAGATTCTTGATGACCCACAAGTATAGGGGATCAATTATATTCCTTTCGATAAGTAAGAGTGTCGAACCCAACGATGAGCAGAAGGAAATGACAAGCGGTTTTCAGCAAGGTAATTTCTGCAAGCACTGAAATTGTAGGTAACAGTTAGTTTGATAGCAAGATAATTGGTAACAAGCAAGTAACGGTAACAGTAAACAAGGTGCAGCAAGGTATCCCAATCCTTTTGTGGCAAAGGACATGCCAGGACAATCTCTAGTAATAGGCAAAGTGTTCTTGAGGGTACACGGGAATTTCATCTAGTCACTTTTATCATGTTGGTTTGAGTCGTGTTCGCTACTTTGATAATTTGATATGTGGATGGACCGGTGCTTGGGTGGTGTTCTTACTTGAACAACCTCCCACTTATGATTAACCCCCTCGCAAGCATCCGCAACTACGAGAAAAGTATTAAGATAAAATCTAACCATAGCATAAAACGTTTGGATCCAAATCAGCCCCTTACGAAGTAGCGCATAAACTAGGGTTTAAGCTTCTGTCACTCTAGCAACCCATCATCTAATAACTACTCCACAATGCATTTCCTTAGGCCCATGAATGGTGAAGTGTCATATAGTCGACGTTCACATGACACCACTAAGGGAATCACAACATACATATCATCAAACTATCAAACACATATCAAATTCACATGATTACTTGCAACATGACTTCTCTCGTGACCTCAAGAACAAAAGTAACTACTCACAAATAATAATCATGCTCAAGATCAGAGGGGTATTAAATAGCATAATGGATCTGAACATATAATCTTCCACCGAATAAACCATATAGTAATCAACTACGCAAGGTAATCAACACTACTAGTCACCCACAGGTACCAATCTGAGGTTCCGGTACAAAGATTGAACACAAGAGATGAACTAAGGTTTGAGAGGAGATGGTGTTGTTGAAGATGTTGATGAAGATTGGACTCCCAAAGATGAGAGGAGTGTTGGTGATGACGGTGGCTTCGATTTCCCCCTCCGGGAGGGAAGTTCCCCTGGCGGAATCGCTCCGCCGGAGGGCAAAAGTGCTCCTGCCCAAGTTCCACCTCGAGGCAGCGGCGCTTCATCCCGAAAATCCTCCTCTTATTTTTTCTAGGTCAAATGTGATTATATACCAGAAGATGGGCACCAGAGGTGGGCCGAGGAGGCCACGATACACCAGGGCGCGCCCAGGGGGGTCTGGCGCGCCCTAGTGGGTTGTGCCCACCTGGCTGGCCCCCTCCGATAGTTTTCTGCTCGAGTATTTTTTATTAAATACAAAAATAATCTCCGTAAAATTTCAGCTTCATTGGAGTTGTGCAGAATAGGTATCTGTGATGTGCTCTTCTTAGGTCCAGAATTCCAGCTGCCGGTATTCTCCCTCTTTGTGTAAATCTTGCATATTATAAGAGAAAAGGCATTAGAATCACTCCCTAAAGCATCATTATTCAACAAAACATAGTAAATAGCAGTAGGAAATCATGATGCAAAATGGACGTATCAAAAACCAACAAATTGTGTTCTTAGTCAACTTTGCAACTACAATTCATCATATTTTCCGGAAGGGTCTCGTGTCGGAGCCTTTTGGTAAGTCCACATACTCAACCATCATTTAGCCTTCTATGATTGCTAACACTCACAACATACCCATGAGCAAAAAGTTTCAACCGAACACATAGAAAGATAGGGGCTTATAGTTTCGCCTCCCAATGTACTCACCTCAAGGGTGATGTTAACAATAATAACTCATGCTCACTCACTTCCAACCGGATATATGTGCCTAGATCTTTCCTCACCACATGATGCTTGCAAAAGAAAAGTAAAAAGGGATAGGGAAGAATACTTTGACTCTTGCATAAAAGTAAATACATAAAAGTAAAAGATAGGCCCTTCGCAGAGGGAAGCAAAGGTTGTCATGCGCTTTTTGGTTTGTATGCCCAATCCCTTAATGTAAAAGAACGTCACGCTATATTGCCCCCTATGATAGCAACCTTTATTATGCAGTCCGTCGGTTTTATTACTTTGCCATCATAAGTTCATATAGTGCTCAATTTTCTCTTACACTAATTGATCAAAACACATTTAGAAGCAATTTTTATTGCCTTATTGCACCGATGAAAACTTACTTGAAGGATCTTACTCGATCCGTAGGTAGGTGTCGGTGCACTAGGACAGGGGTATCCAGTGCCCCTGACTTCTGCACAGGCGGTAGTAGCGAAACCCGTTGGGAAGGCTACCACACCACCAAGCAAGCATTCAAGAACCAGCACCCGGCAACAACGGCCTGCAGGAAGCCAAACAAACATCGGCAACACCAGCACAACGGCCCAGGAGGGGCCCAAAGCGCGCCAGCCACGTCCCCGGAGCTTGCCGGGGACCAAGGCGTGCACATCTCAGGAAGACCCGGCAAGCCATCCCCCGGCAGGCACGAGCCAACCAGCCACCGCTCCACCGCATCACTACGCTAGTCACTTATCGATGCCGTGTCGAGCCCTCAAGCGGCTAAGTGGCTCTCGCTAAGCATGTGGCGACGCACCGCGAGGCAAATTATACCCAGTTGACACCCGTCCAGCAGCGTGTCAAGACCTTAAGCAACGGCTAGCTAGGCGGTGGCAAGAGCTTGCCGGGGATGCACCCCCGAGCGCCACCTAGTCTAGTAATCATGGTATTTTGTCCTAAATGCTAGAGTTAGGTATGATAGATCTGCTAAGCTATCTAATCGATAGATAATGACTGTTTTGCCATTGTGGTTGCCCCTTGCACTATAAAAGGAGGCCCGAGGCAACCCAGCTCAAGATTCAGACCTTTGGGCACTTGTACTCGCGTAGTAGCTCACCCCGAAAGCTACCCTTGCTGGGAGTTGGGCGCTGCGTGTTCGTCGTGTTCCTTTGATCAATCCACCAAAAGCAGGAGTAGGGTTTAACGCTTCACAGCGGCCCGAACCTGGGTAAACATGCTAGCGACCTGATCGTCGCGCTGTCTCATGGTCTCCGCTCTTTGTGCAAAGTGACCCCCCTGCCGAACCACAAGGGGCCTCTGATCCCATAGGTGATCGCGAGCATCCGTGCCCCGACATCTTTGGCACGCCAGGTAGGGGGTGTGCATCGTTTGCGCAAACCTGAGCTCGTGAACAGCGTGTCGATCTTCATCGTCATCTTCTTCATCCATGGCTCCTAAGAAGAAGCTCGCCACGGCCACGCATCCCTCCAGCTGAAAGGCTCCCTCGCATGCAACCGCAGGCGCAGCGGGCGTTACGGCGGCTGTAGGTAAGGAGGGCGTCGTGGGCGACGCGGCCGGCGCAGGCGGCGCCACCATCGTGTCTCCCGCGGCCGAGGTTGGGGCCGGGAATGCTAGAGAGGAGCAATAGCAACAACGCCCTGGCGAACGTGCCCCTGGTACCGCGGACGGAGGAGACGATCGATCCCGCATCCTTGCCATACGGGTGGCCGTGATCGTCATGGCGGCACATAATCCGGAGCAAGCCGTGACCCCCCGTCTCCACCCGTCACCAGCGCGGCCACTGAACGCACGCCTCATCCAGAACAAGACGAAGCGCCGAGCGGAGCCGTGAACCCGAGGGCTCGGCCTCCCCTACATCAGACCGCCCCGACGAGCGGCACACGGCGTCAAGAACGTGGCGACGCCACTCTTGGTACCACCAGGAGCAGGGCGACATCGCGGTCTGCCTCGTTTGCCATGTCGGACACGGCGTCGGAAGGGATGGCACGAGCCCAGCTTCTGCTTAACTTCCCGCCGGTGGCCGACAAAATGGATGAGTGGAGAGCTACCATCCAGAGCTTGATATCTTTCGTCAAAGACAATAAGTCTCAGCATGCAAAGCCATCGCGGCACGCGCATACGGCTACGGTGGCCCGGGCCGGCGATCGCGTCGAGGGGGCCACGCCAACAATGCAGTCCCCTCGAGAAAGCAAACTCAGGAGCAACCGCGGCGAGCTTCACGTGCTGACAAGTTCGATGAAGCATCCATGGCCTCGTCCGGCCCGCGTGATCGCCAGGACCAACGGCGTGTCCTGGAGGATTGGCGGAAGGAAGACGCGCGCGTCACCATCGAGCGTCATTGAGAAACACACCGTCGGTCTGACAAGCGCAATGGCCCAAGTGCTGGCGACCTCGCGCCCAGTGTTGGCGGGTGCCTGCCTTATGAGGTTGGGTGCCCTGCCTTCACTCGCGAGATGCGGCAGGTCCGCTGGCCATCGGCTCGAGCTTTCAAACCAGAGTTGATGGAGAAGTATGACGGGAAGCTAAACCCGGTGGAATTCCTAGGCATCTACACGATCGCCGTTCAAGCTGCCAGAGGAAGGGATGAGAAAGTGCTCGCCAACTATTTCCCTTTGGCACTCAAGCCAAATGTGAGATCATGGCTGATGCACCTGCCAGAAAACTCCATCTCATCCTGGGATGATCTGTGCAACGAGTTCGTCGGCGCCGTCACGGGCGGCCATCAGGAGCCAGGACAGCCCAGCGATCTGCAAGTCCTGCCGCAAAAAGAAGGGGAAACTATGCGGAAGTACATTCAGAGATTCAGTCGAGTGCACCACAACATCCCAGAGATACACCCCGCAGCCGTGATTGCCGCGTTCCACTCAAACGTGCGCAATAGGAGGATGCGGGCCAAGATGAATGTGAAACTCCCCAACACTGTCAATGAGCTGTACACAATGGCAGACAAGTGTGCCCGTGCTGAAGAAGGAAGGCGACTCCCTGGAGAGGAGGCCGGCGTCGAAGTCGACTCAGACGACGACGACGCCCCCGGCTCTAAGGGGAGGAACCGAAAGCGCAACAATAAGCACAAAGGAAAGGCAGTATTGGCTGTGGAGGGCTCTGGTAATCTCGCTGCCGGCAAGAAGGCCAAGGCCGAGACCCCCGGCAAGGAAGCTGTTGCGTGCGCTGATAGCCGGGAGGCCGCGGCAGCAGAGAAAACCGGGAAGTCTGACGGGCCGTACTGCAAAATCCACTGCACCAAGGGCCATCATCTTCAAGAGTGCCACCAAGTTCAGCAGCTTGTCGAGAAGCAGAATGCGGAGTATGAGAAACGTGACAAGGAGAAGGGCCAAAACGCTGCTGCCGGGAAAGGCCGTGGCGGCAGGGGAGGCCGCCGTGGCAAGACCCCATAGCAGAAGGAAAGGTCGGCCAGGGGCCGTGAGAAGAAAGAAACAGAGGATATGAGTGAGGATGAGGATGACGCAGAGGATTCCAGTGATCGAGAATTCCAGAGAGCAACCGAGGCCATGTGTGTTAACGGGGGTGCATCTTTGCACTCCTCTCACTGACAGCTCAAGCAATGGGCACGTGAGGTCAACGTTGTGGAACCTACTGCAAAGTCTAAGAGGCCACTCAAATGGTCCCGCACGCCTATCATCTTTGATGAAGAGGACCATCCTGACCGCACCACAGCGGTCGGATGTTTGCCATTGTTGGTTTCTCCAACAATCCGCAACCTCAAGATCACCAAGATGTTAGTTGACGGCGGGGCGGGATTGAACTTAATCTCCCCGAAGGTGGTGGAGAGGCTGGAAATCCCTGACGAAGAGCTCAAGGCTACGAGTACTTTCCAAGGAGTTAACCCCGGCAGAAGCCGACCCAAGGGAAAGATCACTTTGCCTGTGACGTTTGGCGGGGAGCTAAACTAGCGAACCGAGAGGGTGGTGTTCGATGTGGTTGAGCTTCCCTTGCCTTACAACGGAATTCTTGGTCGCCCAGCCCTGGCAAAATTCATGGCAGCATCCCACTATGCTTACAACACTTTGAAGATGCCGGGGCCCATTGGAATTATCTCCATCCCATCCGACAAGAAGAATGCATTCATATGTATGGATAAGATGTATCGAGACGCGGTAGCAGCTGAAGTCACGGAAGCGCCAGCTCCCGCCAAGGAATCCAGGAAAGAGAGAAAGTCTAGCAGAGACACCGGGAAGGACTCCGGGAAGCGCGCCTCTTCGGAGTGCGCTGTTCCCATCGAGGATCTGCCGGAGAGTTCCACTAGCGTGAAAGCCAAGTTCACCTACCCTGAGACGAAGAAGGTCCCGGCAGGGCAGGATGGCGCTGGTGGCACGTTCACCATCAGCTCCACCCTTATGACAAATAGGAAAGTGCGCCCGTTGCCTTCCTGCGGGCGAATGTCGATGTGTTTGCCTGGCAACCATCTGACATCCCCGGTGTTCCCAGGGAGGTAATCGAGCACCACCTTGTTGTCTGCCCCCACGCCAGGCCCGTCAAACAAAAGGTTAGGAAGCAGGCCTTGGAGCGGCAGCAGTTCATCGCCGAATAGATCAAGAAACTTGAAGCGGCTGGTTTGGTCAGAGGAGTTTTGCACCCAACTTGGTTAGCCAACCCGGCGGTAGTGCGCAAGGCGAATGGGAAATGGAGGCTCTGCATAGATTTCACTGACCTGAACAAAGCATGCCCGAAGGACCCTTTCCCCTTGCTGCGCATCGACCAAATTGTTGATTCCACCTCCGGCTGTGACCTGCTTTCCTTCTTGGACGCTTACTCCGGATACCACCATATATTCATGGCTAAGGAAGATGAGGAAAAGACCGCGTTCATAACTCCATGTGCACGTACTGATTTGTACGGATGCCCTTCGGGTTAAAGAGCACCGATTCTACCTTTGCCAGAGCCGTGCAGACTGGATTTGGACCGCAGTTACACAAGAATGTAGAAGCCTACATGGATGATATAGTTGTCAAGACCAAGAATTAAGCAACTCTCATACAAGACTTGGAAGAGACCTTTGCGAACCTGCGCAAGATCAACCTGAAGCTCAACCCTGAAAAGTGTGTATTTGGCATCCCATCTGGCAAGCTACTTGGGTTCTTTGTATCTCAGCGGGGGATAGAAGCAAATCCCAACAAGATCAAGGCAATTGAGCAGATACAGGCACCCAAGACCATCAAGGACATTAGACGTTTGACCGGATGCGTTGCCGCGCTCAGTAGGTTCATCTCCAAATCCGTCAAATGCGCCATGCCATTCTTCAAGATCCTGAAGAAGGCAGGCCCAATAAGGTGGACCCCGGAAGTAGAAGCAGCGCTACAAGATCTAAAGACTTACCTTTCTTCTGCTCCCACCTTGGTCGCTCCTAAACCACAAGAACCGTTGCTACTATACTTGGCGGCAACAAATCAAGTGGTTAGTGCAGCGCTGGTGGCGCAACGTGAAGTAGATGAAGATGCAGCTGCTGTGACCAATGCTGTCGGGGGTGAGACCGAAGCGTCCGCGGCAGGACCCAATGCAAACTTGGAGGAACCTTAGCAAGCTGGCGAGAGCAGTTCCTGGGAAGTGGTGAAGAAGAAAGTGGTACAGCGGCCAGTTTACTTTGTCAGCTTCTTATTACAGGGGGCTAGATCAAGGTACTCTGGAGTGCAAAATCTGATCTTCGGCCTCATCATGGCCTCGAGGAAGCTGCGCCACTACTTCCAAGCCCATGAGATCACAGTTGTCACTCGCTTGCCGCTGCAGCGCATATTGTGGAACCCCGAAGCCACTGGCAGGATAGTTGAGTGGGCCCTTGAGCTATCAAGTTTTGGTTTGAAGTATGAGAGCACTTCCACAGTCCAGAGCAGAGCGTTGGCAGAGTTCAGTGCGGGTGGACACCCACGCCAGATTAAGAGATCCTAGAAACAGTCCTCCCCGGCAAAGAAGCATCTAAGGATTGGATCATGTACTTTGATGGTGCTTTCTCGCTCAAGGGTGCTGGAGCAGGTGTGCTCCTCATCGCCCCCACCGGAGAGCACCTCAAGTATGTGGTTCAAATGCACTTCCCCGGGAGGAGGCTACCAACAACACCGCTGAATATGAAGAGCTCCTTGCCGGACTCAGAATCGCGGTGGAGCTGGGAATCAAGAAACTGATCATCCGAGGGGACTCACAACTCGTGGTGAAACAAATCAACAAAGACTATCAGAGCCCGTTGATGGAGGCATACGTGGAAGAAGTGAGGAAACTGGAGGAGTGCTTTGATGGGTTGCAAGCAGAGCATGTACGCCGTGCGGAAAATACCATCGCTGATCATCTATCAAAGTGCATTGCGCAAAAGCTCCCTGTGGAACCAGGAACATTTATCCTTCGCCTCACTCAACCTTCAGTATCCCCATCAACAATGGCCAGGAAAAGAAGAAAGCTGAACTCCGGCAAGCATTTCCCGGCAAAGCTTCCCGAAGCCGCTGGTAGAGAAGCTGCTGGAGACAGTCTCACTCCGCATGGTGAGCAGCTCTCTCCTACGGAACCCCAGGTTCTCGTGGTCGAGACAAGCGCTCCCACGGACGAGGAGATGCCTTTAGTCCTAGTTGTCGAGCCCCAGGCTCCAACTTGGGCACAGCACATAGTCCGTTTTGTTCAAACAGGAGAACTCCCCGAAGAGCAAGAAGAGGCCGAAAAAGTAGCCCGTCGGTCAAGTATGTACCAGTTTGTCGATGACACTCTGTACAGAAGAAGACCCAACAGTGTGAAATTTAGGTGCATTTGCCAGGAGGACGGACTGAGGCTGTTGGCGGAGATTCATGGAGGTGTATGTGGCTCACACATTGGATTCAGAGCCCTTGCTGGGAAAGCCTTCCGGCAGGGTTTCTACTGGCCCACTTCCCTCCAAGATACAACTGAATTGGTCACCAAGTGTGAAGCCTGTCAGTTCCATTCCAAGAACATCCATCAGCCAGCGCAAGCTCTCCAGACGATCCCTTTGTCCTGGCCCTTCTCGGTCTGGGGCTCGATATTTTAGGCCCCTTCCCCCGCGCTGTCGGGGGCTTTGAGTTCTTGTTCGTGCAAACCGACAAGTTCACAAAGTGGCTTCAGGTGGAGCCAGTACGGAAGGTGACCGCGTAGTCAGCTATCAAGTTCATGAAAGGACTGGTGTGCCATTTTGGAGTACCCAACAGAGTGATCACCGACAACGACACCCAGTTCACGAGCCGCGCCTTTATGCAGTACATCCAAAACCTTGGAAGCAAGGTCTCCTTCGCCTCTGTTGCCCATCCAAGGAGCAACAGGCAAGTCGAGAGGATGAATGTTGAAGTGCTGCGAGGCCTCAATACAAGGACTTTCGATAAGCTGCGAAAGAGCAGCAAGCGCTGGATAGATGAGCTGCCGGTGGTTCTTTGGTCCCTCAGAACGACACTGAATTGAGCTACCGGCCAGACTCCCTTCTCCCTGGTATACGGGGCGGAAGCAGTGCTCCCCACGGAACTCATATACGGGTCACCTCGAGTACTTGCCTACGACGAAGTAGAGCAAGAGTAGCTATGGCATGAGGATGCCATGCTCCTCGAGGAAGATCGTCTCCAGGTTGTTGTACGTGCTGCACGATACCAGCAAGCCCTGCGCCACTATCATAGCCGTAGGGTACATGCCCGGAGCCTTGAGGAAGGCGACCTTGTCCTTAGGCGCGTTCAGTCCGCCAAGGGTACCACCAAGTTGACGCCGAAGTGGGAAGGCCCTTACCGGGTAGCACGAGTCACCAGACCTGGCGCAGTCCGTCTGGAGACCGAAGATGGCACCCAGGTGCTTAACTCATGGAATATTGAGCATCTTCGTAAGTTCTACCCGTAAGGCGCGGCTGCCGGGCGCAGTCCCCGGCAGCCACCTTTTGTACAAGCCTTGCCGAAGTTGCATGTAACCCTTTGTACAAAGCCAGGTGCAGACCCTGAGCAATAGTAATAAAGCTAGGCATGGCATCATATCATTGCATTGCACGTTCGTTATGCATCCTTTATGATTGCAATATCATCGCCTATTTCCTAGAGATTCGCTAGAAGTACTCATTGAGCCTATAATCCTTGTTACCACGCTCTTTCCTCGAAGGGTGGGGACCTCTTGCCCTGCGTGTTTTGTCACCAGGTAAACATAGAAGGAGGGCGAAGAAACAAGGACGGCGGCCCAACGTACTCCGAAAAGGGATACAGCCTAAAAAGAGATAAGTCTAATCGCGTATCCCAAGTTTTATGCTCCCTAAAGAAAACCCTTACCCTTTGTTCGAACGTGTTCGATGGAGCTCCTTCACGTGGTAGAAACCTTTGTCGGGACGAGCTGTTCCTCAGCTTCTGGTACTTATCAGCTCTGAGGGACCGCGCCGATACCGACAAGGACCCCTACCGGGGAACAACACCATCCTGCTGTCGGGGGCTCGTTCCCCTTTTTGGCGCTCGCAGTTAAAAGCGACCCGGCAGGCGGTCCCGTGCGGCGAGAGCAAACCCATTGACACAATAGAAACAAAGAGAGAAAAGGATAGTACTCACGGGAACAAAAGGACATTCATTCATTCGTTTGTTGATACAAATCGGATAGAAATTACATTACGATTAACTAAAACTTGGCGAATGCCTACATCTTTTAACTTATAAAAAGATAAGTGCCCTGTAATGCCTTTCTTGTCCCTCTCCTCCTAGGAGTTAGGTGAAGAAGAAGTAGAGGGAAAAGGGGGCGCCTGGCTGAGATTCGGCGCCGCCCCGCCAGGACCAGAGGGACGCGCCCGAAGAGCAGAAGGGCCCCATCCCCAGGCAGGGCGGACGAAGCCGGCGAAGCGGACAAGACTGACAAGGGGAAAGAAGGCGGAGGGCAGGTGCAGATGGTGGCGCTGCCGGAGCCCAGCTGGTGATGATGGTGCTGCTGGGGAGCGCGATGCGTCGGAGCCCTCATCCGTGCTCCTGATGCGTCGTGGGTTCCCGACCGCCATCGTCTTCCTCATCGCCACCGCTCGGGGGAACGCCTTCGCCGTCGTGAAAGCTCCCGACGCGGCAACCAAGGGGCCCCACAGAGAGCATGGTCGTCCCCGGTGGCCAAAGGCGGGGAATTCCTCCCGCCCTTAAGAAGCAAGCCCGAGCGAAGAACTCCCACCTATACGCGCCGTCCAGGGCGCCGTTGGTGGGGAACTTCACCGCAATAGATGGCGAACCACGACTGCGACCGCACACGCGCAAGCGGCGGCCGTGCGGACGATTTTTCTCCATCACCTTGAAGAAGGAGTGTGGGAACCATGGTCTGCCGCGATGCTGTGTCTTCGTTGTAAACTCCGGCATGGTGTCGACCGCACTGCGCTCCATCAAAGCTGAAGAAACGGGCGACGCAGCGGCAGTCGTGCCGCGGCCACTGTCCCCGACACGACCGCCACGCCACCCACTCCCCCATCCGAGACTCCTCCGATTGACCTTCAGCTCGAAGACATCGGTCCAGAGCGGGGACTGGGCATGGACGCAAAGGGAAGCCCCTGCGAACACGCTCGCCAGGCCCTTCCCCCTGACCATCAGAGAGGAAGGGACGACTCAAGGGCGAACCAGAAGTGAAGGACGAGCAATGTGGACTTGGGAGAAAGGAGGAGATGGGGTTGGATGAGCATCGCCGCCATGACCCCCTAATTTATAGGGGAGAGCATAGGGGCTGGCTCTCCCCCGCTCCAGAGCGGCCGCCCATCTCCACCAATCCCACTACCCACGACTCACGGGCGAACAGGTAACCGCCCCATTGCTCCAATCCATGGCGTTGCGGTTTCTGTCACGATCGGGCCATTAAGTCACGAGCGCCCACCGCAAGCTCCTCGCTATGCATGCGGTGCGCGTGGCAGAAACGGTCTGAGTGTTGGGGAACGTTGCATGGGAAACAAAAATTTTCCTACGCACACACAAGATCTATCCATGGTGATGAGCATCTACGAGAGGGAGAGTGAATCTACATACCCTTGTAGATCGCTAAGCGGAAGCGTTTAAGAAACGCGGTTGATGTAGTCGAACGTCTCCGCGATCCAAATCGCAAGTCGTCCCTCGATCCGATCACGAACTAGCGCCGAACAGACGGCACCTCCGCGTTCAACACACGTACGGCTTGATGACGCCTTCACCTCCTCGATCCAGCGAGCGATGGTGAAGTAGTGGTTGAATTCCAGCAGCACGACGGCGTGGTGATGGTGGTGAGGAATAATCTCTGCAGGGCTTCGCCAAGCGCTACGGAGATTATGACGGAGGAACTAGAGGGTTAGGGTTGCCGCACACGGCTTGGGGAAATCTTGATGTATCACGTGTGCTAGCCCTGCCCCTCTATTTATATGTTGAGCCTTGGGGTCTAAACTTGGAGTAAAAGTCTCTTCCAAGTCGGTTTTGCCCGCACAAGGTCGGTTTGGCCCGCAGGAAAAGAGTCCAACTCGGATCCCTGCCGAACCGTGCACAGCCGCGCACAAGCGGTAGTACCGCTCACAAGCGGTAGTACCGCTTGGGCGGTAGTACCGCTTCACACAAGCGGTAGTACCGCTCGGGCGGTAGTACCGCTTCACACAAGCGGTAGTACCGCTTACGCGGCAGCAAAACTACCTTTTGCACTTTCCAATACCTTGTGGGCTTTTATCCCTTGGCCCATATAAAGTATTGCTGCACCCGAACACTTCGGTAAACATCCGGAACCCCTTCCGGTGAACTCCGGAACTTTTCCGGAGATCAAAACACTATTATCACATATATCAATCTTTACCTCCGGACTATTCCGGAGATCCTCGTCATGTCCGGGATCTTATCCGGGACTCCGAACAACTTTCGGTCACCAACATAATAACTCAATCATACTAATCGTCACCAAACGTTAAGTGTGTAGACCCTGCGGGTTCGAGAACTATGTAGACATGACCGAGACACCTCTATGGCCAATAACCAATAGCGGGACCTGGATGCCCATATTGGCTCCTACATATTCTACGAAGATCTTTTATCGGTAGAACCTCTATGTCAAGGATTCAGTTAATCCCGTATACTGTTCCCTTTGTTCTTCGGTATGTTACTTGCCCGAGATTCGATCGTCGGTATCACTATACCTAGTTCAATCTCGTTACCGGCAAGTCTCTTTACTCGTTCCGTAATACAAGATCTCGTGGCTAACACTTTAGTCACATTGCTTGCAAGGCTCATTGTGATGTTGTATTACCGAGTGGGCCCTGAGATACCTCTCCGTCATACGGAGTAACAAATCCCAGTCTTGATCCATGCCAACCCAACAGACACCCTCGGAGATACCTGTAGAGCACCTTTATAGTCACCCAGTTACGTTGCGACGTTTGATACACACAAGGTATTCCTCCGGTGTCAGTGAGTTGCATGATCTCATGGTCAAAGGAACAGATACTTGACATGCAGAAAACAATAGCAATAAACTGACACGATCAAATGCTACGTTTACAGTTTGGGTCTTGTCCATCACATCATTCTCCTAATGATGTGATCCCGTTATCAAATGACATCTCATGTCCATGGCTAGGAAACCTTAACCATCTTTGATCAACAAGCTAGTCAACTAGAGGCTTACTAGGGACACAGTGTTGTCTATGTACCCACACATGTATTTGAGTTTCCAATCAATACAATTATAGCATGGATAATAAACGATTATCATGAACAAGGAAATATAATAATAATCAATTTATTATTGCCTCTAGGGCATATTTCCAACAGTCTCCCACTTGCACTAGAGTCAATAATCTAGTTCACATCACTATGTGATTTACATTGTAATGAATCGAACACCCATGCAGTTCTGGTGTTGTTCATGTTTAGCCCTTGGAAGAGGTTTAGTCATCGGATCTGCAACATTCAGATCCGTGTGTACTTTGCAAATATTTATGTCGTCCTCCTTGATGTAATCGCGGATGGAATTGAAACGTCGCCTTATGTGTCTGGTCCTCTTGTGAAATCTTGGTTCCTTGGCTAGAGCAATGGCACCAGTATTATCACAAAACAGAGTCATTGGGTTAAGTGCACTAGGCACTACTCCAAGATCTGTCATGAACTCCTTCATCCAGACACCTTCCTTCGCCGCCTCCGAGGCAGCGATGTACTCCGCTTCGCATGTAGAATCTGCTACCACGCTTTGCTTGGAACTGCACCAGCTAACCGCACCCCCATTAAGAATAAATACGTATCCGGTTTGCGACTTAGAGTCATCCGGATCAGTGTCAAAGCTTGCATCGACGTAACCCTTTACGACGAGCTCTTGATCACCTCCATAAACGAGAAACATGTCCTTAGTCCTTTTCAGGTACTTCAGGATATTCTTGACCGCCGTCCAGTGTTCCATTCCTGGATCACTTTGAAACCTTCCGACCATACTTATGGCAAGGCTGACATCGGGTCTTGTGCACAGCATTGCATACATGACAGAGCCTATGGCCGAAGCATAGGGGATGACACTCATCTTTTCTCTATCTTCTGCAGTCACTGGGCATTGAGTCTTACTCAACTTCACACCTTGCAAAATAGGCAAGAACCCCTTCTTGGACTGATCCATTTTGAACTTCTTCAAAATCTTATCAAGGTATGTGCTTTGTGAAAGTCCTATTAAGCGTCTTGATCTATCTCTATAGATCTTGATGCCTAATATGAAAGCAGCTTCTCCTAGGTCCTTCATTGAAAAAATCTTGTTCAAATATTCCTTTACGCTTTCCAGCATTTCTATATTGTTTCCAATTAGTAATATGTCATCCACATATAATATTAGAAACGCTATAGAGCTCCCACTCACTTTCTTGTAAATACAAGCTTCTCCGTAAACTTGTATAAACTCGAACGCTTTGATCACCTCATCAAAACGAAGATTCCAACTCCGAGATGCTTGCACCAGTCCATAAATGGATCGCTGGAGTTTGCAAACTTTGTCAGCATTCTCTGGATCGACAAAACCTTCTGGTTGCATCATATACAACTCTTCCTTAAGGTAACCGTTAAGGAACGCTGTTTTGACATCCATCTGCCAAATTTCATAATCGAAAAAGGCAGCTATTGCTAACATGATTCTGACGGACTTAAGCATCGCTACGGGTGAGAAGGTCTCATCGTAGTCAACTCCTTGAACTTGTGAAAAACCCTTTGCCACAAGTCGAGCTTTATAGACGGTGACATTACCGTCCGCGTCCGTCTTCCTCTTAAAGATCCATTTGTTCTGAATGGCCTTACGCCCTTCAGGTAATACTTCCAAAGTCCATACTTTGTTTTCATACATGGATCCCATCTCGGATTTCATGGCCTCTAACCACTTCTCGGAATCCGGGCCCATCATCGCTTCTCCATAGCTCGTAGGTTCATCGTTGTCTAACAACATGACTTTTAAGACAGGGTTGCCGTACCACTCGGGAGCAGTACGCGTCCTTGTCGACCTACGAGGTTCGATAGCAACTTGATCCAAAGCTTCATGATCATCATCATTAACTTCCTCTTCAGCTAATGTAGGCTCCACAGAAACAACTTTCTGCGCTGCGCTACTCTCAGGTTGAAGTAAAGGTTCAACAACCTCATCAAGTTCTATCTTCCTCCCACTCAATTCTTTCGAGAGAAACTCTTTCTCAAGAAATGTTCCGTTTTT
This sequence comes from Elymus sibiricus, assembly GCA_039707655.1. Lineage (NCBI taxonomy): Eukaryota > Viridiplantae > Streptophyta > Magnoliopsida > Poales > Poaceae > Elymus > Elymus sibiricus. The sequence goes on along the minus strand of CM077663.1, from coordinate 192,294,326 downwards.
AGCGACAAACACTTTGCCTTCGGATCTGAGGTAGAAGGTATACCCAACTGTCTCTTTTGGGTATCCTATGAAGACGCATTTCTCCGCTTTGGGTTCCAGCTTTTCAGGCTGAAGCTTTTTGACATAAGCATCACATCCCCAAACTTTAAGAAACGACAGCTTTGGCTTCTTGCCAAACCAAAGTTCATATGGCGTCGTCTCAACGGATTTCGATGGTGCCCTATTTAAAGTGAATGCAGCTGTCTCTAATGCATAACCCCAAAACGATAGTGGCAAATCGGCAAGAGACATCATAGATCGCACCATATCCAATAAGGTTCGATTACGACGTTCGGACACACCATTACGCTGTGGTGTTCCAGGCGGTGTTAATTGTGAAACAATTCCACACTGTCTTAAGTGACTGCCAAACTCATAACTCAGATATTCTCCTCCTCGATCAGATCGTAGGAATTTAATCTTCTTGTTACGATGATTCTCAACTTCACTCTGAAATTGTTTGAACTTTTCAAATGTTTCAGACTTGTGTTTCATTAAGTAAATATACCCATATCTACTTAAGTCATCAGTGAAGGTGAGAAAATAACGATAACCACCGCGCGCCTCAATACTCATCGGACCACACACATCAGTATGTATGATTTCCAATAAGTCATTTGCCCGTTCCATTGTTCCAGAGAACGGCGTTTTAGTCATCTTGCCTATGAGGCATGGCTCACATGTGTCAAGTGATTCAAAATCAAGTGACTCCAAAAGTCCATCAGCATGGAGCTTCCTCATGCGTTTTACGCCAATATGACCAAAACGGTAGTGCCACAAGAAAGTGGTATTATCATTATCAATTCTACATCTTTTGGCATCAATGTTATGAACATGTGTATCATTACTATCGAGATTCAATAAGAATAAACCCCTCACATTGGGTGCATGACCATAAAAGATATTACTCATATAAATAGAACAACCATTATTCTCTGATTTAAATGAGTAACCGTCTCGCAATAAACAAGATCCAGATATAATGTTCATGCTTAACGCAGGCACCAAATAACACTTATTTAGGTTCATCACTAATCCCGATGGTAATCGAAGAGCGAGCGTGCCGACGGCGATCACATCAACCTTGGAACCATTTCCCACGCGCATCGTCACTTCGTCCTTTGCCAGCCTCCGTTTATTCCGCAGTTCCTGTTTTGAGTTGCAAATATGAGCAACCGAACCGGTATCAAATACCCAGGCACTACAACGAGAGTTGGTAAGGTACACATCAATAACATGTATATCATATATACCTTGTTTGTTGTTGGCCGCCTTCTTGTCAGCCAAATACTTGGGGCAGTTCCGCTTCCAGTGTCCAGTTCCCTTGCAATGAAAACACACAGTTTCTGGTTTGGGTCCAGCCTTGGGTTTCTTCATGAGAGGAGCAACTGCTTTGCCACTCTTCTTGGAGTTACCCTTCTTACCCTTGCCATTTTTCTTGAAACTAGTGGTTTTATTGACCATCAACACTTGATGCTCCTTCTGAATTTCAGACTCAGCGGCTTTCAGCATCGCAAACAGCTCGGCGACTGACTTGTTCATCCCGTGCATGTTATAGTTCAACACGAAGCTCTTGTAGCTAGGTGGCAATGATTGAAGAACTCTGTCAGTGATAGCCTCTGGCGGAAGGGGCATCCCTAACTCAGCTAGACGGGTGGAGTACCCAGACATTCTGAGCACGTGATCACTGATAGACCCGTTCTCCTCCATCTTGCAAGCATAGAACTTATCGGAGATCTCATATCTCTCGATCCGGGCATTCTTCTGAAAGATAAACTTCAACTCCTGGAACATCTCATATGCTCCATGACGTTCAAAACGTCTTTGAAGTCCCGGTTCTAAGCCATACAACATTGCACATTGAACTATTGAGTAATCATCAGAACGAGCCTGCCAGGCGTTCACAATGTCTAGAGACTCAACTGGAGCGGGTGGATCACCAAGCGGTGCATCAAGGACATAAGCCTTCTGGGAAGCCGTAAGGATAATCCTTAGATTACGGGCCCAGTCCACAAAGTTACTTCCATCATCTTTCAACTTAGCTTTCTCTAGGAACGCATTAAAATTCAGGGGTGCTACTGCGCGAGCCATGATCTACAACATAAATATAGCAAAGACAACTTAGACTATTGTTCTAGATAATGAGTTTAGTTAATCATATTACTTAAAAACTCCCACTCAAATTGACATCCCTCCGGTCATTCGAGTGTAACATGATCCAAATCCACCAACTCAAGTCCGATCATCACGTGAGTTGAGGTGGTTTCAATGGTGAACATCTTCATGTTGATCATATCTACTATATGACTCATGTTCGACCTTTCGGTCTCTTGTGTTCCGAGGCCATGTCTGTACATGCTAGGCTCGTCAAGTTTAACCCGAGTGTTCCGCACGTGTAACATGGCTTACACCCGTTGTATGCGAACGTAGAGTCTATCACACCCGATCATCACGGCGTGTCTCGAAACTACGAACTTTCGCAACGGTGCACACTTGGGGAGAACACAATTTTATCTTGAAATTTAAGTGAGGGATCACCTTATAATGCTACCGTCGTCCTAAGCAAAATAAGATGCATAAAAGGATTAACATCACATGCAAATCATAAGTGACATGATATGGCCATGAACTTGTGCTTTTGATCTCCATCTCCAAAGCACCGGCATGATCTCCATCGTCACCGGCATGACACCATGATCTCCATCATCTTGATCTCCATCAACGTGTCGCCATGAGGTTGTCGCGCCGACTGTTGCTTCCACGACTATTGCTAACGATTAGCGATAAAGTAAAGCATTACATAGCGCTTAATGATTGACACGCAGGTCATACAATAATTAAAGACAACTCTATGGCTCCTGCCAGTTGCCGTACTCATCGACATGCAAGTCGTGATATTCTATACATCACATGATCATCTCATACATCACATATATCTCATCATGTAATTGGCCATATCACATCACAACATACCCTGCAAAAACAAGTTAGACGTCCTCTAATTGTTGTTGCAAATTTTACGTGGCTGCTACGGGTTTGCAAGAACCGTTCTTACCTACGCAAAACCACAACGTGGTGTAGTGATTGCTTTTTGATCTTCTAAAAGAACCCTCTTCATTGAAATCGATTCAACTAAAGTGAGAGAGACAGACACCCGCTAGCCATCTTTATGCAACGAAGTTACATGTTAGTTGAAGGAACCTGTCTCGCGTAAGTGTACGCGTAATGTCGGTCCGGGCCGCTTCATCTCACAGTACCGCCGAATCAAGTATCAACTAGTAACGGCAAGCAATATGTATACACCCACGCCCACAACTCGTTTGTGTTCTACTCGAGATCTCATCTACGCATAGACCTGGCTCATGATGCCACTGTTGGGGAACGTTGCATGGGAAACAAAATATTTCCTACGCACACACAAGATCTATCCATGGTGATGAGCATCTACGAGAGGGAGAGTGAATCTACATACCCTTGTAGATCGCTAAGCGGAAGCGTTTAAGAAACGCGGTTGATGTAGTCGAACGTCTCCGCGATCCAAATCGCAAGTCGTCCCTCGATCCGATCACGAACTAGCGCCGAACGGACGGCACCTCCGCGTTCAACACACGTACGGCTTGATGACGCCTTCACCTCCTCGATCCAGCGAGCGATGGTGAAGTAGTGGTTGAGTTCCAGCAGCACGACGGCGTGGTGATGGTGGTGAGGAATAATCTCTGCAGGGCTTCGCCAAGCGCTACGGAGATTATGACGGAGGAACTAGAGGGTTAGGGTTGCCGCACACGGCTTGGGGAAATCTTGATGTATCACGTGTGCTAGCCCTGCCCCTCTATTTATATGTTGAGCCTTGGGGTCTAAACTTGGAGTAAAAGTCTCTTCCAAGTCGGTTTTGCCCGCACAAGGTCGGTTTGGCCCGCAGGAAAAGAGTCCAACTCAGATCCCTGCCGAACCGTGCACAGCCGCGCACAAGCGGTAGTACCGCTCACAAGCGGTAGTACCGCTTGGGCGGTAGTACCGCTTCACACAAGCGGTAGTACCGCTCGGGCGGTAGTACCGCTTCACACAAGCGGTAGTACCGCTTACGCGGCAGCAAAACTACCTTTTGCACTTTCCAATACCTTGTGGGCTTTTATCCCTTGGCCCATATAAAGTGTTGCTGCACCCGAACACTTCGGTAAACATCCGGAACCCCTTCCTGTGAACTCCGGAACTTTTCCGGAGATCAAAACACTATTATCACATATATCAATCTTTACCTCCGAACTATTCCGGAGATCCTCGTCATGTCCGGGATCTTATCCGGGACTCCGAACAACTTTCGGTCACCAACATAATAACTCAATTATACTAATCGTCACCAAACGTTAAGTGTGTAGACCCTGCGGGTTCGAGAACTATGTAGACATGACCGAGACACCTCTATGGCCAATAACCAATAGCGGGACCTGGAAGCCCATATTGGCTCCTACATATTCTACGAAGATCTTTTATCAGTCGAACCTCTATGTCAAGGATTCAGTTAATCCCGTATACTGTTCCCTTTGTTCTTCGGTATGTTACTTGCCCGAGATTCGATCGTCGGTATCACTATACCTAGTTCAATCTCGTTACCGGCAAGTCTCTTTACTCGTTCCGTAATACAAGATCTCGTGGCTAACACTTTAGTCACATTGCTTGCAAGGCTCATTGTGATGTTGTATTACCGAGTGGGCCCTGAGATACCTCTCCGTCATACGGAGTAACAAATCCCAGTCTTGATCCATGCCAACCCAACAGACACCCTCGGAGATACCTGTAGAGCACCTTTATAGTCACCCAGTTACGTTGCGACGTTTGATACACACAAGGTATTCCTCCGGTGTCAGTGAGTTGCATGATCTCATGGTCAAAGGAACAGATACTTGACATGCAGAAAACAATAGCAATAAACTGACACGATCAAATGCTACGTTTACAGTTTGGGTCTTGTCCATCACATCATTCTCCTAATGATGTGATCCCGTTATCAAATGACATCTCATGTCCATGGCTAGGAAACCTTAACCATCTTTGATCAACAAGCTAGTCAACTAGAGGCTTACTAGGGACACAGTGTTGTCTATGTACCCACACATGTATTTGAGTTTCCAATCAATACAATTATAGCATGGATAATAAACGATTATCATGAACAAGGAAATATAATAATAATCAATTTATTATTGCCTCTAGGGCATATTTCCAACACTGAGGTGGTGGGACAGTGCTGACCAGTAAATTGGCAGTTACCTCCTCACATTGCGCGCCTGTGCATAACTTTTGGGCCTGGCCCAACGGCACAAGGCAAGCGCGTGTGGGCCAGACCCGGGGGCTCCTGTCGGTGCACTAGGACAGGGGTATCCAGTGCCCCTGACTTATGCATAGGCGGTAGTAGCGAAACCCGTTGGGAAGGCTACCACACCACCAAGCAAGCATTCAAGAACCAACACCCGACAGCAACGGCCTGCAGGAAGCCAAACAAACACCGGAAACACCAGCACAACGGCCCAGGAGGGGCCCAAAGCACGCCAGCCACGTCCCTGGAGCTTGTTGGGGACCAAGGCGTGCACATCTCAGGAAGACCCGGCAAGCCATCCCCCGGCAGGCACGAGCCAACCAGCCACCGCTCCACCGCATCGCTACGCCAGTCACTTATCGATGCGGTGTCGAGCCCTCAAGCGGCTAAGTGGCTCTCGCTAAGCATGTGGCGAAGCACTGGGAGGCAGATTATACCCAGTTGACACCCGTCCAGCAACGTGTCAAGACCTTAAGCAACGGCTAGCTAGGCGGTGGCAAGAGCTTGCCGGGGATGCACCCCCGAGCGCCACCTAGTCTAGTAATCATGGTATTTTTGTCCTAAATGTCAGAGTTAGGTATGATAGCTCTGCCAAGCTATCTAATCGATAGATAATGACTGTTTTGCCATTGTGGTTGCCCCTTGCACTATAAAAGGAGGCCCGAGGCAACCTAGCTCAAGATTCGGACATTTGGGCACTTGTACTCGCGTAGTAGCTCACCTCGACAGCAACCCTTGCCGGGAGTTGGGCGTTGTGTGTTCGTCGTGTTCCTTCGATCAATCCACCAAAAGCAAGAGTAGGGTTTTATCAGCTTAAGGCCGAACAAGATACCCTCAATGATAGATGTACGAAGGTCCTATCAGCTGAGGAAGGATACGGTACCGGTCTATTGGACCAACCCAAGAGCTATCCACGCCGACGGCTGCTGCCACAATTTGATGACGAGCTCCCTAATACGTCATCCCCCAAGCACAATCCATACGACCAGCCGGATCACCCTCCCCAAGGACGAGATAGGATGGCTGGTGACACCGGTTATAGGTCGGCGATACCTCGCAGAAGGGGAAAGGAGCTAATGGAGCCTGAGGATTCGGTCAAAAAAAATGGATCCTGAGGACAGGTACGACCTGCGACACGACCTAGATTATAGAACAGGCCGCATGAGATCCATCTACGTATCTAGAGGGTACTCCCCCGATAGACGGGACGGGTACCGGCCCTGGCTCGACCGAAACAATAGAGGTCGGGAACAAAACCGGGCCAGAACAGACGCCGACTACCGGCGTGACATAGCCCGGGTCAGAGGCGCTGCCCACCCACTATGCTTCACCGACGAGGTGATGCAGCATAAGTTCCCGGAAGGGTTTAAACCCGTGAACATAGAGCAATACAACGGAACAACTGACCCAGCAGTGTGGATCGAGGATTTCCTCCTCCACATCCACATGGCACGAGGAGATGATCTCCATGCCATCAAATATCTACCCCTTAAACTTAAGGGGCCAGCTCAGCACTGGCTAAACAGTCTCCCCAAAAATTCCATCGGGAGCTGGGAGGATCTTGAGGATGCATTCCGATCTAACTTCTAGGGCACCTATGTACGGCCTCCGGACTCCTCCGACCTAAGCAACGTCGTCCAAAAGGCAGGAGAATCCGCTCGACAATTCTGGAATCGGTTCTTGACCAAGAAAAACCAGATCGTCGATTGCCCAGATGCCGAGGCTATAGCCTCTTTCAGGCACAATATTCGGGATGAATGGCTGGCTCGCCAGCTCGGTCAGGATAAACCTAGGACCATGTCCGCCTTTACATCACTCATGACCCACTTTTGCGCGGGCGAGGATAACTGGCTAGCGAGACGAAGCCACAACCCCGAAGACCCCGGCACCTCCGAAGCTCGGGATGGAAATGGGAAACCACGATGCAACAAAAATAAACGCCGGCACAGTACTAGTGACACCGACGACACTGTCGTTAACGCTGGCTTCCGCAACCCTCGATCCGGGCAGCGGAAGAAGCTTCCCAAAGGCAATCGCGACGGACCCACCCCGCTGGACAAAATCATGGAGAGGCCTTGCCAGATCCATGGCACTCCAGACAAGCCCGCCAATCACACCAACCGTAACTGTTGGGTGTTCAAACAGGCCGGCAAACTCGCAGCCGAAGAGCAAGGCAAAGGCCCACGCAGCGAGGACGACGAGAAGCCCCGCGGTCTGAACAATGGAGGTCAGAAGCAGTTCCCTCCAGAGGTAAAGACTGTGAACATGATATACGCCACTCATATGCCTAAAAAGGAGAGGAAGCGCGCCCTTCGAGAGGTCTACTCCATAGAGCCTGTAGCCCCGAAGTTTAACCCATGGTCGGCCTACCCGATCACCTTTGATCGACCAGATCACCCGACCAGTATCCGTCATGGGGGTTCGGCGGCCCTCGTCTTAGACCCCATTATTGATGGGTATCACCTCACTAAAGTCCTAATGGACGGAGGAAGTAGCCTCAATCTGATTTACTCAGATATGGTGCAAAAGATGGGTGTAGATCCATCAAGGATCAAACCCAGCAACACTACCTTTAAAGGAGTGATCCCAGGCGTCGAGGCCCGGTGCACGGGCTCTGTGAGCCTAGAAGTGGTGTTCGGCTCGCCCGATAACTTCCGTAGCGAGGACTTGATCTTCGACATCGTACCTTTCCGCAGCGGCTATCACGCCCTGCTAGGCCGTACAGCGTTCGCTCGCTTTAACGCCGTCCCACACTACACATACCTCAAGCTCAAGATGCCCGGGCCCAAGGGGGTCATCACTGTCAACGGCAACACAGAGCGTTCCCTCCGAACTGAGGAACATGCATTGGCCCTGGCGGCCGAATTCCATTACGAGGACGGTCGGCAAACACCAAAATCTGCCATAAAGGCCCGTAAGGTTGACAAACGAGCTCGGTTTCAATCCGAACTCCCAGATTATTCTTCTCTCCAGAAATAAGGACACGCTCCCCATTGCACAGCCCTAATGACCGTCAAACACGTGCCAAGAAGGCACAACTTCGCACTCAAGATTCCATGGGCAGCAGTGGGGAACAACCACCAAAGGGCAAGTGTTCGGCTGGACCGAACCATTACCAGTACACGTCCTCGGACATAACACAGGTACCATCAAGGACCTACTAAAGCTTAAAGCTCATCCATACTTCGGCGAATTCTCAAGACCTTCTTCCCAAGGTCCACTCGACGACAGCATCACCCTTAAAGGAATGCAACTCCCAAAGAGGCACAGGAACAGACAGGCGACAGGGCACATCGAGGACGTCAAGCCACCAATCAAAGACCCCTGGTACAACCTCTCCTCTGCAAATTTTATATTTCATCTTCAAATACCTGTAAACAGTTGCTTCGGCAATCCGAGCTATAAGAATTATTGAGCAAATACAAGACCATTATACATGGCCACTTCGCTGTATTTTATACATAATCTGTTCTTCCCTCGTCAACGCTCCTCGCGAAAACTGTTCGCTATACGTTATGATGCAACCGGCTAATAGACTGAGGGATTGAATTTAAAATATCACCCTAAGCATCACTCCGATACACCTGATTGTGTGTTCGGCATCTTGGATTTTGCTTTATATGCATCGGATCCGAACTATGTCTTGGGTCAATAGTTGGGTTACCCGGCTCCTGTGCTTGCCCTCTTACATTCCGCTCGTTCGGCTAAAAGGGCAAAGGGAGAACCACTGCGATTGTGTTTCCAGCTCGCCTGGTCAAGCACCTCAGGGGAAAAAGCCAAAAACTGACCGTCATAGTAAGCGAGAACCGGTCTGCAAATCCGAGCATAAGTGTCATACTAAAAGATTGATAGAGGTTATTCCGTGTTATACGATGGGTTTTGTACTTGTACAAACCATGTGATGCTGGCTTCGGCCCCGGTACATCCGAACATCACAAAACCCTGGGGGCTGGTCATCAGCCCCCGCATTTTTTTACGCTCCTACGGCTAAGTGAAAGCGATAAAGCATCATAGTCTGATTGCCGTGTCCCCCTTGCACTACCGCCTTCGGGCACCGATACCTCGGCTAAGGGTCACAGTGCGGAGACAGAGACACCTCGCGTAGTATCTACGTGGGAGCTGAAGCCGACGACTCGCAAATTTCAGATAAAACAGCCACACAGGAGTCAAAATAAATATTAAAGACTTGTAAGACATGATAAACCATGCAACACTGATTATAAAGCGTTAAAAGTCTTCGGACATATTACAACGCGCTCATTCATACAAAACGTCTTTGGAGCATTGGGCCTCTATTTCCCGAGCACCCTCCATCACGGCGGAGAAGTATAGCTCGGGGCGCCTATGCCCCTTTCCAGGAGGCGGAGGGGCGGTGGCCATCTCGGTCGGCTTGAGCTTTGGCCAGTGCACCATGGTCTTTGCAAAAGCCATCCAAGCTCCCTCGATGCATGTAGAACGCTTTAGCACGTCAATCCGAGGCGCGGCATCGCATAGTTTCTGCACCAAGCCGAAGTAGCTGCTCGGCAATGGCTCTTCAGGCCACAACCGGATGCAGAGGTCCTTCATGGCCGGCTCCGCCATCCTGTGCAGCTCCATCAGTTGCTTCATTTGCTCGACCAGGAGAGGAGAGCGCTCGGGGGACTCAAACTGTGCCCAGAATAGCCGAGCCTCATCATCCTCACCCCGCGAAGCATAGAATTTGTTCGCGTCCGCTGCACTCTTCTGGAGATCCGCACAGACGCCTGAGGAACGCCACACTCGGGTGAGCAAAGCAAACCTGCTACCACCAAAGGCGCATTGTAGTGAATACGGCTTACCATCTGTGACAGGCTTGACTTGGCGAACCTCCTCTTCAAAGGACCGCCTATCCACCCACTCCTTTTGAAGCTCGGATTTCAGCGCGGATAGCTCGGTGGCTTGCTCTTTGCCTTTCTGCTCAAGGGCCTCGCACTTCACGCTGGCATCCTTGAGCTCCTGCTGCACCTCCTCCACCTGGGCCTCCTGCTTAGCACTCGCAGCTTTCAAAGTGGAGAGTGCGGCTGCTGCTTGTTCGGCGGCCGCCTTCTCATCCGCGGCCTCTTGCTTCATCTTTTGGAGCTCGACCTTGAGCTTTTCAACCTCCGCAGCTGAAGCTGTGGGAGCAATAAATAAATAATTACACTAGGGTACTAGTGCGGATCATTAACAATATACAGCCCGGACGTTGCAATTCGGCTTACCTTGTGCCTCGTCGAACCTCTTGTTTAGGCTAGCAAGCTCCTCTTCGGAGATCTTGAGCTTTCGATTTAGCTCGGTAAGCTCAGCGGCATTCATGGCCGCCGCCGATGACGAGGCCTACAAACAATAAAAACCAATATCCGGTTATGTGCGTTCCAACCCCCGAACTGTCAAGGACATGACCCTATGTTCGGTCCCCTCAAGGGCTTTTAGAACATTGCGGGATCAATGGTGCCTTGTACAAATTGGTCACTCCTGAGTATTTGACCCCCGGGTGCGTTTTTGCAACCCCACCCAGGGCTCGGGGGCTACTACATATTTAAAGATAGCATAAACTTAATAAAATTAAACTGGTTCGGGAAAAGAGTATTACATGACTCACCTTGAAGCCCGCCAAGAGACCATTGAAGGCCTCCTTCAGTCCGTTATCAACGGACTGAATGCCTTGCAAAACCGCACCCATAAGAGTGCGGTGATCCTCGGAGATGGGGACGCTTGATAGAGTCTCCTCTATGACCGGCCACCCAGTCGTCGGTGGCACCGGTGGTGACCGGCCAGCCCGACCTCCGATCGGGGACTGGGTCAGTAGCTCCGGAGGCGCAGCATGCTCCGGAGACGTCCTCGGAGGGGACTGGACATCCCTCCGCCCTTCCTCTTCAGCGGCCAAGGGAGTCTTCTCCCCCTGGTCCTCGGCAGCCAGGGGAGTTTTCTCCCCCTGGTCTTCGGCGGCCGAGGCATCAACCTCGGCCATGTCATGGTCACCCCCCACTGCCTGTGTTCGACTCCAAAGGAGCCTGGCGGGATGACACCTCCGCGGCGTCCTTCGTGGCCCCTGGAGGTGTGGGGTGTGATGCAGTCCCACTCTCTGCCAGCTCGGCGGGCGGAGACTCCCCATCCGATATTTGGTCAGTGGGGAGAACACGCGGTGGGCTGCATATTAAAACATGTTCTTGTATTTAAGACGTTAAAAACTTTGCATAAATGACCCAGGAAGTCTTCGAATTCATACCTTCGAGCTGGGGGCTTTACCCTTAGGTTCCTTTGGGGAACCTTCTCAAAGTCCTCGGACTCAGCATCAGAGTCCGAACTGTCGTCGGCCAGGATTAACCTTGGCCTACGCGCCTTCTTCTGGGCAGGAGGGGGTAGATCCTCCGCGGCGTCCTGCGACGCCGCCCTCTTTCTTGTGAGGGGGGAATCGCCTTCCCCCCCCGTCTTCGTGCTCCTCCTCATGGTTAGAGGAGGCATGGGTTTCCTCGGACGTAGCGTCCGGCTGATCATTTATGCGGAGACCTTCTCTGGCTTTCTTCTTCTCCTTCTTCTCGGGCGCCGAGTATGGCGCCACGACGAGCATCGCCGTCAACAACTCCGACCTGGGGTCTTCGGGTTGTGGCGCCGGGCAGTTAACTCTCGCGGCTTTTCTCAACCATTTCTGCGGAAATGAAGGAAGGCGTTCAGTCCCTTTTTCAAAGAAACAGAGTCAGTGGATTAAAATTATACCATACCTGGGTAGGTGGGTTATCGGCGCTTAGGCCCGAATCCTCTTCCTTGGCCGGCCAGCTTTTCCGAGGCTTGAATAATGCCTTCCACAACTTCTCAGAGGTAGTGCGGAAGAGCTGGCGCACGGTAGGCTCGTCCTCAGGCTGATAAGCCCACATTGGGGAGGCCCGGCGCTGGCAGGGAAGAACACGGCGGTGGAGCATGACCTGGACCACATTGACCAGCTCAACCTTGGCCTCGATCACCGAGGTAATGCGCTTCTGCAGCAATTTCACCTCTGCATCCGACCCCCGGTCGAGGCCCTTCCTGAGCCACGAGGTCAATCTTGTGGGGGGTCCGGATCTGAACTTGGAAGGCACCGCCCAGCTCTCGTCCCTTGGTTTGGTGATGTAGAACCATTCTTTCTGCCAGATCTTGATTGTGTCGATGAAGGTGCTAGTTGGCCACTCGACGCAAGGGAGCTTGCTGATTACCGCCCCTTCACGGTCTGCATGCTCGCCCGCAACGGTCTTCGGCTTGACGTTGAAGACCTTGAGCCACAGGCCGAAGTGCGGCTCGACCCGCAGAAAGGCTTTGCAAAGGATGATGAAAGCCGAAATATGCATAAAGGAGTTCGGGGGAAGGTCATGGAAGTCCAACCCATAGAAGAACATGAGGCCCCTGATGAAGGGGTGGAGCGGGAAGCTCAGTCCCCGGATGAAATGGGGGACAAATACCACCCTTTCGCCTGGCTTAGGGGTGGGGACGACCTGTTTTGCTTCGGGAGCGCGGTGGAAGACGTTGGCGGGGAGGTAGCCGGCGAGCTTTAGCTCCCGGATATCCTTGTCGGTGACCGTGGGCGGCCTCCCACTTGCCCATGGAGCCCGAGCCCGCCATGGCTAAGCTCGGAGGGGAAGTTGAGAAAGAACTAGATCTGGGCTCTCGGGGCTTGGGAAGATTGGGAAAGCGGAGGATGCGAATGGGAAGCATGAGTAAGCCTTGGGTTTTTTCCCCTTTTATGAGGCGTCACACCGATTAACCTCCCTTTACTGTGCCGCAAGTCTCTCCGCTTCCCGAGACGTGCGTGCCATTATGCACGCGCAAAAGGAACTTGAGATGCTAATCATATCCCGTGTGAAACGGAGCACGATCTACACATTGATGAGTCGTGCTAATGCAAGAACGGCCTCGAACCGCGAATCGAGTTTTCATAACTGGTTCAGCGGTCGTGGTAGGCCACGACCCTTCGTCAGAAGGGGGTGTCAAAAACATTGTTTACACTTGGATGTTTGGCCTTCAGGGCAGGGCAACCCATGGTGCCCGGACAATCGTATGATCGGAAGAGCTACGCGTCATCGAAAGCCAGACTAGTCCCAGCCGATCATTGAAAGGAAAGAAGAACTCACCCCTCAAGCCGAAGATTCTGATCACGTGAAGCTGCCAGTGCTGTGACCCTTGGCGTTGGGGGCTAGTTCGGGGGCTACTGAGGGAGTCCTGGACTAAGGGGTCCTCGGGCCGCTGGCCTGTCTCTCAATAGGCCGGCTTGGTGGGCCGCACTCTGACTATTGCAGAAGGGGCCGGATACATCGAGACCCTGTGTTCTAGAAGGAAGTCCTGAAGGCGCGTCGTGTACTCCAAGTCAAGATGAGGGAATGGACATTCCCATCCCCGGCAGGAGACCTGCCATGTGTAAACCCTAGGAACCCCCCGGTGTCTATATAAACCGGGAGGGTTTTAGATTGTAACACGGAGAAACTCGTCTAGGGTTTTAGCTAGTCGATCTCGAGGTAGATCAACTCTGTAACCTTCATACCATCACTTTAATCGAGCAAGACGTAGGGTTTTACTCCATAGGAGGGCCCGAACCTGGGTAAACATCGTCTCCATCGTCCCCTTCTTACCATCGATCCTAGACTCACAGCTCAGGACCCCCTACCCGAGATCCGCTGGTTTTGACACCGACAACAGGGTAATGATCTTTTCTAGTAGCTTTATTTAATTTTCTAAAATCAATTACCATTCTATAGCCAGTGACAATTCTTTGCGGGATAAGTTCATTTTTATCATTAGGAACAACAATAATACCTCCTTTCTTAGGGATACAATGAACGGGACTTACCCATCTACTATTAGCTATGGGATAGATTATACCTGCTTCGAGAAGCTTTAATATTTCAGTTCTTACCAATTCTTTCATCTTAGGATTCAATCATCGTTGGTGATCAACAACGGGTTTAGCATCAGGTTCCATATTAATCTTGTGCTGACATAGAGTGGGACTAATGCCCTTAAGATCATCAAGAGTATATCCAATAGCATCCCGGTTCTTCCTTAGAATTTTTAATAATCTTTCTTCTTCATGTTCTGAAAGGTTAGCACTAATAATAACAGTATATATCTTTTTCTCATCAAGATAAGCATACTTCAAAGTATCAGGCAATTGCTTTAATTCAAACACAGGATCACCTTTAGGTGGAGGAGGACCTCCAAGGGTTTCAATAGGCAAATTGTGTTTTAGGAGAGGCTGTTGTTCAAAGAAAATTTTATCTATTTCATTTCTTTCACGCAAGTGCATATCATTTTCATGGTCTAGCAAATATTGTTCTAGTGGATCGGTAGGAGGCACGGCAATAGAAGCAAGACCAATTATTTTGTCCTTACTAGATAATTCTCTATCACGAGGTTGTCTACTAAACTTGGAAAAATTAAACTCATGAGACACATCACCAAAACTGACACTGACAGTTTGTTTTTCACAATCTATCTTAGCATTGACGGTGCTCAAGAAAGGTCTACCAAAGATAATGGGACAAAATTCATCTTGTGGGGAACCAATAACTAGAAAATCAGTAGGATATTTTACTTTCCCACACAAGACTTCAACATCTCTAACAATCCCAAGTGGTGTGATGGTGTCTCTATTAGCAAGTTTGATAGTAACATCAATGTCTTCTATTTCAGCGGGTGCTATATCATTCATAATTTCTTGGTATAAGGTAAAAGGAATAGCACTCACGCTAGCACCCAAATCACATAAACCATGATAGCAATGATCTCCTATTTTGACTGAGACAACAGGCATGCCCACTACTGGTCTATGTTTATCTTTTTCATCAAGTTTGGCAATTCTAGCAGCTTCATCACAGAAGTAAATAACATGCCCATCAATATTTTCTACCAAGAGATCTTTAACCATAGCAACACTAGGTTCTACTTTAATTTGCTCAAAGGGCTTAGGTGCTCTAATATTACTCTTGCGAACCAAAGTTGATACCTTAGCATGTTCCTTTATCCTAACAGGGAAAGGTGGTTTTTCAATATAAGCAGTAGGCACAACTGGATCAACATTGTAAATGATGGTTTCATCTTTAGTTTTTACCGGTTCTTTAATTTCTTATTTAATAGGGGGATGATATTTGAACCACTTCTCCTTAGCGAGATCAACATGAGTAGCAAATGCTTCACAGAAAGAGGCTACTCTCAGAGTCAAGGCCATATTTAGTGCTAAACTTGTGAAAAACATCGGTATTCATAAAAGATTTAACACAATCAAACTTAAACTTTATACCTGACTCATTACCTTTGTCGAGTTCCCAATCTTCAGAGTTGCGTTTAATTCTTTCTAAGAGATCCCACTTGAATTCAATAGTCTTCTTCATAAAAGAACCAGCACAAGAAGTATCGAGCATGGATTGATCATTATGAGAAAGCCGATCATAATTTTTTTGAATAATAACTTCTCTCGGGATATCATGATTGGGGCATGAATATAACATTGACTTACGCCTCCCCCAAGCTAGAGCGATGCTTTCTCCTTCACGAGGCCAAAAATTATATATATAATTCCGATCACGATGAACTAGATGCATGGGATAAAACTTTTGATGGAATTCCAATTGCAATTGATTCCAGTTCCATGATCCAATATCATCACATAGCCTATACCATGTCAATGCTTTTACCTTCAAAGATAAAGGGAAAACCTTCTTCTTAGCTTCATCTCCGGATAAACCTGCAAGCTTAAATAATCCACAAACTTCATACACATGTATTAGGTGCATATCAGGATGTTCAGTTCCATCTCCTACATAAGGATTAGCTAGCAGTTGTTTTACCATACCCGAAGGAATTTCATAACCAATATTTTCAGTAGGTGCAGTAGGTTGAGGGGCAACTAATTGTGGTTCCGGTCGAGGTGAAGATACCCCGAACAAACCCCTCAAAGGATTGTTTTCCATAGTAGCAACTGACAATAAATTTCAGCATGTAGTATAAGTTTTTCCTTACCGATTTCCACTTACCAAGAGCGCTTCACTCCCCGGCAACGGCGCCAGAAAAGAGTCTTGATGACCCACAAGTATAGGGGATCAATCGTAGTCCTTTCGATAAGTAAGAGTGTCGAACCCAACAAGGAGCAGAAGGAATGACAAGCGGTTTTCAGCAAGGTAATTTCTGCAAGCACTGAAATTGTAGGTAACAGATAGTTTCATAGCAAGATAATTGGTAACGAGAAAGTAACGGTAATGGTAAGTAAAGTGCAGCAAGGTAGCCCAATCCTTTTGTGGCAAAGGACAGGCCAGAACAATCTCTAGTAATAGGCAAAGTGTTCTTGAGGGTACACGGGAATTTCATCTAGTCACTTTTATCATGTTGGTTTGATTTGTGTTCGCTACTTTGATAATTTGATATGTGGGTGGACCGGTGCTTGGGTGTTGTTCTTACTTGAACAACCTCCCACTTATAATTAACCCCCTCGCAAGCATCCGCAATTACGAGAAAAGTATTAAGATAAAATCTAACCATAGCATTAAACGTTTGGGTCCAAATCAGCCCCTTACGAAGTAGAGCATAAACTAGGGTTTAAGCTTCTGTCACTCTGGCAACCCATCATCTAATAACTACTCCAAAATGCATTCCCTTAGGCCCAACGATGGTGAACTGTCATGTAGTCGACGTTCACATGACACCACTAAGGGAATCACAACATACATATCATCAAACTATCAAACACATATCAAATTCACATGATTACTTGCAACATGACTTCTCCCGTGACCTCAAGAACAAAGGTAACTACTCACAAATGATATTCATGCTCAAGATCAAAGGGGTATTGAATAGCATAATGGATCTGAACATATAATCTTCCACCAAATAAACCATATAGTAATCAACTACAAGATGTAATCAACACTACTAGTCACCCAGAGGTACCAATCCGAGGTTCCGGTACAAAGATTGAACACAAGAGATGAACTAGGGTTTGAGAGGAGATGGTGTTGTTGAAGATGTTGATGAAGATTGGCCTCCCAAAGGTGAGAGGGGTGTTGGTGATGACGATGGCTTCGATTTCCCCCTCCGGGAGGGAAGTTCCCCCAGCGGAATCGCTCCGCCGGAGGGCAAAAGTGCCCCTGCCCAAGTTCTGCCTTGAGACGGCGGCATTCCATCCCGAAAGTCCTCTCCTTATTTTTTCTAGGTTAAAAGACCTTATATACCAGAAGATGGGCACCGGAGGTGGGCCGTGCTGGGCACAACCCACCAGGACGCGCCTGGGGGGCCTGGTGCGCCCTGGTGTCTTGTGCTCATCAGGGTGGCCCCCTCCGGTAGTTATTGGCTCCAGTATTTATTATATAATCCAAAATAATTCTCCCTAAAGTTTCAGCTTATTTGGAGATGTGCATAATAGGTATCTCTGATGTGCTTTTTCAGGTCCAGAATTCCAGCCGCCGGTATTCTCCCTCTTTGTGTAAACCTTGCATATTATGAGAGAAAAGGCATTAGAATCACTCCCTAAAGCATTATTATTCAACAAAACATTATAAATAATAGTGGGAAATCATGATGCATAATGGACGTATCAGCGCCATCGACCCCGGGGCGGCGCCCTCCGGGTCACACCCTGGAGGGGGCGCCGCAAGCGTGCGCCCCGTTCCCCTCGCGAGGGGGGCGGGGACCGGCGTCGAGGCCGCACCACCGCCCCACAGGGTCAGCCGCGGAGGAAAGGCTCTGCCCGAGAGCAACGCTGTCATGCTACCAAGGGTGTTGAGGAAGAGGAAATGGGCCGCCAGAGATGAGTAAGCGCCACGCCTTGGCTTTGTTTGCTTCAACATTCCGGGCGTGCCTGACCCCTTGTCTCTCGCAGGTTTCTGGGGAAAAGAAAGGCTAGGGAGCCCCCGCATCGAGTGGGCACTTTCCTATCGCCGGACGAGTCCGGGGAAGGCAGGAGACACGTGCCCCATCAGAGCCCGGATAACGTGCCTAGGCGCGAGGCAGTTTCTTCTTTGCCGGTCGGGAGCACGGGGCGAGGGGCGACAGCTCACCCCACGTCTCCCGGGGGGACCCCGCTCATGGGGGCACAACAATGGTCCTTCCGGGGGCGCCTCCGGAGGGCCACTCCTCGGCCTCCGGAGCGCCCAGCCCCGCGGCATGCGCCGAGCCGGCGGGGACTGAAGTGCTTGCCGGGACTGCCGCCCAGTCCAGCGCAGAGGGCGGCCTTGATGGGGCCTCCACCCCAAGGGGAATCCCAAGCCCGCGGCATGCGCCGTCCTTCCGGGACGGGGCGGAGCGGGCATCGACCAGCACCCAGCCCCCGATGGGCGGCGGCGGAACCTCTGAAGCTTCGACGATGGACGAGGGTGTAGGGCCTGGCCCGGACTGGGCCCTGGCACTCGTGAACTCCCGGACCTCGATCCGGTACGATCTTCTGCGGAATGCAGCGAGCTTGTTGGGAGATCTCGGGGTGGAGCTTCAGGGTGCCGAAGAGCACTTCGCCGAGGAGCGGCTGTGCTTGGCTCGCGGGTGGCGTCAGCTTGATGTCACCGTCAAGCTAAGCCGTCACCAACATGAGACAGCACGCTCGGAGGCCGAGAGCTCCGTCGCTGAGGCGAGGGAAGCGCGTGACCGCGCCCTGCGGGGGGACCGAAGATGCGGATGAGCGACGCGAGGCGGCTGAGGCCCGGGAGCGGGAACTTCAGGCCTCAAATGCCATCCTGGAACGGCAGCTTCAGGAGTAGAGGAACGGTCTTTCCTTGCGCGATGAAGGGTCGGCAGCCGAAGCGGAGGGGGCGCAGGAGCTTGCTCTCCACGAGGCAGATCTTCGGGCTCTCGAGCAACAACTTGCCCTGCTGTCGTCAGAGCAGAGTCTAGAGCACGAGAGGTTGGAGGTGCTCGATCGGGACGTCACCGCTGCCATCGCTGCCCACAAACAATAGGTGGAGGAGGTCTGGGGGGAAGCCGACACGAGGGTCGACCGAGCCCGCAAGGATTATAACCATAAACTGAAGCTGCAAGAGAGTCGCATCAAGACCCGGCGCGCAGAGCTGCTGCGCGAGGTTGAAGGCCTCAGGAAGAAGCTTACCCGAGCAGAAGTGCAGCGGGAGGCCGCACTTAAAGCCCAGGCCACTGCCGCGGCCGAGCTGGCATTGCTCCAGGAACAGGTGGATGGCGTTGCGTCTCTCGTGGAGCGGGCGGCGGAGGAAGCGAACCAGGCCTGAGGTCGGCAACATATGCGCTCGAAGATGTTCCAGGGCCTCGAGCGGCGGACTCGCCAAGCCCTGGGGTCCATCTGCAGGGGGAACATCTCCAGCCCCCTTGTGCCTGACGACGCCGGCTATCTTGATTTTTTCACCAAGGTCGTGGAGCGGTGATAACCCACAAGTATAGGGGATCGCAACAGTTTTCGAGGGTAGAGTATTCAACCCAAATTTATAGATTCGACACAAGGGGAGCCAAAGAATACTTGAGAGTATTAGCAGTTGAGTTGTCAATTCAACCACACATGGAGATTAAATACCTGCAGCAAAGTGATCAGTAGCACAGTAATATGATAGTTTGATAGCAGTAGTGACAGTAACAGTAGCGGTAACAGTAGTAGCAATAGTTTTGTAGCAGTTGGAACAGCAGCAACAGCAATAGTAACTTAACAAGAACAATAAGTGAAAAGCTCGTAGGCACTGGATCGGTAACTCGTTGTATGATATTCGTCATGTAATAGTCATAACCTAGGGCGATACAAAACTAGCTCGGTTCATCAATGTAATGTAGGCATGTATTCAGTAAATAGTCATACGTGCTTATGGAAAAGAACTTGCATGACATTGTCGGAGAAACGACACCTATGGGATCGCGAGGATCCCTTTACGATTCGGCAAGGGGAAGGGTTTGTACAGAGAGCAGATCTGATGATCAACACGCGGGAATTTTACCCAGGTTCGGGCCGCAAAGATGCATAAAACCCTACTCCTGCTTGGTTGTATTAGGTGTGTTCTAGCTCAAGTTCTAGGAGCGCTACAGTACTCAACAGCTACACATGCAGAATGAACTCCAGAAGATCCGATCCCCCTGTAGCTATGCCTTGGGCTTCCTTTTATACGTTCGAAGGGGTCACCAACAGTGGCGTACAGTGCATACATGAGGTGTAAAAGTAGCTACAGTGCTATCATACCTAACACTGACGGTTTAGGACAAGGGCATTAAATGCTCCGTTGAGGTGTCCCTTAGCTTCTTTCTATTCTACTGCCACGCCATGAGACGGGTGGCAATAAAGTTGCTATATGCTTATCTTCTCTGCCACGCGGCCTGACAATCCGCACCCAAAAGCCTGCCCTCATCAGAGCCTCCAGACGACGTGGTTATCCAGTCGTGTGGGCTGGATGACAGCTTGGCGAGCAGAAGTCTTGCTGGGAGGCGCTCGTAACTGGTTCTTCTGACCCCCGACAAGGGAGCCTTGCCGGGGAGGGCTCGATCCTTCCTCCAAGCTTAGAAGCAAAGAGGCTTCCCGGGGACTGATACGCGCCCGGCAAGGTCTTGCCGGCCCCAGGAATCCTGCCGCAGTCGCCCGCGCACAAGTCAGAGTAATAGGTACCCTGGTTCCTTGTACACTGACAGGAGCCCCCGGGCCTGGGCCACACATACGCGCACAGCGCTGTTGGGCTAGGCCCATAACAGTGCGCGGGCGCACACGGCCACAGTTTTTTTGCAATGATGACGGTTGATGGCTTATTCCCACGATGCATAGTAATTGCAGGTCTTGAGAATGATGAGGCGAGACGGTCCGCCTTATTTCTTGGGAGGGGAAGCGACGAACAGTGCGGCACTCGTTCGCCTTCACCATTAACGCCTTTGCTCCCCCTCCTATTTTAATCGCGTCTCGGGTGACGCGTGCTGTTTAGGATTATGAAGAGTCAGCCTCCATCCTCCTCTAGCACCCAGCCTTATAAAAGGGAGGTGAGGGAAGAAGGAGAATGCCACTCATCTGCAATCCTCCATCTCCTGTTGCTGCTTAGTGTTTCCTCCTTCTGTCTTTCGCCACTTCCTCCGACGCGCCGCCCCAAGATGGTGAGGGGACGTGGCCGCGCCCGGAGTTCACATAGCGCCGCGCGGAGTAGCCCCCAGACTCCGGCGCGTGTGGTGGTGACGGCGGCGGGCTCAAGCTCCCGCGGCAGGACGGCGTCCCGAGGCCGCGCGAGGACGACTCCGACGGGGCGCGGTGGTGGCAGCAGTGTGCCCCTCCCGCAACCCCACGTGGGGATCCACGCGGGGGAGGAGGTGCAGGAGTTCATCGTGGTCCTCCCTTGGCGGCTCCGAAGTTGGCTGCACCTCCCTGATCCTTTCGCAAGGGCCATGGAGAGCAGCCGGCCTCGCGGCCTGTGGCTCCGAGCAGACAACTACAGCAACGGTCCTTGGTGGGTGGCGGTCGACCTCTCCCCTGGAAGTGCCATGTTCCTGACAAGGGGATGGAAGTCGTTCGCTCGTTCCGGTGCCTCACCCTAGGGCAGCTGCTTCACTTCAAGTTTGACGGTCCCGCCACCCTGTCCGTGAAGTTCTTCAGAGCAACGGGCGTCCGCCTGGAATGCTGCGCTGAGAGCTCGAGCGGCAGCGACTCTGATTCCTCCGGTGACAGCGACGATGAGGATAGCGTCTTTGGCATGAAGCACGAGGACTCAGATTAGGCACGTCTGGCGCCGTAGTTAGATCCTGGCGTTCCATCCGCGAGACCTCGTTTCCGGATCAGTCGCCATGTCGTAGTGGTAGATCTCCTTTTGTGTTCAGATCATACCCGATGTAACTCCGTGAACATTCAAGAAGCAATGCATTGGGTATCAATCTTTTAAAACTCCTTGGCTCTTGTGTGCGTTTGTGTTTGCCGCTGTCCGTCGGCAAGCATCTTGCCGGTTGAGCTCTCTGACACGCCCTCAACGGGAGCGCAGCACTCTGGAGTGGTGCGCTTGCCGGAGTATGCGCTAGAGGTCTTGCCGGGCCTTGGGCTTGCCGGTGATGCACAGGCTTGTTCTTAGCTGCTCCTCCCGCCTGGAGGCTGGACTTGCCAGGGAGCTTCTCTGGCACGTCCTCAACGGAAACGCAGCACTCCGAAGAGGCGCGCTTACCAGAGTGTGCGCCAAAGGCCATGCTGGGCCTTGGGCTTGCCGGCAGTGTGGCAGACAGAGCAAGATGACGGCAGGGGTCGCGGGCTCAAAAAGGAGCGCCGCGCCGTGCGATGAAGAGCCAGCCCCCAGGCTTCTCCGTAAAAGATATCGCGGATGCTATGCTTGATTCATGCACCATCCTTGCCGTCCCTGCCACCTACTACGGATGCCTCACTGCCGCCTCGTCGACCTCCAGCACGGCGCCCTCGGCTTCCCGGAAGTGAAGTACTTTTGCGCATATATGCTGCTGCAATAGCACACACAAAAGAAGTAATTCGTCTTAGTCAAACCAATCTTTATGCACGCAATACATGTTTCTTTATGCTAAGATAAATGCTCGCTCTCCTCTTAATTAAGCCCGTCCTCGTACACACCTTATATCCTACGCTATTCGGAAACCTTGCCGGCGCGCACACTTGCCGCGAGCGCTTTGAGGAACCGGTCCTTAGCAGCTTGCTGGAAATGCCGCTGCCGGCAAGGCGCCTTGCCGGGCCAAAACGCAGCTGCTAAGTTTGCCGAGCGGACTCGAGGCGAAACTAGAGTGCGGGCTAACCACGGCAAAGTTCCTCCGCGTGCAGATTGATGTACAAGGACGAAAGGACCAATCAAGACAACCCACGCTTGCCGGATGACTTTCCGGTGCGCACGCCCTAGTTGGCAGCGCTCGAGGAACGGGTCCTTAGCAGCTTGCCGGGGGCGCCGCCTCCCGGAAAGGTTAACCTTCCCAAAACTCGCGCAGCCGTCCAGGTTGTCGAGCGGACTCGAGACAACTCGGGGCGCTGTTGATTCTGGGAAGGCTCCTTCGCGTGTTGGTGCAAAAGAGCAAATGAAGACAGCAAAAGAAGCATGATTGCCACAAGTCTTCAAAACTTATCTTTTTTGCCGTTCATCTCGCATGGCGAGGCTGCGCTCGCGATGACGGCCGGCGGCTCTCAAGAAGATTATTCTCTAGGGCGCTGCCAGCCCCCAAGCTCGCCTTCCATGCCTCAGAGGAACTGGCGCGCTCATCACCAGATCAGATCCGCACAGCCTTCATCCCCTACCTGGCGTGCCAAAGATGTCGGAGAAACGACACCTATGGGATCGCGAGGATCCCTTTATGATTCGGCAAGGGGAAGGGTTTGTACAGAGAGCAGATCTGATGATCAACACGCGGGAATTTTACCCAGGTTCGGGCCGCAAAGATGCGTAAAACCCTACTCCTGCTTGGTTGTATTAGGTGTGTTCTAGCTCAAGTTCTAGGAGCGCTACAGTACTCAGCAGCTACACATGCAGAATGAACTCCAGAAGATCCGATCCCCCTGTAGCTATGCCTTGGGCCTCCTTTTATACATTCGAAGGGGTCACCAACAGTGGCGTACAGTGCATACATGAGGTGTAAAAGTAGATACAGTGCTATCATACCTAACACTGACGGTTTAGGACAAGGGCATTAAATGCTCCGTTGAGGTGTCCCTTAGCTTCTTTCTATTCTACTGCCACGCCAGGAGACGGGTGGCAATAAAGTTGCTATATGCTTATCTTCTCTGCCACACGGCCTGACAATCCGCACCCAAAAGCCTGCCCTCGTCAGAGCCTCCAAACGACATGGTTATCCAGTTGTGTGGGCTGGATGACAGCTTGGCGGGCGGAAGTCTTGCCGGGAGGCGCTCGTAACTGGTTCTTCTGACCCCCGGCAAGGGGGCCTTGCCGGGGAGGGCTCGATCCTTCCTCCAAGCTTAGAAGCAAAGAGGCTTGCCGGGGACTGATACGCGCTTGGCAAGGTCTTGCCGGCCCCAGGAATCCTGCCGCAGTCGCCCGCGCACAAGTCAGGGTAATAGGTACCCTGGTTCCTTGTACACTGACAGACATCTTTTGTCCTACCCACCCGTGGCATCGGGGTCCATAAGGAAACTAAGGGATATTAAGGCCTCCTTTTAATAAAGAACCGAAACAAAGCATTAATACATGGTGAATACATGAACTCCTCAAACTACGGTCATCGCCGCGAAGTATCCCAAATATTGTCACTATGGGGTTGACGGATCATAACACATAATAGGTGCATATGACTAGGCAAGATCGGATCAAGAACATGGATATAGAGATGATAACATAAATGGTTCAGATCTGAAATCATGGCACTCGGGCCCTAGTGGCAAGCATTAGGCATAGCAAAGTCATAGCAACATCAATCTCAGAACATAATGGATACTAGTGATGAATGTCGGCGTTCTGGGAACGGGGGTACCTAGACCTGCCTGCCTGCGGCCCAGGGCATGGCCCACCTCACGAGCCAAGCATGGCCTGGTGCAGCCCCACTCAAGACAAGGCCCTCGTGAGGGCCCTAAGCTCGCGAGGAAGAACAGCACCAAGACCAGTGAAGGATGGGCCTCCTCAGGCCCCCACCGGAGTGGCGGAGACCTCTATGCAGAACCCGGCCTCGGGAGTCAAGGATGACGCAAGGAAGGACAGGCGGGCGCCAGCGCGCCACGCGGTGCAGTTTCCCCTTTGGTGGAAAGGGAGCAAGGACGTACGCGGGTCCCCAAAGCGCCACCCAAAGGTTTCCATTCCGGTGCAACAAGACCACGACCACGAGCCCAGCAGGACGGATGTCATCGCCGAGCCCACCTCTGCATCATCGACAGCTACTTTGCAGGCGAAGACCACCTTTGGATAGGGCAGGGATGTACTCCTGTCCCCTTCGAATTTGGCCGTTGTGGGATCCCTTCCCGCCATTGCGATAAGGGAAGAGGACCCGGGCCGCTGCTATATATAGAGGCTAGGTAGCACCATAGAAAGGGGAGAAGAATCCAAAGGGGGAGAACAAACAAGGCAGAGAGCCAAGAACATCACTCGAGCGCCCTCACGAGGCTCCTCACCACCATACTAGTTCATCCACCACACCTCCTCGTGAGGCAATCCACCAAAGTAGGAGTAGGGTATTACGCTTCGCAGCGGCCCGAACCTGGGTAAATCATCGTGTGCATTTGCTTCCTCGTCATCGTGCGAGTTCGTCGTAGAAATCATCGAGTAGCGAGTTAGGTAGGGGGAGGCTATAGGGGATCTTCGTACACGCCCCTGTGTTCGAACTTCTTGGGGTTTTGCAGAGCCCGAAATCCGACATTTGGCGCGCCAGGTAGGGGGCGTGTCGAAGTCTTCCTCAAGGCAAGCTCTTCCTCCGCCTCTCCGCTCCGATGTCTGACGCTCGCCGAGCCCACGCCGAGCGCCGAGCTGCCCGCGTCGCCCAGACGGCGCCCGTGGGCCGCGCCGCCGCGCGTCGGTCCCCCTCACCTGTGGCCAACTCCGCCACGGGCCCGGAGGCCCACGAGCAACAAGACTCTTCCCAGCCGGTCACCGCCCGGCGCGACGGCCACACCGCCACTTCGTCGATCGTTCCGGCTACCGGGTCGTCATCCCACGCTCGACCCGGGCCGCCGCGCGGCTCGGGCGCACTCGCCATGGTGCACGAGCTGCTCCGCTACCGCCCTACCCCTGACCGCCATGACGACTGGCTTCGGCGCATCGCGGAGCTCGTCAGTGCTACCGGTGACGCTTCAGCGCTCTCCTACTCGTTTCGATCCCAGCCCTCTCTGGCAGACGACGTGGTCCGTGATGCGTCGCCACCCCGTCCACAACGCGACGTCAACCCCGAGCCCAGGCATGAAGCGCGCCCGCGCAACCGGCCCCGCGAACCACGGGCAAGGGCGAGAGATGAAGTAAGCTGCCAGGTGGTGCCCCGGCCACGTGTCACCGCACGTGTGCTCCCCGCGCTACCGAACCAGCGTCGCGACCGGGCACCGCTCGAGGCGGCCCCTCAGGAGCATCAAGACCGGGTCCCTCCCACACACGCAGCGCCCGTCGAGCCGGTGGGGTGCCACGCCATCGCCCCGGAGCTACATCCA
This sequence comes from Elymus sibiricus, assembly GCA_039707655.1. Taxonomy (NCBI): domain Eukaryota; kingdom Viridiplantae; phylum Streptophyta; class Magnoliopsida; order Poales; family Poaceae; genus Elymus; species Elymus sibiricus. The sequence continues at coordinate 192,267,972 of CM077663.1, read as the reverse complement.
ACCACGTGGCCCTGCAAGTTCAAGCCTGACCTACCTCCTCGCTAGGACGGCACCTCGGATCCCGCCAAGTTCCTACAGCTCTACTCGCTGAGCATCCGGGGGGCCGATGGAGACGACAAGGTCATGGCGTGCTGGTTCCCCATGGCACTCAAGGGCGGCGCGCTCTCCTGGCTCCTCAACCTCCCGGAGGGGTCCATCACCTCCTGGGACGACCTGCGCAAGCGCTTCGTCGCCAACTTCCAAGGTACCCGCGACCGAGCGCTCACCGTGAACGACCTGTGACGTGTGAAGCAGCAAGAGGGAGAGACCCTGCACAAATTCATACAGCGCTTCACGACTACGTGCCTCAAGGTCCCGAGGGCATCGGACGAGGCTATCATCTCCGCGTTCACCGACGGCGTCACGGACCTCAAGATGAAGCAGGAGCTCGCCATGAATGACAAACTGTGCTCAGCCCTGGAGATGTTCAACCTGGCGAACAAGTGCGCCAAGGCTGAGGAGGGCCGCCTTTTGCTTCGTGCGCTCCCGGAGGCAGAGCCGGAAGACAAGAAGACCAAGACCAAGGAGGCGAAGCGCAAGGCCCCAGCGGTACTCGCAGCCGAACCTGAGGCGAAGCGCAGCCGAGGGGAGGAACACCCCACAGGAGGGAGACCATCCTGTATCTTCCATGGCACCAACAACCACGACACCATCGATTGCCAGGAACTCAGGCTGGTCCGCGACGAGCACTTCGGCCGGCGCCCTGGACGCACTGACCGTGGTTTCGGACGCGGCGGAGGCCGCGGCAGAGGCCGTTGGGACAATCGGGAGCCGCGCCAGGAGTGGCGAGACCGGCCTTGGGAGGACCGCTGGCGCGATCAGGCTCGGGAGGACCACTGGCGCGACGACCCTCCGGAGGGGTCACGCCGTGGCCCACCTCGTGAGGTCCGTCCTCGTGAGGCCGGCCTACCCCCACTACCGCCACCACCTAGAAGGAAGGTGAGGGATCACTAGAAGAGTGTCTAGAGGGGGGTGAATAGACTACTAGCAGGAATTTAAAACCTAACCTTTTCCCAAGATAATTGGTTGGCAGATTTTAACAGTTTTAGCAAATCTAGCAAGTCTACATACCCTACACATGCATGTCAACAAATATGGCAGCGGAAAGTAAAGACATTGCACATGAAGTAAAGAGTTGAGATAAGGAGATCAAACGCAATTGGAGACGCAAGGTTTTTTTCCCGTGGTTCCGATAGGTGGTGCTATCGTACATCCACGTTTATGGAGTCTTCAACCCACGGAGGGTAACGGTCGCGAGAGTCCACGGAGGGCTCCACCCATAAGGGTCCACGAAGTAGCAACCTTGACTATTCCATAACGGCTTCCGTCCACGAAGGACTAGCCTCACTATGGGTAGATCTTCACGAAGTAGGCGATCTCCTTACCCTTACAAACTTCTTGGTTCACTCCACAACACGAAGTAGGAGGCTCCCAAGCGACACCTAACCAATCTAGGAGGCACCACCCTCCAAAAGGTAATAGGCTCGGTAATGACGATGAACTCCTTGCTCTTGTGCTTCAAGATGATAGACTCCTCAACACACAATCACTCTCTCACAGATTTGGCTTGGTGGAAGAGATGGGATTGGTGGAAAGCAACTTGGGGAGGCTAGAAATCAAGATCCATATGGTTGGAGTGGAAGATCTTGACCTCAACACAAGAATAGGTGGTTCTCTCTCAGAAAACTGGATGGGGCAAGTATGGAATAGTTCTGAGTGCTTCTCTCTTGAGTAGGTGGTGGTGGAGGGGTATATATAGGCATCCCCAAAAATCCAACCGTTACACACAAAATGACCAACTCGGTGACACCGATGTGTTAATCTCGGTGGTACCGAAGTGACCAAAAGGTGGCAACTTTTGAATCTCGGTGAGACCGATATAGGAAACTCGGTTGCACCGATAAGGTGACCAACGGTCAGATTGACAATGTCGGTGACGCCGATCCAACAATCTCGGTTGTACCGATATTGTGAATTTGCATAACAGAAAGTTGGCAACCTAAACTCGGTGGCACCGGTATGGAATCGGTTGCACCGAAGTGGCTAGGGTTTGGCTGGGTCTGTCTGAGGTTTAGAATCGGTGGCACCGGAATTGAAATGTTGGTTGCACCGAATTTGAATATATGGCTTTGGACAGACTTTGGTGGGAGAGCTTGTGGGTGTTTTTGGTGACTATCACTTGTGCACGTATGAGCATTTTGTTCACCAACAAAACCTTACCCCCTTTTAATAGTATTGGCTTTCCTATGGACTCAAAGTGATTTCTCACAAATGTAAAATGTAGAGTCCTCTTGCTTGAAGCTTTGCCAACCTATTTCCTTGCATCTTGGGGTATCTCCACACAGTCTTTTGCCAACCCTTTTTCTCCATGGACTATTCTCTGAAATACACTAGATAAAAGTATTAGTCCAAGAGACAATGTATGTTGTCATGAATTATCAAAACCACCAAGGGAGCATGTTGTGCTTTCAATCTCCCCCTTTTTGGTAATTGATGACAACATACAATCAAAGCTTCAAATAAAGATGTGCATGGTTATAATGAAGACTTAGAGAGACACATGACTTAGACTTGCTCCCCCTAAATGTGTGCAGTCTTTTAAAGGATAGTTGCTTTGGAATGCATGGACACACATATGGATGAAGGGATATAAAAAGTCATGTATAACTTGGCTATGTGCATCAAATATATATGAATGAGGTGTATCCTTGTTCAAGACTTCACTCTTGCAAACAATATGTGCAAGAAGCAAGAGATCATCTTGATCAAAGGTATGATGCATATACTTACCTTGAGTTCATGAGCATTCTTGTAGTAGAGATACACTTGAGAAAACAATGTTGGGAAACACAAGAGTATTCTACCAATCAAAAGCAATAGAACTCAAAAGTACCAAGATATGGAGAACATATAGAAGATAGTATTTCTTAAGATTGATATGTCTCCAAGATCTCCGAGCCCCGGGAGACGACTGGCTCGTGAGGGTCGCGCTCACGGAGGTACAAGATCAGGCTACGATGGCAGCTTCGACTCTTAAGCGGCATGGTCGCCAGGTGATTTTTTCGTTTGTGCCAGGTAACTTTTTGGTTTACTCTGTTTGAGGGCGCCCACCGGGCCGCATTATCCTCAGGCGATCAGGGCATACCCCTACAGCCGCCTCATTTACGCATATTTCAGTAACTTTTCATGCATGTGATCTACTTCCTAACGTTTCACCTTGCCTGCACGGCCCCTTGACGGCGTGAATGTCGCCGCACCCGAATGATCCTACCTTCGACCGCCTCATGAGAGGACTGGGCACGGCGTCTGTGCTCGGGTCCGTCCCTGCAGCGTCGATAAATCCAGTGGCTGAGCTCTGTCTGGCGGGCCGGCCCCGTTCACGTCACCTCCTGGGGTCACTGGTGCTTGGCCCTCTCATGCGATGGCCCTCGGGAGCTCGTTCGGCGCAGGCTTCTCCAAAAATCTGCAGGACCTCGGACGGCGCTATCTACAAGAAGATCCAGGCGCAAACCTCCTTTGAGGTAGGGACCTCGCGAGGCCAAAGCGCCCTCGCGAGCTCCCAGATACACCTCCCAGTTCTACCGTGCAAGCCATGCGTACGAACTCAATGGGTTGTACACGCCCGGAGCCCCCCGAGGACGCGGAGGGGATCCTTCCCACACAATGTGGAAGCCCCATGCTCCGTGCTGGCGGACAACACGGTCCACCAATGACTATGCCCACGCAAGGTGGAAGCCCCATGCTCCGTGCTGGCGGACAACACGGTCCACCAATGACTATGCCCACGCAATGTGGAAGCCCTACGCTCCGTGTTGGGGATAAACAACTAAGGGCGCCCTAGCGGCTGCATCCAACCTCAGGAAGGCTCCTTGTGGCCCCGTCTCACTGCATTCCCTCGGATGTTCGCGTGAGGGGGCTGCATGGGGGCTACTACCGGGTCGAGCCTGGTACACGCCACCTTCCCAGGTCTGCCAAACCTGGTCTTCACGCGCCCCTCTCAGGAAAAGCTGGTGAGGAAAGGTATGGAAGCCGCTCATATGTCAAGGGGGACTCCTGAGCATCGCGATTCAGGAGCCTCACTGGCCACGTAGCCCCTCACCCCTTGGAACCGTCCTGGTGATCCGGACGGCCCAACGGCGGCTGAGGTATGCGTGGGGCCGGGCCCTGCCGACGCAGAGCTCAAAGCGCTCAAAACCCTTAAGGAGGACGCTGGAGCTCGTACGTCAAGGGGGACTCCTAAGCATCGTGACTCAGGAGCCTCACTGGCCACGTAGCCCCTCACCCCTTGGCACCGTCCTGGTGATCCCGACGGCCCAACGGCGGCTGAGGTATGCGCAGGGCCAGGCCCTGCCGACGCAGAGCACAAGGTGTTCAAAATTCCCAAATGCTCAAAACTCTTAAGGAGGACGCTGGAGCTCGTACGTCAAGGGGGACTCCTGAGCATCGCGACTCAGGAGCCTCACTGGTCACGTAGCCCCTCACCCCTTGGCACCGTCCTGGTGATCCGGACGGCCCAACGGCGGCTGGGGTATGCGCGGGGCCGGGCCCTGCCGACACAGAGCACAAGGTGTTCAAAATTTCCAAGTTAACCCGGCCTTCACCATGTTCCCTTCATGAGGATTGCTCGTACGTCAAGGGGGACTCCTGAGCATCGCGACTCAGGAGCCTCACTGGTCCTATAGCCCCTCACCCCTTGTTCCGTCCTGGTGATCTGGACGGCCCAATGGCGGCTGAGGTAAGCGCGGGATCGGGCCCTGCCGATGCAGAGCATCACAACAAGCAAGAAGGAAACAAGGCGAAGAAAGCAATCGCACAATTCAGTAGTTATTACAAGCATTAAAAGTTTTCGCAAATACAAACAAGTCTAACGCCTCCGCGAGGCACGATGAACGTTGCAGGAAAGGAAAAAGGAAGAAGAATTAGGAGGAGCCATCACCACCACTCGTCCCAGCCGCGGGGAACTTGTCGTCGACGTCACTGACATCGTCTTCTTCGCCGCTAACCCTTGCAGCTTTAGGAGGCGGAGAAACAGCGATGCAGGTGAACTTCTTTATCAGCGCCCCCACGGCGTCCTTCACGGCCGCTGCCGCGGCGACACAAGCCCCGGGATCGACCGGGCAGATCACGGAGCTGAAGTCAAACCCCGGCTCGCGGAGGTGGAGGTGGCTGAAGACGCACGTCGCGGCCTCGGAAAAGAGGTCGTGGCACTCACTCTCCAAGACTTCCTCCACCTTGACAACAGCACCCTCCAGCGCCTCGACGAGCTTTGAGGAGAGCCCCGCGAAGCCGCTCTCCGGACCCGCCAGGGGCTCCGTAAATCCATCCCGGCAGAGGGAACGGAGCGCTTGGCGGAGCCGAAGCTCGACGGAGGGGAAGGCGTTGAGCTCCGCAGCCTTTTTCTCCTCAGCTACGGCAAGGGCTTTCTCCCTGGCGTCGAGCCGAGCCTTCTCTGCAGCAACCTCCTCCACCCGCGCGTCCAGGCGCTGGCGCTCCACGGCTTGGGTGGCCATCGCTTCAGACAGCGTGGAGTCTCGGTTGGCGAGCTCAGCCTTGCAGGTCTCCAGGGCTTCTTCTTGCTGATGCAGCTGCCCCGCGAGCACGGACTTCTCCTCCTGGAGAGCCTTCAGGCGGGCCTCCGCCTCTTCGCAACGCCTGGTAGCAGACTCCGCATAGGTCAGTGCCGCCTCGCGGGCTGCCCTGGCTGACGCGGCCTCCTTCCCGCTCTCCGCCACGGTGGCCTTGGCTTGGCCCCAAACCGCCGCGACAGAGGCGTCGGCCTGGAGCCACCCGGAGAGGAGCTCGAGGCGCCCCCTCACGAGGTAATCGTCAGTGCCCTCGAGGGCGTCCCGAACCTGACCCAGAGCAGAGTAGGTGTCGTCCAGCACACCAAGGCCTCGCGGTGCGGGTGTCAAGGCCTCGCCCGGAGGCGTCACCTGGGGGATCACAGGAGACGCCCCTAGGAAGGCAGCAGCCCGAAGAGCAGGAGGCTTTGGGGGCTGGGCCTCGACCGCAGGCAAGATGGGTACGGACAGATCGACGGGCGGCTGGCCCTCGGGGGCTGGCTCCCCGAACAGCGGCACCGACACACCCCCGAGGGCAGGAGCGGCCACGCCAACACGCATCGGGGTCTTAGAGAGCTCCGCGGAAGCTGCCAGGAGGATTGCCTCGTGATCCCCCACACCCGCAGCGTCAGGCGCCTCGTCAGGCGACGGCAAAGCGACAGGAGCTGGCGGCACGTCGGAAAGCACCCTCGGCTTGACGCCCGCTTTCTTCTTCCTCATCTTCGGCACGGCGGCATTCCTGGGTACCAAGCAAAGAAGGGATCATCAGCGCGCGGGCTATCGGCAGGTGGCCAAGGTTAGGTGGGACTACTTACTCCTCGACGCCGACCCACTTCCTCTTCCTCTCCACCTCGACGACGGCGGTAGCATCCGCACCCCTCTCCACGGAGGTGCCGCCGCGTGGGGAGGCAGGGGCACTATCCGCAAGGACAGCGGCCGGAGGAGATGCTCCGGCCCCGGACCCGTCCGCCTCGCCTGCGAGCTGCGACTCGGGCAGGCGCGAGACGGGCGCTTCGACCGCCTTGCCGGCGGAAGCAAGATCCACCAGAGGAGACTCCGCCCCGCGCTTCCTGGGGGCCGCCAGGCAGGCAGACCGTGTGGCACGAGGGGCCATCCCCAGCCCCCTGAGGACCTTGGTGGGACGCGGAGAACCTACAGCAGAAGCTTCACCAACATCGTCGACGTCCTCAAGGTCACACAAGAGCATGCTCTGTGACGGGGGAGACGCCTCCGCCAGGTCATCGTCCGCGGTCTTCTCCGAATCCTCCCCTCCCGTGGTGTCGCCGGAGGACACCATCACCGGGGAGCCAAGGCTCTCGGCTGGGGAGAGCCCCAGTTCATTGAAGACAGGCATCGCAGCGACCAGATCGGCTCCATCGTTGCGGCAGTACAACGGGGCGCAGTCATCGGGATAATCTCCGGGGTCGCCATTGAGCAGGGTTGTTACAACTCTGCTCAGCTCCCCGGAGGGCATGGGGACAGACCGAAGTCGGAGGTCGTCGCCGCTGCCCCGGTATTCCCACAAGGGCCTCGAATGCGACTGGAGGGGTGCCAAGCGCTGCTTCAAGAACTCCTTCACTATCATCCCCCCAGTCAGCTTCTTGGCACTGATGTCACGAGAGATCCGCTCCAGGACGGGCCTACCCCGGGGGTCGGAAAGCTTCGCGGAGCTCCACGCGGGGGTCTTCTCCGGCAGCCCCTTCGGCAGATCCAAGCGGGGGTTGGTGCTCTTGAGATCCATGAAGATCCAGCGGTGCCTGAAGTTCTCCACCTTCTTCCCGGCCTTTAGGAACATGTTACCGCTCTGGACCGCGATGAAGGAGATGCACGCCGACCGCTGAGCGCCGTCATGCACGCGCAAGATGAAGAAATGGCGGAAGAGGGCCACCAAAGGCTTCACGCCGACAAAAGCCTCGCAGTAGAAGGCAAAGACGGACAAGAGCAGGATGGAGTTGGGTTGGAGATGAAGGGCTTGAATCCCGTAGTGGTCGAGGACGGCGGTGAAGAACTTGGAGAAGGGTGGGACGAGCCCAGTGAAGACGCTATGGAGAAAGAAAGGATAGGCCGACCTGGACGAAGGCCGCTTCTCTGAGGAGCTGCCCCATATCAAGGTCCGCCCCCACTCGTTGGTCCCGTCCTCCGTCAACGGGAGCACCGGGACGAGGTCTCCGTCCTTGGCAATGGTGGACTCCGAGAGCGCCGGTGAGATGGTTGCGGAGGCCGAGCTCTGGGCCTCTGGCTTCGACTTGCCGGCGGGAGCCATCGGGAAGTTTGCGGGGCCGATGCGGCAAGGAGGAGGACGGAGCGACGCCGGGATCTGGAGAGGTCTCTGCTAAGGCCGGGGGTCTGGGAAGTAAGAGCAGGTGTGCAGAACAGGAAAGCAGTAATGGCTCGGCGCTGGAAGTTAGGCTTTTGTCGATTCGAGCGGTGACCGAGGGGGCGTTGGATGCCCGACACCAACCGCACGACGCGCACCAATCCTGGCCCGCAGGTGTTTGGGGCCCGCGGCGCTTCGGGCCGTCCTCAGCAGCTTCACCCAGAAGCCGGCTCAAGCACGCCTTGGGCCCGGGGGCTACTGTCGGCGTTCTGGGAACGGGGGTACCCAGACCTGCCTGCCTGCGGCCCAGGGCATGGCCCACCTCACGAGCCAAGCATGGCCTGGCGCAGCCCCACTCAAGACAAGCCCTCGTGAGGGCCCTAAGCTCGCGAAGAAGAACAGCACCAAGACCAGTGAAGGATGGGCCTCCTCAGGCCCCCACCGGAGCGGCGGAGATTTTTATGCAGAACCCGGCCTCAGGAGTCAAGGATGACGCAAGGAAGGACAGGCGGGCGCCAGCGCGCCAGGCGGTGCAGTTTCCCCTTTGGTGCAAAGGGAGCAAGGACGTACGCGGGTCCCCAAAGCGCCACCCAAAGGTTTCCATTCCGGTGCAACAAGACCACGACCATGAGCCCAGCAGGACGGATGTCATCGCCGAGCCCACCTCTGCATCATCGACAGCTACTTTGCAGGCGAAGACCACCTTTGGACAGGGCGGGGATGTACTCCTGTCCCCCTTCGAATTTGGCCGTTTTGGGATCCCTTCCCGCCATTGCGATAAGGGAAGAGGACCCGGGCCGCTGCTATATATAGAGGCTTGGTAGCACCGTAGAAAGGGGAGAAGAATCTAAAGGGGGAGAACAAACAAGGCAGAGAGCCAAGAACACCACTCGAGCGCCCTCATGAGGCTCCTCACCACTGTACTAGTTCATCCACCACACCTCCTCATGAGGCAATCCACCAAAGCAGGAGAAGGGTATTACGCTTCGCAGCGGCCCGAACCTGGGTAAATCATCGTGTGCATCTGCTTCCTCGTCATCATGCGAGTTCGTCGTAGAAATCATCGAGTAGCGAGTTGGGTAGGGCGAGGCTGCAGGGGATCTTCGTACACGCCCCTGTGTTCGAACTTCTTGGGGTTTTGCGGGGCTCGAAATCCGACAATGAAACCCTAACAAAACTAACTCGATTACATGATGAATCTCATCCAACTCCTCACCAACCAGCAAGCCTACGAAGGAATTACTCACTCCCGGTGGGGAGCATCATGGAATTGGCGATGGAGAAAGATTGATGATGACAAAGACCGAAGATTCCCCTCTCCGGAGCCCCAAACGGGCTCCAGATGTGGCCTCCCGATGAAGAACGGGAGGTGGCGGCGGCTTCGTATCGTAAAACGGGATGAAACTTTCTCTCTGATTTGTTTCTCCAAAAATAGGAATTTATAGTGGCGGAATTAGGGTCAGTGGGGCCACGAGGTGGGCACAACCCACTAGGGCGCGCCAGGGGGCCTGACGCGCCCTGGTGGGTGTTGGCCACCCTGCCCCCCCCCTCTTCGGTGGATTTTGGCTCCAATAATTCACATATATTCTGAAATAATTCTCCAAAAAGTTTCGTTCCATTCCGAGAACTTTTATTTCTGCACAAAAATAACACCATGGTAGTTCTGCTGAAAACAGCGTCAGTCCGGGTTAGTTCCATTCAAATCATGCAAACTAGAGTCCAAAACAAGGGCAAAAGGATGAGGAAAAGTAGATACGTTGGAGACGTATCAACTCCCCCAAGCTTAAACCTTTGCTTGTCCTCAGGCAATTCAGTTGACAAACTAAAAGTGATAAAGAAAAACTTTTATGAACTCTTTTGTTCTTGTTTACATATATATGCTTGACGTGGCTTGAGACTGCGTCGGTATTTCCCCAAAGAGGAAGCGATGATGCAGCACAGCGATGGTAAGTATTTCCCTCAGTTATGAAACCTAGGTTATTGAACCAGTAGGAGGATCACCACCACCCAATAAGCAGCACCTGCACACAAACAACAAATACTTGCAACCCGACGCGAAAGAGAGGTTGTCAATCTCTCTACGGTAATAAGATAGATTAGGTAGTGACGGATAGGAGAGATAGATCTCTCAAGAACACAAATAAAAAGAGTAAATATGCGGCAATATGTTTTTGGTTTTTTGGTTTTGTAGATCTGAAAACAAAGATTGCAAAAAGATAGATCGGAAAGCAATATGTTGGAAAAATAGACCCGGGGGCCATAGGGTTCACTAGTGGCTTCTCTCATGAGTATAGCGCACGGTGGATGAACAAATTACTGTTGGGCAATTGATAGAAAATCGAATAGTCATGACCATATCCAAGGCGATGATCATTATATAGGCATCACGTCCAAGATAGATAGACCGACTCCTGCGTGCATCTACCTCCATTACTCCACACATCGACCGCTATCCAACATGCATCTAGTATATTAAGTTCATGGAAAAATGGAGTAATGCAATAAGAACGAAGACATGATGTAGACAAGATCTATTCATGTAGGAATACACCCCATCTTGTTATCCTTAATAGCAACGATACATGTGTGTCTTGATGCCCCTTCTGTCACTGGGAAAGAACACCGCAAGATCGAACCCATCACAAAGCACCTCTTCCCATGGCAAGAAAAATTGATCTAGTCAGCCTAACTAAACCAAAGATTCGAAGAAGAAATACGAGGCTATAAGCAATCATGCATATAAGAGATCAAAGAAGACTCAAATAATATTCATGGATAGAAACTGATCATGAACTCAAAATTCATCGGATCCCAACAAACACACCGCAAAAGTTTACATCAAATAGATCTCCAAGAGACCATTGTATTGAGAATCATATGAGAGAGAGAGAAGCCATCTAGCTACTGCCTACGGACCCGTAGGTCTATGGTGGACTAATCACGCATCATCGGAGAGGCACCTATGAGGAAGATTAACCCCTCCGTGATGGTGTTTAGATTGGATCTCGCGATTCTGGAACTTGCGGCGGCTGGAATTGTGTTTCGTCGACTCTTCTAGGGTTTTCTGAATATTTGGGAATTTATAGGCATCAGGGGCGGAGCAGAGGGGCCCCGTGGAGGGCACAACCCATCAGGGAGCGTCGGGGTCCCCCTATCGCGCCCTGGTGGGTTGTGCTCTCCACAGCCCACCTTCCTGGATCTTGTTTGGGCCACTAGGTGTCTTCTGGTCCAGAAAAAATCTCCAAAAAGTTTCGTCGCGATTGGACTCCGTTTGGTATTGATTTTCTGTGAAGTAAAAAAACAAGCAAAAACAGCAACTCGCACTTTGGCACTATGTCAATAAGTTAGTCCCAAAAAATGATATAAAGTTGTTATAAAATGATGGTAAAACATCCAAGAGTGACAATATAACAGCATGGAACAAGCAAAAATTATAGATATGTTGGAGACGTATCAATGCTTAAGTAGCACCCAGGTTTTCAGCAGAGATTATGACTAACCATGTCAACAATAACTCTTAGAAATTATATTAACTCATATCAATAACATAAGCAACTAGCGAGAAATAATAAGATATCTCAAACGCCAACACTTTGTCAAAACAATCATGATACAATATGACAATAGTGGTATCTCGCTAACCCTTTCTGAGACCGCAAAACATACATGCAGAGCACCTCCAAAGTTTAAGCAGCGACTAAACATTGTAATTCATGGTAGAAAAGATCCAGTCATGCTGCACCCAACATCAACTATACACAATGCATGAGGATGACAATAGTGCTCTCAGGTCTGGCGCTTATTTGAGAAGGTGATGACTCAACATAAAAGTAAATAGATATTCCCTTCGCAGAGGGAAGCATGGATTTGCAGCGGTGCCAGAGCTCAAAGTTTAAAACAGAGATAGATATAATTTTGGGAGGTACACCCTTCGTGTCAACGTCACGACCAAGAGTTATCAATATCTTCCATGCTAAACAAATTAGCGACGGTTCCCAAGCGGTAAAAGTAAAGGTTTACTCCCCCTCCACCAACAATCACACTCCACGGCTGGCCGCATCCACGGGTACCGTCCAAACCAACAACATTCCTGGTTGAGTTTTGTTTAGTTATTTTTTATTTTTTATTTCGGGACAGGGAATCCCTATTACCGCCCCTCTCGTGTAAGGACAAGTGAATAAACACTCATCATGAGAATAACCTGCTTAGCATGGAAGATACTGACCGCCCCCTGTCGCTCCATGAGCGGTCCAGGCACACAAAATAGATGTTCATTTGAATTTTTAGAGGTGGCACATGCAAATTTACGTGGAACGGCAGGGTAATACCGCATATAGGTAGATATAGTGGACTCATATGGCACAACTTGGTTTAAGGGTTTTGATGCACAAGCAGTATTCCCGCTTAGTATAGGCGAAGGCTAGCAATTAGATTGAGAAGCGGCCAGCTAGAGAGCGAAAACGGTCATGAACATGCATTACATATAATCAATATTAAATACTAGCATGAGTAGGATATGGACACCATGAACATAAATATCATGAAGGCTATGTTGGTTTTGATTCAACTACATGTGTGAACAAGTGCCAAGTCAAGACACTTGAAACATTCAGAGGAGGATACCATATCATCATACCGCATCACAACCATTTTGATGCATGTTGACACCCAAGATAAATCATTATCCACTCCTAGCTACTTAAGCATGTCATGAACAACTATAATCTCTAATGGTCATTGCAAACATGTTTGATCATAATGAGTTGAATCAAGGGAAACTAGGTTAAACATATTTACAAAAACAAAAACAAGTTGAGTTCATACCCGCCTTTCTCTGCCACAGTCAATTCATCAAATGTCATCATTATTGCCTTTCACTTGCACGACCGAACGATAAGAAGATAATAATAGTGCAAGAGTGCCATGGACTAAGCTGGGATCTGCAAACATTTTATTCAAGAGGAGAAGACAAAGTAGTATGGGCTCTTTGTTGGATAAACAATAATGCAGATGAGAGCCACTCAACAATTTCATTGTGGTCTTCTCCTAGGTACGACTCAAGTAAAAAGAAAAAGAATTTCAGAGAAACATACTGAAATATTTTTGGAGTTTTTGGTTTTTCTTGAAGAAAGCAAATTAAAGAAGAAAAACAAGAACGAAAAAACTATTTACACGGGAAAGCTCCCAACAAGTAAAAGAAGACGCGAGAAATCTTTTTGGGTTTTCTTTTGAAGCAACAATTAAACTAAGCTAGAAAGAAAAACTAAAAAGAAGTAGGAAATATTTTTGGATTTTCTCACAGTTTTTCAAACACCAAGAAGAAAGCGAGAAAATAAATTTAGCATGGATATTACAATGAAAAAGTATGAACACCGACAACTGGAATGAAATGTGTGAACATGAATGTAATGTCGGTGGAAATATGTACTCCCCCAAGCTTAGGCTTTTGGCCTAGCTTGGTAATCACCATTCGTATGAATAATAATCTAGGCGATGGCTCATTGAGGCCCTCGGAGCAGACTCCGCGTCCCTCCTGGCAGCTTCAACCTCCGCGTTATACGCATGGGCTTCGCTCTCAAGGACATAATATCTTCCCCTAGTGTGAAAATCAAAGAGAGCAGGAGCAGGCAAAGCAATAGGCACAATGTTTTTTTTATTAAATCTCAAGTTATAGGTGTAGTTGGTGGGCGTACCCATAAGGAACATATGACGCTTCATGGCATCAAAGTCTAAATACTGAGTAGGTAGGATGGGGTCATTAGGCCATGGTGAAACATTTAATCTGTCAGCTACATGGGCGGCATAGATTCCTCCATAAAAATTACCACTAGCAGCATTAAGCTGCAACCTCCGTGCAACAATTGCACCAAGGCTATAATCCTTATTCCAGTTATGACAGTGTGTAAGAGACTCAAATCATGAGCACACAGTGTGCTACGATCTTGTTTGCCTACGATACATTTGTCGTTAAAGAGCACAAAATATTGTAATGATGGAAAATGGATGCTGTTAATTCTCCCTTGTGTTACCCCCCTATCTTCACCAAAGCAAAGATTAACTAAAAATGATTCGTACTCAGCTTTTGTTGGTTCATAGAGGGAACCCTCATATGGAAGTTTGCATGCTTCGCTAAACATTTCTAACGGCATGGTAAAGGAATGATCGTAGAGGTTGAATGAAACTCTAGACTCGCGAGGAAAATATTTAAATTTCTTTGTGAAGGTTTTCGTGATTTCGAGGTGTTGGGGGCACTTATCTGCGATGAAGGGAGCAAGCTATGTATTGTGAATAAATTGATCAAATTCCTCCTTAATACCTGCACCTTCCATGAACTCGCCGCACGGCCACAAGCATGATTCGGTGGCGGCATCTCGCATCGAGCCTTTGCTTGGTTCAACATAAAACTGTCGAACCGATCTTCCACTTGATGAGGCTTCCGAGGATCTCCTCCTCGAAGAAATCCTAAATAATTGCATTTTTATTCCTATAAAAATTCTGAAAAAAATTAGTCCACAAAAAATTTGTCAACAAAACTTTGTAAGATTGTTAGCAACTACTCCCAAGCATGCATAGAGGCCATATTGAGCATTCAAACTACTTAGAACTCTGAGAATTCAACATGCAAGCTCATCTACAACAACACCAAGAGTAGCTAATTACTCTAAAAATAACCCACTAAAACAAAAACTAATTGGAGCAATGGAGGAGTCACATACCAAGTAGCAATCCCTCCAAACAGTTTCAGAAATGGAGCTTCGAGCAAAGAGATCGAAATCCGCGGGTTTGCGAGCAAGAACACGAAAATGGTGGTTGTTATGATTTTTTTTCTGGAGGTAGGTGATGAAGTGGGCTAAAGAGATAAGTGAGGGGGGCCACAACCCACCAGGGAGCGCCTGGGGGTGCTGGTGCACCCTGGTGTCTTGTGGGCACGAGGTGCACCCTCCCCCCTCTGGTATTATTTGCACCAGAAATTCAGAAATATTTCGAAAAAAATCGTGTTAAATTTTCAGGGCATTCTGAGAAATTTTTTTTTGGGGTCATTTTTTATTGCACGAAGAAAACAGAAAACAGGATAATCATGGCATTTTATTTTATTTGACTAGCTAAAACAGAAAATAAAAGGTGAGAGCAGAGAGTTGTACTTACTAGATTCATCGACGTCATACCTCTAAAAAATTATTCATTAATAAGGTTGATCAAGTCTTATTAACAACCACTTCCGATTAGCATGAAACCGAAGAACTTTTGTAAAACACTAAGTTACCTCAATGGGGATGTGCATATCCCCAACAATAAGTATATCATATTTCTTTTTAGCAGTAGGTAGAGGTAATTGAAAACTTCCAATAGTGATGGTCGGAGATTCTTCAATAACATTTATACCATTCACTTGGAACTGTTTCTTCGGAAAGTGCACCGTATGCTCATTACCATTGATATGAAAAGTGACTTTGCTTTTATTGCAATCAATAACAGCCCCTGCAGTATTCAAAAAGGGTCTACCAAGGATAATCAACATGTTGTCGTCCTCGGGCATCTCAAGAATAATAAAGTCCGTTAAGATAGTAACATTTTCAACAACAACGGGCACGTCCTCACAAATACCGATAGGTATGGCCGTTGATTTGTTAGCCATTTGCAATGATATCTCAGTAGGTGTGAGTTTATTCAAATCAATTCTTTTATATAAGGATAAAGGCATAACACTAACACCGGCTCCCAAGTCACACAAAGCAGTTTTGACATAGTTTCTTTTAATGGAGCAAGGTATAGTTGGTATTCCAGGATCTCCAAGTTTTTTAGGTACTCCATCCTTAAAAGAATAATTAGCAAGCATGGTGGAGATTTTAGCCTCGGGTATTTTTCTTTTATTTGTGATGATGTCTTTCATATACTTTGCATAAGGGGCCATCTTCAAGATATCAGTTAAGCGGGTACGCAAAAAAGACTGGCCTAATCATCTCAGCAAAGCGCTCAAATTCTTCATCATCTTTTTTCTTAGATGGCTTAGGTGGAAATGGCATAGGTTTTTGAACCCATGGCTCTCTTTCTTTACCATGTTTCCTAGCCACAAAGTCTCTTTTATCATAACGTTTATTTTTAGGTTGTGGGTTATCAAGATCAGGAGCAGGCTCTATTTCAACATCATTATCTGGTTCTTTATCATTACTAGGTTGAGCATCATCGTGAACAGCATCATTATCATTTTCATTATCACTAGGTGAATGTTCACTACCAGATTGAGTTTCCGCATCAGAAATAGAGACATCATTACTATCAGGAGGTTTTTGTGTCTCAGGTTCACTAGAGGTATGCAAAGTCCTATCATTTTTCTTTTTCTTTTTCTTCTTAGAAAGATTAGGTGCATCGGTATTAATCCTCTGAGAGTCTTGTTCAATTCTTTTAGGATGACTCTCAGGATAAAGTGGTTCTTGGGTCATTCTACCTCCTCTAGTTAGTACTCTAGCAGCAAAATCATGCATATTATTATTCATTTCATCAAGCAACTCTTTTTGAGACTTAGCAACTTGTTCTAACTAAGTTTGAACCATAGAGGCATGCTTTCCTACACCTCTAACATAATTACTAACTCTAAATAGCAAGTCACTCAAGCGAGCAATCATATCGGAGTTATATTTCAATTGTTTCAGAACATGAGCATTGAAATGATCTTGCTTCATAATATAGTTGTCAAACTCATATAAGCATTGACTAGGATGTTTATTATGAGGAATGTCACTTTCATTAAACTTTAGTAAAGAATTTACCTCTACCATCTGTGGAGGTGGTGGTGTGTCAAGGCCATGTATTTCTTCAATAGGTGGAAAATTCTTAACATCCTCAGCTTTAATACCTTTTTCCTTCATAGATTTCTTTGCCTCTTGCATATCTCTAGGACTGAGAAATAAGATACCCCTCTTCTTCGGAGTGGGTTTAGGCGGTGGTTTGGGAAGAGTCCAATCATCATAATTTTTCAATATATTATTCAATAATTCCTAAGCTTGTCCGATGGTTCGTTCCCTGAAAACACAACCAGCACAACTATCTAGGAAGTCCCTGGAAGCATCGGTTAGTCCATTATAAAAGATATCAAGTATTTCATTTTTCTTGAGAGGATGATCAGGAAAAGCATTAAGCAATTGGAGAAGCCTCCCCCAAGCTTGTGGGAGACTCTCTTCTTCAATTTGCACAAAGTTAAATATTTCCTGCAAGGCAGCTTGTTTCTTATGAGCAGGAAAATATTTTTCAGAGAAGTAGTAGATCATATCCTGGGGACTACGCACACAACCAGGAGTAAGAGTATTGTACCATGTCTTAGCATCACCCTTTAGTGAGAACGGAAATAACTTAAGGATATAATAGTAGCGAATCTTCTCATCATGAGCAAAGAGGGTGGCTATATCATTCAGCTTAGTAAGGTGTGCCACTATAGTTTCAGTTTCATAGCCATGGAAAGGATCAGATTCAACCAAAGTAATTAACTCTGGGTCGACAGAGAATTCATAATCCTTATCGGTAACAAAAATAGGTGAAGTAGCAAACTTAGGATCACATTTCATTCTAGCATTCAAAGTCTTTTCCTTATACTTGTGTAGCAATTTCTTAAGATCGTCTCTATCCTTGCAAGAAAGAATTTCTCTAGTTATCTCTTCGTCCATAACATAACCTTCAGGTATCTTAGGCATTTCAAACTTAGGAGAGCTAGGATTAATAGGTGTTTCATAGTCATCATCAGTTTCAGCAATCTCATCAAATTCAGTAGTTTCATTCTCTTTAGCTCTAGCAATTTGTTCATCAAGAAATTCTCCTAGTGGCACATTATCATCAAGCATGGTACTAGCATCATTCAGAGCAGAAGTAGCAACATCTCTAACTTGCGACATATCAGGATTACTAGCATGTGGTGGTGTTGCAAGCTTACTCATAACAGAAGGTGAATCAAGTGCAGAGCTTGATGGTAGTTCCTTACCCCCCTCGTCTTAGAGGGAAAAATCTTGGTCTTTGGATCCTTCAGATTCTTCATAGTGATAAATTGATATAAATCCCAAGTGACTCAACAAATATTGCTATGCTCCCCGGCAACGGCGCCAGAAAAAGGTCTTGATAACCCACAAGTATAGGGGATCGCAACAGTTTTCGAGGGTAGAGTATTCAACCCAAATTTATAGATTCGACACAAGGGGAGCCAAAGAATACTTGAGAGTATTAGCAGTTGAGTTGTCAATTCAACCACACCTGGAGATTAAATATCTGCAGCAAAGTGATCAGTATCACAGTAAAATGATAGTTTTGTTGGAAATATGCCCTAGAGGCAATAATAAAAGTAGTTATTATTATATTTCCTTGTTCATGATAATCGTTTATTATCCATGCTATAATTGTATTGATTGGAAACTCAATTGCATGTGTGGATACATAGACAACACTGTGTCCCTAGTATGCCTCTAGTAGACTAGCTCGTTGATCAAAGATGGTCAAGGTTTCCTAGCCATAGACATGAGATGTCATTTGATAACGGGATCACATCATTAGGAGAATGATGTGATGGACAAGACCCAAACTATGAACGTAGCATATGATTGTGTCAGTTTATTGCTATAGTTTTCTGCATGTCAAGTATCTGTTCCTATGACCATGAGATCATACAGCTCACTGACACCGGAGGAGTAACTTGTGTGTATCAAACATCGCAACGTAACTGGGTGACTATAAAGATGCTCTACAGGTATCTCTGAAGGTGTCTGTTGAGCTGGCATGGATCAAGACTGGGATTTGTTACTCCATGTGACGGAGAGGTATCCCAGGGCCCACTCGGTAATACAACATCACAATAAGCCTTGCAAGCAATGTGACTAAGTGTTAGCCACAGGATCTTGTATTACGGAACGAGTAAAGAGACTTGCCGGTAACGAGATTGAACTAGGTATAGAGATACCAACGATCGAATCTCGGGCAAGTAACATACCGAAGAACAAAGGGAACAGCATGAGGGATTAACCGAATCCTTGACATAGAGGTTCGACCAAAAAAGATCTTCGTAGAATATGTAGGAACCAATATGGGCATCCAGGTCCCGCTATTGGTTATTGACCATAGAGGTGTCTTGGTCATGTCTACATAGTTCTCGAACCCGCAGGGTCTACACACTTAAGGTTCGGTGACGTTTCGGTAGTATAGAGTTATGTATGGTGGTGACCGAAGGTTGTTCGGAGTCCCAGATGAGATCCCGGACGTCACGAGGAGCTCCAGAATGGTCCGGAGGTAAAGATTGATATATAGGAAGTCACGTTTTGGTCACCAAAAAAGTTTCAGGCATTTCGGTAGTGTACCGGGAGTGCCAGGAGGGTACCGGGGGACCATCGGGAGGAGCCTCTCGACCAAAAGGGCCTCATGGGCTATGGGAGGAGTCAAGCCAGCCCTTAGTGGGCTGGCCGAACCCCCCCCCCCCCCCACTAAGGCCCATGCGGCTAGGGGTGGGAAAACCCAAAGGTGGAAAGGGTTTCCAAGTGGAGGAAGAGGAATCCTACTCCTAGTAGGATTGGAGTAGGACTCCTCCACCTCTCCCACTTCGGCCGCACCTAGGGGAAGCCCTAGGGGCGCCGGCCTCCCTCTCCTTCCTCCTATATATACTAGAGGGAGAGAGGGCAAAAGCACTTCAACCCTAAGCCACGGTGCAGCCCTCTCTCCCAATAGATCAAGTCCTCTAGATTTTCAGCAGTGCTTAGGCGAAGCCTTGCTGGAATAGTTCCACCACTACCGCCGCCGCGCCGTCGCGCTACCGAAGAACTCATCTACCTCTCCGCTCCCTCTTGCTGGATCAAGAAGGCAGAGATCGTCATCGAGCTGTACGTGTGCTGAACGCGGAGGTGCCGTCCGTTCGGTACTAGATCGTGATTGGATCGTGGGACGCTTGGCGATTTGGATCACGAAAACGTTCGACTACATCAACCGCATTTCTTAACGCTTCCCGCTTAGCGATCTACAAGGGTACGTAGATCCACTCTCCCTCTCAAAGATGCTCATCACCATGGATAGATATTGCGTGTGCGTAGGAAATTTTTTGTTTCCCATGCAACGTTCCCCAGCAGTGGTATCAGAGCTAGGTCTATGTGTAGATGAGATCATGAGTAGAACACAAAGGAGTTTGTGGGCGTTGATATTCAGATTGCTTCCTCCCTTGGTCTTTTCTTGATTCAGTGGTATTGTGGGATGAAGCGGCCCGGACCAACATTACTCGTACGCTTACGAGAGACCGGTTCCATCAACTGATATGTAACTTCGTTGCATAAAGATGGCTGGCGGGTGACTGTTTCTCCCACTTTAGTTGGATCGGATTCGACAAAGGCGGTCCTTGAGAAGGTTGAATAGCAATTTGTGTATCACTGTTGTGGTTTTGCGTAGGTAAGAATTGTTCTTGCTAGATACCCGTAGCAGCCACGTAAAACATGCAACAACAATTAGAGGACGTCTAACTTGTTTTTGCAGGGTATGTTGTGATGTGATATGGCCAATTACATGATGAGATATATGTGATGTATGAGATGATCATGTATTGTATAGAATTCACGACTTGCATGTCGATGAGTACGGCAACCGGCAGGAGCCATAGGGTTGTCTTTAATTATTTTCGCCATTTTTGCTTTACTTTATCGCTATGAGTTAGCAATAGTCGTGGAAGCAACAGTCGGCACGACAACTTCATGGCGACACATTGATGGAGATCATGGTGTTATGCCGGTGACGATGGAGATCATGCCGGTGCTTTGGAGATGGAGATCAAAAGCACAAGTTCATGGCCATATCATGTCACTAATGATTTGCATGTGATGTTAATCCTTTTATGCATCTTATTTTGCTTAGGACGACGGTAGCATTATAAGGTGATCCCTCACTTAAATTTCAAGATGAATTGTGTTCTCCCTGAGTGTGCACCGTTGCGAAAGTTCCTCGTTTCAAGACACCACGTGACGATCGGGTGTGATAGACTCTATGTTCGCATACAACGGGTGCAAGCCAGTGTTGCACGTGCAGAACACTCGGGTTAAACTTGACGAGCCTAGCATGTACATACATGAACTCGGAACACAAGAGACCGAAAGGTCGAACATGAGTCATATAGTAGATATGATCAACATGAAGATGTTCACCATTGAAACCACCTTAACTCACGTGATGATCGGACTTGAGTTGGTGGATTTGGATCATGTGACACTCGAATGACCGGAGGGATGTCGATTTGAGTGGGGGTTTTTTAAGTAATATGATCAACTAAACTCGTTATCTTGAACAATAGTCTAAGTTGTTTTTGCAAAATTTATGTTGTAGATCATGGCTCGCGCAGTAGCACCCCTGAATTTTAATGTGTTCCTAGAGAAAGCTAAGTTGAAAGATGATGGGAGTAACTTTGTGGACTGGGCCCGTAATCTAAGGATTATCCTTACGGCTTCCCAAAAGGGTTATGTCCTTGATGCAGCGCTTGGTGATCCACCCGCTCCAGTTGAGTCTCCAGACGTTGTGAACGCCTGGCAGGCTCGTTATGATGATTACTCAATGGTTCAATGTGCAATGTTGTATGGCTTAGAATCGGGACTTCAAAGACGTTTTGAACGTCATGGAGCATATGATATGTTCCTACAGTTGAAGTTTATCTTTCAGAAGAATGCCCGGATCGAGAGGTATGAGACCTCTGATAAGTTCTATGACTGCAAGATGGAGGAGAACGGGTCTGTCAGTGAACACATACTCAAACTGTCTGGGTATTCCACACGTCTAGCTGAATTGGGGATGCCCCTTCCAGCAGAGGCGATCACTGACAGAGTTCTTCAATCATTGCCACCTAGCTACAAGAGCTTCGTGTTGAACTATAACATGCACGGGATGAACAAGTCAGTCGCCGAGCTGTTTGTGATGTTGAAAGTCGCTGAGTCTGAGATTTAGAAGGAACATCAAGTGTTGATGGTCAATAAAACCACTAGTTTCAAGAAGAATGGCAAGGGTAAGAAGGATAACTCCAAGAAGAGTGGCAAAGCAGTTGACCCTCTCGTGAAGAAACCCAAGGCTGGACCCAAGCCAGAAACTGAGTGCTTTCATTGCAAGAGAACTGGTCACTGGAAGCGGAACTGCCCCAAGTATTTGGTTGACAAGAAGGCGGCCAACAACAAACAAGGTATATATGATATACATGTTATTGATGTGTACCTTACCAGCTCTCGTTGTAGTGCCTGGGTATTTGATACCGGTGCGGTTGCTCACATTTGCAACTCAAAACAGGAACTGCGGAATAGACGGAGGCTGGCAAAGGACGAAATGACGATGCGCGTGGGAAATGGTTCCAAGGTTGATGTGATCGCCATCGGCACGCTCGCTCTTCGATTACCATTGGGATTAGTGATGAACCTGAATAATTGTTATTTAGTGCCTGCGTTAAGCATGAACATTATATCTGGATCTTGTTTATTGCGAGACGGTTACTCATTTAAATCAGAGAATAATGGTTGTTCTATTTATATGAGTAATATCTTTTATGGTCATGCACCCAATGTGAGGGGTTTATTCTTATTGAATCTCGATAGTGATGATACACATGTTCATAACATTGATGCCAAAAGATGTAGGATTGATAATGATAATACCACTTTCTTGTGGCACTGCCGTTTAGGTCATATTGGTGTAGAACGCATGAAGAAGCTCCATGCTAATGGACTTTTGGAGTCACTTGATTTTGAATCACTTGACACATGTGAACCATGCCTCATGGGCAAGATGACTAAAACCCTGTTCTCTGGAACAATTGAACGGGCAAGTGACTTGTTGGAAATCATACATACTGATGTGTGCGGTCTGATGAGCATTGAGGCGTGCGGTGGATATCGTTATTTTCTCACCTTCACTGATGACTTAAGTAGATATGGGTATATTTACTTAATGAAACACAAGTCTGAAACGTTTGAAAAGTTCAAGCAATTTCAGAGTGAAGTTGAGAATCATCGTAACAAGAAGATTAAATTCCTACGATCTGATTGAGGAGGAGAATATCTGAGTTATGAGTTTGGCAGTCACTTAAGACAGTGTGGAATTGTTTCACAATTGACACCGCCTGGAACACCACAGCGTAATGGTGTGTCCGAACGTCGTAATCGAACCTTATTGGATATGGTGCGATCTATGTTGTCTCTTGCCGATTTTCCACTATCGTTTTGGGGTTATGCATTAGAGACAGCTGCATTCACTTTAAATAGGGCACCATCGAAATCCGTTGAGACGACGCCATATGAACTGTGGTATGGCAAGAAGCCAAAGTTGTCGTTTCTTAAAGTTTGGGGATGTGATGCTTATGTCAAAAAGCTTCAGCCTGAAAAGCTGGAACCCAAAGCGGAGAAATGCGTCTTCATAGGATACCCAAAAGAGATATTTGGGTATACCTTCTATCTCAGATCCGAAGGCAAAGTGTTTGTCGCCAAAAACGGAACATTTCTTTAGAAAGAGTTTCTCTCGAAAGAATTGAGTGGGAGGAAGATAGAACTTGATGAGGTTGTTGAACCTTTACTTCAACCAGAGAGTAGCGCAGTGCAGAAAGATGTTTCTGTAGAGCCTACATCAGTTGAAGAGGAAGTTAATGATGATGATCATGAAGCTTCGGATCAAGTTGCTATCGAACCTCGTAGGTCGACAAGGACGCGTACTGCTCCTGAGTGGTACAGCAACCCTGTCTTAGAGGTCATGTTGTTGGACAACGATGAACCTACGAGCTATGGAGAAGCGATGATGGGCCCGGATTCCGAGAAATGGTTAGAGGCCATGAAATCCGAGATGGGATCCATGTATGAAAACAAAGTATGGGCTTTGGAAGTATTACCTGAAGGGCGAAAGGCCATTCAGAACAAATGGATCTTTAAGAGGAAGACGGACGCGGACGGTAATGCCACCGTCTATAAAGCTCGACTTGTGGCAAAGGGTTTTTCACAAGTTCAAGGAGTTGACTACTGTCGGATTTCGGGCTCCGCAAAACCCTCAAGGTTCGAACACAGGGGTGTGTGCGAAGATCCCCTGCAGCCTCGCCCTACCTAGCTTGCTACTCGATGATTAAGACGATGAACTCACACGATGACGAGGAAGTACATGAACACGGTGGTTTACCCAGGTTCGGGCCGCTGCGAAGCATAATACCCTACTCCTGCTTTGGTGGATTGCCTCTCGAGGAGGTGTGGTGGATGAACTAGTACAGTGTTGAGGAGCCTCGTGAGGGCGCTCGAGTGGTGTTCTTGGCCTTCTACTAGTCTTGTGGTGGTGTATCTCCTTCTACGGTGCAGCCTAGCCTCTATATATAGCAGCGGCCCGGGTCCTCTTCCCTTATCGCAATGGCGGGAAGGGATCCCACAACGGCCAAATTTGAAGGGGGACAGGAGTACATCCCCGCCTTGTCCAAAGGTGGTCTTCGCCTGCAAAGTGGTTGTTGACGATGCAGAGGTGGGCTCGGCGATGACATCCGCCCTGCGGGGCTCGTGGTCGTGGTCTTGTTGCACCGGAATGGAAACCTTTGGGTGGCACTTTGGGAACCCGCGTACGTCCTTCCTCCCTTTGCACCAAAGGGGAAACTGTCCCGCCTCGCACGCTGGCGCCCGCCTGTCCTTCCTTGCGTCATCCTTGACTCCTGAGGCTGGGCTCTGCATAGAGATCTCCGCCGCTCCGGAGGGGGCCTGAGGAGGCCTACCCCTTGCTGGTCTTGGTGCTGTCTCCCTCGCGAGCTCGGGTCCTCGCGAGGGCCTTGTCTTGAGTGCCAGTCGCGCTTGGCTGACGCGGTGGGCCATGCCCAGGACCGCAGGTAGGTAGGTCTGGGTACCCCCATTCCCAGAACGCCGACAGTAGCCCCCGGGCCCAAGGCGTGCTTGAGCTGGCCTCCGGGCGAAGCCCTTGAGGACGGCCTGAGGCGCCGTGGGCCCCAAACGCCTGCGGGCCAGGGCTGCGTACGTTGTGCGGTTGGCGTCGGGTGTCTTGTGTCCCTTCGGTCTCTGCCCGAATCGACAAAAGCCTGATTTCCAGCGCTGAGCCATTATTGCCTTCCCCTTCCGTGCTCTTGCTCCCACTCCCAGATCTCCGGCCTTAGCAGAAGCCTCTCCAGATCTCGACACCTCGCCGTCTTCCTTCTTGCTTCGTCGGCCCCGGGAACCTCTTGATGGTCCCGCCGGCAAGCCGAAGGCAGAGGCCCAGAGCTCAGCCTCCTTTCCCATCTCACCGGCGCTTTCGGAGTCCACCATTGCCAAGGACGGAGACCTCGTCCCGGTGCTCCCGTTGACGGCGGACGGGACCAACGAGTGGGGGCAGACCTTGATATGGGGCGGCTCCTCGAAGAAGCGACCCTCGTCCAGGTCGGCCTATCCTTTCTTTCTCCATAGCGTCTTCGCCGGGCTCATCCCGCCTTTCTCCGCGTTCTTCACCGCCATCCTTGACCACTACGGGATTCAAGACCTTCATCTCCAGCCCAACTCCATCCTGCTCTTGTCCGTCTTTGCCTTCTACTGTGAGGCTTTCGTGGGCATGAAGCCTTCGGTGGCCCTCTTCCGCCATTTCTTCAGCTTGCGCATGCACGACGGCGCTCAGCGGTCGGCGTGCGTCTCCTTCGTCGCGGTCCAGAGTGGTAACATGCTCTTAAAGGCCGGGAAGAAGGTGGAGAACTTCAGGCACCGCTGGGTCTTCATGGATCTCAATAACACCAACCCCCGCTTGGATCTGCCGAAGGGGCTGCCGGAGAAGACCCCCACGTGGAGCTCCACGAAGCTTTCCGGACCCCAGGCCAGGCCCGTCCTGGAGCGGATTTCTCGTGATATCAATGCCAGGAAGCTGACTGGGGGGATGATAGTGAAGGAGTTCTTGACGCAGCGCCTGGCGCCCCTCCAGTCTCATTCTAGGCCCTTGTGGGACTATCAGGGCAGCGGCGACAACCTCAGGCTTCGGTCCGCACGCATAACCCCCGAGGAACTGAACAAGGCTGTGACAACCCTGCTCCACGGTGACCCCGGTGATCTCCCCGACGCCTACGCCCCGCTGTACCGCTGCGACGACGGAGCCGATCTGGTCGCCGCGATGCCTGTCTTCAACGAACTGGGGCTCTCCCCTGCTGAGGGCCTTGGCTCCCCGGTGATGATGTCCTCCGGCGACACCACGGGCGGGGAGGATTCGGAGAAGACGGCGGACGACCACCTGGCGGGGGCGTCTCCCCCGTCGCAGAGCATGCTCTTGCGTGACCTTGAGGACGACGACGATGTTGGTGAAGCTTCTGTTGTAGGCTCTCCACGTCCCGCCAAGGTCCTCAGGGGGCTAGGACCGGCCCCTCGTGCCACACGGCCTGCCTGCCTGGCGACCCCCAGGAAGCGCGGAGCGGAGTCTCCTCCGGTGTGCCCTGCCTCTGCCGGCAAGGCGGTTGAAGTGCCGGCCTCGCCCCCGTCCGGATCGCAGCCCGCGTGCAAGGCGGACAAGGCCGGGCCATGGCGATCCCTCCAGCGGCTGCCCTTGCGGACAGTGCCCCTGCTCCCCCGCGTGGTGGTGCCCTCACTGAGAAAGGCGAGGGTGCCCCCGTTGTCGTCGGAGCGGAGGGGAAGAGGAAGTGGGTCGACGTTGAAGAGTAAGTAATCCGGCTCGGCCTTGGTCACCTGCTGGTAGCTTGTGTGCTGATGATTTTCCTTTACTTGGTAACCAGGTGCGCCGCCGCGCTGAAGATGAGGAAGAAGAAGGCGGGCGTCAAGCCGAAGGCGCCTTCCGATGCACCGCCCGCTCCTGTCGTCCTGCCATCGCCTGACGAGGCGCCTGCCGCCGAGGGGGTGGGGGCTCGCGAGGCAACCCTCCTGGTCACCGCCGCGGAACCCCTTGAGCCCCCGATGCGCGTTGGTGCTGCCGCTCCTGCTTCTGGGGGTGCGTCGGCGTCGCTGGCCCGAGAGCCAGCCCCCGAGGGCCAGCTGCCTGCGGTCTCGTCTGCATCCACCTTGCCTGTGGTTGTGGCGCAGCCTCCGGAGCCTCCTGCTCCTCATGCTTCTGCCTCCCTGGTGACGTCTCCTGTGATCACTCAGGCGACCCCTCCGGACGAGGCCTTGATGTCTGCGTCGCGCGGCCTCGACGTTCTGGACGGGGCCTTCACCGCTCTGGGTCAAGTTCGGGACGCCCTCGGGAGCACCGAAGATCGCCTCGCGAGTGGACGCCTGGGGCTTCTCTCCGGGTGGCTCCAGGCCGACGCCTCCGCCGTGGCGGTTTGGGGCCAGGCCAAGGCCATCGCGGCGGAGAGCGAGAAGGAGGCCGCGTCGGCCAAGGCAACCCGCGAGGCGGCGCTGACCGACGCGGCGTCAGCTGTAAGGCATTGTGACGAGGTGGAGGACCGCTTGAAGGTTCTTCAGGAGGAGAAGTCCATGCTTGCGGAGCAGCTGCGTCAGCAGGGGGAAGCCTTCAAGACCTGCAAGGCCCAGCTTGCCGATCGGGACTCCGAGCTGTCCCAGGCGGCGGCCGACCGAGCCGCGAAGCGAGAGCGCCTGGACGCGCGGGAGAGGGAGGTCGTCCTGGAAAAGACCCGGCTCAACACCAGGGAAAAGGTTCTAATCGAGGCCGAGGAGCTCAGCGCCCTTCCCTCCGTCGAGCTCAAGCTTCGCCAAGCGCTCCACTCCCTCTGCCGGGAAGGGTTTATGGAGCCCCTGGTGGCTCCGGAGAGCGGCTTCGCGGAGCTCGCTTCGAAGCTTGTCGAGGCGCTGGAGGGCGCCGTTGCCAAGGTAGAGGGGGGCTTGGAGAGTGAGTGCCGCAACCTCTTTTCTGAGGCTGCGACGTGCGTCTTCAGCCATCTTCACCTTCGTGAGCCGGGGTTTGACTTCGACTCCGTGATCCGCCCGGTCGCCCCCGAGGTCCGCAGCAGTGCTGCGGCGGCAGTGAAGGGCGCCGTGGAAGCGCTGGTGAAGAAGTTCACCCGCGTCACCGTTCCTATGCCTCCTGAAGCTGCAAGGGTTAGCGGCGAAGAAGATGACGCCAGCAATGTCGACGACGAGTTCCCCGCGGCCGGGACGAGTGATGGCGGCGGCTCCTCCTAATTCCTCTTCCTTGTTCCTTTCCCGCAACGTTCATCATGCCTCGCGGAGGCGTTAGACTTGTTTGTATTTGCGAAAACTCTTGATGCTTGTAATAACTGTTGAATTGTGTGGTTGCTTTCTTCGCCTTGTTTCCTTCTTGCTTGCTGTGATGCTCTGCGTCGGCAGGGCCCGATCCCGCGCATACCTCAGCCGCCATTGGACCGTCCGGATCACCAGGACGGGACAAGGGGTGAGGGGCTACAGGACCAGTGAGGCTCCTGAGTCGCGATGCTCAGGAGTCCCCCTTGACGTACGAGCAACCCTCATGAAGGGAACATGGCGAAGGCCGGGTTAACTTGGAAATTTTGAACACCTTGTGCTCTGCGTCGGCAGGGCCCGGCCCCGTGCATACCTCAGCCGCCGTTGGGCCGACCGGATCACCAGGACGGTTCCAAGGGGTGAGGGGCTACGTGACCAGTGAGGCTCCTGAGTCGCGATGCTCAGGAGTCCCCCTTGACGTACGAGCTCCAGTGTCCTCCTTAAGGGTTTTGAATGCTTTGAGATTTTGAACACCTTGTGCTCTGCGTCGGCAGGGCCCGGCCCCGGGCATACCTCAGCCGCCGTTGGGCCGTCCGGATCACCAGGACGGTTCCAAGGGGTGAGGGGCTACAGGGCCAGTGAGGCTCCTGAGTCGGGATGCTCACGAGTCCCCCTTGACGTACGAGCTCCAGCGTCCTCCTTAGGGGTTTTTTAGCGCTTTGAGCTCTGCGTTGGCAGGGCCCAGCCCCGCACATACCTCAGCCGCCGTTGGGCCGTCCGGATCACCAGGACGGTTCCAAGGGGTGAGGGGCTACGTGGCCAGTGAGGCTCCTGAGTCGCGATGCTCAGGAGTCCCCCTTGACGTATGAGCGGCTCCCATACCTTTCCTCACCGGCTTTTCCTGAGAGGGGCGCGTGAAGACCAGGTTTGGCAGACCTGGGAAGGTGGCGTGTACCAGGCTCGGCCCGGTAGTAGCCCTCATGCAGCCCCCTCACGCGAACATCCCAGGGAATGCAGCGAGACGGGGCCGCAAGGAGCCTTCCTGAGGTTGGATGCAGCCGCTGGGGCGCCCTCAGTTGTTTATCCCCAGCACGGAGCGTAGGGCTTCCACATTGCGTGGGCATAGTCATTGGTGGCCCGTGTTGTCCGCCAGCACGGAGCTGTGGCTTCCACATTGCGTGGGCATAGTCATTGGTGGACCGTGTTGTCTGCCAGCACGGAGCTGTGGCTTCCACATTGCGTGGGAAGGAACCCCTCCGCGTCCTCGGGGGGCTCCGGACGTGTACAGCCCATTGAGTTCGTACGCGTGGCTTGCACGGTAGAACTGGGAGGTGTATCTCGGAGCTCGCGAGGGCGCTTTGGCCTCGCGAGGTCCCTACCTCAGAGGCGGTTTGCGCCTGGATCTTCTTGTAGATAGCGCCGTCCGAGGTCCTGCAGATTTTTGGAGAAGCCTGCGCCGAATGTGCTCCCGAGGGCCATCGCATGAGAGGTCCGAGCACCAGTGACCCCAGGAGGTGACGTGAATGGGGCCGGCCCACCAGACAGAGCTCAGCCACTGGATTTATCGACGTTGCAGGGACGGACCCGAGCACAGACGCCGTGCCCGGCCCTCTCATGAAGCGGTCGAAGGTAGGATCATTCGGGTGCGACAACATTCACTCCGGCAGAGAGCCGTGCAGGTAAGGTGAAACGTTAGGAAATAAACCACATGCATGAAAAGCTTGCTGAAATGCGTGTAAATGAGGCGGCTGCAGGGGTATGCCCTGGTCGCCTGAGGATAATGCGGCCCGTTGGGCGCCCTCAAACGGAGTAAACCAAAAAGTTACCTGGCACAAACCAACAAATCACCTGGCGGCCACGCCGCTGAAGAGTCGAAGCTGCCGTTGTAGCCTGATCTTGTACCTCCGTGAGCGTGACCCTCATGAGCCCGTCGCCTCCCGGGGCCCGGGACCCCAGCTCAGTCAGGGCATCTCCTCCAACTCATCGTCGCGCCTTGCCAGGAAAGGGACAAGCATGGCCCGGGCAAGGCCCTGGAATGTGGCGCCTGCGTTCGCTAGGCCGAAGGGCATGCGGACGTAGTTGTGCAGGTAGACCCATCCATGATCGGCACGCGTCGGCCAGAAGTGGCCGTGGGACGCGGCCCTGTTGATTGCGAGTGCGTTGACGCAGATGCGCGGCTTGTCGGCCGGGCCGATGACGGCGGCTGCGCTTGGTGGTGCAGGGCAGCTCCCGCCTCGCACGGCTTGTGCTTCCCGAAGCTCCTCGATCGCTCTGATGACGGACTCTTGCGAGCTCGGCGCCTCGCGCTGTGCTCCTGGCTCAGGCAGACGCGCGTCAGGACATGCCTCCAGGTTGTGCCCGAGCGCCTCCCTTGTCTCACTGGCCAGGCCGGAGGCTCCCCGGGTGGAAGCCCCCGAGCCCGACCCAAGGGGGGCGCCGAGCGCTTTCCTATGCGATGGAGGGCGGGGCCCCTTCCCCGGGCGCAGAGCCTAAGGCGCCATCCTTGGAGGTCCTAGCCCCCTGGCGCCCTGTGGTGAGGAGCTGCTGCTTCTTCCTGCGTGCATCCTCATGAGGCAGGGCATCTTCGTCGTCGTAGCGCTCGGCCGCCGCGGCGTGGTAAGCGCGTTCGAGGGAGCAGACGGCGTCCTTCTCATCACAGGCGACGGTGATGACGCCACCACTCCCTGGCATCTTGAGGACATTGTAGCCATGATGAGTCACCGCCATGAACTTGGCGAGGGCCGGGTACCCAAGGATAGTGTTGTACGGGAGGTGGATGTGTGCGACGTCAAAGACGATGATCTCGGTGTGGTAGTTCTTGCGTCCGCCGAAGGTGACGGGCAGGCGCACTTGGCCAATGGGGACGGTGGACCCGTCGGTGACTCCTGAGAAGGGTTTGGTTGGCATGAGCTGATCATACGGCACTTGGAGCGTCTCGAAGGTCTCAACGGAGGGGACATTGAGCCCCGCTCCACTGTCGATGAGGGTCTTGGTGACGAGGACGTTGCTGATGGTTGGTGTGCACAGCATGGGGAGTGTGTCGGCCATGGCCGAGCACCTGAGCTGATCCCTCGAGTCGAAGGTGATTGCAGTCTGGGACCACTTGAGGGGGCGCATGGCTTCGGGCTTCGGGAGAGCCGCGTTCACCTCCCACGTGAACTGCTTGAAGATGCAGTTCGACACCGGGGCTTGGGCTCCGCCCAGGATACATGCTATCACCCTGACCTCCTGGAAGCCCCCAGCCCCACCGTCTTGCTTGTCCTCTTCCTTCCTTCTGGGTGGTGGCGGTAGTGGTGGTAGGCCGGCCTCACGAGGGTGTGCCTCACGAGGCTGGCCACGACGTGACCCCTCCGGAGGGTCATCACGCCAGCGGTCCTCCCGAGCTTGATCGCTCCAGTGGTCCTCCCGAGGTCGGTCTCGCCACTCCTGGCGCGGCTCCCGGTTGTCCCAACGGCCTCCACCGCGGCCTCCGTCGCGTCCAAAGCCACGGTCCACGCGTCCAGGGCGCCGGCCAAAGTGCTCATCGCGGACCAGCCTGAGCTTCTGGCAGTCGATGGTGTCGTGGTTGTTGGTGCCGTGGAGGATGCAGGATGGCCGCCCTCTCGAGGGGGTTTCCTCGCCTTGGCTGCGCTCCACCTCAGGCTCAGCCACAAGCACCGCAGGGGCCTTGCGCTTCGCCTCCTTGGCCTTGGTCTTCTTTTCCTCCGGCTCCGCCGTCGGAGGCTCGCGGAGCGACAGGCGGCCCTCTTCGGCCTTGGCGCACCTGTTCGCCAGGTTGAACATCTCCAGGGCTGAGCACAGTTCATCGTTCATGGCGAGCTCCTCCTTCATCTTGAGGTCCGTGACGCCGTCGGTGAACGCGGAGATGATAGCCTCATCCGACGCCCTCGGGACCTTGAGGCGCGTAGTCGTGAAGCGTTGTCTGAATTTGTGCAGGGTCTCCCCCTCCTGCTGCTTCACATGCCGCAGGTCGTTCACGGTGAGCGCGCGGTCGCGGGTACCCTGGAAGTTGGCGACGAAGCGCTTGCACAGGTCGTCCCAGGAGGTGACGGACCCCTCCGGGAGGTTGAGGAGCCAGGAGAGCGCGCCGCCCTTGAGTGCCATGGGGAACCAGCACGCCATGACCTTGTCATCTCCACCGGCCGCCCGGATGCTCAGCGAGTAGAGCTATAGGAACTCGGCGGGATCCGGGGTGCCGTCGTAGCGAGGGGGTAGGTCTGGCTTGAACTTGCAGGGCCACGTGGTTGGATGGAGCTCCGGGGCGATGGCGACGCACCCCACCGGCTCGATGGGTGTTGCGTGTGCGGGAGGGACCCGGTCTTGACGCTCTCGAGGGGCCACCTCGAGTAGTGCCGGGTGGCGACGCTGGTTCGGCAGCGCAGGGAGCACACGCGCGTCGACGCGCGGCCGGGGCACCACCTGGCAACTTACTAAATCTCTCGCCCTTGCCCGCGGTTCGCGGGGCTGGTCGCGCGGGCGCGCTTCACGCTTGGGCTCGGGGTCGACGTCGCGTTGCGGAGGAGGTGGCGGCGCATCATGGGCCACGTCGTCTGCCAGGGAAGGCCGGGGTCGAAACGAGTAGGAGAGCGCTAAAGCGTCGCCGGCAGCACTGACAAGCTCCGCGATGCGCCGAAGCCAGTCGTCATGGCGGTCAGGGGTGGGGCGGTAGCGGAGCAGCTCGTGCGCCATGGCGAGTGCACCCGAGCCATGCGGCGGCCCGGGTCGAGCGTGGGAGGATGACCCGGTAGCCGGGACGATCGACGGAGTGGCGGTGTGGCCGTCGCGCCGTGCGGTGACCGGCTGGGAGGAGTCATGTTGCTCGTGGACCTCCGGGCCCGTGGCGGCGTTGGCCACGGGTGAGGGTGACCGGCGCGTGACAGCGCGGCCCACGGGTGCCGTCTGGGCGACGCGGGCAGCTCGGCGCTTGGCGCGGGCTCGGCGAGCGTCAGACATCGGAGCGGCGAGGTGAAGGAAGAGCTTGGCTTGAGGAAGACTTCGACACGCCCCTACCTGGCATGCCAAATGTCGGATTTCGGGCTCCGCAAAACCCTCAAGGTTCAAACACAGGGGCGTGTGCGAAGATCCCCTGCAGCCTCGCCCTACCTAGCTCGCTACTCGATGGTTAAGACGATGAACTCGCACGATGACGAGGAAGAAGATGAACATGGTGGTTTACCCAGGTTCGGGCCGCTGCGAAGCGTAATACCCTACTCCTGCTTTGGTGGATTGCCTCTCGAGGAGGTGTGGTGGATGAACTAGTACAGTGTTGAGGAGCCTCGTGAGGGCGCTCGAGTGGTGTTCTTGGCCTTCTACTAGTCTTGTGGTGGTGTATCTCCTTCTACGGTGCAGCCTAGCCTCTATATATAGCAGCGGCCCGGGTCCTCTTCCCTTATCGCAATGGCGGGAAGGGATCCCACAACGGCCAAATTTGAAGGGGGACAGGAGTACATCCCCGCCTTGTCCAAAGGTGGTCTTCGCCTGCAAAGTGGTTGTCGACGATGCAGAGGTGGGCTCGGCGATGACATCCGCCCTGCGGGGCTCGTGGTCGTGGTCTTGTTGCACCGAAATGGAAACCTTTAGGTGGCGCTTTGGGAACCCGCGTACGTCCTTGCTCCCTTTGCACCAAAGGGGAAACTGTCCCGCCTGGCACGCTGGCGCCCGCCTGTCCTTCCTTGCGTGATCATTGACTCCTGAGACCGGGCTCTGCATAGAGATCTCCGCCGCTCCGGAGGGGGGCTGAGGAGGCCTACCCCTTGCTGGTCTTGGTGCTGTCTCCCTCGCGAGCTCGGTCCTCGCGAGGGCCTTGTCTTGAGTGCCAGCCGCGCTTGGCTGACGCGGTGGGCCATGCCCAGGACCGCAGGCAGGCAGGTTTGGGTACCCCCGTTCCCAGAACGCCGACAACTACGATGAGACCTTCTCACCCGTAGCGATGCTTAAGTCCGTCAGAATCATGTTAGCAATAGTTGCCTTTTTCGATTATGAAATTTGGCAGATGGATGTCAAAGCAGCGTTCCTTAACGGTTTCCTTAAGGAAGAGTTGTATATGATGCAACTAGAAGGTTTTGTCGATCTAGAGAATGCTGACAAAGTTTGCAAACTCCAGCGATCCATTTATGGACTGGTGCAAGCATCTCGGAGTTGGAATCTTCGCTTTGATGAGGTGATCTAAGCGTTCGGGTTTATACAAGTTTACGGAGAAGCTTGTATTTACAAGAAAGTGAGTGGGAGCTCTATAGCATTTCTAATATTATATGTGGATGACATATTGCTGATTGGAAACAATATAGAAATGTTGGAAAGCATGAAGGAATATTTGAACAAGAGTTTTTCAATGAAGGACCTAGGAGAAGTTGCTTTCATATTAGGCATCAATATCTATAGAGATAGATCGAGACGCTTAATAGGACTTTCACAGAGCACATACCTTGACAAAGTTTTGAAGAAGTTCAAAATGGATCAGTCCAAGAAGGGGTTCTTGCCTGTGTTGCAAGGTGTGAAGTTGAGTAAGACTCAATGCCCAGTGACTGCAGAAGATAGAGAAAAGATGAGTGTCGTCCCCTATGCTTCAGCCATAGGCTCTATCATGTATGCAATGCTGTGCACAAGACCCGATGTCAGCTTTGCCATAAGTATGGCCGGAAGGTTTCAAAGTGATCCAGGAATGGAACACTGGACGGCGGTCAAGAATATCCTGAAGTACCTGAAAAGGACCAAGGACATGTTTCTCGTTTATGGAGGTGATCAAGATCTCGTCGTAAAGGGTTACGTCGATGCAAGCTTTGACACTGATCCGGATGACTCTAAGTCTCAAACCGGATACGTATTTATTCTCAATGGGGGTGCGGTAAGCTGGTGCAGTTCCAAGCAAAGCGTGGTAGCTGATTCTACATGCGAAGTGGAGTACATCGCTGCCTCGGAGGCGGCGAAGGAAGGTGTCTGGATGAAGGAGTTCATGACAGATCTTGAAGTAGTGCCTAGTGCACTAAACCCAATGACTCTGTTCTGTGACAACACTGGTGCCATTGCTCTAGCCAAGGAACCAAGGTTTCACAAGAGGACCAGACACATAAAGCAACGTTTCAATTCCATCCGCAATTACATCAAGGAGGACGACATAAATATTTGCAAAGTACACACGAATCTGAATGTTGCAGATCTCATGACTAAACCTCTCCCAAGAGCTAAACATGATCAACATCAGAACTATATGGGTGTTAGATTCATTACAATGTAAATCACATAGTGATGTGAACTAGATTATTGACTCTAGTGCAAGTGGGAGACTGTTGGAAATATGCCCTAGAGGCAATAATAAAAGTAGTTATTATTATATTTCCTTGTTCATGATAATCGTTTATTATCCATGCTATAATTGTATTGATTGGAAACTCAATTGCATGTGTGGATACATAGACAACACTGTGTCCCTAGTATGCCTCTAGTAGACTAGCTCGTTGATCAAAGATGGTCAAGGTTTCCTAGCCATAGACATGAGATGTCATTTGATAACGGGATCACATCATTAGGAGAATGATGTGATGGACAAGACCCAAACTATGAACGTAGCATATGATCGTGTCAGTTTATTGCTATAGTTTTCTGCATGTCAAGTATCTGTTCCTATGACCATGAGATCATACAACTCACTGACACCGGAGGAGTACCTTGCGTGTATCAAACGTCGCAACGTAACTGGGTGACTATAAAGATGCTCTACAGGTATCTCCGAAGGTGTCTGTTGAGTTGGCATGGATCAAGACTGGGATTTGTTACTCCGTGTGACGGAGAGGTATCTTAGGGCCCACTCGGTAATACAACATCACAATAAGCCTTGCAAGCAATGTGACTAAGTGTTAGCCACAGGATCTTGTATTACGAAACGAGTAAAGAGACTTGCTGGTAACGAGATTGAACTAGGTATAGAGATACCGACGATCGAATCTCGGGCAAGTAACATACCGAAGAACAAAGGGAATAGCATACGGGATTAACTGAATCCTTGACATAAAGGTTCAACCGATAAAGATCTTTGTAGAATATGTAGGAACCAATATGGGCATCCAAGTCCCGCTATTGGTTATTGACCGTAGAGGTGTCCTGGTCATGTCTACATAGTTCTCGAACCCGCAGGGTCTGCACACTTAAGGTTCGGTGACGTTTCGGTAGTATAGAGTTATGTATGGTGGTGACCGAAGGTTGTTAGGAGTCCCAGATGAGATCCCGGACGTCACGAGGAGCTCCGGAATGGTCCGGAGGTAAAGATTGATATATAGGAAGTCCCGTTTTGGTCACCGAAAAAGTTTCGGGCATTTCGGTAGTGTACCGGGAGTGCCGGGAGGGTACCGGGGGACCATAGGGAGGGGCCTCTCGACCCAAAGGGCCTCATGGGCTGTGGGAGGAGTCAAGCCAGCCCTTAGTGGGCTGGCCGAACCCCCCCACTAAGGCCCATGCGGCTAGGGGTGGGAAAACCCAAAGGTGGAAAGGGTTTCCAAGTGGAGGAAGAGGAATCCTACTCCTAGTAGGGTTGGAGTAGGACTCCTCCACCTCTCCCACTTCGGCCGCACCTAGGGGCAGCCCTAGGGGCGCCGGCCTCCCTCCCCTTCTCCTATATATACTAGAGGGAGAGAGGGCAAAAGCACTTCAACCCTAAGCCACGGTGCAACCCTCTCTCCCAATAGATCAAGTCCTCTAGTTTTTCAGCAGTGCTTAGGCGAAGCCCTACTAGAATAGTTCCACCACTACCGCCGCCGCGCCATCGCGCTGCCGGAGAACTCATCTACCTCTCTGCTCCCTCTTGCTAGATCAAGAAGGCGGAGATCGTCATCGAGCTGTACGTGTGCTGAACGCGGAGGTGCCGTCCGTTCGGTACTAGATCGTGATTGGATCGCGGGACGCTTGGCAATTTGGATCGCGAAAACGTTCGACTACATCAACCGCGTTTCTTAACGCTTCCCGCTTAGCGATCTACAAGGGTATGTAGATCCACTTTCCCTCTTGTAGATGCTCATCACCATGGATAGATCTTGCGTGTGCGTAGGAAATTTTTTGTTTCCCATGCAACGTTCCCCAACAAGTTTGATAGCAGTAGTGACAGTAACAGTAGCGGTAACAGTAGTAGCAATAGTTTTGTAGCAGTTGGAACAGGAGGAGCAGCAATAGTAACTTAACAAGAACAATAAGTGAAAAGCTCGTAGGCACTGGATCGGTAACTCGTTGGATGATATTCGTCATGTAGCAGTCATAACCTAGGGCGATACAAAACTAGCTCAGTTCATCAATGTAATGTAGGCATGTATTCCGTAAATAGTCATACGTGCTTATGGAAAAGAACTTGCATGACATCTTTTGTCCTACCCTCCCGTGGCAGCGGGGTCCATAAGGAAACTAAGGGATATTAAGGCCTCCTATTAATAGAGAACAGGAACAAAGCATTAACACATGGTGAGTACATGAACTCCTCAAACTACGGTCATCACCGCGAAGTATCCCAAATATTGTCACTATGCGGTTGACGGGTCATAACACGTAATAGGTGCATATGACTAGGCAAGATCGGATCAAGAACATGGATATAGAGATGATAACATAAACGGTTCAGATCTAAAATCATGGCACTCGGGCCCTAGTGACAAGCATTAGGCATAGCAAAGTCATAGCAACATTAATCTCAGAACATAATGGATACTAGTGATGAAGCCCTAACAAAACTAACTCGATTACATGATGAATCTCATCCAACTCCTCACCGACCAGCAAGCCTACAAAGGAATTACTCACTCCCGGTGGGGAGCATTATGGAATTGGCGATGGAGAAAGGTTGGTGATGACAAAGACCGAAGATTCCCCTCTCCGGAGCCCCAAACGGGCTCCAGATCTGGCCTCCCGATGAAGAACAGGAGGTGGCGGCGGC
This sequence comes from Elymus sibiricus, assembly GCA_039707655.1. Classification (NCBI taxonomy): domain Eukaryota; kingdom Viridiplantae; phylum Streptophyta; class Magnoliopsida; order Poales; family Poaceae; genus Elymus; species Elymus sibiricus. The sequence goes on along the minus strand of CM077663.1, from coordinate 192,230,067 downwards.
TCTGTATCGTAAAACGCGATGAAACTTTCTCTCTGATTTTTCTCTCCAAAAATAGGAATTTATAGTGTTGGAATTAGGGTCAGTGGGGCCACGAGGTGGGCACAACCCACCAGGGCGTGCCCAGGGGGCCTGGCACGCCCTGGTGGGTGCTAGCCACCCTGGCCCCCCTCTTCGGTGGATTTTGGCTCCAATAATTCACATATATTCTGAAATAATTCTCCAAAAAGTTTCGTTCCCGAGAACTTTTATTTCTGCACAAAAACAACACCATGGTAGTTCTGCTGAAAACAACGTCAGTCCGGGTTAGTTCCATTCAAATCATGCAAATTAGAGTCCAAAACAAGGGCAAAAGGGTGAGGAAAAGTAGATATGTTGGAGACGTATCAAGCGGCTCGAGGCGAGTGCCAAGAAGGTGGGCGAGCTGATTGAAGGAGAGAGCCGCGACCTTTTGTCCCAGGCGCTAACGCGCGTCTTCAGTCATCTCCTTCGCGCCAATCCCAGCTTTGATTTTGAGGCCATGATGGCCCCGCTTCCTGACGGGATCCGCGACACCCTAGGGGAGGCCATGGAAGATTATGTGAGCGCACTGAGCGCGCAGTTCACCCTTGGCGACCACGAGGACCGGGAAGGGTCTGAGGGACGCGAAGGTAGCGATGACGACGCAAGCGACGCGTCTCCATAGGCCCCCCTTTAATCCTTCGGCTGCTGATACCAGTTTGTAGTTCCGCCGGGGCGTGAAGCCAGCATTTTGTTTTGAACGCTATGCTCCTGTAATTGGTACTCGTGCTTTGTATGGCTTCCTCTGGTGTTACTGTCATGCCTCGGGATACGGAGATGTGACTCTTGCGTGAGGCCGTCGCCAGTAACCTAGGTCGCGCTGCCCGGGCGAGGCCTGCCGGCCTTAGGGGTATGGCGCACCCTCATCGGCTTATTCATGCGCGTCGCGCGAGAAAATCAGGCACCAAAGGTCCTGGCGAGGTGGTGCGCGTGGGGGCGGGCTTGTGACCCGAAGCCCGCACTTTGGGGTTCTGGTGCCATGGGGACCGACCCGGGCGTAGGCACCGTGCCTCAGCCCCTGCTCGCGCGACGCCCACGAGGGAGATGTTGAGCGCGCGCGGCTTTGAAAAGGGAAATCCAACAAAACTCCGCAGAAATCTGAAAAACCAAAGTCTTTATTAAAACGGGGGATAAACTCGTTTACAAGCAAAAAGAGATGCGGCTGCCGTGTCCTGCACGGGTCAGCCTGGGGTTAGTGTGGCCCGCGGGGCATCTTCTTGGTCTTCCCTCCAGCGCGATGCATGGGGCTTCCACTTCGGCGTGGGGATGGTTGTTCCGCCAGCGCGATGCATGGGGCTTCCACTAGGGCATGGGCATAGCCGCGGTTCGGCAGTTATTCCGCCAGCGCGGAGCATGGGGCTTCCACTTGGGCATGGGCGGGAGTCCCCCCGAGGTCGTAGCCCGGCCAGTCGGGAGGCTCCGGGGCGTGTACAACCCCACTCATTCTTACGTGAGAGTGTCACAGGTAGAACTTGCGGAGGTGTTGGATGTTTCAAGTGTTTGGCACTGGAATCCCACCCTCCGTCTCTAGGCGGGCGGCGCCTGGCCTGGAGACATGGGCGATCTTGAAGGGCCCTCCCACATGGGAGAGAGCTTGTGGAGGCCATCCTTGGAGAGGACCCGCCGCAAGCCGAGGTCCCCGACCTCGAGGGTGCGAGGGCGGATGTTGCGGGTATGGTAGCACCGCAAGGCCTGCTGGTACCTTGCGGCGCGGAGGGCGGCCTGGCAACGGGCCTCCTCGAGGAGCAAAAAGTCGGCTCCCCGCGAGTCATCCTGACGCGCCTCGTCAAACGCTAAGACCCGCGGGGACCCATGCTTAAGCTCCGAGGGGAGGACCGCCTCAGCCCCGTAGACGAGGAAGAAGGGGGTTTCGCCGGTGGGCTTAGTCGTTGTGGTGCGGATAGACCACAGCACGGACTGCAGCTCATCCAGCCACCCCTCCCGCAGGCCTCAAGCTTCTTCCTGAAGCTCCTGGTCTTGAGGCCCTTGAGGACCTCGGCGTTGGTGCGCTCGGCCTGACCATTCCTGCGCGGGTGTGCCATGGATGCCTGTAGCATATCTGCGTACCAAGGTTAGCGCAATATGACTTGAAAAGGCCACTCCTGAACTAAGAGCCGTTGTCAGTGATGATGCGGTTGGGGACTCCGAACCGGCATACGAGGCCTTTGATGAACCTGACGGCCGAGGCAGCCGGGATGGTGCGGACGGGCTCGACCACCGCCCACTTAATGAACTTGTTGATGGCGACGTAGAGGTAGCGGTACCCGCCAACCACGCGGGGGAAAGGGCCTAGAATGTCCAGCCCCCATACCGCGAAGGGCCAGGAGAGCGGGATCGTCTGCAATCCCTGCGCGGGCTGGTGGATTTGCTTGGTGTGGAACTGGCAAGCCTCGCAGGACCGGACCAGCTCGGCGGCATCGCGAAGTGTTGTAGGCCAATAGAAACCGCTGCGGAACACTTTACCGGCGAGGGTGCGCGACGAAGAGTGTTGCCCAAAATCTCCGCCATAGATGTCAGCGAGCAGCTCGCGCCCTTGCTGTTCTAAGACGCAGCGCATCGAGACGTCGTTGGGCCGCCTTCGGTACAGCTCGCCATCTCGCAGGCAGTACGCGGTGGCTTGGCGGGCGACGCGCTCTGCTTCCGCATCTTCCGCGGGGAGGTCGCCGCGAAGCAGGTAGGCCTTGAGCTCGACGGTCCAATCGCCCTCTTGAGGTTCCAGCGCTAGCAGCAGGCGATCTTCCGAAGGCGGGGCGCAGTCTGGCGCACCTGTCGGCGGCACGGGCGGCAGCTCCTCTTGCAGCAGCGCGGTGCCGAGGACGAGCGGCGCAGCCGATGGCTTGAGAAGTCTTTCCTCGGAAATGCCGGGGCATTGGGGCTCGCTGCGAGACGCTTGTTTGGCGATGTCGTCGGCCTCCTGATTAGCACCATGCGGGATATGCTGCAACTCCAAACCGAGGAAGCATTTCTCAAGCTTGCGTACCTCTTCCAAGTACGCCGCCATGTGCTCGTCCTTCGGCTTGTACTTTTTGTTGGAGAAGTTGACGAGGAGCTGAGAGTCGCCCTTGACGACAAGATACTTGATTCCGAGGGCGGAGGCGGCCTTAAGGCCGTCGATGAGGCCCTCGTACTCTGCGATGTTGTTGGAGACCTTCTCGTCATGACCGAAGCACAACTGGATCGCGTAGCGTAGCTTGTTGCCTTTTGGCGAGGTGAGCACGACGCCAGCTCCCGCGCCCTGCATGGAAAAAGCGCCGTCAAAGCACAGGACCCAGCCGCAGGGTGCCTCATCCCCAGGCAAGAGGGATTCGCCCTCGCGAGGCTCCTCCTCGCCCGAGGCTGTCCACTCTGCCACGAAGTCTGCCAGGGCTGCACCTTTGATGACCCTGGTGGTGCAGAACTCTAGCTCGAAGGCCTACAGTTCGATGTTCCATTCGACGACCCTGCCCGTGGTGTTGGGGCTACGGAGAATCTTCTCTAAGGGGTACGCGAAGATGACCCTAATAGGGCGCCCTTGGAAATAGTGACGCAGTTTCCTGGAGGCCATGAGGAGAGCAAGGAGGAGCTTCTACTGCATGGGGTAGCGCTCGCGTGCATCCCTAAGCACCGTGCTGACGTAATACACAGGGCGCTCGACGTGGCATGTGACCGTGATGTCCATGTCGTCTTCACCGGAGGGCTCGAGACGCGAGACCGTGGGGGCTCCCGGAGGCGTGGCGTCGGAGGCCGCAGGGGCCTCCGGGAGCATGACGCCTGGGGCCTCCAGAGCCGGTGTGACCTCCTGAGGAGGAGCGACGTTCCCCTGAAGTGTGCCCTCAGCCGGCACCGTCGGGGCCTGAGCAACCTCAGGTGATGCTTTCTGCGCGGGCTTCTTCTTGGCGCGGGCTTGCTCTTCTCTCTCCACCACAAGGGTCGCGCTGGCCGTTTGCGGTGTGTCCGCCAAGTACAACAGCAGGCGCTCATGCGGGCGCGGCGCGACCATAACAGGAGGGCTTATGAGATATCGCTTGAGGTCCGCAAAGGCCACGTCCGCTTCAGGAGTCCACGCGAACGGCCCCGACTTCTTCATCAACTTGAAGAACTGTACCGCCAGCTCGCCAAACTTGGAGATGAAGTGCCCGAGGGAGTCTAGGCACCCTGCTAGCTTTTGCATTCCCTTGAGGGTCCGGGGAGGTTGCATCAGCTCGATGGCCTTAACTTTTTTGGGATTTGCTTAGATTCCCCGATGGGACACGAGGAAGCCAAGTAGCTTGCCGGAGGGGACCCCAAAAACGCATTTATTGGGGTTGAGCTTCAGCTTGACCTTGCGCAGGTTGGCGAAAGTTTCCTCCAGGTCTTCGATGAGCGTTTTGGCCTCGCGCATCTTGACCACAATGTCGTCGACATAGGCCTCCGGGTTCCTCCCCAGTTGGGGCCCCAGCGCGATGTGCATCAGTCGCTGGAAAGTGGCACCAGCACTCCTCAGGCCAAACGGCATGCTCACGTAGCAGAATACTCCGCTAGGGGAGATGAAGGCCATCTTCTCCTCGTCCTCTACCGCCATCTTGATCTGGTGGTAGCCGGAGAAGGCGTCCAAGAAGCATAGTAGATCGCAGCAAGCAGTGGAATCTACGATCTGATCGATGCGCGGAAGCGAGAAGGGATCCTGGGGGCAGGCCTTGTTGAGACTGGTGAAATCGACGCACATCCGCTCCTTGCCGCCCTTCTTGGGGATGATGACAGGGTTGGCGAGCCACTGCGGGTAGCGCACCTCGCGGACGACCCCTGCCTCTTGTAGTTTTTGCACTTCTTGAATAACGAAGTGCTGCTTTTCCAGCGCCTGGCGCCGTGCTTTCTACTTGACGGGGCGCACGTTGGGGCACGCCGCCAAGTGGTGCTCGATCATCTCCCTCGGGACTCCAGTCAGATCGGTCGCCTTCCATGCAAACACATCCGCGTTCGCCCTGAGGAAGGTGACGAGTGCCCTCTCTTGCTCGGGGGCGAGGCCGGCACCGATGGTGAAGGTGTGGCCCGAGTCACTTCCGTCGAACGACACCTTCTTGGTCTCAGCTCGGCTCTAAGAGAACAGTTGCTTCTTTCCCGCCGACGCTATCTCGGGGGGCGACGCCTCACCCCCGTCAACCGATCGTGCGGCTGCGGCGGCCGCGACGGCTTTGTACGCACGCCTGAGGTAGCTGACCGCGTCCTTCTCGTCGCACTTGATGGTCATGACATCGGCGCACCCGGGTATCTTGATGACATTGTAACCCGGGTGGGTCGCCACCATGAACTTGGCGAGCGCCGGGTAACCCAGGATGGCATCGTACGGGAGACCGACGCGCGCCACGTCGAAGTCGATGAGCTCGGTGCGGTAATTGTCGCGCATGCCGAAGGTGACGGGGAGGCGTATCTGCTCGAGGGGGGCAGCGGCCCCACCGACCACCCCGGAGAAGGGCCTGGTGGGCTTCAGCTGGTCGTAGGGCACCTGGAGTGCCTCGAAGGTCGCGGCGGAGATGATGTTGAGCCCCGCCCCCCGTCGATGAGATTCTTGGTAACCGCGACGTTGCTGATGGTGGGAGTGCACACCATGGGGAGAGCGCCCGCAACAGCCGCAGACCTCGGGTGATCTCCTGTGCCGAAGGTGATGTCGCGCAGGATCCAGCTAGGCGACGGTGCGGGCCCGTGCTCCCCGCGGGCAGCGCTCACTCTGCGGAAGGAAGGCTTGAAGTGGCAGTCGGCGACCGGAGCCTGGGCCCCGCCGAGGATGCACGCCACCAAACGCCGCTCTCGACACGCGCCGGCGTCCCCGTCGAGCATGAGCGGGCCGCCTCGGGGCTCGGCCGAGCTGACGCGCCGGGAGAAGCGCGCCGCGGCTTCCACGCGTGACGTTGGAAGGCGGGGCGAATGGGAGGGCGCTCGGGTTCCTCCTGTCGCGGCGACAGGGTCGGTGGCCGCCGTAACCTTGGCGCCAGTGGAGTAGCATCGACTACCTCGGCCAACCGGGGCGACCTCAGCGGTCCGGGCCGCCCTGCGCTCAACGCGCACACGGCGAGCATCAGCCATGGAGCTGATGAAGCCGGAGCCGCAACGGAGCTGGAGAACGTCAGCGCACCCCTACCTGGCGTGCCAAATGTCGGAATCGGGGCTCCGGGGACCCAAAGAGGTTCGAACACCGGGGTGCACTCGCTCTTTCGCCCTACTCTGCTTCACAACCTCACGACGACTCTCCGGCGGCTCGAGCTAAGGAGGATGAACAAGGAACACACGGTTTACCCAGGTTCGGGCCACCTTGTGGTGTAAAACCCTACTCCTGCTTGGTGGATTGCTTGAGGATGAGGGTAAGTACAAGGTGTGTTCTTGGTTGCCCAGGGTTCTCCCCTTTTCTACGGTGGCTGGTTCCTACTCTTATATTGGCCTTGGTCCTCTTCCCCCGAAAACACAAGGCGGGAAGGGTTGCCACAACGGCCAGTTCAAAGGGGGACAAGACTGCAGCCCATCCTGGCAAAAGGTGGTCTTCGCCTGCCAAAGCTCCTCGCCGTGACGTGCTTGTGGGATCGGGAGTGACCTCCGTCCTGCCGAGTCCTCGGTCTTGGTCCTCTTGCACCAGAGGGGAGACCTTTGGGGATTGCTTTGGGAGCCCGCGAGATGGCGCTGCTCCTCTATCATCAAAGGGGAAAAGCCTTCCTGTCCGCGCCAGCTGGTACGATCCTGGCACCGCTTGGCGCGGTGCGCGTCACCCATGTGCGGGTGCAGGGTTGTGGGGCCCTGCCAGGCCAACCCCTAGCGGACCCGCCTCCTGAGGGCGTCGGGGGCAGCCTCGCGGAGAAGCCTCGTGAAGTACTTGATGGTACTATAGCCTCGCACCTCGCGAGGCGTATGCCTTCGCGAGAATCATCCTCGCGAAGCTTGCAGGTGGGCCACCCAGCGCTTAAGGCAACCTCCGCGTCCTGGGCCGCAGGCAGACGGGCCTGGGTACCCCCAGTCCTAGAGGCCCGACATCAGTAGAATCCAGGATGCTCACGCTTCATCACAAGACCTCCAAAGTCCTTCCTCCAGGGTGCCCCCCAACCTGGCCCATGGACTAGTCCACCTCGACTGGGACCCCTTAGTCGAGGACTCCCTCACTCAACGTCTTTCGCTCCCGCGCCGCGCTCAACGACACGCCGAAGAGCGCTAACGGCGGGCAGGAGTGTGATGATGTAGTACATGCCGAAGAGGCCGGCGTTCCGCACGGGCGAGCCCGCGGTGGTGGACGGTGGCTTCGGCGTCGAGTCTGACGGCAACGCGTCGAACTAGTTGCACGTGTGCTCGTTCATTGCAATCGTCATGGCACTGTGTGTTATGGGTGGCTATTAAGTCTTAATCATATCATGTGCAGATAACCAAACAACATGCACTAGTATGAGCACAACCAATGCGAGCAACCAAGCACAATGCATAAAGGCATTGCTACGATGCAGGAAGAGGGGATGCAGACAACCAATCAACATATAGATGATGATTTTTTACGTGCATATGCTCAACCAAACCCAACTGGGACAAGTATGCAAATGGGAAAAAACGATGTAGGTAACCAACGCGCCTCAGAAATTTGGAAAGTTGAGTATTGTGATTCATTAAAAATTACTCCCTCCGTTCCTAAATATAAAACCTTTTAGAGATTTCACTATAGACTACATACAAAGTAAAATGAGTGAATCTACGCTCTAAAATATGTCTATATACATCACTATGTACAATATAAGAGAGTTTTTTCACTAGGGTTTTAAGTAATCTATCTATCTGTATATCACTATGCTATCTACTCCGTTCCTAAGCATAACACCTTTTAGAGATTGCATTATGAACTACTCCATCCATCCCATAGTATATGAGCGTTTTTTGCATAGTCCAGATAGATAGATTACTTAAAACGGACATAATGCCTGCGATTGGATTAGCCTTCGCCCCTGTCCGCGGACGCGCAGAAGAGGGACATCGGCGTTGGCCCCTTTATCCCCCTCGTCTCTCTTCCTTCGGCGTCTCCGGCACCGGCGAGCCCCCCCCCCCCCCCCCCCCCCCCCCCCCCCCCCGCGGCGTCCGCTCCACCGTCCGCCGCCTTCTTGCTCAGTCAGCGTCTCGTCCTCTCGGCTACAAGTCGCTCGTCCTGGTCGGCCTCCTTTCTACCTTACGCACGCGCGGAGGCGACAAGCGCGCCTTCTAGCGGCCGGCATCCAGCGGCCAGCGCAAGTAGCACGGCCGGAAGGGCAGGTAAACCCTGTCTCCTCTATCCTTTTCCCCAGAACCATAATGAATTCATGACTTGGAAACCCTAGGTTTGTGAGATGAAATTTCTCTGGAATTGAGGAAGATGGAACAACCATTTTGTGATATTTCTTTAAAGTTGATCAAGCAACTAACTTTGGATATTTTATCATGATGAGGAGTAGAAAGTCTCTTGCCAGTCCTATGCTCCTTCCCCAATCCCCTTCATGGTTCCATTATTCTCGAATTCATCGGTTTGATTGATTCATTCTCATTCCTCAGGCCAATTGTTTGTCCTACTGCTGTAGCAGGTCTGGAGCTGAGCAGAAGATGAGGCTGGGAGCATTTCGGTAGCAATCAATTCATGCCGGGGCAAGGTGATTTTCGTATGCTAGTTGCCAGTTACCTAGTTCTAGTTGTTTCATACACAAATTTTGATTTTTAAATCACGAATAGATATATCATCGAGCCATGGACAGGGGTGCGTGGAAGTTAGCTATCCACGTGCCAGAACCATGACTTGGTTTCCATATCTTATGGGTTTTAACTCTAGCCTACCCAAATTTGTTTGGGACTGAAAGGTTTTGCTGTTGTTGTTGTTGAACATTTGAAACATGTGAAATGTGAATGATAACTTCGTGTGTGTGTGTGTGTGTGTAATGGCAATATTGTACTCCCTCTGTTCCTAAATATAAGTCTTTTTAAAGATTCCAATATGAACTACATACGGAGCAAAATGAGTGAATCTACACTCTAAAATACGTCTATATACATCTGTATGTAGTCCGTATTGAAATCTCTAAGATAACTTATATTTAGAAACGGAGGGAGTAGGAGTGAAAAGTCATTCAAAATTATTTAGTGGAGTTAAATTGTATCTTCATCTTATTTTTGTAGTTCCCGTAATTGAAATGAATTATTTGAGACCCGGTGGCTTAAAAACCAATTGTGCTTAAACTGTCTTTATTCTGCCCATACTAACCTTTTTGGCTCCGTGAATAAGTTTACTTGGGATTTGGCATTTGTTATGAAAGTAACACCTCCCCTGTAGGGATGTTTTAACGGTTTCCCCAGACCATGCAAAACCCAGTACTGTTCCTCAGTTAGTCAGTTTATTTTTTGAACTGGCTAATTAGTGCAAATGGAGAAGATATCTACAATAGTACTAGCAGCTCAGCAAATGAGTTGGATGATTTTATCCCCACACATTTTTTAGCATCCTTACCTCCATGTACTGTACAAGTTTTTGAGTTTTTTCTTGATGAATCCAGTAGCAGAAGCAAGTTGGAGGTGGGACTGGGGGGCTTGTAACACTCGTCAATTACATAGCCCAAACGACTGCTGCTGTTTGTGAATTATTGATTCACGTTGACATGTTCTGTTGTTTTTGTACCTATATGATGACGAGTGATCCAAAGTCTTTCACTCTGTTAATCCCATTTATTTATATGTTTATTAGTGTCTGATGGAGAAAAGTATGTCTGCTTATCTTCGACACGATTACTGGAGCTGTCAGAATCACAACAGTGTTACTGATTATTTGAAAGAATCAAATGAGTTCATTTATCGAAAAAAGTCGGTAAGCATTTACTGCATTTGTTACTGCCATATTTGTGTGCCTGCTGCTTTGTCTTAATTAACCTTTGGAAAAAAAGTTCTTTCTAGCATGATTTCAATTGAGTTCTCTTTGTGAAGGGTACATATGAAATGCTAACACCATTGTTTATAAAGCGGTAAAGCAACCTAAAGCAAGCACCACCCGCTCTAACGCTTAAGTGACGCCTAAGCGCCTAAAGCGGGCAAATATCTAAGGCGCTGCGTCTGAAGCGGGACGCTTTATAAACAATGGCTAACACTTAACTCGGGTGCTAATGTTTCCTACCCCCAAGTTTGGACATTTATCAAAAAATCCTTACTTTTATGTAGATTTTGCTTTGCGACAATCATCTAAATTATCATGTCGAAATTGAACATGTGTTACATGATAAAAAGAGGAGAAATTTTCGTTTCGTTTTTCCTTTTGTTGATTATTGCCAGAGATGTTTGTTCGTTTATTTATTTCTTTTAGCAGAAGTTAAGTTTGAGCTCGAGTTTTATGTGCTTGTGGGTGTCTTTAAGGGCTACCTTTTGCTTTATCATCAAATTTTGTTTTAGTTATTACATTTTTTTTGCTGATACTATTGTTGGTTGCTGGACCTAAGTGAAACATTCTTTTGAGGTGTATGTATTTCTATGGTGCAATAGTGATCATATAGCTGTCCATTTTTGCCTAGGTGCATTCTAGGCTATATGCATATTGATACTGTCCTTGAATTTGTTGGAATCATATCAAACTGTCTGTATAAATCACTTATGCATGTCTGGAGACATAAATGTTCAGTCCTTGAATTCATAGTTTAAGTGACCATCTTGCAAGCATATGAATCTACTGTACAGTCCACTTGATTTTAGTGTTTGCACGAGCTATAGCATATCTTTTGCCACAGAGACTTCAGTTGATCATTACACAGGGTACTGATGCGGAACACAACGCCCTCTCTCGAGCGTTGTTTGACGAAGCATTCTCTGCAAGGCATGTGAAAATATCATTACTAAATGTCTCCTGCTATGTACCAAGCTATAATTTTTCTGTTAAATCATGCAGGTGTCATCAAGAATATGGACACCTCATTTGCAAGCTTAAATTAGTTTGGTTCCATACGAAGCGGGCAGCTTGCCTAGAATGTTTATTTTGTTATGACAAGTTCAGGAAGGATGCGCTGGACATTGTTGCATTTTTTGAGAGAGAGCTCAGAGAGTGCAAGGATGGGAAGCCCACAATGTTCCAAATATATCCACGAGCTTATTTCTCAACTTTAATTAGCCTCATGCCTATAATCATTCATTTAGTCTTAGAGGTGCATATTGTTAACACATGTCGCTCTTATCAAATTAGTAGAATATCATGAATTCTAACGGTTGCTGCTTTTTAAAATTAGCTTGCAATAAGTGAATTTGACTGTTGACTTTCAGCTGCTTCGATCTGTACATGCACTATGGAAGGATGATGCTATGGTAACTTTGCCAGAAGTACTTGCAGAAGCTAAAACCTTGCAGAACTCTGCACAGCTTATTTATCTCCCTGAAGAAATTAGGAAACTGAAACTGCAAGACACTGACCTTTCAGAGTTCAAAGCGAATGACATAGCGCATTGGTTACAGCTAATCCGTGAGAGGGGGTATGTAAATTTCTTGCAGTAGTTTGGTTAATTTAGATATCGTTCTGACAGTTGCCCTTTCAGTTATTTCTTTTAATAGGACATGTATGTTAATTGTTGTTAAAGTTGTATTTGTGCTTCTGAGTTTGCCTTTCTGCAGATACAACCTCTTAGGTTTGTGTGCGGCAATTGAGGGACCATTCCGTGAGCTGTTAGACATTTCATCAGTTAGCGATGCCATAATCGAAGATTTGGGTTGCATGGAATCCCGGCATGTTAGCAAGCTAATCGATCTTTTCATCGTTCCTTTGATGGAGTATTGCCCTTGTGAGCTATTGGGAGAGTGGATTTTGAAGCTCTTACCACCCTTATTTAGTTACTGTGAAGACATACTTTGTGGCGCATGGTTCAATCTTCTAAATAAAGGCCGGGCTGGTTATCCTTGTTACTTCGGTTATCTTTGTGGATCACAGAAAAGTGCAAAGAAGTTAGAAGAGTGCCTACTGCTTGACTTGACTCGCAAAGTCTCAAAGTTGCTTGGGGTTCTAGCATCGTTGAAACCAATTGGTGGTCTTACATGTGTGGACCTGCAATCTGTCAGTACGGTGAAGGCTGCTTCATCGCGTGATTTGAAGTGTGCATCATCTAACTCTGTTATTGGGTAAGACCGTACGGAAAAAAAAAAGTCTAGATATCAGTGTTCTTCTATATTTACTTGATATTGCTTCTTTTCATTATTATGTTTTAGCATTAGTAAAGTTGGCTGCAAATAATAAATGCCCTTTGTTTGCAGATATATTTTACGTAATGATTGCTTTGGAATGTTAAATATGAACCTATTTGGGTCATGGGTTGATGGTGAAGCAACGAGGGACGCTGTTCCCTTTTATCGTGCTTTGGTCCAAGTTGCAGTTGCTACAAACAACAGAAAACTCAAGTGGTTTATTGTACATGATATGCTCCCAGCTACAATTAAGCGCCTTTGTGTTGATCTTCCATGCGCGGTTCAGCGGACAATCAAAAAGTTAAGTTACCAGCTGAACTCAAGCAAGAGCGAAAAGGCTAATGAAGATCTTTGGATCCTATGTCGAGAGATTTATGCAGTTCATATACAAAATCAGGTAGCATATCTTACTGTTACTCTTGCTAGGATCGGTTGCTTGTTTGTTGCGTGTTATTCCTAGAAATTATCTAGTTGGTCATTGTTTACTTGCTTGTGGTATGCACTCTGCAATATTCCTGGTAATCATCTCTTAGGTCTCCTAGAATGTCCTTAACGATTAACATTAGGATGCTACTTAATTTATATTGAGACCCTGGTAAGCTGGTCAGTATTGGTTAATTTATCAGAAGAGACAGGTTGGTAAAGATGTAATGGTAACATCTTATTGAAGCGAAGTACCAATATGGTCTTCGTTGTTCCATGTTGGGGAGTGTACTTCTGAACTCTGGGAGAAGAGACGAAATATATTATATTAAGAATAAAGTTCTGTTGCCACGAGGAGACACAACAGCATGAGGATGGGTTTGGGGAGGTGGGGAATAGGCAGTTGTGTTGTATATGTGAACCGTGGGGGAAACCCGATAAGCCTCAGATCTTTCTAGCCGAGTTGATAAGATAGGGTTCCACATTATCATAGGATTACAAGATCTTCTCATACAGATCAGGATCCAGACAACCTTGAGACCAGGAATTTCTTAAAGGGATGTACAATTGCTCTAGTAATATCTCATATGCGTACATCTAGCTAGTTATATGGTTAAACACTGATGTATTGCCTCATGCCTTCCCTTTTTGTATACATACATTAGGGTTTCACCGCCGAGAAACCGGGCAATGTGAGCAGAGGAAAGGAGGACCATGGTCGAAAAAATGTGAACAGAGGAGGCCGGTTTAAAGATTGGTTTGCAAGGCAAAAGAAAGAACTTTTCGCGAAGACATTTTATGATACTCCAGTGGGCTTTCCTTCCGATTTGTGGAATTGGGAGGCATGTTACGTTTTTGACTTTACCTGTCATAGTCTTTTGTGTTCATTTTAGTTTTACAACCTGTTTTTTCATTTCCAAAACAGTTTGAAGACGAATTTCGAAGATACCTCCCTACCTATATTGACATATTGTATGAAGTTGATGCAATGGATTGTCCAAAGGTAAATATATTCTCAAACTAGAGCATTTGCACCAAAATGTTCTTTGCTAAATCTATTGCTCTTCAAAGAATTATTAGTGCTTATGCTGATAGCAATTAAATTTGGTAAAATTAAACCGAGCTGCAGAAATGTTTAGCTGATTCTGTGTTGCATGCTAAATCACAGTGATACTATGAATACGGGTATGGGTACGGGTATGTGACATTGGAATACAGTAATATCCAAAAACGAAATCACAGTGATACTATGAATATACATGTGCTTAGAGAATAATCATTTGTTAGCTCTACCTTAACTAGTTTACTGAGCTACAACAATCACGTCACATATATGACATTGCCAAGGACTAGTCAATTTCTTGCTTGGTACGTACCCGGGTGAAACCCTGAGATTTCTAATTGTTAGGGCTGAACACAGGATAGTTTGATTTCTGAAGTTGTGGCTTGTATTGCTGCCCTCAGGTCTATATACATGGGGAAGTCGGTTCCTAATGCTAAACTGCCATGCGGCTCTACCAGCTGCTAGTGCATGCAAAAGCCAAATTGACTACCAGCTGTCTAGATGCATACACTAGCTTAATTACTAAGGAAGCTCCAACCGACCTACTACTACTCCCTAGCTAAGTAAATATGACAAAAGGATTACTGCTAACACTTGCATCAATGGTTATTAAATTGAACTGGGCTTGGCATGAGCTTTGGACTTGTCATTTTTTGGGCTAGAGGTGTCTAGGAGTATCCTAAATTATTTTTTGAAGCTCTGTATTGATGGTCTGATAGCAGGTAGCTAGTGCTACATTTTATATTTGGCTTATAATGCTCTATATGCTCATGCTTTCTGAACATTTAAGTGCTGCATAATTCTTCCAAGTTTTTCAGCTATGGTAACTTTCTTAAGTTGGTGCATGTTTGTAAAATTTTCAGCCTCACGGGGCATGGTGCATTTTGAACTCCTTTATTTCCCTTCTATTAATAATGTTGCACAATTCTCCTGCGCTTTCGAGAAAATAAATAAATAAGCTAGTGCATTTTACAACATGATACTTTCTGTTTTGATAATTTGGAAGCTGACTAGTAAGTTATCTGAATTCTGTTACGACAAATTAACATATGAGGTTTTAATAAAATTGCTGTGTGACGAATGTGAGAAATCTTGTATAAGCGTGAATGCCTAAACCTTGTAATTTGTGTCCATCTGTGCTACTCGCTCCATTTCACTTTAATCGTCCTGGCCTTGAGTAATTCTATTTCAAAATATCTGTCATCTTTGTGTTTACTTGAATATTGCACGGTCATTTTTTATTAACTATCTTAAATTTAATGCTTATGTGGCTGTACACATGGTGGGTTGAGGAAAATAGAGGAGTTAGAAATATTATTAATGTAGCTGCCAATGCAAAGTAGATTTTGGATCACTGATAGAAAATTCAATAGTTCATTTTGTTAAGACATTGTTGCATTATTGATTTGTGTTAGTAAACAATTCCATTTTTATAATTTGTCTTATGTAACTTCAGGTTACTCGTGAAATATTCTGTAGTTCTGATCTTACATTTCGTAAGATTCTCAGAAGCCTTATGCTTGATAAGGATCTAAACAATCTTACAGTGTATATGTAGCAATTTTGTGGTACTAATGTAATAATTTTAAGTTGACAACACATGTAGAAATATATACATTTGGAAAAGAACATGTTAGTATAACTTCAGCTCTGCTTATCATTCTCTGATAAACTATTCACCTGAATGATGTTTGTTGGAAACCGAGTCCTGAATTTCTATCCAAACATGAATTAACAGCTGTGCCGATTATCATGTACAGATGGTATTTAGTACCCCCTCCTTATGGAACGGAGGGGGTAAGATACATGCATTAATCAGTCCCTAATAATCTATTGGCCTGCAGTATGGTTTTTCATGCTCTTCTACGCTTCTTGAGGAACTGAGGCCTGAATTTCGATTAAAACATGGTATCAACAGCTTTCGGGATCGTCATATGTGGATGATAAATGATATGATGCAGGTATGTGACAGGCGATGGAACTTGACAAATGTATGCTGTCTGGGTGTATCTTGTCTAATAACAAATTTTCCTTTTGTTTCTGAAGCGAAAACTACCTGCAGAATATTCCAGGAGGCGTTCCCATCAAATGGACAAATGGCTTTGCAAACTCATTTCCTCGAAACCTTACTTTAAGGTACTTGTCTTGCTTTATTGTTTTTGAGTGAACGGAAGTATATAATAAACATGGAATACTATATTATCAACTTACCTGTGTTGCATAGTTCAAGGGGCAAATATATATATAGGGAAAATACATCCTACTACCGGGTGTAGTTACACCCATGTCTCATATACTACCATGTGACAATATATATACTAATTTGTCATTTTTAGTATGTTCATATACTATATCTATGATACTCCAAAATGAGTTCTACAAAAAAATTGTAAGTGGGCCCATAATTTTATTATATATGTGAAATACGTACATATTTGTACATGAAAAGGAGTATGCTAAAAATATGGTTCATACTACCTAAAAAGTAGTATATATACTACGTAAACATTTTTACATACTACATACTACGTGTACATACACTCCGGTAGTCCGGTATGATAGATACTACCTAGAACATACAAAACAAAAGTGGGAATAACTACACCCGGTCGTAGGGAGCATCTGTCCTATATATATATATCATATTTTTATCTTGTTTCATACGTAAAAAAAGAACGTAAGAAAATATATATGGCCGTAAAAAATATTTATGTTAAGCGTACAGAGACTAATGAGATCGGTCGATGGAGAGAGGCATGGAGAAAAAAACGATCAAGCGTGAGTTGCGCACACAAAAGAAATTCCGAAACCTGGGCTCATGGCATGTTAGAGGAGCAGCTTATCTGTATTGCATAGCCCACGGGCAAATATATAGTACAATAGGTTGAGTACATGGAAGGAAATCTAGACTATCTAGACCAATACTAATACTCCTAATAATATTTACCTGTATGTTTGCAGCACTCTGATGAATGTGATAGTGCCATGACTCGGCTTATGGAAGACTTGCCGTTAGATGGCAATCTTTCTGAGTTGGATGTGCAAGATGCGGTTGATGTGTGTATCGTTCTTAATTTAGTAACTGTTGCTAAAAATACTGGTTGATATTATGCTGACAACTTTTGTTCTGGTAGATCTTTTACAATAAAATATTGTTCTACTTGGAACCTCAGTTTCATCCTCTAATACGGGAGGTGAGCTGTCAATATATTTGTATTCCTCTGTCTTTTTTCTAATTTTCTGTCTTCCTAATTTTGATTATGTAATATTCGTGATGCACAGGGTCAAAAGAACTTCCTTATGAAGGTAGCTCACCAGTTCATTTTTGCAGGAGAGACCAATTGTTGCAAGGTTTGCTTCTTCCTAGCCTTCTATCTCTCCTGGTGGACTGTTAATTTTAATGTTAAGTGAAATTTTCTCTTCTCAGCCCCTCGAACCAGAATCACGCGATTTTCCTGGCCATCTGCAGCCTTATGCAAGTTCATACATCTATAGAATGAAGTTACAATCTAAGGTATGATGTCACTTCATTTTATAGAGTGAAGGTAGAATGTAAGGTTTGATATCACCTTGTTTTAGAGTTGCATGCATGACGCAGGAGCAATACCTGCCTAAGCTGCCGTGGCTTGTTTGTATTTCCCTGTTCTTGTGATTTTGGCAGTGTTCTTCTGATAGAACAAACATTTAGTTGCATGTTCAAGAGAAGAACTTTGTTGTATGATCTACTTTTTGTACCTACCAGGGCTTTCTGCTATTTTAGCTGTGTTTTTCTAATAGAACAACGATTCATGTTTATTTGCATGTTTGAGGTTTTTTTTTTGTTTAGTAGTCTCTTGTTTTCCACTGCTGTGTTCTGCAATTAGTCTAGTTTTTAATTAGCTAAAACTGTAGGCCTGTGGTTAATGTTGGTTCCCTTTTCATTGCAACTGGCAATTCCATCTTCAGAACATTTTTGTCGTAAACAGGAGTAATAGGTTAAAGTTGAATGTATGTGATGAGGAGAACAAAGCAGGAGGAGAACAAGTGTGTAGATCTGTTTGATAGTCCCTCCGTCCCACAATATAAGACGTTTTTGCAGGTTAACATAGCTTGCAAAAACGTCTTATTAACTTGCAAAAACGTCTTATATTGTGGGACGGAGGGAGTAGTATTTAACCTGTCTTCACTAGGATGACGTATGTCTTTGGGTGTTGACTTTTCGATCACCTTTTGTCATCTAGATTTTGTTAGTTATATTTATGGTGGCCTTTGGCCTTTGGCCTCCGACTTGAAAGGCCTCCCACTTGTACAACTATATATGACGGCTTTAGCCTCCTGATAATACTAAGGTGCATATTTCCCTAACATGGTATTAAAGCTTAGGTTAATTTTTTAGCACGCGCAGCTCGTGCTCGATCCTCTCATCGAGCTGCCCCTGCTTCTCCTGCTGATTCCCTTGATCTACACCTCCACCGTGCTCCCGCTTGGCCTGATCGGCGTCGGTTTACAGCCGCCTCCACTTCTAATTCTCTGGATTGCATCCGCGTTGCCCCTGCCCAGGTCCACGCTCTGCTGCAGGGACGGTTGCACCTGTCCGTTGGACAAGGCCAGGAATGGCTGCACGCGTCCGCCGGGCCCAGGAGCGCCTGCTCGTGTCCCGTCGCTGGTCGTTGATTCGTGCCGCCGGCCACTTTTGCCCTGACTCGATTGAATCCGCATCAAAGAGTTCCAGAGGACCACGATTATCCTGGTCTGCCCACAAAGCCTACAGCTCTGCCACATATGCCATCGCTGACATGCCACCTTGGCGCAGCTGACTAATCTCCCCCTCAATCTGAGCAACGAGCATGACATTGCCCTTTCCAGAGTACTGGGTGGACAGAGTCTTCCATATCGCAGCAGACGTTGATAGCCCCTCCACAGAGTGTCCAATGGAGGGGACCACCGAGTTCAACAACCAGACAATAAGCACAGAGTTGCTGACCTTCCACCTCTTTCCCTCCACATTAGTCTTGTCTCCTGGTTCTTCAACAGTACCCAACAAGTGCCATCAAGCTCCTTCTGCTCCACATCCAGAAATGCCCTCCGAGACCGGCTCAGATAATTGGTAGCCCCCTCTAGCTTCATGTCCATGGGCGACAGTTTGATCTTCTGAGCCACTTCCTGTCAAGGAACGATGGCCCCAGAGTTCGAGTCCGCGAAGATCTTAGCGAGCTTCTCAAAAGCCTCAGTAAGGCCTTTTGGTTCACCCATCTTCGCTCGGGAGGATTAGCAGTAGCAACTTTCCACAGCAGCAGCAGCAGACACAACTTCTCCCACAACCAGCAGGAGCAGCTCTCAATAGCAATCAGCAGTAGCACCTTAACTTTCCAATCAGCGGCAACACAAATCACAGCAGTGCACACCACCAGCAACAGCAGCAGCACACACCACCTCCTCTTCTTTGTCCCCCTCGGCAGCACCAGCAGCTGCGACCTTCTCCTTGGGCAATCAACAGCAGCAGTCAGCCACAACGGCAGTCTCCAGCAGCTGCCCTTCTTCCTCCTCCCGCAGCTTCCCTCCCTTCTCTTCCTCCTTCTCCGTTCCTCCTTGAGAAACACAGTAGAACAGAGGGAGAAGAGAAGTCTGGGGCAGCAAGGAACCAGCCCCAGCCGTCGCCCCATCGACTGCGCAGCCTCTTCGCACCACAAGCTCGCCGTGTTTGCTGCTCGCTCAGATCCGCGCCGCTGCCTTGCCGGACCCTGCCTCCTTGTTGGCCGTTGCCTTTGTCACCTCAGACCCATGGTCCCAGGCCTCTGATACCATTCTGGAATGCGAGAACTCACCTTGGCTGTCGCTCGATCTCATGTATTGCAGCGCCCTCAACCATAAAATGCCTGGCTGCTCTCTTCTAGGTCAGCCACACATGGGCTTGGGCCCCCATACCAGTTCACCAGCCCAACTTGCACAGGACGTGCTAGTGTTATTTTCGCCGATTGCAAGGGCAACTTGATGGCGCGTAGAAGCTTTGCTAAATAATTGGCAACACCCTCGCTCACTCTTTCTCCACGAGTCCCGCGTGATTATGCACAGCCCACAGACGTTATACACTCCAACACTGTGTAGCAAATCACCCTAAAAAAGGATGTAAGGTCTGCAAATCACTCCAGTTTTCCTAATCGTTAGTACGTACTCCTATTTTTTGGTTCAATCAACCAGCACGTGCATGCAGCAACTAAGAGTGGTGTGTCATTCTCTTGGCTTAAAAGTTCTTCCTTATTCATTGCATCTTATCTAATTTGTAATTTTATCAATATATCTTCCTAGCTGTAGATAATGTGTTTAAATATATCTAAGGCTAGCATATAATGATCAAATATGAAAACTTTTTGGGGTGGTGTGCGTGGGGTACCTTATGTGCCGCTCAGCGGTTGTGATGGTTTTCGGCCGGTTCTCCATAATGAACTGGGCAATCTGTTTTTCACTCGGTTTTCCCCAATTAACTGAGCAACTCTTTTCTTCTTAATGAATGCAGGATAACTGCCATTTCAATTTTTTTTTCCGAAAACTTTTAAGTTTTTTCATATTTGTCCCCATTTTTCTATTGGCTTGTCATGGAAAATGAGTTAAAATCAGATTGCAAACACTAACCAATCCAAATAGTCAAGCACAGTGGCTATAATCCAAACAAAAACTACTTACAATTTTTGTGGTCATGGCCTTACTTTGATCATGCGAAAATCTTGGTTGGGGTAGTTGGTGCTTAAACCAGACACCCTAAGAGCACCATCTCTAGCAGATCCCGCAAAAACCCCTCCCGCAAATTCAGTTTATGCCCCCACCCCCCGAAACGGATTTATGGAACCGCACGGCATCGGGTGGAACAGATCCGGTAAATCGTACAGTAAAAAGATCCAGTAAACCCGATGCCGTGCGGTACCGCAAATCCGTTTTAGGGGGAATGGGCAAAATCATGATTTTGAACTATATATCTTAATAGAACAACAATGTAAATCAAACATATTAATGTTTTAGCATCATACAACACAATAATCATCTTAATTACAACAAATGTTCAAATCTGAATAATTAATATAATAACAAATGGTCCGAAATTAAAAGAATTTCTCAAATCACACATGAATACAAATATGATCAAATGAATAAAATGGGAGTCTATCTCCCATATAGGTGCCACTAGTGCTCAATGAGATCATGGCGGAGCTGTGTGTGTGGCATTGTCCTCAGTCTTTTGGTAGGTCTCAAGAAATGCATTGATCTCATTTGGGCCCTCACAGACTTGACATGGCTACCAATATTGTCATAGTAAAACTCTTAAATTTAAATCCCTCTCATCCTCGATGACATGTTGTCACATGCAGTCATGCTATTGGAGAGGGATTTCTTACCCCAGAAGCGAGCAAGACCTTGAACAATGGCAAATCAAGCTTGCAACACACCAAATGCCTTCTCAATATCCTTTCGGCATGCTTCTTGTGCTTGGGCAAAAACAGTTTGTTTCTTTCCTTCTGGCTTATTGATGGTCTTCACAAATGTTGCCCACGAAGGATAGGTACCGTCGGCAAAATAATACCCCATGGTATAATCATGTCCATTGGCGGTGTAGTTGCAAGCCGGAGCTCTTCCACTAGCTAGCTGCGCAAAAAGATGTGATCTGTGCAATACATTGATATCATTGAGAGACCCCAGCAATCCAAAGAAGCAATTCCAAATCCACAAGTCATGCGAAGCCACGGCTTCGAGCACAATAGTGGGTTTACCTTTATGGCCGGTATACTGCCCGACCCAAGCCGCAGGGCAATTCTTCCACCTCCAATGCATGTAAGCCACACTCCCAAACATGTCCGGCCATCCTCTTGCTTCATTCATCGTCATCAACTTCTTTGCGTCCTCATTGGGAGCTCGGAGGTACTCGGGACCAAAAACACGGATCAATGTCTTGGCAAACACCCGCACGCGTTTAAGCATGGTTTTTTCTCCAATGTGAACATACTCATCGATGTAGTTGGCCGGAATGTCATATGCTATCACTTGTTGCCGCTGATATTTTCTGGTATGCACTAAACCCAAGCAAATTGGCGGCATTCCTACTCCGAGTGAAGAAACGAGAATTTTGCTCGCAAGCTTCAACAATGTGAACAAAAAGAGATCTACGCATTCGATAAACGCCTACGGAAGAGGTGAGCCGGATAGGTTGGTACCTCGGCAAAGCAGTCCTTCATGAGCATATTGTGGTCGAGAGCTCCGTTGCGTGGAATGCAAAGATGGCCAACCGTCGATCCTCGGTGCCTTTTCTTCTTGTCGGCTTAATTTCTTGGACGAGATGCAACAAGACGAGGTGTTCGCCATCGTCATCAAAAAGTATCTCCTCTATGTCGGAATCATCTGACTCCGACGACGAACTCTAGTCATTATCTACAAAATTTAATCTGTGGCCACAAATCGCCTGTCGGCCAGAAATTAAATCGCAAGGAAAGCACTATACATTACCTTTGGCCAGTAGCAAATTCGCCGTCCGGAAGCAAAGCCTCCACCTCTTCTTTCCTCCCGCCGGCTGAATACAAATTCGCCACCGCTGCCCCCTACTTCCCCTCGGCCCTCTATCCGCGGCTTCGGCACCTACGACGGCTGCGTGGACGACTGCGCGGCTCAATCGTGGCCAGACCACCCGGATCCGCCCGCAACGAGGCCGTGCGTGAAGCTTCAGGACGGATCCATGGCGCCGGCGGCTGCCGCGCGCCCACGGTAAGGATTGGTCACCCATGAGCTTCAAACTTGGCAGAGAGGACGCGGACGAGGGCGGCGTAAGCAGTCGACGGCGTGGGGTGGCCGAGGGGAGCAAATATTGCCGGGGATTCGTGGTGTCGGCGGAACGGCGGGCGCGAGCTGAAATTTCACTCCCGCCAACTAGCGCGAGGTATAGAGGGAAGGGAGGGGGGGGGGGGGGTGGACCGGAGATATGCTGGACGCGGGCCAATTTTTGCAGCTCCCTACAAATTTTTTCCGGGACGGGCGTATTACGGGACCTGGTCGGGATGATTTGTTGTCCCGGTCCCGTAAAATGGCGGTTATTATAGAGGAAGTGGCTTTTTGCGGGATCTGCTAGAGATGCTCTAAGCAACTCATAACATGGGATATATGTCTGAATTGATAGCGGCCACATGGCTTATGTTTGCAATAGCACATAGAAAGTGACATTGCCGTACGACCAGTTTTTGTATCATTGTATTTATGTTTCTTTTTGCAACCGTTTCATTATATGCTGTGATGTACTTCTCACGAAACTGAATCAGGGTAAAGCTTTTGTGTTATGTTTTTCCGTGGTCATATTTTCAAGAAATTCTTGAATAGTATTTTTGGCAGGCTTGACAGAAGCTTCTAACCCATTTTAAGCAAGCTTTCTTCCTGAACATTTTTGTGTCAAAGATTATGTTGGTATACTTATCCGACTAGATAATGTCATATCTCAAACATCTGTTCTGGTTTCCTTTAAGTTCAAAGCATTAATATTTAATTCATACAGTATTTTACGGCACAAGAACAATTCCGTTGGCATCAGGAGTTTGACCAATATTTGGCCTCAGGAGAACTGGATGATGATGTCTATAAGTTTAGTTCTTCACAGGTATACATATTAATATATTTTCATTAATTAATAGCAGAAACAAGCATACATTTGGACATCTTTTCATTAAGAGAAGCAAACATTAGTGGTTGAAAAAAAGGAGATGGTTGTTTTATGTTTTTATTGACACTTGTTCCTGCCCAATTATATTGAAACCAATCCGAGCCCCATCAAATCCAGCACCTCTACTCGCTTACGATTCCATCATTGCAAACTATCAAACCACCACCAATCTGTGCTTCACTGCTTCTCCAAGCGCCCACTCACCCCATCATCTGCTTTCCCTAGCACTCAATTGTTTTCCTATTATTGGTTATTGTAAGGCTATATCTGTTCCCAAAATATAATCATCTTAGTGGGTTGTATCGAAGTTCTCCTAAGAAGTTCCATTTCATTACTTGGTTATTGTTTTATTTGTTGTTTCAGGATAAGTCGGTTCTGCAATTTGTTGAGAAAAACAATGTGAAAAGTCGGTTCGGGAACCTGGATGATAAGCTAATTAAATTGTCTTTGGAGGTAGAAAGATTGCATCCGCACAACTGATTGGCTGGTTTTGGTTAAGTTTTGTGCTTAGTGCTTTCCAGTTTCTGCCCTTTCATAGGATCGAGCTCAGATTGTGGATACACAACGTCAAGTAGATATTTATTCTGAAAACTTGAAAAACATAACGGCGGACGAGGAGGTATGGTACTTTTATGTCTTCTGTTTCCCCGCAAGATACTTCTAGCTCTTTCCATGAACTGTAGTATTACCTCCGTCCTAAATTACTTGTCTTAGATTTGTCTAGATACGGATGTATCTAGACACGTTGTCTAGATACATCCGTATCTAGACAAATCTAAGACAAGTAATTCGGGACGGAGGGAGTACTTATTTCTAGCCTCGCAACAATTCAACATTACAATAGACAGATGATCACGTCGAGTAAACTTTCTTAAGCTTCATGCAGTAGCCAATGCAACCAAAAGTCCGAACTGATAGAAAGGGCTAGGCAATTCACATATACACTTCAACACCCCCTCTCACGTGTGACGCGGGAAGTCAACACGTGAATAGACTCAGAAGTATGGCTCAAGAGGCCTATACGTGGACACAGAGGGGGGAACAACATTTTTTTAATAAATTGCGAAAGCTAGGACTTGAACTCAAGACCTTAGTCCTGATACCATGTTAAGCTTCATGCACTAGCCAACGTAACCAAAAGTCCGAACTGATGGAAAGGGCTAGGCAATCCACATATACACTTCAACAAACTTTAGGGATTAAGAGACTATAGAGGCATAGTGTTCAGATTTCTGGAGGCAAATTCTGGCCCTCTTAAACTTTTCCTTTTGATGCATGCTCAGGATTAGTTTGTTTATTGTTTTTGATCATAAACCTCTGAAGACGGGAACAGTTAACTTCCCATCATAAACTGTTCTCTTTTATTCTGATTGTTATCCAGACAAGTTATATCTTGTTAGTGTTAGATTTACACTTTCCTTGTCACATAGGAATACAGTAGTTGTGGTACTAATGATGCGGCACAAGGTTGTGGAGGGACAGTTCCACCTTGCTGCTACAAAGTGTACATCACAAGTGTTGAAGGAACTACTTCAATGTGTTGTGGTAGATTTGCTCTAGAGGCGAAGATAGGCCAGTATGGCAGTAGGAGTTCAATGCAAAATCCCTAGAGCACAAGATCTAGTCTAAGAGGGTGAGGTCCTCTACTATGTAGGCTTTGTGAAGCCTTCACATCTGTAATCTAGAGAACATCATTTAAAGGTTAAGAAAACAAAGGAATAACAAAATATAGGACTTAACGACCAACTTATCTTGAATGGAGTAGAAGTATCTAGAAGAAGCCAAATGGATTTGACATCTGATCTTCCTTCTTTACTTCTCTTTATTGTTCCTCATCTAGGTCTCTTCACAGAGTGAACGCTCTAGGTGGTAGAGAGTCAAGTCCGCAACATTGGATGTGTTGGATATACCCATCTCGCTTGGAAGATCTATCACATAAGCATTATCATTTATCTTCCTCAGAATAGTGAAGGGCCCATATTTTGGAAAATTCGAATCTGAGCCCAGGCTCAGCTGCTCCTGAAATCTCACCTGTCGGCTTGCATGTGGATGTGCACCTGTACTTGTATTCACAGCTGTATTCTGAGCGTATAGGCTATAAACAAAACATGGGCCTGGGGTGCATTGAATGCAGCGGGTGTCGTGACTCACAGGCGGAACTGGCCATGGCGCATGGCCCAGTGTTTTTCCTGTGCCATCCCGAGCCGTCGGCTTACAGGGAAACGATGTAGTGCGCCTGCACGTACATCGCTGCCGCCCGTCGTCATCTTCACACACACCACTCACTTCACCGTCGTGGGCCGATGGAGCCATTCAGCGAATAGCTGTTGTTGGTTGATCCTCAACTACCGGACTGAGGCAAGCCACTGGCTGTACCTTCGATCTTATACCGCACATGAATGTCATCCCTCCATTCGTTTTGAATTCTGCAGCAGTTCAAATTTTGAATTCTATACAGCGCTCAACCGACACATCATCACTGCATCAACAACATAGCAGGCAACACATGTCACTGCCTCCCATAAAAAATGGCGTGGGTCTCGCATGGTCATAAAAATATCTTAGATCTAAACGTAATATGATGCACATTCTCACTGACAAATCTGAATACTTGGGCAGTTATTCATTCCAGTAGTTCAGAACAATTCAAACAGGGACACTCAACGTTACAGCAGTACACACTTTTACACTCTGGAGGAACAGGCCTGGAGCATAGCTCACCAAACACACCTGAAAATCCTCGAATCACAAATTACACAAGCAAATTTAGTTATCACGGCTATGTCTGGCCACCACCAAGTGGTCGAATGCACGTGTTTCGACGGTGCCCCTCCATTCCACAGTTCTTGCATTTGTTGGGCTTGCGGGGATGTTTCGGTGCATTCCCCGGTCAGGGTATGCTGTACTTTTGTGTCCTTCGCAACGGCATATGCTACGAAACATTGCATGCTTGCTTAGACCCTCGGATGGTGCTTTCTCACGGCTATTTGCTGGCCTACCAACACCCCTCTGCTTCTCCGAAGGTGCTAGCTGCTGAAGTGCATTCAAACTGACGGAGACACCCAAACAATCTTCCTGGTCTGCACCACCATTTGCTAAGACTGCAATGTCTCCATTCCCAGTTAACCTGCCTGCGGGCATCGCAACCTGATAATCTTCAAATCCCAGACCACCCCTCTTCTCCGCTAGTGGCGCACAACTCACCACCAGAGCTTTCAGACCAGCTAACATGTGCTCGAAGGCTTCAGAAGTTGCATCCTCCATAGCCTGCACGTACAGAGTCGTATGCCTGCACGTGAAATACTTATCCAGCGTCTTGTCTTTCTGGTAGTGCACGAGATGGCCAGGCAGTATATACCTCGCATCCTTTGTCCGCATCTTCACAATGTGTTTCTCCGGTATCTCCTCAAGTGAAGGACATCAACCTGCACGTGACAAAGATGAACCAACGAATATGATAATCTATCAAAGTGAAAACTGAAACAAATATATTTAGTTGAACCACGCAAAGTAGTACTGGCATGTATTACCCATCAGACATGGCAGCAAAGCATCCCTGTACGCTCGAACTGTCCTTGATTGTCACCTCATAAGCCACTCTGGAGGATTAAGCCTCAAACTCATCAATCATCAGCATGTGGCTCACAATCTTGTAGAACTCAGCTCCGACCTCATTCTTCTTCATGTACAAAGGACCTAGGCTCTCCTTCGCCTTCTTCAGTATGTGCCACTTGCACCACCGGTGCATGGTGTCCGGATACATTTTGCTAATGGCACCTCCATAGCTCTGTTCTGATATGCGTGGTTTGACAAATGTGAGTCAGCTCTGTGAGGATAGTTTTCGGGGCGGGGCCTCCCATCATCCGCAGGTACTCCGCGAATACCCACTCGAAACTCTCGACTTGCTCGTCCCTCATAAGCAATCCAGCCAATATAATGCTCTGGAAATGGTTGCTTACCCCAACTAAAGGCCCAGGTGGCATGTTGTACAGGTTTGTCCTGTAGGTTGTGTCAGAAGTGACGAAATCCCCACATCAAATTCTTGACCCTGCTTTGGCTATCCGCAAGAAGTCCGGGTCACCAGCTACAGTGTCAAAAAATAAAATAAAAAATCAGACGGTTTTCCTGACATCATAGTCCGCCTGCTCACGGCTTATCTTTCCGCATATGTTCTGAAGAAACTGCTGATGATGTTGTATACTTTTCCAAGGTTCACACTATTTTCCTTTAAGCTGTTTTATTAGATCCTTAGTGTAAACATCAATGTGATTGTGTGAGGGCCAGGCCAGTGCACCTTCTCTACCATTGTCAGTGATTGTGATTCTCACGATGCTAAGTCATGTAGCAGCTATTGTCGGACGCCCGCAAGACCGACTATTTTCCGTCTTTCGCTTTCCCTGCACACCAGAAACCACATGACACAACCCATGCGACTTGTTCAGGCCTTCAGAACCATGGAACAACAAAACAACATATGAGCAGGTAGTACTCACTGAGTAGCCGCAAATGATTTTCTGCATGGACTCGGTCCTTTCAGCGGTCAATCTGCTCTTACCATACCTAATCCCAAAGCTCACCTCCCACGAATACAAGTTGTAAAAGTCGTATGCCTTGCCAAGGGAGTCGAAACTCAAACCAAGCTTTGATCTGATTACACTCTTCGTCGGCTCCTAAGCGAATTTGCGGAATTGCTCTGGCGTACTCATCCTCGATGCGCGCGAAGTTCTTTCAGGTGGTGCTCTGCCCAGCGGCGACCTAAAATTACAACGACATAATTACACTTCTCCAAAATCCCTGAACATTCCAGCGCCAGTGCGCCACACAAACATATATTTGAATTTCACTTTTCCCAAATCCCCTGAACATTCCAGCGGCACAGAAACAAATATTTTGCAGTGGTTAAATCGCACAGCACACACAGCTATGCATATGGCTCGCTGGTAAAACAGATAGAACGAAGCAGTGCATGCTCGCAACAAACACACAGTACAAGTAACCAAATAAATCGAATAAGAGATCACCTTTTCGTCCAATCCGGTGCTTCCGGGTTCACCCTATCAGTGGATTGTGCAGAACGAGTCGGAGACGCATTGTTTCTCCACTTGAGTTTGCCTCCAACCTTGCGGGGCTGCGGTCGCCTTCATGTTGCCCGCAACTGGCCTGGCATTGGAATCCGTCGGCTTGGTAGGCTGGGCATGACGGTGCGGCAGCAGGGCCAAGGGGGACCGGATCCGGATGTTCGAGATGAAACCTGCAAGTCAGACCAGCCACCGGCGGTCGCGGCGGGGGGCGGGGGAGCACCAAAATCGTTGGCCGAAATTTCTGCGCCCCAAATCAAAGTACGAGCAACGCGAAGGGGAAACTCACCAGTCCACGGGATCCATCAGGAACACCAGCCCTCATCTTCGATCGTCGCGCCGCCGAAAGAAGCACAACCCGCCGCAGAAGTATGGGGACGAGATCTCGCGAACCTCCAGGGGGGTCTCAATCTTTGACCCGCGGAGATGCATGAACAAATTGCCAAGGCTCGACGGCTCAGGTTTCTCCTGCCGTCCTGGACTAACATCCTGGTCCACGGCGCAGACCAACCCAGACGATCTGGTCCATGGCTCACGACCGCCCTACACGGAGAGACGTGCATCACTTCGAAAATGGCCCACAGGCATGCACTGTTCCATGCCGTATACAGCGTGTATCCTTAATATTCTGCGCTATCGGTTGGACGTGTCAGACCGAGTTTTCCCCATCCCGAGGCTCGAAGGAACGACAGCGATTTCGGGAGCAGCTGAGCTCGAGCACCGAATCGCTGCATCCCCATATTTTCTCTACCTAATTTAGTGTAGTTATCAGCAAAGGACAATGCTGATTTCGAGTTTCCCCTTGGTGGTAGTGTCACCAGGTCCATATGTGTTGGAACTTTAGTGTAGACAATAGAAAAGAGACTCCTTCCTGTGATTCTATGCTTGGACTTGCTGTAGGAGAAATCTGCAAGATATTAAGCCAAATCCCATTATCCTTTCTCCACAAATGCAACGGATCAGATTATCCAAATATTTTTACACCAGTTCATCTGTCTGTGGATGGACTACAACAACAAAGCCTTTAGTCCCAAACAAGTTGGGGTAGGCTAGAGGGGAAACCCATAAGATCTTGTGACCAACTCATGGTTCTCGCACATGGATAGCAAGCTTCCACACATCCTTGTCCATGGCTAGTTCTTTGGTGATACTCCAGTCCTTCAGATATCTCTTTACGGACTCCTCCCATGTTAAGTTCGGTCTACCCATATTTTTTTTCCTATTCGATTCAGTTTGATTATGACTTCTTATATTTGACTGGTGGACTGATCATGACTTCTTATATTTTGCATGTATGAACTCCAGCTGAAAGCGTGCCTTCAAAACTTGGTGCATGAGCTAAAGGAGGAAGGCTTTTTCAATGTTGATAACGATTCTATTGACTGGGTATGCTACATTGCCAAGAGCATCATTAGGTGTTCTTCTTTTGCAATTATTTGCATCATTAGCTGCTTGCTCTCTTCCATGAAATCCCATTCTTTTGTCATGCCTGTTCTAGGAGAAGACATATTTTGTATCACTCATAGACAAATTTAAGGAACTAGTTTTCAAAGGACATGGCTGCCCCAGATATGTTGCTATTCAAGGAATTATGGTATGGCTTTTCTATTACTGGATGCGCATGTGTGTGTGTGTGTTTTAAGGAGCAGGCTAAACTCAATACAAATCATGACTACTTATGCAAGGAGTATTGGATAATCTCACAAAGAAGCGACATAACTGGACAAGTTGCTTTCGAAAAGGTTGTTCACTTTATCTTCTGCTAGCAGTGACAGTTGTTTCTCTTTGATGCATCTATATAAATTCTTGGTATTGTATTAGGTCGTTGAAGGAGTATGTGATACATGGAAGAGAAACATTTCAAAGGTACTGGAATAACCTATGTATTCTGTTATAATTATCACTATTGTTGCAACTAATTTATTGTTTCTCTAGCTTTGGATGGATACAAGATACTACGAGGAATCATGTTATGACTTACTCAGAAATCCTTTGAAATAGGTCAGTTCTGTTAGAGAGTTGATATACCCTGTGGAAATTCATTTTTTGTGGCCATTGCAAATAATGGAGGTTGTTACGTTCTTCCATGTTTGATCTGTTAATTAGGAGGATAGCTATTATAGATTTGTAGTCATGTTGAATTCATGGACATTAACCTAGTTTGTGAGATGTAGATTGTCCGATGTATGTATATACTTGCAATTTTCTTCAGGAAAAATATCAATTTGTGGGCTTCCAAATTCATGTGTGCACTTACTGACTTTTACTACTCCCTCTGATCCAAATTAATTGACGCAGCTTTAGTATAACTTTGAAAGTTATAGTAAAGCTACTGTAATCATTGAGGGACTAGTTGTTTTTATCAGGTTTGCTCCCTTGTTTTCCGTTATAGGAGTAGTTTCTTTGCTTGTATGGGTCCAAGTGCATATGATTTGTGATAGCGTGCATGTAGCTGTTTTCCCTTATTGGGCAGCAATTCTGGGTGTTGTGCTGTTTGTTGATTGGGTGAACAAATTGTGTACTTGCTGTAGCTGTTTGCTATTTCTTTGACAATTTTTTATAAATTCTAAAAAATTGTACTCCCTCCGATCCAAATTAATTGAAACGGCCTTAGTACAACTTTATACTCAAGTTTTACTTAGGCAGCGTCAATTATACTACAGCAGCGTCAATTAATTTGGATGGGAGGGAGTAGCTGTCTTCTGTATTTTTCTTTATGTGTTCTTTTCTTTGCACAGATCCTCCCTAAAGGACGAGCTCCAGTTATTACAAGCCACGAACAATGGTTGGACGAGGACTAAACCTCAAACTGCGGCTGATACACAGGTGCAGATGGTCTCCACGTAAAACTAGCATACTAACAAAGTGAGCAGGGTGACAGGTTACAATGGGGTGTGTCAGTAACTGGTACATTGATGTGTGCGTGCACAAGCGCTCGTGAGAATCTAGTATTATACTCCCTCTGAACCTCTTTTTTTCTTAGTGTGAATGAATTCTCCCCCTTTCTTCCCCTTGAATAGCCTGTGCGTAGCTGAAAATTTGTTTATGTGCCTGGGCACGGATGTACTCAGAATCCTGGTCATTGTTTTCATCAAGATCGCTGGACCATCCCATATTTGTCTGCTGTATCTCTCGTGTATAGTTAGAAATTGAAAATGGCCCACTGCATTTATTCCTGTTAGGTACTACCTCCGTTTTTATTTACTCTGCATATTAGAGTTGACTGAAGTCAAACTTCGTAAAGTTTGACCAAGTTTATAGAAAGAAATATAGATAGTTACCATAACAAATTTATATGATGTGAAAGTACATTCAATAAAGAATCCAATGATATTGATTTTTTATTGTATATGTTAATATTTTTGTCTATAAATTTGGTCAAAGCTTACGAAGCTTGACTTTGACCAAAGCTAATATGCGGAGTAAATAAAAACGGAGGGAGTAACTTAAAAGCAATTGCATCGGGCATTAAGAGCATCTCCAGCCGTTCGGCCCCCCAAAGGCATTTTTCGGGCGAAAATAACGCCTTTTGGGGAGCTGCCGGCGAAATTTTCGGTGTGTGTGGGTGGGGGAGGGGGGGGGGGGGGGGGGATGCGATTCCCAGCCGCGAACGCACGGTAGAAGGTCAAACCAATTTGTAACGCCCAAACTTGTGGAAGTTAGTCATTTTGGACGAAATTTGGGCGATATACATTGATATTTTGGTGACTAAAAAAACAGATAAACAACATTAAAACTACGCCTATTCCATGCCGAGGAGTTTGTAGAAGGCGGTGTAATCGCTGCCGACGCTCGGCGCTCCGTCCTTCGGGGTGTCCTGGTTGCAGCCCTGCCTTGGATTGCCGCTGTGGACCGGCTGGCTCGGTGTAGTGACCTCGTCGTCGCTGTCAGAGAGCACGATGATGCTGCCCTCGTCGCGGCCGTGGCGTCGCGCGGCGATTTCTTCGAGGGCGCGGCGTTGGCGCTCCATCTCCTTCGCCGCGTAGTCATGCCGCGACCAGAGGAGGCCGCTCTCGAGGTCGGCGGCCATGGCCTCATGCTCCTGCTTCACCACGACGGTCGTTGCCGGCTCCTTCCTCGGCTTGACCAGGCGAGAGTGGCTACGGGAAGGGGAAGGGACGCGGTCGCCCTCATGATGACGAGGTTGTCGCTGCGGCTGCGCCGACGGAGCGACGTCTCCTGCGGCTCGGGCTTGATAGGGAGGCGCGTCGCCGGCGACGACCGGGAGGAGCGGGAGCCCGAGGACGACGAAGACGGTGTGTCCATGCGCCTCGACGTCCAGGAGCTTCTGCGACGGCGAGAGAAGGAGGGCGTCGGGTACTCCAATGGCGGCTCATTGATGCCCTCAATGTGCGCGAGCACGACGGAGAGAGTCTGCCCGGGCGCACCCCACCATTGACGGGGGCCCTTCGAGTTGTGGCGCCAGGGCGCCATTGGTGGACGCCAGTTGCTCGATGCGACGCCGCTCGAAGAAGGCGGTCCAGAGCGCGTGGTTGTTCGCCGCGTACCGTGGCTGTTGGCGCTCTTGCTCCGGCATGTTGGCCCGGATCGCCGCGATCTCGGCGTGGCGTTCCGCGTTGGAGGGGAGCGGAGGCACGGGGACGCCGCCTGCGCTCAGCCGTCATGCGCCGGGTACGCGCATGTCGGGCGTCGTCAGGTAGTTTGCCTCCTGCAGCAGGCGCGCCTCCCACTCGTGCAACCAGCGGCGACCGAAGTCGTTGGTCGCCGCACCGTCGCGGGGGAACCTCTCCGCCATGGCGAGTGCTTGAGGACGGTGAAGGAGAGAGGACGAGAAAGGTGGTCGGACGTTGGGCTGGAGCAGTGCGGGCGAGATAGATGGCGAGTGTGCGGCGAGCGGCGGCGAGGTCGGCTTTTATAGCGGCGAGAGGGCACAATGTGGACGCGTGGCGGGAAAGGGCAGGACGCGCGGCGGCTCGCCATCACTGCGTCGCTCGTCTTTTGAATGGAAGGCTGACCGGCGGCAGCCTTGGCATTGAATCGCGCGGGAGCCGAGGTGAGGCGATGGGGACGACGAAGCCTAATCGCTGACTCGGCGTGCCCACATGGTGAGAATCTGGCGCGGGAAGTTTTGGCGCCATTTCTTTCCCCCGGCGCCCCCGGTCGCCCCCAGCGCGCTGGGTCCGCGAGCGTCAATTTCTGCCCAAGCCGATGAAATTTAGGCTTTTGGGAGCGCGACTGGGCTTTTTTTTCACCGGCGATAAAAAAGTTGCCTTGGGGGGGGGGGGCCTGTTGGGGAGGGGTGGAGATGCTCTAACTAGTGAATGAAGCGTTCCTCTGTTGCTCAAATCCTGGATATATTCTTTGATACTGAGTAAATACCAAACATATCTTTAGCTCATGTATTGAACCCCAATTAACTTGATCAAATCCTGGATATATATTCTTTGGTATTGAGTAAAAACCAAACATACCCCTTTGTGGGGATCCCGACTAATAAGTCGTGATCACCGAATACACGTGTACAATGATCCCATAAATGCTCACTGAACACACAGAAACTGAATAACAAGAGTCTTACATCAAGTACATACTGTTTTGCTCAAATATGGCATTTATGGCCAACTCTTCATAAACTCGCAGCGGAAACCTTCAACGATAGCGTGGACCCATGCCATCTGTCTTAACCTTACACGCATTCTGACTGGGAAGCGTCCTAGCTCGGATGTTCATAACCAAGGTACTCTTCATTATATCTACTTCTCTCATGCCTGGCCAATAAAATAATCAGTGGCAAGCCAATGAGTACTTTGAATGTACTCGCAAGCAACCCATGATTGGAACAAGGTAAACAATGCATGGTATAGAACTAACTAGGTAGTTTTTGCGGAAAGCTAGTTTTGAGTGCAATATCATGTCCTACCATTTATAAAAATTATGCATCAACAGGTAGCAGATATCCATATGAACAGGTGACAAATATCAATATAAGCAGGGTTTGAACATCACATGTTCAATCATTTCATCAAGTCTTCCGACTTACCTCAAGTATCTCTTTGTCAAACACACACACACAAGTTTTGTGAAAACATCTGGACATAGTCTAAGCAGCACCACCCAACTGTCCTTGACCGTGGACACGGCTATTCGAGTAGTTTTACACTCTGCAGAGGTTGCACACTTTACCCACAAGACTCGGGGAACTTCCGTGTCGTCCACGACTCGCGGTATATTACATACCCGAGGTAAGCACCCGAACAATGCGTTTCCCTTGACGACACTAAACAAAGAGTCCACTCGTTGGCCCACGTCTTCATGATATACATCACATTACTCGCTCAACATTGTACCATCCATGAAGGGACAAAACAGTGTACCTGGTGTCTGTAAAAATAGTACATGGTCGTCCTACCTAGCACGACCTCGTATCGAGAGTGACCACGTCACTCTCGCCACTAGTAATGCGGGCTCTCTGCTAGCATCAACCAAAGTAATCAACAAAGCCCCTTCCCATATAGGGGTAGAGTGGTTGTACATGTAAGGTTGGGACGGTCGACAAATCTTAAATCTAATCCGGCTTCGAAAGCACACACACTCAACTTGCCTTAGAACACCACTTTTTTATCAAGTGGTTACCTAGCTCAACATCTCCCTCGGGCATTAGTGCACCCGATGGGGTTTTCAAAAGGTCTTTGGTAAATATTTGTTTTCCATCTCAATGCACATCCCCGTCCCACTTGCGTAGCAACTACTTAGCATCCTAACTACTTCCCACCCGCATAACCCTCATAGGAAGGTAGGGTCATGCACAAAGCAAGTATCAACGAGAAATGCATCGGAGACCAACCCGACAAGGTTGTGACCACATCATCGACATGCTCTTTCATGCAACAATCAAAGTACTATAATGCCATGCAAGAAATAGTTTCATTGACATGGTCAAAGGGCTGCTTGCCTGGCTCAGCAAAGTCTTCGAGGTCTTCACACGCTTCTGGTCCAACTCCGAGCACTCCGTCTACTTCGTCAACTACCGTCAGAAACAACCGTAATAAGTAACACAATAAGAAGGAACATAAAAGTGTTGTAAAATAGGAAGTTTATTTTTCTTGGACATCCCTGGCTATAAGAAAAATAACCAAGGAGGTTTTATTGGATCTGGATCAAGGGGGATTTTTGAATGGTGGAAATGAAGGAAATGATGATCCTACAAGAAGTCTACAGAAAATATTTTTATAAAAATGAGTTGAGGCACTCATTAAATATGGCATGATTTTATAAGAATTTAGAAAGTGGTTTCACTGGATTTGACGCTGGGATGAATTTTCTAGGGTTTCTCTAAGATGGAAATAATGAAAAGGGATCTATTTATTAGATACAACAGAGACAAGGCATGGCAAAAATGTTAACCATGGCTAGATAAATAGGGCATTATTTTATGGTCATCTAGGAATTTGAATCACTCCATTTGGAGTTTGAATGGATGCTCTAGGGATTTTACAAATTGGGCTTTGAATAATTCAAATTTGAATATACATTTGAACACTACACAAAAGTTTACAGGAAAAATGTGTAAGATAGAGTTTTGGATAGAGCATGATTTTCGAAATACCTAGGATTTTGAACCATCAAATTTGGAGGTCAAATGAATTTCCCAGGATTATTTCTTTCTCTCTGGAAAAAGAAAAAGGCAAGAGATTTTACCGAATAGAAATGGGCTAAACTGCGTCCCTGGGCGCAGTATAGCGTTTGGGCCGACCCAGTGGCTTGGCCGGGCGGGAGGGAGGCCACGTCGAACGCGTACTCCAGGAGTACGCCTTCCGCGGGCGAAGGCGGCACCCTGCCAAGGTGTCTCCACTTTAAACGCTGGCCCGACCGCCGTGTCGCTTACAGGTGGGCCCCAACGGTAGGTATTTCTCCCACCTCCGCTCGAGCAGGGGAGGGACATGGGAGGCCCGTGGCCGAGCGCACGCTGGTGCTCTCCCTGGTGGCTCCGGCCACCTCCGACAAGGCTCCGGTCACCGGCATGTTCAGGGCGAAGAGCAGCATCCTCCTGGGGGATCCATTTTTGCCGGGGAGCGCCGGAGTGAGCGTGGCTTCGGCCGCAGTGGACTCCAATGACGGCGGCAATGGATTTGGCGCTCTGGCCATCGGGAGGGAGCAATGAAGCTCGGGGAGGCCCGTGGCGACGCACGGGTCACTCCGGCGAGGCTCAGAGGAGCAGAGCGGAGGCCGACGGGGAGGACTCCAGTCATGGAGGTGGATGGAGGGCACAAGGGGAGGAATGGCTTGGTCCTAAAGGTTGCTGAGAGGGAGAGGGAGCGAATGGACACGGAAGGGGGGCTCGGGGACGGGTCTTTAGGCGGGGGCGACCAGGGGGAGCTCCGGTGCGTATCGGGTGCTCGCGGGAGTAGAGGGCGCGCGCGACAGAGTCGCTTTGGACCCTTCCTAGCGCCGGGGAGGGACGTAAGAGGTCCGGGGGAGATGCTCACGCGGCACGCGTGACCGACAGGGCTAGCGGAGGGCGCGCGTGTGGGCTCGACCATTGGCCCAGCCATGACGGAAGAGCGCGTGCGCGGTCGAGCTGCGGAGAGAGGGGAAGGAGGGGGGCGACCATCGGGCGTGCTTCAGACGCCAAAGGGAAGCCGCTGGCGAGCGGGAGGAGCTCGAGGGCTCAGGATGAGGGCAACTACAGTGCGCCAGAGCACTGTAGCACGCTCTGGAGCACCCTTTTGGCATGCCAGAGCATGCCATTTTCTCCCAGTGCATGTCCTAGCGTGTCTACTAGTGTCTAGGGGAATCTAGGAGGTGCAACCAAAGTGAATATAGCCAAGGGGTGCTCTGGAGGTGCCTTAGGGGAGAAGAAAAGTTGAGAGAGGGGTGAAATCTACTGTCCAGAGGGGGTAAATGGGGGGTTTTACCCCATCAATTATTTAGCTAGGGTTGTGGGAATCTTACAGGAGGTAGGGGAGGTATGTGAGTGACTGTGGTAATAATTTGAGAGCAAGGAGAATAGTAGAAGTGGTGAAAATAGTAACCTTTAGAAATGACCAGATGGTGTTTGATGCAAGTTTGAGATAGCTAAATGGTTCTCCTTGCTATGAAACTTAACAGAAGTAACTGGTATATGGAAGTGAGGTTGATCACCAATTTTGAGATTATTTGATGAAAGTTTCCAATGCAAACTCTATAAACCCTAGAAATCAACCGAATGAGGTTTCTGTAGATCTAGGTATGCAAACCCATTCTCCCTTATGCTCCACTTGGTGTGGTGGCATCATTTGGGATTTAGAGCATTCCCACAAAGTTTGAGATCAATTGGGGAAACTTGACAATGTAAAGTTGTTTAAATTTGAATCTGGACAGAGAGGGTTTTGGGGTAGTTTTGTGAACCAAAACTACTTTTATTGGAGTGAAACTTGGCAAGATCATCACATATTGTATATGTGGCTTGCTGGAAATTTCCTGGATTTATTTGAGAATATTTCTTACAGAAATATTTCAAATACTAGAAATATGCAGAAAGGGTTTTGGAGGGTTTTGTCCAATATTTGGAACATGACCATGTGTAGAAACTCTTATATATGGAAAATATATATTCACTGAGTTTCCCTAAATTATCTCAAATATTTTGAAAGTATTAAAATAATTTTTCCCTATAAAAGACCATTTCTGGTCCTAAGAAAAAGTCTTTAAATAAAATATGATAATAATCTTTAAAAATAATTTTTGGTGGTTTTGGGAAGTCTCATATATGGTAGGTTCCAAATAAAGTCTTTGGGGCAAAATATTCACCCTAATTTGAGGACTTGTAGTACAAACCTCAATTCAGGGGGTTTTGAAAACCTAAATTGAATAAATGCTTTTTGGCCAAAATAAATTTGTATAAAAATAGTCTTAGGTGCTATACACATGGCATGATCATTGGGCAAGGACTTGGATCAAGGAGATTAGTTTTGAGAGTAGGAGGAATTTTATGATTTTGGAGCACACTCAAGCAAGCAAGCATATATCAATCAGTCAATCATCACAAGCACTCAAAAAGTTTTTGTTGGCCCTAATTTTTGAGTTATGTTAACTTAGTCAGAAGGCAAAACACTGGGTGTGACAGACCTACCCCCTTACAAGAATCTCGTCCCCGAGATTCCTAGGCTAGGTGTTGAAGAGATATAGAAATTCGGGCATGTGGTAGTCTTCACGTTCCCATGTCTCTCCTCCTTCGGTGTGCTTGTCCTTCTGGATCTTGAAGTGCTTGATGATATGGCTTCGAGTGTATTGTTTGGCTTCATCTGAGAACTAAACGGGGTTCGAGCAAGGGCCTGGCTTGCGTGTGTATATCCAAAGTCGGAATACGTGGCAAGGTGGCATGTCTCCGCGAGGGTCATGCGGGTTTCCCATGTTGGTTAGTGACATCTAGACGTCTCGTCCTAGACTAGGAGGGTCAAAGTCTTGGCATAGCCTTCTATTGATGGGGAATCGTCGACTTTCCTGGAGCAGATGATCTTCCGATGCACGTGGCCTTCAACGGTAAGGGCGTCAAAGTTTGTCTACGTAGGCTTCTCGTTGGGACCTTCTGCTTGAGTAAGTTGTCGAGGTACGTTCTTCGGTCACCCTTGGTCATTTGTCTTCGTAGTCATGGATGCACGTTTCCAGCGTGTCTTGGAGTGTTTGGTTCACTCCTCTCTTTGTGCCCCTAGTGGCAAGGTTTGAGTTGAGTCTCATCCCTAAGGCTAGACTTAGAGACTGGTAACAAAAAACAAGGGTCCCTTCATGTGAGAAGGTCCCAACGGGGTTTTTAAAGAAGCTGACTATCCAAAAGTATAGATCACCCATGCAGTCCCCAAGGTTTGAGATCTAGACAAGTTGGGAGGACTATCTTTGGTCGGTGGTTCACCATGGTCCAGTCAGGGTTACGCCCATGTTTGGACCCAAGAGACTAGTAACGGAGTTATGACAGTCGTCCCACTCCACTCCAGGCACCTGAAGAGAGTAGGGACGTCATGCTCGCCGTACACTTTCAAAGTGGTGGAGTGAGGGGTGCTATTATCTTCTCGGTTCCTTCCTAGTCAGGAACTGATAGGTGACCATTTAAAACAAGGGCTCCTTAATCTCTCTTGAAGTCCAAGGGTTTCATCGTGCTTGAACGCCGGTGCTTCTTAACATAGCCTAGTTGATGTAGCCGGTAGAGGAGTGGTGGTTGACTTCCCTTGCTTCTTATTCTTCATCCTGGTTTCCCAATCGTAGTGGTTTTTCACCTTGCTTGGGTAAGAATGTCTTCTGCTGCACGGAGGGTGCTTCGAGGGAACGGACTTCTTCAAGGTAAAACTTTGCACTTGAGAAGCTGGGAAATCGGGGCTTCTCG
Source organism: Elymus sibiricus (assembly GCA_039707655.1). NCBI lineage: Eukaryota > Viridiplantae > Streptophyta > Magnoliopsida > Poales > Poaceae > Elymus > Elymus sibiricus. The sequence continues at coordinate 192,190,321 of CM077663.1, read as the reverse complement.
GGCTTATCTAGTTAGGACTAAGGTGTTCCTTTTTCTCATTGGGTAAATAGGTATGTCATCCGTGAGGACAACAACGTATTTCTCCAAGTATCACATAAACACATTGTTCATGGAATATGTGAGAGGAGTGGGATTAGGCCAACCTAGAGAGGGCTTGACGGTATAACTGTTAACCGTAAGGTGTGGACGGTGTGGTCTTGGGTAAGTCCCGGGAACAATTCTGGACTGACGGCATTTTGATTCAACTTTCCCTTGAGAGAAAGCTTGGGAACCAATATTTAGCCAGTCCGTCTTAAACTTTCGGAGAGCGGGATTTTCTCCTAGTGGTTGCTTGTCTAGGGGTTTGTGGTCCTTCGCAATCTAGCTCTCCGTGCATACCTTCCTTACAGACATGATGGGTGGTGGTCAACGTGGAGTCTTGGCCATAATCTAATGACTTAGAGCCAAGGCCTATGGTCATAACACGACCAGGTTATGGCTCGATAAAGCTTAGGGGTTTCAAGGATCTTAAGATGTGAGTGAACGTCTATCATCTTATCCTTGAGCACAGTTCTTGGATGACAATAGTCCTACCTATTACTCCAACCAAAAGTCATCCTATTCCACCGAAACATTACTTTACGTAAGTCAATGCCAACATTACTCAGGTCATTCCTATCCTCATCACTCTCTAAAGGACCAACAAAATCACATATGTATACTATAGCTAACTCATATGCATCCCTATGTAAAAATCCTCGAGTGAAGCATACAAGTTGCTAAGCTTGCAACAAAACACTACAAATCCAAATGCTCCGCTAACTTACCCAGGGTCTAGGGGTACTGCACCTCTATGCTAAGGAAACACGTAATATACCAATCCAAGACCTCGTTTCCTTCCTGTGAATCCAATCAAGTGGTTCATCAATCCCGTCAATCAGTACATGATCCATTAACTCTACAAATACAATACCGGTGATGTTCCACATATCTCCTAGAGTTCCTATAGTCCCCAAACCCTTGAAAGGACTATATTATCACAGTATATCCACCAACTTCCATTACGGCAATCTAGTAAACTCCAATGTTAGTTGCATATAGATCCTCGAATCAAATCAGACAACAATCCAATGTTCCTAATTTATCTTCCATCAAGAAACATGGTATCATGATCGAAATCATCGGACTAAATCCAAATTACTCCGAACCATGTAGACTTACTCAGTACCTATACTCCACTAGGATTACCTATTTAATCCAAATCTCATGTCCTATGAGAATTCCTACTTGTTCCTCCAAGTCATTATCGTAATCTCAAAAGTTCCCATCAATATTATCTGGTGAGGTCAAATTCTTACTCCTCCAGGAATTTCTGCCTGTGATCAGGATTATCCTACTAAATCCAATTTACTCAAGGGAGGAGTAAGTTATGCAACTTTATTAATTTGATCCACCGAGTTCATCTATCATCATGAAAGTCCCGTAACCCACCAAAGGGGTTTTAGTTATATCCTCAAGACATCTGTTATGGCCTCAACCAATCATTTGCTTACTGATAATATATCCTAAAACAATCTTCCCTATGGCATCATAGTTAAAGTGCTGGATCAAGAACTAATGTGTTTGTTCACTATGATCACTAGTTCCATAACAAACCCAGTGCTAAGCAAAGGTTGTTGAAGGCAACTGGTTCTCTTGCAAACCCATAGGTTAAGCACCTGGTTAAGGGTTTGGGCCGAGTAACTTGTAAGGTCTAGGCTGGTCTAGGGAGGCACTTCTAATCTTGAGGGAAGAGCATCACTCACGGGGTGCATCTGGTTGAGTAGGTCGTAGTCAAAGTCTTCAGTACTAGTTGTTTGTCGAGGTGGATCCTAGGTGCATCTTGCCTTGCTGGTCTTCAGTTGACGAGGAGGGTGAGAGGGAAAAGCAGCATAGAGGAGGGGTGCCTAAAAGGGGGTTCTATAATGCAAGTGTAATCAAACAAGTGCCGAAAAGGCCAAACACAAACATTAAGATAAGGTAGATGATATAGTCGCGTACTTGTTGTCTAGGGCAAAAGTGCGACTTATACCAAAACACAAACAAATAAAACAAGCACACACAATCATGGTTCTATTTGAACCATCTCATGGACTCGACTTCGCATAGGGGAATACACGACTCATCTTACCCTAGGGGTTCTCGGATTTAGTAGTTGTGCTTGCTTCGTGTGTCGGAGAGGAGGACTTCCAGTCTTCTGGGTCTTCGCAGGTGTCGCCACGTCTCTTGTAGTTGTTCGATGAAATGACCTAGGTTGGTCCTGAAGAATCTTCGACAACTTCCCGTCTGATGGGCTGACAGGGCGAAGGTGGTTCCTCGTGGCTGCCATTGACTCGGTCTTCTGTTGTCTTCATAGCCATGTAATGCCTTCTTGTGTTCTGACGCATCAAGGGTTCCAAGTGGGCAATCCTTCATGCAATGTCATTAAAAAGGCATGGTAGAGGTCCAACCCGTCGATTACATTGATGTCAACATCGACACCAAGAGCGGGGGATGAAGAGAACAATTTTCCTGCTCACTATGGTGAGGTGGACCAAATGGCGAGGTTCTCGTCCACCGGTGGTTGTCGACACTACAATGGTAAGGAAAGAGTTGCCCTATTAGCGATGTATATCACGATCTTGCATGTCTTATGCCCTGATCATCGTAGGCCAAGGCTTTCGTCATCTTCCTTGGGCAGTGTCGAGGGTGTCACCATCTTCTGGGCCTTCACATCCTCATTCCTTGAGAAGGTATCTTTGGTTGGTATCGTCTTGTCGTGGTGTCGCCAAACTTGTGTTCAAGAGATGTGGGTGAATGTCTGGCAAGGTGGCTTCCATCCAGGTTACCCACGAGGATTACAAGGAATCCAGTGGTCAGGGACATAAGGGTACTAGCGACCGTTGGCAAAGTTTTGAAAAAGATGATGAGGAGAGTCAAAAGAAATGGTGGAGGTGCCAAGGCAAAATCCTCCGGTTTCTTTGAAGACTTAGAAGAGGTAAGAAATATAGGGGTTTTGTAAGGGATTTTGAAGGGTCTGAAAAATAGTTTTGTCCTAACTAACGTCCATGCTAACTAAGGCTTCCTAAAGTCAGGATGTCTTTGATACCAGCTCTGTGGTGACCCGAGTCATAAGTCGTGATCACCGAATGCACGTGTACAGTGATCCCAGAGATCAATGCTCACTGAACATAGAGAAACTAAATAACAAGAGTCTTACATCTAGTACATACCGTTTTGCTCAAATATGGCCTTTATGGCCAAGTCTTCATAAACTCGCAGCGGAAACCTTCAACGATAGCGTGGACCCATGCCATCTGCCGTAACACTACACGCATTCTGACTGGGAAGCGTCCTAGATCGCATGTTCATCACCAAGGTACTCTTCATTATATCCTGTTCTCTCATGCCTGGCCAATAAAATAATCAGTGGCAAGCCAATGAGTACTTTGAATGTACTCGCAAGCAACCCATGCTTGGAACAAGGTAAACAATGCATGGTATAGCACTAAGTAGGTAGTTTTGCGGAAAGCTAGTTTTGAGTGCAATATCATGTCCTACCATTTATAAAAATTAGGCATCAACAGGTTGCAGATATCCATATGAACAAGTGACATATATCAAAATAAGCAGGGTTTGAACATCACTTGTTCAATCATTTCATTAAGTCTTCCGCCTTATCTCAAGTAACTCCTTGTCACACACACACAAGTTTTGTGAAAACATCTAGACATAGTCTAAGCAACACAACCCAACTGTCCTTAACCGTGGACACGGCTATTCGAATAGTTTTACACTCTGCAGAGGTTCCACACTTTACCCACAAGACTTGGGAACTTCCATGTCATCCACGACTCCGGTATATTACATATCCGAGGTAAGCACCCGAACAATGCCTTTCCCTTGACGACACTAAACAAAGAGTCCACTTGTTGGCCCACGTCTTCATGATGTACATCACATGAGACTCGCTCAACATTGTACCATCCATGAAGGTACACAACGGTGTGCCTGGTGTCTGTAAAAATAGTACATGGTCGCCCTACCTGGCACGACCCCGTATCGAGAGTGACCACGTCACTCCCGCCACTAGTAATGTGGGATCTCTGCTAGCATCTACGAAAGTAATCAACAAATCCCATTCCCATATAGGGATAGAGTGGTTTTACATGTAAGGTTGGGATGGTCGACAAATCTTAAATCTAACCCCTTTTCAAAAGCACACACACTAAACTTGCCTCAGTGCACCACTTCTTTATCAAGTGGTTACCTAGCTCAACATCTCCCTCGGGTATTAGTGGCACCCGATGGGGTTTTCAAAAGGTCTTTGGTAAATATTTGTTTTCCATCTCAATGCACATCCCCGTCCCACTTGCGTAGCAACTACTTAGCATCCTAACTACTCCCCGCTCGCATAACCCTCATAGGAAGGTAGGGTCATGCACAAAGTGTTGGGGAACGTTGCATGGGAAACAAAAAATTTCCTACGCACACGCAAGATCTATCCATGGTGATGAGCATCTACGAGAGGGAGAGTGGATCTACATACCCTTGTAGATCGCTAAGCGGGAAGCGTTAAGAAACACGGTTGATGTAGTCGAACGTCTTCGCGATCCAAATCGCCGAGCGTCCCGCGATCCCATCACGATCCATCTCGCGATCCAATCTCGATCCGTCCCGCGATCCCATCACGATCTGTCCCGCGATCAAATCATGAATCGTCTCGCGATCCTGATCACGGTCCTTCCGATCTAGCGCCGAACGGACGGCACCTCCGCATTCAGCACACGTACAGCTCGATGACGATCTCTGCCTTCTTGATCCAGCAAGAGGGAGCAGAGAGGTAGAAGAGTTCTCCGGCGGCGCGACGGCGCGGTGGCGATGGTGGTGGAACAATTCCGGCAGGGCTTCGCCTAAGCACCGCTGAAACTAGACTAGAGGAGAAACCGATCTAGATGAAGTAGAGGGAGCACGTGGCAATTAGGGTTCGCTCTTCCCTATAAATCCTCTAGTATATATAGGAGGTAGGTAGGGGAGGAGGCAGCCTCAAACCCTCAAGGTTTGGCCAAAATTGGAGGTGGAGGAGTCCTACTCCAATCCTATTAGGAGTAGGATTCCTCCTCTCCACTTGGAAACCCTTTCCACCTTTCCTCCTTTGGATTTTTTCCACCCAAAGCCACATGGGCCTAAGTGGGGGGGGGGGGGGGGGGGGTTTAGGCCAGCCCACTAGGGGCTGGTTTAACTCCTCCCACAGCCCATGAGGTCCTTTGGGTCGAGACACCCCTCCCGATGGTCCCCGGTACCCCTCCCGGCACTCCCGGTACACTACCGAAATACCCGAAACTTTTCCGGTGACCAAAACAGGACTTCCTATATATCAATATTTACCTCCGGACCATTCCGGAGCTCCTCGTGACGTCCAGGATCTCATCCGGGACTCCAAACAACCTTCGGTCACCACCATACATAACTCTACTATACCGAAACGTCACCGAACCTTAAGTGTGTAGACCCTGCGGGTTCGAGAACTATGTAGACATGACCAAGACACCTCTACGGTCAATAACCAATAGCGGGACCTGGATGCCCATATTGGTTCCTACATATTCTACGAAGATCTTAATCGGTTGAACCTCTATGTCAAGGATTCAGTTAATCCCGTACGCTGTTCCCTTTGTTCTTCGGTATGTTACTTGCCCGAGATTCGATCGTCGGTATCTCTGTACCTAGTTCAATCTCGTTACCGGCAAGTCTCTTTACTCGTTCTGTAATACAAGATCCAGTGGCTAACACTTAGTCACATTGCTTGCAAGGCTTATTGTGATGTTGTATTACCGAGTGGGCCCTGAGATACCTCTCCGTCACACGGAGTAACAAATCCCAGTCTTGATCCATGCCCACTCAACAGACACCCTCGGAGATACCTGTAGAGCATCTTTATAGTCACCCAGTTACGTTGTGACATTTGATACACGCAAGGTATTCCTCCGGTGTCACTGAGTTGCATGATCTCATGGTCATAGGAACAGATACTTGACATGCAGAAAACTATAGCAATAAACTGACACGATCATATGCTATGTTTATAGTTTGGGTCTTGTCCATCACATCATTCTCCTAATGATGTGATCCCGTTATCAAATGACATCTCATGTCTATGGCCAGGAAACCTTGACCATCTTTGATCAACGAACTAGTTAACTAGAGGCATACTAGGGACACAGTGTTGTCTATGTACCCACACATGTATTTGAGTTTCCAATCAATACAATTATAGCATGGATAATAAACGATTATCACGAACAAGGAAATATAATAATAACCAATTTATTATTGCCTCTAGGGCATATTTCCAACAGTCTCCCACTTGCACTAGAGTCAATAATCTAGTTCACATCACCATGTGTTTTACATTGTTATGAATCTAACACCCAATGAGTTCTGGGGTTCGATCATGCTTTGCATGTGAGAGAGGTCTTTAGTCAACGGGTCTACGAAATTCAGATCCGTGTGTACTTTGCAAATCTCTATGTCATACTGTAGACACTGCTACCACACTCCACTTGGAGCTATTCCAAATGGCTGCTCCACTATACGTATCCGGATTGCTACTCAGAGTCATCCGGATTGGTGTTAAAGCTTGCATCGACGTAACCCTTTACGACGAACTCTTTATCACCTCCATAATCGAGAAATATTTCCTTAGTCCTCTGGTTACTAAGGATAATATTGACCGCTATCCAGTGGTCCACTCCTGGATCACTCTTGTACCCCTTGACAGACTCATGGCAAGGCACACACAGGTGCGGTACATAGCATGGCATACTATACAGAGCCTATGGATAAGGCATAGGGGACGACCTTCGTCCTTTCTCTTTCTTCTGCCGTGGTCGAGCTTTGAGTCTCACTCAACTCCACACCTTACAAATCAGGCAAGAACTCTTTCTTTGACTGATCCATTTTGAACTCTTTCAAAATCTTGTCAAGGTATGTACTCATTGAAAGTTTTATCAGACGTCTTGATCTACCTCTATAGATCAAGATGCCCAATATTTAAGTAGCTTCATTCCAGGTTTTCCTTTGAAAAACTCATTTTCAAACAACCCTTCCAGAAATTCTACATCATTTCCGATCAACAATATGTCATCCACATATACTTATCAGAAATTCTATAGTGCTCCCACTCACTTTATTGTAAATACAAGTTTCTCATAAACTTTGTATAGACTCAAAAACTTTGATCACCTCATCAAAGCATATATTCCAACTCCGAGATGCTTGCTCCAGTCCATAGAAGGATCGCTGGAGCTTGCATATATTTTAGCATCCTTAGAACTGACAAAACCTTCCGGTTGTATCACATACAACCTTTCCTCAAGGATACCGTTAAGGAAATGATGTTTTGACATCCATCTGCCAGATTTCATAATCGAAAAATGCAGCAACTACTAACATAATTCCAACAAACTTTAGCATCGCTACGGGTGAGAAAGTCTCATCGTAGTCAACTCCTTGAACTTGTGAAAAACCCTTTGCCACAAGTCGAGCTTTATAGACGGTGACATTACCGTCCGCGTCCGTCTTCCTTTTAAAGATCCATTTGTTCTGAATGGCCTTTCACCCTTCAAGTAATACTTCCAAAGCCCATACTTTGTTTTCTTACATGGATCCCATCTCGGATTGCATGGCCTCTAACCATTTCTCGGAATCCGGGCCCATCATCGCTTCTCCATAGCTCGTAGGTTCATCGTTGTCCAACAACATGACCTCTAAGACAGGGTTGCCGTACCACTCAGGAGCAGTACGCGTCCTTGTCGACCTACGAGGTTCGATAGTAACTTGATACGAAGCTTTATGATCATCATCATTAACTTCCTCTTCAACTAATGTAGGCTCCACAGAAACAACTTTCTGCGCTGCGCTACTCTCTGGTTGAAACAAAGGTTCAACAACCTCATCAAGTTCTAAGTTCCTCCCACTCAATTCTTTCGAGAGAAACTCTTTCTCGAGAAAGGACCCATTTTAGCAACAAACACTTTGTGCTTGGATCTGAGATAGAAGGTTTACCCAACTGTTACGTTAGGGTATTCTATGAAGATGCATTTGTCCGCTTTGGGTTCGAGCTCATCAGGTTGAAAACCTTTTCCACATAAGCATCGCAGCCCCAAACATTAAGAAATGACAGCTTAGGTTTCTGCCAAACCAAAATTCATACGTTGTCATCTCAACGGACTTAGATGGTGCCCCTTTTTAAAGTGAATGTAGTTGTCTCTAATGCATAACCCCAAAACGATAGTGGCAAATCGATAAGAGACATCATAGTACGCACCATATCCAATAGAGCACGACTACGACGTTCGGACACACCATCACACTATGGTGTTCCAGGTGGCGTGAGTTGTGAAACAACTTCCACATTGTCTTAAGTTGTATACCAAACTCGTAACTCAGATATTTACCTCTACGATCATATCGTAGATATTTTATCTTCTTGTCACGATGATCTCAAACTTCACTCTGAATTTGTTTGAACTTTTCAAATGTTTCAGACTTGTGTTTCATTAAGTAAATATCCCCATATCTACTCAAATCATCAGTGAAGGTAGGAAAATAATGATATCCACCGCACGCTACAACACTCATTGGACCGAATACATCAACATGTATCATTTCCAATAAGTCACTTGCCCGCTCCATCATACCGGAAAACGGGGTCTTAGTCATCTTGCCCATGAGGCATGGTCCGCATGTCTCAACCGATTCGAAATCGAATGAGTCCAAAGATCCATCAACATGGAGTTTCTTCATGCGTTTTACACCAATATGACATTTAGCGGCAGTGCCACAAGTATGTGGTACTATCATTATTAACTTTGTATCTTTTTGCATCAATATTATGAACATGTGTATCACTACGATCAAGATTCAATAAACCATTCTCATTGGGTGCATGACCATTGAAGGTATTATTCATGTAAACAGAATAACCATTATTCTCTAACTTGAATGAATAACTGTATTGCAATAAACATGATCTAATCACGTTCATGCTCAACGCAAACACCAAATAACATTTATTTAGGTTCATCACTAATCCCGAAGGTAGAGAGAGCATGCGATGGTGATCACATCAACCTTGGAAACATTTCCAACACTCATCATCACCTCACCCTTAGCTAGCCTCCGTTTATTCCATAGCTTTTATTTCGAGTTACTAACATTTAGCAACCGAACCGGTATCCAATACCCAGGTGCTACTAGGAGTACTAGCAAGGTACACATCAATAACACGTATATCAAATATACTTCTATCGACGTTGCCAGCCTTCTTATCTACCAAGTATCTAGGGTTGTTCCGCTTCAGCGACCGTTCTCCTCATAATAGAAGCACTTTGTCTCGGGTTTGGGTTCAACCTTGGGTTTCTTCACTGGAGCAGCAACTGACTTGCCATCCATGAAGTTTCCCTCCTAGCCCTTGCCCTTCTCGAAACTAGTGGTTTCACTAACCATCAACACTTGATGCTCCTTCTTGATTTCTACCTTCGCGGTGTCAAACATCGCGAATAGCTCAGGGATCATTATTTCTATCCCTGGCATTTTATAGTTCATCACGAGGCTCTAGTAGCTTAGTGACAGTGACTTGGAGAACTATATCAATCACTATCTTATCTGGAAGATCAACTCCCACTCGATTCAAGCGATTGTAGCACCCAAACAATCTGAGCACATGCTCACCGACTGAGCTATTCTCCTTCATCTTGCAGGCAAAGAATCTTGTTGAGGTCTCATACCTCTCAACACGGGCACGAGCCTGAGATCCCAATTTCAGCTCTTAGAACATCTCATATGTTTCGTGACGTTCAAAACGTTTTGGAGCCCCAATTCTAAGCTGTAATGCATGACGCACTGAACTATCAAGTAGTCATCAGAACATGCCTGTCAACATCTACAGACGACGCTTGAGGGGGTGGCACACCGAGCGGTGCATTAAGGACATAAGCCTTCTGTGCAGCAATGAGGACAATCCTCAGATCACGGACCCAGTCCGCATTATTGCTACCATCATCTTTCAACTCTATTTCTCTAGGAACATATAAAAATTCAAGGGAGCTACAGCGCGAGCTAGTAATCTACAACATAATTTGCAAAGACATTTTGACTATGTTCATGATAATGAGTTTAGTTAATCATATTACTTAAAAACTCCCACTCAAATTGACATCCCTCCGGTCATTCGAGTGACACATGATCCAAATCCACCAACTCAAGTCCGATCATCACGTGAGTTGAGGTGGTTTCAATGGTGAACATCTTCATGTTGATCATATCTACTATATGACTCATGTTCGACCTTTCGGTCTCTTGTGTTCCGAGGCCATGTCTGTACATGCTAGGCTCGCCAAGTTTAACCCGAGTGTTCCGCACGTGCAACACTGGCTTGCACCCGTTGTATGTGAACGTAGAGTCTATCACACCCGATCATCACGTGGTGTCTCAAAACGATGAACTTTTGCAACGGTGCACACTCGGGGAGAACACAATTTTATCTTGAAATTTTAGTGAGGGATCACCTTATAATGCTACCGTCGTCCTAAGCAAAATAAGATGCATAAAAGGATTAACATCACATGCAAATCATAAGTGACATGATATGGCGATGAACTTGTGCTTTTGATCTCCATCTTCAAAGCACCGGCATGATCTCCATCGTCACCGGCATAACACCATGATCTCCATCATCTTGATCTCCATCAATGTGTCGCCATGAGGTTGTCGCGCCGACTGTTGCTTCCACGACTATTGCTAACTCATAGCGATAAAGTAAAGCAAAAACGGCGAAAATAATTAAAGACAACCATATGGCTCCTGCCGGTTGCCGTACTCATCGACATGCAAGTCGTGATATTCTATACAATACATGATCATCTCATACATCACATATATCTCATCATGTAATTGGCCATATCACATCACAACATACCCTGCAAAAACAAGTTAGACGTCCTCTAATTGTTGTTGCAAGTTTTACGTGGCTACTACGGGTATCTAGCAAGAACAATTCTTACCTACGCAAAAACCACAACGGTGATTCAAAAATTGCTATTCAACCTTCTCAAGGACCGCCTTTGTCAAATCCGATCCGACTAAAGTGGGAGAAACAGACACCCGCCAGCCATCTTTATGCAACTAAGTTACATGTCAGTTGATGGAACCGGTCTCTCGTAAGCGTACGAGTAATGTTGGTCCGGGCCGCTTCATCCCACAATACCGCCGAATCAAGAAAAGACCAAGGGAGGAAGCAATCTGAATATCAACGCCCACAAACTCCTTTGTGTTCTACTCGAGATCTCATCTACACATAGACCTAGCTCATGATGTCACTGTTGGGGAACGTTGCATGGGAAACAAAAATTTTCCTACGCACACGCAAGATCTATCCATGGTGATGAGCATCTACGAGAGGGAGAGTGGATCTACATACCCTTGTAGATCGCTAAGCGGGAAGCGTTAAGAAACGCGGTTGATGTAGTCGAACGTCTTCGCGATCCAAATCGCCGTGCGTCCCGCGATCCCATCACGATCCATATCGCGCAATCTCGATCCGTCCCGCGATCCCATCACGATCTGTCCCGCGATCAAATCATGAATCGTCTCGCGATCCTGATCACGGTCCTTCCGATCTAGCGCCGAACGGACGGCACCTCCGCGTTCAGCACACGTACAGCTCGATGACGATCTCCGCCTTCTTGATCCAGCAAGAGGGAGCGGAGAGGTAGAAGAGTTCTCCGGCGGTGCGACGGTGCGGTGGCGATGGTGGTGGAACAATTCCGGCAGGGCTTCGCCTAAGCACCGCTGAAACTAGACTAGAGGAGAAACCGATCTAGATGAAGTAGAGGGAGCACGTGGCAATTAGGGTTCGCTCTTCCCTCTAAATCCTCTAGTATAAATAGGAGGTAGGTAGGGGAGGAGGCAGCCTCAAACCCTCAAGGTTTGGCCGAAATTGGAGGTGGAGGAGTCCTACTCCAATCCTATTAGGAGTAGGATTCCTCCTCTCCACTTGGAAACCCTTTCCACCTTTCCTCCTTTGGATTTTTCCACCCAAAGCCACATGGGCCTTAGTGGGGGGGGGGGGGGTTAGGCCAGCCCACTAGGGGCTGGTTTAACTCCTCCCACAGCCCATGAGGTCCTTTGGGTCGAGACACCCCTCCCGATGGTCCCCGGTACCCCTCCCGGCACTCCCGGTACACTACCGAAATACCCGAAACTTTTCCGATGACCAAAACAGGACTTCCTATATATCAATCTTTACCTCCGGACCATTCTGGAGCTCCTCGTGACATCCAGGATCTCATCCGGGACTCCGAACAACCTTCGGTCACCACCATACATAACTCTACTATACCGAAACGTCATCGAACCTTAAGTGTGCAGACCCTGCGGGTTCGAGAACTATGTAGACATGACCAAGACACCTCTACGGTCAATAACCAATAGCGGGACCTGGATGCCCATATTGGTTCCTACATATTCTACGAAGATCTTTATCGGTTGAACCTCTATGTCAAGGATTCAGTTAATCCCGTACGCTGTTCCCTTTGTTCTTCGGTATGTTACTTGCCCGAGATTCGATCGTCGGTATCTCTATACCTAGTTCAATGTCGTTACCGGCAAGTCTCTTTACTCGTTCTGTAATACAAGATCCAGTGGCTAACACTTAGTCACATTGCTTGCAAGGCTTATTGTGATGTTGTATTACCGAGTGGGCCCTGAGATACCTCTCCATCACACGGAGTAACAAATCCCAGTCTTGATCCATGCCCACTCAACAGACACCCTCGGAGATACCTGTAGAGCATCTTTATAGTCACCCAGTTACGTTGTGACGTTTGATACACACAAGGTATTCCTCCGGTGTCAGTGAGTTGCATGATCTCATGGTCATAGGAACAGATACTTGACATGCAGAAAACTATAGCAATAAACTGACACGATCATATGCTATGTTTATAGTTTGGGTCTTGTCCATCACATCATTCTCCTAATGATGTGATCCCATTATCAAATGACATCTCATGTCTATGGCCAGGAAACCTTGACCATCTTTGATCAACGAACTAGTTAACTAGAGGCATACTAGGGACACAGTGTTGTCTATGTACCCACACATGTATTTGAGTTTCCAATCAATACAATTATAGCATGGATAATAAACGATTATCACGAACAAGGAAATATAATAATAACCAATTTATTATTGCCTCTAGGGCATATTTCCAACAGTCTCCCACTTGCACTAGAGTCAATAATCTAGTTCACATCACCATGTGTTTTACATTGTTATGAATCTAACACCCAATGAGTTCTGGGGTTCGATCATGCTTTGCATGTGAGAGAGGTCTTTATTCAACGGGTCTGCGACATTCAGATCCGTGTATACTTTGCAAATCTCTATGTCATACTATAGACACTGCTACCACACTCCACTTGGAGCTATTCCAAATGGCTGCTCCACTATACGTATCCGGATTGCTAGTCAGAGTCATCCGGATTGGTGTTAAAGCTTGCATCGACGTAACCCTTTACGACGAACTCTTTATCACCTCCATAATCGAGAAATATTTCCTTAGTCCTCTAGTTACTAAGGATAATCTTGACCGCTGTCCAGTGGTCTACTCTTGGATCACTCTTGTACCCCTTGACAGACTCATGGCAAGGCACACACAGGTGCGGTACATAGCATGGCATACTATACAGAGCCTATGGATAAGGCATAGGGGACGACCTTCGTCCTTTCTCTTTCTTCTGCCGTGGTCGAGCTTTGAGTCTCACTCAACTCCACACCTTACAAATCAGGAAAGAACTCTTTCTTTGACTGATCCATTTTGAACTCTTTCAAAATCTTGTCAAGGTATGTACTCATTGAAAGTTTTATCAGACGTCTTGATCTACCTCTATAGATCAAGATGCCCAATATTTAAGTAGCTTCATTCCAGGTTTTCCTTTGAAAAACTCATTTTCAAACAACCCTTCCAGAAATTCTACATCATTTCCGATCAACAATATGTCATCCACATATACTTATCAGAAATTCTATAGTGCTCCCACTCACTTTATTGTAAATACAAGTTTCTCATAAACTTTGTATAGACTCAAAAACTTTGATCACCTCATCAAAGCGTATATTCCAACTCCGATATGCTTTCTCCAGTCCATAGAAGGATCGCTGGAGCTTGCATATATTTTAGCATCCTTAGAACTGACAAAACCTTCCGGTTGTATCACATACAACCTTTCCTCACGGATACCGTTAAGGAAATGATGTTTTGACATCCATCTGCCAGATTTCATAATCGAAAAATGCAGCAACTGCTAACATAATTCCAACAGACTTTAGCATCGCTACGGGTGAGAAAGTCTCATCGTAGTCAACTCCTTGAACTTGTGAAAAACCTTGACCATCTTTGATCAACGAACTAGTTAACTAGAGGCATACTAGGGACACAGTGTTGTCTATGTACCCACACATGTATTTGAGTTTCCAATCAATACAATTATAGCTTGGATAATAAACGATTATGACGAACAAGGAAATATAATAATAACCAATTTATTATTGCCTCTACGGCATATTTCCAACACAAAGCAAGTATCAACGAGAAATGCATCGGAGACCAACCCAGCAAGGTCCTCACCGCATCATCGACATGCTCTTTCATGCAACAATCAAAGTAATATAATGCCATGCAAGAAATAGTTTCATCGACATGGTCAAAGGGCTGCTTCCCTGGCTGAGCAAAGTCTTCGAGGTCTTCACACGCTTCTGGTCCAACTCCGAGCACTCCGTCTACTTTGTCAACTACCGTCGGAAACAACCATAATAAGCAACGCAATAAGAAGGAACATAAAAGTGTTCTAAAGTAGGTAGTTTATTTTTCTTGGACACCTCTCGCTATAAGAAAAATAACCAAGGAGGTTTTATTGGATCTGGATCAAGGGGGAATTTTGAATGGTGGAAATGAAGGAAATGATGATCCTACAAGAAGTCTACAGAAAATATTTTTATGAAAATGAGTTGAGGCACTCATTAAATAGGGCATGATTTTAGAAGAATTTAGAAAGTGGTTTCACTGGATTTGAAGCTGGAATGAATTTTCTAGGGTTTTTCTAAGATGAAAATAATGAAAAGGGAGCTATTTATTACATACAACAGAGACAAGGCATGGGAAAAATGTTAACCATGGCTAGATAAATAGGGCATGATTTTATGGTCATCTAGGAATTTGAATCACTCAATTTGGAGCTAGAATGAATGCTCCAGGGACTTTACAAATTGGGCTTTGAATAATTCAAATTTGAATATAAATTTGAACACTACAGAAAAGTGTACACGAAAAATGTGCAAGATAGAGTTTTGGATATAGCATGATTTTCGAAATACCTAAGATTTTGAATCATCAAATTTGGAGGTCAAATGAATTTCCCAGGATTATTTCTTTCTCTCTAGAAAAAGAAGAAGGCAAGAGATTTTACCGAATGGAAATTCGATAAACTGCGCTCCTAGGCGCAATATAGCGTTTGGGCCGGCCCAGTGGCTCGGCCGGGCGGCAGGGAGGCCACGTAGAACGCGTACTCCAGGAGTACGCCTTCCGCGGGCAAAGGCGGCACCCTGCCGTGGCGTCTCCACTTAAAACACTGGGCCCGGACGCGGTGTCGCTTACAGGTGGTCCCCAGCGGCACGTCTTTCTCCCACCTCCGCTCGAGCAGGGAAGGGACAAGGGAGGCCCGTGGCCGAGCGCACGCTGGTGCTCTCCCTGGTGGCTTCGGCCACCTATGGCGAGGCTCTGGTCACCGACGTGTTCAGGGCGAAGAGCCGCATCCTCCTGAGGGATCCATTTTTGCCGGGGAGTGCCGGAGTGAGCGCGGCTTCGGCCGCGGCGGACTCCAATTACGGCGGCAATGGAATTGGCGCTCTGGCCATCGGGAGGGAGCAATGAAGCTCGGGGGAGGCCCATGGCGACGCAGGGGTCACTCCGGTGAGGCTCAGAGGACCAGGGGGAGGCCACCGTGCTTGAATTCGAGCGGAGGCCGACGGGGACGACTCCGGTCATGGAGGTGGATGGAGGGCACAAGGGGAGGGATGGCTTGGTCCTAAAGGTTACTGAGAGGGAGAGAGAGTGAATGGACACAAAAGGGGGGCTCAGGGACGGGTCTTTAGGCGGGGGCGACCAGGGGGAGCTCCGGTCCGCATCGGGTGCTCGCGGGAGCAAAGGGCCCGGGCGACAGAGTCGCTTTGGACCCTTCCTAGCGTAGGGGAGGGACGAAAGAGGTCCAGGGGGAGATGCTCACGCGGCACGCGCGGCTAACAGGGTCAGAGGAGGGCGCACGTCTGGGCTCGGCCATTGGCCCAGCCATGGCGGCAGAGCGCGTGCGCGGTCGAGCTGCGGAGAGAGGGGAAGGAGGGGGCCGACCATCGGGCGTGCTTCAGACGCCAAAGGGAAGCCGCTGGCGAGCGGGAGGAGCTCAAGGGCTCGGGATGAGGGCAACTACAGTGCGCCAGAGCTTGCCATTTTCTCCCAGTGCGTGTCCTAGCGTGTCTACTAATGTCTAGGGGAATCTAGGAGGTGCAACCAAAGTGAATATAGCCAAGGGGTGCTCTGGAGGTGCCATAGGGGAGAAGAAAAGTTGAGAGATGGGTGAAATCTACTGTCCAGAGGGGGTAAATTGGGGTTTTACCCCATCAATTATTGAGCTAGGGGTGTGGGAATCTTACTGGAGGTAGGGGAGGTATGTGAGTGACTGTGGTAAAAATTTGAGAGCAAGGAGAATAGTAGCAGTGGTGAAAACAGTAACTTTTAGAAATGACCAGAAGGTGTTTGATGCAAGTTTGATCTAGCTAAATGGTTCTCCTTGCTATGAAACTTAACAGAAGTAATAGGTATATGGAAGTGAGGTTGATAACCAATTTTGAGATTATTTGATGAAAGTTGCCAATGCAAACTCTATAAACCATAGAAATCAACAGAATCAGGTTTCTGTGGATCTAGCATGGAAATCCATTCTCCTTGATGCGCCACTTGGTGTGGTGGCATCATTTGGGGTTTAGAGCAAGACGACAAAGTTGGAGATCAATTGGGGAAACTTGACAATGTAAAGTTGTTCAAATTTAAATCTGGACAAAGTTTTGGGGTAGTTTTGTGAACCAAAACTACTTTGATTGGAGTGAAACTTGGCAAGATCATCACATATTGCATATGTGGCTTGCTGGAAATTTCCTGGATGTATTTGAGAATATTTCTTACAGAAATATTTCAAATACTAGAAATATGCAGAAAGGGTTTGTGAGGGTTTTGTGCAATATTTTGAACATGACCATGTGTAGAAACTCTTATATATGAAAAATATATGTCCACTGAGTTTCCATAAATTATCTCAAATATTTTGAAAGCATTAAAATAAATTTTTGCCTATAAAAGACCATTTCTGGTCCTGAGAAAATGTCTTTAAATAAAATATGAAAATGATCTTTAAAAATAATATTTGGTGGTTTTGGGAAGTCTCATATATGGTAGGTTCAAATAAAGTCTTCGGGAAAAATATTCACCCTAATTTGAGGACTTGTAGTACAAACCTCAATTCAGGGGTTTTTCAAAACTTAAATTGAATAAATGCTTTTTGGCGAAAATAAAGCCTCCTTTGGTTCATAGGATAGGATTATCATAGGAATACGAAACTTGTAGGAAATGAGATGAGATGCATCTGAAATCCTATGAGTAGGATTTGGAAAAGAGATGTCATTTGGTTCACATCATAGGAATTTTTCCATTGAGTCTAGGCTCTTTTTTATTTTCCTTTGAAATGTGGAGGATAGGAACCAATCCTATGTAGGAATAGGAATGCATTCCTATGAACCAAAGGGCTCTAAAGGAAAAATCCTACAAGAATCCTATCCTATAGAATTCCTGTGAAATTCCTTCAAAACAAAGGAGGCCTAAATTTGTTTAAAAATAGTTTTAGGTCCTATACACATGGCATGATCATTGGGCAAGGACTTGGATCAAGGAGATGAGTTTTGAGAGTAGGAGGAATTTTATGAATTTGGAGCACACTCAAGCAAGCAAGCATATAGCAATCAGTCAATCATCACAAGCACTCACAAAGTTTTCGTTGGCCCTAATTTGTGAGTTATGTTAACTTAGTCAGGAGGCAAAACACAGGGTGTGACACCCTTTCACTCAATATTTTTTGAGACAGCTAATTTACTGCTGAGAATTAACACACATATCGTTGAATCTTCAAAAAAGAACAAAAGGTGACGGGAGAAGAGATGAGGTGGTCGTCCTTAACATGCATTGAGGCAACAAATTAATTAAGGGCACACCACCACATTTAATATCAAATCAACAAAGAAAAGTATGGGCGAGACTAGTACAATACTACTAGCAGGCGGAAGGCGCGGTGCCACGCCGCGCCCAT
The DNA here is from genome assembly GCA_039707655.1 of Elymus sibiricus. Taxonomy (NCBI): domain Eukaryota; kingdom Viridiplantae; phylum Streptophyta; class Magnoliopsida; order Poales; family Poaceae; genus Elymus; species Elymus sibiricus. Next base: position 192,171,850 of record CM077663.1, on the reverse strand, counting down.
GTATGAGCATGTTGTTGGCTAAATTCTAGCTTAATTTATTGATTGGTCGTGATTATTTTATGTTATTCAATTTTACTAAATAGCGTGAAAAGATTACGAACTGTCAAAATAATTATAAATTGTTGGTTCGATTATATACTCTGGTGGCATACGTACAAAGATGAATGGAGGAGTACAACTGAAGTCAACATTGGACTAAAAGGTCATACACTTCATGAAGTGTAAATAATTCAGATTTTCTAGCTTGGTTGTTGCCAATGCATATTATCCTCATGTGATTGCTCCCTTCCACTTATCCACTTCGCTCATGATGTCGGACACCGAGAATTATTATAGATGCCAATAAATTGGATGCTATCTATCGTTCATTCCCCTTTTATAATGCACCTTTAACAACACAATGAACATGTGAATTCCGTCAGGCTTAATTAGCATACTATAGATATAGTTGATTTATTCCGCAAAAGCAAATAAAATTACTTAGTGTAGTAAGAAAGGGGAATTGGAGGTTTTTTGGCTCCCGGGTGCATTTGCACCCGGATAAACAGTAACACAAAAAATATAGTAAATGTTTTTAAAAGAATCTGAATTTTTTTCTGGATGTTCGTGTTACTGTCTAAAGCTTGCTTGACAATTTTCATGTGAATCGGCGCAGTGGTGTTTCGTCGGTGAAAAAAACAAATTTGGATGTGACATTTTGGGGTAACAATTGATGTTCAATTTGTTTTTTTTGCACTGGCCAAAATGCTTTAGACCATGCATAGTAGAGCTACCAAGCATCAAAGATGAACTCTTTGTACAGAAGAGGACACTATGTTTAGAACATCAGGTCATGAACCATTCTTTCATTTCAATTTTTGCATTCAGAAGATCCGATCATGAGCCTTTCATGCATTTGAACTATACCATACGGTCATGTAGACAGTAAATTTACTACATTGTGTATGACCTCAAATAGTCAAAACTTCTCTAGTGATATAAGGTTTGCTTAATGTGTTGTATGTGGAAATGAAATGGAGCTCGCATACTCATCGAACCTCACATATTCATCTTAATCCCTATTCAACCTTTTTCTCTTTCAACAACGCCTCCTATTACCAATCAAATGTATAGATGCAAAACATTTAAATAGGTAGAAGAATTAATCAAATATAATCACCACACAATTTGCCAATACCACAAGCATCATTACCAAGGTTTGCTCATGAACATTCATTGACGCAATATTTGACAACCTTTTTAAGATGATAAAACTATTATGTTAGCCAATCAGCCTTTGTATGCTAACTATAAACTATTACAACTCAGTCCACAAGGGATAAGCATCAAATTCAACATGTGTGCACACCTTCTTTCTTCGGAAAGTGGCATATTGAAATGTATATCCTACAAAATCTAAAAAATTGCAGCCTCTGAAACTGACAAAATTTTACTTGCACGAAAATGTTGGAAATATGCCCTAGAGGCAATAATAAATTAGTTTATTATTCATGCTAGAATTGTATTGACCAGAAACTAAATACATGTGTGGATAATAGACAAATACTATGTCCCTAGTATGCCTCTACTAGACTAGCTCGTTGATCAAAAGATGGTCAAGGTTTCCTGACCATGGACATGAGTTGTCATTTGATAACGGGATCACATCATTAGGAGAATGATGTGATGGACATGACCCAACTGTTAGCATAGCAAATGATCGTTCAGTTTATTGCTATTGCTTTCACTATGTCAAATACACATTCCTCTGACCATAAGATCATGCAACTCCCGGATACCGTAGGAATACTTTGGGTGTATCAAACGTCACAACATTACTGGATGATTATAAAGGTGCACTACAGGTATCTCCGAAAGTGTTTGTTGAGTTGGCATGGATCGAGATTGGGATTTGTCACTCCGACTATCGGAGAGGTATCTCTGGGCCCTCTCGGTAATACAGCATCACAGAAGTCTTGCAAGCACCGTGACTAAAGAGTTAGTTGCAAGATGACGTATTACGGAACGAGTAAAGAGACTTGCCGGTAACGAGATTGAACTAGGTATTGGATACCGACGATCGAATCTCGGGCAAGTAACATACCGCCGGACAAAGGGAACAACGTATGTTGACATATGAGGTTCACCGATAAAGATCTTCGTGGAATATGTAGGAACCAATATGAGCATCTAGGTTCCGCTGTTGGTTATTGACCGGAGAGTCGTCTCGGTCATGTCTACATCATTCCCGAACCCGTAGGGTCCGCACACTTAAGGTTCGATGACGATATAGTATTATATGAGTTATGTGATTGGTGACCAAAGTTTGTTCGGAGTCCCGGATGAGATCACGGACATGACGAGGAGTCTCGAAATGGTCGAGAGGTAAAGATTCATATATTGGAAGGCTATATTCGGACGTCGGAAAGGTTCCGAGTGATTCGGGTATTTTTTGGAGTACCGGGGAGTTACGGGAATTCACCGGGAGAAGTAATGGGCCTTATTGGGCCATACGGGAAAAGGAGAGGCAGGCCACGTGAGGAGGCGCGCGCCCCCCCTTGCCCAAACCGAATTGGACTAGGGGAGGGGGCGCAGCTCCCTCTTTCCTTTCCCTCTCCCTTCCCCCTTTCCTACTCCGTATGGGAGGTGGAATCCTACTAGGACTAAGGAGTCCTAGTAGGACTCCCCACACTTGGCTGCCTCCTCCCCCCTCCCTCCTTTATATACGGAGGAGGGGCACCCCTTGGAGACACACAATTGTCCCATAGCCGTGTCCGGTGCCCTGATCTCCGTTTTCCACCTCGGTCATATTTTCGGAGAGCTTAGGCGAAGCCCTGCCGGAATCACTTCACCATCAACGTCGCCACGCCGTCGTGCTGACGGAACTCATCTACTTCCTCGACGTCTTGCTGGATCAAGAAGGCGAGGATCGTCACCGAGCTGCACGTGTGTAGAACTCGGAGGTGCCGTACGTTCGGTACTCGATCGGTGGAGCTCGAAGGATTGTTCGACTACATCAACCGCGTTGTGAGACGCTTCCGCTAACGGTCTACGAGGGTACGTAGACGCACTCTCCCCTCTCGTAGCGATGCATCTCCATGGATAGATCTTGCGTGAGCGTAGGAATTTTTTTTGAAATTCATGCTCCATTCCCCAACAGTGGCATCAGAGCCAGGTCTATGCGTAGATGTGATTTGCACGAGTAGAACACAAACGAGTTGTGGGCGTGTGTGTATACATATTGCTTGCCGTTACTAGTTGTTACTTGATTCGGCGGTATTGTGAGATGAAGCGACCCGGACCGACATTACGCGTACGCTTACGCGAGACAGGTTTCACCGCTACGTGCACTCGTTGCATAAAGGTGACTGGCGGGTGTCTGTCTCTCTCACTTTAGTTGAATCGGTTTCAATGAAGAGGGTTCTTTTAGAAGATCAAAAAGCAATCACTACACCACGTTGTGGTTTTGCGTAGGTAAGAACGGTTCTTGCAAACCCGTAGCAGCCACGTAAAACTTGCAACAACAAAGTAGAGGACGTCTAACTTGTTTTTGCAGGGTATGCTGGTGATGTGATATGGCCAAGACATGATGTGATATAAGTTGTTGTATGAGATGATCATGTTTTTGTAAGTTATCAGGCAACCGGCAGGAGCCTTATGGTTGTCTCTTTATTGTATGCAATGCCAACGCTATGTAATTGCTTTTCTTTACCGCTATGAGTTAGCAGTAGTAGTAGTAGCAATAGCCGGCGAGACGACCACGACGCTGCGATGGAGATCAAGGTGTCACGACGCTACGATGGTGATCAAGGTGTCAACCCGGTGACGATGGAGATCATGACGGTGCTTTGCTGATGGAGATCAAAGGCACAAGACGTTGATGGCCATATCATGTCACATATATTGAATTGCATGTGATGTTAATCCTTTTATGCATCTTATTTTGCTTAGGACGACGGCAGCATTATAAGATGATCCCTTCACTAAATTTCAAGATAGGTGTTCTCCCCTAGTATGCACCGTTGCGAAGGTTCGACGCTTCTAAGCACCACGTGATGATCGGGTGTGATGGATTCTTTCGTTCGCATACAACGGGTGTAAGCCAGTTTTACACACGCAGAATACTTGGGTTAAACTTGACGAGCCTAGCATGTACAGACATGGCCTCGGAACACAAGAGACCGAAAGGTCGAACATGAGTCATATAGTAGATATGATCAACATGAAAGATGTTCACCATTGATAACTAATCCACCTCACGTGATGATCGGACGTGGTTTAGTTGATGTGGATCATGTTACACTTAGACAACTTGAGGGATGTTAATCTAAGTGGGAGTTCTTAAGTAATTTGATTAATTGAACTTCAATTATCATGAACATAGTCTAAATAATCTTTGCAATTTTATGTTGTAGATCAATAGACCGCGCTATAGTTCCCCTGTTTTTATTATGTTCCTAGAGAAAACGAAGTTGAAAGTTGATGGAAGCAACTATGCGGACTAGGTCCGTGATCTGAGGATTGTCCTCACTGCTGCACAAAAGGCTTATGTCCTTAATGCACCGCTCAGTGAAATACCCCTACGGCTTCGTATGAGGACGTTATGAACGTCTGGCAGACAAGAAAAGATGACTACTCGATAGTTCAGTGCGCCATACTTTACGGCTTAGAACCGGAGCTCCAAATATGTTTTGAGCAACACGGAGCATATGAGATGTTCCAAGAGCTGAAAATTTGTTTTTCAAGCTCACACCCGGGTCGAGAGGTATGACACATTCGACAAGTTCTATAGCTACAAGATGGAGGAGAACAACTCCGTTAGTGAGCATGTACTCAGAATGTCTGAGTACTTCAAACACTTGAATCAAGTGGGAGTTAGACTTCCGAATAAAGTGGTGATTGATATAGTTCTCCAGTCACTATCACTAAGCTAGTGGATCTTCGTGATGAACTATAAACATGCAAGGGATAGAACATCCTTAAGCTATTCGCGATGCTACAATCTGCGGATGTAGAAATAAAAAAAGGGAGCATCAAGTGTTGATGGTTAATAAGACCACTAGTTTCAAGAAGGGCAAGGGAAAGAAAAGGGAACTTCAAGAAGAACGGTAAATCAGTTGCCGCTCACGCGAAGAAACCCAAGGCTGAACCAAACCCGAGACTTAGTGCTCCCATTGCAAAGGGAAATGTCACAAGGAGCGGAACTTCCCCAAAGTAACTGGCAGATAATAAGACTGGCAATGTCAGCAAAGATATTTGATATACATGTTATTGATATGTACCTTACTAGTACTCGTAGGAGCACCTGGGTATTTGATACTTGTTCAGTTGCTTACAACTTGAAACATGGAGCTTCGGAATAAACGAGGGCTAGCTAAGAACGAGGTGACGATGTGCATTGGAAGTGTCTCCAAGGTTGATGTGATCACCATCGCCACGCTCTCTCTACCTTCAGGATTAGTGATGAACCTAAATAATTGTTATTTGGTGCTTGCGTTAAGCATGAACATTATATCTCATAGTGTTTATTGCAAAATGGTTATTCAATTTCAGAGAATAATTGTTATTCTATTTATTTGAATAATATCATTGATGATCATGCACTTAAAATGAAAGGTTTATTGAATCTTGATCATAGTAATACACATGTTTATAACACAAATGCCAAAAGATAATGATAGTACCACATATTTGTGGCACTGCCGCTTAGGTCATATCAGTGTTAAACACATGAAGAAACTCCATGCAGATGGGTTTTTGGAATCTCTTGATTATGAATCATTTGAGACATGTGAACCGTGCCTTATTGGCAAGATGACTAAAACTCCGTTCTCCGGAACAATGGAGCGAGCAACCAACTTATTGGAAATAATACATACCGATGTATGCGGTCTGATGAGTGTTGAGGCGCGCGGTGGATATCGTTATGTTCTCACGTTCACAGATGATTTGAGTAGATATGGCTATGTCTACTTGATGAAGCATAAATCTGAAACATTTGAAAAGTTCAAAGAATTTCAGAGTGAAGTAGAGAACCATCGTAACAAGAAAATAAAGTTCTTATGATCTGATCGTGGAGGAGAATATTTGAGTTACGAGTTTGGTAATCACTTAAGACAATGTGGAATTGTTTCACAGCTCACGCCACCTGGAACACCACAGCGTAATGGTGTGTCCGAACGTCGTAATCGTACTCTATTAGATATGGTGCGTTCTATGATGTCTCTTACCGATTTGCCACTATCATTTTGGGGTTATGCATTAGAGACAGCTGCATTCACTTTAAATAGGGCAGCGTCTAAATCCGTTGAGACGACACCGTATGAACTATGGTTTGGAAAGAAACCTAAGCTGTCGTTTCTGAAAGTTTGGGGCTACGATGCTTATGTCAAAAGGCTTTAGCCTGATAAGCTTGAACCCAAAGCGGATAAGTGCGTCTTCATAGGATACCCAAAGGAGACCGTTGGGTACACCTTCTACCACAGATCCGAAGGCAAAGTATTCGTTGCTAAGAATGGATCCTTTCTAGAGGAGTTTCTCTCGAAAGAAGTGAGTGGGAGGAAAGTATAACTTGATGAGGTAATTGTACCTCCTCTGGATAGTAGTACGCCACAGAAAGAAATTTCTATGACATCGACACAGACCAGAGAAGAAGTTAATGATGATGATCATGAAACTTCGGATCAAGTTGTTACTGAACTTCGAAGGTCAACCAGGACACGTTCCGCACCAGAGTGGTACGGAAATCCAGTCTTGGAGGTCATGTTGCTAGACAACGATGAACCTTCGAACTATGAAGAAGCAATGGCAAGCCCGGATTCCGACAAATGGCTTGAGGCCATGAAATCCGAGATTGGATCCATGTATGAGAACAAAGTGTGGACTTTGGTAGACTTGCCCGATGAACGGCGAGCTATTGAAAATAAATGGATCTTTAAGAAGAAGACGGACGCTGATGGTAATGTCACCGTCTATAAAGCACGACTTGTTGCTAAAGGTTATCGACAAGTTCAAGGAGTTGACTACGATGAGACTTTCTCACCCGTAGCGATGCTAAAGTCTGTCAGAATTATGTTAGCAATTGCCACGTTTCATGATTATGAAATCTGGCAAATGGACGTCAAAACGGCATTCCTTAATGGATTCCTTAAGGAAGATTTGTATATGATGCAGCCGGAAGGTTTTGTCGATCCTAAAGGTGCTAACAAAGTATGCAAGCTCCAGCGATCCATCTATGGACTGGTGCAAGCATCTCGGAGCTGGAATACTCGCTTTGATGAAGTGATCAAAGCGTTTGGGTTTATGCAAGTTTATGGAGAAACTTGTAGTTACAAGAAAGTGAGTGGGAGCTCTATAGCATTTCTAATAGTATATGTGGATGACATATTGTTGATTGGAAATGATGTAGAATTTCTGGAAAGCATGAAGAATTAATTGAAAGGAGTTTTTCAATAAAAACCTGTTTTTGAGTTATCCACGGATTGGGCATCGAGATCTATAGAGATAGATCAAGACACCTGATAAAAGTTCACAAATCTTGATAAGTTTTTGAAGAAGTTCAAAATGGATCAAGTCAAAAGAAATAAGTTCTTGGCTGGTGTGAAGTGGAGTAAGACTTGAAGATCTAGGTAAAGGTTGTTTTACATGTTAGGCATCAAAATCTATAAAGATAGATTGAGACGCCTCATAGGACTTTCACGAAGCACATACCTTGACAAGTTTGAAGAAAGTTCAAAATGGATCAGTCAAAAAGGAGTTCTTGACTGTGGTGCAAGGTGTGAAATTGAGTAAGACTCAAATCTCGACCACGGCAGAAGAAATAGAAAAGATGAAGGTTATCCCCTATGCCTCGGCCATAGGTTCTATAAAGTATGCCATGCTGTGTGCCTTGCCATGTGTCTGGCAAGGAGGTACGAAAGTGATCCAGGAGTGGATCACTGGACAGCGGTCAAAGTATATCCTTAAGATGATTAAGGAAGAATTTCTCGGGAAATAGAGGTAATAAAGAGTTCATCGTAAGAGGTTACGTCGATGCAAGCTTTAACACCGATCCGGAAGACTATGAGTCTCTGACTGGATACATAAATTGGGGTAGTTATTTTGGAGTTGCTCCAAAGCAGAGTATGGTGACAGCATCTACATAAGACATAGAGATTTGCAAAGTACACACGCATCTGAATATTGCAGACCCGTTGACTAAAACCTCTCTCACAAGCAAAACATGATCAGCTTTAGAACTGATTAAGTGTTAATTACATGGAGATGTAATCTAGATTATTGACTCTAGTGCAAGTGGGAGACTGTTGGAAATATGCCCTAGAGGCAATAATAAATTAGTTATTATCATATTTCCCCGTTCATGATAATAGTTTATTATTCATGCTAGAATTGTATTGACCAGAAACTAAATACATGTGTGGATAATAGACAAATACTATGTCCCTAGTATGCCTCTACTAGACTAGCTCGTTGATCAAAAGATGGTGAAGGTTTCCTGACCATGGACATGAGTTGTCATTTGATAACGGGATCACATCATTAGGAGAATGATGTGATGGACATGACCCAACCGTTAGCATAGCAAATGATCGTTCAGTTTATTGCTATTGCTTTCACTATGTCAAATACACATTCCTCTGACCATAAGATCATGCAACTCCCGGATACCGTAGGAATACTTTGGGTGTATCAAACGTCACAACGTTACTGGGTGATTATAAAGGTGCACTACAAGCAGGCGGAAGGCGCGGTGCCACGCCGCGCCCATGTATGAGCATGTTGTTGGCTAAATTCTAGCTTAATTTATTGATTGGTCGTGATTATTTTATGTTATTCAATTTTACTAAATAGCGTGAAAAGATTACGAACTGTCAAAATAATTATAAATTGTTGGTTCGATTATATACTCTGGTGGCATACGTACAAAGATGAATGGAGGAGTACAACTGAAGTCAACATTGGACTAAAAGGTCATACACTTCATGAAGTGTAAATAATTCAGATTTTCTAGCTTGGTTGTTGCCAATGCATATTATCCTCATGTGATTGCTCCCTTCCACTTATCCACTTCGCTCATGATGTCGGACACCGAGAATTATTATAGATGCCAATAAATTGGATGCTATCTATCGTTCATTCCCCTTTTATAATGCACCTTTAACAACACAATGAACATGTGAATTCCGTCAGGCTTAATTAGCATACTATAGATATAGTTGATTTATTCCGCAAAAGCAAATAAAATTACTTAGTGTAGTAAGAAAGGGGAATTGGAGGTTTTTTGGCTCCCGGGTGCATTTGCACCCGGATAAACAGTAACACAAAAAATATAGTAAATGTTTTTAAAAGAATCTGAATTTTTTTCTGGATGTTCGTGTTACTGTCTAAAGCTTGCTTGACAATTTTCATGTGAATCGGCGCAGTGGTGTTTCGTCGGTGAAAAAAACAAATTTGGATGTGACATTTTGGGGTAACAATTGATGTTCAATTTGTTTTTTTTGCACTGGCCAAAATGCTTTAGACCATGCATAGTAGAGCTACCAAGCATCAAAGATGAACTCTTTGTACAGAAGAGGACACTATGTTTAGAACATCAGGTCATGAACCATTCTTTCATTTCAATTTTTGCATTCAGAAGATCCGATCATGAGCCTTTCATGCATTTGAACTATACCATACGGTCATGTAGACAGTAAATTTACTACATTGTGTATGACCTCAAATAGTCAAAACTTCTCTAGTGATATAAGGTTTGCTTAATGTGTTGTATGTGGAAATGAAATGGAGCTCGCATACTCATCGAACCTCACATATTCATCTTAATCCCTATTCAACCTTTTTCTCTTTCAACAACGCCTCCTATTACCAATCAAATGTATAGATGCAAAACATTTAAATAGGTAGAAGAATTAATCAAATATAATCACCACACAATTTGCCAATACCACAAGCATCATTACCAAGGTTTGCTCATGAACATTCATTGACGCAATATTTGACAACCTTTTTAAGATGATAAAACTATTATGTTAGCCAATCAGCCTTTGTATGCTAACTATAAACTATTACAACTCAGTCCACAAGGGATAAGCATCAAATTCAACATGTGTGCACACCTTCTTTCTTCGGAAAGTGGCATATTGAAATGTATATCCTACAAAATCTAAAAAATTGCAGCCTCTGAAACTGACAAAATTTTACTTGCACGAAAATGTTGGAAATATGCCCTAGAGGCAATAATAAATTAGTTTATTATTCATGCTAGAATTGTATTGACCAGAAACTAAATACATGTGTGGATAATAGACAAATACTATGTCCCTAGTATGCCTCTACTAGACTAGCTCGTTGATCAAAAGATGGTCAAGGTTTCCTGACCATGGACATGAGTTGTCATTTGATAACGGGATCACATCATTAGGAGAATGATGTGATGGACATGACCCAACTGTTAGCATAGCAAATGATCGTTCAGTTTATTGCTATTGCTTTCACTATGTCAAATACACATTCCTCTGACCATAAGATCATGCAACTCCCGGATACCGTAGGAATACTTTGGGTGTATCAAACGTCACAACATTACTGGATGATTATAAAGGTGCACTACAGGTATCTCCGAAAGTGTTTGTTGAGTTGGCATGGATCGAGATTGGGATTTGTCACTCCGACTATCGGAGAGGTATCTCTGGGCCCTCTCGGTAATACAGCATCACAGAAGTCTTGCAAGCACCGTGACTAAAGAGTTAGTTGCAAGATGACGTATTACGGAACGAGTAAAGAGACTTGCCGGTAACGAGATTGAACTAGGTATTGGATACCGACGATCGAATCTCGGGCAAGTAACATACCGCCGGACAAAGGGAACAACGTATGTTGACATATGAGGTTCACCGATAAAGATCTTCGTGGAATATGTAGGAACCAATATGAGCATCCAGGTTCCGCTGTTGGTTATTGACCGGAGAGTCGTCTCGGTCATGTCTACATCATTCCCGAACCCGTAGGGTCCGCACACTTAAGGTTCGATGACGATATAGTATTATATGAGTTATGTGATTGGTGACCAAAGTTTGTTCGGAGTCCCGGATGAGATCACGGACATGACGAGGAGTCTCGAAATGGTCGAGAGGTAAAGATTCATATATTGGAAGGCTATATTCGGACGTCGGAAAGGTTCCGAGTGATTCGGATATTTTTCGGAGTACCGGGGAGTTACGGGAATTCACCGGGAGAAGTAATGGGCCTTATTGGGCCATACGGGAAAAGGAGAGGCAGGCCACGTGAGGAGGCGCGCGCCCCCCTTGCCCAAACCGAATTGGACTAGGGGAGGGGGCGCAGCCCCCTCTTTCCTTTCCCTCTCCCTTCCCCCTTTCCTACTCCGTATGGGAGGTGGAATCCTACTAGGACTAAGGAGTCCTAGTAGGACTCCCCACACTTGGCTGCCTCCTCCCCCCTCCCTCCTTTATATACGGAGGAGGGGCACCCCTTGGAGACACACAATTGTCCCATAGCCGTGTGCGGTGCCCCGATCTCCGTTTTCCACCTCGGTCATATTTTCGGAGAGCTTAGGCGAAGCCCTGCCGGAATCACTTCACCGTCACCGTCGCCACGCCTTCGTGCTAACGGAACTCATCTACTTCCTCGACGTCTTGCTGGATCAAGAAGGCGAGGATCGTCATCGAGCTGCACGTGTGTAGAACTCGGAGGTGCCGTACGTTCGGTACTCGATCGGTGGAGCTCGAAGGATTGTTCGACTACATCAACCGCGTTGTGAGACGCTTCCGCTAACGGTCTACGAGGGTACGTAGACACACTCTCCCCTCTCGTAGCGATGCATCTCCATGGATAGATCTTGCGTGAGCGTAGGATTTTTTTTTGAAATTCATGCTCCGTTCCCCAACAGAAAAGACATAGGACGTAGGGTCACGGGTCGCAGCAAAAAAGAAAAATCGTATGTGCTCAAATATGAGGAAGCGCGTACCAGAGTTGAAGTTGGGGACGCGTCCGTCGTGATGTAACGGAGGCGGTCAACAAGGTGGAAGCGGTCGAGGCAAGGCGCTGGAATCGGGAAGTGAGGGAGACGACCGTGGTAAGGTTGGCGAGGTAGCCGAAGTGGGCGGGGGTCGATGGAGGGTGCCAGGTACTGGAGTACGGTGATGCTACCGAGTTCATGGCACTGGTTCCCGCGACCAGCGGGGAGAAGCATTGACAGAGAGTGTGTCATGGTGAGGTCGGGTGTCAGCAACCCATCCCAAGAAATCCATGCCGGCGGCCGCGCTGGTTCCCATAGCTAGCCAGGATAGGCAAGGTTGAGTGGGCGAGCTTGGGGGCATGCGATGCTGTTCTGCCATGGGGAGAGTCGGGGCGTCGTTCGACAGCCACGGGGAAGTCGACGCTTCTGATGCATATGGAAGGGCGGATTTGAACCGGGAGGAGAAAGAAGTGAAGAAGACGCGGTTGCGCTAAACCGATGTGAGAGGATAAAGTGATAGGATGGGACCTGCGCAGTTTCCTGAGTTCGTGAGAAACATCTAGTGTAGTCTAAACCAATGGAAAAAATAGTGGGCTATAGCGCTACCTTTAAAACACACTATTAGCGAGACATTATACACTGATTTATTTAGCGATGGATTGCATATAACTATTTAGCGATGGATTGCATATAACGCTATAGCGTGCTATTTTTTCGTTTGTGTAGACACGTGTTAAAAAAAATCAAGAGTGAAGCAGAGAAAAACCAGACACATATGTCGCTCATCGAAGACCTCAGGGCTATTTATTTTTACTAAAATATGACTAAAATACGACTACATACAGATGTATATAGACGTATTTTAGAGTATAGATTAAGTCATTTACTTCATATAATTTGTATTGAAATCTCTAAAAAAACTAATCTTTAGAAACAAAGGGAGTACCATGAATGGGAGAAGTTGATGTGGATAGCAAGCCCATGCCTATATTTTGACAGCCTCTAGTGGTAGCTAGCAAACAAAGTAAAAGAAAGGAAAAAGAAAAATCATATGAACACATGTCAATGCAGGAAGCAACTTACCTCATAATGACAAACACACCTAAGCTTCTAGCTTAGCCAGTTTAATATAGTAGTATATATGTGAGCCTGCTTTTTCGTCCAGCTCTTCTTTAAACCATTTGCTTTTCTTTTTCTTCCCAAAGCCTACTATTCTTAATTTCCTACTCCTTTCAGCTGGTGGGTCATATGAAATCAAAGCTGGTGTGAATATGATTTGACCCCTCTCGTTCGAGGGACAAATACCGTCGATATTTACTTAAGATCTTGACAGGGTAATTTTTAGATCTGCTTTGGTACTAAATTAATTTGCAAAAATAATAAGGTTGGTATTCAATTAATTGCACAAAATATAAAAACTTCGGTACTCAATTAATGCAACAAGATATAAAAAGTTTGGTACACAGTTAATTGTGCAAAAGCAAGAATTTTTTATACTAAGATATATGGACAGATTAATTGTACCAGATTTGCTAATTCAAATGGTTGAGTGTAGTGCACGCATTAGCTACGATCTGATAATACCCGGCATGCATTTTGAGACCACCAGCGTATCAAAATCATATATGATTTTTTTCTGAATCATTTAATCTTTGTGAGAAACAGATACGAGATTAGGGAGGAACATAATTGGACCCAAAATTAATGGAGGCAAGTGAAAACTGATAATAGCTTAAGGGTTTCGTGCAATTTCACAAGCGAAATAAGTGAAAATTAGTGTCTGGACGCTGCAGAGTAAAAGTTCATTTACCACGTCCCATTTTCATACTTGAAACGACCTAGTTTGTTGGTCCCCACTTTATTTATTTCCCAGTGGCATAGTACCTCTTGACCTAGAAAAGTCAATGTACACAAGATATTTATTTGCTTCCCATTTTCACTTATCTGTTTCGATGGACCAGTTTGATACGCTAGTGGTCTCAAAAGACATGCCATATTTGATCGGATCGTAGCTGCTGCATGCAATAGGCTCACCATTTGAATAAGCAAATATTGTACAATTAAACCGTCCATATATGTCTTATATCTTGTACAATTAATAATCTAGTATAAAATGTTCTAGCTTTTGCACAATTGATTGTCAATTTTGTGCCAAGCTTTTTATATCTTGTTGCATTAATTGAGTACCGAAGTTTTTATATTTTGTGCAATTAATTTAGTACCAAAAGTGTGAATCATAGCAGCAGTATAAAATCTTTACTCCTAAAGGGGAGTTGATACGTCGTTCATATCGTACCCCCTTCCCCCGATTTTTCAATGTAAATCTCACCTCAAACTGATTTTATTACCGCTTTTTCTTGCCATACCAATCAATCGTAACTAGTGTAGGATCGAAAGTATGTCGAGGGAGGGGGGGGGGGGGGGGGATGATTAGACTACTTGACCAAATAAAAATTCCATCTTTTCCTAATTTTAAGTGTTGACAGATTTTAGCAATGATAGCAAGTCAAGTACACCCTACACATGCATGTCTAAGAGTATAGCAGCGGAAAGTAACAACAAGCATATGTAGCAGAGGGTAGGAAGGAAGATCAAACGCAATTTGTAGACATGAAGATTTTTCCCGTGGTTCCAATAGGTGGTGCTATCGTACGTCCACGTTTATGGAGTCTTCAACCCACGGAGGGTAACGGTCGCGAGAGTCCACGGAGGGCTCTACCGATAAGGGTCCACGAAGTAGCAACCTTGACTATTCTATAACGGCTTCCGTCCACGAAGGACTATCCTCATTATGGGTAGATCTTCAGGAAGTAGGCGATCTCCTTGCCCGTACAAACTTCTTGGTTCAACTCCACAACACGAAGTAGGAGGCTCCCAAGCGACACCTAACCAATCTAGGAGGCACCACCCTCCAAAAGGTAATAGGCTCGTAATGTCGATGAACTCCTTGCTCTTGTGCTTCAAGATGATAGACTCCTCAACACACAGTCACTCTCTCACAGATTTGGCTATGGTGGAAGAGATTGAATTGGTGGAAAGCAACTTGGGGAGGCTAGCGATCAAGATTCATATGGTAGGAATGGAATGGCTTGATCTCAACACATGAGTAGGTGGCTCTCTCTCAGAAAATTGGATGGGGCAAGTATGGAATAGTTCTGAGTGCTTCTCTTTCGAGTGGGTGGTGGTAAAGGGGTATATATAGGCATCCCCAAAAATCCAACCGTTACACCTAAAGTGACCAACTCGGTGAGTGTAAAACTCGGTGGTACCGAAATGACCAAAAGGCAGTAACTTTTAAATCTCGGTGAGACCGATACATAACTCTCGGTGGTACCGATTAGGTGACCAACGGTCAGATTGCACATCTCGGTGACGCCGATCCAAAAAACTCGGTAAGACCGATTTTATGAAACGAGGTAACAGAAAGTTGGCAAGCTGAACTCGGTGGTACCGATACAGAATCGGTTGCACCGAAGGGCTAGGGTTTGGCATGGGTCTGTCTGAGTCTGGGAATCGGTGGGACCGAGTGGGAATTCTTGGTAGCACCGATTTTCAAGATAGGCTTGGACAAACTTTTGTGGAAGAGTTTGTGAGTGTTTTTGGTGACTATCACTTGTGCACGTGGAGCATCTTGTTCACCAACAGTACCTTACCTCCTTTTAATAGTATTGGATTTCCTATGGACTCAAAGTGATTTCTCACAAAGTAAAATGTAGAGTCCTCTTGCTTGAAACTTTGCCAATCCATTTCCTTGCATCTAGGGGTTTCTCCACAATCCTTTTGCCAACCTATCATTGAACTTTTCCTGAAATATACTTAGTAGAAACATTAGTTCAATGACATATATGTTGTTATTAATTACCAAAACCACCAAGGGAGCAAATGTGCTTTCAATCTCCCCCTTTTTGGTAATTGATGACAACATATAGAGCAAAGATTCGACATATGATATAATCAATGAATATAATCGTCGCTTTGAGAAGTATGTGATAAGCAAGAGCTCCTCCTAAATTTGTGCATTATTTTGAATTTGCGTTTGAATGAAAATGCACAATCGATTAGGTACATGGGGCACTCTTTCATGTCACATACAACTCGGTGGTGTGCGAGAATAATAACAATGAATATCATAGCACAACACAATCAAGCAAAGGTGAATGATCATTTCATAAGCATCACATGTATAGGAAATAGTAGCAATACACATCAAGTGTATGATCAAACACCAACAAAGTTTAACACAAGCAAATCAACCAAAAGTTCAATATTTTTGAAAGCGATAAAAAGCAACGCTCTCTCTCTCGAAGCCTAAAGATCTATATACATCTTCTCCCCCTTTGGCAACAAGTTACCAAAAAGTTCAAAGGTATATAACTAAGCGCTCTTCTGGGACTGATCTCCTCCGGTGGCTGATGAAGGAGTCGAGAGAACCGCATCAGCGAAGACTTCGGCAGACGTCATGGACGGAGTCGGTGTAGCAACTGGAGGAACTGGAGGAGCTGATGGAGCTGAAGGAGCTATAGTAGGTGCTGATGAAGAAGGTCGCAACTCTGGAGCTGACACTATAGCTAATCTAGCCTGAGTAGTGAACTGAGTGCTTGGCCTAAGAGGTGCACGATCCTCCTCCTCCTCATCATCATCTGTAGAATGAGGGCTAGGCACTGCGTCAACTTCCTTCTTGAGCTCATTCACAGTCACTGTGAGCTCATCCACCTTGTTGTTGAGAATATGAAATTTGTTGTCAACAATCCTCGAGAGGCTCGCCTAGTTCTTCAATATCTCGCTGATGTCCTTCTGCATGCTGAGCACAGAGCTAAGTAGGAGATCCATCTGCTCACTCCTAGACCTTGGCACCTGAGAACTAGAGTCTCTGACAGCCTCTACATGTGCCTGTGCTGTAGCTGAGGTGGGATGATCTGGGTCCATCACCACAACGTTGTCTTCAAGCTCTGGTAGTAGTGGCAAATGCGGTCGGTCAAGTACAAATATGTGCTTCTCCAACTTGGAGTTGATAAGCATCTGGATATAGGGTGCATAGCAACATGAGCGCTTCTGATCAGCAGCAACCCTCTTCACAGTCTCCATTATCAGATCCATCACTCTGAATCTCGTATGTTGATCTAGATGGAGCAACATGTTGATGGAGTAGCCTCTAATCATCTTCTCATCTCCAGACTTAGGCATCAAGGTATGCCTTAAGATAGTGTTGATCGTGCGTAGACCAGCCTAGAGGAAATAGATAGATCCTAGCTTGTGAGACTTCACATGTGCAACAGGGATCTCATTGTACATGTTCTTCATGGCATTGTGGCTTGCCTTGGGCTCATTGTAGACATTAATGTCACCATCTTCCACCTCGGGGACTCCTAAGATGGCATCCCACTCCTCAACAGTGGATTCATATCTTGCACCTTCAGTCATCCATACAATTATACCATCTCCATAGAAATGAGCAGTGGAGTAGAATTGCATGATCATTTCATCATTCCAAGCAGTAAACTCCTTACCAACAAATTCATCAAGTCCAATGCAATGAAAGTTGTCTTGCACACTTGGGAAGTAATCCTCATTGTCCTTGATGTACTTCCAGTCCACATATCTCATGTCACTCATAGCAGGGCTCTTATCAAGCAAGATTGTTTCATAGAAATCTTGTTGCTCCTTTGTATAGAACCTGTAGTCCACATCAGTCTTCCTCCTCTGTGAATATGGATCAATGGCTCTCCACTCTCTCAAACCTGAGTCCTTCCTCTTCTTCATGTCCTCAGCTAGCAAGTGGCTGGCATTGTGCTCTGGAAGGTGTGGTCTTAGCTTCATCAAAGCTGGCATAGCATCATCCCCAGCTTCCCAAAAAGTAGAAGTCTTGTTCTTGCTAGAAGCTGATATGTCTCTGGAGAACCTCTTTATTTTATCTGCAGCAGCCTTCTTGGGGGCAGTCTTGGTGCCTTTGGATGAGGTATCCTTAGGCATAGCATCAGCCATGAGCTTCTTCTTCTTCTTCTTAGGAGGAGCCTTGGCAGCTGGCTCTTCCTCCTCCTCCTCAGCAGCAGCCTCTGCTGGGTCCTCATACATTGAGGTAGGCCTGCCCATGACATGAATGATCCTTTTTCTAATCTTCTTCTTCTCACCTGCCTTCTTAGGCATAGACTTCTTGGAGGGCTCAATAGTCATTGTTGCCCTAGTACTCTCTGGTGCTCTTGCTGACCCTGAGCTAGCATACTCTTTTCTAATTGCCTTCTTCTTCTTGGATGAAGAGGCAGCAACAGTGTTCTTGGCAGCATCATACTTCTTGGACAGCTCCTCAGGAATAAAGTCCTCATCTTCCTCATCCGAGTTGAGCTTCCTTCTTGCCCTGGTTGCAGCCTTGGGCAAATCAGGTGAGCTAGGAACATCATCATAGCTCCCCTCAGGACTAGTGCCTGAGCTCATCTCAACACTTCTCTCTCTGAAATCATTCTGACTATCTTCAGGACCTGACATCTCTGACCCTGTGAAATAGAGCATATAAGAGTGGAAGGGTTGAGTCATCACAAAATGTAGAGATTTTTCAAAGGTTTGAACAAAGAAATTCTTAGATATAGTTTTCAGCAAAAAGGGATTTCGGTGTTACCGAGTCAAAAATTTCGGTACCACCGAGACGCACAGAACTCTTTACAGAAACTCTGCAGCAATTTCGGTCGTACCGAAAATTGCCACTCGGTTTCACCGAGACTATCCTGAGTAGTCCAAAACAAAATCGGTAGAGCCAATTTTTCTAACTCGGTATCACCGAGATTCGGTTTTGTGGACGACTAGACCTAAAAATCTTTCGTTCGCTAAGCTAAAGAGATTTCTAGAGGATTGAGAGGATTGCAATCAGTGGATTGTCGATAAAAGTTACTCTAATGCGCATGAATCGGAAGGGGAGCACAAAGAGGGCCGAATCCATACCCTAACTCGGTGAAGGATCCGCTATGACGACGACGGCGGTGAAGATTCCGTCGGCGGCGGCGATTCCCAACGGCGGAGGCGCACGGGGAGGCAAGGGCGACGACCAAGGGGTCCGGAGAGGCAGCTTAGGGTTGGAGGAAACAGACTTTTGTGGATGAATTTCAAAAGTTGGGTCAGCCAGGTAATATATCCTTTGCTGTCGGTGACACCGTTTCGAAATTGTCGGTGCCACCGAATTTCTCAACTGTCAGTTGACAGGGAAACTCGGTGTAACCGAGAATAAGGAATCGGTGTTACCGAGATTGAAAACCAGATCAACCCTAGGCATTCGGTGAGACCGAGATTTTGGTATTGGTTCCACCGAGATGCACTTGTGAGGTTTTAATGGTCAGTCCTTTGTCGATACGGGACTCCGAGTGCTCCTCACACAGAGAGATCGAAAAGTACTTGTTCAAATTTTTTGACGCAACAAGAATGGAATATGAGACGAGAAAGCATAGATAGCTAGAGAGTGGTCATACGCATTCTTGTCCATCCAATTGGCAAAAGAAAAATCAAAAGCCAAATAGCAACAATTGGATGTCCTCGAATGGTTAAAGAAATGCAGACGAACATGCTCACACAATAAGATGTCAAATGAAATCATGACAAACATGCACATACATACAAGCATCAATCAAACATTTTGGGCGATGACAGAGTCATCTATATATGAGTATACTGACTTAGGAGCCAAGTAAGAATACTTGATCATAGGTCATAATCATCGTTTAAGCACAAGTGGGGTTACCACTTTTACATAAAGCATTTAATGTTGTCACATACCATGAGATGCTTGAACTCAAGTCTTAGAGTAAAGCTCCCCGTTGATGTGACATCCCCCCATAGGAGGGATAAACTAACCTTGGGTTTTGTCGATGAAGACTTCATGTTGGTGAGGTAGTGGTGGATGCTCAAGGTTGATGAAGATCACCAAGAGTTGGGAGCATCCTTGTTTCCTTACTCTTCTCACCTACACGGGTTAGTCCCAACACACAAGAGACAAATACAAGGATATCTATGGACATGGAGTGCAAAGCATACATGATGATGTCCATGGATTTGTTGATTACCTTGTCCCTTGCTTACCTTTGAGGGAATATGTGACTCCTTGAACTATTGCATGTTGTTGATGTTGATTGCAACTAGTTCTTGCAGATAATGAATGCGAGTGAATTTCATTGGCGGAGTCACCCCTCAAGAACTTCTCTAGTTCTTCTTCTTGGGGACCCACATCAACTTGATGGGGATCCTTGGTGTTGAAGTGGCACTTGTAGAAGTTGAGCTTGAAGTAGCCTTGGGAACTCACTCCACCAAAGCTTGGGATTCATCTTCATATGAGTCAGTGTCCTCTTGAAGCTTGTCCTTGCCCTTGAGCTTGTGGTCTTGTGGTGGAAGGTCATCTTGAGGGCTTGTTCCCTTGGGAAGAGTATGTTCATACTTCTCCCTTTGAGGAACAAACTTGGGCTTGGGGTATTGACCTTCTTCCTATTCAACTCCATTTGCGTTGAAGTAGCCAATGCCATGGTTCTTCCGGTATCCTCCATGCTTGCGTACAATCTCCTCGAATTGCTTACACCCGGCAAGACTCTTGTAGATACCTTTCTCTATAATCCCTTTCAATAAATTGTTTTCTTGCTCAAGTGTAACTTGGCTAAGAGAATCATCATTAGTGGAATCAATAGAACTACTAGAAGCAACATCATTAGATTTAGCATTTTTATTGTTGCTACTAGATGAAGAACCTTTCTTGCCTTTGTTACTAGTTTGTCTAGGTTTAACTTGTGGCATGAATGTAGACAAGAGTAATTGTTTGCATAGATAAGATGAAGTCTTTTTTCGGAGATCGTCATTGATAGCTTTAAGAAACTCATGTTCTTGCTCCAAGGTGAGCTTCTCGAAGCGTAGCTTCTCATGAGTCCTTTCAAGCTCTCTATGATCTTCTAGAGTAGATTCATGGGCTAACTTAAGAGTATTTAATTCTTTAGTTAGTTGTTCTATTTTCATCTTATCATCATAAACCGACTTGTCTTGACTAGCATGAAAATTATCAAGTTCATTTTGACTAACATCACTAGTTTTATCAAAGAGAAAGTCATCATCGCCAAGTAAACCATCTTCATCACTATTGAAATCAAGATACTCATGGTGTGATACCTTGGGGCCTTTAGCCATGAAGCAACTTCCACTCCCTTCATTTGGTGAATCAAATAGATCATAGGAGTTGGTAGTCACTAGTGCAAGTCCGGCAACACCTTCATCTTGACTATAGTCGGAGTTGGAGTGATAGCTTCTCTCGGAGTTGTTGTCGGATTCGGAGCCGGAAACCCATTCACCAACATGAGCTTAATGTCTTGTTCTTGTGTAGCTCTTGGTGTACTTGTCCTTCTTCTCCAAGTCTCTACTTCTCCTTGAGGGTCTTCGTTCATAACGGTCATCTCTACTCCTTCTCTCTCTTTGAGGTGATTCATTCCTTGAGCTTCGTCTTCTAGGTGGCTCTTCTCTTCGTTTGTAGTGAGCCGTGCACTCATTGGAGTAGTGTCTGGGCTTCCCACAATTGTAACAGTTTTGGTCACGACTTGACGAAAGCTTCTCTTCATATCTTGAGTTGGAGCTTCGTTCTTTGCCTCTATTCTTGTAGAACTTGTTGAATTTCTTGACCATGAGTCTTATATCTTCATTGGTGACAATGTTGTCGCTTGAAGTTGCGAGAGCATCACTTGTGGCTTTGTAAGCACCGCTAGACTTGTTGTGAAGCTCTTCTTTGTCTTTGAGTGTCATCTCATGAGCAACAATCCTTCCAATGACTTCCGTAGGCTTGAGATCTTTGTAGTTGGGCATCATTTGGATCAATGTGCACACGGTGTCATATCTCAAATCCAAAGCTCGAAGTATCTTCTTGATGATGAATTTGTTGGTCATTTCTTTGCTTCCTAAGCCGGCAATCTCATTTGTGATGAGAGCTAGCCTAGAGTACATCTCTGCGACTCCTTCACCATCCTTCATCTTGAACTTGTCAAGCTGACTTTGAAGAACGTCCAACTTGGATTCTATCATGGATTCGGTACCTTCGTGCATATCAACCAAAGTATCCCAAATCTCTTTTGCATTCTCAAGACGGCTGATTTTGTTGAATTCTTCGGGGCATAGGCAGTTGAAAAGAATGTCACATGCTTCAGCGTTGTATTGCAACATATTCAATTCATCCGCGGTCGCTTCACGATCCGGTTACTTTCCATCACCATAGAATTCACCTTGCAAGCCAACACGAACAACAGCCCAAACGGCGGGGTTATGACCAAGAATATGCATTTTCATTTTGTGCTTCCAACTAGCAAAATTTGTGCCATCAAAGTACGGACCTCTACGATGATAATTTCCCTCACTAGACGCCATACTCTCCTAGGTTGTGATACCAATGCCATGGAGACCAAAGCTCTGATACCACTTGTAGGATCGAAAGTATGTCTAGAGAGGGGGGGGGGTGATTAGACTACTTGACCAAATAAAAATTCTACCTTTTCCCAATTTTAAGTGTTGGCAGATTTAAGCAATGATAGCAAGTCAAGTACACCCTACACATGCATGTCTAAGAGTATAGCAACGGAAAGTAACAACAAGCATATGTAGTAGAGGGCAGGAAGGAAGATCAAACGCAATTTGTAGACACGAAGATTTTTCCCATGGTTCCGATAGGTGGTGCTATCGTACGTCCACGTTTATGGAGTCTTCAACCCACGGAGGGTAACGGTCGCGAGAGTCCACGGAGGGCTCCACCCATAAGGGTCCACGAAGTAGCAACCTTGACTATTCCATAACGGCTTCCGTCCATGAAGGACTGGCCTCACTATGGGTGGATCTTCATGAAGTAGGCGATCTCCTTGCCCGTACAAACTTCTTGGTTCAACTCCACAACACGAAGTAGGAGGCTCCCAAGCGACACCTAACCAATCTAGGAGGCACCACCCTCCAAAAGGTAATAGGCTCGGTAATGTCGATGAACTCCTTGCTCTTGTGCTTTAAGATGATAGACTCCTCAACACCAGGGGCGAATCTAGCAATCTGGCATGGTTTGGCCAACGCCATACCTAAGCTGCCATGCAAATGCGTATATATACTATTAGCCCAGCACAATTTTTAGGTTTTGGGTTGCGGTGTGCCTCCTGTTGGGCTTGGTTGTTGGCAAACATTCACTGATGGGTCGTGCCCATGGGCTGACTTAATCCAGTGCACGATCGAGCACAGAGGAAGTCAAGAATCACATTCACAACAACTCTACTTCGGCTGCTCGCGGTTGACTACTACTCGTTCACAACTCGCAAGACTAAGAGGCGGCAGGTTTTAGAAGCTAGGGTACGGCCGCTCGGCAGCCGACAGTGGCCAGGCAATAGGGACTCAGTGAGGCCGCGACCAACGAGGCGGCGAGGATTTGCAGATGGCACCGCCGAAGAAGAAGATTAAATATGTAATATAAGGTATAATTTTATTGTGTTTTCCCCCCTTGATCGCATCAGTTCAATTCTTGTGTGGACTGGTGATGAATCGTGATTCGTGAACTAGTGAGTAGCGAACGATGACTGCTAGTGAACTTGTGGTTGTGGACAATGTGTCCATCAGTTCAATTTTCCCCCTTGGTCGCATTACATGAATGGACATTTCTTCAATTATTCTAGTTGTATTTATATTTTTGTTGAGAGACTAACCAATTAGTTTTTCTTGTGTTTTTTTACAAATTTAAAGAGTATTTTTGTCGAAGCCGATGGCTGCTTTCTAATTATCTTCACTTGCATAATGTGCTTTCTACCATTATATCCTACTAGTTACTAATTCCTGATTTATCTATGGTTTTGATGTTTTATATGTATACCCGTCCAGTTAATATAGATGATATATTGGCAACCGATCATCCATGTAATCATCATCGAGTGAGGTATTTAGAGTGTCAATACTTAACTTTTGGATTTTGGTTGTATTAGTTGAACACCAAGCAATATATATTTATTATTCTAGTGTGCTCTTCCACAACTGAGTTGTCCATGGGTTTTTTCGTTCATAAACTCCGCCACACCTAAAAATTATTCCTGTCTTCGCCACTGCTCAACACACAACCACTCTCTCACAGATTTGGCTATGGTGGAAGAGATTGAATTGGTGGAAAGCAACTCGGGGAGGCTAGAGATCAAGATTCATATGGTAGGAATGGAATGGCTTGATCTCAACACATGAGTAGGTGGCTCTCTCTCAGAAAATTGGATGGGGCAAGTATGGAATAGTTTTGAGTGCTTCTCTTTCGAGTGGATGGTGGTGAAGGGGTATATATAGGCATCCCCAAAAATCCAACCGTTACACCTAAAGTGACCAACTCGGTGACACCAAAGTGTAAAACTCGGTGGTACCGAAGTGACCAAAAGGCAGTAACTTTTGAATCTTGGTGAGACCGATACATAACTCTCGGTGGTACCGATTAGGTGACCAACGGTCAGATTGCATAACTCGGTGACGCCGATGCAAAAAACTCGATAAGACCGATTTTATGAAACGAGGTAACAGAAAGTTGGCAAGCTGAACTCGGTGGTACCGATCCAGAATCGGTTGCAACGAAGGCCTAGGGTTTGGCATGGGTCTGTCTGAGTCTGGGAATCGGTGGGACCGAGTGGGAATTCTTGGTAGCACCGATTTTCAAGATAGGCTTGGACAAACTTTTGTGGAAGAGTTTGTGAGTGTTTTTGGTGACTATCACTTGTGCACGTGGAGCATCTTGTTCACCAACAGTACCTTACCCCCTTTTAATAGTATTGGATTTCCTATGGACTCAAAGTGATTTCTCACAAAGTAAAATGTAGAGTCCTCTTGCTTGAAGCTTTGCCAATCCATTTCCTTGCATCTAGGGGTTTCTCCACAATCCTTTTGCCAACCTATCATTGAACTTTTCCTGAAATATACTTAGTAGAAGCATTAGTTCAATGACATATATGTTGTTATTAATTACCAAAACCACCAAGGGAGCAAATGTGCTTTCAACTAGGAAGCTCGTAATCTGAATTTATCAGAACTTTCCATGTGGGCACAAATTACGATAGCCACCACACGTGTGGTGGGAGCAACATCCAACTACACGTCCCATGATCACATATTCGGCCATGTCACTACATGCGTCCACAAATGACGAAACTGATGATGTCAACATGAATCTTTCGTCTTTTCAGTTTTAAAAATGTTTTATATCTTAAATAAAAATCCGATTGAAAAACCGTTTTCACCATTAAATCCGTCGCGGCGAGATCTTCGAAACTAGATCTCATATCGACATGTTTCGAAGACTTTTAAAAGTTGTCATGTCCGTTGCATATAAATTGCCATTATGATTACACTCAAGTTGCCATGATATATTTCAACTATTTTTTGTTCTACGTTTAAAGTAAATTTTGACATGTTATAAAATAGGAATTAAGAAACTAAACTTGCCATGATGAATTACTAAAATTTTCCATGGTCCATTAAATAATTTTGACATGGTTGATAAGTAAAAAAGAAATATGTCGTCAATTACTTTAATTAAAAATGCATGGTCAATGGTTCAAATTTGCCATGAACCATAAACTAAAATTGCCATGGTGAATTACCTAAATTTGCCAGGATACATGCATTAAAATTTGTCATGGTTCATACAAAAGATATTTTTCATGTTCAAAGTACTAAAATTGCCATGGTCAAAATACTCAAATTGCCATGATCTATAAACTCAATTTGCCATGATGAATTGCTAAAAATTGCCATGACCCATGAATTAAATTTTCCGTGGTTAATTACTAAAACTTGCCATGGTAGTTAATAAAAATTGCCATGAAAAGTAGTTGAAATACAATGGTACCTTTAAATCTAGAAGAAAAACTAGATGAAACATGTCATGGCAACTTTATTGTAAACACTATGAAACCTTCAATGTAAACATCATGGCAACTTTTGGCCCCAAAAAAGGTCATCGAAACATATCAGTATGGGATCTAGTTTTGAAGATCTCGCCGAGACAGATTTAATGATGAAAACGGTTTTTTAATTTAAGAGATATAACATTTTTAAGTTCGAAAAACCAAAAAGATTCCGCTGATCTCTACTCCTAAATGCTTAGTTGGTTGAATAGCATCTATGGTTTTTTTCGTCTCCCACTTTCGTATGTTTTTTTCCGTCTCTCCTCCCTCCACCCCACCTGGTCCACCGGTTTATTTTTCTCTCCACTCTTTATTACAAACCAGGACTTTCCTAACGTTTAACAAATCATGAATCTAACTTTCTTAAGTTATCCAAATCAATCGATCCCTCTTATTAGTGCAATTTGTTTTAGGAAACAAATACCATATTTTCAGGAAACACATAATAGATTTTAATCTAACTTTCCTAACTTATCAAAATCAACCAATCCTTCTCATTAGTGTAATTTATTTTAGGAAACAAATAACAGATTTTTAGGAAACAAATAATGGATTTTTATGGATATTAACATCTAAATCATGACAACAAATCCTCTTTCTACTGCATTTTCATCAGCGAACACAATCAGCCAAGCAAACGAACAAATATCAACACTTTCCTTCTAATCAATACTTTCCTTCTAATCAAAACTCTCACATACAACTCTCCGTATGAGCGAGTCTCATCCACCGGCATTTTGGGGAGTTTTTTTTCAGTCGCCGTGATTTATGGACGCGGCATTTGGGTGCCTCGCTGATTTGATGTGTGGATTTGTTGGTGGTGTGGTAGGGTGGCCGGCCATTTGGATGCCGGCGATGTTGTTCACGGAGGGCCTGGATCCTGGATCGGGACGCGCTCAAGTTGGTGCGGGGTGTGAGCAGGCAGCAGTGGCCTCATGACACCGCTGAAGAAGTTCAGGAGCGGTCACATGCCCTGCGCGTCGGTGCCGCTGCGCGTCGTAGATGGGAGCGCCTCCACGGCCTCCGGCATGGACCAGTGCTCAAACGCCAAGGAGGTCGAGGTCTGCACCTGCGGTAGGTACTCCGTCGTAGGCCTCACTCGGACGTCGCACGGCCGTGCCCCTGTGCCGGTACGGCAACATGCCCGGGCAGCAGAACTACTACTCCACCGACGGCTACTCGGATCTGAGCTCGTTAAGGGAGACGGTGCTGCCAGGGAGAAGGCGTGGCGGCAACAGACATGTGTTGCTGCGTACATCGGAGGAAGAGTACTCGGACTCTGCGTAGCCTTCAAGGGTGGGTATGCATCTGATTACTCCCATACTGGTCCAGTCCGAAGAGAAGCGAACAATGTGATTCCTAAGGCTTGTACGGCATCCAAGCCATCAAGTTCGATCATGTACCTGCTGGAAGCGATGTCAAGTCTTCTCATGGTTAGTTTTCTGTGCTAACTGAGAAACCATTCTCATCTTTTTACTACCTGCTTCATTCTCTAGCATAGATAGCATTTTTTTCTGGAGATACACAATCATTCATCTTTGTGTGTAACATGAAGGTCAATATGCCCGTGGTAGATAATCTTTACACTTGCGCTAGGCATTAAAATTATTCAGCATAGAGATATTGCAATTATCATCTGTTCATCGAACAAACCTTGTCCATGTGCTACTATTAAGATACACAAGCTGTTTATTGGTAATCCTTGGTTTCAGCTGAGAGGTAATACCCTTTTAAAAAACAAAGAGGTAATACTTAGAAAATTTATCCGTACATATGTTGATGCTGCTTGCAATTCAGAGAAGCTCATGTTTGTTTATTATAGGCAGGAAGGCATGTATTCAATGGAAAAAACTTCAATTAGGATGCATTCTTCTAGGCAGGAAGGCATGGGAAAAAATTGGTCAGTATGTAGCTCTTTAGGCAGGGATGGCATCGATCCAGCAGCAATAGCATCAATCAGGATGAATTCAACCAGTGTGATGAGTTATTGGATGACATAATATGGTTATGATGTGGATTGATGGTGGTACTCTAGCGTCAACCAAACTTCGGCTCATCCGGTTTAGGTCACTATTCATCAGTTTTACTGCTACGTATTCCTATTTGGATTATACTTGGTGCATAAAATTAACGTGACCAAGAAACTCCTTTTTTTTGTTTGGGTAGGGGCCTTAGTTTGTTCGGATGATTGTTCTTGGACATCATATTTCAAAAAAAAATTTGGGGGGATTTTGTAAATATTGTGGATAACAAGCCGGTGAGAGTTGATAGTTCAGTTAGACCCTGTCACCTATATTGTTGGGCATATGTGGATGGGGCTTGGTGGTGGTCCGTTTAGTTACCACTGTCTACGCGGAATAATTACTTTACTTTCGAAATGTGGTAAATTGCATTTCATTACAGATGGCTTTGCAACAAATTGAATGAGTGAGCGGTTCATGCATATTTTTTCATCAAGTCGTACATTTTTTAGTTAGGATGGAAGGGTAAATGCATTGGTTGGTTGCTTCAAAAGTTAATAACGGATATCATCATATTTTTGTTTTGTGTTAATGACACTCAACTATACGTTGCAATGTGGCAATGCCTCAGGAGAAATCGCGCGATGGAGACATGGCAGCAAACTTACATCTTTTCAAATGCCCTTGTAGAAATGATCGCCCGGACTTGATCCAGTTGTCCCGCACATGAATGGAAACATCTTATCCCTGGCAATACGGGCATGGAATGAATGGCAACATCTCCTATGGAGATTTTGCTGGCTGGAAGAAGATGAAGACGCCATTGGCGTGGTGGATGGAGCTATGTGTAGTTGCGGATATTTTGGTTTGGTGGCGTATGGAGGAAGACGACTGCGGCACTTGTTAAGTGGGGTTGGGTGAGGGGCGCGAGCGTGGACGGCCGTTTGTGCAGGTGCGACCGAATTAACCCTCCCGTCTACCGACGTCATATATTAAATGTGTTGGGTGGGGTCGCAAGTGGATTTATGTCCATCAAATACGAAATGGAATACAAGGTTGTGCGCGCATCGCGAGGCATCTGGTCGGTCAAGATTCCAGGTTCATCTGGACCCGAGAGCCGAATTGCATTTCCGGATGTTTTGGCTCATTTTTTTTATCTCATACTCCATTATAACGCTTCCTAGATCTGGAATGTTAAGGTATAAAAATAGATCTTAGTTTGTAAGAGATAATTAGTTGGATCATTGAAGTGGATTCCAATTACTTCTCATTGTTACATGCTATAATTTCTATGCATGCAATTTTTGACATGCATTGTGATCATGTTTGCAACTGATAAAAATATATTCATGGCCCGTGGCAACGCACGAGCATTATACTAGTATCATATGTTTGATACGGCAAAACGGATGGTTATGGAGGCGTGTGAACCATATTTCCCCGTGCCATACATGTGGGCATTATCTTTTAGGCAAATTATTTAGTAATGTATATTTATGGGAAGGAATCAATCAGGGTCAATCTCTAATAAGTCTTTAAAGACCAAATCTGAAATAATTAATTTTATCGTACGTCATTCAATTGCATTAATTAATCTTTCTATATGTCATCCAAATTGTATTAATTAAACTTACCATACGTCGTCAAATCTCTACTTCTAAAGGGGGTGTTAGTAGGCCATTATATGTGGTTTATTTTCGCCTCACCGGTTTATTTTTGCTCCACCTGCCACCATCTTTTTCATGTTGGTTTTTACCCTTGCACGTTTCGCTGATTTTTTCTCAATTGAACTCCATCTTTCCGTTTGTCATACCGATTTCTATAACTTGCAAAAATTTGAATCGTATCATCATTTTCCATGTGGGCATAAGTTATTTAGTAATATCTTTATGGGAAAGAATCAATCAGGGTCAATCTATAAACACCAAATCTAAATTAATTAATCTTACCATGCTCAATCACATTAATTATTTTTTCCATATGTTGCTTCGCTGCATTAATTAATCTCTACTCCTAAAGGGACTTGGTAGGTTGTTTCACTTCGTACCTGATCGAACGACGACGTCCGCTCCTCCGCACTCCCGTGTCGCCAAGCACATGGGCCAAGCCCAACCCCGTGAGGCAACCCACAACACACCCAATCCTAGCATGTCCCTCATCACCTTGGCCGCGCCTCCGACTCCAGCCTCTGGTCCATGCCACCATCTCGGCTACTCCCACATCCTACTAATACACCGATGGCCGCCACCCCACCCACGTCGTGTCAACTTGTCCGACCCTGTGGTTGCGCTCGCCCTTGTCCTCGCTCGCGTCGTAGATGAAGGCGGCGTCAACCCCACCATTGCCGCTTGTGGCGACGGATCCTTCATGTTACTCTACTGCCTCGCAGTTGAGGAGACTTGGTGCTATCCACCAGCGTGACCCGCCCTGGATTCCACCACTGATTCCTTAGCATCTCGTACCCATATCTCCCTTGTATGCATTGTTGGGTTCTACCGTAGGTGCATCGGCTGCAATATAAATTTTTCCTACACGCAGAACAACCAGGATCATGCTACAGAGATGGATCACAAATCGTCACCACTAGACGCGCAGTGTCGTGCATCGGAAGTAGACCTGGGGCAGTGCATTCAAAGTTGTCTCCTCCTCGTCCGATCTCCCTCGAACAGTCGGTCGTTGGATCCCACGTACAGGTTTGCCAGAGCGGCGCAAGTGCACCGCCTCTAACAATATCCGCATGTGCAGGAGGAACACCGTGCGGCGGACTGCTAGGTCCGATCACACAGTCGACGGCGAGTGGAGGTGGCTACTTGCAACACATGCAAGGACTAATGACGACGCCGAAGCGATCAATCAAATGGGTGTGCCGCACCTCCACTATATATAGGCATCAGTCGCGGGCTCAACACTTGGGCCTCGCATGGATCCTAAAGCCCACAAGTTCCTTCCCTTAAACGCGCGACCCCTTAGGTTCTCGTTCACTTGGTCGCGAGTCACATCACATCCGACTCGACTAGTCGGTAGCGGCCTCTAGCAAAGCATGCCGACTCCAACTATCCGATGAAGATAGTTAGGCAAACCTATACTTCACACTTGTGTTCCCTTTTGCCACACGATATATGTTGTCATGCTCAAGGCGACATGGTCATCCTTGTTGCAACACAACCTCTTTCTCGTTTCGATGAATTCGACCATCACTTCATATTATCTCATAATCCTCATCGCATGGCCATGCTTATCCAGGTCGGATCACCCGAGGGGCCAGAGTATATCTCTCCTGATCGGAGGGGAAAATCCTATCTTGCTCGACCATGTCTCGCATCATGGGTCTAGACAAGCCCGAAATCTACCTTTGTGACTACCCAGCCACGGAGTAGCGTCCGGTCGGTCCAAATCAGGTCTGTCACCATCCCGAGCACATGTGTCAGCTCAGGTCTTAGGACATAGAACACATGTTGTACTAGAGACTCACAGATGACCTATCACTGTGTCTCATAGTCGGGTTTGTCCAACTCAGACCTTATCTCGACTCGGATCTGACTACGTCGAATCCGACCAGATCTTTCCTAGTCCATATTATCCGGCTAGAATCCAATACTACATGGTCAGTGAGACCAAACCATCCATCGTGTCATATGCTTGTCTAACTGGCTGCGTGTCCACACAACCCTTTTGACTTGGGACCATTTAAGACAGTTATCATACAATGCATAGTCTCACAAACAAGTCACATACTTGTTAATACACATCATTGATAATATCCAAGGATTATCTTTATTCATAAACACATAGGAATTATCATCATACATGATTGCCTCTAGGGCATACCTCTAACAGTCTCCCACTTGCACTAGAGTCAATCAAATAGACATCGAATGCCCATAGCTCTAACGTGCCCCTCATGCTTGGGTTGTGGAACAGGCTTAGTTAACGGATCTGCAACATTTGCATCCGTATGAATCTTGCATAAATTAGTATCACCATTCTTTCCGAGCTTTCATATCAAGTGATATTTTCGGTCTATGTGCCTGGTCTTGTGGTGTTGTCTTAGCTCCTTGGCCTATGCGATGTCACCTGAATTATCGCAATAAAGGTCCAACGGTTTTGACCAGCCCGGTAACACACCAAGATCTTCCAGGAACTTACAAATCCAAACACCTTCCTTTGCGGATTCACAAGACGCAAAGTATCCGACCTCTATTATGGAGTCGGACACCGTATCTAGCTTGGAACTCGTCCATCTCACTGCTCCTCCATTCATGAAATACACGAATCTAGTTTGCGATCGACAATCATCCCTGTTGATTTGGAAACTAGCATTAGCGTAGCCCTTCATGCAAAGCTCCTCCTCACCTCCATAGACTAGGAACATCTCTTTAGTCCTTTTTAGGTACTTCAGGATAGTTTTCACCGCTGCCCAGTCCCTCTCACCTGTGTCGGCCTGGTATCTACTTGTCAAGCTTATTACATAGGCAACATCTGGCCGAGTACATAGCATGGCATACATGATGGGTCCTATTGCTGAAGCATACGGAATCCTACTCATCCGATTTCAATCATGATAAGTCGTAGGACTCCGAGTCTTGCTTACCCTTATACCATGTGAGATGGGCAAGAACCCTTTCTTGACCTCACTCATGTTGAATCGCTTCAACACTTTGTCTATGTACGTGATCTGGCTTCAGATGATCAGCCTCCTCGATCTATCTCTATAGATCTTGGTGCCTAAAATGTACACTGCTTCTCCAAGGTATTTCATCAAAAACTTGCC
Source organism: Elymus sibiricus (assembly GCA_039707655.1). Classification (NCBI taxonomy): domain Eukaryota; kingdom Viridiplantae; phylum Streptophyta; class Magnoliopsida; order Poales; family Poaceae; genus Elymus; species Elymus sibiricus. Next base: position 192,139,267 of record CM077663.1, on the reverse strand, counting down.
ATTCAATGATTCCTTGATTGAGTTCCGCATCGAAACATCATTTTCGATCAACAATATGTCATCCACATACCGAGTTCCCACTAGAATTCTTTTATATATAATAGTCCTCTTCGTTCTTGATGAAACCAAGGTCAATGATGACTTCATCAAAACGAATATTCCAACTCGGAGCTGCTTGCCTCAACCCATAAATTGATCTCTTGAGATTGCATATTTTACCAGCATTAGTTGGATTGACAAAACCTTCAGGTTATATCATGTATACATCCTCTTTTAAATTTCCATGAAGGAAAGCTGTTTTGACATCCATCTGCCATATCTCATAACCGAAATATGCAGCAATAGCTAGTATGATCCTAACCCACTTTAGCATCACTACCGGTGAGTAGGTCTTGTCATAGTCAATTTCTTGAATTTGTCCATAACCTTTAGTGACAAGCCGAGCTTTGTGGATCTGAACATTTCCATCCACATCGGTTTTCTTCTTAAACACCCATCTGCAACGAATGGCAATTACGCCAGGTAGCGCATAAACCAAGTCCTAGACTTGATTGTCGTCCATGGACTTTAACTCGGATCTCATGTCCTCCAGCCATGCCTTAGAATCTGGGCTCACCATCGCTTCCGCATACGTGGCCGGCTTGTCGCTTTCTAGCAACAACACATCGCGCACTCTGCACAGTCTTTCCGACCTCCCTGGTTCCGGTGCCGACTCCACTACGGGTTCCCTGACCGACTCTGGTATGATGTTATATCATTGCCGTGAATAACATGTCGTAACTATGCGCTATTCTATCAGTTGCCCAACAATAATTTGTTTACCCACCGTATGCTCTTCAAGAGAGAAGCCTCTAGAGAAACCTATGGCCCCGTGGTCTACTTAAACATATTTACTAAAACCCTACAAATACCCCGCTGCCTTTTATTATTTGTTTTTACCTTTTTATATTTATATCATCTATCTCTATCAAGATTTAATCCTTGCAAGTAAAGAGTTCAAGGGGCTTGGCAACCCTCTTGCCCGCGTTGGGTGCAAGTGTTTGGTTTTGTGTGTGTAGGTGCCGACGACGAGAGTTTGTCGTGATTCTCCTATTGGTTTGACAACCTTGGTTCTCAATGAGGGAAATACTTACCGCTACTATATTGCTTCACCCCTCCTCTTCGGGGAAAAACCCAACGCAGCTCACAAGTACAAGGAAGAATTTCTAGCACCGTTGCCGGGCAGACATCATCAAATTCTCATCAGGTTCTTTGACACAAATTATCATTCACTTGTTTTACTTTTTATTTGCTTTTATATTTTATTGCTTAACAATATCAAAAACGAAAAATATCTCTATTTGCTTGTTGGTTTACTTGCTTTGTCGCTATGTCTCAAGATAGGTTCTATAACATTTCCTATTATCAAAGGATGACTGAAATTAAGAGTTCTATGAAAAACTTCATGTTTACACAATATGAACATTTTTTTTGCTGAGGACATCAAGGAACACTCCACTTTGCTAGATGCTATTAGTAAGCAACTTGATGAAGTCAATCGAGAAGTAGCTAATCTCCAATCACAGTTTTCCCAAACCGAAGACTTGATAGGAAAGATCTCCAACAAGCAAACTACTCTAGTAAATAAGATGGCAGCTAAGCCAAAATCACATCGTCTTGATAGTAGTGATGAAGATATTAAAACGATTGGTGTTTCTCCTATTGAATATTTGTTTACTAATCTGAAACTTCATGAAAAATGGACTGGAGATGAGTCAACTTTAGCTAAAAGGCATCCCGCTTGTTCGGACGGTGATGATCATAATGATAAAAATGAGAAAACTGGGTTTGGAGAGGTCAAAACTTACATAGTGATGCACCCACTGATTTGGATTACAAGGACTTTAATTATGAAATTTGTTCTGTAGTTGAATGTATTTCCTTGTTCCAATCCATGATTATCTCACCTAATGCTTATGAAGAAAATAAAGCTTTTACTAAACATATTGTAGAAGCTATGATAAAAGCTCATGAGGAGAAACTTGAATTAGAGGTTTCAATACCTAGAAAGTTGCATGATGAATGGGAACCTACTATTAAAATTAAGCTTAAAGATTATGAATGTAATTCTTTATGTGATCTTGGTGCTAGTGTTTCTTATATACCTAAATCTCTATGTGATGTGCTAGGTCTCACCGATATAAATGAATGTTCCCTTAACTTGCATTTAGCGTATTCCACTATTAAGAAACCATTGGGTAGAATAAATCATGTGCTTATTCTAGCTAATAGAAATTATGTGCCCGTGTATTTCATTGTGCTTGATATTGAGTGCCATCTGTCTTGCCCTATAATACTTGGTAGGCCCTTCCTACGAACCATAGTTGCTATTATTGACATGAAAGTGAAGGGATCTATAGAAGAGACGTCTAGAGGGGGGGGGGGGTGAATAGACTACTTGCAAGAATTAAAACCTAACCTTTTCCCAAGTTAATTGGTGGGCAGTTTTAGCAATTATAACAAGTCTAATGCACCCTACACATGCTAGTCAACAAGTATGGCAGCGGAAAGTAAGACAATCACATGTAAGAGAGAGTAGCGATAGGAAGATCAAACGCAATTTGGAGACGCAAGGATTTTTCCCGTGGTTCCGATAGGCGGCGCTATCGTACATCCACGTTTATGGAGTCTTAAACCCACTGAGGGTAATGGTCGCGAGAGTCCGCGGAGGGCTCCACCCGTAAGAGTCTATGAAGTAGCAACCTTGACTTTTCCATAACGGCCTCCGTCCACGAAGGACTAGCCTCACTATGGGTAGATCTTCACGAAGTAGGCGATCTCCTTGCCCGCACAATCTTCTTGGTTCAACTCCACAGCACGAAGTAGGAGGCTCCCAAGCAACTCCTAACCAATCTAGGAGGTGCCACCCTCCAAAAGGTAATAGGCTTGATAGTGATCATGAACTCCTTGCTCTTGTGCTTCAAGATGATAGACTCTTCAACACTCAATCACTCTCTCACATATTTGGCTTGGTAGAAGAGATTGATTTGGTGGAAAGCAACTTGGGGAGGCTAGAAATCAAGATCCATATGGTTGGAGTGGATGATCTTGATCTCAACACAAGGGTAGGTGGTTCTCTCTCAGAAATTTGGATATGAGAAGTGAGGAACTGTTCTGAATGCTTCTCCTCCGAGTGGGATGTGGTGGAGGAGTATATATAGGCATCTCCAAAACATCCAACTGTTACAACATTATTGGCCATCTCGGTGAAACCGAAGCAAAACTCGGTTCTACCGATATGTCAAAAATGTGGCAACTTTCGGAATCTCGGTGAGACCGATATGGAACTCTCGATGGTACCGAAACAAGTGGCCGAGGGCAGTTCCCAAAACTCGGTGAGACCGAAACATAAACTCGGAATTTCCGATCTTATGAAAACAGTTAACCGAATCGTGGTCACCAAATCTCGGTTGCACCTATGCTGTCTCGGTTGTACCGAAGAGCTAGGGTTTGGCTAGGGTTCTGTCTTGCGTAGAAAATCGGTAGAGCCGGATGAAAACTTGGTGGCACCGATTTTGTGAAGTTGGGTTTAGACAGAGTATTTTGTGGGAGAGCTTGTGGGTGTCTTTGGTGGCTAGAACTTGTGGACGTGGAGCAATTTGTTCACCAACAATACTTTACCCCCTTTTAATAGTATTGGATTTCCTATGGACTCAAAGTGATTTCTCACAAAGTAAAATGTAGAGTCTTGTAGCTTGAAGCTTTGCCAATCCTATTCCTTCCTCTTCTTCTTCTTCTTGGGGAATCTCCTCACACCCTTTTTGCCAACACTCTCTGTGGACTAAACCTGAAATAAACTAGGTAGACATATTAGTCCAAGAGACAATGTATGTTGTCATGAATTATCGAAACCACAAAGGGAACATATGTGCTTTAAATCTCCTCCTTTTTGGTATTCATGACAACATACAATCAAAGCTTCAAATAAAGATGTGCATAGATATAATGAAGACTTTGAGAGACACATGACTAAGACTTGCTCCCCCTAAATGTTTGCAATCCTTTTGAGGATAGTTGCTTTGGAATGCATGGACACACATATAGTAGAAGGGATATAATGATTCATGTGTATCTTGGCTATATGCATCAGATATATGTGAATGAGTTACATCTTTGTTCAAGACTTCACTCTTGCAAACACTATGTGCAAGAAGCAAGAGATCATCTTGAGAAATGATATGATGCATATACTTACCTTGAGTTCTTGAGCAGTCTGGTAGTAGAAGCACTCTTGAGAAAATAGTGTTAGGAAACACAAGAGTATTCTACAAATCAAAAAGCAATAGAACTCAACAGTACCAAGATGTGGAGAATGTATAGAAGATAGTATTCCTTAAGATTGATACGTCTCCAAGATCATTTAGAACTTTCTCCCCTAGATGTGAAATAGTAGGTCATCCTCTCCCCCTGAATCTTAGCATGTAGATATTGGGATTGGATAGGGTGAGACCAGTCTAACATGAGAATAGCAAATAAGAGTATCAAATTAGAACAAGATTAGGCATGCTCTCTCTCCTTTGGGAAACAATGAAACTTCCCCCCCTACTTTGGTATTATCCCCTTGTCTATGTAAGCATAAGCTTTGATATTCTCCCCCTTGATTGTATCTCCCCGTTTGCATTGAAGCATGTATCTCCCCCTTTGGCATTTTGAAGCTTTGGTATTTCTCCCCCTTTGGCATTAATAACCAAAAACGCGCATACACGGGGTCAGGCACATGGATCATGGAGTCAGAAGGGATCCTTGAGAACAAGGATCATAGAATGTGGGGTTCATGAAACAATGAGAATCATAGAGGGCATTTAAAAGAACTGAGGGAACACAGAATAGAATTTCTCCCTCTTTCACTGATCTGAGAGTTTGTAAGACTTCTCCTCCTTTGAGTTAGGGATCCTAGAATAAAGTTTCTCCTCCCTTTTTTTCAAAGGAATCACTGAAGAAATAAATATTCGCTAATATGAACACAAACCATAGAAGAAATCAAAATCGGTGGCTCCGAGACAGACGAGTCGGTGGAACCGAATTGTTGTCATGCAGCTTATCTGCTAAATCGGTGAAACCGAGTAGTTTGAGTCGGATACTCCGAGGAATAAACAGAAACTTGGCAATGTTTTAGAAACTTGCAAATGAGTTTGGAAAACTTGTAATAGAACGTAGAAAAACTTCAAAGGAAATTCAAAAGACTTTACACAGAAATATCAACTAGAGAAGATTTGAGTGGTTCCAAGAAATCTTGCAAATAGAGGATGAACCACACTAGAAGCTTCATCTAGATGATGGTCGGTGACTAGGTCACCTATATTAGAGTATATTGACTTAGGAGCCAAGCAAGAATACTTGATCATAGGTCACCCTCATCATTAAGCTCAAAATGGGGATACCATTTTTCGATTAAACATTTTAATGTTTTCATATCACTTGAGTTGCTTTATCTCATGACTTGGAGTAAAGCTTTTTCAAGGATACGAGTACATACCTTTGAGTGATGTTGATGACATAGCATGTAGAAGAACTTGTTGTGGATGCTCGATGTTGATGAAGATCATCTTGAGTTGGGAGCAATCCTTGTTTGTTTTGGTTCTCTTCTCACCTACATGGGTTAGTCATGCAAGGAAGAACAAGATATATCCATTTGACATGATACCAATTGAAAATTGGCAAATGTGATCACATCAAATATATGTCAAGGATATGGTTGAGCAGTCTTCTTCCTTCCATCAACAAGAAGGGTTGTGGATACTTGGTCACGACAAGATTGCTTATGATTTGAGTTGTTGGCAATCTTGTGGAATGAAGTTCTTCCAAGTACCTACAAAAGATTAGTTGCAATACAAGGGAGCATATATTTCCATGGTATAAGATAACATGTCAAGTGTATCATGGAAGTATCATGTAAGCTCATGCCCTTGCATGCAACCGAGTGAGTCTAGCTGAAGTTTGAAGCATCAAGGATGTTCAACTCACTCCTCAAGTGACAAAACACTTTCTCATCAAGTGGCTTAGTAAAGATATCGGCCAATTGTTTTTCAGTACGAACATGCTTGAGATTGATATCTCCTTTGGCAACATGATCACGAATGAAATAATGTCGAACTTGAATATTCTTAGTTCGAGAATGTTGCACGGGATTATGAGCAATTTTGATTGCGCTCTCATTGTCACATAACAATGGTACATGTCTCACATGTATGCCATAGTCCTTAAGAGTTTGAGTCATCCATAGCAATTGAGCACAATTTGATCCAGCGGCAATGTATTCCGCTTCGGCAGTAGATAGAGATACTGAGTTTTGTTTCTTGGAGGACCAAGACACAAGAGATCTACCTAGAAATTGACAAGTACCCAAGGTGGATTTTCTATCAACCTTGTCTCCGACATAGTTCGAGTCGGAATAGCCAACATGGTTAAAAGAAGATCCCTTGGGATACCATATGCCAAAGTTTGGTGTATGTATCAAGTATCTCACAATTCTTTTCACGGCCTTAAGATGACACTCTTTAGGAGCATCTTGATATCTAGCATACATGCATACACTAAGCGTAATGTCGGGACGAGAGGCACATAGATATAACAATGAACCAATCATAGATCTATAAACCTTTTGATCAACCAGTTCGTCCTCCTTGGTAAGATCAACATGTCCACTAGTAGGCATAGGAGTTTTCATACCTTTACACTCTTGCATGTTGAACTTCTGGATCAAGTCCTTGGTATACTTGGTTTGAGAGATGAAAGTTCCTTCTCTCATTTGCTTGATTGAAACCAAGGAAAAATTTCAGCTCATACATCATGGACATCTCATACTTCTCAAACATCAACCTTCCAAATCTTTCACTAAATTGTGGGTTAGTAGATTCAAAGATAATATCATCCATATAGATTTGGCACACAAATAATTCACCATTAACTCTCTTAGTGAATAAGGTTGCATCAATTTTACCAATCTCAAAACCCTTTTCAATGAGAAACTTCGTTAAGCATTTATACCAAGCACGTGGGGATTGCTTAAGACCATAAAGAGCTTTACGAATCTTGTAGACATGATTAGGTTTCTTAGGATTCACCAAACCAGGGGGTTGTTTAACATAGACCCCTTCTTCAATCTCACCATTTAAGAATGCACTTTTAATATCCATTTGATAAAGCGTGATATCATGGTGATTAGCATAAGAAAGAAGAATGTGGATTGCTTCAAGTCTAGCAACGGGTGCATAGGTCTCACCGTAGTCCATACCTTCGACTTGCGTGTATCCTTGAGCCACGAGATGCGCCTTGTTACGTACGACTTAACCGTCTTCATCTTATTTGTTCCGAAACACCCATTTGGTTCCGATGATGTTTTGCTCGTCCTTGGGCTTCTCCACAAGTGTCAACACTTCATTCCTCTCGAAGTTGTGTAGCTCCTCGTGCATAGCGTTCACCCAATCCGGATCCTAAAGAGCTTCTTCTACCTTCAAGGGCTCAATACTAGATATGAAAGAATAATGCTCACAAAAGTTAGCTAGTCGAGTTTTAGAGCGAGTTATCCTCCCGGTTTGTATGTCACCAAAGATTTGATTTAGAGGATGATTTTTGTCCACTCTTGCTCGAACTCGAGGTAGCTTTTTCTTGTTGGATGGTGGAGCTTCTTCATCATCTTCTTCTTCTTCGTTGTTGTTGAAGGTGTCGTTGCATTGAGGTGGTGGTGAAGGTGGTTGTGGTGGATCATCATGATGAACTTCTTCCTCCTCTTCATCTTGTCGTGTACCGCTTGTGGATGCCTCCATGTCGTGTTGAGGTTCACCTTGATGTGAAGTAGGAGCTTCCACTTGAGTTGACGAAGTACTTTCCTTCACCTCCATGGGACGAATCTTTCCGATGGACAAGTCTTGGATAGCTTCCAAAGGTTCCTTATCTCCTACATCATTTGGCAATTGTTTGACTTGCGAACCATTAGATTCTTCAAACTTCACATCTACCGTCTCTTCAACTTTTCGAGTGAAGTTGTTGTAGACACGGTAAGTGTGAGAGTTTGATCCGTAACCGAGTAGGAGACCTTCATGAGATTTAGGAGCAAATTTAGAATGCTGATGCTTATCAAGAATGTAACACTTGGAGCCGAATACCCGAAAGTATCCAACTTGGGGTTTGTTACCGGTGAGTAGCTCGTATACCGTTTTACCGAGAAGCTTGTGAAGATAGAGTCGGTTTGTGGCATGACAAGCTGTTTCCACGGCTTCCGCCCAAAAGTGTCTTGGCGTCTTGTATTCGTCGAGCATCGTTCTTGCCATCTCAATAAGGGTCCGGTTCTTCCTATCAACAACTCCATTTTGTTGAGGCGTGTACGTAGCCGAGAACTCATGTAGAATCCCTTCTTCGTCAAGAAAGGTGTCTATATTTGTGTTCTTGAACTCCGATCCGTTGTCGCTCTGAACTTTCTTGATCTTCACTTCAAACTAATTTTGGGCTTTGCGAGCAAAGTTCTTGAAGATCTTTTGTACCCGCGACTTATCATCAAGAAAGAATACCCACGTAAATCTGGAAAAATCATCAACTATAACTAGACCAAAGGAATTTCCACCGAGGCTCTTGTAAGCGTTGGGACTAAAAAGATCCATATGAAGCAACTCGAGTGGTCTACTAGTAGTCATGATGTTCTTTACGGGATGACGTCCACCTACTTGTTTTCCGGCTTGACAAGCACTACAAAGTCTATCTTTGTCAAAGATAACATCTTTAACACCAAGAATATGATCACCTTTGATAAGCTTGTCTAGATTACGCATACCAACATGTCCTAGTCTTCTATACCAAAGCCAACCTTTAGAAGATTTTGCAATAAACCAAGTACGAGGTTTGGATCTCTTAGTGAAATCGACAATATATAGATCACCTCTACGGAAACCGGTAAAGACCATGTTATGATTATCTTGACGAAACACTTGGCAATCTACTTTGGTAAATAGCATATTAAAACCGAAGTCGGCGAGTCTAGATACGGAAACAAGATTGTAGCCAAGGGATTCAACAAGCATGGCGTTTTGAATAGAGCTGTCATGGGATATGGCCACCTTACCAAGACCAAGTACCTTACCCTTGGAGTTTTCTCCAAAAGTTACATACCTTCGCGGTCCATGGTTTGGTGTGATCTCTTCAAACATGTCTCTATCTCGGGTCATATGATCGGTGCATCCACTATTGAGAATCCACTCTTTTCCTCCGGACATGTAATCCTTGAAGTTTGCCAAGAGACTTAGATTCTTCATTGTCTTCTCATACTCGATGTTGAACAACTCATCTTCATCATAGTAGCCATGTTCCACATTGTCATCATCAAGTGGGAAATCCTTGTCATAAGAAACAAGAGATTCGTGAGAGTTATGATCATGACAATGTTCATGGTTATGAATGCGATGGCTTCAACAATGATGTTGTTGATAGTTATGACATCTCCTTTAGCACGCATAAGGTCTCTAAGCTCAAATAGATAGTCGTCAAACTATTTTGTGAAAGACAATAGTTTTATGAAGAATTTCATCAAGATTGCTTAATGAATAATTTGGATATCGTTTCTCCAAATCATTCCACAAAGTATAAGCACATTCAAAATTCTTCATTTGATGAAGCACAATTTTAGGCAATCCTCTAATGATAAGATTAACAGTTCTAAGATTGCATAGCATATCAATTTCCTCTTCGTGTGTGGGATGTAAAGGATCAATGGGAGGTACATAGGGGCTCTTAACATACTTGCTTAAATGAAATTCATCGAATAGTTCAAGCATCTTATATTTCCATTGACTATAATACACCCCATCGAGAACAGGCACTCTACAACTAATACTCCCCAAACTAGACACATCCATCTTCCTCCACGGTGATGAAACCGAACCTATGGAGAACAAACCTCTGATACCAATTGAAGGGATCGATAGAAGAGACATCTAGAGGGGGGGGGGGTGAATAGACTACTTGCAAGAATTAAAACCTAACCTTTTCCTATGTTAATTGGTGGGCAGTTTTAGCAATTATAACAAGTCTAATGCACCCTACACATGCTAGTCAACAAGTATGGCAGCGGAAAGTAAGACAAGCACATGTAAGAGAGAGTAGAGATAGGAAGAACAAACGCAATTTGGAGATGCAAGGATTTTTCTCATGGTTCCGATAGGTGGCACTATCGTACATCCATGTTTATGGAGTCTTCAACTCACGGAGGGTAACGGTCGCGAGAGTCCACGGAGGGCTCCACCCATAAGGGTCCACGAAGTAGCAACCTTGACTATTCCATAACGGCCTCCGTCCACGAAGGACTAGCCTCACTATGGGTAGATCTTCACGAAGTAGGCGATCTCCTTGCCCGTACAAACTTCTTGATTCAATTCCACAACACGAAGTAGGAGGCTCCCAAGCAACACCTAACCAATCTAGGAGGCACCACCCTCCAAAAGGTAATAGGCTTGATAGTGATGATGAACTCCTTTCTCTTGTGCTTCAAGATGATAGACTCCTCAACACTCAATCACTGTCTCACTGATTTGGCTTGGTAGAAGAGATTGATTTGGTGGAAAGCAACTTTGGGAGGCTAGAAATCAAGATCCATATGGTTGGAGTGGATGATCTTGATCGCAACACAAGGGTAGGTGGTTTTCTCTCAGAAATTTGGATATGGGAAGTGGGGAACTGTTCTGAATGTTTCTCCTTCGAGTGGGATGTGGTGGAGGGGTATATATAGGCATCTCCAAAAATCCAACCGTTACAACATTATTGGCCATCTCGATGAAACCGAAGCAAAACTCAGTTCTACCGATATGTCAAAAATGTGGCAACTTTTGGAATCTCGGTGAGACCGATATAGAACTCTCGGTGGTACCAAAACCAGTGGCCGAGGGTAGTTCCCAAAACTCGGTGAGACCGAAAAATAAACTTGGAATTTCCGATCTTATGAAAACAGTTAACCGAATCATGGTCACCAAATCTCGGTTGCACCTATGCTGTCTCGGTTGTACCGAAGAGCTAGGGTTTGGCTAGGGTTCTGTCTTGGGTAGAAAATCGGTAGAGCAGGATGAAAACTTGGTGGCACCAATTTTGTGAAGTTGGGTTTAGACAGAGTATTTTGTGGGAGAGCTTGTGGGTGTTTTTGGTGGCTAGCACTTGTGCACGTGGAGCAATTTGTTCACCAACAATACTTTACCCCCTTTTAATAGTATTGGCTTTCCTATGGACTCAAAGTGATTTCTCACAAAGTAGAATGTAGAGTCTTGTAGCTTGAAGCTTTGCCAACCCTATTCCTTCCTCTTCTTCTTCTTCTTCTTCTTCTTGGGGAATCTCCTCACACCCTTTTTGCCAACACTCTCTGTGGACTAAACCTGAAATAAACTAGGTAGACATATTAGTCCAAGAGACAATGTATGTTGTCATGAATTATCAAAACCACCAAGGGAGAATATGTGCAGAAGGTAATATAAGATTTCAATCCCCATTAAAGAAAGGGATGAACAATTTCCTAGGAACATAATTAAGCCACCATATGAATCTATTATGAGATCCACCTATGGAGTTAATTTGAAGGATTACAATACTTGATACTATGCATTATGCCTAGCTAGGGCCATAAAACAATAGCGCTTGTTGGGAGGCAACCCAATAGTTATCTTAATCTTTTGCTTTTTACTTTATGTTTTGTGTTGACATGATTATTTATAATACAATTATTGTGTTTTATGTTTTAATTAGTATTTGTGACACGTAAAGCCTTTGGGATTCATTTGGATGATAGTAGAATTGATGCGGTGCAAAAACAGATTCTGTTGCGCCCAGTACATGATTTTTATTTTTTTTACTGGAAAGTGATAAATTCCTGAAATTTTTACTCAGTATTTCCCTGAAAAGTTTTCAGGTTGTCCTAATTTTGCAGAATTGTCAGAGTTATATAAGTATGGTTTTGTTTCTAACCATTACAGATTGTTGTGTTTTAGACAACTTCTGTTTTTTCTTGCATAGTTTTCTTGTTTTGATGATGCTATGGATTATATCGGGCGGAAGGGGGTATACGTCATTTATAACTTATAATACGGTACCTTATGCAATAATTAAATATGAATCAATTTACAGCAGTACCTAAAGTTTATGATTTACCTCTTATACTAACGGATCTCATGAGGTTTCTGTTGAGTTTTATGTGCTGAAGTTTTCGAGTTTTGGGTGAGACAATGATGGATGAAGAAATAAGGAGAGGAAATACCCTAAGGGTAGGGATGCCCAAGGCACCCCAAGGTAATATTCAAGGAATACCCAAGCGTCTAAGCTTGGGGATGCCCCGGATGGCACCCCTCTTTCGTCTCCATTCTATCGGTATGTCACTTGGAGCTATATTTTTATTCATCACATGATATGAGTTTGCTTGGAGCATCATGTATTATAATTTTATTTTCTTTTAGTTTTCCACAATTAGTGTTTGTTGGACACACACTTTTGAGAAAGCACATAATTTGTTGGAATACTCTATGTGTTTCACTTATATCTTTCGAGCTAGGCAGTTTCTCTAGTGCTTCATTTATGTCTTTTTAGAGCACGACGGTGGCCATATTTTAGAGAAATAATTGCACTCTCATGATTCACTTAAATATTTTTGAGAGTCTAAGAAATATGAATGGTGTGCACGTGTTATATGACTGGTACTAAAAGGACATGTATTCAAGGAGGATACAATAAAAACTTTCATGTAGCTCACCAAATAAGAGACATGTGGTTTAATTATATTGATGTAGTAATATGAAATGATATGGGTTTATGATCATTGGTTAATAGAAATATCGGTATTAAAGTTTTTTATTTACTTCTCATCTAAATATTGGTTATGGCATGGTGATGAGGTGTGAGAATTTTTATGTCCGAATGAAATCCTATCGTGTTGTTCAAGCCGGGGGCGCGCGATGGTTAACTCATACCAACCTCCTCCCTAGGGGCATGCAGTAATACTTTGCTCCGAGAGAGATAATAAGGCTTTACAATAAGTATACAAGTTCTTTATGACTAATGTGAATCCATGGTTATACGCACTCTCACCTTTCCACAATTTGCTAGCCTCTTCGGTACCGTGCATTGCCCGTATTCACCTCGAGAGTCGGTGCAACCTTCGCAACTGCATCCAAACTCCGTGATATGATACGCTCTATCACAAATAAGCCTCCTTATATCTCCCTCAAAACAGCCATCATACCTACCTATTATGTCATTTCCATAGCCATTCCAAGATATATTGCCATGCAAGTTCCACCGTTCCGTCACATGACTTGTGTGTTCATCATCATATTGCTTTGCATGATCATATAGAGCTGACATAGTATTTATGGGAAAGTCACTGTTCATCATTATCTACATTTTACGCTAGATCATAGTAGTAGCACATCCTGGTACACTGCCAGAGGAATTCATATAGAGTCATTTTGTATATTTTATCGAGTTGTAAATAAATAAAAGTGTGATGATCATCATTATTATAACATTGTACCAGTGAGGAAAGGATGATGGAGACTATGATTCCCCCACAAGTCGGGATGAGACTCTGGACGAAAAGCTTAATAAAAAAGGGAGAAAAGAAAAAAATGGGGGAGGCGAAAAATAAAAAGAAAGAGCACACCACAAAAAAATGAGTGGAGAGAAGGGTCAGTGTTACTATCTTTTTACCACAGTTGTGCTTCAAAGTAGCACCATGTTCTTCATATAGAGAGTCTCCTGAGTTGTTATTTTCATATGCTATTGGGAATTTTTAATTATAGAACTTGGCTTGTATATTCCGATGACGGGCTTCCTCAAATGCCCGAGGTCTTCATGAAGGAGCAAGTTGTATGCACACCCACTTAGTTTCATTTGAACTTCCATACACTTATAGCTCTAGTGCATCAGTTGCATAGCAATCCCTACTCATCGCATTGATATCGATTGATGGGCATCTCCATAGCCCGTTGGTCCGCCTAGTTGATGCGAGACTTTCTTTCCCTTTTGATTCCTTTGGTTTTTACCATCATACTTTATTCCACCTACATGCTATATCCTTGGTTCACGCTCATGTATTGAGTGGAGTTGAAAATGCCGAAGCGCGTTAGAAGTATGATCCAATTGCCTGATTTGACACCATGGTGCTCATGGTTTATACTTATGCGATGAATACGGAGTCAAGCCATGCTAATATGATAAAATGAGTAGGGAATAACATTCTTTAAGTATCGTATATTTTTAAAAAGTAATGATTATGCTTCTTATGTTCATGGATATTATTATGTTGATATCAACTACTTCATTGTTTCTCAGTTATCATACCTAAAAGAGATTACATGTTGGGTAGCATGCTATATCAAAAATTCTGTTTTTATCATTTACCTACTAGAGGACGAGCATGAATTAAGCTTGGGGATGTTGATGCGTCTCCAACGTATCTATTTTTTTTTATTGTTCCATGCTATTATAGTATCAATCTTGGACACTTTATATGCAATAATATGCTATTTTATATCAATTTTTCAGACTAACCTATTAACTCAGTGCCGAGTGCATGTTCCTATTTTTTTGCGTGTTTTTTGACTTTTGCAGAAAATCAATACAAACAGAGTCCAAACACGATGAAACATTTTGGTGATTTTTTCTAGACAGATTTGGACCCATGAAGCTTCGGGAGGAGGCCAGAAGCCGCATGAGGAGGTGACAAGCCTAGAGGGCGTGCCCTGGGGGGTAGGGAATGCCCACCAGGCTTGTGGCCTCCTCACGAAGCCCCTGACCTAATTCCAGTTCTATAAATTCTGAAATATTCCGAAAACACTGGAGAGCAACCGGAAACAAATTTTCCACCGCCACAAGTCTGTGTTCTACCGTGATCCCATCTGGACAACTTTTTTGGTGCCCTGCCAGAGGGGGAATCGATCACGGAGGCCGTCTACATCAACCTTGTTGCATTCATGATGATGTGTGAGTAGTCTACCATAGACTTACAGGTCCATAGCTAGTACCTAAATGGCTTCTTCTCTCTCTATGATCTTCAATACAATGTTTTTCATGATTCTCACGGTGATCTATCCGATGCAATCCTCTTTTGTGGTGTGTTTGTTGGGATCTGATGGATTGTGGGTTTATGATCAGATTATTCATTGAAGTAATTCAGTCTTTTCTGAATTCTATTATGCATGATTGTTATAGCTTCGTATTTATCTCCGATCTATCAGTTTGGTTTGGCCAACTAGATTGATTTATCTTCAGTGGGAGTGGTGTGTTGTAATGGGTTTGATCTTGCGGTGCTCTATATCCTAGTTACATAAAGGGACAAGACACATATTTGAATTGTTGCCATTAAGGATAAAATGACGGGGTCTTAACATATTGCTTGTCTTACTTGTCTACATCATGTCACCTTGCTCCAAGCATTACTCTGTATGTCATGAACTAAACACCTACAGAGGCAAGCAAAGAAGCGCTCTGGAAGTGGAGTAATAGTAGTAGATGCATGATCATTTCGGTCTACTTGTTTATGGATGTGATGCCTATATGCATGATCATTGATGTGAATAACATGTCATAACTATGCGCTATTCTGTCAATTGCCCAACAGTAATTTGTGTGGCGCCCCGCCTAATTACCACTGTAGCCAGACGGTCGCCACGCATACCAGCCCAGGAAATCACTCTGGCATGCGCGTGTACAACAGGTATCATGAACACATGCATTTCTATTAATGGATATATGAGTCTTACATGGGATATATTACAAAGGTGATGGCAGCGGAAAAGCTCTATCTAAGGCAGCATGGTCTTGGTGCGGCTCCAATCCACAGGGATCTGACTAGGTTACTCTTCTAGCCCGCGAACGCTCCGGCTCCTTGATGACGAACGATGAATCCTTATGTGAACCTGGCCATGTTAAAGGCCGCTGAGTACTTTTGAATGTACTCGCAAGCAAACCAAACTAACCTATACACCAAGCAATGCAATCCATGGCATTCAAGCATGCATTGTTATTAGAGCAATATTAATTATCATGGCATAACAGGATTATCTAGCAAGATAACTACTGAAGTAAATACAGTAAAGTAAAGCATACTAAATAAATATTCCATACTCCGAACATTCTCATGATCCAATCTGAATCTGATCCAAATCCAATCCAATTCATGTGGTCATCCGACCACTCATCTCATAGCCATCCCATGGCTAACATATCATATTCCTGACATCACCTGATGTCTGCTAAAGACGAGTTCTTCCATCATTACTATCACTATTACGGTTGACCACCTAGTGAGGTCTGGACGGGCTGTCCAATACCATGGACGCGGCTATTCGAATAGATTTTACACTCTGCAGAGGTTGCGCACTTTACCCACACCATGAAGCATCCGGCCTCGTGATCCCCCTTCGGGTGGACCAGCGTTGCTTCAACGAAACCTGCCTGACCCGTGACTCTCTCATCGTACCACCGGCATTCATCCTCCCCCGGAGGCCTGCCCTGGGTGGCCCCTGTGTCCTCATGACACCTGTGTCCTCATGACACCTGCCACCGTCGTGGCCATACTAAACTGTCCCAAACGGGGACTCCTGGGTTAAACAATCAACTGGGCTCACAAGGTTATCGCCGCCCACCGGGCCAGGGTAGCGCGCGCGCATAGCCTTCCCTGTCTGGAGGTACCGGTGAAAGAGCACGCGATCAGACCAGGTCAAGGCCGTCCCATACCGGCAAATGTGGCTGCACGGATAAACCCGGACAGGTGACTCTAGATCAACCGACTAGGTTTAGCCTTAGCAAGTATTTAACGAGCATGGTTGTTTATCATAATAACTTGAGATGGCAATTGGTAAGCATGATAAAAACATAACCACCTATCTCCATATATTATCACGACAAGTCATGAGTGAAATGATAAGATGAGCAGTAGCAGGTAATGCAAATGACAATATCGAAATGGCAGGAGTTTAATTATTTCTAGCACAAGCATATCATTAATTGAACACGCAAGAATAACACAGAGCAATGCTTTAGGGCATATATCAGATGGTCGGCTTGCCTGGGAGTGAAGGATCCACCGGGAGAAGGAGCGGAAAGCCTGCGGAAACGATCGCCGGAAACCGTTCCCTCTCGGAGGGGGCGGATTGAAGGGCAAGGGTAAAATGGTCATTTGCACTGTGTGACCACCTTGTGAAAATGATGCCAAAAGAACGGGCTCGACGAACTGAAGATGTGGGCGTTGGAATCACTGGAATCGGAGTTACGGTTGAAGAATTACGGCCGTTCGTTCGTTAGGTAGAAAACAAACAGATTATGTTCATTTTGGCTGCTAACGGGTGAACGTCCATAAATTAGAGGTTTCAGCCGGCGGGGTTAAATGGAAAGCGCAGTTCCTGGAGAATACGCTTCCGCGCAGAGACAACGCATTTTCTTCCGTAGCCACAGCAGAGTACGCTTTCCCAAAGGGAAAGCGCACATACGGAATGCCGCCTCCACTTACTCCCACACGGGCCCGCGTTGACTTCATCTCTGCAGCTGATGGGTGGGGCCAGGGGATGGCGCGGCCCGCCTGGCCAGGTCAGCGTCTCCTTCCTCCCTCGCCCGTACCTGGCTGTGGGCAGGGCCGACCCCGACGAGGTTTGCCGCCGGCACAGGCCACCGCAGGTGGCGCCCGGTCTACCGGCGGACTCAGGGCGACGAGCCGTTCCCGTTCCAAGGTGTTGCGGTCACCGGGGTACTCGGCGTCGGGCGGGGCATAGGTCGTGGCGGACGGCGGCTCTCGGCTGGAGTCGGGCATGGCACTCCAGCCACAGAGAGGAGGCGGAGAGCAACGGGGCATGGTCTAGGATGGGGGTGGAGGCTGCTGGAGGTGGAGAGGAGGCGGGAGAGGCGCGGTGTCGCGCCAATTTAGGCGGCGGCCGGCGAGAACCAAGGTGGCCATGGGCGGCGAGGGGAGCTCGGGGAGCTCGGGGAATAAGGGGCTGGGCTCCTGGGAGAGAGATAAGGAGGTTGAGGGGCTCGAGGATGCCTGGGGAAGGCTCGGGCTGCGGCTTTTATAGCCGGCCAGCCGGAGCGGATAGGGACGGCCACCGTGGCGATCTTAGCCAGGCACTGCAGCTCCGGCGACACGCGGAGGGAGGAGGCGATGTTGGCAGGGGCTCCAGGGAGGAGGAGAAGCCAGCAGCAGCTTCGGGAGAGCTCGGAAGCGCTCGGGACACATGGCAATGGAGGAGTAGAGACAGTTTTCGTCGCGGGCACGGCGATGGCAACGTAACCATGGCGAGATAAGGCAGGACAGAAGAGGGGAATTGACCGCACGAGCACGGGCTAGCTACTGGACATGGAGAGGGCTCGAGAAGAAGAGGAAACGGACAAGGCCGAGGGCCCCAATGCACAGAGCATGCATTTGGCGCGCTCTGCCCGTGGTCACCGCGTGGCCACGACATTGCCACGCCTTGCTCGATGCCAAACAATGTCCAGGGTGTTCTCCTTGCTTCTATGAGTTGACTAGAGAAGGTTTGGAAGGGAGTGGGGGCAAGAGATGACAAGTGAGAGCTCACATGGGTCCTGGCATGAAGGTGTTTGTGGTGTGCCAGAGAAGATTGACTTGGGGTGATGAGCTGGATTTTGGCATGCCATGGTGATACACTAAGGTGAATGATCTAGCAAAGTTTCAGATCAAATGGATCAATCTAGATGGCACTTCCTTTGCAATTTGGTAAACTGACCAGAAATGCAAAAGAGGATGCTGGGGAAAATTGGCTAAATGAAAACAACTGAAATTTGGTGGAGACCAATGATTTGATGATACTAAGACTCTGTAAAAGTTTCATGCCATTTAGAAATACCAAAATGGTACTTGCTTCACAGAGCTTTCAAATGGACAAAAACCTAGGAAAATTGCTAGGGAAAAAATGGATAGATGAATTGAGCTGATTTTTGGTATCCATGGGTGATTTAGCAATGTTAACTACCATTAAAAAGTTCAGCTCAAATAGATAAAGGGATAGAGAACTTCCTTTGCAAATTGCCCAACTGGACAGAATTTGCAAATTGATGTTGTGCTCAAAACTTGAACTATGAAACTTGGGATCTTGATGGAAATGGGGAATATATGGATATGAGAAGCTCCACAAATTATTTGGGATTTTTCCTGGCTACCAAAATGGTAGTTCCTTTAGAAAGTGCCCAAAATGCAATATTGGCATTAAATAGGAAAAGGCAATTTCCCTTATTTAATTATGGTCAATATTTTTGTGGGAGCTCAATATGATCACAAAGAATATCTCCACAAGTTTTCATGAACTTTGTAGATGAATAGATATTTTCCTGGATTTAATTCCTTTAACTGGCAGAAAAAGGAATTAGTTATAAATGAAAAATATTGCAACAGACTTGGCAATATTTTTGCATATCCAGAGTTTATAGATGAAGGATGATCTCTGGGAAAAGTTTGGGAGGCAGAAGATCAAAGGAAATTGGGGTTGCTTTGAAAATGGAAGGATTAGGGTTTCCCTTCCGGCAACTCGGAAGGTAGGGTTTCGATGGCAAAACCCTGAGCAAAGGTCTTGGGTGGCAAGGTTGGACTGGGGAGAATTCTCTGGTTGAATAGGGAAGGCAAAGCTAAATGACCATCTTCATATACCCAAGAGCTAGAGAAATCCGATAACACCGAGAAAAAAGTCGGGAGTCAAATCCCGCAAAGGAAAAAAAAACAGGAGCAAAAACCTGGGTGTTACAATTTGTTTACCCACCATATGCTATGTTCGATAGAGAAGCCTCTAGCGAAAACTATGCCCCCCGGGTCTACCAAAGCATAATACTAAATCAACAAAAATACCTCGCTGCCTTTTATTATTTGTTTTTACTTTTTATATTTATATCATCTATATCTCAAGATTTAATCCTTGCAAGTAACGACTTCAAGGGTCTTGACAACCCTCTTGTCCGTGTTTGGTGCAAGTCTTTGGTTTTGTGTGTGTAGGTGCTGACGACGAGAGTTTGTCGTGATTCTCCTATTAGTTCGATAACCTTGGTTCTCAGTTCTCACTGAGGGAAATAATTACCGCTACTATATTGCTTCACCCATCTTCTTTGGGGAAAAACCCAACGCATCTCACAAGTTGCACGATGCGATAGTAGGCGAGGTACGATCGACGCAATGTTCATCGCCGCTCTGCGTTCCCCAAGATGGACATGGCCCCGGAAAGGGTGCGCAACGACCCGGACCTCACCGCGGTGTGGGTGCTTGACCGCTCCGTGACCACCACGGAGACGACCGCCAGTCGATGCCGACACTTTGGCGGAGAGCTCGCCAAGATCTGCGAGCTCACCAAGATTTGCGAGGAGTGGTCGCTTCGCGACTACTCTGCCAACGCCGGTCGTGGCAAGGCTGCCTGAAAGGATCTATATGGTTGACTAGAGGGGGGGGGAGGTGAATAGGGGTAGGATCACTAGAAGAGTGTCTAGAGGGGGGGGGGGTGAATAGACTACTTGCGGAAATTAAAACCTAACCTTTTCCCAAGTTCATTGGTTGGCAGATTTTAGCAATGATAGCAATTCAAATACACCCTACACATGCATGTCAACAAGTATGGCAGCGGAAAGTAAGACATTGCACATGGAAGTAAGGAGTTGAGATAGGGAGATCAAATGCATGAGGGACACGAAGATTTTTCCCGTGGTTTCGATAGGTGGTGCTATCGTACATCCACGTTTATGGAGTCTTTAACCCACGAAAGGTAACGGTCGCGAGAGTCCACGAAAGGCTCCACCCATAAGGGTCCACGAAGTAGCAACCTTGACTATTCCATAACGGCTTCTGTCCACGAAGGACTAGCCTCACTATTGGTAGATCTTCACGAAGTAGGCGATCTCCTTTCCCGTAGAAACTTCTTGGTTCAACTCCACAACACGAAGTAGGAGGCTCCCAAGCGACACCTAACCAATCTAGGAGGTACCAACCTCCAAAAGGTAATAGGCTCGGTAATGTCGATGAACTCCTTGCTCTTGTCGTTCAAGATGATAGACTCCTCAACACACAATCACTCTCTCACAGATTTGGCTTTGGTGGAAGAGATTGATTTGGTGGAAAGCAACTTGGGGATGCTAGAGATCAAGATTCATATGTATGGAGTGGAATAGCTTGATCTCCACACATGAGTAGGTGGCTCTCTCTCAGAAAATTGGATGGGGCAAGTATGGAATAGTTCTGAGTGCTTCTCTGGGTGGTGGTGAAGGGGTATATATCGGCAGCCCCAAAAATCCAACCGTTACACCTAAAGTGACCAACTTGGTGACACCAAAGTGTAAAACTCGGTGGTACCGAGTTGCTCCAAAGGTAGCAACTTTTTAATCTCGGTGTGACCGATACAGAAATCTTGGTGGTACCGATTAGGTGAACAACGGTCAGTTTCCCAAAACTCGATGACACCGATCCAAAATCTCGGAATTTCCGATTTTAAGAATCGAGGTAACAGAAAGTTGGCAAGCTGAACTCGGTGGTATCGAAGCAGAATCGATTGCACCGATGTGCTAGGGTCTGGCATGGGTCCGTCTGAGGTGGGAATCGGTGGGACCGAGTGGAAATTGTTGGTAGCACCGATTTTCATGATAGGCTTGGACACACTTTTGTGGAAGAGTTTGTGGGTGTTTTTGGTGACTATCACTTGTGCACGTGGAGCATCTTGTTCACCAACAGTACCTTACCCCCTTTTAATAGTATTGGCTTTCCTATGGACTCAAAGTGATTTCTCACAAAGTAAAATGTAGAGTCCTCTTGCTTGAAGCTTTGCCAATCCATTTCTTGCATCTTGGGGTATCTCCACACAATCCTTTTTGCCAACCCATCTCTCTCTATGGACTTTCACCTGAAATACAATAGGTAGAAATATTAGTCCAAGAGACAATGTATGATGTCATGAATTATCAAAACCACCAAGGGAGCATATTGTGCTTTCAATCTCTCCCTTTTTGGTAATTGATGACAACATATAATCAAAGCTTCAAATAAAGATATGCAAAGATATAATGAAGACTTTGAGAGACACATGACAAAGACTTGCTCCCCCTAAATGTGTGCAATCCCTTTAAGGAATAGTTGCCTTGGAATGCATGTACACACATATAGTGGAAGGGATAATGTGAGTCATGTGTGTCTTGGCTATATGCATAAAATACATGTGAATGAGTTACATCCTTTTTCAAGACTTCACTCTTGCAAACAATATGTGCAAGAAGCAAGAGATCATCTTGATCAAGGATATGATGCATATACTTACCTTGAGTTCTTGAGCATTCTAGTAGTAGAAATACACTTGAGAAAACAATGTTAGGAAACACAAGAGTATTCTACTAATCAAAAGGTAATAGAACTCAATCGTACCAAGATGTGGAGAACATATAGATGGTAATAGTCCTTAAGATCTCCAAAAATATTTCAAACTTTCTCCCCTAGATATGAAATAGTAGGTCATCCTCTCCCCCTGAATCTTAGCATGTAGATATTGGGATTGGATAGGGTGAGAAAAGCCTGACATGAGAATAACAAATAGGAGTATCAAATGGTTTCTTTCTCTTCAAGAGATAGTTTGGGTAGATGTTTCTCCCCCTACCTTGGTATTCTCCCCTTGTCTATGTAAGCTTTGATATTCTCCCCCTTGATTGTTTCTCCCCCTTTGCATTGAAGCATGTATCTCCCCCTTTTGCCTTGAAGCTTTGCTATTTCTCCCCCTTTGGCATTAATTTCCAAAAAAGTCCATACACAGGGTCAGACACAGGGATCATGGAGTAGGAATGGATCCTTAGAGAACAAGGGTCATAGAATGTAGGGATCATGGAAAACTTAGAATCATAGAGAGCATGTAAGACTGAGGGAATCATGGAGCTGATCTGAGAGCTTGTAAGACTTCTCCTCCTTTGAGTTAGGGATCCTAGAATAAAGTTTCTCCCCCCTTTTTTTATAAATCAAAGGTATCATTGAAGAAACAAGGATTTACTAACATGAACACAAACCAGAGAAGAAATCAAAATCGGTGGCTCCGAGACAAACGGGTCGGTGGAACCGAACTATGGTCATGCAGCTCATCTGCTAAATCGGTGACACCGAATGGTTTGAGTCGGAGGCTCCGAGGGGAAAACAGAAACTTGGCAATGTTTTAGAAACTTGTAAATGAGTTTGGAAAACTTGTAACAACATGTCAAAAGGATCTTCAAAGGAAATGCAAAAGACTTTACAAAGAAATATCAACTAGAGAAGATTTGAGTGGTTCCAAGAAATCTTGCAAATAATGAATGAACCAAACAAGATACTTAAACTAGATGATGGTCGGTGACTAGGTCACCTATATTAGAGTATATTAACTTAGGAGCCAAGCAATAATACTTGATCATAGGTCATACCCATCATTAAGCTCAAAACGGGGTTACCATTTTTCGATTAAGCATTTCAATGTTTTCATATCACTTGAGTTGCTTTATCTCATGACTTGGAGTAAAGCATTTTCAAGGATATGAGTACATACCTTTGAGTGATGTTGATGATGTAGCTTGTAGGTGAACTTGTTGAGGATGCTCGAGGTTGATGAAGTTCATCTTGAGTTGGGAGCAATCCTTCTTGTTTTGGTACACTTATCACCTACATAGGTTAGTCATGCAAGGAAGAATAATATATATCCCTTTGACATGATATCAATTGAGAATGAGAAAATATGATCACATCAAATATATGTCAAGGATATGGTTGAGTTGTCTTCTTCCTTCCATCATCAAGAGGGGTTGTGGATACTTGGCCATGACAAGATTGCTTAAGATATGAGTTGATGGCAATCTTATGGAATGTTGTTTTTCCAAGTACCTCAAAAGGTTAGATGCAATACAAGGGAGCATAGAATTCCATGGTATAAGATAAGATGTCAAGTGTATCATGGAAGTATCATGTAATCTCATGCCCTTGCATGTAATCGAGTGAGTCTAGCTGAAGTTTGAAGCATCAAGGATGTTCAACTCACTCCTGAAGTGACAAAACACTTTCTCATCAAGTGGCTTAGTAAAGATATCGGCCAATTGCTTGTTGGTACGAACATGCTTAAGATTGATATCTCCGTTGGCAACATGATCACGAATGAAATGATGTCAAACCTGAATATGCTTAGTTCGAGAATGTTGCACGGGATTATGACCAATCTTAATAGCACTTTCATTGTCAAAAAGTAATGGAACATTTTTCACATGGATTCCATAATCCTTAAGCGTTTGTGTCATCCATAGTAATTGTGCACAACATGATCCGGCAGCAATATACTCAGCTTCGGCTGTAGATAGAGATACCGAGTTCTGTTTCTTGGAGGACCAAGACACAAGAGATCTCCCAAGAAATTGACATGTACCCGAGGTGGATTTTCTATCAACCTTGTCACCGGCATAGTCCGAATCGGAATAGCCAACAAGGTTAAAGGAAGATCCCTTGGGATACCAAATGCCAAAGTTTGGTGTTTGTATCAATATCTCACAATACGTTTCACGGCCAAAAGATGACACTCTTTTGGTGCAGCTTGATATCTAGCACACATGCAAACACTAAGCATAATATCGGGACGAGAGGCACATAGATATAGCAATGAACCAATCATAGATCGATAAACCTTTTGATCAACCGGTTCGTCCTCCTTGGTAAGATCAACATGTCCACTAGTAGGCATAGGAGTTTTCATGCCTTTACACTCTTGCATGTTGAACTTCTTGATCAAGTCCTTGGTATACTTGGTTTGAGAGATGAAAGTTCCTTCTCTCGTTTGCTTGATTTGCAAACGAAGGAAGATTTTCAGCTCACACATCAAGGACATCTCATACTTCTCGGACATCAACCTTCCAAATCTTTCACTAAATTGTGGGTTAGTAGATCCAAAGATAATATCATCCACATAGATTTGGCACACAAATAATTCACCATTAACTCTCTTAGTGAATAAGGTTGCGTCAATTTTACCAATTTCAAAACCCTTTTCAATGAGAAACTTTGTTAAGCATTTATACCAAGCACGTGGAGCTTGCTTAAGACCATAAAGAGCTTTACGAAGCTTGTAGACATGATTAGGTTTCTTAGGATTTACAAAACCAGGGGGTTGTTTAACATAGACCTCTTCTTCAATCTCACCATTTAAGAATGCACTTTTAATGTCCATTTGATAAAGCGTGATATCATGGTGATTAGCATAAGCAAGAAGAATACGGATAGCTTCAAGTCTAGCAGCGGGAGCATAGGTCTCACCATAGTCCATACCTTCGACTTGGGTGTAGCCTTGATCCACGAGACGCGCCTTGTTGCGTACAACTTGACCGTCTTCATCTTGCTTGTTCCGAAACACCCATTTGATTCCGATGATGTTGTGCTCGTCCTTGGGCTTCTCCACGAGGGTCCACACTTCGTTCCTCTCAAAGTTGTGAAGCTCTTCATGCATGGCGTTCACCCAATCTGGGGCTTCAAGTGCTTGTTCTACCTTCAAGGGTTCAATGCTAGAGATGAAATAATAATGCTCACAAAAATTAGCTAAGCAAGTTTTGGAGCGAGTGATTCTCTCGGTTTGTATGTCACCGAAGATTTGGTTTAGAGGATGGTTCTTGGTCACTCTTTCTCGAACTCGGGGTAGCTTCGGCTTGTTGGATGGTGGAGCTTCTTCATCATCATCATCTCGTTCATCTTCGTTGTTGTTGAAGCTGTCGTTTCCTTGAGGTGGTGGTGAAGGAGGTTGTGGTGGATCTTCATGATGTATTTCCTCCTCTTCATCTTGTCGTGTACCACTTGTGGATGCCTCCATGTTGTATTGAGGATCACCTTGTCGTGAAGTAGGGGCTTCCACTTGAGTTGAAGAAGTACTTTCCTTCACCTCCATGGGACGAATCTTGCCGATGGACAAGTCTTGGATAGCTTCCGAAGGATCCTTATCTCCTACATCATTTGGCAATTGTTCGACTTGCAAACCATTAGATTCATCAAACTTCACATCTACCGTCTCTTCAACTTCTCGAGTGAAGTTGTTGTAGACACGGTAAGTGTGAGAGTTCGATCCGTAACCAAGTAGGAATCCTTCATGAGATTTAGGAGCCAATTTAGTACGAGGATGCTTATCAAGAATGTAGCACTTTGAGCCGAATACCCGAAAGTATCCAACTTGGGGTTTGTTACCGGTGAGTAGCTCGTATGCCGTTTTACCGAGAAGCTTGTGCAAGTAGAGTCGGTTTATGGCATGACATGCTGTTTCCACGGCTTCTGCCCAAAAGTGTCTTGGCGTCTTGTATTCGTCAAGCATCGTTCTTGCCATCTCAATAAGAGTCCGGTTCTTCCTCTCAACAACTCCATTTTGTTGAGGCGTGTACGTAGTCGAGAACTCATGTGAAACACCTTCTTCATCGAGAAAGGTATCTACATGGGTGTTCTTGAACTCCGATCCGTTATCGCTCCGAACTTTCTTGATCTTTAGTTCAAACTAATTTTGCACTTTGCGACGAAGTTCTTGAAGATCTTTTGCACCTGCGACTTATCATCAAGAAAGAATACCCACGTAAATCTGGAAAAATCATCAACTATGACTAGACCATAGGAATTTCCACCGAGACTCTTGTAAGCATTGGGACCGAAAAGATCCATGTGAAGTAAATCGAGTGGTCTCCTAGTAGTCATGATATTCTTTACGGGATGACGTCCACCTACTTGCTTTCCAGCTTGACAAGCACTACAAAGTCTATCTTTGTCAAAGTTAACATCTTGAACACCAAGTATGTGACCACCTTTGATAAGCTTGTCTAGATTACGCATGCCAACATGTCCTAGTCTTCTATGCCAAAGCCAACCTTTAGAAGATTTTGCAATAAGACATGTATGAGGTTTGGATCTCTTAGTGAAATCGACAATGTATAGATCACCTCTACGGAAACCGGTAAAGACCATGTTATGATTATCTTGATGAAACACTTGGCAATCTACTTTCGTGAATAGCACATTAAAACCAAAGTCGGCAAGTCTAGATACGGAAAGAAGAGTATAGCCAAGGGATTCAACAAACATGACATTTTGAATAGAGCTATCATGAGATATGGCCACCTTACCAAGACCAAGTACCTTACCCTTGGAGTTGTCTCCAAAAGTTACATACCTTCGCGGTCCATGGTTTGGTGTGATCTCTTCAAACATGTCTCTATCTCCGGTCATATGATCGGTGCATCCACTATCGAGAATCCACACTTTTCCTCCGGAGATGTAATCCTTGAAGTTTGCCATGAGACTTAGATTCTTCATGATCTTCTCATGCTCGATGTCGAACAACTCATCTTCATCATAGTAGCCATGTTCCACATTGTCATCATCAAGTGGGAAATCCTCGTCACAAGGAACAAGAGATTCGTTAGGGTTGTGATCATGAAAATGTTCAAGATTATGAATGCGAATGGCCTCTACAATGATGTTGTTGATAGTTATGACATCTCCTTTAGCACTCATGAGATCTCTAAGCTCAAATAGATAGTCATCAAACTTGGTATCACTAGGCATCATTTTGTGAAAGGAAACAATTTTATGAAGTATTTCATCAAGATTACTTAATGAATAACTTGAATATCGTTTCTCCAAGTCATTCCACAAAGTATAAGCGCATTCAAAATTCTTCATTTGATTAAGCACAATCCTAGGCAATCCTCTAATGATAAGATTAATAGTTCTAAGATTGCATAGCATATCAATTTCCTCTTCGTGTGTGGGATGTAAAGGGTCATTGGGAGGTACATAGGGGTTCTTAACATACTTGCTCAAGTGAAATTCATTGAATTGCTCAAGCATCTTATATTTCCATTGACTATAGTACTCCCCATCAAGAATAGGCACTCTACAACTCAAACTCTCGAAATTAGACACATCCATCTTCCTCCACGGTGATGAAACACATGCAATGGAGACCAAGGCTCTGATACCACTTGTAGGATCACTAGAAGAGTGTCTAGAGGGGGGGTGAATAGACTACTTGCGGGAATTAAAACCTAACCTTTTCCCAAGTTAATTGGTTGGTAGATTTTAGAATGATAGCAATTCAAATACACCCTACACATGCATGTCAACAAGTATGGCAGCGGAAAGTAAGACATTGCAAATGGAAGTAAGGAGTTGAGATAGGGAGATCAAACACATGAGGGACACGAAGATTTTTCCCGTGGTTCCGATAGGTGGTGCTATCGTACGTCCACGTTTATGGAGTCTTCAAACCACGAAGGGTAACGGTCGCGAGAGTCCACGAAGGGCTCCACCCATAAGGGTCCACGAAGTAGCAACATTGACTATTCCATAACGGCTTCCGTCCATGATGGACTAGCCTCACTATGGGTAGATCTTCACGAAGTAGGCGATCTCCTTGCTCATACAAACTTCTTGGTTCAACTCCACAACACGAAGTAGGAGGCTCCCAAGCGACACCTAACCAATCTAGGAGGCACCACCCTCCAGAAGGAAATAGGCTCGATAATGTCGATGAACTCCTTGCTCTTGTGCTTCAGGATGATAGACTCCTCAACATACAATCACTCTCTCATAGATTTGGCTTTGGTGGAAGAGATTGATTTGGTGGAAAGCAACTTGGGGAGGCTAGAGATCAAGATTCATATGGATGGAGTGGAATAGCTTGATCTCAACACATGAGTATGTGGCTCTCTCTCAGAAAATTGGATGGGGCAAGTATGGAATAGTTCTGAGTGCTTCTCTTTCGAGTGGGTGGTGGTGAAGGGGTATATATAGGCATCCCCAAAAATCCAACCGTTACACCTAAAGTGACCAACTCGGTGACACCGAAGTGTAAAACTCGGTGGTACCGAGTTGCTCCAAAGGTAGCAACTTTTGAATCTCGGTGAGACCGATACAAAAATCTCGGTACCGATTAGGTGACCAACGGTCAGTTTCCCAAAACTCGATGACGCCGATCCAAAATCTTGGAATTTCCGATTTTAAGAATCGAGGTAACAGAAAGTTGGCAAGCTGAACTCTATGGCACCGAAGCAGAATCAGTTGCTCCGATGTGCTAGGGTTTGGCATGGGTCTGTCTGAGGTGGGAATCGGTGGGACCGAGTGGAAATTGTTGGTAGCACCGATTTTCATGATAGGCTTGGACAGACTTTTGTGGAAGAGTTTGTGGGTGTTTTTGGTGACTATCACTTGTGCACGTGGAGCATCTTGTTCACCAACATTACCTTACCCCCTTTTAATAGTATTGGCTTTCCTATGGACTCAAATGGTTTCTCACAAAGTAAAATGTAGAGTCCTCTTGCTTGAAGCTTTGCCAATCCCTTTCTTGCATCTTGGGGTATCTCCACATAATCATTTTTGCCAACCCATCTCCCTCTATGGACTTTCACCTGAAATACACTAGGTAGAAATATTAGTCCAAGAGACAATGTATGTTGTCATGAATTATCAAAACCAGCAAGGGAGCATATTGTGCTTTCAATAGGCAAATACCAATATTTAGCTTTTCTTAACAACTTAGGTTTAGCAACAAATAGGTTGTCTAGATATGCAACTAGGTGAGCAACCTATATGATGCTTACAACAACGAGATAGATGCAAACAAAATATACAACACAAGTATAGCTTGCACAAAGTAAAGGTGAGAGATAACCACAAGTGGAACCGGTGGAGCTGAGGATGTGTTACCGAATTTCCTTCCCTTTGAAGGGAAGTACGTCTCCGTTGGAGAGGTGTGGAGGAAAAATGCTCCCAAGATGCCACTAAGGCCACCGTATTCTCCTCACACCCTCACATAATGCAAGATCTCGTGATTCAACTAGTGGTGCCCTTGAAGGCGGTGACCGAACCACAAACAAGGTTGGGGCAATCCCCACAACTTAATTGGAGGCTCCCAACACCACCACGAAGCTTCACCACAATGGAATGTGGCTCCGAGGTGACCTTAACTATCTAGGGTGCTCAAACACCCAAGAGTAACAAGATCCGCAAGGGATTAGTGGGGGGAATCAAAATTCTCTTTGTGGAAGTGTAGATCGGGACCCTCTCACCCAGACCCTAGAAGAGCAACAAGTTTTGGCGTCTAGGGAAGGAGATAAGGCGAAAATAGAGCTTGGAGAAACAATGGAGCTTTGGGAAGGAAGAGGTGGCCATCTTGGGGAAGAAGACCCCCTTTATATAGTGGGTGGGGGGGGGCAAATCCAACCGTTATCCTCACTCAGCCCGCACACAAGCGGTACTACTGCTCTCCAGAGCGGTACTACCACTTATAAGTGGTACTACCGCTGGGGCAGCTGTGGGATCACTAGATGTGTATGTCTAGAGGGGGGGGGGGGTGAATAGACTACTTGCAAAATAAAACCTAGCCTTTTCCCAATTTTATTTGTTGGCAGATTTTAGCATGATTAGCAAGTCTAGCACACCCTTCACAAGCACATAAACAAGTATGGCAGCGGAAACTAAAGACCTGCATGTGAAAGTAATGAGTAGAGATAGGAAGATCAAACGCAATTGGGGACACAAAGATTATTCCCGTGGTTCCGATAGGTGGCGCTATCGTACATCCACATTTATGGAGACTTCAACCCATGGAGGGTAACAATCGCGAGAGTCCATGGAGGGCTCCACCCACAAAGGGTCCACGAAGTAGCAACCTTGTCTATTCCATGTGGCCTACGTCCACGGAGGACTAGCCTTACTCTGGGTAGATCTTCACGAAGTAGGCGATCTCCTTGCCCATACAAACTCCTTGGTTCAACTCCACAATCATGAAGAAGGAGGCTCCCGAGTAACACCTAACCAATCTAGGAGGCACCACCGTCCAAAAGGTAATAGATGTGGTAGTATGATGAACTCCTTGCTCTTGTGCTTCAAAAGATAGTCTCCTCAACACTCAATCACTCTCTCACAGATTTGGTTTGGGTAGAAGAGGTTGATTGGGTGGAAAGAAACCTGGGGAGGCTAGAAATCAAGATCCATATGGTTGGAGTGGATGATCTTGACCTCAACACAAGGGAAGGTGGTTCTCTCTCAGAAAATTGGATATGGCAAGTGTGGAATGGTTCTGAGTGCTTCTCTTCCGAGTGATAGGTGGTGGAGGGGTATATATAGGCTTCTCCAAAAATCCAACAATTACAACATTATTGCCCAACTCGGGGGAACCGAAGTAAAAACTCGGTTGCACCGACTAGTGCAAAATGTGGCAACTTTGGCGTTTCTGCCGATATATAAATCTCGGTGGAACCGATTATTGGGTAAGGGCTAACCAGAGACTTGGTCATCAACTCGGTGAGACCGATTATCAGAACTCGGGGGGACCGATTCTGAAAAACGACTTACCAGAGAGTTGGTCAAGACTTCGGTGAGACCGAAAATTAAGACTTGGTGGTACCGAGATGCTAGGGTTTGGCAGGGTTCTGTCTAAGATGAAAATCGGTAGGGCCGAGTGGAAAATATTGGCGGCACCGATTTTGCAAACTTTTCTTTGGACAAAAGATTTTGTGTGGAAAAAGAGTGAGTATTTTTGGTGGGTAATCTCTAAGCACTTGAGCAACCAGAACATCATATTTCCCTCATCCCCTTTTAATAGTATTGACTTTCCTATAGACTCAAAGTGATTTCTCACAAAATGTAAAATGTAGAGTCTTGAGCTTGAAGCTTGGCCAATCCTATTGCTTCTTCTTCTCTTCATCTCCTTGGGGATTCTCCACGCAATCCATTTTGCCAACCCATCTGTGTGGACATTATCTGAAATACACTAGGAAAAAGTATTAGTCCAAGAGACAATGCATGTTGTCATGAATTATCAAAACCACCAAGGGAGCATATGTGCTTTCAATCTCCCCCTTTTTGGTAATTGATGACAACATACAATCAACGATTCAATTTAAGATATGCAATAATGTATGGAGACTTTGAAAGACATATGACTTAAGACAAGCTCCCCCTAAATGTGTGCAATCCTTTAAAGAATAGATGCTTTGGAATGCATGAGCACACACATTTTAGAGAGGACATTTTAAGTCATATGTGCTTTGGCTATATGCATCAAATATATATGATTGAAATGTTTCCATGTTCAAGATTCTCTCTTGCAAACAATATGTGCAAAAGACAAGAGATCATCTTGAACAAGGATATGATGCATATGCTTACCTTGAACTTCTTGAGCATTTCCACAAAACAAACACACTTGAGAAAACAATGTTAGATTACACAAGAGTATTTTTCTCAAAGAAATGCAGAAGAATTCTAGAATACCAGAGCAACGGAAACATTTAGAGAATAGCAATGTCTGAAGATCAATATGTTTCGAAAAAGCATTTAGAGTTTTCTCCCCTTAGTATGAATTATGAGTCCTCTCCCCCCCTGAATCTTAGCATGTAGATATTGGGAGAAGGTAGGGTTGAGAAAAGTCTAACAAACATAAACAATCAAAATTCATTCTCTCTTCCTTTGGGTAAGCATGATATTTCTCCCCCTAAATATTATATCTCCCCCATGATGCATATTTCTCCCCCTTTATAGTATATCTCCCCCTTCTATGAGTAAACATATAAGAAGCTTTGATATTTCTCCCCCTTTGGCATAAGTTGCCAAAAAGGAAGGGCTTCATAAAGGGTCGGATAAAAGGGATCACTGAGATCATTTAGAGATAAGGGATCATTGAGAGTAAAGGTCCTTGAGAGCATTTGAGACTGAGAAATCTTTGAAAATAAGTTCTTCCCCTTTGGAATGAATCATTTGAGACATTTAGGGATCACTGAAACTAATTTTCCTCCTTCAGAATTCCGAAAACTCTTGAGATTTCTCCCCCTTTGACATAGAGATCCTTGAATGTTTGAGATTACTTCCCTTTTTATATTTCCCCCCCTTCATCTTTATGGGATCATTGATTTGCCTGGGATATATCAATTGTAACAAAGAACACATAATTTTTTCAAAATTGGTGGCTCCGAGGCAAAGAAATCGGTGGAACCGATGAGTGTATGTGCAGCCTATCTGCAATATCGGTGAAACCGAGTTACTTTGGTCGGAGGGTCCGAAGTTCAAAACAGAAACTTGGCAAAAATGTTCTTGGTCATTTTGTCAAAGCAGTTTTTCAGAAAGTCTTAATAGAATCAAAGAGGTTTGCAATGAATTTCATAAAGGATTTGCAAAGATTTTTCAACTAGATGTGAATTGAGTGCTTCGAACAAAGCATGCAACTAAAAGATGAACCAAACAAGAAACTTCATCTTGATGATGGTCGGCGACTAGGTCACCTATATTAGAGTATATTGACTTAGGAGCTAGGCAAGAATACTTGATCATAGGTCATACTCATCGTTTAAGCACAAATGGGGTTACCATTTTGACATAAAGCTTTTAATGTGGTCAAGTCTTAGAGTAAAGCTCCCCCTTGATGTGACATCCCCCCTAAGAGGGACAAACTAACCTTGGGTTTTGTCGTCGAAGACTTCATGTGGGTGATGTAGTGGTGGATGCTCAATGTTGATGAAGATCATCTCGAATTGGTAGCAATCCTCGTTGTTTCCTTACTTTTTTCACCTACACGGGTTAGTCCCACTCACAAGAGAAACATACAAGGATATCTATGGACATGGAGTGAATACCAATTGTGTTGATACCAATTGTAATGGTGTCCATTGATTCATTAATTACCTTGTCCCTTGATTACCTTTGTGTGTTGTACATGACATGTCTTGTAGGTAAACTTGTTGTGGATGCCCAAGAGTTGAAGTTTGGGGCAATCCTTCTTTTCTCTCAAGATAGGTCCTCCTACAAAACGTCAGTCATGCAAGGAAGAACATAATATATCCAATTGACAAGAATGAAGATTCCATGGTAATATGTCAAGGATATGTTTTGTGTTGTCTTCTTCCTCCATCACAAGGTAGATATGTAGATACTTGGCTTTTGACAAGATTGCTCATGATTGGAGTTGTTTGCAATCTTGTGAAGTGTACTTCATCCAAGTTCCTACAAAAGGTTAGATGCAATACAAGGGAGCATAGATTTCCAAGATATAAGATAATGTCAATATGACTGAATCAAGGAATATTCATGTGAGCTCAATCCCTCATATGCATCAAAGTGAGTTTTTAGCTCAAGTTAGAAGCATCAATGATGTTCAACTCACTCCTCAAGTGACAAAACACTTTCTCATCAAGTGGCTTAGTAAAGATATCGGCCAATTGCTTGTTAGTCCGCACATGCTTGAGATTAATATCTCCTTTGGCAACATGATCACGAATGAAATGATGACGAACTTGAATATGTTTAGTTCGAGAATGTTGCACGGGATTATAGGTGTCGGTGCACTAGTATAGGGGTACGCAGTGCCCCTAACTTATGCACAGGCGATAGAAGCAAGAGAACCCCGACAGCAACCAAGACAGGACTTCAACAAGCTCAACGCGACAGCCCAAGCCTGGGCTGCAGCGCGCCAAGCACGTCCCCGACGCTTGCCGGGGACCAAGACGAATGCACCTTCCAGAAGACTCGGTAAGCCACTCCCCGGCAGACACGAGCCAACCAGCCACCGCTCCACCGCATCGCTACGGTTGTCACTTATCGATGCGGTGTCGAGCCTTCAGGCGGCTAATCAGCTCTCGCTAAGCACGTGGCGACACTCCGGAAGGCAAGTTACGCCCGGGTGACACCCGCCATGCAGCGTGTCAAGATCTCAAGCAGCAACCTGCCAAGCGGTGGCAAGGGCTTGCCGGGGATGCACCCCCAAGCGCCACCTAGGCAGGTAATCATGGCATTTTGTCCTAAATGCCAGAGTTAGGTATGATAGCTCTGCTTAGCTATCTAATCAATAGATGATGTCTATTTTGCCATTGTGGTAACCCCTTGCAGTATAAAAGGAGGCCCAAGGCAACCTAGCTCAAGGTTGGCAACTCGACCCCCCGAACGCTTGTACTTGCATAGCCGCTCTCCCCGGCAGCAGTCCTTGCCGGGGTCAGGCGCCCTGCGTTCTTCGTGTTCCTCCAATCAATCCACCAAAAAGCAGGAGTAGGGTTTTACGCTTAGCAGCGGCCCGAACCTGGGTAAAAATGCCTGACTCTTGATCGTTGCACCGTCTCATGCTCTCTGCTCTTCGTGCAACGTGACCCCCCCTTGCCGAACCACAAGGGACTTTTGGTACCATAGGTGATCGTGAGCATCCATGCCCCGACATCTTTGGCGCCCCAGGTAGGGGGCGTGCATCATTTGCGCGAACCCGAGTTCGTGAACAGAGGATCGATCTTCATCGTCATCTTCTTCAACAATGGCTCCAAGGAAGAAATCCAGCAGGGCTGCGCATCCCTCCTCCTCGAAGGCTCCCTCACACGGGGCTGCCGGCGCCGTAGGCACCGCGGCG
The DNA here is from genome assembly GCA_039707655.1 of Elymus sibiricus. Classification (NCBI taxonomy): domain Eukaryota; kingdom Viridiplantae; phylum Streptophyta; class Magnoliopsida; order Poales; family Poaceae; genus Elymus; species Elymus sibiricus. Next base: position 192,103,892 of record CM077663.1, on the reverse strand, counting down.
CCTGCGGGCGAGGCGGGCGTCGTGGACGACGTGGTCGGCGCAGGCGGCGCCCCTGTCCAGCCTCTCATGCCCGGGAATGGAGCGGGAGGCGCCGGAGGGGAGAAACTACAACAACAAAAAGGCGAATGCAGCCTCGGCGCCACGGGCGGAGGGAACACCCGTTCATCACCTCCCCGCCGCGCGGATGGCCGAGGCCGCCTCAGCGGCGCCCAGTCCGGTGTGAGCCGTGACCTTCCGGCCACACCCGTCACCAGCGAGATTGTTGGGCGTGCACCTCGAGCGGAGCGAGACGGGGTGCCCAGCGGAGCCGCAACTCCTCAGGATCAGCCCACAACTCACCAGAAAGCTCTAGCGAGTGGCGCGCAGCATCAAGGACGCGGGGACGCTTCTCTTGGTCCTACCAAGAGTCGAGCCACGTCAAGGTCTGCCTCTTTCGCCATGCCTGGCACCACAGAGGAGGCCATGGCGAGAGTCCAGATGCTGCTCAACTTCATGCCAGCAGCTGATAAGATGGATGAATGGAGAGCCACCATTCAAAGTTTGATTTCCTTCGTTGAAGCCAACAAGACCCAGCATGCAGAGCCGTTGCAATGTACGCGAACAGCATTGGCGGCCCAAGGCGGCGAGCGCGTAGAAGGGGCCACCCCAACGGTGCAATCCCCTCCGCAACAACGAGCCCAGAGGCAGCCGCATCTAGCTTCACATGTTGACGACCGCGACGAGGCATCCATAGTCTCGTCTGGTCCGCACGACCGCCGGGACCAGCGGCGTGTCCTTGAAGACCGGCGGAAGGAAGACGCGCGCATCACCATCGAGCGACGTCGTGAAGCACACCGTCAATCCGACAGGCGCAACGGTCTAGTGAAAGCACATTTGCTCCCTTGGTGGTTTTGGTAATTAATAACAACATATATGCCATTGAACTAATGTTTCCACTGAGTATATTTCAGGAAAAGTTCAATGATAGGATTGGCAAAAGGATTGTGGAGATTGTGGAGATACCCCAAGATGCAAGGAAATGGATTGGCAAAGCTTCAAGCAAAAGGACTCCACATTTTACATTTGCGAGAAATCACTTTTAGTCCATAGGAAAGCCAATACTATTAAAAGGGGGTAAGGTATTGTTGGTGAACAAAATGCTCATACGTGCACAAGTGATAGTCACCAAAAACACCCAGAAGCTCTTCCACAAAAGTCTGTCCAAAGTCAAATATCCAAAATCGGTGCAACCAACACTTTCCACTCGGTGCCACCGATTCCCATACTCAGACAGACCTAAGCCCAACCCTATCCTTTCGGTGCAACCGATTCTGCTTCGGTGCCACCGAGTTTGGGTTGCCAACTTTCTGTTAACCAATTTCACAAAATCGGTCTGACCGAGTTTGTGGAATCGGCGTCACCGAGATTGGGCAATCTGACCGTTGGTTACCTTATCGGTGCAACCGAGTTTTATATATCGGTCTCACCGAGATTCAAAAGTTGCTACCTTTGGAGCAACTCGGTACCACCGAGATTCACACATCGGTGTCACCGAGTTGGTCACTTAAGGTGTAACGGTTGGATTTTTGGAGATGCCTATATATACCCCTTCACCACCACCTACTCGAAAGAGAAGCACTCAGAACTATTCCATACTTGCCCCATCCAGTTTTCTAAGAGAGAGCCACCTACTCATGTGTTGAGATCATGCCATTCCATTCCAACCATATGAATCTTGATCTCTAGCCTCCCCAAGTTGCTTTCCACCAATCCCATCTCTTCCACCAAGCCAAATCTGTGAGAGATTGATTGTGTGTTGAGGAGTCTATCATCTTGAAGCACAAGAGCAAGGAGTTCATCGACATTGCCGAGCCTATTACCTTTTGGAGGGTGGTGCCTCCTAGATTGGTTAGGTGTCGCTTGGGAGCCTCCTACTTCGTGTTGTGGAGTTGAACCAAGAAGTTTGTAAGGGCAAGGAGATCGCCTACTTCGTGAAGATCTACCCATAGTGAGGCTAGTCCTTCGTGGACGGAAGCCGTTATGGAATAGTCAAGGTTGCTACTTTGTGGACCCTTCGTGGGTGGAGCCCTCCGTGGACTCTCGCTACCGTTACCCTCCGTGGGTTGAAGACTCCATAAACGTGGACGTACGATAGCACCACCTATCGGAACGACGGGAAAAATCATCGTGTCTACACATTGCGTTTGATCCTCCTACCCTTCCTTTTCTACTCATGCTTGTTGTTACTTTCCGCTGCTATACTCTTAGACATGCATGTGTAGGGTGTACTTGACTTGCTATGAATGCTAATATCTGCCAACACTAAAAATTGGGAAAAGGCTAGATTTTTATTTGGTCAAGTAGTCTAATCACCCCCCCCTCTAGACATACTTTCGGTCCTACAAGTGGTATCAGAGCTTTGGTCTCCATTGCATTGGTCTCAGAAGCTAGGAGAGTATGGCGTCTAGTGAGGGAAATTATCACCGTAGAGGTCCTTACTTTGATGGTACAAATTTTGCTAGTTGGAAGCACAAAATGAAAATGCATATTCTTGGTGTTGTTCGTGTTGGCTTGCAAGGTGAATTCTTTACTGATGGAAAGGAACCGGATCATGAAGCGACCGCGGATGAATTGAAGATGTTGCAATACAACGCTCAAGCATGCGACATTCTCTTCAACTGCCTATGCCCCGAAGAATTCAACAAAATCAGCCGTCTTGATAATGCAAAAGAGATTTGGGATACTTTGGTTGATATGCACGAAGGAACCGAGTCCGTGAGAGAATCCAAGTTGGATGTTCTTCAAAGTCAGCTTGACAAGTTCAAGATGAAGGATAGTGAAGGAGTCGCGGAGATGTACTCTAGGCTAGCTCTCATCACCAATGAGATTGCCGGCTTAGGAAGCGAAGAAATGACCGACAAATTCATCATCAAGAAGATACTTAGAGCTTTGGATGAGAGATACGACACCGTGTGCACATTGATCCAAATGATGCCCAACTACAAAGATCTCAAGCCTATGGAAGTCATTGGAAGGATTGTTTCTCATGAGATGACACTCAAAGACAAAGAAGAGCTTCACAACAAGTCTAGCAGTGCTTACAAAGCCACAAGTGATGCTCCTGCAACTTCAAGCGACAACCTTGTCACCAATGAAGAGATAAGCCTCATGGTCAAGAAATTCAACAAGTTCTACAAGAATAGAGGCAAAGAACGAAGCTCCAACTCAAGATATGAAGAGAAGCATTCGTCAAGTCGTGACCGAAACTGCTACAACTGTGGGAAGCCTGGACACTACTCCAATGAGTGCATGGCTCCCTACAAACAAAGAGAAGAGTCACCTAGAAGACGAAGCTCAAGGAATGAATCACCTCAAAGAGAGAGAAGGAGTAGAGATGATCGTTATGAACGAAGACCCTCAAGGAGAAGTAGGGATTCAGAGAAGAAGGACAAGTACACCAAGAGCTACACAAGAAGAAGACATCAAGCTCATGTTGGTGAATGGGTTTCTGGCTCCGACTCCGACAACAACTCCGAGAGAAGCTATCACTCCAACTCCGACTATAGTCAAGATGAAGGTGTTGCCGGACTTGCTCTAGTGACTATCAACTCCTATGATCTATTGGATTCACCAAACGAAGGAAGTGGAAGTTGCTTCATGGCTAAAGGCCCCAAGGTATCACACCCCGAGTATCTTGATTTCAATAGTGATGAAGATGATTTGCTTTGTGATGATGACTTGCACTTTGGTGAAACTAGTGATGTTAGTCAAAATGAACTTGATAATTCTCATGCTAGTCATGATAAATCATTTGATGATGATAAGATGAAAATAGAACAACTAACTAAAGAACTAAACACTCTTAAGTTAGCTCATGAATCTACTCTCGAAGATCATAGAGAGCTTGTAAGAACTCATGAGAAGCTACGCTTCGAGAAGCTCAACTTGGAGTAAGAGCATGAGTTTCTTAAAGCTATCAACGACGATCTCCGAAAGAAGACTTCATCTTATCTAGACAAACGACTACTCTTGTCTACTTTCATGCCACAAGTTAAATCTAAGCAAACTAGTAACAAAGGCAAGAAAGGTTCTTCATCTAGTAGCAACAATAAAAATGCTAAACCTAATGATGTTGCTTCTAGTAGTTCTATTGATTCCACTAATGATGATTCTCTTAGCCAAGTTACACTTGAGCAAGAAAATGCTTTATTGAAAGGAATTATAGAGAAAGGTATCTACAAGAGTCTTGCCGGGTGTAAGCAATTTGAGGAAATTGTACGCAAGCACGGAGGATACCGGAAGAACCATGGCATTGGCTACTTCAACGCTAATGGAATTGAATGGGAAGAAGGTCAATACCCCAAGCCCAAGTTTGTTCCTCAAAACGAGAAGTATGAAAATACTCTTCCCAAGGGAACAAACACTCAAGATGACCTTCCACCACAAGACCACAAGCTCAAGGGCAAGAACAAGCTTCAAGAGGACATTGACTCATATGAAGATGAATCCCTAGCTTTGGTGGAGTGGGTTCCCAAGGCTACTTCAAGCTCAACTTCTACAAAGGCTACTTCAACACCAAGGATCCCCATCAAGTTGATGTGGGTCCCCAAGAAGAAGAACTAGAGAGTTCTTGAGGGGTGACTCCGCCAATGAAATTCACTCACATTCATTATTGGCAAGAACTATTTGCAATCAACATCAACTCTATGCAATAGTTCAAGGAGTCACACATTCCCTCAAAGGTAAGCAAGGGACAAGGTAATCAACAAATCAATGGACATCATCACACGTGCTTTGCACTCCATGTCCATAGATATCCTTGTATTTGTCTCTTGTGTGTTGGGACTAACCCATGTAGGTGAGAAGAGTAAGGAAACAACAAGGATGCTCCCAACTCTTGGTGATCTTCATCAACCTTGAAGCATCCATCCACCACTACCTCACCAACATGAAGTCTTCATCGACAAAACCCAAGGTTAGTTTATCCCTCTTATGGGGGGATGTCACATCAAGGGGGAGCTTTAATCTAAAGACTTGAGTCAAAGCATCTCTTAGAATGTGACAACATTAAATGCTTTATGAAAAAGTGGTAACCCCACTTGTGCTTAAACGATGAGTATGACCTATGATCAAGTGTTCTTACTTGGCTCCTAAGTCAGTATACTCATATATAGATGACTCCGTCATCGCCAAAGTGCTTGTTAGATGCTAGTATGTATGTGCATGTTTGCTATGATTTCATTTGACATCTTATTGTGTGAGCATGTTGGTCTGCATTTATTTACCCATTCGAGGACATCCAATTGTTGCTATTTGGTTTTGATTTATCTTTTGCCAATTGGATGGATAAGAATGCCTAGGACCACTCTCTAGCTATCTATGCTTTCTCACCTCATATTCTATTCATGCTGCATCACAAAATTTGAACAAGTACTTTTCGATCCCTCTTTGTGTGGAGCACTCGGAGTTCCGTATCGACAAAGGACTGACCATTAAAACCTCCCAAGTGCATCTCGGTGGAACCGACCGAAAATTCTCGGTCACACCGAATGCCTAGGGTTGATCTGGTTTTTCAATCTCGGTACTACCGATTCCATATTCTCGGTTACACTGAGTTTCCCTGTCAGCTGACAGTTGAGGAACTCGGTGACACCAAAAATTTAGAATCGGTATCACCGACAGCGAGGGGTATATATGTTGTGACGCTTTGAAAATCAATCTTCAAACCGTCGTGTCCCAAAACCCTATGCTACCGAACAGGACCCCCTGGTCGTCGCCCTTGTCTACCCGCGCTCCTCCGCCGCTGGGATCCTCGCAGTCGACGAGCATCTTCACCGCCGTCTTCGCCGTAGCGGATCCGTCACCGGGTTAGGGTATGGATCCGACCCTTCATTGCGCTCCCCGTCCGAATCTTGCGCACTGAAGCTTATTCCATCGATAATCCACCATGTGCAATCCTCCCTATCCTCTAAAGGTTCCAGTAGATTAGCGATTCGAATTTTTTTAGATTTAGTTGCCTGCAAAATCGCATCTCGGTGATACCGAGTCAGAAAAATTGGTTCCACCGATATATTTTTTGTGCTACTGAGGACAGTACTCGGTGAAACCGAGTGGTAGTTTTCGGTCCCACCGAAACTGCTGCCAAGTTTCTGTTAAGAGTATTGTGAGTCTCGGCATCACCAAAAATGTTGACTTGGTGACATCGAAATCCTTTTTTGCAGTGAACTACATCTAAGATTTTTCTGTTCAAACTTTCAAAAATAGCTGCATTTTGTGATGACTCATCTTCTTCTGCTCCTCTATACTCTATTCACAGGGTCAGTATGTCAGATACTGAGGATAGTGAGAACAACTTCAGAGAGCAGAGTGTTGATTTGGATTCAGGCACTAGTCCTGAGTCTAGTTCATTTTCAGATCCAGGCACCCCCAGTTCTCATGGGTTGCCCAAGGCTGCTACTAAGGCCAGAAAGAAGCTGAATTCAGATGAGGAGGATTCAGATTTTGTGCCAGAGGAAGTTCTTGCCAAGAAGCAAGACAAAGCTGCTAAGAAGTCTGCTAATGAAGCCACCTCTTCCAGAAGAACTGTCAGCAAGGTATATGCTAGCTCTGAAGCTATGAGAGCACCTGAGAGCTCTAGGGCAACAATGACTCTCCACCTTGAGTCACCCCCAAAGAAATCTATGCCTAAGAAGGCAGGGGAGAAGAAGAAGAGCAGAAAGAGGATAATCCATGTTGTGGGCAGGAAAACATCTATGTTTGAAGACCCAGAGGAGACTGCTGGTGGTGCTGCTGAGGAGGAGGAGGAAGAGCATGTTGTCAAGGCCCCTCCCAAGAAGAAGCAAAAGAAGCTTTTGGCAGATGCTATGCCAAAGCAAGGTCCCTCCAAGAGCACCAAGTCTTCCCCCAAGAAGGCTGCTGCTGAAAAATCCAAGAGGACATCCAGACAGATTCCAGCTTCTGAGAAGAACAAAGGAACTACCTCCAGAGATATGGATGAGGATGCCATGTCTGCATTGATGAAGCTTAGACCACACCTTCCTGAACACAATGCCAGCCATCCACTTGCTGAGGACATGAAGAAGAGGAAGGATTCTGGTTTGAGGGCTTGGAGAGCTATTGATCCATATGCCCAAAGGAGAAAGACAACTGTGGACTACATGTTCTACACCAAGGAGCAACATGATTTCTATGAGACTGTGCTGCTTGACAAGAGTCCAGCTGTGAGCGATATGAGATACGTTGGCTGGAAATACATCAAGGCTAATGAAGATTTTTCCAAATGTCCAAGACAATTTTCATTGCATTGGCCTAGATGAGTTTGTTGGCAAAGAGTTCACTGCATGGAATGATGAGATGATCATGCAATTCTACTCCACTGCTCACTTCTATGGAGATGGTAGAATTGTATGGATGACAGAAGGAGCAAGATACGAGTCTACTGTTGATGAATGGGCTGCTATCTTAGAAGTCCCAGAGGTGCAGGATGGTGACTTGGATGTCTACTCTGAATCCAAGGAGAGCCATGATGCTATGAATGATATGTACAATGCTATCCCTACTGCTAACTTGAAATCTCACAAGTTAGGATCTATCTACTTCCTCCAGGCTGGCCTCCGCACCATGAACACCATATTGAGGCATACTTTGATGCCCAAATCAGGAGATGAGAAGATGATTCGAGGCCATTCAATCAACATGCTGATCCATCTTGATAGACACACCAGGATACGTGTGATGGACTTGATAGTAGAGACAGTGAAGAGGGTTGCTGCTTATCAGAAGCGCTCATGCTGCTATGCACCCTACATTCAGATGCTCATCAACTCCAAGTTGGAGAAGCACATCTTTGCTCTGGACAGACCCCATTTTCCCCTACAGCCAAATCTAGAGGACAACATTGTGGTGATGGACCCAGAACATCCCACATCAGCTGCAGCTCAAGCACAGGCAGAGGCAGAGGCAGCTAGAGCCACTAGTGCTCAAGTCCCCAGATCCAGGAACGAGCAAATGGATCTTTTGATCTCATCAGTTCAGGGCATGTAGAAGGACATCAAGGACATACTGGACAATCAAAACAGTCTTGTCAGGATCTTTGAGAACAGGATCAAGACCCTTAATGACAAGGTAGATGGGCTGACCAAGATAGTCAATGAGCTCAAGAAGGAAGTTGACTCTGTGCCTCTTCCTCAGTCTATAGATGATGATGATGATGATGAGGATGGCTCTCCTCTCAGGCCAGGCACACACTTTTCTACCTAGGCCAGATCAGCCATAGTGCCAGCTCCAGATTTGAGGCCTTCTTCATCAGCACCTGCTACTGTCACCTCAGCTCCATCAGCTCCAGTGCCTCCAGTTGCTACACCAACTCCATCCATGACATCAGCCGATATCTTCGCCAACGCAGTTCTCTCGACTCCTTCATCAACAACCGGAGGAGATCAGCCCAAGAACATTTAGCTATATCTCTTTAAACTTTTTGGTAACTTGTTGCCAAAGGGGGAGAAGTGTATATAGATCTTTAGGCTTCGAGTGAGAGAGCGTTTGGTTTTTATCGCTTTTTCAAAAACAATTGATCTTTTGACTTGTTTGTGTTGAACTATGTGGTGTTTGATCATACGCTTAATGTGTGTTGCTACTGTTTCCTATCATTATGCTGCTTATGAGACTTTTGAGATGATCATTCACCTTTGCTTGTTTGTGTTGTGCTATGTTGTTCTTTCTTATTATTCTCACACACCACCAAGTTGTATGTGACATGGAAGAAGTGCCCCATGTACCTAATCGATTGTGCATTTGCATTCAAACACAAATCTAAAATAATGCACAAATTTAGGGGGAGCTCTTGCTTATCACATACTTCTCAAAGCGACGATTGTATTCATTGATTATATCATATGTCGAAGCTTTGATCTATATGTTGTCATCAATTACCAAAAAGGGGGAGATTGAAAGCACATTTGCTCCTTTGGTGGTTTTGGTAATTAATAACAACGTATATGTCATTGAACTAATGTTTCCACTGAGTATATTTTAGGAAAAGTTCAATGATAGGATTGGCAAAAGGATTGTGGAGATTGTGGAGATACCCCAAGATGCAAGGAAATGGATTGGCAAAGCTTCAAGCAAGAGGAATCTACATTTTACATTTGTGAGAAATCACTTTGAGTCCATAGGAAAGCCAATACTATTAAAAGGGGGTAAGGTATTGTTGGTGAACAAAATGCTCATACTTGCACAACTGATAGTCACCAAAAACACCCACAAGCTCTTCCACAAAAGTCTGTCCAAAGTCAAATATCCAAAATCGGTGCAACCAACACTTTCCACTCGGTGCCACCGATTCCCATACTCAGATAGACCTAAGCCCAACCCTATCCTTTCGGTGCAACCGATTCTGCTTCGGTGCCACCGAGTTTGGGTTGCCAACTTTCTGTTAACCAATTTCACAAAATCGGTCTGACCGAGTTTGTGGAATCGGCGTCACCGAGATTGGGCAATCTGACCGTTGGTTACCTTATCTGTGCAACCGAGTTTTATATATCGGTCTCACCAAGATTCAAAAGTTGCTACCTTTGGAGCAACTCGGTACCACCGAGATTCACACATCGGTGTCACCGAGTTGGTCACTTAAGGTGTAACGGTTGGATTTTTGGAGATGCCTATATATACCCCTTCACCACCACCTACTCGAAAGAGAAGCACTCAGAACTATTCCATACTTGCCCCATCCAGTTTTCTGAGAGAGAGCCACCTACTCATGTGTTGAGATCATGCCATTCCATTCCAACCATATGAATCTTGATCTCTAGCCTCCCCAAGTTGCTTTCCACCAAGCCCATCTCTTCCACCAAGCCAAATCTGCGAGAGAGTGATTGTGTGTTGAGGAGTCTATCATCTTGAAGCACAAGAGCAAGGAGTTCATCGACATTGCCGAGCCTATTACCTTTTGGAGGGTGGTGCCTCCTAGATTGGTTAGGTGTCGCTTGGGAGCCTCCTACTTCGTGTTGTGGAGTTGAACCAAGAAGTTTGTAAGGGCAAGGAGATCGCCTACTTCGTGAAGATCTACCCATAGTGAGGCTAGTCCTTCATGGACGGAAGCCGTTATGGAATAGTCAAGGTTGCTACTTTGTGGACCCTTCGTGGGTGGAGCCCTCCGTGGACTCTCGCGACCGTTACCCTCCATGGGTTGAAGACTCCATAAACGTGGACGTACGATAGCACCACCTATCGGAACGACGGGAAAAATCATCGTGTCTACACATTGCGTTTGATCCTCCTACCCTTCCTTTTCTACTCATGCTTGTTGTTACTTTCCGCTGCTATACTCTTAGACATGCATGTGTAGGGTGTACTTGACTTGCTATGAATGCTAATATCTGCCAACACTAAAAATTGGGAAAAGGCTAGATTTTTATTTGGTCAAGTAGTCTAATCACCCCCTCAAGACATACTTTCGGTCCTACATCCAGACGTCGGCGACCCCGCGCCCAGTGACGGCAGGTATCTTCCTTACGAGGTTGGTTGCCCTGCCTTCACTAGCGAGCTACGATGGGTCCGTTGGCCGTCGACCCGAGCCTTCAAGCCTGAGCTACCAGAGAAATACGACGGAAAGCTAAACCCAGCGGAGTTCTTGGGCATCTACACGATAGTTGTTCAAGCTGCGGGAGGAAAAGATGAAAAGGTGCTCGCCAACTATTTCCCTTTGGCGCTCAAGCCAAAGGTGAGATCATGGCTGATGCACCTGCCGGAGAATTCCATTTCCTCTTGGGTTGATCTGTGCAATGAGTTCGTTGGCACCTTCACCGGTGGTCATCAAGAACCAGGCCAGCCCAGCGATCTCCAAGTCCTCCCGCAAAAGGAGGGAGAAACTTTGAGAAAGTATATCCAGAGATTCAACCGAGTACACCGCAACATCCCTGAGATCCATCCCGCGGCAGTGATTGCCGCGTTCCACTCAAACGTGCCCCACAGGAGGATTGATACGTCCATTTTTCATCATGCTTTTATATTGATATTTATTGCATTATGGGCTGTTATTACACATTATGGTACAATACTTATGCCTTTTCTCTCTTATTTTACAAGGTTTACATGAAGAGGGAGAATGCCGGCAGCTGGAATTCTGGACTGGAAAAGGAGCAAATATGAGAGACCTATTCTGCACAACTCCAAAAGTCCTGAAAAGTTACGGAGAATTATTTTGGAATATATAAAAAATATTGGGCGAAAGAAATACCAGAGGGGACCCAGCAGGAGGTCACAAGCCAGGGGGGCGCGCCCTACCCCCCTGGGCGTGCCCCTGTGGCTTGTGGGCCCCCTGGCAGGCCTCCGGTGCCCATCTTCTGCTATATGGAGGGTTTTGACCTAAAAAAATCAGAAGAGAGCTTTCAGGAAAAAGCGCCACAGTCTCGAGGCGGAACCTGGGCAGAACCAATCTAGGGCTCCGGCGGAGCTGTTCTGCTGGGAAAACTTCCCTCCCGGAGGGGGAAATCGAAGCCATCGTCATCACCAACGATCCTCTCATCGAGAGGGGGTCAATCTCCATCAACATCTTCACCAGCACCATCTCCTCTCCAACCCCTAGTTCATCTCTTGTATCCGATCTTTGTCTCAAAACCTCAGATTGGTATCTATGGGTTGCTAGTAGTGTTGATTACTCCTTGTAGTTGATGCTAGTTAGTTTACTTGGTGGAAGATCATATGTTCAGATCCTTAATGATAATTAATACTCCTCTGATTATGAACATGAATATGCTTTGTGAGTAGTTACGTTTGTTCCTGAGGACATGGGACAAGTCTTGTTATAAGTAATCATGTGAATTTGGTATTCGTTCGATATTTTGATGAGATGTATGTTGTCTCTCCTCTAGTGGTGTTATGTGAACGTTGACTACATGACACTTCACCATTATTTGGGCCTAGGGGGAGGCATTGGGAAGTAATAAGTAGATGATGGGTTGCTAGAGTGACAGAAGCTTAAACCCTAGTTTATGCGTTGCTTCGTAAGGTGCTGATTTGGATCCATATGTTTCATGCTATGGTTAGATTTATCTTAATTCCTTTTTCGTAGTTGCGGATTCTTGCGAGAGAGGTTAATCATAAGTGGGAGGCTTGTCCAAGTAAGGGCAGCACCCAAGCACCGGTCCACCCACATATCAAATTATCAAAGTAACGAACGCGAATCATACGAGCATGATGAAAACTAGCTTGACAGAAATTCCCATGTGTCCTCGGGAGCGCTTTGCTTTATATAAGAGTTTGTCCAGGCTTGTCCTGTGCTACAAAAAGGATTGGGCCACCTTGCTGCACCTTTGCTACATTTGTTACTTGCTATCCGTTACGAATTATCTTATCACAAAACTATCTGTTACCGATAATTTCAGTGCTTGCAGAGAATACCTTACTGAAAATCGCTTGTCATTTCCTTCTGCTCCTCGTTGGGTTCGACACTCTTACTTATCGAAAAGACTACGATAGATCCCCTATACTTGTGGGTCATCAAGGATGCGAGCCAAGATGAATGTCAAGCTCCCCAAGACCGTCAACGAGCTTTACACCTTGGCGGATAAGTGTGCTCGATCTCAAGAAGGGAGGCGGCTTCCAGGAGAAGAGGCAGGCGACGAAGTGGACTCAGATGATGATGATGATGCCCCCGACCCGAAGGGAGGGAACAGGAAGCGCAACAAGAAGCGCAAGGGAAAAGCAGTGCTTGTTGGCGTTCTGGGAACGGGGGTACCCAGACCTGCCTGCCTGCGGCCCAGGGCATGGCCCACCTCGTCAGCCAAGCACGGTTGGCGTGGCCCCACTCAAGACAAGGCCCTCGCGAAGACCCGAGCTCGCAAGGAAGACGGCACCAAGACCAGCAAGGAGTGGGCCTCCTCAGGCCCCCTCCGGAGCGGTGGAGATCTCTATACAGAACCCGGCCTCAGGAGTCAAGGATGACGCAAGGAAGGACAGGCGGGCGCCAGCGCGCCAGATGGTGCAGTTTCCCCTTTGGTGCAAAGGGACCAAGGACGTATGCGGGTTCCCAAAGCGCCACCCAAAGGTTTCCATTCCGGTGCAAAAAGACCATGACCACGAGCCCAGCAGGATGGATGTCATCGCCGAGCCCAGCTCTGCATCATCAACAGCCACTTTGCAGGCGAAGACCACCTTTGGACAGGGCGGGGATGTACTCCTGTCCCCGTTCGAATTTGGCCGTTGTCGGATCCCTTCCTGCCATTGCGATAAGGGAAGAGGACCCAGGCCATTGCTATAAATAGAGGCTAGGTTGCACCGAAGAAGGGGAGGACAACCGGAGAGAACAAGGGAAGCAGAGAGCCAAGAACACCACCCGAGTGCCCTCACGAGGCCGCTCACCAATGTACTAGTTCATCCACCACACCTCCTCGTGAGGCAATCCACCAAAGCAGGAGTAGGGTATTACGCTTCGCAGCGGCCCGAACCTGGGTAAAATCATCGTGTGCACCTGCTTCCTCGTCATCGTGCGAGTTCGTCGTAGAAATCATCGTGTAGCGAGCTAGGTAGGGCGAGGCTGCAGGGGATCTTTGCACACGCCCCTGTGTCCGAACTTCTTGGGGTTTTGCGGAGCCCGAAATCCGACATTTGGCGCGCCAGGTAGGGGGCGTGTCGGAGTCTTCTTCAAGCCTCGCTCTTCCCCCGCTTCACCGCTCCAATGGCCGGCGCCCAACAAGCTTCCCTCGGCCATGGCGGATCCACTTCCATCGATCCCACCGCTGCTGCCCGAGACCCACGCCCCAGCAGCATGGTGCTGGACGGTCAGTATCAAGCCACCAGTATCGTCTCCACCGTCGCCGCCCCTCACACCGCCCAAACGCATGGCGGACGGGCGGCGCCCTCGGCATCGGCGTCGCGCCGCACCTACGTGGGGGACCTTGACGCACACGATGCGCTGCTGCTGGCAAGCGAGATGCTCCACCACCGCCCGACGCACGGGGGCTTCGACGCATGGGCTGACCACGTCACAGAGCTGGTTACCGTCGCGCGGAGGGCAATGGCTTCTCACTCTTCTTCAAGGCCGCAGGCATCAGGCGCCGGGGGCTCGTTCGCCGCGCCTGTCGCCCAGCCCGCCGGCGGTGTGCCCCCTCAGGCCCTGGGCGAGCCCGAGCGGGCCCCGCCACACGCCGTACTCCTTCTCCTCCGAATTCCGGTGACCGGTTTCGGGGCGCTGCTCGGCCCCGACGACGGAGCGCATGGAGGAAACAACGGGGCGCCCCACACGCGCACCAACACGCGCCTCCGTGACCCTGCGGACCTTCAACAGCCAGGATTAACCAGGCGGGAGCGTGCCATCCTGCGCAGGGAGCAGGTGGCACAGGCGTCCGGACAAGCAAGCAACCACGGCGAAGGCTCATCAGATCGCCAAGGAAACAATCCATGTCAAGAAACACGCAGCCCGCCCGACGGCGGTGGCAGAGGTAAGCAACTTCGAGCCGAGGCTCGTTGCAGGAGGGTCTGCGGGCTGCGCACACAGGGCGGCGCCCTGCCGCCGCCTGGAGGGGCCGTCCCTGGCGCCCCGCCGGGGGGATCAGGGGGAGAGCCAGGCCCTTACGTAGAGCCCTATGTACCAAGCTACATCGTACCTCCGGACGTTGAGATGGAATAGGCGCCTGCCGCAGGCGCCGGCACCCCCCAGGAGTAGGAGGCACCCTGGGCGTCATCCCCGAGCTGGGCCTGGGGGCCTCCGTCGATGGAGCACCTGGCCTGGGCAACGCAAGCGGGAGGAAGAGGGAGGATGCCCCTAGGCCCGCGGGGGCACGGCGCAAGCCGTCGCCCTCGTGAGCAAGCAACACCGAGCCAAGCCCCAAGGTCTCAGGAGTAACAGCCTGGGGGGAGCAGCAAGGCACAAGTAGCGCGGGTCACCCGCGGCAACTGGAGCGCCGGCGTGGCCACGGGAGGCTGGGCCTCGCATGGCCCTCAAGACACTATCCGGCCAGCGTCCCGACGCCTCACGAGGCAGCTTCATTGACAAAAACACCTCTATGGCTGCGCCGGGTGCGTTGTGCTCATGTTTGGGCCGCGGGAGCGCAATCCCGTGGCTACGCAGGGAACAATGCATCCGGGTTTGGGTCATCGGGGCGCACAACGGAGCAGAAATGTGTGGGATTACTCTTAACGGAGTTGGGAGCACCCGGGCCATGCGCCATGGGGCTTGCCCAGCTATCTTCGGCCGTGACACTCTCACGTAACAATGAGTGGGTTGTATACACCCGGAGCCCCCCGAGGACGCGGAGGGGTTCCTTCCCACGCCCAAGCGGAAGCCTCATGCTCCGCGCTGGCGGACAACACTGCCCACCAATGGCTATGCCCACGCAACGTGGATGCCCTATGCTCCGCGCTGGGGGAAGACGAAGACGAAGACTAGCCTAGGTGCCGGACGCGGCAGTTTCTTGCTTCCTTTTGGTGTTCGAATTGCCACTTTTTGGAATGAAGTTTGAGAATTTCGGAACTCTATTTTTTGAAAAGAAAAAGGGGCGGGGACTTTTTTTCTCATCGCTCTCTCGTTTTTCTGGTCTTGGAGTTTCTCTCTCTGAATTGGTGTTTCGCAAGGGCCCGTGTGCTCCGGCCCTCCCCGAGGCGCCTCGGAGCTGGACAACAAGGCCCTGTCGCCTCAGGGACTTGCATCTTTTAGCGGCCGACCCCCACTCGGGGGCTCCGACCACAGCGCGGCACCACAGCATGGAGCCTCGGGAGGCCCCAGTGCCTCCTGAGGCAGCAGCCGGCAGGACGGAATGTGGGTCGCTCGAGCGTCAAAGGGGGCTCCTGAGCAGCGCGCCTCAGGAGCCTTACCGGTCATATAGCCACTCGCCCCTTGATGTCGTCCTGGCGATCCGGTCGGCATCAAGGGTGTCGAGGCCTCACCTCGTAGTTGTGTCCTGGTGATCCGGACGTATATTACGGTGGTCGAGGAATGTGCGGGACTGGGACCTGCCGACGTAGAGCTGCTTGAGCATCAAAGGGGGCTCCTGAGCAGCGCGCCTCAGGAGCCTTACCGGTCATATAGCCCCTCGCCCCTTGACGCCGTCCTGGTGATCCGGTCGGTATCGAGGGTGTTGAGGCCTCACCCCGTAGTTGCGTCCAGGTGATCCGGACGCCCCTTACGGTGGTCGAGAACTGTGCGGGACTGGGGCCTGCAGACACAGAGCACCGAAAGGAGCCCCCAAACCGTCCCACAAACAAGGAGGAAGCGTCTCAGGTGGAATCTCGGGCTATCTGGACAGTCCGGCCGCACCTCACGACGCACGAGATCGTCACCGCCCTATAAGCTAAGTACACCACCGAACCGAGCAAGAGCCTCCTAATCTAACGGCAACCCGAGGACGGGATACGGGTTGTGCGCACTGATGTGGGGATGCAGGTACTGCGGGCCACCACGCGCGGCTACCGAGATCCCTGAGGCCTGAGGCGCCAGGAAAAACAGCGCGAAGAGAGGGACCCTGCCACGACGAGCAGCAAGGCCACGAACCCAGGGAGTGGCGCCCACGAGCAGCCCCTCAGGAGAGAGAGCCTCGCGAGGGCCCTGCCGGACGCCATCGCCGAGCCGCATCGACAGCGGTGCCGAGGCCCGCGCGAAGAAACTAAGTCATGTCATGGCGAGTAGGCGACCGGCAATTTAAGACAACGAAGGACGCAGACGAAGGTAATACGCAAAAGACTAACGCCCACAGGGGCCGAGTTCTTCTTCAAATATTACACGTACCGGGAAAGGAAGACAGGGGAGGCCTAGGCGGAGGAGTCACTGTCGCCGTCCGAGTCGCTGGCCGCCGCGGCGCCGGAGCCGTCTGCCCCGCTGGAGGCGGGCACCTAGACGAACCGCTCCACCAGGGACTCCATGTGCGGGCGCACCTCGTCCCGGAGGGGCTTCTAGAGCCCCACAGGCACCCACTCCCTGACGCGCTGGAGGTCGAGCTCCGGGGCGTGGCGGCACAAGTTGGAGAAGACGCGCGTCAAGGTGAGGTCCAGGAGGTCGCACGCGTCGGCCTCGCTGTCCGTGTTCACGCGGGAGACGCCGGTCTCCAGCGCTTCCACCACCCTGTGGAAGAAGTCGAGGTAGCCCCCGTCGCCATGCGCATAGGGTAGCGCGGGGGCTTCCCCGACAAACCGACTCACCGTGCCTGCCGCGCGGTGGGCGAGGTCAAGGTACTGCTCGGCGCGCTGGGACTCCAGCATCTTGGCGTAAGCCGCTTCGTCCCGCGCGGCCTGCACGGCATCGGCCGCCTCCTGGACCTGGGCCTGGAGGGACGCCAGCTCCGCCCTGGCCTCCGCTTCGCCCCTTAGGGCGGCTTGGAAGGCGGCCTCGGCGGTCGTCAGCTGGGCCCGCAACGCGTTCACCTCCTCCTGGAGTTCGCCGAGCCTGCGTTTCTTGGCTGCAGGCGCCCTGAAAGAAGGAGACGATCAGGTCCGGCATGCCGGACATGACAACTAAGAAAGAAGGAGGCGGTGGAGCACTCACTCATCGACCATGGCCCAGCGCCGGCAAACTTGCGCCGACCCCGAGGGCCCCCCGCCGCTGCCTCCGGAAGAGGGCGAGGAAGCCGACGGCCCCGCGCGCTTCGCCGTGCCTGCGGCACTTCCTCCTGACGCCATGGGAGAAAGGGAGAAGCAGAGAAGAGGAGAGGGTTTTCTCTGGAGCAACGAGAGCAGACGGGCGCTCCAAGATGGCAAGACCCCCCTGGGGAGGGCGGATTTATAGGCGTAACCACGGCCCCGAGGCGTTGGGGGAGAGCAGGCGTCGTGCGCCCCTCTGGCGTCGAAAGGCCGGCTCGATCGACGCACAACATTGCTTCACGTCGCCTCACCTGCCACCTTCGGGTCGCATCCGCGTGGCCCGAAGAGTGGAGGCCCAAGGGAGCAGCAGCATTCAGACAAGGGTAATGATGGCCGGCGCAGCGCACGGCTGTCGTGTCAGTTTGACTTGGAGCGGTTCCTGACGCCCTCAGGGAACGGGGTGGTCGGTGCCCGGACGCGCGGCGCGTGTCGGGCCTGGCCCGCAGGCGTTTAGGGCCTGCGGCGCTTCGGGCCGTCCTCAGCAGCTTCACCCAGAAGCCGGCTCAAGCGCGCCTTGGGCCCGGGGGCTACTGTCGGCGTTCTGGGAACGGGGGTACCCAGAACTGCCTGCCTGCGGCCCAGGGCATGGCCCACCTCGTCAGCCAAGCGTGGCTGGCGCGGCCCCACTCAAGACAAGGCCCTCGCGAAGACCCGAGATCGCGAGGAAGACGGCACCAACACCAGCAAGGAGTGGGCCTCCTCAGGCCCCCTCCGGAGCGGCGGCGATCTCTATACAGAACCCGGCCTCAGGAGTCAAGGATGACGCAAGGAAGGACATGCGGGCGCCAGCACGCCAGATGGTGCAGTTTCGCCTGTGGTGCAAAGGGAGCAAGGACGTACGCGGGTTCCCAAAGTGCCACCCAAAGGTTTCCATTCTGGTGCAACAAGACCATGACCACGAGCCCAGCAGGACGGATGTCATCGCCAAGCCCACCTCTGCATCATCGACAACCACTTTGCAGGCGAAGACCACCTTTGGACAGGGCGGGGATGTAATCCTGTCCCCCTTCGAATTTGGCCGTTGCGGGATCCCTTCCCGCCATTGCGATAAGGGAAGAGGACCCGGGCCATTGCTATAAATAGAGGCTAGGTTGCACCGGAGAAGGGGAGGACAACCGAAGAGAACAAGGGAAGCAGAGAGCCAAGAACACCACCCGAGTGCCCTCACGAGGCCGCTCACCAATGTACTAGTTCATCCACCACACCTCCTCGTGAGGCAATCCACCAAAGCAGGAGTAGGGTCTTACGCTTCGCAGCGGCCCGAACCTGGGTAAAATCATCGTGTGCATCTGCTTCCTCGTCATCGTGCGAGTTCGTCGTAGAAATCATCATGTAGCGAGCTAGGTAGGGCGAGGCTGCAGGGGATCTTCGCACACGCCCCTGTGTCCGAACTTCTTGGGGTTTTGCGGAGCCCAAAATCTGACAGTGCTGGCTGTCGAGACCTTTGGAGACCTCAGTACCGGCAAGAAGGCGAAAGCCGAAACCCCCGGCAAGGGAGCTGCAGCGTGCACTGATTGGCGGGAGGCTGCTGCCGCTGAGAAGGCCGGGAAATCTGACGAGCCGTACTACAAGATTCACCGCACCAAGGGCCATGATCTCCAAGAATGCCGACAGGTTGAGCAACTTGTTGAGAAATAGAGGGCCGAGTACGAGAAACGCGACAAGGAAAAAGGCCAGGACGGCGCTGCCAGGAAGGGTCGTGGCGGCAGAGGTGGTCGCCATGGCAAAACCCCACAACAAAAGGAAAAACCCGCCAAAGGCTGAGAGAAGAAGGAAGCAGATGATACGAGCGATGATGAGGATGATGATGAGGATTCCAGTGATAGGGAGTTCCAGAAAGCAACTGAAGCCATGTGCGTTGAATGCGGAGCGTCCTTGCACTCCTCTCGCCGCCAGCTCAAACAGTGGGCACGCAAGGTCAATACTGTGGACCCAACTGAAGAATCAAGGAAACTACTCAAGTGGTCCCGCACGCCTATCATCTTTGACGAAGAGGATCATCCTGACCGTACCACTACGGTTGGATGTTTGCCGTTGTTGGATTCCCTGACAATCCGCAACCTTAGAGTGTTTAAGATGTTAGTTGACGGTGGGGCCGGACTGAACTTGATCTCTCCTAGAGTGGGTGAGAAACTGCAGATCCTTGATGAAGAACTTGAAGCCATGGGTACGTTCCAAGGAATCAACCCCAGCAGGAGCCGACCCAAGGGAAAGATCACTCTGCCTGTGACATTCGGCGGAGAGTTGAACTTCCGAACAGAGAGGATAGTATTCGACGTCGCCGAAATCCCATTGCCCTACAACGGAATCCTTGGTCGCCCAGCTCTGGCAAAGTTCATGACATCATCCCACTATGCCTACAATACTTTGAAGATGCCAGGGCCCATTGGGGTCATTTCCATCCCATCCGACAAGAAGAACGCGGTTATCTGTGTGGACCAGATGTATTGCGACGCGGCAGCAGCTGAAGCCACAGAAATCCCAGCTCCCGCCAAGGATACAAGGAAAATGAAGAAGCCTGGCGGGAACACCGGCAAGGACTCCTGGAAGCGCGCCTCATCGGAGTGTGCGGCACCTGATGATGACCTACCGGAAAGTTCCGCCGGCAAGAAGACCAAGGTCACCTACCCTGAGACGAAGAAAGTCCCGGCAAGGGAGGATGGCACTGGTGGTACCTTCACCATCAGTGCTACCCTTACTGACAAATAGGAAAGCGCGCTCGTTGCCTTCCTGCGGGAGAATGTCGATGTGTTTCCCTGGCAACCATCTGACATCCCCGGTGTTCCCAGGGAGGTAATTGAGCACCACCTTGCTGTCTGCCCTCATGCCCGACCCGTCAAGCAAAATGTTAGGAAACAGGCCTTGGAGCGGTAGCAGTTCATTGCCGAGGAAATCAGGAAGCTTGAAGCAGCTGGTTTGGTCAGAGGAGTGTTGCATCCAACCTGGTGGGCAAACCCGGTGGTGGTACGAAAGGCAAATGGGAAATGGAGGCTTTGCATAGACTTCACTGACTTGAACAAGGCTTGCCCGAATGACCCTTTCCCCTTGCCGCGCATAGATCAAATTGTTGACTCCACCTCCGGATGTGACTTGCTTTCCTTTTTGTATGCCTACTCCGACTACCACCAGATATTTATGAACAAGAAAGATGAGGAGAAGACCGCATTTATAACTCCCTGCAGCACGTACTGCTTTGTACGAATGCCCTTCGGGTTAAAGAGTGCTGGTTCAACCTTCGCCAGGGCTGTTCAAATTGGTTTTGGACCTCAGCTGCACAGAAATGTGGAAGCATACATGGATGACATCATGGTCAAGACCAAGGATGAAGCCACTCTCATACAAGATCTGGAAGAAACTTTCACAAACTTGCGAAAAATGTGTGTTCGGCATCCCATCCGGCAAGCTGCTTGGGTTCTTCGTATCTCAGCGAGGAATAGAAGCCAATCCCGACAAGATCAAGGCGATCGAGTAGATACAGGCACCCAAAACCATCAAATATATCAGACGCCTGACCAGATGTGTTGCCGCGTTGAGCAGGTTCATCTCCAAGTCCGCTGAGCGTGCCTTGCCGTTCTTCAAAATCTTGAAGAAGGCTCGCCTAATGAAGTGGACCCCGGAGGCAGATGCAACACTGCAATACCTAAAGAAATACCTATCCCCTGCTCCCACCTTAGTCGCTCCTAAACCACAAGAGCCATTGCTGCTATATCTAGCGGCAACGAATCAAGTAGTTAGTGCAGTGCTGGTGGCGCAGCGGGGGGTGGATGAAGATTCAGCAGCTGCTGCTGATGCTGCCGGGAGAGAGAAAGAAACATCCGCGGCAGAGCCCGACACAGGTCAAGGGGGATCTCAACAAATGGTTGACAGCGAGTCCAAGGAAGTGGCAAAGAAGAAAATGGTGCAGCGGCCTGTGTACTTTGTCAGTTCCCTACTACAGGGTGCTCGATCAAGGTACTCCGGAGTACAAAAGCTGATCTTCGGCCTCATCATGGCCCCGAGGAAGCTGCGCCACTACTTCCAAGCCCATGAGATAACAGTTGTCACCCGTTTCCCATTGCAATGCATACTGAGAAACCCCGAAGCCACTGGCAGGATAGTTGAGTGGGCACTGGAGTTGTCAAGCTTCGGATTAAAGTATGAGAGCACTTCCACCATTCAAAGCAGAGCCTTGGCAGAGTTTATTGCAGAATGGACACCCACGCCAAATGATGAAGCTCCGGAGACAATCCTCCCCGACAAAGAGGCGCCAAAGGATTGGATCATGTACTTTGACGGTGCTTTCTCACTCCAGGGCGCAGGAGCAGGCGTGCTCCTCGTCAGCCCGACCGGAGAGCACCTCAAGTACGTCGTCTAGATGCATCTTCCCTGGGAGGAAGCCACCAACAATACCGCTGAGTATGAGGGGCTCCTTGCCGGGCTCAGAATCGCGGTAGAGTTGGGAATAAAGAGGCTGATCGTCCGAATAGACTCTCAACTAGTGATAAAGCAAGTCAACAAGGATTATTAGAGCCCGTTGATGGAGGCCTACGTGGAAGAAGTGAGAAAGTTGGAGGAGCACTTCGATGGGCTGCAAACAGAGCATGTGCCACGAGCAGAAAACAACATTGCTGACCACCTATCGAAGTGCGCTGCGCAGAAGCTTCCTGTGGAACCAGGAACCTTTGTTCTCCGCCTCACCCAACCATCGGTGTCCCCATCTGTGATGTCCAAGAAGAGAAGGAAGCTGAACTCCGGTAAGCATTTCCCGGCGCAGCTTAGTGAAGCCGCTGGTTGTGACGGCCCGCCTGATTACCACTGTAGCCAGACGGTCGCCACGCATACCAGCCCAGGAACTCACTCTGGCATGCGCGTTTACAACAAGTATCATGAACACAGGCATTTCTATTAATGGATATATGAGTCTTACATGGGGTATATTACAAAAGTGATGGCAGCGGAAAGGCTCTATCTAGGGCAGCATGGTCTTGGTGCGGCTCCAATCCACAGGGATCTGACTGGGTTACTCTCCTAGCCCGCGAACACTCTAGCTCCTCGATGACAGACGACGGATCCTTATGTGAACCTGGCCATGTTAAAGGCCGCTGAGTACTTTTGAATGTACTCGCAAGCAAACCAAACTAACATATACACCAAGCAAAGCAATCCATGGCATTCAAGCATGCATTTGTTATTAGAGCAATATTAATGATCATGACATAACATACCTATCTAGCAATATTAATTATTATGTCATAACAGGTTTATCCAGTAGGGTAACTACTAAGTAAAATACGGTAAAGCAAAGCATATCAGGTCAATAAAACCTACTCCAACCTGAAACTGACCCAAATCCAATCCAAATCTTGTGGTCATCCGGCCACTCATCATATTGCCATCCCTTGGCCAACATATCATATTCCTGACACCATCTGATGTCTACACAAGATGAGTTCTTCCATCATTATTATCATTATTATGGTTGACCACCTAGTGAGGTCTGGACGGGCTGTCCAATACCGTGGACGCGGCTATTCGAATAGATTCTTCACTCTGCAGAGGTTGCGCACTTTACCCACACCATGGAGCACCTGGCCTCATGATCCCATTCGGGTGGACCAGCGTTGCTCCAACGAAACCCGCCTGACCCGTGACTCTTCCATCGTACCATCGGCAATCATCCTCCCCCGGAGTCAAGCCCTGGGTGGCCCCTGTGTCACCTCGTGACACCTGCCACCGTTGTGGCCAAACTAAACTGTGCCAAACGGGAACCGCGTGGAAACAAACAACTAGGCTCACAAGGTTATCGCCGCCTACCGGGCCAGGGTAGCGCGCGCATAACCTTCCCTGTCTGGAGGTACCGGTGAAAGAGCACGCGATCATACCAAGTCAAGGCCATCCCATACCGGCAAATGTGGTTGCACGGATAAGCCCGGATAGGTGACTCTAGATCAACCGACTAGGTTTAGCTTTAGCCAGTACGTAGCAGGCATAGTTATTTATCACACAAGGTTGAGGTGGCAGCAACTATGCATTTAAGTAAATTACTTTGAATTATCACATGGCAAACTAATGCAAGTAATGTAAACTGTAGGTGCAATCTAACAGAAGTTTAATTATTTCTAACGCAAGCATATCATTAATTAAACACGCAAGAATAACACAGAGCAATGCTTTAGGGCATATATCAGATGGTTGGCTTGCCTGGGGTCAAAGAATATTCCGGGAAGAAGTGCGGTAGCCTCGCGGAAGAATTCGCCGGAAACCGATCTCTCTCGGAGAGGGCTGATAGAAGTGCAAGGGAAAAATGGGTATTTTCAGAAAGAGTGAACATGGTCTAAAGGGTACCATCGGAGCGGGCGCAATAAACTGAAGAAGTGGGCGTTGGTTTCACCCGAATCGGAGTTACGGTTGAAGAGAAACGACCGTCCGTTCGTTAGGCAGAAAACAAATAAAAACTTATTCATTTCTGCTCTTAACCAGTGAACGTCCGCTATTTAAGATTTTCAGCGCTGGCCTGAGAGCAGAAGGCGTATTTTCAAAAATACGTCTTCAACGCAGGGAGACGGCTTCACAGGAGGGCGCCTCCACTTAAACAGCGCGGGCCCGACGTTGACTTGCCTGTTTCTCAAACGAGTGGGGTCGAGGGGAGGCGGGGGCCCACCTGGCCAGGTCGTCTCCTTCTTCCTCCCGCACCCAATGACAGAGGCGACACCGGTGCTGGTTCCCGGCGATGGAGGCCGCAGCTGCCTTGGGCGCTGATGGGAATGGATCTGCAGCTTCACCCCGCGGCCGTAGGTGGAGGAAAGGGCGCCGGGGATGGCCGGAGTTGGCCACGGCAACCGTGACCGAGGGCGGCGGTTCCGTGGCAATGGCGGGGTTCCGGTGGCCGGGGAGGCTGGGAAAGGGGGCGGGGATGGTCTACAGCGGCTGGGGAGCCTAGAAGTGAGCTTGAATGGAGCCGGGGACGACTGAGGTGCGGGAATTTCAGAGAAGGGCAGCGGCAAAGATTCGGCCATGGGGGGGGGTGAGAGAGCTCCTCGAGCTCGGTTTAGAGGTGGGGCGGAGCTAGGAGGGAGAGGGAGGGCTGCTGGAGTGGTGGGTGTGCTCGAATGGCTTGGGGAAGGGCTATTTATAGCCCAGCCGAGGCAGTGGATAGGCACGGCCGCCCGCCGAGCTGGCTGGCATTCTGGAGGTCGCGGGCGACGTGGCTGGAGCCTTGCGGGTGTCGCGGCGCTGCCGACCTGATGAGCAACAGGGGGAAGGGACGGCTCGGGGAGGAAGGAGCCAAGGGGAGAGGAAGACGACGGCGGTCACGGGAAGCACAGTGCCACGTCGGCGACTGCCGTGGCGTGAGGAGGAAGGGAGAGAAGGGTCGGGAGCTGGGCGTCTGGACACCGCGAAGCCCCAAGACAGGTCGGGATGTGCCGGAGCTGGCCGGAGCAAGCTACCTGACGAGTACAGGACACAGACCACCGTTTTGGCCGGCTCTACTCGTGGTCACCACGGCCAAAGTATGTCCTGGCCTTTTCCTGGCTGTGAGATCATGTCAACAGGACGTATCACTACACAAATGGATAAGATATGAGACTAGAGTCAACTGGAAGACTCTGGGGTGATGAAAATTCCAAGAACAGATTCTGACATGAAAGTGTTTGGAGTGGGGTGGGGGAGATTCATCTAGGGATAGGCTCTGGTCTTTGGCTGAGAGTGGTCACCCACTAAGATGATCATCTCTGAAAATTTACAGCTTATTTGGATGAAGATAAGTGGCACTTGCTGTGCAACTTGCCAAACTGGTCAGAAATGCAAAAGAGGGTGCTGGGGCAAAATGGCTAGATGAAAATATCTAAAACTTGGTGGAAACCAATGATTTGATGATATTAAGACTCTGTAAAAGTTTCATGCCATTTGGAAATACCAAAAAGGTACTTTCTTCACAAAGCTTTCAAATGGGCAGAAACTTAGGAAAATTGCTGTGGATGAATGGATATATGAATTCAGCTGATTTTTAGTTTCCATGAATGATTTATCAGTATTAACCACCATGAAAAATTTCATCTCAAATAGATAAAGGAATAGATCACTTCCTTTGCAAATTGCCCCAATGGACAGAATTTGCAAATTGATGTTGTGCTCAAAATTTGAATTATGGAACTTGGGTTCTTGATGGAAATGATTAAGATATGGATAGGAGAAGCTCCACAATTTATTTGGGATTTTTCTTGGCTACCAAAATGGTAGTTCCTTTAGAAAGTGCCCAAAATGCAATATTGGCATTAAATAGGAAAAGACAATTTTCCTTATTTAATTATGGCCAATATTTTTATGGGAGCTCAATATGATCACAAAGAATATCTCCACAATTTTTCATGAACTTTGGAGATGGATAGATATTTTCCTGGATTTAATTCCTTTAACTGGTAGAAAAAGGAATTAATTATAAATGAAAAATATTGCAAATGACTTGGCAATATTTTTGCATATCCAGGGTTTATAGATGAAGGATGATCACTGGGAAAAGTTTGGGAGGCAGAAGATCAAAGGAAATTGGGGTTCCTTTGTAACTGGAAGGATTAGGGTTTCCCTTCCGGTAACTCGGAAGGTAGGGTTTCGATGCTGAAGTCCGGAGATAGATCTTGGGTGGCAAGGGAAGGCAAGGCTTGATGACCATCTTCACATACCCAAGAGTTAGAGAAATCCGATAACACCGGAAAAAAAGACGGGAGTCAAATCCCGCAAAGGAAAAAAACAGGGAGCGAAAACCAGGGTGTTACAAACCTACCCCCCTTAAGAAAACTCGTCCTCGAGATTTCCGGGCTTACCTCCCGGTGAAGGGGAACTTACCTGTGTGCGACTTGGATCCATCAGTGGTCTTGTCTTCGTTGGTTTACTGACCTTTTAACTGTCTTTTCTGATGGGCCATGTGTTGTCTCTATTCACCACTTTCTTGAATCCTTCTCTTTCCTCTCAGGTGTACCTTTTGTTCTGGTAGTGGTGTTGCTGGGTGGGGTAGCGGGTAATACCAACATACAGCTCGATTTCCAGGACCTGGAAGTAACTACTTCGGGTTTTATTGTAATGCTTCGTACCCTGACTGTTATGGGCAAGACATCCTTTCCTGGTACCAGGCTTACATGCTCGTATGGTCTGGAGTGAGTGGGATGTCTTTCTTTTTGCCGTGTCAGAATGCTCAGTATGGTTGTGAGTTCCATACTGACATTTCCTTTTGTCTTCGGCATCCTGACTTTGTCCTTAGGTGTCCCGTAATTCAAGGAATCAACATGACTGAACTATGGCTGCTATATCCCCAACTGAAATGTCAGGCATGATCACAAAGTAATCTCTTACTCCAATGATGACATGGTGTCTCCGAGCTGTTGACGCTGACGTGCTTTGAATGTCCTATTTCAACTCTGCCGCTTGTGGAGAGGGCTCTTCCATATATAGCCTCGGTAGTCCTGGTTATGACCACTGAGTTGAACATAGTATGTATAGCATCCGGGGTATCTTTTGGAGCATAGCCTCTTATCTTGGTTGATGGCCCATATTTATTATGAGTATGACATGCAAGTTGCACTGTTGTGGCCGTATATGCAAGAGTCTGGCGAGGGTTGGTGATACCACTCTGTCCATGAGGCTGTATCTTGTCGACTGTCCCGGAGGTGGTTTATTCGAAACTTCTTTGTTCTTGAGGATCCCTTTGATGGGCCTGTAATGACCTGCCAACACGGCTTCTTGATTGTTTTCCCGATTCGTGGGGCTTGTTTTCACAACTTACTCTTGCATATCTCGTAGGGGTTACTGTATTCACATCCTATTTTTTATATGGGGCCAATGTTTCTCTGAACACATTCATTCCCAACGAGTGGCTCGCATGAACTGATCCATTGGACTGCATGCTCACAACATATACAGGTGTAGGATAAATCCTTTCATCACCACTGAGTTCTGAGGCGGATGTGTGCCCAGACTAGTTCGTGCTCCTGACAAGCTTGTTGTAGGCACAATGGTGTGTTGACGAAGGCTACATTCCTTATGCTCGAAGCTTCTGCCAGGGTAGTGTGCTGAAGAAGGCTGGGTATCGTGCCTCGAAAGTTTTCCTTTATGTGGCTTATTGTGGAAGGTCGGGTGCCTTATGCCAGAAGTTTTCTGCGGTAGCACGCCATGGAAGATGGGGGTGTCGTATCCCAGAAGATTTTATCACCAAATGGCGTACCAAGGAAGATTGGCAGTCTGGTGTCGTAAGCTCTTCTCGGTAGCTTGTGGGGGGAAAGCTGGGTTCCTTATACGAGAAGCCTTGTGTACACAGTCGGATCTATGTCCGATTCTGGCTTCCTTCCGAAGTATCCGGAATTTTACCCATAGCAGAGCCAAAACTTGATATAGGCCATACTTTGACTGAAGATATTCCATTGGTCATGCACATCGCTTGTCCTTCTGCTGGTCTGCTCATTGTTGCTGTAAAGGTTGCACGACTGATGCACTCCCTAGGTTGATAATTAATTCGGAATACCCTTTGCAGTCAAACCAAGTGTTGCCGATAATAAGCGATTGACAGATAATTCCATTTGGTTCAGCTGAGCTTCCAAGCATGTGAAGTTCCCATTGATTCTGGCAACCGCAAACTTATCCATATTCCTTGTAGAACTTGTTCATAGTGTCCAGAAAATTTTGTATTTGCACCGGTGAATTCCAAAATTTGCTTTGAAATTTGTAGCAGCATACCGGAGTTTTGTTGCTGTTCTCGGCACGTTCACATTCTCGAAATATGTCTTCCGTGGGTAATAGATGGTTCTTGAGTCCCTTGAGAAAAGACTCGGTTCACCTTACTGACTGGAATAATCCCTATGTCGAGGACGGAATCATTTGTCCCTATTCTTGGTAGCTCTTCTGCCTGTTCCTTAGGCTTAATTTGTTCTGAGGCAAACTCTCTCAGGTATATTCTGGCCTTGTCTATTGCACATGGATTCTGCTTCTGACCCATTCTTCATTCTTGACAGATCTGGTGTTGTTGTTCTGAATATCAGGCAGTTGGCTTGGCTGGCCTCTTGTTGAATCTGGTTTATTGGGTATTATCTGAGTTGCATGCTGGTCTTTTTGACGGCACTTGCGGATGGATCCAGTCGGAGCGAAGAAGTGGAACCGACAAAAGAAACAAGAACCGCGAACAACCAAAAAGCAAATAAAGCTCAAATATTGCGGGCCTTACACACATGGCCGAGGATCCACTAGTATAACTAATATAGCGCACTCGATGCACCTTTAAGGATTTAGAAGCGGAACCACACAATGCTCCTGGTAGCACTGGTGTCACGCTCCTACTACTTCCTTAGGGAGCATCACACTCGACGCAGGACCATAGCCAAAGTGGCTTAGTCAACGTTCCTAAGGTTGTCGAGGTGAGATAGAATTTATAAGCGTTTCCCAAAGGAAACTAGAGTAAGAAGAGAAATGCCATGGCTAGCAAGCAGGGTAAGGATATCTGGTTTACCTAGGGGTTTTAGGGCTCACGGGTCGTTGTCCGGTGCGAGCATTTCACACCAGAGGCAAGGGCCACGAGAGTTGGGGTCTGATGGAGCCGAATACCTATGGGGTTGCCTTATGATCAATAGTAGCCGTGTCTGCATGGCAAAGATGGCTGAAATCCATCTGGGCTTTCGACTGAACACAAGACAATGAAGTCTAGCTAGGGGTAACTGTAACGCCCCCATGTAATAGCTACAGTAATCACCCCTTTGATAATGCCATGTCATTATGATTAACCATGCTTGAGCATCATTGCATCATATCTCATTTCAAATTCCAATTTAAACTTGCAATTCAAATATTAAGTGAAAATAAAAGTTGTTCAAACCAGTAACTAAAATGTTCATTAAATAGCACATAATTCATAACTAATTATGATGGGGAAAACAACATCACCATAATTCCAAAATTTGCCCCTAGCTAATTAAAACAGTAACTAAACAGCACAAATTAACACTAAATTGTTTAATAGGATTTAAAGTAAATTCATAATTTAATCAAACCAATTTCTGGTGAATGAGAATAACACACTGATAATTATGGGTCAATCCACATATTTTATAAAAGTCATTAAGTACTCGAACAATTTGCAAAGCAGTGGAAAAGAAAAGAATTGGAAAAAGAAAAAGAAAAGGGGCAAAGGCCTACTGTGCACTTGGGCTGCAAGTGCACAGTAGCCGGCCCAGCCCACCAGCGCCATCATCGTCTTCGTCGCGCTGTCGCCTGGCGCGCGCGACAGCGTCGTCGTCCCGCCACGCGCCGGCCATCCGCGCCGTCCCCGACATCGTTAAGGCCTCGCCTGTGCCCCTCTTGACCGCCCCGAACCCTAGCCCCCCTCAGTCGCCCCCGCACGCTTCCTCCCTCTCGATCCCCATCTCTCCCGCAACGTCGCCGTCGCTGCCGCGCTCGATCCCGCGGCCACCGACGACCTCGAGCCCCGCTGAGACGCTCACAAGCACCGCCGTGACCTCCCCGTCCTCCTCGACAACGCGCCAGAGCTCGGGAGCCCCTACATTCAGCGCCACGAGCTCTTCTTCCTCTTCTCGGCCGCCGACGAACTTCGCCGTCTCC
Source organism: Elymus sibiricus (assembly GCA_039707655.1). Classification (NCBI taxonomy): domain Eukaryota; kingdom Viridiplantae; phylum Streptophyta; class Magnoliopsida; order Poales; family Poaceae; genus Elymus; species Elymus sibiricus. The sequence goes on along the minus strand of CM077663.1, from coordinate 192,073,769 downwards.
GACCGCCCTGCTGCTCCTAAGCCACCGCCGGGCCTACGTGTGCCTCCCCGGTGAGCTCCTGCTCCTTCCTCTCCCTCTTCCGGCCTCGATTAGTCGCCGTAGCACCCGATTCACCGTGCGCCCAAAACCCGCCGCCGCGTAGCTCGTCGCCGACGTAGCTACGACGACCATTTGGTCCCGTGCGTGCCACCGTTGCACTCGCCGCGTCGCATAGGTCCTCCCCAGCGCATCACCTCGCTCGTTTGCGCCCCGCAACGCCGTTCCCGTCGCACACCCGAAGGGCGTCGCCGCCGGCGAGCTTCTGCCGCTCGCTACCAGCCACCTCAGCCGCTCCCACCGCCACCATTCGACGCGGCGTTGAACGCCCGTTCGAATGAGCCCGGCCGCGTCGGAAATGGCCTCCTCTACGCGAAACCCGCGCCGCGCTACCATTTCGGGAGCTCGCCGGAGCTTCTCCGGCGGGATTCCGGCGAAGCCGCGGCCGCCGTCCGACGTGGCTGGCTCTGGGCCACCTGCCAGTGACCCTGACTGGTGGGGCCGTGGGCCCGTTGACCAGTCAGCGCCGCTGACTGGGTCAGCTGAGCCACTGACATGTGGGGCCCCTCCCCTCTGTGTCTATGACATATGGGTCCCACTGTCAGTTAGTTAATTAGGTGGTTAGAATTAATTAAAAATAATTAAATTAGTTTAATCAGTCACTGACAGGGCGGGCCCACTAGTTAATTAGGATAATTTAACCCTGTTAATTAAAATGAGCCTATGACGTGTGGGACCCACTGTCAGGTTTGACCTGGTCAACCCCACTGTTGACTGCTGATGCAATGCTGATGTCATGCTGACGTCATCCCAACACTGTTTCGGATAATGTTGAATTAAATATTTAAAATAATTCCAGAAAATATTTAAAACTTTGAAAATTCATATCTTTTTAACCGTAATTCAGATGAAAATAAATTATATATGAAAAGTGATCAGAAAAATGTGAAGAATCTAAATATGTGATCAAAACACCTGTCCAACACTCCTAGATAGCTGAACATGCAACTTTTTGACTGTTTTTGATAGATGAATAGTGTCCAACTTTAATTAAATAAATTCAAATAAATTTCTAATTTAACTAAATCATTTAGTTAGGCAGTTAAGCACATCTGCATATCATTCTAGGCATGTCATGCATAGTGATTGTATTTTGCCGTGGAATTATTGTTTCCTCTTCCCCTTCTCTCTCGTTAGACCTGGTGCCCGCCGACGCCGCTGCTTCAGAGTACGACTACCTCCCCGACGACCAGCCGTCAGACGACCCCGCCCTTGCCGCAGAGCAACCAGGCAAGCAAAACCCCTTGACGCATACCCATATCACCCATTCCATTTCCCCCCCCCCTGCTTGCATTAGAAATTGCCGCTGCTACTGCTTTATCCTATTTCTGATGCATAGCCTGTTTTTGATAACTGTTAATTGATACCTGCCCTGTTATCCAAACTGCTTAGTATAGGTTGGATGGAAACCATCTGTGGCCCCTCTCCCTTGCTGTAGTTGCTCCGCTTTAGTGACTGAAGACTGCTGGACTGAAGACAGCACATCACCGCACACCCCCTAAATTGCTCGACACTGCAGAGTTGGCATCGAGTGCCGAGGGTGATACCTCTTAGCTCACTTTCGATGGTGCCTCTGTAGAATAGCTTCCCGGATGTGTGTTATCGAGGGTGATTCCTCTTACATTACCTCCGCTAAGCTACCGTCGCGCAACTCCTCGAGTGGGAATCCATCGAGGGTGATTCCTCGGATTCCTCCTCGTTACTTGGACACACGGTTACTTTGACCTTTGTTACAGGCGGGTCCACCTCGAGAGGTACCCGCGGGGAAATGTAAAGTCGGGCTGGCCCCAAGGGTGCCCGCGAGCGAATATCATTAAAGACGGGTCGGCTCCAAGAGCACCCGCGCGATACTAAATACGCCTAACGGAACTGGGTATTTGATCTGAGTGGGTCGTCGTGCCCATTTCGCACTACCACCACGTGGGATAATGGTTTAATGGGGCCCTCTACACCGTAGTATCAGCCGAAAGCTCTTCAGACGTCACAGCTCAGAGAAGCGGGCTGGTTGGGGTGGGCTGGTTACGTCACTGGTGTATTCAGTGTCGTGCCTGGGCCCCGGCTACCCTCGCAACGTGCAGGAGTGCAAAGGGCGATGGCCCAAGACCCCTTTGTGCTTAGGATTTAGACCGGCGTGTTGACCTCTCTGTTGAGCTCTAGGTCGGGCTGCGATGTGTCGATCAGCCGAGGCCGGGCATTACCCAGCCAGTGTGTCCGGCCGGAGTTAATCGAGCGTGTTGGGTAACAGTAGTGCACCCCTGCAGGGAAGATATCTATTCGAATAGCCGTGTCCACGGTAACAGGACGCTCGGAGTTGTGCCCGGATCTATGACAACTACAAATTGATGATGATTCATATTAAACTGTTAATAATGCTCTCGGGACCGCTTTCTCGCAGGGAGTCGAGAAAGGATCTCAGGGCATTGCTATTGTATAACCACATGTATGCTACTACTATCTACTCTCTTCTGATGCTGCAAGACTGCTTGAAGATGCTAGTTTTCGATAGGCTAGGCCTTTCTCTCTTCTGGCATTTCTGCTATATAGTCCACAGATACAGCCTTTTCATTTGATACCAATGCATATTTAGCATAGTTCTGATGTCAGTCTTGCGAGTACTTTGGATGAGTACTCACGGTTGCTTTGCTATTATTTTACCCCATACCCTTTTGTTGATACATCAGACGACGGAGCCCAGGAGCCAGATGCCACCGCCGGAGCTTACTACCAGGAGGGTCCCGATGGTACTTACTTCTGGGTTGATCCAGCCGACCAGGAGTAGTTAGGAGGCTCCCAGGCAGGAGGCCTGCGCCTTTTCGATCTGTATCCCCTGTTTGTGCTAGCCATCTTATGGCACCCGTGACTAACTATGTCTGTACTCAGATATCATTTGTGTGTATGACTTATGTATTCGGGTCCTCACGACCCCTGGTTTGTAAGATGATGAGTTATGCTTATTATTTGAGTTTAGAGTTGTGTTGTGATATCTTCCCGTGAGTCCCTGTGCTTGATCGTGCACGTTTGCGTGTATGATTAGTGCACGATTAAGTCGGGGGCTTCACAGTAACCTACAGTCAGCCTGGCTCTGATACCATTCATTGTGGCGTCCCGCCTGATTACCACTGTAGCCAGACGGTCGCCACGCATACCAGCCCAGGAAATCATTCTGGCATGCGCGTTCACAACAAGTATCATGAACACAGGCATTTCTATTAATGGATATATGAGTCTTACATGGGGTATATTACAAAAGTGATGGCAGCGGAAAGGCTCTATCTAGGGCAGCATGGTCTTGGTGCAGCTCCAATCCACAGGGATCTGACTGGGTTACTCTCCTAGCCCGCGAACACTCCAGCTCCTCGACGACGGACGACGGATCCTTATGTGAACCTGGCCATGTTAAAGGCCGATGAGTACTTTTGAATGTACTCGCAAGCAAACCAAACTAACATATACACCAAGCAAAGCAATCCATGGCATTCAAGCATGCATTTGTTATTAGAGCAATATTAATGATCATGACATAACATACCTATCTAGCAATATTAATTATTATGTCGTAACAGGTTTATCCAGTAGGGTAACTACTAAGTAAAATACGGTAAAGCAAAGCATATCAGGTCAATAACCCCTACTCCAACCTGTAACTGATCCAAATCTAATCCAAATCATGTGGTCATCCGGCCACTCATCATATTGCCATCCCTTGGCCAACATATCATATTCCTGACACCATCTGATGTCTACACAAGATGAGTTCTTCCATCATTATTATCATTATTACGGTTGACCACCTAGTGAGGTCTGGACGGGCTGTCCAATACCGTGGACGCGGCTATTCGAATAGATTCTTCACTCCGCAGAGGTTGCGCACTTTACCCACACCATGGAGCACCTGGCCTCGTGACCCCATTCGGGTGGACCAGCGTTGCTCCAACAAAACCCGCCTGACCCGTGACTCTTCCATCGTACCACCGGCAATCATCCTCCCCGGGAGTCAAGCCCTGGGTGGCCCCTGTGTCACCTCGTGACACCTGCCACTGTCGTGGCCAAACTAAACTGTCCCAAACGGGGACCATGCACAAACAAACAACTGGGCTCACAAGGTTATCGCCGCCTACCGGGCCAGGGTAGCGTGCGCATAACCTTCCCTGTCTGGAGGTACCGGTGAAAGAGCACGCGATCAGACCAAGTCAAGGTCGTCCCATACCGGCAAATGTGGTTGCACGGATAAGCCCGGACAGGTGACTCTAGATCAACTGACTAGGTTTAGCTTTAGCCAGTACTTAGCAGGTATAGTTATTTATCACACAAGGTTGAGGTGGCAGCAACTATGCATTTAAGTAAATTACTTTGAATTATCACATGGCAAACTAATGCAAGTAATGTAAACAGTAGGTGCAATCTAATAGAAGTTTAATTATTTCTAACGCAAGCATATCATTAATTAAACACGCAAGAATAACACAGAGCAATGCTTTAGGGCATATATCAGATGGTCGGCTTGCCTGGGGTCGAAGAATATTCCGGGAAGAAGTGCGGTAGCCTCGCGAAAGAATTCGCTGGAAACCGATCTCTCTCGGAGAGGGCTGATAGAAGGGCAGGGGCAAAATGGGTATTTTCAGAAAGTGTCAACATGGTGAAAAGGGTACCATCAGAGCGGGTGCAATAATTTGAAGAAGTGGGCGTTGGTTTCACCTGAATCGGAGTTACGGTTGAAGAGAAACGGCCGTTCGTTCGTTAGGCAGAATACAAATAAAAACTTATTCATTTCTGCTCTTAACCAGTGAACGTCCGCTATTTAAGATTTTCAGCGCTGGCCTGAGAGCAGAAGGCGTATTTTCAAAAATACGTCTTCAACGCAGGGAGACGGCTTCATGGGAGGGTGCCTGCACTTAAACAACGCGGACCCGGCGTTGACTTGCCTATTTCTCAGACGAGTGGGGCCGAGGGGAGGCGGGGGCCTGCCTGGCCAGGTCGTCTCCTTCTTCCTCCCGCACCCAAAGACAGAGGCGACACCGGCGCTGGTTCCTGGCGATGGAGGCCACAGCTGCCTTGGGCGCTGATGGGGATGGATCTACAGCTTCACCCCGCGGCCGTAGGTGGAGGAAATGGCGCCGGGGATGGCCGGAGTTGGCCACGGCAACCGTGACCGAGGCCGGCGGTTCCGCGGCAATGGTGCGGTTCCGGTGGCCGGGGAGCTGGGAAAGGGGGCAGGGATGGGAGCCCAGAAGTGAGCTCGAATGGAGCCGGGGACGACTGAGGCGCAGGAATTTCAGACAAGGGCAGCGGCAAAGCTTCGGCCATGGGAGTGGTCAGAGAGCTCCTCGAGCTCGGTTTAGAGGTAGGGCGGAGCTAGGAGGGAGAGGGAGGGCTGCTGGAGTGGTGGGTGTGCTCGAATGGCTTGGGGAAGGGCTATTTATAGCCCAGCCGAGGCAGTGGATAGGCACGGCCGCCCACCGAGCTGGCCGGCGTTCTGGAGGTTGCGGGCGACGTGGCTGGAGCCTTGCGGGTGTCGCGGCGCTGCCGACCTGACGAGCAATAGGGGGAAGGGACGGCTCGGGGAGGAAGGAGCCAAGGGGAGAGGAAGACGACGGCGGTCATGGGAAGCACAGTGCCACGTCGGCGACTGCCGTGGCGTGATGAGGAAGGGAGAGGAGAGGAGAAGGGTCGGGAGCTGGGCGTCTGGACGCCGCGAAGCCCCTAGACAGGTCGGGATGCGCCGGAGCTGGCCGGAGCAAGCTACCTGACAAGAACAGGACGCAGACCACCGTTTTTGCCGGCTCTACTCGTGGTCACCACGGCCAAAGTATGTCCTGGCCTTTTCCTGGCTGTGAGATCATGTCAACATGACGTATCACTACACAAATGGATAAGATATGAGACTAGAGTCAACTGGAAGACTCTGGGGTGATGAAAATTCCAAGAACAGATTCTGACATGAAAGTGTTTGGAGTGGGGTGGGGGAGATTCAGCTAGGGATAGGCTCTGGTCTTTGGGTGAGAGTGGTCACCCACTAAGATGATCATCTTTGAAAATTTACAGCTTATTTGGATGAAGATAAGTGGCACTTGCTGTGCAACTTGCCAAACTGGTCAGAAATGCAAAAGAGGGTGCTGGGGCAAAATGGCTAGATGAAAATATCTAAAATTTTGTGGAGACCAATGATTTGATGATAGTAAGACTTTGTAAAAGTTTCATTCCATTTGGAAATACCAAAAAGCTACTTGCTTCACAAAGCTTTCAAATGGGCAGAAACTTAGGAAAATTGTTGTGGATGAATGGATAGATGAATTGAGCTGATTTTTAGTTTGCATGAATGATTTATCAGTATTAACCATCATGAAAAATTTCAGCTCAAATAGATAAAGGAATAGAGCACTTCCTTTGCAAATTGCCCCACTGGACAGAATTTGCAAATTGATGTTGTGCTCAAAATTTGAATTATGGAACTTGGGTTCTTGATGGAAATGATTAAGATATGGATAGGAGAAGCTCGACAATTTATTTGTGATTTTTCCTGGCTACCAAAATGGTAGTTCCTTTAGAAAGTGCCCAAAATGCAATATTGGCATTAAATAGGAAAAGACAATTTTCCTTATTTAATTATGGCCAATATTTTTATGGGAGCTCAATATGATCACAAAGAATATCTCCACAAGTTTTCATGAACTTTGGAGATGGATAGATATTTTCCTGGATTTAATTCCTTTAACTGGCAGAAAAAGGAATTAATTATAAATGAAAAAGATTGAAGATGACTTGGCAATATTTTTGCATATCCAGGGTTTATAGATGAAGGATGATCACTGGGAAAAGTTATGGAGGCAGAAGATCAAAGGAAATTGGGGTTCCTTTGTAACTGGAAGGATTAGGGTTTCCCTTCTGGTAACTCGGAAGGTAGGGTTTCGATGGCGAAGTTCGGAGATAGATCTTGGGTGGCAAGGGAAGGCAAGGCTAGATGACCATCTTCACATACCCAAGAGTTAGAGAAATCCGATAACACCGAGAAAAAAGACGGGAGTCAAATCCCGCAAAGGAAAAAAAACAGGGAGCGAAAACCAGGGTGTTACACTGGTAGAGAGGCTGCCAGGGAAAATCCCGTTCTGGTTGACGAGCAGCTCCCTCCCGCAGGACCTCCGGGTCTAGCGGTTGAGACAAGCGCTCCCGGAGACGTGGAGATGCCTTTGGTCCTTGTTGTCGAGCCACAGGCTCCAACTTGGGCACAACATATAGTCCATTTCCTTCAAACAGGAGAACTCCCTGAGGAGCAAGAGGAAGGCGAAAGAGTAGCCCATCGGTCAAGTATGTACCAGTTTGTCGATGACACCCTGTACAGAAAGCAGGCAAACGGTGTGAAATTGACGGGTATCTGCCGGGAGGATGGACTGAGGCTGTTGGCAGAGATTCACGGGGGAGTATGTGGTTCCCACATTGGATCAAGGGCCCTTGCCGGGAAAGCTTTCCGACAGGGTTTATATTGGTCCACTGCCCTCCAGGACGCTACTGAACTGGTCACCAAGTGTGAAGCTTGCCAGTTCCACTCCAAGAACATCCATCAACTAGCGCAAGCCCTGCAAACAATCCCTCTATCCTGGCCATTCTCGGTCTGGGGGCTCGACATCCTGGGCCCCTTTCCCCGTGCTATTGAGGGCTTTGAGTTCTTGTTCGTGGCAACCGACAAGTTCACAAAGTGGCCTGAGGTGGAACCGGTGAGAAAGGTGACCGCACAAGCAGCTGTCAAGTTCATGAAAGGACTGGTGTGCCGTTTTGGAGTGCCTAACAGAGTGACCACCGATAATGGCACCCAGTTCACGAGCCGCACCTTCATGCAATATATCCAAAACCTTGGAAGCAAGGTCTCCTTCGCCTTTGTTGCTCACCCGAGGAGCAACGGGCAAGTCTAGAGGATGAACGCTGAAGTGCTGCGATTACTCAAGACAAGAACTTTCGATAAGCCGTGGAAGAGCGGCAGGCGCTGGATCGATGAGATGCCGGTGGTTCTTTGGTCCCTCAGAACGACACCAAATCGAGCTACTGGCAGACGCCCTTCTCCCTAGTGTACGGGGCGGAAGCAGTGCTACCCACGAGACTCACGTATGGGTCACCTCGAGTGCTTGCCTACGATGAAGTAGAGCAACAGCAGCTGCGGCATGACGATGCCACGCTCCTCGAGGAAGACCGTCTCCGGGCTGCTGTGCGTGACGCATGTTACCAGCAAGCTCTGCGCCGCTATCATAGCCACAGAGTTCAGGCCCGGAGCCTTGAGGAAGGCGACCTTGTCCTTCGGCGTGTTCAGTCCGCCAAGGGTACAAACAGGTTGACGCCGAAGTGGGAAGGCCCTTACCGGGTAGTACGAGTCACCAGACCTGGCGCAGTCCATCTGGAGACCGAAGATGGCACCAAGGTGCAGAACTCATGGAACATTGAGCATCTTCGTAAGTTCTACACGTAAGGCGCGGCTGCCGGGCTCAGTCCCCGACATCCACCTTTTGTACAAGCTTTGCCGATGTTGCATGTAACCCTTTGTACGAAGCCAGGCAAAGACCCTGTGCAAGAATAATAAAGCTAGGCATTGCATCGTATCGTCATCCTTACATGCTCATTACACATTTTTATGACTGCAATGTTAGCACCTTTAAGTTATTAAGATTTGCTAGAATGCTTGATGAGACCATAATCTTTGTTACTGTCCTCACCCTACATGTTTTACCATCAAGAAAACAGGGGAAGGAAACAAGGGAACAAAGGAGGCGGCCCATCACGCTTGAAAAAGAGATACTGCCAGGAAAAGATAAGTGTATCGCGTATTTCCAGTTCAGTACTTCTCGTTTTCTCAAGGAAACCCTTAGTATCTTCCTTATTGGGGATGTAGAGTCACCCACGTGGAGAAAAGCCCTTGTCGGGACGAGCCGTCCCCCTGTCCTTGTTCATGGGGGTGACAGCGCCGATACCGACAAGGAGCTCTGCCAGGGAACAATGCCAACCTATTGCCGTGGGCTCGCCCCCCCCACTCTGGCACTTGTGGTTCGAATGACGACCCGGCAAGCAGCTCCACGCGGTAGAGACACAACATACTGATGCAGTACAAATAAGGAAAGGAAAAGGATAGTACTTGCGGAAAGAAAATAGCATTCTATTCTCATTCATTTTCGATACAAATGGGATGAAGATTACATGAGGAGTCACCTCTTTCTAATAACTCTTTATTTGACTTTCTCCCCTAGGGGCAAGTTACAAAAAGAAAAAGAGCAGAGGGAGACCCCCGACAGAAGCCCAGCCTGACCCCGTCAGGACCAGCATTGCGTGGACGTCAACCCCACCGGGAGGGAAGGCGAATCCGAAGTCCACGAGCCTGCCGGGGTCCAGCTGAGAAGAAGAGGTGGTGCCCCAGCCGGGAACCCCCGGCAAATCGCTCTGCCGGGAGGAGGAGGAGCGTGATGACGGTGATGGTGCGGCCGACGATCAGTCAGAGCCCAGGTCATCGTACTCCGACTTGACGGCCTGGGACTCGTCGTCGTCATCTTCCCTGACACTATCCTCCTCGTTGCTATCGCTCGAGGAGGAGCTTTTGGCATCGCTCGAGCTCTCCTCGCAACAGCCAAGACGGGCACCCGAACGCCCGTAAATCTTGACGGAGAGCAGGTCGGCCTCCATCATCTTGAAGCAGAGGACGTGCCCTTCCATGAGGTTATGGGCGAGGGCGAAGGTTTTCCACCCACGCCTGAGAAGCATGACACGACGCTCCGGGTACTCGACGTCCACCCGCGTGGCGCCATTACAGCAACCATGCGCCCGCAGCCACAGGACGGGCGGCTTGTCAACCTCCATCACCCTGGCGAAAGGGTGAGGGAGGCGCAGGTGGCCTCGGAAGGGACCACGCAACTTGATGACGAACTCCAGCGCCGTTCCCTTAGCATGGGTCTCTTCGAGAGGAGGATCTAGCATTGGAGGAGGAAGTGAAGCAGCACTCCGCCTCCCCCGACCACAGGCTCCGCGTCGACTGCGACCTCTCCCAGCTCCTCCGCCACGCGCACTCAAGCCACCTTCCGCCTCCGCGGCTGAAGCGGTGGCATGATCCCGACGGGAACCCCTCGCCATTGAGGCGGAGGCCAGAGGACGCCCTCGTCCCCTGGGCATACTAGCGGCGAGCGCAGCTCAAGACAAAGAAGTAGAAGGGCGAGCTCTGTGGGATTGCACTCAAGGAGGAAGAAAGGGTGGATGAGCATCGCCCCTCGTGACCCCCTAATTTATAGGGAGGAGTGCGGGGGCTGGCTCTCCTCCACTCCAAGGGTCGCCGCCCATCTCCACCAATTCCATCGCCCATGATCACGGGCGAACAGGTAACCGCCCCATTGCTCCAATCCATGGCGTTGCGGTTTCTGCCACGATAAGGACTTTAAGTCATGAGCGCCCGTCGTTAACTCCCCGCTATGCATGCGGCGCGCGTGGCGGAAACGGCCTGAGGTGGTGGGTCAGTGCTGGCCAATAAATTGGCAGTTACTCCATCACATTGTGCGCCTGTGCATGAAACTTGGGCCTGACCCAACGACACTTGGCGAGCACATGTGTGCCAGTCCCGGGGGCTCCTGTCGGTGCACTAGTACAGGGGTACCCAGTGCCCCTGACTTATGCATAGGCGATAGAAGCAAGAGAACCCCGACAGCAACCAAGACAGGACTTCAACAAGCTCAACGTGACAACCCAAGCATGGGCTGCAGCGCGCCAAGCACGTCCCCGGCGCTTGCCGGGGACCGAGACGAATGCACCTTCCAGAAGACTCGGCAAGCCACTCCCCGCTAGACACGAGCCAACCAGCCACCGCTCCACCGCATCGCTACAGCTGTCACTTATCCATGCGATGTCGAGCCTTCGGGCGGCTAATCAGCTCTCGCTAAGCACGTGGCGACACTCCGGAAGGCAAGTTACGCCCGGGTGACACCCGCCCTGCAGCGTGTCAAGATCTCAAGCAGCAACCGGCCAAGCGGTGGCAAGGGCTTGCCGGGGATGCACTCCCAAGCGCCACCTAGGCAGGTAATCATGGCATTTTGTCCTAAATGCCAGAGTTAGGTATGATAGCTCTGCTTAGCTATCTAATCAATAGATGGTGTATGTTTTGTCATTGTGGTAACCCCTTGGACTATAAAAGGAGGCCCAAGGCAACCTAGCACAAGGTTGGCATCTCGAACCCCCGAACGCTTGTACTCGCATAGCCGCTCTCCCCGGCAGCAGTCATTGCCGGGGTCAGGCGCCCTGCGTTCTTCGTGTTCCTCCAATCAATCCACCAAAAAGTAGGAGTAGGGTTTTACGCTTAGCAGCGGCCCGAACCTGGGTAAAAATGCCTGACTCTTGACCGTTGCACCGTCTTATGCTCTCCGCTCTTCGTGCAAGGTGACCCCCCTTGCCGAACCACAAGGGACTTCTGGTCCCATAGGTGATCGTGAGCATCCATGCCCCTACAATAGGCATAGTCTGAGTCGGAATAGCCAACAAGATTAAAAGAAGATCCCTTGGGATACCAAATACCAAAGTTTGGTGTGTGTATCAAATATCTCACAATTCTTTTCACGGCCTTAAGATGACACTCTTTAGGTGCAGCTTGATAACGAGCGCACATGCACACACTAAGCATGATATCGGGACGAGATGCACATAGATATAGCAATGAACTGATCATTGATCGATGGACCTTTTGATCAATCGGTTTGTCCTCTTTGGTGAGGTCAACATGTCCACTTGTAAGCATGGGAGTTTTCATACCTTTGCACTCTTGCATGTTGAACTTCTTGATCAAGTCCTTGGTATACTTGGTTTGAGAGATGAAAGTTCCATCACTCGTTTGCTTGATTTGCAAACCAAGGAAAAATTCCAGCTCACACATCATTGACATCTCATACTTCTCTGACATCAACCTTCCAAATTTCTCACTAAAATGTGGGTTAGTAGATCCATAGATAATATCATCCACATAAATTTGGCACACAAATAATTCACCATTAACTCTTTTAGTGAACAAGGTTGTGTCAATTTTACCAATTTCAAAACCCTTTTCAATGAGAAACTTCGTTAAGCATTTGTACCAAGCTCGTGGGGCTTGTTTAAGACCATAAAGAGCTTTACAAAGCTTGTAAACATGATTAGGTTTCTTAGGATTCACAAAACCAGGGGGGTTGTTTAACATAGACCTCTTCTTAAATTTCACCATTTAAAAATGCACTTTTAATATCCATTTGATAAAGTGTGATATCATGGTGATTACCATATGCTAGAAGAATGCGGATAGCTTCAAGTCTATCAACGGGGGCATATGTCTCACCATAGTCCATACATTCAACTTGAGTGTAGCCTTGAGCCACAAGACGCGCCTTGTTGCATATGATTAAGCCATCTTCGTCTTGCCTGTTCCGAAACACCCACTTGGTTCTGATGACGTTTTTCTCTTCTTTGGGCTTCTCCACCAATGTCGACACTTCGTTCCTCTCGAAGTTGTGTAGCTCCTCGTGCATAGCATTCACCCAATCGGGGTCCTCAAGCGCTTCTTCCACCTTCAAAGGCTCAATGCTAGAGATGAAAGATTAATGCTTACAAAAGTTAGCTAGACGGGTTTTAGAGCGAGTAATTCTTCCGGTTTTTATGTCACCGAAGATTTGCTCTAAGGGATGTTTTTGTTCACTCTTGCTCAAACTCGTGGTAGCTTTTGCTTGTTGGATGGTGGAGCTTCCTCATCATCATCATCTTCATCGTTGTCGTTGGTGGTGTCGTTCTCTTGTGGAGGTGGTGAGGGAGGTCTATGTGGATCATCTTGATTTACTTCCTCCTCCTCTTCATCTTGTCATGTACCACTTGTGGATGCCTCCATGTCGTTCCGTGGTTCGTCTTGACGCGAGGTTGGGGATTCCACTTGAGTAGATGAAGTACTTTCCTACACCTCCATGGGACGAATCTTGCCAATATATAGGTATTGGATAGCTTCCGAAGGATCCTTATCTCCTACATCATTTGGCAATTGTTCGACTTGCGAACCATTAGATTCATCAAACTTCACATCTACCGTCTCTTCAACTTTTCGAGTGAAGTTGTTGTAGACACGATAAGTGTGTGAGTTCGATCCGTAACCAAGTAGGAATCCTTCATGAGATTTAGGAGCAAATTTAGTACGATGATGCTTATCAAGAATGTAGCACTTTGAGCCGAATACCCGAAAGTATCCAACTTGGGGTTTGTTACCGGTGAGTAGCTCGTATGCCGTTTTACCGAGAAGCTTGTGCAAGTAGAGTCGGTTTATGACATGACATGTTGTTTCCACGGCTTCTGCCCAAAAGTGTCTTGGCGTCTTGTATTCGTCAAGCATCGTTCTTGCCATCTCAATAAGAGTCCGGTTCTTCCTCTCAGCAACTCCATTTTGTTGAGGCGTGTACATAGCCGAGAACTCATGTGAAACACCTTCTTCGTCGAGAAAGGTATCTACATGGGTGTTCTTGAACTCCGATCCATTATCGCTCCGAACCTTCTTGATCTTCACTTCAAACTGATTTTTCGCTTTGCGAATGAAGTTCTTGAAGATCTTTTGTACCTGCGACTTATCATCAAGAAAGAATACCCACGTAAATCTGGAAAAATCATCAACTATGACTAGACCATAGGAATTTCCACCGAGACTCTTGTAAGCATTGGGACCAAAAAGATCCATGTGAAGTAACTCGAGTGGTCTCCTAGTAGTCATGATATTCTTTACGGGATGACTTCCACCTACTTGCTTTCCAGCTTGACAAGCACTACAAAGTCTATCTTTGTCAAAGATAACATCTTTAACACCAAGTATGTGATCACCTTTGATGAGCTTGTCTAGATTACGCATGCCAACATGTCCTTGTCTTCTATGCCAAAGCCAACCTTTAGAAGATTTTGCAATAAGACAAGTATGAGGTTTGGATCTCTTAGTGAAATCGACAATGTATAGATCACCTCTACGGAAACCGGTTAAGACCATGTTATGATTATCTTGATGAAACACTTGGCAATCTACTTTCGTGAATAGCACATTAAAACCAAAGTCAGCAAGTCTAGATACGGAAAGAAGATTGTAGCCAAGGGGTTCAACAAGCATGACATTTTGAATAGAGCTATCATGAGATATGGCCACCTTACCAAGACCAAGTACCTTACCCTTGGAGTTGTCTCCAAAAGTTACATACCTTCGCGGTCCAGGGTTCGGTGCAATCTCTTTGAACATATCTTTATCCCCGGTCATGTGATCAGTGCATCCACTGTCGAGAATCCACTCCTTTCCACGGGACATGTAATCCTTGAAGTTTGCCATAAGACTCAAGCACTTCATGATCTTCTCATACTCAATATCAAACTCCTCGTCCTCATTGTTGTAGCCATGCTCCACATTGTCATCATCAATGGGAAAACCCTCGTCACAAGGAACAAGAGATTCGTTAGAATTGTGATCATGACAATGTTCAAAAGCATGATGCGAATAGCTTCACAAATGATGTTATTGATAGTGGACACATTCCCTTTAGCACGCATGAGATCACTTAGCTCAAATAGACAATTATAGAACTTAGGATCACTAGGCTTCATCTTATAAAATGCAATAGCTTTGTGAAGAATTTCATCAAGATTACTCAAGGAATAATTTGGATATCGTTTCTCCAAATCATTCCACAAAGTATAAGCACACTCAAAATTCTTGATTTGATTAAGCACAACTCTAGGCAAAGCTCAAACAATAAGATTGACAGTTCTAAGATTACAATGCATGTCAATTTCTTCTTCTTGAGAAGGACGCAAGGGATCAATGGGAGACATATAGGGATTCATAATATGCTTGCTCAAATGAAATTCATTGAAAATAGAAAGCATCTTGTCTCTCCACTCTCTATAGTACTCTCCATCAAGAATGGGCACTCTACAACTAATACTCCCCATACTAAGAACATCCATCTTCCTCCAATGGTGATAAAACCATAGCTATGGAGACCAAAGCTCTGATACCAATTGTGGGATCACTAGAAGTGTATGTCTAGAGGGGGGGGGGGTGAATAGACTACTTGCAAAATAAAACCTAGCCTTTTCCCAATTTTATTTGTTGGCAGATTTTAGCATGACTAGCAAGTCTAGCACACCCTTCACAAGCACATCAACAAGTATTGCAGCGGAAAGAAAAGACATGCATGCGAAAGTAAGGAGTAGAGATAGGAAGATCAAACGCAATTGGGGACACGAAGATTTTTCCCGTGGTTCTGATAGGTGGCGCTATCGTACATCCACATTTATGGAGACTTCATCCCACGGTGGGTAACGATTGCGAGAGTCCATGGAGGGCTCCACCCATGAAGGGTCCACGAAGTATTAACCTTGTCTATTCCATGTGGCCTATGTCCACGGAGGACTAGCCTTACTCGGGGTAGATCTTCACGAAGTAAGTGATCTCCTTGCCCTTACAAACTTCTTGGTTCAACACCACAATCACGAAGAAGGAGGCTACCAAGTAACACCTAACCAATCTAGGAGGCACCACCCTCCAAAAGGAAATAGATGTGGTAGTATGATGAACTCCTTGCTCTTGTGCTTCAAAAGATAGTCTCCTCAACACTCAATCACTCTCTCACAGATTTGGCTTGGGTAGAAGAGATTGATTGGGTGGAAAGAAGCTTGGGGAGGCTGGAAATCAAGATCCATATGGTTGGAGTGGATGATCTTGACCGCAACACAAGGGAAGGTGGTTCTCTCTCAGAAAATTGGATATGGCAAGTGTGGAATGGTTCTGAGTGCTTCTCTTCCGAGTGATAGGTGGTGGAGGGGTATATTTAGGCTTCTCCGAAAATCCAACCGTTACAACATTATTTTCCAACTCGGTGGAACCAAAGTAAAAACTCGGTTGCACCGACTAGTGCACAATGTGGCAACTTTGGCGTTTTCGGTGAGACCGATATATAAATCTCGGTGGTACCGATTATTGGGTAACAGCTAACCAGAGACTTTGTCATCAACTCGGTGAGACCGATTATCAGAACTCGGTGGGACCGATTCTGAAAAATGACTTACCAGAGAGTTGGTCAAGACTTCGGTGAGACCGAAAATTAGGACTTGGTGGTACCGAGATGCTAGGGTTTGGCAGGGTTCTGTCTGAGATGAAAATCGGTAGGGCCGAGTGGAAAATATTGGCGGCACTGATTTTGCAAGCTTCGCTTTGGACAGAAGATTTTGTGTGGAAAATGAGTGAGTATTTTTGGTGACTAATCTCTAAGCACTGGAGCAACCAGATCATCATATTTCCCTCATCCCCATTTAATAGTATTGGCTTTCCTATAGACTCAAAGTGATTTCTCACAAAATGTAAAATGCAGAGTCTTGAGCTTGAAGCTTGGCCAATCCTATTGCTTCTTCTTCTCTTCATCTCCTTGGGGATTCTCCACACAATCCATTTTGACAACCCATCTCTGTGGACATTATCTGAAATACACTAGGTAAAATTATTAGTCCAAGAGACAATGTATGTTGTCATGGATTATCAAAACCACCAAGGGAGCATATGTGCTTTCAGCGACAGAGCTAGACACTCAGTGCAACAGCACGATGCTGCGAGGCGGTAGTGCCGCCGGAGCAGTACTACCGCTCGCCCCAGCGATACTACCGCTGGGGTTACAGTGTAGCAGCCCACGGATCAAGAGGGGAAGCAGGGGCAGGGCAATTCTGCCGGAGCGGTACTACCGCTAATAAGGGGTAGTATCGCTTCCTACTACTGCTCGTAGAACCACTGAGGATCCCAGGCCCAGAAGACCGGGCGGAAGTGGCGCGGTAGTAACAGGCGGTACTACCGCGCCATACTACCAGCCAGAAACCGGTCAGTCCGACACGAAAAATTTCAAGACACCGAAGCTAGAGGTACTGCGCGCGGTACTGGGCAGGGGCACTACCGCCCATAAGCGGTACGACCGTTGCCCAGAGCGGTACAATGGTAGTACCGCTGCCTTGCGCGGTACTTCCGCCTGGGATCTTCCGGACCAAGATAAAGACAATGTCGGAGCTCCAAAGATGCGGGAAAGAAACATGGGTGCAAATGAACGTGTATGTGATGATTCCACCCAAACATTTCTGATGCGGACCCCCTCTTAATAGTATGGTATTCTTATGACTCAAGTCCAACAAAAAAGAAACGCATGAACAAACTTGTATTCACACTAATCCACCGAGGGGCTAGAATCGTCTTGTGCCATATGATGAATTATCTGAAAGGCTTAATGCACACGATTAGTCCGCAAATGCATTGTCATCAATCACCAAAACCACCGGGGTAGAAATATGCCCTTACAATCTCCCCCTTTTTGTTTCACTGATGACAACACGGGATTTGCACAATAAATATCATGAGATAGAAAGCAAACCCCAACATCTACAAAATATAGACGGGCTCCCCCTAGATGTGTGCACTATATTTGATATGCTTTTGGAATGCAAAGCACACACACTAGGATCAACACTCCCCATATATTTTATAGACATGCAATTACCAAAATCAGAGATAAATACAAATGCAAGAAGTGACATGTGAACATAAACATAGGGCACAAGATAAGCATAGCTCACATAATATGACATAAGAAGATAATTAAAGGGTAGTGTATGTCTCACACCATATGACGCAGTCACTGAAGTCTCACCCACATAAACCAAACCAAAGCAAATGATAAAAGAGTTCATGAGCGAAGAAGAAGCAAGCAAACAGAAACGCGCTCGTGACTCGGTAAATCCCTATACTCTCCCCCTTTGGCATCGAGACACCAAAAGGGCAGAGGGGACTATAATGATCCAACGTGGTAGCAGATGACGTGACCATCTTCAATATTCTCCAGACCAGGGACTATAAGTAGTGGTGCTAGGAGGAGCAGAAGAGCGAGGCAGATCAACATCAGAATCCCACTTGCAGTGCCTTGATGTCCAAACCTCCTCATCAGTGATGGAGTCCTCAGACACACTCCGAACCTCCAGCCCCACATGCCTGCCAAGTGCCTTGTGATGACTCCTAGCTTCCTTCTCTGCAATGCGAGCCTTGTACTAACCATGTGCCTGCATGCAGAAAAGCTTCTTCATCTTCTCCTTGAGCTTCTTAGCCCAAGATGGCTCAACACAGGAGGGCGCGAAACTGGAAGCAGACCCACCCTCTGCAACGCAGTCCTCCTCCTCATCCTCGTCATCCTCATCATCTGGAATATCCATCTTAGGAGAAGCATGACTAGCCCAGTAGTCTTTCTGTCTTGGCTGAACAACCTTGTGTGGAACCACCTCACCACACTCAAACATAACACCTAGAAAGGTGGTCGCCCAGTTCACCTCAATCAGATGCATCAGATATGGACCATAGATAGGGCACTTGCGCTCAGACACAACGGAGAGGATCTCAGACCACATGACATGAGAAACATCCAAAGGCATCACATCTCCTTTCGTCCTCACAAGCTGACAATAAAGCAACATATCCATGAGATACGAGTGAACCTGATCAAGATTCCCAACACGGGCTGAATATGCGGTGCATAATATCAAGAAACGACTCTAGCACATAAGTTGGCTTGCCGGTGGTGGAGGAGACCTTCTTAGAACTGTAGGGCCAGAGAGAGCTCTTATGAGTGGCAGCGGTCTCCTTATGGGGGCGGAATCCAATAGGTCCATCAAGCCCCTTATCCTCAAAACCAAGGAGATTCATGAAAGTCTTCCAAGGAGCAGACATCTGCCCGCCATTAGTCATCCAAGTCAAAGTCTTGTCCTCGTCTGTTCCAAGGTGGATCGTGGCATAGAACACAACAATTATTTCAGCATCAAAGTCCTTGTTGAATTGCATGAGGTCGGTAATGCCAAGATTCTCACATAGCTCGAGGCCTCACCAAAGTATTAACCATTCTTCTCCAGATAATCCATGTCAATGGACTTGACATTGGGAACATACAAGTTTTCCTTTTCCTTGAGAACATTAGTCTTGGGGAAGGGACGGTTGCGCAGCGACGAGTCTTGGATAACATCATAGGGGTACTGTTTGTGGGCGTGCCAGAACTCCTTGCTGAGCAACAGAGCAAAAGATTTGGACTTTGTGGGCTTGTGAGCAATAGACTTGGTACTTTGCTTGGGAGGTTGCTGACTGGAACTGTCCTCTGCTCTTTCTTTCCCTGAGTTGCGGTAACGCTTAGTGCTCTAACGACTCGAGTTCACCCTCCGTTCAGAGCTGCCATGTAATGCCCCAAAAATTTAATCATGTTTTTATTAATTAAAATTTTGTCAGGAATATTAAAGTTTTATTTTTCTCGATCTTCTGTTGATTTCAGAACCATTCTATTCTCTATTCTCTATTTTTTTCCTCCAAGTAGAAGCTTTTGAATAATATTGTGGGAACTGAATGTTTTATTAAAGCATTTCATTTCATTTGGTAAATTCAGTGGAATTATTTTTATAATAAAATTTGAGAAATCAAATTGCTCCTAAAAGGCTTTTTCATTCTTTAAAAGGCCTCTGTTGCACTACAATCCTTTTATAAATTCATTTAAAAATTCCACAAAAATTTGTAGATGTCATGTGATGTCCCTGGATCATTTTTATGCAAAAATCTAACTTGGTGTAGCAAAACATCCTCTTTTCCATTCTGGTCCAGTTTGATGTTTTGAACTGCAACCCTATTTTATGTTGCTCTAGTGACCTTGGGACATTTCCTGCTTGTAGTACACCCTACCAAACTCTTAAGTTCAAGATCTTAGAACCATTGCAATATATTAAGCCCATGCAATAACCCCCTGTAGTTTCTGTCCAGAACTGGTTTTCTCAAAATCTTACACTAACAAGTTTCTAGTTTTTCTAAGATAACCTTGCCATCATCTTGAGCATCCAAAGATACCTTGTTCTGGAAATTTTGGTGGCCAGCAAAGCTTCCTAGATGCCCATGGCATTCTGTCGAGCACCTTGTGTGCCTGGCCAAAATTGGGATGAGATTAAGTTTGCATTATGGACTAGCCCCAGTGACCAAACAAGCATGTCTAATAGGCCTATTGCATCCCCACTAACTACCCTGTAAACTTGCAGATTCATCCAAGCCCTCTGGCGTCCCCTAGCATTTTAGCAAACAAATGGTGAGCGTGCTCTGGGCGCGCCCAGAGCGCGCGTATTGAAGCCAGCCGCGCCACGTCGCCGCGCCCCACCTACCGCGCCCCTGACCCTTGCTCGCCCGTAGAGCCACGGCCCCGACCCCTCCGAGCTCCCGGAGCCGCCCCTCACGCCTCCTCACGCCTCGCAGCGCCGTCGCCAGAGCCACCTTGGCGGCACGCCAGCGGCCACAGCCCGCCCCTGCCATGGTAGCGCCGCCCGAGCCATCCCCGTACGCTAGCTGCCTCTAGAACAGCTTGGCCTCATCCTCGAGTTCATCTGCTAGCCCCTGTCGCCAGCTAGCATCACCACGTCACACCTGTGGCAACAGTGGCGGCGAGCCACCGGGCTTATCCACGGCCGCCGCGGAACCGACCTCAACGAGCTATAAATAGAACTCCCCGTAGCTGTGATACGTCTTCGTCGTATCTATAATTTTTAATTGTTTCATGCCAATATTATACAACTTTCACATACTTTTGGCAACAATTTATATGATTTATTGGACTAGCCTCTTGATCCAGTGCCCAGTGCCAGTTCCTGTTTTTTGTGTGTTTTTTGTTTCGTAGAAATTCCATATCAAAGGAAGTCCAAAGACGATAAAAATTGAAGAAGAATTGTTTTTGAATATTTGTGAATTTTGAGAAGTGGAATCAACGCAAACGGAGGCCCGCGGCCCCCACAAGACACCAGGGCGCGCCGTGGTGGGTTGTGGTCACCTCGTAAGTCTGTTGGAGCTCTCATTCGGGCGCAAGGAAGCTAATTTTAGGGAAAAAATCATGTTAAAATTTCAGCACAATCGGAGTTACGTATCTCCGGGAATATAAGAAATGGTTTTCGGCCAGAAAACAGGAACGTGAAACAGAAGAGAACAGAGAGGGAGATCCAATCTAGGAGGGGCTCCTGCCCCTCCGCCACCACGGTTTCCATGGACCAGAGGGGGAACTCTCCTCCCATCTAGGGGGGAGGCCAAGGAAGAAGAAGAAGGAGGGGGGCTCTCTCCCCTCTCTCCCGGTGGCACCGGAACGCCGCCAGGGCAATCATCGTGACAACGATCTACTCCAACAACTATGCCGCCATCAACACCAACTCTCTCCCCCTCTATGCAGTGGTGTAACACCTCTCTTCCCTGCTGTAATCTCTACTTAAACATGGTGCTCAACTCCATATATTATTTCCCAATGATATTTGGCTATCCTATGATGTTTGAGTAGATCTCTTTTGTCCTATGGGTTAATTGTGGTATGATGTTATGGATGTGAGTTGTATGTTGATATGGTGTTGTCCTATGGTGCCCTCCATGTCACGCAAACGTGAGGGATCCCCGCTGTAGGGTGTTGCAATATGTTCATGATTTGCCTATGGTGGGTTGCGTGAGTGACAGAAAGCACAAACCCGAGTAGGAGGGTTGTTGCGTATGGGAGTAAAGGGGACTTGATACTTAATGCTATGGTTGGGTTTTACTTTAATGAACTTTGGTAGTTGCAGATGCTTGCTAGAGTTCCAATCATAAGTGTGTATGATCCAAGTACGGAAAGTGTGTTAGCGTATGCCTCTCCCTCATTCCATATAACAAGTATCTATCATATTATATTCAATTGCCTAGGGACAATCTTTCTCTTGCGTTACACAAAAAGCTTTCTACTAAGTTATTTAATCTTTTTGTTCTTTTATTAAAACAACACCTAACTTTTATTTCCACGTTCTTTATTATCTTGCAAAGTACTTCTAGTTTTATTCCCGCAAAGTATTTTCATACTTGTTCTAGGTAACGGAAGCATTAGCGTGCGTAGAGTTGTATCGGTGGTCGATAGAACTTGAGGGAATATTTGTTCTACATTTAGCTTCTCGTTGGGTTTGGCACTCTTACTTATCGAAAAAGGCTACAAACGATCCCCTACACTTGTGGGTTATCAAGACCTTTTTCTGGCGCCGTTGCCGGGGAGCAATAGCGTGGGGTGAATATTCTCGTGTGTGCTTGTTTGCTTTATCACTAAGTAATTTTTATTTTCTATTATTAGTTGTTTTCTATCTTTAGATATGGGTAGGAAACGCAAAATACCAAAAAAAATAGATGTACTTGCTGCTCCAAAAGTTGAGGAACCACTAGTGTTCCGTACTACCGAAGAATATAATTTGGATCATCTTCGATCCATTTGTGCTCGTGCTGAAAACCCAATTAGCTTAGTTGAGGGAACATCATTAAATGAGCATGCTTATTATGTGCGATACCGCATATCTCAAAAAGGGAAAGTCTTGTGGCATCAAATTAATACTTTGTGTTGCTATGCTTGGAATTTATGTGAATTACATGATTTTACTTGTTGTTCTGAAGGAACTAAAAAACACCTTCCCTACCAATGTGTGTTTAATGATAATGAAATACTATCTTCTTATGCCAAGGAAGCCTATTGTTATTTTGATGTTGAACAAATTGAAGAATTTGTTGCTTTTAAGGGTGCTTATGAAATTGCTTCTTTGATTGAAAAGTGTGATGCTACTCTTTACAAGTCTGAAAATTTTGCCGTACTCAAATATTGCTATGAAAACTATACTTCTATTGCTTATGTTAAAGAATTTATTGAAAGAATGACCGCTGCCTTGGAAGAGAATAATATTTTGTAGGAATCTATGGAAGAAGAAATTGCTGAAATTGTGAGCTCATTAGATGAAAAAGATGAGGAGGAGAGCGAAGAACAAAAGGAGGAAGAGCCGATTGATCACTCGTGCCCACCTTCTAATGAGAGTAACTCTTCAACTCATACATTGTTTAATTACCCTTCGTGCTTACCGAAGGATAAATGCTATGATGATTGCTATGATCCCTTGGATTCGTTTGAAATATCCCTTTTTGATGAACTTGATGCTTGCCATGCTTGTGGCCAAGATGCCAATATGAATTATGCTTATGAAGATGAACTTGCTATAGTTCCTTATGTTAAGCATGAAATTGTTGCTATTGCACCCAGACATGATTGTCCTATTATCTTTTTGAATTTTCCCAACTACACTATATCGGAGAAGTTTGCTCTTATTAAGGATTATATTGATGGGTTGCATTTTGCTACTACACATGATGATTTTAATGAATATAATATGCATGTGCTTTCTGCTCCTACTTGCAATTATTATGAGAGAGGAACTACATCTGACCTCCCTATGTTTCCAATACTATAAAATTGCAAGAAACTGTTTATACTATGCATTGGCCTTTACTTAATGTGCATGAATTGTTCTTGTATGATAGGCCAATGCATAGGAAGAGAGTTAGACTTCATTGTCACATGATATATATCACTTTGTGCTGACTACTAAATTGCAAATCATTGTTAATTAAAATTGGCTTTGATATACCTTGGGATCCGTGTGGATCCATTACTTGAGCACTTTATGCCTAGCTTAATGGCTTTAAAGAAAGCGCTGCCAGGGAGACAACCCAGAAGTTTAGGAGAGTCATTTTATTCTGTAGTGTGCTTTTATAAAGTTTAAAAACAAAATTATATAGAGGGGAACCTAAAACTTCACAAAAAGAAAGGTAAAAGTGAGAGAGATGATGAGCATCGTTGAAGTGGGGGCTAGCCTTGAAATTTGTTCATGCCCATGGAAACTTTGTGAATCTTGAATCACAGAAACTTTTCATCAAAAATAATTATCCCCTTGTACAAATCCATTGTATTATAAAAATAATGTGCCAAGATTTTCCTTTAGGATGATTAGATTGCTTGTTGGTATGTGCGGTGTAAAAACATAAACTTTGACTGTAGTGCATGAATTTACATTTTTTACTGGAATGTCAAAAGTTTCTGAAATTTTTACACAGTATTTCTATACAAATGTTTTATTTCTTCCTAATGTTTCAGAATTTGTGGAGTTACATAAGTATGGTCAAAGTTCAGATTACTACAGACTGTCCTGTTCAAGACAGATTCTGTTTTTGATGCATTGTTTTGCTTGTTATGATGAAACTATCGATTTTATCGGTGGTATAAGCCATGGAAAAGTTATAATACATCAGGGATAATGCAAATATAAAATATGAATGGGTTTGTACCAGTACTTAAAGTAGGAATTTGCTTTATTATACTAACGGATCTCACCAGTCTTCTGTTAAGTTTTGTGTGGTTGAAGTGTTCGAACATCGAGGAGGTGTCAATATGAGGAGAAGGAGGAGAGGCAAGAGTTAAAGCTTGGGGATGCCCAAGGCACCCCAAGTAAATATCCAAGGGGACTCAAGCGTATAAGCTTGGGGATGCCCCGGAAGGCATCCCATCTTTCTTCAAGAAGTATCGGTATGTTTTCGTTTTCGTTTCGTTCATGTGATATGTGTAAATCTTGGAGCGTCTTTTGTGTTTAGTTTTCACTTTTGTTTTATGCACCATGCTGGTATGAGATAGTCCATGGTTGATTTATATAATGCTCATTGCACTTCACTTATATCTTTTGAGTATGGCTTTATAGAATGCTTCATGTGCTTCACTTATATCATTTGAAGTTTGAATTGCCTATTTCTCTTCACATAGAAAACTGCTATTCGTAGAATGCTCTTTTGCTTCACTTATATTTATTAGAGCATGGTCTTTTGTAGAAAGAATTAAACTCTCTTGCTTCACTTATATCTATTTAGAGAGTCAACAGGAATTGGTCATTCACATGGTTAGTCATAAAATCCTACATAAAACTTAGGGATCACTGAATATGATATGTTTGATTCCTTGCAATAGTTTTGCGATATAGAGATGATAATATGTGGGAGGTACTAGTGGATGATCGTGTTTAGTAAGATACTGGTGTTAAGGTTTGTGATTCCCGATGCATGCACGTATAGTCTCCCGTTATGCTAGGAAGTTGGAGCACAATTTATTCTTGATTGTCTATCTTTGTGTGAAGGTCGGGGGCGCGCGATGGTTAACTCCTACCAACCTCCCCCCCTAGGAGCATGCGTAGTAATACTTTGCTTTGAGGGCTAATAAACTTTTGCAATAATTATGTGAGTTCTTTATGACTAATGTGAGTCCATGGATTATACACACTCTTATCTTTCCGCAATTTGCTAGCCTCTACGGTACTGTGCATTACCCTTTCTCACCCCGAGAGTCGGTGCAAACTTTTCCGGTGCATCCAAACCCCGTGATATTATACGTTCTATCACACATAAGCCTTATTATATCTTCCTCCAAACAGCCACCATACCTACCTATTATGGCATTTCCATAGCTATTCCGAGATATATTGCCATGCAACTTCCATCGCCTCCGTTTTGATGACTTGAGCATTCATTGTCATATTGCTTTACATGATCATAAGATAGCTAGCATAATGTTTCCATGGCTTGTCCGTTTTTTTGATATCTTTGCTATGCTAGATCATTGCATTCATATAGAGTCATACTTTGTTCTACTATCAAGTTGTAAGTAAATAGAAGTGTGATGACCATCATTATTCATTATTAGAGTATGTCCCAGTGAGGAAAGGATGATGGAAACTATGATTCTCCCACAAGTCGGGATGAGGCTCCGGACAAGTATAAAAAAAGGAAAAAAAGAAGAAGAAAAAAAAGAAAAAAAAGAGAGACAAAGAGAGAAGGGGCATGCTAATTCCACACTTGTTCTTCAAAGTAGCACCAAGTTTTTCATATAGAGAGTCTCCTATGTTGTCACTTTCATATACTAGTGGGAATTTTTCATTATAGAGTTAGATGCACACCCACTTAGTTTTCATATTGAGCTTTCATACGCTTATAGCTCTTAGTGCATCCGTTGCATGGCAATCCCTACTCCTCACATTGATATATATTGATGGGCATCTCCATAGCCTGTTGATACACTGACTTGATGCGAGACTTTCTTCTCCACTTTTACCCCTTTGAAACCTACCACCATATTCTATTCCACCCATAGTGCTATATCCATGGCTTGCGCTCATGTATTGCGTGAGAGTTGAAAATCCTGAAGCGCGTTAAAAAGTATGAACCAATTGCTTGGCTGACACCGGGGTAGTACATGATTTATACTTTGTGTTAAGAAGACACATCATGACAAGGCTATATGATTTTGTAGGGATAGCGTTCTTTAGCCTTGATATTTTGAAAGACATGATTGTTTGTTGGGATGCCTGAGTATTAATGTCTTTATGTCAAAACTAGACTATTGCTTTGAATCACTTGTGTCTTAATATTCATGCCATGATTAGATATATTATCAAGATTATGCTAGGTATCATTCCACATCAAAATTATATTTTTTATCATTTACCTACTCGAGGACGAGTAGGAATTAATGTGGGGACCCCGACTCATAAGTCGTGATCACCAAATGCATGTGTACAGTGATCCCAGAGATCAATGCTCACAGAACACACAGAAGCTGAATAACAAGAGTCTTACATCCATACTTAGCGTCTTACACAAATAAAGACCATGAAGGTCAAGTCTTACATAGATAGGGCCATGTAGGCCAAATAACAAACACAACTAGCAGTGGAAATCTTGAACGAAAGCGTGAACCCATGCCATCTGCCTTAACCCTACACGCATTCTAACTAGGAAGCGTCCTAGTTCGCATGTTCGTCACCATCGAACTCTTCACCATATTCCTGCTCTTCCATGCCTAGCCAATTAAATAACCAGTGGCAAGCCAATGAGTACTTTGAATGTAGTCGCAAGCAACCCATGTTTTGGAACAAGGTATAACAATGCATGATATAGTATTAAATAGGTAAGTTTTGCGGAAAGCTAATTTTGAGTGCAATGTCATGTTAAAAATAAATTGTGATAGCATGCATCAACAAATAACAGGTATCCGTATGAACAGGTTACAGATATCAATATGAATCAAGGTTTGAACATATCATGTTCGACCAACATGTCAAGTCATCTGACTTAACTTACGTATCATCTTTGTGTCATCCTCACACACACACACATACCAAGTTTAGTGAACACTGGACGTAGCACAAGAGCGGTCATCCAACTGTCCTTGACCGTGGACACGACTATTCGAATAGTTTTACACTCTGCAGAGGTTACACACTTTACCCACGAGACTCGGGAAACTTCCGTGTCAAGCCACGACTCGCGATATTGTTCATACCCGAGGTAAGTACCCAAACATTGCCTTTCCCCTAGCGATACTAGACAAAGAGTTCACTCGTTGGTGCCATCCCTCATGATATACATCACACGTATCATCCATGAGGGCACGCAACGGTGTGCCCGGTGCCTGTGAAGACAGAGCATGGTCGCCCTACCAGGCACGACCCCGTGTCGAGACTGACCACATCACTCCCGCCACTAGTAATGCGGGCTCTATGCTAGTACCCACAAAGGTAGTCAACAAAGCCCCGTCCCATAAGGGGTATCGTGGTTGTACATGTAAGGTTGGAATAACGGTCGCAACTTACACCAATCCTTTTTCGAAAACCACACACACTCACTTGCTCCGGTACACCACTTCTTTATCAAGTGGTTACCTAGCTCAACATCATCTCCCTCGGGCATTAGTGGCACCCGACGGGGTTTTCAAAAAGTCTTTGAAAGCATTTGTTTCCAACACCATGCATATTCCCGTCCCACTTTGCGTAGCATCTACTAAGCATCCTATCTACTCCCACCCGCACAACCCTCATAAGGAGGTAGGGTCATGCACGATGCAAGTATCAACGGTAAAAGTATCTTAGGCATCCCACCGTAGTGGTCACCACATCAACATGATCAATATCAAGAAATAAAGTGCTATATGCCATGCAATAAAAGGGTTTCATAGTCATGGTCAAAGGGCTGCTTGCCTGGCTCAACAAAGTCTTCGGGTCCAACTCCCTCGTCAACAATGCAATCTATCGTCGTAATATTAACGGGCAAAAATAAGAATCATCACAAATACAGAGCACAAAACTCACTTCTAAAATGTTACCCTACTCTATAAAATACTACAATATAAACTAAAAATGTTTGTCTCTGGTTTTGAAGTGAACAAGATTTTGAAAACTATTTTAACAGAGGCCAAAAATAATCAAAACTAGCCTTTAAATAAAACCAGTACTTAAAATGTTTTCAAAAAATTACACAAGTGGCACTATTAAATTCTACAGGATATTACAAGATTTGTGGTGGAAGAATATGTGGGATTGGACAATATTCATTTCTGTGGAATTTTTGGAAAAATCCATAGAAAAAGAAAGGAAGAAGGGCTCTGTGCCCTGGGCGAGAGACAACTAGCTGCTGGGCCGGCCCAGTGGCCAGCCAGGCCAGGCGCGCTGGCGCCGCCGCGCGCGCCAGGTTTGAACCTGATGTGCAGGGCCCAGAGGCCAGCGACAGAGAGAGGAGGGGGAGGGAGGTGAGGATGACAGGCAGGCCCTGCCTGTCATCTCCAACCTCGCGACAGGGAGGCCGGCGAGCTCACCGGCGACGATGTAGGGCACGACGACGGCTGGAGAGGACGGGAATGGGACCAGCGCCGAGCCGCTGATCCGGTGGAGGTGGAAGGGGGCCGGAGGTGCCCTGGTTCGCCGGCGATGAGGAGCCCGCGGCAGAGGAGCTCCGAGAGAGGTTGCCGCCGGTGGTTCCTGCAGCAATCTGAACGGGTGGAGAAGGGGAACGCGCCAGGGGGATAAGGGGAAGCCAGAGGAGAAGAAAACGGGGCCAGAGAGGGGCTGTACCCGGAGATCTCCGGTGAGCCGACGCGGCGGACTCCGAGCTCGATCTCGAGCTCGGGAGCTCTTGGAGAGGAGAGGGTGGAGAAGTGGGTCGATTGGGAGCAAGGGAGAGCCTGCAGAGGGGAGAGAGGGCTCGGGGGAGGCCTTATATAGGTGGGGGGGCGGGTGCACCATGGACAGGGGCTCGGCTCTGCGGCAACGGTGCTGGCAACCGTTGGAGGACGGGGGAGTGCACCTGGGGTACTCATGTGACTTGTCCACGATGCAGGAAGGAGAGAGGGAGGGAGAGAGAGGCGTCAGGAGCGCGCGTGCGCGAGCCCACGCATTGGCCGGTTCGGGTGGCGCTCGGTACGTGCAAGACGGGAGAGAAGGAGGAGGGGAGAGGAGGGGGACAGAGCCGTGGCGTGTCCCGGACATCGAGGCGCATCGTCTGGCGTGAGGGGGGAGCTCGAGGTGGTCGGGTATGGGCAGGAGAGGGAGGTCAACCCTCTGGAGCATGGCTACACGCTCCAGAGCGCGACTTTGGCCAGCATGCCAGAGCTTTTGACGCGCTCTGGCATGCCCACTTGTGTCCAGGGGTTGCAGGAGGGAGTAAACAAGTGGGAAAGAGCCTTGGATGCTCTGGAGTAGCCATGAGTGAGAGAGAGAAGTGAGAGAGGAGAGAAAAGATGTTGTACAGAGAGGGAAATGGGGTTTTTACCCCATGCAATCATGCTCTCTGGCGCCAGGAACTTTACTGGAGGTGGGGAGGGATTGCATGGTACTGTGGTAAAAATTTGAGGTGAAGGAGAGTGGTGGAGGGGGCTCAATAATTGATTCTTGGATTCTGCCTGAAGGTGTTTGATCAGTGTTTGGGCTACCTCTGATGCTCCACTGGAAATGAAACTTAATAGAATAAAATGGGTGGTAAATATAAGAGTGTTCACAAGTTTTGAGCTCAATTGAAGGAAATTTCCAATGTAAACTTGGTAAACCCTCACTACTAGGAAAAAGCTTATAGACAGATGCTTACTAGTAGCGCGGGTTTTTACCCCTTCCTACTGGTACTTACTAGTAGCGCGGGTTTATACCACCCGCTACTACTAAGTTGATAGTAGTAGCGCGGGTGTATAAGCCTCGCTACTACTATGGCCTGTCCCCGGGGGGCACGGTAGGGACCACTTAGTAGTAGCGAGGGTTATAAACCTGCGCTACTACTAAGTTGATAGTAGTAGCGTGGGTTTATACCCCTCGATACTAGTAAGTGGTATCTACCGTGGCCCCCTGGGACATGCCATAGTAGTAGCGCAGGTTTATAACCCGCGCTACTACTAAGTACAAAGTTTTTTAACAGCCCCATCTCCCCATCTCCTCCTCTAAATCCTTCTTCTCTCCTGTGCCTCTCGCCCCTCTATCTCCATAGGCTCTCACATGGACCTCCTGCCCAGGCGCGCCACCTCCTCCATGGCGCCTAAAGAGGCCGCCGCCTCGGCCGCCGACGTCCAAGAGCTTACCGGTCTTCCCCATCACGCCAGAGCACCCCACCACCGGTGACCAAAACCCCGCTGCTCCCTCCATCTCCTTACTCTCTCCCTCGTTTTCATATTTCTCTCTCTCCCACTGGTTTGACTCACCCTCCCATGTCCATGCCCGTGCAGGTCGTCGCCATGGACGACCAGGAGCTCTCTGCCTTGGATGCGAACAGAAGCCCCACGTTGCCGCCTTGCTCTGCCCTGGATCCAGGCCCTCTCCAGCAACCGCCGCCGGATCTGGTCTGTCGCCGCACGTCCACGCCTCCGGCGACCCCTATTGTCGCCGCATCGAACCATTGGCACCATTGACAACACGCACGGAATCGATATTTTTTTTTGGTTTTTGAAATTAGTAGTAGTAGCGCGTGTCACAGGTACGCGCTACAGATAGTTAGTAGTAGCACGTGTGGCACACGCGCTACTACTAACACACGTACTAGTAGCGCGGGTGCACCTGCGCTACTACTACCAGTTAGCTGTAGCGCCATAGTAGTAGCGCGGGCACACGCGCTACTACTAGTTGTTTAACCCGCGCTACTACTAGGCTTTTTCCTAGTAGTGCCTAGAAATCAACAGAATCAGATTTCTGTAGGTCCAGGCATGCAATACTATTCTCCCAAATCCACCAATTGGTGTGGTTTCATTATTTGGGGGTTAGAACATGCCCACAAAGTTTGGGGTCAATAGGAGATACCTCACAATGTAGAGTTGCTCAAACTTGACTCTCGACAGGAATGGTTTTCGATTATTTTGGTGGATCAAATCAATTGGGACTGAGATGAAACTTTGGAAGATCATCACATATATCATGTGTGACTTGCTGGAATTTTCCTGGATTTATTGAGAATATTTATTATGGAATTATTTCAAATGTATGAAACAGACAGAAAGGGTTTTGAAGGTTTTTGTCCAATATTTTGAACATTACCATGTGTTGAAACTCTTATATATGGAAAATATATGTCCACTGAGTTTCCCTAAATTTTCTCAAATATTGGTAAAGCATTTAAATGATTTTTCCCTATGAAAAACCATTTCTGGTCTTAATAAAAATCATTTAAATAAAATAGTTAAATAATCTTTAAAAATAATAGGTGGTGGTTTTGGGAAGTCTTATATATAGTAGGTTCCAAATAGAGTCTTTGGGGAAAAAGGATCCACCCAATTGGACTTGTAGTGCAAACCTCAATTCAGGGGGTTTTGAAAACCTAATTTGAATAAGTCCTTTTTGGCCAAAATAATATTTGATAAAAATAGTTTTAGGTACTATACACATGGTATGATCATTGGGCAAGATGTTTGGATCAAGGAAGATGAGTATGGAGAGGAGTAGAATCTATGAGTGCCATACACAATCAACCAAGCAAGCAAGCATCAAACAAATCAAACAAGCTCATGCACTCAAAAGTTTTAATTGGTTCCAAATTTTGTAAATCCATAGCATAGCAAAGTGATACAAACACAGGGTGTGACAGACCTACCCCCCTTACAAGAATCTCATCCCCGAGATTCCTAGGCTAAGCGCAAAAAAGATAAGGGAACTCCAATTTAAGTTAGTCTTCATGCTCCCAGGTTGCTTCTGCTTCAGTGTGATTGCTCCATTGGACCTTGAAGTACTTGATGTTGCGTCTTCGGGTGAACGCTCCACTTCATCCAAAATACTAACGGGCCTCTCACGATAAGTGAGGTCTGGCTGAAGGTCGATGGCTTGATGGTTGATGTCCTTGTAGAGGTCGAGGCGGTTGGGAACTTGGAGACACTTTCGGAGTTGTGACACGTGAAAGACGTTGTGCACATCAGATAGCTCGGAAGGTAGCTCTAGCTGGTAGGCAACTTCTCCTCGTCTGTCGGGGATCTTGAAGGGGCCGATGTATCTTGGTGCAAGCTTTCCCTTGACGTGGAAACACTTGGTTCCTTTGAGAGGCGTGACTCGGAGATAAACATGCTCTCCAACACGGAAACTCATGTCCCTACGGTGGGAGTTGGCGTAGCTCTTCTGTCTGGTCTTGGCGGTCTTGAGACGCTCTCGGATGAGTTGAACTTGCTCTTCTCACTACTGGAATTCAGTTATTTGCTGTCTGCCAGATCTTTGCCATCTGCTGGCAGATGCCAAAGAAGGTCTTTGCCGTCTGCTGCCATAAAGCAGATGGCAAAGAGCTGGCAGACAGCAAAGGTTCTGTTTGCCATCTGCTAGTCCTTTGCCGTCTGCCAGCAGACGGCATAGACCCTATAGGCAGACGGCAAAGAGGCTAGATAGGTCCCACTGGACCTTGGTCCCACTGGCAAAGAGGTATGCCGTCCTCCTGATCTTTGCCGTCTGCCCTCCTTGTCTTTGCCGTCCGCTAGCGGACAGAAAAGGGGATGCACTTCTAACGGCGGTTTCCCCCCGGCCCCATTACCCCCGCACTCTCTCCCCCAGCCCCCCCTCTCTCTCTCTCCACCCACACACACCACGCGCGGCCATCGATCCCCTTCTCCCCCACCGCAGCTCCCCGCGGCGAGCCCCCTCCCCCCATCGCCGCCCCCTCCCCCGCGCCACCCCCACCACCGCAGCTCCCCGCGGCCAGCCCCCTCCCCACGGCGAGCCCCCTCCCCCCCTCGCCGCCCCCTCCCCCGCGTCGCCCCCACCACCGCGGCGAGCCCCCACCACCCACGCCGAGCCCCTCCCCCCCTCGCCGCCCCCTCCCCCGCGCCGGCCCTCCTCCACCCGCGCCGCCCCACCACCGCGGCGAGCCCCACCACCCGCGCCGAGCCCCCTCCCCCCTCGCCGCCCCCTCCCCCGCGCCGGCCCTCCTCCACCCGCGCCTCCCCGCGATGCCCCACCGCCGGAGCAGGACGCGACGCCGCCCCCCTATCCGCGGCCTTCCTCCCCCGCGCCGGCCCTCCTCCACCACCGCGCCGGCCCTCCTCCACCGGCCCTGCAAGGTGAGTTTTTTTCCTTTTTTTTGTTTTTTACTGTTTAGTTTAGGTTACTAGTGCTAGTTTAGTTTAGTTTACTATTTTTTTTCTATTTTTTATTGTTTAGTTTAGGTTAGTGCTAGTACTTGTTTAGTTTAGGTTAGTGCCAGTGTTTAGTTTTTTTACTGTTTAGTTTAGTTTACTGTTTAGTTTAGTTTATGTTAATTTGTGTTTGGTTTAGGTTAGTGTTAGTTTTATGTTTAGGTTTAGATAATTAGAAGAAGAAGAAGAAAGATGAGAAAAAATAGGAGGAAAAGAAGAATAAGTAGAAGAAGAGGAAAAAGGAAAAGAAGAAGAAGAAGAAAAAGAAGAGAGGAGGAGGAGGAGAAGAAGAGGAATAATAATAATAAGAAGAAGAAAACTGACCCCCGACGCCACTGACCCCCGACGCCACTGACCCCCGACCCCCGACCCCCGACGCCACTGACCCAAGACGCCACTGACCCTCGACCCCCGACGCCACTGACACCCGACGCCACTGACACTCGACCCCGACCCCCGACACCTCTTCGGCCTCCTGTTGACCAAAAAGGTGCTCTTCGGCCATCCAGAGGCCGACGGGGTCATAGTTTTGTAAATTATGAGTTAGGTCATATATATATTCCGATTTTGTTATAAAAACATCATATTTGTGTTGATCGGGTGGATTTCAATGTGCAGTTGTTCGAGGACCTCCCCGTGCGTTTGACGAGCTCCCCTGCGTTCGTGGGTGAGCACAAATGACATCTCCTCCCCCCTTAATTTGCTCTGTTCTGGTCTTCGTGCCGATGAAACTTGCTAGCTATAGGTGTCTTCAATCATCAGTATGCGTGACCAGTATGCGTCTCCCATTCAAAAGGGCGGCATCTATAAATATGCATGTCTTTCCATATTTATAACCGCCATCCTTTCGAATTGTCCAACGTTATCCATGGACAGCCCGAGTATGTGTAGATTCGGTTCGTTTTCCCTTATGCTCTGCTCTGGATCCGATGCGGAATTTCGTCAGTGACCACCTATTGTTCTCCGGGTACACATCCTCTCTGCTTATTGCCGAGACGTGTATCAGGAGAACAGCGGGGAGGTGCTGCTGAAATTCTGCGTCGGATCCGGAGCAGAGCATGGGAAAACGAACCCAATCTACACATACTCGGGTGGGATTAGGACCTATCTTTACCTATTAGCGTGTAGGTTGCATGGACGTAATAAAACTGACAAACTTAATTAACTGATGAATATAGATGATGAATTATATATATATTTCTTGTGTGTTTAGTAGGTAGGCAAGATGAGTGATCGTGCGTGGATGTACACTGGTCACACTAGTCAGAAAGACATGACCATTGAATGGTTAACAAAAACCAAGGGGTTTCTAAGCGCCGCATTTGCAAATGGTCAGGAAATAACCTGGTGCCCCTGTGTCCGGTGCGACAACCATAAAAAGTGGACACGGGATGAAATGGGTAAACACTTGCAGAAGTGGGGTTTTACGCCTGATTATACGGTGTGGAGATTTCATGGTGAGTCTGCCCAACATGCCAGAGCTGAGGTGGTTTGTCGTCGCACCGACGAGCATGGTACCGGGATCGAAGACATGGTGCAAGACTTTGATGATGCTCGGGATTCGGACGATGAGATGGACGAATCTGCAAAGGCCTTCTATGAAATGTTGGAGTCTTCAAAACGTCCTCTCCACGAGCACACTAAGCTTTGTCAGCTGGATGCCATCGCGCAAGTAATGGCTCTGAAGGCTTAGTTCAACCTGGGCAGAGAATGCTACGACGCGATGATGATGATATTCGGACGCTTTCTACCCAAAGGCCATGTATTGCCTGCAAACCTGTACCAGTCGGACAAAATCCTACGTGCGGTTAAGATGCCCTATGAGAAGATAGATGCCTGTGAGAATGGATGTGCCTTATTTAGGCTTGAGTATGCGGGCTTGAACTATTGTCCCATTTGCAAGTCTTCCAGGTATGTTGTGGTAGACAATGGTATGGGTGAGAAGAGTCAGACCAAAATCCCAGTTAATGTTCTTCGGTATATGCCAATCATACCAAGACTTCAACGTCTTTTCATGGTCGAAGAGACGGCCAGACAGATGACGTGGCACAAATTGGGCAAAAGAACCGAACTAGATGCAGATGGGAATCCGATGTTGGGACACACTTCAGACGCTTTTGCGTGGAAGCACTTCGATGCATTACATAAGGATAAAGCGGCAGATCCAAGGCATCCTCGAGTCGCCATCAGCACGGATGGGTTCAATGTGTTTGGTATGACGGCAACCCAATACAGTTGTTGGCCTGTATTTTTCATTCCACTCAATCTCCCCCCGGAGAGATTATGAAAAGAAAGAACATTTTCTTGACGTTGATAATTCCAGGGCCCAACTATCCGGGGAAGAATATGAATGTGTACATGCAGCCGCTTAAGGATGAATTGCAAGAAGCTTGGGATAATGGGATCAAGACATATGACGCCGCTACAAAACATAACTTCAAAATGCATGTGTGGTACATGTACTCGACGCATGACTTGCCGGCGTATGCGCTATTCATTGGCTGGTGTGTGCATGGAAGGTTCCCGTGCCCCACATGCAAGGTAGCTCTTGAGTTCCGTTGGCTGCAGGCTGGTCGCAAGTATTCTTGCTTCGACTTGCATAGACAGTTCCTGGATCCTCGCCATAAGTTCAGAAAAGACAAGAAGAATTTCATCAAAGGTAGAGTTGTCAAAAACTCTGCACCACCTGCATTGACAGGCCAATAGACCCTGGATCAGTTAAACGCTCTCGAGCCTGATCCAGCGCATCCAGGGTATTTCAAAGGGTATAATTCGGAACACGCCTGGACTCACAAGATATGCTTGTGGGATCTGCCTTACTTTAAAGACCTCCTTTGCCCACACAACATCGACGTGATGCACACTGAAAAGAATATCGCCGAGGCCCTTTTTGGTACATTGTTCGGCATAGAGGGGAAGTCAAAGGATAATCCTAAGGCTAGAGTCGATCAGGAGGCTCTATGTGATAGACCGTTACAAAACATGCGACAACCGAAAGGAAAGAAGAACTGGAGGAAGCCAAAGGCATGGTTCAATCTTGGAAGGCCAGCTATGAGGGAAATGATCTTGTCTGTGAAAATGCAGTTGATGTTCCCCGATGGGTATGCAGCGAATCTAAAGAGGGGAGCGAGTCTTGACAAATTGAAAATATTTGGTCTCAAGAGTCATGATTGGCACATATGGCTTGAGCGGGTAATGCCGGTGATGTTGCGTGGCGTTATCCCTGAGGATGAATGGCTAGTACTGGCAGAGCTGAGCTATTTCTTCCGCGCTCTTTGTGCGAAAGAACTATCGCGTGACGTGCTAGATGAACTGGAAGAGTTGGCGCCGGAGTTGATCTGCAAGTTAGAAAAGATCTTTCCACCGGGCTTCTTTAATCCAATGCATCTTCTAGAATTGAAGCATCGATGGCCGAGGCATTCATTACTGAGGAGGCGGCAAACTTCGTGACAGCACACTACGAAGCCAAGAATCGTCATTTGCATAATCCGAAGCCTCGGTACAATGATGGCGACCGTGAAAAAGGTCGATCCAACCTCAGCCTATTCCAAGGGAAGCTCGCACCAGCCGGTGCTTCGAAAGCAATAACGTTGGATGTCGAAGAATGGCGGACCATTTCGTTGTATATGTTCAACAACCTAACAGAAGTGCGGCCGTACATCGAGTAAGTTCTTGATACATTGTTTCGCAACTTCTAATTCCTTTGAACTGCTCTTATTCCCGGATATGTGATACAGTCGATACGCTGCCAAATTCTCGGATGGAGCGGTGATCCAAAAGGATTCCATCGAAGAGTATAAGCTTCTGGCAAAGCATGGAGGCGGCTATCCCGGTTTCATCTCTTGGTTCAAACAAACGGTAATTTCCATTAGATCATTTCATTTCTTCGTCTAGTTTGCGGCTAATGCAACAATCCTTTTGTATTAAACTTGTAGGCTAATTCAAAGTCTATGGACGCCGAATTGAGACAAGTCGCTAATTGTTTTGACTATAAGGTCCGTTCATTTGACAAATACGACATCAACGTGTATCGCTTTCGTACTTTTGGCAAAGAGCTATCTATGGCCGACCGAAAGTCTACAAATTGTTGTGTCTCTGCTATCGGCGAAGGAGGTATCG
The DNA here is from genome assembly GCA_039707655.1 of Elymus sibiricus. Taxonomy (NCBI): domain Eukaryota; kingdom Viridiplantae; phylum Streptophyta; class Magnoliopsida; order Poales; family Poaceae; genus Elymus; species Elymus sibiricus. Next base: position 192,036,258 of record CM077663.1, on the reverse strand, counting down.
AGTATTATGGAAGAGTTAAAGCAATTTATGAACTTACATTCTTTGGTGAAAACCCACCGAACATCGTAGTCTTCAAATGTTATTGGTTCCAGCCGTAGGAGACTAGAAGAACTCATGAACATATAGGGCTAGTTGAAATCAAACAAAGCACCCATTTAGATGTTCTCGATGTCTATATTATGGCTCAACAAGCGACCCAAGTTTTCTATCTACCGTGGGCCTGCCAAACTGATCCAAATCTGAATGGTTGGGATGTCGTTTATGATGTGCCACCACGTTTTAGACCACCTCCCATCAATGAAGATGATTATGAACCTCACATTAACCCAGACACATATGAAGGAGAATTCTTCCAAGAAACACGTCTTTCCAAAAAACGTTTCAAGAAGTGCTCTACTTCACCGCAGAACATTGAAGTAGACAGCGACAGTGAATCCGACTTCACCCCTGAGCCGGAACAAGAAGAGACGGAAGAAGAAGAGGTTACTGCTGCGGATGACCTCTCAATGCTTGACCGATTACATAAAGGAGGCCTTCCACATGTTGCTCCCAATAGTGATGATGATGATGCATTTATTGATCCCGGAGCATATATAGACGATGAAGATTATTATTAGTTCATGTCAGGTATACAAGATGATGATACACTCAAATTATATATATACATATTATTATTCATGTCCGTATTAAATTTTTTTATGTTGTACTAATTCCGTTTACTCTTTGTCATGGCAAGTGTTGAAAGATGGTGGGCGCGGGTCGAGAGCAATCCGAGGCTCCTTCGTTGGCGCGTGGTGGGAGGGGTACTTCAATTCCACCCCAAATTCTCTGGAGAGCATTGTACGATAGTATTGGGACACCCGAGGGCGCTTCTTCGTCGGCGAAGTTTCCCACCGGGAGAGGAGGTCGGGGGAAGAAGAGAGCTCCTAAAGGTACACGTGGTGGCCGTGGGAGAGGTACAAAGGCTGCTACGCCTTCCTCGCCGCCACCCCCAGCTAATTCACCCGAGCCCAGGACTGCTACGGTGGACCCGTTTGAGGTAGAGGCTACAAGGACTCCTGTCCACGAGCCTCGGGTCGACGATCCTTCTGTCCCAGATGCTTCGACCCGCGAGACTCCTATGCCAGACGCTTCATCCTACGAGACTCCACACGCTTCCACCGGATGGGATACCTGCCCGGATCTGCATCAGCCGGAGCCGAGTGGCCATGCTGATGGTGGTGGGGATCAGCTTTCTGATAGCAGGGACGAGGTGGTTGAGGGGGGCACCGTCTACCAGCATGGGTGTACACGGCTCCCGCCCGTGCCGGCGACCCACGAGCAGAGGTGGCCGATTAAGCCTGAGTCGCTGAAGTAAGTGCATTTACTCTTTTTAAACCTTTTGCCTTCATGTTTCTTCACATATCTAATGCGTTGGCTTTGTCATACTGCAGGGGTTGGATTCACGCCAAGGATGTCCACAGGCCCAACTCCATCCTTGGTGTGCTTTTACGGCATAACTTCCCGGGGTTTTTCACGTTGCCCGGCGAGGGTCAGCTTCGAGAGTTAGGATTGAAATGGGAGCACTACTTGGCTGCCCCGGCCCCGCCGGAGGACATGATCGACAGTGTGTTGTGCCACACGAGGGCCGACATGGTGATCAGAAAGTTCTGGGTAATTTCTCCTTTACACAATTAAAAATCAATAATAGCTATTTATTGTACTAATCTGTGTTGTCTCATTTGATTGCAGACCTTCTACATGTGTGAGGAGGGATACGAGGAGCCCGCGGCAAAGCTTATCGATTACGAGGGCAGGCGCCTACTACAGAGCTTACGTCACGAGGCTCGGGTACAGGCTATTAGAGACTACTACGCCTCGCGGCGTATTAAGAAGGACAAGTCGTCGTCCCGCCGAAAGTTTCTGGACAAAGAGCAGTACATGAAGGTAATTATCTATTCTTAAGGCCTTGTACTTAGTTTCCTTGCTTTGATTCATAGGCATAGCTCTCAAATTTCTCTTTACTAACTTAGGTGCCGCCGTGATGGTGTGCGGATAAGATGAATTGTTGGGAGGCGTTGGTGAATGAGTGGTGCTCTGACGAATGGCGAGTCTTCCACGACGATGCCAAGGAACGGCGTGCCCAAATGGAAGGTGTGCCACACCATCAAGGCAGTGCCAACTTATTTCAGTTCGGGCGGAACTGGGTATGTGGTTTGCTTCATGATTCTTGCAATTCATTTTTTGATGCTAGCTTGACCCCTTTATTAATACTTTGTTCCTCTCTTGTAGGCGCATTACAATAAGATGGAGGTGCCACAGGTGTACGACCTCTATGCCATGGCCCATACTGCCTCGTACAAGAAGGCCAAGGCATTCTCTGAGTCTGACCTTGACAATCCCAAGAACTTCACCAACATCTCCTCCCACAACAAGCTCGTGAGGTACAGAGATGTGGGGAAGGCAGTGAATGGGGAGGACTTCAACCCGAGCCAGCATCCTATTGATCCAGACCTGGTGATGATAGCTGGCGACGGGAGGCCCCATGGCTCGATAGCCATTGGAGATGTACTTATACGGTCTTCGCGCACTCTCCGGCAGATCAAGGCGCGCCAAACGAGCTCCTGTCCTGAGATGACGCCTCGTCCACGGCCAGTCCAGCTCGCCATCGAGGTTAGTCATACGGACTCAAATAGCTTTCCTCCATTACATTGTGTGTGCGAACAAAGATGATTACAATGCTAACGAGGAGTTGTGTTGCAGGCTGCTCTGCAGAAAGAGAGAGAGACAACCCAGGCGCTTCTGGCAGAACAGGCCCGGCAGGCGGCGGAGGAGAAGAGGGATTTGGAGGAGAGGACGGCTAGGTTGTTGGAGGAGGAGAGGGCACGGAACGATGCGTCTAACCGGGACATGTACGAGCTCATCGTGGTAAGTTTCTTCTTCATATTAGCCAAATCATGCATTACATGTTCTTTTCATTAATAACCAATATGACTGACTTATCAAAACCAAATGTGCAGACTTTGTGCGAGAAGACTGGCCAGACCCCTCCGCCGATGCCAGTCATTACCACGGCTGGAACGGTGAGTTTCATTTCAATGTTCATTAGTTACTAGTCTTAATGTTTCAGCGTCATCATGCTAACGCAAATGATCTTTGGTGCAGCATAACTCCCGAGCCGCATCGCATGATCCTTCTCCAGGGCCAAGTAGTGCTCCAGCTGACACCGGCCCGAGCAACCCCGGTGCTTCACCTCTGTAAGCCCTAATATGCCACTTACTTGGCTCATTTTCTCAAACAAAGACAAACATAGCACTTAGACAAACTGAGCACAATGACAAACTTAGCACTTAGACAAATGTCATATTTTACCTACGTTAGCTTTGTTTCCTCTAAAATGACATAGTAAGCTTACTTACCTCCAAAATGACATATTGTACCTAAATTAGCTCTAAAATGACCTATACTTAGCATTGTTTCCTCCACACTGCCATAATAAGCTTAGTTACCACAAAAATGGCATAATAGACTTGGTAACCTCATAGATGCCATAGACTTAGCTTATTTTCTTGCAAAATGACATAATAAGCTTAGTTAGGTAAAAAATGTGATAATTACCTAGGTTAGCTCTAAAATGACACAAATAAGAAATAAGAAGAAGAAAAACAAGAGGAGACAGAGAGAGAAGAAAAAACGCTTCTTCATCTTCTTCTTCTTCTACATCTTCTTCTACTTCTAGATCTTCTTCTACTTGTTCTAGTATTCTTTTTCTAACTTTCTTATTTCCAATTTTGCAGATTTGATTGAGTTCACGGCAGCTTGCTTTGATGTAGTGCTAGTGTTTACTTTCAGTTTTCATTTTGTATCGATGAACTTACGTGAAACTTTCTACCTATATGTATGAGACTATGTATGTATGGATGAAACTATTGTAATATGGTGAACAAAGTGACATTTGATACTTTCAATTTGGTATAATTGTTGGTTGATCATATCCATATGGCAGGGATATTGTTTCTGTGAAATATATATATACATATCATATATTTGCCTGTGAAAAATGTTGAATATAACAAAAAAAGAAAAAAAAAGAGGTAATACAGCCTCTTTGCCGTCTGCCCGGACGGCAAAGACCGCTATGCCGACGGCCACCGTCGTCAAAGAAGACATGTGGCAGCCAGCTGTTAAACCTGGGAGCGCCAGGCCTGGGTTCTTTGCCGACGGTGGCTGTCGGCATAGCGTGGGGGCGGACGGCAAAGGGCTGGGGCTATTTGGCTTCTTTGCCGACGGTGGCCGTCGGCATAGCGAGGGGCGGACGGCAAAGGGCTGGGCTGGGCCGTCGGGGGCAGACGGCAAAGGGCTGGGTGGGGGCCGTCAGGGGCAGACGGCAAAGAAATGTGTGGGCCGCCCGGGGCAGACGGCAAAGGGCTGGGGGGCGTTAGCCACCTAACGGTGCTACCGTTAGTACTACGCCGTCTACCGTCTTTGCCATCTGCAGGCTGACGGCAAAAAAACTTTGACGTCCGCTGTGACAAATCAAACGGCAAAGAACCCCTTTGCCGGAGTTTATTCGGCCCAAAATTTTGCCGTCCGCTGGCCAACGGCAAAGGCCTTTGCCGTACGTGGTTGTGCCTTTGCCGTCTACCATGGCAGATGGCAAAGAGCCTGATTCCTGTAGTGTCTGCTTTGCGAAGGATGTCTGAGCCAAAGACTAGTCCTTCTCCGGTTTCCGACCAATTGAGGGGAGTGCGGCACTTGCGTCCGTACAACACCTCAAATGGTGCCATCTGTAGACTCGACTGGTAGCTGTTGTTGTAGGAGAACTCGGCGAATGGTAAGCAATCTTCCCACTTGGCTCCATACGCCAGAACACAAGCACGGAGCATATCCTCGAGTATCTGATTTACTCGTTCCGTCTGTCCGCCAGTCTGGGGGTGAAAGGCAGTGCTAAAGGATAACTTGGTTCCCAAGGCTTCTTGGAATCTATTCCAGAACCTTGAGGTGAACTGGGTGCCTCGGTCCGATACAATCTCCTTAGGAACTCCGTGGAGGCTTACGATCCAGTTGATATAGAGGTTGGCCAGTTGATTTCCATTGTAGGTCGTCTTGAAGGGAATGAAATGGGCTACCTTGGTCAGGTGATCGACAATGACCCAAATAGAGTCATGTCCCTTGCTTGACCTAGGCAATCCGGTGATGAAGTCCATCCCGACTTTGTCCCATTTCCATTCAGGCACTTTGAGAGGTTGCAATAGTCCAACGGGTCGCTGATGCTCAGCCTTGACTCTCTGGCATATGTCACACTTAGCAACAAAGGTGCCTATCTCCCGTTTCATGCCATGCCATCAGAATCTTGCTTTGAGGTCTTGGTACATCTTGGTTCCTCCAGGGTGGATGGAATACGGAGTGTCGTGGGCTTCTTGCAAGATCAAATTCTTGAGCTCCATCTTGTTGGGTACGCAGATGCGCTTCCCGAACCATACAACTCCTTGTTCACCCACTGAGAATCGTCGGGCCTTGCCTGCCTTGATGCCTTCAATGCTCTCATGTCCCTTCTAAGCTTCCTTAATGTCATCCATCAAGGTAGGCTTTGCTTCGAGGTTGGCTAGGAATCCAGGTGCAACTAGTTCCAAGCCGAAGCTTGCAAGTTCTTCATACAAGGCGGGTAGCCTTTCCTTAATCATAGTATTCAAGGAACAAGCCTTTCTGCTTAAGGCGTCTGCTTCCACATTAGCCTTTCCAGGGTGGTATTGAACACTGAGGTCATAATCCTTGATCAACTCCAACCATCTTCGCTGGCTCATGTTCAATTCTTTTTGAGTGAAAATATACTTCAAACTCTTGTGGTCTGTGTATATCTCACATCGCTTCCCCAGAAGGTAATGTCGCCATGTTTTCAAGGCATGAACTACGGCTGCCAACTCGAGATCATGAGTGGCGTAGTTCTCTTCGTGGGGACGTAGCTGTCTCGATAGATATGCTACGACTCTGCCTTCTTGCATCAGAACACCTCCAAGCCCGGTTCTTGATGCATCAAAATATATCACAAACTCCTTGTGAATATCGGGGGTGGCCAAAACTGGGGTTGTGGTCAATCTCTTCTTGAGCCCTTGGAAGCTTTCTTCACACTTCGGTGTCCATTCAAATTTCTTGTCCTTCAAAAGCTGAGTCATGGGTCGGGCAATGCTTGAAAATCCTTCGACGAACTTGCGGTAATATCCCGCGAGTCCGAGGAAGCTTCTGACTTCCTTCACATTGGTTGGGGATTGCCATTCAGTCACGACTTCAATCTTGGCAGGATCCACTGACAATCCTTCTGCAGTCAATACATGACCTAGGAATCCAACTTCATGCAGCCAGAATTCACACTTGCTGAACTTGGCATAAAGCTGGTGCTCTCGAAGCTTGTCTAGGACCAATCTCAAGTGTTGCTCATGCTTTTCTTCAGACTTGGAGAAGACGAGTATATCATCAATGAAGACAACAACAAACTTGTCCAAGTACTCCATGAAAACTTTGTTCATGAGGTACATGAAGTAGGCAGGGGCATTGGTCAACCCAAATGACATGACCGTGTATTCATACAGGCCATACCGGATCACAAATGCCGTCTTCGGGATGTCTTGGGGTCTGATCTTCAGCTGGTAGTACCCTGACCTGAGTTTGGTCTTGGAAAACACCTTGGCTCCATTCAGCTGGTCGAACAGGTCTTCAATTTTGGGAAGTGGGTACTTGTTCTTTATTGTGACTTCATTGAGGGAACAGTAATCGACACAGAGTCAGATAGTTCCATCCCTCTTTGACACAAATAGAACGGGTGATCCCCAAGGAGAGGCACTAGGGCGAATGAATCCTTTTCTGAGCTGCTCTGTCAGTTGCTTCTTTAATTCAGCCAACTCTTGGGATCCCATTCTATAGGGCTTCTTATAAATGGGTCCGGCTCCGAGCATTAGCTCAATGATGAACTCAATATCGCGGTCAGGAGGCATTCCGGGCAGCTCATTAGGAAATACATTCGGGTATTCACATACCACTGGCACTTGATCCAACTCAATTCCCGACAGACAGTTAGCCTGAGGGGCTTGAGCGGAGGCAGGGTTGGGAACATACTTGACTTCCAGTCCTTGGCTATTGGTCATGGTAACAATCCTCTTGGCACAGTCTAACAAGCCTATGTGCTTGGTTAACCAGTCCATGCCTAGGATCACATCCAAGCCTTCCGACTTCAGGACGATAAGGTTTGCTAGGAAGTCTACCCCGTTGATGTTAACCTCAACTCCTTTACAGCCTATTCCGGACTTCATGACTGATCCCAGGGTTTGTATCAACATACGACTACCCAGGGGTGTAGGCTTCATCCCACTCTCCAGTGCAAACTTTTGAGTAACAAAACAATGCGAAGCTCCACAATCAAACAGTACGGTTGCCGGGGTTGAGTTGACAAGGAACTGAAAGCACATTTGCTCCCTTGGTGGTTTTGGTAATTAATAACAACATATATGTCATTGAACTAATGTTTCCACTAAGCATATTTTAGGAAAAGTTCAATGATAGGGATGGCAAAAAGACTGTGGAAATACCCCAAGATGCAAGGAAATAGATTGGCAAAGCTTCAAGCAAGAGGACTCTACATTTTACTTTGTGAGAAATCACTTTGAGTCCATAGGAAAGCCAATACTATTAAAAGGGGTAAGGTACTGTTGGTGAACAAAATGCTCATACGTGCACAAGTGATAGTCACCAAAAACACCCACAAGCTCTTCCACAAAAGTCTGTCCAAAGTCAAATATCCAAAATCGGTGCAACCAACACTTTCCACTCGGTGCCACCGATTCCCATACTCAGACAGACCTAAGCCAAACCCTAACCTTTCGGTGCAACCGATTCTGCTTCGGTGCCACCGAGTTTGGGTTGCCAACTTTCTGTTACCCAATTTCACAAAATCGGTCCGACCGAGTTTTTTGAATCGGCGTCACCGAGTTTGGCAATCTGACCGTTGGCCACCTTATCGGTGCAACCGAGATTTATATATCGGTCTCACCGAGATTCAAAAGTTGCTACCTTTGGAGCAACTCGGTACCACCGAGATTCACACATCGGTGTCACCGAGTTGGTCACTTAAGGTGTAACGGTTGGATTTTTGGAGATGCCTATATATACCCCTTCACCACCACCTACTCGAAAGAGAAGCACTCAGAACTATTCCATACTTGCCCCGTCATATTTTCTGAGAGAGAGCCACCTACTCATGTGTTGAGATCATGCCATTCCATTCCAACCATATGAATCTTGATCTCTAGCCTCCCCAAGTTGCTTTCCACCAATCCCATCTCTTCCAGCAAGCCAAATCTGTGAGAGAGTGATTGTGTGTTGAGGAGTCTATCATCTTGAAGCACAAGAGCAAGGAGGTCATCGACATTACCGAGCCTATTACCTTTTGGAGGGTGGTGCCTCCTAGATTGGTTAGGTGTTGCTTGGGAGCCTCCTACTTCGTGTTGTGGAGTTGAACCAAGAAGTTTGTAAGGGCAAGGAGATGCCTACTTCATGAAGATCTACCCATAGTGAGGCTAGTCCTTCGTGGACGGAAGCCGTTATGGAATAGTCAAGGTTGCTACTTCGTGGACCCTTATGGGTGGAGCCCTCCGTGGACTCTCGCGACCGTTACCCTCTGTGGGTTGAAGACTCCATAAACATGGATGTACGATAGCACCACCTATCGGAACCATGGGAAAAATCATCGTGTCTACAAATTGCGTTTGATCCTCCTACCCTTCCTTTACTACTCATGCTTGTTGTTACTTTCCGCTGCTATACTCTTAGACATGCATGTGTAGGGTGTACTTGACTTGCTATGAATGCTGAAATCTGCCAACACTTAAAATTGGGAAAAAGTAGATTTTTATTTGGTCAAGTAGTCTAATCACCCCCCTCTAGACATACTTTCGGTCCTACAGGAACGTACAAGTGGTATCAGAGCCTTGGTCTCCATTGCATTGGTTTCACAACCTAGGAGAGTATGGCGTCTAGTGAGGGAAATTATCACTGTAGAGGTCCGTACTTTGATGGCACTAATTTTGCTAGTTGGAAGCACAAAATGAAAATGCATATTCTTGGTCATAACCCCGCCGTATGGGCTGTTGTTCGTGTTGGCTTGCAAGGTGAATTCTTTGGTGATGGAAAGGAACCGGATCGTGAAGCGACCGCGGATGAATTGAAGATGTTGCAATACAACGCTCAAGCATGCGACATTCTCTTCAACTGCCTATGCCCCGAAGAATTCAACAAAATCAGCCGTCTTGAGAATGCAAAAGAGATTTGGGATACTTTGGTTGATATGCACGAAGGAATCGAGTCCGTGAGAGAATCCAAGTTGGATGTTCTTCAAAGTCAGCTTGACAAGTTCAAGATGAAGGATGGTGAAGGAGTCGCGGAGATGTACTCTAGGCTAGCTCTCATAACCAATGAGATTGCCGGCTTAGGAAACGAAGAAATGACCGACAAATTCAGCATCAAGAAGATACTTCGAGCTTTGGATGATAGATACAACACCGTGTGCACATTGATCCAAATGATGCCCAACTACAAAGATCTCAAGCCTACGGAAGTCATTGGAAGGATTGTTGCTCATGAGATGACACTCAAAGACAAAGAAGCGCTTCACAACAAGTCTAGCGGTGCTTACAAAGCCACAAGTGATGCTCCCGCAACTTCAAGCGACAACCTTGTCACCAATGAAGAGATAAGCCTCATGGTCAAGAAATTCAACAAGTTCTACAAGAATAGAGGCAAAGAACGAAGCTCCAACTCAAGATATGAAGAGAAGCGTTCGTCAAGTCGTGACCGCAATTGCTACAATTGTGGGAAGCCCGGACACTACTCCAATGAGTGCACGGCTCCCTACAAATGAAGAGAAGAGTCACCTAGAAGACGAAGCTCAAGGAATGAATCACCTCAAAGAGAGAGAAGGAGTAGAGATGATCGTTATGAACGAAGACCCTCAAGGAGAAGTAGGGATTCGGAGAAGAAGGACAAGTACACCAAGAGCTACACAAGAAGAAAACATCAAGCTCATGTTGGTGAATGGGTTTCCGGCTCCGACTCCGACAACAAATCCGAGAGAAGCTATCACTCCAACTCCGACTATAGTCAAGATGAAGGTGTTGCCGGACTTGCGCTAGTGACTACCAACTCCTATGATCTATTTGATTCACCTAATGAAGGGAGTGGAAGTTGCTTCATGGCTAAAGGCCCCAAGGTATCACACCCCGAGTATCTTGATTTCAATAGTGATGAAGATGATTTACTTTGTGATGATGACTTGCTCTTTGATGAAACTAGTGATGTTAGTCAAAATGAACTTGATAATTCCCATGCTAGTCAAGATAAGTCATTTGATGATGACAAGATGAAAATAGAACAACTAACTAAAGAACTAAACACTCTTAAGTTAGCTCATGAATCTACTCTCGAAGATCATAGAGAGCTTGTAAGAACTCATGAGAAGCTACGTTTCGAGAAGCTCAACTTGGAGCAAGAGCATGAGTTTCTTAAAGCTATCAATGACGATCTCCGAAAGAAGACTTCATCTTATCTAGCCAAACGACTACTCTTGTCTACATTCATGCCACAAGTTAAATCTAAACAAGCTAGTAACAAAGGGAAGAAAGGTTCTTCGTCTACTAGCAACAATAAAAATGCTAAACCTAATGATGTTGCTTCTAGCAGTTCTATTGATTCCACTAATGATGATTCTCTTAGCCAAGTTACACTTGAGCAATAAAATGATTTATTGAAAAGGATTATAGAGAAAGGTATCTACAAGAGTCTTGCCGGGTGTAAGCAATTTGAGGAAATTGTACGCAAGCACGGAGGATACCGGAAGAACCATGGCATTGGCTACTTCAATGCTAATGGAGTTGAATGGGAAGAAGGTCAATACCCCAAGCCCAAGTTTGTTCCTCAAAAGGAGAAGTATGAAAATACTCTTCCCAAGGGAACAAACACTCAAGATGACCTTCCACCACAAGACCACAAGCTCAAGGGCAAGAACAAACTTCAAGAGGACATTGACTCATATGAAGATGAATCCCTAGCTTTGGTGGAGTGGGTTCCTAAGGCTACTCCAAGCTCAACTTCTACAAAGTCTACTTCAACACCAAGGATCCCCATCAAGTTGATGTGGGTCCCCAAGAAGAAGAACTAGAGAGTTCTTGAGGGGTGACTCCACCAATGAAATTCACTCACATTCATTATTGGCAAGAACTATTTGCAATCAACATCAACTCTATGCAATAGTTCAAGGAGTCACACATTCCCTCAAAGGTAAGCAAGGGACAAGGTAACCAAACAAATCAATGGACATCATCACACACGCTTTGCACTCCATGTCCATAGATATCTTTTTATTTGTCTCTTGTGTGTTGGGACTAACCCATGTAGGTGAGAATAGGAAGGAAACAACAAGGATGCTCCCAACTCTTGGTGATCTTCATCAACCTTGAGCATCCACCACTACCTCACCAACATGAAGTCTTCATCGACAAAACCCAAGGTTAGTTTATCCCTCTTATGGGGGGATGTCACATCAAGGGGGAGCTTTACTCTAAGACTTGAGTTAAAGCATCTCTTGGAATGTGACAACATTAAATGATTTATGTAAAAGTGGTAACCCCACTTGTGCTTAAACGATGAGTATGACCTATGATCAAGTATTCTTACTTGGCTCCTAAGTCAATATACTCATATATAGATGACTCCGTCATCGCCAAAGTGCTTGATAGATGCTAGTATGTATGTGCATGTTTGCCATGATTTTATTTGACATCTTATTGTGTGAGCATGTTGGTCTGCATTTATTTACCCATTCGAGGACATCCAATTGTTGCTATTTGGCTTTTGTTTTCTCTTTTGCCAATTGGATAGACAAGAATGCCTAGGACCACTCTCTAGCTATCTATGCTTTCTCACCTCATATTCCATTCATGCTGCATCACAAAACTTGAACAAGTACTTTTCGATCCCTGTGTGTGAGGAGCACTCGGAGTTCCGTATCGACAAAGGGCTGACCATTAAAACCTCCCAAGTGCATCTCGGTGGAACCAACCCAAAATTCTCGGTCTCACCGAATGCCTAGGGTTGATCTAGTTTTCAATCTCGGTACCACCGATTCCATATTCTCGGTTACACCGAGTTTCCCTGTGAGCTGACAGTTGAGGAACTCGGTGACACCGAAAATTTAGAATCGGTGTCACCGACAGCCGAGGGTATATAAGAGGCGGACCCGACCTTTGAAAATTTCTTCAAACCGTCGCCCCTCCAAAACCCTACGCAGCCAATTCGTGACCCCTGGTTGTCGCCTTTGCTTCCCCGAGCATCTCCGCCGCTGGGAATCGCCGTCGCCGACGGAATCAATACCCCCGTCGCCGCCGTAGTGGATCCGTCGCCAAGTTAGGGTATGGATCCGACCCTTCTTTGCGCTCCCCGTCCAAATCTTGCGCATTGAAGCTTATTCCATCGATAATCCACCATTCGCAAACCTCTCCATCCGCTGGAAAGCTCATTAGATTAGCGAACCGAAATTTTTTAGGTTTAGTTGCCCGCAAAATCGCATCTCGGTCATACCGAGTCAGAAAAATCGGTTCCATCGATTTTATTTTGTGCTACTGAGGACAGTACTCGGTGAAACCGAGTGGTAGTTTTCGGTCCCACCAAAACTGCTGCCAAGTTTCTGTTAATAGTATTGTTTGTCTCGGCAGCACCGAAAATTTTGACTCGGTGACACCGAAATTCCATTTTGCTGTGAACTACATCTAAGATTTTTCTGTTCAAACTTTCAAAAATAGCTGCATTTTGTGATGACTTATCTGCTTCTACTCCTCTATACTCTATTCACAGGGTCAGATAGGTCAGATGCTGAGGACAGTGAGAAGAACTTCAGAGAGCAGAGTGTTGAGTTGGATTCAGGCACTAGTCCTGAGTCTAGTTCCTCTTCAGATCCAGGCACCCCCAATTCTCATGGGTTGCCCAAGGCTGCTACTAGGGCCAGGAAGAAGCTGAATTCAGATGAGGAGGATTCAGATTTTGTGCCAGAGGAAGTTCTTGCCAAGAAGCAAGACAAAGCTGCTAAGAAGTCTGCTAATGAAGCCACCTCTTCCAAAAGAACTGTCAGTAAGACATATGCCCCTCCAGAGGCTATGAGAGCACCTAAGAGTGCTAGGGCTACCATGAACATTGAGCCCCCAAGGAGGTAAATGCCTGAGAAGGCAGGAGAGAAGAAGTCCAGGAAAAGGATCATCCATGTTGTTGGCAGGCAAACCTCTATGTATGAGGACCCAGAGGAGACTGCTGGTGTTGCTGCTGAGGAGGATGAAGAGCATGTTGTCAAGGCACCTCGCAAGAAGAAGCAAAAGAAGCTTTTGGCAGATGCTATGCCAAAGCAAGGTCCCTCCAAGAGCACCAAGTCTGCCCCCAAGAAAGCTGCTGCTGAAAAGTCCAAGAGGTCATCCAGACAGATTCCAGCTTCTGAGAAGAACAAAGGAACTACCTCCAGAGATAGAGATGAGGATGCCATGTCTGCATTTATGAAGCTTAGACCACACCTTCCTGAACACAATGCCAGCCATCCACTTGCTGAAGACATGAAGAAGAGGAAGGATTCTGGTTTGAGGGCATGGAGAGCTATTGATCCATATGCCCGGAGGAGAAAAACAGCTATGGACTATAGGTTCTACACTAAGGAGCAACAAGATTTCTATGAGACAATCTTGCTTGACAAGAGTCCAGCTGTCAGTGATATGAGATACGTTGACTAGAAGTACATCAAGGCTAATGAAGATTACTTTCCAAATGTTCAAGACAATTTTCATTGCATTGGCCTAGATGAGTTTGTTGGCAAAGAGTTCACTGCATGGAACGACGAGATGATGATGATGATGATGATGAGGATGACTCTCCTCTCAGGCCAGGCACACACTTCACTACCCAGGCCAAATCAGCCACAGTGCCAGCTCCAGATTTGAGGCCTTCTTCATCAGCACCTGCTACTGTCACCTCAGCTCCATCAGTTCCAGTGCCTCCAGTTGCTACACCAACTCCGTCCATGACATCAGCCGATATCTTTGCCGACGCAGTTCTCTCGACTCCTTCATCAACAACAGGAGGAGATCATCCCAAGAACGTTTAGCTATATCTCTTTGAACTTTTTGGTAACTTGTTGCCAAAGGGGGAGAAGTGTATATATATCTTTAAAGTGTATATAGATCTTTAGGCTTCGAGTGAGAGAGCGTTTGGTTTTTATCGCTTTTTCAAAAACATTTGATCTTTTGTTTTGTTTGTGTTGAACTATGTGGTGTTTGATCATACGCTTGATGATGTGTTGCTACTAATTCCTATAATTTTAATGCTTATGAAATGATCATTCACCTTTGCTTGATTGTGTTGTGCTATGATGATAACTCTTATTATTCTCGCACACCACCAAGATGTATGTGACATGAAAGAAGTGCCCCATGTACCTAATCGATTGTGCATTTGCATTCAAACGCAAATTTCAAAATAATGCACAAATTTAGGGGGAGCTATTGCTTATCACATACTTCTCAAAGCAACGATTATATTCATTGATTATATCACTGTCGAAGCTTTGATCTATATGTTGTCATCAATTACCAAAAAGGGGGAGATTGAAAGCACATTTGCTCCCTTGGTGGTTTTGGTAATTAATAACAACATATATGTCATTGAACAAATTTTCCACTAAGCATATTTCAGGAAAAGTTCAATGATAGGGATGGCAAAAAGACTGTGGAAATACCCCAAGATGCAAGGAAATAGATTGGCAAAGCTTCAAGCAAGAGGACTCTACATTTTACTTTGTGAGAAATCACTTTGAGTCCATAGGAAAGCCAATACTATTAAAAGGGGGTAAGGTACTGTTGGTGAACAAAATGCTCATACGTGCACAAGTGATAGTCACCAAAAACGCCCACAAGCTCTTCCACAAAAGTCTGTCCAAAGTCAAATATCCAAAATCGGTGCAACCAACACTTTCCACTCGGTGCCACCGATTCCCATACTCAGACAGACCTAAGCCAAACCCTAACCTTTCGGTGCAACCGATTCTGCTTTGGTGCCACCAAGTTTGGGTTGCCAACTTTCTGTTACCCAATTTCACAAAATCGGTCTAACCGAGTTTGTTGAATCGGCGTCACCGAGTTTGGCAATCTGACCGTTGGCCACCTTATCGGTGCAACCGAGATTTATATATCGGTCTCACCGAGATTCAAAAGTTGCTACCTTTGGAGCAACTCGGTACCACCAAGATTCACACATCGGTGTCACCGAGTTGGTCACTTAAGGTGTAACGCTTGGATTTTTTGAGATGCCTATATATACCCCTTCACCACCACCTACTCGAAAGAGGAGCACTCAGAACTATTCCATACTTGCCCCATCATATTTTCTGAGAGAGAGCCACCTACTCATGTGTTGAGATCATGCCATTCCATTCCAACCATATGAATCTTGATCTCTAGCCTCCCCAAGTTGCTTTCCACCAATCCCATCTCTTCCACCAAGCCAAATCTGTGAGAGAGTGATTGTGTGTTGAGGAGTCTATCATCTTAAAGCACAAGAGCAAGGATTTCATCATCATTACCGAGCCTATTACCTTTTGGAGGGTGGTGCCTCCTAGATTGGTTAGGTGTCGCTTGGGAGCCTCCTACTTCGTGTTGTGGAGTTGAACCAAGAAGTTTGTATGGGCAAGGAGATCACCTACTTCGTGAAGATCTACCCATAGTGAGGCTAGTCCTTCATGGACGGAAGCCGTTATGGAATAGTCAAGGTTGCTACTTCATGGACCCTTATGGGTGGAGCCCTCCGTGGACTCTCGTGACCGTTACCCTTCGTGGGTAGAAGACTCCATAAACATGGACGTACGATATCACCACCTATCGGAACCACGGGAAAAATCATCGTGTCTACAAATTGCGTTTGATACTCCTACCCTTCCTTTACTACTCATGCTTGTTGTTACTTTCCGCTGCTATACTCTTAGACATGCATGTTTAGGGTGTACTTGACTTGCTATGAATGCTAAAATCTGCCAACACTTAAAATTGGGAAAAAGTAGATTTTTATTTGGTTAAGTAGTCTAATCACCCCCCTCTAGACATACTTTCGGTCCTACAGGAACGTACCCAGTATGACGTCCAGGTCTTCCTGCGCTTCCTTAGTGGTGACGTGATTCACACGACCCTTGCCATTGTTGGGCTGGTTGCGGGGGGCTTGGTTCCTTGGTGGTGTTCCACGGCCTTGACCTTGGTTGGGCGCATTGGGGCAGAGTGCATCTGGCTTCTTGTTGGGGCACTGCTTAGAGATGTGTCCAGGCTGACCACACCCAAAGCAAGTGACCTGACCATAGTTGTTGTTGTTCCTGCCGCCGTTGCTGTTATTGGGGTTGTTGTAGGCTGGCCTGGGATTGGCATACTGCTGAGGCTGGTAGATCGGATGAGGTGCAGGAGGTCTAGCTTGCTGCGGCTGATAGGTCGGCTTGGCTGGGGCTGGCTGCCAGGGGCAAGGTTTCTATGTGCTAGAACTACCCCTGCTAATCATCTTGCGCTTTCGAGTGTCGTTCATGGCACAGCGCTTGTCTTCAAGCATGAGGGCCTTGTTTACCAGGTCGAAGATGGTCTGACAGTCGCAGACAATGAGCTGATACTACAGGGTCTGCTGAAGTCCTTCGATGAAGCGTTCCATCTTAGCGGCCTCTGTGTTGACATCTTTAGGTGCATACCTTGATAGCAGGTTGAACTTCTGCATGTACTCCTTGACAGAGCCACTTCCTTGCTCCAGCGCTCGGAATTCTCTCTTCTTGATAGTCATGATCCCAGAAGGAATGTGGGCGGTGCGGAATCCTTCCTTGAAGTTATCCCAGGTGATCACACGATCGCCTTGCATGACCTTGAATCCATCCCACCAAGATCTGGCGGTACCTCTGAGGCAGTGAGAGGCATACAACACCTTCTCACGATCCTCATTGCAATTCACCAGTGTAAGAAGGTCCTCAATGGTGCGGATCCAGTCATCAGCATCCAGTGGTTCGGCAGTCTCGGTGAAGGTTGGGGGCGAATTCCTCATGAACTCAGACAGAGTGGAGCGGCCATTGCCGTTCCTGCCTTGTTGCTGGTTGTTCACAAGGACTTGAGCCATCTGCTGGATAGCAGTAGTGTTGGCCTGGCGTTCCTCCCGGAGAACTTGGAGAAACTGAGCTATGGTCATGTTCTCCGGTGGAGGTGGTGGCGGGGGAATGTCGCCTTGTGGCTGCTCCGGGTGATTTCCAGCGTGAGCGGCCCCACCATCTCCCTGCCGCTGGCTGGAGTTGCCGGCTTCAGGGTTGGTGAAGGAGCTGTTGTGGGTTGCAGTCACCATCCTGTTTGGAGCAGCCAAGCCAAACAACTGGGATAGACGAGAGGAAAAGCAACAATATAGAGAGCGCGCCTAAGGGGGTTGGTATAGTGCAAGTGTGGTAAGACAAAAGGTTGATGAACCAATACAAATATTAAGATAATATAGACGATGGAGTCGCTTACATGTTAACTAAGGCAAAAGCGCGACTTGCATCAGAACACAAACAACAAAAACAAACAACAAGCACACATGGTTTCATATGAACCATTACACGGACTCGACTTCGCATGAGGGGCACATGACTGATCCTACCCTAGGGGTTCTCGGACTCAAGCAGTGGAGTGCTCGGTCTTGTACTCACGCTCCTCAGGATCTTCCTCCTGATCATCATCTGTACGGGCGTCGTCTCCGGTTGAGGGGGTCAGAGAACGAGGAGGTCCATCCTGATGGCGCTTCACCGGGGGTGCGGTGAAGAGCTCACGGTACTCCTTCGCACTCATGCGATGATGACATGTGGTTGCATCTCTAGATGGGGGTACTCCTCCTCGGTAAGCGATAGCTGGTCGTCCCTCGGAGGCTCCATCCTTCTTGATCCTGTCTGGCTTCGTCTTGGCTTGACGAAGTAGCTCTCGGGTGTGGTGAAGTTCCTCGCGGAGCTTCACGGACTCCTTAATCAGGTTGTGAGCCAGACTGTCGGCGGAGAGGCAGAAGTAGGTCTGGAACCTGAGTGTCATCCAATCCTCCTTGGACGGAATCAACGTCCAACTCTCGCCATTCTCATCATTCTTGAAAGGGAGGTGGCGAGTGGCTCGTCATCCATCTCTGGAATGATGTCTCGAAGGTGGATAAGTGCCTTGCGTGCAACCGTCTCGACTGCGAGTGCCAGGGTCTCTATCTGTGGTCCCTCAAAGAACCAACTCATCAGGGAGTTGTTTGCCTTCACGACCACATCAACGTGGTACTCCTTTGTGACGGCATCGACCCAGTGCTCGTGGTAGAGGAAAACGGGTGATCGGCGATGCTGGCACTTCTCTAGGCTATTCTCAAGGAGTAGGGGAAACCAAGATGCTAGGAGGTCTTCAGGTACGACGGCCATCTACAAGGTTTGAAGGGAGGAGAGTCAGTATAGTGCTGTGAGAAAACTAGAAGAGGTAAGAAGTGCAGAACTCCCAAGTATATGTGTAGTTTTGAAAACGGTTTTATCATAGCTAACGTCCATGCTAACTAAGGGTTTCCTACAGTCAGGATGGCTCTAATACCAGCTCTATGGGGACACCGACTCATAAGTCGTGATCACCAAATGCACGTGTACAGTGATCCCAGAGATCAATGCTCACTGAACACACAGAAGCTGAATAACAAGAGTCTTACATCCATACTTAGAGTCTTACACAAATAAAGACCATGAAGGTCAAGTCTTACATAGATAGGGCCATGTAGGCCAAATAACAAACACAACTAGCAGTGGAAATCTTGAATGAAAGCGTGAACCCATGCCATCTGCCTTAACCATATAGGCATTATGACTGGGAAGCATTCTAGTTCGCATGTTCGTCACCATCGAACTCTTCACCATATTCCTGCTCTTCCATGCCTGGCCAATTAAGTAACCAGTGGCAAGCTAATGAGTACTTTGAATGTACTCGCAAGCAACCCATGTTTTGGAACAAGGTATAACAATGCATGGTATAGCACTAAGTAGGTAAGTTTTGCGGAAAGCTAATTTTGAGTGCAATGTCATGTTAAAAATAAATTGTGATAGCATGCATCAACAAATAACAGGTATCCGTATGAACAAGTTACAAATATCAATATGACTCAAGGTTTGAACATCTCATGTTCGACCAACATGTCAAGTCATCTGACTTAACTTACGTATCATCTTTGTGTCAATACTCACACACACACACACACACACACATACCAAGTTTAGTGAACACTGGACGTAGCACAAGAGCGGTCATCCAACTGTCCTTGACCGTGGACACGGCTATTCGAATAGTTTTACACTCTGCAAAGGTTGCACACTTTACCCACAAGACTCGGCAGACTTCCGTGTCAAGCCACGACTCGCGATATTGTTCATACCCGAGGTAAGTACCCGAACATTGCCTTTCCCCTAGCGATACTAGACAAAGAGTCCACTCGTTGGTGCCATCCCTCATGATATACATCACACGTATCATCCACGAGGGCACGCAACGGTGTGCCCGCTGCCTGTGAAGACAGTGCATGGTCACCCTACCAGGCATGACCCCGTATCGAGAGTGACCACATCACCCCCGCCACTAGTAATGCGGGCTCTATGCTAGTACCCACCAAGGTAGTGAACAAAGCCCCGTCCCATAAGGGGTATCGTGGTTGTACATGTAAGGTTGGAATAACGATCGCAACTTACACCAATCCGTTTTCGAAAACCACACACACTCACTTCCTCCGGTACACCACTTCTTTATCAAGTGGTTACCTAGCTCAACATCATCTCCCTCGGGCATTAGTGGCACCCGACGGGGTTTTCGAAAAGTCTTTGAAAGCATTTGTTTCCAACACCATGCATATTCCCGTCCCACTTTGCGTAACATCTACTAAGCATCCTATCTACTCCCACCTGCACAACCCTCATAAGGAGGTAGGGTCATGCACGATGCAAGTATCAACGCTAAAAGTATCAGAGGCATCCCACCGTAGTGGTCACCACCACATCAACATGATCAACATGAAGAAATAAAGTGCTATATGCCATGCAATAAAAGGGTTTCATATTCATGGTCAAAGGGCTGCTTGCCTGGCTCAACAAAGTCTTTGGGATCTTCAAAGTCTTCAGGTCCAACTCCCTCGTCAACAACGCAATCTATCGTCGCAATATTAATGGGCAAAAATAAGAATCATCACAAAAACAGAGCACAAAACTCACTTCTAAAATGTTACCCTACTCTGTAAAATACTACAATATAAACTAAAAATGTTTGTCTGTAGTTTTGAAGTGAACCAGATTTTGAAAACTATTCTAACAGAGTCCAAAAATAATCAAAACTAGCCTTTAAATAAAACCAGTACTTAAAATGTTTTCAAAGAATTACACAAGTGGCACTATTAAATTCTACAGAATATTACAAGATTTGTGGTGGAGGAATATGTGGGATTGGACAAGTATGCATTTCTGTGGAATTTCTGAAAAAATCCTCAGAAAAAGAAAGGAAGAAGGGCTCTGTGCCCTGGGCGAGAGCGAGCCAGCTGCTGGGCCGGCCCAGTGGCCAACCAGGCCAGGCGCGCTGGCGCCGCCGTGCACGCCAGGTTTGAACCTGGCGTGCGGGGCCCAGAGGCTAGTGACAGAGAGAGGAGGGGGAGGGAGGTGAGGATGAAAGGCGGGCCCCGCCTATCATCTCCAACCTCGCGACAGGGAGGCTAGCGAGCTCACGGGCGACGATGCAGGGAAAAACGACGGCTGGAGAGCACGGGAATGGGACCAGCGCCGAGCAGGTGATCCGGTGGAGGTGGAAGAGGGGCCGGAGGTGCCCTGGTTTGCCGGCGACGAGGAGCCCGCAGCGGAGGAGCTCCGGGAGAGGTTGCCGCCGGTGGTCCCTCCAGCAATCCGAACGGGAGGAGAAGGGGAACGCGTTAGGGGGATAAGGGGAAGCCAGAGGAGAAGAAAACGGGGCCGGAGAGGGGCTGTACCCGGAGATCTCCGGTGAGCCGACGCGGCGGACTCCGAGCTCGATCTCGAGCTCGGGAGCTCCTGGAGAGGAGAGGGTGGAGCAGTGGGTCAATTGGGAGGAAGGGAGAGCCAGCAGAGGGGAGAGAGGGCTCGGGGGAGGCCTTATATAGGCGGGGGCGCGGGTGCACCATGGACAGGGGCTCGGTTCCGCGGCAACATTGCTGGCGACCGTTGGAGGAGGGGGGAGTGCACCTGGGGTGCTCGTGGGACTTGTCCACGACGTGAGTAGGAGAGAGGGGGGAGAGAGAGGCGTCAGGTGTCGTGGGAACGAGTCTGACAGTAGAAGGTAGGGGTACGTAAGGAGAGGGCAGAGTCCTAGCTACGGCGAGGGTGTACACACAGATGTATGAGTTCAGGCCCCTCTCGTGGAGGTAATAGCCCTACGTCTCAGGTGCTCGGGACCTCTTTGTCGAGTGTAATAGGAGTATCGCTACAGGGGGTGAGAACCAACCAACCCACCCTTATGCCAGAGGGGAGGGGTCGCTTATATAGAGTACGCTGCCCCTCATAAGTGTCCGGCATCTAAGGGTCAGATCGTGGCTATAAAGACGTACGTTACTGGTAACGTACAACATAAATGCTATTAATGGTCTTGATGAACGCCTGCCCGTTAGCCTCCCCGGGGTGACTTCTGGGCTTCTGTGGTCGACTGTCTTCTGGTCCTTCCGAGTGAAAGGTAAGCGTCGAGTGAAAGGTACCTCCGAGTGTATATTGTCGAGTGACTTGTATGTCTTGGCGATTTCAGTCGGAGACTTCCTTGTAGCTCTTAAGCTTTCTGGGGCAGTGTCCTTAGGTAGGGCATGTAGGTCAGGCCTATGACCCTACCCTAGGTACATATCCCCATCATTAGCCCCCGAATGGATCGGGGTTCGAGTGTAAAAAGTGTCAATGCAGGTTCTGACAAGACACAAAAATTCCGAGTGCATTTTGAGGCTTCTTAGAAATCTGCGTCGATTGGAACCTTTATCGTTCGCCCTGATCGATTCTGTCTTGAAGTATATCCGAGTGAAACTGAGCTCGAAATCAGGTCCGAGTGAAACTGAGCTCGAAATCAGGTTCGAGCTGTCTGCAGAGTCTTCTGATGTGACGGTTCGCTCCGTCGGGTCCGGATTTTACGGTATTCGAAAATTGGATAAACGCGCGCCGAGCGGGGATGACGCAACCGCAAAGGCAAGTGGGGGCATGACGCCTCGATTACCGCGCCGCCAAAATCGCCACATACTGCGCCTCCTCTGGATTCGGGATACCCAGAGATCTGGCGGGCCCACAGGTCAGTGACCCACACGGGCGGATATAAGAGGCGACGACGCCGGTGCTGGTACAGTACTCTTCCCCCAAATCTGCTCTTCTCCTCCTCTTCCTCCTCTGCCCAGCTCCGTTCCAACAATTGCCGCCGCCATGACGAAGGGCAAGACGGAGAAGCTCGAGCGCGCCAAGAAGGGAGGAGCCAAGGCGAAGAAGCCGTCGGGCGCCCGGTCGACGGTGCCGCCGGGGTGGATCCAGGGGGATTTCTTCCAATCAACGGTCACGGCGGAGGATGTGCAAAATCTCGTCGTCGACGGGTTGATAACTGCGGGGTCCTGGAGATTGCCGAAGGGGGAGACCGAGCCGGAGCCACGCGACGACGAGCGAGTTCTGCTTCTCACCCACGTCGAGCGAGGTTTCTCCATGCCACCCCACCCATTCATCCGTAGTTTCCTGAACTATTTCGGGGCGCAGCTCCACCATTTCCCTCCGAATGCAATTGCCTATCTTTCCTGTTTCATAACCTTGTGCGAATGCTTCTTGGGCTGTCCTCCGCATTGGGGTTTGTTTAAACACATATTCTCTGTTAGATCTCAATCCGTCAAGAAAGCCAATCCCAATGATAGCAAAGCCCACGTAATCCAACTGTGTGGTGGCTTAGGGATCCAAAAGAGAGGTAGGAGTGCATTTCCCTCTATGACCTTTCCTGATTCTGTCCGGGGTTGGCAGTCGACATGGTTCTATTGCAAGGATGTTGCATCACCAAATATGTCAACTGGACTTCCTCCTTTCACCTTGGATCGACCTACCACTCCCAAACCACTGTACGTGACAAAGGTAGAGAAAATCCAGGTAGGGATCCTAGTGAACGCTGTATCTGATCTCATCCGCGGCGGAGTGACTGGCTTGGATCTCCTTGAAACGTTTCTCAGTCGACGGATCCAGCCTCTCCAAGCCCGGGATCACACCATGTGGCATTACTCGGGCCCTGAGGATACCACTCGGACTCATCCTGAAGAAGTTTCCGACGAGACCGTTTCTCAGTGGCTCAGGAGCATCACCGGAGCCTGTGATAATCCCGAGGGAGCCAAGCGAATTCCACCCTTTTCTGCTTTGAACCCACCAAAGAACCTGGTGAGTTATACCTCTGTCGATTGTTTTAATATTTGTCGAGTAACTGGATCTTCAGTCGACTGACTTTGAAGCTTGTATCTTGCCGGAATTTACAAACATGTACTCGCCCGTGCCAAACGGAGAACAGCCTGACGAAGAAGAAGGGAGCGTAGATGACAGCGCAGACGGCGATTATGCCAACGACAGCGAGAGCAGCGATGACGCCCTGGAGGAAGGCGAGGTGGAAGCTCAGGTCTCTCTGTGCACCGGGCGTCGCACCAAGCAGCAAGAAGACCCAGAGGTTGCTCCGAGCAAAACTGTGGCGTCGAGCACAAGGAACCCAAAGCGTGACCGTGCCGCAACATCGGGGTCGACTGAAAAAGCTACGAAACAACTCAAGCCGGATGCGCCAAAACCTCGGAAGGCCCTGCCTCGTATCAAGATTGCTGTGCCTGTTGCCTCAACGTGAGTGTTTATTTTCCCGCAATTGTGATTGTGGCACTTCGTGTCTCTGCTGACCGAGTGGAGTTTATCCGCCAGAGCTGCTACCTCTGTGACGTCGCCCCAGCGAAATGATGGGGACCATATGGAAGTGGACACTCCTGATGCGGCCACCTCCATACGAGGTATAACAAACCCACACTCTACTCTGTTTTTTGAAGAATAATCGTCGAGTGACTTGATTAAAATTGCCGATTGATAGCTGACGAAGTCATCGAACTGGAAGATGACGAGAAGCTGCAGCGAGGAACGCAAGATGTAGCTGTGCTTCTGGAGGCTCCACACGTACGCACTTGGAGAACATCGTCAGGACAGACGCCCCATGGGTCTACTGCTGCGACACCTCCATCCCTTGTGGTCCCGCTATCGAGTGCTCCGCCAGCCACTTCAATTCTGGTGGCTTCAGCACCTATTGGACAATCTGAAGAACCTCCTGTTGCCTCAGTTACAGCACAGACTCATTCGACGCCCGCATACCCTTTGTATCACGTCTCGGAGGACCAAACTGAAGCTGCCAAGGAAGCCATGATTCAGGCTGGGCAGATGATGCTGCGAACAAAGGAGGCGTATGAAGCCAGCAAGTTAGCCTATGACGCCAGCTCAGCGCTTCAAGCCAACGTCCGAGTAAGTGCTATTGTAAGTTCATCTCCAATTGAATTCCTGGCCATCTTGATTTTACACCCACTGGGTGTTTCCTTCGCAAGTAGATCAGGTAGTTTCTGGTCCAGTGGGGGCACGCTGAGTGCACCCACTGGGTGTAGTCCCCGAGACCGCTGTCGAATGACGAAGGCATCGGCAGGGGTCTTAGAGTTGATTTGAAAGTTGCTTGTCACTCGATAGGACGGGCCTGGTCGAGTGATAGTAGGTCCAGTGGGGGCACGCTGAGTGCACCCACTGGGTGTAGTCCCCGAGACCGCCGTCGAGTGCTTGTATCGGCGGGGGTCTGATAGAGACAATGTTCGCTTGCTTGCTTCTTTGTTTATACTCTGACAGGCCAGACCTGGTCGAGTGTTTTTGTATCCAGTGGGGGCACGCTGAGTGCACCCACTGGGTGTAGTCCCCGAGACTACTGTCGATTGTTGACGATGGGCAGTAGTCTTAAGAACCATTCTGCAGGTTTCATGGACCACATTTCCATCAACCATGATATGACGCTGTATAGGGTTGTGGGGTGGGGCGGCGGGCCGCCTTTCAGTCGACTGCACTTGTACTTTTCCACTCGGGAGTAGAGAAATATCCATGTCGACTGAAGCCCTTCTTTGCTGATTTCAGAAAGCCTGTGGGCTCGGGACCAAGTACGTCGAGCTGGAGAAGGAAAAGAATCGACTTCTGCTGGATCTGGAGCTGACGAACAACAACCTGGACCGTGCACAGACCGAATTGAAGACTTTGGGAGGTAATCCTTGTCAACCAATTGCATTATCACTTTCATCTTCCGTCCTTTGAACCGAGTGAATCCACTCGAACAGACGTAGGTGATGAGAACCGTCATCTCCGAGCGCGACTCAACAATGTTATTTCTTTAGATACCATGAAGAAGGCGCTCGAGGACAAGGACAAATCACTTGCTGATGCTCAGAAGGAAGCAAAGGAGAAAACTGAAGCTGCTGAGAAGAAACTTGCTGCAGCCAGTAAACTGGAAGAAGAGAACGCCAAACTCAAGCAGGAACGATCCGACTGGGTCAAAAAACTTGAAGTGCAAACCAAGGGAAAGAGTGCTCTGGAAAAACACTTAGGAGACTTTGCGAAGAAAATGTTCAGCATGCTTGAAGGTGACTTTCTTCTGTCGAATGAATTTCTTTGATTTCCTCAGAACGGCATTGTGATCACCTTTTCCCTTTCTCTTCACGCAGAATTCTGTCAAGACTTTGAGAAGGAAACCGAAGAAATCGAGCCCAATCTGGACCCCACGAAGTCACTCGTCGGAGACGCCATGGCCATGGATATGTTTCGACTCGAAGCTCGTCTTAAGAATGTCCAGGGATATGTTTCTGGGCTGAGGGCTGCATTCGAGAAAGTCGACAAGGAACTGTTGCCTGAAGACCCCCTCCAGACTGACCTCGAGTATATGATGACTCGCCTCAATGAAATTCCAAGTCGAGTGCAGGCATGGAAGAAGTCCGCTGCCCGTTGTGGTGCCGATGTGGCACTTTCACTCGTCAGGGTCCATTACAAGGAGGCCAGGGAGGACAAACTGAAGGCCCTCCGAGTGATCAACACAAAGAAACTTCAATTTGAAGATTTCATGGAGACTTTCATCGAAGCAGCTACTCGGATCGCCGACGGAATTGACCTGGATACCTTTGTCGAGCCTTCAAGCCCTACCGGAGCTTGAAGAAGTATGTTGCTTTCAGTTAAAACTTTATTTGCCTCGGTATGCCGAGTGATGGTGTAACCGATTAAAACTTCGTTCAGGCCTTAAGCCTGAGAACTTCCCTTTGCGCGAACAAGTTTTTGCTGCGCTAGAGATTCTAGTCTTACTCGCATTTTGCTTTCCGACATTTTGCTTGGCTGAATTTAGGACTTAGGCGAAGACTGGTTCGCAGCTAAGTTCCGAGTGTTAGGAATACCTTACACTCGGAAGGATTTTTTAACTTAGGCGAAAAATGGTTCACAGCTAAGCCTCCGAGCAAGAGGGTTGCTCTGAACGCGGAGAAGTTTTCTGAACTTAGGCGAAGACTGGTTCGCGGCTAAGTCTCTAAGTGTATTGAATGTTATACACTCGGAAGGGTTTTTAACTTAGGCGAAACGGATTCGCAGCTAAGCCCCCGAGCAAGAGGGTTGCTCTTCACTCGGAGAAGTTTTCTGAACTTAGGCGAAGACTGGTTCGCGGCTAAGTCTCCGAGTGTATTGAATGTTATACACTCGGAAGGGTTTTTAACTTAGGCGAAATGGATTCGCAGCTAAGCCCCTGAGCAAGAGGGTTGCTCTTCACTCGGAGAAGTTTTCTGAACTTAGGCGAAGACTGGTTCGCGGCTAAGTCTCCAAGTGTATTGAATGTTATACACTCGGAAGGGTTTTTAACTTAGGCGAAACGGATTCGCAGCTAAGCCCCCGAGCAAGAGGGTTGCTCTTCACTCAGAGAAGTTTTCTGAACTTAGGCGAAGACTGGTTCGCGGCTAAGTCTCCGAGTGCATTGAAGGTTATACACTCGGAAGGGTTTTTAACTTAGGAGAAACGGATTCGCAGCTAAGCCCCCGAGCAAGAGGGTTGCTCTTCACTCGGAGAAGTTTTCTGAACTTAGGCGAAGACTCGTTCGCGGCTAAGTCTCCGAGTGTATTGAATGTTATACACTCGGAAGGGTTTTTAACTTAGGCAAAACGGATTCGCAGCTAAGCCCCCGAGCAAGAGGGTTGCTCTTCACTCGGAGAAGTTTTCTGAACTTAGGCGAAGACTGGTTCGCGGCTAAGTCTCCGAGTGTATTGAATGTTATACACTCGGAAGGGTTTTTAACTTAGGCGAAACAGATTCGTAGCTAAGCCCCTGAGCAAGAGGGTTGCTCTTCACTCGGAGAAGTTTTCTGAACTTAGGCGAAGACTGGTTCGCGGCTAAGTCTCCGAGTGTATTGAATGTTATACACTCGGAAGGGTTTTTAACTTAGGCGAAACGGATTCGCAGCTAAGCCCCCGAGCAAGAGGGTTGCTCTTCACTCGGAGAAGTTTTCTGAACTTAGGCGAAGACTGGTTCGCGGCTAAGTCTCCGAGTGTATTGAATGTTATACACTCGGAAGGGTTTTTAACTTAGGAGAAACGGGTTCGCAGCTAAGCCCCCGAGCAAGAGGGTTGCTCTTCACTCGGAGAAGTCTTTGAATGCGAAATTGTGCGATCGGAATCGACAATAGACTGCGTAAGTCATAACTTAACAAACGACATCGTCTGGAGCACTCTTATTACATCAAAACAACTCAGTCGTCAAGTATAAAAGCATCGAAGCAAATCCGCGTTCCAGGCGCGTGGCTCATCAATATTCTTGTTCAAGTTGAAAAGATGGTACACTCCGTTGTTTAGCACCTTGGTGACGACGAATGGGCCTTCCCATGCTGGGGCCAACTTGTGGGGCCGCTGCTGATCCACTCGGAGCACCAGATCACCTTCGTGGAATGAACGGCTCTTGACGTGTCTCGCATGGAAGCGGCGAAGGTCTTGTTGATATACAGTCGACCGGATCAGGGCCATCTCTCGTTCTTCCTCGAGGAGATCCACACCATCTTGTCTAGCTTGCTCAGCTTCGTCTTCAGAGTATAGATCCACTCGGGGGGAATTGTGAAGGACGTCACTTGGCAAAACGGCTTCAGCTCCATACACAAGGAAGAAAGGAGTGCGTCCAGTCGACCGGTTCGGAGTCGTCCTCAAGCCCCACAGAACAGACGGCAATTCAGTGACCCAAGCTCCAGCAGCATGATCAAGATCTCGCATGAGCCGAGGCTTCAGTCCTTGGAGGATAAGGCCATTCGCTCGCTCAGCTTGACCGTTAGACTGGGGGTGCGCAACGGATGCGTAGTCCACCCGAGTGCATTGAGAGGAGCAAAAGTATCTGAACTCTTCCGAGTCAAAGTTGGAGCCATTGTCTGTAATGATACTGTGGGGGACTCCATATCTGAAGGTTATTTCTTTCATGAATTTGATAGCAGTGCGAGCGTTCAGCTTCTTGATGGGTTTAGCTTCAATCCAGTTAGTGAACTTGTCGACTGCAATGAGTAAGTGAGTGAATCCACTCTGGCCTGTTCTAAGGGGTCCAACCATATCCAAACCCCATACAGCAAACGGCCAGACGAGTGGAATAGTCTTCAAGGCAGACGCAGGTTTGTGTGACAGGTTCGAATAAAACTGGCATCCTTCGCAGTGATCGACTATATCTTTAGCCATCTCATTGGCGCGTGGCCAGAAGAAACCCGCTCGGTAAGCTTTGGCAACAATTGTCCAAGAGGACGCATGATGACCACAAGTTCCCGAGTGAATCTCCTCCAAAATCAGTCGACCTTCTTCAGGAGAAATACACCGCTGAATCACGCCAGTCACACTTTCTCTGTAGAGTTGTCCATCCATAACAGTAAAAGCCTTGGATCTGCGGACTATCTGTCGAGCTTCATCTTCATCATCTGGGAGTTCTCGCCTCAGAATATACGCAATATAAGGAACAGTCCAGTCGGGGATGATCACTAAAATCTCCATAACCAGATCAATAACTGCTGGGACGTCGACTTCAGTCGGATCTGAGGCGCTCTTTGCTTGCAGGGGCTCTTCAGTGAAAGGATCTTCCTGCACCGAAGAAGAATGAAGGTGCTCGAGAAATACATTGCTGGGGACAGGTTTCTGAGTGGATCCAATCTTTGCCAGCTCATCAGCTGCTTGATTCTTCACTCGGGGAACATGATGGAGTTCCAAACCTTCGAATTTCTTCTCGAGTTTCCTTACTGCATTGCAGTATCCAGTCATAGCGAGGTTCCTGACATCCCACTCTTTCATCACTTGATTGACCACCAAATCAGAGTCGCCATATACCATCAGGCGCCGGACGCCGAGTGAAATGGCCATACGCAACCCATACAAGAGTGCTTGATATTCAGCTTCATTGTTGGAGGAATCAAAGTGAATCTGGAAGACATAACTGACTTTGTCGCCTTTTGGGGACACCAGTACTACGCCAGCACCAGACCCATTCAGCATCTTCGAGCCATCAAAGAACATGGTCCAATGTGCCGAGTAAACTTGGATCGGCTGCTGCTGTTCAGTCCACTCGGCCAGGAAATCAGCGAGGGCTTGAGACTTGATTGCTTTCTTTGCTTCAAACTTGATGTCAAAATAGAGGAGCTCAATAGCCCATTTGGCCACTCGACCAGACGCATCTCGATTGTGGAGAATTTCAGACAATGGAGCATCACTGACGACTGAAATTGAGTGATCTTGAAAATAATGTGCCACCTTCTTAGCTGACAGATATATACCGTACACGAGCTTCTGGTAATGTGGATATCTTTGCTTTGAAGGAGTCAACACTTCAGAGACGTAATAAATAGGACGCTGGACTTTGTAAGCTTTACCTTCCTCTTCCCTCTCGACAGTGAGAACTGTACTCACGACCTGATTTGTAGCCGCTATGTACAATAGCAATGGCTCCTTACTGTGCGGAGCAGCAAGCACCGGCTGGGTGGAAAGCAGAGCTTTGAGCTCGACAAACGCTGCTTCAGCTTCAGGAGTCCACTCGAATGTATCAGACTTCTTCATCAGTCGGTATAAAGGCAATGCCTTTTCACCGAGACGAGAAATGAATCGACTCAATGCTGCCAAGCAACCTGTGAGCTTCTGGACATCGTGCACATGCTCAGGGCTTTTCATTCGGGTGATGGCACCGATCTTTTCAGGATTAACGTCGATTCCCTCTTCGGAAACGAGAAAACCAAGTAATTTGCCGCTAGGAACACCGAAAGTGCACTTAGTCGGATTTAGCTTGATGTCATATCTCCTCAGATTGGCGAATGTTTCAGCTAAGTCAGACAACAGGTCGGAACCTTTGCGAGACTTGACGACAATGTCATCCGTGTACGCTTCAACATTCCGAGGGATCTGATCGAGTAAACATTTTTGAATCATGCGCATGAAAGTAGTGCCAGCGTTCTTCAAACCAAAAGGCATGGTGATATAACAGAAACACCCGAAAGGGGTGATGAAGTCTGTCTTTATTTCATCCGAACCAAACAGACGGATCTGATGGTAACCAGAGTAAGCATCCAGAAAAGATAGACGCTCACACCCCGCAGTTGAGTCGACAATCTAATCAATGCGGGGGAGTGGAAAATGATCTTTTGGGCAGACCCGATTGATATGTTTGAAATCAATACACATGCGGAGTGACTTGTCTTTCTTAGGGACCATAACGACGTTCGATAACCACTCGGAGTGGTAAATCTCACGTATGAACTTAGCCGCCAAGAGACGAGCCACCTCCTCGCCGATTGCTTTTCACTTCTCCGTTGCCGACCGACGCAAATGCTCCTTCACAGGCTTGGCCTTCGGGTCAACTCTCAACCGGTGCTCAGCCAGTTCCCTGGGTACACCAGGCATGTCAGCAGGCTTCCATGCGAAGATGTCCCAGTTCTCACGGAGGAACTAGATGAGCTCGGCTTCCTATTTGCTGTCGAGTGTCATCGAGATGTTGGTCGGGGTAGCAGTTGGATCTATCGGGTGAATGTTCACTTTCTTCACTTCTCCTGCCGACTGAAAAGCTGACTCAGAAGCGGGCTTCTTAGCGCGCAACAGGTCGGAAGGATCAGCGTTTTTCTTGTATTCTTCCAATTCAACCATAGCCATCTGATGATCGGCGATCTTGGAGCCCTGCTGAAGGCACTCCTCAGCCCTCTGTCGATTGCCAGTGACTGTGATCACACCCTTGGGTCCGGGCATCTTCAGCTTGAGATATACGTAACACGGACGGGCCATGAAACGGGCATAAGCCGGACGACCAAGGATGGCGTGGTATGCACTCTGGAAGTCCACCACTTCAAATGTCATTTTTTCCTTGCGAAAATGCTTATTGTCACCAAACACAACATCCAATGCTATTTGACCGAGTGAACGGGTCTTTTTCCCAGGGATGACGCCATGGAACTGCATGCTGCTTTCACTGAGTCGGGCCATCGGAATGCCCATCCCCTTGAGGGTATCTGCATATAGGATGTTCAGACCGCTCCCACCGTCCATCAAAACCTTGCGGAGTCGAGTGCCCCCCACAACTGGGTCCACCACCAGCGCTTGCCGCCCGGGGGATGCAATATGCGCAGGGTGATCTGACTGATCAAACGTGATAGAAGTCTGAGACCACTTGAGATATGTGGGGTAGA
Organism: Elymus sibiricus; assembly: GCA_039707655.1. NCBI lineage: Eukaryota > Viridiplantae > Streptophyta > Magnoliopsida > Poales > Poaceae > Elymus > Elymus sibiricus. The sequence goes on along the minus strand of CM077663.1, from coordinate 192,004,462 downwards.
GGGAACCGCCATGTTAACCTCCCTGTTGATAACTTTCAGTCGACTCTTGCTCTCAACATCAGCAAAAATCAACAGAGTGGCATTGACCTCAGGAAACTCTTCTTTATCTTCTTCATCTCCCTTTTCAGGGTCTTTTTCACTCGACCGGCTCTCTTTGAACTGTTCGATCAGCAAACGGCACTGTCGAGTGGTATGCTTTGGCAATATTAAATTGACTTCTTCATCTTTCCTGGTGTGGATTGCACACGGTAAATCCATAACATCTGTACCCGATTGATTCTTTGACTTCTTGGGGGTGAACTTAGCTTTGGATTTTCCTTTATTTTTGGCCTGTGCCGCCAGAGCGACCGCTTCTGCCTGAACAGGGGGATCAGCCTTGCGCTTCTGCTTCCGATTGGAATTTCCGCCTGCATCATTGTCGACTGTTTTTCCTTTACCGCTTCGGAGGCGGTCCTCTTCTTCACCATTGGCGTACCGAGTGGCAATCTCCATCATCTTGCTCAGAGAAATATCACCAGTGCGACCAAACTGCAGATAGAGCTCTCTGTATCTAACACCAGCCTTGAATGCGCAAACAGCCTGATGTTCGGAAACATTCTCCACCTTGTGATGCAGGGTGGACCAGCGCTGAATGTAATCTCGCAAGGTCTCATTGGGTTTCTGAACACAGTGCTGCAAATCAATCAAACCAGCCGGACGTTTGCAGGTGCCCTCAAAGGTTCTGATGAACACTCGGGCCAAATCCTCCAGCAATAGATACTAGAGAGAGCCAAACGATTCATCCAAGCTCTGGCCGAACCATCTAACATCAGGGAGAAATGCTTCATGGCTATGTTGTCGTTTCCTCCACCAATCTGCACGGCCACTCGGTAATCATCTAACCATGTCTCAGGCTTCGTCTTGCCAGAAAACTTGCTAATTCCAGCCGCCAACCTGAAGTTGGGGGGAATTTCTGCAGAGCGAATGGCCCTGCTAAAACACTCGGGACCAGACACAACAGCTCCACCTCCACTCGGATAGTCTCCGTTATAACCATCTCTGTGGGCTCTTCCTCTGTCGACCCGCCTTTGAGCAAGGACATCCCTTGCGTCAAATCCAGCATTCCGCTCATCACCGAATGGGTGCCTATCATCATTGTGCCGGGGCACATATGAACCACTCCGCGGAGGAGAAAGCACTCGACGGCGGTCATCACGGTGATAACGGGGAGCAAGCTGATCTCGCCTCTGATCTCTGTACCGATCTTCACGGAAGTCTCCGCCTCTGTGGCGCAGGGGCGACCCAGGACTGTGGGCCGATTGAACTGTTTCCGCCCTGGGTGAATTGCTATCTAACCTGTTCTGCGACTGAGAAACAGCCGCATTCTGCTGCTGCGCTGCCTCGAGCAACGTTCTGATCTGTTGCAAACCTCTACCAGCTTCCGACTGTGATGGCTGTATAGAATCTGCAATCCTAGCAGCAGCTGCAACATTCAACACTGGAGTACGGAATACCTCGACGTTATTCTGCGATCCACTCGGAAACAACTGTCGCTGATGTCGATTGGGACGCGGCGGACGCTGTCGAGCACGCTCGTCGAGTGCTTTCTGCATCTCTTTGAGTCGAAGGCGAGTCGCCTCCATGGCCTGGGCCTCAGTAGTCGTGCTGACGATGGGAGTATGGAGAACATCCTCATCCCGGTGCTGCTGTTCATTCGACGTTCCACCAATCTCGCGCCTGGCATGGTTGAAGCCAGGCGGCAGACTCTGATGAGAGCCAGCCATAAGAACTTCAGCCGCAGGATCGCAGCTCTCGCACTCGGAGGGAACGCCAGACCGATCTGACGCCGAGTCGAACACGCCGAGAAGTGACTCGGCGGGCTCGATGGCCACAATCTGCAGGGACGAAGCCTGGCGGGCCGCCGCATGTCGCACCCAACGCTGTAGCCGTGAATGACCTGATCGTTTGCGGCGACGAACAGCATGGAGGGCCGACATGTACGGAGTCGATGGCTGAAGGAGAAGAACACCGCAGGAGCTTGCGCAGAAGTGCGTCACTCCGCGAATTGGGAGCGCCTCAACGTCTAGAGGCGCCTCCCGGAGCCATGCCGAATCGTCGGCGATGAAGGTGAGCGCTCCGAGACGGATTTCGCGGCCCAGGAACAAATCACCGCCGGAAGATATGACGAAGGAAAACAAATGCAACCTCGCCGGAAGTCGCTTAGACGCCTGCCCCACGGTGGGCGCCAACTGTCGTGGGAACGAGTCTGACAGTAGAAGGTAGGGGTACGTAAGGAGAGGGCAGAGTCCTAGCTACGGCGAGGGTGTACACACAGATGTATGAGTTCAGGCCCCTCTCGTGGAGGTAATAGCCCTACGTCTCAGGTGCTCGGGAGCTCTTTGTCGAGTGTAATAGGAGTATCGCTACAGGGGGTGTGAACCAACCAACCCACCCTTATGCCAGAGGGGAGGGGTGGCTTATATAGAGCGCGCTGCCCCTCATAAGTGTCCGGCATCTAAGGGTTAGATCGTGGCCATAAAGACGTACGTTACTGGTAACGTACAACATAAATGCTATTAATGGTCTTGATGAACGCCTGCCCGTTAGCCTCCCTGGGGTGACTTCTGGGCTTCTGTGGTCGACTGTCTTCTGGTCCTTCCGAGTGAAAGGTAAGCGTCGAGTGAAAGGTACCTCCGAGTGTATATTGTCGAGTGACTTGTATGTCTTGGCGATTTCAGTCGGAGACTTCCTTGTAGCTCTTAAGCTTTCTGGGGCAGTGTCCTTAGGTAGGGCATGTAGGTCAGGCCTATGACCCTACCCTAGGTACATATCCCCATCATCAGGAGCGCGCGCGTGCGAGCCCATGCATTCGCCGGTTCGGGTGGCACTCGGTACGTGCGAGAGGGGATAGAAGGAGGTGGGGAGAGGAGGGGGACAGAGCCGTGGCATGTCCCGGACGTCGAGGCGCATCGACTGGCACGAGGGGGAGCTCGAGGTTGTCGGGTATGGGCAAGAGAGGGAGGTCAACCCTTTGGAGCGCGGCTGCGCGCTCCAGAGCGTGACTTTGGCCGGCATGCCAGAGCTTTTGACGCGCTCTGGCGTGCCAACTTGTGTCCAGGGGCAGGAGGGAGTAAACAAGTGGGAAAGAGCCTTGGATGCTCTGGAGTAGCCATGAGTGAGATAGAGAAGTGAGAGAGGAGAGAAAAGATGCTGTCCAGAGAGGGAAATGGGGTTTTTACCCCATGCAATCATGCTCTCTGGCGCTAGGAACTTTACTGGAGGTGGGGAGGGATTGCATGGTGCCGTGGTAAAAATTTGAGGTGAAGGAGAGTGGTGGAGGGGGCTCAATAATTGATTCTTGGATTCTGCCTGAAGGTGCTTGATCAGTGTTTGGGCTACCTCTGGTGCTCCACTGGAAATGAAACTTAACAGGATCAAATGGGTGGTAAATATAAGAGTGTTCACAAGTTTTGAGCTAAATTGAAGGAAATTTCCAATGTAAACTTGGTAAACCCTAGAAATCAACAGAATCAGATTTCTGTAGATCCAGGCATGCAATCCTATTCTCCCAAATCCACCACTTGGTGTGGTTTCAATATTTTGGGGTTAGAACATGCCTACAAAGTTTGGGGTCAATAGGAGATACTTCACAATGTAAAGTTGCTCAAACTTGACTCTGGAAAGGAATGGTTTTGGATTATTTTGGTGGATCAAATCAATTGGGACTGAGATTAAACTTTGCAAGATCATCACATATAGCATGTGTGACTTGCTGAAATTTTCCTGAATTTTATTGAGAATATTTCTTATGGAAATATTTCAAATGTTTGAAACAGACGGAAAGGGTTTTGAAGGTTTTTGTCCAATATTTTGAACATGACAGTCGGTGCACTAGTACAGGGGTACCCAGTGCCCCTGACTTATGCACATGCGATGGAAGCAGAGAACCCCGATAGCAATCAAGACCAAGATTTCAAGAAACTCAACGCGATAGCGCAAGCCTGGACTGCAGCGCGCCAAGCACATCCCCGACGCTTGCCGGGGACCGAGACGAATGCACCTTCCAGAAGACCCGGCAAGCCACTCCCCGACAGGCACGAGCCAACCAGCCACCGCTCCACCGCTCCACCGCATCGCTACGACTGTCACTTATCGATGCGGTGTCGAGCCTTCAGGCAGCTAATAAGCTCTCGCTAAGCACGTGGCGACGCTCTGGAAGGAAAGTTACGCCCGGTTGACACCCGCCCTGCAGCGTGTCAAGATCTCAAGCAGTAACCGGCCAAGCGGTGGCAAGGGCTTGTCGGGGATGCACCCCCAAGCGCCACCTAGGCAGGTAATCATGGTATTTTGTCCTAAATGCCAGAGTTAGGTATGATAGCTCTGCTTAGCTATCTAATCAATAGATAATGTCTGTTTTGCCATTGTGGTAACCCCTTGCACTATAAAAGCAGGCCGAAGGCAACCTAGCTCAAGGTTGGCAACTCGAACCCCCGAACACTTGTACTCGCCGAGCCACTCTCCCCGGCAGTAGTCCTTGCCGGGGGCAGGCGTCCTATGTTCTTCGTGTTCCTCCAATCAATCCACCAAAAAGCAGGAGTAGGGTTTTACGCTTAGCAGCGGCCCGAACCTGGGTAAAAATGCTTGACCCTTGATTGTTGCACCGTCTCATGCTCTCCGCTCTTCGTGCAACGGGACACCCCTTGCCAAACCACAAGGGTCCTCTGGTCCCATAGGTGATCATGAGCATCTGTGCCCCGACATGTTTGGCGCGCCAGGTAGGGGCCGTGCATCATTTGCGCGAACCCGAGTTCGTGAACGGTGGATCGATCTTCATCGTCATCTTCTTCAACAATGGCTCCAAAGAAGAAATCCAGCACTGCTATGCATCCCTCCTCCTCGAAGGCTCCCTCACACGCGGTTGCCGGCGCCGTAGGCACCACGGCGGCTGCGGTGAGGCGGGCGTCATGGATGACGTAGTGGGCACAGGCGGCGCCCCTGTCCATCCTCTCACGGTCGGGAATGGAGCGGGGGGCGCCGGAGGGGAGCAACTACAGCAACAACATGGAGAACCCAGCCTTGGTGCCACGGGCGGAGGGAACGTCCATTCATCACCTCCCCGCCGCGCGGATGGCCGAGGCCGCCTCAACGGCGCCCACTCCGGTGCGAGCCGTGACCTTCCGGCCGCACCCGTCGCCAGCGAGATTGTTGGGCATGCACCTCGAGCGGAGCGAGACGGGGCGCCCAGCGGAGCCGCAGTTCCTTAGGATCGACCCACAACTCACCAGAAAGCTCCAGCGAGTGGCGCGCGGCATCAAGGACGCGGCGACACTTCTCTTGGTCCTACCAAGAGTCGAGCCACGTCAAGGTCTGCCTCTTTCGGCATGCCTGGCACCACAGAGGAGGCCATGGCGAGAGTCCAGATGCTGCTCAACTTCATGCCAGCAGCTGATAAGATGGACGAATGGAGAGTTACCATTCAGAGTTTGATTTCCTTCGTTGAAGCCAACAAGACCCAGCATGCAGAGCCATTGTAGCGTACGCGGACAGCAACGGTAGCCCAGGGCGGCGAGCGCGTAGAAGGGGCCACCCAAACGGCGCAATCCCCTCCGCGACAGCAAGCCCAAAGGCAGCCGCAGCTAGCTTCACATGCTGACGACCGCAACGAGGCATCCATAGTCTCGTCTGGTCCGCACGACCGCTGGGATCACCATCGAGCGATGTCGTGAGGCGCACCATCAATCCAACAGGCGCAACGGTCCAGACGTCGGCGACCCCACGCCCAGTGTCGGCGGGTACCTTACTTACGAGGTTGGTTGCCCTGCCTTCACTAGCGAGCTGCGACGGGTCCGCTGGCCGTCGACCCGAGCCTTCAAGCCTGAGCTACCAGAGAAATATGACGGAAAGCTAAACCCCGTGGAGTTCTTGGGCATCTACATGATAGCTGTTCAAGCTGCGGGAGGAAGAGATGAAAAGGTGCTCGCCAACTATTTCCCTTTGGCACTCAAGCCAAATGTGAGATCATGGCTGATGCACCTGCCGGAGAATTCCATTTCCTCTTGGGCTGATCTGTGCAACGAGTTCGTTGGCACCTTCACCGGTGGTCATCAAGAACTAGGCCAGCCCAGCGATCTCCAAGTCCTCCCGCAAAAGGAGGGAGAAACTTTGAGAAAGTATATCCAGAGGTTCAGCTGAGTACACCGCAACATCCCTGAGATCCATCCCGCGGCAGTGATTGCCGCGTTCCACTCTAACGTGCGCAACAGGAGCATGCGAGCCAAGATGAATGTCAAGCTCCCCAAGACCGTCAACGAGCTTTACACCTTGGCGGATAAGTGTGCTCGAGCTGAAGAAGGGAGGTGGCTTCCCGGAGAAGAGGCGGGCGTCGAAGTGGAATCAGATGATGACGACGATGCCCCCGACCCGAAGGGAAGGAACATGAAGCTCAACAAAAAGCGCAAGGGAAAAGCAGTGCTGGCTATCGAGAGCTCCGGAGACCTCTGTACCGGCAAGAAGGCGAAAGCCGAAACCCCCGGCAAGGGAGCTGCCACGTGCGCTGATTGCCGGGAGGCGGCTGCCGCTGAGAAGGCCGGGAAATCTGACAGGCCGTACTGCAAGATTCACCGCACCAAGGTCCATGATCTCCAAGAATACCGACAGGTCGAGCAACTTGTTGAGAAACAGAGGGCCGAGTACGAGAAACACGATAAGGAAAAAGGCCACGACGACGCTGCCGGGAAGGGCCGTGGCGGCAGAGGTGGTCACCGTGGCAAAACCCCGCAACAAAAGGAAAAACCCGCGAGAGGCCGAGAGAAGAAGGAAACAGATGATATGAGCGATGATGAGGATGATGATGAGGATTCCAGTGACAGGGAGTTCCAGAAAGCAACTGAAGCCATGTGCATTGACGGGGGAGCATCCTTGCACTCCTCTCGCCGCCAGCTCAAACAGTGGGCATGCGAGGTCAATGCAGTGGAACCAACTGTAGAATCAAGGAAACCACTCAAGTGGTCCCACACGCCTATCATCTTTGACGAAGAGGATCATTCTGACCGTACCACTACGGTTGGATGTTTGCCGTTGTTGGTTTCCCTGACAATCCGCAACCTCAAAGTGTCTAAGATGTTAGTTGATGGTGGGGCTGGACTGAACTTGATCTCTCCTAGAGTGGCTGAGAAACTGCAGATCCTTGATGAAGAGCTCAAAGCCATGGGTACGTTCCAAGGAATCAACCCCGGCAGGAGCCGACCCAAGGGAAGGATCACTTTATAATTGACATTCGGCGGAGAGTTCAACTTCCAAACAGAGAGGATAGTATTCGACGTCGCCGAAATCCCACTGCCCTACAACGGAATCCTTGGTCGCCCAGCTCTGGCAAAGTACATGGCGGCGTCCCACTAGGCCTACAATACTTTGAAGATGCCAGGGCCCATTGGGGTCATTTCTATCCCATCCAACAAGAAGAACGCGGTTATCTATGTGGACCAGATGTATCGCGACGCGGTAGCAGCTGAAGCCACAGAAATCCCAGCTCCCGCCAAGGATACAAGGAAAACGAAGAAGCCTGACAGGAACACCAGCAAGAATTCCGGGAAGCGCGCCTCTTCGGAGTGCGTGACACCTGATGATGACCTGCCGGAAAGTTTTGCCGGCAAGAAGACCAAGGTCACCTACCCTGAGACGAAGAGAGTCCCGGCAAGGGAGGATGGCACTGGTGGTACCTTCACCATCAGTGCTACCCTTACTGACAAATAGGAAAGCGCGCTCGTTGCCTTCCTGCGGGAGAATGTCGATGTGTTTGCCTGGCAACCATCTGACATCCCCAGTGTTCCCAGGGAGGTAATTGAGCACCACCTTGCTGTCTGCCCTCATGCTCGACCAATCAAGCAAAAGGTTAGGTAACAGGCCTTGGAGCGGCAGCAGTTCATTGCCGAGGACATCAAGAAGCTTAAAGCAGTTGGTTTGGTCAGAGGAGTGTTGCATCCAACATGGTTGGCAAACCCGGTGGTGGTACGAAAGGCAAATGGGAAATGGAGGCTTTGCATAGACTTCACTGACTTGAACAAGGCTTGCCTGAAGGACCCTTTCCCCTTGCCGCACACAGATAAAATTGTTAACTCCACCTCCGGATGTGACTTGCTTTCCTTTTTGGATGCCTACTCCGGCTACCACCAGATATTTGTGAACAAAGAAGATGAGGAGAAGACCGCATTTATAACTCCCTGCGGCACGTACTGCTTTGTACAAATGCCCTTCGGGTTAAAGAGTGCTGGTTCAACCTTCGCCAGGGCTGTTCAAATTGGTTTTGGACCTCAGCTGCACAGAAATGCGGAAGCATACATGGATGACAAAGTGGTCAAGACCAAGGATGAAGCCACTCTCATACAAGATCTAGAAGAAACTTTCGCAAACTTGCGCAAGATCAACCTGAAGCTCAATCCTGAAAAATGTGTGTTCGGTGTCCCATCCGGCAAGCTGCTTGGGTTCTTCGTATCTCAGCAAGGAATAGAAGCCAATCCCGACAAGATCAAGGCGATCGAGTAGATACAGGCGCCCAAAACCATCAAAGATATCAGACGCCTGACAGGATGTGTTGCCGTGTTGAGTAGGTTCATCTCCAAGTCCGCTGAGCGCGCCTTGCCGTTCTTCAAAACCCTGAAGAAGGCTCGACCGATGAAGTGGACCCCGGAGGCAGATGCAACACTACAAGACCTAAAGAAATACCTATCCTCTGCTCCCACCTTAGTCACTCCTAAACCACAAGAGCCATTGCTGCTATATCTAGCGGCAACAAATCAAGTGGTTAGTGGAGCGCTGGTGGCGCAGCGGGGGGTGGATGAAGATTCAGCAGCCGCTGCTGATGCTGCCGGGAGCGAGAAAGAAACATCCGTGGCAGAGCCCGACATAGGACAAGGGGGATCTCAACAAATGGTTGACAGCGAGTCCAAGGAAGTGGCAAAGAAGAAAATGGTGCAGCGGACCGTGTACTTTGTCAGCTCCCTACTACAGGGAGCTTGATCAAGGTACTCCGGAGTACAAAAGCTGATCTTCGGCCTCATCATGGCCTTGAGGAAGTGTCGCCACTACTTCCAAGCCCATGAGATAACAGTTGTCACCCGTTTCCCGTTGCAACTCATACTGAGAAACCCCGAAGCCACTGGCAGGATAGTTGAGTGGGCACTGGAGTTGTCAAGCTTCGGATTAAAGTATGAGAGCACTTCTACCATTCAAAGCAGAGCCTTGGCGGAGTTTATTGCAGAATGGACACCCATGCCAGATGATGAAGCTCAGGAAACAATCCTCCCCGGCAAAGAGGTGCCAAAGGATTGGATCATGTAATTTGATAGTGCTTTCTCACTCCAGGGCGCTGGAGCAGGCGTGCTCCTCGTCGCCCCGACCAGAGAGCACCTCAAGTATGTCGTCCAGATGCACTTTCCCCGGGAGGAAGCCACAAACAATATAGCTGAATACGAGGGGCTCCTTGCCGGACTCAGAATCGCGGTAGAGTTGGGAATAAAGAGGCTGATCGTCCGAGGAGACTCTCAACTGGTGATAAAGCAAGTCAACAAGGATTATCAGAGCCCGCTGATGGAGGCCTACGTGGAAGAAGTGAGAAAGTTGGAGGAGCACTTCGATGGGCTGCAAACAGAGCATGTGCCACGAGCAAAAAACATCATTGCTGACCACCTATCGAAGTGCGCCGCACAGAAGCTCCCTGTGGAACCAGGAACCTTTGTCCTCCGCCTCACCCAACCGTCGGTGTCCCCGTCTGCGATGTCCAAGAAGAGAAGGAAGCTAAACTCCGGCAAGCATTTCCCGACAGAGCTCCCCGAAGCCGCTGGTAGAGAGGCTGCCGGGAGAAATCCTGTTCCGATTGACGAGCAACTCCCTCCCGCAGAACTGCCAGGTCTAGCGGTTGAGACAAGCGCTCCCGGAGACATGGAGATGCCTTTGGTCCTTGTTGTCGAGCGACAGGCTCCAACTTGGGCAGAGCATATAGTCCATTTCCTTCAAACAGGAGAACTCCCCGAGGAGCAAGAGGAAGCCGAAAGAGTAGCCCATCGGTCAATTATGTACCAGTTTGTCGATGACACCCTGTACAGAAAGCGGCCAAACGGTGTGAAATTAAGGTGTATCTGCCGGGAGGATGGACTGAGGCTGTTGGTAGAGATTCACGGAGGAGTATGTGGTTCCCACATTGGATCAAGGGCCCTTGCCGGAAAAGCCTTCCGGTAGGGTTTCTATTGGCCCACTGCCCCCAGGACGCTACTGAACTGGTTACCAAGTGTGAAGCTTGCCAGTTCCACTCCAAGAACATCCATCAACCAGCGCAAGCCCTGAAAACAATCCCTCTATCCTGGTGACATCCTGCGCCCCTTCCCCCGTGCTGTCGGGGGCTTTGAGTTCTTGTTTGTGGCAACCGACAAGTTCACAAAGTGGCCTGAGGTAGAACTGGTGAGAAAGGTGACCGCACAAGCAGCTATCAAGTTCATGAAAGGACTGGTGTGCCGTTTTGCAGTCCCTAACAGAGTGATCACCGATAACGGCACCCAGTTCACGAGCCGCACCTTCATGCAATATATCCAAAACCTTGGAAGCGAGGTCTCCTTCACCTCTGTTGCTCACCCGAGGAGCAACGGGCAAGTCGAGAGGATGAACGCTGAAGTGCTGCGAGGACTCAAGACAAGAACTTTCGATAAGCTGCGGAAGAAAGGCAGGCGCTGGATCGATGAGCCGCCGGTGGTTCTTTGGTCCCTCAGAACGACACCAAATTGAGCTACCGGCCAGACGCCCTTTTCCCTAGTGTACGGGGCGGAAGCAGTGCTCCCCACGGAACTCATATACGGGTCACCTCGAGTGCTTGCCTACAATGAAGTAGAGCAACAGCAGCTGCGACATGACGATGCCACGCTCCTCGAGGAAGACCCTCTCCGGGCTGCTGTGCATGCCGCACGTTACCAGCAAGCTCTGCGCCGCTATCATAGCCGCAGAGTCCAGGCCCGGAGCCTTGAGGAAGGCGACCTTGTCCTTCAGCGTGTTCAGTCCGCCAAGGGTACAAACAAGTTGACGCTGAAGTGGGAAGGCCCTTACCGGGTAGTACAAGTCACTAGACCTAGCGCAGTCCGTCTGCAGACCGAAGATGGCACCCAGGTGTAGAACTCATGGAACATTGAGCATCTTCGTAAGGCGCGGCTGCCGGGCTCAGTCCCCGGCAGCCACCTTTTGTACAAGCCTTGCCGATGTTGCACGTAACCCTTTGTACAAAGCCAGGCGAAGACCCTGTGCAACAATAACAAAGCTAGGTATTGCGTCATATCGTCATTCTTACATGCTCATTACGCGTTTATTTATGACTGCAATGTTAGCACCTTTAAGTTATTAAGATTTACTTGAATGCTTGATGAGACCATAAACTTTGTTACCGTCCTCACCCCACATGTTTTACCATCAAGAAAACAGGGGAAGGAAACAAGGGAACAAAGGAGGCGGCCCATCACGCTTGAAAAAGAGATACTGCCTGGAAAAGATAAGTGTATCACGTATTTCCAATTCAGTACTTCTCGTTTTCTCAAGGAAACCCTTAGTATCTTCCTTACTATGGGATGTAGAGTCACCCACGTGGAGAAAACCCTTGTCGGGACGAGCCGTCCCCCTGTCCCTGTTCATGGGGGTGACAGCGCCTATACCGACAAGGAGCTCTGCCGGGGAACAACACCAACTTGTTACCGGGGCTCGCCCTCCCCCCACTCTGGCACTTGTGGTTCGAATGACGACCCGGGAAGCAGCTCCACGCGGTAGAGACAAAACATACTGATCCAGTACAAATAAGGAAAGGAAAAGGACAGTGCTTGCGGAAACAAAATAGCATTCTATTCTCATTTCATTTTAGTACAAATGGGTAGATATTACACTTATGATCCATTAAAACTTGGCAAGCGCCTACATCTTTTGACATAAAAAAAGATAAGTGCCCCGTAATCCCTTTCTTGTCCCTCTCCGCTCAGGGACTAAGTAGGAAAGGAGCAGAGGGCAAAAGGAGCGCCTGGCCGGGATTCAACGCTTCCCAGCCAGGACCAGAGGGACGCGACCGGCGGAAGGCCCCTGCCCCCAGGCAGTGCGGATGAACCCGACGGAGCGGACAAGACTGACAAGGGGAAAGAGGGCGGAGAACAGGTGTAGATGGTGGCGCTGCCGGGGCCCAGCTGGTGATGATGATGCTGCCGGGGAACGCGATGCGTCGGAGACCTCATCCGTGCCCCTGATGCATCGTGGTTCCCCAACTGCCATCGTCTTCCTCATCGCCACCGCCCGAGGGGACGCCCCCGCCATCGCCCAAGCTCCAGGCGTGGCAACCCGGGGAACCCACAGAGAGCATGGTCATCCCCGGTGGCCAAAGGCGGGGAATTCCGTCCCCCGCCTTAGAAGAACACGCGAATATGAAGAGCTCTCTTCCGAATGCTCCATCCAGAATGCCGCGGAAGGAGAGCTTCACCGCGGTAAATGCCGACGCGCAGCGGCAACTGCGTGCACGCCCATGGAGACCGTGTGGACGTTTTTTCTCCATCACCTTGAAGAAGGAATATGGAGACAACGGACCGCTACGACGCTGCGCCTCCAGCGCAGTCCGACGCAATGTCAACCGCGTGGAGCTCCGTCAAGACCAAAGAAGCGGGCAGCGCGGCGACAGGCGTACCGACGCAGCCGTCCCCGATGCAGCCACCACGCTGCCCGCTCCCCCATCCAAGACTTCTCCGACCGACCTTCTGTTCAGAACTGTGCACCCATGGCGGGAACCAAACAGAGTTTCAGAGGGAAAGTTCTACAAGCACGCCTGCTCGCCTCCTCCCCCTGGGCATACCAGCGGCGAGTGCAGCTCAAGACAAAGAAGTAGAAGGGCGAGCTCTATGCAATTGCACTCAAGGAAGAAGAAAGGGTGGATGAGCATCACTCCTCATGACCCCCTAATATATAGGGAGGAGTGCGGGGGCTGGCTCTCCTCCACTATAAGGGTCGCCGCCCATCTCCACCAATTCCATCGCCCACGATCACGGGCGAACAGGTAACCGCCCCATTGCTCCAATCCATGGCGCTGCAATTTCTGCCACGATCAGGACTGTAACTCACGAGCGCCCGTCGCTAACTCCTCGCTATGCATGCGGCGCGCATGGCGGAAACGGCCTGAGGTGGTGGGTCAGTGCTGGCCAATAAATTGGCAGTTACTCCCTCACATTAAGCTCCTGTGCATGAAACATGGGCCTGACCCAACGGCACTTGGCGAGGACATGTGGGCCAGTCGCAGGGGCTCCTGTCGGTGCACTAGTACAGGGGTACCCAGTGCCCCTGACTTATGCACAGGCGATAGAAGAAGAGAACCCCGACAGCAATCAAGACCAAGACTTCAACAAACTCAACGCGATAGCCCAAGCCTGGACTGCAGCGCGCCAAGCACGTCCCCAACGCTTGCCGGGGACCGAGACGAATGCACCTTCCAGAAGACCCCATAAGCCACTCCCTGGCAGGCACGAGCCAACCAGCCACTGCTCCACCGCATCGCTATGGCTGTCACTTATCGATGCGGTGTCGAGCCTTCAGGCGGCTAATCAGCTCTCGCTAAGCACGTGGCGACGCTCCGGAAGGCAAGTTACGCCCGGTTGACACCCGCCCTGCAGCGTGTCAAGATCTCAAGCAGTAACCGGCCAAGCGGTGGCAAGGGCTTGCCGGGGATGCACCCCCAAGCGCCACCTAGGCAGGTAATCATGGTATTTTGTCCTAAATGCTAGAGTTAGGTATGATAGCTCTGCTTAGCTATCTAATCAATAGATAATTTCTGTTTTGCCATTGTAGTAACCCCTTGCACTATAAAAGGAGGCCCAAGGCAACCTAGCTCAAGGTTGGCAACTCGAACCCCTGAACGCTTGTACTCGCAGAGCCACTCTCCCTGGCAGCAGTCCTTGCTGGGGGCAGGCGTCCCGTGTTCTTCTTGTTCCTCCAATCAATCCACCTAAAAGAAGGAGTAGGGTTTTACGGTTAGCAGCGGACCGAACCTGGGTAAAAATGCTTGACCCTTGATCGTTGCGCCGTCTCATGCTCTCCGCTCTTCGTGCAACGTGACCCCCCTTGCCGAACCACAAGGGGCCTCTAGTCCCATAGGTGACCGTGAGCATCCGTGCCCCGACAATGACCATGTGTTGAAACTCTTATATATGGAAAATATATGTCCACTGAGTTTCCCTAAATTTTCTCAAATATTGGTAAAGCATTTAAATAATTTTCCCTATGAAAAACCATTTCTAGCCTTAAGAAAAATCCTTTAGATAAAATAGTAAAATAATCTTTAAAAATAATATTTGGTGGTTTTGTGAAGTCTTATATATAGTAGGTTCCAAATAGAGTCTTTGGGGGAAAAAGGATCCACCCAATTTGAGGACTTGTAGTGCAAACCTCAATTCAGGGGTTTTTGAAAACCTAATTTGAATAAGTCCTTTTTGGCCAAAATAATTTTTGATAAAAATAGTTTTAGGTACTATACACATGGTATGATCATTGGGCAGGATGTTTGGATCAAGGAAGATGAGTATGGAGAGGAGTAGAATCAATGAGTGCCATGCACAATCAACCAAGCAAGTAAGCATCAAACAAGCTCATGCACTCAAAAGTTTTAATTGGTTCCAAATTTTGTAAATCCATAGCATAGCAAAGTGATACAAACACAGGGTGTGACAATTAAGCTTGGGGATGCTGATACGTCTCCGTCGTATCTATAAATTTTGATTGTTTCATGCCAATATTATACAACTTTCACGTACTTTTGGCAACAATTTATATGATTTATTGGACTAACCTATTGATTCAGTGCCCAGTGCCAGTTCCTGTTTTTTGTGTGTGTTTTGTTTCTCAGAAATTCCTTATCAAACGAAGTCCAAACACGATAATAATTTACGGAGAATGTTTTTGGAATATTTGTGAATTTTGAGAAGTGGTGGGTTGTGGTCACCTCGTAAGTCAGTTGGAGCTCTCCTTCGGGCGCAAGGAAGCTAATTTTTTGGGGGAAAATCGTGTTAAAATTTCAGCGCAATCGGAGTTACGAATCTCCGGGAAATAAGAAACAGTTTTCGGCTAGAAAATAGGAATGTGAAACAGAAGAGAACAGAGAGGGAGATCCAATCTAGGAGGGGCTCCTGCCCCTCTGCCGCCATGGCGGCAATGGACCAGAGGGGGAACTCTCCTCCCATCTAGGGGAGGCCAAGGAAGAAGAAGAAGGAGGGGGGCTCTCCCCCCTCTCTCCCAGTGGCGCCGGAACGCCGTCGGGGCAATCATCGTGACGACGATCTACTCCAACAACTACGCCGCCGTCAACACCAACTCTCTCCCTGTGGGGACCCCAACTCATAAGTCGTGGTCACCGAATGTACGTGCACATTGATCCCATAGATCAATGCTCACTAAACACACAGAAACTGAATAACAAGAGTCTTACATCCATTACGTACCGTTTTACTCAAATATGGCCTTTAAGGCCTAGTCTTCATATACTTGAAGCGGATATCTTCAACGATAGCGTGAACCCATGCCATCTGGCTTAACCCTACACGCATTCTGACTGGGAAGCGTCCTAGCTCGCATGATCGTCACCAAGGTACTCTTCATCATATCCCGTTCTTTCATGCTTGACCAATAAAATAACCAGTGGCAAGCCAATGAGTACTTTGAATGTACTCGCAAGCAACCTATGTTTGGAACAAGGTTCAACAGAGCATGATATTGTTGGAGATATGCCCTAGAGGCAATCATGTGATGATTTCATTTCTTATGTATTCATGAGTATTTTGTATTGTCCTTGAACATCATTAGTGATATGTATCAGTAAGTATGTGACATATTTGTGAGACTATATATAGTATGATGATTGTTCTAATAGTCCCTAGTTGTTAAGGTTATGCGGACACATATCCTTTACTAGTATACGATTCAGTTGATGACTACATTTCACAAGTCATGTGCATAGAGATGCTAAACTGATAGTATGGACTCGGGGATTGAAATCACCGAGTTGGACAGACCCACTTTGAGACACAGCGAGTAAAGTCATCTGTTAGTCTCAAGTACAATGTATATGCCATGTCCTAGACCTGAGGTCATCGCATGTTCTCGGGATGAGGATCGACTTACTTAGGGTCTATCAAACGCTACTCCGTAACTGGGTAGTTATAAAGGTAGCTTTCGGGTGAGTCGTAAGACATGCCGCGAGACATGGTTAACCAAGATGGGATATGCCTCTCCGTGAGGAGAGATATTCTCTGGGCCCTCTCATGTGATCAGATTCAGAAAGCATGGCCATGCGACATGGGTTAAGTGTTAACGCAGTTCGGGAATCTGCATCATGGTTTCGAGAAGAGATGTCGAGCTACCACAAGGGTGACAAGTACTCGCCTTGAGCTCTACAACCTATATCATGAGGCAAAAGGAATGTTGTATATGACACATTGTCGAGGTTCGTTTAATGACTTTGCGCACACATGGGAGTTGGCACGTTCTGCTAGGAGCCGCTACCGACTATCGACCTGGGTCGTGTCCATGTGTACGTGAACCTATAGGGTCACAAATTTAAGGGATTGCAGCCCATTTGGATTGTATCCGAATGGAAATTGGGACTAGACTCGTCGTGGGCCTCAAGTGTTGAGCCCACCTCGGAGGTCTATATAAAGGGGAGTGGGCGCACCTTTGAGTGTTGATCGTTTTCCTCCCGTCGACAGCCATCGCCACTCCCCACGCCACCATGCCGTGCGATCGGACCTAGCAGTCCGCCGCCCGATGCTGCCCCAGTACGTGTGGATACCTTGGAGGCATCGCATCTGCGGTGCTTGGATGAACCATTCAAGGGATCCGTGAGGAACTGTTCGAGGGATCCGCGAGGAGCTGTTCGTGGGAGATCACTGTTCGTGGGAGATCGGCTACACGAGGAGGAGACGAATTGGCTGATCGACTACACGCATCACCAACTCTACTTCCGCTGCGGTGACCGCGCGTCTAGTGGTAAACCCGATCCCGTGATCTATTTCCAGCAGCATGTTCTTGGGTGCGCGGTAGAAAATTTTATTTGGCGCTAGCGTAGCGTACCGCGTGTTCCAACAGTGGTATCAGAGCCTTCGTTGTGTGGTGATAGATTCGGTGATTTGCATATGAGATATGTAGATCGGTTCAGGTACGGGTCGATGAGATCGGCTGTGCGCGTCAGTGTTGACGGTTGGTTTCATGATCTTGATTCCGTGATCGTGATGCAGAGGTCGTGACACGAATTACCCCTACCGGTCGGTTTCCGCCATCGGGGTAGACAGTGGAACGTAAATCCAGATGCAGCACGCGAAGATCAATGAGATTGATCGAACCGGAGCAAAGATCGACACCGTGGAAATGTGATTTCCGCAGTGCTGAAATCTGTTGGAGGGGTCACAGTAAAACGGGCATAACTTTTGCATACGAACTCCGTTTTTGCTCCACGACCTGTCAAACTGAAGTGCACGAAAAGATACATTTGACCTTCAACTGCTTTTCCGTTTTCGGCGATATTTTCGAGGTCAAAATCCTCTTGGAAAATAGAGTTTCACACAGTTTTATTTTCGGCGGTAGAACGTCTGACTTGTTTTTGCAGGGAATGCTTGTGATTTGGTATAGTCCATGAATGTTGCTTGTAAATTATTAAATCATGACCTGCGTGTCATGAGTGCGGCAACCGGCTGGAGCCATATGGTTGTCCCATTATTGTATTAATGACCTGCGTGTCAACATGAGAAGCCTTGTAATGTAATTTACTCTCATAGCTATTAGTTAGTAATAGCATAGTATCTTATGTAACACTTGGCTCCATCACCACAAGGGCAACTATGCATGGAGATGGAGATCGCCATGGGTATGCACACGTGGAGATGGAGATCACCATGCGTTAATGAAAGGGGCTATACCATATCACACATATATAAACTGCATGTGAAAGTTTATCCCTTTTATGCGCCCTTCTTTTGCATGATAGATGTTTTAAGTAGGGTGATCCCTCAAAGAATGTCAAGTAAAATTGCCTCCCCAAATGTTGCACCATCACATGTTAAGTATTTTTAGTGGTGGGCCTATAAAATTAGGGTGCTGCTAATTCTCCTTAACGTGGTGTGAATGTGTCGGACACTTACGAGCAAAGCATTGGTTAACTTGTCATGACTATCAAAACAATTTTAGGCCTCGAGGCATAAGAGTTGGCGTGGCATGAGATGTCCCCAACAAACAAGAGTCGTATAGAGATACGATTAGCAAGTGTTGCTTACCAAGTGATCTAGTCTTCTAGCAGTGAAGCAAAAGCTCACTAGTTGACGTGTGGATCTTGGATCTTGAATCGCTAAGAATCAGCGAAGGGATGTTGATTTTAGTGGGAGTAATGTTCTTATTAAAATGTTCAATTTGAATTACTATTTATGAATACATGTCTTAGTGTTTTGCATATTTCTGTTGTAGATCAATGGCACCACCTGCTCAACCCAGTTTTTCATTGAAATCAATCCTAGAAAAGGATAAACTGAATGGAACAAACTTTACCACCTGGTATAGAAATCTGAGAATTGTTCTCAGGGATGATAAAAAGGAACATGTTCTAGAGGAACCCCTTCCAGAGGAACCTGCCGAGAATGCTAATGCCACGGCCAGGAATGCCCACCAGAAACTCGTTGATGAGTCAAACGAGATCAACTGTCTCATGCTGGCTTCTATGGAGCCCGATCTGTAGCAGCATTTCGAAAACATTGAGGCTTTCGATATGATCGAGAACCTCAAGAGCATGTTTCAAATGCAGGCCAGGACCAAAAGGTTCAACGTCTGGCGATCCTTGATGGATTGTAAGCTGAAAGAGGGTGATCCACTGAGACCGCATGTGATCAAGATGATCGGATACATGCAAGCTTTGGATCAGTTAGGCTTCCCACTTGGGGACGAATTGTCCACGGATACAATTCTGGCTTCTCTTTCGACTAGCTATGGGGCGTTCATCTCGAACTTCCATATGCACGGCATGGAAAATAAGCTCACTGAATTGCATGGGATGCTAAAAGTGGCAGAGCAGGATATCAAGAAAGGCAAGCATCAAGTGTTGATGGTGCAGAACACGGCAAAGTTCAAGAAGAGCTGGTCAAAGAAAAATACTAAGGCAAAGGGCAAGGAGGCAACTCCTACTGTCGCCGCCGCGCCCAAGTCGGGACCAAACACGGGGACCGTTTGCTTTCACTACAAGGAAACCGGTCACTGGAAGAGGAACTGCAGCAAGTGGCTTGCCTAGATAGGCAAGAAGACTGGAAGTGTGACTTCTTCTTCAGGTACACTTGTTGTATATGTTATAGACATTTTTCTTGCTGATATTTCTAGTAGCTCTTGGGTATATGATACCGGATCGGTTGTTCACATATGCAACTCGATGCAGGGGCTAAGAAGGACTAGGAATGTTGCAAGAGGAGAAGTTGACATACGCGTCGGGAATAAAGCAAGAGTTGCTGCATTAGCTATCGGCACCATGCAACTTAATTTACCTTCAGGATTTGTAATGGAACTTGATAATTGTTATTATGTTCCTGCATTGAGTCGAAACATTATTCCGGCCTCATGTTTGATGAGGCAAGGTTATGAATTCAGTATTAAGGACAATGGTTGTTCTATTTACTTGAATAAAATGTTTTATGGCTTTGCGCCTGTTGTGAACGGGTTATTTATATTAGATCTTGAAGGTGAATCGGTCTATAACATAAATGTTAAAAGGCATAAGCCTAACAAGATAAATCCGACTTACATCTGGCATTGTCGACTAGGACACATTAGTCAAAAGCGCATGAAGAAGCTCCATGATGATGGAATTCTGACTTCATTTGATTTTGAATCATTTGAGACATGTGAGTCCTGCCTACTCGGCAAGATGACGAAGACTCCTTCTGCAAAGAGTTGCGAGAGGGCATCTGAGCTATTGGAACTTATACATAGTGATGTATGTGGACCAATGAGCACCAAAGCTAGAGGTGGATTCCAATACTTCGTGACTTTTACTGACGACTTTAGTAGATATGAATATGTCTACTTGATGAGGCACAAGTCAGAAACTTTTGAAAAGTTCAAGGAGTTTCAGAACGAAGTGGAAAATCAACTCGGCAAGACAATCAAGCTTCTACGATCTGATCGTGGCGGTGAGTATATGAGCCAGGAGTTTGATCATCATCTGAAGAGCCGTGGAATAGTTCCACAACTCACTCCTCCAGGTACGCCACAGAGAAATGGTGTGTCGGAACGGAGGAATCGGACTTTGTTAGACATGGTCCGATCGATGATGAGTGAGTCGGATTTACCCTTGTCATTTTGGGGATACGCTCTAGAAACCGCAGCTTTCACACTAAACAGGGTACCATCAAAGTCCATAGATAAGACACCATATGAGATATGGACTGCAAAGAGTCATAGCTTGTCTTTTCTTGGGGTTGTGAAGCATATGTCAAGCAACTCCAGTCGTTCAAGCTCACACCCAAGTCGGACAAGTGCATATTCGTGGGATATCCTAGGGAAACCTTGGGATATTACTTCTACAACCGTGAAGAGGGAAAAGTGTTTGTCGCTCGACATGGAGCTTTCCTTGAGAAAGAGTTTCTCAATCGGAAGGCTAGTGGGATGTGACGCCCCCAATTTCGACCGTACGCTAATCAAACACGCAATGCGTACGACCAAGATTAGGGACTCACTGATCGATATCACAACACAACACTAGACACAAATTAAAGTCATACAGCTTCATATTACAAGCCAGGGGTCTCGAGGGCTCGAATACAAAGCTCGACAAGCACGAGTCAGCGGAAGCAAATAATATCTGAGTACAGACATAAGTTAAACAAGTTTTGCCTTAAGAAGGCTAGCACAAACATAAGCAGCGGATCGAAAGAGGCAAGGCCTCCTGCCTGGGAACCTCCTAACTACCCCTGAGCGTCGGCATTCTCCACGTAGTAGTAGGCTCCGGCGGTGGTGTAGTAGGCGTCTCCGGCGTACTCCATCTCCTGGGCTCCATCGTCTGAACGCGGAATCGTATCGAGGGGGAAAGAGAAAGCAAAGCAGCGGTGAGTACTCATCCAAAGTACTCGCAAGACTGACATCAGAACTATGCTAAGTGTGCATCATTATCAAGGAGTGGGGTTATATCTGGGTTGACTGCAGAAAGCAAGAATAGGGGGAAAGGCCTAGTCCTATCGAAGACTAGCATCTTCAGCAGCATTAGAAGAGAGTAGATTGGTATCTCATATATATAGTCATATTATTGTAGCAATTTATTAAGTAACCATGCCCAGAGATTCTTCCTCGACTCCCTGCGAGGAAGCAATCTCGAAGCCACAATTCATTTCAATTTAAAACATAATTATAGTTGTATAAGGTCAAGGTATAACTCCAAGTCATCCTGTTACCGTGGACACGGCTATTCGAATAGTTTATTCATCCCTGCAGGGGTGCACTGCATTTCCAACACGCCTGATCACCTCCGGCCGGACACACTTTCCTGGGTCATGCCCGGCCTCGGGATAGCAGCACGTCGTCGCCCCAACTAGGCTCAACGAAGAGGCCAGCCCGCCAGTCTAAATCCTAAGCACAACGGGGTCGTGGGCCCACTTGCCCTCTGCGCTCCTGCACGATGTGTGGGCGGCCGGAAGCAGACCTAGCACACGCCAGTCCAAGAGCTGTACCGTCCAGTCCAATCCGGCGCGCGCCGCTTCGTTGCTGACGTCCGAAGAGCTTCGGCTGATACAACGACGCTGAGTACCCATAACTTCTCCCACGCGATGGTTTGGTGCGTAAAAAGGCCAACGACCCAACTCAGATCAAATACCCAACCCATTAGCATTTTATTAATGCGGGGAAAGCGCGACCCATGAAGTGTGGTCCGTTGCCCCCCCTCGAGGATGTGTGGCAAGGGCCTCTCCTTCCCGTCCACGCCTCAACATAAACTTTTGGATGCCTTACCGGCGCATCCCACCACATCTTACACACGGGTACCCTTAGGGCCGACCCGTCTCAAGACTGTCGGGAACTCGGGTCCACCTCAACCAGGGTGGTACCGCCTGTCCCTCCAGTCCCGTCTTTCACATGTAAACCAAGTCAAGTTGAAGTAATTGTGTGTTTATACACCAAGTGGATATCCGAGGAATCACCCTCGATGGATCCCACTCGAGGTATGTGTATGACAAGAGTCGCTATCCATAAATGGGAAGGAGGAATCACCCTCGATACCCACGACCGAATAGCTATGCTACAGAATTAACACCGGGAGTGCTAAGTGAGGTATCACCCTCGGCACTCGGTAGTAGCTCTGCAGTGCCTTACATAAGGGGTATGCGGTGATGTGAGGGGCCTGGCTCGTCGGTCAGTTGACCGAGTCTTCGAGTCATCGAGTCGTCGATGAAGAAGCAGGGGCGACTGGGACTAAGGGGGGTCACATGGGATTCATTGATCAGCCTATACTAAACAGTTGATATTGTTGCAGGTATAGTAGCAGTTTATCAAAAGCAGGCTATGCATCAGAATAGGAGCTAGCTAATACAGTAGCAAAATTCTAATGCAAGAATAAGAGGGAGAGGAATAGGCGATATCGGAATGCTCAAGGGGGGGTTGCTTGCCTTGCTGCTCTGTGGCAAAACGCTGATCGTCAACGGTGTAGTCATACCCGGCAGTAGCGTCGGTCTCGGGGTCTACCGGTAAGAAAAGGGGGGACAAACAATAAATACAAAGCAGACAAATGCATCACGATGCATGACAGGACAATACGCGGGGCTAGGCATGCACTAACGCAGTATTATACGTCGCAGACGGATCGCAATAATATCTGATGATATTTCCCGGGTCTCGGGCTACTACCGGACAGACGAAATCGATCGAAAAGTTCCATGTTTGCTATGCTAGAGGCATGTGACAGACTAACGGACTGCGTATTCGAAACCGTAGGATTTTTCTGAGCAACTTTCATGTTCAAAACTTTTTAATCCGGGCTACGGTTTATTTTATATTAATTTCTAAAGATTTAATCATTTTCTGAAATTCTTTAATTAATAATTCCGAATTATCCAAAACAGTAAATACTGTTTAATTAACTAATTAACAGTTTAATTCATTAATATAATTAATCTTAATCATTTAATTAATTAATTAATTACCTAATTAATTAATTCACTAATTAATTAATTAACTAATTTAACTAATTTATTTATTTATTTATATTTATTTATTTTATTTTATTTTATTATTATTTATTTTGTTTTAGGGAGTGGGCCCCGCCTGTCAGCGGGCCAGGCCGGACATATCCGGTTATGCCCATTCGGGCGCCGAACAGGTCCGGGCGCGTGCGAGGCGCGCGCGTGCGCAGCAACCCGGCGCGGCGGCGCGACGGCCGCCGGCGGACCGGGGGGGGGGGGCGGAGCTCATTGGGGGGGGGGGCGAGGCGGCGCCGGTCGGCGATGCGGCGACGACGGCGGGAGGCGGCGGGGAGGCGGCAGTCCGGCGGGGCGGGGCGGGTCGGCGGCGGCGCGCGCAGGAGGCGACGGCGAACGGCGGCGGGACGGGCGCGCGCGGGGTGCGGGGACGGCCCAGGCGCGGGCGCGGGCCGCGTCGGCTGCGTTGTCGTCGGGGGGGGGGGCAACGGGCGAGGCGGCAGGGGCGGGCGCGGGCCGGCGCGCTCGGCGGCGGGGGGGGGGGAACGCGGGCGGGGGAGGGAGCTGGCGCGCGCCGGCGACGCGGGGAGGGGGGCAATCGGGCGGGGGCTCGGGGCTGGGGGGCGCTAGGGTTTGCCCCTGGCCCCCATATAGCAGCCGGTCGGGCCGGCCTAATTAGGCCCGGTTAGGCCTTTTTCTTTTTTCTTTCTTTTATTTTTATTTTTTTTGTCCTTTTAATTATTTATCTTTTTCTTTTGTGTTTTATTTTTAGTTTCTTTTTAAACTTGATTTATAAAATATGTAACTAGTCCCTAATTTAGTTTTAATATTTATGTCACTGCCACAAAAAGGTTTAACCTCAAATAACAATAGCCTAGTATTTTATAAAATATAAAAGGCATTTATTTAATCGTTTGCTGCTGTTTTAATTATTTTAGTGCATTTAAACACTTTATAAAAATGTGTTTCAACATAACAAATATCTAGAGAATATTTGTCACATTTTGGACATTTTTGTTTTGATATTTGAAAACTTTATTTGTTTGACTTTATTTTAAATTTGAATTTGAACGGGATTTGAATCCAACGTGAAATTAGCAACAGTAAACGTGGTGACGTGGCATCATTAGCGTGGGATTACTATAGCTTAATTACAATCATTACTGTAGCACAAAACCAGGGCGTCAGATGGGAGGTCGGTCCGACTCGAAGAAATTCGAGAGCCACACGGGGATGTTTCGACTGGTGATTCAATCACGCCGGAGTTTGTCAGGGATCCCGTAGTGGAATCGGCACCGGTTCCACGTAGGTTGGAAAGGTTGCGCAATATGCACGACTGCAATGTGTTGTTCTTGGAGAACAACGAACCGACCACATATGCGGAAGCGATGGTGAGCCCTGATTCCAAGTTATGGCTTGAGGCCATGAGATCTGAATTAAAGTCCATGGATGACAATCAAGTTTGGAACTTGGTTGATCCGCCAGATGGCATTCGAGCCATTGAGTGCAAATGGATCTTTAAGAAGAAAACTGATATAGATGGAAATGTTACAGTCCATAAGGCTTGATTTGTCGCTAAAGGTTATCAATAAGTTCAAGGAGTTGACTACGGTGAGACTTATTCACCGATAGCGATGCCTAAATCAATTCGGATCATTCTTGCTATAGCTGCATATTTCGACTATGAGATATGGCAGATGGATGTCAAAACGGCATTCCTTAATGGAAATTTAACTGAGGACGTGTATATGACACAACCCGAGTGTTTTGTCGATCCAAAGAATGCTGGCATGGTATGCAAGCTTCAGAGATCCATTTATGGATTGAGGCAAGCATCTCGGAATTGGAACATTCATTTTAATGAAGCGGTCAAAGAGTTTGGCTTCATCAAGAACGACTATGATCATTGTGTATTCAAGAAGGTCAGTGGGAGCTCAGTTGCATTTCTGATCCTATATGTGGATGATATATTGTTGATTGGAAATGATGTTCAAATGCTTGAATCTGTCAAGGACACATTGAAAAATAGTTTTTCGATGAAAGACTTGGGAGAAGCAGCTTATATTCTGGGAATCAAGATCTATAGAGATAGATCGATAAGGCTTATTGGATTAAGCCAAAGTACGTATATAGACAAGGTGTTGAAGCGGTTCAACATGCAAGATGCCAAGAAAGGGTTCTTTCCCATGTCACATGGCATTAGTCTTAGCAAGACTCAGAGTCCTTCGACTCCTGATGAGCAAAGACGCATGGATGGGATTCCGTATGCTTCGGCTGTCGGGTCCATCATGTATGCTATGGTATGTACTCGTCCCGATGTTAGCTTTGCTCTAAGCGTAGTAGGCAGATACCAGGCTGATCCAGGTGAGAGTCACTGGACAGCGGTAAAGAATATCCTCAAATACTTGAGAAGGACAAAGGATATTTTCCTGGTTTATGGAGGTGAGGATGAGCTCATTGTAAAGAGTTACACTGATGCTAGTTTCCAAACTGATAGGGATGATAGTCGATCGCAATCTGGGTTTGTGTTCATTCTGAATGGAGGAGTAGTGAGCTGGAGGAGTGTCAAGCAAGATACGGTAGCTGATTCTACAACGGAGGCTGAGTACATTGCGGCTTCTGAAGCTGCAAAAGAAGGTGTTTGGGTGAAGAATTTTATTTCTGATTTTGGAGTGGTTCAGGACTCGTCCAATCCGTTGGACCTCTATTGTGATAATAGTGGTGCTATTGCACAAGTCAAGGAACCACAGAACCATCATAAAACCCAACACATACTCAGGCGTTTTAACCTCATTCGCGACATTGTCGAGAGAGGCGATGTAAACATATGCAAGATACACATGGATGCAAATGTTGCTGATCCATTAATGAAGCCTTTATCGCAGTCGAAGCATGAGATGCACATGAGGTCCATGGGCATACGATGCCTAGATGATTGACTCTAGTGCAAGTGGGAGACTGTTGGAGATATGCCCTAGAGGCAATCATGTGATGATTTTGTTTCTTATGTATTCATGAGTATTTTGTATTGTCCTTGAACATCATCAGTGATATGTATCAATAAGCATGTGACTTATTTGTGAGACTATATATAGTATTATGATTGTTCTAATAGTCCCTAGTTGTTAAGGTTATGCGGACACATATCCTTTACTAGTATACGGTTCAGTTGATGACTACGTTTCACAAGTCATGTGCATAGAGATGCTAAACTGATAGTATGGACTCGGGGATTGAGATCACCGAGTCGGACAGACCCACTTTGAGACACAACGAGTAATGTCATCTGTTAGTCTCAAGTACAATGTATATGCAATGTCCTAGACCTGATGTCATCGCATGTTCTCGGGATGAGGATCAACTTACTTAGGATCTCTCAAACGCTACTCCATAACTGGGTAGTTATAAAGGTAGCTTTCAGGTGAGTCGTAAGACATGCCGCGAGACATGGTTAACCAAGATGGGATTTGCCCCTCCGTGAGGAGAGATATTCTCTGGGCCCTCGCGTGTGATCAGATTCAGAAAGCATGGCCATGCGACATTGGTTAAGTGTTGTATATGACACATTGTCGAGGTTCGTCTAACGACTTTGCGCAACCCAGTTTGGGAATCTGCATCACAATTTCGAGAAGAGATGTCGAGCTACCACAAGGGTGACAAGTACTCGCCTTGAGCTCTACAACCTATATCATGAGGCAAAAGGAATGTTGTATATGACACATTGTCGAGGTTCATCTAACGACTTTGCGCACACATGGGAGTTGGCACGTTCTACTAGGAGCCGCTACCGACTATCGACTCGGGTCGTGTCCATGTGTACGTGAACCTATAGGGTCGCACACTTAAGGGATTGCAGCCCATTCAGATTGGATCCAAATGGAAATTGGGACTAGACTCGTCGTGGGCCTCAAGTGTTGAGCCCACCTCGGAGGTCTATATAAAGGGGAGTGGGCGCACCTTTCAGGGTAGATCTTTTTTCCTCCCGTCGACAGCCACCGCCACTCCCCACACCACCATACCGTGCGATCGGACCTAGCAGTCCGCCGCCCGACGCTGCCCCCGTACATGTGGATATCTTGGCGGCATCGCATCTGCGGTGCTTGGATGAACCGTTCGAGGGATCCGTGAGGAACTGTTCGAGGGATCCGCGAGGAGCTGTTCGTGGGAGATCGTTGTTCGTGGGAGATCGGCTACACGAGGAGGAGACGAATTGGCTGATCAACTACACGCATCACCAACTCTACTTCCGCTGCGGTGACTACGCGTCTAGTGGTAAACCCGATCCCGTGATCTATTTCCAGCAGCATGCTCTTGGGTGCGCGGTAGAAAATTTTATTTGGCGCTAACGTAGCGTACTGCGTGTTCCAACAGATATAGCACTAAGTAGGTAAGTTTGCAGAAAGCCAATTTTGAGTGCAATGACATGATCAAATAACTTATGTAAGCATGCATCAACAGTTGGCAGATATCCATATGAAGAAGTTATAGATATCAGTATAAGCAGGGGTTGAACATCTCATGTCCAGTCATCATGTCAAGTCATCTGACTTAACTCAAGTATCATCTTTGTCACCAACACACACACTAGTTTGTGAAAACACTGGACGTAGCACAAGAGCGGTCATCCAACTATCCTTGACCGTGGACACAGCAATTCGAATTGTTTTACACTCTGCAGAGGTTGCACACTTTACCCACAAGACTCGGGGAACTTCCGTGTCATCCACGACTTGCGGTATATTACATACCCGAGGTAAGCACCCGAACAATGCCTTTCCCTTGATGACACTAAACAAAGAGTCCACTCGATTGGTACACAGCCCTCATGATGTACATCATACGAGCCTCGCTCCAGATCGTACAATCCATGAAGGGACCAACGGTGTGCCCGGTGCCTGTGAAGACAACGCATGGTCGCCCTACCAGGCACGACCCCGTATCGAGAGTGACCATGTCATTCCCGCCACTAGTAATGCGGGCTCTCTGCTAGCATCAACTAAAGTAATCAACAAGGCCCCTTCCCATATAGGGGTAGAGTGGTTGTACATGTAAGTATGGAATAACGATGGCAACTTACACCAATCTGTTTTTGAAAACCACACACACTCACTTTCTCCGGTACACCACATCTTTATCAAGTGGTTACCTAGCTCAACAACATCTCCCTCGGGCATTAGTGGCACCCGACGGGGTTTTCGAAAAGTCTTTGAAAACACTCTCGTTTCCAACACCATGCATATTCCCGTCCCACTTGCGTAGCATCTACTAAGCATCCTATCTACTCCCACCCGCACAACCCTCATAAGGAGGTAGGGTCATGCACGATGCAAGTATCAACGGAAAAAGTATCGGAGGCATCCCACCAAAGGGGATACCACATCAACATGATCATCATCAAGAAATAATGTGCTATATGCTATGCAATAAGAGGTTCCGTAGTCATGGTCAAAGGGCTGCTTGCCTGGCTAAGCAAAGTCTTCGAGGTCTTCACACGCTCCTCATCCACTCCGAGCACTTCGTCTACTTCGTCAACTATCGCCGGAAACAACCGCAATAAGCAACATAACAAGCAGACAATGAAAGTGCTCTATAAATAGGAGTTTTATTTTTCTTGGACATATCTGGTCATAAGAAAAATAACCAAGGAGGTTTCATTGGATGTGGGTCAAGGGGGAGTTTTGAATGGTGGAAATGAAGGAATTGATGGTTCTATAAGGTCTCAACAGAAAATGTTTTAACAAAAAT
This sequence comes from Elymus sibiricus, assembly GCA_039707655.1. Classification (NCBI taxonomy): domain Eukaryota; kingdom Viridiplantae; phylum Streptophyta; class Magnoliopsida; order Poales; family Poaceae; genus Elymus; species Elymus sibiricus. Next base: position 191,975,543 of record CM077663.1, on the reverse strand, counting down.
GATTGGATGATCCTAACAAATAGGGCATGATTTTAGAAGATTTTAGGAATTGGTTCTACTGGATTTGGAGTTGGTATGAATATCCTAGGGATTTTCAAAGTGAGCCAAACACGAAGAAATGGCTCAATAATTCTCATAATAGAGAAAGTATATGGAAAAAAGTTCACATCTTAGCCCTTGAGCTTAGAAACACCTAGGATTTTGAATCTTTGCATTAGGATCTAAAGTGTGTGTTCTAGGGATTTTACAAAGTGGCTCTTATAATAAAAGAAATGACCAAGGTATTTGTTGGAGGAGAAATGTCATGTGGAAAAATGTGCACTACACACCACTGGATAGATATTAATTTTTGGGACATCTAGGAATTTGAATTATCCAATTTGGAGTTCAAATGAATTTTCTATGGATTTTACAAGTTCTAGAAAAACAGAAAATGGAAAAAAAAGTTTTACCTATTGAGCCAACCACGCACTGGGCGAAGCATAGGGGTTACTGGACTAGGCCGGCCCATCTGCTCGGTTGCGCGCCCGTAAGGCCACGCCGGAGGCGTATTCCTCGGAATACGCTTCCCCGGCGAAAAGGCGGCTGCGGGCATAGCCCGTTTCCACTTAACCAGGGGGCCCGGGGCCACTCCCACTTACAGGCGGGCCCCGCTGGCAGGCCCTCCCCTACCTCCCGCCCAAACAGAGGAGGGGCAGGGGAGGCCGGCCGAGCCCGCGCTGGTACTCTGCCCCAGCGGCTTCGGCCACCTCCGGTGGCGCTCCGGCCACCGGTGGGCTCAGGGCGACCAACCGCACCCGCCTGGGCGGTTCTGGGCCCCGGGGAAAGTTGAGGCTGAGCGTGGCTTCGGCCACGGCGGAGGTGACCGACGGCGGCGACGGGCATGGTGCCGTACCTGCGGAGGGGAGGAAATGGAGATGCGGCGGATCTAGGGCGTGCAGGTGGAGCTCATAGGAAGAGATAGCGGTGGGGCCTCGCCAATTTAACCGAGGCCGAGGCGGCGCCATGGTCGCCACGGGGGAAGAAACATTGCTTGGGAGCTCAGGGCTTGTGAGGGAGTCCCTGGGAGTGAGAGGGGCAGCCTAGGGTGCGAGAGCGTGCTTGGGGGGACATAGAAGTAGAGGGCGATGAGGGGGGGACCTCGGGTGCGCCTCGGATGCTCTCGGCGTGGGGGAGCACACGTGCCAGAGCCATCCTGGAGCCATGCGAGCTTCGGGGAGGGGCGTGGGAGGCAAGGAGGGATTCCTCGGCGCGCGTGGATGCTTTGTCGAGGACGGACATGAGCTACATGACAATGGTCGACTGCAGGGCATCGTTTCTGCAGGCCAATGGCGTGGTCACCACACCAAGTGGTGTCCAGGACGCCAGGTTGGTCGGCCAAATATGTCTAGCATGCTAGGCACGCATGGTAAAGTACACTGGTGAAGCTTCAGAGGAAATGGAGCTAGGTGGTTGTGGTTTTTACTGAGGTTAAGTTTGCAGCAGCAAACTTGGGGGCTAGCTTAGGAGTTTATATTGAAGGTAATGTGAGACAAAACCATGTCTGGTGGCCTTGAGTATGGAGGGAGTACATGTACACCAAATATTAGCCCAGGGAGAGGAGTGTACATGGTACTTGTAGTTCAATGCTACATTTACTGCCATAATATGGTTTCGGATGATTTCTCATATTTTCCACATGAGCATGCCATCTTTGGGTTTGGTGTGATGCATTAACATGCAAATGATGTTGTGGTAAAACTTGGGGGCATTGGTATGGGCAGAACTATAGGAGAGAGGAAAGAGAGGTGTTGTTATGGTAAAAAGAGAGGGAAAATAAGGGAGTTACCCCCCAAATGATTGATTAGAGTCCATGGCATGGTTACTGGAGGTAGAAGGGGGCTAGACCATGCTGTGGTAAAATGTTAGAGACAAGGAGAATCTTTTTGGGCCCACTTTGCTTGTCCACAAGCTTTTGGCTGAAGGTGTTTGTGCTGTGATTGGTCAAGGTAGAGGAATCCTATGGCCTTGATATTTACCAGGGTTAAATGACAAGTCTATTTGGTGCTGATCACAAGTTTTGAGCCCAAATGAAGAAAGTTGATAAGACAAACTTGGTAAACCCTAGAAATTAACAGAATCAGATTTCTATAGATCTAGGCATGCTAAACTAATCTCCTAAATGCACCACTTGGTGTAGTATCATTATTTGGGGATTAGAACATTTCCACAAAGTTTGGGTGCAATAGGAGAAGCTTCACAATGTAAAGTTGCTCAACTTTGATTATGGATAGAGAGGGTTTTGGAATACTTTGGTGAACCAACTCAATTGGGTTTGAGATGAAACTTGGCAAGATGATCACATATGTCATATGTGACATGCTAGAATTTTCTTGGGTTTATTCGAGAATATTCCTTATAGAAATATTTCAAATGTTTGATTTAAGCATAAAGGGTATTGGAGGGTTTTGTCCAATATTTTCAACATGACCATGTGTTGAAACTCTTATATATGGACAATATATGCCCACTGAGTTTCCCTAAATTTTCTCAAATATTTTGAAAGCATAAAAATATTTTTTACCTATAAAAGACCATTTGTGGTTTTGGGGAGATATATATATATATAGTAGGTTCCAAATAAATCCTTTGGGGAAAAACAATCCACCCAATTTGAGGATTTGTAGTACAAACCTCAATTCAGGGGTTTTGGAAAACCTAAATGAAATAATGCTTTTTGGCCAAAATAATATTTGATAAAAATAGTTTTACGTCCTATATACATGGTATGATCATTGGACAAGAGTTTAGATCAAAGAAAAGAGTTTTGAGAGTAGGAGGGAGTTTTATGAATATAGAGCACCAGCAAGCAATCAAATAAGCAAGCAAATAACACACAAGTCAAGCATTTATATGCACTCCAAAAAGTTTTAATTGGCCCTAATTTTTGAGTCATGTTAACTTAGTCATGAGGCAAAACACAGGGTGTGACAGACCTACCCCCCTTACAAGAATCTCGTCCCCGAGATTCCAAGGCTAGATGTTGAAAAGATACGGAAATTTGGATGTGCGGTAGTCTTCACGTTCCCATGTTGCTTCTGCTCTAGCATGGTTGTCCTTCTGGGTCTTGAAGTGTTTGATGATATAGCTTTGATTGCATCACTGGCTTCGTCTGGGGGGTGAACGTGGTTCTAGCAAGGGCCTGGCTTGCGTGTGTATTCCAAAGTCGGAATACGTGGCAAAGTAGTGTGTCTGCGTGCTGGTCCTGGGGTTACTCACGTTGGTTAGTGACATCTAGAAGTCTCGGCTTAGAATAGAAGGGTTGAGCCCTTGGTTGGGTCTTGATGTAGCTTCTCGTTGATGGGAAGATCCTTATCTTCCCTAAAGAGGGGGTCTTCAGTCGCAGGTGGTCTTCATCCTTGAGAGTGTTGAAGCGCGTCCTCGTAGTTTTCTTGTCGAGATCCTTTGCTTGAGTAAGTTGCCCAGGTATGTTCTTCATTCATCTTCGGCCATTTATCTTCGTCGTCTCGGATGCATGTTTCTGGCGGGTCTTCGAGTGTTTGGTCTACTCGTCTCTCCGTAGCCATTCTTGGCAAGGTTTGGGCTGAGTCTCATCCCTAAGACTAAGCTTAGAGACGCAAGGCTATTCCTACCTTCTAGGAAAGTTTTTAAGGGTCCTGGATGAGCTGGCTACCCGAAAGTATGGACCAGCCATCCAATCCCTAGGGTCTGAGGCTTGGCAAGCGGGGTGAACTACCTTTGACAGGTGTTTCACCATGATCCAGTCTGGGTTTACACCCTAGATTGGACCAAAAAGGGGCTAATAATGAAGTCATGATAGTCGTCCCACTTCATTCCACGCATCTGAAGGGAGTAGCGACGTCATGCTCACCGTACACCATCAAGGTGGTGGAGTGAGAGGTGTTACCAACTACTCGGTTCCTTCCTAGTCAGGAACTAATAGGTGATTGTTAAGACAAGGGGCTCTATAATCCTCTCGATGTGCAAGGGCTTCATCGTGCTTGGACGCCGGTGCTTCTTGGTATAGTCTAGTTGATGCCGTCGGTAAAGGAGGGGTGGTTGACTTCTCTTGCTCCTTCTTCTTCATCGTGGTTTCTCAACCATAGTGGTTCTTCATCTTGCTTGGGCAGGGATGTCTTCTGCTGTAGGGTGGGTACTTCAAGTAGTCCAACTATTTTCAAGGTGATGCCTTATACTTGAGAGGCATGGTAATTGGTGTTCCTGGGGCTGATCCAAACAGGACTAAGGTGTTCCTCTCCTTGTTAGGTAAATAAGCATGTCATCCCGGAGGACAACAAACTATTTCTCCATGTATCACATAAACACATTGCTCATGGGATATGTGAGAGGAGTGGGCATTTGCTCCGGATGGTCACTAGTTCAGGGGTTCGTGATCCAACATAATCTAGTTCTTCGTGTCCACCTTCCTTTTGAACAGGATTGGTGGTGGCCGAGGTGGAGTATTGGCCATAGTCTAATGACTTAGAGTCCAAGGCCTATGGTCATAATCCGACCATGTTATGGCTCGGTGAAGCTTCGGGATTTCAAGGAACTTAGGATGTGAGTGAACGTCTATCATCTTATCCTCGAGCACAGTTCCTAGATGCCAATAGTCCTTCCTATTTCTCCAAACAAAACCATCATATAGCATTGAGGGTATCATCTCATATAAGTCATCTCCTATCAATACTCATGTTCCGCATATCTCCATGGCTCTAAGAGAAGGAAGACCCATATACTATAGCTACTCATCTATATCCCTATGTACAAATGCTCGAGATAACATACAAGCCGCTAAGCTTGGTCATGACACTACGAATCCAAGTGCCCTACTGACCTATCCAAGGTCTAAGATACTACATTTCTATGCCAAGAAAACACGTATTATATCAATCCGAGATCTTGTTCCCTTCCTACAAATCCGATTAATCGATCCACGAATATCATCCATCATTACATGATCCATTACTGCTACAAATCCAGCATCGATGGTGTCCCACATAATCTCCTAGAGTTTATATAATCCACATATCATTTGCAAGGACTATTATCACCGCATATCCACGAACTTTTAATCTCATACCCAACTAAACTCCAAGGTCAATCTTATATAGATCCTTAAATTAGCTCTGACGACTCAAATTGTATCTTATCATCCACCGAGAAACATGGCATCAAGATTAAGATCATCAGACTAAATCAAATTTACTCCGAACCATGTAGACTTAACACCAATCACTCTATTAGGATCACCTATTTAAATCCAAATCTTATGTCCAACGAGAATTCCTACTTGCTACTCCAAGTCATTATTGTAACACCATTATCATACCACCAAGAATTTCAGCTCGTGGTCATGACTGTCCCAGTAAATCCAATTCACTCAAGGGAGAAACAAGTAATGCTACTCTATCAATGCGATCCACCAAGTTCACCAATCGTCACGAGAATCCCGTAATCCACCAAAGGTCTTAGCTATATCCTCAAGACACCCATTATAGTCATATCAAACCATTTGTCACCTAGTCATGTATCCTTTAACAATCTCCCTATGGCATCCCAGTTACAGTGCTAGATCAGGGACTAAGGTGTTTGTTCGCTATGATCACTAGTTCCATAACGAACCCAGTGCTAAGCAAACGCTATTGAAGCTCAACAGGTGCTCTGGCAAATCTGTGTGCTAAACACGTGGTCAGGGGTTTGAGCTGGGGAAGCTTGTGAGGTCTAGGCTGGTCGAGTGAGGGGTTTCCAATCTTGAGGGGAAAAGCATAACTTTAAGGGGTTGCGTCTGGTTGAATAGGTTGTCCTCAAAATTCTTCAACGGTAGTTGTTTGTCGAGGTGGATCCTTGGTGCATCTTGCCTTGCTGGTCTTCAGTCGTCGCGAAGGGGGGGAGAGGGAAAGTAGCATAGAGAGGAGTGCCTAAGGGGGTGGTATAGTGCAAGTGCAATCAAACAAGTGCCGAAAAGGCTAAACAGATGCATTAAAATAAGGTGGGTGATATAGTCGCGTTCTCGTTGCCTTGGGTAAAAGTGCTACTTCCACCAAAGCACAACAAGCAAAACAAGCAACACACATCATGGTTCCATTTGAACCATCATAAGGACTCGACTTTGCATAGGGGACACACGACCTATCCTACCCTAGGGGTTCTCGGACTCCATAGTCGTGCTTGCTTCGTATCTTGGAGAGGAATCCGCTCAGTCTTCTGGGTCTTCTTCAGGTGTTGCTATGTCTCTTGTTGTTGTTCTTCGATATGCTCCTGGTTGTCCGTGAAGTGTCCCTGACAACTTTGCATCGGGTGAGTAGACTATGAAGGTGGTTCCTCACGGCTGTCGTTGACCGGGTCTTCTGGTGGCTTCGTACCCATGCCAATACCTTCTTGTCTTGTAAGTCGTTGATGGTTCCAGGTAGGCAATCCTTTATGCAATGACATCGGCAAGGCATGATAGAGTTCCAACCTGTCAGTTACGTTGATGACAACATCGACACCAAGATCGGGGGATGAAGAGAATCATTTTCTTGCTTACTATAGTGTGGCGGACCAAATGGCGAGGTTCTCATCCACAAGTGGTTGCCAATACAACAATGATAATGATGGGGTTGCTCTATTAGCGACGCATATCATGGTCTTGCATATTTTACGCCTTGATCACCACAGGCCAAGGTTGCATCAACCTGGGGCATTGTCGAGGGTGTCACCATCTCCTGAGTCTTGATATCCTCATTCCTCGGGAAGGTATCTTCTGTTGGTATCGTCTTGTCGTGCTGTTGCCAACTTGTGTTCAAGACATGTGGGAAAATGTCCGGCAAGGTGGCTTCCTTCCGGGTTACCCACCAGGATTTCAAGGAATCCAATGATCAGGGGCATAAGGGTAGTATCGAATGTTTGCAAGGTTTTGAGAAAGAAGATGAGGAGAGCAAAGAGGAAAAAGGGGTGGAGGTGCTAAGGCAAAAACCTTCGCTTCCTTTGAAATCTTAGGAGAGGTAAGAAATATAGAAGTTTTGTAAGTGATTTGAAGGGTCTGGAAAAATAGGCTTGTCCTAACTAACGTCCATGCTAACTAAGGGCTTCCTACAGTCAGGATGGCTCTGATACCAGCTCTGTGGGGACGCCGACTCATAAGTCGTGGTCACCGAATGTACGTGCATAGTGATCCCAGAGATAAATGCTCACTGAACACACAGAAACTGAATAACAAGAGTCTTACATCCATTACGTACCGTTTTACTCAAATATGGACTTTAAGGCCTAGTCTTCATATACTTGTAGCAGAAATCTTCAACGATAGCGTGAACCCATGCCATCTGCCTTGACCCTACAGGCATTCTGACTGGGAAGCGTCCTAGCTCGCATGATCGTCGCCAAGGTACTCTTCATCATATCCTGTTCTTTCATGCCTGACCAATAAAATAACCAGTGGCAACCCAATGAGTACTTTGAATGTACTCGCAAGCAACCCATGTTTGGAACAGGGTTCAACAGAGCATGATATAGCACTAAGTAGGTAAGTTTGCAGAAAGACAATTTTGAGTGCAATGACATGATCAAATAAGTTATGAAAGCATGCATCAATAGTTGGCAGATATCCATATGAAAAAGTTACAAATATCATCATAAGCAGGGGTTGAACATCTCATGTCCAGTCATCATGTCATGTCATCCGACTTAACTCAAGTATCATCTTTCTCAGCAAGACACACACTAGTTTGTGAAAACACTGGACGTAGCACAAGAGCGGTCATCCAACTGTCCTTGACCGTGGACACAGCTATTCGAATAGTTTTATACTCTGCAGACGTTGCACACTTTACCCACAAGACTCGGGGAACTTCCATGTCATCCACGACTCGCGGTATATTACATACCCAAGGTAAGCACCCAAACAATGCCTTTCCCTTGACGACACTAAACAAAGAGTCCACTCGATTGGTACACAGCCCTCATGATGTACATCATACGAGCCTCGCTCTAGATCGTACCATCCATGAAGGGACCAACGGTGTGCCCGGTGCCTGTGAAGACAACGCATGGTCGCCCTACCAAGCACGACCCCGTATCGAAAGTGACCACGTCACTCCCGCCACTAGTAATGTGGGCTCTCTGCTAGCATCGACTAAAGTAATCAACAAGGCCCCTTCCCATATAGGGGTAGAGTAGTTGTACATGTAAGGTTGGAATAACGATCGCAACATACACCAATCCGTTTTCGAAAACCACACACACTCACTTGCTCCGGTACACCACTTCTTTATCAAGTGGTTACCTAGCTCAACAACATCTCCCTCGGGCATTAGTGGCACCCGACGGGGTTTTCGAAAAGTCTTTGAAAACACTCTCGTTTCCAACACCATGCCTATTCGTGTCCCACTTGCGTAGCATCTACTAAGCATCCTATCTACTCCCACCCGCACAACCCTCATAAGGAGGTAGGGTCATGCACGATGCAAGTATCAACGGAAAAAGTATCGGAGGCATCCCACCAAAGGGGATACCACATCAACATGATCATCATCAAGAAATAATGTGCTATATGCTATGCAATAAGAGGTTTCGTAGTCATGGTCAAAGGGCTGCTTGCTGGCTCAGCAAAGTCTTCGTGGTCTTCACACGCTTCTCATCCACTCTGAGCACTTCGTCTACTTCGTCAACTATCGCCGGAAACAACCGCAATAAGCAACATAACAAGCAGACAATGAAAGTGCTCTATAAATAGGAGTTTTATTTTTCTTGGACATATCTGGTCATAAGAAAAATAACCAAGGAGGTTTCATTGGATGTGGGTCAAGGGGGAGTTTTGAATGGTGGAAATGAAGGAATTGATGGTTCTATAAGGTCTCCACAGAAAATGTTTTAACAAAAATGATTGGATGATCCTAACAAATAGGGCATGATTTTAGAAGATTTTAGGAATTGGTTCTACTAGATTTGGGGTTGGTATGAATATCCTAGGGATTTTCAAAGTGAGCCAAACACGAAGAAATGGCTCAATAATTCTCATAACAGAGAAAGTATATGGAAAAAAGTTCACATCTTAGCCCTTGAGCTTAGAAACACCTAGGATTTTGAATCTTTGCATTAGGATCTAAATTGTGTGTTCTAGGGATTTTACAAAGTGGCTCTTATAATAAAAGAAATGACCAAGGTATTTGTTGGAGGAGAAATGTCATGTGGAAAAATGTGCACTACACACCACTGGATAGATCTTAATTTTTGGGACATCTAGGAATTTGAATTATCCAATTTGGAGTTCAAATGAATTTTCTATGGATTTTACAAGTTCTAGAAAAACAGAAAATGGAAAAAAAAGTTTTACCTATTGGGCCAACCACGCACTGGGCGAAGCATAGGGGTTACTGGACTAGGCCGGCCCATCTGCTCGGTTGCGCGCCCGTAAGGCCACGCCGGAGGCGTATTCCTCGGAATACGCTTCCCCGGCGGAAAGGCAGCTGCGGGCATAGCCCGTTTCCACTTAACCAGGGGGCCCGGGGCCACTCCCACTTACAGGCGGGCCCCGCTGGCAGGCCCTCCCCTACCTCCCGCCCAAACAGAGGAGGGGCAGGGGAGGCCGGCCGAGCCCGCGCTGGTGCTCTGCCCCAGCGGCTTCGGCCACCTCCGGTGGCGCTCCGGCCACCGGTGGGCTCAGGGCGACCAACCGCACCCGCCTGGGCGGTTCTGGGCCCCGGGGAAAGTTGAGGCCGAGCGTGGCTTCGGCCACGGCGGAGGTGACCGACGGCGGCGACGGGCATGGTGCCGTACCTGCGGAGGGGAGGAAATGGAGATGCGGCGGATCTAGGGCATGCAGGTGGAGCTCATAGGAAGAGATAGCGGTGGGGCCTCGCCAATTTAACCGAGGCCGAGGCGGCGCCATGGTCGCCACAGGGGAAGAAACATTGCTTGGGAGCTCAGGGCTTGTGAGGGAGTCCCTGGGAGTGAGAGGGGCAGCCTAGGGTGCGAGAGCGTGCTTGGGGGGACATAGAAGTAGAGGGTGATGAGGGGGGGGGACCTCGGGTGCGCCTCGGATGCTCTCGGCGTGGGGGAGCACACGTGCCAGAGCCGTCCTGGAGCCATGCGAGCTTCGGGGAGGGGCGTGGGAGGCAAGGAGGGATTCCTCGGCGCGCGTGGATGTTTTGTCGAGGACGGACACGAGCTACATGACAATGGTCGACTGCAGGGCGTCGTTTCTGCAGGCCAATGGCGTGGTCACCACACCAAGTGGTGTCCAGGACGCCAGGATGGTCGGCCAAATATGTCTAGCATGCTAGGCACGCATGGTAAAGTACACTGGTGAAGCTTCAGAGGAAATGGAGCTAGGTGGTTGTGGTTTTTACTGAGGTTAAGTTTGCAGCAGCAAACTTGGGGGCTAGCTTAGGAGTTTATATTGAAGGTAATGTGAGACAAAACCTTGTCTGGTGGCCTTGAGTATGGAGGGAGTACATGTACACCAAATATTAGCCCAGGGAGAGGAGTGTACATGGTACTTGTAGTTCAATGCTACATTTACTGCCATAATATGGTTTTGGATGATTTGCTCATATTTTCCACATGAGCATGCCATCTTTGGGTTTGGTGTGATGCATTAACATGCAAATGATGTTGTGGTAAAACTTGGGGGCATTGGTATGGGCAGAACTATAGGAGAGAGGAAAGAGAGGTGTTGTTATGGTAAAAAGAGAGGGAAAATAAGGGAGTTACCCCCCAAATGATTGATTAGAGTCCATGGCATGGTTACTGGAGGTAGAAGGGGGCTAGACCATGCTGTGGTAAAATGTTAGAGACAAGGAGAATCTTTTTGGGCCCACTTTGCTTGTCCACAAGCTTAAGGCTGAAGGTGTTTGTGCTGTGATTGGGCAAGGTAGAGGAATCCTATGGCCTTGATATTTACCAGGGTTAAATGACAAGTCTATTTGGTGCTGATCACAAGTTTTGAGCCCAAATGAAGAAAGTTGATAAGACAAACTTGGTAAACCCTAGAAATTAACAGAATCAGATTTCTATAGATCTAGGCATGCTAAACTAATCTCCTAAATGCACCACTTGGTGTAGTATCATTATTTGGGGATTAGAACATTTCCACAAAGTTTGGGGGCAATAGGAGAAGCTTCACAATGTAAAGTTGCTCAAATTTGATTATGGATAGAGAGGGTTTTGGAATACTTTGGTGAACCAACTCAATTGGGTTTGAGATGAAACTTGGCAAGATGATCACATATGTCATATGTGACATGCTAGAATTTTCTTGGGTTTATTTGAGAATATTCCTTATAGAAATATTTCAAATGTTTGATTTAAGCATAAAGGGTATTGGAGGGTTTTGTCCAATATTTTAAACATGACCATGTGTTCAAACTCTTATATATGGACAATATATGCCCACTGAGTTTCCCTAAATTTTCTCAAATATTTTGAAAGCATAAAAATATTTTTTACCTATAAAAGACCATTTCTGGCCTCGAGAAAAAGCCTTTAAATAAAATAAGAAAATAATCCTTATAAATAATATTTTGTGGTTTTGGGGAGATATATATATATATAGTAGGTTCCAAATAAATCCTTTGGGGAAAAACAATCCACCCAATTTGAGGATTTGTAGTACAAACCTCAATTCAGGGGTTTTGGAAAACCTAAATGAAATAATGCTTTTTGGCCAAACTAATATTTGATAAAAATAGTTTTACATCCTATATACATGGTATGATCATTGGACAAGAGTTTAGATCAAGGAAAAGAGTTTTGAGAGTAGGAGGGAGTTTTATGAATATAGAGCACCAGCAAGCAATCAAATAAGCAAGCAAATAACACACAAGTCATGCATTTATATGCACTCCAAAAAGTTTTAATTGGCCCTAATTTTTGAGTCATGTTAACTTAGTCATGAGGCAAAACACAGGGTGTGACAGACCTACCCCCCTTACAAGAATCTCGTCCCCGAGATTCCTAGGCTAGGTGTTGAAAAGATACGGAAATTTGGATGTGCGGTAGTCTTCACGTTCCCATGTTGCTTCTGCTCTAGCATGGTTGTCCTTCCGGGTCTTGAAGTGTTTGATGATATAGCTTTGATTGCATCACTGGCTTCGTCTGGGGGGTGAACGGGGTTCTAGCAAGGGCCTGGCTTGCGTGTGTATTCCAAAGTCGGAATACGTGGCAAAGTAGTGTGTCTGCGTGCTGGTCCTGGGGTTACTCACGTTGGTTAGTGACATCTAGAAGTCTCGGCTTAGAATAGAAGGGTTGAGCCCTTGGTTGGGTCTTGATGTAGCTTCTCTTTGATGGGAAGATCCTTATCTTCCCTAAATAGGGGGTCTTCAGTCGCAGGTAGTCTTCATCCTTGAGAGTCTTGAAGCGCGTCCTCGTAGTTTTCTTGTCGAGATCCTTTGCTTGAGTAAGTTGCCCAGGTATGTTCTTCATTCATCTTCGGCCATTTATCTTCGTCGTCTCGGATGCATGTTTCTGGCGGGTCTTCGAGTGTTTGGTCTACTCTTCTCTCCGTAGCCATTCTTGGCAAGGTTTGGGCTGAGTCTCATCCCTAAGACTAAGCTTAGAGACGCAAGGCTGTTCCTACCTTCTAGGAAAGTTTTTAAGGGTCCTGGATGAGCTGGCTACCCGAAAGTATGGACCAGCCATCCAATCCCTAGGGTCTGAGGCTTGGCAAGCGGGGTGAACTACCTTTGACAGGTGTTTCACCATGATCCAGTCTGGGTTTACGCCCTAGATTGGACCAAAAAGGGGCTAATAATGAAGTCATGATAGTCGTCCCACTTCATTCCACGCATCTGAAGGGAGTAGCGACGTCATGCTCACCGTACACCATCAAGGTGGTGGAGTGAGAGGTGTTACCAACTACTCGGTTCCTTCCTAGTCAGGAACTAATAGGTGATTGTTAAGACAAGGGGCTCTATAATCCTCTCGATGTGCAAGGGCTTCATCGTGCTTGGACACCGGTGCTTCTTGGTATAGTCTAGTTGATGCCGTCGGTAAAGGAGGGGTGGTTGACTTCTCTTGCTCCTTCTTCTTCATCGTGGTTTCTCAACGATAGTGGTTCTTCATCTTGCTTGGGCAGGGATGTCTTCTGCTGTAGGGTGGGTACTTCAAGTAGTCCAACTATTTTCAAGGTGATGCCTTATACTTGAGAGGCATGGTAATTGGTGTTCCTGGGGCTGATCCAAACAGGACTAAGGTGTTCCTCTCCTTGTTAGGTAAATAAGCATGTCATCCCGGAGGACAACAAACTATTTCTCCATGTATCACATAAACACATTGCTCATGGGATATGTGAGAGGAGTGGGCATTTGCTCCGGATGGTCACTAGTTCAGGGGTTCGTGATCCAACATAATATAGTTCTTCGTGTCCACCTTCCTTTTGAACAGGATTGGTGGTGGCCGAGGTGGAGTATTGGCCATAGTCTAATGACTTAGAGTCCAAGGCCTATGGTCATAATCCGACCATGTTATGGCTCGGTGAAGCTTCGGGATTTCAAGGAACTTAGGATGTGAGTGAACGTCTATCATCTTATCCTCGAGCACAGTTCCTAGATGCCAATAGTCCTTCCTATTTCTCCAAACAAAACCATCCTATAGCATTGAGGGTATCATCTCATATAAGTCATCTCCTATCAATACTCATGTTCCGCATATCTCCATGGCTCTAAGAGAAGGAAGACCCATATACTATAGCTACTCATCTATATCCCTATGTACAAATGCTCGAGATAACATACAAGCCGCTAAGCTTGGTCATGACACTACGAATCCAAGTGCCCTACTGACCTATCCAAGGTCTAAGATACTGCATTTCTATGCCAAGAAAACACGTATTATATCAATCCGAGATCTTGTTCCCTTCCTACAAATCCGATTAATCGATCCACGAATATCATCCATCATTACATGATCCATTACTGCTACAAATCCAGCATCGATGGTGTCCCACATAATCTCCTAGAGTTTATATAATCCACATATCATTTGCAAGGACTATTATCACCGCATATCCACGAACTTTTAATCTCATACCCAACTAAACTCCAAGGTCAATCTTATATAGATCCTTAAATTAGCTCTGACGACTCAAATTGTATCTTATCATCCACCGAGAAACATGGCATCAAGATTAAGATCATCAGACTAAATCAAATTTACTCCGAACCATGTAGACTTAACACCAATCACTCTATTAGGATCACCTATTTAAATCCAAATCTTATGTCCAACGAGAATTCCTACTTGCTACTCCAAGTCATTATTGTAACACCATTATCATACCACCAAGAATTTAAGCTCGTGGTCATAACTGTCCCAGTAAATCCAATTCACTCAAGGGAGAAACAAGTTATGCTACTCTATCAATGCGATCCACCAAGTTCACCAATCGTCACGAGAATCCCGTAATCCACCAAAGGTCTTAGCTATATCCTCAAGACACCCATTATAGTCATATCAAACCATTTGTCACCTAGTCATGTATCCTTTAACAATCTCCCTATGGCATCCCAGTTACAGTGCTAGATCAGGGACTAAGGTGTTTGTTCGCTATGATCACTAGTTCCATAACGAACCCAGTGCTAAGCAAACGCTATTGAAGGTCAACAGGTGATCTGGCAAATCTGTGTGCTAAACATGTGGTCAGGGGTTTGAGCCGGGGAAGCTTGTGAGGTCTAGGCTGGTCGAGTGAGGGGTTTCCAATCTTGAGGGGAAAAGCATAACTTTAAGGGGTTGCGTCTGGTTGAATAGGTTGTCCTCAAAAGTCTTCAACGGTAGTTGTTTGTCGAGGTGGATCCTTGGTGCATCTTGCCTTGCTGGTCTTCAGTCGTCGCGAAGGGGGGGAGAGGGAAAGTAGCATAGAGAGGAGTGCCTAAGGGGGTGGTATAGTGCAAGTGCAATCAAACAAGTGCCGAAAAGGCTAAACACATGCATTAAAATAAGGTGGGTAATATAGTCGCGTTCTCGTTGCCTTGGGTAAAAGTGCTACTTCCACCAAAGCACAACAAGCAAAACAAGCGACACACATCATGGTTCCATTTGAACCATCATAAGGACTCGACTTTGCATAGGGGACACACGACCTATCCTACCCTAGGGGTTCTCAGACTCCATAGTCGTGCTTGCTTCGTATCTTGGAGAGGAGTCCGCTCAGTCTTCTGGGTCTTCTTCAGGTGTTGCTATGTCTCTTGTTGTTGTTCTTCGATATGCTCCTGGTTGTGCGTGAAGCGTCCCTGACAACTTCGCATCGGGTGAGTAGACTATGAAGGTGGTTCCTCACGGCTGTCGTTGACCGGGTCTTCTGGTGGCTTCGTACCCATGCCAATACCTTCTTGTCTTGTAAGTCGTTGAGGGTTCCAGGTAGGCAATCCTTTATGCAATGACATCGGCAAGGCATGATAGAGTTCCAACCTGTCAGTTACGATGATGACAACATCGACACCAAGATCGGGGGATGAAGAGAATCATTTTCTTGCTTACTATAGTGAGGCGGACCAAATGGCGAGGTTCTCATCCACAAGTGGTTGCCAATACAACAACGATAATGACGGGGTTGTTCTATTAGCGACGCATATCATGGTCTTGCATATTTTACGCCTTGATCACCACAGGCCAAGGTTGCATCAACCTGGGGCATTGTCGAGGGTGTCACCATCTCCTGAGTCTTGATATCCTCATTCCTCGGGAAGGTATCTTCTGTTGGTATCGTCTTGTCGTGCTGTTGCCAACTTGTGTTCAACACATGTGGGAAAATGTCCGGCAAGGTGGCTTCCTTCCGGGTTACCCACCAGGATTTCAAGGAATCCAATGATCAGGGGCATAAGGGTAGTATCGAATGTTTGCAAGGTTTTGAGAAAGAAGATGAGGAGAGCAAAGAGGAAAAAGGGGTGGAGGTGCTAAGGCAAAAACCTTCGCTTCCTTTGAAATCTTAGGAGAGGTAAGAAATATAGAAGTTTTGTAAGTGATTTGAAGGGTCTGGAAAAATAGGCTTGTCCTAACTAACGTCCATGCTAACTAAGGGCTTCCTACAGTCAGGATGGCTCTGATACCAGCTCTGTGGGGACGCCGACTCATAAGTCGTGGTCACCGAATGTACGTGCATAGTGATCCTAGAGATAAATGCTCACTGAACACACAGAAACTAAATAACAAGAGTCTTACATCCATTACGTACCGTTTTACTCAAATATGGACTTTAAGGCCTAGTCTTCATATACTTGTAGTGGAAATCTTCAACGATAGCGTGAACCCATGCCATCTGCCTTGACCCTACAGGCATTCTGACTGGGAAGCGTCCTAGCTCGCATGATCGTCACCAAGGTACTCTTCATCATATCCTGTTCTTTCATGCCTGACCAATAAAATAACCAGTGGCAACCCAATGAGTACTTTGAATGTACTCGCAAGCAACCCATGGTTGGAACAGGGTTCAACAGAGCATGATATAGCACTAAGTAGGTAAGTTTGCAGAAAGACAATTTTGAGTGCAATGACATGATCAAATAAGTTATGAAAGGATGCATCAACAGTTGGCAGATATCCATATGAAAAAGTTACAAATATCATCATAAGCAGGGGTTGAACATCTCATGTCCAGTCATCATGTCATGTCATCCGACTTAACTCAAGTATCATCTTTGTCAGCAAGACACACACTAGTTTGTGAAAACACTGGACGTAGCACAAGAGCGGTCATCCAACTGTCCTTGACCGTGGACACAGCTATTCGAATAGTTTTACACTCTGCAGACGTTGCACACTTTACCCACAAGACTCAGGGAACTTCCGTGTCATCCACGACTCGCGGTATATTACATACCCAAGGTAAGCACCCAAACAATGCCTTTCCCTTGACGACACTAAACAAAGAGTCCACTCGATTGGTACACAACCCTCATGATGTACATCATACGAGCCTCGCTCTAGATCGTACCATCCATGAAGGGACCAACGGTGTGCCCGGTGCCTGTGAAGACAACGCATGGTCGCCCTACCAAGCACGACCCCGTATCGAAAGTGACCACGTCACTCCCGCCACTAGTAATGTGGGCTCTCTGCTAGCATCAACTAAAGTAATCAACAAGGCCCCTTCCCATATAGGGGTAGAGTAGTTGTACATGTAAGGTTGGAATAACGATCGCAACATACACCAATCCGTTTTCGAAAACCACACACACTCACTTGCTCCGGTACACCACTTCTTTATCAAGTGGTTACCTAGCTCAACAACATCTCCCTCGGGCATTAGTGGCACCCGACGGGGTTTTCGAAAAGTCTTTGAAAACACTCTCGTTTCCAACACCATGCCTATTCGTGTCCCACTTGCGTAGCATCTACTAAGCATCCTATCTACTCCCACCTGCACAACCCTCATAAGGAGGTAGGGTCATGCACGATGCAAGTATCAACGGAAAAAGTATCGGAGGCATCCCACCAAAGGGGATACCACATCAACATGATCATCATCAAGAAATAATGTGCTATATGCCATGAAATAAGATGTTTCGTAGTCATGTTTAAAGGGCTGCTTTCCTGGCTCAGCAAAGTATTCGAGGTCTTCACATGGTTCTCGTCCACTCCGAGCACTTCGTCTACTTCGTCAACTATCACCGGAAACAACCGCAATAAGCAACATAACAAGCAGACATTGAAAGTGCTCCATAAATAGGAGTTTTATTTTTCTTGGACATATCTGGTCATAAGAAAAATAACCAAGAAGGTTTCATTGGATGTGGGTCAAGGGGGAGTTTTGAATGGTGGAAATGAAGGAATTGATGGTCCTATAAGGTCTCCACAGAAAATGTTTGAACAAAAATTATTGGATGATCCTAACAAATAGGGCATGATTTTAGAAGATTTTAGGAATTAGTTCTACTTGATTTGGAGTTGGTATGAATATCATAGGGATTTTCAAAGTGAGCCATACACGAAGAAATGGCTCAATAATTCTCATAATAGAGAAAGTATATGGAAAAATGTTCACATCTTAGCCCTTGAGCTTAGAAACACCTAGGATTTTGAATCTTTGCATTAGGATCTAAGGTGAGTATTCTAGGGATTTTACAAAGTGGCTCTTATAATAAAAGAAATGACCAAGGTATTTGTTGGAGGAGAAATGTCATGTGGAAAAATGTGCACTACACACCACTAAATAGATCTTGATTTTTGGGACATCCAGGAATTTGAATCATCCAATTTGGAGTTCAAATGAATTTTCTATGGATTTTACAAGTTCTGGAAAAACAGAAAATGGAAAAATAAGTTTTATCTATTGGGCCAACCATGCACTGGGCGAAGTATAGGGGTGATTGGACTGGGCCGGCCCATATGCTCCGCTGCACACGCGTAAGGCCACGCCGGAGGCGTATTCCTCAGAATACGCTTTCCTGGCGGGAAGGCGGCTGCGGGCATAGCCCGTTTCCACTTAACCAAGGGGGCCGGGGCCACTGCCACTTACAGGCGGGCCCCCTACCTCCTGCCCAAACAGAGGAAGGGTAGGGAGGCCGGCCGAGCCCGCGCTGGTGCTCCGCCCATGCGGCTCCGGCCACCTCCGGTGGAGCTCTGGCCACCGGTGGGCTCGGGGCGACCTACCGCACCCGCCTGGGTGGTTCTGGGCCTCGGGGAAAGTCGAGGCCAAGCGTGGCTACGGCCACGATGGAGGTGATCGACGGCGGTGACGGGCATGGTGTCGTAGCTGCGGAGGGGGGAAATGGAGACCGGGGAGCGGTTTGCGGCGGATCTAGGGCGTGCAGGTGGAGCTCATAGGAAGAGATAGCGGCGGGGCCTCGCCAATTTAACCGAGGCCAGGGCGGTACCATGGTGGCCACGGGGAAGAAGCAGAGCTTGGGAGCTCAGGGGGCTTGGCGAGGGAGTCCCTGGGAGTGAGAGGGGTAGCCTAGGGTGCGAGAGCGTGCTTGGGGGGACATAGAAGTAGAGGGGTAGCCTAGGGTGCGCCTCGGATGCTCTCGGTGTGGGGGGGCACATGTGCCAGAGCCGTTCTAGAGCCTTGCGAGCGTCGGGGAGGGGTGTGGGAGGCAAGGAGGGATTCCCCGGCGGGCGTGGATGCTTTGTCGAGGACGGACGCGAGCTACAGGACAATGGTCGATGGCAGGGCGCCGTTTCTGCAGACCAAAGGCGTGATCACCACGCCAAGGGATGTCCATTACGCCACGTTGGTCGGCCAAATATGTCTAGCATGCTAGGCACGCATGGTAAAGTACACTGGTGAAACTTCAGAGGAAATGGAGCTAGGTGGTTGTTGTTTTTACTCAGGTTAAGTTTGCAGCAGCAAACATGGGGGCTAGCTTAGGGGTTTATACTGAAGGTAATGTGAGACAAAACCTTGTCTGGTGGCCTTGAGTATGGAGGGAGTACATGTACACCAAATATTAGCCCAGGGAGAGGAGTGTACAGGGTACTTGTAGTTCAATGCTACATTTACTACCATAATATGGTTTCAAATGATTTGCTCATATTTTCCACATGAGCATGCCATCTTTGGGTTTGGTTTGATGCATTAACATGCAAATGATGCTGTAGTAAAACTTGGGGGCATTGGTATGGGCAGAACTATAGGAGAGAGGAAAGAGAGGTGTTGTTATGGTAAAAAGAGAGGGAAAATAAGGGAGTTACCCCCCAAATGATTGATCAGAGGCCATGGCAAGGTTACTGGAGGTAGAAAGGGGCTAGACCATGCTGTCGTAAAAAGTTAGAGACAAGGAGAATCTTTTTGGGCCCACTTTGCTTGTCCACAAGCTTATGGATGAAGGTGTTTGTGTTGTGATTGGGCAAGGTAGATGAATCCTATGGCCTTGATATTTACCAGGGTTAAATGACAAGTCTATTTGGTGCTGATCACAAGTTTTGAGCACAAATGAAGAAAGTTGATAAGACAAACTTGGTAAACCCTAGAAATTAACAGAATCAGATTTCTATAGATCTAGGAATGCTAAACTAATCTCCTAAATGCACCACTTGGTGTAGTATCATTATTTGGGGATTAGAACATTTCCACAAAGTATGGGGGCAATAGGAGAAGCTTCACAATGTAAAGTTGCTCAAATTTGATTCTGGACAAAGAGGGTTTTGGAATATTTGGGTGAACCAAATCAATTGGGTTTGAGATGAAACTTGGCAAGATGATCACATATGTCATATGTGACATGCTAGAATTTTCTTGGGTTTATTTGAGAATATTCGTTATAGAAATATTTCGAATGTTTGATTTAAGCAGAAATGGTTTTGGAGGGTTTTGTCCAATATTTTAAACATGACCATGTGTTGAAACTCTTATATATGGACAATATATGCCCACTAAGTTTCCCTAAATTTTCTCGAATATTTTTAAAGCATAAAAATATTTTTTACCTACAAAAGACCATTTCTGGCCTTAAGAAAAAGCCTTTAAATAAAATAAGAAAATAATCCTTAAAAATGATATTTTGTGGTTTTGGGGAGATATATATATAGTAGGTTCCAAATAAATCCTTTGGGGTAAAACAATCCACCCAATTTGAGGATTTGTAGTACAAACCTCAATTCAGGGGTTTGGAAAACCTAAATTGAAATAATGCTTTTTGGCCAAAATAATATTTGATAAAAATAGTTTTAGGTCCTATACACATGGTATGATCATTGTACACGAGTTTAGATCAAGGAAAAGAGTTTTGAGAGTAGCAGGGAGTTTTATGAATATAGATCACCAACAAGCAATCAAACAAGCAAGCAAATAACACACAAGTCAAGCATTTATGTGCACTCCAAAAAGTTTTAATTGGCCCTAATTTTTGAGTCATGTTAACTTAGTCATGAGGCAAAACACAAGGTGTAACACCTCTCTTCCCTGCTGTAATCTCTACTTAAAGATGGTGCTCAACTCCATATATTATTTCCCAATGATATTTGGTTATCCTATGATGTTTCAGTAGATCTCTTTTGTCCTATGGGTTAATTGTGGTATGATGTTATGGATGTGAGTTGTATGTTGATATGGTGCTGTCCTATGGTGCCCTCCGTGTCGCGCAAATGTGAGGGATCCCCTCTGTTGGGTGTTGCATTATGTTCATGGTTTGCCTATGGTGGGTTGCGTGAGTGACAAAAGAACAAACCCGAGTAGGTGGGTTGTTGCGCATGGGAGTAAAGGGGACTTGATACTTAATGCTATGGTTGCGTTTTACCTTAATGAACTTTGGTAGTTGCGGATGCTTGCTAGAGTTCCAATCATATGTGCATATGATCCAAGTACGAAAAGTGTGTTAGTGTATGCCTCTCCCTCATTGCATATAACAAGTATCTATCATATTATATTCAATTGCCTAGGGACAATCTTTCTCTTGCGTTACACAAAAAGCTTTCTACTAAGTTATTTACTCTTTTTGTTCTTTTATTAAAACAACACTTAACTTTTATTTCCACGTTCTTTATTATCTTGCAAAGTACTTCTAGTTTTATTCCCGCAAAGTAGTTTCATACTTGTTCTAGGTAAAGCAAGCATTAGCGTGCGTAGAGTTGTATCGGTGATCGATAGAACTTGAGGGAATATTTGTTCTACCTTTAGCTCCTCATTGGGTTCGACACTCTTACTTATCGAAAAAGGCTAGAAATGATCCCCTACACTTGTGGGTTATCAAGCTGCAGTGCACGACATTCCACTCCCTCGACCCGTAGTGAACCTCCCTGAGCAGCAATTCGACCCAAGCGGCCCTCTTCCCCGTCTCCGGCCATGGAAGCTGCTGCCCCTCCTCTACCAAATTAGCCACCTATACGGCACCTCCTTCAAATCTTGCTTCAGCGGAGCCTCCCACGCGAAGCCGCGGTTCGATCCCCGTTACCAACCGCCCTGTTAGAAGCCTCGAGCAGGATTCCCAAATCCGACCGACGCAGGCATCCGCTGCGGACCTCGCCGGTAGCGACTCCCGCCACCCCGGCAACAGTAGTGTCGGTGTCAAAACCGGCAGATCTCGGGTAGGGGGTCCCGAACTGTGATACTTGGATCGATGGTAACAGGAGACAAAGGGGACAAGGTTTTACCCAGGTTCGGGCCCTCCTATGGAGGTAATACCCTACGTCCTGCTTGATTATATTGAGTGTATGGAGAATACAGAGTTGATCTACCACGAGATCGTATGACTAAAACCCTAGATGAGTTCTCCTTTTTTACAGCCTAAAACCCTCTGGCTTATATAGACGCCGGGGTCCCTAGGGTTTACACATGGTCGGTTACACGTCGAAGGGATAAACATGCCTATTCGCTATTCCAAACGTGGAGGACAATCCACGATTCCCGAAGCTTCCTCCTTGGAGACGAGGTCTTCTATTCTTCTAGTGTTCGGCAAGTGGCCCATACAGTCCGGACCATAAGACATAGGCCGGCCTCCCGAGGACCCCTTAGTCCAGGACTCCCTCAGTAGCCCCCGAACTAGCCTCCAACGCCAAGGGTCCAGGCTCCAGCTGCTTCGAGTGATCAGTGTCTTCGGCTTGCGAGGCGAGTTCCTCATTTTCCAAATTATGATCGGCCGGGCTATAGTTCGGCCTCCGTCGACATGTAATCTTTCCCGATCATAGATCGTCCATATATCACGAATAGCTCGGCCCCGAAGGCCAAACGTCAAAGAGTCAACAGTGTTCCTTGGGCTCCGCGCGTCGTGGGGAAACGAGCAGCCCAGTAGCTTTGTACGAAACTACCCCCAACACAAATGAGGCTCCACCCATTTAAACCAACTGAGTCATGGTCCAAACCACAACCTCTTCTTCCCCACCAGACAAAACTTCCAGCGAATGGTCTCCACCAAAGATGGCGGGCGCCCCCAGTTCTTCCTCGGATCCTTACGGATCCTGTCCCGGGGACTGGATTAGCTGCTCCGTGTCGCTTCTTCGACTCCGCGACCTCGAGACCCAAGGGTATCTTCCTTCCTCGGATCTGGCAGCCGTCCGCACCGGCTTGACGTCATTCAACGGCGAGATCCTCGCAGAGAATTTCCCCCATCCGCATAAAGGGGAGAATGTGTGCTTTGTGCCATTCCTCTTGCGAGGACTCGGGTTTCCCATTCATCCGTTCCTGAGAGGGCTACTGGTGTTTTATGGGATCCAGCTCCACCACCTCACTCCAGGGTCTATTCTGCACATCTCGGGCTTCGTCGCCCTTTGCGAGTTGTTCCTGGGTTGCGAGGCGCACTTTGAGTTGTGGAGGAAATACTTCTGCCTTGTCCCTCGCACCCGGGATAAGACAATCTTCGAAGTCGGCGGAGCCGAAGTATGCCGCATAGCGGGGACAGGATACCCCGTGGGGACACCGAAGGAATCCGAACTATGGACTTCGGAATGGTTCTATATCGAGGACGTCCCTTTATTCGATCCAGCCCGGAAAGGTCTGCCCGACTACTTTGATGCCCCCTTGAGGAAGAGGTACAACTGGCGCCCGAAGAGCTCGTCCCAAGAAGACAGCGTTGAGGTGCAGCGCTTAACGGCGCGTGTAAGGATACTGGCCCATCATAAGCTGACCATGATAGACGTCATGGCCGCGCCATCTCCCGGTGTGTCCAACCCCTTCAACAGAGGGTACATCCCTTGTGGCGATACAACGGGACGACCGATACCACTCGTTCCCGAAGACTGGGTCCTGCCGATCAAACGGCATTGGCCGCCGTACTTGCTGACCTATACAAAGGGGAGCAAGAAGATTTCATTCGGCGGTCGACCAAAGAGGGATACTCACGCCATAATCCCATCGAATGGGTGAGCCTTTCAATCCCATGACCATAATTCGGACTCTTTATTTGTCCCTTTTTCGACCGACGTCTTTTATGTTCATGTAAATAGGAGTGGAGGAGCTTTATCGAGACAGTACACCGCCTGGCCCCTCAGCCCGAAGACTATTCCCGTGACGACGATCCGGGCTATCATGAAGACCCAGATTTGTCGATTGAACTCGAGGACGGGGTTTTCTACCAAGAGGGCCTCGACGGTACCAAGGTGGCTATTATTGCCGATTACCCTAGATCCTTCCCTTCTCCTGCGACAAGCAAGAAGAAGAAAACTTCCCGCAAGAGGCAAGTGTCCTCTGCTAACCCCAACACACCAGCTCCTACGCCCAAGTGCCGTAGATCCGCGCGTTACACACCAGCAGCCGCGGCAGCACCTGGATTGGAAAACAACCAGGACCCCTCGCATGAGCCGGCCACCGGGGCGAGTGCTCCTACGAGTTCATTCCAAAGGTATTTCGTCTAATCGCTTGATTTAATATCAAGATTTGATAAGGTCTGACAAGAGACCATTTTGCCAAAACGTTCAGGCAAAGGGTTCGGCCGTCACCCGCCGAAGACGTTGCCAGAACGCCTGGCGGTGCTCAAGATTCTAGGCCCTCCAACCATGCCGATCCTGCTACCGGAGCCCCCTCCGTCCATCCCGACCCAGCCGATTCTGGGGACGCCATATCAGTCACCAAATCGGAGGTTGGGAGCGCCATGCATCATCGGCGGCGACGAGAAGCCTTGCGTCATCCGGCCTTTTCCGAACAAGAGTTCGGTGCGCTGCGCACGGCGGATGCATACCTCAGGGCCGCTCGAGCTGGGTTCGGGGAGGCAGTTAAGTTGATATCGTCCGGCCTGCAGGTAAGCAGTTGTTTGTTAAAGTCCGAACACTTGTGTAGACTCAGTAGCCCCCGAGCCTTAAATTGGTTAGTACGACCAAATTAAGGATCCCCATACTAATTGACTAGCAATGCAGGCCTCGAAGCAGCAGTGCAAGCAGCTGGCCAAGGAACTGGAAACCAGCCGGACACAGGTCGACTCTTTGAAGGCTGAACTGGAGCAAGTGAAGAGCTTTACTCGGGAGGCACATGGTGAGTGTATATATTCTGCTGATCTTTAGTATATCCCCGTGCTTATGCAAGGGTACTATGTAGCAGCTGAATCAATAGGGCAATTACAAAAAGATTTGGATGTAGCCCGAGAATCTCAGCAATATGCCGAGTCCCAGCTGGAAGTTGGCCATCGCGTTTTACGACATCATCTGGACGAGAAGAACCGCCTGAAGGAGGAGAACAGACAACAAGCCGAACAAATCGAAAGCTTAAAGGCTCAATTGGCCCAGGCTCAGGGGGAAAACCAGAATTTGTAGAGAGGCATGTTCGGTAAGAACGATTTTAACATCGGCGAGTAACTCTTATAAGTGAAGTGTGACACGCATGCCGTGACTCATATGCAGGTCTGTTGTCCGGGTGACCCGAAGGGGAAATCGGATCCAATCAGGGGGATCTGCTGAAGGAGCTGTTCGCCCTTCATGAGCGGGTGCGGAAGGCCATGAAAAGCGTGGTGAAGGCATTATGGCCTGCCGAGCACCCTCCAGAGAGGATGACCGAGCTACTCGACCGCTTCAAGGGAGCCCGAGCTATGTTCGAGCTGTGGAAGACATCGGCTTGCTGAGAGGGAGCACGAGAGGCGTGGGCGATGATCAAGACCCGCTATACTGGACTTGACCCCAAGCGTATGGCTTAGGTTGGACCAGTGGGGGCAGATGGACAAGAAGTGCCGCTCCACCTGGTATACGACCAGGTGATGCCGGCCGCTCGTTTCTCACAACAAGACTGCTCCCTGGACACCATAATTGATAATCTCGATCGGCAGCCAGATGTATGATCATATGTAGCTATGTACTTGACCATCGAAAAACTACTCCGTCTGTGTTGTGAACTTTGTCTTAACCGGCCATCGGCTTTAACCTCCCGTGCTAAGAGCTCGGGAATGTTCCTTGTAAGTTATCACCCGAAGGGGAGGGAACTATGTTCGGGGAACCAGGCAATCCGGCCATGTGGTACGAACAGACAGAAAGCACACAGGGAGATATGTTATATTACTGCTGAGCGTAATTAACATCTTCTGAAGAAAATAGTAACTCTATCGATACCTTTCTTCAGGGGTACTACGGAAATCATAGGAGAAAAGCCGTACATTGTTAGTGTGCGGCCAAGGGCTTGTATAAAGGGAAAAACCCGAATAGTGGTCATGAATGGTCATAACTGAATCCGTCGTAGCCGATCAATTGTCTACTTAAGATAGCTAGCTTTTGGCTTCACCCGTCTGAGGTACGTATCCGGATTACCCGGTCGTAGCAATCGCAGAGGTGCTCCCTTTACCCTCTAGCCGAACAATCGGGAACGTAGAGGGTAAGCACCGGAGCAAGGCAACCCAACTTGGCAAATTCTTAGTTCGAATTGATGCATAAGATGGCATATCAAACGACAAGGAAAGTATGTGTACACAATAAATGAACACAGGTGCTGATAACACAAAAGCACTGGCTCCGGAAAGGAAGCCCCCGGGTACTATGTTCGGATATAGCACTTAAAGGTGTAGGCCGAAAAATTATTAGTACAAGATCGGTTGAGCCGAACATAGAGTTGGGGAGAAAAAGAAATAAATCCTACCAGAAAGCACTGTGGGAGGGAGAAGAAATAATAAGGAAAAGAAGAAAAAAGAAATATAAAAATTGTGACAACACCGGTCTAACCGTAGAAGCGCCGAAGACGAGCTGCGTTCCATGGGTTTGGTTCAAGGCGGTTGTCCTGCGGGTTCCGAAGACGGTAAGCTCCTCCCGTGAGGACCTCGTCGATGATGAAGGGGCCTTCCCATTTGGGTTTGAGTTTATGCTTGTGCTTCTCCGGTAGTCGTAAGACTAGTTCGCCCATGTTGTATGCTTGTGCCCTGACCTCCCTGCTCTGGTAACGCCGGGCCTGCTGCTGATAAAAAGTAGAATGGGCCCGAGCTATATCACGCTCTTCTTCCAAGGCGTCCAAGTCGTCCTGCCGATCTAACTCGGCTTCTCTTTCCTCGTACATGCGCACTCTTGGTGCGTCGTGAATGATATCACACGGAAGGACCGCTTCAGCCCCGTAGACCATGAAGAACGGTGTGTATCCCGTTGATCTATTCGGGGTGGTGCGCAAGCCCCATAGAACGGAGTCGAGCTCCTCTACCCACTGACAATCGGACTCTTGAAGAGACCGGACCAAACGTGGCTTGATGCCGCCCATTATGAGGCCGTTTGCTCATTCGACTTGTCCATTAGTCTGCGGGTGATAAATCGATGCGTAATCGAGCTTGATGCCCATCTTTGCGCACTAGTCTTTGACCTCCTGGGCCGTGAAATTGGATCCGTTATCAGTTATTATACTGTGCGGGACACCGTAACGGTGTACCACGCCGGATATAAAATTGATTACTGGTCCGGATTTGGCTGATTTAACGGGTTTGGCCTCTATCCATTTGGTGAATTTGTCGACCATGACCAGCAAGTATTTATTCTTCTTGGTCCCCCCTTTAAGTGGTCCGACCATGTCCAGCCCCCAGACCGCGAAGGGCCAGGTGATCGGAATAGTCTGAAGAGCTGTTGGGGGCATGTGACTTTGGTTTGCGAAAAGTTGACACCCCACGCAATATTTGACAAGTGACTGGGCATCCGCCCGAGCTGTGGGCCAAAAGAACCCAGCCCGGAAGGCCTTACTTACCAAGGCTCTTGCTGCGGCGTGATGACCGCCCATCCCAGCGTGGACTTCGGCTAATAGCTGCCACCCTTCTTCCTCGGAAATGCACCGCTGTAGTACTCCGGTGGTGCTCTTCTTGTACAACTCTCCTTCGTGTACCTTAAAGGCTTTGGAGCGCCGAACTATGCGCCGTGCCTCCGTCTGATCATCGGGAAGCTCTTTGCGAAGGAGGTAGGCGAGGAAAGGCTCGGTCTATGGCGCGATTACGGCCATGACCTCGTGAGCCGAGGGCGTCGCGTCCATGACGGAGCCACCAATGATTTGGTCGCCTGGTTCGTTTACAGGGGGAACAACCTTGTCTGCACTGGATGGATCGGCGTCCTCCTGATCTAGCCAAACCACGGATGGCTTAAAGAGCCATTCCAAAAAGGTGTTTGGTGGGACAGGATCACGTTTGGCTCCTAAGCGAGCCAGTATATCAGCAGCTTGGTTGTCGTCTCTAGCGACGTGGTGAAATTCCAGCCCCTCGAACCGTGCGGATATCTTGAGGACGGCGTTTCTATACGCCGCCATCTTTGGATTCTTAGCATCAAACTCGCCGTTGACTCGAGAGATGGCCAGATTGGAATCTCCTCGTACTTCCAGCCGCTTTATGCCCATTGAGGCTGCCATCCGAAGACCGTGCAGGAGGGCTTCGTATTCGGCTGCATTATTGGAGTCGGCATACATGATCTGCAATACGTACCGGACGTTATCACCTGTGGGGGATGTGAGAACGACTCCAGCCCCCAGTCCAGCCAAAGTTTTGGATCCATCAAAGTACATCGTCCAATGGGAGTAAGTACTATATTCTCGGGGGAGTTCGGCTTCTGTCCATTCGGCGAGGAAATCTGCCAATACCTAAGATTTAATAGCTCGGCGTGGTTTGTAGGTAATCTCGAAAGGGAGGAGCTCGATCGCCCATTTGGCTATACGACCGGTGGCGTCCCTGTTATTGATTATATCATTCAAGGGGACTTCGGATGCCACCGTAACCGAACACTCTTGAAAGTAGTGTCGTAGTTTTCATGAGGCCATAAAAACTGTGTAGGCTATCTTCTGATAGTGCGGGTATCTGGACTTGCATTGCGTTAGTACTTCTGACACGTAATAGACCGGCTTCTGTATATGGAATTTGTGTCCCTCCTCTACTCGCTCAACGACGAGCACCACGCTAACAACTTGGTTGGTGGCCAATATGTATAACAACATGGGC
Source organism: Elymus sibiricus (assembly GCA_039707655.1). Taxonomy (NCBI): domain Eukaryota; kingdom Viridiplantae; phylum Streptophyta; class Magnoliopsida; order Poales; family Poaceae; genus Elymus; species Elymus sibiricus. Next base: position 191,946,834 of record CM077663.1, on the reverse strand, counting down.
TCACCAGCGCCTGGTGCTGTGAGTATAGGGTTACTTGCCAGGAGTGTCTTGATTTCTTCTAACGCAGCCTTTGCTTCATCGGTCCATTCGAAATTCTTGGTCCGTTTCAGCAACTTATACAGTGGTAAAGCTTTTTCACCGAGGCGGGAGATGAAGCAACTTAATGCCGCCACGCATCTCGCCAATCTTTGGACATGCTTGAGCTCCGTGGGAACAGCAAGTTCGGATAAGGCGCGGATCTTGGCCGGATTCGCTTCTATTCCTCTATGGGAGACGATGAATCCGAGCAATTTGCTAGCGGGAACGCCAAATACACACTTCTCCGGATTGAGCCGAATATCGTATTCGCGTAGGTTAGCAAAGGTTTGCCTTAAGTCGTCGATCAGATTGCTAACGTGTTTGGTTTTAATGACCACGTCATCCACGTATGCCTCGACTGTTTTACCAACGTGTTTTTCGAGACAGGTCTGGATCATGCGCTGGTATGTAGCCCCAGCATTTTTTAGCCCGAAAGGCATTGTGTTGAAGCAAAAAGGCCTGTAAGGGGTGATGAATGCGGTTGCCGCTTGATCGGATTCCTTCATTTTAATCTGATGGTATCCGGAATAAGCATCGAGGAAACACAGCGAGTCGTGTCCGGCTGTGGCATCAATAATCTGGTCTATACGTGGTAGAGGGAAAGGGTCCTTGTGGCAGGCCTTGTTGAGGTCTTTGAAGTCGACACATAGCCGCCCGGATCTATCTTTCTTTGGTACCATAACCAGGTTTGCCAACCATTCGGGGTGCTTAATGTGCCGAATGAATCCGGCCTCTAGCAATTTAGCAAGTTCTTCACCCATAGCTTGTCGTTTGGGCTCGGAGAAGCGGCGCAAAGTCTGTTTTACGGGCTTAAAGCCTGCGATGATATTCAGACTATGTTCTGCAAGCCGTCGTGGGATGCCGGGCATATCGGAAGGGTGCCAGGCGAAGATGTCCCAGTTTTCTTGTAAGAAAGCTCGTAGCGCTTCGTCCACTGCAGGATCGAGCTGAGCTCCGATGGACGTTGTTTTGTTTGGGTCCGTCGAGTGTACCTGAAATTTAATGATTTCCTTTGCTGGCTTGAAGGATGTAGATTTAGGTCTCTTGCTAAGGATCACATCATCTTTGTCTACTGTTGATCGGAGTGTGGTCAACTCCTCTGCAGCAAAGGTCTCAGCTAGAGCCTCGAGGGCAAGTGCCGCTGTTTTGTTCTCGGCATGCAGGGCTATATTCGGATCACTAGCAGCTGTGATTACTCCGTTTGGTCCTGGCATCTTAAGTTTCATATACCCGTAATGTGGTATAGCCTGGAATCTCGTGAAGGCGTCACGTCCTAATAGGGCGTGATAGCCACTTGGGAAGGGCATGATGTGGAAGAGAAGTTCTTCAGATCGGTAGTTGTCGGGGGTGCCGAACACTACATCCAGGGTGATACATCCTGAACAACGCGCCTCCTTCCCCGGGATTATCCCCCGAAAAGTTGTGTTGCTATGTTCGACGCGAGATCGGTCGAACTGCATTTTTTGTAAAGTATCCTCGTAGATTAGATTTAAACCACTGCCGCCGTCCATCAGCACCTTGTGTAACCTGAAGCCGTCAATGATGGGGTTCAGGACTAGTGCGGCCGGTGAATGACCGGGAAGAATGGCTGGCCGGTCAGTATCTCCGAAGGTGATGGGTATGTCTGCCCATGCACTTGTTGCTGCCACGTGATACACCTGTTCGAGTTCTTTAAGGGCTCTTTTCCTCCTGTTCCTTGATGGGAATGTTTCATAGATCGTCAGTACTTCGGCGTTAGATTCCGATGGCGTTGCAGAGCGCCTGTTAGATGGTGATGCCTCAAGAATGGCTTCGCCACTTTTTACGATCTGCCTGACGACCCAACAAGTTCTGAGGCTGTGAGTTGGAGCTGTGTTCAGCAATACGGAGTGTATAGGGCAGGGTTTGTCCAGCAATCCATCCAGAACAGTACTGACCCCTGGAAGGGGCCTGTTCCTCTTTTTGGCGGGCTCAAGTTTGGATGGTCGGTTCGGAGGTATCCTCTTGGGCTGATCTCCTCTAGGGTATTCGGTAGGGATAGGTTCCGAAAATAGCCGCTCAGCAAGCCAAGCACTTTCCATGGCGCAATACTTCTGTACCAAATTTGACAGTTTGGCAAAGTCGATAATGTGTCGCCGCGCCAGGGCATTGAGGATTCCCTTGTCATGGTAGTTACGTTTGAAGGTTGCCATTACGTCTTGATCACTGAAGCCCCGTACTTTGTTTCTGGCGAGTAGCAGTCTGGCCCAGTAATGATGGACCGACTCCCCTGATAAATGCACAATGTCCAGTAGGTCCGAAGACTTGGGCTCCTGTGCGATGCTCGAGTCATTGGCTTGGGAGGTGGGTGGGAGAGAATTTGACTCCACGCCACGGTAGGAGTTCGGAATCACGGATTCCGAACTGTGTGATAGGTCAGGGGTCGATATAGGGCTGCTTCCGGAGCGAACGCCAGAGTCTGGGTTGTCAGCAGGGTCTCGGTGATCGGAGACTGAAGTATAAATCGTTTTTAATTCCGGTAGCTGGAAGGTCGAGCCCCCAGCCGGACACTCGACGGTGGCGACAAGGTGGGTGACCGCGGGGACGTGAATTTCCCTATCGTCGGGTTTAAGCCCGAGCCGGTCATAGACCGGGATATGGTCATCGGCCATTCGCATAACCTCCATCCGATCGAACAACTCGTTAAGAAGCGAGGCGATGGTGGGATGCGTGTTGCTAAAGCGAGTAGGGTCGGTACGCGGCGTCATGGTCCCAAAGTTGCGCGAGAGCGTTCTTGGATTCCGCTTAACCATGATAGGTTCGGTGGCGATGACCGGATCGGGTAGCCCAGACGGTCCGGAGATAGCAATTCCCTCTCCGGAGACGAGGTTCGATGTCCCGGGCGCTGAGGCGTCGGGATCTACAGGTTCCACCGTAGGGGTGAGAGGTTCCATCAGCACATGTTCTCCCCAAGAATCATTTGAGAACTCTAGGGTTTCGAACCTAATCCTTTGGTTAGGGGGAAAGTTTCCGATCTGGCATGAATGGCCAATCGGGTAGGAACGCGACGAGGTGTCGCCACTCGCACGGATCTGATCCGAGGCGGGGACTCCCCGGGCAGAGATCTCGCTGTTAATGACAAGGTGAGCCATCGATTCCTTATGGCGATCACTTCGGTCCTCTCGATGAAAGCACCAATGTCGGTGTCAAAACCGGCGGATCTCGGGTAGGGGGTCCCGAACTGTGATACTTGGATCGATGGTAACAGGAGACAAAGGGGACAAGGTTTTACCCAGGTTCGGGCCCTCCTATGGAGGTAATACCCTACGTCCTGCTTGATTATATTGAGTGTATGGAGATTACAGAGTTGATCTACCACGATATCGTATGACTAAAACCCTAGATGAGTTCTCCTTTTTTACAGCCTAAAACCCTCTGGCTTATATAGACGCCGGGGTCCCTAGGGTTTACACATGGTCGGTTACACGTCGAAGGGATAAACATGCCTATTCGCTATTCCAAACGTGGAGGACAATCCACGATTCCCGAAGCTTCCTCCTTGGAGACGAGGTCTTCTATTCTTCTAGTGTTCGGCAAGTGGCCCATACAGTCCGGCCCATAAGACATAGGCCGGCCTCCCGAGGACCCCTTAGTCCAGGACTCCCTCAAGTGGAACACCTTCTTGAGTTCATCTCGACTTCCTGAGCTCATTCTTGTGCTCAGAATCCCGAAGGGAGATGCCGTTCGCCGGCGAGGAACGCCAGAGCTCCGTTCGGCCGAGGCAGCGAGAAGAGGGTCGACTGGTCAAATATGACCAGTGGCTCACGGGTCCCACTGGCAGCGACACGATGTGGTGCCAGCCCGCCGTTAAGTGAAGGCACATTTTCAGCAGTACGTCTCCCCTTTCTTGAATGCGTACTCTATATCGGACCATTTTCTTTTATAGGCTTTATTTAAAAACAGAAGTTTGACTGAAGTTTGACTAGCCTTATCTTTTAAACTAAAACTCCAATGGACCAGATTCTTTTTCTGTTGTTTCGCAAATTTCACCTAGTTTATTTTAGGATTTATTTCAAAATTTTACAAACAACTTTTTGGTACTATTTTTGAATTGTGTTTTGATTCGAATATTTTCAAAATAGGAAATGGAGGGAGAAGTAAACTTTCAAAAGTTTTGGAGTGGTCCTCCCCTCTGTGCACATGGAAGGCAAGCATCTTGAACACTGACATGACTTAGTGTGTGGTTGACTATGGTGTTGCATAATTTTTACGACTATGGTGTGAAATAAAATATTTTCATATGGTGATATTTTATGCATAGTTGCAAATGGTGAAAGTTGCATTTCCATTAAACAGGAAGTGCATGTGATAGTAGTCACCTCTTTATACCACACATGCCTATGCTAGCCGGATGAACTCCGAAGAAAGGTTATGTCTCGGGTAGACACGACCCTGGAGCTGATATCCCGTGGTGACGGGGATGATAAATGGAGGCAGGATGTGAGGTATGATAGAGGTGACTCTATCAGAGATATAGTGAAACAAAATTGTTGTGCTAACCATGCAGGGAAAACATAAACCTCCTGAGTCGACCATAGATCGAGTCTTGTTCTAGTAACCCCCATACTTGTTTCGTACTACCACTTGTCCCTACCGCATGTAGGGTATGTTTCAGTAAGTCATCAACCCCTTTCTTGGCACACAGCGTACAGAGAGGCCAAAGTGAAAGATACCGGAGGCATCTGGTAGGCATGCCACTTGGTCCGGGGGTATGGGTGTTCCGGTTGGACCGAGGGGCTAGCTTCCCTGTTTGCGCACGGTATAAATTTTGTGATCCCATGCTAATCGAGATTGTAGTCTCCCCACTTAGAGTTTTGCTTAACAGTTGTCATGGGTGATTCCAGGCACCGGGAAGTTTTGCTTAACAGTTGTCATGGGTGATTCCAGACCGTAAGCGTAATTAGTCTCGAACTGACTAAAGAAATCCGTTACTCGTGGGTAAAGAGTACAACCTCTGCAGAGTATACATCTATTCGAATAGCCGTGTCCGCGGTTAAGGACTACAGTCTGGGATAGGTCAAATGTCGGTCTTAGTGTCGGTCTTCGGAGGAATCTTTTAAATCGGAATATTGATCATGAAGTGTGACAGATGATAATTGTGATTCATATTGTTATGGACTAACCGTTTCTATAAATTGTTGAGCATTACCTGGGATGGTTCTACCCCCTGGTTACTCATTGTGATTATTACCTTATAAGCCCTTTATGTGGCATCGCACAGACGCCCGACTGTGGCACGCATGTTACTTATTTTCTTTATAAGCCCTTTATGTGGCGTCGCATTGATGCCCGACTGTGGCACGCATGTTACTTATTTTCTTTATAAGCACTTTATGTGGCGTCACACAGACGCCCGACTGCGGCATGTATGTTATTTATTTTCTTTATAAGCCCTTTTTGTGGTGTCGCTCAGACGCCCGACTGTGGCATGTTATATATTATTTTATCCTTTCGAGGCGTCACTTCAGACACCCGATTGGATCATTTCATTTTCTTGGAATTTTTGGGACAACTACTGCCCAATGTTCCATTTATTTTTTTATCCCTTGATTGCTTACTTATTTTTATTATGAACTATCTGCTTACTTGCATCATGAATATATCTGATTAATAACTATTAATAATGTCAGTGCATGTATATCACCTGCTATATTATGTCTGTTTTCATGATGATTGCGAGTACATTAAACATACTCACTGGCTTGCCCCTGGCAATTGTCTTGGCCAGATTGCTTATTTGGAGAGGAGCACTATGACGGCAAATCCGGGACCTAGGCATCGATGGTAGCAGCCATGCGAGATAGGAGTTATCCAGGTCAGCTGTTCCTGTGGGAAATGGAGTCCCATAGATGCTGGAGATCCACGAACCACTTCCGCCATCAACCACTAGAAACCCTTTTGTTGTACACCATAGACCACCATGGTCTTGTACTTCAAATTTTGTAATTGCTTGGATATTTTGTATCAAGGATGTGTCCACCAGGTAACAGTAATCCTGGGGCTGGTGAGCACGAGGATCGTTTGCCAGAAATTTATATTCCGGAAAATCGGTCCTGACAACCTTGGTATCAGAGCCAGGCTGACCATTGGCTAATCCTATCTTAGCCAAGTCGATAAGACTAGGTTAACCCGCCCACCAGACCTTACCCTAACCATAGTCAAGCCTATCCTATCCGATAGCCCACATAGTGACCCCGACACCTTTTGGCAGTCGGCGTCCAACCTATCAGACTAGCCCGGTAGGTCACACGCCCGTGACCGACACCTAAGTTGTCCCATTCGCAAGCGTGCGAGGGAAGACTCCGTTTTCTTTCTATAAAGGAAACGTTTGCCCCAACCCAGCACACCACCACTACCTATCCAAAACCAAGCCAAGATGCCTGGCGCCATTGTTCACAATGAGACCACCACGACCGACCTTGGAGATTTTGTAGCCGTCCTCGCCAACCTCACTCGTCGAGCCTTTGCCTTAGAAGAGCCCCCAGAATATGTTGTGTACCAGGAGCACACGAGTGATGCCATTCATCACTTCTGGGCCATGGTGCACATCTACGGCAGGGGTATCGAGCCAGAACGCCCCTACCAGTTCACAGGAAGGACAACTTCCTACGAGCCACAAGCCATCCAGCTAGCAGCTCGAGAGGCTATAGTTCAACTCCGGCACCTATCGCCGAGAGTTAACTGCCGCTCGTTCTACTACTACCCCAGCCGTGAAGGATATAGCAGGTCATCCCAAATCGCCAACGGAGAACATGAGACGGACCCCGCCCAATTGCATCTTGTGCGCTATTTAAGGGCACAAGAGGCGCTATTCGATCCAGTCACCCTTGATCTGATCGCAGATCACGGAGAACTCGCTTGTCGAGCCCTGACAAGAAGAGAAGCTGCACCCGACGCCGACAACCCAGTCGTGCTATTCGGGCAACCGATCGAATCTTTGAGGTCTGCCCCTGCGGCCGACCAAAATATTTGCGTATCCTCGGAAGAGCTTCGTCGTCTTACGGGGACCTACTCCAACGGGATTGTGACCACCAACCCCTGCGATGGTCATCATCGCTACCCCAACCCCGCAACTCCGCATTCTAACCCAGTCAACCCCAACGGTGAAGACCAAGGAGAAGCCTCGACGTCCACAAGGCACACTCGACTAGATATCAATGAAGTAGACTAAGCCACTCCAGTAGTACCGAGCCTTAGTATTCCTACGCCATGTATTAGTGTGACCTTGTATTGCCATAAATAAATTGCAGACTGCTTGTACGCCATTATTTTAATGGTACTACATGTGACCATGCATAAATTTGTTGGCATTCGATTGTATATTAAATTCTTGGGTGTAGCTACCAAAAACAACCCCAACCAACAACCATAGTAAAATGTCACATTTTGTGAAATTATATCTGTGGCTTTGAACCGACCACGTTAGAGCAGAACCGACAACCAAGATTGTCCCCACACCGCAATATAACTCCTAGCCCAGATGCTATATAAGAGGCCACTTCCTGACCTTACCAAGCATCCCTCAACTTGTGCACCGCTCTCACAGCCATTTTACCCATGTCAAACCCTAGGGTTCATCTGAGAACCCCAGATGCAACCCCGGGGAATTTTGTTAAGATATTGTGGGATTTTACCCGCAGTTCCATGGGTTCTCCCCATCCACCCCAGTACGAGATGTTCAAATCGTGGATCACCTCCATCGCGTCGAAATATTGGGCGGTCGTACACATCCCACCAGTAAACCCAAATCAAGACCCTACAGAAGTTTCTTTCATCGGGAAATCTATGCCCACTCCAGAAATGGCCATAGAGGTTGTTGCTTATGAAGCGATTACCCGCCTTCGATTTGCGGTAACCTATGCTAGTGAACGTGGGTATTATTACTTCCCGAGCCGTGCAGCAGCCAGAGAAGCCGCATCTTTTCCCTGCACCCGAGCAGAGGGAGATCCTGTGCTAAAGCTTGTGCAGTATGTCATCACTCAAGAGCGTTTGACCAACCAAGTGATGGGTTTTCTCCAGACCCTTGATGTGATGAATCCCCAGATCGCCATTGGCAGACCCCTGAGGCCAGACCAAGAGAGACACGTTCTGCAAGTCCTCCACCCCCTACAAGTCAAAGATCACGGTTCATACCATAAAATTCAAAGATCTCCCTAGCTTCCCGTACTATGTGATCAAATTCATTCATAAGAACAAGGGTAGCTAACTTCTTAGCTTTGGAATTCTTTATGACGGGTAGCTCATAAAACAATCTTTCCATGGTAGGATGGGTACGAATAAATCTATTTTCAAGTTTTAAAACTAGCGCCGAGATAGCTTCCGCATAGGATTTAGTTCTTTTCAGTATAGGAGTATCATCGAGAGTCAAATTCCCAATGCAATTAAAAAACTCTTGGATAGTTTCTTTTCCTATAGTGTTCCCTTGCCCCAAAACAAAAGTTTTAGAATCCATATTACCAGAACGTCCAATTTTAGGAGTCCTGTAATCATCTGTTTCTGCCATACCAAAATCACTCATGGTGACAAGCAAACAAGAGATCTGACGAGAGAAAGGCAAACGAAAAAGAGAGCGAATAAAACGGCAAATTGGTGAAGTGGGGGAGAGGAAAACGAGAGGCAAATGGAAAATAATGTAATTGCAAGGAGATGAGATTTGTGATTCGGAACCTGGTAGATGATGATGGAGTCCCCTCGGCGCCTACGATAGGCACGTAGAAGAGACCGCTTCCTCCCTGACAACGGCACCAGAAATTCCTTTGACGTGGCTTGAGACTGCATCGGTATTTCCACAAAGAGGAAGGGATGATGCAGCACAACGACGGTAAGTATTTCCCTTAGTTATGAAACCAAGGTTATCGAACCATTAGGAGGATCACCACCACCCAATAAGCAGCACCTGCACACAAACAACAAATACTTGCAACCCGACGCGAAAGAGAGGTCAATCTCTCTACGGTAAAAAGATAGATTAGCTAGTGATAGATAGGAGAGATAGATCTCTCAAGAACACAAAATAGAAAAGGCAAATAAAAAGTGCAGCAATATATTTTTGGGTTTTTGGTTTTGTAGATTTGAAAACGAAGAGGCAAAAAGATAGATCAGAGAGCAATATGTTGGAAAAGTAGACCCGGGGGCCGTTGGATTCACTAGTGGCTTCTCTCATGAGTATAGCACACGGTGGGTGAACAAATTATTGTTGGGCAATTGATAGAAGATCAAATAATCTTGACGATATCCAAGACGATGATCATTATGTAGGAATCACGTCCAAGATAAGTAGACCGACTCCTGCCTGCATCTACCACTATTACTCCACACATCGACCGCCATCCAACATGCATCTAGTGTATTAAGTTCATGGAAAAACGGAGTAATGCAATAAGAACGATGACATGATGTAGACAAGATCTATTCATGTAGGAATAGACCCCATCTTGTTATCCTTAATGGCAACGGTACATGTGTGCCTTGCTGCCCCTTCTGTCACTGGGAAAGGACACCGCAAGATCGAACCCATCACAAACCACCTCTTCCCATGGCAAGAAAATTCGATCTAGTTAGCCTAACTAAACACCGCAAGATCGAACCCATCACAAAGCACATCTTCCCATGGCAAGAATTTTTGATGTGGAATGCTGCCTAACATGTTCATCTCATATTCTTTTCTTTTGTATAGCATGGACATTTGGACTTGTAAATGATTCAAAGCAATAGTCTAGTTTTAACATAATGACTTCAATACTCAAGCATGCCAATAAGCAACCATGTCTTTCAAAATATCAACACTAAAGAAAGTTATCCCTAGCCCATCATGCCCAATCACTGATCCATTCATGAGACACACTCAAATATTAGCTATGCCCAATGCTCAAGTACGATCAGAGTGCCCCCCAGTTGGTGCTTTATAAGAGAAGCAACCAAACCAAGAAACGAAAATTCACATAAGTGAGCATTGAGCATAACTAACACCGAATAATGCACCATAAGTAGGATGTAACTTCATTGCATAACTATTGACTTTCATGCATGCATAGGGAATCACAAACCTTAACACCAATATTCCTACTAAAGCACAATTACTCACTAACATGACTCACATATTACTATCATCATGTTTCAAAACTATTACAAAGAATCAAGTTTAATTTGCCCAATGATCTTCATGAAAGTTTTTATTATATCCTCCTTGGATATCTATCACTTTGGGACTAGTTTCATATATTGCCATTGCTTTTTGGCAAGCTCAAACAAATTTAAGTGAAGCACATAAGCATAAAGATTTCATCTCTCAAAATAGTATAAGTGAAGCATGAGAGGATTTATTCAAAATTTACTAACTCTCAAATTAATCTAAGTTAAGCATGAGAGTATTTCTACAAAAAATTCCAAGCACACCGTGCTCAAAAAGATATAAGTGAAGCACTAGAGCAATTCTATAGCTCAAAAAGTTTAAGTGAAGCACATAGAGCAATTCTAACAAATGATAGCATAATTTTGGCTCTCTCAAATAGGTGTGTCCAGCAAGGATACAAGTGAAAAACTAACAAACAAAGCAAGCAAAGATACAAGACGCTCCAAGCAAAACTCATGAAATGTGACGAATAAAAATATAGCTCCAAGTAAAATACCGATGGTTGTTAGAAGAAAGAGGGGATGCCACTCGGGGGCATCCCAAAGCTTAGTTGCTTGTTTCTCTTTGGATATATCTTGGGGGTGCTGTAGCATCCCCAAGATTAGGATCTTTTCACTCCTTATTCCTTCATCCATCGTGATCTCACCCAAAACTTGAAAACTTCAATCACACAAAACTCAACAAAATCTTCGTGAGATCCGTTAGTATAATAAAGCAAATCACTACTTTAGGTGCTGTTGCAAACCTATTCATATTTTTTTATTGCATTATACCTACTGTATTTTAACTTACCATGGCTCATACCCTTCAATATAACCCATAGATTCATCAAAACAAACACACAATGCAACAAAAACAGAATCTGTCTTGAACAGAACAGTCTGTAGTAATCTGTACTCTAACCGTACTTATGTAACTCTAAAAATTCTTAAAAATTAGGACAACGTAAGGGATTTGTATATAAACACTATGTTAAAATTTCAGCTCAAGATCACGTTCCAGTAAAAAATGAAAATTCATATACTGGGCACAAAGTTTCTGTTTCAGATACAGCATCGCTTCTACTCATCTCATGAATCATCCTAAAGGTTCTACTTGGCACAAACACTAATAAACCATAAAAACACAATCATAACATAGTCATAATTGTGTCAACACTAAAAAACATAAAGGAAAAAGCAAACATTTATTTATTCATTGGGTTGCCTCCCAACAAGCGCTATCGTTTTACGCCCCTAGCTAGGCATAACACATAGATTCAAGTATTGTCATCTTTGGTTTTGGATCATGAGCTTTTGTCAAGAGATTTTGCAAATAGAACTTGAAAAACATCATATGTAGCAACCTTAGGACTATCAAGTTGTCCCTCTATGTACCCCCTTTGATTACCGGCCAAGATCCCAGAATATTGTTGGTTCACGTCATTGAAAACTTGTTGGATCATATCTAAAACGGGGACTTCCTTTTTTAGATTCTCATCAAAAATTTGGTTATTTCCAAGCAAATATCTCATCATGTAATCACTATTGTAAAGGATTTCTCCTATTACCAGTTTTTCATGGTTCATACCATAAAATTCAAAGATCTCCCTAGCTTCCCGTACTATGTGATCAAATTCATTCATAAGAACAAGGGTAGCTAACTTCTTAGCTTTGGAATTCTTTATGACGGGTAGCTCATAAAACAATCTTTGCAAGGTAGGATGGGTACGAATAAATCTATTTTCAAGTTTTAAAACTAGCGCCGAGATAGCTTCCTCATAGGATTTAGTTCTTTTCAGTATAGGAGTATCATCGAGAGTCAAATTCCCAACGCAATTAAAAAACTCTTGGATAGTTTCTTTTCCTATAACGTTCCCTTGCCCCAAAACAAAAGTTTTAGAATCCAGATTACCAGAACGTCCAATTTTAGGAGTCCTGCCATCATATGTTTCTGCCATACCAAAATCACTCATGGTGACAAGCAAACAAGAGATCTGACGAGAAAAAGGCAAACGAAAAAGATAGCGAATAAAACAGCAAATTGGTGAAGTGGCGGAGAGGAAAACGAGAGGCAAATGGCAAATAATGTAATTGCAAGGAGATGAGATTTGTGTTTAGGAACCTGGTAGATGATGATGGAGTCCCCATGGCGCCTATGATAGGCACGTAGAAGAGACAGCTTCCTCCCCGGCAACGGCGCCAGAAATTCCTTTGACGTGGCTTGAGACTGCGTCGGTATTTCCCCAAAGAGGAAGGGATGATGCAGCATAGTGACGGTAAGTATTTTCCTCAGTTATGAAACCAAGGTTATCGAACCAGTAGGAGGATCACCACCACCCAATAAGCAGCACCTGCACACAAACAACAAATACTTGCAACCCGACGCGAAAGAGAGGTTGTCAATCGCTCTACGGTAAAAAGATAGATTAGGTAGTGATAGATAGGAGAGATAGATCTCTCAAGAACAAAAAATAGTAAAGGCAAATAAAAAGTGCAGCAATATATTTTTGGGTTTTTGGTTTTGTAGATCTGAAAACAAAGAGGCAAAAAGATAGATCGGAAAGCAATATGTTGGAAAAGTAGACCCGGGGGCCGTAGGATTCACTAGTGGCTTCTCTCATGAGTATAGCACACTGTGGGTGAACAAATTACTGTTGGGCAATTGATAGGAGATCAAATAATCATGATGATATCCAAGGCGATGATCATTATATAGGGATCACGTCCAAGATAAGTAGACCGACTCCTGCCTGCATCTACCACTATTACTCCACACATCGACCGCTATCCAGCATGCATCTAGTGTATTAAGTTCATGGAAAAACGGAGTAATAGAATAAGAACGATGACATGATGTAGACAAGATCTATTCATGTAGGAATATACCCCCATCTTGTTATCCTTGATGGCAACGATACATGCGTGCCTTGCTGCCCCTTTTGTCACTGGGAAAGGACACCGCAAGATCAAACCCATCACAAAGCACCTCTTCTCATGGCAAGAAAAATCGATCTAGTTGGCCTAACTAAACCAAAGATTCGAAGAAGAAATACGAGGCTATAAGTAATCATGCATATAAGAGATCAAAGAAGACTCAAATAATATTCATGGATAGAAGCTGATCATGAACTCAAAATTCATCGGATCCCAACAAACAGACCACAAAAGTTTACATCAAATAGATCTCCAAGAGACCATTGTATTGAGAATCATAAGAGAGAGAGCGGAAGCCATCTAGCTACTGCCTACGGACCCGTAGGTCTATGGTGGACTACTCACGCATCATCGGAGAGGCACCTGTGAAGAAGATGAACCCCTCCGTGATGGTGTTTAGATTGGATCTCGAGGTTCTGGAACTTGCGGCGGCTGGAATTGTGTTTCGTCGACTCCCTTAGGGTTTTTGGAATATTTGGGAATTTATAGGCATCAGAGGCGGTGCAGAGGGGCCACGTGGAGGGCACAACCCCCGGCGCGCCCTGGTGGGTTGTGCTCTCCACAGCCCACCTTCCTGGCTCTTTTTTGCCCCACTGGGTGTCTTCTGGTCCAGAAAAAAATCTCCAAAGAGTTTCGTCGCGATTGGACTCCTTTTGGTATTAATATTCAACGAAGTAAAAAACAAGCAAAAACAGCAACTGGCACTTTGACACTATGTCAATAGGTTAGTCCAAAAAAATGATATAAAGTTGCTATAAAATGATTGTAAAACATCCAAGAATGATAATATAATAGCATGGAACAAGCAAAAATTATAGATATGTTGGATACGTATCACACTGCGACAAATATTTTTCCAACATAAATTTAATTTGCATGCCCTCGCGTCATACGACTCACAACCATACCCACCCTGCCACAGGAACTAAGTACAGAGCCACGCACACATTTAGCACCTAATCAATCACCTTGCTAGTACACCACAGTTATGCCTATTGTCAGCATTTTCACCGTAACCATGTCAGATCGCGTGTGTGGAATATTTATTTTTCATGTTAAGATTGTCGTGTGGTAGGAGTAATATTTTGCAACGTCCTTAGCAAATCTCAAGGACGAGATTTTTCTTAAGGGGGGTAGAGCTTGTAACGCCCCAAAAATTTAATCATGTTTTTATTAATTAAAATTTTGTTAGGAATATTAAAGTTTTATTTTTCTCGATCTTCTGTTGATTTCAGAACCATTCTATTCTCTATTCTCTAATTTTTTCCCTCCAAGTAGATGCTTTTGAATAATATTGTGGGACTTGAATGTTTTATTAAAGCATTTCATTTCATTTGGTAAATTCAGTGGAATTATTTTTATAATAAAATTTGACAAATCAATTTGCTCCTAAAAGGCTTTTTCATTCTTTAAAAGGCCTCTGTTGCACTACAACCCTTTTATAAATTCATTTAAAAATTCCACAAAAATGTGTAGATGTCATGTGATGACCCTGGATCACTTTTATGCAAAAATATAACTTGGTGTTTTGGAAATTTTGAGCAAAACATCCTCTTTCCCATTCTGGTCCAGTTTGATGTTTTGAACCGCAACCCTATTTTATGTTGCTGTAGTGACCTTGGGATTTTTCCTGCTTGTAGTACACCCTACCAAACTCTTAAGTTCAAGAGCTTAGAACCATTGCAATATATTAAGCCCATGCAATTACCCCCTGCAGTTTCTGTCCAGAACTGGTTTTCTCAAAATCTTACACTAACAAGATTCTAGTTTTTCCAAGCTAACGTTGCCATCATCTTGAGCATCCAAAGATACCTTGTTTTGGAAATTTTGGTGGCCAGCAAAGCTTCCTAGATGCCCATGGCATTCTGTCGAGCACCTTGTGTGCCTGGCCAGAATTGGCATGAGATTAAGTTTGCATTATGGACTAGCCCCAGTGACCAAACAAGCATGTCCAATAGGCCTATTGCATCCCCACTAACTTCCTTGTAAACTGGCAACTTCATCCAAGCCCTCTGGCGTCCCCTAGCATTTTAGCAAACAGGTGGTGAGCGTGCTCTGGGCGCGCCCAGAGCGCATGTATTGCAGCCAGCCGCGCCACATCGCCGTGCCCCACCTACCGCGCCCCTGACCCTTGCTCGCCCGTAGAGCCACGGCCCCGACCCCTCTGAGCTCCCAGAGCCGCCCCGACCGCCTCCTCGTGCCTCGCAACACCGTCACCAAAGCCACCTTGGCGGTACGCAGGCGGCCGCAGCTCGCCCCTGCCATGGCAGTGCCGCCCGAGCCATCCCCGCACGCCAGCTGCCCCAGGAACAGCTCGGCCTCATCCTCGAGTTCGTCCACTAGTCCCTGTCGCCAGCTAGCATCACCATGTCGCCCCTGCAGCAACAGTGGCGGCGAGCCGCCAGGCTTATCCACGGCCGCGGTGGAACCGACCTCAACCAGGTATAAATAGAACTTCCCGTAGCTGCAGTGCACGACATTCCACTCCCTCGACTCGTAGTGAACCTCCCCGAGAAGAAATTCGACCCAAGTGGCCCTCTTCCCCGTCTCCGGCCATGGAAGCCGCCGCCCCTCCTCTGCCAAATTAGCCACCCGTATGGCACCTCCTTCAAACCTTTCTTCAACGGAGCCTCCCACGTGAAGCCGCGGTTCGATCCCCGTGACCAACCGCCATGTTAGAAGCCTCAAGCAGGATTCCCAAATCCGACCGACGCCGGCGTCCACTGCGGATCTCGCCGTCAGCGACTCCTGCACCCCGGCAACAACGTCACACCTTCTCCGGTTCGTCTCGACTTCCTGAGCTCATTCCTATGCTAAGAATCCCGAGGGGAGACGCCCTTCGCCTGCGAGGAACGCCGAAGCTCCGCCATGGTTCGGACACGGCAGAGAGAAGAGGGTTGACTGGTCAAATATGACCAGTGGGTCCGCGGGTCCCACTGGCAGCGACACGACGCGGTGCCAGCCCACCGTTAAGTGAAGGCGCATTTTCAGCAGTACGTCTCCCCTTTCTTGAAAGCGTACTCTTTATCGAACCATTTTCTTTTATAGGCTTTATTTAAAAATAGAAGTTTGACTGAAGTTAGACTAGCCTTATCTCTTAAACTAAACCTCCAATGGACCTGATTCTTTTTCTGTTGTTTCTAAAATTTCACCTAGTTTACTTTAGGATTTATTTCAAAATTTTACAAACAACTTTTTGGTACTGTTTTTGAATTGCGTGTTGATTCGAATTTTTTCAAAATAGGAAATGGAGGGAGAAGTAAACTTTCAAAAGTTTTGGAGTCCTCCTCACCTCTCTACACATGGAAGGCAAGCATATTGAACACTGGCATGACTTAGTGTGTGGTTGACTGTGGTGTTGCATAATTTTTATGACTTTGGAGTGAAAGAAAATATTCTCATATGGTGATATTTTATGCATAGTTGCAAATGGTGAAAGTTGCATTTCCATTAAACAGGAAGTGCATGTGATAGTAGTCAACTCTTTATACCACACATGTCTGTGCTAGCCGGATGAACTCCGAAAGGTTATGTCTTGGGTAGACACGACCTTGGAGCTGATATCCCGTGGTGACGGGGATGATCAGTGGAGGCAGGATGTGAGGTACGATAGGGGTGACTCTATCAGAGATATTGTGAAACAAAATTGTTGTGCTAACCAGGCAGGGAAAACATAAACCTCCCGAGTCGACCATAGATCGAGTCTTGTTCCAGTAACCCCCATACTTGTTTCGTACTAACACTTGTCCCTATCGCATGTAGGGTACGATTCAGTAAGTCGTTAAACCCTTTCTTGGCACACACCGTACAGAGAGGCCACGGTGGAAGATACCGGAGGCATATGGTAGGCATGCCACTTGGTCCTGGGGCTTGGGTGTTTTGGTTGGACCGAGGGGGTAGCTTCCCTATTTGCGCGCAGTATAAATTTTGTGATCCCATGCTAATCGAGATTGTAGTCTCCCCACTTAGAGTTTTGCTACGGTTGTCATGGGTGATTCCAGGCACCGGGAAGTTAAGTTGGCGTGTGTGGGTTAGGTGTGTTTTCAACTCAAAGACCGTAAGCGGAATTAGTCTCGAACTGACTAAAGAAATCCCTTACTCGTGGGTAAAGAGTACAACCTCTGCAGAGTATACATCTATTTGAATAGCCGTGTCCGCGGTTAAGGACTACAGTCTGGGATAGGTGAAGTGTCGGTCTTAGTGTCGGTCTTCGGAGGAATCTTTTAAATCAGAATATTGATCATGAAGTGTGACGGATGATGATTGTGATTCATATTGTTATGGACTAACCATTTCTATTAATTGTTGAGCATTCTCTGGGATGATTCTACCCTCTGGATACTCATTGTGATTATTACCTTATAAGACCTTTATGTGGCGTCGCACAGACGCCCGACTATGGCACGCATCTTACTTATTTTCTTTATAAGCCCTTTATGTGGCGTCACATTGACGCCCGACTGTGGCACGCATGTTACTTATTTTGTTTATAAGCCCTTTATGTGGCATCGCACAGACGCCCGACTGCGGCATGTATGTTATTTATTTTCTTTATAAGCCTTTTTTGGTGCCGCTCAGACGCCCGACTATGGCATGTTATATATTATTTTATCCTTTCGAGGCGTCACTTCAGACACCCGATCGAATCATTTCATTTTCTTGGAATTTTTGGGAGGACTACCGCCCAATGTTCCATTTATTTTTTTATCCCTTGATTGCGTACTTATTTTTATTATGAACTATCTGCTTACTTGGATCATGAATATATCTGATGAAATAACCATTAATAATTCTAGTGCATATATATCACCTGCTATATTATGTCTGTTTTCATGATGTTTGCGAGTACATTCAAACATACTCACTAGCTTGTCCCTGGCCATTGTCTTGGCCAGATTGCTTATTTGGAGAGGAGCACTATGATGGCCACCCCGGCACCTAGGCATCAAAGGTAGCAGCCACGCGAGATAGGAGTTATCCAGGTCAACTATTCCTGTGGGAAATGGAGTCCCATAGATGCTAGAGATTCACGAACCGCTTCCGCCATCAACCACTAGAAACCCTTTTGTTGTACACCATAGACCACCATGGTATTGTACTTCAAATTTTGTAATTGCTTGGATATTTTGTATCAAGGATGTGTCCACCAGCTAACAATAATCCTGGGGCTGGTGAGCACGAGGATCATTTGCCGAAAAATTTATATTTCGGTAAACCGGTCCTGATATGCCACTACCTGGAACCCAAAACACAAATCGAGGGAAAAGCAGGTGTAAAAGATATTGTCGATGCACTGGGACTAGGGTACCCAGTGCCCCTGACTTATGCACATGCAGTAGTAGCAAAACCCAGATGAAACCAGCATTCAAGACCAAGACTCCGGCAGAAGCGACCTACACTGGCTAAAGCAACGTCGGCTAGGTCGATGCAACGGCCCAGAACGGGCCCGAACCGTGCCAGTAACGTCCCCGGTGCCTGCCGGGGACCGAGGTGCACACACCTTTAGGACGACCCGGCAAGCCATCCCCCGGCAGGCGCGAGCCGATCGGCCACCGCTCCATCGCATCGCAACGCTAGTCATTTGTCGATGCGTGTCGAGCCCTCAGGTGGCTAAGTGGCTCTCGCTAAGTACGTGGCGACTCGCTGGGAGGCATATTACGCCCGTTTGACATTCGTCCAGAGGCGTGTCAAGATACTAAGCAATGGTTAGCCAAAGCGGTGGTAGAAGCCTGCCGGGGTTGCATCCCCGCACGCCACCTGGGCTAGCATTTATGGCATTTTGTCCTAAGGGCCAGAGTTAGGTATAATAGCACTGTTAGCTTTCTAATCATTAGATAATGTCTGTTTTGCCACTGTGGTTGCCCCTTGAGCTATAAAAGGAGGCCCAAGGCAACCTAGCTAAAGATTCGGACCTTTGGACACTTGTACTCGCGTAGCAGCTCCCCCGAAGGCAACCTTGCCGGGTTTGAGCAACGCGTGTGCTTCGTGTTCCCCTGATCAATCCACCAAAGTAGGAGTAGGGTTTTACGCTTCTCAGCGGCTCGAACCTGGGTAAAACACCAGTGTCTCGTCGTCGTGCTGCCTCACCACCTCTGCTCTTTGTGCAACATGACCTCACCCATGCCGAACCACAAAGGGGCCCGTGGCCCCATAGGTGATCGTGTGCATCGTGACCCGACATCTTTGGCGCGCCAGGTAGGGGAAGCACGTCAATTGCGCGAACCAGAGTTCGTGAGCAGCGTGTCAATCTTCATTGCCATCTTCTTCCTCTATGCCTCCCAAGAAGAAGCCCGGCGCAACCGCACATCCCTCCACTTCGAAGGCCCCCTCGCACGCAGCTGCGGACGCCATTGGCACCGCGGCGGTGACAAGTGGGGTGGGCGTCGTGGATGACACGACAGGCGCAGGCGGTGCCACCGTCATGTCCCCCGTGGCCGAAGTTGGAGCAGGGAACACCGGAGAGAAGCAACAACAGCAACATTTTGGCAAGCTCGGCCCTAGTGCCGCGGGAGGAGGAAACGTTCAGTCTCCACATCCCCGCCGCACTGGTGGCCGCACCCAATCTGGAGCAAGTCACGATCTTCCAGCTGGGCCTGCCACAGGCGCGGCTGCTGGGCGCGTGCCTCGCCCAGAGCAAGACGGAGAGCCAAGCGGGACCGTGGACCCACAAGTTTGACCTCCTCCACGTCAGACCACCCTGGCGATCGGTGCACGGCGACAAGGATGCGTCAACGCCCCTCTTGGTTCCACCAAGAGTCAAGCGACATCGCAATCCGCTTCTCTAGCCATGCCGACAATCGCAGTGGAAGCAATGGCGCCGGCCCAGCTGCTGTTAAACTTCACCCCGGCGGCTGACAAGATGGAGGAGTGGAGAGCCACCATCCAGAGTTTATCGGCTTCGTCGAAGCCAACAAATTGCAACATGCAGAGCCGTCGCGACGTCCACGGACGGCGACGGCGGCCCAGGCTGACGGTCGTGTCGAGGGGGCGCACCAACAGTGCAATCCCCTCCGCGACAACAGACCCGGGGGTAGCCACAACGAGCTCCACATGCCAACGAGCCTGACGAAGCATCTATGGCCTCGTCCGGCCAGCACGATCGCCGGGACCAGCGGCATGTCCTAGAAGACCGGCGGAGGGAAGACGCGTGCATCACCATAGAGCGACGCCGGGAAGCACACCGCCAATCCGACAGGCGCAATGGCCCAGATGCTAGCGACCCCGCGCCCAGTGCTGGCGGGTACCTGCCTTATGAGGTTGGGTGCCCTGCCTTCAATCGCGAGCTGCGACAGGTCCGCTGGAAATCGGCCCGAGCTGTCAAGCCTGAACTGACAGAGAAATATGATGGGAAGATCAACCCGGCGGAATTCCTGGGCATCTATAAGATAGCCATTCAAGCTGCCGGGGGAAGAGATGAGAAGGTGGTCGCCAACTATTTCCCTTTGGCGCTCACGCCAAATGTGAGATCGTTGACGCCTTCACAGGTGGCCACCAGGAGGCAGGGCAGCCCAACGCCCTGCAAGTCCTTCCATAGAAGGAGGGAGAAACCTTGCGGAAGTACATCCAAAGATTCAGTCGAGTACACCGCAATATTCCGAAGATACACCCCGCAGCCGTGATTGCCGCATTCCATTCGAACATGCCCAACAGGAGGATGCGGGTAAGATGAATGGTAGACTCCCCAAGACCGTCAATGAGTTGTACGCATTGGCGGACAAGTGTGCTCGTGCTGAGGAAGGAAGGCGACTCCCCGGAGAGGAGGCTGGCATCGAAGTCGACTCAGATGACGACGATGATGCCCCTGGCCCGAAGGAAAAAAGCCAAAGGCGCAACAAGAAGTGTAAGGGAAAGGCAGTGTTGGCGGGTAAGAGCTCTGGTGATCTTAGTGCCGGCAAGAAGGCCAAGGCCGAGGCCCCCGGCAAGGGAGCTATCACGTGCGCTGATTACCGGGAGGCCATGACGGCAGAATAAACCGGAAAGTCCGACGGGCCATACTGCAAAATCCACCGCACCAAAGGTCATGATCTCCAAGAATGCCGCCAAGTTGAGCAGCTTGCTGAGAAGCAGAAGGCTGAATACAAGAAGCGTGACAAGGGGAGAGGCCAAGATGGTGCTGCCGGGAAGGGCCATGGTGGTAGAGGAGGCCGCCGTGGCAAGGCCCCGCAGCAGAAGGAAAAACCTGCTAGAGGCCGTGAGAAGAAAGAAGGAGATGATATGAGTGATGATGAGGATGATGGAGAAGAATCCAGTGATCGAGAATTCCAGAAGGCAACTGAAGCCATGTGTGTTGACGGGGGTGCGTCCTTGCATTCCTCTCATCGCCAGCTCAAGCAGTGGGCACGTGAGATCAACGCCTTGGAGCCAGCTACAGAGTCCAGAAGGCCACTCAAATGGTCCTGCACGCCTATCATATTTGATGAAGAGGATCATCCTGACCGCTCCACTGCGGTCGGATGTTCGCCGTTGTTGGTCTCCCCAACAATCCGCAACCTCAAAGTAACCAAGATGTTAGTTGACGGCGGAGCGGGATTGAACTTAATCTCCCCTAAAGTGGTTGAAAAGCTGTAGATCCCTAACGAAGAGCTCAAAGCTACGGGTACATTCCAAGGAATCAACCCCCGTAGGAGCCAACCAAAGGGAAAGATCACCTTGCCTGTGACGTTTGGCGGGGAGTTGAACTACCGGACTGAGAAGGTGGTGTTTGATGTGGTCGAACTCCCTCTGCCTTATAATGGAATTCTTGGTCGCCCAGCTCTGGCAAAATTCATGGCAGCATCCCACTATGCTTACAACACTTTGTAGATGCCAGGGCCCATGGGAATCATCTCCATCCCATCTGATAAGAAGGATGCAGTTATATGTGTTGACAAGATGTATCGAGACGCGGTAGCAGCTGAGGTCGCGGAAACCCCAGCTCCCCCAAGGAATCAAAGAAAGGGAAGAAGTCTAGCAGGGACGCCGGCAAGGACTCTGGGAAGCGCGCCTCTTCGAAGTGTGCTGCACCCGTCGATGACCTGCCGGAGAGTTCCACTAGCAAAAGATCCAAGGTCACCAATCCTACGACGAAGAAGATCCCGACAGGGCAGGATGGCGCTGATGGTACGTTCACCATCAGTGCCACCGTTAATGACAAATAGGAAAGCGCGCTTGTTGCCTTCCTGTGTGCGAATGTCGATGTGTTTGCTTGGCAACCATCTGACAGCCCCGGTGTTCCCAGGGAGGTAATTGAGCACCACCTTGCTGTCTGCCCTCATGCCAGGCCCGTCAAGCAAAAAGCTAGGAAGCATGCCTTGGAGCGACAACAATTCATCACCGAGGAGATCAAGAAGCTCGAAACAGCTAGTTTGGTTAGAGGAGTGCTGCATCCAAATTGGTTAGCCAACCCGGTAGTGGTGCACAAGGCGAATGGGAAATGGAGGCTTTGCATTGATTTCACTGACTTGAATAAAGCATGCCCGAAGGACCCTTTTCCCTTGCCGCGCATCGATCAGATTGTTGATTCCACTTCCGGGTGTGACTTGCTTTCCTTCTTGGACGCATACTCCGGATACCACCAGATATTCATGGCCAAGGAATATGAGGAAAAGACCGCGTTCATAACTCCGTATGGCACGTACTGCTTTGTATGTATGCCATTCGGGTTAAAGAGCGCTGGTTCTACCTTTGCAAGGGTCATGCAGATTGGATTTTAACCTCAGTTGCACTGGAACGTGGAAGCTTACATGGATGACATAGTAGTCAAAACCAGAGATGAAGCAACCCTCATACAAGACTTGGAAGAAACCTTTATGAACTTGCGCAAGATCAATTTGAAGCTCAACCCTGAGAAGTGTGTGTTTGGTGTCCCATTCGGCAAGCTGCTTGGGTTCTTTGTGTCTCAGCGAGGAATAGAAGCCAATCCCGACAAGATCAAAGCAATCGTTCAGATACAAGCGCCCAAGTCCATCAAGGACGTAAGCCGCTTGGCCGGATGCATTGCCGCGTTGAGTAGGTTCATCTCCAAATCCGCTGAACGCGCCCTGTCATTTTTCAAGATTCTGAAAAAGGCCGGCCCGATGAAGTGGACCCCGGAAGCAGAAGCAGCGCTGCAAGATCTAAAAGCTTACCTTTCCTCCGCTCCCACCTTGGTCGTGCCTAAACCACAAGAACCGTTGCTGCTATACTTGGCGGCAACAAATCAAGTGGTTAGTGCGGCGCTGGTGGCACAACGGGAAGTGGATGAAGATGCAGCCACTGTGTCTGATTTCGCCAGGGGTGGAACCGAAGCATTCACGGCAGGACCTGATACAAACCGAGGGGAACCTAAGCAAGCAAACGAAGGCAGTTTCAAGGAAGTGGCGAAGAAGAAAGTGGTGCAGCGACCAGTATACTTTGTCAGCTCCTTGTTACAAGGGTCTAGGTCAAGGTACTCTGGAGTGCAAAAGCTGATCTTCGGCTGTAACACCCCAAAAATTTAATCATGTTTTATTAATTAAAACTTTGCCAGGAATACTTATTTTCTATTTTATGGATTATTCAATGGATTTCAGAGCCACTCTTTCCCTCTGAATTACAAAATTCTTCCCTCTTATCTACAACTTTGGAATAACATTGTTGGACTTGAATGTTTCACTAAAGCATTTTATTTCATTGTTGGACCAGTGGAATTTTTTTTATAATAAAAACTTGCCAAGATTTAATTCTTTTAGTAGCATTTTCATTCTTTTAAAGGCATGAGTTGCACTACTACTACTTCATAAGTTCTTTTAAAAATCCCATAAAAATTTGTAGATGACATTAGAAGCCCCTGGATCACTTTTATGCAAAAACCCAGCCATGTGTTTTGTAAATTTTGAGCAAATCCTCCTCTTCTTCATTCTGGTCTAGTTTGGCATTTTGTACTACAACCCCATTTTTTTGCCCTAATTGCCTTGGGATTTTTCCTGCTTGTAGTTATCCCTACCAAACCCTTAGGTCCAGGAGATGAGCCCCATTAGGATGTTTTAACCCCATGAAATAATGCCCTCTAGTTTCTGTCGAGAAATGGTTTTCTCAAAAACTTGCACTAGGGAGTTTTTGCTTTTGACAAACTAACCTTGCCATCCTGGTGTGCACCTAAAGAGACCCCAACCTGGTAGTTTTGGTGACCAGAACAGTCCCATAGATGACCCTAGTATACTGTCGAGCAACTTTAGTGCATGGCCAGAATTGGCATGATGATGTGATTGCATTAGGATCTAGCTCATCCAGCCTAGACAGCATGTCCACTAGCCTTAACCTGTCACCTAGCCTCACCCTGTTAATTGGTAGCACCACTTAGGCCCCATAGCATGCATTGTCATTCCGCCGAACGCCTGGCGTGCATGCCCAGAGCACCCATATTGCAGCCATAGCATCCGAGCCGCCACACACCCCACCTACCGTGCCCCTGACCCTTCCCCTCGCGCAGAGCCGCACCCTCGACCCCTCAGAGCAGCTGGAGTCGCCCCGACCGCCCCCTGGCGCCGTGCAGCGCCACCGTCAGAAGCCCCTGGCGGCTAGCCTGCGGCCGCATCCCCGCTCTGCCATGGACGGCGCTGCCCGAGCCACTCCCGCTCGCCAGCTCGCCCCTGGAGCAGTGCCCAACCTATCCTCTAGCTCCCAGCCGCGCCAGCCACCACCACGTCGGCCTGCAGCAACAGTGGCGGCGCATCGCCGGGCTTATCCGCGACCGGCGCCGAACCGCCTCTCCGCCCCTATATAAACCCTATTCCCCGAGCTCTTCCCACTCATCGACCCCCTCCACCGTAGCAAACTCCCCCTAGCCCCAGTCAACCAGAGCCGGACGTCTTCCTCGCCTCCGGCCGAGACGCCCGCCGCCGTCCCTCTGTCAATTCCGGCAAGCCAGAGAATCCCCCTCTTCTTACTCTCCATCGCTAACTCCACCATGACCCCTAGAACCCATTCCCACTCCCATTTTTGCCCGGGAGCCACGATATGCAGAACCCCGTTCCCTCCCGAGGCCGCCGTCCTCCATTGCTGAAGTCCTGCTCGACCTCGAGCTCCTCGGCGTCCCTTTTCATCCCCAACCGAC
Source organism: Elymus sibiricus (assembly GCA_039707655.1). Lineage (NCBI taxonomy): Eukaryota > Viridiplantae > Streptophyta > Magnoliopsida > Poales > Poaceae > Elymus > Elymus sibiricus. The sequence goes on along the minus strand of CM077663.1, from coordinate 191,921,639 downwards.
GCGGTTGAGTCTCCTGAGCAAGCCGGTGTGTCGAGCACCGAGAACGATGCCCCCTATCGCCGGCAATCATCGCCGGAGCCCGACCCTGCTCCCTGCCCAGACGCGCGTGAGGAGGGAGACAAACCCGACAGGTGGGTCCCACCTGTCGGTGACCCAGCCGCTTTCCCCAGTGGCGCAGCCCCGCCGAAGCGTTTTCCTCTGAGGGAAAGCGTATTTTTGTAAGTACGTGTTTATTTTCAGAAGACGTATTCCTTCTGAACTGTTTTCCTTTTTCTGGTTTATTAAAAACATGTTTTACCCCTGCTTTGACTGCATATAACTTCTAAAATAAAACCCCAAACCATTTGATTCTTTTTCCTATCCCTCTCATGTTTCACCTAGTTTATTTTAGGATTTATTTGAAAAATATTTAAGACAACTTTTTTTTACTGTTTTAGAATTGCGTGTTGATTCAAATATCTTCAAAATAGGAAATGGAAGGAGAAGTAAACTTTCAAAAGTTTTGTGATGCACCCTACCTCTACACACATTGAAGGCAGGCATCCTCAACCCTTGGTATAGTATTTGTTGTGTGTTGTTTGGTGTGACGAATAAAACTACAACACTAAGTTGACGTGAAGTGCGCGTTATTTCATGTGAAGGTGTGATCATGCTTGCAAATGCATGATGAAGATTTCTTGCTAATGAACTTGAGATGGTTGTGGCAGTAGTCACCACCTTGTGCCACTCATGCCTACCGGAAGGAATCCGGGATAAGCCTCTATCTCGGGTTGACACGAGCTTGGTGCTGACATCTCGTTGGAGCAAGAATGGTTAGTGAGGCATGATGGAGTGTGATGAGTGGTGATTCTGTCATATATTGTGAAAAATATTTGTTGTGCTAATCATGCAGGGAACACTTAAACCTCCTGAGTTGACCATAGATCGAGCCTTGTTCCAGCAACCCCCATACTTGTTTCGTACTACCACTTGTCCCTATCACAGGTAGGGTACGGTTCAGTAAGTTGTCAACCCCTTTCTTAGCACACACCGTACAGAGAGGCCACAGTGGAAGATACCGGAGGCATCTGGTAGGCATGCCACTTGGTCCTGGGGCATGGGTGTTTCCGATTAGGACCGAGAGGGGGCACCCCTTAGTAGCGCGCGGTATAAATGTGATCCCATGCTAATCGAGGTTGTAGCCTCCCCACTTAGAGTTTTGCTTAACGAGTGTCGTGGGTGATTCTAGGCACCGGTAAGTTAAGCTGGTGTGTGCGGGTCAGGTGTGTTTTCAACTCAAAGACCGTAAGCGGAATTAGTCCCGGTGGACTAAAGGAATCTATTACTTGTGGGTAAAGAGTACACCCTCGACAGAGTTTCCATCTATTCGAATAGCCGTGTCCGCGGTTAAGGACTACAGTCTAGGATGGGTCGAGTGTCGGTCTTAGTGTCGGTCTTCGGAGGAAAACTTCTAAACCGGTATATTGATCATGACGAGTGACAAATGATGATTATGCTTAATCTTATTGTGGACTAACCATGTTATTTTTTTGGATTGTTGAGTATCACTTGGGATGGTTCTACCTCCTGGATACTCATTGTGGTTATTATCTTATAAGCCCTTTATGTGGCGTCGCTCAGACGCCCGACTATGGCATGCATGCTGTTTATTCTATATATAAGCCCTTTATGTGGCGTCGCTCAGACGCCCGACTGTGGCACGCATGTTGTTTACTTTATATATAAGCCCTTTATGTGGCATCGCACAGACGCCCGACTGCCGCATGTATGTTATTATTATTCTTTATAAGCCCTTTATGTGGCGTCGCTCAGACGCCCGACCGTGGCATGTGTTATTATTTTTCCCTTTGAGGCGTCGCTTCAGACACCCGATCGGATTATTTTAATTTCATTCCCTGATTGGATTATATTATTTTTATTCCTTGTTTGCTTACTCATTTTAACATGAATGACCTGCTAACTTGCATCATGAATTTTATTTGGTGACTGACTAAGTGATCGTGGATTATTTCAGTGCATGATTATCACCTGCTATATTATACCTGTGTTCATGATGTTTGCGAGTACATTCAAAGTACTCACTGGCTTGTCCCTGGCTATTGTCTTGGCCAGATTTCTTGCTTGGAGAGGGGCGCAATGATGATAACCCCGGAACCTAGGCAATGAAGATAGCAGCCACGCAAAGATAGGAGTTATCCAGGTCAGCTGTTCCTGTGGGAAATGGAGTTCCATAGATGCTGATGATCCGCAAACCGCTTCCGCCATCAACCACTAGAAACTTTTATTGTACTCATAGACCACAATGGTCTTGTACTTTAGATTTTGTATTTTGCTTGGAATTTCTGTATCAAGAATGTGCCTCAACAGCTAACAGTAATCCAGGGGTTGATGAGCACAAGGACCATTTTCTGGGAAATTAATATCCTGGAAAACCGGTCTTGACAACCTTGGTATCAGAGCCAGGCTGACCATTGGCTAATCCTATCTTAGCCGGGTCAAGAAAACCTAGGTTACCACCCACCCAAACCCTACCATAACCACAGCCAAGCCTATCCTATGCTATAGCCCACACAGTGACCCCGACAGCTTTTGGCAGTCGGTGCCCAACCTATCAGACCAGCCCAGTAGGTCACACGCCCGTGACCGACACCTGAGTTGTTCCATTCGCAAGCGTGCGAAGGAAGACTGCATTTTCTTTATATAAAGGAAACGTTTCCCCAACCCAGCACACCACAGCCACCTATCCATAACCAAGCCAAGATGCCTGGCGCCATTGTTCGTAATGGGACCACTGCGACCGACCTTGGAGGTTTTGTGACCATCCTCGCCAACCTCACCCATCGTGCCTTTGCATTAGAAGATCCCCCAGAATATACTGTGTTCCATGGCCACACGAGTGATGACATTCGTCACTTTTGGGCCACGGTGCACATTTTCGGCAGGGGTATCTCGCCAGAGCGCCCCTACAGGTTCACCGGAAGGACAACTTCCCGCGAGCCGCAAGCCATCCAGCTAGTAGCTCGAGAGGCCATAGTTCAACTCCGGCACCTGTCGCCGAGGGTTAACTGCCGCTCGTTCTAGTACTACTCCAGTCATGAAGGATATAGTAGGTCACCCCAAGTCGCCAACGGAGACCATGAGGCGGACCCCGCCTTATTGCATCTTGTGCGCTACTTAAGGGCACAAGAGGCGTTGTTTGATCAGGTCACCCTTGATTTGATTACAACTCGCGGAGAACTCACTCACCAAGCCCCGACAAGAAGGGAAGTTGTGCCCGACGCCGAGAACCCAGTCATGCTGTTCGGACAACCGATCGAGTCATCGAGGCCTACCCCTGCAACCGAGCGTAATATACTTGTATCCTCGGAGGAGCTTCGTCGCCTTTTGGGGACTGTAGGACCGAAAGTATGTCTAGAGGGGGGGTGATTAGACTACTTGACCAAATAAAAGTTTTGCCTTTTCCCAAATTTTAGAGTTGGTAGTTTTAGCATTTCATGGTAAGTCAAGTACATCATACACATGCATGTCTAAGAATATAACAGCGGAAAGTAATAACAAGCATGTATAGAAGGGATAGGGTAGAAGGATCAAATGCAGTTGTAGACACGATGATTTTTCCCGTGGTTCCGATAGGTGGTGCTATCGTACATCCACGTTTATGGACTCTTCAACCCACGGAGGGTAACGGTCGCGAGAGGCCACGGAAGGCTCCACCCATAAGGGTCCACGAAGTAGCAACCTTGACTATTCCATAACGGCTTCCGTCCACGAAGGACTAGCCTCACTATGGGTAGATCTTCACGAAGTAGGCGATCTCCTTGCCCTTACAAACTTCTTGGTTCACTCCACAACACGAAGTAGGAGGCTCCCAAGCTACACCTAACCAAGCTAGGAGGCACCACCCTCCAAAAGGTAATAGGCTCGGTAAAGATGATGAACTCCTTGCTCTTGTGCTTCAAGATGATAGACTCCTCAACACACAATCACTCTCTCACAGATTTGGCTTGGTAGAAGAGATGCGATTGGTGAAAAGCAACTTGGGGAGGCTAGAAATCAAGATCCATATGATTGGAGTGGAAGATCTTGACCTCAACACAAGACTAGGTGGTTCTCTCAGAAAACTAGATGGGGTAAGTATGGAATAGTTCTGAGTGCTTCTCTTTCGAGTAGGTGGTGGTGAAGGGGTATATATAGGCATCCCCAAAAATCCAACCGTTACACACAAAATGACCAACTCGGTGACACCGATGTGTTAATCTCGGTGGTACCGAAGTGACCAAAAGGTGGCAACTTTTGAATCTCGGTGAGACCGATATAGGAAACTCGGTTGCACTGATAAGGTGACCAACGGTCAGAGTCCCAATCTCGGTGGCGCCGATCCAACATTCTCGGTGGTACCGAAAATGTGAATTTGCGTAACAGAAAGTTGGCAACCTAAACTCGGTGGCACAGGTATGGAATCGGTTGCACCAAAGTGGCTAGGGTTTGGCTGAGTCTGTCTGAGGTGAGAATCGGTGGCACCGAAGTGGAAATGTTGGTTGCACCGATTTTGAGTATTTGGCTATGACAGACTTTGGTGGGAGAGCTTGTGGGTGTTTTTGGCGACTATCACTTGTGCACGTTTGAGCATATTGTTCACCAGCAAAACCTTACCCCCTTTTAATAGTATTGGCTTTCCTATGGACTCAAAGTGATTTCTCACAAATATAAAATGTAGAGTCCTCTTGCTTGAATCTTGGCCAACCTATTTCCTTGCATCTTGGGGTATCTCCACAATCGCCTTTTGCCAATCCTATCATTGAACATTTCGTGAAATATACTTGGTGGAAACATTAGTTCAATGACTTCTTCTTTGGAGGTGACTCAAGATGAAGAGCCATTCTTGTCCTAGCACCTTCACGAGGGGGCTCAATAGTCATGGTAGCTCTAGCACTCTCAGGTGCTCTCATAGCTGTAGAGCTAGCATATGTCTTGCCAACCACCCTCCTGGAAGAGGTGGCTACATTTGCAGCTTTCTTAGCAGCCCTCTCTTGCTTCTTAGCAAGAATCTCTTCTGGAACGAAGTCTGAATCCTCCTCATCTGAATTCAGCTTCTTCCTAGCCCTAGTAGCAGCTTTGGGCAATCCATGGGAACTGGGAGTGCCTGGATCTGAAGATGAACTAGACTCAGGACTAGTGCCTGAATCCATCTCAACACTTTGCTCTCTGAAGCTGTTCTCACTGTCCTCAGCTCCTGACATATCTGACCCTGTGAATAGAGTATAGAGGAGCAGAATAGAATGAGTCATCACAAAATAAGGCTGGTTTTTTGAAAGTTTGAACAAAGGATTTTCAAAGTTTTGCATTCTGTCAGATACAAATCGGTAAGGCCGAAGCAAAATTTTTGGTGACACCGAGACTGACTGTCCTATTTACAGAAACTTGGCACCCTTTTCGGTGAGACCGAAAAGGAGTGCTCGGTTTCACCGAGACAGTTCTCAGCAACACAGAAAGAAAAATCGGTGGTACCAATTTTCTTGATTCGGTTCTACCGAGTTGCATCGGGCGGAAGGCAAACCCTAGAAAATCAGTCATTCGCTAGTCTATAGGATTTTCTTGTGGATAGGAGGACATGCAACAGGTGGCATATGGAGAAAAGCAGATCCAATGTGCAAGAATCAGAAGGGGAGCGCAAAGGAGAACGAATCCGTACCCTAACTCGGTGGCGGATTCACTACGGCGGCGACGATGGAGAAGATTTCGTCGACGGCGGCAATTCCCAGCGGCGGAGGAGCGCAGGGAGACAAGGGCGACGACCAGGGGTCTCGAAGCGGCAGCTTAGGGTTCTGAGGCGCGACGGTTTGAGGATTAATTTCAAAACGTCGGGGTCCACAACATATATACCCACCACTGTCGGTGACGCCGATTCTAGATTTTCGGTGTCACCGAGTTTCTCAACTGTCAGTTGACAGGGAAACTCGGTGTAACCGAAAATATGGAATCGGTAGTACCGAGATAGAAAACCAGATCAACCCTAGCCATTCGGTGAGACCGAGAATGTGGGGTTGGTTCCACCGAGATGCACTTGGGAGGTTTTAATGGTCATTCCTTGTCGATACGGAACTCCGAGTGCTCCACACACACAGAGGGATCGAAAAGTACTTGTTCAAATTTTGTGATGCAGCATGAATGGAATATGAGGTGAGAAAGCATAGATAGCTAAAGAGTGGTCCTAGGAATTCTTGTCCATCCAATTGGCAAAAGATAAAATGAAAGCCAAATAGCAACAATTGGATGTCCTGGAATGAGAAAATAAATGCAGACCAACATGCTCACACAATAAAAGATGTCAAATAAAATCATGACAAACATGCACATACACACTAGCATCTAACAAGCACTTGGTGGAAGGTCATCTTGAGTGCTTGTCCCCTTGGGAAGAGTATTTTCATACTTCTCCTTTTGAGGAACAAACTTGGGCTTGGGATATTGACCTTCTTCCCATTCAACTCCATTTGCGTTGAAGTAGCCAACACCACTATTCTTCCGGTATCCTCCGTGCTTGCGTACAATTTCCTCGAATTCCTTGCACCCGGCAAGACTCTTGTAGATACCTTTTTCTATAATTCCTTTCAATAAAGCATTTTCTTGCTCAAGTGTGACTTGGCTAAGAGAATCATCATTAGTGGAATCAATAGAACTACTAGAAGCAACATCATTGGGTTTTGCATTTTTATTGTTGCTACTAGATGAAGAACCTTTCTTGCCTTTGTTACTAGTTTGTTTAGATTTAACTTGTGGCATGAAAGTAGACAAGAGTAGTCATTTGGCTAGATAAGATGAGGTCTTCTTTCGGAGATCATCATTGATAGCTTTGAGAAACTCATGCTCTTGCTCCAAGTTGAGCTTCTCGAAGCGTAGCTTCTCATGAGTTCTCACAAGCTCTCTATGATCTTCGAGAGTAGATTCATGAGCTAACTTAAGAGTGTTTAGTTCTTTAGTTAGTTCTTCTATTTTCACCTTATCATCATCAATTGACTTATCTTGACTAGCATGAGAATTATCAAGTTCATTTTGATCAACATCACTAGTTTTATCACAAAGCAAGTCATCATCACAAAGAAAATCATCTTCATCACTATCAAAATCAAGATACTCGGGGTGTGATACCTTGGGGCCTTTAGCCATGAAGCAACTTCCACTCCCTTCGTTTGGTGAGTCAAATAGATCATGGGAGTTGGTAGTCACTAGAGCAATTCCAGCAACACCATCATCTTGACTATAGTCGGAGTCGGAGTGATAGCTTCTCTCGGAGTTGTTGTCGGAGTCAGAGCCGGAAACCCATTCACTAACATGAGCTTGATGTTTCCTTCTTGTGTAGCTCTTGGTGTACTTGTCCTTCTTCTCTGAATCTCTACTTCTCCTTGAGTGTCTTCGTTCATAACGATCATCTCTACTCATTCTCTCTCTTTGAGGTGATTCATTCCTTGAGCTTCGTCTTCGAGGTGACTCTTCTCTTCGTTTGTAGGGAGCCGTGCACTCATTGGATTAGTGTCCGGGCTTCCCACAATTGTAGCAATTGCGGTCACGACTTGACGAACGCTTCTCATCATATCTTGAGTTGGAGCTTCTTTCTTTGCCTCTATTCTTGTAGAATTTGTTGAATTTCTTGACCATGAGACTTATCTCTTCATTGGTGACAAGGTTGTTGCTTGAAGTTGCAGGAGCATCATTTGTGGCTTTGTAAGCACCGCTAGACTTGTGATGAAGCTCTTCCTTGTCTTTGAGTGTCATCTCATGAGCAACAATCCTTCCAATGACTTCCGTAGGCTTGAGATCTTTGTAGTTGGGCATCATTTGGATCAATGTGCACACGGTGTCGTATCTCTCATCCAAAGCTCTAAGTATCTTCTTGATGATGAATTTGTCGGTCATTTCTTCGCTTCCTAAGCCGGCAATCTCATTTGTGATGAGAGGTAGCCTAGAGTACATCTCAGCGACTCCTTCACCATCCTTCATCTTGAACTTGTCAAGCTGACCTTGAAGAACATCTAACTTGGATTCTCTCACGGATTCGGTTCCTTCATGCATATCAACCAAAGTATCCCAAATCTCTTTTGCATTCTCAAGACGGCTGATTTTGTTGAGTTCTTCGGGGCATAAGCAGTTGAAGAGAATGTCACATGCTTGAGCATTGTATTGCAACATCTTCAATTCATCCGCGGTCGCTTCACGATCCGGTTCCTTTCCATCCGAAAAGAATTCACCTTGCAAGCCAACACGAACAACAGCCCACACGGCGGGGTTATGACCAAGAATATGCATTTTCATTTTGTGCTTCCAACTAGCAAAATTAGTGCCATCAAAGTACAGACCTCTACGGTGATAACTTCCCTCACTAGACGCCATACTCTCCTAGGTTGTGAGACCAATGCAATGGAGACCAAGGCTCTGATACCACTTGTAGGACCAAAAGTATGTCTAGAGGGGGGGTGATTAGACTACTTGACCAAATAAAAGTTTTGCCTTTTCCCAAATTTTAGAGTTGGCAGTTTTAGCATTTCGTGGTAAGTCTAGTACACCCTACACATGCATGTCTAAGAATATAGCAGCGGAAAGTAATAACAAGCATGTATAGAAGGGATAGGGTAGAATGATAAAACGCAGTTGTAGACACGATGATTTTTCCCGTGGTTCCGATAGGTGGTGCTATCGTACATCCACGTTTATGGAGTCTTCAACCCACGGAGGGTAACGGTCGCGAGAGTCCACGGAGGGCTCCACCCATAAGAGTCCACGAAGTAGCAACCTTGACTATTCCATAACGGCTTCCGTCCACGAAGGACTAGCCTCACTATGGGTAGATCTTCACGAAGTAGGCGATCTCCTTGCCCTTACAAACTTCTTGGTTCACTCCACAACACGAAGTAGGAGGCTCCCAAGCGACACCTAACGAAGCTAGGAGGCACCACCCTCCAAAAGGTAATAGGCTCGGTAAAGATGATGAACTCCTTGCTCTTGTGCTTCAAGATGATAGACTCCTCAACACACAATCACTCTCCCACAGATTTGGCTTGGTAGAAGAGATGGGATTGGTGGAAAGCAACTTGGGGAGGCTAGAAATCAAGATCCATATGATTGGAGTGGAAGATCTTGACCTCAACACAAGACTAGGTGGTTCTCTCAGAAAACTGGATGGGGCAAGTATGGAATAGTTCTGAGTGCTTCTCTTTCGAGTAGGTGGTGGTGAAGGGGTATATATAGGCATCCCCAAAAATCCAACCGTTACATACAAAATGACCAACTCGGTGAAACCGATGTGTTAATCTCGGTGGTACCGGAGTGACCAAAAGGTGGCAACTTTTGAATCTCGGTGAGACCGATATAGGAAACTCGGTTGCACCGATAAGGTGACCAACGGTCAGATTCCCAATCTCAGTGGCGCCGATCCAACATTCTCGGTGGTACCGAAAATGTGTATTTGCGTAACAGAAAGTTGGCAACCTAAACTCGGTGGCACCGGTATGGAATCGGTTGCACCGAAGTGGCTAGGGTTTGGCTGAGTCTGTCTGAGGTGAGAATCGGTGGCACCGAAGTGGAAATGTTGGTTGCACCGATTTTGAGTATTTGGCTATGACAGACTTTGGTGGGAGAGCTTGTGGGTGTTTTTGGCGACTATCACTTGTGCACGTTTGAGCATATTGTTCACCAGCAAAACCTTACCCCCCTTTTAATAGTATTGGCTTTCCTACGGACTCAAAGTGATTTCTCACAAATATAAAATGTAGAGTCCTCTTGCGTGAATCTTGGCCAACCTATTTCCTTGCATCTTGGGGTATCTCCACAATCTCCTTTTGCCAATCCTATCATTGAACATTTCCTGAAATATACTTGGTGGAAACATTAGTTCAATGACTTATATGTTGTTATTAATTACCAAAACCACCAAGGGAGCAAATGTGCTTTCAGGGACACACTCCAACGAGAGTGTGACCACCAACCCTCGCGATGGTCATCATCGCTACCCCGACCCCGCGACTCCGCACCCTAACCCAGTCAACCCCAGCGGCCAAGCCCAAGGAGAAGCCTCGACATCCGCAAGGCACGCTCGACTAGATATGAATGAAGCAGACTAAGCCACTCGAGTAGTGCCGAGTCTTAGTATTACTACGCCATGTAATAGTGTGATCGTGCGTCGCCAATAATAAATTGCAGGCTTCTTGTATGCCATTATCTTTAATAGTACTACAAGTAACCATGCATAAATAATTTTGGCGTCTAGTCACATATTTAATTCTGAGCGTAGCTACCATAAGACCACCCAACCGGCAACCACAGTACTACGTCGCATTTTGCGATATATATATCTGTGACATTGACCCCGACCACCAGAGAACAGAACCGACAGTTAATATTGCCCCCACACCGCAATATGTCATCCAGCCCAGATACCATACATGAGGCCACTCCGTGACCTTACCAAGCACCCCTCACCCTGTGCACTGCCTTCACAGCCATTTTTTTCAGGTCGCACCTTGGGATTCATATAAAGACCCCAGATGCCACCCCGGGGAATTTTATTAAAATAATTGTGGGATTTTAACCGCAGTACCATGGGTTCTCCCCACCCATCCCGGTACAAGTTGTTCAAATCGAGGATCACTTTTATATCCCTGAAATATTGGACAGTCAGGCACACCCCGCAGGTAGAACCAAACCAAGACCCTACGGAAGTTCCCTTCATCGGGAAATATATGCCCACTCCAGTAATGGCCATAGAGATTGCTGCTTATGGAGCAATTACCCGCCTTCAATTCATGGCGCCCTATGCTAGTGAACGTGGGTATTATTATTTCCCCAAATAGTGCAGCAGCCAAAGAAGTCGCATCCTTTCCCTACACCTGAGCAGAGAAAGATCCGGCGCTAATTAAGCTGGTGCACTATGTCATCGCTCGAGAGCGCTTGACCCAGTAAGAGCTAGGATTTTCTCCAGACCCTTGCTGTATAAAACCCTAGTTGCCATTAGCAGACCCCTGAGGCCAGACTAAGAGAGACGCATTTTGTGACTCCTCCATCCGCTCCCCAGTAGACGAAGGATATATCACACTGTAGGTAATAATTACTCATGAACTATAGCTTATTACCTGAACCGTCTGCACCTTAGTTGTATTAGCTTGTGTAGCATTCGACTGCTTGTTGTGATATCTGTGCTGTGTTTTAATTTTTTTTTGTATGAGTTTATTGTGTTGGTTATAGTTGTTTGCTATGATTTGAAAAAAAATCAATTTTTTTATTATAGCAAATTTCATAGTAAAGTTTTTCTTAAAATACCACTGCAATGAAAAATGTTTTCCAAAAAAAAATTAATTTGCATGCCCTCGCGTTATACGACTCACAGGACGCATACACTAAATACAAGACCGCGCGTTCATTTATAACCTAATCGATTACCTCGCTAGTACACCACAACTGCACATTAGTCAGCGATTTTACTGTGACCCCGTCCTATCGTGTGTGTGGAATTTTTTTTTCATGTTACGATTGCCGTGTGGTACGAATGATATTTTTGCAAAATACGTCCTTAGCAAATCTCGAGGACGAGATTTTTCTTAAGGGGGGTAGTGTTGTAAGACCCCAAAAATTTAATAATTTTTATTAATTAAAATTTTGCCACGAATACTTGTTTTCTATTTTCTGGATTTTTTCAATGGATTTCAGAGCCACTCTTTTCCTCTGAATTACAAAATTCTTCCCTCTTATCTGAAAATTTGGAATAACATTGTTGGACTTGAATGTTTCACTAAAGCATTTCATTTCATTTAGTAAGACTAGTGGAATTTGTTTTATAATAAAAACTTGCCAAGTTTTAATTCTTTTAGTAGCATTTTCATTCTTTTAAAGGCATGAGTTGCACTACTACTACTTCACAAGTTCTTTTAAAAATCCCATGAAAATTTCTAGATGACATTAGAAGCCCCTGGATCACTTTTATAGAAAAACCCAGCCATGTGTTTTGTAAATTTTGAGCAAATCATCCTCTTCTTCATTCTGGTCCAGTTTGGCATTTTGTACAACAACCCCATTTTATTTTGCCCTAATTGCCTTGGGATTTTTCCTGCTTGTAGTTATCCCTACCAAACCCTTACGTCCAGGAGATGAGCCCCATTAGGATGTTTTAACCCCATGAAATAATGCCCTCCTGTTTCTGTCCAGAAATGGTTTTCTCAAAAACTTGCACTAGGGAGTTTTTGCTTTTGACAAACTAACCTTGCCATCCTGGTGTGCACCTAAAGAGACCCCAACCTGGTAGTTTTGGTGACTAGAACAGTCCCATAGATGACCCTAGCATACTGTCGAGCACCTTTAGTGCATGGCCAGAATTGGCATGATGCTGTGATTGCATTAGGATCCAGCTCATCCAGCCTAGACAACATCTCCACTAGCCTTAACCTGTCACCTAGCCTCACCCTGTTAATTGGTAGCACCACTTAGGCCCCCTAACATGCATTGTCATTCCGCCGAACGCCTAGCGTGCGTGCCCAGAACGCGCCCAGAACGCCCATATTGTAGCCATAGCATCGGAGCCACCGCGCACCCCACCTACCGTGCCCTTGACCCTTCCCCTCGCGCAGAGCCGCACCCTCGACCCCTCCGAGCTGCTGGAGTCGTCCCGACCGCCCCCTGGCGCCGTGCAGCGTCGCCGTCAGAAGCCCCTGGCGGCTAGCCTGCGGCCACGTCCCCGCTCTGCCATGGACGGCGCCGCCCGAGCCACTCCCGCTCGCCAGCTCGCCCCTGGAGCAGTGCCCGACCCGTCCTCTAGCTCCCAGCCAGGCCAGCCACTGCCACTTCACCCTGCAGCAACAGTGGCGGCGCATTGCCGGGCTTATCCAAGACCGGCGCCGAACCACCTCTCCGGGCCTATATAAACCCGCTTCCCCGAGCTCTTCCCACTTGGCATCGACCCCCTCCACTGTAGCAAACACCCCCTAGCCCCAGTCAACCAGAGCCGGACGTCTTCCTCACCTCCGGCTGAGACGCCTGCCGCCGTCCCTCTGTCAATTCCGGGCAAGCCAGAGTATCCCCCTCTTCATACTCTCCACCGCTAACTCCACCATGACCCCTAGAACCCATTCCCACTCCCATTTTTGCCCGGGAGCCACGATATGCAGAACCTCCTTCCCTCCCGAGGCCGCCGTCCGCCATTGCTGAAGCTCTGCTCGACCTCGATCTCCCCGGCGTCCCTTTTCGTTCCCAACCGATGCGGTCGAGTCTCCTGAGCGAGCCAGTGTGCCGAGCGCCGAGAACGGTGCCCCCTATCGCCGGCAATCATCGCCGGAGCCCGACCCTGCTCTCTGCCTAGACGCGCGTGAGGAGGGAGACAAACCCGACAGGTGGGTCCCACCTGTCGGTGACCCAGCCGCTTCCCCTAGTGGCGCCGCCCCGCCGAAGCATTTTTCTCTGAGGGAAAGCGTATTTTTGTAAGTACGTGTTTATTTTCAGAAGACGTATTCCTTCTGAACCGTTTTCCTTTTTCTGGTTTATTAAAAACAGAGTTTGACCTCTGCTTTGACTGCATATAACTTTTAAAATAAAACCCCAAACGATTTGATTCTTTTTCCTATCCCTCTCATGTTTCACCTAGTTTATTTTAGGATTTATTTGAAAAATATTTAAGACAACTTTTTGTAATGTTTTTCAATTGCGTGTTCATTCGAATATCTTCAAAATAGGAAATGGGAGGGGAAGTAAACTTTCAAAAGTTTTGTGATACACCCTACCTCTACACACATTGAAGGCAAGCATCCTGAACCCTTGCTATAGTATTTGTTGTGTGATATTTGGTGTGACGAATGAAACTACAACACTAAGTTGACATGAAGTGCGTGTTATTTCATGTGAAGGTGTGATCATGCTTGCAAATGCATGATGAGGATTTCTTGCTAATGAACTTGAGATGGTTGTGGCAGTAGTCACCACCTTGTGCCACTCATGCCTACCGGAAGGAATCCGGGATAAGCCTCTGTCTCAGGTTGACACGAGCTTGGTGCTGACATCTCATTGGAGCGAGAATGGTCAGTGAGGCATGATGGAGTGTGATGAGTGGTGATTCTGTCATATATTGTGAAATTTTTTTGTTGTGCTAATCATGCAGGGAACACTTAAACCTCCTGAGTCGACCATAGATCGAGTCTTGTTCCAGTAACCCCCATACTTGTTTCGTACTACCACTTGTCCCTATCATAGGTAGGGTATAGTTCAGTAAGTTGTCAACCCCTTTCTTGGCACACACCGTACAGAGAGGCCATAGTGGAAGATACCGAAGGCATCTGGTAGGCATGCCACTTGGTCCAGGGGCATGGGTGTTTCCGGTTGGGACCGAGAGGGGGGCACCCCTTAGTAGCGCATGGTATAAATGTGATCCCATGCTAATCGAGGTTGTAGCCTCCCCACTTATAGTTTTGCTTAACGAGTGTCGTGGGTGATTCCAGGCACCAGTAAGTTAAGGTGGTGTGTGCGGGTCAGGTGTGTTTTCAACTCAAAGACCGTAAGAGGAATTAGTCCCGGTGGACTAAAGGAATCCTTTACTTGTGGGTAAAGAGTACACCCTTTGCAGAGTTTCCATCTATTCGAATAGCTGTGTCCGCGGTTAAGGACTACAGTCTGGGATGGGTCGAGTGTCGGTCTTTGTGTCGGACTTCGGAGGAAACTTCTAAACCAGTATATTGATCATGACGAGTGACAAATGATGATTATGCTTATTCTTATTGTGGACTAACCATGTTATTTATTTGGATTGTTGAGTATCACTTGGGATGGTTCTACCTCTTGGATACTCATTGTAGTTATTAGCTTATAAGCCCTTTAGGTGGTGTCGCTCAGACGCTCGACTGTGGCATGCATGCTGTTTATTCTATATATAAGCCCTTTATGTGGCGTCGCTCAGACGCCCGACTGTGGCACGCATGTTGTTTACTTTATATATAAGCCCTTTATGTGGCGTCGCACAGACGCCCGATTGCGGCACGTATGTTATTATTATTCTTTATAAGCCCTTTATGTGGCGTCGCTCAGACGCCCGACCGTGGCATGTGTTATAATTTTTCCCTTCGAGGTGTCGCTTCAGACACCCGATCGGATTATTTTAATTTCATTCCCTGATTGGATTATATTATTTTTATTCCTTGTTTGCTTACTCATATTAACATGAATGACCTACTTGCTTGCATCATGAATTTTATTTGGTGACTAACTAAGTGATCGTGGATTATTTCAATGCATGATTATCACCTGCTATATTATACATGTGTTCATGATGTTTGCGAGTACATTCAAAGTACTCACTGGCTTGTCCCTGGCTATTGTCTTGGCCAGATTTCTTGCTTGGAGAGGGGCGCAATGACGACAGCCCCAGAACCTAGGCAATGAAGATAGCAGCCACGCAAAGATAGGAGTTATCCAGGGCAGCTGTTCCTGTGGGAAATGGAGTCCCATAGACGCTGATGATCCGCAAACCGCTTCCGCCATCAACCACTAGTAACTTTTGTTGTACTCATAGACCACAATGGTCTTGTACTTCAGATTTTGTATTTTGCTTGGAATTTCTATATCAAGAATGTGCCTCACTAGCTAACAGTAATCCTGGGGTTGGTGAGCACAAGGACCATTTGCTGGGAAATTAATATCCTGGAAAACCGGTCCTGACATCGGCCTTATCATGGCCTTGAGGAAACTGCGCCACTACTTCCAAGGCCACGAGATCACAGTTGTCACCTGCTTTCCGCTGGAGCATATATTGAGGAACCCTGAAGCCACTAGCAGGATAGTTGAGTGGGCGCTAGAGCTGTCAAGTTTTGGTTTGAAGTATGAAAGCACTTCCACAATTCAGAGCAGGACATTGGCGGAATTCATTGTGGAATGGATGCCCACACCAGAGGAAGAGGTTCCAGAGACAATTCTCCCCGGCAAAGAAGCGCCTAAGGAATGGATCATGTATTTTAACGGTGCTTTCTCGCTTCAGGGTGCCGGAGCAGGCGTGCTCCTCGTCGTCCCCACCGGAGGGCATCTCAAATATGTGGTTCAAATGCACTTTCCCCGGGAGGAGGCCACCAACAACACCGCTGCGTATGAGGGGCTCCTTGCCGGGCTCAGAATCGCGGTGGAGTTGGGTATCAAGAAACCAATCATCCGTGCAAATTCTCAACTCATGGTGAAACAAGTTAACAAAGATTATCAGAGTCCATTGATGGAAGCATACGTGGAAGAGGTGAGGAACCTGGAGGAGCACTTTGATGGATTACAAGCAGAGCATGTACCATGTGCAGAAAACAGCATCGCTGATCATCTATCAAAGTGCGCCGCACAGAAGCTTCCTGTGGAACCAGGAACTTTTGTCCTCCACCTCACTCAGCCATCAGTATCCCCGTCGATGATGACCAGGAAAAGGAGAAAGCTGAACTCCGGCAAGCATTTCCCGGCAGAGCTTCCTGAAGCCGCTAGTAGAGAGGCTATCGGGGAAAGTCTCGTTTTGGTTGGTGAGCAGCTCCCTCCTGCAGAACCCCGGGTTCTTGCGGTCGAGGTAAGTGCTCCCACGAACGAGGAGACGCCTTTAGTCCTCGTTGTCGAGCCACAGGCTCCAACTTGGGCACAACATATAGTCCACTTCCTTCAAACATGAGAACTTCCCGAAGAGCAAGAAGAAGCAGAAAAAGTAGCCCGTCAGTCAAGTATGTACCAGTTTGTCGATGACACTCTGTACGGAAAAAGACCAAACGGTGTGAAATTGAGGTGCATTTGTCGGGAAGATGGACTGAAGCTATTGGCAGAGATTCACGCAGGCATGTGTGGGTCTCACATTGGATCAACGGCCCTTGCCAGAAAAGCCTTCCGGCATGGTTTCTATTGGCCCACCGCCCTCCAGGATGCAACTGAGCTAGTCACCAAATGTGAGGCCTGCTAGTTCCATTCCAAGAACATCCATCAACCGGCACAAGCTCTCCAGATGATCCCTTTATCCTGGCCATTCTCGGTTTGGGGGCTCGATATTTTGGGCCCCTTTCCCCGCGCAGTCGGGGGCTTTGAATTCTTGTTCGTGGCAATCGAAAAGTTTACAAAGTGGCCTGAGGTGGAACCAGTGAGAAAGGTCACCGCGCAGTCAACTGTCAAGTTCCTGAAAGGACTAGTGTGCCATTTTGGAGTGCCCAACAGGGTGATCACCGATAATGGCACCCAGTTCACGAGACGCACCTTTATGCAATACATCCAAAGCCTTGGAAGCAAGGTCTCCTTCGCCTCTGTTGCCCACCCGAGAAGCAACGGGCAAGTCGAGAGGATGAATGCTGAAGTGTTGCGTGGGCTCAAGACAAGAACTTTCGATAGGCTGCGAAGAAGCGGCAAGCGCTGGATAGATGAGTTGCCGGTGGTTCTTTGGTCCCTCAGAACGACACCAAATCGAGCTACCGGCCAGACGCCCTTCTCCCTAGTGTATGGGGCGGAAGCAGTTCTCCGCACGGAACTCATATACGGGTCATCTCGAGTACTTGCCTACGATGAAGTAGACCAAGAGCAGCTATGGCATGACGATGCCATGCTCCTCGAGGAAGATCGTCTCCGGGCCACTGTGCGTGATGCATGCTACCAGCAAGCCCCGCGCCGCTATCATAGCCGCAAGGTCCATGCCCAGAGCCTTGAGGAAGGCGACCTTGTCCTTAGGTGCGTTTAGTCCACCAAGGGTACAAACAAGTTGATGCCGAAGTGGGAAGGCCCTTACCGGGTAGCGCGAGTCACCAGACCTGGCGCAGTCCGTCTGGAGACCGAAGATGGCATCAAAATGCCTAACTCATGGAATATTGAGCATCTTCGTAAGTTCTACCCGTAAGGCGCGGTTGCTGGGCTCAGTCCCCGGCAACCACCTTTTGTACGAGCCTTGCCGCAGTGCATGTAACACTTTGTACAAAGCCAGGCGCAGACCTTGTGCATACAATATATAAAGCTAGGCATTGCATCATACCATCGAACTGCATGTTTACTATGCATTTTTAGGTTGCAATGTTACCGGTTTTAAGTTTTGGAAATTTGCTAGAGTACTTGATGAGCCTGTGAACCTTGTTACTACATTCTCTCTCCCCAAAGGACAAAGGCCTTTTGCCCCACATGTTTTACCGTCAGGAGAACAAGGAAGAAGGGCAAAGAAACAAGGATGGCAGCCCGTCGTACTCCAGAAAGGGATACTGCTTGAAAAGATAAGTCTAATCGCATATTCCAAAGCTCGGAGGCATTTGCGCCCTTAAGGAAACCTTTGCTATCCTTATTTGACTGTATACAATGGAGTCCTTCACGCAATGGAAGCCCTTGTTGGGACGAGCCATCCCCCAGCTCCTGTCGCTGATCAGCTCTGGGGGGCCACGCCGATACCGACAAGGAGCCTTGCCGGGGAATGATACCAGCCTACTGCCGGGGGCTCGCTCCCCCTTGGCGCTCGCGGGATCAGGTGGAGAAGAAAAAGAGGGCAAAAGGAGCGCCTGGCTAGGATTCGGCGCTTCCCCGCCAGGGACAGCGGGACGCGTCCCCTGGAGGATAATTGGGATCCTGCCCCCAGGCAGGGCGGACGAAGCCGGCAGGGAGGAAGAAGACGGAGGGCAGGTGCAGATGGTGGCCCTGCCAAAGCACAGCTGGTGATGATGGTGCTGCCGGTAATCACGACGCGTCGGAGCTGTCGTCCCCGCTCTTGAAGTGTTGTGGGTTGCCGCCGCCATCTTCCTCATCGCCACCGCTCGAGGGGACACCTACGCCGTCGTCCGAGCCCTCGTCCAAGAGCCAAACCTCCCGAAGAGCCTCACAGAGAGCATGGTCGTCCCCATCGACCCGAGGCAGGGAAGACTCCCTGCCCTTAAGGAGTACACGCAGGCAAAAGGCTCCCATCCATGTGCGGGATACATAGCGCCATGGGTGAGGAACTCTGCCACGACCGCTGCTGCAACCACTCGCGCGCAGCCGACGGCCGTACGGACGATCTTTATCCGTCACCTTGAAGAAGGAGCGTAGAGACCGCAATCGACCATAGCACTGCGTCTCCGCTATGGACTCTAGCGCGTTGTCGTCCGTGCGGCGTTCCGCCAAGACTGAAGCAGCGGGCGACGCAACGGCAGGAGCGCCACCACAGCTGGCCCTGGCGCGGCCGCCGCGCCGCCCGCTTCCCCGTCCAAGGCCCCTCCCGCCAGCTCTCAGTCCAAAACCATCGACCCAAGCTGGGAGCTGGGCACGGACACCAAAAGAAGACCCTGCGGTGGCAAGCGCGCTCGCCCGACCCTTCCCCCTGACCATCAGGAGGGAATGACGGTCCGACGACCGGAGAAGAAAGGCAAGCTATGTGAACCTGAGATCGAGAAGGAGAAGGGAATGGATGAGCATTGCCCGTTGCGACCCCCCAATTTATAGGGAAGGGCACGGGGGCTGGCTCTCCTCCGCTCCAAGGCGGCCGCCCATCTCCACCAATCCCACTACCCATGATCACGGGCGAACAGGTAACCACCCCATTGCTCCAATCCCTGGCGCTGCAGTTTCTGCCACTCCCACGCCTTTGAGCCATGTGCATCCACTGCAAACTCCCCGCAATGCATGTGGCGCGCGTGGCGGAAACGGCCTGAGATAGTAAGTAAGTGTTGGCTTAAAAGTCGGAAGTTACTCCCTCATATGGCGCGCCTATCCATAAATTTTGGGCCTGACCCAACGGCGCTGGGCGAGTGTGTTTGGGCCAGTCCCGGGGGCTCCTGTCGGTGCACTAGGACTGGGGTACCTAGTGCCCCTGACTTATGCACAGGCAGTAGTAGCAAAACCCAGACGAAACCAGCATTCAAGACCAAGACTCCGGCAGAAGCAACCTACACTGGCTAAAGCAACACCGGCAAGGTCGATGCAACGGCCCAGAACGGGCCCGAACTGCGCCAGTCACGTCCCCGGTGCCTGCCGGGGACAGAGGCGCACACACCTTCAGGAAGACTCGGCAAGCCATCCCCCGGCAGGCGTGAGCCGATCGGACACCGCTCCATCGCATCGCAACGCCAGTCATTTGTCGATGCGATGTCGAGCCTTCAGGTGGCTAAGTGGCTCTGGCTAAGTACGTGGCGACTCGCTGGGAGGCAGATTACGCCCGTTTGACACCCGTCCAGAGGCGTGTCAAGATACTAAGCAATGGTTAGCCAAAGCGGTGGTAGAAGCCTGCCGGGGATGCATCCCCGCACGCCACCTAGGCTAGCATTTATGGCATTTTGTCCTAAGTGCCAGAGTTAGGTATGATAGCACTTTTAGCTATCTAATCATTATATAATGTCTGTTTTGCCACTGTAGTTGCCCCTTGAGCTATAAAAGGATGCCCAAGGCAACCTAGCTAAAGATTCGGACCTTTGGACACTTTTACTCGCGTAGTAGCTCCCCCGAAGGCAACCTTGCCGGGTTTGAGCTCTGCGTGTGCTTCGTGTTCCCCCGATCAATCCACCAAAGCAGGAGTAGGGTTTTACGCTTCTCAGCGGCCCGAACCTAGGTAAAACACCAGCGTCTCATCGTCGTGCTGCCTCACCACCTTTGCTCTTTGTGCAATGTGACCTCACCCCTGCCGAACCACAAAGGGGCCCATGGCCCCATAGGTGATCGTGTGCATCATGACCCGACAGATATGCATAAGCCAAAAAGAAAAGGAATGAGTAGATTTGGAGTGGAAGTGGAAAACATGTGCATTTTCCAGCACAAGTGGTAGTACCATTGACCAGGGCGGTAGTACCGCTCCAGGAGGAGCGGTAGTACCGCTCGGGCGGAGAACACGGGGGGCAACCAGTTCCGCCGGCCAGATCCGGTAATACCGGTGATACCAAATGCAAATATTTTCCGCTAGAACTTCAAATCTACTCCCTAGCCGCTTTCCACATCCTAATCATGCCTCGATTTGACTAAAAATTGGAGAATGCATCTAATATTGCCCTAAAGCCTAGATTCAAAGAATAGAACCATATGAGAGAAGATCGAGGGTAATACCAGCATCCATGGCAAGAGGAGAGGGTGGGGATCGATTCCTCTGGTCGGAATCATGAAAGAATGGCCAGAAACGGAGGTCTGGCGGCCTCCGGAGCCCTTGGGTCACCAGGAGAGAGAACACCACGGGGAAGAGGGGATGAATGGGTCCCCCCCCCCCCCCGTGCGCACACACAAGCAGTATTAACCACTGTTCAGAAAAATTGTCCAATTCAGCGATTTATCTTCCGATTTATCTCTACTCATGGGGTGACCAATAAGATTATGCCTTATCTTCACCGTTTATCTTTTGGGCCGATTTATTGCTCTGACAAGCGATTTATCGGAAATATACGAATTAATCGGGCCTATTCCTAGCACTATGTTTGCAAAAACTATGTTTATTTGTGTTTTTGTGGATCTTGTTACGCAATATGTACTATTGCCCTATTTTGTTTGTCATTATACGAGGATTCAAAGGCTAAGAATCAATGTAACACTTCTGTCCAATATTTTTTTGGTGTTGAATATAGCATATTTCAGTGTTGGGAACCAGGGATTTGCAAAAAATGACCGATTAATAGTCGACCAATAAAATCGATTAATCGGCCGATTTCCGATTAATCTCTAATCCTTAGCTGACCGAGATGCTAACGATAAGCGATATCCTCAACATTGGTATTAACGCCGTGAGGGCGGTAATACCGCCCCATTACTACTACGCGGCAGGAAGCCGGGTAGTACCGCTCCAGCGGTAGTACCGTTGGTGGGGGCGGTAGTACCGCCAAATACAGCCACAAGGCCAAAACTTAACCAATAAAAACGATGGCTTATGCAATTTGATTAGGCAGTAGATGAGAGAAGCTTGTGATGGAGACATCAAAACCAGCAAATGGGAGTGGGAGCTCCAAGTATAAACATCAAAGATAGAGGAAAAACGACCTTGGAGTGACCCAAAACACGAATGCGCTCTCAAAGGCAAATGCCTCACTAGGAGGTGGGCGGTGGCCGAAGCCACCTATGTTTGAGTGAATTGGTATGGCACCGCAAAGATTTTAACCTTGGGCCCATGACAAAACTCGTCTTTGAAGCACAAGTGCCATCAAGAATGTCTAATGTGAAAGACTTATATTGATTTATGCATAATAGGGGGAGGGAGAATTCATTGAGAGAACAACACTCCCCCTATGTCCATGCCTACATCTAAACAAGACACAATGATGAGTGAGGTGGGATGTTAATACTTCAAGCCATATTGCTCGAATCAATGATATTTAGCTCATGCCTTAACTCGTGAAATCTTGCTTCATCCAATGGCTTCGTGAAAATATCTGCAAGTTGCTCATTAGTGTTGAGATGAATAAGACCAGTCTCTCCGCGCTTGATATGCTCCCGAATGAAGTGATGACGAATCTGAATATGCTTTGTCTTGCAATGTTGAACCTGGTTGTTGGAGATCTTGATCGCACTTTTATTGTAAAAGTAAAGAGGCACTTTGTCACACGTGACACCATAATCGTTTAAAGTTTGCCTCATCCAGAGCAACTATGCACAACAACTTGCCACAGCTACATACTCGGCCTCGGTGGACTTGAGAGAAACACAGTTTTGTTTCTTTGAAGACCAACTCACCAAAGAGCGACCAATGAATTGGCAACCTCCGGAAGTTGACTTACTATCCACACGGTCTCCCGCCCAATCCATGTTTGAATATCCTATGAGATCAAATGAAGCGCCTTTGGGGTACCATAAGCCGAAGTTTGGGGTATAAGCCAAATATCGAAAGATTCGCTCGATCGCCACATAGTGACTTTCCTTAGGTCCGTCTTGAAATCTTGCACAAATTCCCACACTTAGCATAATATCTGGTCTAGATGCACAAAGGTAAAGCGAGGATCCAATCATGGACGATATACCTTTTGATCCATGGCTTTACCATTGGGATCGATGTCAAGTTGGCATTTGAGAGGCATGGGAGTATTGACTTTGGCCGGCTTGAGTTCATCCAACTTGAACCTCTTGAGCATGTCTTAAGTGTATTTTGCTTGACTGATGAAGGTTCCTTGACTTTGTTGCTTTATTTCCAATCCAAGGAAGAACTTCAACTCTCCCATCATGGACATCTCAAACTCTTTGATCATTAGTGCAGCAAACTCATCCTTGAAAGCTTTGTTGGGAGAACCAAAGATAATATCATCAACATATAGTTGGCATATGAACAAGTCCCCTTTAACCCTCTTTGTGAAAATAGTGGGATCGATTTTCCCAATTTCAAAACCACGATCTTGCAACAATTCGGCAAGGTGCTCATACCACACACGTGGGGACTGTTTGAGGCCATAGAGCGTCTTATCGAGCTTGTATACATGATTGGGGAACTTGGGATCCTCAAATCGCGGAGGTTGCTTGACATATACAACCTCTTTTAGAGGACCATTTAAAAAAGCACTCTTAACATCCATTTGTTGTAATTCTAAATTATGATGAGATGCATATGCAAGCAACATGCGAATAGATTCAAGACGAGCAACGGGAGCAAAGGTTTCACCGATGTCGATACCCTCGACTTGGGAGTAGCCTTGTGCTACCAATCTTGCCTTGTTGCGAATGACAACACCGTTTTCATCTTGCTTGTTCTTAAAGATCCATTTGGTCCCAATGACATTGTGATTCTCCTTTGGTCTTGGTACCACTTGCCACACCTTGTTGCGCTCGAAGTTGTTCAGTTCATCATGCATGGCTTCAAGCCACTCCATGTCCTCGAGCGCTTCTTGTACCTTTAGGGGTTCAATACAAGAAACAAACGCGTGATGTTCACAAAAATTTGTTAATTATTTACGAATGGTTACCCCTTTACTCGAGCTTCCGTAGAAGTTATCCAAAACATGTTGATGAGTTTGAAGCTTATTAGCAATCTTGGCAGCACATCGCTCTAATATTTCCTCCATGGTAGGTTGACGAGGACCATCCTGTGAACTCGGAGTGCCGTCATGAGCTTGCTCTTGATCTTGAGCTTGCTCGAGGGGAAGGAACTTGATCTTGGACATCACTTGGTGCATCACCAACATCATGAGTTTGATCTTGCCCTTGATCTTGTTCACTTGGTTGAGGGCCTTCACTTTGTTCTTCGGAAGTGTGTGGGTCTTGCGTCGGTGATGGTTCCACTTGAGTGGAACATTGCCCTTCTCCTTCGGCCACAAGGGGTTCCTCAACGGGTAGGAAGTGTACCACACACATTCTTATTATGGCTTGGGGAGGAATTTCATCACCTACATCACAAACACCACTTTGCTCCACTGGGGAGCCATTATTTTCATCAAAATCCATGTTACATGTCTCCTCAATGTGTCCATTGGACTTGTTGAGGAAACGGTAAGCGTGAGAGTTTGTAGCATAACCAACGAATATGCCCTCTTGAGCTCTAGGTTCAAATTTAGATAGACAAACACCTTTCTTGAGAATGAAACACTTACAACCGAACACCCGAAAGTAT
Source organism: Elymus sibiricus (assembly GCA_039707655.1). Taxonomy (NCBI): domain Eukaryota; kingdom Viridiplantae; phylum Streptophyta; class Magnoliopsida; order Poales; family Poaceae; genus Elymus; species Elymus sibiricus. Next base: position 191,897,167 of record CM077663.1, on the reverse strand, counting down.
GTGAGGTTGGGCTTGTTACTGGTGAGTATCTCATATGGAGTCTTGTTCAACCCTTCGCGGAGGTAGATCCGATTAGATGCATGCCATGCGGTGTTGATGGCTTTGGCCCAAAAGTTGTACGGAGATTTGAATTCCGCCATCATGGTCCTTGCCGCATCCATCAACGTCTGATTCTTCCTTTCCACAACACCATTTTGTTGAGGGGTATTTGGTGCGGAGTATTGATGCTTTATCCCCTCATCACTAAGAAACTCATCCAAGGTGTAGTTCTTGAACTCGGTGCCATTGTCACTTCTAATCATCAATATCTTTGCATCATGTTGGCATTGAGCTTCATTTGCAAAGTCGATGACGGTTTGTTGGGTCTCACTCTTCCTCTTGAAGAAATATACCCATGTGTATCTTGAGTAATCATCCACAATCACCAAGCATTACTTTCTCCCCCCAAGACTATCGAAAGATGGAGGACCCAAAAGATCCATGTGAAGGAGCTCCAAGGGCCTCTTCGAGTAGATGGTAGTCGTGGGTCAGTGAGCCTTCTCATGTAGCTTTCATTCAATACAATCACTGCAAGCACGATCTTTAGCAAAACTCACATTTGTTAGTCCAAGAACGTGATCCCTTTTGAGGATACTTTGCAAAGATCTCATATTGACATGGGCTAGCCGGCGATGCCAAAGCCATCCCACATCAACTATAGTCATTAGGCAAGTCGCGGTCTAGTGGGTCACTCCAAGAAGTTGACCACATAGAGACCGTTTTCGACATGCCCAACAAAGGATACTTTAAGAGTCTTGCTCCACAAAAGGGCCACGGTATCAATGCCAAAGAAAGTACTAAAATCCATGAGTACAAGTTGTCAAACAGAAAGTAAATTGTATGCAAGGGTCTCAACAAGCATGACTCTCTCAATAGTTAAGTCCGGGGAGATAACCACCTTGCCAAGACCCAATACCATTGAAATTGTGTCATCACCAAATGAGACTTGAGTGGCCAAAGATGCGTCGGTTCGAACGTCCACCACTAAGTCCTTGCTTTCAGTCATATGATTTGTTGCTCCACTGCTCGAGAAACCACGAGACTCCTCCGGAAGCAAACTCCTACAATAGATCAATGCTTGGATTTAGGTACCCATTCTTTAATGGGTCCTTTGATGTTAGTAACAAGGGTCTTAGGAACCCAAATAGACCATTCAATGTACTCATAAGAAGAACCAACATATTTGGCATGAACATGCCCATAACTAGAACGACATAAGCCATAATAGGGGTTAAAATCGTCGACTTTGTTGGAAAGGGTGGTCTTGGCATTACCATCCACAACCTTGTCCTTTTTCTTCTCATGAGTAACCTTCCCCGCTTTGACAAAGGTATCCTTGAGCGAGAGATATTGTTTGGTCTTCAACTTCTTCTTTTTCTTAGAATTGGGTGCAAACCCAATCCCTTCCTTTGCTACAACTTAGTTTTGATTGCTCAAAAGGTCATTGAGATTCTACTCGCCTTGGATACATGTCACAAGGCCTTTCTCAAGTTGCTCTTTGAACTTAGCATTTTCCTACACAAGGTGCGCATGCTCACAACAAGGATTAGTAGCATTGGCATTATCAATTAACAGAAAAGGAGGACATGTGGCTATTTCCTTAGTAAGTTTTACTTGGAGTTGATCACGAGACTCCTCAAGAGAGGCATGTGCACTCTTCAACGCCTTGTGAGCTTCGTCGAGTGTGCCAAACTCCTCTTTGAGTCTATCATGGTCAAACCGAAGTGCAACCTTTTCGGATTTGAGCACATGAGTAAGAACAATAACATGATCATGATCTTTTCGTAATTTAGCAAGATCGTCGTTGTGTGGCTCCTCAAGAGCCAAACGAAGATCTCACTCTTTCTCAAGCGCAATGGAAAGATCCGCTATCTCGTCACGACTATGCCCCTCCAAATTGGAGATGATTTCCTGATGGGATTCAATGAGATCACTAGCTTCACCAAGTTGCTCCAAGAGAGCAACTAAGTGCTTCTTGGTCTTACCCTTGAGTTTGGCCATGAACTTGTTGAACTCATTCTCATCAACGTTCACCTCCTCATGTTCCTCCACACATTCCAATGCGGGAGAAGTAGTGGTAATGGAAGTTTTGATGTTGGAGGTTACCTTGTTGATACCTTTGGCCATGAGGCACTTGGCAATGTGGTTCTCATTGGGGGAGTCAAAGAGAGACACCTTGGTTGCAGTAGAGGATGCAATTGCCACCGTAGCCATTGCCATCCCTTCACCACTTGTATCTTCATCATCATAATAATAATCATTGGAGGCATACTCTTCTTGAGCCACCAACACTTTGTGAGGTGCCTTCTTGTTGAAATTGTTCTTGTTGGGGAAGGACTTGGCCTTGTCTTTGCAGATGAGCTTGCCACCATTGTCTTCACTCTTCTCATATATGCAATCCACCATGAAGTGACTCACGTTGCCACAATTGTAACAAGTTCTCACATGTTGCTTACCTTTAGTGCCACTTGAGTTGTTCTTGGAGAAGTTTGGCCTAGAGTTTCTCTTGTTGCCCCAAAATTGCCTTGACGCAAGAGCCATGTGCTCGTGGTATGCATATTTGGTGTCTTCGAGGCAAATCTCCTCTTCTTCATCTTCTTCTTCTTCCGGAATTGCCTTGGCCTTCAAAGCAAGGTTGGGTGAAGACTTCTTTGACTGTTGAACACGAGCTAGAGCGTTGTCGGCGGTCTTGTTCAAGATGTTCATTGCAATGAATGCATTCAGCAGATCACTCAAGGATAAGGAGTGGAAATCCAGTCTTTGACGGATAATGGAGGACATGGCCTTGTTGAATGGCATGATGGCCTTGAGAAACTTACGCCTGATCCAATTGTCATCCGTATCCTTACTCCCATGATCTTTAAGTGCGACGGCAAGAGTTGTCACTCTCCGGTAAAGCTCACGAGGGTACTCATCTTCATTCATCACAAACTCATCGGCCTCATCAACTATTACCTCAAAGTTGGACCGTTGAATACTTGAGCTTCCCTTGTACAAAGAGACAATGTGTTCCCAACAATCCTTTGCACGACTGAAGGGACGCAAGTGAGCTAAATCTTCGGGAGGCACCGCAGACTGTAGAATGAACAAGACAAAGTGATTGAGTTGATTATCGGCCTCTTATCTTGGGGTTGCTTGGGTCATGTGGTTAGTACCCTTGCTCAATGATTCCCCAGAGTTGAGTTGAGCCATGATTAAAATGAGACTTGATATGAAAAACCCAATTAGCAAAATATGCGGTGGGTGGACCAGTCCTACATAGAGCACGGGAGGGGAACCGAGGCATAGGTTTTTGTCCCACTCTTTCCTTGAGGCAACTTGTCCTTATCACTACTAGCCCCCTCCTTTCCAAAGTTGGCATCCGAATCCGAGCTAATGGGTTTAACCACTAGCAACGGATCGGTAGAAAGTTTGAGATTATCAAGGAAATCTTTAAACAAGGATTTGACCTCGGTCGTCATGGAAGATTTAAGTGAGGCCATTGCTTCATTTAAATCCTCAGGAGAGACCATGCTCAGGCCCTCGGCCTCGGGTAACTCCACAATCCTATCCCCGTTGTCAACCATACTCTTCGGGTGGTAAAACCCTTAATAAAGAGACGTAGCTCTGATACCAATTGAAAGGATCGATATGGTTGACTAGAGGGGGGTGAATAGGCAACTACCAATTTTTTGCTTTTCTTAACAATTTAGGTTTAGCAACAAATAGGTTGTCTAGATATGCAACTAGGTGAGCAACCTATATGATTCTTACAACAATAAGATAGACGCAAGCAAAAGATACAACACAAGTATAGCTTGCACAAAGTAAAGGTGAGAGCTAACCACAAGTGGAACCAGTGGAGACGAGAATGTGTTACCGAAGTCCCTTCGCTTTGAAGGGAAATGCGTCAACGTTGGAGCGGTGTTTAGGCACAATGCTACCCAAGATGGCACTAAGGCCATCGTATTCTCCTCATGCCCTCACAGAATGCGAGATGCCGTGATTCCACTAGTGGTGCCCTTGAAGGCGGCAACCGAACCTTTACAAACAAGGTTGGGGCAATCTCCACAACTTAATTGGAGGCTCCCAACGCCACCATGAAGCTTCACCACAATGGAATGTGGCTCCAAGGTGACCTCAACCGTCTAGAGTGCTCAAACACCCAAGAGTAACAAGATCCGCAAGGTATTAGTGGGGGGAATCAAATTTCTCTTGGTGGAAGTGTAGATCGGGGCCCTCTCACCCAAACCCTAGAATAGCAACAAGTTTTGTTGGCTAGGGAGGGAGATCGGGCGAAAATAGAGCTTGGAGCAACAATGGAGCTTTGGGGAGGAAGAGGTGGTCTTCCTAGGGAAGAAGACCCCCTTTATATAACGGGGGGACAAATCCAACCGTTCTCCTCACTCAGCCCACACAGAAGTGGTACTACCGCTCTCCAGAGCGGTACTACCGCTTATAAGCGGTACTACTGCTCCCAAGAGCGGTACTAACGATGGGGCGGCAGAGCTGGCCACTCAGTGCAACGACACGATGCCGCGAGGCGGTAGTGCCACCGGGGCGGTACTACCGCTCGCCCCAGTGGTACTACCGTCGGGGTTGCAGAGTAGCAGCCCACGGATCAAGAGCGGAAGTAGGGGTAGGGCAATTGCGCTGGAGCGGTACTACCGCTAATAAGGGGTATTACCACTTCCTACTACCGCTCGTAGAACCGCTGAGGATCCCAGGCCCAGAAAACCGGGCGGAAGTGGCGCAGTAGTAACAGGCGGTACTACCGCTTATAAGCGGTACTACCGCGCCATACTACCGGCTAGAAACCGCTCAGTCCGACACGAAAAATGTTGAGACAGCGAAGCCAGCGGCACTGCACAGGACACTCGGCAGGGGCACGAGCCTTATGCGATACTTCCGCTTGGGATCTTCCGGACTAAGAAAAAGAAAATGTAGGGGCTCCAAAGATGTGGGAAAGAAACATGGGTGCAAATGGATGTGTACGTGATGATTCCACCCAAACCTTTCCGATGTGGACCCCCACTTAATAGTATGGTATTCCTATGACTCAAGTCCACCGAAAAACGAATGCAGGAACAAACCCGTCTTCACTCTAATCCACCGAGGTGCTAGAATCATCTTGTACCATATGATGAATTTTCTGAAAGGCTTAATGCACATGATTAGTCCGCAAATGCATTGTCATCAATCACCAAAACCACTGGGGTAGAAATATGCCTTTACACCGCCGCCACAGCTTCGAAGGCCACGTCGGCAGTGGACGTGGTGGCACTCCGCAGATCGCAACAGGAGGTGGAACGACTCGTTCGCGAGTGGCAGGCAACCGCCGAACAAGGCTGATGCTGCCCTCCGGTGTCGTTATGCCACTGGATGAACCACGACAACAACGACGACGACAACAATGTGGCAAGGCAGAGCGGCCACGAGTACGAGGTGGTCATCCGGTATAGGGTTTAGTTTTTTTCTAGTTTTTTAGTTAAACAGTCGAAATATCGACCATTTTATGTAAATTATATCCGAACTTGAATGAAATCCTCTGTGTTTGCAGGAATTTTGTCCATTTAGTTCGAGTTGTTGTCAAAACGTATGCGGCTAGCGTTGGTTGTCGTTCTCCCGCATCCGTGTCTACAAAGTGGTCCCCCCTGTCCGTGGACGAATGCGAGAGGAAATTTGTGGGGTTCCATTGGAGATGCCCTAACCAGGCAAACAAGGTGTATAAAGAACTGCCAAATTCGACCATTCATTTTTTTTGAATTTCAAACATCATTTTTTTGGAAAAAAAGTAAATATCTTTTGAAATGTGAACATTTATAGAAAATAGAGATACTGTTTGTAGCACATGATTATTTTTAAAAAAAATTGAATTTTTTGTTTGTAATTATTAACAATTTGGACGTGTTTGGTTGCCTACATATAGGCCAACCAGGCCCTAGCAGGAAGATTATAGTCCGTTTGGTTACCTGCGTTCACTGTTGGGCCTGCATAGCACGGAACTCAAAGCACCTCTAGGCCTGTCTTGCTGGGAATGCTCAGATCGTCAGTTTCTCCAGAGCCAGGCCGTGCGATGCACGTGGGCGGCAGGGGCTGCACAGGAGGAGCCACGCTCGAGAAGCCGGGTTGCTTCATGAAGCACCGACAATTATTACCCTTACCTTCCCTCACCGCTCTCTTACCCTCTTCCCACGCTCACCAACGATAGCGGTGGCGTTCAATAGATCGGATAACAGCAAGGCGACCTCCGGACCCTTCACTGGCATCAGCAAGAGCACTTCGGTAATGGCGGTAAGCACGTTTTTCACCTCCTCACGTACTATTTCACATTCGATCTGCGTTTATGTTCGATCCGCGTTAGGGGGATGAGGAATTTGGGTAAATAGCCATAGGAGTGATCATAAAATCGTCATGAGTCCATACTCCATAGTACCGATGGATTTGAGGTTCCCGGTCTAGATTGAGTAAAAGAGGAATGTGGATTGGGGCTAAATATTACACAGTAGTCTCAGATCTTAGGCTCGCTGACCCTGGAGGCAGTTGCAGCAGCAGGTGCCCTTGGCCTTTTTCTTCTCCTCGAGTTGGACCACCGTCTCTTCTTCCACGCCGAAGTCCAGATCAATTGGCATGCTTCAGTGTCTTAGCTCTGGCGCCCTTACAACAACCGCCATCCCATCTTCTTCTTCCACCTCCATCGACACCACTTCTTGTTCCTCCTCCAGTGCCACCACATTCCTTGTCGTGAAGTACCCTGCGACACGATGGTCATGAGGATGCATGTAGTCTTTGTACTGGACCCACTTTTCCCCCCGTCGAGCGTTGCCGGGGTCGGCCTGATTCATGGTCCATCGAAGGATGTGAACTGTCATAGCTCCCTTCACTGGGTCAGGAATCAACGTCTTCAACTCTTCTGGCGTCACCTTCTTCACCATAACGTTTGACTCTGTCTGCATGTCTTCCATGCTACTGAACTTGGTGTGATCACCGAGCGAGCATGATAGGAAGAAAGCCCTCCATCCAATGCCCCACGGGAAGGGGTTGGGGATGGGGTTGGATTTTCTTTTGGGGTTGGGGTTCGAGTTGCTGTTGGATCTCATGGAGATGGGTAGGAGGAAGAGTGAGAGACACAGAGGGTTAACTAAGTGAGGTGGTGGGTAAGTGGTGACCGTTAGGCTAGGTAAATAAAGGGGCTCTAGACGATAGGTTTTAATGATTATCAACCTTTGAAGTTTGTGCTCTTCATAATGCAGATCGACAGGAAGAGCAAGGGTAGGGAGGTGGTGCCGCCAATGGAGCAGAACAAGGGCAATGACATGGTACCACCCTCAGAGGTGGTGCCACAAATGCCGTCCAGGTGCCGGTCATGGACGGTGACGAGGAGGCGTCGGAGGAGCCCCCTAGCGGCAAGCGCCGGAACTACGACCACTACCATGATGAGACTGGACCAACTCACTTATGCAAGGTGATCATGCTCCCCCAAGCTGGAGGCCGTACCAATGCCCCTGGACTTCACGAAGCACTTCCCGTCCGTGCCGACAGAGTCACAGCTCAAGACGAACACCGGCCGCTCATGGAGGGTCACTGTCCGGCTGATGAACGACAGGGTTACCCTCGATATTGGTTGGGCCACCTTCACCGTAGTCCATCAGATCAAGATCGGCTACATGGCTACCTTCAAGTTGCTGATTGCCGACATGCTGAAGGTCATCATCTTTAACGATGAGGGCAATGAAGTGGTGACCAAGTGCAGGAGGCACGATATCGCCTTCATCATGATGTCTAGGACAACCCTTCCTATGCTCAAGCTGGTTTAGTTTCATATCGTACTGCTTTGCTTTTCAACTAATATGTTTAAGTGTGGCACAATATTTAAAACTACTTGCTATGGTTTAGAACTATCGTCTGGTGTGTGTCTATGGATTATTCTTCACGCCGCTGTGTGCTGGTAACCTCACCACCTTATCGAAGTGGTTACGATACAATAGGCGTTGCATGCAACCAAACACCATACCTTGTGTTTGCGCCTACACAAGCAGGGAACCAAACAACGTACCTTTCGTTACACCCTTGCGGCCTAGAGGGTATGCAGGCAACCAAACTAGGTGCAGATGTTGGTTTTTTGCTTGTTTTATCGCAGTTAGGCCTCGTTGCGCCAGGCTTCACGGTCCGGGCTCGCTCGGGAAGGCTACCACACACGTCATTTTTTACAAGCTCGGACATCTTTTGAAATTCCTAAACTTTTTTGAAAATGCAAATATTTTTTGGTTTGTGAGAGAAAAACATTGAAAACGAGGACAAATTTGACATTCTGGGCAATTTTTTAGAGCATGAACATTTTTTGAATTTATGAAGTAAATTTAAAATATGGACATTTTTTAAATTTTGATTCTTTTAAGAAAACAAGATTTTTTTTAAATTCACGAATAAGTATTTAAAAATCCAATCTTTTTTTGAACTTATAACAAAATCTGAGACCAAACATATTTTGAAATTTTGAACAATTGTTCAAAAGCATGATTTTTTTGAAAGCATGAACATTTTTCCAAGAAGGGAAAATAAAGTTGGAAAAGAAATAAAAAACAGAAAAAGACAAAAAATGAATAGAGAAAAGGAGAAAGAAACAAAAAGGGTAAAAGAACAAAAAAAGGAGAATGGTTCCAAAACTGGCTGGCTTATTGTGGCTAAATGGGTCGGCCCATTTCTCACACTGGGTGGGTTTGCTTGCGTGTGAAATCCACATTTTGACGCAGAGAGCTTGAAATACGGTTTTCCATGTGTGGGGTCGGGGGTCATATTTTTGCAAGGTGGGTGAGCGACAGAGGGTAGATTTTGTAGTTGAGGTGGAGGTGGAGATGTGTGCTGTGCAAGTAAATGTAATGTAACCATGTGGCGGGCTCTTTTTTGTGCTCTCTTCTTTAATATAAGATACACACACTCATGCGAATTCGAGAAAAAAGTACCCCGAGTACTAACTTGGCCCTCGAGATGAACTTGGATGGAGATGGCCCAACCATCACACGATATGGAGGTTTTCATATTGGATACTTATTCATTTGATGTCATCTTAGTTACGCTTTTCGTCAAGCCAAAATCTGGTGTCGATACATGTTCCCCTCCCCCCTCTTTTTTATGGAAAAGCTAGCGTGCCAAAAATAATTCACATCGAGTTTGTTCTAAGGACGATATCAACACTCCATCAACCATTTGCATGTGCTTAGGCGGTAAGTATATATCGGCTATCTTTACTCTTAGGGCAATAATCATTTATAAGCAATTTGGATTAGCAACAACAGTGAAGCTAATCGAATGTATAGTGATCTGGTAGTACCCTCTCATGATGTATGCAATTATATTGCATTCATGGATCAAAATAAGACCATGAATAGTAACCAATAATACCCAAAGATGAATTCCATGACATATGCATTAATGGTGTAGTTGAAGAATATGGATGATGTGTGAAAACTGAAGATTTTGATGTGTGGCTACAAACCTTTGGCTTAGTTGTTCATAGTTTCCACTATTTTCTTTCTTCCTCTTTCCTGCACCTTTTGTAATGGAATCTTGCACATCATTCTTGTTTTGAGTACTTCTTTGGGAACCCTCCCCATTTTCAACTCTTGTGCATTAAGATTTTGCAATTTCTTCTTTTACCAATGTGATAAGCCATGTGGTGCCTCGCCTGTGATTCCTTTGCAAGCAATGCCACTTGTTGTTTGACCTTGTGCACCTTTAATTTCTTTTGTTCAGATTTGGCACCTTGATTTTCAAAGATTTGCTTCATATCATTATCTTTAGTAGACAATGTCAACATCTTAATTGGCTATGAATTGATACCAAATCTGAATGTGCACTCTTGCAACCATATTTTTTAACATGATAAACTTGCTTGACCACTTCTTTCATACACGTTGGGAGAAATTATAGTTGCATCGGTTCTCTTAATATAATTTAACCTCATCTTTAGATTTCTGAAATCAAAACAGTTATAACATATATGTCTTGTTCGAAACCAAATATAAAACAAGTATGAAAAATGCAAAGCTTTCCAAATAGATATAAAATTTAAATAAAGCAATGGGGAAAGCTTTGGCTGCAATAATAAGTCAATATCGGTCTATCTACATGGCACAACGTGTTGACTGATATGCTTTGTAATGATTTTATTGCTAACAAACAAGTTAACCTTCTTCATTGGTCTCTCAAAATTACTTATAAGAATTAGCTAGCAGATGCATCAACAAGAAAGTTATGATCATATATGAAAATAGGTAAATTACTTGCTAGATGTACCTTTTCCTACACATTGGGGATCATGATGGTTATGTGAGTTGAACAGTAGCTTGCTCCACTATTGGATGACTCTCCAACGCCTTGTCCTCATATTTTTATTTATTCCGTGCCTCATCAATTTCAAGACCTTAGTCAACCATGCTTTGTTCATCCACTTGATCCTGTTATTGCTTCTCGTCAACTTCTATGGCACATAACTCATAGGGCAGGAAGAAGGTTACCTCAACTTCAGAAAAATCAAGCATGACTGTTTTGTTATGATTTGCATGGACGTCATCAACAATCCTTGCCTCTTTGGATTTGATGGATCCGTTATTGGCTTTTTTCAACCGACCCACTTTCATCACTCAAATCGTCTTTCTTTCCATTGGTTCTACCAATTGGCGAGACTTCTTTCTCTTTAGTAGATTCAGCACATGTACTATTTGATTCAGCTTTTTCATTAACCGAACCATCTTGGTTATCTGAATCACTAATGTTTACTTGGATAAGTCTATCCAATCACAATGCTTCCTATTTTCCGCTTGTTCTAGATTCTAATGCAGCAAAATCAACATGTTTTCCTTCTTTTAATTAGTTAGGCGAATAGCATTGCATCGTCCCAAAAAGACATAAAATTATTTTCAATAACCCATTCTGGATAGGATTGCCCCCCGACGCTTTAGACCGTTTGATGTGGCCACCAGTGCCAAATCAGTTGTTCTACATCAAAAATTATTCAAACCACACATGCCCGCATACATACGGTGTGGCCAACCGACAATTTATCGGCTCGATGCTGCTCCAAGTTCCTCAAGTTCCTCCACCACGTGAAGAAGTCATGCCAAATTTAGGACTCCACCAGAAAATGTTTTGATACCATCGTCCGCAAAGAAACAAGTTTGGAGTTTGAAATTCCTACATGACATTCTATCGTCAAAAGGGAACAATGCATGGCATACTTATTTGGAAACATACTACTCTATGCCTATTAATAAATAAAATCGATATTCTTCGTCCTTCATGCTATTTTACAAAAAACTCACTCATATTTCTCTTAAACAACCCACAATCCACTTTTAAGTCAGATTTTCACTTTTTTAGAGAAATACCCGATGTCTCTCAAAATCAACCCATAGACTAGTTTTAAGTCAGATTTTTTGCTTTTGCATGGAACCCCTGATATTGGGGTTAATCAACTCGCAGTACATATGAAATGCTTTTTTCAAAATATCCATATCTTTTAAACCCTAACTCCAAATTTAACATGTTATATATGGAATTTGATTAGAAAAATACGTAGAACCTGAATATGATGTTATTTTATATGTTAAGCCATTTAAAAAATGTTATTTGGGGTGCAATCTTAATCAATAGCGCATGATTCGTTCGTCTTCCATGTCGTTGAGGATCCAGATTGAAAATGAACAACTCAGCAAAACCAGGATGGAAGATGAACAAAACATCTATAACAAGCATGGACACCTCGCCAAAACCTTATAGTAAAAAAGCAGATTTATCATCTTATGCCTTGAGAGAGACGCCTTAGTATTGACATGTAACGCCCAATATGCGGTCTTATCCTCACGGAAACTTGGAAGTCTCAACAGGGATAGAAGCGCATATCGAAGAGGCTTTAACAAGGTGGATATCGTCACAAATACGTGAACTAAAGAGAAGAGAATACAAGATATAGGATTACACTCGCCACAAGCTACATCATGTATATCTCAATACGTCAATACATAGCAATCATCATACAGAAGATCATGATCCGACTATGGACGAAAAAAATGAAAGAAGATGACGTCCACCCTGCTATTCCCAGGCTGCCGACCTGGAACCCAGCTTCTGATCGACGAAGAAGAAACTCCAAATAGAACAAGCATTGCTCTCACGTCAAAGTATCACTTTACCTGTACCTGCACCTGTTGTTGTAGTAATCCGTGAGACTTTATTTAAGGGACTCAACAATCTCATTACCAAGGGTATCAGGACTAGCAAATCTTAATGGGTGAGTGATGTCTACTACACAACTTTATTCTTGTAGACTCTGTTGGTTCACCAAGCACAGGGTTTTGTAGGAAAGTAGCAATTTCCCCTCAAGTGGATGACCAGAGGTTTATCAATCCGTGGGAGGTGTAGGATGAATACAGTCTCTCTCAAACAACCCTGCAATCATACAAGAAATCTCTTGTGTCCCCAACACACACAATACAATGGTAAATTGTATAGGTCCACTATTCGATGAAGAGATGGTGATACAAGTGTAGTATGGATAGTAGATATAGGTTTTTGTAATATGAAAATATAAAAACAGCAAGGTAACAAGTGACAAAAGTGAGCACAAACGGTATCGCAATGCTTAGAAACAAGGCCTAGGGTTCATACTTTCACTAGTGCAATCTCTCAGCAGTGTTAACACAATTGAATCATATAACCATCCGCCAACGTGTGATAAAGAATCAATCCAAAGTTCCTATCTACCGGAAAACATAAGATGAAATTGTTGTAGGTAGTAAACCACCTCAAAGTTATCCTTTCCGATCAATCTATTGGGTGATTCCTATAAGTGTCACAAACAGACATAGATTTCATACTAAAGTAACACCATATGATACGCATCAATCAACCCTAATGTCACCTAGATACTGCAATGTCACCACAAGTATACGTGGGTTAATTATTCAACATGCATCAAACAATTTCAGATTCATCATATTCAGTCCAACACAAAGAACTTCAAAGAGTACCCCGAGATTTCTATCGGAGAAGGTAGGATGAAAACGTGCATCAACCCATGTGCATAGATCCCCCATGTCATCAGAATCTGCAAGTTGATGCCATAACATATATCAAGTGAATCAATAGAATACCCCATTATCACCATGTGTATCCACATGCAAGACATACATCAGATGTTCTTAAACGCAAAGTGTTCAATCCAACGTGACGAAATCTCAAAGGGAAGGATTCAATTCATCACATCAAGATAGCAGGGGAAGAACACCATATGATATAAATATATTAACAAAGCTCATGATACATCAAGATCGTGACATCTCAAGAACACGAGAGAGAGAGAGAGAGACACAGAGAGAGAGAGAAATCTCATAGCTACTGGTATATACCCTCAGCCCCGAGAGTGAACTACTCCCTCATCGTCATGGATACAGCCGGGATGATGAAGATAGCCTCCGACGATGATTTCCCCCTCCGGCAGGGTGTCGGAACAGGGCTCCAGATGATATTTTTGTCGTACATAGGCTTGCAGCGGCGGAGCAAAAGTTCTAGGTTAACTTTCGGGGTTTTCTCTATTTATAGGATTTTTGAGCATTCGAATCACGCAAAATGGAGCCACGGGGTGGTCCCAAGGTAACAGGGCGTGCCCTATTGCCTTGGGGGATGATGACCAAAAAGTATAGGGGATCAATTGTAGTCCTTTCGATAAGTAAGAGTGTCGAACCCAACGAGGAGTAGAAGGAAATGATAAGCAGTTTACAGCAAGGTATTCTCTGTAAGTGCTGTGAGTAACAGTGATAGATAGTTTTCCAGTAGGATAATTCGTAACAAGTGACAAGTAACAATAGCAGCAAAGGTGCAGCAAGGTAGCCCAATCCTTTTTATAGCAAAGGACAGGCCTGAAAGTACTCTTATATGAAGCAAGTGCTCCTGAGGACTAATACATCTCCAATGTATCTATAATTTTTTATTGTTCCATGCTATAATATTATCATTCCAGGATGCTTTTTGGGTATTTATTTACCAATTTTTATATTTTTGAGCACTAACCTATTAACCCAGTGCCTAGTGCTAGTTGCTGTTTTCTGCATGCTTTTGGCTTTTCAGGTTTACAGTAGCAAATGAAGTCCAATTGCCACGAAACTTTTTTATGAGTTGTTCTAGACCAAAAGAAGACATGGAAGCTTCGGGAGGAGACCGGAGGCTGCACGAGGGAGGTAGTACACATCAGGGCGCGCCCAGGGGGGTGGCCGCACCCTGTTGTGTGCTGGCTCCCCTTGGCATCTCCTAACGCCCCTCTCTGGACCATAAATTCTAAGAAATCCCAAACCCTAGAGATCCTCCCAAAACACCTTTTCCACCGACGCAAGTCTCTGTCCCGCCGTGTGCCCATCTGGAGCCATGTTTCGTTGCCTTGCCGGATGGGGGATCGATCATGGAGGGCCTCTACATCAACCCTACTGCTCCCATGGTGATGTGTGAGTAGTTCACCACAGACCTACGGGCCCGTAGTTAGTACCTAGATGGCTATCTCTCTCTCTCTCTCTCTTGATATTCAATACAAAGTTCACCGCATCTTCGCGGTGATCTATTCGATGTAATCACTTTGTGTGGTGCGTTTGTTGGGATCCGATGAATTGTGGGTTTATGTTCAGATTATTCATGATAAAAGATTTGAGTCTTCTTTGAATTCTATTATTATTCTTATTTCCATGATTATTATAGCTTCGTAAATCTCTCCAATCTATTGAAATAGTTTGGCCAACTAGATTGATATTTCTTCAGTGAGAGGGGTGCATTGTAGTGGGCTCAATCTGCGGTGCTCTATATCCCAGTGACAGAAGGGGACAAGACACGTCTTTGTATTGTTGCCACTAAGGATAAAACGATGGGGTTAATTCATATTAATGGAGTTCTCTTTGTCTACATCATTTCATTGGTCTCCAAGCATTACTCTGTTTTACTTAATACTCTAGATGCATGCTGGATAGCGGTCGATGGGTGGAGTAATAGTAATAGGTGCAGGCAGGAGTCGGCCTATTTGCTTATGGACAAGATGCCTATATACACATGATCATTGTCGTGAATATCAGATAAATATGCACTTTTCTATCAATTGCCTAACATTATTTTGTTTACCCACCGTATATCTACTACATGAGAGATGCCACTAGGGAAAACTATGCCCCCCGGTCTATCCACACATATATTTACAAAAGCTTTCATTACCTTGATGCCATTTTTTGTATTTTATTTATTTTGCAATTTACAATTATCAACTATCGTCTACACACTTCATTTGCTTGCAAATAACGAGTCCAAGGGGATTGACAACCCTCTTGCCCGCATTGGGTGCAAGTGTTTGCTTCTTTGTGTGTAGTCGCTGAAGACGGGGTTTGCGTCCTACTCCTATTGGTTCTCACTGAGGGGAAATACTAATCTATACTGTGCTACATCACCCGGTCCTCTTCGCGGAAAACCTAACGCAAATCACAAGTATCAAGGACACATGGGAATATCTGTCTAGTCATGTTCATCACGTTGAGTTGATTCGCGTTCGTTACTTTGATAACTTGATATGTGGGTGAACTGGTGCTAAGGTAATGTTCTTACTTGAACAAGAAACCCACTTACGATTACCCCCTCTCGCAAGAATCCACAACTATGAAAGAAGAATTAAGATAAATCTAACCATAGCATGAAACATATGGATCCAAATCAGCCTCTTACGAAGTAACGCATAAACTAGGATTTAAGATTATGTCACTCTAGCAACCCATCATCTACTTATTACTCCACAATGCCTTTCCTTAGGCCCATTAGATGGTGAAGTATCATGTAGTCGACATTCACACGACACCACTAAAGTAGGCAACAACATACATATCATCAAAATATCAAACGAATACCAACTTCACATGATTACTGACAACAAGACTTCTCCCATATCCTCAGGAACAAAAGTAACTACTCACACATCATCAACATGTTCATGATGAGAGGTGTAATAATGATGATTAAGGATCTGAACAAAATATCTTCCACCAAGTAAACCAACAAGAGCATCAACTACAAGATGTAATCAACACTACTAGTAACCCACAGGTACCAATATGAGGTTTTGAGACAAAGATTGAATACAAGAGATGAAATAAGGTTTGAGATGAGATGGAGCTGGTGAAGATGTTGATGAAGATTGGTCCTCCTAGGAAGGAGGAAGCGTTGGTGATGATGATGGCTTCGATCTCCCTCTCCCGAGAGAAGTTCCCTCGGCAGAATCTCGCCGTAGTGCAAAAGGGCCTCTGCCCAGGTTTCCACCTCGAGACAACGGCGATTCGCCTCGAAAGTTCCTTCTTTTTTTTCTAAGTCAAAGCCACTATATGCAGAAGAGGTGGCCGAGGGACCTGTGAGGGCCCCACAAGCTAACAGGGCGTGCCCAAGGGGGTGGACGCGCCCTGTTGGCATGTGGCCAGCAGGTTCCCCCCCTCTGCTATATTTTAGGCTCTGAAATTCTCAAATATTCCACAAAAATTCTCCATGAAGTTTCAGGTCATTTGGAGTCCATTCAATTTTCACCCTTTTTCTTGGTTTTTAGGTCCAGAATTCCAGTTCCCAGAAATTTCCCTCTTTGTGATGCAGCTTGTAAATTCAAAGAGAAAAGGTATAAAAACTGTATCATAAAGTGTAATAATGAACAAGAACAACATAAATATCAATAGGAAATCATGATGTAAAATGGATGTGTCAAGTCCCCAAGCTTAGACCTCGCTTGTCCTCAAGTGAAAACCAAACTCGAAAATAATGACCACATAATTTGAGAGAGGGGTGTCGATAAAAACAGAATACGGACATGAGAGCATCATGAATATTAACATAGCATCAATTTTTCATCATATAGGTTCTTAAAAACAAGTAAAAATCTATCCATAACATTGAAGTATGAAGCATAAACTTTATTGACAACCAACAAACTATGTTCTTAGTCATTGAGACAATCAATTCATCATATTTCATAGAAGAGCCTATGTAAGAGCTTTCAATTTAGCAAGTTCACATGCTCAACTATCATTTAGTCTTATATGATTGCTGACACTCATTACATATTTTTGGAGCTAATGTTTCCATCGGACACATAGGAAGATAGGGGCTTTATTATTTTCGCGACCCAACTTATTTACCTCAAGGATAATGTCAACAATGATGAATCATGATCATCTACATCCAACTGGATATATGTATCTGGATCTTTCCCCAACACATGATGCTTGCCAACTAAACAATTAATAGTTTGGAATAGGGATAAACATTATGGACTATTGCATAAAGGTAAATACATGAAAGTAAAAGATAGTCCCTTCGTAGAGGGAAGCAGAGGTTGTCATGCGATTTTTATTTTTTGGATGCGCAAGCTCTTTATGTAAAGGAGCGTCACTTTATATTGCCCCTTATGATAGCAACCTTTATTATGCAGTTAGTCACTTTTATTTCTTTATCATCACAAGATCGTACAAAGCTTATTTTCCCTTACAATAAAAGAACATACATATTTAGGAGCATTTTCTATTGCTTGATGCACCGATGACAACTTACTTGAAGGATCTTATTCAATCCATAGGTAGATATGGTGGACTCCCATGGCAAGAAACTGGGTTTAAGGGTTATGGATCCACAAGTAGTATCTCTACTTAGTGCGGATTTTTTTTGGCTAGCAAAAGATCTAAAGCAAGCGCCACATGTTAGAGGATCCATGACAATATAACTTCTATGTGTATGTAGACAAACATAACTCATTACGTTGTCTTCCTTGTCCAACATCAACAGTTCAATCATTATATAATATTGGATGGGGTCTCACAATCATCAAAGATGTCCAAGATAGTGTGTTTGCATGTGAATCTCCTCTCCTCTATCATAATTTGCATGGATTGTATCAATGACAAACACTATGTTTGTTAACTCCCAACAAATTTTACCACTTATACTTTTTATATGTGAAGTCATTACTCCCCATGAGATTAGCATATGATCTTTCTATTTCTTTTATTTAAATGCTATGATGATTGATGCATGAGAGTAGAGAAAGCAAACTCAACTAATCTTTATTATATAACTCTATCACTCGATTACAAAGATAGGTAGATCACAAATCAAACACTCTAAGCAAAGAAAAACTATATTTTTATTCCTCTAAATCACGAAATAGCTAAGGATCGAACTAAGATGGATGATAATTATAAAAGTGATGATTATACGATATCGGGGCACCTCACCCAAGCTTGGAACAAGCTAAGGGTGGTGCCCATACCCATGTACTCAAGTGTCACTCTTGGGTGATGATGGTGATGATGTAGTAGGCTTGTCCTCCATCTTTGAAGGCATAGGCTCCCCATCATAGAAAGAGGACCTTGTCTCCGGAATCCTGAAATTGGCAGTGATGCTCATCCTTTTAAACTTGGATTCATACTCACAGTTTTGGTTTTGTAAGTCCCAGATTTGATCTTGGAGATGTTTGATCCTCTCTTGAAGCTTGAAGAGAGCCTCTCCCACGTTCCTAGTGTCCAGCTTGTTCTCCCGGATGAAGTCCGTGATCATAGAGTGATTAGCACTCAAACCACGTTCAACCATCCCTTAGCACTTGAATATTTCCTGCTCCATCACTGCAAGCCCGGCCTTGTCGCTCCCCTCCTTCTTTGGCCCTTGAACATCCTGTCGAGGATATTCCCCACGGTTTTACCCGGCCAGGAGTATGACCCGGCCCACCATTTGGTGACTCGGAGACGGCGGCTCATGGAGAGGTCTGGAGGGTCGGCTCATACAGAAGGCCCAAGCAGAGGAAGAATTCCCTCACAAGAGAAACAAGACCCGGATTAGGATTCAAGAGAGACTATTCCTAATCCTAGTCCTGGTAGGACTCTACATGTAAGCCTGCCCCTTCAACTTATATAATGAGGGGCAAGGCACCCCAAGAAGGGAGGTCAAGTCATTAGAGATAGACAGATTAGAAACCCTCAAGACTAGAGGTAGCGATTCCGCACCCTTGTAATTGAGATCATCATCAATACGCACAAAGCATGACATAGGCTTTTACCTCCATTGGAGGGGCTGAACCTGGGTAAACTGACATCTCTTGATTTCGACCAACCCCGTTCAAGCTACCACCTAAGTTGCAATGGCCTCACACCTAAGTTTTCTCACGAGGACATCTGTCCTGACAAAACCACGACAGTTGGCGCCCACCATGGGGCAAGCACACGGTGGTGTTGAGTTCTTGGAGGGAGCTCTCCAGGGATCGAGGGCGATGTGATAAGCCGGATGACTAAGAGCCGACACGAAGAGGACCTACATCATCGATGAGCAGTCGGAACGGCATACACTAGATTAGGTTGAGACAAGAGTTAGGGTTGCGGTCAGTCCGCCGCACCCGTCTTCGGCGGTCCATCGAATCCAACAGAAGATCAATTTTTGCTGCTGCGCTGCCGCAAGTCGCGAGTCCGAGAGGAGTTGAGAAGAGTTTCTTTGTTTAGGCAGCGTGCCGTACAACGCGCGGTCTGTCCAAATGCAAGTTTCCACTGAGAAACAGATCTCTGGTGCGACAGAATAAATCAGTTTGACTTTTTCAAGGATGCTTCATGTACTCAAGTCCCAGACTTCAAATACCGAGGGAAGCAACCGTCATTACTGATGCTACTTTTTCTTGCGTGAGGACCGCATCAAAGTCCAAAGAATCCTATAAGCACTTCCACACTGATTGGGAAAGGAACAAAAGGCAATTCCATTATTAGTTGGCTTACTACAATCGTTGCAGGAAGATCACGTTTTGAAAGGGAGGAAGACTAAAATCAAGACGGGAACGGAAACCGAGGAAGGAATACCGCCGCCGCTGAGTTTTCTTCCCTGGCTAGATTGATCCATCGCGATGTTGGAGGTGGTCGCTCGCCTCCGCCACCGCGGCTGCTCGCCCTGGAGCCGGCCTCGCCTCCGCCGCCCTGCCCACTGGCCTCCCGCAACGCCCTGCATTGGCGGGTCATTCGCGTCGCCGACCGGCTTCACCACCCCTCCGCGCTCGCCGCTTGATCCGCCGTTCGGCGAGCCGTTGCCCCGCGCTAAGCCCGCCGGCTCTGCCGCGCCTCCTGACCGCGCCATCACCATGGCTTTGACGATCCGGCCGCTGCTCCCGCCTCACCCGCTCGCCGAGCCTGCCGCCGCTATGGCCGCTGCTCCCGCCTCGCCCGCTCGCCGAGCTGGCCACCGCTGTGGCCGCTGCTCCCGCCTCGCCTGCTCACAGATCGGAAATATGACTACTACTATGTTGTCGCTGCTATCGTCAAGCACCAAAACTTCGAGGCCTTCACCACGTTGGCGCAGTCCGGAGTTGCCACAAGCCCTGCCATCACAAAACTGCTCGACGTTGCAGCAGCAACGCCCATCTCTCCGCCAAGGATATCGAGCGACTGGCTGTCCTACTCATTCGACCTTTGACTCCTCCACTCGACACTTGTCTGGTGCTAGAGTCCGAGTTCACGATGGAGAGGGAGAAGCACATGAGAGCCGGGAAACAATGGAGACGAAGTTGGCTAACATGGCGATTCAACACCGGAACCGCACCATTGGGGGGCTAGAGCTACATCTCCATGTTGTTTGTGATGCTACTGCTGTCAGTCATGGTACCAACATATCAACTTCGGGGCCACTACAAGAGACAATCCTGCAGCCATACAGCTTGTCTTTGCAGAATATGAAAAACAAATGGGGGTTGTTCTTTGCTGCCCTGTCCAAGACTCCGTCTCTCTAAGCGTCATTGCAATCTTTGTGAGGGTCTTCATGAAAGGCTTATCCACCCATCTTTTGGAGCATACGTTTCCGCTGTCCCCTTGATGCTACCTCGGCGCTGAATGGAAGTGTAATTTCATGGTTAAAAAAACGCCACGTGGGTTCTAGTACTACATTGGAAATACATCTAGGCGGTTGTCCGACTACGTCCAGTATTATCCAGCACCGGTGTCCGCATTCATCAGACACAAATCCCAGGTGATATTGATCCTATCTATTTTTCAGTACATATTATCCGTCCGAGGACAATTACTCTGCCCTGCAATATATTTTATGCAGAACAATTATTCATGACAAAGGTGGCATTATATTGCGTGCGCGGCGTCCGTGCCAACATCATCATGCGCTAGCATCCGTACAACTCGCTGCCTGGTCTACATCAACCCGCCGGTGCTACACGCGCTCGCTCAAGCCACCCACGTATGCGCGCGAGGCACCGCCCCTCATGGTCCGATCTACATCAACACACCGGTTCCACGCGTGCTCGCTCAAGTTGCCCAACGGATGCGCGTGAGCCGCTACCCCTGCGGTCCAGTCTACATCGATATGCCGGTGCCACACCTGCTCACTCGAGCCACCCGTCAAACACGCGCGCAAGTCGCCACCTGTCGGTGTACTAAAGTTTGGGTCCTTTAGTACCCCATACTTGTGCATGGACGGTTATAGCCATACCGGCGGCAAGGCCTGCCGGGGGACAGATGAATACAAGTACAACAACGTCAAGAAGGCATTCAAGTCAACAGTCAGAAGACAGAAGACCGAAGGCTGGGCGCCCGGCAAGATCTTGCCGGGATGGCCTGCGAAGCCCCGGCAAGATTCGCACCCGGCAAGACCTCGCCACCCTATCACCGCTCTAGCGCAGCGAACAGCTTGTCAGACGAGGTTTATCCTCCTGAACACGTGTCAAGGTGCTAACAGCGGAGGGGTTAAGCGGTGCTGATGGGACAGGCTCTTTTTCCGTCCCCAAGGCGCTAAGGGACACCTCAACGGAGCATTTAATGTGTTTGTCCTAAGCCGTCAGTATTAGGTATGATAACACTGTAGCAACTTTACACCTCATGTATGTGTTGTACGCCACTGTTGGTGACCCCTTCGATTGTATAAAAGGAAGCCCAAGGCATAGCTACAGGGGGGATCTTCTGGCCCATTCTGCATGTGTAGCTGCTACTCGAACGCACTGTTCATGGCAAGCGCTCCTGAAGCCTGGGCTTAAACACATCCAATACAACTAAAGCAGGAGTAAGGTTTTACGCTTCTTAGCGGCCCGAACCTGGGTAAAAATTCCTCGTGTTGATCGTTGGATCTGCACTTTGTGCAAACCTTTCTCCCTGCCGAACCGTAAAGGGATCTACGTGATCCCATAGGTGTCGTACGCCGACATCTTTGGCGCGCCAGGTAGGGGGAAAAGGTTGCGTGAACCTGATCTTTGATCAGCGCGCCAGTTTCTTCATCATCATCATCGCCATGGCCCCCAAGAAGAAGGGTTTTATGGCGGTTGGTCCATCCGCGTCCGGTGCGCCTGTGGCTACACAGACGGGCGACGGTGTGGACGTAGGCGGAGGAGGTGGAGATCCTGAGCTTCCACGACGTTCTGGTGATCATAGCCAGGCGAGCGGCGTCATTCGCGCCGCTAGATCTAAGGACGGAGCTATGCTGCCAACAGGCGGTGTAGCGAACTCCAGGGACGGAAGGGCGCCTTCTAAGACACCCACGCCGGCGCATGCGCCGCGGCCTTCTCAGGTCGCGCGCGATGAACATCGCCGTGACGTTGGTGGTTGCAAGCGTCCCCATGGAAAGTCTCTTGAGCATCACCCTCGAGATGCACGGGACCAGCATGCACGCCAACATGCTGGTGGAAGCGGCATGCAGTCGCGGGACCGTGATGGAGCTCCTTCTAACACGTTTAGGAGTCAGAGCACCTCACGTTCCTCGCACCTTTCGCCGCCGCCTACACCAGCAGAAGCACTGGCGCGAGCACAGCTACTCCTGAATTTTCTTCCTGCTGCGGACAAGCTCGAAGAGTGGAGAGCTGCTATTCAGAGCCTCATCGGCCTCGCTAATGATGATAGGCCGCAGCAGGCGGAGCCTTCGCGGCGGCAGTCCATCGAGCCGGCACCCGCCCATGGCGAAAAGACTGGAGGCGGTACAACCACGGTGCACTCTCCTCCACGGCGGCAACAGCGGTCGCCGACTCGATGGATCGACGCCCGTGATGACGATTCAACGGCGTCGTCTGATCCACGAACTCATCGCGATCAACGTCAAGTTCTCCGGGAAGGAGGCAAAGAAGACGCTCGGACTACCATCGAACGGCGGCGGGAAGCGCGCTATCAATCTGACAAACGCGCAGGACCCACTGTAGACAAGCCTGCCCCAGGGTATTATGATGACCTACCTTATGAGGTGGGTTGTCCAGCTTTTACCCGTGAGCTGCGGCGAGTCCAGTGGCCCAATTCCCGCACGTTCAAACCAGAGGCCCCGGAGAAGTATGACGGCAAGACTCACCCATCGGAGTTCTTGAGCATCTATACCATTGCGGTGCAGGCTGCCGGGGCTCGCGACGACAAGATACTCGCCAACTACTTCCCGTTGGTACTCAAGCCCAACGTCAGGTCGTGGTTGATGCATCTGCCGGAGAATTCCATTTCTTCCTGGGCAGATCTGTGTCATGAGTTTGTTGGCGCCTTTACCGGAGGCCACCAAGCTCCTGGCCAGGAAAGTGATTTGCATCTCATCCCCCAGAAAGAAGGCGAAACTTTGTGCAAGTACATACAGAGATTCAGCCGAGTACATCACAACATCCCAGACGTTCATCCTGCCGCTGTTGTCAGCGCGTTCCATCAGAACGCGCGCAACCGCAGGATGCGCGAAGAGCTGGCGATGAAGGAGGTCAGGGATGTTGCCGAGCTCTACACTCTGGCCGATAAGTGTGCTCGAGCTGAAGAAGGGAGGAGATTCCCCGGTGAGGATGCTGGCGCAGGAGTCGACTCTAAAGACGAAGATGCCGCCGCCCCGGCAAAGAAAGGCCGGCGGCATAACAGGAAGCGCAAGGGCAAGGCCGTGCTTGCCGTCGAGGGATCCGGCAACCCCGACACCGCCAAGAAGGCCAAGGTCGACGGCCCCGGCAAGGATGTTGCCGGGTGCGCCTCCTGTCAGGCCTTGGAGGCTGCCGACAAGCCGGAGGGCTCCGACAAGCAGTACTGCAAGATCCATCGTACCAAGGGCCACGTTCTCCAAAACTGCTGGCAAGTTGAGCAGCTTGTCGAGAAGCAAAAGGCTGAGTATGAAATACGAGATAAGGAGAAGGGCCAGGATGGTGTAGAGGGGTCTGGCAAGAAATGCGGTGGCCGAGGAGGTCGCCGCGGCAAGGCCAAGCAACATAAGGAGAGGCCTGCTCGAGGCCGCGACAAGCAAGAGGGGGGTGACGATGACAACGAGGAGGACGACGAGTCCAGTGAGCAAGAATTTCAGAAAGCTACTGACGGCTTGTGCATTGATGGAGGCGCCTCGTTGCATGCTTCCCACCACTGACTTAAACAGTGGGCGCGTGAGGTTAATGCGACAGAGCCATCTGTCGGTGCCCGGAAACCATTGAAATGGTCCAACACGCCTATCATTTTCGGCGTTGAGGATTACCCTGATCGCACAACTGCGGTTAGGTGCCTGCCATTGTTGGTTTCACCAACAATTCGCAACCTCAAAGTGACGAAAATTTTAGTTGACGGTGGGGCCGGTTTGAACTTGATCTCGCCTGAGGTGATCAAAAGGTTGCAAATTCCTGATGAAGATCTCGAGGAAACGGGCACGTTTCAAGGGGTCAATCCAGGAAGGAGCCAGCCGAAGGGTAAGATCACACTGCCAGTAACATTTGGTAGTGACTTGAACTTCAGAACAGAGAAGATTGTTTTCGACGTCGCCAGGATTCCATTGCCATATAATGGGATCCTTGGCCGTCCAACGTTGGCCGAGTTCATGGCGGCATCGCACTACGCCTATAATATATTGAAGATGCCCGGGCCGATGAGCGTCATCACTATCAACTCTGACAAGAAGGATGCGCTTATCTGCACCGACCAACTTTACCGGGAGGCAGTTGCAGCATCTGCCGCCAAGGCACTTGCTCCTGTCGCTGAAGCTCCCGGGGGGAAGAAGACCGGCAAGACCTCTTGCACACACTCCGGCAAGCGCACCTCCTTGGAGTGCCGCGCTCCTGTTGAGGATGTGCCAGAGAGCTCCACCGGCAAGAGCAAGAAATCCAAGGCAGCTCCACCAGAAACTAAGAAGGTGCCCGCCAAGGAAGATGGTACGGGAGGGACTTTCACCATAAGTTCCACCCTCGACGACAAATAGGAAAGCGCGCTCATTGCTTTCCTGCGGGCGAATATTGATGTGTTTGCATGGCAACCATCTGATATCCCCGGTGTTCCCAGGGAAGTAATTGAGCACCACCTTGTTGTCTGTCCTCACGCACGGCCTGTCAAGCAGAAGGTTAGGAAGCAAGCTTTGGAGCGGCAACAATTTATTGCCGAGGAAATCAAGAAGCTGGAAGCGGCAGGTTTGGTTAGAGGAGTGCTCCATCCAACATGGCTAGCCAATCCAGTTGTAGTGCGCTAGGCAAATGGAAAATGGAGGCTGTGTATTGATTATACAGACATCAATAAAGCCTGCCCAAAAGATCCTTTTCCCTTGCCACGCATCGACCAGATTGTGGACTCCACTGCCGGCTGCGACTTGCTTTCATTTCTTGATGCATATTCAGGATATCATCAGATCTTCATGGCAAAGGAAGACGAAGAGAAAACCGCATTTGTCACCCCATGTGGTACGTATTTCTTTTTGCGTATGCCTTTCGGGTTGGAAAGTGCTGGCTCGACATTTGCAAGAGCGGTCCAGATTGGTTTTGAGCCCCATCTACATAGAAATATGGAAGCTTAGATGGATGCCATAGTGGTCAAAACCAAGGACGAGACGACGCTCATACAAGATTTAGAAGAGACATTTGCAAATCCGCGCAAGATCAATTTGAAGCTCAATCCTAAGAAGTGTGTGTTTGGCGTCCCGTCCGGCAAGCTTCTCGGGTTCTTTGTATCTCAACATGGAATCGAAGCAAATCCCGACAAGATCAAGGCAATTGAGCAGATTGAAGCACCAAGGCGTGTCAAGGATGTGCGTCGTCTTGCCGGCTGCGTTGCCGCTCTGAGTAGGTTCATCTCCAAATCTGCTGAGCGCGCCCTGCCCTTTTTCAAAATTTTGAAAAAGGCAGGTCCAATGAGATGGACTCCGGAAGCGGAGGCAACGTTGCAGGATTTGAAGAGGTACCTCTCCTCTCCGCAGTACTAGTCGCGCCAAAACCACAAGAGCCGTTGCTGCTGTATCTAGCGGCAACGAATCAAGTGGTAAGTGTTGCGTTAGTGGCAGAGAGAGAAGTCGATGAAGAAGCAGTGGCAGTGGCAGGACCGCCAAGCGACGAGCTAGGATCTTCCCCGACAGAGTCTGGTGCTGATAAAGTAGGGTCTGCGCAGTCAAATGAAGCAACACAGAAGAAAAAGATGGTGCAGCGCCCAGTTTATTTTGTCAGCTCCCTGTTGCAGGGGGCTAGGTCAAGATACTCTGGCGTGCAGAAGTTGCTCTTCGGTCTCCTTATGGCGTCGAGGAAGCTGCGCCATTACTTTCAAGCACATGAGATCACCGTTGTCACTCGCTTCCCGTTACAGCGGATTTTGCGGAATCCAGATGCAACTGGCAGGATTGTAGAGTGGGCTTTGAAACTGTCAAATTTTTGTCTCAAGTTTGAAAGTACTTCAACCATTCAGAGCAGAGCTTTGGCGGAGTTCGTTGCTGAATGGACCCCAATGCCAGACGAAGAGATTCTGGAGACAACTCTCCCCGGCAAGGGAACGAATCAAGAATGGATTACGTATTTTGATGGAGCTTTCTCGCTGCAAGGCACCCACCGGAGAGCACCTCAAATACGTGATTCAGATGCACTTTCCTCGGGAGAGATCGAAAAATGACACTGCAGAGTATGAAGGGCTGCTTGCCGGTCTCAGGATCGCGGCGGACCTTGGAATTAAGAAGCTCATCGTCAGAGGTGATTCGCAGCTTGTTGTCAAGCAGGTGAATAAAGATTATCAGAGCCCGTTGATGGAGGCTTACGTGGATGAAGTGAGAAAGTTCGAGGAGCACTTTGACGGTCTGCAAATGGAGCACGTTCCTCGTGCGGAAAACAGCATTGCCGACGACCTGTCAAAGCGTGCTGCCCTCAAGTTACCTGTGGAACCAGGGACTTTTGTGCTTCAATTGACTCAGCCATCCGTAGCACCATCAGCAAAGCAAGATAAGAGAAGTGTAACACCCCTGGATCAGTGCTATAGTGATGACCATGATCAGCAACAAATCATTTTGCTAAATAAGATATGATCAAGTTGAAATTCATATCTCAATTCAAATTCCACTTCAAAAGCCCATGGAATTTTTATGTGATAAAATAAAATTGCAAACTGCAAGAATAAAATGTTGCACACTTGTGATAAATTATAAAACCAATGTTTTTTAGGAAAACAACATCACCTTGATGTTGGTGTGGACTCCACCATTATTAACAGAGCCAAATTGCATTTAAAATGCCTTTTTAATTCAATGGAATATTCAAACAGATTCCAAAAATGCTCAAACTTGCTGTGGCCATTCAAAGGATTACAAGATATTTAATGGACCATAACACACATTTTTGTTGAAGGGAATTGTAGCTAAAAATAAATGAAACGGAAAGAATTAAAGAAAGGCAGAAAAAGAAAAAGAAAGAAAATGCAAAACGGCCCTGTGCACTTAGGCCTGGTGCTACAGTGCCAGGCCCAGCCCGCTAGTGCCGTCGTCCTCTACCTCGCGCCCCTCTCTCTCTCGCGCGCGCGCTGTCGATCAGGGACGAGACGACCGCGCGCCCGGGGCCCTCGCGAGATCTTTTCCCCCTCTGCTTGCGTGGATGGGATAAGATCAACCCCCGAACCCCTCTGGACCCGTTGGATCCTCCTCTCGCTCTCTCCCTCGCTCGCCTCTTTCCTTCCCGAGCGCAGCCGCCGCCATGGCCGGCTCGTAGCCGTGCCCACCGAGCCTCCCAAGCAACGCCACCGCGCCTGGAAGGACCCCCGCGAGCTCTTGCGTCGACTACGCCCAGCCACTCGCAGCCGCTGCAACGCCGGCCCCGAGCCGTCTTCTTCCTCGGATCGCCGCCACGCTCCGGCGACGAATCCGGCTACCCCAGGCCTCCCCCGAGCCTGCTTAGCTCATCTATGGGACCGCTGTGAGTCCCTGCGTCGTTCCCCTCCTTCCCCTCGTCGAATCCGTGCCCGTAGCGTTCGATTTCATCGGAGCCGAAGCTCGGTTCCACTGGAGCTCGACGCCGGCAAGCGTACGATGACCATTTGGTCCTGCTAGCGCCACCGTTCGCTTCAGCACGTTGGGTAGGACCCCATAGCACCGCTAGCTAGCTCATTTGCATGCTGCTTAGGACGTTGCCGTAGATGCCCGAGCGCCGCCGCCGCTGCCGTCGACGTAGCGCTTAGCTCAGGCCACCTCAGCTCGCCCCGATGGTTGGAATGGAACGGCGATCGCTCTAGCTCGCGAACGCAGCAAGAATCACACGATTTGGTCGACTGTGGAAGAAACCCGAGCATCGCCACCGTTTCGAGAGCTCGCCAGAGTTGCTCCGGCGACGGTCGCCGGCCGCCGCTGAGCTGGCTCGACCGGGGCCACCGTCAGTGACCCTGGCCAGGGGCCCTAGGGCCCCAGTTTGACCAGTTGACCAAGTCAACTGGCTGACTGGGCAGGGCCAGCCACTGACATGTGGGCCCGAACCCCCCTCGGCCTATGACATGTGGGTCCAGGGTGATTAGGGTTAATCCACGATTAGATTAAATAAAAATAATTAAATCAACCTAATGAGACACTGACAGATGGGCCCCACTTGCTAATTAGATCAGTAATTAGATTAAATAAACACTGTTAAGTCCACTGTCTTTGACAGGTGGGGCCCAGCAGTTAGTTTGACCAGTCAGCTGAGACTGTTGGCTGCTGATGCAGTGCTGATGTCAGCATGATGTCATAAAGGATTTTTCGAATTAATAATAATCTGTTAATTTCAGAAAATGATTAAATCTTTCAAAAATCATAGAAATTAATCTGTAACTCGGATGAAAATAATTTGTACATGAAAGTTGATCAGAAAAATCCCACGAATCCGAATACGCTATCCGTTCGTCTGTCACATGCTCCTAGCATAGCAAACATGGAACTTTTCCCCTCCGGATCATCTGTCTGATAAATCCAAAGACCCGGGAAATATCGTCAGATATTCTCCCATTCCGTCTGATACTTGTAGTACCGCGTTAGACTACCCCTAGCACTCCGTATTGCCATGCCATGCATCGTGTTGCATCTGTTTGCTTGTATTTATTGTTTCTTCCCCCTCTTCTCTCCGGTAGCCTCCGAGACTGACGCTGCTGCCGAGTACGACTATGCCCCTGACGACCAGTCTTTTGCAGCAGAGCAACAAGGCAAGCAAAACCCCCTTGATCATTCCTATATCACCTATTCTTTCTTCCTCATGATTGCATTAGATTTTGCTACTGTATTTAAACAAGCACCTATTCCGATGCATAGCCTGTT
Source organism: Elymus sibiricus (assembly GCA_039707655.1). Lineage (NCBI taxonomy): Eukaryota > Viridiplantae > Streptophyta > Magnoliopsida > Poales > Poaceae > Elymus > Elymus sibiricus. The sequence continues at coordinate 191,867,638 of CM077663.1, read as the reverse complement.
TTTGAATACTGCTTTCATACCTGCTTTCATATAATGTTGTAGTATAGGTATGGATAGTGTCCCCCTGTGACTCCTAGTTTACTATTGTCGTTGCCCCTGCTTTCATCACCGTCGTCATCAAGGACTTGAAGACAGAAGACTCGGTCAACATGACTGACAAGCCGTTACCGACACATCACCGCACATACCCCGAGTGTGATATATCGAGGGTGATTCCTAGGATATCCACTTGGTGTACTGACACACAGCCATTTTGACTTGACACTGAATTACAGGTGAAAGACGGGACTGTAGGGACAAGCGGTACCACTCTGTTGAGGTGGACCTGAGTTCCCGACAGTCTTGAGACGGGTCAGCCCCAAGGGTACCCGTGTGTGTGAGATGTGGTGGGGTGCGCCGGTAAGGCACCCGAAGGGATATAGACGGGACGTGGCCGGACCTACTTTGTCCTTGCCACAAGTTTTCGAGACGGGGCGACGGGATGGAGGGACCGATCGTCACCGCAACTATAAAGTCACTAACGGGTTTGGATATGTGATCTGAGTAGGCCTCTGGCCTTTTTCGCACTGACCACCACGCGGGAATAAGTATGGGCACTCTACAGCGTACATTCTCCCGAAATCTCTTCAGATGCCACATTGAGCGACTCGCGCCCGGGTGGCCCGCGACAGCATGGTGCTTGCATTAAGGCATGCTAGGAATGACACCGGCCGATGGCGTAACGTGTAGGATGGTGAGGGCGATGGCCCAAGACCCCGAGCCATTAGGATGTAGACCGGCGTGCTGGCCTCTCTGTTGAGCCTCGGTAGGACTACGTCGTGTCGATCGGCCGAGGCCGGGTATGACCCGAAAATTGTATCCGGCCAGAGTTTATCGAGCGTGTTGGGTAAGTTTGTGCACCCCTACATGGAAGTTAAACTAATCGATTAGCCGTGTCCACGGTAAAGGACGCTCAGAAATTTTCCTGGTTTATGATAACTAGAACTGGATACTTATATTGTTACTTGAATTATTGGCTCCGGGATTGCTTCCTCGTAGGGAGTCAAGGAAGAATCTCTAGGCCTTGCTACCTTTTACCCCTGTTAATTAAAATATGCTGCTCTGAACTCTCGTCTTATGCCGCAAGACGCTGAAGATGCTAGTCTTCGATAGGACTAGGCCTTCTTCCCTCTTATGGCATTTCTGTAGTTTAGACCAAAGATATAGCCCCATTCCTTTGATACTGGTGCATATCTAGCCTAGTTTTGATGTAAGTCTTGCGAGTACTTTGGATGAGTACTCACCGTTGCTTTGCTCCCCTTTTCCCCTTGAGTCGATGCTGCGATCAGATGACGGAGCCCAGGAGTCCCAGGATCCAGCTTACCCCGTTGACGACTGCTACTACCCCGACGGAGGCTAGTGCTACCAGGATGGAGCCTACTACGACGTAGACTTCTCTGACATCTAGGAGTAGTTCAGATGTTCCCAGGCAGGAGGCCTGCGCCTTTTCGATCTAGTTTGTCGTTGTTATGCTCAGCCTTCTTAAGGTAAAACTTGTGTATCTTTTATGTCTATACTCAGATAATGTTGCTTCCGCTGACTTATGTACTCAAGCTTTTGTATTCGAGCCCTCAAGGCCCCTGGCTGTAATATGAAGCTTGAATTATTTCAATTTGTGTTTAGAGTTGTGTTGTGATTCCTTCCAGCGAGTCCCTGGTCTTGATCGTGCATAAATGCGTGTATGGTTAGTGCACGGTTAAAGCGGGGGCGTCGCAAGTTGGTATCAGAGCCGACTGCCTATAGGTAGCCCCCTTTCCACATCCTTGGCCGAAGTTGAGTCTAGTCATGGAAAAACTTTTACTAACACTGATGCTGTGGCTTACGGGCCCACATCTCAATCGGGTGGTATTAGGATCTTTTATTCCTCATCTATACTCTGGGTTCTGATCTCTCGTCTATTTCGGGTTAAAGATTTTACTAACACTAACTCTAGGTTCTCGTAAATACTTCCCCCGGAGAGCCCCTCATTCCAGATGATAGCTTGATTCATCAGAACACTCCGAAGATACTCTCTGATGTTCTCCTGAGAACTTGTGCTCGTCGATTTTGCGATTTCCTTCCATTGCCAACCCCTGCGGATAACTCCTCATCATTATCGAGGATTCGTTCGTCCCCAGTTGTTCTTGTCTTTCACAAAATTCTTCGAAACGCTATCCGGTCTTCCGAAATCCTGAGCAGCCCATTGCTCTTGACTTTTCTCACCTGCTTGCATTATGGTTAATTCCATATGTCTAGCAATAATAATTAAAATCCTTTGTGATTGTCATCTGATTTAATGGATTCAACCTGTGTGTGTGAATGCATGCAGTCCTCAGTTGAACCTTATAAATTATCTTTTCGGCTCAGACCTCTTTCCAAAACATGAGCTGGTTCTAGGTAAATCAATCCTTGGTTGGTTATTCCTTTGTATTCAAGACTCGACTTATTCAGATAATTCAATGATTTGATGCCTTTGCATTCTTTCTTCTTTTGGTTGAGTATCGTTACTCACATCGTATCAATTGAAGTCCACTACATCTTTTGGTAGATTATTATCCGACAGTGGCATACATATTCAAAATTCTTGTGAATTCTTCCCCTGATACATAATGTCTTTGGTAGAGAGTATCCTCTGCTTTTGTCAACCATGCTCTACTTTCGAGCTTGTGTTATTCACCCTTGAAGTTTGTGGTGTATGTTCCTAAGATGCCCCTATGGGTTGAACCTATACTTTCCCTAATCTGTGTGAACCCGAGAGTTTTCACGAGTCATATTCTCTGTTGTTTAGCCCGATAAAATTTCAACACTGCAACTTCATCGAAAGCGAGAAGTGAATGATAGGTTATGCCTTGACGAAGTGGGAGTCGACCTTGAACTTTGTGTTCATGCCCATGGACCTGGTGTATGACTTATCATGGAGCTTCTTGTAACAATAATCATTCTCTTTGTATGGATCGATCTTGTATCTATGTTTTGGTACTTTGCAACCGTGGTTTCGACCATGATTGTTCTTCTTTGATCCCATTTCTTGGACAAGTTCAAGCACTTGTCTTCGGCAGATCAATGCACCTGCCCAGCCTCTATTTTGATCTACCTTCGAATATTACCCCCTGGTATCCCGAGGATATCGTGTCTTTGCACTACATCTTAGGAATTTAAGATGAAGTAATACCTTACCCTGTCATAGTCACTCCACGGGTTCTAGGTTGTCATCAACCGAGAACATCGAATAGTGAATCGAGTCCGCACTGCAATTCAACAACTCGTAGTAAACTTCTTTGTTTACGAGTTTGTACTCGATCATGTCATTCCCAGCTGATTGGCTACCTCATCATCATCATGCTGAAGCTTGACCATCCTACCTAAGTCCTTCATCCCCGGAACACAATTCCAATAGTGCGCTAAGCTTACATCGAGTTTTCAACATCATGATTAGTTGTCTTGAAGGACAATATCAATTTTGAGCTAGCAATCTTATCTGTGGTTCCGATAACCTTTCGCTTCACCATTCCTTTGCATGATGTCGTCGCTGATCGATTACATCTTCATGAAACTTCCCGACAAATGTGTCGTGATCATCACCAACATTCTGAGCTCTTCTAGATATCAATCGAATTCATGGTGGGAAATACCATCCTTACCCCTCGATGATTTCTGATATCATCGACAACATTCTCGCCTTCCCTCCAACGCAAACTTATTAATGTTCTGTGTTGCACTTGAGTTCCTTGATATCCAATTTATGTTCTGTTCTACCTTGGCGTAATGCCATATCTTATGTCAATGGTGTCATGAGAATTTCACCATCCCTTAAGAATTTTTGATATAGTGATACTCCTTACCATCACCATTCATTTCTTGGTCCCCGTGATTGTTTCTAACCAGAGTACCGACAAGTGAACTGTTAATTGTGAATTCAATATTTCAAGCATTCCTATTACTTCAAAGTTGATGAGTGGAAATTTCATTCTTAGTGTGTTAGTTGTTGAGTCACCATTCTAACATTGATCGTGCCGCTTAGTCTATAATTCTGAGTGCACTTTTTGATCAATGTTTAATTGTGGATGCTTTTCTCGAACATTCATCATTATATCATTGGTGTGACCAATGCTATCACCTTGTTCACGTAATTGTGGAAAATCACGTTTATGGAAATCTCGATAAATCGTTGTTGAGCCCGTCGGCCATCTTCTCATCTTCTCCATGGTTAATGATGGACTCCTGTTTCGGAGCTTGCTTCCGTATTCCATGTTCTGAGATTCTTGCAACGTGATCATGTCGACTTGTGTTGCATCCCTTTTCCTTCTCAGGCCTGCTAAGTCCGAGGTATCGAAATACCAAACATATCTGAATCTCAGTCAGATATGATGGTGAAAGCACAACATGCTCCCTTGGTGGTTTTGATAATTCATGACAACATACATTGTCTCTTGGACTAATACTTTTACCTAGTGTATTTCAGATATAGTCCATAGAGAAGGGCAGGCAAAAGGATTCTGGAGATTGTGGAATACCCCAAGATACAAGGAAATGGATTGGCAAAGCTTCAAGGAAGAGGACTCTACATTTTACATTTGTGAGAAATCACTTTGAGTCCATAGCAAAGCCAATACTATTAAAAGGGGGTAAGGTTTTGTTGGTGAACAAAATGCTCATACGTGCACAAGTGATAGTCACCAAAAACACCCACAAGCTCTTCCACCAAAGTCTGTCCAAAGGCATATACTCAAAATCGGTGCAACCAACATTTCCATCCCGGTGCCACCGATTCTCAACCATAGACAGACTCAGCCAAACCCTAGCCACTTCGGTGCAACCGATTCCATACCGGTGCCACCGAGTTTAGGTTGCCAACTTTCTGTTACGCAAATTCACAATATCGGTACCATCGAGATTGTTGGATCGGCGTCACCGAGATTGTCAATCTGACCGTTGGTCACCTTATCGGTGCAACCGAGTTTCCATATCGGTCTCACCGAGATTCAAAAGTTGCCACCTTTTGGTCACTTCGGTACCACCGAGATTAACACATCGGTGTCACCGAGTTGGTCATTTTGTGTGTAACAGTTGGATTTTTGGGGATGCCTATATATACCCCTCCACCACCACCTACTCGAAAGAGAAGCACTCAGAACTATTCCATACTTGCCCCATCCAGTTTTCTGAGAGAGAACCACCTATCCTTGTGTTGAGGTCAAGATCTTCCACTCCAACCATATGGATCTTGATTTCTAGCCTCCCCAAGTTGCTTTCCACCAATCCCATCTCTTCCACCAAGCCAAATCTGTGAGAGAGTGATTGTGTGTTGAGGAGTCTATCATCTTGAAGCACAAGAGCAAGGAGTTCATCGTCATTACCGAGCCTATTACCTTTTGGAGGGTGGTGCCTCCTAGATTGGTTAGGTGTCGCTTGGGAGCCTCCTACTTCGTGTTGTGGAGTTGAACCAAGAAGTTTGTATGGGCAAGGAGATCGCCTACTTAGTGAAGATCTACCCATAGTGAGGCTAGTCCTTCGTGGACGGAAGCCGTTATGGAATAGTCAAGGTTGCTACTTCGTGGACCCTTATGGGTGGAGCCCTCCGTGGACTCTCGCGATCGTTACCCTCCGTGGGTTGAAGACTCCATAAATGTGGATGTACGATAGCACCACCTATCGGAACCACGGGAAAAAATCATTGCGTCTCCAATTGCGTTTGATCTTCCTATCTCTACCCTTTACTTCATATGCAATGTCTTTACTTTCCGCTGCCATATTTGTTGACATGCAGGTGTAGGGCTGTTAGACTTGCTAGACTTGCTAAAAATGTTAAAATCTGCCAACCAATTAACTTGGGAAAAGGTTAGGTTTTAAATTCCTGCTAGTAGTCTATTCACCACCCTCTAGACACTCTTCTAGTGATCCCTCAATTGGTATCAGAGCATTGGTCTCCATTGCTTCGGTTTAATCACCGAGGAGGAAGATGGATGTGTCTAGTATAGGGAGTTTGAGTTGTAGAGTGCCTATTCTTGATGGAGAGTACTATAGTCAGTGGAAAACCTTGATGCTTGAGCTGTTTAATGAATTTCAATTGAGCAAATATGTCAAGTGCCCCTATGTACCCCCCATTGATCCTTTGCATCCCACACACGAAGAGGAAGTTGATATGCTATGCAATCTTAGAACTGTCAATCTCATTGTTAGAGCTTTACCTAGAAATGTGCTTAATCAAATGAAGAATTTTGTGTGCGCTTACACTTTGTGGAATGATTTGGAGAAACGATATCCAAATTATTCACTAAGTAATCTTGATGAAATTCTTCATAAAACTATTGTCTTCCACAAAATGACGCCTAGTGATCCTAAGTTTGATGATTGTCTTTTTGAGCTTAGAGACCTCATGCGTGCTAAAGGAGATGTCACAACTATCAACAACATCATTGTAGAAGACATTTGCATTCATAAACTTGAACATTGTCATGATCACCATCCTAACGAATCTCTTGTTCTTTATGACGAGGATTTCCCACTTGATGATGACAATGTGGAACATGGCTACTATGATGAAGATGAGCTATTCGACATCGAGTATGAGAAGATCATGAAGAATCTAAGTCTCATGGCAAACTTCAAGGATTACATGTCCGGAGGAAAAGAGTGGATTCCCGATAGCGGATGTACCGATCATATGACCGGAGATAGAGAGATGTTTGAAGAGATCACACCAAACCATGGACCGCGAAGGTACGTAACGTTTGGAGACAACTCCAAGGGTAAGGTACTTGGTCTTGGTAAGGTGGCCATATCTCATGATAGCTCTATTCAAAATGTTATGCTTGTTGAATCTCTTGGCTACAATCTTCTTTCCGTATCTAGACTTGCCGACTTTGGTTTTAATGTGCTATTCACGAAAGTAGATTGCCAAGTGTTTCGTCAAGATAATCATAAAATGGTCTTTACCGGTTTCCGTAGAGGTGATCTATACATTGTCGATTTCACTAAGAGATCCAAACCTCGTACTAGTTTAATTGCAAAATCTTCTAAAGGATGGCTTTGGCATAGAAGACTAGGACATGTTGGCATGCGTAATCTAGACAAGCTCATCAAAGGTGATCACATACTTGGTGTCAAAGATGTTATCTTTGACAAAGATAGACTTTGTAGTGCTTGTCAAGCTGGAAAGCAAGTAGGTGGAAGTCATCCAGTTAAGAATATCATGACTACTAGGAGACCACTCGAGTTACTTCACATGGATCTCTTTGGTCCCAATGCTTACAAGAGTCTCGGTGGAAATTCCTATGGTCTAGTTATAGTTGATGATTTTTCCAGATTTACGTGGGTATTCTTTCTTGATGATAAGTCGCAGGTTCAAAAGATCTTCAAGAACTTCGCTCGCAAAGCGCAAAATCAGTTTGAAGTGAAGATCAAGAAGGTTCGAAGCGATAACGGATCGGAGTTCAAGAACACCCATGTGGATACCTTTCTTGACGAAGAAGGTGTTTCACATGAGTTCTCGGCTACGTACACGCCTCAACAAAATGGAGTTGTTGAGAGGAAGAACCGAATGCTCATTGAGATGGCAAGAACGATGCTTGACGAATACAAGACGCCAAGACACTTTTGGGCAGAAGCCGTGGAAACAGCATGTCATGCCACAAACCGACTTTACTTGCACAAGCTTCTCGGTAAAACGGCATACGAGCTACTCACCGGTAACAAACCCCAAGTTGGATACTTTCGGGTATTCGGCTCAAAGTGCTACATTCTTGATAAGCATCGTCGTACTAAGTTTGCTCCTAAATATCATGAAGGATTTCTACTTGGTTATGGTTCGAACTCTCACACTTACCGTGTCTACAACAACTTCACTCGAAAAGTTGAAGAGACGGTAGATGTGAAGTTTGATGAATCTAATGGTTCGCAAGTCGAACAATTGCCAAATGATTTAGGTGACAAAGACCCTTCGGTAGCTATCCAAGACTTGTCCATTGGCAAGATTCGTCCCATGGAGGTGAAGGAAAGTACTTCATCAACTCAAGTGGAAGCCCCTACTTCACGTCAAGGTGAACCACAACATGACATGGAGGCATTCACAAGCGGTAGACGACACGATGATGAAGAGGAGGAAGTGCAACATGAAGATCCACCACAACCACCTTCACCACCACCTCAAGGGAACGACACCTTGAACAACAACGAAGATGAAGGAGATGATGATGAATAAGAAGCTCCACCATCCAACAATCGGAAGCTGACCCGAGTTCGAGCACAAGTGAGCAAGAACCATCCCCTAAACCAAATCTTTGGTGATATACAAACAGGGAGAATCACTCGCACTAAAACTCGCCTAGCTAACTTTTGTGAGCATTATTCTTTCATCTCTAGCATTGAGCCCTTGAAGGTAGAACAAGCTCTTGAAGATGCGGATTGGGTGAACGCGATGCATGAAGAGCTTCACAACTTCGAGAGGAACGAAGTGTGGACACTCATGGAGAAGCCCAAGGATGAGCAAAACATCATCGGAACCAAATGGGTGTTTCGGAACAAGCAAGATGAAGACGGTCAAGTCGTACGGAACAAGGCTCATCTCGTAGCCCAAGGATATACGCAAGTCGAAGGTATGGACTACGGTGAGACCTACGCCCCCGTCGCTAGACTTGAAGCTATTCGCATTCTTCTTGCTTATACTAATCACCATGATATCACTCTTTATCAAATGGACATTAAAAGTGCCTTTTTAAATGGTGAGATTGAAGAAGAATTCTATGTTAAGCAACCACCTGGTTTTGTGAATCCTAAGAAACCTAATCATGTTTACAAGCTTCGTAAAGCTCATTTTGGTCTTAAGCAAGCCCCTCGTGCTTGGTACAAATGCTTAACGAAGTTTCTCATTGAAAAAGGTTTTGAAATTGGTAAAATTGACGCAACCTTATTCACTAAGAGAGTTAATGGTGAATTATTTGTGTGCCAAATCTATGTGGATGATATTATCTTCGCATCTACTAACCCACAATTTAGTGAAAGATTTGGAAGGTTGATGTCCGAGAAGTATGAGATGTCTATGATGTGTGAGCTGAAATTCTTTCTTGGTTTGCAAATCAAGCAAACGAGAGAAGGAACTTTCATCTCTCAAACTAAGTATACCAAGGACTTGATCAAGAAGTTCAACATGCAAGAGTGCAAAGGTATGAAAACTCCCATGCCTACTAGCGGACATGTTGATCTTACCAGAGAGGATGAACCGATGATCAAAAGATTTATCGATCTATGATTGGTTCATTGCTATATGTATGTGCCTCTCGTCCCGATATTATGCTTAGTGTTTGCATGTGTGCTAGATATCAAGCTGCACCTAAAGAGTGTCATCTTTTGGCCGTGAAACGTACTATGAGATATTTGATACAAACACCAAATTTTGGCATTTGGTATCCCAAGGGATCTTCCTTTAACCTTGTTGGCTATTCCGATTCGGATTATGCCGGTGACAAGGTTGATAGAAAATCCACCTCGGGTACTTGTCAATTTTTGGGCAGATCTCTTGTATCTTGGTCCTCCAAGAAACAAAACTCGGTATCTCTATCTACTGCCGAAGCTGAGTATATTGCTGCTGGATCTTGTTGTGCACAAATGTTATGGATGAAACAAATGCATAAGGATTATGGAATCCATGTTAGAAATGTCCCATTGCTTTGTGACAATGAAAGTGCTATTAAAATTGGTCATAATCCTGTGCAACACTCTCGAACTAAACATATTCAAGTTAGACATCATTTCATTCGTGATCATGTTGCCAAAGGAGATATTGATCTTAAGCATGTTCGCACTAACAAGCAATTGGCCGATATCTTTACTAAGCCACTTGATGAGAAAATATTTTGTTACTTGAGGAGTGAGTTGAACATCATTGATGCTTCAAACTTGAGCTAGACTCACTCGGTTGCATGCAAGGGCATAAGCTTTCTTGATATTTCCATGTTGATCCTAACATGTTATCTTGTGCCATGGAATTCTATGCTCCCTTGTATTGCATCTAATCTTTTGTAGGTACTTGGAAGAATTTCATTCCACAAGATTGCCATCAACTCCAATCATAAGCAATCTTGTCATTACCAAGTATTCACAACCCCTCTTGATGATGAAAGGAAGAAGACACCTCAATCATATCCTTGACATATATTTATAATTCTCAAGTTGGTATCATGTCAAATGGATATGTCCATTGCTCTTCCTTGCATGACTAACCTTTGCAGGTGACAAGTGTACTAAAACAAGAAGGATTGCTCCCAACTCAAGATGGTCTTCATCAACCTCGAGCATCCTCAACAAGTTCACCTACAAGCCACGTCGTCAACATCACTCAAAGGTATGTATTCATATCCTTGAAAAGGCTTTACTCCAAGTCATGAGCTAAAGCAACTCAAGTGATATGAAGACATTAAAATGCTTAATCGAAAAATGGTAACCCCATTTTGAGCTTAATGTAGAGTATGACCTATGATCAAGTATTCTTGCTTGGCTCCTAAGTCAATATACTCTAATATAGGTGACCTAGTCACCGCCCATCATCTAGTTAAGTATTTTGGATGGTTCACTTTCTATTTTGCGAAGACTTCTTGGAACCGCTCAAATCTTCTCTAGCTGATATCCCTTTGTAAAAGCTTCACATTCCCTTTGATTTTTTTTTTCTGGCAACACTTTGAAAACAGAAACTTGGTCGTTTATTTCCTTTGCTGTTTTAGCCTCGGAGCCACCGATACATATTTCTCGGTTCTACCGACATTGCAGATAAGCTGCACCACAAGATCTCGGTACCACCGATTTATCTGTCTCGGAGTCACCGATTTGTTTTCTTTTCTTATTTATGATCGCTGTTGCAAATCTATGTTTCTCTTGTGCCATTTCATGTGAGGATTTTGTTACTTCGATGATCCCTTCTTTAAAAAAAAGGGGGAGAATAACAAAAGAAATTCTTTATTCAAGGATCCCTAACTCAAAGGAGGAGCAGTCTTACAAAATCTCAGAAGGAGAGAAATTCTTTTCAATGATTCCCTCAGTTTTCATTTCCATGAACCCTACATTCAATGACCCTTGTTCTCAAGGATCCCTTCCTATCAATGATCCCTGTATCTATTCCTGTGTTTGACCTTTTTGGAAATTAATGCCAAAGGGGGAGAATACCAAAGCTTCGTTGTGGCGCCACGCCTGATTACCACTGTAGCCAGACGGTCGCCATGCATACCAGCCCAGGAAATCACTATGGCATGCAAGTTTACAACAAGTATCATGAACACAGGCATTTCTATTAATGGATATATGGGTCTTACATGGGATATAATACAAAGGTGATGGCAGCGGAAAGGCTCTATCTAAGGTAGCATGGTCTGGGTGCGGCTCCAATCCACAGGGATTTGACTAGGTTACTCTTCTAGCCCGCGAACGCTCCGGCTCCTCGACGACGGACGTCGAATCCTTATGTGAACCTGGCCATATTAAAGGCCGCTGAGTACTTTTGAATGTACTCGCAAGCAAACCGAACTAACATATACACCAAGCAAAGCAATCCATGGCATTCAAGCATGCATTTGTTATTAGAGCAATATTAATTATCATGGCATAACAGGATTATCTAGCAAGATAACTACTGAAATAAATATGGTAAAGTAAAGCATACTAAGTAAATATTCCATACTCCGATCATTCTCACGAATCAATCTGAGTCTGATCCAAATTCAATCCCAATCATGGGTCATCCGACCACTCAGCTCATAGCCATCCCATGGCTAACATATCATATTCCTGACATCACCTGATGTCTGCTCAAGACGAGTTCTTCCATCATTATTATCATTATTACGGTTGACCACCTACTGAGGTCTGGACGGGCTGTCCAATACCGTGGACGCGGCCATTCGAATAGATTTTACACTCTATAGAGGTTGCGCACTTTACCCACACCATGAAGCACCTGGCCTCGTGATCCCACTCGGGTGGACCAGCGTTGCTTCAACAAAACCTGTCTGACGCGTGACTTTTTCATCATACCACCGGCACTCATCCTCCCCCGGAGGTCTGCCTTGGGTGGCCCCTCTGTCCTCATGATACCTGTGTCCTCATGACACCTGCCACCGTTGTGGCCAAACTATGTCTATCCCAAACGGGGACTAGACTGTCCCAAACGGGGACTAAACTGTCCCAAACGGGGACTCCTGGGCTAAACAATCAACAATCCACTGGGCTCACAGGGTTATCACCGCCTACCTGATCAGGGTAGCACGCGTGCATAACCCTCCCTCTTTGGAGGTACCGGTGAAAGAGCACGCGATCAGACCAAGTCAAGGCCGTCCCATACCGGCAAATGGTGTTGCACGGATAAGCCCGGACAGGTGACTCGAGATCAACCACTATGCTCACTTAGCCAACATAGTGGTTTATCACAATAATTTGAGACAGCATCAGCTAGGCATTAAATCAGTTACTTGAATTGTAATATGAAAGTACTGAAAACCGTAAGTGCAATATAACAGGAGTTTAATTATTTCAATCACAAAAATAATCAATAATTAAACACGCAAGAATAACACAGAGTGATGCTTTAGAGCATATGTCAGATGGTCGGCTTGCCTGGGGTCGAAGAATACTCCAGGAAGAAGTGCGGAGAGTCCGCGGAAGGGATCGCTGAAAAGGATTCTCTTCAGAGTCTCGGGCTCCAAGAGACGAAGATGTGGGCGTTGGAATCACCGGAATCAGAGTCTCGGGTGAAAAGATATGAGAGGTGGAAAATCAGGGACCAATCTGCAAAAATTCCTCCACAAACAGGCCCTTGGTGGAAAAAACAGAAAACGTATTTGAAAGAAATACGCCTTCTGCACAGAGAAGCGCATTTCAAGCCAAAGTGCTAAGGAAATGCGCTTTTCAGAGATGAAAGCGTATTTTTGAATTTACGCTTCCACTTATCCACGCTGGCGGGTGCCTCTCTCACTGACGGGTGGGGTTGGGGCCCACCTGTCAGCTCTCTCTTTCCTCTCCTCCCGCTCCCCTCTCCTTCCCCGACTCCTGCTCGCAGGCAGAGGGAGGCTGTCGGCACCGGCGTGCGGCCAGCCAACTCCGGCCACCTCCGGTGGAGCTCGGACCACCGGAGTAACCCCCTCATCACGGCGCACCCAATGATGCAGGAGTTGGACGCCGGGGAGCTCGCAGTTAGACGAGACGTCGGCCGTGGCGGAGGGCAGCTCCGGTGAGCTCGGGCTCGAGGTTCCGGTTGACCAGGAGGCCAGGCGAGGGCAAGGGCGGGTTCGCCTGAGAGTGGCGCCTCCAGTAGGCACCTCCACGAGCACGAGGGAGGGCCAGAGGAGGGGTTCGCGGGCGGAGGCAGAGAGTGGAGATCCGGCGAAATTGCCGTGCTCCGGCGAGGGGCCCGACCGGGTGGGGTTGCGGGAGTGGTCTAGAGGGTGAGGAGGAGGAGGGGTGAGCTCGAGGGGAACCCGGGGATGGCTTTATATAGCCGGACGGCGGCGAGCCGATAAGGATGCCGCGCGATGAGCTGGCCGCGGCACTGGAGCACGGAGGCGATGGCTCAGGCTGGTGCCTGGCGTCGAGAAGCGGCCGACCTGACGAGCAACAGGGCGACGGGATAGCTCAGCACGGAAGAGGCCAAGGGAGGGAGGAGGAAGACGACGGAGTGTCACGGGCGGAACAGAGGCATGACGGCGACCGCCGTGGCGCGAGGAGAAGGATATAGAAGGGGGAGAAGGGTCCAGAGGGGGCGCGAGGACACTCCGGAGCTGCTAGACACGCTCCGGTGGCGCGAGCGCGCCGCGTTGGCGGTGGCCGAGGGCCCCGGCGTGTAGAGCACCGTTTTGGCGCGCTCTCAGGGTGGTCACCACGCGTGCTACGTTCTCTGACACGCTACTGCTCCTCGCACCTTGCCAAACAAGTCCCTCGCTGCTCAAGGAAATGATATATGAGGCTGGAATCATCTAGATAGCTCTGAGGAGAGGGAAACTTGCTGAGGAAGATCCTAGCAGAAAGGTGTTTGTGGTTGTTTCTGGATGGATCCCTGAGATAAATGAGTTGGGGGTTTGGCATGGAGTAGTCATCTACTAAGGTGGTCATTATGCCAAAATTTCAGCACCAATGGACCAGTGTAGATGGTACTTCCTTTGCAAACTTACAAACTGGCCAGAAATGGGAATGAATTTGCTGGGACAAATTGGCTATATTAATTTGGCTCAAATTTTGAGGAAAATGATGATTAGAACATATGAGGATACTATAAAAGTTTCATACCATTTGGGTACACCAAAATGGTACTTCCTTCACAGTGCTTTCAAATGGACAGGAACTTGGAAAAATTGCTGGGGAAAGATGGATAGATGGATTGAGCTTATTTTTGGTATCCATGAGTGATTTGGCAATGTTAACCACCATGAAAAGTTTCAGCTCAAATAGATAAAGGAATAGAGCACTTCCTTTGCAATTTTCCCAACTGGACAGAATTCTGCAAATGGATGTGGTGCTCAAAATTTGAACTATGGAACTTGGGATCTTGATGGAAATGGGGAAGATATGAACATGAGAAGCTCCACAAATTATTTGGGATTTTTCCTGGCTACCAAAATGGTAGTTCCTTTAGAAAGTGCCCAAAATGCAATATTGGCATTAAATAGGAAAAGACAATTTTCCTTATTTAATTATGGCCAATATTTTTGTGGGAGCTCAAAATGATCACAAAGAATATCTCCACAAGTTTTCATGAACTCTGGAGATGGATAGATATTTTCCTGGATTTAATTCCTTTAACTGGCAGAAAAAAGGAATTAATTATAGATGAAAAATATTGCAAATGACTTGGCAATATTTTTGCATATCCAGGGTTTATAGATGAAGGATGATCTCTGGGAAAAGTTTGGGAGTCACAATATCAAAGGAAATTGGGGTTCCTTTGTAACTGGAAGGATTAGGGTTTCCCTTCCGGCAACTCGGAAGGTAGGGTTTCGATGGCAAAGTCCTGAGGATAGGTCTTGGGTGGCAAGGTTGGACTAGAGATAATATCTGGTTGGATAGGGAAGGCAAGGTTGAGTGACCATCTTCATATACCCAAGGGCTAGAGAAATCCGATAACACCGAGAAAACAGACGGGAGTCAAATCCCGCAAAGGAAAAAAACAGGGAGCGAAAACCAGGGTGTTACAAACCTACCCCCCTTAAGAAAATCTCATCCTCGAGATTTCCAGGCTTACCTCCCGGGGAAGGGGGACTTACCTGTGTGCGACTTGGATCCATCAGTTGTCCTGTCTTTGTTGGTTCTCTGACCTTTTAGCTTCCTCTTCTGAAGGACCATATGTTATCTCTGCACACAACTTTCTTGAATCCTTCTCTTTCTTGTCAGGTGAACCTTTATTCCGATAGTGGTGTTGCTAGGTGGGATAGCAGGTAACGCCTACAAACAGCTCGATTTCCAGGGCTTGGAAGTATCTGGTTCGGGTTTTATTGTAATGCTTCGTACCTTGACTGTGATGGGCAAGACATCATTTTCTTGGTACCAGGCTTACGTGCTCGTATGGCCTCGAGTGAATGGGATGACTTTCCTTTGCCGTGTCAGAATGCTCAGTCTGGCTGCGGGTTTCATACTGATGTTTCTCTTTGCCTTAGGCAATTTCTGACTTTGTCCTAGGTGTTCCACAATTTTAAGGAATCAACATGACGGAACTGTGGCTGCTATATCCTCAACTGAAATGTCAGGCATGATCACAAAATAATCATAGACAATAATCTCTTATTCCCATGATGTCATGATGTCTCTGAGCTGTTGGTGCTGACATGCTTTGAGCCATTCTATCTGAATATCTTGTTTCAAACTCTATTGCTCATGGAGAGCACTCTGTCATATATAGCCTTTGTAGTTCGTGCTATGACCATTGAGCTAAGCATAGTATGGCTGTCATTTGGTGTATCTTTCGGAGCATAGCCTCTTATCTTGGTTGATGGCCCATATTTAGGATGAGTGCGGCAATCTCTCTTGTAACCGCAGGTAGTGCATTGTTGTGGCCGCATATGCAAGAGTCTGACAAGGGTCATTAATGTCACTCCGTCCGTGAAACCGGATCTGGTTGTCCGTCACGGAGGGTGTTTGTCCACAACTTCTTTGTTTTTGAGGATTCCTTTGATGGACCTGTAATGACCTGCCAATACGGCTCCTTGATTGTTTTCTCGGCTTGTCGGCTTGTTTCTACAACTTACTCTTGCATATCTCGCAGGGGTCGATGTGCTCATATCCTCCCTTGAAGTATGGGGCCACTGTATCTCTGAACACAGTCATTCCCGATGAGTGGCTCGCATGAACTGATCCACTGGACTGCATGCTCACAACATATGCAGGTGTAGGATAAATCCTTCCATAACCACTGAGTTCTGAGGCAGATGTGTGTCCAGACTAGTTCATGCTCCTGTTAAGCTTGTTGTATGCACGATGGCGTGTTGAAGAAGACTGAATTCCTTATGCTCAAAGCTTCAACCAGGTTAGCGTGCTGAAGAAGGCTGGGTATCATACCTCAAAAGCTTTCCTTCATGTGTGACTTGCCGTGGAAGGGCAGGTGCCTTATGCCGAAAGCTTTCCACGGTAGCACGCTGTGGAAGATGGGAGTGCCGTATCCCAGAAGGATCTCTCACCGAATGGCGTACCGAGGAAGATTGGCAGTCTGGTATTATAAGCTCTTCTCGGTAGCTTGCGGGGAAAGGCTGGGTTCCTTATACCAGAAGCCTTTCATTATAATATATGGTCGGATCTATGGCCGATTCTGGCTTCCTTCCGAAGTATCCGGAATTTACTCATAGCAGAGCCAATATTAGTATAGGCCATACCTTGACTGAAGATATTCCGATGGTCACGCACATCGCTTGTCCTTCTACTGGTCTGATCATTGTTGCTGTAAAGGTTGCATGACTGATGCAGACCTCATGTTCACCATTAATCCTAAATACCATATGTTGCCGGTAGTATATTGCTGGCGGATAATTCCGTTTGGCTTGGCTGAGTTTCCAAGCAATTGAAGTGCTCATTGATTCTGGGCAACCGTAAACTTATCCATATTTCTCGCAAACCTTGTTTATTGTGCCCAGAAAACTTTGTATTGGTACCGGTGAACATCAAAATATGCTTTGAAATTTGTACCAACGTACCAGAGTTTTGTTGCTGCTTTTGGCTCATTCACATTCTTGAAATATGTCTCGGGTGGGGAATGAATGATTCTTGGGTCCATTGAGGAAAGACTCAGGGTTCACTTCACTGACTAAAATAATCCTTGTATCGCGGACGGAATAATTTGTCCTTACTTGTGTTCATTCTTGGTGGCTCATCTGACTGCTCCTTAGGTGTGGTCTGTTCTGAGGCAAACTCTATTTCAAAGTATATTCCGGCCTTGTCTGTTGCACACGGATTCTGCTTCTGACCCATTCTTCATTCTTGACAGATCCGGTAGTAATGTTCCGAATATCAGATAGTTAGCTGGACCGGACTCTTGATGAATTGGGATTATTGGGTATTATCCCAGTTGCATGCTGATCTTCTTAGACAACTCTTGCGGATGGATCCAGTCGGAGCAGAGAAACGGAATCGACAAGAGAAACAAGAACCGCGAAAAACCGAAAAGCAATTAAAGCTCAAAAATTTTGCGAACCTTATACACATGGCCAAGGATCCACTAGTATAACTATTATAGCGCTCTCGATGCACCTTTAAGGATTTAGAAGCGAAACCACACAATGCTCCTGGTAGCACTGGTGTCAAGCTCCTACTACTTCCTTAGGGAGCATCACACTCGACGCAGGACCATAGCCTAAGTGGCTTGGTCAACGATCCTAAGGTTGTCGGGGAGAGATGGAATTTATAAGCGTTTCCCAAAGGAAACTAGAGTAAGAAGAGAAATGCCATGGTTAGCAAGCAGGGTAAGTATACCTGGTTTACCTAGGGGTTTCAGGGCTCACGGGTCGTTGTCGGGTGCAAGCATTTCACACCGGAGGCAAGGGCCACGAGAGTTGGGGTCTGATGGAGCCGAAAACCTATGGGGTTGCCTTATGATCAATAGTAGCCGTGCCAAATGGCAAAGATGGCTGAAATCCATCTGGGCTTTCTACTCAACACAAGACAGTGAAGTGTGGCTATGGTAACCTATAGTCAGCCTGGCTGCTCTGATACCATTCGTTGTGGCGCCCCGCCTGATTACCACTGTAGCCAGACGGTCGCCACGCATACCAGCCCAGGAAATCACTCTGGCATGCGCATTTACAACAAGTATCATGAACATAGGCATTTCTATTAATGGATATATGGGTCTTACATGGGATATAATATAAAGGTGATGGCAGCGGAAAGGCTCTATCTAAGGTAGCATGGTCTGGGTGCGGCTCCAATCCACAGGGATCTGACTAGGTTACTCTTCTAGCCCGCGAACGCTCCGGCTCCTCGACGACGGACGTCGAATCCTTATGTGAACCTGGCCATGTTAAAGGCCGCTGAGTACTTTTGAATGTACCCGCAAGCAAACCGAACTAACATATACACCAAGCAAAGCAATCCATGGCATTCAAGCATGCATTTGTTATTAGAGCAATATTAATTATCATGGCATAACAGGATTATCTAGCAAGATAACTACTGAAATAAATATGGTAAAGTAAAGCATACTAAGTAAATATTCCATACTCCGATCATTCTCACGAATCAATCTGAGTCTGATCCAAATCCAATCCCAATCATGGGTCATCCGACCACTCATCTCATAGCCATCCCATGGCTAACATATCATATTCCTGACATCACCTGATGTCTGCTCAAGACGAGTTCTTCCATCATTATTATCATTATTACGGTTGACCACCTACTGAGGTCTGGACGGGCTGTCCAATACCGTGGACGCGGCCATTCGAATAGATTTTACACTCTATAGAGGTTGCGCACTTTACCCACACCATGAAGCACCTGGCCTCGTGATCCCACTCGGGTGGACCAGCGTTGCTTCAACAAAACCTGTCTGACGCGTGACTTTTTCATCATACCACCGGCACTCATCCTCCCCCGGAGGTCTGCCTTGGGTGGCCCCTATGTCCTCATGACACCTGTGTCCTCATGACACATGCCACCGTCGTGGCCAAACTATGTCTATCCCAAACGGGGACTAGACTGTCCCAAACGGGGACTAAACTGTCCCAAACGGGGACTCCCAGGATAAACAATCAACAATCCACTGGGCTCACAGGGTTATCACCGCCTACCTGATCAGGGTGGCACGCATGCATAACCCTCCCTCTTTGGAGGTACCGGTGAAAGAGCACGCGATCAGACCAAGTCAAGGCCGTCCCATACCGCCAAATGGGGTTGCACGAATAAGCCCGGATAGGTGACTCGAGATCAACCACTATGCTCACTTAGCCAACATAGTGGTTTATCACAATAATTTGAGTTAGCATCAGCTAGGCATTAAATCAGTTACTTGAATTGTAATATGAAAGTACTTAAACCGTAAGTGCAATATAACAGGAGTTTAATTATTTCTATCACAGACATAATCAATACTTAAACATGCAAGAATAACACAGAGTGATGCTTTAGAGCATATGTCAGATGGTCGGCTTGCCTGGGGTCGAAGAATACTCCGGGAAGAAGTGCGGAGAGTCCGCGGAAGGGATCGCCGGAAAGAATTCTCTTTCAGAGGGCTGATAGGAGAGCAAGGGCAAAATGGTCATTTCCACTGTGTGAACACATTGTTAAAATGATACCAAAAGTTCGGGCTCGAAGATACGAAGATGTGGGCGTTGGAATCACCGGAATCGGAGTCTCGGGTGAAAAGATATGAGAGGTGGAAAATCAGGGACCAATCTGCAAAAATTCCTCCACAAACAGGCCCTTGGTGGAAAAAAACAGAAAACGTATTTGAAAGAAATACGCCTTCTGCACAGAGAAGCGCATTTCAAGCCGAAGTGCTAAGGAAATGCGCTTTTCAGAGATGAAAGCGTATTTTTGAATTGACGCTTCCACTTATCCACGCTCGCGGGTGCCTCTCTAACTGACGGGTGGGGTCGGGGCCCACCTGTCAGCTCTCTCTTTCCTCTCCTCCCGCTCCCCTCTCCTTCCCCGACTCCCGCTCGCAGGCAGAGGGAGGCTTCCGGCGCCGGCGTGCGGCCGGCCAACTCCGGCCACCTCCGGTGGAGGTCGGACCACCAGAGTAACCCCCTCGTCATGGCGCACCCAATGATGCAGGAGTTGGACGCCGGGGTGCTCGCAGTTATACGAGACGTCGGCCACGGCGGAGGGCAGCTCCGGTGAGCTCGGGCTCGAGGTTCCGGTTGACCAGGAGGACAGGCAAGGGCAGGGGCGGGTTCGCCGGAGAGTGGCGCCTCTAGTAGACACCTCCATGAGCACAAGGGAGGGCCAGAGGAGGGGTTCGCGGGCGGAGGCAGAGAGTGGAGATCCGGCGAAATTGCCGTGCTCCGGCGAGGGGCTCGACCGGGCGGGGTTGCGGGAGTGGTCTAGAGGGTGAGGAGGAGGAGGGGTGAGCTCGAGGGGAACCCGGGGATGGCTTTATATAGCCGGACGGCGGCGAGCCGATAAGGATGCCGCGCGATGAGCTGGCCGCGGCACTGGAGCACGAAGGCGATGGCTCAGGCTGGTGCCTGGTGTCGGGAAGCGGCCGACCTGACGAGCAACAGGGCGACGGGATAGATCAGCGCGGAAGAGGCGAAGGGAGGGAGGAGGAAGACGACAGAGTGTCACGGGCGGAACAGAGGCATGACGGCGACTGCCGTGGCACGAGGAGAAGGATATAGAAGGGGGAGAAGGGTCCAGAGGGGGCACGAGGACACTCCGGAGCTGCTAGACATGCTCCGATGGCGCGAGCGTGCTACGTGCTCTGACACGCTACTGCTCCTCGCACGTTGCCAAACAAGTCCCTCACTGCTCAAGGAAATGATAGATGAGACTTGAATCATCTAGATAGCTCTGAGGAGAGGGAAACTTGCTGAGGAAGATCCTGGCAGAAAGGTGTTTGTGGTTGTTTCTGGATGGATCCCTGAGATAAATGAGCTGGGGGTTTGGCATGGAGTAGTCATCTACTAAGGTGGTCATTATGCCAAAATTTCAGCACCAATGGACCAGTGTAGATGGTACTTCCTTTGCAAACTTACAAACTGGCCATAAATGGGAATGAATTTGCTGGGACAAATTGGCTATATTAATTTGGCTCAAATTTGGAGGAAAATGATGATTAGAACATATGAGGCTACTGTAAAAGTTTCATACCATTTGGGTACACCAAAATGGTACTTCCTTCACAGTGCTTTCAAATGGACAGGAACTTGGAAAAATTGCTGGGGAAAGATGGATAGATGGATTGAGCTGATTTTTGGTATCCATGAGTGATTTGGCAATGTTAACCACCATGAAAAGTTTCAGCTCAAATAGATAAAGGAATAGAGCACTTCCTTTGCAATTTGCCCAACTCGACAGAATTTTACAAATGGATGTGGTGCTCAAATAGATAAAGGAATTGAGCTGATTTTTGGTATCCATGAGTGATTTGGCAATGTTAACCACCATGAAAAGTTTCAGCTCAAATAGATAAAGGAATAGAGCAC
This sequence comes from Elymus sibiricus, assembly GCA_039707655.1. Classification (NCBI taxonomy): domain Eukaryota; kingdom Viridiplantae; phylum Streptophyta; class Magnoliopsida; order Poales; family Poaceae; genus Elymus; species Elymus sibiricus. Next base: position 191,846,018 of record CM077663.1, on the reverse strand, counting down.
TTCCTTTGCAATTTGCCCAACTGGACAGAATTCTGCAAATGGATGTGGTATTCAAAATTTGAACTATGGAACTTGGGATCTTGATGGAAATGGGGAAGATATGGACATGAGAAGCTCCACAAATTATTTGGGATTTTTCCTGGCTACCAAAATGGTAGTTCCTTTATCAAGTGCCCAAAATGCAATATTGGCATTAAATAGGAAAAGACAATTTTCCTTATTTAATTATGGCCAATATTTTTGTGGGAGCTCAAAATGATCACAAAGAATATCTCCACAAGTTTTCATGAACTCTGGAGATGGATAGATATTTTCCTGGATTTAATTCCTTTAACTGGCAGAAAAAAGGAATTAATTATAGATGAAAAATATTGCAAATGACTTGGCAATATTTTTGCATATCCAGGGTTTATAGATGAAGGATGATCTCTGGGAAAAGTTTGGGAGTCACAAGATCAAAGGAAATTGGGGTTCCTTTGTAACTGGAAGGATTTGGGTTTCCCTTCCGGCAACTCGGAAGGTAGGGTTTCGATGGCAAAGTCCTGAGGATTGGTCTTGGGTGGCAAGGTTGGACTAGAGATAATATCTGGATGGATAGGGAAGGCAAGGTTGAGTGACCATCTTCATATACCCAAGGGCTAGAGAAATCCGATAACACCGAGAAAACAGACGGGAGTCAAATCCCGCAAAGGAAAAAAACAGGGAGCGAAAACCAGGGTGTTACATTCATGCTTAAGAGGAAGACACATGCTTATGCAAAGGGGGAGATATGATCAAGGGGGAGAGCCAATATCAATATTCATACTTATATAAACAAGGGGAGAACATCAAAGTAGGGGGAGAAAAACATTTGGAGAAAAATATGTTTATTTCATTTGACTACTCATTTTAGACTTTTCTCACCCCATCCAATCCCAATATCTACATGCTAAGATTCAGGGGGAGAGGATGATCTAATATTCTCATATATAAGGGTAGAAAGCTCTAAATGATTTTGGAGACATATCAATCTTAAGAAATACTATATTCTATATGTTATCCATAGCTTGGTACTTTTGAGTTCTATTGCCTTGCTGATTGGTAGAATACTCTTGTGTCTCCTAACATTGTTTTCTCAAGTGTATTTCTACTACAAGAGTGCTCAAGAACTCAAGGTAAGTATATGCATCATATCTTTGGTCAAGATGATCTCTTGCTTCTTGCACATATTGTTTGCAAGAGTGAAGTCTTGGACAAGGATGCATCTCATTCATATATATTTGATGCATATAACCAAGATACACATGACTCATTATATCCTTTCTACTATTTGTGTGCCCATGCATTCCAAAGCAACTATCCTTTAAAGGACTGCACACATTTAGGGGGAGCAAATCAAGTCATGTACCTCTCAAAGTCTTCATTATATACATGCATATCTTTATTTGAAGCTTTGATTGTATGTTGTCATCAATTACCAAAAAGGGGGAGATTGAAAGCACAACATGCTCCCTTGGTGGTTTTGATAATTCATGACAACATACATTGTCTCTTGGACTAATACTTTTACCTAGTGTATTTCAGATATAGTCCATAGAGAAGGGCTGGCAAAAGGATTGTAGAGATTGTGGAATACCCCAAGATACAAGGAAATGGATTGGCAAAGCTTCAAGGAAGAGGACTCTACATTTTACATTTGTGAGAAATCACTTTGAGTCCATAGGAAAGCCAATACTATTAAAAGGGGGTAAGGTTTTGTTGGTGAACAAAATGCTCACACGTGCACAAGTGATAGTCACCAAAAACACCCACAAGCTCTTCCACCAAAGTCTGTCCAAAGCCATATACTCAAAATCAGTGCAACTAACATTTCCATCCCGGTGCCACCGATTCTCAACCATAGACAGACTCAGCCAAACCCTAGCCACTTCGGTGCAACCGATTCCATACCGGTTCCACCGAGTTTAGGTTGCCAACTTTCTGTTACGCAAATTCACAATATCGGTACCACCGAGATTGTTGGATCGGCGTCACCGAGATTGTCAATCTGACCGTTGGTCACCTTATCGGTGCAACCGAGTTTCCTATATCGGTCTCACCGAGATTCAAAAGTTGCCACCTTTTGGTCACTTCGGTACCACCGAGATTAACACATCGGTGTCACCGAGTTGGTCATTTTGTGTGTAACGGTTGGATTTTTGGGGATGCCTATATATACCCCTCCACCACCACCTACTCGAAAGAGAAGCACTCAGAACTATTCCATACTTGCCCCATCCAGTTTTCTGAGAGAGAACCACCCATCCTTGTGTTGAGGTCAAGATCTTCCACTCCAGCCATATGGATCTTGATTTCTAGCCTCCACAAGTTGCTTTCCACCAATCCCATCTCTTCCACCAAGCCAAATCTGTGAGAGAGTGAATGTGTGTTGAGGAGTCTATCATCTTGAAGCACAAGAGCAAGGAGTTCATCGTCATTACCGAGCCTATTACCTTTTGGAGGGTGGTGCCTCCTAGATTGGTTAGTTGTCGCTTGGGAGCCTCCTACTTCGTGTTGTGGAGTTGAACCAAGAAGTTTGTACGGGCAAGGAGATCACCTACTTCGTGAAGATCTACCCATAGTGAGGCTAGTCCTTCATGGACGGAAGCCGTTATGGAATAGTCAAGGTTGCTACTTCGTGGACCCTTATGGGTGGAGCCCTCCGTGGACTCTCGCGACCGTTACCCTTCGTGGGTTGAAGACTCCATAAACGTGGATGTACGATAGCACCACCTATCGGAACCATGGGAAAAAATCATTGCGTCTCCAATTGCGTTTGATCTTCCTATCTCTACCCTTTACTTCATGTGCAATGTCTTTACTTTCCGCTGCCATATTTGTTGACATGCATGTGTAGGGCTGTTAGACTTGCTAGACTTGCTAAAAATGTTAAAATCTGCCAACCAATTAACTTGGGAAAAGGTTAGGTTTTAAATTCCTGCTAGTAGTCTATTCACCCCCCCTCTAGACACTCTTCTAGTCATCCCTCAGATGGTTGGAACATCTTCCAAGAATTATAACATTGGTCTCTCGGTACCCGATAAGGTGATGTCATGTCGGACACACGTGGCCGGATGACCTATTGTTATAATGCCTTGTTCAGCAAGAATTGCAATTCTTCCATGGGGAAATTGTAAGACTTATTTTATAAGTTGTTCCTACTGGATCCTTGTGTAACCAAAGTCTGACCTTTACCTGGTGACCATGTCTTTGCTATCTCGAAGCATGTCTGCGGTACACCGATCATCAAAACAAGAACATTGGAGGCATAATGATAAATGTTTCTTGATCAATTATCCAAACATCGTTGTATGGGTAAACATCATAAATTCCTTCCCCTTAGTCTTAATGGTTACCTACCTGGAGCCTTGTCATGATTGTCTCGCTCTGCTTGCTCTTGGAAAGGATATACACCTAATGCTCGTGTATACACATTTTCCTTTCCATTGGTCTGTTTAATGTGATAATCACATTTTCCTTTCCATTTGTCTGTTTAACCTTTCTTGAGATTTATTTGATCTGAGATGTGATAATTCCCTGCTTAGGTAAATACCTCGGTGTACTACTCTGTCAGTAAGACCCTGTTACTATTATTGTTAACATTTCGGTAACCGCCGGTGGACGAGAACTTTGCCTATTGGTCCGCCTCGTTTCGACAAGCAGGAAGATGGTTCTCTTCGTCCCCCGCCCTTGGTACCGATGTTGTTGCCGACATAGTTGACAAACTTTCCCCTGACATGTTCTGCTATCATGACCGTGCAAGATGTCACCACTCTTCCTACTGTTAATCCACATGATGGGCCCATAACCCATAGTTCCACAGGATCGAAACCTAACTCTCCTGTACCACTTTGATTCCAAGGTATCTTTTGCACTTGGCTTTGTACGTAATTCCCGAGCCACCGCCTAAGGGATGATCTATTCCTGTGTCAGACGCAATATTTATTTCGTTGCTCTGAACCCCTTTTCACCTTCTGATCAGGCATCAAATGATTGCCTACCCGTTTGAAGCTTTTGAACCATCGCATATTGCTCTCAATGAATTCCCTGTGTAACAACTCGAGAAATAATTCATGTCTTCTTCCTTGAGTTCACTGTCAGGTGCCCAACTTGGTGGAGATACATTCTACCAGAGTTTCACCCTCTAAACGCATTCGTAGGACGATGAAGATCCCGAAGAAAGGATGACGACTTCGTCAGGATGACCTGGAACAGAGAATTGAAGACTTCAACATAAGGGGATCAACCTCTTCGATGAGAGCAACAAGAACGAGAGGACTCGTTGGAATTTCGTAACCAGAACTTTTTCCCTTACTCTACCTCTTAATTCTCGGGACGAGAATTCTTGTTAGACGAGGAGAGTTGTAACACCCCTGGATCAGTGCTACAGTGATGACCATAATCAGCAACAAATCATTTTGCTAAATAAGATATGATCAAGTTGAAATTCATATCTCAATTCAAATTCCACTTCAAAAGCCCATGGAATTTTTATGTGATAAAATAAAATTGCAAACTGCAAGAATAAAATGTTGCACACTTGTGATAAATTATAAAACCAATGTTGTTTAGGAAAACAACATCACCTTGATGTTGGTGTGGACTCCACCATCATTAACAGAGCCAAATTGCATTTAAAATGCCTTTTTAATTCAATGGAATATTCAAACAGATTCCAAAAATGCTCAAACTTGTTGTGTCTTTTCAAAGTATTACAAGATATTTAATGGACCATAACACACATTTTTGTTGAACGGAATTGTAGCTAAAAATAAATGAAACGGAAAGAATTAAAGAAAGGCAGAAAAAGAAAAAGAAAGAAAATGCAAAACGGCCCTGTGCACTTAGGCCTGGCGCTACAGTGCCAGGCCCAGCCCGCTAGCGCCGTCGTCCTCTACCTCGCGCCCCTCTCTCTCTCTCGCGCGCGCTGTCGATCAGGGACAAGACGACCGCGCGCCCGGGGGCCTCGCGAGATCTTTTCCCCCTCTGCTTGCGTGGATGGGATAAGACCAACCCCCGCACCCCTCTGGACCCGTTGGATCCTCCTCTCGCTCTCTCCCTCGCTTGCCTCTTTCCTTCCCGAGCGCAGCCGCCGCCATGGCCGGCTCGTAGCCGTGCCCACCGAGCCTCCCAAGCAACGCCACCGCGCCAGGAAGGACCCCCGCGATCTCCTGCGTTGACTACGCCCAGCCTTTCGAGCTCGCAGCCGCTACAACGCCGGCCCCGAGCCGTCTTCTTCCTCGGATCGCCGCCACGCTCCGGCGACGAATCCGGCTACCCCAGGCCTCCCCCGAGCCTGCTTAGCTCATCTACGGGACCGCTGTGAGTCCCTGCGTCATTCCCCTCCTTCCCCTCATCGAATCCGTGCCCGTAGCGTTCGATTTCATCAGAGCCGAAGCTCGGTTCCGCCGGAGCTCGACGCCGGCGAGCGTACGATGACCATTTGGTCCTGCCAGCGCCACCGTTCGCTTCACCATGTTGCGTAGGACCCCATAGCACCGCTAGTTAGCTCATTTGCATGCTGCTTAGGACGTTGCCGTAGATGCCCGAGCGCCGCCGCCGCTGCCGTCGACGTAGCGCTCAGCTCAGGCCACCTCAGCTCGCCCCGATGGTTGGAATGGAACGGCGATCGCTCTAGCTCGCGAACGCAGCAAGAATCACACGATTTGGTCGACTGTGGAAGAAACCCGAGCCTCGCCACCGTTTCGGGAGCTCGCCGGAGTTGCTACGGCGACGGTCGCCAGCCGCCGCTGAGCTGGCTCGACCGGGGCCACCGTCAGTGACCCTGGCCAGGGGCCCCAGGGCCCCAGTTTGACCAGTTGACCAAGTCAACTGGCTGACTGGGCAGGGCCAGCCACTGACATGTGGGCCCGAACCCCCCTTGGCCTATGACATGTGGGTCCAGGGTGATTAGGGTTAATCCACGATTAGATTAAATAAAAATAATTAAATGAACCTAATGAGACACTGACAGATGGGCCCCACTTGCTAATTAGATCAGTAATTAGATTAAATAAACACTGTTAAGTCCACTGTCTATGACAGGTGGGGCCCAGCAGTTAGTTTGACTAGTCAGCTGAGACTGTTGGCTGCTGATGCAGTGCTGATGTCTGCATGATGTCATAAAGGATTTTTCGAATTAATAATAATCTGTTAATTTCATAAAATGATTAAATCTTTGAAAAATCATAGAAATTAATCTGTAACTCAGATGAAAATAATTTGTACATGAAAGTTGATTAGAAAAATCCCACGAATCCGAATACGCTATCCGTTCGTGTGTAACATGCTCCTAGCATAGCAAACATGGAACTTTTCCCCTCCGGATCATCTGTCCAATAAATCCAAAGACCCGGGAAATATCGTCAGATATTCTCCCGTTCCGTCTGATACGTGTAGTACTTCGTTAGACTACCCCTAGCACTGCGTATTGCCATGTCATGCATCGTGTTGCATCTATTTGCTTGTATTTATTGTTTCTTCCCCCTCTTCTCTCCGGTAGCCTCCGAGACTGACGCTGCTGCCGAGTACGACTACACCCCTGACGACCAGTCTTTTGCAGCAGAGCAACAAGGCAAGCAAAACCCCCTTGATCATTCCGATATCACCTATTCTTTCTTCCTCATGCTTGCATTAGATTTTGCTACTATATTTAAACAAGCACCTATTCTGATGCATAGCCTGTTTTTGAATACTGCTTTCATACCTGCTTTCATATAATGTTGTAGTATAGGTATGGATAGTGTCCCCCTGTGACTCCCAGTTTACTATTGTCGTTGCCCCTGCTTTCATCACCGTCGTCATCGAGGACTTGAAGACAGAAGACTCAGTCAACATGACTGACAAGCCGTTACCGACACATCACCGCACATACCCCGAGTGTGATATATCGAGAGTGATTCCTCGAATATCCACTTGGTGTACTGACACACAGCCATTTTGACTTGACACTGAATTATAGGTGAAAGACGGGACTGTAGGGACATGCGGTACCACTCTGTTGAGGTGGACCTGAGTTCCCGACAGTCTTGAGACGGGTCGGCCCCAAGGGTGCCCGTGTGTGTGAGATGTGGTTGGGTGCGCCGGTAAGGCACCCGAAGGGATATAGACGGGACGTGGCCGGACCTACTTTGTCCTTGCCACAAGTTTTCGAGACGGGGCGACGGGATGGAGGGACCGATCGTCACCGCAACTATAAAGTCACTAACGCGTTTGTATATGTGATCTGAGTAGGCCTCTGGCCTTTTTCGCACTGACCACCATGCGGGAATAAGTATGGGCACTCTACGGCGTACATTCTCCCGAAAGCTCTTCAGATGCCACATTGAGCGACTCGCGCCCGGGTGGCCCGCGACAGCATGGAGCTTGCATTAAGGCATGCTTGGACTGACACCGGCCGATGGCGTAACGTGCAGGATGGCGAGGGTGATGGCCCAAGACCCCGAGCCATTAGGATGTAGACCGGCGTGCTGGACTCTCTGTTGAGCCTCGGTAGGACTACGTCGTGTCGATCGGCCGAGGCCGGGTATGACCCGAAAATTGTATCCGGCCAGAGTTTATCGATCGTGTTGGGTAAGTTTGTGCACCCCTGCATGGAAGTTAAACTAATCGATTAGCCGTGTCCACGGTAAAGGACGCTCAGAAATTATCCTGGTTTATGATAACTAGAACTGGATACTTATATTGTTACTTGAATTATTGGCTCCGGGATTGCTTCCTCGCAGGGAGTCGAGGAAGAATCTCTAGGCCTTGCTACCTTCTACCCCTGTTAATTAAAATATGCTGCTCTGAACTCTCGCCTTATGCTGCAAGACGTTGAAGATGCTAGTCTTCGATAGGACTAGGCCTTCTTCCCTCTTCTGGCATTTCTGTAGTTTAGACCAAAGATATAGCCCCATTCCTTTGATACTGGTGCATATCTAGCCTAGTTCTGATGTAAGTCTTGCGAGTACTTTGGATGAGTACTCACCGTTGCTTTGCTCCCCTTTTCCCCTTGATTCGATGCTGCGATCAGATGACGGAGCCCAGGAGTCCCAGGATCCAGCTTACCCCGTTGACGACTGCTACTACCCCGACGGAGGCCAGTGCTACCAGGATGGAGCCAACTACGACGTAGACTTCTCAGACATCCAGGAGTAGTTCAGATGTTCCCAGGCAGGAGGCCTGCGCCTTTTCGATCTAGTTTGTCGTTGTTATGCTCAGCCTTCTTAAGGCAAAACTTGTGTATCTTTTATGTCTATACTCAGATAATGTTGCTTCCGCTGACTTATGTACTCAAGCTTTTGTATTCAAGCCCTCGAGGCCCCTGGCTGTAATATGAAGCTTGAATTATTTCAATTTGTGTTTAGAGTTGTGTTGTGATTCCTTCCAGCGATTCCCTGGTCTTGATGGTGCATAAATGTGTGTATGGTTAGTGCACGGTTAAATCGGGGGCGTCGCAAGAAGGAAGTTGAGTTCCGGCAAGTATTTCCTGGCAGAGCTCCCAGAGGCCGCCAGCAAAGAAGTTGTGGGGAATGACGCCAAGCTTGCCGGTGAGCGACAGGCTCCGGCAGGGCCTCAAGCCCTTGCCGTAGAGACAAACGCTCCCGCCGAGCTTGCCGTGGAGCAGCAGGCTCCGGCAGGGCCTCAAGCCTTTGCTGTAGAGATAAATGCTCCCACGGCAGAGGACATGCCTTTAGTCCTTGTTGTCGAGCCCCAGGCTCCAGCATGCGCACAGCACATCGTCCATTTCCTTCAGACAGGAGAACTCCCTGAAGAACAGGAAGAAGCGGAGAAAGTAGCCCGTCAGTCTAATATGTACCAGTTTGTGGACAATGTCCTATACAGAAAGAGACCAAACGGTGTGAAATTGAAGTGCATTCCTCGGGCGGATGGACTGTAGCTGTTGGCAGAGATACAGGGAGGCATATGTGGCTCCCACATAGGATCAAGAGCTCTTGTTGGTAAGGCATTCCGGCAAGGTTTCTTTTGGCCCACTGCAATCCAGGATGCGACTGCACTAGTAACCAAGTGTGAAGCGTGCCAGTTCCATTCAAAGAAATTGCATCAACCATCTCAAGCTCTTCAAACAATCCCTCTCTACTGGCCGTTTTCGGTCTAGGGGCTCGACATTTTGGGCCCTTTTCCCTGTGCTACCGGGGGCTTTGAGTACTTGTACGTTGCAATCGACAAGTTCACAAAGTGGCCGGAAGTGGAAGCAGTGAGGAAGGTGACAGCACAATCAGCCGTCAAGTTCTTCAAGGGACTAATTTGCCGTTTTGGTGTACCAAACAGGATCATCACGGACAACGGCACACAGTTCACAAGCCGCACCTTCATGCAGTATGTCCAAGACCTTGGCGTCAAGATCTGTTTTGCTTCTGTTGCTCATCCAAGAAGCAACGGCCAGGCGGAAAGGGCAAATGCTGAAGTGTTGCGAGGTCTTAAGACATGAACTTTCGACAAGCTGCGCAAGTGCGGAAGACGCTGGATTGATGAGCTGCCGGCAGTTCTTTGGTCAATCAGAATGACACCAAATCGAGCCATCGGCCAGACACCCTTCTCCCTAGTGTACGGGGCGGAAGCAGTTCTCCCCACGGAACTCACGTATGGGTCACCTCGAGTGCTCGCTTATGATGAGCCTGAGCAAGAGCAGTTGCAGCAAGATGACGTTATGCTCCTTGAGGAAGATCGTCTTCCGGCTGCTGTGCGAGCTACACGCTACCAGCAAGCCTTGCGCCACTACCATAGCCGCAAGGTTCATGCCCGAAGTCTTGAGGAAGGCGACCTTGTTCTTCGGCGCGTTCAGTCGGCCAAGAATTCCAACAAGTTGACGCCGAAGTGGGAAGGCCCTTATCGGGTAGTACGAGTCACCAGGCCTGGCGCAGTCCGCCTGGAGACCGAAGATGGAGTGCTAGTGAGTAATTCCTGGAATATCAAACATCTTCGTAAGTTCTATCCATAAGGCGCGGTTGCCGGGTCCCCCGGCAACTACCTTTCGTACGAGTCTTGCCGCCAAGGCATGTAGTCCTTTGTACAAAGCCAGGCGCAGACCCTGTGCATAGTTGAATAAGATTAAGTGTTTTACAGTTCTTGTTGATTTCCATGTTAATCTATATGCATGTTTATCTGAGACATTGTATTACACTTGCTTCCGGTAAGCATTAACGAACCGCCAAGGTTCCATATCTCTATTTTCTCTTCTGTCTTTTTCTCAAAGGACAAAAGGTTCCCTCGCGTACAAGTTTGCCAGGGGGAAAGGATGGTATGGATACCGACAGGCGACGTTCAAGGTTGACATCTTGCCGGAAGGAGTACAGCAACGAAAAGCTAAGTTGCAGAAACTTTAAACAATTTTTTGTTTGTAAGGTTATTCTCCTTGAACGATTTCGACTTTTGTATGGAAAACCTGCACGCGAAGGAACCTTGTCATGATCGGTTGCGCCCTTACTCTGTTTCGAGTCCGCTCAATAGTTTAGGTGGCTGCACTGAAAACGTCAAGGTTTCTTGCCGGTAGCGGCACCTCCAGCAGGCTGCTAAAGTCCCGCACCTAGCGCTCGTGCGCACCCTAGGGTGTATACCATACATAAAGAAATCAGACAAGGGAAATAGCATACATTCATCCAGAGCATAGCAAGTTATGTTACATGAATAGCTGCCGTGATTCTAACATAAGACAAAATTGTCTTTGGCATGGAATGGTGGCGGCAACAAGTGAAGCGGATAGTCCCTGCGCTGGCCTTCGACCCTCTTGACTTGGTTCACCTTGTCAACGATGGGCGCGACAAGCTCCTCGAGTGCCTTGAGGTCCACATCTTTCGGCAAGCGGTCAAGAACGTTGGTGAGGTTGATGCCGGGGTTCTTGTACACCACTTTGGTGAGCACCTTGAGGAGGACGGCCCGGTAGAGTTTGCGGGATTCGTTGGCCAGATGGGTTGCTCGATCAGAGTGGAGCAGCTTCAGAGCATCAATCACACCCTCGAAGAACATGGTCAACTTGGCGCTCGTAGACACCCTATCATCGGAAGAATAGTTGAAGCCTTGCAGGCCCATGGTGGACAGTTGTGCTGCAAGCCTCTCCGCGACGTCGATAAGGCGCTCAGTCAAGATCTGCACACCTGCCACATAGTCGTTATGAGTGACGGCGGCGCTCTTGAGCAGGTCCTTCTCATTTTGGAGATCCTTGATCAAGACCTTCTCACGAGCCGTGCTGTTCTCAAGAGACTCTTTCAGCGTGGTCAGCTTCAGCTCCAGATCGGCAATGGACTCCTTGGCTGAGGTGAGTTGCTTGGTCTTGTCGGATATGGCGACCTGTATCTCCACCAGGCTGTAGAGAGCCTTCTCTCTTTCGGCTTCGAGCGCCGAGATCTTCTTGCCGTGATCCTCAAGGTCCACCTCCAGCTTCTTCACCTTGTCGACAAGCTCGTTCTTGGCAGCCTCTGCAGCTTCGGCAGCATTGACGGCTTCCTTCAGCTTGTCGGCGTGGTCTGTGGTCAGAGCCTCGAGGGTTTCCTTGTGTTTCTGCTCCAGCTCTTGGGTCCGCTGTGCGACAAGCTTTTCAATCTCCTCGTCCTTGCCGCGAAGCTTGTCGGCAAGTGCCTTCTTGCGAGCGGTAAGGTCCTCTTCATAAGCGTCGAGCCCGACGCGATGCTCCGTTAGGCAAGCTTCATCTGCAGCGGCCTGTTATTTGGCCTCCTCTTGTGCCTTCTCAACATCAGACTGCTTCATGAGGAGCTCGTTCTAGCTTTGACTCAGCTGCTCTTGACTCGTCCTCAGCTCCTGAAAGGCCTCAGCGTACCAGGTTTGGGTCTCCTCGACGTGCTTCTAGAAATCTGCCTCCGCTGCTTCGACAACTGCTACCCTGGAGTCCATCTTCTCCTCGACGTGCTTCTGGAAATCTGCCTCCGCTGCTTCGACAACTGCTACCCTGGAGTCCATCTCCTGAGTGCTTGGAGCTTCTGAAAGTTGCTGCTCATGGCCTGGAGGAGCTTTTCTTCTTCGGATTTGCTGTTGCTGGTGCATGGCTCGTCGACAATCTCGAGCCCGGCAGCGGCAATGACGTCCTCGTCAAGGATTTCCCCTTCAGCTGGCACCCCAATGTTTGCTGTCCCTGGTAGGTTGACGAACAAGTTGTCGCCAACTTTCAGGTATCTGCTTGAAGAGGGTGCTTCGGATGTTGACGGCTGATCCTCAATAGCCGTCTCACCGCCAATTGGGGGCTCCGTGGCCGGTGTAGCGCCTGGCGCTCCTGTGCCAGGAATGCCGTCAGTATGGTCACCGGTCTCCTTGCCGGCCCTCTCAGTAGACTCCTTGGTGGCCTTTTCCTGTGTGGCCTTGGCAGCTTCGGCGGCAACATCCTTGGCGGCCTCGGCTGTAGCACTCTTGGTGGCCTCGTCAGTGGCAACTCTGTCGGCCTCGGCGGCAGCATCCCTGGCGGTCTCCTCGATGACAACATCAACATCCATGTGTTCCGTCGAGGGAAGATCTGAAGGCCAAGAAAACAAACAAGATAAGGCTGAGGAGGAAGTTCAAGAAGACAAAAAGAAAGACCGAATGACAAGTACCCTGAGGCAAACAGTTTACCTGTGTCGAGCTGTTGAGAGGTGGCTTCTCCTTTCCCGGCAACACCAGTTGCCGAAGTAGGACCACCAGAGCTTGCGCTTGCCGGCTCCTCTTCATCGCGATAGAGCTCACTAGAGGAAGCCTTTGCTGAAGATCCATCTCTGGGCAATGTGGTTGACGGAGGCGGCACGTTAGGTGTGGCTTCTGATGATGCTCCTTGTTGCCGCTCCCCTCCTACAAGCCCGGTGATGACAGCAGAGAAGATACATACCCCGACACTTGCCAGCGGAAAGTGAGTAGTAGGCTCACGCTGGGGGCTGCGTCGGGGGCTGCGTTGAGGGCTTGACCCCGGGCTGATGGTGGTCGACTCTGGCGCACCTGTGGTGCTTGCCGGCGGCTCATCACCCATTGAAGTCTTCGCCCTCTTCGCCATCCTTTGTGCCAGCATTTCTGTATCTCTGCGGGGACAGGCCAAAGCAAGACAAATCAGTTAAGCAAAACCAGAATTCCAGAAGATAAAAGATCTTACAGGACCCTTACTCTTCCTCTTCTCCTTCCGAGCTAAAGGCAGAGAGGTCGAAGTCGACTTCCGCCACAGTGTCCGTGTGAGGGGATGAAGAAGTGGTCCTGGGTCGCTTGGCTGCGGCAGGAGCAGGAGGTTGCCGGGTTGAGGCACTAGAGATGGCCTTCCGAAGAACACGCTTCGTCTTCTTCTCGGGAGCTGGGCGCTCCTCGTGCAGCTGCTCCTCAGCTGTGACTCCGGCAGAAGGGCCCCCGGCAGATGTGCCACTCTGCTCTCCGGCAACCTCGCCCTGCCCGGCAAGTTTTTCCTCTGACATCACGTCTCCTTCACTGGCTTTCTCTTCCGTGAAGCCAGCGCTACCGGCCTCCTCGGCAAGATTCGCCTCTTCCACCCTGCTGGCGATATACGCCACTTCTTCCTCAGTAGTGGGGCGGATGAGGTTCGTTTCTGCCCGGATGGCCCTCTCCGACAAGCTGTCAAAGAATTCTTGTGCCTGCTCTACGGATGGCTCTTCCCAAGTTCCGTCAAGGCCGTGAGCGTTACACACCGGCATCATGGCGATGCTTGAGGCCAGGGCAGAGTTGTTGCACAAGGGAATTACGCCAGCCGGCAACTTGTGCTTTGCGTCAGATCTGAACAGCTTTTCGCAGAGAGCCGTGTGCTGCATGACCGTCAAGTTGTTGTTCAACCCAGGGCGCAGCCTCATGATATCTGCCGCATTCCGGAATTCTCAAGCTGGTCTCCCCTTGTTTTGCAGAGGGGCGATCCGCCGGCGAAGGAAATCAGCGCCAACCATCTCTATTGAGAGCCTGGCAACTTTGAGGCGGTGAATTCTGGTAACTTCAATTGTGAGCTTCTCATCTTGAAGATCGAAGGAGCTCCAATCAGTACCGCGCGCCATTTTTGTTTGTTGAAGCGAACAGAAGGGCTGAGGGTCTGTCTCCTGAATCCAGCACCACTTGGCTCGCCATTCTTCCCACTTCTCACGGTAGACCCCGTCTGGGTATATCTCTTTGTTCCATGCCCTTGGAATCCAGGCGATAGAACCAGAAAGGGCGTCTCCCTTTTGGATGCAGGGAATGAAGTAATGGCGGAAGAGGGCTGTGCTAGGAACTACTCCGGCAAAATTTTCGCAAAGATGAGCAAAGGTTGACATGCATGTTACGGCATTCGGCGTAAAATCCAAGAGTTGGAAGTTGTATGTGTACATGATGTCGACGAAGAAATCAGAAAATGGGGGACAGAGCCCGCAGTAAAAGTAATCGGCGAAGAAGTGAAATTTATCTGGGCCACCCTTGGAGGAACCTGGGCTCACGTGAGTAGCAGGATGAGCCTTCGTCTCCTTCGCCCACATGCACTGGTATCGCTCCCTCAGGGCGCCCGCATCGAACACCGGGGTGAAGACGGCGTGCTCCCTCCGCATCTTCGCCAGATCACTCTCTGAGATGGCGGTTTTCACCCCCTTGCCCTTGCTCGCCTTGGGCGGCATGGCGGCAATGGGAGCAGAGGCCGAGGATCGAGAGGGTGTGGAGGCGGCGGATGAATGGGAGGGGCTCTGTTTCGGGCTCGAGGAAGGAGACGACAGCGGTTCCCAGATTGGAAAAGACGGGAGGTAAATGAGCAACGCCTCTGCGGATTCCTTTTTATGGGGAAGGCGCGGGGCTGCCTCTTTACTAGTCAACATGAAAACGTTTTTGCGAGCACGCTGCAGTTACGGCCACTCCACGCACGTATCCCACGTCCCGCATTCAATGGGTGTCGTGGGGGGCGCAGTAAACGGGATGATTACGACAGTTAACTCCTGCCACGCGTGCCCGTGCACTGTTTGGGCCTAGCCCAACAACGCCTCACACCCGTGTATGGCCTAGGCCCGGGGACTCCTGTCGGTGTACTAAAGTTTGGGTCCTTTAGTACCCCATACTTGTGCACGGACGGTTGTAGCCATACCGGCGGCAAGGCCTGCCGGGGGACAGATGAATACAAGTACAACAACGTCAAGAAGGCATTCAAGTCAACAGTCAGAAGACAGAAGGCCGAAGGCTGGGCGCCCGGCAAGATCTTGCCGGGATGGCCTGCGAAGCCCCGGCAAGATTCGCACCCGGCAAGACCTCGCCACCCTGTCACCGCTCCAGCGCAGCGACCAGCTTGTCAGACGAGGTTTATCCTCCTGAACACGTGTCAAGGCGCTAACAGCAGAGGGGTTAAGCGGTGCTGATGGGACGGGCTCTTTTTTTGTCCCCAAGACACTAAGGGACACCTCAATGGAGCATTTAATGCGTTTGTCCTAAGCCGTCAGTATTAGGTATGATAACACTGTAGCAACTTTACACCTCATGTATGTGCTGTATGCCACTATTGGTGACCCCTTCGAACGTATAAAAGGAGGCCCAAGGCGTAGCTACAGGGGGGATCTTCAGGCCCATTCTGCATGTGTAGCTGCTGCTCGAACGCACTGTTCATGGCAAGCTCTTCTGAAGCCTGGGCTTAAACACATCCAATACAAATAAAGCAGGAGTAAGGTTTTACGCTTCTCAGCAGCCCGAACCTGGGTAAAAATTCCTCGTGTTGATCGTTGGATCTGCTCTTTGTGCAAACCTTTCTCCCTGCCGAACCGTAAAGGGATCTACGTGATCCCGTAGGTGTCGGACGCCGACACCACCCCGCGGTCCGATCCACATCAACGCGCCGGTGCTACACCTGCTCGCTCAAGCCGCTCAACGGATACGCGTGAGCGGCCGCCCCTGCGGTCCGACCTACAGCAACACGCCGGGGCCACGACTGCCCGCTCGAGCCACCATACGGACGCATGCAGGCCGCCGCCCTAGCGACACGGTTTCCTACAACAAACATTGGAGCAAAGAAAAAAGTGACATTTGGAACCATGTCTTATGCAATATTGCAAAAAGCCCGCGCGAGCTCCACTCGCACCGGGTTACCCAAAGGCGTACTGATTTGCCATCCCCCGGCCCTCTATACTTCAACATATCACAAGAAACAGGAGATCTTTGCATGAAGGAAACATCCCTGGAAGAGCAAAGAGAGCAGCCACAACAGAGCCGGCAAATTCAAAAGTGATCAGCAAAGCAAAAAAGAAACAAATGGCCCTGGAGGAGCCAGAAGAGTCGGACCAAGAGAGAATAGCAAGTAATGGGACAACATATGATAGGTGTCATAAAGATCATCAACTCACCGTATCTCCTTTGGCATCAATAAATTCCGGTGTTCATCTTTCAATCGTCAACTTCACGCCGGCTTATACCACAGCAAAGTATGAAGACTCTCAAGCAGCCTCCTCGAGTCGACTTAAGACTCAGGGCCTACACATACATGGCTTGACAGATTTGATCATTTTCAACAAAATACAAGAACGTCGGGTCATTGCAAGGAAGACAACCTGATCCGGGGGGCTGCTGCTGTAGTGGTGAAAAAATTAAAGGTTGCTAAAGAGAACTTGTTGTCATGATGCACAGTTTAAACATGGGTATCCTATCGTATTGGCGAAAAATTAAAGGTTGCCAAAGAGAACTAGATGCCACGATGCGCAGTTCAAACATAGGTACCCTGCCTTATTCGCGAAAAGTAAGGTTACCAAAGAAGATTAGTCGCCATGATGCACAATCTAAACATGGGTATCCTGTTCAATCTGGATAATTGGTCACTTGGGGGCTTCCAACTCACCAAGTTTAGCTTTCTCAGCCTCTTGACCCGGCAAAAACGCCACAATACATTGGTCACTTGGGGGCTTCCAACTCACCGAGTTTAGCTTTCTCACCCTCTTGACCCGACAAAAACGCCACAATACATTGGTTACTTGGGGGCTTCCAACTCACCGAGTTTAACTTTCTCACCCTCTTAACCCGGCAAAAACGCCACAATATATTGGTTAAACCTACCTGTTTACTTGATGCTACTCCAAAAAGGTGACCCGGCGTACTCTTAACAAGTCAATCTTTATGACCTTGAACTTGTTAAAGTTAAAACAACGGCTTAAGTCACGTGAGAGACGGCCTACAGAAAGCAAGGATAAACCAAGGCTATCATGCCAGCTTCACTGAAGCAAGACTCGAGCCTCAAAGTCGGTCTTTATGTGATGCCTTGAAAACTGGCATTTTTAAACCCTGTTATCATATACATATATCATCCTGCATTGCATCATCATACAATGCATATCCATATTTGTTTATGTTGCGGAAAGCCGGTCTTCAAACCGGGTTACATCGTAACTTCTGCAGGAACAAATAAATCTTTGATAGCCAAAATGGCCGGATCTTCATCATGGTTTATCATAACCAGTATTAAATGATTGGGGTTTCCAAGCCAGCCTAGAAGAAATACCCTCGAAGAGCTGGTCTATATTGCTGAGTCAGCTTATCACATATAATGTCGGGTCATCTAACTGACCGGTTCTTGGATTTTTCAACTGGTGCTCTGTAGTAAACTACAACACTTGAGGATTTCTCAAAAACATATATTTGCCAGGTTGCACCACAACCATGGGCAGGAATTTCATTTCAAGCACAAAGGCATTATTCCAGGATATTCGATAAAATACCGGGTTACAACCATGGTCAAGGATTCATTCAAATCAGATCAATATCAAATTATGATGGGTTATATTATTCTCACACAGTCCCAACTCGGTGCAGGCATACGACCCGTCACTTGGGGGTTGCATCATATGATGTTTTTCTTTTCAAAGGAGAAGTGCATATAAGTCCCGAGTCGCTGCAGGCAAACAACCCGACACTTGGGGGTTACACTACTCAGATAAAATTTTCTAAAGTCCCAAGTCGCCGCAGGCATGCGACCCGGCACTTGGGGGCTACACATGTGAAATGCAAAACATTCACTTTATAACTGGCGACTCAGACGCCAATCGGGGTTTCTCCAAACCTATCTATCTACAACATTCAAAACCAAGTTCAAAGTCCCAGGATGTTGCAGGCAAAACAACCCGACCCTTGTGGGCTACACTGGCTGAAGTTTTATAAGGATAAGACAATTACAAGTCCCAGGCTGCTGCAGGCAAGACAACCTGACACTTGGGGGCTCCACGGTCAAAGATATTATTGCAAAGCACCAAGTCATCATGGATAAACTCGGAGCTTGGGGGCTACAGGTAATATGGAGATAAAAAATAGAAGAACGCCTTCAAGCTGTCAATTTTGAGCAAGGATCTCATGTCTTGGTGGAGCCGAAGAATTGAAGGTCGGCTCAACATCACACGGATTTCTTTATTCCTAATAATTTTATCAAGTCAACTGGAGTTCACTTGTTTTGACCTGGCAGTCCCAACAATCACGACCCGACATCATCAATGTTTATGACCCGATAGAGTCTATATGTGCAACCCGGCTTCACAAGTTGGCAAGTTATACATCCATATGTCAACAATATTTTTATCCTAAGTTGGCATCCACTACGTCTGATGACCCGGCAAGATCCCCGCGTCCCATGAAGTGGTTTAACAACGGACAAATTTCTATTTCCAATATTTTCATTAAACCGAAGCAATGGAAGCCGGCTCAACTTCATATGGTTTTCTTATCTCCAATATTTTCATCAAGCCAAGAGCATTGGAGGCCGACTCAACGACATATGGGTGTTGTATTCCCAATATTTTATTTCAAAGGACACTAACAAGCAAGACGATTGTGAAGACAACTCGTTAATATGAAGAAGAAACCCGGATTTTTGAGGAGCCACTTCATTGAAATAAGCCGACCAGGGGAGCAAATCGGTCTCTTAGCATATTTATTATTATTTCAGGAGTTTACCATGAATAAATTCAAGCTAACCTGGGGGCTAATGTCGGGGATATTGCCCACGGTTTGACCAGGCTAGGAGTATGACCCGGCCCACCATTTGGCAACTCAGAGACGGCGACTCATGGAGAGGCCTGGAGGGCCGACTCATACAGAAGGCCCAAGAAGAGGAAGAATTCCCTCACAAGGGAAACAAGACCCGGATTAGGATTCAAGATGGACTAGTCCTAATCCTAGTCCTAGTAGGACTCTACATGTAAGCCTGCCCCTTCAACTTATATAAGGAGGGGCAAGGCACCCCAAGAAGGGAGGTCAAGTCATTAGAGATAAACAAATTAGAAACCCTCAAGACTAGAGGTAGCGATTACGCATCCTTGTAATTGAGATCATCATCAATACACACAAAGTAGGACATAGGCTTTTACCTCCATTGGAGGGGCCGAACCTGGGTAAACTTGCGTCTCTCGATTCCGACCAACCCCGTTCAAGCTACCACTTAAGTTGAGATGGCCTCACACCTAAGTTCTCTCACGAGGACATCTGACGTGACAAAACCATAACACATCCCGAATCTGAAGCACCCTCTCACGCATCTCAATGGACCGAGGGTGTTTCATCACCTTCGGAAGGTAGGGGTTGATGACCTTCTTGTAGAACTTTTCCTTGAAGGAGCTTGACGGCATCATGGTGATCTAGATCTATTAGAAAAACAACCTAAAACAAGAACAGAGGAGAAACTTACGATGCGGTGGTCAAAACATATGGGAGTATATATAATGATTTTTTTTCTAGGTCAGAATACGTGTCCAGGAAGAAAACAGAGTTCGGGAGGCACACGAGGGGCCCACAAGCTAACAGGGCGCGCCCAGGGGGGTTGGGCGCCCCTTGTTGGCTTGTGGCTCCCTCGTGGGTCCCCCTGACTCATTTTTATTTTTGTAATTTTTCTAAAATATCAAAACCAACAGAACATATTTTTATGGAATTTTTGGAGTCAGTTTACTTACCATACCAGATAACTACCCTTTTTCAGGTGTCTGGAGTGTTCCGGAAGGTCTCCCTTATGTGTTCTTCCGGTGTCATTCATTGAATAATATTAGTTTCAACATGAATGGGCTTACCTGAGATGTAACGTTTAATTCTTTACCCATTGACCACTCTGTGGTGCGTGCCTTCGGTATTATCGATCTTGATAGCACCGGAGCGATAAACCTCTTCGACGATATAAGGTCCTTCCCATTTGGAGAGAAGCTTACCTACAAAGAATCTGAAATGAGAATTGTACAAAAGAACTAGATCTCCTACATTGAATTCCCGTTTTTGAGTTCTCTTATCATGCCATCTTTTAACTCTTTCTTTAAATAACTTGGCATTTTCATAGGCTTGTGTCCTCCATTCATCTAATGAGCTAATATCAAATAACCTCTTTCCACCAGCAAGCTTAAAATCGTAGTTAAGTTCTTTAATTGCCCAATAAGCTTTATGTTCTAACTCGAGAGGTAAATGACAAGCTTTTCCATACACCATTTTATATGGAGACATTCCCATTGGATTTTTATAAGCAGTTCTATAAGCCCATAAAGCATCATCAAGTTTCTTAGACCAATTCTTTCTAGATCTATTAACGATCTTTTGCAAGATTAGTTTTATTTCTCGGTTACTCAATTCAACTTGACCACTAGAGTGAGGATGATAAGGTGATGCAATTCTATGGTTAACATCATATTTAGCTAGGAGTTTACGGGAAGCACCATGAATAAAATGTGAACCACCATCTGTCATTAGGTATCTAGGGACTCTAAACCTCGGGAAGATACTATCTTTAAGCATTTTAATAGAAGTGTTATTATCAGCACTACTAGTTGGAATAGCTTCTACCCACTTAGTAACGTAATCAACAACAACTAAAATATGAGTGTACCCATTAGAGGAAAGAAAAGGCCCCATATAATAAAAGCCCCAAACATCAAATGGTTCAATAGCAAGTGACTAGTTCATATGCATTTCTTGACGTCTACCAATGTTACCAATTATTTGACATTCATCACAAGAGAGGACAAACTTACGAGCATCTTTAAAAAGAGTAGGCCAATAAAAATTGGATTGTAATACATTGTGTGCAGTTCTGTCACCAGCGTGGTGCCCTCCGTAGACCTCGGAATGACACTTCCATAGGATCTCTTCCTGTTCATGCTCAAGTACACAACGTCTAATAACACCATCTACTCCTTCTTTATAAAGATGTGGGTCATCCGAAAAGTAATGTCTTAAATCATAAAAGAACTTTTTCTTTTGTTGGTAGGTTAAACCAGGTGGTATATATTTAGCAACAATGTAATTAGCGTAATCTGCATACCAAGGAGTACTACGGGAAGCAATTATAACAGCTAGTTTCTCATCAGGAAAATTATCATCAATAGGCAGTGGGTCATCAAGAACATTTTTCATTCTAGACAAATTATCTGCTACAGGGTTTTCAGCCCCCTTTCTATCAACAATGTGCAAATCATACTCTTGAAGTAAAAGCACCCACCTAATTAGTCTAGGCTTAACATCTTTCTTTTCCATAAGGGATTTAATAGCAACATGATTAGTGTGAATAGTAACATTGGAATTAATAATATAAGGTCTAAACTTATCACATGCAAACATAACTGCTAAAAATTCCTTCTCGATAGTAGCATAATTTCTTTGAGCATTGTCTAGAGTCTTACTAGCATAATGAATAACATTCATTTTCTTGTCTACTCTTTGTCCTGGAACAGCACCAACAACATAATCACTAGCATCACACATAATTTCAAATGGTAAATTCCAATCAGGTGGTTGAACAATAGGTGCAAAGATTAAGGTTTTCTTAAGTATTTCAAAGGCTTGTACACAATCATCATAAAAAACAAATGGGATATCTTTTTGAAGAAGATTAGTTAATGGCCTAGATATCTTTGAGAAATCTTTAATAAAACGCATATAGAAACCAACATGACCAAGGAAGCTTCTTATACCTTTAACATCTTTAGGACATGGCATTTTCTCTATTGCATCATCTTTAGCTTTGTCTACCTCAATACCTCGTTCAGAAATTTTATGTCCAAGTACTATACCTTCATTGACCATAATATGGCACTTCTCCCAATTCAAGACAAGATTAGTTTCTTAACATCTCTGCAAAACTTGATCAAGGTTGCTTAAGAAATCATCAAAAGAAGTCCCATAAATGGAAAAATCATCCATGAAAACCTCAACAATCTTTTCACAAAAGTCCGAGAATATAGCAGTCATGCATCTTTCAAAAGTAGCAGGTGCATTGCATAAACCAAAAAGCATACGTCTATAAGCATAAGTTCCAAACGGGCAAGTAAAAGTAGTTTTATCTTGGTCCTCTTTTGACACAGGTATTTGAGAAAATCCAAAGTATCCATCAAGAAAGCAAAAAATGTGTGTGCTTAGATAATCTTTCTAACATTTGATCAATACAAAGGCAAGGGGTAATGATCTATTCTAGTAGCTGTATTTAATTTCTTGAAATCAATTGCCATCCTATAACCAGTTACTATCCTTTGTGGTATAAGTTCATTTTTATCATTAGGGGCAACCGTTATACCTCCTTTCTTAGGAATACAGTGAACATGACTTACCCATCTAATATCAGCTATGGGATAGATTATACATGCCTCCAGAAGCTTTAATATTTCAGTTCTTACCACCCCTTCTTAATTTTAGGATTCAAGCAGCGTTGATGATCAACGGCAGGTTTAGTATCTAGTTCCATATTAATCTTATGCTGACGTAGAGTGGAAGTAATGCCCTTAAGATCATCAAGAGTATATCCAATAGCAGCCCAGCGCTTTTTCAAAGTTTTGAGTAACCTCTTTTCTTCATGCTCTGAAAGATCATCACTAATAATAATAGGATATATCTTCTTTTCATCAAGATAAGCATATTTCAAAGTATCAGGTAATTTCTTTAGCTCAAACACAGGATCTCCCTTGGGTGGAGGAGGATCCCCTAAGATCTCAACAGGAAAATTTTGTTCAAGTATAGGTATTTTTCTAAATAATATATCATCTATTTCATTTCTCCCATTCATATGCATGTCATTTTCGTGGTCTAGCAAGTATTGTTCTAAAGGATCAGTAGGAGGTACAACAATAGAATCAAGACCAATAATTTCATCTTTATTAGACAATTCTTTCTCATGTGGTTGTCTACCAAACTTAGAGAAATTAAATTCATGAGACACATCACCAAAGCTTACTTTAACCTTCTCAGTAACGCAATTAATTTTAGCATTAACGATATTCAAGAATAGTCTACCAGATATAATGGGACAAAACTATCTTGTTGTGAACTAGGTACTAAGAAATCAGTAGGGTACTTTATTTCTCCACACAAGACCACAATATCTCTAACAATCCCAAGCGATGAAATAGTGTCTCTGTTCGCAATTTTAATAGTGACATCTATATCTTCAACCTCAGCGGGTGTTATGTCATTCATAATTTCTTGATATAGGGTAAAAGGTATAGCACTAACACTAGCACCAATATCACATAAGACATGATAACAATGATCTAAAATCTTAACAGAAACAACGGGCATGCTAGCAACAGGTTTATTTTTATCTAACTCACCCCGCTTGTTTCTAACAGGTTCTGCAATTTTAGTAGCTTCACACAGAAATAAATAACCTGTCCATCAATATTATCAACAGGAGGTATTTAACCATAGCAATATTAGGTTCTACTTTTATTTATTCAGAAGGTTTAGGTGTTATAATATTGCTTTTATTAACCACAATTGCAGCTTTAGCATGTTCTTTCATCCTAACAAAGAAAAGTAGTTTCTCAATGTAAGCAGTGGGTACAACTGGATCAACTGGCTAACAATTATTTCTTCCATAATCTTACTGGGTTCCTCTAATAAATATTCAATGGGTGGATGAAATTTAAACCACCTATCCTTAGGGAGATCAACATGAATAGCAAATGATTCACAGAAAGAAGCTACTATCTCAGAGTCAAGCCCATATTTATTGCTAAACTTATGAAAAATATCAGTTTCCATAAAGGATTTAACACTATCAAACTCAAGCTTTATAACTAACTCTTTACCTTTGTCGAGTTCCCAATCTTCATAGTTGTGTTTAATTCTTTCCAGAAGATCTCATTTAAATTCAATAGTTTTCTTCAGGTAGGAACTAGTAGAAGAAGAATCGAGCAATGCTTGATCATCATGAGAAAGCCGAGCATAAAAGTTTTGTATAATCATTTCTGTTGAGAGATCATGGTTGGGGAAAGTGTGCATCATAGATTTAAGCCTCCCCCAAGCTTGAGCAATGATTTCTCCTTCACAAGGCCAAAAATTATATATGAAATTCCGATCACGATGAACTAGATGCATAGGATAAAACTTCTGATGAAATTCCAGCTTCAAGCGATTCCAGTCCCATGATCCAATATCATCCAATAGCCTATACCAAATAAATTCTTTTACCTCCAAAGAAAATGGGAAAACATTCTTCTTAACTTTGTATTCGGATAAACCTGCAAGTTTAATAATCCACAAATCTCATCTACATATATCAAGTGTAAATCAGGATGAGTTGTACCATCTTCTGCATAAGGATTAGCTAATAGTTTCTCTAACAGAACTGAAGGAATCTCATAAAATATATTTTCAGCAAGTTCTGTGGGTTGGGAAGCGGCTTTTTCCACTTCCGTTCAAGGTGAAGATGCCTCAAACAAACCACTCAAAGGATGACTATCCATAGTAACAAGCAACAGTAAATTTCAGCATGTACCGAAAATGTTTCCTTACCAAAGGCGCTTCACTCCCTGGCAACGGCGCCAGAAACGAGTCTTGATGACCCACAAGTATAGGCGATCAATCTTAGTCCTTTCGATTAATAAGAGTGTTGAACCCAACGAGGATCAGAAGGAAATGATAAGCAGTTTTAGCAAGGTGTTCTCTGCAAGTGATGTGAGTAACAGTGATAGATACTTTTGCTGCAAGATAATTCGTAACAAGTGACAAGTAAAAATAGTAGAAAAGGTCCAGCAAGGTAGCCCAATCCTTTTTATAGCAAAGGACAGGCCTGAAAGTACCCTTATATGAAGCAAGCGCTCTCGAGGACACATGGGAATACCTGTCTATTCATGTTCATCACGTTGAGTTGATTTGCGTTCGTTACTTTGATAATTTGTATGTGGGTGGACCGGTGCTAAGATTTTTTTCTTACTTGAACAAGCAACCCACTTATGATTACCCCCTCTCGAAAGCATCCACACCTACGAAAGAACAATTAAGAAAAATCTAACCATAGCATGAAACATATGGATCCAAATTAGCCCCTTATGAAGTAACGCATAAACAAAGGTCTAAGCTTCTGTCACGTTAGCAACCCATCATCTACTTATTACTCCACAATGTCTTCCCTTAGCCCCATTAGATGGTGAAGTGTCATGTAGTCAACGTTTACACAACACCATCAAAGGAAGCAACAACATACATATGATCAAAATATCGAACGAATATCAACTTCACATGATTACTTATAACAAGACTTCTCCCATGTCCTCAGGAACAAAAGTAACTACTCACACATCAACAACATGTTCAAGATCAGCGGTGCAATAATGATGATTAAGGATCTGAACATAATATCTTCCACCAAGTAAACCAACAAGCATCAACTACAAGATGTAATCAACACTACTAGTAACCTACAGGTACCAATCTGAGGTTTTGAGACAAAGATTGAATACAATACATGAACTAGGGTGTGATATAAGATGGTGCTGGTGAAGATGTTGATGAAGATTGGTCCTCCCGCAAAGGAGAAAGCGTTGGTGATGACGATGGCTTCGATCTCCCCTCCTAGAGAGAAGTTTCCCTGGCAGAATCTCTCTACCAGAGTGCAAAAGGGCCTCTGCCTAGGTTTCCACCTCGAGACGGTGGCGCTTCGTCCTGAAAGTTCCTTCTTATTTTTTCCAGGTCAAAGGCCAATATATAGCAGAAGAGGGGGGCCAGGGGACTTGCGAGGGCCCTACAAGCTAACATGGCACGCCTAGGGGGGCTGGGCTTGCCCTGTTGGCTTGTGGCCAGCAGGTAGGCCCCTATGGTATATTTTTTGCCCAAAAATTTTCAAATATTCCACAAAAAATTTCCGTGAAGTGTCAGGTTATTTGGAGTCCGGTGAATTTTCACCCTTTTTCTTGGTTTTCAGGTCCAGAATTCCAGTTCCCGCTAATTTCCCTCTTTGTGATGTACCCTGTAAATTCAGAAAGAAAAGGCATAAGAATTGTATCATAAAGTGGAATAATGAACAAGAATAATATAAATATCAGTAGGAAATCATGCTGCAAAATGGACGTATCAGGTGCAACTGGTTGCCCCCCCTCCGGTGGTTCTTCGCTCTAGTATTTCTTATATGTTCCAGAAAAAATCGTCAAAAATTTTCTCGCGATTCGGAGAACTTTTATTTTATACACAAAAACACCACCACGGTAATTCTGCTAAAAACAGCGTCAATACGGGTTAGTTCAAATTAAATCATATAAAGTGCATCAAAACCACATAAAATTATTGTAAACATAAGTAAATATGGCATGAATACTTCATGAATTATCGATACATTGGAGACGTATCAACATCCCCAAGCTAAACTCCCACTCATCCTCGACTAGGTAAATGACAAAAGAAGTAATTTATGAAGTGTGAATGCTAGCATAGTGTATAATTGCGGGGACCCCAACTAATAAGTCGATGTCATAGAATGCACGTGTACAGTGATCCCAAAGATCAATGCTCACTGAACACACAGAAGCTGAATTACAACAGTCTTACATCCATTACATACCGTCTTACACATATTATGACCATTATGGTCAAGTCTTACATAGATAGGGCCAAGAAGGCCAAACATCAAACATAAACTCGCAGCAGAAATCTTGAACGATAGCGCGGACCCATGCCATCTGCCTTAACCCTACAGGCATTCTGACTGGGAAGCGGTCTAATTCGCATGTTCGTCACCAAGGCACTCTTCACTATATTCCCGCTCTGCCATGCCTGGCCAATTAAATAACCAGTGGCAAGCTAATGAGTACTTTGTACTCTCAAGCAACCCATGTTTGGAACAAGGTAATCACGCATGGTATGACACTAAGTTGGTACTTTTGTGGAAAGCTGATTTTGAGTGCAATATCATGTCCTAACATTTTGTAAAGGATGCATCATGAGGTTGCAGATATCCATATGAACAGGTTACCGATATCAATATAAACAGAGTATCTCAACTCTAGTTTAATCATCTCATCAAGTCATTTCACTTATCTCAAGTATCTCCTTGCCACACACGCACACCAAATTTTCGTGAAAACATCTAAACATAGTTTAAGGTGGACCACCCAACCGTCCTTGACTGTGGACACGACTATTCGAATAGTTTTACACTCTGCATAGGTTGCACACTTTACCCACAAGACTCGGGGAATTTCTGTGTCATCCACGACTCACGGTATATTACATAGAAAGTAAAAGTGTGTGTGCTTAGATAATCTTACTAACATTTGATCAATAAAAGGCAAGGGGTAATGATCTTTTCTAGTAGCTTTGTTTAATTTTCTAAAATCAATTACCATCCTATAGCCAGTTACAATCCTTTAGGGGGAGTTCATTTTTATCATTAGGATCAACAGTTATACCTCCTTTCTTAGGAACACAATGAACAGGACTTACCCATCTAATATCAGCTATGGGATAGATTATACCTGCCTCCAGAAGCTTTAATATTTCAGTTATTACCACATCCTTCATTTTAGGATTCAATCGGCGTTGATCAACTACAGGTTTAGCATCCGGTTCCATATTAATCTTGTGCTGACATAGAGTGGGACTAATGCTCTTAAGATCATCAAGAGTATATCCAATAGCCACTTGGTGCTTCTTCAGTGTTTTGGGTAATCTCTTTTCTTCATGCTCTGGAAGTTTAGCACTAATAATAATAAAATACATCTTCTTTTCATCAAGATAAGCATATTTCATTGTGTAAGGTAATTTGTTTAGCTCAAACACGGGAACTCCCCTAGGTGGGGGAGGATACCCTAAAATGTCAAGAGGCAGGTTGTGTTTAAGAATAGGTGTTTTTCTAAAGAATATTTCATCTATTTCATTCCTTTCCTTCATATGCATATCATTTTCATGGTCTAGCAAATATTGTTCTAAAGGATCAGTAGGAGGCACGACAATAGAAGAAAGACCAATAATTTAATCCTTACTAGATAACTATTTCTCATGTGGTTGTCTACCAAACTTAGAGAAATTA
Source organism: Elymus sibiricus (assembly GCA_039707655.1). NCBI lineage: Eukaryota > Viridiplantae > Streptophyta > Magnoliopsida > Poales > Poaceae > Elymus > Elymus sibiricus. The sequence continues at coordinate 191,817,847 of CM077663.1, read as the reverse complement.
AATTCATGAGATGCCTCACCAAAACTTACTTTCACAATTAATTTCAGCATTAGCAGTATTCAAGAAAGGCCTACCAAATATAATGGGACAAAAAAATATCTTGTTGTGTACCAAGTACTAAGAAATCAGTAGGGTACTTAATTTTTCCACACAAAACTCCAACATCTCTAACAATCCCAAGTGGTGAAATAGCGTCTCTATTTGCAAGTTTAATAGTAACATCAACGTCTTCTATCTCAGCACGTGCTATATCATTCATAATTCTTGGTATAAGGTAAAAGTAATACGACTCACACTAGCACCCATATCACACAAGCCATGATAGCAATGATCTCCAATCTTAACAGAAATAACAGGCATGCCAACAGCTGGTTTATTTTAATCTAACTCATCATGTTTGTTTCTAACGGGTTTAGCAATTCTAGCAACTTCATCGCAAAAGGAAATAATGTGACCATCAATATTATCAACCAAGAGATCCTTAACCATAGCAATATTAGGTTCTACATTTATTTGTTCGGGAGGTTGGGTGTTATAATATGGCTTTTATTAACCATAGTTGTAGCCTTAGCATGCTCCCTAATCCTAACAGGAAAAGATGGTTTTTCAATAAAGGAGTGGCCACAACTAGATCAATATTATAGATAATAGTTTCTTCCTTAGCAATAATAGGTTCCTATAACAATTCATCAATGGGTGGATGGTATTTAAACCACTTCTCCTTGGGTAGATCAACATGAGCAGCAAAAGTTTCACAAAAGGAAGCTACTATCTCATAGTCAAGTCCATATTTACCGCTAAAGTTATGAAAAGTATCGATTTCCACAAAATATTTAACACAGTCGAACTCAAGTTTTATACCCAACTCTTTACCTTCGTCGAGCTCCCAATCTTCAGGTTGCGTTTAATTCTTTCTAGAATATCCCATTTGAATTTAATAGTTCTCTTCATGTAGGAACCAGTGGAAGAAGAATCGAGTATTAATTGATCATCATAAGAAAGTCAAACATAAAAAATTTGTAGAATTATTTCTCTTGAGAGCTCATGGTTGAGGCAAGTGTGCATCATAGATTTAAGCCTCCCCCAATCTTGAGAGATGCTTTCTCCTTCACGAGGACAAAAATTATATATATAATTCCGATCACGATGAACTAGATGCATAGGATAAAACTTCGGGTGAAATTCCAGCTTCAACAGGTTCTAGTCCCATGTTCCAGCATCATCCAATAGCCTATACCAAATCAATGCCTTTCCCTCAAAAATTAAAGGTAAAATCTTCTTCCTTACTTTGTCCTCAGGTAAACCTGCAATCTTAAATAATCCAGAAATCTCATATATATATATATATATATATATATATATATATATATATATATATATATCAAGTGCAAATCAGGATGAGTTGTTCCATCTCCTGCATAAGGATTAGCTAGCAGTTTCTCTAACGTACCCGAAGGAATATCATAATAAATATTTTCAGAAAGTTTAGTAGGTTGGGGAGTGGCCATTTCCACTTCCATTCGAGGTGAAGATACCCCTAATAAACCTCTCAAAGGATTATTATCCATGGTAACAAGCAATAGTAAATTTCAGCACTCACCAAAGGCGCTTCACTCCCCGACAACGGCGCTAGAAAAGAGTCTTCATGACCCACAAGTACAGGGGATCAATCATAGTCCTTTCGATAAGTAAGAATGTCGAACCCAACGAGGAGCAAAAGGAAGTGATAAGCAGATTTCTGTAAGGTATTCTCTGCAAGTGATGTAAGTAACAGTGATCGATAGTTTTGTAGCAAGATAATTCGTAACAAGTGACAAGTAGCAAAAGTAACAAGTGTGCAGCAAGGTAGCCCAATCCTTTTTATAGCAAAGGACAGGCCAGACAATTCTCTTATATGAAATAAAGGGCTCTTGAGGACACATGGGAATTTCTATCTAGTCATGTTCATCATGTTGAGTTGATCGCATTCGTTACTTTGATAATTTGATATGTGGGTGGACCGGTGCTAAGGTGTTGTTCTTACTTGAACAAGCAACCCGCTTATGATTAGCCCCTCTCACAAGCATCCACAACTATGAAAGAAGAACTAAGATAAATCTAACCATAGCGTGAAACATGTGGATCCAAATCAGCCCCTTATGAAATAACGCATAAACTAGGGTTTAAGCTTCTATCACTCTAGCAACCCATAATCTACTTATTACTCCACAATGCCTTCCCTTAGGCCCAAAATATGGTCAAGTGTCATGTAGTCAACGTTCACATGACACCACTAAAGGAAGCAACAACATACATATCATAAAAATATCGAACGAATACCAACTTCACATGATAACTTATAACAAGACTTCTCCCATGTCCTTGAGAACAAAAGTAACTACTCAAAAATCATCACCATGTTCAAGATCAGAGGTGTTATAAATATGAATAAGCATCTAAACATAATATCTCCCACCAAGTAAACCTACAAGCATCAACTACAAGATGTAATCAACACTACTAGCAACCCCCAGGTACCAATCTGAGGTTTTGAGACAAAGATTCAATACAAGAGATGAACTAGGGCTTAGATGAGATGGTGCTGGTGAATATGTTGATGAAGACTGGTCCTCCAACCAAGGAGGAAGTGTTGGTGATGACGGTGGCTTCAATTTCCCCCTCCCGGAGGGAAGTTTCCCCGGCAGAATCTCTCTGCCAGAGAGCAAAAGGGCCTCTACCCAGGTTTCCGCCTTGAGGCAGCGGCGCTTCGTCCCAGAAGTATTTTCTGATTTTTTCTAGGTCAAAACCCTTCATATAGTAGCAGAGGGGGCACTGGGCCTGCGTGTGGGCTACCCAAGTCATCAGGACGGGCCAGGGGTAGCCACGCCCTGTTGGCTTGGGCGCCACCTATGGCCCCCCTCTGGCACTAGTTTGCTCCATAAATTCAGATATATTCCACAAAAAATTCTCGTGAAGTTTCAGGTCAATTGCAGTCCAGAGAATTTTCAGCCTTTTCTTGGTTTTCAGGTCCAGAATTCTAGTTTCCAGGAATTTCCCTCTTTGTGATGTACCTTGTAAATTAAGACAAAAAGGCATTAGAATTGTATCATAAAATGGAATAATGGCCAAGAATAATATAAATATCAATAAGAAATCATGATGCAAAATGGGTGTATCAAACATTTATAGGGATAAGGTTGGACTTGTGGTAGTTAACTTTGAGACCAGTAGCTTCAGCAGAAGTGTTAAGAAGGGCTTTGAGATAGTGTAACTGATTAGCAACTTCCTGGAGGAGTACCAAGGTGTCATCAACATATTGTACAATGGGAAAATCAGGGCATGAATCCACCTGAAGAGGTGAACATAGCAGACCCAGTTGCATGGCTTTATTTAAAATTTTATTGCAGCAAATCAGCAGCCAACACAAAAAGAAGAGGTGATAAAGGATCTCCTTGTCTAACTCCTCTGAGACATTAAAATTTATTTCCTAGGACACCATTTAACAATACAGCAGAGGAAGCAGATGTAAAAAAGCAATATTATCCAGTTTATCCATCTTTGCCCAAATCCTTTGGCTTTGAGAATATCCACGATTGCCTGGTGTTCAATGATATCAAAAGCTTTTTCAACATGTTTCATAACAATCACTTCTTCCTTGGATTTATGGCATTGGTGGAGATATTCAAAAGCCCAGCCTAAGCAGTCATGAATTGGCCTCTCCTTGAGGAAATCATATTGATTGATGTGAACCAACTGAAGGATCACCTTCTGAAGGATGTTTGCCAGTAACTTTGTGATGATTTTTTGGCAACAATTAAGCAAAGAAATGGGTCTGTAATCATTTGTAGTCAGAGGAGTGGCTTTCTTAGGGATGAGAGTGGTGTAAGCGGTGTTGATGCTTTCAAGAAAAATATGTCCTTCATAAAAAGCATGTATAATTCTGATTACATCTTCTTTAATAATATCCAAGCATGATTTGAAGAACTTGTTAAAACAATCACGCCCTAATGATTTGTCATTTGGCAAAAGAAATACCACCTCATTAATCTCTTCTATAGTGAATGTTTTTTCCAGATTTTCAAAAATTGAGGCCTTAACCTGATTGTTATATAGGGATAGAAGGTCAAAATGCATTGTAGTTTTTTCTGAGGTCTCCATTCTTTTGTTAAAAGCTTCCCAGAGAATAGCAGATTTCCCAGCATGATCTGAAATCTCAACCTGCTGTGAATTCTGAATGACTGCAATGTGATTGTGTGTGTGAGATGGTGGCCTTTGTATGAAAAAATTGGTGTTCTCATCTCCAAGTTTCACTCCTTTAATTTCCCTCTTTGTTTCCAATAGATTTTCTGATTTTTGAGTAAAACATGCAGGTGTTCTTTAAGAAGCAACCTACAGTTCCATTCATAATCTCCCAGGTCTCTAAATTCTTCAAAAAAGTCAAGCGGAAATATCACCTGATTTACGGCAGCAATTTGTGATTTGAGACAAGAAAAACCTTTTGCCCAAAGTTTAAGTGCTCTTATTACGTTTTTGAATTTAGCATTGATACTCTTAGCAGCATTCATATTCCCCACTAGGATGTTCCAGGCAGCTGAGACCACATCTTTGAAAGTAGAGTGTTGCAGCCAATAGTTCTCAAATCTAAAGATCTTTGATTTGGGGATTGTAGTTCCAATTTTAATAACACAAGGGAGATGATCAGAAATTGGTTTTGCATGTGGTAGCACATTTATGTTGGGAAAAGTGGTCATCTAGGAAGCAGAAGTGAAAAACCAGTTCAATTTCACCAATGGAGGATTTTCCTGCATATTACTCCAACTGAATTGTCTGTCCTATAAACGTAGTTCTAGCATCCCTAAGTTGCTTATATCTTCATTGAATAGAAGCATCTCATTCACATCCCCACCAAACCTATTTCTATCAGAAGGTGATCTTATAAAGGTGAAATCTCCAATCAAAATCCAATCAGTGTCTGTAGGCATGTGGATGTTATGAAACCAGTTAATAAATTCGAGTTTATCCTCAGTCACACAAGGACCATATATATTAGTGAGAATCCGTGTTTGATTAGATCGTAAACTAGTGAACTGAAGTGATATTGTGAATCTGTTTTGAGCAATCACTTCCCCATCAAATAAAGCACCATTCTAAGCTACAAGCAAACCACCAGAGACCCCAGCAGAAGGAAGGAAAGCAAATTTATTGATTTTTGGTGGGCAAAATTCCTGATATAAGCGGAGTCAAAACCCTCTCTCTTAGTTTCTTGAAGACATACTATAGCACAATCACTTTCTTCAATCTTTTACCTCAGAGCTAACCACTTTTTTCTAAATTAATTCCTCTTATATTCGAGTTCGGGATATTCCAACTTCTATTTGTATTATTCGTATAAAACAGAGTATACATAGATCCAATGGCCAGGTACCAGCACCTGCCCTACCATCATAAACCAAAGAAAACATAGCATCCAGATTTCAATAACATCCATAGTTATCAAATAGCACAGAGCCATCTTAGTACTTTCCACATCAGGAAAAGAGTGCGAAAGTTTACATAACATGATATTACATCCAAAAGTTGAGCATGAGGAGCAGTCCTCTATAATCCTCCCACAAAACATAATCAAAGTATTGCACTCTATCATGGGGAACCAACAATTTTGTCCTCCATCTCCTTGGACAAGTGCACCTTGCCCAACGCATCTCCAGTCTTCATATTTGGCTTCTTGGAGAGTTTCTCTTCAAGTTCCATATCAGCCACCTCGCAAAGAAAGAGGTAAGATTTTTCACCATGGTTTTTTGGGAAATTGGTGGGGCATTATAGGGCAAACACTTAATATTGGAGCAAGAGTTTCTTTTAAAACTAGCATAGTCTTTTTTAATTCTATGACTTCATCTTACCTCTGTTTCCACCAGAGTTGCCTTTCCTTCCCTCCTTTTCTTTGAGTTTTCAGCCCAAAAGGCTGAAGAAGTGCTTGAGAAGCAGTCTCCATTTGGTTGGAGAGTCTCCATAATTATCCTTATTACCATTCATGACTTGATTATCAGGTGCCATCAGGAGGATGAGAAGTTGTGCACCTATCAGGTATATGAAATAATATGTGATACTTGTCATCTACGTTGGGTTTTCCCCGAAGAGGAGGGGATGATGCATCACAGTATAGATGAGTATTTCCCTCAGTGAGAACCAAGGTTATCGAACCAATAGGAGGATCACACAACTTCCCGTCTTCAGCGCCTACACACAAAAGAGCACACACTTGCACCCAACGCGGGCAAGAGGGTTGTCAACCCCCTTTAACTCGTTACTTGCAAGAGATAAGTAGTGTAGTAGTAATTGATAATTGTAAATTGCAAAATAAAAGGAAAACAAATAAATAACAGTGAGGAAATAATATTGTTTGTAAATATATTTGTGAATAGACTCGCGGGGCATAGTGTTCGCTAGAGGCTTTTGTCTGGAAGAAAGCATACGGTGGGTACACAAATTACTGTTGGGAAATTGATAGAAAAGCATACGACTTCTCTCTCGACCGCTATCCAGCATGCATCTAGAGCATTAAGTGAAACAGAGTAATGCTTGGAGAATGATGACATGATGTAGACAAAGTAAATCCAATTAATATGAAATTATGAATTAACCCCATCGTTTTATCCTTAGTGCCACATATACAAATACGTCTCTTGTCCCCTACTTTGTCACTAGGATATAGAGCACCGCAAGATTGAACCCACTACAATGCACCTCTCCTACTGAAGATAAACCAATCTAGTAGGCCAAACTAAACCGATAGATCGGAGATAATTACGAAGCTATAATAATCATGCAAATAAGAATCAAATAAGTATTCAGAGGAGACTCAAATCTTTTTCATGAATAATCTAGACATAAACCCACAATTCATCAGATCCCAACAAACACACTGCAAAGATTGATTACATAAGATAGATCACCGCAACAATTGCGGTGATCATGGAAAGAAAGCACAAAGAGAGAGAGAGAGAGAGAGAGAGAGAGAGAGATAGAGAGAGAGGGAGATAGAGAGAGAGATCTAGGTACTAGCTATGGACCCATAGGTCTGTGGTGAACTACTCACACATCACCATGGGAGGAGCAAGGTTGATGTAGAGGCGCTCTGTGATCGATCCCCCCTCTTACAGGGCACATGAACAGCGCTCCACATGGGCACGGCGGAAAAGAGACTTGCGGTGGCGAAAAAAGTGTTTCGGGAGGCTCTCTACGGTTTTTGGAATATACGTGAATTTATAAGCCAGAGTATGAGGTCAGAAGAGCCGGGAGGAGGCCGCAAGCTAATAGGGTGCGAGCACCCCCCTGGGCGCGCCCTGTTAGCTTGTGGGGCCCCAATTCGGCCTTCGGTCTTCTCCCGAAGCTTCCATGTCTTCTTTGGTCCAGAAAAATCATCAAAAAGTTTTGGGGGATTTGGACTCCGTTTGGTACTGTAAACCTGAAAAGCCAAAAACATGTAGAAAATAGCAACTGGCACTTGGCACTGGATTAATAGGTTAGTGCCCAAAAATAATATAAATCAACAAATAAATGCCCAAAAAGTGTCCTAGAATGATAATATTATAGCATGGAACAATAAAAAATTATAGATACGTTGGAGATGTATCAATATGGCTTCTTCCTTTCCCTCAGCATCAATAAGCAATTCCCATAGAGGAAATTTTAACATATGAACAGTCCATCCAAATGTATCATGTGTCATAAGAAGGTGAACAATAAAGTTGAACTAACTTATAGGAATGTTTACAGAGAAAATGTTGTTGCCCTCCAAGGGCTTCTGTGCAAAATGTTTCTTCCAGAGCAACATTCCTTCTTCTAAGAGAGTAGTTTCATTATTAGCAGCTGCATTGAGTTGAATATGTTTTAATCCCATAAGTGAAGGAGTACAATGAAAATAGTCATTGATTTGATCTACCCAATTACCTCCATTAACAACAGGTATAGTTTCCATACTTGAAATTGGGAGCAGACTACCACTTGTGGTATTCACATGCATATCAGGTCCGAGTCCCTCTAGGTCCACCACAGGAGAGGATGAGGCAATCATTTGTGTGTCACACATAGGAACAACAGCAACACTAGAAGTGGCTTTAGAAGATGGAACTAACTCCTTTTTAGGTGCAACAAACTGATCTGACACTGAACATTTGAAACCTCCAGCACAACATTTTCCTGAGTTGCAACTAGAATATTACGGACAATAGCATCAAGGTTAATTTCCTGAGCTGCAGCACCCTCAACAACTGGAATTTCTACATTTTTATCAACATGGGCTTCAACTACTGCAACAACAGGGGCCTCAACTACTTCAACCACAGGTGGGGGTGTTGGGTTTTCTAGGGGAGGAGGGAGATCATCCTCCTCAGTAAAATAAGCAAGCAAAAGGTTTTGCATTCCAACTCCCAATGCACCCTTAACATGAGGATTAGATTCCAGATTGTCAAGCAGCATTCCAACTCCTAGTGGAGCAAAGTTATCACCTTCACAGAAAGACATATCTAAAGTAAGACTGCTGTTACCACTGTGAGTAGGTAGGAGTTCTTCACAATCTTCCCAAGCATTTTTTCATGTTGCATAGCATCAAGAAGTTCATGCATAGCAGCATTATGTTGAATAGTTTGCTGCAGAGCCCAGTTGTCATCTTGTTCCCAAGGTTCCTCCTGTTGTTGAGCAATGGGCATATCTAGAGCAGCTTGATGGAAACCTGGGACATCCAAACCATGATTAGGCAAGGGGTGTGGGTCTACATTGCCAGGTGGGATAGGGTCCTCATCAGCATGCCCTCCCCCAAGCATTTCAGTTGTCAGAACTTCCACTCAAGAAGACCACCCATCATCTTCAAAATTATCTCCTTGAAACCAGTAGAGGCTCTTAGGAATAATCTCAAGACTCATAACTCTAGCTTTTATCAGAATGCGCCCCATATGGTCTATCGGCGTTCTGGGATTGGGGGTACCCAGAGCTGCCTGCCTGCGGCCCAGCGCGTGGCCCACCTCGATGGCCCGGTACGGTCTAGCGGCAAGCCCCCCAAGACAAGGCCCTCGGGAGAGCCCCAGCCTCGTGAGGCGAACAATGCCAAGACCTCCAGGGGAGTGGCCTCCCCAGGCTACCAGAGGAGCGGAGATTCCTATGCAAGTACCCGGTCTAATGAGGCTGGGATGACGTGAGCCATGACGACCAAGGCCAGGTAGGTTCCAGCGGGCGCAGAGGGGACTGTTTCCTCTTTCGTGCTAAGGAGGCAAGGACATACGCGGGTTCCCAAGGAATCCCCTAAAGGTTTCCATTCTAGTGCAACAAGACCAAGACCACGAGCTTGGCAGGACCGATGTCATCGCCGAGCCCACCTCTGCGTGATGCCCAGAAGCTTTGCAGGCGAAGACCACCTTTAGTCAGGATAAGATGTACCTCTTGTCCCCTTTCAAAATTGGTCATTGTGGGATCCCTTCCCGCCGGTGTGATAAGGGAAGAGGACCAAGGCCACTATAAATAGTGGCTAGCCTCCGCCATAGAAGAGGGGGCACCGATCCATCCCCACCCGAGAGCCCTCGCGAGGTCGCTCAGCCACTGTACTAGTTCATCCACAAACCTCCTCGTGAGGCCAATCCACCAAAAGTAGGAGTAGGGTTTTACACCGCAAGGTGGCCCGAACCTAGGTAAATCTCTGTGTATGTCTTCTTGCTCGCTCGCATGTATTCGACGAGGCTTGGCTGTGGGGTAGCGAGCTTGAGGCTAGAGCTGGTTAGGATCTTTGCACACACCCCAGAGTTTGAACCTTCTTGGGTCTGCGGATCACCGATTCCGACATTTGGCGTGCCAGGTAGGGGCGTGTCTGAATCCTCCCTCCAGTTCCACTTCATCTCCGCTTCGTCGCTAACATGGCCGATGCCCGTCGAGTCCACGCCGAGCGTTGGGCTGCTCGCGTCGCCTAGACGGTGCCCGTGGGCTGCGGCGTCCCACGCTGCTCCGCCTCTCCTGCAGCTAACACTATCACCGACCTGGCCGCTCACGAGCAGCAAGACTTGTCGCAGCCACCCACCGCGCGGTGCGATGGCCACACCGCTACTCCGTCCCTCGTTCCTGCCACAGTGTCGTCCTCCCATGCTCGCCGCAGGCTGGCGAACGCGCAGGCCGCCCTGCTCATGGTGCGCGAGCTGCTGCATTACCGTCCCGCCGACGACCGCTATGACGACTGGCTTGGTTGCATTGCTGAGCTTGTCAATGCCGCCGGCGAGGTCCTGGCGCCCTCCCACTCGCTCCGTCCCCCACCCTCCCAGGCGGGCGACGTGGCCCATGGCACACCTCCTCCTCCTTCTCTGCACGGCGCCGACCCTGAGCTCAGACATGAAGCGTGCCCGCGCAACCTTCCACATGGGGCGCCGGCGCAGGCACAGGATGAAGCAAGCTGCCAGGTGGTGCTGCGGCAACGAGGTGACGCGCGTGCGCTCCCCGCACCGTTGCACCGGCATCAAGACCGTGCACCGCCGGAGGCTGCGGCGCACGGACGCTGTCGTGGTTTTATCATGGCAGATGTCCTAGTACAAGGACTTAGGGGTGAAGCCATCGCTACGGCGGTTAACTCAAAGGGGTTGATCGGGACAAAAGACACAAGTTTACCCAGGTTCGGCTCCTCTCGAAGGAGGTATTAGCCTACGTCCTGCTTTGAGTTGTATTGATTGGGTATCGATTACAAGGGAGCGGATTCGCTTGACCTAGCTCTCGATTAAAGGTTTCGCACCCTAAGCTGCCTAGGGAACCCGCCTTTATATACATAGGTTGAGGCCCTGGGCTTACAAGAGTCCGGGCTGGGTTACATCTAGTAACCGACGTTATCTCTAAATTGCCTTGCCTTATCTGGCAAGTCATCTCCCAGCGGCTTACACCTCCGGGTCATACACTGCCTTCCAGCTCTGGGCCTCCGCCCGGCCCGTTTGGCAAATTACTTCCAGGCCTTGTCTTAGTCTTCCGGCCTACTTAAAGCCACACTGCTAAGCCGCCAACTTCCTAACCCGGCCCCTCCTGGGCGGGTTATATCCCCAACATTAGGCCCCAGATTGATTTGAACATGTTTATGTCAATCTTCAAATCTTCTAGTTGGCGAGTCTTGCATTCTTCATAATCACCTGACTTGAAATAAATCTTCATGACCCGCCATGTGAAATAGATGACGTCATCTCTGGTAAATCCAAAAAGATCTTAATGACATCACAACGGATCTTTGCATTAACTAGTCAACCCGAGAATCGAGGCGTTTTCTTGGTCATTCATCATCATGTCTCCTCGATTCCCGTGTTGGACTGTTGCTATTCCATCTCCCCCTTATAAATAGGCAAGGGGGTTCCCATCCTTTTCACTTTCCGCCGCCGCCGCTTCTCTCTTCTTCTTCCTCCAGACGCCCGTGCAACCGAAGCTCCGCCACGCCGTCCGGACCACGCCGTCGTCCTCAAAAAGGCCGCTGCATCACCCTGACCGTTACCAGAGCTCGCCGGCGCATGCCCGCATCCTCTGCATCTTCCAGGTTCCATTCTCCTTCTCTCTTAGATCCGCATTAGTTCATCGGAGTTCTTCCGAGTCCACCGCCGCTCATCGGAGTAGTTACCGTAGATCGGAAAGGAAAATGCCTTTAGGCCCCGAAGAGCTAGCCAAATCGCGCGGTGCTCCACTTAGTATGTATTCCATAGTCAGTGTAGATCGTTCCTTCACTGGAAGTCCTATCTGGACTGCCTGTTCTTCCACTGACGTTTTTAGGTTTAGAAAGTGTTTCCCTTTTATCTTCGTTCGTAGATCTTGCAACTGCAGTTGTAGTTGGTGGAACTCGTTTGTCCACACTTAGCAATATTTTGAACATTCACTGTCCATTTGACTCGCCATCCTGCTGCCGTCTTTCCCTGCCAAGATATAATCCGCTTCATACCTGTAGTTGACGGCGGCTCATAACTTAATAATGACCTGTCAAGTAGCGTCGTCGTCTTAGAGTCATAGCTGTTTTGGTCATGTAGCGTTCTTAACCCGCCACATCTCCATGTCTTTCCACATCGTTTAACCCGCCGTTATGGCTAAAGCCCCTGCCTCTTGCAATTGGGTAGGCTCCGGGGTTACCGAGGAGATTCTCAATGATTTCGTAGTCATGGGAGATTTGCCGGCTCAATACGTCATCCATTGGCGGGTTCATGGTGACGAGATCACTCCCGAACCCAAGGAAGGGGAAGTTATCGTCTTCACAGACCATCTTCTCCGTGGCTTCTCACCGCCCGGATCAAAGTTTTTCCGGGACGCCCTGCATTTTTACAAGCTTCGTCCTCAAGACATTGGCCCCAACTCGGTCACCAACATGTGCCAATTCCAAATATTTTGTGAAGCATATGTGCAAGAACAGCCCTCCGTCGACCTCTTCAGAGATTTTTTTCTACATCAACCGCCAAACGGAAATTGCTGATGGACCAAGCCTTGAACTTGGTGGCGTTTCAATTCAGAGGCGGAAAGATGTGTCTTTTCCTTCCGCCACTCTGCCCAGTCATCCCAAAGACTGGAACCACACCTGGTTTTATTGCAAAGATACTTCCCAGAAGGAGAAAATCCATTGCCGGGTTATCGTCCCTACCGGCTCTGCACCACCACCGAGCTCCCAGACCGGCTGCCCGCCATAGATCGCGCCCAATAAGCTCAGACATTTTCAAAGATTAGAGCCTTATTGGCCAACGGGCTGACTGGCGTTCATTTAACCCACTGCTGGGTTTCCTGGAGAATCTTACCATTGAGCTGGCACGGCGGCTTAATGTGTGAATACACTGGTGAGGTGAATGACCCTCAGCGCTTTAATCAGACGCCCCTAACGGACAAGGACCTCAACTTGATCGTCATATCATTGCTGGGAGAACCTCAAGAGGTCTGCAACAAGACGGGGTTAAGTCCCTTCTATGCTCTTATCCCGGCTCCTGAGGTGAATTTTTTTCTTTCAATCTTTGCTCTTCTTCCTTTAGATGTTGCACTTCATATGCCTCATTTAACCTTTCTGCAAACATACATAGGCCGACTCTCCCTTCTGGAAAAAGAGAATAATTACAGCCTCCACTTCAAAGAAGAAAAGCAAGGCAACTAAGACCCGGGCTCCGGCTCGTAAAAAGAAACAATCCGCCAAAGAGTTGCTCGAGCTGGACGACTCAGAGGTAGAACTTGACTCCCTTCATCTTCTTTTTATGCAACTTATTGACGCTGACTCCTCTCAGGGTGAGGCGAACGCAAGCCAAGCCAGTGCCGCAGAGGTAAGTATCATCTCCTCTGACTCGGAACCTTTGTCAACAGAGAAAATCCGGCGGGTCATTCGGAAAGTAAAGTTTTCACATCCTCTTGCTCACTTGGATCCCGACTTTATTTTGAAGAAGCAGCAACATGATGCTAGACGTCAGACCCGGAGCGACGGCTCTGAAGACCTGGTGACCGGCTTACCCTACACTCCAGCTCCTCGGAAGCGCCGTAACGAGGTATTTCATAGCTTATGTCTTCATTTATTTTGCATATTAGTCTTATGTTGTAACTTGCTCATATTGCTCAATTTAATTTGTCAGGAATCGCCTCCTTCCTCTGGCAACTCAACCGCTTCAAAATTGCCCCCTCTTGTTATTAATCCGGGCTAACTTTCTTCTTTGCATCCCATACTTATTACTAATATTTAACCCTTGTATATGACTTATGATGAAATCTTTCTTTGCGGGGCTTAAGCTAAGAAGAGGAAATTAAGCGGGTCATCTGCCCATCCTGATGTCCCAGAGCCGGCGAACCCGAAGCTTGGCAGTCCTGAAATTCAAGGCGCCCATGATGAAACTCCCTAGCCTACTGAGCCAGCGGATGTTGATATTTTGATTCCTGAGGCTAATCCGGAAACTGATCCTAAGCCGCCGAGCCCTCTGCCAACAGCTGAAGATGTGACTTCTCATGAAGAAGAGGTTACCATCACCGGAACAGATTATACAGCTCTAGCCACTTCCAATGTGCTGACCAAACACATCAGCAAGGATCAGGCGCCTTCACCTGAGAAGGAGAAGGCTAGACTTGATCTTCCTAATCTGGAGAAGCTTACTGCTGATGAGCTGCACTCTGGATATCTGAGCCGCCTCTCCACAAGCCGAGACATGGAAGCCAATTTAGTTGGCATGATGAAGAGAAAATATGAGGTACTCAACCTTCCTTGCCTTCCATATATCCTTCCGTAGCCCCCAAGAGCCGGCTTATTTTCTTGAAGATAAGCCAGGTCTTCAGCAATGTGTAGATTTCAGTAGACCGGCGTGTAGCCCCCAAGGGCTGGGTCATTATGCAAATAATGAGCCGGCACTTACTGTATGATAAAGAAAATGCCAACTGTAGCCCCCAAGGGTCGGGTCATTATGTAAATAATGAGCCGGCGCTTATTGTATTGATAGAGAAAATGCTAACTATAGCCCCCAAGGGCCGGCTTATCTTCTTGAAGATGATTCGGGTCTTATTTGCATTGTAGACTTTGAAAGAACTGATACACATTAGCCCCCAGTGTCAAGTATATTGCTTGCAATCTGCTTGAGACTTTTAACAGACTTGTTTAGAGCCTCCCAGTGCCATTATAAACCATGCTGGCGGCTTAAAATGAAGAAAACATGTTCTTGACAATTTTATTGTGCAGGATGCTTTAAATGTGGCCAAGTCTAGTTTGACCGACCTTAGGAAAAATCTGGCCTTGCTACAAGACGCCCGAGCTGAAGCTGATGCAAAATGGCGGCTCTCCTCAACAGAGCTGGAAAAGACCAAGGCAGATTTTGAAGCCTACAAGCAATCTGTTGAAGCTGAACAAGATGCCTTAGTCAAACGCGCAGAAGACGCCGAGGGCTAACTTAAGCCCGTTACTGAAGAGCTGACCAGTCTGAAACGCCATGTTGCTTGGATGACTGAAGCTGTCTTTGGTAAGTGTTGTTGATTATGTTATGAGCATTCTTTTCAAACAGTCTTATAAAGACTCGCGAGGCGACTTATAAAATTGACCTGCTTGTAGGCCGATGAACTCGCCAGCTTCCAAATGACAGCTTGCTGAAGTTGAAAGCTTTATATGCATTCACTGAGCAGTTGTACGATGGAAGTCTTTTCACCATCAGTGATTTCATGGGTGAAAAGGGCACGCCAAAACTTATCAAAGATGTGCTGAAGTGCCTCTCTACCATCCCCAAGCAATTTGAAGAATTGAAGAAATCAACCGCACGTAAAGGCACAATAGCTGCTTTTAGCCGGGCGTTGGCTTACGCACCCGAGCTTAACCCAGAAGAGATGAGTGGCGTCTTTCCACAGCTGAAGGACAATGGGTCAGAATTCACACAAGAAGACTATGCCCATTGCATCGAGGCATCGCGAGCATTGGCTAGCCGGCTGGCCGCCGAAGCTGATCTAAAGGCATATCAGGCGGCTTATGATGACAACAATGTGCGAGTCTGGCCGCCCACTTTTGAGCCGAAGGACCTGACTCCTCATCGTCGTAAGCACATCTTAGCCCCTGATGTTGACATGTCTCCAATCTTGCATGACGAAGCTGAATTTGAAGCCTTAATCAATTGCAACTGGGATGTGGAGAACCTTCAGATCCAGGAGACAGAAGACCCGGCACAGGATGACCCATCAGTGAGTTAGGCGAGGAGCTGGCCTCAGATGAAGTTAACCCGGGCATGCTGATCTGTCAGGTTATAACTTTTGTGAAAAACTTGAGTCCACAAATTTTGGGCTCTACATAGCCTTCTAATGGCCGTAGTTAAAATTGATTGCCTGTGCCGTGCCTTCATGCACATTTTGAGCTTTAACAACTCATATTCTGGCAGCTTTTGTGCTACAAATTTTATCCATCATCTGCATGTTTTGATGCAATCATATTTCCTGATGCCCGTTGGCGGGTCATAATAGCCAAAGCCTTTGATCAATGAGCAATACTAAGCCAGTGTCGGCGTTCTGGGAACCGGGGTACCCAGACTTGCCTGCCTGCGGCCCAGGGCATGGCCCAGTTCATCAACCAAACACAGCCAGGCGTGGCCCCCACTCAAGACAAGGCCCTCGCGAGGGCCCTAGGCTCGCGAGGAGGAGCAGCATCAAGACCGGCAAGGGATGGGCCTCCCCAGGCCCCCTTCGGAGCGGCGGAGATCTCTATGCAAGGCCCGGCCTCAGGAGTCAAAGATGACGCAAGGAAGAACAGGCGGGCGCTAGCGCGCCAGGCGGCACAGTTTCCCCTTTGGTGCAAAGGGAGCAAGGACGTACGCGGGTTCCCAAAGAACCCCCCAAAGGTTTCCATTCCGGTGCAACAAGACCGGAACCACCAGCCCCGCGGGGTGGATGTCATCGCTGAGCCCATCCCTGCGCCTTTGACAGCTACTTTGCAGGCAAAGACTGCCTTTGGGCAGGGCGGGCACGAACTCCTGTCCCCCTTCAAAATTGGCCGTTGTGGGATCCCTTCCAGCCATTGCGATAAGGGAAGAGGACCCGAGCCACCGCTATATATAGAGGGTAGGCTGCTCCGTAGAGGGGGATCGGATCCATATTCACCACTCATCCATCCCCAAGCGGCAGAGGGCCTCGAGCACCTCAGGGGAGCCCTCATGAGGCCCTGAAACGCTGTACTTGTTCTTCCACCCCACCTCCTCGAGGGGCAATCCACCAAAGCAGGAGTAGGGTATTACGCTTCGCAGCGGCCCGAACCTGGGTAAACTATTGTGTTCATCTTCTTCCTCGTCATCGAGCGAGTTCGTTGCTGTGTTCATCGAGTAGCGAGTTAGGCAGGTCAAGGCTGCTGGGGATCTTCGCACACGCCCCTGTGTTCGAATCTTAAGGGTTTTGCGGAGCCCGAAATCCGACATTTGGCGCGCCAGGTAGGGGCGTGTCGGAGTCTTCATCAAGCCAAGATCTTCTCCCGCCTCGCCGCTCCGATGTCTGACGCTCGCCGAGCCCGCGCTGAGCGCCGAGCCACTCGTGTCGCTCAGACGGCGCCGGTGGGCCGTGCCGGTGCACGCAGGTCACCCTCGCCTGTGGCGAATGCCGCCATGGGCCCCGACGCCCATGAGCAACAAGACTCCTCATAGCCGGTCACCGCGCAGCGCGACGGCCACACCGCAACTCCGTCAATCGTCCCAGCGTCCGGGTCGTCCTCCCATGTTCGGCCCGGGCTGGTGCGCGGCCAGGGCACGCTCGCCATGGCTAACGAGCTGCTTCGCTACCGCCCCCAACCGTCCCTGGCGAACGACGCGACGCAAGACGCGCGGCCCCCACCTCCGCGACGCGAAGTTGACCCCGAGCCCAGGCGAGAAGCGCGCCCCCGCGACCGGCCTCACGAACCGCGGGCGAGGCCGGGAAATGAAGTAAGCTGCCAGGTGGTTCCCCGGCCGCGCGTCGACGCGCGCGCGCTCCCCGCGTTGCTGACCCAACGCCGTGACCGGGCACCACTCGAGTTGGCCCCGCAGGAGCGTCAAGACCAGGTCCCCCCCGCGCACGCGGCACCCGTCGAACCGGTGGGGTGCCTCGCCATTGCCCCGGAGCTCTACCCAACCATGTGGCCCTGCAAGTTCAAGCCTGACCTGCCCCCGCGCTACGATGGTACCACAGATCCAGCCGAGTTCCTACAGCTCTACTCCCTGAGCATCCGGGCGGCAGGAGGAGACGACAAGGTCATGGCGTGCTGGTTCCCCATGGCGCTCAAGGGTGGCGCGCTCTCCTGGCTCTTCAACCTCCCGGAGGCGTGTATCACCTCCTGGGCTGGCCTGCGCAAATGCTTCATCGCCAACTTCCAAGGCACCCGCGACCGCGCGCCGGCTATGAACGACCTGCGGCGCATCAAGCAGCAGGATGGGGAGACCCTGCACAAGTTCATACAGCGCTTCACGGCCACGCGCCTCAAGATCCCGAAGGCGTCGGACGAGGCCATCATTTCAGCATTCAGCGACGGCGTCACAGACCTCAAGATGAAGGAGGAGCTCGCCATGAATGACGAACTGTGCTCTGCCCTAGAGATGTTCAATCTGGTGAACAAGTGCGCCAAGGCAGAGGAGGGCCGCCTGTCGCTCGGTGGGCCTCCAACGGCGGAGCCAGAAGAAAAGAAGACCAAGGCCAAGGAGGCGAAGCGCAAGGCCCCAGTGGTGCTTGCGGCCGAACCAGAGGCGAAGCGCAGCCGGGGCGAAAAACACCCCCCAGGGGGAAGACCGACCTGCATCTTCCATGGCACCAACAACCACGACACCGCCGACTGCCAGGAACTCAGGCTGATCCGCGCTAAGCACTTCGGCAGGCGCCCCGGGCGAGCTGACCGAGGCTTCGGACTCGGCGTCGGCCACGGTGGAGGACCGGGAGCCGCGTCAAGGGTGGCGCGATCAGCCCCAGGAGGACCGCTGGCGCGACTCGCCTCGTGAGGACCACTGGCGCGACTCGCCTCGTGAGGACTGCTGGTGCGACGATCCTCCGGAGGGTTCACGACGCGGCCAGCCTCGCGAGGCCCGCCCTCGTGAGGCTGGTCTACCAACACTGCCTCCGCCACCCAGAAGGAAAGAGGAGGACAGGCAGGACGATGGGGCTGGGGGCTTCCAGGAGGTCAGGGCGGTGGCCTGCATCCTGGGCAGCGCCCAGGCCCCAGCATCAAACCGTGCCTTCAAGCAATTCACACGGGAGGTGAACGCGGCTCTCCCGAAGCCTGAGGCAATGCACCCCCTCAAGTGGTCCCAGACCGCCATCACCTTCGACTCGAGGGATCAGCTCAGGTGCTCGTTTATGGCCGGCAAGCTCCCCATGCTGTGCACTCCAACCATCAGCAACGTCCTCGTCACCAAGACCCTCATCGACAGTGGAGCGGGGCTGAACGTTCTCTTCATCGAGACCTTCGAGACGCTCCTGGTGCCGTACGAACAGCTCATGCCGACGAAGCCCTTCTCGGGAGTCACCGACGGATCCACCGTTCCCATCGGGCAGGTGCGTCTGCCTGTGACCTTCGGCGGGCGCGAGAACTACCACACTGAGATCATCGTCTTCGATGTCGCGCACATCCACCTCCCGTACAACGCGATCCTCGGGTACCCGGCCCTCGCCAAGTTCATGGCGGTGACCCACCACAGCTACAACGTCCTCAAGATGCCAGGGAGCGGTGGTGTCATCACCGTTGCTTGCGACGAGAAGGATGTTGTCTGCACCCTCGAGCGTGCTTACCGCGCAGCAGCGGCCGAACGCTCGGACGACGAGGAGGACGCCTTGCCCCGTGAGGACCCGCGCAGGAAGAAGAAGCAGCTCCTTTCCGCGGGGCATCCTGGGGCCTCAAGCTCTGCGCCCAGGGACGGGGCCCATCCCCTATCACATAGGAAGGCGCGCTCGGCGCCCCTCTTGGGCCGGACCCGGGGGCTCCCACCCGGGAGGTTTCGAGCTCAGCCAGTGAGACGAGAGAGGCGCTTGAGCACAACCTGAAGGTGCGGTCTGACGCGCATCGACCCTAGCTGGGAGCATGTCGTGAGGCGCCGAGCTCGCGAGAGTCCGTCATCAGAGCAATCAAAGAGCTTCAAGAAGCACAGGCCGTGCAAGGCGGTGACTGCCCAGCGCCACCAATCGCAGCCGCTGTCATCGGCACGGTCGACCAGCCGCATGTCTGCGTCAACGCGCTTGCGATCAATAGTGCCGCAGCCTAGGGTCCCTTCTGGCCAGCGCGCCCCGATCATGGATGGGTCTACCCGAACGCCTACGTCCGCATGCCCTTCGGACTGGCGAATGCAGGCGTCACGTTCCAGCGCCTTTACCGGGCCATGCTCGTGCCTTGTCTGGCGAGGCGCGGAGAGGAGTTGGAGGAGAAGCTCGGACCAAGCGAAGGTTCCGAGCCTCGGGAGACGACAGACCCATGAAGGAAGCGCTCGTGGAGGAGAGAGATCAGGCTATGACAGCAGCTGCTGATCTTCAGCGGCATGGCCGCCAGGTGACATTTTGTTGGTTGTTGCCAGGTAATTTTTTGGTTTACTCCGTTTGAGGGTGCCCGCCGGACCGCATTATCCGCAGGAGATCAGGGCACACCCCTGCAGTTGCCTCGTTTATGCATATTTCAACAGTTTCTCATGCATCTAGTATGTTTCCTAACGTTCTGCCTTGCCTGCATGGCTCCTTGCCGGCGTGATGACGCCGCACCACCCTTTCTGAGTTGGTGTTTCGCAAGGGGCTGTGCACTACGGCCCTTCACGGGGTACCACGGAACTGGGATGCAAGGCCCTGTTGCATCAGGGACTTGCATCTTTGGGCGGTCGATCCCCGCTCGGGGGCTCTGGCCGTAGCAAGGCGCCTCAGCATGGAGTCTCGGGAGGCCCCACGGCCTCCTGAGGCAACAACCAACAGGGTGGAATGGGGGTCGCTCGAGCGTCAAAGGGGGCTCCTGAGCATCGTGCCTCAGGAGCCTTACCGGTCATAAGGCCACCCGCTCCCCTGATGTCGTCCTTGGTTTTCGGTCGGCATCAGGAGTGTCGGGGCCTCGCCCTGTGAATTGCGTCCTTGGTTTCCGGTCATACCTAACGGTGGTGGGGAAATGTGCGGGACCGGGACCTGCCGACGTAGAGCCACTTGAGCGTCATAGGGGCTCCTCAGGAGCCTTACTGGTCATAAAGCCACTCACCCCTTGATGTCGTCCTTGGTGATCCGGTCGGCGTCAAGGGTGTCGGGGCCTAACCTCGTAGTTGCGTCCTTGGTGATCCGGTCGTACACTACGGCGGTCGGGAAACGTGAGGGACCGGGACCTGCAGACGTAGAGTGCCAAAAGGACTCCCAACCTGGCTCACCCATGAAGAAGAAGAAGTCAGCAGGGCATCGGACAGCCCCATCTACGAGAAGACTCTGGCGCAAACCGCCTTTGAGGTAGCGACCTCGCGAGGCCAAAGCGCCCTCGCGAGCTCCTAGATACAGCTCCCAGTTCTGCCGTGCCAGCCACGCGTACGAACTTTATGGGCTGTACACGCCCGGGGCCCCCCGAGGACGCGGAGGGGTCCCTTCCCACGCAATGTGGCAGCCACAGCCCAGCGCTGGCGGGGAAGTCAACACGGTCCACCAATGACTATGCCCACACAATGTGGAAGCCACAGCTCCGTGCTGGCGGTCAACACGGTCCACCAATGACTCCACGCAAGGTGAAAGCCCCACGCCCCGTGCGGGGGGATAAACAACTGAGGGCGCCCCAGCGGCTGCATCCAACCTCAGGAGGGTCCCTAATGGCCCCCTTTCTCGCCGCGTTCCCCAGGGATGCACGCGTGAGGGGGCTGCACGGGGGCTGCTACCCGGCCAAGCCTAGTACACGCCACCTTCCCAGGTCTGCCAAACCTGGTCTTCACGCGCCCACCTCCGGAAAAGCTGGCGAGGAAAGGTATGGGACCCGCTCGTACGTCAAGGGGGACTCCTGAGCATCGCGACTCAGGAGCCTAACTGGACCCGTAGCCCCTCACCCCTTGGACCATCCTTGGTGATCCGGTCGGCCCAACGGCGGTTGAGGTATGCGCGGGCCGGGGCCTGCCGACGAAGAGCTCGGAGCCTCTCACACAAAAAAACCCGCTTAAAAACCCTTAAGGAGGACGCTGGGGCTCGTACATCAAGGGGGACTCCTGAGCATCGCGACTCAGGAGCCTCACTGGACCCGTAGCCCCTCACCCCTTGGACCGTCCTTGGTGATCCGGTCGGCCCAACGGCGGTTGAGGTATGCGCGGGCCGGGCCCTGCCGACACAGAGCGCTAGAGGTGTTCGAAAATATCAAGTTAACCCAATCTCCACCGTGTTCCCTTCATGAGGGCTGCTCGCACGTCAAGGGGGACTCCTAAGCATCACGACTCAGGAGCCTCACTGGACCCGTAGCCCCTCACCCCTTGGACCGTCCTTGGTGATCCGGTCGGCCCAACGGCGGCTGAGGTATGCGCGGGCCGGGCCCTGCCGACGCAGAGCATCACAGCAAGCAGGAAGGAAACAAGGCAAAGAGAGCAATCACACAGTCCAAAGGTTATTACAAGCATTAAAAGTATTCGCGAACACAAACAAGTTTAACGCCTCCATGAGGCACGATGTGCATTGCAGGAAAGGAGCAGGAGAAAGGAATCAGGAGGAACCGCCACCACCACTCGTCCCGCCCTCGGGAGATTCGTCGTCAATATCGCTGGCGTCGTCTTCCTCCCCGCCAACCCCAGCAACATCCGGGGGCGGAGGAACCGCGACGCGGGCGAACCTCTTCACCAGCATCTCCATGGCGCCCTTCACCGCCGTCGCAGCGCTGACGCGGACCTCAGGGGCGACCGGGCGGATCACCGAGTCGAAGTGAAACCCCGGCTCACGAAGATGAAGATGACTGAAGACGCGCGTTGCGGCCTCAGAAAAGAGGTCGCGGCACTCATTCTCCAAGACCCTCTCCACCTTGACGATGGCGCCCTCCAGCGCCTCGACGAGCTTCGAAGCGAGCATCGCGAAGCCGCTCTCTGGAGCCGCCAGGGGCTCTGCGAACCCATCCCGGCAAAGGGCATGGAGCGCTCGGTGAAGCTTGAGCTCGACGGAAGGAAAGGCGCTCAGCTCCGCGGCTTTTTTCTCCTTGGCCGCGGCAAGAGCTTCCTCCCTGGTGTCAAGAAGGGCCTTCTTCGAAGCGATTTCCTTCTCCTGCGCGTCCAGGCGCACCCGCTCCGCGTCCTGGCGGGTCGCCACCTGAGACAACTCAGAGTCCCGGGCGGCAAGCTTGGCCTCGCGGGCCTTGAGGTCTTCCTCCCGCCGACGAACCTGCCCCGCAAGCTTGGCCTGCTCCTCATGGAAGGCCTTCAGACGGGCTTCTACCTCTTCACAATGCTGGGCAACAGATGCCGCCTCAACCAGCGCCTCTTCGCGCGCTGCTCGGGCTGCCGCGGCTTCCTTCTCGCTCTTCGCCACGGCAGCCTCGGCCTGACCCCAAATCGCCATGACAGAAGCGTCGGCCTGGAGCCATCCTGAGAGGAGCTCTAGGCGCCCACTCGCGAGGCGATCGTCGGCACCCCCGAGGGCGCCACGAACCTGACCCAGAGCGGCGAATGCCCCATCCAGGACGTCGTGGCCGCGCGCCGGAGGCATCAAGGTCCCCTCCGGAGGAGTCCCCTGTGCGATCGCAGGAGGCATCCCCGAGGAGGCAGCGGCACGAGAAGCAGTAGGCTCCGGAGGCCCCTCGGCGACCACGGATACGGACGAATCGGCGGGCGGCTGGCCCTCAGGGGCTAGGTCTCCGAGCATCGGCGTCACCATGCCCTCGAGGGCAGGAGCAACCGCGCCTGTAGGTATCGGGGGCTCAGGGGGCTTCACGGCGACGACCAGGGAGGCTGCCTCGCGAGCCCCCTTGCCTTCAGCAATAGGCGGCGGCGTGACGGCAGGGGCAGGCGGCGCGTCAGAAGCCGCCTTCGGCTTAAAGCCCGCCTTCTTCTTCTTCATCTTCAGCATAGCGGCATCCCTGGTCACCAAGAAAAGGAAGGTCATCAATGCACAAGCCATCGGCGGGCGAGCGAACCGAGTCGGGTCGCTTACTCCTCAACGTCGACCCACTTCCTCTTACTCTCCGCTCCGGCAACGACGGGGGCACCCAAGCTCCCCACGGAGAAGGGACCACCACGCAGCGGAGCAGAGGCGCTGTCCACAGGGGCGGCCGCCGAAGGGACCGCCATGGCCCCGCCCTCGCCCACCTTGCCTGCGAGTTGCAATTCGGGCGGGGGCGAGTCCGGCGCTTCAACCGCCTTGCCGGCAGAGGCAGGGCGCACCGGAGGAGACTCGGCTCCGCGCTTCTGGGGAGCCGACATGCAAGCGGACCGCGTGGCGCGAGGGGCTGGCCCTAGCCCCCTAGAGGCCTTGGCGGTGGGCGAGGAGCCCGCAGCAGAAACTTCACCAACATCGTCGTCATCCTCAAGCTCGCGCAGAAGGGTGCCCTAAGACGGGGGAGACGCCCTCGCCAGGCCGCCGTCGGCGGTCCACTCAGAATCCTCCCCGCCCGTGGTATCACCGGAGGACACCATCACCGGGGAACCGGGGCTCTCTGTTGGGAAGAGCCCCAATTCGTTGAAGACAGGCATTGCGGCAACGAGATCGGCCCCGTTGTCGCGGCAGTACAGCGGGGCGTGGGCCTCAGGGAGATCACCGGGGTCGCCGTTGAGCAGGGTCATCACAGCCCTGCCCAGTTCCTCGGGAGTTATGCGCGCGGACCGAAGCCTGAGGTTGTCGCCGATGCCCTGATAGTCCCACAAGGGCCTAGAATGGGCCTGGAGGGGCGCCAGGCGCTGCGCCACGAACTCCTTCACTATCATCCCCCCAGTCAGATTCCTGGCACTGATATCGTGGGAGAAGTGCTCCAGGACGGGCCCGGCCCGGGGGTCGGAGAGCTTCACAGATCTCCACGCGGAGGTCTTCTCCGGCAGCCCTTTCGGCAGATCCAACCGAGGATTGGTCTCCTTGAGATCCATGAGGACCCAGCGGTGCCTGAAGTTCTCCACCTTCTTCCCGGCCTTCAAGAGCATGTTGCCGCTCTGGACCGTGACGAAAGAGACGCACGCCGACCGTTGCGCGCTGTCATGCAGGCGCAATCTGAAGAAATGGCGGAAGAGGGTCACCGAAGGCCGCACGCCCACGAGGGCCTCACAGTAGAAGGCGAAGACGGACAGGAGCAAGATGGAGTTTGGTTGGAGATGAAGGGCCTGGATCCCGTAGTGGTCGAGGATGGCGGTGAAGAACGCGGAGAAGGGCGGGACGAGCCCAGCAAAGATGCTATGGAGGAAGAAGGGGTAGACCGCTTCCGACGAGGGCCGTTTCGCCGGGGAGCCGCCCCATATCAAGGTCCGCCCCTGCTCGTTGGACCCATCTGCCGTCCATGGTAGCACTGGGAGGAGGTCCTCGTCCTTGGCGATGGTAGACCCCAAGAGCGCCGGCGAGATGGGGGCGGAGGCAGAGCTATGCGCCTCTGGCTTCTGCTTGCCGGCGGGAGCCATCGAGAAGCTCGCGGGGCCGAAGCAGCAAGGAGGAGGACGGAGCGGCGCCGGATCTGGAGGGGCGCCTGCTAGAGCTGGAAACCTAGGAAGCAAGAGTAGGTGCGCGAGAAAGGGAAGCAATAATGGCACAGCGCTAAAAGTCAGGCTCTTGTCGATTCGTGTGGAGGCTGAAGGGACGAAGGGCACCCGACATCAACCGCACAACGCGCGCTAGGCCTGGCCCGCAGGCGTTTGGGGCCCGCGGCGCTTCGGTCCGTCCTCGAGGGGAACCGGGGTACCCAGACTTGCCTGCCTGCGGCCCAGGGCATGGCCCACTTCATCAACCAAACACACCCAGGCATGGCCCCCGCTCAAGACAAGGCCCTCGCGAGGGCCCTAGGCTCGCGAGGAGGAGCAGCATCAAGACGGACAAGGGATGGGCCTCCCCAGGCCCCCTCCGGAGCGGCGGAGATCTCTATGCAAGGCCCGGCCTCAGGAGTCAAAGATGACGCAAGGAAGCACAGGCGGGCACTAGCGCGCCAGGCGGCACAGTTTCCCCTTTGGTGCAAAGGGAGCAAGGACGTACGCGGGTTCCCAAAGCACCCCCAAAGGTTTCCATTCCGGTGCAACAAGACCGCAACCACCAGCCCCGCAGGGCGGATGTCATCGCTGCGCCCATCCCTGCGCCTTCGACAGCTACTTTGCAGGCGAAGACCGCATTTGGGTAGGGCGGGCACGAACTCCTGTCCCCCTTCAAAATTGTCCGTTGTGGGATCCCTTCCCGCCGTTGCGATAAGGGAAGAGGACCCGAGCCACCGCTATATATAGAGGGTAGGCTGCTCCGTAGAGGGGGATCGGATCCATATTCACCACTCATCCATCCCCAAGCGGCAGAGGGCCTCGAACACCTCAGGGGAGCCTTCATGAGGCCCTGAAACACTGTACTTGTTCATCCACCCCACCTCCTCGAGGGGCAATCAACCAAAGCAGGAGTAGGGTATTACGCTTCGGAGCGGCCCGAACCTGGGTAAACTATTGTGTTCATCTTCTTCCTCGTCATCGAGCGAGTTCGTTGCTATGTTCATCGAGTAGCGAGTTAGGCAGGGCGAGGCTGCTGGGGATCTTCGCACACGCCCCTGTGTCACGCCCAAGATGCGATCCTATCCTTATTTTGGCACGAGGGCCTCGACAGGGATAGAAGCGCATCTCGTCGTGTTGCAAGAATGGATATCATTACAAGTACATGTACAGAAGAGGTGAGTATATGGAATTGGCTTACACTCGCCACAAGCTACATCAACATCACATCAATACAACAACAAATACAAACATCATACAGAAGAGCAGGGTCCGACTACGGACGAAAACAAACGATAAAATGACATCCATCCTTGCTATCCCAGGCTGCCGCCTGGAACCCATCCTAAATCGATGAAGAAGAAGAAGAAGAACTCCAAATCAAAACAAGCATCGCGCTCACGTCATATCATCGCATTACCTGTACCTGCAACTGTTGTTGTAGTAATCTGTGAGCCGCGGGGACTCAGCAATCTCATTTCCAAGGGTATCAAGACTATTAAAGCTTAATGGGTGAGGTAAGGTTAAGTGGTGAGGCTGCAGCAAGCGCTAAGCATTTATTTGGGTGGCTAACTTACGAGTACAAGAATAAAGGGGGATGATTGTCGAATAAACGGACGTAAACTAGTAATGATCTCTAAAAGATCCTGAGCACCTACTTACGTCAAACATAACCCCACCGTGTTCTCTCTCGGATAAGGACTCACGAGAAGAGACAGTCACGGTTACGCACACGGTTGGTGTATTTTATTTGAGTTTACTTCAAGTTTGCTATGACCGGGTGTTAAACAAAGTTTCCAAGTTTGCCACATAACCGCGGGCACGGCTTTCCGAAAGATTTAACCCTGCAGGGGTGCTCCTACTCATCCATCACAAACTAACCACACGCAGCGAGAATAACCTCGACCACGAACCTCGTGATCTTCCTAGGCAATTCCACTGGAAAACCGCAACCTCGAGATAGCCCGAAGTATTTTCGGAATTCCTCGCACAAGACGTTCGAGAAAGGTAAAACAAGTCCAGCAAGACCGCCCGGCGTGTCGACATAACCCGATAGGAGCCGCGTATCTCGTTCTCAGGACACGACCAGATGAGCGCAGCGTACAGTGGCCTGATAGACATCACCCGAGTTGCCCCGGGTTGGCCCCGCACACGACTCTAGTTTGGACCAACACTCATGAGGAGCACTGGCCCGGGTTGTTGATTAAAGATCCTCGGGTTAATTACTCCCTATGCAGGTTTATTAATTATTAGGCAAATGTAGTACCAATGTTGGGCCTTGCCAGACAAGCTTTATCCTAAAACGAAAGTCAAGGGGGTCCCCATAACAACCCCGAGCATGTTAGGAGCGCTCATTTATGGAACATAACACCGGTACACAAGTAACTAGGGCGGCAAGAGTGGAACAAAACACCGAGCAAAAGGCCAAGCCTTCCACCCTTTACCAAGTATATATGTGCATTAAATTAAATAGCAATAATATTGTGATATAACAAAAGGATATCCATGTTGCACATGGAAAGAGCTTGCACCTGCAACTAGCAACGCTATAAGAAGGGCTGAGCAAGCGGTAACATAGCCAAACAATGTTTTGCTGGGACGTGGAGGGGTTAGAGGCTTTTCATGGCAATTTGGGAGGCTTGACATACAAATGGTAGGTAGCGAGACAGCGATAGAAACGAGACAACTAGCATGGCAATGATAGTAATGGTATCCAGGGAAATGATCATCTTGCCTGAGATCCCGCTTGGAAGAAGAACGAATCCATGAAGAAGACGAGCCGACGTAGACGAACGAATCCTCACACTCCGAAGCGGTTTCGGAACTCTATCGAGAAGAAGCAATCGGAAACAACAATCAACACACGAGAACACCACAACAAATGCATGACATGATGCGCAACAAATATGATGCATGTCCGGTTTAAATATGCAAGGCATGGCAACCACAACAATCAAATACTACACATTAAGTGAAGCTCAATATGCAACGAGTTGCATATTGACGAAACTCCACATTCAAATATTTAGTTCACTCTCGTTTAGGTACACGACAATATTAAA
The DNA here is from genome assembly GCA_039707655.1 of Elymus sibiricus. Lineage (NCBI taxonomy): Eukaryota > Viridiplantae > Streptophyta > Magnoliopsida > Poales > Poaceae > Elymus > Elymus sibiricus. The sequence continues at coordinate 191,789,763 of CM077663.1, read as the reverse complement.
TGTTGTTAAACATGGCAAGAGGTGAAGCAAAAGTAAACTACACATCTAGGCAAGTTTAAATGAGGCCGGAAACAACATATAGCATTTCCGAAACGACCCCATATGTTAATTTCGAAATTGGTCCAGATCTGAACTAATCATGTTTTATATTTATTAAACAGGAAAATAAAGTGAACCATGCAATTCTACACGTCATTCTAGTCGATTTACATATATGGAACATCTCAAACGGAGCTACGGTCTAAAAGATATGACATTCACAAGATGCACGTGACATGAATGCAAAATGCATGCAAACACCCACCACAAACATGTTAAATCATAGATGCAGCAAGATATTATGAAACTACATGAAATTCTAAGCAAGTTTCATATGCAACATGTTCAAAACGGAGCTACGGTTCAACAATAACAAGCAACACAAGTTTTAGATGAAATCTGCCCAAAACAGCAAGATAGCATTTTGCACACATGAAAACAACAAGCTACAAGATTCTAAAATGCACAAACTAAGCATGGGCAGTAGCATACAACATACACTTCATTCCAACTTCACATATCATACTCAAAAGAATCATGGATCGCATGGTAGGAAGCTCTCAACATGGCAACAAAATATGGCAGATTAGGACTTAGTGAAAATAACAGTTTTTAGCATGGCAGATTTTTATGGAGGCATATTGACAGCAGTAAAACTATATGCTACAGGGCATATAATGGCATGAAAATTAACAGCATGGTAGAGGACATGATGCATTACAATTCATTACTTTATAGCAACATCAAATTATGCTCAGATCCATGGCAACCATCAACACAACATGGCATATTGAAGAAAACAGATTCTCAGACTTAGTGAAAATTAGGATAGTCATGTGCAGCAGTTTTAACAGATTGACATATTGAGCAACATAAATAATTATGATGCAAAACCTATTTATGCAAACTAATGGCACAACATGAAAGAGCATAACATGCTTAACAAAAGACTACTTGGTGGCATCACCAAAAGACTCCTAGAACACTAGCAAATCACATCGCAACACAGCAACAAAATAACAGATTTCCAGACTTAGAAATATTTTGGACCCTCAAAACATCAGATTTTTATAGCATGATGGCAACAAGGAAACAACACCTAAACATGCATTTCTATGACAACCAAAAATACCAGGGCCTAGCATACATGTCCGAGGGCATATCTCGTGTTCAAAATTATTTCATATGATGCATGGATTAAATCACACGAAATAGACAAAAGGGCATCATGGCAAAAATAACATGCACAAGAACTTCCTCCAATGACAAAACTAAATGCACAGTTAAATTCTATGGATTTTTCTACCCTGAAAACACATATAATATGCATAGGTTATGTGGGAAAATATGTCACAATTAATTATGCAAGTTTATGGCCTAATCCCGTTTTAGCAATTATAAATGCAAGTTAAATGCAAATATTACAATGGACAAGTTTGTCATGCATGAAAATGCGATGCCGATAATATGAACATTTTTTTTTAATATATTGTTGGATTAATTTGGATGCACGATTAATTAAATATGCTCGACACGAAATAATGCATTTATGCAAAATGATGCAAACAACGGGTGTAAGTATTTTTATCATCGATGAAAATGGCATATAATTATCCTACACATTTTTCTGAGCACTTTACATGTATAAATTATCTCGATCCGGTGCACGGTTAATTATATATGAGCGATGCGAATTCTAGGCCTCCTGAAATTACTAAAAGCTCAGGACGCAATATAGTTTTACTGCGCACGGGCGCTGGATAGGGCGACTGGGGCTCACCAATGGGCTCGGCCCATTGAGCAGAGGAGGCCTGATGGGCGGTCGGCGCAGCAGGCCCACGCGACCGAGCGCCACGGTCAACGCGGACGGGGCGAAGCGGGCTGGCGGCGCGACCCTCCTGGTCGAAGCAGAGGGGGACGTGGCCGGCGACGGCGCTGGCACAGGACGACGCGACCCCGGCGGAGGGTCTCGAGGCGAAGGCGCAAGGCGGCGGCGGATCGAACGGATCCGGCCGGGATCTCGCCGGATCCGGGCCGGAGGACGACGGGGCTGGCCGCGGGCGATGGAGGCAAGGGCTCCGACGGCGGCTCGGGGCTTGACGGCGGCGGAGCTAGGCTGCTCCGGCCACGGCGGGAGGCGGCAAGGTCGCCGGAGGGGCGCGGCGGCGGGGCCGGCGACTTAGCGAGGCTACGGGAGCTCGGCTCCTTGCGCAGGGAGGCGGCGGCGCGAGCTCGGGAGGAGAGCGGCTGCGGGACTGCGGGCTCTGCGGTCGCCCGGACATGTCCGGGTGGTAGGTGGGAGGCAGGCGCGGTGGAGTGGCGGCTGGAGGTTGGTGGGCACGGAATTCGAGGCATGGGGCTAGGGTTTCCCGATCTGGACGCCTAGGGCACCTATTTATAGGCAGGGAGGCTAGGAGAGGGGGTTTTTGCACCGATTCGAGCCGTGCGATCGTAATCGGACGGCTCCGGTCGCGGGGTTGGGTTTGGTGGGCTAGGTGGGCTGTGGAGAGGGGGTGTGGGCCAAGAAGAGAGGGAGGTTTGCGACCCGTGACAGAGTTTTATAAACCGAAAACGTGCGACGAATAAAACGATGACGGTGCCGCTACAGCTGACCGTCCGGGTATCATACGACCTCTGATTGCGACGAAATTTGGCAGGCGGTCTACCTACGATCTATTACGACCGCTTGCCAGGTTTCGAACCAATCAGAGAAAGTTTTATACACACTTTTGAAAACAATATTTGCAATGCCGCGGGCGCGTGCGTGTGTGGTTGGTCTCAAAACGGTCGACGACACGAACGGAGCGAACCGGCAACTACGAACGGATGCAAGTTTTCGAAAACGAGTGACGAAGCTATGCAGATGATGCGAATGATGCGATGATAAATGCGACAACCACTCGAACCACACGACGACAATGGAAAAGAAAGGGGCATCTTCTGGAGCGTCGGTTCCGGGCTGTTACACCCTGTGTTCGAATCTTAAGGGTTTTGCGGAGCCCGAAATCCGACAGCCAGGATAAATTATCATCCAAAGACTTAGAATCTTATCATGAGAAAATTCCTGCAAAATAACAAGCAGAAAACATATGTATATGTTGCATTATGGTTTAGGCGGCTTTGAAGGCACAGCCCAAAGAGGTTAACTCTTGTTTATATTTTTGAGAAAAACTCAAGTTTTTTGCTTCAAAGAAGCTAGGCATGAGTGCCCAAAATCCCATAAGCCGGCTCTCACGTGACATAAATCGGTTGTTTTAACCTTAACCAGTTCAGGGTCTTAAAAAGATTGACTGTTAAGAGTATGAACGGGCCACATAGCGGAGAGACTACAGCAGATAGGTGAGTTTATCCTAGCTCTCTGTAAGCCGGCTCTCTCGTGACATAAGTCGACGTTTTAACTTTGACAAGTTCAGGGTCTTTAAAAAAGATTGACTATCAAACGTACGGCGGGTCACCTGGTGGAGTAGCAAGATGCAAACAGGCAGGTTTAACTCAAATATGACTTTTAAGCTAGTCAAAAGGGTACGAAAGCTAAACTCAGTGAGTTGGAAGCCCCCAAGTGACCTTATTATGAACCAACTTTTGCACAAGATTGTTGGATGAAAACGACAGAGGCCCCGAATTATGGGGATGCCGGCTTTATTATATTATAAAAGGGGTATATACAATGATAGGAGTATGTACATTGATGAGAGACGATGGCTCAAGTATAGTAAGGCCAAAGATGAGCAATATTCCACGGCCTGGCAGTCTCCTCCCCAGAAGTGTGTGACTTGTTGCTCTCGCGCACATCAATGAGATAATATGAACCATTGTTAAGATTTCTGCTGATCACAAAAGGTCCTTCCCAGGGAGGTGACAACTTATGCATATCTGTCTGGTCTTGAATCAGACGGAGCACTAAGTCGCCTTGTTGGAACGTCCGGGTCTTGACTCTGCGGCCATGATAGCGACGCAGATATTGCTGGTAAATCGCCGACCGTGCTGCTGCAAGATCCCGTTCTTCATCCAAGGCATCCAATGCGTCCTGACGCGTCGTCTCATTATCAGTTTCAACATAAGCCGCCACCCTGGGCGAGTCATGACGGATATCACTGGGGAGAACAACTTCTGCGCCATAAACCATGAAGAAAGGCGTGTAGCCTATCGATCTGTTGGGGGTGGTTCTGATGCTCCAAAGAACTGAAGGTAATTCCTCCACCCAACAACCCGGCGTTCGTTCCAAAGGAACCATAAGCCGGGGTTTTATCCCTCTCAAAATTTCCTGGTTAGCACGCTCTGCTTGACCATTAGACTGTGGATGAGCCACGGAGGAGACATCGAGGCGGATGTGTTCACTTTCGCAGAATTCTTTCATAGCCCCCTTGGACAAATTTGTACCGTCGTCAGTAATGATACTGTGAGGGTTACCAAAACGAAAGATCAGCCTCTTGACAAACGGAACTGCCATTGCCGCATCGCACTTGCTGACCGGCTCTGCCTCAACCCACTTAGTAAATTTATCAACCGCCACCAAAAGGTGGGTCTTCTTATCTTTGGACCTCTTAAACGGTCCAACCATATCAAGCCCCCAGACCGCAAACGGCTAGGTCAATGGAATCATCCGCAACTCTTGAGCCGGCACATGGGCACGCTGTCCAAATTTTTGACACCCATCACATTTACTTACCAAATCCTCGCCATCTGCATGAGTTGTCAACCAGTAAAAACCGTGCTGAAAAGCTTTAGCCACCAAAGATTTGGACCCGGCGTGATGACCGCAGTCGCCGGCATGTATCTCTTGCACGATTTCACGACCCTCCTCAGGAGAAACACAGCGTTAAAAAACACCAGTCACACTGCACCTGTGCAACTCGCCATTGACAATAGTCATGAACTTAGACCGCCTCATGATTTGCCGCGCCAAGGTCTCGTCTTCGGGTAACTCGCCGCGAGTCAGATACGCCAGATAAGGCAGTGTCCAATCAGGAATAGCACGAAGAGCCACCACCAATTGTCCTTCCGGGTCAGGTATAGCAAGATCCTCCTCAGAAGATAATTTGACTGGCGGGTGATGCAATACGTCCAAGAACACATTAGGTGGCACCGGCTTACGATGAGACCCCAGTCATGATAATGCATCAGCCGCCTCATTCTTCCGACGATCAATGTGATCCACCTGATAACCCTTGAAGTGGCCAGCAAAGATATCAACCACCTGGCGATAAGCCGCCATACGAGGGTCTTTAGAATCCCACGTGCCCGAGACTTGTTGGGCCACCAGGTTTGTGTCGCCTAGACATCTGACCCAGCTCAAATTCATCTCCTTGGCTATGCGGAGCCCATGAAGAAAAGCTTCATACTCAGCTGCATTGTTAGTACAAGGAAATCTTAGCCTTAATACATCACAAAATTTGTCACCTCTAGGGGAAGTCAAAACAACTCCAGCCCCTGAGCCTTCCAACTGTCTAGATCCATCAAAGTGAATTGTCCAATATGTATTGTCCGGCTTCTCCTCACGTGCTTGACACTCCGTCCAGTCATTGATAAAATCCACCAGGGCTTGAGACTTAACAGCCGTTCGAGGTACATACTTCAAATTAAGAGGCCCAAGCTCAATTGCCCACTTAGCAATCCTGCCGGTGGCTTCTCTATTTTGAATGATATCTCCCAAAGGAGCAGAGCTGACCACCGTGATTGGATGTCCAAGGAAATAATGCTTCAGCTTGCGATTCTCCATGAACACTCCAAACACCAACTTTTGCCAATGCGGGTATCCTTGCTTGGACTCTAACAAAACCTCGTTGACATAGTAAACCGGTATCTGGACTAGGTACTCTTTGCCTGCCTCCTTGTGCTCCACAACAACTGCAGCGCTGACGGCCTTGTTATTAGCCGCCACGTACAAGAGCAATGGCTCTTTTTCCATGGGAGCAGCCAAGACAGGCAGCTCAACTAACTTCTTTTTGAGCGCTTCAAACGCATCATTGGCAGCATCACTCCAGACAAAATCATTTGTCTTCTTCATCATCTGATATAAAGGGATAGCCTTCTCGCCCAGGCGGCTTATGAACCGGCTTAAAGCGGCAATACGACCCGCCAAGCACTGGACGTCATTAATGCACGCCGGCTTAGATAATGAGGTGATAGCCTTTATTTTATCCGGGTTAGCTTCGATGCCCCACTTTGAAACCAAAAATCCCAAGAGCTTGCCTGCAGGCACACCAAAAACACACTTCGCCGGATTAAGCATCATCTTGTAAACCCGCAGGTTATCAAAAGTTTCCTTCAAATCGTCAAGCAGAGTCTCCTTCTTCCTTGACTTGACCACAATATCGTCCACATAAGCATGAACATTGCGTCCGATCTGACTATGAAGGCAGTTCTGTACACATCATTCATAAGTCGCCTGCGCACTTTTGAGTCCAAAAGGCATGGACACGTAGCAGAAAGCTCCAAAAGGTGTTATGAAAGATGTCTTCTCTTGGTCTTTGACTGCCATCTTAATCTGATGATAACCAAAGTAAGCATCCAGGAAACATAAACTCTCGCAACTCGCCGTTGCATCAATGATCTGGTCCATACGGGGGAGAGCAAACAGATCAGCCGGACACGCCTTGTTGAGATCTGTGTAATCTACGCACATGCGCCACGTGTCGTTCTTTTTAAGTACGAGCACAGGGTTAGCCAACCACTCCGGGTGAAAAACCTCCACGATGAACCCAGCTACTAAGAGCCGGGCTACTTCTTCTCCAATAGCTTTACGCCGCTCTTCATTGAAATGACGAAGGAATTGCTTGACTGGCTTAAACTTGGGATCCACATTAAGGTGGTGCTTAGCGAATTCTCTCGGTACACCTGGCATGCCAGAAGGCTTCCATGCAAACATGTCCCGATTCTCACAGATGAATTCGATGAGCGCGCTTTCCTATTTGGGGTCCATATTAGTCTCTATAGTGAACTGCTGCGATGAGTCGCCAGGAACAAAATCCACCAACTTGGTATCCTCTGCCACAAACTTCAGGGGCGGGTTAGACTCTATGCTGGGCTTCTTCAACGGGGTCATATCTGCCGGGTCAACATTATCTTTATAGAATTTGAGTTCCGCCTTAGCACAACTTGACTCTGCATACGCAGCATCGCCTTCCTCGCACTCAAGAGCAATCTTCCGATCACCATGCACCGTAATCGTCCCCTTCAGACCCGGCATCGTGAGCTGCAAGTAAACATAACAGGGCCGAGCCATGAATTTGGCATAAACCGGCCGTCCAAACAGAGCATGATATGGGCTCTTTATCTTAACCACTTCAAACCACAAGGTCTCTACCCTGTAATTGAACTCATCACCAAAGGCCACCTCAAAGGCAATTTTGCCCACTGGATATGCTGATTTACCAGGTACTACACCGTGAAAGACCGTGGTTGACAACTTGAGGTCCTTATCAGTCAGATTCATCCGGCGGAAAGTGTCATAGTACAAAATGTTGATACTGCTGCCACCGTCCATCAGCACCTTGCTGAACTTGTAGCCTCCTACCTGAGGGGCTACCACAAGGGCCAAGTGCCCCGGGTTATCAACTCGCGGCGGGTGATCCTCCTTGCTCCATGATATCGTGTGCTCAGACCACTTTAAGTATTGCGGAAGAGCCGGCATTGCTACATTAACCGCCCTCTTGCACACCTTCTGATCACGCTTATCAAGACTCGTGGTGAAGACGTGATACTGGCCTCCATTAAGCTGCTTTGGGTTACTCTGATACCCTGATTGATTGTTTTGTTGCTGACCACCATTGCCAGACTGCTGATTATGACCTCCGTGGTTACCTTGACCCTGATAACCAGAGTTTGAGCCACCTGCACCAAAACCGGACCCATGAGAGCCAGACCCTGACCCGCCGGGCGGTCCATTGCCATTACCGTGATGCTGGTTAAGGCTGTAATTCCGCAACTCCCGCATGATATAACAATCCTTCCAAGCATGAGTGGATGGTTTGTTGGGAAGACTGTGTTTCGGGCAGGGGTCGTTAAGCATTGCCTCCATGTTGAACGGCTTGCCCTTGCCAAAAGGCGGTTTACCGTTCCCCTTGCCTCGGTTATTCCCAGTTTTGGTATTGGCCACCAGATCTGACCCGCCATCCGGATTCTTCTGTTTACCGCCATTACCTGGGTTGTTATTTCCTGCCCCATTCTGCTGCTGACCTTTGCCGTTGCCATTCTTCTTACCCTTAGCAGACTTCTCATCATCAGAACCAGGGTCCTTCATGCTGTCAGAATCTGCATATTTGGTGAGAGCCGCCATGAGCTCACCCATGTCCTGGTAGGAATGTTTGAGCCATCCCAACTTCTGCTTAAGGGGAAAAAACTGACAATTTTTCTCCAGAATCAGAACCGCTTGAGCCGCCGTGATGTTATCAGACGAGTGGATAATGGTAGAGACCCGCCGGACCCAATGGTGGGCCGACTCATCCTCACGCAGCACGCAATGATCGAAATCAACGATCGTCATAGGCTGCTTGCATGTTCCTTGAAAACTCTTGATAAACCGTGCTTTCAACTCGGCCCAGGAATTAATTGTATTGGGGGGCAGACCCTTTAACCATGTACGAGCCGGCCCTTCCAACACCATGATGAAGTACTTAGCACAGACTGCATCACTGACGTCCAACATCTCTATGGCTAGCTCATAACTCTCAATCCAGGCTTCTGGAGGTAGATCAGCTGTGTAGTTAGGCACCTTGCGCGGACCCTTAAAATCTTTCGGCAGGTGCTCGTTTCGTAGAGCTGGTACTAAACACGGCACTCCAACGGCCCTAGATGTGACTCCGGCTCCTATCGAAGCTGAAGGGGTCACCGGGGCCGGCTCTTGATAAGCCACCATGGCCGCCGCCTCACGCTGGGCCCTGGCATTATCCACGATCGGCTGAGAATCGACGACGGGTGGGCTATCATAGGGCGGGTTCCGACGCCGCTCGCTATTGGAAACCGCCGGCGACTCCAAACGTCGGCTATAACTACAGCTCGGGATGGGGGTCGAGTGCACACGACTCCGGCTATAAGTATATTTCTCCTATTGAACCACTGCTGTCTGCAAATATCCAATGGCGTTCCGGGCCTCTTCAGCGAAGGGTGTCCCATCGGTGGGGGGGCGCATTGAGTCTGGCAGCTGCCGCTACCATGTTCTCCACCGGGTTAGAATAATGACCGGGTGGCGTCAGAAAATGTGGTGGCGGGGTCTGATTCCTGCGGGACGGGTCTGGCTGCCGACGCTGAGTCACCGCCCTGTTCCTAGGCACCTCCGCCATTCGGGTCATGGTCAGTGGCACATTCGGTCCTGCTCCCGGGGTGTTCAAAAGATTCCTGGGCTCATACTGCTCAAGTAGGCGTGTTTGATGCCTCATCTGAAAGATTGCTTTTGAGGCTTGTTGATCCAGATTGAGGCGAAGAGCTTCAGCCTTCAAGCGCTCCGACTCAGCATCCATCTGAGCCTGCATCGCATTGATATCCTCCTGGGCCCTGGTCATCTGGTCTTTCAACCTCGCAATCTCTGCATTGTGGCCTGCTTGATTCTCAGTTGTGACCTCGGTCCCCATCAGAGTTGTCAACTCGTTCATCAAATCCAGCAGCACCTGAGCCGGCGGCCTGGCTAAGCCGGACCCTGACGCGGCGGCAGCCGCTCCTGCAGATCCAGCCGCTCCGGCCGCCGTGCTATTGACAGCCGGTGCCGTGCCTGCCATGAAGATGGCAGCTTGGCTCAGCGGCTCGTAGGGCTCCGGGATACTGTCGCCGTCGGAATAACCCCCAAGCCCGCCGTGATGAAGCTGGTAAATTGACTATGTTTCCCTGCTCGAGGGTCCATCCTCCGAGCAGACAAGGGTTTCTTCTCCTGACATGGAATCTTCCACGAGCTCCGCGCCTTGGGTGAAACCGACGAAGACGCACTTCCGGCCGGGTTGAATCCGGGAGGGTTGCGTGCGCCGGGCCGGCTCGACAAGGTAGGTGCAGATGTCCGGCCCGGGCTTAGATCCGCCGATCTTCCCGATGAAAACGTGAATTCCACCGAAGGGGACCCGGTACCAGTACTCGATTGAGTCGGCCTCGGGGCCCCAGCCAGCGTCGTCGATGTAGAGCTTGACGCGGCGACTCTTAGTCATCCTGCCAACGGTGTATCCCTCAATCCCTAGGAGAGAGCCCTTCAATTACTCCAAACCACCGTGCACCTGCCCCACGGTGGGCACCAACTGTCGTGGTTTTATCACGGCAGATGTCCTAGTGCAAGGACTTAGGGGTGAAGCCATCGCTACGGCGGTTAACTCGAAGGGATTGATCGGGACAAAAGACACATGTTTACCCAGGTTCGGCCCCTCTCGAAGGAGGTAATAGCCTACGTCCTGCTTTGAGTTGTATTGATTGGGTATCGATTACATGGGAGCGGATTCGCTTGACCTAGCTCACGATTAAAGGTTTCGCACCCTAAACCGCCCAGGGAACCCGCCTTTATATACACAGGTCGAGGCCTTGGGCTTACAAGAGTCCGGGCCGGGTTAGATCTAGTAACCGACCTTATCTCTAAATCGCCTTGCCTTATCTGGCAAGTCATCTCCCGGCGGCTTACACCTCCAGGTCATACACTGCCTTCCGGCTCTGGGCCTCCGCTCGGCCCGTCTGGCAAGTTACTTCCAGGCCTTGTCTTAGTCTTCCGTCCTACTTAAAGCCTCACTACTAAGCTGCCAACTTCCTAACCCGGACCCTCCTGGGTGGGTTATATCCCGGGGTTATATCCCCAGAAGACGCCAAGACCAAGCTCCCCTTGCATGCGCTGCGCCTGTGAGTGGAGCAGGCTGCTGCGCCTTCACCCCAGAGCTGCGCCGTGTCGCCTGGCCCGGCAAGTTCAAGCCGGACCTGCCTCCACGCTACGACGGCACCCCCGACCCCGCGGAGTTCCTCCAGCTCTACTCGCTGAGCATCGAGGTGGCAAGCGGTGACGACAAAGTCATGGCGAACTGGTTCCCCATGGCTCTCAAAGGTGGCACGCTCTCCTGGCTCCTTGACCTCCCGGAGGGATCGATCTCCTCCTGGGATGAACTCCGCGAGCACTTCATCGCCAATTCCAGGGCACCCACGACCGCGCCCTTGCGGTGAACGACCTGCGGCGCGTGAAGCAGCAGCCGGGCAAGACCCTGCACAAGTACATACAGTGCTTCATGAATGTTCGCCTCAAGATCCCGAAGGCGTCGGATGAGGCCATCATCTCGGTGTTTACCGATGGCGTCAGGGACATCAAGATGAAAGAGGAGCTCGCCATCCATGACGATCTGTGCTCAGCCCTGGAGATGTTCAACCTGGCGAACAAGTGCGCAAGGGCCAAAGAGGGCCGCCTCTCCCTCCTCGAGCTTCCGGAGGCACACCCTGAAGACAAGAAGGCCAAGGCTAAGGAGGCGAAGTGCAAGGGCCCCGCTGTGCTGGCAGCAGAGCCCGAGATAAAGCGTGGTCGTGACCATGATGAGCCCCCCAAGAGCAACCGCCCATTCTGCATCTTCCATTACACTCACAGCCACAACACCAACGACTGCTAGGAGCTCAGGGCGCTCCGCGACGAGCCCTTCAGCTGCCGCCCCGAGCACGGCGACCGTAGCTACGGCCGTGGAGGGGGCCGCGGCGGAGGCCGCTGGGACAACCACGACCCACGTCAGGACTGGAGCGACCAGCCTTGCAAGGACCGCTGGCGTGACGAGCCTCACGACGGACCCCGGCGCGATCAGCCTCGCGAGGCCCGTCCTCAGGGCAATGTTGGCCTCCCTCCGTTGCCACCGCCGCCAAGGAGAAATGACGATAACTGGCAGGATGATGGGGCTGGGGGCTTCCACGAACCTCACGCAATCATCTGCATCATGGGCGGAGCTCAGGCCCCTGCCTCGAACCGCATCTTCAAGCAGTTCTCTCGTGAGGTGAACGCAGCCCTCCCGAAGCTCGAGGCCGCGCGTCCCCTTAGGTGGTCGCAGTACGCCATTACCTTCGACTCCAAGGATGACCTCAAGTGCTCGGCCGCCGCAGGCACGCTCGCCATGCTCTGCACGCCCATCATCAGCAACGTCCTCATTACCAAGACCCTCATCGACCGTCGCCCTGGGCTCAATGTCCTCTCTGTCGAGACGTTCGAGACGCTTTAGGTGCCCTATGATCAGCTCATGCCGACCAAGCCCTTCTGTAGTGACCGATGAAACCACCACTCCCCTGGGGCGGGTGCGCCTCCCAGTCACCTTCGGCAAGCGCAATAACTACCACACCGAGCTCATCGACTTCGACGTCACCCACATCCACCTCCCGTACAACGTCATCCTCAGGTACCCTGCCCTCGCCAAGTTCATGGCGGCAACCCACCATGGCTACAACGTCCTCAAGATGCCAGGGTGCAGCGGTGTCATCACGGTCGCCTGCGATGAGAAGGATGCAGTCTGCTCCCTCGAACGCGCTTACCAGGCCGCGGCGGCTAAAAATTCTAACGACGAGGGCGGCATCCTGCCTCCTGAGGACGCAACCAAGAAGAAGAAGAAGCTCCTCCCCAAGAGCCGTCAGGGGACAGAAATCCCCAGGGACGGCGCCTCAGGCCCCGTGTCCACTGCTGGGGTGCTTTCCCCCTCCAGCATAGGAAGGCATGCCCGGCGCTACCCTCAGGGCGGGCTCGGGGGCTTCCACCCGGAGAGCTCCCGACCTGACCGGTGCAACGGGGGAGGTGCTCGGGTACCACTGGGAGGCGTGCTTCGATGCGCGCCCCCACAAGCAAGGAGCAAGGTGGCATGCGAAAGGCTCATGGGAGTTCATCACCAACGCGGTCGAGGAGCTTTAGGAGGTGCAGGCCATGCGCGGCGAGCATCGCCCCGCACCACCCAGTGTAGCTGCCGTCCCCGATGTGGGCGGCGGGCTGCGCGTCAGCGTCAACATCCCGGGCCTCAATAGGGCCACATCACAGGGCCTCTTCTGGCCATCGTGTGTCGGCCGCAGTGGGGGCTAACCCTGTAGCTACGTTCGCATGCCCTTTGGTCTCGTGAACATGGGCGCTACGTACCAGCGCCTCGCGCAGGCCGTGCACGCGTCTCATGAGGCCCGCCGCCGCGCGATCCCTCAGGAGGCCCCGGACGCTCGTGAGCCCCTAGGGCCTCGCAGCCCCCTCGAGCCTCCGGAGCCCTAAGGCTCATGAGGATCAAGCTTCAACAACTACCCCAACGCTTCGGCAGCATCATTACCAGGTGACCCTTTGGTTTGTTCATTTGAGGGCGCCCCTCGGGCTGCATCATCCTCAAGCTCTTAGGGACCGCCCCTGTAGCTGTATCGTTTTGCGCATGTATCAGAACTGGTTCTGCATTTGATGAGTTTTCTAAGTATTCCAACCTGCATGCCCGGTGCTTCGTCACCATGAATGTCGATGCGCCCTAACAACCCCGCCCTCGACTGCCTCATGATTAAGGGCTGGCATGGCGTCTGTGCTCGGGTCCGTCCCTGCAGCGTTGATAAATCCAAGCGATCCAGCTTTGTCTCGCGGGCCATTCCCGTGCACGTCACCTCCCGGGGTCCTTGGTGCTTTGCCCTCGCATGAGCTAATCGAGAGTGGGTGTGTCAGGGCGCGCAACCCGGTTCGTATAACCGTAGTTCGGCGCTTCGCCGTTGCGAGAGCCGCGTGCCGGGTGTTTTTTCCTCGGGTTTGTCGCATGAGAAGACTGGGCATGGCGTCTCTGCTCGGGTCCGTCCCTGCAGCGTTGATAAACCCAACGACTAAGCTCTATTTGGCGGGTCGGCCCCATTCACGTCACCTCCTGGGGTCCTTGGTGTTTTGCCTTCTCATGCGATGGCCTCCGGAGATTCATTCGGCGCAGGTTACGCCCATCACACAGGTTTTGTAAGTGCGCCCTGCGCCAGAAGACTCAGGCACAACCCGCCTTGAGGTAGGGCCTCGTGAGTCCCGCGCTGGCTCACGGGTGCCCAGATACACCTCCTCCAGTTCTGCCATGTCTGTCACGCGTACGAACAAAATTGGGTTGTACACGCCCGAAGACTCTAACACAGAGCTCCCTTCCCACGCCCAAGTGGAAGCCCCATGCTCCGCGCTGGCGGATGACACGGTCGCTCGGCGGCTATGCCCACGCCCAAGTGGAAGCCCCATGCTCCTAACGGACGAAACGGTCACTCAGCGGCTATGCCCATGCCCAAGTGGAAGCCTCATGCTCCGTGCTGGCGGACGACACGGTCGCTCAGCGGCTATGCCCACGCCCAAGTGGAAGCTCCATGCTCCGCGCTGGTGGATAAACAGCTAAGGGCGCCCTAGCGGCTGCACCAACCCCAGGATGGCCTCTCGGCTCTTCAAATGACCCCGTCACGCAGCGTTCCCCTGGGATGCACGCGCGAGGGGGCTGGACAGGGGCTACGCTCAGGCCGTGCCTACACGCGCCACCTCACCGGGTCCCTGGCACCTGGTTTTCTCGCATCCCTCCTAGGCAAAAGTTGGCGAGGAAAGGTATGGGAGCTGCTCGCACGTCAAGGGGGACCCCTGAGCATCGCGACTCAGGGGCCTCACTAGTCACGTAGCCCCTCACCCCTTGGTCTCTTCCTGGCGATCCGGACGCCCAAATGGCGGTCGAGGTATGCGCGGGATTGAGCCCTGATGACGCAGAGTACTAAGGCGCTCCAAATCAACCTCGTCGTCACCATGTTTCCTTCATGAGGGCTGTTCGCACGTCAAGGGGGGCCCCTGAGCATCGTGACTCAGGGGCCTCACTAGTCACGTAGCCCCTCGCCCCTTGGTCTCGTCTTGGCGATCCAGACCCAACGGCGGACGAGGTATGCGCGGAATTGGGCCCTGCCTACGCAGAGCACAAAAGCAAGTAGGAAGAAACAAAGCACGAAAGGGAACCATAGAGTTAAAATAGTTATTACAAACACTGAATGTTTTGCGAACTCAAACAAGTCTGACGCCTCCACGAGGCATGATAAATGTCACAGGTTGAAATCTGGAAGGAGGAGCCATCATCACCACGACCGCCAACGCCGCTTGTCCCAGTCACGACGAGCTTGTCGTCAACATCGCTGCCGACACCTTCGTTACCACCACTTGCCTCCACCGCAGGGGGGCCAGCGTCGGGGACGCAGGCGAACTTCTTCACCAACGCCTCCACAGAATCCTTCACGGCCGCCGCCGCAGTGGCGTGAGACTCAGGGGCAATCGGGACGAGCATCGCGTCGAAATCAAAGCCGGGCTCGCGGAGGTAGAGGTGGCTAAAGACACGTGTCGCGGCCATGGTGAAAAGGTCGCGGCACTCTCCCTCTAGGATGGCGTCCACCTTGGCGGCAGCACCTTCGAGCACCTCAGCGAGCTTGGAGGAGAGCCCTGTGTAGCCTCCCTCAAGAGTCGCTAGTGGCTCCTTGAATCCTCCCCTACAGATGAAGTCCAGCGCCTGGCGAAGCCTGAGCTCGATGGATGGGAAGACGTCGCACTCCGCGGCCGCCTTTTTCTCAGCAGCAGGAAGGGTCCTCTCCCTAGCATCTAGCTGGGCCATCGCATCGGAGACATGCCGAGCGTGGGACGTCTGGGCTTCTACCACCTCCTCCTTCAGCTTGGCCAGATGCTCGCGCTCCGCAGCTTGGTCAACAACCACCTCGGACAGCATGGAGTCACGATCGGCGAGCTTCGCCTCGCGGGCCTTGAGGTCCTCCTCCCGCTGGTGGAGCCGTTGTGCGTGCGCGGCTTGCTCCTCCTGAAGGGCCTTCAGGTTCGCCTCTGCCTTGTCGCAGCGCTCCATGGCAGACACTACTTCGGCCAGTGCCGCGTCGCGAGCCGCCTTAGCTTCGGCAGCCTCCTTCCTGCTCTCCGCGGTGGCAGCCTCAGCCCGTCCCTAGGACGTCTTGGTGGCTGCGTCATCCTGGAGCCACCCAGAAATAAGCCCCAGGCGCTCCCTCGCGAGGGAGCGCCTGTCGGCGTCTTGAAGGTCGGCCCGGATCTGGCCAAGTGCGGTATAGGCCTCGTCCAAGGTGCCGGGTCTGATCAGAGGGCCGAGGTTCGCCAGCGCAAGGGCCTGACCAGGAGATGGTACGAGCACGTCGGCGGGCGTTGTGTCCAAGGGGGCAGTGGTGTGGCAGACTTGGGGCGCCAGAGGCTTCAGTTTCTCCTCGGGCACGACAAGGGCGGACGATTCACAGCCTGCTGGCCCACGGGGGCTGACTCCTCCTGAAGCTGCGTCGTTGCGTCCTTAGGGGTAGATTCCGCCCGAAGGGGGCGGGAAATCACCCCCTCCACCGACACTGGGGTCGCCACGGCCATGGCAAGGAGTACCGCCTCGTGAGCCTCAACACTCCCGGTGCCCGGCCTCCCGAGCTCCAACGGCAAGGCGCCAGGAGTAGGCGTCACACCCGTGTGCCCGGGTGCGGTGTTGCCGGGGCGCCCAAGGGTTGCGATGGGTTGGCGTGATGCGCTTCTACCCCCGCCGCGTTCGCGGCCAGAGGCTGACGGCGCCCTCTGGACAGGGGGCTCCTTCGGCACGGTGCTCGCCTTCCTCTTCTTCAGCACGTCATCGCCCCTGGCCATCGAGAGGAGAAGAGGCCGTGAGTACGCGTGCAATCTATAATCGACCAAAGGTGAGGCAGGTTACTTACTCCTCGGCCGCAATCCACTTCCTTTTCCTCTCCGCCTCGGTGATGTTCGAGGCGCTCCCGCCCTTCTTCGGCGTGGCGCTGCCGCCCGGAGAGGTGGCGAGATCACCCTGAGGGGCCATGGCCGGAGGGGCCACCTCGGCCCCAGCAGCGGCCGCCCCACCTTTCAGCTGCGGCTCGGACAGGGACGAGACCGGCGTCTCAATCGCCTTGCTGGAGCATGGGGAGTCCTCCGGAGGAGGCGCAGCCGCGTGTTTCCTTGGGGTCGCCCGGCCAGATGCCTGCGTGGTCTGGGGGGTAGGCCCTAACCTCCTGAGGACCCTGGCAAAGCGCGAGGAGTCCGCAGTCGGGGGCTCGTCGGTATCGTCGTCATCTTCGAGATCGCGGAGGAGCCTGCTCTGCGACGGGGGGGACACCTCTTGCAGGTAATTGTCCTTAGTCTCCTCCGAGTCTTCCTCGCTGCTGGCATTGCCGGAGGACAGCGGCACGGGGGAATTGGGGCGCTCGGGCGATGTTAGCCCCTGCTCGTCAAAGGCGAGCATAGCGGCAACCAGCTCCTCCCTGTCGTCACGGCGGTACAGCAAGGCGTAGGCCTTGGGGAGGTCCCCAGGATCGCTGTGGAGCAGGGTAGCCACGGCTCTGCCCAGCTCCTCGCCTGTCAGGCTAGCGGATCGAAGCCTGATGTTGTCCTCCACACCCTCATACTCCAACATGGGCCTCGAGTGTGACTGGAGCGGCGCAAGGCGCTGCGTCAGGAACTCTTTCACTATCATCGCCCCGGTTAGTTGCTTGGCCTCCATGTCCAGGGAGATCCGCTCCAAGACGGGCTTCGCCCATGGATTGGTGAGCTTCGCGGAGCCCCACGCGAGGGTCTTCTCGGGCAGCTCCGTCGGGAGCTCCAGGCGCGGATCGAGGACCTGGGCATCCAAGAAGACCCAGCGGTGCCTGAAGCCTTCCACCTTCTTTCCGGCCTTCAGGAGCATGTTCTCGCTCTGGACCGCGATGAAGGAGGCGCATGCCGACCGGTGCATGCCGTCGTGGAGCTGTAGGCTGAAGTAGTGGCCGAAGAGGGCCACTGAGGGCCTCACGCCTACGAAGGCCTCACAGTAGAAGGCGAAGACGGAAAGGAGCAGGATGGAATTGGGCTAAAGATGGAGGGCCTGGATCCTGTAATGCTCAAGGATGGCAGTGAAGAACCCCGAGAAGGACAGGACGAGCCCAGAGAAAACGTTATGGAGGAAGAAGGGGTAGACCATTTTTGCCAAGGTGCTCTGCTCCGCAGAGCCGCACCAGATCAAGGTCTGCCCCCACTCATTGGAGTCGCCCGCCGTCAATGGAAGTGCTGGAGCGAGGTCTCCCTCCTTGGCGATGGTGGATGTCGTAAGCATCGGCAAGGGGGAAGAGGAGACCGAGGCCTGAGCCTCAGAATTCGACTTCCCGACGGGCGCCATCTGAAGAATCCTTGGGATTTGGGGAGCAAGAGGAAGGACGGCACATCGCCAAGATCTGGAGGAGGTTCTCGCGAAGGAATGGAGATCTGAGCAGGGTTGCAAAAGCGCAAGGAAGAAGAGCAATGATGGCTCAGCAGCGGGCGCCAGGCTTTTGTCAGCCTGGGCAGTTGCCGAGGTGACGTGGGAGCGGAGGCGTCCGCGTCCTGCCATGCGCCACGCGTCGAGCCTAGCCCGCACGCGATTGGGGCCCCACGGAATTTTCGCCCATCGCTCCTTGCCTTCGCCTCGAAGCCAGGACAGGCACACCTTGGGCCCGGGGGCTACTGTCGGTGTTCTGGGATCAAGGGTACCCACACCTGCCTGCCTGCGGCCCAGTGCGTGGCCCACCTCGATGGCCCGGTACGGTCTAGCGGCAAGCCCCCCAAGAAAAGGCCCTCATGAGAGCCCCAGCCTCGCGAGGCGAACAAACCCAAGACCTCCAGGGGAGCGGCCTCCCCAGGTTGCCTCCCGAGGAGTGGAGATTCCTATGCATTTACCCGGTCTCATGAGGCTGGGATGACATGAGCCATGATGACCAAGGCCAGGCGGGCACCAGCGGGCGCAGAGGGGATAGTTTCCTCTTTCGTGCTAAGGAGGCAAGGACATACGTGGGTTCCCAAGGAATCCCCCAAAGGTTTCCATTCTAGTGCAACAAGACCAAGACCACGAGCGCGGCAGGACGGATGTCATCGCCGAGCCCACCTCTGCGTCACGCCCAGAAGCTTTGCAGGCGAACACCGCCTTTAGTCAGGATAAGATGTACCTCTTGTCCCCTTTCAAAATTGGCCATCGTGGGATCCCTTCCCGCCGGTGCGATAAGGGAAGAGGACCAAGGCCACTATAAATAGGGGCTAGCCTCCGCCATAGAAGAGGGGGCACCGATCCATCCCCACCTGAGAGCCCTCGCAAGGTCGCTCAGCCACTGTACTAGTTCATCCACAAACCTCCGCGTGAGGCCAATCCACCAAAAGCAGGAGTAGGGTTTTACACCGCAAGGTGGCCCGAACCTGGGCAAATCTCTGTGTCCGTCTTCTTGCTCGCTCACAGGTATTCGACGAGGCTTGGCTATGGGGTGGCGAGCTTGAGGCTAGAGCTGGTTAGGACCTTCGCACATGCCCCAGAGTTCGAACCTTCTTGGGTCTGCGGAGCCTCGATTCCGACATGGTCATCTTCCTTTTCCCAAGAAATCAGCCTACTTAAACGACTAACAACGCGTATCAAATCCTCAGTGTTGCGGAAATCAAAAAGGACTCCCGTAACCATCAGGCAAATAGTTTGATTAAAATAAACCATCCTATGATTCATCCCTTCGTCATGCATGGAGAAAGAGATAAACACATCACCAAACTCATGGGGACTATCCAACACAAGCTTCTCCCTATCTCTGACATGAGCCAAGCGCACAAAACCCTCCCCAAACGAAAATCTCTGAATATCCTGAAGACCAAGGTGCTTATGAACAACAATAAACTCTTTAAGCAATTCTCTTACATTGGGGAAAGGAGCATCAGTCGACAGTGGATGGATGGTAGCAATGGCCTAGTCTTCATGTCGTCACTGTCGATGAGGAATGACCACCCGCGCCACCCCATTGCGCCCCTCGATGTGCTGGATTTCAAAACCATGAGGAACAAAAGGCCTAGGATCGATCCGGATGTTGGCCATGGTGGAAGAGACCCTGTTTTGTGATACTTGTGATCTGTGTTGGGTTTTCCATGAAGAAATATTTTGGCTTTATATTTTTTTGCCCAAACAAAATTAAATAGAAGGCAGGAAATAGAAAATAGAAACAATAAAGAGGAGAACACTCACTTAACTTACCTGGCCGGCCCAGCTGAAGCCCAGCCCACCGGGAGCACCCTGTCGTCTTCCTCCTCGGCCAGGAGGATGAGCGCGTGGCCAGTGCGCGCCGGCACGCGGCACAGCCACCTCCTGCTTGCCGCCGAGCAGCTGGACGAGTGGATGGACCCCGGAGACCCGTCTGGATCGAGCCCTCTCCTCCTCCATTCGCTCTCTGCTCCTCCTCTCGCCCCAGTTTGCCATGGCTGCCGTAGTCAGGAGCTCGCCGCCGTCGCCCGCCTAGCCCCGCTGCTCCCCGAGCCCTCTGACCCCACCAGAAGCTTCGCCTCGAGCCGTAGATCCTCACCGACGAGCCACGCTGCCAGACGAGCCCCGTAGCGTCGACCTTGACCCCTTCTTCAACCTCCATCCGCCGGCGAAGATCCGAAGCTGGCCGTCGACTCAGAGCCTCCCCGAGCCCTCTGTCGACGCCGTTGCATCCACCGTGAGCATCCGGATCCATCCCCCCCTCTCTCTCCGTCGATTGCTCACCATAGCCACGGATTGCCCGAGACCCGAGAAGCCCGCCGCACGAGCTCGACGCCGATGACGTTCCGGTGCCCCTGAGGTCCTCCTGCGGCCACCATCGTGCGCGTGTGGTCGCGTAGGTGCAGTAGGAGCTAAGCCCCGTTCTGTTTGCGCGCCAGATCATCGGCCCCGAGTTCGTCCGAGCTCCGGCAGCCGCCGAGCCCATCGCCGGCGACGCTCCGGTCCACCTCAGCATCTGGGGTGTGTCCAAATCGATGCGCGCGTGTGTGCTTGTTCATTAGGAGCCATCCGCCGTCGAAATGGTCGACGGAGCAGGGTTTCCGACCCCCTCCGCCGTCTCTGGTGTCGCCGGCGGCTCAACGCCGGCGAGCCTGACCAAGTTAACCACGGGGTTTGACCCCTGGGTCACAGGCAGGTGGGGCCAGCCCCTGGATGATTTCAGATTAGTTCAAATTAATTAACCTAATCACCCACTGACAAGTGGGCCCATGCCCATTAAATTAGGTTTAGGGATTAATCTAACTCTATTTAAAATTCTAGTCACTGACATGTGGACCCCACATGTTAGTTAGACCGAATTTAAATTGAATTGACATGCTGAGGCAATGTTGACGTATTGCTGACGCAGTAAATGCTTTTCTGATTTATATTAATTCCAGAAAATGGATAAAACTTAGAAAATTCATAGGAATTAATCTGTATCTCAGATTGAAATAATTTATATATGAAAAATGACCAGAAAAATCCAATGAATCTGTTTATGCCATGATCATGCATGCTTGAACAAGTTAACATCACCAAGTAGGACATTTTATGATTAGGGCAATATATGAAATATCATTTGGAGTTGGAATTCAAACTTGTTTGAATCCCACTTCAATTAAGTTGGTTAATTATTCCTATAGGTCAATTCAGTACCTTAATTGTCATATCATACATCATGGTTGTGCACTGCATGAGTTGAATGTTGTTTTCTCTTGTTTGCCGGTGTTTGTTCCCCTTTGATAGATGGTGTTCCGACGTTGAGATCATTGTCACCGATGAAGACTCATTGTTATCTTCAGAAGTGTCAGGCAAGCAAACCCTCCTTGAGCATCCCGATAATATCCTACCCTCTCGCTCCTGCTCTCTTTTACTGCATTAGGACAACAACGATTCAACTGTTACCTGTTCTCGGTAGTTGAACCCATTCCTTTCCATGACATGTCTTTGCCACAGTAAATAGTTGAAACCACTTAGCATGAGTAGCAACTGCTTGAGCCTTGTTGTGCTTACTCATCCATGCTTGCTTACTGTGCCTGCTATGCTTAGAGTCGTGTCGGGTCGGGTCTGATCCATCTGGGCGATGAATCGGAATGGCAGTGTTCATGTCCTACTGCGTGAGAGCTAAGTGTGTGAACACGATTTGGTAAAGGTAGTGATGAGAGGCCATGTAGGAGTACATGGCGGGTTGTCTCATTGGAACCGTCCTTAAGAACTGAGTTCTGTGTATGTTATCCAAGACAAGATACTACCGCACATTGGGATACTTAATTGACCCTCTCGGCTTATTAATTGCCTTGACCTCTGTCCAGGAGTTGCAACTAGTTTCTGGCGTTTGTAGGAAAAGTGTTGGCGGCCGTGCATAGCGCTGCCTGACGGGGTGGGCTTTGATGCGGTATAGGCACAGTGGCACGGTGTACGAAGTGGCACCCGAACGGTGGGATTGGGAACCCTGCGCACATCGTTTGAGGCCGTAGCGGAAACTTCGGCCGGACTTCCGTGCGGGTTCAGTCTCAAATAGGCAATAAACCTGGACTAGGGTCTCGTGTGATTGACGGTCGTGGCCGACTCCCTCGCTAGGCTTCCGCTTGAAGGTTGCCGAGGTGCCTTTTACGTGCACATGGCGGTAAGTGGCGGGAGCGTGTGTGAAGAAGTACACCCCTGCAGGGTTATGAATCTGTTCGAATAGCCGCGTCCTCGAATATGGACTACTTGGAGAACTTTTGTGGTTCATAGAAAATTTGAAATGGATACTCTAAAATGCGCAAAATAAGTGTGAGCGCTATGGATGGCCTTCTCATAGGGAGACGGGAGTGGATCCATAGTGGTGTATTGATTTGGTGAATATGTGGACTCGTGTGCGCTATCCCACCTCAAAGAAAGTACTTGTAGTTGTAGTACAGGTTAGCCAAGAGTCAAAGCTGACTTGCTGCAATAAACTCCACAACCCCCTTCATTGATACTGATGCATATGTAGATAGTTCTGATGTAAGTCTTGCTGAGTACCTTTGTACTCACGGTTGCTTCATTTATGTTTTTGCAGAGGAGACATTAGTCTCATTAGTGATTCTTATGACGTGAAGTTCGATGTTGATCAGATTAGCTTGGGAATCCCAGACAGAGGTCTGGTTCCTTTGGTAGGGTCGTTGTAGCTTTTCAGGCTCCTCCAGCCACTTTTAGTAGATGTCTCTACCCAGACATGTCTTGCTTCCGCTTGTTGATTGTATGACTTGAGTGTTGGGTCATGTGACCCCTGTTTGTAATATCACTCTATGTTGGCTCTTATGAGTCATTAATGAATACTTGAGTCATAGAGTTATGTTGTGATGCCATGTTGTATCTACGCATATCGTGCATAATGCGTGTATGTTTGAAGTGCATTGGTATGTGTGGGATTCGACACCTAGTTGTGTGCCTTTAGTAGTACTCTTTACGGGGAAATGCCTCTTTGTGCTTCCACCGAGCCTTGGTAGCTTGCTACTACTCCGGACACATTGATTGACCGGCATGTATCCTTCTTGCTACTGTGTCTGTCCCTTCGAGGAAATGTCTCGCAGTGTAATGGAGTCCCTGTAGCCTGCTACGACTCGTCTACGTGCAGTGATGACATTTATGTCCCACAACGTAATGGAGTCCTTGTAGCTTGCTATGACTCGTCTACACACGCTGATGACCGACACCTGCATTGCTGGGTTACGTATGCCTGTCCCTGTACGGATGTGCCACTTGGGTTCTACGACTAGTCATGTCGACCCGGGTTCTTTGACATGTGAATGCTAGCGACATGTTCATATCCGTGAGCCAAAAGGCGCAAACGGTCCCGGCCAAGGTAAGGTGGCAGCCGTGGTTTACCGTGCGTGAGGCCGCAAAGTGGGGTGACATGTTACAGGCTGGATTCATATGGCTTAGGATCGGGGTCCCGACAGCGTTGGTATCAAAGCTTGACTGCCTGTAGGATTACCAACCCAAACTGGTCGATGTTGAGTCTAGAACTGCTTTAGTTATATAAGGGAATTGATTGTGGAAGGGAACGAAAGGCTCTTTTTATTCCTTTCCTTGTGTCATTCTAATTCTGAGTCACCCTCTTCCTTATTCTACGGGGTTAAGAATTAGGCTTCCCATCTATCTATCAGGATGACGAGTTACTATGCTACAGACTTATAGGATAGTTGATGTCTTCTGGATCGATGTCTCCATAGGAATTCAACGTTATGTTGTCAGTTTTCTTGTGCAGGTTGCCTCATATTTGATGCCCGTACAGCCATTATGTTGTCCGAGTTATCCTAGGTTTCTAAACTATCTGATGCAATTGCAAATCCTTTCATCCCGATTCAATGTCTTTTGGCCAGACAAAGCACACAAATTATTGTGTTGAGGTACTCTACTACCTCAACGTATATGTTAAAGGTGTTTAGGAAACCATGTTGTCTCAGTGAACCACCCATCAGTCTAGTTGTGTTTTGAGTTCCGGTGTGATAATTCTGGTCATCGTTATCGAAAGCATGCTATGATGCTACTTAGTCAGTAGGTATTCTATTTCTGGGTTCTTGAACCCAAGAATCATTCTGCTCACTCCCGTTGATAGTATTTGTTCGTTCCTTTAGGATATTAGTAACCTTGTTTTAGTCTTCAAGGTTTGTGGTACATCATTCTTCCCATACCTTGAACCAGTTATGGCAGAAGTTCCTCGTGAACTAAAGATCACAACAAGAGTGCTCTTCATGAGTCCTCCATTCTACATTGTGACTCTGCCAATCCTATCCTTTATGCATGGGTTATCTGGAAGAAACCTGTTGAACTTTGTTCGACGTATTTACCCTATGCATCTACAACTCAGGAAAAATCATGTGTTCTTGAGTTGCCCCTCTTTAATTGAACTCTGACCATCATCCATCAATGGATAGTCAAGAGTAGTTGTGCATCCATGTTCATCGGTGCATACTAATCTTGCGGTCTGTCAAGCCATTCTATTCTAGAATGACTAGGAGAAACAAACTCCGGTACCTCATTCATTTCTTGGATTGGGTCAAAGCAGTTGTATTCCGCAGATCAAAATGCCAATCCAGCTTTTGTTCTGTTCTACCTCGAAGTATTACCCCCTTTAAGTTAGGATTGTCATGGGAATTGCACCACCTCTTATGACTTCTTGATACAGTGATACTTCTCGCCATAATCATTCATTGCCCGGTCTCTGTGTTGTTGTAAGAAGAATACCGACAAGTGAATCGTGATGTGTGAAATCAACACTCCCAGCAACTTTGTTGCTTGGTAGTTAATGGACAATAATCTCATTCTTGGTGTGTTGGTTATCAAATCACCATTCTAAGATTGATCGTGCTACCTAGTCCATCTTTCATGGTGCACTCTTTGATCAATGAGTTAGGATTGTATCAATCCCTCGCTCTTTTGATCATATCTTCTTGCCTTGGAAAGCAAGATTCTTCTCGAGCTTAATAACATATCGGTGGTTCATGATTTTTCGAATATCTTCTCAGAAGTATCACCAGGTTGTTCCCTGACCGTTATGTTGAGTTCGTAATCAAGTTGGTTTTTATATAAACCACCCCTTCTCCAAGATTCTGTGTTGGATACCCCTGAACTAGTTGGTTAAGCTAAACAACAACTTGGAGAGTTGGAAGATAAAAGCTTGATCTAACTTAGGTCATGCCAAAGGGATATTTTTTGTGGTGTGTGCAGAAGAATGATGTTACTACATCGATTGATCCTTGCGATCAATTGTTGCATCTGGTATCCTGTCCAATCTTTGATTTGAGCATGGGTTATCGTCAAATCAAAATCAGAACCATCGATCATCGTAATGTTGTCTTACTCGTGGATGTATCCTCGAGCATACACCGTTATATCTTTTGGTCTGACCAATGCTATCACCTTGTTCTCATAATCGTGGAATTCCATCCATAGGGATATCTTGATGAATTGTTGTTGAGCCTATCGGCAACCTCTTTCATCTGTTCTATGATTCATGATGAACATAAAGCTAGCGTTGGAAACTTTGTAGGCAATATCTTCATGTCCGGTACATGAGGTATATGTTAGGGTTAAGAAGTGACTCTTTCTCAATTCACGTGCATCTGACGCAAGTTGCCGCCGTGAATTCGAGGGCAGTTGTCTTGCTTCCTTTGGAATCATCCCAAGTCATTCATGCATGTGCGAATGTATGCTATGGTCTGGCAGATTAATTACCTCCATCCCATATGTATTCCCTAGCACCCAAGCCACTGATTGATTTGTTCAAGGAAAAGAAGTTAAGTGTTAATCCTGAAGGGCCCTGACGGACGTGCACAAGGCTTCGCTACCTGCAATGATGGTTCCTAACCCGAACTCGGTAGCATTTTGTTGTAAGATTTTTATGTGGTCACAATTGTCTTGGACAGTGTGTTCACATGTATCTTGCAATCCAGCTCATGTTTTGGAGTTGGCTCCCGTAGTTCATTTCCTGAGAATCTCGCAACGTCATCTCGTCGACTTGTGTTGCAAACTTTCTCCTCCGGACATGCTGAGTCTGAATCATCTTATCACCAATCAAATCTGAATCTCAGGCAGATATGAAGGTTGGGACGCTTCTCAAATATTATAATATTGGTCTCGCTGTAACCCCGTAAAGTGATGTTGTGGCTAACACACCTATCCGAAAGACCTACTATTATAGTATCTTGCATCAGCAATCTTAGCCACTTCCCCATGAGAATTTCATATGACTTATTCTAGAAGTTATTTCTCATGGACCCCTTGAGCCCCCGAAGTCCGACCTATACCTGATGTGCTAGATGTCAAACATTTCCTATAATTGGGTTATGCTAGTACATCAAGGAGAACATTAGAAGCGGAGTGCTAAATGTCTCTCGGTCGATCATCCAGATTTCGTTCCCTTTGCATAGCCAAGGTGAAATTTGAGAAAGTGTTGTCTTCCTTTGCATCTGCATCCTCCATTGTTATTCATCATGGTAGTATGATGTGGCCAAGATCCTTGGCATGGGTGTTGGTAAAACCCTGATGAATATGGAAACGCTCAAGTTCTTGAGAGCATGCTCAGACACTGGGTTATACCTCGGTATCAATTGGAAAGTGCCTTCCGTTTACCGAGCTGTCCTATAACTCTAGTTTCTTTTCCAAACTGAGTATGCCATTCGCTCGAATTCCTTCAAACGATCATTTGTAAATTGCCTTAGGCTGTCATGAAGAGTTTCAATGATCTCTGGATCAAAAGTAATTCTTTTTGCCACTTAAGGGATAATCCTACGAGACACCTTCCCTAAGGTGCCCGTTATGGTATGAAGGGCAACTAACTCATCGCTATTTTGAAACCCATGCTCCATCCTAGCTAAGCATGGAATTGTTGCCTATCGATTGAAACCTCCGTCATCTGCCTCATTCCATCGCCCTCGGTATGTGTTTTGTGTCTCAGCTCAAGAGACGTTTTTACGTTTCATTCCATGAGTTGACCATGAGTTGCTCGTTCTTGAGGAGATCGATTCTTGTAGAGCTTTTCTTTCTTTTGTTGTCGTGTTGGATGTAGATCCCAAAGAAAAAGATGTCAATATCATCATGGTGCAAAGAATCAACGTCTTCGAAAAGAGCAATTCGATCGCGAAGATTGTCATAGTTTTGTACGCTCTGTCCTCCTACCTACGCTTGAATCTCGGGACGAGATTCTTGTTTAGTGGGGGTGAGTTGTCACAGCCCTAGCTAGCCATTGCTTGTCATTGCATTAACCATCATGGCATCATGTTTAATTTTCTTCAACATGAAATGGGGATTAACAGAAACCCTAGCACCTCACCTAAACAAACAATTCAAACAGTTGTGAATTTTCAATGAATCCAAAATGCTCTTAAAAAATGTTCCCCCTCTTTGATAAATGTTGGCAACAACATATCAGGGGTGAACTATATTATCACAACTATTTTGGCAAATTTAATAAATAAGCAAAGTTTCTGAAAATCACTAATAAAGCACTATAAATATTTTAGTTGTTTCAAATTTTCTGAAACTTTTTGTGGAGCTTGGAAATATTCCAAATATACCCCACAAATATTTTCAGGAATTTTGGCTTTATATTTTTTTGCCCAAACAAAATTAAATAGAAGGCAGGAAATAGAAAACAGAAACAATAAAGAGGAGAACACTCACTTAACTTACCTGGCCGGCCCAGCTGAAGCCCAGCCCACCGGGAGCTCCCTGTCGTCTTCCTCCTCGGCCAGGAGGATGGGCGCGTGGCCAGTGCGCGCCGGCACACGCCACGGCCACCTCCTGCTTGCCACCGAGCAGCTGGACGCGTGGATGGACCCCGGAGACAAGTCTGGATCGAGCCCTCTCCTCCTCCATTCGCTCTCTTCTCCTCCTCTAGCCCCTGTTCGCCATGGCCGCCGTAGTCAGGAGCTCGCCGCCGTCGCCCGCCTAGCCCCGCTGCTGCCCGAGTCCTCTGACCCCACCAGAAGCTTCGCCTCGAGCAGTAGATCCTCTCCCACGAGCCACGCTGCCAGACGAGCCCCGTAGCGTCCACCTCGACCCCTTCTTCAACCTCCGTCCGCCGGCGAAGATCTGAAGCTGGCCGTCGACTCAGAACCTCCCCGAGCCCTCTGTCGACGCCGTTCCATCCACCGTGACCATCCTGATCCATTCCCCCCTCTCTCTCCGTCGATTGCTCGGCGTAGCCACGGATTGCCTGAGACCCGAGAAGCCCACCACACGAGCTCGACGCCGGTGACGTTCCGGTGCCCCTGAGGCCACCATCGTGCTCGTGTGGTCGCATAGGTGCTGTAGGAGCTAATCCCCATTCTATTTGCACGCCAGATCATCGACCCCGAGTTCGTCCGAGCTCCGGCAGCCGCCGAGCTCATCGCCGGCGACGCTCCGGTCCACCTCAGTCTCTGGGGTGTGTCCAAATCGATGCGCGCATGCATGCTTGTTCGTTAGGAGCCATCCGCCGTCGAAATGGTCAACGGAGCAGGGTTTCCGACCCCCTCCGCCATCTCTGGTGTCGCCGGCGGCTCAACGCCGGCGAGCCTGACCAAGTTAACCACGGGGTTTGACCCCCTGGGTCACTGGCAGGTGGGGCCAGCCCCTGGATGATTTCAGATTAGTTCAAATTAATTAACCTAATCACCCACTGACAAGTGGGCCCATGCCCATTAAATTAGGTTTAGGGATTAATCTAACTCTGTTTAAAATCTGAGTCACTGACATGTGGACCCCACATGTCAGTTTGACCGAATTTAAATTGAATTGACCTGCTGAGGCAATGTTGACGTATTACTGACGTAGTAAATGCTTTTCTGATTTATATTAATTCCAGAAAATGGATAAAACTTAGAAAATTCATAGGAATTAATCTGTAACTCAGATTGAAATAATTTATATATGAAAAATGATCAGAAAAATCCAATGAATCTGTTTACGCCATGATCATGCATGCTTGAACAAGTTAACATCACCAAGTAGGACATTTTATGATTAGGGCAATATATGAAATATCATTTGGAGTTGGAATTCAAACTTGTTTGAATCCCACTTCAATTAACTTGGTTAATTATTCCTATAGGTCAATTTAGTACCTTAATTGTCATATGATACATCATGGTTGTGCATTGCATGAGTTGAATGTTGTTTTCTCTTGTTTGCCGGTGTTTGTTCCCCTTCGATAGATGTTGTTCCGACGTTGAGATCGTTGTCACCGATGAAGACTCATTGTTATCTTCAGAAGTGTCAGGCAAACAAACCCTCCTTGAGCATCCCGATAATATCCTACCCTCTCGCTCCTGCTCTCTTTTACTGCATTAGGACAACAACGATTCAACTGTTACCTGTTCTCGGTAGTTGAACCCATTCCTTTGCATGACCTGTCTCTGCCACAGTAAATAGTTGAAACCACTTAGCATGAGTAGCAACTGCTTGAGCCTTGTTGTGCTTACTCATCCATGCTTGCTTACTGTGCCTGCTATGCTTAGAATCGTGTCGAGTCGGGTCTGATCCATCTGGGCGATGAATCGGAATGGCAGTGTTCATGTGCTATTGTGTGAGAGCTAAGTGTGTGAACACGATTTGGTAAAGGTAGCGATGAGAGGCCATGTAGGAGTACATGGCGGGTTGTCTCATTGGGACCGTCCTTAAGAACTGAGTTCTGTGTATGTTATCCAAGACAAGATACTACCGCACATTGGGATACTTAATTGACCCTCTCGGCTTATTAATTGCCTTGACCCCTGTCCAGGAGTTGCAACTAGTTTCTGGCGTTTGTAGGAAAAGTGTTGGCGGCCGTGCATAGCGCTGCCCGACGGGGTGGGCTTTGATGCGGTATAGACACAGTGGCACGGTGTACCAAGTGGCACCCGAACGGTGGGCTTGGGAACCCTGCGCACATCGTTTGAGGCCGTAGCGGAAACTTCGGCCGGACTTCCGTGCGGGTTCAGTCTCAAATAGGCGATAAACCTGGACTAGGGTCTCGTGTGATTGACGGTCGTGGCCGACTCCCTCGCTAGGCTTCCGCTTGAAGGTTGCCGAGGTGCCTTTTACGTGCACATGGCGGTAAGTGACGGGAGCATGTGTGAAGAAGTACACCCCTGCAGGGTTATGAATCTGTTCGAATAGCTGCGTCCTCGGATATGGACTACTTGGAGAACTTATGTGGTTCATGGACAATTTGAAATGGATACTCTAAAATGTGCAAGATAAGTGTGAGTGCTATGGATGGCCTTCTCGTAGGGAGATGGGAGTGGATCCATAGTGGTGTATTGATTTGGTGAATATGTGGACTCGTGTGCGCTATCCCACCTCAAAGAAAGTACTTGTAGTCATAGTACAGGTTTGCCAAGAGTCAAAGCTGACTTGCTGCAATAAACTCCACAACCCCCTTCATTGACACTGATGCATATGTAGATAGTTCTGATGTAAGTCTAGCTGAGTACCTTTGTACTCACGGTTTCTTCATTTATGTTTTTGCAGAGGAGACGTCAGTCTCATTAGTGATTCTTACGACGTGAAGTTCGATGTTGATCAGATTAGCTTGGGAATCCCAGACAGAGGTCTGGTTCCTTTGGTAGGGTCGTTGTAGCTTTTCAGGCTCCTCCAGTCACTTTTAGTAGATGTCTGTACCCAGACATGTCTTGCTTCCGCTTGTTGATTGTATGACTTGAGTGTTGGGTCATGTGACCCCTGTATGTAATATCACTCTATGTTGGCTCTTATGAGTCATTAATGAATACTTGAGTCATAGAGTTATGTTGTGATGCCATGTTGTATCTACGCATATCGTGCATAATGCGTGTATGTTTGAAGTGCATTGGTATGTGTGGGATTCGACACCTAGTTGTGCGCCTTTAGTAGTACTCTTTATGGGGAAATGCCTCTTTGTGCTTCCACCGAGCCTTGGTAGCTTGCTACTGCTCCGGACACATTGATCGACTGTCGTGTATCCTTCTTGCTGCTGTGTCTGTCCCTTCGAGGAAATGTCTCGCAGTGTAATGGAGCCCTGTAGCCTGCTACGACTCGTCTACGTGCAGTGATGACATTTATGTCCCACAACGTAATGGAGTCCTTGTAGCTTACTATGACTCGTCTACACATGCTGATGACCGACACCTGCATTGTTGGGTTACGAATGCATGTCCCTGTACGGATGTGCCACTTGGGTTCTACGACTAGTCATGTCGACCCGGGTTCTTTGACGTGTGAATGCTAGCGACATGTTCATATCCGTGGGCCAAAAGGCGCAAACGGTCCCGGCCAAGGTAAGGTGGCAGCCGTGGGTTACCGTGCTTGAGGCCGCAAAGTGGTGTGACATGTTACAGGCTGGATTCATATGGCTTAGGATCGGGGTCCCGACAAGTTCATCGAATCCCAACAAACGCGCCGTACAAAAGGATTACATCGGATAGATCAAAGCGAAGATGCGATGATCATTGTATCGAAGATCAAAAAAGAGAGAGATTGCCATCTTGGTACTAGCCATGGACCCGTAGGTCTGTGGTGAACTACTCACACATCATCATGAGGGCAGCAAGGTTGATGTAGTGGCCCTCCATGATCGATCCCCCCTCTGGTAGGGTGCCGGAACGGAGCTCCAGATGGGCTCCCGACGGAACAGAGACTTGCGGCGGCATAAAAAGTGTTTTGGGACCTCCTCTAGGGTTTTCAAGATATATGAGAATTTATAGGCCAGAACGGGGTCGCGAGAGCCACAAGGGGCCCACAAGCAATGAGGGCGCCCCCAGGGACGCGCCCTGTTGGCTTGTGG
This sequence comes from Elymus sibiricus, assembly GCA_039707655.1. NCBI lineage: Eukaryota > Viridiplantae > Streptophyta > Magnoliopsida > Poales > Poaceae > Elymus > Elymus sibiricus. Next base: position 191,757,777 of record CM077663.1, on the reverse strand, counting down.
GGCCCTCGGCTGGCTCCCGGCCTTCTTTCGAAGCTTCTAGGTCTTCTTTTTGTCCACAAAAAATCATCAAAAAGTTTCGTGGCAATTGGACTTCGTTTGGTACGGTAAACCTAAAAAGTGAAAAACATGCAGAAAATAGCAACTAGCACTAGGCACTGGGTTAGTAGGTTAGTGCTCAAAAATAATTTGAACTGGTAAATTAATATCCAAAAAGTATCCTAGAATGGTAATACATCAGCATGGAACAATAAAAAATTATAGATACGTTGGAGACGTATCAAGCATCCCCAAGCTTAATTCCTGCTCGTCCTCGAGTAGGTAAATGATAAAAACAGAATTTTTGATGTGACATGCTACCCATTATGTAATCTTTTGTATGTATGCTCATTGAGAAACAATGAACTAACAAACATCAACATAGTAATATTTATAAGCATAAGTAACAAAATCATCAATCTTTCAAAGTATACGATCCTAAAAGAATGTTTATCCCCATTCATCTTATTATATTAGCAAGGCATGACTCCGTCTTCACCACATTAATACAAATGTTAAGCACCACGGTGTCCAAGTCGGGCAATTGGATCGTACTTTTTCAAAGTGCATCAACTTTTTATTCTTCGCACAATACATGCGCGTGAACCATTGGACATAGCATAAAGGTGGAATAAAATATGTTGGTAGGTATCAAAGGGATAAAACATGGAGAAGATAGTCTCACGTTAACTAGGCGTATCAATGGGCTATGGAGATTCCCATCGATAGATATCGATGCGAGGTGGAGGGATTGCCATACAAATATGATGCACTAGAGCTATAAGTGTATGAAAGCTCAACTGAAGCTAAGTGGGTGTGCATCCAACTTGCTTGCTCATGAAGACCTTGGGCATTTGAGGAAGCCCGTCATCGGAATATACAAGCCAAGTTTACAATAATGAAAAATTGATTCCTACTAGCATATCAAAATGACATATCATGAGACTCTCTATATGAAGAACAAGGTGCCACTTTGAGGCACAAGTGTGGTAAAAGATAGTAGGAAAGTCCCTTCTCTCGTTTTCTCTCATTTTTTTAATGGTGGGCTCATTTGGCCTCCACCATTTTTATTTCCTCACTGGGACAATGCTCTAATAATGACGATCTTCACACTTTTATTTACTTACAACTCAATATGAAAAATTGATATGACAATATGACTCTATATGAATGCCTCTGGCAGTGTACCAGGATGTGCAATGATCTAGCATGACATGTATCAAAAACATGATGAGAGGTGGCTTTTCCACAAATACTATGTCATCTCTATATGATCATGCAAAGCAATATGATAATGAACGAACTAGTCATGTGAAGTGACGATGGAATTTGCATGGCAATATATCTCAGAATGGCTATGAAAATTCCATGATAGGTAGGTATGGTGGCTGTTTTGAGGAACATATAATAATGTTTATGTGCAACAGAGCGTATCATGTCACGGGGTTTGGATGCATCGGTGAACTTTGCATCAATCCTCAAGGTGAGAATGAGCCAGGCACGGTACCGAAGAGGCTAGCAAAATATGAGGAGGTGAGATTGCATATGCACATGGTTTCACATTAGTCATAAATAACTCATATAATTATTGCAAAGTTTTATTTGTTTTATCCCGAATCAAAGTACTACTCGCATGCCCCATGGGAGAAGGTTGGGAGGAGTTAACCACCGCGTGCCTCCGACTCGAAACAACACTAGGATTTCAATGAGGAATAGAAATGCTCACACATCCTCACCATGCCTTTTAAATTTTTAGACAAATAAAAATTAACACCTCTTAATATTGATACTCCTACCGATCACAATTATGCACTTATTATTTTTTATATCACCACATCAATATCATTAACTCAAAGCTTCTCTATATGTGCTACATGATGGTTTTAATTATCACTCATTGAATGCCTATCATTTTTGAACTAGTCTTATGACCCATGCAAATTACCATCACCATTTATTAACTCTCAAACAAATATAAGTAAAGAATGAGAGTGCAAATATTTCTATAAAATCTACACGGCATCGTGCTCAAAAAGATATAAGTGAAGTACTAGAGCAACTGCCTAGCTCAAAAGATATAAGTGAATCACATAGAGTATTCTAACAAATTATGATGAAGGTGTGTCTCTCTCAAATAGGTGTGTCCAGAAAACGATGATTGCTGTAAACTGAAAGTAAAAGCAAACAAAAGCAAACAACGCTCCAAGCAAAACTCATATCATGTGATGAATAAAAATATAGCTCCAAGTGACACACCGAAGGATTGAGACGAAAGAGAGGATGCCTTCCGGGGCATCCCCAAGCTTAGATGCTTGAGTCTTCCTAGAATATTACCTTGGGGTATCTTGGGAATCCCCAAGCTTAGGCTCTTGCCGCTCCTTATTCCTTTGTCCATCGTGATAACACCCAAAACTTGAAAACTTCAATCACATAAAACTCAACAAAACTTCGTGAGATACGTTAGTATAAGCAACATATCAAATACTTTAGGTACTGTTATAAATTGATTCATATTTCAATATTGCATAATAGGTACTGTGTTCTAACTTCTCCATGGCTTATACCCCCCGATATAATCCATAACATCATCAAAACAAACAAACTATGCAAGCAAAACATAATCTGTCTAAAACAGAACAGTCTGTAAAGATCTATAGACACGTATACTTATGTAACTCTAAAACTTCTTAACAATTTGGAAAATCTGAAGAATTCATATAAAAATAATGTGTAAAAATTTCAGATCATTATCACGCTCTAGTAAAACATGAAAATTCATGTACTGGAGTCAAAAGTTTTTGTTATGTTTCAGCATTGGTTCTACTTATCATGCAAGTCATCCCAAAGGCTTTACTTGGCACAAACACTAACAAAAACACAATAATTACAGAGGCAATAATCATGTTATCACACACCAATAGAAAATAAAATCAAAAGGTAAGATAACTATTGGGTTTCCTCCCACAAGCGCTATTGTTTTATGCCCCTAGCTAGGCATAATGCATAGTTTCAAGTATTGTCATCCTTGACACTCCAACCATAAGTGGCTCTCATAATTTATTTATAAGGTGTTTAATTCTATTTCTAGGGAAGTGTTCCATCCCTTTCTTTAATGGGAATTGGAACCTTATGTTTCCCTCTTTCATGTCAATAATTGCACCTATAGTTCGTAGGAAGGGTCTTCCAAGTATTATGAGACAAGTAGGATTGCAATCAATATCAAGCACAATGAAATCTACCGGCACATAATTTTTATTTCCAATAATGAGAACATCATTTATTCTACCAAAAGGTTTTTAATGGTAGAATCCGCAAGATGCAAGTTTAGGGAACACTCTTCAATACTAGTGAGATCAAGCACATCACAAAGAGTTTTAGGTATAGTTGAAACACTAGCACCAAGGTCACACAAAGCATTGCATTAATATTTATTTATCTTTATTTTAATAGTATGTTCCCACTCATCATGCAATTTTCTAGGAATAGAGACTTCTAGCTCAAGTTTCTCATCATAAGCTTTTATCATCACTTCCACTATATGATTAGTGAAAGCCTTGTTTTCTTCATATGCATTAGGTGAGCTAATAATGGTTTGCAACAAGGAAATACATTCTACTAAAGACAAGCTCTCATAATTGACATCTTGTAATTTAAAATTGGTGGCACATCACTAGAAAAAGTTTTAACCTCTCCAAAATCACTTTTTTCAATTTTATCATTGGAATCCTCACTCACCAAGAAAACGGAACTCTCCTTAGCTAGAGTTGGTTCAACTCCAGTATTTTTATCATTTATATTCCGAGAAGTAAACAAAGATTCAATAGGAGAAGTACCAATCATTTTAAGATCTTCATCGTGATTAGTGATAGGGAAAGATTTCGGTTTAGCGGCCATCCTGTTTACAAGCGTGGTTTGCTTATCAGAGATCTTTCTTGAAAGTGTGTTGTATCGACTAGAGGGGGGTCAATAGGCAATTTTTACAAATTCGTCACTGAGGAATTACTACTTGAGGAATTTTCTAAGTGATGAAATAGATGCAGGGGATAAAAGTACTCAAGTGCATGCATAACATAACAGTAGCATAGTCATCGTGATGATTTGAAACATACATAGAGCACAAGTAACGTGTAAATAGGATAAGCAGGCAGAAGACAATGTGACTGAAGAATTTGAGATGAGGAATTTAAGAAAGTCTTCAGTCAAAGTCTTCAAACAGTAATGATCAAGTTCATCAACAAGTACTTGAGGAAATGGAAGGGTTGAGGAAATAGAACTAGGAGCTCGGTGAAGACAATGATTTGATGACCCAGTTCCAACTGATGTGATAGTCATACGTCTTGTTTGGAGTGGCTTGGTATTTAAACCAAAGGACACACAGTCCTTACCGTATTCTCCTTGAACTAAGGTCACATAGACCTCGTCCAACACTCGTGGTAAGTCTTCAGGGCAGACTTCCAAACCCTCACAAACTCGGTCACCCGTCGATCCACAATTCCTCTTGGATGCTCTAGACCATGATGCCTAACCGTCTGGAAGATGCACAGTCTTCAAAGACAACAAGCATCGGCTCCACATAGGAACAGTCTCTTTAGTGATGCTCAATAACTTTTGGTTTTGATGGTTTGGGTATTGGGTTTTTCCTCACTGATGATTTTCTCTTAAAGTCCTCGGAGGATGGGTTGCACTAAATGACACTTGTCAATCTCTCACTGAGCAGCCAACCAACTAGTGGTTGTGGGGGCGGCTATTTATAGCCAGGGTGCAACCTGACATGATAAGATATAAATGCCCCTAATGATATGACCGTTATGTGGATAAGGTTAGGACAGCTGGCGCGAAGCACAACAACGGTCGAAATTTCAAACTATGAAAGTCCTCAGGGCTATCATGTTCCTCACTGTAGGCAATTCGCACTAGCGAATTCCTAACTCCTCAGTCAGAACAAATTCCTCACAGACCAGAAGAACTTCGTCTCTGTCACTGAGGACTTTGACTAAACTGCAAGAGATTTCCAAAGGTTTCACTCGAAGGATTGGATATGTGTAGGCTTTGAGATGAGCATCACTTGGAAATTCTTCCTTAGTATTACCTCGACCCCCTTTAACAGTATGATGTTTCCTATGACTCAAATAAAGGAAATGAAACTACAAAAACAAAAGTCTTCACGCTTCAGATTCCTCGTATCAATATCTACAAGGTCACACCAAATTCTTGATTTTGAAAGTCTACATGAAAAGCATCAAAGTCTTCAATTGAAGACATTCATTTCCAGGGGTCGACATTCTTCGAATATACCAAACTCCTCAGAGACTTATAAGACCCTTGTACACTCCCAAACACATTAGTCCCTTAACCTATAAGTCTTCAATACACCAAAATCACTAAGGGGCACTAGATGCACTTACAATCTCCCCCTTTTTGGTGATTGATGACAAATAGGTTAAGTTTTCAACGGGGATAAACATATGAAGTGTAAATACTGATTTTGAGGAATTTGATTGCAAGATATAGAGGAACTCCCCCTGAAAATGTGCACATTTGAGGAATTTGCTTTGGACTGCAAATGCACATGGCAGAATAAAATCATGGTGATCTCCCCCTATATCTTGTAATCCATACACGCATTTAATATATAACATGAAGAATATGAAATGCTTGATGGGAAATGGTGTCTGACAAAATTCAGCATGCGTGCATTAAGGAACTTGAGGAAATAAGCATGCATAAGGCAGTTCAAAAGCGTCAGACCACCATCGGACTTAAGTTTACAACTCATTAAACAAACACCTCAGAAGAACGAGAGTTGTAACTTAAACAAAAGACATCCCATATATAGAGACCCGCTTGAAGACTAACTCAAGTTCTCCCCCTTTGTCATCAAGTGACCAAAAGGGACGAACATTGAGGACTAAGGCCCCTGAAGAAGTTCATCTTGAAGGTGATGGAGGAGCGCCATCATTGTTGTCGGGGTCACGTGTTGGTGAAGGGCCTGCTGCAGTGTCATCAATATCCTCAGCAGAATCCGTCCCGCGCGATGAAGAAAATGAACTTGTGACCAGCAGAGGAACTTTGACCTTCTTGAATTTCTTTTGTGGAGGATGTGACCAGTCAAAGTTCTGCTGAAAGTCCATCTCTGCAAGTTCTTCAAGAGTATAGAGATGTTCAAGTATGGCCCAAGTGCGGTCGAAGATTTCATGCACATAGTAGTGGTTCTTCCTCACTGAGTTATGAGTGACTGTCATGTTCTAAAGAACTGAACCAAACTGACGGTTGACCCACTTGTGATTGCGATCAACCTTCTGATGAAGACTCAGAAGAAGTTCTCTATCAGTCATGTAGCGCAGAGCTGAGGCTTGAGGTTTTTGCGCTGTAGCTTTTGCAGTAGAGTCCTGAGTGGCAGAGTCATCATTGGTGGAGTAAGATTTAGCCTTACGGAATTGGCTATCCAATGGACGAGTGCCCTCATCAACAACAGCTTTGCCTTTTCCATCAACTAAGGAAAATGCCTTTTTGAGGACTTCAATCGGAGGCAGAAAGCTGAAGTGAATCTGAAAGTCTGCCTTGTATGGAATTGAAGTCTTTGCTCTAATGAAATGCATGATCCAGGGAGCATAAGGCTTCAAGTCAAAAGGCGACATTGCAACATTCGCCAAAGTCCTCAGGAAGAAATCATGATAGTTGATGGGAATCCCATGAATGATGTTGAACAAGAGATTCTTGATGATGCCAACTACTACTTCCTCTTCAGAATTGTGGCCTTTGATAGGGCTGAGAGTTTTGGTCAGAATGCAAAAGATTGTTCTGGGCACATACAACAAATCCTTCACAAGGAATGTTGTTCTGGAAGCTTGGCCTGGACGCAGAGGCTTCATCAATACTTGCATGAGATGATTTGAGAGTTCAGGTTTATCATACAGAAGCCTTGCACCTTCTGGAGGAGAACTGATTGGAACAGAGTGAAGCAATTCTAATGCTTGAGCCTTGTAGTGAGTATTATCAGCCATCCAGTCCAGTACCCAGGAGTTGATGTCTGAAGCATTTCCTGATATGTGCAGTGTGGCATAGAACTGAAGAATTAGCTCTACATTCCAATCACAAATGTCACACAGAATGGGAGGAGTCCAGCTTCCTGAAGAATAGATAGAACTGGAGTGAAGCAAGGAATGGACTCCATATCCACATGAGGAATTTGTCTGTGCTCGAAGACTTTGTTCTTGTTCAATAGAACAGAGGCATACAAATTGATCTGAGTTGTGGTCTAGAACCTTTGACGCCTTATCCTCGCTGAGTCGTAAGGATTTGCACTAGTGAAGAAATGATGCTCAGCAAAGAATCTGTCCTTGTTAAATTTTGGCCTCCTTTCAACTGTATAAGGATTCTTGGGCTTAGGCTGAAGATTTGAAGTGAAAGGCCTCACAGTCTCCTTAGGCACAACTTCAGATGCTTCAGGCTAAGAAATTTGCATGATAGGTTCTTCAGGCTGAGGATTTTGAATAGCAGGTTCCTCAATTGTAGTCTGGACAGTGATTTCTTCAGCTGTTGCATCTTGAACTTCTTCAGGGATGGACTGGAGTGGAGTTGTTGTCCCCTCTGACCCTGTCAGTATTTCTTCAGTCTGGGCTGGCGACTGGGAAATTTGTGTGAGAGGTGTGGTAATCGGTGAGTTTGGGTGAGTTGTTTCCCAATACTCATCATTGAGGAGAGGTGTTGTTGAGCCAATGTCCACATACTCATCAATTTCTTCAACACCAGCCTCTTCATCTGTGAACCAAGGCTGGGGCGATGATACCTGCATAGGTGAAGCATTTGCTTCCACCTCAATTTGTTCATCAATCTGCTGTGAGGAAGCAGCAGAATGAGTCTTCTCAACATTAATGTCATCAGGAATGACATTTTCTTCACCAAATGCTACGATCTCATAGGGTGGAACATCAGAGAGAGGAGTTGCATCAATCGACTCTGTTGAAGAAGTTGTCAATGTCCTCAATTTCTTGGGAGTTGAGGATTCTGCAGTATTTGATGCTTTTCTCTTATTTGCGGCCTCCTTCTCTGCAGCTTTAGTTTTCTTCACTTCTGATGCAGAAGGAAGAGTGACTTTCTTCAACTTTTAAGATTTTGCAGGAGCAGCAGATGTTGTTGGTGCTGCAATTTCTTCAGGCACAATTGATGCAGTTGGCCTTTCAGTTTCTTCAGGCACAGCAGATTCTTCAGCTGGCTTGGTTGTTCTTCAGGCACAACAGTGGAAGTTGCCCTGGCAGGTTTCTTCAGAAGCTAGAATATCTTCAGCTCTGATAGATTCTTCAGCATCATGAATTTCTTCATCTGCTCTCACGGGTTCTTCAGCTGGTTGAGCAGATGAGCCATCTTGAGGTTTTTGAGCTTGCGATTTGGCTGCAACCTTAGTGTTGTGATCCTTGATGACTTTGTCAGCAATCTTGAGCAATCTGACCTTGGCTCCCTTCCAATCAGCATGATAGCGATCATATTCATCGCTGAAGCCTTGGATCTCCTTTTAAACTGTGACAAGTTGTACAAGAGATAGATTTAGTATGTTATTCCTCAGAAAGCGCTCCTTTTCATACTGATCCTTTTTGGCTTTTCTGCCTTTCTCAAACTTCCATTTTTTCCTCACCAATGAAAGTTGTTAGCACATCGCTTGGTCCAGGGGGTAGCGTCAAGTCATCAATTGGTGTATTGGGATCAGCATGCCATAAGTCAATGAAGTCAAGGATCAGTTTGGCATCCAACATGAGAGGAACTGCAGTTCCTTTAGCTCTGGCAGCCCTTTGCTGCCTGCCCTTGATGATTTCAGCAAGTTCTTCACCATTAGCTTCTTCCTCCTCAGACCCCGAGGGAATAGTGAAAGCCACTTACTTCTTGTGAGGACTTGGCCTAGTGCCTCTTCCAGTTGTGGTCTTTTTTTAGCAGTATGGGACTGCTTGAGGAACGTGCTTGGGCTGAGGAACTTGTAGATGCCCCTGAAGCAATTAAAAAAACAGCAGTTCTCTGACATGTGGCCAGATGCACAGTAGTTGAGGACTTTGCAGCTGCAGCTGAAGATTGTGCAGCCACAGAGGACATAGGTACAGCCTTTGAAGAAGTTGCAGGAGGAATTTGCTCTGAAGACTTTGCCACTGAGGAACTTGGCCGTGAGGGCATTGAGCTTGAAGACTTGGGCTTCACAGCTGGTTTCTTTAGCATAGCCCTTTTGGGGGCAGTTTCACTAGACGAGGCCCCAGCAGTAGAGGCAGCGGCAGTAGCTGTGGCAGCAGCAGTTTCTTGGTTGAATTTCCTCACTACTTCTTTGGCTGCCCATTGAAGCATTGCTTGATGCTTCGCCCATTCCTTGGGTAAGTCCTCACCGCGCCTGACGCTGGTGGGATCAACTACTTGATCAGTAGCAGGAGGGGGTATGTTGCATGGGGGAGTAACAACAAATTTCTTCATGTATTTGGGAGTGACATATCTGTACTCCTTCCACTTCCTTACCCATCTGCGTTCAATTCGTTGTATGCGCAGTTTGCGCTGATCCTTTGTCTCTTTGCCATAAATTTCCTCATTAGGCGTGCAGTATTCATCATACAAATCATCAGGAATTTCAAAGGCAGCATGCGGTTCTCTCCTCTTTCCTCCTTTCTTAGGTCCTTTCCCATCGTCCATTTTCTTCACTTGAGGAATATGAACTCTTGAAGATTCTAAAGATGTATGTAATTTTTCTTTGAGGAACTCTGCAAATGAGGTAAGTTGATCAGAACCTAGAGATTCATCAGCAGACATTTTGTACCTGTGAACAGAGTATAGGTGCGAAGAATTTGAAGAGGTCATATGCGTTCTCAGAATTTTTTCCAAAATATCAAGTTGAGGAATTTGACCATAGATGTCTTGAGGAATTTCACTATGTGTTCTTGACTTAGGTTCCAGAGTTGTGCAGATTCGAAAATTCACACAATTGGGGAATCTTTGAAGAAAATCATAACTTAGAAAAACAAACCAAGAGGAAAGAGATTTAGATGTTCTTATGAATGAACTATAGGCAAAAAGAACACCTTTTGAGGATTTTGTGAAAATCATACGGATCAAAAATGATAATAAAATTAGATTTTCATTACCATTTCTGAAGAACACGACGAACTGGGAGTGAAACAGAGGAAGTTCGTCAGTCCAGATCTTCCACGCCCTAACTTGGCCGCGGAAAACAGTTACGGCGGCGGCAGAGTGAAGATTTCCGCGGCCGGCGCGAGTACGTCGACGGGGAGGTCAAGGCAGTGAAGCTTTTTCTCGCCGGTGACGATGGATTTAGCGGTGGCGCTAGGGTTGAGCTCAGGAGCGATGGAAGTGACGAGTAACTGTGAGCGGTGAAAGGGGGAGGGGGATATATAGCGAAGGTGAAAAACTGACCAGTCCGAAGATTTTGGATAGGTATACCCCTGACCCTTGCTATCCTAGCGACATGTGCCACCCACGTACTAAGAAGTGGAGATAGTGGGGGATCGTGCGTTATCCAGTCCTGGGAAGCGGGACAAGTTAGAGCGGCAACCGCCAAAAATTGGAATTGAATTTTTTTATGTTTCGTTCGCAAATTCTTCAGTTATCAAGGACACAGTGAAGACTTTGAACGAGTTTCAAATAGAACGTATATGTAGAATTTGTGAATAGATTGGATCGAGTTTCAAATAGAACGCATATGAAAATAGAATGCATATTGCTATCATGCTCATCATTCAAGAAATTCTCATTAAGTATTTTCATAAACTCTTCCACGTGGGCCCCACAAGCCAACAGGGGGGACACTCCCCCAGGGCCGCGCCCGGATGGCTTGTGGCCCAAGGGTGGCTCCCCTCCGGTTCTTCGCTCCAATATTGCCTCCACAAAAAATCACCAAAAAGTTTCGGGCGATTCCGAGGACTTTAATTTTCTGCACAAAAACAACACCACGGTAATTCTGCTGAAAACAGTGTTAGTCCGAGTTAGTTCTAAATAAATCATATAAAGTGCATCAAACACATATAAAAGTATTGTAAACATAGGCAAACATGGCATGAATACTTCATAAATTATCGATACGTTGGATACGTATCAGCATCCCCAAGCTTAATTCCTACTCGTCCTCGAGTAGGTAAATGATAAAAGAAGTAATTTATGAAGTGTGAATGCTAGCATAATGTACAATATTGATCACGGATAATTTCAGCCACTTTTCTAGCATCAAAACCAGCAAGTATTTCTCATATAACTTCTCATAATCAATTAGCAAGTTATTCACATGTTAAAGTATAGACCATAAACTTTCTTGAAAACTAGCAAACTATGTTTTCAGTCATTAAACAATTACAATTCATCTTATTTTCAGGAAGAGTCTATGTAAGAGCTTTGGTTTAGCAAATTCCACATACTCAACAATCATTTAGTCTTCCATGACTACCGGCTTATTTATCTTACGGATAAAGTCAACAAATAATGAATCATGATAAACTATATTCAACTGGATATATGTGTCTGGATCTTTCCCCACCACATGATGCTTGCCAACTAAAGAACTATTAGATTGGAATAAGAAGTTGACTCAACATGAAAAGTAAAAGATAAGCCCTTCACAAAGGGAAGCAGGGATTTGCAAGGGTGTCAGAGCTCATTGTTTTAAAACAGAGATGAATATGTAATTTTGAGAGGTATACTTTTCCTGTCAATGTCACAACTTGGAATGGCAATGAAATACCATATATAGGTAGGTATGGTGGAATATCATGGAAGAAACTTTGCTCAAGGATTTGGATGCACAAGTAGTTTCTCTACTTAGTACGATGTTTTGGCTAGCAAAAGGTTCTAAACAAGCATCACATGTTAGAGGATCCATGACAATATAACTACTATGTGAATATAAACAAACATAACCATTACGTTGTCTTCCTTGTCCAACGTCAACTAATTGATCAAGTTTAAAAATAATTAATGGGGCTCACAATCATAGAAGATGTCCAAGATAGTATATCTATATGTGAAACTCTTTTCCTTCAAAAACAATTCATGAATTGTTTAAATGACCAATGTTATGTTTGCTAGCTTCCAATAATTTTTACCGCTTATATACCTAGTATGTGAAGTCACTACTCCCCATGGGACAATCATATGAATCATACATAATTTCACATTTATGGCATTGAATTCATTCAACATTTACTCTCTGGATATAAGCGAAGCACATGAGTAAACTTCAAACTACTCTCAAAAGATATAAGTGTAGATCAATGAGTAGTAAAACAATAAAGTAGCTATGTGGGTACTCTCTCTCTCTCAATAAAGATTTTTAGATCTGAGAATTTTATTCAAAAAACAAACTAAACAAAAATAGCACTCCATGAATAGCACATATCATGTGAATGAATAAAAATTTAGGCTCAACATAGGCTAACCGATATTTGTTGATGAAGAGAGGTGGGATGCGTAGCATCCCCAAGCTTAGATGCTTGAGATTTCTTGCAATATTTAATTGGGGTGCCTTGGGCATCCCCAAGCTCGATCTTTTGTATCTCGTTCAATCCTCTCATATCCCGGTTTACCTAATTCTCAAAAACTTCATCCACAAAATTATGAAAAGAACTCGTGAGATAGGTTAGTACATATAAGAATAAATCAACACTTCTTGTACTTCCAAGACAAGTTGCATAATAATTTTCAAACATTAGGTACTGTATACAATCGTTTCCACAATTTATATCTACTAATATAAGCCATGAAAACTCTAGGATAGGTAGATAAAATAACTATGACAGCAATCTGTCCAAAAATAATAATCTGTAGCAATCTATTAAAGAAGTTTACTTCTGTATCTAAAAAAAATCTGAATATTTAGGAAATGCTAAAAACATTATATGAAAACACTGTGTAAAACTTTCAGAAACTTTTTACATTCCAGTAAAATATGAAAATTCAAACACTACAACAAAAGTTTCTGTTTTTACACAGCACACATCCAACATGTAATTCAAGCATCCTAAAAGGCAATTCTTGGAACTTTTTATTGGAAACCAAGATTAAAAATAACATCTACTAGAGAACAACAAAATAAAATGACGCTCCAAGCAAAACACATATTATGTGATGAATAAAAATATAGCTCCAAGTAAGATATATCGATAATGTTGAAGACGAAAGAGGGGATGCCTTCCGGGGCATCCCCAAGCTTAGATGCTTGAGTCTTCCTTGGATATTACCTTGGGGATGCCTTGGGAATCCCCAAGGTTAGGGTCTTGCCACTCCTTATTCTCCTCATATCATTATCTCACCCAAAACTTCAAAACTTCAATCACACAAAACTTATCGGAACTTCGTGAAATGGGTTAGTATAATAAACAAAGATCATTCACTTAGGTACTATCAAGGAAAGATTCATAATTGTTCTCACATGATACCTACTGTATTATATCATTCCCATAATTGATATTACTCAATATAAGCTATGGAAACACTAAAACAAGCAAACTATGCATGCAAAACAGAATCTGTAAAAAACAGAACAGTCTGTAAACATCTGAATTAAAACCATACTTCCCTGACTCTAAAAATTCTGAAAATTTAGGACAGCGTAGATAATTTGTATATAAAACTTGTGGACAAATTTCATAATTTTTTGACTCTCCAGTAAAATCAGAGAAATTTTGCAGTGGATGTAAATGTTTCTATTTTTGCACAAAACCAAACTAACAAGTATCCACACTATCCCAAAGGCTTTACTTGGCACTTTATTGAAATAAAAGGCACAAAACATGATTACACAATAGCTTAATCATGTGAATACACAAAAACAGAATGGAAAAGTGTTGGGTTGTCTCCCAACAAGCGCTTTTCTTTAATGCCTTTTAGCTAGGCATGATGATTTCAATGATGCTCACATAGGAATAGTATTTGAAACACGTAAAAGAGAATCATGGATCACATGACAAGAACATTTAAGTCTAACCCACTTCCTATGCATAGGGATTTTGCAAACAAACAATTTATGGGAGCAAGAATCAACTTGCGTAGGAAGGCAAAACAAGCAGAACTTCAAAACTTTGAACACATAGGGATGAAACTTGATATTATTGCACTTACTACAAGCATAAGTTCCCCCCTCATAATAATTTTCAGTAGCATCATGAAGAAATTCCACAACATAACTACCTCATAAAGCATTCTTTTCATGAACAGGAAGCATAGAAAATTTATCACTCTCCCCACAAGCAATTTTCTTCTCATTCATAATAGTGGGAGCAAACTCAACAAAATAACTATCATGCGACACTTGATTGACATAACCACTTTGAATATTAAAATCATGATGACAAGTTTCATGGTGTCGGTGAAACGACACCTATGGGATCGAGCAGACCCCTTTACGATTCGGCAGGGAGAAGGTTTGCACAAAGAGCAGATCAAGTGATTAACACGCGGGATTTTTACCCAGGTTCGGGACGCAAAGATGCGTAAAACCCTACTCCTGCTTTGGTTTGATTGGTTGTGTTCTAGCTCAAGTTCTGTGAGCACTACGGTACACAGCTGCTACACAGGCAGAATGGCTAGGAGCCGATTCCCCCTGTAGCTACGCCCTGGGCCTCCTTTTATACGTTCGAAGGGGTCACCAACAGTGGCGTACAGTGCATACATGAGGTGTAAAAGTAGCTACAGTGTTATCATACCTAACACTGATGGTTTAGGACAAGAACATTAAATGCTCCGTTGAGGTGTCCCTTAGCGTCTTGGGGACGGAAAAAGGGGCCGTCCCATCAGCACCGCTTAAGCCCATCCTCCGCTAGCATCTGACACGCACCCAGGAGGACAACAGCTAAAAGACAAGCTGGTGACCGCATTGGAGCTATGACAGGGCAGCGAAGGCTTGCCGAGTGCGAGCCTTGCCGGGGCTATGCGGTCAGCCCGGCAAGATCTTGCCGGGGCGCCTAGCCATCGGTCTTTCATCTTCTGATCAGTGACTTGGATGCCTTCTCGATGTTGCTGAATTTGTGTTCAGCCGTTCCCCGGCAAGCCTTGCCGCGGGTATGGCTACAACTGCCCATGCACAAGTATGGGGTACTAAAGGACCCAATCTTTAGTACACCGACAGGAGCCCCCGGGCCTAGGCCATACACGGGTGTGAGGCGTTGTTGGGCTAGGCCCAAACAGTGCACAGGCACGCGTGGCAGGGGTTAACTGCTGTAATCATTCCTTTTCACTGTGCCCCCCCACGATGCGCATTGAATGCGGGACGTGGGGGACGTGCGCGGAGCGGTCGAAACTGCCGCGCGCTCGCAAAAGCGTTTCCATGTTGACTAGTAAAGAGGCGACTCTGGGCCTTCCCCATAAAAAGGAATCCATAGAGACGCGGCTCATTTACCTCTTGTCTTTTCCAATCTGGGAACCGCCGTCGTCTTCTTCCTCGAGTCGAAACAGAGCTTTCCCCATCCATCCGCCGCCTCCACGTCCTCTCCTCCCCGGCTCCTGCCCCCATTGCCACCATGCCACCCAAGGCGAGCAAGGGCAAGGGGGCGAAAGCCCCCGTTTCGGAGAACGAGCTAGTGAAGATGCGGAAGAAGCACGCCGTCTTCCCTTCAGTGCTGGACGGAAATGCTCTGAAGGACCGGTACCTGTGGATGTGGGCGAAGGAGACGAAGGCGCATCCTGCTACTCGCGTGCATCCAGGTTCCTTCGAGGGTGGCCCAAACAAGTACCCCTTCCTTGTTGACTACTTCTATTGCGGGCTCTGTCCCCCTTTCTCTGATTTCTTCAATGATATCATGTACACGTACGGCTTCCAACTCTTGGATATTACGCCGAACGCCGTGACATGCATGTCAGTTTTTGTGCATCTTTGCGAAAATTTCGCCGGAGTAGTCCCCAACACAGCCCTTTTCCGCCACTATTTTGTTCCCCGTATTCAAGAGGGGGAGGCCCTTTCTGGTTCCATCACTTGGATTCCAAGAACATGGAATAAAGAGACATACCCAGACGGCGCCTACCGTGAAAAGTGGGAAGAATGGCGGGGCAAGTAGTGTTGGATTCTGGAGCAAGACCCTCAGCCTTTCTGCTTGCCCCGGCAAACGAAGATGGCGCGTAGAAAGGACTGGAGCGACCTCGATCTTCAAGATGAGAAGCTCACAATCGCAGTCACCAGGATTCATCGCCTCAGAAATGCCGGGCTCTCCATAGAGATGATCGGCGCCGATTTCATTCGTCAGCGCATCGCCCCTTTGCAGAACAAGGGGAGACCAGCTTGGGAGTTCCGAAATGCGGCAGATATCATGAGGCTGCGCCCTGGCCTGAACAGCAACCTGACGGTCATGCAGCACGCAGCCCTCTGCGAGAAGCTGTTCAGGACAGATGCCAAATTTAAGTTGCCGGCGGGCATCATTCCTCTATGTCGCAACTCTGCTTTGTCCTCCCTCATCGCCATAATGCCGGCGTGCAACGCTCATGGCCCTAGCG
This sequence comes from Elymus sibiricus, assembly GCA_039707655.1. Lineage (NCBI taxonomy): Eukaryota > Viridiplantae > Streptophyta > Magnoliopsida > Poales > Poaceae > Elymus > Elymus sibiricus. The sequence goes on along the minus strand of CM077663.1, from coordinate 191,741,286 downwards.
GGAATTGAGAAGTGCCATCCGCAGAGCAGGCACAGGAGTTCTTCGATAACCTATCGGAGAAGGCCATCCGGGAAGAAGCAGTCCTCATCCGCCCCACCCTTGAGGAAGAGGTGGCGTACATCGCCAGCAGGGCAGAGGAGATGGATCTTGCCGCGGAGGCCGGCAGCGCTGGCTTCATAGAAGTGGAAACTGGGGAAGAAGATGATGTGTTGTCGGAGGAGAAACCTGCCGGGGAAGGTGAGATTACCGGAGAACAGGGCGGCGCGTCTGCCGGGGACCCCTCCGCTGAGGAAAAAGCAGAGGAGGAACTGCACGAGGAGCCCCCAGCTCCTGGGAAGAAGACGAAGCGCGTTCTTCGGGGGGCCGCCTCTGGCACCGCAATCCACCAGCCTTCCTCGAGTGGTGGAGCCCCCGACAAAGGGGCGGCCAGCAAGGTCGCGCAGCGGCAAGGAGCTCATCAGCAACCTGCGCCTGCCGCAGCCAAGCGACCCAGGAGCACCCCTCCACCTCCACGGGCACTATGGCAGAAGTCGACTTTGACCTTTCTGCCTTTAGCTCGGGAGAAGAGGAAGAGGAGTAAGAATCTTGCCGCACCCTTTGCTTTCTGAGTTTTTTTTTGGTTTTACTTATCCCATTTGCTTTGCTTTGGCCTGTCTCCGCAGGGATACGGAAACATTGGCGCAGAGGATGGCGAAGAGGGCGAAGACCTCAACGGGTGATGAGCCGCCGGCATGCACCTCAGGTGCGCCAGAAACGATCAACATCAGCCCGGAGTCAAGTCCGCAACGCAGTCCTCAACACAGCCCCCGGCACAGCCCCCGGCGTGAGTCTGTTACCCACTTTCCGCTGGCAAGTGCCGGGGTGTGTATCTTCACTGCTGACATCTCCGGGCGTGCAGGAATGGAGCGGCAACAAGGAGTACCAACTGGAGCTGTCCCTGATGCGCCGCCTCCAGCAACTACGCCGCCTAGAGATGAATCTTCGGCAAGCGAGCTTTACCGTGATGAAGAGGAGCCGGCAAGCACAGGCACCGGTAGCGCTTCTCAGCAGCCCAATACAAGTAAACCGCTCGCCTCAGAGTGTTTGTCACTTTATCTTTCTTTTTTTTTCTTCTTGAACTTCCTTCTCAGCCGCATCTTGTTTTACCTTCTTGGCTTTCAGATCTTCCATCGACAGATCACATGGATGTTGATGCTGTTATCGAGGAGACTGCCAGGGATGCTGCCGCCGAGGCCGACAGGGTTGCCGCTGAGGAAGCCGCCAAGCGTGCTGCTGAGGAAGCCGACAAGAATGCCGCCACCGAGGCCGCCAAGGACGCTACCGCTGAGGCCGCCAAGGAATCTGCTGAGAGGGCCGGCGAGGAGGCTAGTGACTGTACTGACGGCGTCCCTTCCGCAGGAGCGCCAGGCGCTGCGCCGGCCACGGAGCCCCCAGCTGCCGGTGAAGCGGATGTTGAAGATCAACCAGCAACATCCGAAGCTCCCCCCTCATCAAGCAAGTACCTTAAGATTAGCGACAACTTGTTCGTCAGCATTCCCGGCACGGCAAGCACTAGGGTGCCAATTGAAGGAGAAGTCTTCGACAACGACGCCATCACCGCTGCCGGGCTCGAGATCGTCAATGAGACACATGCTAGCAGCAGCAAATCCGAAGAAGGGAAAATCCTCTAGGCCATGAACGACAACTACCAGAAGCTCCAAGCACTCCACCACGCCCGGAAAGAGAAACTAGACTCCAGGGCAGCGGTTGTCGACAAAGTGGAGGCAGATCTCCAGAAACGCGTTGAGGAAACGCAAGCCTGGTTTGCCGAAGCTTTTCAGGAGTTGAGGACGGGCCAAGAGCAGCTAAGCCAAAGATGGAATGATCTCCTCCTGAAGCAGTCCGACGTCGAGAAGGCACAGGAGGAGGTCAAGCAACAAGGCGCTGCAGAGGAAGCACGCTTGAGAGAGCTCCGCGTCGGGCTTGAGGCGCATGATGATGACCTCACCGCTCGCGAGAAGGCTCTTGACGACAAGATCCGCACCAAGGACGAGGAGATTGAAAAGCTTGTCGCGCAGCAGACCCAGGATCTGGAGCTGAAGCACAAGGAGGCACTCGAAGCTCTGACTGTAGATCATGCCGGCAAGCTAAAGGAGGCCGTCGATGCTGCCAAAGCTGCAGAGGCCGCCAAAGACGAGCTTGCCGACGGGGTGAAGAAGCTGGAAGCAGATCTTGAGGAACACGGCAAGCAGATCTCGACGCTCAAGACCGAGAGAGATAAGGCTCTCCACAGCCTGATGGAGATGCAAGTTGCCATATCCGACAAGACCAAGGAGCTCTCCACAGCTAATGAATCCATCGCTGATCTGAAGCTGAAGCTATCCACGCTGAAGGAGACTCTTGAGGCCGCGGAAGCTCGCGAGAAGGCCCTGGTCAAAAGTCTCCGGGATGAGGAGGAGCTGGTCAAGAGCGCCGCCGCCACTCACAACGACTATGTGCAAGGAGTGCAAATTTGGACCGAGAAGCTTGTCGACGTCGCGGAAAAGCTTGCCGCGCAACTGTCCACCATGGGCCTGCAAGGCTTCAGGTATTATTCTGACGACAGGGTGTCCACGAGCGCCAAGCTGACCATGTTCCTCGACCGCCTGCTTGAAGCCTTGGAGTTGATCCACTCTAGCCGAACAACCCATCTGGCCAACGAATCCCGCAAGCTTTGCCGGGCCGTCCTCCTCAAGGTGCTCACCAAGGTGGTGTACAGGAACCCCGGCATCAACCTCACCAACGTCCTCGACCGCCTGCCGAAGGACGCGGACCTCAAAGCGGCCGAAGAGCTTGTCGCGCCCATCGCCGACAGGGTAAGCCAAGTCAAGAGGGTTGAAGGCGGTCGCCGGGATTAGCTGCTTTACTCCTTCTTACCGCCATCGTTATGTGTCAAAGACAATTTAATCTTATGTTAGAACAGCGGCAGCTATTATTGTAATATAACTTGCTATGTTCTGAACAAATGCTATGCTATTCCCCTTGCTTAATTTCTTTCTATATGTATTCACCCTACGCTTGATTGGAAACTTGCCGGCGCGCACACCTTTGCCGCGAGCGCTAGGTGCGGGACTTTAGCAGCCTGCTGGCAGTGCCACTACCGGCAAGAGACCTTGACGTTTTCAGTGCAGCCACCCAAACTGTTGAGCAGACTCGAAACAGAGTAAGGGCGCAACTGATTACAACAAGGTTCCTTCGTGTGCAGGTTTTCCATACAAAAGTCAAAAACGCTCAAGGAGAATAACCTTAAAAAAAATTGAAATTTCTGCAACTTAGCTTTTCGTTGCTGTACTTCTTCCGGCAAGATGTCAACCTTGAACGTCGTCTGTCGGTATCCATACCATCCTTTCCCCCCCGGCAAACTTGCATGCGAGGGAACCTTCTGTCCTTTGGGAAAAAGAAAGAAGAGAAAATAGAGATATGGAACCTTGGCGGTTCGTTAGCACTTGCTGGAAATAAGCATAATACAATATGCCAGACAAACATGCATATAAGTAACATGAACGTCGACAAGAATTGCAAAACACTTAGGCTTTATTTAACTACGCACAGGGTCTGTGCCTGGCTTTGTACATAGGATTACATGCTTCATCGGCAAGACTTGTACAAAAGGGGTTGCCGGGAGACCCGGCAACCACGCCTTATGGATAGAACTTACGAAGATGTTCGATATTCCAGGAGTTACTCACCGGAATACCGTCTTCGGTCTCCAGGCGGACTGCGCCAGGCCTAGTGACTCGTACTACCCGATAAGGGCCTTCCCACTTCGGCGTCAACTTGTTGGAATTCTTGGCCGATTGAACGCGCCGAAGAACAAGGTCGCCTTCCTCAAGACGACGGGCATGAACCTTGCGGCTATGGTAGCGTGCAGCTCGCACAGCAGCCTGGAGACGATCCTCCTCAAGGAGCACAGCGTCATCTTGCCGCAGCTGCTCTTGCTCGAGCTCATCATAAGCGAGCACTCGAGGTGACCCGTATGTGAGTTCCGTGGGGAGAACTGCTTCCGCCCCATAGACTATGGAGAAGGGTGTTTGGCTGGTGGCTCGATTTGGAGTCGTTCTGATTGACCAAAGAACCACCGACAACTCATCAATCCAGCGCCTTCCGCACTTGCACAGCTTGTCAAAAGTCCTTGTCTTGAGGCCTCGCAACACTTCAGCATTAGCCCTTTCCGCTTGGCGGTTGCTCCTTGGGTGGGCAACAGAAGCGAAACAGATCTTGCCGCCAAGGTCTTGGACAGACTGCATGAAGGTGAGGCTTGTGAACTGTGTGCCATTGTCGGTGATGATCCTGTTCGATACACCGAAGCGGCAAACTATTCCTTTGAAGAACTTGACGACTGACTGTGCTGTCACCTTCCTCACTGCTTCCACTTCCGGCCACTTTGTGAACTTGTCGATGGCGACGTACAAGTACTCAAAGCCCCCGGTAGCACGGGGAAGAGGGCCTAAGATGTCGAGCCCCCAGACCGAAAATGGCCAGGAGAGAGGAATTGTCTGAAGAGCTTGAGCTGGTTGATGCAATTTCTTCGAATGAAACTGGCATGCTTCACACTTGGTTACTAGCGCAGTTGCATCCTGGAGAGCAGTGGGCCAACAGAAACCTTGCCGGAATGCCTTACCGGCAAGTGCTCTTGATCCTATGTGGGAGCCACATATGCCTCCATGTATCTCTGCCAACAGCTCCAGTCCATCTTCTCGAGAAATGCACTTCAATTTCACACCATTCGGCCTCTTTCTGTACAGTACATTATCCACAAACTGGTACATGTTGGACCGACGGGCTACTTTTTCCGCTTCTTCCTGTTCCTCGGGGAGTTCTCCTGTCTGAAGGAAATGGACAATGTGTTGTGCCCATGCTGGAGCCTGGGGCTCGACAACAAGGACTAAAGGCATGTCTTCTGCCGCGGGAGCAGTTGTCTCGACAGCAAAGGCTCGAGGCCCTGCCAGAGCCTGCTGTCCCCCGGCAAGCTTGGCGGGAGCGTGTACTTCCACGGCAAGGGCCTGAGGCATTGCCGGGGCCTGTCGCTCACCGGCAAGCTTGATGTTGCTCCCGGCAACTTCTTTGCCGGCGGCTTCTGGGAGCTCTGCCGGGAAATACTTGTCGGAACTCAACTTTCTTCTTTTCTCATGTCCCATCGATGGTGTCACAGAAGGTTGAGTCAGTCGGAGCACAAAAGTTCCTGGTTCCACAGGTAACTTAAGGGCAGCGCACTTCGACAGGCCATCAGCAATGCTATTCTCTGCATGAGGAACGAGCTCCATTTGCAGGCCATCAAAATGTTCTTCCAACTTCCTCACTTCATCTACGTAAGCTTCCATCAATGGACTCTGATAATCTTTGTTTACTTGCTTGACGACAAGCTGAGAATCACCCCTGATGATGAGTTTCTTGATTCCAAGGTCTGCCGCGATCCTGAGACCGGCAAGCAGCCCTTCATATTCCGCAGTATTGTTTGTCGACCTCTCCCGGGGAAAGTGCATCTGAATCACATATTTGAGGTGCTCTCCAGTGGGTGTGACAAGCAGCACGCCGGCACCGGCGCCTTGCAGCGAGAAAGCCCCGTCAAAATACATAATCCACTCTTGACTTGTTTCCTTGCCGGGGAGAGTTGACTCTGGAACCTCTTCATCTGGCGTTGGGGTCCATTCCGCAATGAACTCCGCCAAGGCTCTACTCTGGATGGTTGAAGTACTTTCAAACTTGAGACCAAATCTTGATAATTCCAAAGCCCACTCCACAATCCTGCCGGTAGCATCTGGATTCCGCAAAATCCGCTGCAACGGAAAGCGAGTGACAACGGTGATCTCATGTGCCTGAAAGTAATGGCGCAGCTTCCTCGAGGCCATAAGAAGGCCAAAGAGCAACTTCTGCACACCAGAATACTTTGACCTAGCCCCCTGCAAAAGGGAGCTGACAAAATAAACTGGGCGCTGCACCATCTTCTTCTTCTGTATTGCTTGACTTGACTGCGCAGACCCAACCTTGTCGGCACTAGACTCTGTCGGGGAAGGTCCCAGCTCGTCACTTGGCGGTCCTGCCGCTGCCGCTGCTTCTTCATTGACTTCTCTCTCTTCCACTAGCGCAGCACTCACCACATGATTCGTTGCCGCTAGATATAGCAGCAACGGCTCTTGTGGTTTTGGTGCGACTAGCACTGGCGCAGAGGAAAGGTACTTCTTCAAATCCTGTAGTGCTGCCTCCGCTTCTGGAGTCCATTTCATCGGACCTGCCTTCTTCAAGATTTTGAAAAAGGGCAGGGCGCGCTCAGCAGATTTTGAGATGAACCTACTTAAAGCAGCAACGCAGCCGGCAAGACGACGCACATCCTTGACACGTCTTGGCGCTTCAATCAGCTCAATCGCTTTGATCTTGTCGGGATTTGCTTCAATTCCACGTTGAGATACAAAGAACCCGAGAAGCTTGCCGGATGGGACACCAAACACACACTTCTCAGGGTTGAGCTTCAAGTTGATCTTGCACAGTTTTGCAAATGTTTCTTCTAAATCTGAAATAAGCGTCGCCTTGTCCTCGGTTTTGACCACTATATCATCCATATAAGCTTCCATATTTCTATGCAGCTGGGGCTCAAAACCAATTTGGACCGCTCTTGCAAATGTAGAACCAGCACTTTTCAACCCAAAGGGCATACGCAAAAAGCAATACGTACCACATGGGGTGATAAATGCGGTCTTCTCTTCATCTTTCTTGGACATGAAGATCTGATGATATCCTGAATATGCATCAAGAAATGAAAGTAGATCGCAGCCGGCAGTGGAGTCCACAATCTGGTCGATGCGCGGCAAGGGAAAAGGATCTTTTGGACAGGCCTTATTGATATCTGTATAGTCAATACACAGCCTCCATTTTCCATTCGCCTTGCACACTACAACTGGATTGGCCAACCATGTTGGATGAAGCACTCCTCTTACCAAACCTGCCGCTTCCAATTTCTTGATTTCTTCGGCAATAAAATGTTGCCGCTCCAAAGCTTGCTTCCTGACCTTCTGCTTGACGGGCCGCGCGTGTGGACAGACAGCAAGGTGGTGCTCAATCGCCTCCCTGTGAACACCGGGGATATCATATGGTTGCCATGCAAACACATCGACATTCGCCCGCAGGAAGGCAACGAGCGCGCTTTCCTATTTGTTGTCAAGGGTGGAACTTATGGTGAAAGTTCCTCCCGTACCATCCTCCTTGGCGAGCACCTTCTTGGTCTCTGGTGGTGCAGCTTTGGATTTCTTGCTCTTACCGGTGGAGCTCTCTGGCACATCCTCAACGGGAGCGCAGCACTCCGAGGAGGTGCGCTTGCCGGAGTGTGTGCGAGAGGCCCGGCAGGCCTTGCCGGTCTTCTTTCCCCCCGGAGCTTCAGTGGCAGGAGCAAGTGCCTTGGCGGCAGATGCTGCAACTGCCTCCCGGTAAAGCTGGTCGGTGCAGATAAGCGCGTCCTTCTTGTCGGAGCTAACAGTGATGACGCTTATCGGCCCGGGCATCTTCAACACATTGTAAGCATAGTGCGATGCCGCCATGAACTTGGCCAGCGCTGGACGGCCAAGGATCCCATTATATGGTAATGGAATCTTGGCGACGTCGAACACAATCTTTTCTTTCCTGAAATTCAGGTCACTACCAAATGTTACCGGTAGTGTGATTTTTCCCTTGGGCTGGCTCCATCCTGGATTGACCCCCTGAAACGTTCCCGTTTCTTCGAGATCTTCATCAGGAATTTGCATCCTCTTGATCACCTCAGGTGAAATCAGGTTCAAGCCGGCCCCACCGTCAATTACATTTTTGTCACATTGAGGTTGCGAATCGTTGGAGAAACCAACAACGGCAGACACCCGACCGCAGTTATGCGATCAGGGTGATCCTCAGCGTCAAAAATGATAGGCGTGTTGGACCACTTAAAAGGCTTGCGGGCATCGACAGATGGCTCTGTCGCATTAACTTCCCGCGCCCACTATTTAAGTTGGCGGTTGGAAGAATGCAATGAGGCACCTCCGTCAACGCACATGGTATCTGTAGCCTTTTGGAACTCTTGCTCGCTGGACTCGTCGTCCTCCTCAATATCATCATCACCCCCCTCTTGCTTATCGCGACCTCGAGCGGGCTTCTCCCTCTGCGGCTTGGCCTTGCCGCGGCGACCTCCTCAGCCACCGCGCTTCTTGCCGGAACCCTCCGCGCCATCCTGGGCCTTCTCCTTGTCTCGCCTTTCGTACTCGGCTTTCTGCTTCTCGACAAGCTACTCAACTTGCCGGCAGTCCTGGAGATCATGGCCCTTGGTGCGGTGAATCTTGCAGTACTGCTTGCCGGAGCCGTCTGGCTTGTCGACAGCCGCCAAGGCCTGGCAGGAAGTGCACCCGGCAACATCCTTGCCGGGGTCGTCAACCTTGGCCTTCTTGGCGGTGCCGGGGTTGCCGGACCCCTCGACAGCAAGCACGGCCTTGCCCTTACGCTTCCTGTTGCGCCGCCGGCCTTTCTTTGCCGGGGCGGCGACATCTTCGTCTTCGGAATCGACCTCTGCGCCAGTATTCTCACTGGGGAGTCTCCTCCCTTCTTCAGCTTGAGCACACTTATCTGCCAGAGCATAGAGCTCGGCGACATCCTTGACCTTGTTCATCGCCAGCTCCTCCCGCATCCTGCGGTTGCGCACGTTCTGATGGAACGCGCTGATAACAGCGGCAGGATGAATGTCCGGGATGTTGTGATGTATGCGGCTGAACCTTTGAATATACTTGCGCAAGGTTTCACCCTCCTTCTGGGGGATGAGATGTAAATCGCTTTCTTGGCCAGGAGCTTGGTGGCCTCCGGTAAAGGCACCAACAAACTCATGGCATAGATCTGCCCAGGAAGAGATGGAATTCTCTAGCAGATGTATCAACCATGACCTGACGTTGGGCTGGAGCACCAACGGGAAGTAGTTGGCGAGTATCTTGTCATCGCGAGCTCCGGCAACCTGCACCGCAATGGTGTAGATGCTCAAGAACTCCGACGGGTGGGTCTTGCCGTCGTATTTCTCCGGGACCTCCGGCTTGAACGTGCGGGAATTGGGCCACTGGACTCGCCGCAGCTCGCGAGTAAACGCTGGAAAACCCACCTCGTAAGGTAGATCGACAGGGTACCCCGGTGCTGGCTTATCTATAGTGGGGCCTGCGTGCTTGTCAGATTGATAGCGCGCTTCCCGCCGCCGCTCGATGGTGGTTCGAGCGTCTTCCTTGCTCCGTTCCCAAAGAACTTGACGTTGATCGCGGCGAGTTCGCGGATCGGACGACGCCATGGAATCGTCATAACAGGCGTCGATCCGTCGAGGCAGCAACTGCTGTTGCCGCCGTGGAGGAGAATGCACCATGGTGGTACCGCCTCTAGTCTTCTCGCCGTCGGCGCGCGTCGGTTCGATGGACTGCCGCCGTGAAGGCTCCGTCTGCCGCGGCTTATCATCGTTAGCGAGGCCGACGAGACTCTGGATGGCGGCTCTCCACTCCTCGAGCTTGTCCGCAGCAGGAGGGAAGTTCAAGAGCAACTGTTGTCGTGCCAGTGCTTCTGCCTTTGTTGGCGGTGGTGACAGGTGCGAAGAACGTGAGGTGCTCTGACTCCTAACCGTGTTAGAAGGAGCAACATCACGATCCTGCGACCGCACGCCACTTCCACCAGCACGAGGACGCGCATGTTGGTCTCGCACATCCCGAGGAGGATACTCAGGAGACTTTCCATGGGGACGCCCGGAACCTCCAACGTCACGGCGCTGCTCATCACGCGCGACCTGAGAAGGTCACGGCACATGCGCCGGCGTGGGTGTCTTGGAAGGCAGCCTTCCATCCCTAGAGTTCGCTACACTGCCTGCTGGTAGCACAGCTCCGTCCTTAGATCCGGCGGCACGAACGATGCCGCTCGCCTGGCTATGGTCACCAGAACGTCGTGGAAGCTCTGGATCTCTACCTCCTCCACCAGCGTCGACACCGTCCCCCGTGCGTGTAAGCACAGGCGCGGCGGACGTGGATGGTCCAATCGCCATGAAACCCTTCCTCTTGGGGGGCATGACGATGAAGACGATGAAGAGTCGGGCGCGCTGATCACTGGATCAGGTTTACGCAACCTCCTTCCCCTACCTGGCACGCCAAAGGTGTCGGTGAAACGACACGTATGGGATCGAGCAGACCCCTTTACGATTCGGCAGGGAGAAGGTTTAAACAAAGAGCATATCAAGTGATTAACAACCGGGATTTCTACCCAGGTTCGGGCTGCAAAGATGCGTAAAACCCTACTCCTGCTTTGATTTGATTGGTTGTGTTCTAGCTCAAGTTCTGGGAGCGCTACGGTACACAGCTGCTACACATGCAGAATGGCTAGGAGCCGATCCCCCCTGTAGCTACGCCCTGGGCATCCTTTTATACGTTCGAAGGGGTCACCAACAGTGGCGTACAGTGCATACATGAGGTGTAAAAGTAGCTACAGTGTTATCATACCTAACACTGACGGTTTAGGACAAGAACATTAAATTCTCCGTTGAGGTGTCCCTTAGCGTCTTGGAGACAGAAAAAGGGGCCGTCCCATCAGCACCGCTTAAGCCCATCCTCCGCTAGCATCTGACACGCACCCAGGAGGACAACAGCAAAAAGACAAGCTGGTGACCGCATTGGAGCGATGACAGGGCAGCGAAGGCTTGCCGAGTGCGAGCCTTGCCGGGGCTATGCGGTCAGCCCGGCAAGATCTTGCCGGGGCACCTAGCCATCGGTCTTTCATCTTCTGATCAGTGACTTGGATGCCTTCTCGATGTTGCTGAATTTGTGTTCAGCCATTCCCCGGCAAGCCTTGCCGCGGGTATGGCTACAACTGCCCGTGCACAAGTATGGGGTACTAAAGGACCCAATCTTTAGTACACCGACACATGGTTACTATCACTCTATAGCATACATGTCATCACAATAATCATCATAGATAGGAGGCATGCCATCATCATAATAAATTTGCTCATCAAAACTTGGGGGACTAAAAATTTCATCTTCATCAAACATAGCATCCCCAAGCTTGCGGCACTGCATATCATTAGCATAATGGATGTTCAGAGAATTCATACTAACATTATTGCTATCATGCTCATCATTCAAGGAATTCTCATGTCGGTGCACTAGGACTGGGGTACCCAGTGCCCTGACTTATGTACAGGCAGTAGTAGCACCCATCAACATAAATACAGTCAGAACTAGTCCAAACCAGAGAAGCCGCTCTACGTGAGATCAAGGAGCGCATCAAGAAGACGAAACCAACATTCAAGACCAAGACTCCGGCAGAAGCAGCCTACGCTAGCTAAGCAACGCCGGCAAGGTCGATGCAACGGCCCAGAACGGGCCCGAACCGCGCCAGTCACGTCCCCGGTGCATGCCGGGGACCAAGGCGCACACATCTTCAGGAAGACCCGGCAAGCCATCCCCCGGCAGGTGCGAGCCGATCGGCCACCGCTCCACCGCATCGCAACATCAGTCATTTGTCGATGCGGTGTCGAGCCCTCGGGTGGCTATGTGGCTCTCGGTAAGTACGTGGCGACGCGCTGTGAGGGAGTCCTGGTTTAAGGGGTCCTCGGGAGGCCGACCTATTTCTTATGGGCCGGACTATATGGGCCACTTGCCGAGCATTGGATTGATCGAAGACCCTGTCTCCAGGAAGGAAGCTTCGGGAATCGTGGCGTATCCTCCACGTTTGGAGTACTGAATAGGCATGTTTATCCCTTCGACGTGTAACCGACCATGTGTAAACCCTAGGTACCCTCGGCGTCTATATAAGCCGGAGGGTTTTAGGTTGTAGGGAGAAGAGCTCATCTAGGGTTTAGCTATTCGATCTCGAGGTAGATCAACTCTGTAACCCATATACCATCAATATAATCAAGCAGGACGTAGGGTATTACCTCCATAGGAGGGCCCGAACCTGGGTAAACATCGTCTCCTGTTACCATCGATTCTAGTCTCACAGCTCGGGACCCCCTACCCGAGATCCACCGATTTTGACACCGACATGCTGGGAGACAGATTATGCCCGTTTGACACCCTTCCAGAGGCGTGTCAAGATGTTGAGCAATAGTTAGCTAAAGTGGTGGTAAAAGCCTGCCGGGGATGCATCCCCACACGCCACCTAGGCTAGCATTTATGCCATGTTTTCCTAAATGCCAGAGTTAGGAATCATAGCACTGTTGGCTATATAATCACTAGATAATGTCTGTTTTGCCACTGTGGTTGCCCCTTGAGCTATAAAAGGAGGCCCAAGGCAACCTAACTAAAGATTCGGACCTTTGGACAATTGTACTCGCGTAGCAGCTCTCCCGAAGGCAACCTTGTCGAGTTTGAGTGTTGTGTGTGCTTCGTGTTCCCCCGATCAATCCACCAAAGCAGGAGTGGGGTTTTACGCCTGCCAGCGGCCCGAACCGGGGTAAAACACCAACGTATCATCGTCGTGCTGCCTCACCACCTCTGCTCTTTGTGCAACGTGACCTCACCCCGGCCGAACCACAAAGGGGCCCGTGGCCCCATAGGTGATCGTGTGCATCGTGACCCGACATCTTTGGCGCGCCAGGTAGGGGGAGCGTCATTTGCATGAACCTGAGATCGTGAGCAGCGTGTCGATCTTCATCGCCGTCTTCTTCCTCTATGGCTCTGAAGAAGAAGCCCGGCGCGACCGCGCATCCCTCCACTTCGAAGGTCCCCTCGCACGCGGCTGCAGACGTCATTGGCACCACGGCGGCGACGAGTGAGGTGGGCGTCGTGGGCGACGCGACTGGCACAGGCAGCGCCACCGTCGTGTTCCCTGCAGCCGAAGCTGGAGCGGGGAACACCGAAGAGGAGCAACAACAACAACATTTTGGTGAGCTCGGCCCTAGTGCCGCGGGGTGAGGAAACGTTCAGTCTCCACCTCCCCGTCGCACTGGTGGCTGCGGCCGCAACAACGGCGTCCAATCTGGAGCAAGCCGTGATCTTCCAGCTGCGCCTATCACAGGCACAGCTGTTGGGCGCGCGCCTCGCCCAGAGCAAGACGGAGCGCCAAACTGGACCGTAGACCCACAAGTTCTACCCCCTCCACGTCAGACCGCCCCGGCGATCGGTGCACAGCGACAAGAATGCGGCGACGCCCCCACTTGGTTCCACCAGGAGTCGAGCGACGTCGCGATCCGCCTCTCTAGCCATGCCGGCCACGGCAGCGGAAGCAATGGCGCGGGCCCAGCTGCTGTTAAACTTCCCGCCGGCGGCTGATGATGACCCACAAGTATAGGGGATCAATCGTGGTCCTTTCGATAAGTAAGAGTGTCGAACCCAACGAGGAGCAGAAGGAAATGACAAGCGGTTTTCAGCAAGGTAATTTCTGCAAGCACTGAAATTGTAGGTAACAGATAGTTTGATAGCAAGATAATTGGTAACAAGCAAGTAACGGTAACGATAAACAAGGTGCAGCAAGGTAGCCCAATCCTTGTGTGGCAAAGGACAGGCCAGAACAATCTCTAGTAATAGGCAAAGTGTTCTTGAGGGTACACGGGAATTTCATCTAGTCACTTTTATCATGTTGGTTTGATTCGTGTTCACTACTTTGATAATTTGATATGTGGGTGGACCGGTGCTTGGGTGTTGTTCTTACTTGAACAACCTCCCACTTATGATTAACCCCCTCGCAAGCATCCGCAACTACGAGAAAAGTATTAAGATAAATCTAACCATAGCATTAAACGTTTGGATCCAAATCATCCCCTTACGAAGTAGCACATAAACTAGGGTTTAAGCTTCTGTCACTCTAGCAACCCATCATCTAATAACTACTCCACAACGCATTCCCTTAGGCCCATGAATGGTGAAGTGTCATGTAGTCGACGTTCACATGACACCACTAAGGGAATCACAACATACATATCATCAAAATATCGAACACATATCAAATTCACATGATTACTTGCAACATGACTTCTCCTGTGAACTCAAGAACAAAGGTAACTACTCACAAATAATAATCATGCTCAAGATCAGATGGGTATTAAATAGCATAATGGATCTGAACATATAATCTTCCACCAAATAAACCATATAGTAATCAGCTACGCAAGGTAATCAACACTACTAGTCACCCACAGGTACCAATCTGAGGTTCCGGTACAAAGATTGAACACAAGAGATGAACTAGGGTTTGAGAGGAGATGGCGCTGTTGAAGATGTTGATGAAGATTGGCCTCCCAAAGAAGAGAGGGGTGTTGGTGATGACGGTGGCTTCGATTTTCCCCTCCGGGAGGGAAGTTCCCCTGGCGGAATCGCTCCGCCGGAGAGAAAAAGTGCTCCTGCCCAAGTTCCGCCTCAAGGCGGCGGTGCTTCGTCCCGAAAGTCCTCCTCTGATTTTTTTCTAGGTCAAATGTGATTATATACCAGAAGATGGGCACCGGAGGTGGGCCGAGGAGGCCACGATACACCAGGGCGCGCCCAGGGGGGTCTGGCGCGCCCTGGTGGGTTGTGCCCACCTGGCTGGCCCCCTCCGGTAGTTTTCTGCTCCAGTATTTTTTATTAAATACAAAAATAATCTCCGTAAAATTTCAGCTTCATTGGAGTTGTGCAGAATAGGTATCTCTGATGTGCTTTCTTAGGTCCAGAATTCCAGCTGCTGGTATTCTCCCTCTTTGTGTAAACCTTACATATTATAAGAGAAAAGGCATTAGAATCACTCCCTAAAGCATTATTATTCAACAAAACATAGTAAATAGCAGTAGGAAATCATGATGCAAAATGGACGTATCAACTCCCCCAAGCTTAGACCTCGCTTGTCCTCAAGCGAAAGCTGATATTGAAAATCATGTCCACATGGTTTGAGAGAGAGGTGTCGATAAAAACAAAATACGGACATAGAAGCATCATGCTTATTAATATAATAGCAACAAACTCTAACATAAAATTTATTCAACACATTTTTATCATATAGCTTCTTATGAACAAGTAACAATTCATCACAACATAGAAGTATGAAGCATAAACCTTATTGAAAACCAACAAACTATGTTCTCAGTTAACTTTGCAACCACAATTCATCATATTTTCAGGAAGGGTCTCATGTCGGAGCCTTTTGGCAAGTCCACATACTCAACCATCATTTAGTCTTCTATGATTGCTAACACTCGCGGCATACCCATGAACAAAAAGTTTCAACCGGACACATAGGAAGATAGGGGCTTATAGTTTTGCCTCCCAACGTATTCACCTCAAGGGTGATGTCAACAATAATAACTCATGCCCACTCATATCCAGTTGGGTATATGTGCCTAGATCTTTCCTCACCACATGATGCTTGCAAAAAGAAAAAGTAAAAAGGAATAGGGTAGAATACTTTGACTCTTGCATAAAAGTAAATACATAAAAGTAAAAGATAGGCCCTTCGCAGAGGGAAGTAGAGGTTGTCATGCGCTTATTGGTTTGTATGCCCAATCCCTTAATGTAAAAGAACGTCACGCTATATTGCCCCCTATGATAGCAACCTTTACTATGCAGTCTGTCGCTTTTATTACTTTGCCATCATAAGTTCGTATAGCGCTCAATTTTCTCTTACACTAATTGATCAAAACATTTTTAGAAGCAATTTTTATTGCCTTATTGCACCGATGACAACTTACTTGAAGGATCTTTCTCGATCCATAGGTAGGTATGGTGGACACTCAAAGAATGAATTTGGGTTTGGGTTTTTGGATGCACAAGTAGTATCTCTACTTAGTGCGGAATTTTTGTCTAGCAAAGATATTGAGCAAGCACCACATGTTGAAGGATCTATGACAATATAACTTCTATGTGGATATGAACAAACATAAATCATTACGTTGTCTTCCTTGTCCAACGTCAACAATTTTGACATATAATATTTGATGGGGGCTCACAATCATAAAAGATGTCCAAGATAGTGTATTTGCATGTGAATCTTCTCTTCCCTTATTAATTCTTTCATGAATTGCATCATTGACCAATGCTATGTTTGTCAATCTCCAACAAATTTTACTACTTATACTTTTCCTTATGTGATGCCATTACCCACCATAAGATTAGCATATGATTCTTTTCATTTATTTTCCTTTCCTTTATTTTGATTGCAACAAGAAAGTAGAGAGGCAAAAACTCAAACTAAAATTTATTATATAACTCTCACTCGATTACATAGATAGATAGGCCACGAAACTAACACACAAAAATAGATCATGCTGTACTTTTATTCAACCAAAGCAAAGGGAAACTAAAGATCGAACTAGGATAGGGAAAGGTGAATAAAAGTGGTGGTGATACGATACCGGGGCACCTCCCCCAAGCTTGATTCAAGCCAAGGGGAGTGCCCATACCCGTGTGCTCAAGTCCCCTTTCGTGGTGATGATGAAGAAGGTGGTGGTGTAGAGGTGTCACACTTCAACTTCAAAAGATGCTCCAATTTGCGGATGACCCTTCTAAGGTTATTGATGTGCTCCTCTAGCAAATATTTTCACAGATGAGAAATTTATTCTGAAAGCGGACCGCTTCGGAAGCTCTAAAGGCTTCGATTTCAATAGGGGTGAGATGACTGTAATAAGGTTGAAGGATATCTTCTTCTTCTTCTCCCTCCTTTGTTGGTATGGATTGATCTCCTTCAGGGGCTGATCCACCACAGCCTCCTTGCCCTTCTCTTCCTTGTTGGCTTGTTCTGGCACCTCCCTCTTCAGCTCTATCTTCATGAGCCAGGCATCTTCTTCCTCATTATTAGAAGAAGGAGAAGACATGATACCTGACTTGACAGATATGACAGGAAAACAGCACGAAACAAGAACAGAGGATTTTTCTGCGATGCGGTCGTCAAAACAGTCGGGGGTATATATAGAGAATTTTATTCTTGGGAAACAAGCATATGGAAGGAAAACGGAGTCGGGAAGGTGTCCGGGGTGGGAACAACCCACCAGGGCACGCCCTGGTGTATCGTCCTCACCTCGATCACCTTCCGGTTTATTTTTTATTTCCAAAATTTTCTAATATTCCAAAACTGACAAAAAATATTTTTGCGGATTTTTCAGAGTCCGTTTACTTACCGTATCAAGTACCTCCTATTTTTTAGAATTCTGGAGTGTTCCGGAAGGTTTCTTTTATGTGTTCCTCTGGTGTCATGGTTTGGATAACATTGCTTTCAACGTTAATAGGCGTACCTGAGATATAATGCTTAATTCTTTGTCCATTGACCACCTTCGGGTTAGTACCTTCGGCGTTATTAATCTTGATAGCTCCAGAACGATAAACCTCTTCGATAATATATGGTCCTTCCCATTTCGAGAGAAGCTTTCCTGCAAAAAATCTTAAACGAGAGTTGAACAAAAGAACATAGTCTCCTACTTTGAATTCCCGCTTTTGGATTCTTTTGTCATGCCATTTTTTTACTTTTTCTTTGAACAGCTTGGCATTTTCATAGGCTTGGGTTCTCCATTCATCTAGTGAGCTAATATCAAATAGCCTCTTCTCACCGGCAAGTTTGAAATCATAGTTAAGTTCCTTAATTGCCCAAAAATGCTTTGTGTTATAATTCTAGAGGCAAATGACAAGCTTTCCCATATACCATTTTGTATGGAGACGTACCCATAGGATTTTTATAAGCTGTTCTATAGGCCCAAAGTGCATCATATAATTTCTTAGACCAATTCTTATGAGACCTATTGACTGTTTTTTGTAATATTAATTTTATTTCTCCATTGCTAAGTTCTACTTGACCACTAGATTGAGGATGATAGGGTGATGCAATTCTATGGTTAACATCATATTTAGCAAGCATATTACGGAAAGCACCATGGATAAAGTGTGAACCACCATCGGTCATTAAATATCTAGGGACTCCAAACCTTGGGAAGATAACCTCTTTAAGCATTTAAATGGAGGTGTGGTGATTAGCACTACTAGTTGGAATAGCTTCTACCCACTTAGTGACATAATCAACAGCAACCAAAATATGAGTGTACCCGTTGGAGGAAGGAAAAGGCCCCATATAATCAAAACCCCAAACATCAAATGGTTCAACAACAAGTGAATAATTCATAGGCATTTCCTGACGCTTACCGATATTACCAATTCTTTGACATTCATCACAAGACAAGACAAACTTACGGGCATCCTTGAAGAGAGTAGGCCAATAAAAACCAGATTGCAATACCTTGTGAGCAGTTCTATCTCCCGCATGATGTCCTCCATAAGCTTCGGAATGACATTTCCTTAGAATTTGTTCCTGTTCATTCTTAGGTACACAACGTCTAATAATACCATCTACTCCTTCCTTATAAAGATGTGGGTCATCCCAAAAGTAATGTCTCAAGTCATAGAATTTTTTTCTCTTTTGTTGGTATGTGAAGCTAGGTGGTATATATTTAGCGACAATGTAGTTAGCATAATCAGCATATCAAGGTGTGTTTTCAGAAACATTTGTTGTAGCTAGCTGTTCGTTAGGGAAACTATCATCAATAGGTAGCGGGTCATCAAGAATATTTTCTAACCTAGACAAGTTATCAGCTACGGGGTTCTCAGCTCCCTTCATATCAACGATGTGTAAGTCAAATTCTTGAAGCAAGAGAACCCACATAATGAGTCTAGGTTTAGCATCTTTCTTTTCCATAAGGTATTTTATAGAAGCATGATCGGTGTGAACAATAACTTTGGAATCAACAATATAGGACCTAAATTTATCACAAGCAAACACAACTGCTAAAAATTCTTTTTCAGTGGTAGCATAATTTCGTTGGGCACTATCTAGAGTTTTACTAGCATAATGGATAACATTCAATTTCTTATCAACTCTTTGTCCTAGAACAGCACCAACAGCATAATCACTAGCATCACACATAATTTCAAAAGGCAAGTTGCAATCAGGTGGTTGAACGATAGGTGCAGAGGTTACGACTTTCTTGAGTATTTCAAAGGCTTCCACACAATCATCATGAAAAACAAAAGGAATATCCTTTTGCAAAAGATTAGTAAGAGCCCTAGAAATTTTAGAGAAGTCTTTAATGAACCTCCTATAAAAACCAGCATGACCAAGGAAACTTCGAATGCCTTTAAAATCTTTGGGACATGGCATTTTCTCAATTGCATCAACTTTAGCTTTATCCACCTCAATACCTCGTTCAGATATTTTATTTCCCAAGACAATGCCTTCATTAACCATAAAGTGGCACTTCTCCCAATTCAAGACGAGATTAGTTTGTTCACATCTCTGCAAAACTCGATCAAGGTTGCTTAAGCAATCATCTAAAGAAGTTCCGTAAACGGAAAAATCATCCATGAAAACCTCCACAATCTTTTCACAAAAACCAGAGAATATAGCAGTCATACATCTTTGAAAGGTAGCGGGTGCATTGCATGAACCAAAAGGCATACGTCTATAAGCATAGGTTCCAAAAGGTAGTTTTCTCTTGATTGGATTGTGACACAGGTATTTGAGAGAAACCAGAATATCCATCTAGGAAACAAAAGTGTGTGTGCTTAGATAATCTTTCTAGCATTTGATCAATGAAAGGTAGAGGGTAATGATCTTTTCTAGTAGCTTTATTCAATTTTCTAAAATCAATTACCATTCTATAGCCAGTGACAATTCTTTGTGGAATGAGTTCATTCTTATCATTGGGAACAACGGTAATACCTCCTTTCTTAGGGACACAATGAACGGGACTTACCCATCTACTATAAGATATGGGATAGATTATACCTGCTTCCAGAAGCTTTAATATTTAAGTTCTTACCACTTCCTTCATCTTAGGATTCAAACGCCATTGGTGATCAACAACGGGTTTAGCATCAGGTTCCATATTAATCTTGTGCTGACATAGAGTGGGACTAATGCCCTTAAGATCATCAAGAGTATATCCAATAGCAGTCTGGTGCTTCCTCAGAACTTTCAATAATCTCTCTTCTTCATGTTCTGAAAGGTTAGCACTAATAATAACAGGATATATCTTTTTCTCATCAAGATAAGCATACTTCAGAGTGTCAGGCAATTGTTTCAATTCAAACACAGGATCACCTTTAGGTGGAGGAGGACCTCCAAGAGTTTCAATAGGCAAATTGTGTTTCAGGACAGGTTGTTGTTCAAAGAAAATTTTATCTATTTCATTTCTTTCACGCAAATGCATATCATTTTCATGGTCAAGCAAATATTGTTCCAATGGATCAGTGGGAGGCACGACAATAGAAGCAAGACCAATTATTTCATCCTTACTAGATAACGCTTTATCACGGGGTTGTCTACTAAACTTGGAAAAATTAAACTCATGAGACACACTACCAAAACTGACACCGACAGTTTGTTTTTCACAATCTATCTTAGCATTGACGGTTCTCAAGAAAGGTCTACCAAAGATAATGGGACAAAAGTCATCTTGTGGGGAACCAAGGACTAGAAAATCAGTAGGGTATTTTACTTTCCCACACAAGACTTCAACATCTCTAACAATCCCAAGTGGTGTGATAGTGTCTCTATTAGCAAGTTTAATAGTAACATCAATGTCTTCTATTTTAGCAGGTGCTATTTCATCCATAATTTCTTGGTATAGAGTAAAAGGGATAACACTCACACTAGCACCCAAATCACATAAACCATGATAGCAATGATCTCCTATTTTGACTGAGACAACAGGCATGCCTTCTATGGGTCTATGTTTATCTTTTTCATCGGGTTTAGCAATTCTAGCAGCTTCATCACAAAAGTAGATAATGCCCATCAACATTTTCTACCAAGAGATCTTTAACCATAGCAATACTAGGTTCTACTTTAATTTGTTCAGGGGGTTTAGGTGCTCTTATATTACTCTTACGAACCACAGTTGACACCTTAGCATGTTCCTTTATCCTAACAGGGAAAGGTGGTTTTTCAATATAAGCGGTAGGCACAACTGGATCAACATTGTAAAAGATGGTTTCTTCTTTAGCTATGACCGGTTCTTTAATTTCTTCTTGGATAGGGGGGTGATATTTAAACCACTTCTCCTTAGGGAGGTCAACGTGAGTAGCAAATGCTTCGCAGAAAGAGGCTACTATCTCAGAGTCAAGTCCATATTTAGTGCTAAACTTGTGAAAAGTATCGGTATTCATAAAAGATTTAACACAATCAAATTCAAGCTTTTGTTGACACCTGATTTTGGCACGATGCAGAATGCAGTAAAGGTGGACTCAAGCGAAAAGCTTGCCGGTTTTGAGTGCTTGCTGAAGACCCAAACAGAGGCAGGAGACGGCCCGGCAAGGAGGTGATCCGGCAAGGAGACGGCCCGGCAAGGAGGCGATCCGGCAAGGAGAAACTTTGAAGTTTGGGCCATTGCCATCCGATCTCATCTCGAAAGCCGAAATTGTGTTCCAAGTACTGGGATTTTGTATCCAGAACACTATTCGGCTGATTATGCCCTCAACATGATCTCATATGAGAAAACTTTCTACATGAATTGTCTTCGTCTCGTCAAATCGGTCGATTTTCATATAAAAATCATCTCAATCCGAGTTCGTATGCAAAAGTTAGAGCTATCTGAATGCAGCCATGTCAAGAGGCGAAATAAGACGCGGGAGACCAGACACGTCTTGGCGAGTGTCTGATGCAATGCGTAAGCAATTAGCCATTCAAGATAGCCTTGAATCGAAAAACGTTCAACATGAAAGTTGTTCGTAACGTCGAAACGGCCAACTTTGCTTTTGGGCACATTTTCATCCGAGGTCGTTTACTGCCTCAAAAAGGGCCCGCAAGGTGCAGCCAGAAAGCTTGCCGCGTGAACAGTAACCTTACCGGGTGAACAGTAACATTGCCGGGGAAAGCTTGCCGTGCGTGAACAGTAACATTGCCGGGGAAAGTTTGCCGCGCGTGAACAGTAATCTTGCCGGGTGAACAGTACCTTTGCCGGGGAAAGCTTGCCGAGCGTGAACAGTAACATTGCCGGGAAGCTTGCCTCGCGTGAACAGTAACTTGCCGGGTGAACAGTACCCTCGCCGCGTGAACAGTACCTTGCCGGTGGAAAAGCTTGCCGCGCGTGAACAGTAACATTCCCGGGGAAAGCTTGCCGCGCGTGAACAGTAATCATGCCGGGTGAACAGTACCCTTGCCGCGTGAACAGTAACCTTGCCGGGGAAAGTTTGCCGCGCGTTAACAGTAACCTTTGCCGGGTGAACAGTACCTTGCCGCGGAAAGCTTGCCGCGTGAACAGTAAAACTGTCCGACGAGATGCTGAAGATGGGCTCAAATACTTATCTAGATGGCCTCAGATCAAAAAGTGTTCAACATGAAAGTTGTTCGTCTCGTCGAAACGGTCAACTTTGCTTTTGGAGTCATCGTCATCCGACGTAGTATATGACCTGCAGAGACGATACAAGAGTCGGACGGTCCAGTCAGCTATATGAATGAGTCCGACTCGAAATTAAGGATGACCCCGTGGAGTATTCAAGATGGCCTTATTTGGAAAAGTGATCAACATACGGATTATTGGCCTCGTCGAAGCGCACAAAATTCGTGTTTGGACCGTCTCCATTGGAGGTCGTGTGCAGATTCCACGGCCCACGCAAGGAGCAAGACAAGAGATTGGACCAGATTCAGGGTGAATCCGAGCGGGACCAGAACTAGGACTCTAGGACGTGAATTAATGTAATTTTCTTGTAAGGAAAGCCTAGATGAATCCTTTGCTTGTACGGGAAGTCCAGTCGCCTCTTATATATGTTGGGGGTGACGGCCGATTAAAACAACACACAATCGAACAATCATTATACTACTTTTTCATCTACGTTTTATCTTTCCATCGTTTATCTTTCTCGTTCTTCGCTGTTCTTCGTGTTTGAGAGCTGCGAATCTCGAGGCTCTAGGGGCGAGCGAATCGACCTAGGGCAGCCTATAGCTGCCGCACTCCCTGACGGGGTCCCTCCCGGGCGTGCGGGGTTTCGGGTCTGCAAAAGCGTCCGCCGGCTGTCTTGCGTATCGCGCTGCCGGACGGTCCTCCTTCGACGTGAGCTGCGGTGCATCACCCCCGGCGTCGAGGGTACACGGTGACGTGTTCGTGTGTCAACAGCTTTATACCTGACTTGTTACCTTCGTCGAGTTCCCAATATTCAGAGTTGCGTTTAATCCTTTCTTAGAGATCCCACTTGAATTCAATAGTCTTCTTCATATAAGAACCAGCACAAGAAGTATCGAGCATGGATTGATCATTATGAGAAAGCCGAGCATAAAAATTCTGAATGATAACTTCTCTCGGAATGTCATGATTGGGGCATGAATATAACATTGACTTAAGCCTCCCCCAAGCTAGAGCGATGCTTTCTCCTTCACAAGATCAAAAATTATATATAAAATTCCGATCACGATGAACTAGATGCATGGGATAAAACTTTTGGTGGAATTCCAATTGCAAACGATTCCAGTTCCACGATCCAAGATCATCACATAGCCTATACCATGTCAATGCTTTTCCCTTCAAAGATAAAGGGAAAACCTTCTTCTTAACTTCATCTCCGGGTAAACCTACAAGCTTAAATAATCCACAAATTTTGTTCACATATAAGAGGTGCATATCAGGATGTTCAGTTCCATCTCCTACATAAGGTTTAGCAAGCAGTTGTTCTACCATACCCAAACGAATTTCATAGCCAATATTTTCAGTAGGTGCAGTAGGTTGAGGGACAACTAATTGTGGTTCCGGTCGAGGTGAAGATATCCCGAACAAACCCCTCAAAGGATTGTTTTCCATAGTGGCAAGTAGCAATAAATTTCAGCACGTAGTATAAGTTTTTCCTTCCCGATATCCACTTACCAAGAGCGCTTCACTCCCTGGCAACGGCGCCCGAAAAGAGTCTTGATGACCCACAAGTATAGGGGATTAATCATAGTCCTTTCGATAAGTAAGAGTGCCGAACCCAACGAGGAGCAGAAGGAAATGACAAGCGGTTTTCAGCAAGGTAATTTCTGCAAGCACTGAAATTGTAGGTAACAGATAGTTTGATAGCAAGATAATTGGTAACAAGCAAGTAACAGTAACGGTAAACAAGGTGCAGTAAGGTAGCCCAATCCTTTTGGGGCAAAGGACAGGTTAGAACAATCTCTAGTAATAGGCAAAGTGTTCTTGAGGGTACACGGGAATTTCATCTAGTCACTTTTATCATGTTGGTTTGATTCGTGTTCGCTACTTTGATAATTTGATATGTGGGTGGACCGGTGCTTGGGTGCTATTCTTACTTGAACAACCTCCCACTTATGATTAACCCCCTCGCAAGCATCCGCAACTACGAGAAAAGTATTAAGATAAAATCTAACCATAGCATTAAACGTTTGGATCCAAATCAGCCCCTTACGAAGTAGCGCATAAACTAGGGTTTAAGCTTCTGTCACTCTAGCAACCCATCATCTAATAACCACTCCACAATGCATTCCCTTAGGCCCATGAATGGTGAGTCGATGTTCAAATGACACCACTAAGGGAATCACAACATACATATCATCAAAATATCGAACACATATCAAATTCACATGATTACTTGCAACATGACTTCTCCCGTGACCTCAAGAACAAAGGTAACTACTCACAAATAATAATCATGCACAATATCAGAGGGGTATTAAATAGCATAATGGATCTGAACATATAATCTTCCACCAAATAAACCATATAGTAATCAACTACGCAAGGTAATCAACACTACTAGTCACCCACAGGTACCAATCTGAGGTCCCGGTACAAAGATTGAACACAAGAGATGAACTAGGGTTTGAGAGGAGATGGTGCTGTTGAAGATGTTGATGAAGATTGGCCTCCCAAAGATGAGAGGGGTGTTGCTGATAACGGTGGTTTCGATTTCCCCCTCCGGGAGGGAAGTTCCCCCGACGGAATCGCCCCACCGGAGGGCAAAAGTGCTCCTGCCCAAGTTCTGCCTCGAGGCAGCGGCGCTTCGTCCCGAAAGTCCTCCTCTGATTTTGTTCTAGGTTAAATGTGATTATATACCAGAAGATGGGCACCAGAGGTGGGACGAGGAGGCCAAGATACACCAGGGGGCGCCTAGGGGGGTCTGGCGCGCCCTGGTGGGTTGTGCCCACCTGGCTGGAACCCTCTGGTAGTTTTCTGCTCCAGTATTTTTTATTAAATACAAAAATAATCTCCGTAAAATTTCAGCTTCATTGGAGTTGTGCAGAATAGGTATCTCTGATGTGCTTTTCTTAGGTCCAGAATTCCAGTTGCCGGTATTCTCCCTCTTTGTTTAAACCTTGCATATTAGAAGAGAAAAGGCATTAGAATCACTCCCTAAAGCATTATTATTCAACAAAACATAGTAAATAGCAGTAGGAAATCATGATGCAAAATGGACGTATCAGCTGACAAGATGGACGAGTGGAGAGCCACCATCCAGAGTTTGATCGGCTTCGTCGAAGCTAGCAAATTGCAGCATGCAGAGCCGTCGCGACGCCGGCGGACGGAGACGACGGCCCAGGCTGACGGTCGTGTCGAGGGGGCCGTGCTAATGGTGCAATCCTCTCCGCGATAACAGACCCAGAGGCAGCCACAATGAGCTCCACATGCCGACGAGCCTGACGAAGCATCTATGGCCTCGTACGGCCAGCACAATTGCCGGGAAGAGCGGGGTGTCCTGGAAGACTGGCGAAGGGAAGATGTGCGCATCACAATAGAGCGACGCCGGGAAGCGCACCGCCAATTCGACAGGCGCAACGGCCCAGATGCTGGTGACCCCGCGCCCAGTGCTGGCGGGTACCTGCCTTATGAGGTTGGGTGCCCTGCCTTCACTCGCGAGCTGCGTCAAGTCCGCTGGCCATCGGCCCGAGCTTTCAAGCCTGAGTTGACGGAGAAATACGACGGGAAGCTAAACCCGGTAGAATTCCTGAGCATCTATACGATAGCCGTCCAAGCCGTCGGGGGAAGAGATGAGAAGGTGCTCGCCAACTATTTCCCTTTGGCGCTCAAGCCAAATGTGAGATCGTGGCTGATGCGCCTGCCAGAGAACTCTATTTCATCATGGGCTGACTTGTGCAATGAGTTTGTCGGCGCCTTCACAGGTGGCCACCAGGAGCCAGGACAGCCCAGCGACCTGCAAGTCCTTCCACAGAAGGAGGGAGAAACCTTGCAGAAGTACATCCAGAGATTCATTCAAGTACACCGCAATATTCCAGAGATACACCCTGGAGCCATGATTGCCGCGTTCCATTCGAACGTGCGCAACAGGAGGATGCAGGCCAAGATGAATGTTAGACTCCCCAAGACAGTAAATGAGTTGTACACATTGACGGACAAGTGTGCTCATGCCGAGGAAGGAAGGCGACTCCCCGGAGAAGGCTGGCGTTGAAGTCGACTCAGATGACAATGATGATGCCCCTGGCCCGAAGGGGAAAAGCCGAAGGTGCAACAAGAAGCGTAAGGGAAAGACAGTGTTGCTGTTGAGAGCTCTGGTGATCTCAGTGCCGGCAAGAAGGCCAAGGATGAGGCCCCCGGCAAGGGAGCTGTCGCGTGCGCTGATTGCCGGGAGGCCGCGGCGGCAGAGAAAACCGGAAAGTCCGACGGGCCATACTGCAAAATCCACTGCACCAAAGGTCATGATCTCCAAGAATGCTACCAAGTTGAGCAGCTTGCTCAGAAGCAGAAGGCTGAATACGAGAAGCGTGACAAGGAGAGAGGCCAAGATGGTGCTGCCGGGAAGGGCCGTGGTGGTAGAGGGGGCGCCGCGGTAGGGCCCCGCAGCACAAGGAAAAACATACTAGAGGTCGTGAGAAGAAATAAGGAGATGATATGAGTGATGATGAGGATGATGGAGAAGAGTCAAGTGATCGAGAATTCCAGAGGGCAACTGAAGCCATGTGTGTTGACGGGGGTGTGTCCTTGCATTCCTCTCATTGCCAGCTCAAGCAGCGGGCGCGTGAGATCAACGCCATGGAGCCAGCTGCAGAGTCCAGAAGGCCACTCAAATGGTCCCGCATGCCTATCATCTTTGACAAAGAGGATCATCCTGACCGCACCACTACGGTTGGATGTTTGCCGGTGTTGGTCTCCCCAACAATCCGCAACCTCAAAGTAACCAAGATGTTAGTTGATGGCGGAGCGGGGTTGAACTTAATCTCCCCTAAAGTGGTTGAAAAGTTGCAGATCCCTGACGAAGCGCTCAAAGCTATGGGTACGTTCCAAGGAATCAACCCCGACAGGAGCCAACACAAGGAAAATATCACTTTGCCTATGACGTTTGGTGGGGAGTTGAACTACTGGACTGAGAAGGTGGTGTTTGATGTGGTCGAACTCCCTCTGCCTTACAATGGAATTCTTGGTCGCCCAGCTCTGGCAAAATTCATGGCAGCATCCCACTATGCTTATAACACTTTGAAGATGCCAGGGCCCATGGGAATCATCTCCATTCCATCTGATAAGAAGGATGCAGTTATATGTGTGGACAAGATGTATCGAGACGCGGTAGCAGCTGAGGTCGCGGAAACCCTAGCTCCCGCCAAGGATTCGAAGAAGGGGAAGAAGTCTAGCAGGGACGCCGGCAAGGACTCTGGGAAGCGCGCCTCTTTGGAGTGCGCTGCACCCGTTGATGACCTACCAGAGAGTTCCACTAGCAAAAGATCCAAGGTCACCAATACTGCGACGAAGAAGGTCACGGCAGGGCAGGATGGCGTTGGTGGTACGTTTATCATCAGTGCCACCCTTAATGACAAATAGGAAAGTGCGCTCGTTGCCTTCCTGCGGGCGATGTGTTTGCTTGGCAACCATCTGACATCCCCGGTGTTCCTAGGGAGGTAATTCAGCACCACCTTGCTGTCTGCCCTCATGCCAGGCCCGTCAAGCAAAAAGTTAGAAAGCAAGCCTTGGAGCGGCAGCAGTTCATCGCCGAGGAGATCAAGAAGCTCGAAGTAGCTGGTTTGGTCAGAGGAGTGTTGCATCCAACTTGGTTAGCCAACCCATTAGTGGTGCGCAAGGCGAATGAGAAATGGAGGCTTTGCATTGATTTCACTAACTTGAACAAAGGATGCCCGAAGGACCCTTTTCCCTTGCCGCACATCGATCAGATTGTTGATTCCACTTCCGGGTGTGACTTGCTTTCCTTCTTGGACGCCTACTCCGGATACCACCAGATATTCATGGCCAAGGAAGTTGAGGAAAAGACCGCATTCATAACTCCGTGTGGCACGTACTGCTTTGTATGTATGCCCTTCGGGTTAATGATCGCTGGCTCCACCTTTGCAAGGGCCGTGCAGATTAGATTTGAACCTCAGTTGCACAAGAACATGTAAGCTTACATGGATGACATAGTAGTCAAAACCAGAGATGAAGCAACCCTCATACAAGACTTGGAAGAAACTTTTATGAACTTACGCAAGATCAATTTGAAGCTCAACCCTAAGAAGTGTGTGTTTGCTGTCCCATCCGGCAAGATGCTTGGGTTCTTTGTATCTCAGCGAGGAATAGAAGCCAATTCCGACAAGATCAAAGCGATTGAGCAGATACAAGCGCCCAAGTCCGTCAAGGACGTAAGATGCTTGGTCGGATGCATTGCCGCGTTGAGTAGGTTCATCTCCAAATCCGCTGGATGCGCCCTGCCGTTTTTCAAGATTTTGAAAAAGGCCGGGCCTATGAAGTGGACCCCGGAACCAGAAGCAGCGCTGCAAGATTTGAAAGCTTACCTTTCCTCAGCTCCCACCTTGGTCGCACCTAAACCGCAAGAACCGTTTCTACTATATTTAGTGGCAACGCATCAAGTGGTTGGTGCAGCGCTGGTGGCGCAGCGAGAAGAGGGTGAAGATGCAGCCACTGCAACCAATTTCACCAGGGGTGGAATCGAAGCATTCGCGGCAGGTCCTGATACAAACCGAGGGGAACCTAAGCAAGAAAACGAAGGCAGTTTCAAGGAAGTGGCAAAGAAGAAAGTCGTGCAACGACCAGTATACTTTGTCAGCTCATTGTTACAAGGGGCTAGGTCAAGGTACTCTGGAGTGCAAAAGCTGATCTTCGGCCTTATCATGGCCTCGAGGAAACTGTGCCACTACTTCCAAGGCCACGAGATCACATTTGTCACCCGCTTTCCGTTGCAGCGTATATTGAGGAACCCCGAATCCACTAACAGGATAGTTGAGTGGGCGCTAGAAGTGTCAAGTTATGGTTTGAAGTATGAGAGCACTTCCACAATTCAGAGCAGGGCGTTGGCGGAATTCATTGCGGAATGGACGCCCACGCCAGACGAAGATGTCGGGACCCCGATCCTGAGCCATAAAAATCTAGCATGTAACACATCACATCACTTTGCGGCCTCACGCACGGTTATCCCCACGGCTGCCACCTTACCTGGGACGGGACCGTTTCCGTCTTTTGGCTCACGTATGTGCATATGTCGCTAGCATTCAAATGTCAAAGAACCCGGGCCGACATGACTAGTCGTAGAACCCAAGTAGCACATCCGTACAGGGATAGGCGTACATAACCCAGCAATGTAGGTGTCAGCTTCCAGCATGTGTAGACGAGTCGTAGCAAGCTACATGGACTCCATTACGCCGTGAGATATTTCTGTCATCAACTGCGCGTAGACGAGTCATAGCAGGCTACAAGGACTCCATTACACTGCGAGACGTTTCCCCGTAGGGACAGACACAGCAGCAAAGAAGGATACACACCGGTCAATCAATGTGTCCGGATCAGTAGCAAGCTACCAAGGCTCGGTGGAAGCACAAAGAGGCAGTTCCCTGTAAAGAGTACTCCTAAGGCACACAACTAGGTGTCGGATCCCATACATACCGTTGCACGTCACACTTATGCATGACATGCCCGATATGCATAGATACAACTATGGCATCACAACATAACCATACAACAACATATCATTTATTTAGAAGGCTCCAGAGAACCTCCATAGAATAATGGTACAAGCAGGGGTCACATGACCCATCATTCAGAGCATACAACCAACAAGCGGAAGACATATGTCTGGGTACAGACATCTACTAAAAGTGGCTGGAGGAGCCTGAAAAGCTACAATGACCCTACCAAAGGAACCAGACCTCTGTCTGGGATTGCCAAGCTAATCCGGTCAACATCGAACTTCACGTCATAAGAATCACTAATGAGACTGAGGTCTCATCTGCAAAAACATAGATAAGCAAACATGAGTACAAAGGTACTCAACAAGACTTACATCAGAACTAGCTACATATGCATCATTTTCAACAAAGGGGGTTGTGGAGTTTAATTGCAGCAAGCCAGCTTTGACTCTTGGCTAACATGTACTACGACTACAAGTACTTTCTTTGAGGTGGGAAAGCGCACACGAGTCCACATATTCACCATATCAATACACCACTATGGATCCACTCCCGTCTCCCTACGAGAAGGCCATCCATAGCACTCACACTTATCTTGCGTATTTTAGAGTATCCATTTCACTTGACTATGAGCCACATAAGTTCTCCAAGTAGTCCATATCCGAGGACGCGGCTATTCGAACAAATTCATAACCCTGCAGGGGTGTACTTCTTCACACATGCTCCCGCCACTTATCGCCATGTGCACGTAAAAAGGCACCTCGGCAACCTTCAAGCGGAAGCCCAGCGAGGGAGTCGGCCACGACCATCAATCCCAAGAGACCCTAGTCCAGGTTTATCTCCTATTTGAGAATGAACCCGCACGGAAGTCCGGCCGAAGTTTCCTCTACGGCCTCAAACGATGTGCGCAGGGTTCCCAAGCCCACCGTTCGGGTGCCACTTGGTACACCGTGCCATTGTGTCTATACCGCATCAAAGCCCACCCCGTCGGGCAGCGCTATGCACGGCCGCCAACACTTTTCCTACAAACACCACAAACTAGTTGCAACTCCTGGACAGAGATCTAGGCAATTAATAAGTCGAGCGGGGTCATATTTCAGGGCCCAACGTGTGGTAGTAACTGTCTTGGATCACAAACACAGAACTCAGTTCTTAAGGACGGTCCCAATGAGACAATCCGCCATGTACTCCTACATGGCCTCTCATCGCTACCTTTACCAAATCATGTTCACACACTTAGCTCTCACACAGTATGACATGAACACTGCCATTCTGATTCATCGCCCAGATGGATCAGACCCGACACGACTCTAAGCATAGCAGGCACAGTAAGTACGCAAGCATGGATGAGTAGGCACATCAAGGCTCAAACAGTTGCTACTCATGCTAAGTGGTTTCAACTATTTACGGTGGCAAGGACAGGTCATGCAAAGAATGGGTTCAACTACCAAGAACAGGTAACAGTTGAATCGTTGTTGTCCTAATGCAGTAAAAGAGAGCAGGAGCGAGAGAGGGGGTTTATATCATTATGCTCAAGGGGGTTTGCTTGCCTGACACTTCTGAAGATAACAATGAGTCTTCATCGGTGGCAACGATCTCAAAGTCGGAACAACATCTACTGAGGGAGATCAACCACCGACAAACAAGGAGGAACACATTCAATTTATGCAATGCACAACATGATGTATGAAATGGCATTTTAAAGCATAGAATTGACCTAGTGCAGTAGTTAAACATATTAATTGAAGTGAAATTCAAACCTAGTTCAAATTCCAACTCCAAAGCTATTTCATACATTACCCTAATCATGAAATGTCCTACTTGGTGATGTTATCTTGCTCAAACATGCATGAACATGGCATAAACAGATTCATTGGATTTTTCTGATGATTTTTCATATATAACTTTTCTTCATCTGAGTTATGGTTGAATTTCTATGAATTTTGGAAGTTTTAAACAATTTATGGAATTTCCTGATTATTGTTTCAACAGAAAATTCCTTTATTGCATCAGCACTGTGTCATCATGACCTCAGCAGGTTAAACCTGACCAGTGGGTCCCACTGGTCAGTGACACATGCACTAATCAGAGTTTATAGTCACCTTTAATTACTAATTAGGGGTCTGGGCCCACTGTCAGTGGGTCATTAGGTTAATTAACCTAATTAATTAATTTGGTGGTTAACCAAATTTGACCAGGGGCTAGGCCCCACCTGTCACTGACTCTAGGAGGTCAAACCTTCGGTCAGCGGGGTCAAACCCACCGGCGTTAAACCGCCGGCAGCATCAGGCGTGGCGGAGGGGGTCGGAATCCCTCCTCCGGCGAGCATTTCGATGGCGGATGGCACCTACGTGCCGCTGACGCTTCCGCGCGTCGAATGGTGCAAATGGGGCGAGCTAAAATGGTCGGAATTCTCGCCAGCGTCGAGCCTTGCGGCTGCCGGAGCTCGGGCGAGCTCGGGATCGACGACACGATGGGTGGATCGCACAGCTGAAGGCATCTACGTGCTCTACGCGTGCGTACGAACTTGTTGGTCTTAGCAGCGTGGCCAACGGTCACCGGAGTGGCTCCCGGCGACGAGCTCGTGCGGCGGCGCTCCTCGTGCTCGCATCGATTCGGTGCCTAGAGCTCGAAATCGAGCGTGTGAATAGGGGGGAAAGATCCGTGGCCTCACAGAGATCTCGTAGCCGTGCTCAGCATGCTTGGGGAAGCTCTGGTTCGGCGGCGAGCTTCGAGTCTTCGCCGGAGGCCGAAGGTTGAAGAAGGAGTCGGGGTCGACGCTGTGGAGCTTCTCTGGTCGTGTGGCTCGATGGGGAGGAGCTTCAACTCGAGGCGGAGCTCGTGAGCTAAGCAAAAGAGCGAGAGGGGCACGGTGTCTATGCAGCGACGATGGCGAGCTTGCGGGTGCGGTCGGCCATGGCGAGCAGAGCGGGGAAGGGAGCAGGGGGGCGAATGGCGGCTTGCTCGATGAGGACGGCTCTCCCGAGCCTATCCCACTCACTAGAGCGGCGGGGAGGCCAAGGAGGCAGGTGGCGTGGCGCCCCTGGCCGTGCGCCGTGCTTGGTCTCTCCTCTGCCAGTGGGCAGAGGAAGAAGACGACCCTGCCCCTTGTGGGCTGGGCCTCTTCAGCAGGTAAGCCCAAGTAACTATTTCCATTTTCCTATTTTCTTTTCTTTTCTAATTTCTGCTCTCTGTTAATATTTGTTTGGGCAAAAATCCTAAAGTCAAAAATCCTGAAATAATTTCTGGGGTTAATAATTATTATTGCTGGGCCCCACAAATAGTTTCAGAATATTTGGAGCCACGAAGATATTTATAGTGCTTTATTAATTGATTTCAGTAGCATTTAAGGATTATTTTAAAATGCTATAATTTTGGTGAAAAATAAAATGTCACCTGATATGTTGTTGCCAAAATTTATCAGAAATAGTGAACATTTTTGAAGAGTGTTTTGGATTCATTGAAATTCAATTGTTGGAGTTTTGTTTATTCAATGAGGTGCTAGGGTTTGACATCCCCATTTCAAATTCAGTTGAATTAAACATGATGCCATGATGGTTGATGCAATGACAATCAATGACTAGGTAGGGCTGTGACAACTCACCCCCACTAAACAAGAATCTCGTCCCGAGATTCAGGCGTAGGGTAAGAGAATTGAGGGTACACTAGCTATCACAATCTTCATGATCCAATTGCCCTTCTCGAAGATGTTTATTCATTGCATCATGTTGATCTTGACATCTTTGCCTTCGAGATCTTCATCCAACAGGATGACAATGGGAGAAGGAAAACTCTACAAGATTCGATCTTCTCGAAGATCAATCAACTCATGATCAACTCGTAGAATGAGATGTGATAACATCTCTTGAGCTGAGACACAAAACACACATTGAGAACATTGGAATGAGGCAGATGACGGAGGTCCAATTGGTAGGCAACAATTTCACGCTAAAGCAGATGGTGATGAGGTTTCACAGTAGCAAGGAGTTAGTTGCCCTTCATACCATAACGGGCACCTTAGGGAAGGTGACTCGTAGGATTATCCCTTAAGTGGCAAAAAGAATTACTTTTGATCCAGAGATCATTGAAGCTCTTCATGACAGCCTAAGGCAGCTAACAAACGATCGTTTGAAAGAGTTCGAGCGAATGGCATAATCCATTTGGAACGAAGCTAGAGTTATAGGACAGCTCGGTAAACGGAAGGCACTTTCCAATTGATATCGAGGTATAACCCAGTGTCTGAGCACACTCTCAAGAACTTGAGCATTTCCACATTCATCAGGGTTTACCAGCATCCATGCCAAGGATCCTGGCAACACATCATACTACCATGATGGATAACAATGGAGGATGCAGATGCAAAGGAAGACAACATTTTCTCAGATTTCACCTTGGTTATGCCAAGGAAACGAAATCTGGATGATCGACCGAGAGACATTTAGCACTCCGCTTCTAATGTTCTCCTTGATGTACTAGCATAACCTAATTATAGGAAATGTTTGACATCTAGCACATCAGGTATAGGTCGGACTTCGGGGGCTCAAGGGGTCCATGAGAAATAACTTCTAGAATAAGTCATACGGAGTCCTCATGGGGAAGTGGCCAAGTTGCTGAATGAAGAAACTATAATAATAGGTCTGCCGGCTAGGTGCGTTGGCCACGACATCACTTTACTGGGTTATAGAGAGATCAATATGATAATTCTTGGGAAATGCTCCAACCATTATATCTGCCTGAGATTCAGATCTGGTTGGTGTCAGGGTATTCCAGACTCAGCACGTCTGGAAAGGAAGTTTTGCAACACAAATGGAAGAGATGACGTTGCGAGATTCTCAGGAAATGAACTACAGGAGCCAACTCCAAAACATGAGCTGGATTGCAAGACCCATGTGGACACTCTGTCCAAGACAATTGTGAACACATAGAAATCTTACAACAAAACACTACCGAGTTCTAGGTGGAAGCATCATTGGAGGTAACGAAGTCTTGTGTACATCCGTCTGAGCTCTTTAGGAATAACACTTAACTTCTTTTCCTTAACAAGTCAATGAGTGGCTTGATGTGCTAGGAAATTCATACGAAATGGAGGTTGTCGGATTTCGGGCTCCGCAAAACCCTCAAGGTTCGAACACAGGGGCGTGTGCGAAGATTCCCTGCAGCCTCGCCCTACCCAGGTTCGATACTCGACGGTCACTACGGCGAACTCGCACGATGACGAGGAAGAAGATGAACACGGTGGTTTACCCAGGTTCGGGCCGCTGCGAAGCGTAATACCCTACTCCTGCTTTGGTGGATTGCCTCACGGGGAGGTGTGGTGGATGAACTAGTACAGTGGTTTCGAGCCTCGCGAGGGCGCTCGAGTGGTGTTCTTGGCTCTCTGCCTTGTCTTGTGTTGGTGTGTCCCCCCCCCCCCCTTCTATGGTGTGACCTAGCCTCTATATATAGTAGTGGCCCGGGTCCTCTTCCCTTATCACAATGGCAGGAAGGGATCCCACAACGGCCAAATTTGAAAGGGGACAGGAGTACATCCCCGCCATGTCCAAAGGTGGCCTTCGCTTGCAAAGTAGCTGTCGATGATGCAGAGGTGGGCTCGGCGATGACATCCGTCCTGCGGGGCTCGTGGTCGTGGTCTCGTTGCACCAGAATGGAAAGCTTTGGGGGATGCTTTGGGAACCCGCGTACGTCATTGATCCCTTTGCACCAAAGGGGAAACTGCTCCGCCTGGCGCGCTGGTGCCCGCCTGTCCTTCCTTGCGTCATCTTTGACTCCTGAGGCCGGGTTCTGCATAGAGATCTCCGCCGCTCCTGAGGGGGCCTGAGGAGGCCCACCCCTTGCTGGTCTTGGTACCATTCTTCCTCGCGAGCCTAGGGTCCTCGCGAGGGCCTTGTCTTGAGTGGAATCTTGCCAGGCCGTGTTTGGCTGATGAGGTGGGCCATGCCCTGGGCCGCAGGCAGGCAGGTCTGGGTATCCCCGTTCCCAGAACGCGGACAGAGGTAGCGAGCCTATCACGCCATAGAATACTTCGCACATGCATGATTGACTTAGGATGATTCCAGAGGAGACAAAATAACTTTTCTCGAAGTCACTTCGGCAACTTGCACCAAATGCACGTGAACTTTGGGTAAGTCACTTCTTACACCAAACATATACTTCATGTACGGAACACGAAGGTATCGCCTATAAAGTTTCCAACGCTAGCTTTATGTTCATCATGAATCATGGATCACATGAAAAATGTTGTCGATGGGCTCAACAACAATTCATCAAGGTATCCATATGGATGGAATTCCACAACTATGAGAACAAGGTGATAGCCTTGGTCAGACCAAAAGATATAACGGTATCTACTCGAGGATACATCCACGAGTAAAATAACATTACGATAATCGTTGGTTCTGATTTTGATTTGGCGATAGCCCATACTCCAATCAAAGATTGGGCAAGACAATAGATGCAGCAGTTGACCACAAGGATCATCCGATGAAGGTATCATCTTTCTTCGACACACACCCAAGATATCCCTTTGGAAAGAACTAAGTCAGGCAAAGCTTTTATCTTCTAACTCTCCAAGTTATTGTTTAGCTTAACCAACTAGCTCAGGGGTATCCAACACAGAGTCTTGGAGAAGGGGTGGTTTATAGAAAAACCATCTTGATTACGAACTCAACATAATGGTCAAGGAACACCTTGGTAATACTTCCAAGAAGATATTCAGAAAATCACGATCCATCGATAAGTTATCAAGCTCGAGAACAATCTTGCTTTTCAAGGCAAGACGATATGATCAACAGAGCGAAGGATTGACACAATCCTAACTCATGGATCGAAAAGTGCACCATGGAAAATGGACTAGGTAGCACAATCAATCTTTAGAGTGGTGATTCAATAACCAACACACTAGAAATGAGATTACTGTCCATTAACCTCCAAGCAATAGGATTGCTAGAAGTATTGATTTCATGCATCATGGTTCACTTGTCGGTATTTGATACGTCTCCAACGTATCTATAATTTATGAAGTATTCATGCCATGTTTACAATATTTCTATATGATTTTGGTATGATTTGATTAGAACTAACCCGGACTGACGTTGTTTTCAGCAGAACTACCGTGGTGTTGTTTTTGTGCAGAAATAAAAGTTCTCGGAATGAGCTGAAAATTTACGGAGAATATTTTTGGAAAATATAAAAAATACTGGAGCGAAGAGTCACCGGAGAGGAAGGCCGAGGAAGCCACAAGCCACAGGGGCGCCCCCCCCTAGGGCGCGCCCCCCTGGCTTGTGACTTCCTCGGGAACCTTCTGGACATGGGACCAACGCCATATACTCCTATAAATACCCAAAACACCGAAAAGAAACCTAGATCGGAAGTTCCGCCGCCACAAGTCTCCAGAGCCACGAAAGATCAATCTTGGCCCTCTTCGGCACCCTGCCGGAGGGGGTCACCTTCACCGGAGACCATGGAGGAGGTGGACGGAGGGGCCATCATCGCCATGGAGGCCAAGGACCAGAGGGAGAACCTCTCCCCACTCAGGGGGGAGGCCATGGAGGAGGAAGCACAAGGGGGAGACCCTCTCCCCCTCTCTTCCGGTGGCGCCGGAGTGCCATCGGGGGAACCATCAACATCACCATCGCCGCGGTGATCGTCTTCATCAACATCACCATCCTCGTCTCCTTTTAGCGGTCCACTCTCCCGCAACCCGCTGTACCCTCTACTTGAATATGGTGCTTTATGCCACATATTATGATCCAATGATGTGTTGCCATCCTATGATGTTTTGAGTAGATTACTTTTGTCCTTTGGGTTGATTGATGATATAGATTGGTTTGAGTTGTATGTTTATTTTGGTGCTGTCCTATTGTGCCTTCCGTGCCGTGCACACGTGAAGGATTACCGCTGTAGGGTGTTGCAATACGTTCATGATTCGCTTATAGTGGGTTGCTTGAGTGACAGAAGCATAAACCCGAGTAGGTGGGTTGTTGCGTATGGGATAAAGGGGACTTGATGCTTTAATGCTATGGTTGGGTTTTACCTTAATGATCTTTAGTAGTTGCGGATGCTTGCTAGAGTTCCAATCATAAGTGCATATGATCCAAGTAGAGAAAGTATGTTAGCTTATGCCTCTCCCTCATATAAAATTGCAATAAGGATTACCGATCTTGTTAACAATTGCCTAGGACAATTCCGCACACCGACCCATCATTATTCCACCCTCGCTGTTTGTAATACATTGTAATATATTCTAACTTTATGATAACAGCACCTATTTTTATATTTTAGTTCTCCGATATCATGCAAAGCTATTCTCTTCATATCCACTACATAGTTTTATTTCTCGTTTCTAGTAGGAAGCAAACGTTCGGCGTACGTAGAGTCGTATCAGTGGCAGATAGGACTTGAGAGAATATTGATCTTACCTTTAGCTCCTTGTGGGTTCGACACTCCCTACTTATCACTTCCACCTTTGGAAATTGCTACGATGATTCCTTGCACTTGGGGATTATCAAGCTCTTTTCTGGCGCCGTTGCCGGGGAGCAATAGCGTGGGGTTGATATTCTCGTGTGTGCCTGTTTGCTTTCTTCATTAGTAGATTTTGTTTTCCCTTTTTGCTTTCTTTAGTTGTGGGTGAAACAAACAAAATAAATAAATAATGAAAAATACAAAAAGAATTACTTGCCTCTTGCCTAAGAAGTTTTTCAAAAAGAGAAGTGATTGGAAAGTTGTGCATTGGAGAAGTGAGAGTCGACCTTGAACACTTGTGTTCATGCTCATGGAAACAATGTAGAATTTTTCATGGAAGCTTCTCAAAAATAATTATCCCCCTGTATATATCCATTTTATTATGAAAATAATGTGCCAAGATTTTCTTTTAGGATGATTAGATTGCTTGTTTGCTTTGTGCGGTGCAAAAACAGAAACTTTGACTGTAGTGCATGAATTTACATTTCTTACTGGAACGTAAAACGTTTCTGAAATTTTTACACAGTACTTCTATACAAATTTTTTAATTTGTCCTAAATTTTCATAATTTTTTGAGTTACAGAAGTATACGAAGTTTCGAGATTGCTACAGACTGTCCTGTTTTTGACAGATTCTGTTTTCTATGCATTGTTCTCTTATTTTGATGATCCTATGGGTAGTACCGGGGGGTATGAACCATGGTGAAGTTGAACTACAGTAGATATAATGCTAATATGAATTTGGAATGAGTTCACAACAGTACTTAAAGTAGTATTTTGCTTTATTATACTAACGGATCTCACGAGGGTTTCGTTAAGTTTTGTGTGAATGAAGTGTTCGAAGATCGAGGAGGTATCGATATAAGAAGAATACGGAGAGACAAGAGTTCAAGCTTGGGGATGCCCAAGGCACCCCAAGTAAATATTTCAAGGAGACTCAAGCATCTAAGCTTGGGGATGCCCCGGAAGGCATCCCATCTTTATTCTTCATCAATTATCGGTATACCTCGGTTTTTGTTTTGTTCACATGATATGCGTTTTTCTTTTCCTTTTATGCACCCTTCTAGTATGATAAAGTCCTTCATTGATTTTGTAGAATGCTCTTTGTGCTTCACTTAAATCCTTTGAGCATGGCTTTGTAGAATGCTCTTTGTGCTTCACTTAAATCTTTTGAGTATGGCTTTATAGAATGCTTCGTGTGCTTCA
The DNA here is from genome assembly GCA_039707655.1 of Elymus sibiricus. Lineage (NCBI taxonomy): Eukaryota > Viridiplantae > Streptophyta > Magnoliopsida > Poales > Poaceae > Elymus > Elymus sibiricus. Next base: position 191,701,849 of record CM077663.1, on the reverse strand, counting down.
CTTATATATTTTGAGCTTGGGTATTGGTTAATCTTCATTAATTTTAGAATGATCTATGAACTTCACTTATATCTTTTAGAGTATGAATAAAATTTCCATCGGAATTGGGCTTGGTAGTGTATCAATGTCATGCCTAGCTAAAAGGCATTAAAGAAAAGCGCTTGTTGGGAGACAACCCAATATTTACCCTTTCTGTTTTTGTGTTTTAACATGATTAAGCTACTGTAGTAATCATGTTTTGTGCCTTTTATTTCAATAAAGTGCCAAGTAATGCCTTTGGGATAGTGTGGATGATAGTTGACATGATTCTGTGCAAAAACAGAAACTTTTGCTCTCAGTCCAGGAATTTTGTAAATTCACTGGAACATTCTTTTTATATGAATTTTTTACACATGATTGATATACAAATTTCGTAGATTTTCCTAATTTTTCAGAATTTTTAGAGACAGGAAAGTATGGCTACACTACAGATCTTCATAGACTGTTCTGTTTTTGACAGATTCTGTTTTGCATGCATAGTTTGCTTGTTTTAGTGTTTCCATAGTTTATATTTAGTGGTATAAATTATGGGAATGATATAATAAATTAGGTATCATGTGGGAACAATTATTAATCTTGTCTTGACAGTACCTAAGTGAATGATTTATCTTTATTACACTAACCCTTCTCACGAAGTTCCGTTAAGTTTTGTGTGATTGAAGTTTTCAAGTTTTGGGTGAGACACCGATATGAGGAGAATAAGGAGTGAAAAGAAGCTAAGATTCGGGATGCCCAAGGCACCCCCAAGGTAATATCCAAGGAATACTCAAGCGCCTAAGCTTGGGGATGCCCCGGAAGGCATCCCCTCTTTCGTCTTCAACATTATCGGTAACCTCACTTGGAGCTATATTTTTATTCGTCGCATAATATGTGCTTTGCTTGGATCGTCATTATATTTTGGTAGTTTCTGTTAGGTGTTATTCATAATCTTGTTTTTCAATAAAAAGTTCCAAGAATTGCCTTAGGATGCTTGCATTGCATGTTTTGATGAGTGCTGTGTAAAAACAGAAACTTTGGCTGTAGTGTTTGAATTTTCATATTTTACTGGAACGTGGAAAGTTTCTGAAATTTTTACACAGTATTGTCATATAAATTACTTAGCATGTCTTAAATTTTCATAAGTTTTTGAATTATGGAAGTACACTGTTGTTATAAATTGCTACAGACTGTTCTGTTTGGACAGATTGCTGTCATAGTTTTGTTATCTACTTATCCTCTAGTTTCCATAGCCTATATTGGTAGATATCAATTGAGGAAACGATAGTAAACAGTAGATGATGTTTTAAAATTGTTGTTCAACTTGTCTTGGCAGTACATGAAGTGTTGATTTATTCTTATGAGTACTAACCTATCTCACGAGTTCTTTTCGAGTTTTGTGTGGACGAAATTTTTGAGAATAGGTAAAACCATGATATGAGAGGATTGAACGAGATACAAAAGCTCAAGCTTGGGGATGCCCAAGGCACCCCAAGTAAATATTTCAAGAAGTCTCAAGTATCTAAGCTTGGGGATGCTACGCATCCCACCTCTCTTCATCAACAATTATCGGTTAGCCTATGTTGAGCCTAAATTCTTATTCGTTCACATGATGTGTGCTATTCTTGGAGTGCTATTTTTCTTTTGCTTGCTGTTTGAATAAAATCATTGGATCTGAAATTCTTAGATGAGAGAGTCCTCACATAGTTATTTAATTGTTCGCTACTCATTGCTCTTCACTTATATCTTTTTGGAGTAGTTTGTCATTCACTCTCGTGCTTCACTTTTATCCTATGAGTAAATGGTTGAATGAATTGAATTTCATAAATCTGAAATTAAATATGCTTCATATACTTATCCCATAGGGAGTAATGACTTCACACATAATAAGTATAGGTGGTGAAATTTATTGAAAGTTAGCAAACACCGCATTGGTCACTTGAACAATTCATGAAAGAATATTGAAGGAAGAGAGATTCCACATATAAATATGCTATCTTGGACATCTTCTATGATTGCGAATACCCATTAACTATTTTCAAACTTGAGAAAATTAGTTGAAGTTGGACAAGGAAGACAACTTAATGAGTTATGTTTGGGTATATTTGTATAGAAGTTATATTGTTATGGATCCTCCAACATGTGGTGCTTGCTTCCACCTCATACTAGCCAAAACTTCCACACCAAGTAGAAATACTACTTGTGCATCCAAACACCCTTAAACCAGTTTTGCCATGAGAGTCCACTATACCTACCTATGGATTGAGTAAGATCCTTCAAGTAAGTTGTCATCGGTGCAAAAAGCAATAAAAATTGCTCCTAAATATGTATGATCTTTTATTGTGAGGGAAAATAAGCGTTGCATGAATTTGTGATGGTAAATAAATAAAAACGACGGACTGCATAATAAAGGTTGCTATCACAAAGGGCAATACAACGTGACGTTCCTTTGCATTAAGGGTTTGTGCATCCAGAAACAAAAAGCGCATGACAACCTCTGCTTCCCTTTGCGAAGGGCCTATCTTTTACTTTTTAGTACTTACCTTTATGCAAGAGTCATGGTGATCTTCACCACTTCCTATATTTCGCCTTTTTCTTTTGGCAAGCGTCATGTGTTGGGGAATGATCTAGACATATATATCCACACAAATATATTTGATCATGAATTATTATTGTTGAAAATTATCTATATGATAAATAAGTTGGGAGGCGAAACGTTAAGCCCCTATCTTTCTCTGTGTTCGATGGATGATATTTGTTCTAAAAATATGCTTTGAGTAGCAACAATCATGGAAGACTATATGATAGTTGAGTATGTGGAATTTGCTAAATCGAAGCTCTTACATAGACCCTTCCTGAAAATAAGATGAATTGCAATTGTTTGATGACTAGGAATATGGTTTGTTAGTTTTCAAGAAACTTTCTGGTCTATACTTTAACATGTGAATCGCTTGTTACTTGATCATGAGAAGTTTTATGAGACGAGCTACTGTTTATGGTTTATATTGATGCTAGAAAAAGTGATTGGAATTATCATTGATCAAACTTGTGCACTTGCTAGCATTCACACTTCATAAATTATTTCTTTTATCATTTACCTACTCGAGGACGAGCAGGAATTAAGCTTGGGGATGCTGATACATCTCCAACGTATCTATAATTTATGAAGTATTCATGCCATGTTTACAATATTTCTATATGATTTTGGTATGATTTGATTAGAACTAACCCGGACTAACGTTGTTTTCAGCAGAACTACCGTGGTGTTGTTTTTGTACAGAAATAAAAGTTCTCGGAATGAGCTGAAAATTTACGGAGAATATTTTTGGAAAATATAAAAAATACTGGAGCGAAGAGTCACCGGAGAGGAAGGCCGAGGAAGCCACAAGCCACAGGGGCGCCCCCCCAGGGCGCGCCCCCCTGGCTTGTGACTTCCTCGGGAACCTTCTGGACGTGGGACCAACGCCATATAGTCCTATAAATACCCAAAACACCGAAAAGAAACCTAGATCGGAAGTTCCGCTGCCACAAGTCTCCAGAGCCACGAAAGATCAATCTTGGCCCTCTCCGGCACCCTGCCGGAGGGGGTCACCTTCACCGGAGACCATGGAGGAGGTGGACGGAGGGGCCATCATCGCCATGGAGGCCAAGGACCAGAGGGAGAACCTCTCCCCACTCAGGGGGGAGGCCATGGAGGAGGAAGCACAAGGGGGAGACCCTCTCCCCCTCTCTTCCGGTGGCGCCGGAGTGCCACCGGGGGAACCATCGCCGCGGTGATCATCTTCATCAACATCACCCTCTTCATCACCATCCTCATCTCCTTTTAGCGGTCCACTCTCCCGCAACCCGCTGTACCCTCTACTTGAATATGGTGCTTTATGCCACATATTATGATCCAATGATGTGTTGCCATCCTATGATGTTTTGAGTAGATTACTTTTGTCCTTTGGGTTGATTGATGATATAGATTGGTTTGAGTTGTATGTTTATTTTGGTGCTGTCCTATTGTGCCTTCCGTGCCGTGCACACGTGAAGGATTCCCGCTGTAGGGCGTTGCAATACGTTCATGATTCGCTTATAGTGGGTTGCTTGAGTGACAGAAGCATAAACCCGAGTAGGTGGGTTGTTGCGTATGGTATAAAGGGGACTTGATGCTTTAATGCTATGGTTGGGTTTTACCTTAATGATCTTTAGTAGTTGCGGATGCTTGCTAGAGTTCCAATCATAAGTGCATATGATCCAAGTAGAGAAAGTATGTTAGCTTATGCCTCTCCCTCATATAAAATTGCAATAAGGATTACCGATCTTGTTAACAATTGCCTAGGACAATTCCGCACACCGACCCATCATTATTCCACCCTCGCTGTTTGTAATACATTGTAATATATTCTAACTTTATGATAACAGCACCTATTTTTATATTTTAGTTCTCCGATATCATGCAAAGCTATTCTCTTCATATCCACTACGTAGTTTTATTTCTCATTTCTAGTAGGAAGCAAACGTTCGGCGTACGTAGAGTCGTATCAGTGGCAGATAGGACTTGAGAGAATATTGATCTTACCTTTAGCTCCTTGTGGGTTCGACACTCCATACTTATCACTTCCACCTTTGGAAATTGCTACGATGATTCCTTGCACTTGGGGATTATCAAGCTCTTTTCTGGCGCCGTTGCCGGGGAGCAATAGCGTGGGGTTGATATTCTCGTGTGTGCCTGTTTGCTTTCTTCATTAGTAGATTTTGTTTTCCCTTTTTGCTTTCTTTAGTTGTGGGTGAAACAAACAAAAAAATAAATAATGAAAAATACAAAAAGAATTACTTGCCTCTTGCCTAAGAAGTTTTTCAAAAAGAGAAGTGATTGGAAAGTATTCCGGTTACCACCAACTCAGGTACCGAGCAATGAACAATGATGGCAAGAAGTGTCACTACATCAAGAGTACATAAGAAGGAGTGCAATTCTTATGACAATCTTGACATGAAGATGGTAATACTTCAAGGTAGAACAGAACAAAAGCTGGATTGACATTTTGATCTGCGGAACACAACTGCTTTGACCCAATCCTGGATATGGATGAGGTACTGGAGTTTGCTTCTCCTAGTCATTACGAAATGGAATGGCTTGATGGACCACAAGAATAGTCGACATTGATAAACAGATGCATGACATACTCTTGACTAACCATTGATAGATGAAGGTCAGAATACAATTGAAGAGGGACAACTCAAGAGCACCTGATTTTCCTGAGTTGTAGATGCATAGATTGGATATGTCGAACAAAATTCAACATGTTTCTTCCAGATAATCCATGCAGAAAGGAAAGAATTGGCAGGCTCACAACAATAGAATGGAGAACTCATCAAGAGCACTATGGTTATGACCTTCAGTTCTCGAGGAACTTCTGCCATAACTGGTTCATGGTATTGGAAGAATGATGTACCACAAACCTTGAAGACTATAACAAGGTTACAAATATCCTAAAGGAACGAGCAAATACTATCAACGGGATTGAGCAGAATGATCCTTGGATTCAAAAACCCAGGAACAGAATACCTATTGACTAGGTAGCATCACAGCATGCTTTCGATAACGATGGCCAGAGTTATCACACTGGGAGCACAAAACACAACTATACTATTGGGTGGCTCACTTGGATAACATGGTTTCCTAAACACCTTCATCAAACACGTCGAGGTAATAAAGTACCCCAACACAATAATTTGTGTGCTTTGTCTGGCCTAAAAGACATCGAGAACAGGAGGAAGGAATTTGCAATTGCATCAGATTTTTATTAACCTTGGATAACTCGTACATCATAACGGTTGTACGGGCATGAAATATGAGGCAACCTGCATGAAACTGACAACAAAACAACTGAATTCTTATAGAGACATCGATCCCAGGACACATCAACTATCCTATAAGTCTGCAGCATAGTAACTCGTCATCCTGGTAGATAGATGGGAAGCCTAATTCTTAACCCCGTAGAATAAAGAAGAGGGTGACTCAGAATTAGAATGACACGAGGAAAGGAGTAAAACGAATATTATGTTCCCTTCCACAATCAATTCCCTTATATAACTAAAGCAGTTCTAGACTCAACATCGACCAGTTTGGCTTGGTAATCCTACAGGTAGTCAAGCTCTGATACCAACGCTGTCAGGATCCCGATCCTAAGCCATAAAAATCTATCATGTAACACATCACATCACTTTGCGGCCTCACGCACGGTTATCCCCACGGCTACCACCTTACCTGGGCCGGGACCGTTTGCGTCTTTTGTCTCATGTATGTGTATATGTCGCTAGCATTCAAATGTCAAAGAACCTGGGCCGACATGACTAGTCGTAGAACCCAAGTAGCACATCCGAACAGGGACAGGCGTACATAACCCAGCAATGCAGGTGTCAGCCTCCAGCATGTGTAGACGAGTCGTAGCAAGCTACATGGACTCCATTACGCCGTGAGACATTTCTGTCATCAACTGCGCGTAGACGAGTCATAGCAGGCTACAAGGACTCCATTACACTGCGAGACGTTTCCCCGTAGGGACAGACACAGCAGCAAAGAAGGATACACGTCGGTCAATCAATGTGTCCGGATCTGTAGCAAGCTACCAAGGCTCGGTGGAAGCACAAAGAGGCAGTTCCCTGTAAAGAGTACTCCTAAGGCACACAACTAGGTGTCGGATCCCATACATACCGTTGCACATCACACGTATGCATGACATGCCCGATATGCATAGATACAACTATGGCATCACAACATAACCATACAACAACATATCATTTATTTAGAAGGCTCCAGAGAACCTCCATAGAATAATGGTACAAGCAGGGGTCACATGACCCATCATTCAGAGCATACAACCAACAAGCGGAAGACATATGTCTGGGTACAGACATCTACTAAAAGTGGCTGGAGGAGCCTGAAAAGCTACAATGACCCTACCAGAGGAACCAGACCTCTGTCTGGGATTCCCAAGCTAATCCGGTCAACATCGAACTTCACATCGTAAGAATCACTAATGAGACTGAGGTCTCATCTGCAAAAACATAGATAAGCAAACGTGAGTACAAAGGTGCTTAGCAAGACTTACATCAGAACTAGCTACATATGCATCATTATCAACAAAGGGGGTTGTGGAGTTTAATTGCAGCAAGCCAGCTTTGACTCTTGGCTAACCTGTACTACGACTACAAGTACTTTCTTTGAGGTGGGAAAGCGCACACGAGTCCACATATTCACCATATCAATACACCACTATGGATCCACTCCCGTCTCCATACGAGAAGGCCATCCATAGCACTCACACTTATCTTGCATATTTTAGAGTATCCATTTCACTTGACTATGAACCACATAAGTTCTCCAAGTAGTCCATATCCGAGGACGCGGCTATTCGAACAGATTCATAACCCTACAGGGGTGTACTTCTTCACACATGCTCCCGCCACTTATCGCCATGTGCACGTAAAAAGGCACCTCGGCAACCTTCAAGTGGAAGCCCAGCGAGGGAGACGGCCACGACCGTCAATCACACGAGACCCTAGTCCAGGTTTATCACCTATTTGAGACTGAACCCGCACGGAAGTCTGGCCGAAGTTTCCGCTACGGCCTCAAACGATGTGCGCAGGGTTCCCAAGCCCACCGTTCGGGTGCCACTTGGTACACCGTGCCACTGTGTCTATACCGCATCAAATCCCACCACGTCGGGCAGCGCTATACACGGCCGCCAACACTTTTCCTACAAACACCAGAAACTAGTTGCAACTCCTGGACAGAGATCTAGGCAATTAATAAGTCGAGCGGGGTCATATTTCAGGGTCCAATGTGTGGTAGTAACTGTCTTGGATCACAAACACAGAACTCAGTTCTTAAGGACGGTCTCAATGAGACAATCCGCCATGTACTCCTACATGGCCTCTCATCGCTACCTTTACCAAATCATGTTCACACACTTAGCTCTCACACAGTAGGACATGAACACTGCCATTCTGATTCATCGCCCAGATAGATCAGACCCGACACGACTCTAAGCATAGCAGGCACAGTAAGTACACAAGCATGGATGAGTAGGCACATCAAGGCTCAAACAGTTGCTACTCATGCTAAGTGGTTTCAACTATTTACTATGGCAAGGACAGGTCGTGCAAAGGAATGGGTTCAACTACCGAGAACAGGTAACAGTTGAATCGTTGTTGTCCTAATGCAGTAAAAGAGAGCAGGAGCGAGAGAGGGGGTTTATATCATTATGCTCAAGGGGGTTTGCTTGCCTGACACTTCTGAAGATAACAATGAGTCTTCATCGGTGGCAACGATCTCAAAGTCGGAACAACGTCTACTGAGGGAGATCAACCACCGGCAAACAAGGAGGAACACATTCAATTTATGCAATGCACAACATGATGTATGAAATGGCATTTTAAAGCATAGAATTGACCTAGTGCAGTAGTTAAACATATTAATTGAAGTGAAATTCAAACCTAGTTCAAATTCCAACTCCAAAGCTATTTCATACATTACCCTAATCATGAAATGTCCTACTTGGTGATGTTATCTTGCTCAAACATGCATGAACATGGCATAAACAGATTCATTGGATTTTTCTAATCATTTTTCATATATAACTTTTCTTCATCTGAGTTATGGTTGAATTTCTAAGAATTTTGGAAGTTTTAAACAATTTCTGGAATTTCCTGATTATTCTTTCAACAGAAAATTCCTTTATTGCATCAGCACTGTGTCATCATGACCTCAGCAGGTTAAACCTGACCAGTGGGTCCCACTGGTCAGTGACACAGGCACTAATCAGAGTTTATAGTAACCTTTAATTACTAATTAAGGGTCTGGGCCGACTGTCAGTAGGTCATTAGGTTAATTAACCTAATTAATTAATTTGGTGGTTAACCAGATTTGACCAGGGGCTAGGCCCCACCTGTCACTGACTCTGGGAGGTCAAACCTCCGTTCAACGGGGTCAAACCCGCCGGCGTTAAGCCGCCGGCAGCATCAGGCGTGGCGGAGGGGGTCGGAATCCCTCCTCCGGCGACCATTTCGATGGCGGATGGCACCTAGGTGTAGCTGACGCTTCCGCGCGTCGAATGGTGCAAAGGGGGCAAGCTAAAATGGCCAGAATTCTCGCCGGCGTCGAGCCTTGCGGCTGCCAGAGCTTGGGCGAGCTCGGGATCGATGACACGACGGGTGGATCGCACAGCTGAAGGCATCTACATGCTCTACGCGTGCGTACGAACTTGTTGGTCTCAGCAGCGTGGCCAACGGTCACCGGAGTGGCTCCCGGCGATGAGCTCGTGCAGCGGCGCTCCTCGGGCTCGCATCGATTTGGTGCCTAGAGCTCGAAATCGAGCGTTTGAATAGGGGGGAAAGATCCGTGGTCTCACAGAGATCTCGTAGCCGTGCTCAGCGTGCTTGGGGAAGCTCTGGTTCGGTGGCGAGCTTCGAGTCTTCGCCGGCGGCCGGAGGATGAAGAAGGAGTCGGGGTCGACGCTATGGAGCTTCTCTGGTCGCGTGGCTCGGCGGGGAGGAGCTTCAACTCAAGGCGGAGCTCGTGAGCTAAGCAAAAGAGCAAGAGGGGCACGGTGTCTATGCGGCGACGGTGGCGAGCTTGCGGGTGCGGTCGGCCATGGCGAGCAGAGCGAGGAAGGGAGCTGGGGGGTGAATGGCGGCTCGCTCGATGAGGACGGCTCTCCCGAGCCTATCCCACTCACCAGAGCGGCGGGGAGGCCAAGCAGGCAGGTGGCGTGGCGCCCCTGGCCGTGCGCTGTGCTCGGTCTCTCCTCTGCTAGTGGGCAGAGGAAGAAGACGACCCTGCCCCTGGTGGGCTGGGCCTCTTCAGCAGGTAAGCCCAGGTAACTATTTCCTTTTTCCTATTTTCTTTTCTTTTCTAATTTCTGCTCTCTGTTAATATTTGTTTGGGCAAAAATCCTAAAGTCAAAAATCCTGAAATAATTTCTGGGGTTAATAATTATTATTGCTGGGCCCCACAAATAGTTTCAGAATATTTGGAGCCACTAAGATATTTATAGTGCTTTATTAATTAATTTCAGTAGCATTTAAGGATTATTTTAAAATGCTATAATTTTGGTGAAAAATAAAATGTCATCTGATATGTTGTTGCCAACATTTATCAGAAATAGTGAACATTTTTGAAGAGTGTTTTGGATTCATTGAAATTCAATTGTTGGAGTTATGTTTATTCAATGAGGTGCTAGGGTTTGACATCCCCATTTCAAATTCAGTTGAATTAAACATGATGCCATGATGGTTGATGCAATGACAATCAATGACTAGGTAGGGCTGTGACAGAAGAGGTCCCAGAGACAATTCTCCCCGGCAAAGAAGCACCTAAGGAATGGATCTTGTATTTTGACGGTGCTTTCTCGCTTCAGGGCGCCGGAGCAGGCGTGCTCCTCGTCGCCCCCACCGGAGAGCATATCAAATATGTGGTTCAAATGCACTTTCCCCGAGAGGAGGCCACCAACAACACCACTGAGTATGAGGGGCTCCTTGCCGGACTCAGAATCACGGTGGAGTTGGGGATCAAGAAACTGATCATCCAAGGAGATTCTCAACTCGTGGTAAAACAAGTCAACAAAGATTACCAGAGTCCGTTGATGGAAGGATACGTGGAAGAGGTGAGGAAGCTGGAGGAGCACTTTCATCGATTGCAAGCAGAGCATGTACCACGTGCAGAAAACAGCATCACTGATCATCTATCAAAGTGCACCGCGCAAAAGCTCCCTGTGGAACCAGGAACTTTTGTCCTCCATCTCACCCAGCCATCAGTATCCCCGTCAACGATGACCAGGAAAAGGAGAAAGCTAAACTCCGGCAAGCATTTCCCAGAAAAGCTTCTGAAGCCGCTGGTAGAGAGGCTACCGGGGACGGTCTCGTTTCGGTTGGTGAGCTGCTCCCTCCTGTAGAACCCCAGGTTCTTGCGGTTGAGGTAAGCGCGCCCATGAACGAGGAAATGCCTTTAGTCCTCGTTGTCGAGCCATAGCTCTAGCTTGGGCACAGCATATAGTCCACTTCCTTCAAACAGGAGAACTTCCCGAAGAGCAGGAAGAAGCCGAACAAGTAGCCCGTCAGTCAAGTATGTACCAGTTTGTCGATGACACTCTCTACAGAAAAAGACCAAACGGTGTGAAATTAAGGTGCATTTGCCGGGAAGATGGACTGAAGCTGTTGGCAAAGATTCACGGAGGCATGTGTGGGTCTCACATTGGATCAAGGGCCCTTGCCGGAAAAGCCTTCCTGCAGGGTTTCTATTGGCCCACTGCCCTCCAGGATGCAACTGAGCTAGTCACCAAGTGTAAAGCCTGCCAGTTCCATTCCAAGAACATTCATCAACCAGCACAGGCTCTCCAGACGATCCCTTTATCCTGGCCATTCTTGGTCTGGCGGCTCGATATCTTGGGCCCCTTTCCCCACGCCGTTGGGGGCTTTGATTTCTTGTTCGTAGCGATCGACAAATTTACAAAGTGGCCTAAGGTGGAACCAGTGAGAAAGGTGACCGCGCAGTCAGCTGTCAAGTTCCTGAAAGGACTAGTGTGTCGTTTTCGAGTGCCCAACATGGTGATCACCGATAATGGCACCCAGTTCATGAGTCGCACCTTTATGCAATACATCCAAAGCCTTGGAAGCAAGGTCTCCTTCACCTCTGTTGCCCACCCGAGAAGCAATGGGCAAGTCGAGAGGATGAATGCTGAAGTGTTGCGTGGGCTGAAGACAAGAACTTTCGATAGACTACGAAGAGGCGGCAAGCGTTGGATAGATGAGCTGCCAATGATTCTTTGGTCCCTCAGAATGACACCAAATTGAGCTACCGGCCAGACGCCTTTCTCCCTAGTATATGGGGCGAAAGCAGTTCTCCCCACGGAACTCATATACGGGTCACCTCGATTACTTGCCTACGATGAAGTACAGCAAAGGTAGCTACGGCATGATGATGCCATGCTCCTCGAGGAAGATCATCTCCGGGCCGTTGTGCGTGTTGCACGCTACCAGCAAGCCCTCCGCCACTATCATAGCCACAGGGTCCATGCCCGGGGCCTTGAGGAAGGCGACCTTGTCCTTAGGCGCGTTCAGTCTGCCAAGGGTACCAACAAGTTGACGCAGAAGTGGGAAGGCCCTTACCAGGTAGCACGAGTCACCAGACCTGGCGCAGTCCGTCTAGGGACCGAAGATGGCATCAAAATGCTTAACTGATGGAATATTGAGTATCTTCGTAAGTTCTACCCGTAAGGCGCGGTTGCCGGGCTGAGTCCCCAGCAACCACCTTTTGTACAAGCCTTGCTGCAGTGCATGTAACCCTTTGTACAAAGCCAGACGCAGACCCTGTGCACGCAATAATAAAGCTAGGCATTGCATCATACCATCGAACTGCATGTTTACTATGTATTTTTATGTTGCAATGTTATCACTTTTAAGTTTTAGAAATTTGCTAGAGTACTTGATGAGCCTATGATCCTTGTTACTGCATTCTCTCTCCCCAGAGGACAGAAGCCTCTTGCCCTACAGGTTTGGCCGTCAGGAAAACAAGGAAGAAGGGCAAAGAAACAAGGACGGTGGCCCGTCGTACTCCAGATAGGGATACTGCCTAAAAAGATAAGTCTAATCGCATATCCCAAGCTCGGAGCCATTTACTCCCTTAAGGAAACCCTTGCTACCCTTTTGACTATGTACCATGGAGTCCTTCACGCAACGAAAACCCTTGTCGGGATGAGCCATTCCCCAGCTCCTGTCGCTTATCAGCTCTGGGTGGCCACGTCGATACCGACAAGGAGCCTTGCCAGGGAATGATACCAGCCTGCTGCTGGGGGCTCGCTCCCCCTTGGCGCTCGCGGTTAGTACTGACCCGGCAAATAGTTCCGTGCGGCAAGGACAAACATGCTGACACAGTATAAACAAGGGGAGAAAGGGATAGTACTTAAGGAAGAGAAATAGCATTCTTTCATTCATTTTCGGTGCAAAATGGATAGAGATACATTAGAGGACGCCCCATAAATAACTCTTTATTTGACTTTCTCCCCTAGGAACAAGCTATAAAAAGGAGAAAGGATGAAAGGAGGGCCTAAGCAGAAGCCCAGCCTGACCCCGTCAGGATCGGAAGGGCACAGCTCGGCAGGACCACCGACAGGAAAGACAAAGCCGGAGTCCACGAGCCTACTAGGGTCTAGCTGGGGGAGGAGGCGGCGCCCAAGTCGAGAACCCCTGAAAAATTGCTCTAGCAGGGGGGCTAGCTGATGGTGATGGTGCGACTGGCGGTCAGCTGGAGTCCGAGTTGTCGTCCTCCGTCTTGACGACCCGGGACTTGCTGTCGTCGTCTTCACCGACATTGTCCTCCTCGTCACTGTTGCTTGAGGAGGAGCTTTCATCGTCGCTCGAGCTCTCTTCGTAGCAGCCAAGACGAGTGCCCGAATGCCCATAGATCTTGATAGAGAGCATGTCGGCCTCCACCAGCTTGAAGCGGAGGACGTACGCACTCATGAAGTTATGGGCAAGTGCGAAGGTTTTCCACCCACGCCTGAGGAACATGACGTGGAGCGCCGGAAACTCGACGTCCGCCTGCACGGCGCCATTACAGCAGCCGCGCACGCGCAACCACATCGCGTGCGGCTTGCCGACCTCCATCACCCTGGCGAAAGGGCGAGGCAGTTGCAAACGGCTACGGGGAGGGCCACGCAGCCTGATGACAAACTACAGCGATGTACCTTCAGTGTGTCCCATCGCTGGGGGAGGAGCTGCCGAGGGAGGAGGATCTGGTGCGGCGCTCCGCCTCCCCCGGCCGCAAGCCCCGCATCGGCCCCAGGCTCTTCCAACGCTCCTACCCCGCGCGCCGGAACCGCCTCCCGCCATCGCGGCTGAAGCAGCTTCATGATCCCAAAGGGAAACTCTCGTCGCCACGGCGGAAGCTAGGAGTCGTCCTCGCCCCCTCGTCATGGTGGTCATTGGTGCATCCAAAGACGGAGAAGAAGGGCAAGCTATGAGAACCTGAGATCGAGGAGGAGAAGGGAATGGATGAGCATCGCCCGTTGTGACCCCCCTACTTATAGGGAAGGGCACGGGGGCTGACTCTCCTCCGCTCCAAGGCGGCCGCCCATCTCCACCAATCCCACTACCCATGATCACGGGCGAACTGGTAACCGCCCCATTGCTCCAATGCCTGGCGCTGTAGTTTCTGCCACTCCCGTGCCTTTGAGCCATGCGCATCCACCGCAAACTCCCCGCAGTGCATGCGGCGCGCGTGTCGGAAACGGCCTGAGGTAGTAGGTAAGTGCTGGCTTGAAAGTCGGCAGTTACCCCCTCATATGGCGCGCCTGTGCATAAATTTTGGGCCTGACACAACGGCGTTGGGCGAGCACGTTTGGGCCAGACCCGGGGGCTCCTGTCAGTGCACTAGGACTGGGGTACCTAGTGCCCCTGACTTATGCACAAGCAGTAGTAGCACCCATCAACATAAATAAAGTCAAAACCAGTCCAAACCAGAGAAGCCGCTCTACATGAGATCAAGGAGTGCATCAAGAAGAAGAAACCAACATTCAAGACAAAGACTCCGGCAGAAGCAGCCTACGCTGGCTAAGCAACGCCGACAAGGTCGATGCAACAGCCCAGATCGGGCCTGAACCGCGCCAGTCACGTCCCCGGTGCCTGCCGGGGACCAAGGTGCACATATCTTTAGGAAGACCCGGCAAGCCATCCCCCGGCAGGCGCGAGCCGATCGGCCACCGCTCCACCGCATCGCAACATCAGTCATTTGTCGATGCGGTGTCGAGCCCTCAGGTGGCTAATTGGCTCTCACTAAGTATGTGGCGATGCGCTGGGAGACAGATTATGCCCGTTTGACACCCGTCCAGAGGCGTGTCAAGATGTTGAGCAATAGCTAGCTAAAGCGGTGGTCAAAGCCTGCCAGGGATGCATCCCCGCACGCCACCTAGGCTAGCATTTATGGTATTTTGTCCTAAATGCCAGAGTTAGGTATGATAGCACTGTTGGCTATCTAATCACTAGATAATGTCTGTTTTGCCATTGTGGTTGCCCCTTGAGCTATAAAAGGAGGCCCAAGGCAACCTAGCTAAAGATTCGGACCTTTGGACACTTGTACTCGCATAGCAGCTCTCCCGAAGGCAACCTTGCCGGGTTTGAGTGCTGCATCTGCTTCGCATTCCCCCGATCAATCCACCAA
The DNA here is from genome assembly GCA_039707655.1 of Elymus sibiricus. Taxonomy (NCBI): domain Eukaryota; kingdom Viridiplantae; phylum Streptophyta; class Magnoliopsida; order Poales; family Poaceae; genus Elymus; species Elymus sibiricus. The sequence continues at coordinate 191,686,632 of CM077663.1, read as the reverse complement.
AGCAGGAGTAGAGTTTTATGCTTCCCAGCGGCCCAAACCTGGGTAAAACACCAACGTCTCGTCGTCGTGCTGCCTCACCACCTCTGCTCTTTGTGCAACGTGACCTCACCCCCGCCGAACCACAAAGGGGCCCGTGGCCCCATAGGTGATCGTGTGCATCGTGACCCGACATCTCATGAAGTATTTTCATAAATTCTTCCTCTACCAATTGAGCACAATTCCGAACCATCATTTTCACGCAAGACATTAAAAAGACGAAGCAATTGAGGCAACCTAAACTCCATTTTTTTAGTTTTCTTTTGTAAAACCAAACTAGTGAAAAACAAGAAACTAAAAGATTTAATTGCAAGATCTAAAGATATACCTTCAAGCACTCACATCCCCGGCAACGGCGCCAGAAAAGAGCTTGATGTCTACTACACAACTTTATTCTTGTAGACTCGTGTTGGGCCTCCAAGCGCAGAGTTTTGTAGGACAGTACCAATTTTTCCTCAAGTGGATGACCTAAGGTTTATCAATCTGTGGGAGGTGTAGGATGAAGGTGGTCTCTCTCAAGCAACCCTGCAATCAAATACAAGAAATCTCTTGTGTCCCCAACACACCCAATACAATGGCAAATTGTATATGTGCACTAGTTTGGCTAAGAGATGGTGATACAGGTGCAATTTGGATGGTAGAAATATGTTTTTGTAATCTGAAAATATAAAAACAGCAAGGTAGTAATTGGAAAACATCGAGCAAAACATTGTATAAATGCTTGGAAATAAGGCCTAGGGTTCATACTTTCACTAGTGCAACCTCCCAACAATGCTAACATAGTTGAATCATATGATCATCCCTCAACATGCAAAAAAGAATCACTCCAAAGTTTCTATCTAGCGGAGAACAATAAGATGAAATTGGTGTAGGTAGTAGAACCACCTCAAAGTTATCTTTTTCGATCAATCTTTTGGGCTCTTCCTATAAGTGTCACAAACAGCCCTAGAGTTCGTAATATAATAACACCTATGATACACATCAATCAACCCTAATGTCACCTAGATACTCCAATGTCACCTCATGCATCCGTGGGTAAATTATGTGACATGCATCAAACAATTTTAGATCTATCATATTCAATCCAACACAAAGAACTTCAAGGAGCACCCCAAGATTTCTATCGGAGAAAGTGGTATGAAAACGTGCAATCAACCCCTATGCATAGATCCCCAAGGTCACCGGAATCCGCAAGTTGATGCCTCTACATATATCAAGTGAATCAATAGAATACCCCAATGTCACTATGGGTATCTGTAACGCCCAAGATGCCATCCTATCCTTACTTTGGCACGAGGGCCTCGACAGGAATAGAAGCGCATCTCGTCGTTTCGCAAGAATGGATGTCATTACAAGTATATGTAAAGAAGAGATGAGTATATGGAATTGGCTTACACTCGCCACAAGCTACATCAATATCACATCAATACAACATCATATCCAAATATCATACAGAAGAGCAGGGTCCGACTACGGATGAAAACAAACGATAAATGACATCCATCCTTGCTATCCCAGGCTGCCGCCTGGAACCCATCCTAGATCGATGAAGAAGAAGAAGAAGAAGAAGAACTCCAAATCAAACAAGCATCGCGCTCACGTCAGATCATCGCATTACCTGTACCTGCAACTGTTGTTGTAGTAATCTATGAGCCACAGGGACTCAGCAATCTCATTTCCAAGGGTATCAAGACTATTAAAGCTTAATGGGTGAGGTATGTTTAAGTGGTGAGGCTGCAGCAAGCACTAAGCATTTATTTGAGTGGCTGACTTACGAGTACAAGAATAAGGGGGGATGATTGTCGTATAAACGGACGTGAGCTAGCAATGATCTCTAAGAAATCCTGACCACCTACTTACGATCAAACATAACCCCACCGTGTTCTCTCTCTGTTCAAAAATCACGAGAAGAGACAGTCACGGTTACGCACACGGTTGCTTTATTTTATTTGAGTTTACTTCAAGTTTGCTATGACCGGGTGTTAAACAAAGTTTCCAAGTTGCCACGTAACCGCGGGCACGGCTTTCCGAAAGATTTAACCCTGCAGGGGTGCTCCAACTCATCCATCACAAACTAACCACACGCCGTGGGAATAACCTCGACCATGAATCCCGTGATTTCCTAGGCAATTCCATTGGAAAACTGCAACCTCGAGATATCCCGAAGTATTATCGGAATTCCTCACGCAAGACATTCGAGAAAGGTAAAACAAGTCCAGCACGACCGCCCGGCATATCGACAAAACCCGATAGGAGCCGCGTATCTCGTTCTCAGGGTACGACCAGATGAGCTAGACGTCGGGTTGGCTGAAACCCCGGGTGACCAGGGGGCACCGAACATCGCTCGGTTTGGACCAACACTCATGAGGAGCACTGGCCCGGGTGGTTGATTAAGTATCCTCGGGTTAATTACTCCCTATGCAGGTTTATTAGTTATTAGGCAAATGTAGTACCAAAGTTGGGTCTTGCCAGACAAGTTTTAATCTAAAACGAATGATCAAGGGGGTCCCCATAACAACCCCGAGCATGTTAGGAGCGCAAAATATGGAACATAACACCGGTACACAAGTAACTAGGGCGGCAAAAGTGGAACAAAACACCAAGCATAAGGCCAGGCCTTCCACCTTTTACCAAGTATATACGTGCATTAAATTAAATAGCAATAATATTGTGATAGATCAAAAACATCCATGTTGGCACATGGAAATGATTTGCACCTGCAACTAGCAAAGCTATAAGAAGGGCTGAGCAAGCGGTAACATAGCCAAACAATGTTTTGCTGGGATGTGGAGGGGTTAGAGGCTTTTCATGGCAATTTGGGAGGCTAGACAACAATTGGTAGGTAGCGAGACAGCGATAGAAACGAGACAACTAGCATGGCAATGATAGTAATGGTATCCAAGGAAATGATCATTTGCCTGAGATCCCGCTTGGAAGAAGAACGAATCGATGAAGAAGACGAGCCAACGTAGTCGAACAAATCCTCACACTCCGAACGCTTTTGGAACTCTATCGAGAAGAAGCAAACCGAGACAACAATCAACACACGATAAACACCACAACATATGCATGACATGATGCGCAAACAAATATGATGCATGTCCAGTTTAATTATGCATGGCATGGCAAGCACAACATTCAAACGCTACAAATTAAGTGAAGTCCAATATGCAACGAGTTGCATATTGACAAAACTCCACATTCGAATTATTTAGTTCACTCTCGTTTAGGTACTCATCAATAAATGTTGTTTAACATGGGTGGTCATGGCATAAGGTGAAGAATGGAATTAAAGCAATTTTAAATGGAGAGGGAAAACATACATGTAACAAAATAATAACTCTCCATATTATGAGAAATGTGGTTAATGTTGTTTAACTGGACAATCATTTTAGATGTTGTTTATCATGGCAAGAGGTGAAGCATAAACAACTACATCATCTAGGCATTTTAAATGAGGCCGAAAGCAACATATAGCATTTCCGAAACGACCCCATATGCAAATTATAAAGTTGGTCCAGATCTGTCCTAACACAATTTTATATTTGTTAAACAGGAAAATAAAGTCCACCATGTGATTCTACACGTTTTTTTAGACAAGTTGGAACGTTTTAAATGGAGCTACGGTTATTTAGTTATGCAATAAACCGTTTTAACATGGCATTTACGCAAATTAATTCAAACAGCAGGTTTGAACAATTTAAACATGGATGAAAGTTGGATATTGTGCATCTACACGAAATTCTGAACATTCTACACATATAAAACATTTTCATCCGATGCACGGTTTGTGACTTATTAAATGCATGAACTTGGAGGGTTTTTCTGAAAACTATTATTCATTGGATAATTGCTAAAATCGTCCCGAGCAGAAAAAATACATGTTGGGCCGAATCTGGGATGGACTGGGCTAAGAGCAGCGGGCGTCAGATACTATAACGTGCACACGGGCAAGGGTTAGATGCGGGACGCTCACCAGAGGGCCTCGGGCCTGCTAGGCGAAGGCTGCAGTAGGCCGACTGGTGCTGGGCCTTGCGGCTACACTTGGGAGGTGAGGATGGGCCTGGCCGGCCCAGGGAGGACCCGAGCAAGGCACCTAAAGCTGGCTGCGTTTGGTCGATGCAGCAGTTCCAGGGGCGGTCAACTCGGACGAAGACCAATGGCGGCAGCGGTCGTAGGTTAACAGGCGGGGCTCCGGCAAGGCTCTGGCGCGGCAAGATGGGTGGATCTGGTCGAGGGCCTCTGGATCTGGCCGGTTCCGGCCTGTCTTGGCGATGGAGCTCCAAATCCGTGGAAGTGGGGACCTCCTGCGAGCCATGTGAGAGGTAGAGATCGAGGTTAGGGAGAGAGAGAGCAGAACAGGAGGGAGGAGGAGGTCCGGCGGGCTCGACCTGGGGCGATGGCATATCCGGCGAGGCTTCGGTAGGTCCGGTGGCCGGCTGGTGGATGGTTCGACGAGGCAGGGGATGGAGCAGGGCGGGGCTGCGCTCGGGAGCATCTCCCGCATGGCATCGAGCAACGCTCGAGCGCTTCCTTCGCCGGGAGCCGCTGCAGATGGGCTTGCGGCGGGCCTCATGTGGGATCCTGCGGGCCTGAGCGGAGGGGGACGAACTGGGCGGTTAGGAGCCGTTTGATCTGGATCTGATGGTCCAGATCGACGGCGGGAATTGGCTACGGGCTGCCAAGTGGCTGTAGGTGGCTGGGGGCACTGAAAGTGAGGAGAAGGTGGCGGCGCAGCTCGGGAATGGGGCTAGGGTATGTTTAGGGGGTAGGTTTGTCTAGATTTGGACAAGGGGGTGTCCATATATAGCATGGGGGCTAGGGTTAGGGGGTTTGCTGCGTTTTCGGACCCTCCGATCGCGATCGGACGGCTCCAGTCGCGGGGTTAGGCTAGGATGGGCTAGTGGGCTGTGTAGAGGGCATTGGGCTGAGAGGAGAGGGAGGTTTGCGGCCCAGACATATTTTGAAATACCGAAAACGTCTACGATTAAACGACGACGGAGCCGCTACGGTCGTCCATTGGGGTATCACACGACCTCCGATTGCGACAAAATTTGGCAGGCGGTCTACCTACAATATAACAAGACCACATGCCAACTTTCAACCCAATCGAGAATATTTTTCACACGCTTTTAAAAGCGTTTTTTAATGATGCCGCGGGCGCGTGTGTGTGGTTGGTCTCGAAACGGTCGACTACACGAATGGAGAGAACCGTCGACTGCGAACGAATGCAGGTTTTCAAAATCGAGTGACGATGCTATGCAGATGATGCGAATGATGCGATGATGAATGCAACAACCAATCAAATCACACTACGAGAATGGAAATAAAAGGGTAATCTTCTGGAGCGTCGGTCTCGGGCTGTTACAGTATCCCATGCAAGACGTACATCATGTGTTCTCAAACCAAAATATTCAATCCAACATAATGAGATCTCAAAGGGAAAGATTCAATTCATCACAACAAGATAGAGAGGGAAGAACACCATATGATCCAACTATTTACAAAGCCCGTGATACATTATGATCGTGTCATCTCAAGAACACGAGAGAGAGATTGAGCACATAGCCACTGGTAAATACCCTCAGCCCCGAGGGTGAACTACTCCCTCCTCATCAATGGCCTCCACCCGGATGATGAAGATGGCCACCGGAGATGATTTCCCCTCTTCGGCAGGGTACTGGAAAGGCTCCAAATTGGTTTATCACTGATACAGAGAGTTGCGGCGGTGGAGTGGAAGGTATCTCTTTATTTTGGGGGTTTCTGGGATTTGTAGGATTTTCAACGTTGGAATCACGCGCAACAGAGCCACGTGGGCCCCACAAGCCAATAGGGGGACACCCCCCAGGTCCGCGCCCGGATGGCTTGTGGCCCAAGGGTGGCTCCCCTCCGGTGGTTCTTCGCTCCAATATTGCCTCCAGAAAAAATCATCAAAAAGTTTCGGGCGATTCCGAGGACTTTCATTTTTTGCACAAAAACAACACCACGGTAATTCTGCTGAAAACAGTGTCAGTCCGAGTTAGTTCTAAATAAATCATATAAAGTGCATCAAACCCATATAAAAGTATTGTAAACATAGGCAAGCATGGCATGAATACTTCATAAATTATCGATACGTTGGAGACGTATCAGCATCCCCAAGCTTAATTCCTACTCGTCCTCGGGTAGGTAAATGATAAAAGAAGTAATTTATGCAGTGTGAATGCTAGCATAATGTATAATATTGATCAAGGATAATTTCAGCCACTTTTCTTGCATCTAAACCAGCAAGTATTTCTCATAGAACTTCTCATAATCAAGTAGCAAGTTATTCACATGTTAAAGTATAGACCATAAACTTTCTTGAAAACTAGCAAACTATGTTTTCAGTCATTAAACAATTACAGTTCATCTTATTTTCAGGAAGGGTCTATGTAAGAGCTTTGGTTTAGCAAATTCCACATACTCAACTATCATTTAGTCTTCCATGACTGCCGGCACTCAAAGCATATTTTTAGAACAAACAGATTCAGTCAAACACATGGGAAGATAGGGGCTTAATGTTTTGCCTCCCAACTTATTTATCTTAGGGATAAAGTCAACAAATAATGAATCATGATCACCTATATTCAACTGGATATATGTGTCTGGATCTTCCCCACCACATGATGCTTGCCAACTAAAGAACTAATAGATTGGAATAAGAAGTTGACTCAACATGAAAAGTAAAAGATAAGCCCTTCGCAGAGGGAAGCAGGGATTTGCAAACGTGCCAGAACTCATTGTTGTAAACACAGAGATGAATATGTAATTTTGAGCGGTATAATTTTCCTGTCAACGTCACAACAGAGTTTTCAATATCTTCCATGCTAATCACATTATTGGCGGTTCCCAAACAGAATTGAAATTTTACTCCCCCTCCACCATTCAAACACATTCCATGGATAGCCATATCCACGGGTACCATCCAAACAATCAACTTTCTAGGGGGAGTTCTTGTTTATTTTTTTTAATTAAACAAGACTGGGAATCCTTTTTACCAGCCTCTCTCATGCAACGACAAGTGAATAAACACTTATCTTGAGAATAACCCGCTTAGCATGGAAGATAATGACCGCCCTGTCGCTCCATGAGCGGTACGAGCACACAAAACGGATATTTATTTGAATGTTTAGAGGTGGCACATGCAAATTTACTTGGAATGGCAATGAAATACCATATATAGGTAGGTATGGTGGACTCTCATGGAAGAAACTTGGCTCAAGGATTTGGATGCACAATTAGTTTCTCTACTTAGTACGATGTTTTGGCTAGCAAAAGGTTCTAAACAAGCATCACATGTTAGAGGATCCATGACAATATAAATGTTGCGTGAATATAAACAAACATAACCATTACGTTGACTTCCTTGTCCAACGTCAACTACTTGATCAAGTTTGAAAATAATTAATGGGGCTCACAATCATAGAAGATGTCCAAGATAGTATATCTATATGTGAACCTCTCTTCCTTCAAAATTCTTTCATGAATAGTTTAAATGACCAATGTTATGTTTGCTAACTTCCAATAATTTTTACCGCTTATACACAAAGTATGTGGAGTCACTACTCCCCATGGGACAATCATATGAAGCATATATAATTTCACATTTATGGCATTGAATTCATTCAACATTTACTCTCTGGATATAAGCGAAGCACATGAGTAAACTTCAAACTACTCTCAAAAGATATAAGTGTAGATCAATGAGTAGTAAAACAATAAATTAGCTATGTGGGTACTCTCTCTCTCAATAAATAATTTTAGATCTGAGTATTTTATTCAAACAACAAACTAAACAAAAATAGCACTCCAAGAATAGCACATATCATGTGAACGAATAAAAATTTAGGCTCAACATAGTCTAACCGATATTTGTTGATGAAGACAGGTGGGATGTGTAGCATCCCCAAGCTTAGATGCTTGATACTTCTAGCAATATTTACTTGGGGTGCCTTGGGAATCCCCAAGCTCGAGCTTTCGTATCTCGTTCAATCCTCTCATATCCCGGTTTCACCTAAATCTCAAAAACTTCATCCACAAAAACTTGAAAAGAACTCGTGAGATAGGTTAGTACATATAAGAATAAATCAACACTTCTTGTACTGCCAAGACAAGTTGCATAATAATTTTGAAACATTAGGTACTGTATACTATCATTTCATCAATTTATATCTACTAATATAAGCCATGAAAACTCTAGGATAAGTAGATAACAAAACTATGACAGCAATCTGTCCAAAAAGAACAATCTGTAGCAATCTATTAAAGAACTGTACTTCTGTATCTCAAAAAAATCTGAATATTTAGGAAATGATAAAAAATTATATGACAACACTATGTAAAAAAAATAGAAACTTTCCACGTTCCAATAAAATATGAAAATTCAAACACTACAACAAAAGTTTCTGTTTTTACACAGCACACATCCAACATGTAATTCAAGCATCCTAAAAGGCAATTCTTGGAACTTTTTATTGGAAAACAAGATTAAAAAAAACATCTAATAGAGAACAACAAAATAAAATGACGCTCCAAGCAAAACACATATTATGTGACGAATAAAAATATAGCTCCAAGTAAGATATACCGATAATGTTGAAGACGAAAGAGGGGATGCCTTCCGGGGCATCCCCAAGCTTAGACGCTTGAGTCTTCCTTGGATATTACCATGGGGCTGCCTTGGTAATCCCCAAGCTTAGGGTCGTGCCACTCCTTATTCTCCTCATATCGTTATCTCATCCAAAACTTGAAAACTTCAATCACATAAAACTTATCAGAACTTCGTGAGATGTGTTAGTATAATAAATAAAGATCATTCACTTAGGTAATGTCAAGGAAATATTCATAATTCTTATCATGTGATACCTACTGTATTATATCATTCCCATAATTTATATTACTCAATATAAGCTATGGAAACACTAAAACAAGCAAACTATGCATGCAAAACAGAATCTGTCAAAAACAGAACAGTCTATAAACATCTGAATTAAAACCATACTTACCTGACTGTAACAATTCTGAAACATTAGGACAATGCATATAATTTGTATATAAAACTTGTGGAAAAATTTCAGAATTTTTCGACTCACCAGTAAAATCAGAGAAATTCCCACTAGACGTAAAAGTTTCTTTTTTTGCACAGAATCAAACTAACAAGTATCCACACTGTCCCAAAGGCTTTACTTGGCACTTTATTGAAATAAAAGGCACAAAACATGATTACTACAGTAGCTTAATCTTGTGAATACACAAAAACAGAAAGGAAAAGTGTTGGGTTGTCTCCCAACAAGCGCTTTTCTTTAATGCCTTTTAGCTAGACATGATGATTTCAATGATGCTCACATAGGAATAGTATTTGAAACATGCACAAGAGCATCATGGATCACATGACAAGCACATTTAAGTCTAACCCACTTCCTATGCATAGGGATTTTGCAAGCAAACAATTCATGGGAGCAAGAATCAACTTGCAAAGGAAGGCAAAACAAGCATAACTTAAAAACTTTGATCACATAGGGAGGAAACTTGATATTATTGCACTTCCTACAAGCATAAGTTCCCCCCTCATAATAATTTTCAGTAGCATCATGAAGAAATTCCACAATGTATCTATCACATAAATCATTCTTTTCATGATCTAGAAACATAGAAAATTTATCACTCTCCCCACAAGCAATTTTCTTCTCATTCATAATAGTGGGAGCAAACTCAACAAAATAACTATCATGAGACACTTGATTGAAATGACCACTATGAATATTAAAATCATGATGACAAGTTTCATGGTTACTATCACTCTTTATATCATACATGTCATCACAATAATCATCATAGATAGGAGGCATGCCATCATCATAATAAATTTTCTCATCAAAACTTGGGGGACTAAAAATTTCATCTTCGTCAAACATAGCATCCCCAAGCTTGCAGCATTGCATATCATTGGCATAATAGATATTCAGAGAATTCATACTGACAATATTGATATCATGATCATCATTCAAGGAATTCTCATTAAGTATTTTCATAAATTCTTCCTCTACCAATTGAGCACAATTCTGAACCATCATTTTCACGAAAGACATTAAAAAGACGAAGCAATTGAGGCAACCTAAACTCCATTTTTTTAGTTTTCTTTTATAAAACCAAACTAGTGAAAAAAAGAAACTAAAAGATTTAATTGCAAGATGTAAAGATATACCTTCAAGCACTCACCTCCCCGGGAACGGCGCCAGAAAAGAGCTTGACGTCTACTACACAACTTTAGTCTTGTAGACACGTGTTGGGCCTCCAAGCGCATAGTTTTGTAGGACAGTACCAATTTTCCCTCAAGTGGATGAACTAAGGTTTATCAATCCATGGGAGGTGTAGGATGAAGATCGTCTCTCTCAAGCAACCCTGCAATCAAATACAAGAAACCTCTTGTGTCCCTAACACACCCAATACAATGGCAAATTGTATAGGTGCACTAGTTTGGCGAAGAGATGGTGATACAAGTGCAATATGGATGGTAGAAATATGCTTTTGTAATCTGAAAATATAAAAACAGTAAGGTATTAATTGGAAAACATCGAGAAAAACGTTGTATAAATGCTTGGAAATAAGGCCTAGGGTTCATACTTTCACTAGTGCAACCTCCCAACAATGCTAACATAGTTGAATCATATGATCATCCCTCAACATGCAACAAAGAATCACTCCAAAGTTTCTATCTAGCGGAGAGCCATAAGATGAAATTGGTGTAGGTAGTGGAACCACCTCAAAGTTATTTTTTCCGATCAATCTTTTGGGCTATTCCTATAAGTGTCACAAACAGCCCAAGAGTTCGTACTAGAATAACACCTATGATACACATCAATCAAACCAAATGTCACCTAGATACTCCAATGCCACCGCAAGTATCCGTGGGTAAATTATGTGACATGCATCAAACAATTTCAGATCTATCGTATTCAATCCAACACAAAGAACTTCAAGGAGCACCCCAAGATTTCTATCGGAGAAAGTGGTATGAAAACGTGCAATCAACCCCTATGCATAGATCGCCAAGGTCACCAGAATCCGCAAGTTGATGCCTCAACATATATCAAGTGAATCAATAGAATACCCCAATGTCACTACGGGTATCCCACACAAGACATACGTCAAGTGTTCTCAAATCAAAATATTCAATCCAACATAATGAGATCTCAAAGGGAAAGATCCAATTCATCACACAAAGATAGAGAGGGAAGAACACCGTATGATCCAACTATTAACAAAGCCCGTGATACATCATGATTGTGTCATCTCAAGAACATGAGAGAGAGAGATTGAACACATAGCCACTGGTAAATACCCTCAGCCCCGAGGGTGAACTACTCCCTCCTCATCATGGCCTCCGCCGGGATGATGAAGATGGCCACCGGAGATGATTTCCCCTCTCCGACAGGGTACTGGAAAGGCTCCAGATTGGTTTATCGCCGATACAGAGAGTTGCGGCGGTGGAGAGGAAGGTCTCTCTTTATTTTTGGGGTTTCTAGGATTTGTAGGATTTTTCAACGTTGGAATCACGTGCAACGGAGCAACGTGGGCCCCACAAGCCAACAGGGGGACACCCCCCAGGGCCGCGCCCTGATGGCTTGTGGCCCTAGGGTGGATCCCCTCCGGTGGTTCTTCTCTCCAATATTTCTCATTTCCTCCAGAAAAAATCATCAAAAAGTTTCGAGCGATTCCGAGGACTTTCGTTTTCTGCACAGAAACAACACCACGGTAATTCTGCTAAAAACAGCGTCAGTCCGGGTTAGTTCTAAATAAATCATATATATTGCATCAAAACCATATAAAATGATTGTAAACTTAGGCAAACATGGCATGAATACTTCACAAATTATCGATATGTTGGAGACGTATCAACATCCTTGAGGTATTTCTCTTGAGAGATGAAGATGCCATTGCGCTGTTGACGAATTTGAAGACCTAAGAAGAATTTCAACTCTCCCATCATAGACATTTGATATTCCTCACTCATCATATAAGAAAATTTGTCACTGTAATGTTTCTTAGTATAGCCAAAGATAATATCATCCACATATATTTGGCACACGAATAATTCATCATCATAAGATTTTCTGAAAAGAGTTGGGTCAAGTGAACCGGGTTTGAAGCCTTTCTTCATGTGGAATTCATTCAGAGTATCATACCACGCTTGAGGGGCTTGCTTGAGGCCATAGAGAGCCTTGTTGAGTCTGAAGACTTTGTCAGGATGCTTAGGATCTTCAAAACCTGGGGGTTGAGCAACATATACTTCTTCCTCAAGCTTACCATTGAGGAATGCACTTTTCACATCCATTTGATATAAGATGATATTGTGATGGTTAGCATAAGCAAGCAATATGTAAATATCTTCAAGTCTAGCAACAGGTCCAAAAGTTTCATCAAAGTCAATTCCCTCAACCTGTGTGTAGCCGTGTGCTAGAAGACGAGCCTTATTTCTCACCACTTGACCAAGTTTGTCTTGTTTGTTGCGATAGATCCACTTGGTACCTATGACGTTGTGCTTGCGAGGATCTAGTCACTTGACAAGTTCACACACGTTGTTGATCTAGAATTGATGCAATTCCTCTTGCATAGCTTGGATCCACCCAGCCTCCAAAAATGCTTCATCAACTTTGGTGGGCTCTGTGATAGAGACAAAAGCAAAGTGCCTACAAAAGTTAGACAAATGTGAATCTTTTGAGCGAGTGAGGGGACCTGGTGCATTGATATCGTCGAGGATTTTCTCAATCTGCACTTCATTAGCTATTCTTGGGTGAGCAGGTTGAAGGCTTTGTTGGGGCTGATCATTTTCTTCAGCGCCATTTTCCTCAGGTGCACCAGTGTGAGAGTCTTCATTTTCTGGGATAACTTCATCAACAGGTTCTTCCGTGGGTATAATTGTTGGGAAACGTTGCATGGGAAACAAAAATTTTCCTACGCACACACAAGATCTATCCATGGTGATGAGCATCTACGAGAGGGAGAGTGAATCTACATACCCTTGTAAATCGCTAAGCGGAAGCGTTAAGAAACGCGGTTGATGTAGTCGAACGTCTCCGCGATCCAAATCGCAAGTCGTCCCTCGATCCGATTACGAACTAGTGCCGAACGGACGGCACCTCCGCGTTCAACACACGTACGGCTTGATGACGCCTTCACCTCCTTGATCCAGCGAGCGATGATGAAGTAGTAGATGAGTTCCGGCAGCACGACGGCGTGGTGATGGTGGTGAGGAACAATCTCTGCAGGGCTTCGCCAAGCACTACGGAGATTATGACGGGAGGAACTAGAGGGTTAGGGTTGCCGGCACACGGCTTGGGAAATCTTGATGTGTCCCATGTGTTAGCCCTGCCCCTCTATTTATATGTTGAGCCCTGGGGTCTAAACTTGGAGAGAAAGCCTCCACAAGGTCGGTTTTGCCCGCACAAGGTCGGTTTAGCCCGCACGGAAAGAGTCCAACTCAGATTCCAGCAGTATCGCGTACAAGCGGTAGTACCGCTCACGAGCGGTAGTACCGCTTGAGCGGTAGTACCGCTTCACACAAGCGGTAGTACCGCTTACGCGGTAGTACTGCCTTACCAGCGGTAGTACCGCTTAAGGCAGCAGCAAAACTTCCTTTTGCACTTTCCAATACCTCGTGGGCTTTACCCCTTTGGCTCATATAAAGTGTTGCTGCACCCGAACACTTCGGTAAACATCCGGAACCCCTTCTGGTGAATTCTGGAACCCTTCCGGAGATCAAAACACTATTATCACATATATCAATCTTTACCTCCGGACTCTTCCGGAGATCCTCGTTATGTCCGGGATCTTATCCGGGACTCCGAACAACCTTCGGTCACCAACAAAATAACTCAACTATACTAATCGTCACCAAACGTTAAGTGTGTAGACCCTGTGGGTTCGAGAACTATGTAGACATGACCGAGACACCTCTACAATCAATAACCAATAGCGGGACCTGGATGCCCATATTGGCTCCTACATATTCTACGAAGATCTTTATCGGTTGAACCTCTATGTCAAGGATTCAGTTAATCCCGTATGATGTTCCCTTTGTTCTTCGGTATGTTACTTGCCCGAGATTCGATCGTCGGTATCTCTATACCTAGTTCAATCTCGTTACTGGCAAGTCTCTTTACTCGTTCCGTAATACAAGATCTCGTGGCTAACACTTTAGTCACATTGCTTGCAAGGCTCATTGTGATGTTGTATTACCGAGTGGGCCCTGAGATACCTCTCCATCACATGGAGTAACAAATCCCAGTCTTGATCCATGCCAACCCAACAGACACCCTCGGAGATACCTGTAGAGCATCTTTATAGTCACCCAGTTACGTTGCGACGTTTGATACACACAAGGTATTCCTCCGGTGTCAGTGAGTTGCACGATCTCATGGTCATAGGAACAGATACTTGACGTGCAGAAAACAATAGCAATAAACTGACATGATCATATGCTACGTTTATAGTTTGGGTCTTGTCCATCACATCATTCTCGTAATGATGTGATCCCGTTATCAAATGACATCTTATGTCCATGGCCAGGAAACCTTCACCATCTTTTGATCAACGAGCTAGTCAACTAGAGGCTTACTAGGGACACAGTGTTGTCTATGTACCCACACATGTATTTGAGTTTCCAATCAATACAATTATAGCATGGATAATAAACGATTATCATGAACAAGGAAATATAATAATAACTAATTTATTATTGCCTCTAGGGCATATTTCCAACAGTCTCCCACTTGCACTAGAGTCAATAATCTAGTTCACATCACTATGTGATTTACATTGTAATGAATCGAACACCCATGCAGTTCTGGTGTTGTTCATGTTTAGCCCTTGAAAGAGGTTTAGTCATTGGATCTGCAACATTCAGATCCGTGTGTACTTTGCAAATATTTATGTCGTCCTCCTTGTTGTAATCGCGGATGGAATTGAAACGTCGCTTTATGTGTCTGGTCCTCTTGTGAAATCTTGGTTCCTTGGCTAGAGCAATGGCCCCAGTATTATCACAAAACAGAGTCATTGGGTTAAGCGCACTAGGCACTACTCCAAGATCTATCATGAACTCCTTCATCCAGACACCTTCCTTCGCCGCCTCCGAGGCAGCGATGTACTCCGCTTCGCATGTAGAATCAGCTACCACGCTTTGCTTGGAACTGCACCAGCTAACCGCACCCCCATTAAGAATAAATACGTATCTGGTTTGCGACTTAGAGTCATCCGGATCAGTGTCAAAGCTTGCATCGACGTAACCCTTTACGACGAGCTCTTGATCACCTCCATAAACGAGAAACATGTCCTTAGTCCTTTTCAGGTACTTCAGGATATTCTTGACCGCCGTCCAGTGTTCCACTCCTGGATCACTTTGAAACCTTCCGGCCATACTTATGGCAAGGCTGACATCGGGTCTTGTGCATAGCATTGCATACATGATAGAGCCTATGGCTGAGGCATAGGGGACGACACTCATCTTTTCTCTATCTTCTGCAGTCACTGGGCATTGAGTCTTACTCAACTTCACACCTTGTAATACAGGCAAGAACCCCTTCTTGGACTGATCCATTTTGAACTTCTTCAAAACTTTGTCAAGGTATGTGCTTTGTGAAAGTCCTATTAAGCGTCTCGATCTATCTCTATAGATCTTGATGCCTAATATGAAAGCAGCTTCTCCTAGGTCCTTCATTGAAAAACTCTTGTTCAAATATTCCTTCACGCTTTCCAACATTTCTATATTGTTTCCAATCAGTAATATGTCATCCACATATAATATTAGAAACGCTATAGAGCTCCCACTCACCTTCTTGTAAATACAAGCTTCTCCGTAAACTTGTATAAACTCGAACGCTTTGATCACCTCATCAAAGCGAAGATTCCAACTCCGAGATGCTTGCACCAGTCCATAAATGGATCGCTGGAGTTTGCAAACTTTGTCAGCATTCTCTGGATCGACAAAACCTTCTGGTTGTATCATATACAACTCTTCCTTAAGGAAACCGTTAAGGAACGCTGTTTTGACATCCATCTGCCAAATTTCATAATCGAAAAAGGCAGCTATTGCTAACATGATTCTGACGGACTTAAGCATCACTACGGGTGAGAAGGTCTCATCGTAGTCAACTCCTTGAACTTGTGAAAAACCCTTTGCCACAAGTCAAGCTTTATAGATGGTGACATTACCGTCCGCGTCCGTCTTCCTCTTAAAGATCCATTTGTTCTGAATGGCCTTACGCCCTTCAGGTAATACTTCCAAAGTCCACACTTTGTTTTCATACATGGATCCCATCTCGGATTTCATGGCCACTAACCACTTCTCGGAATCCGGGCCCATCATCGCTTCTCCATAGCTCGTAGGTTCATCGTTGTCCAACAACATGACCTCTAAGACAGGGTTGCCGTACCACTCAGGAGCAGTACGCGTCCTTGTCGACCTACGAGGTTCGATAGCAACTTGATCCAAAGCTTCATGATCATCATCATTAACTTCCTCTTCAGCTGATGTAGGCTCTACAGAAACATCTTTTTGCGCTGCGCTACTTTCAGGTTGAAGTAAAGGTTCAACAACCTCATCAAGTTCTATCTTCCTCCCACTCAATTCTTTCGAGAGAAACTCTTTCTCAAGAAACGTTCCGTTTTTAGCGACAAACACTTTGCCTTTGGATCTGAGGTAGAAGGTATACCCAACTGTCTCTTTTGGGTATCCTATGAAGACGCATTTCTCCGCTTTGGGTTCCAGCTTTTCAGGCTGAAGCTTTTTGACATAAGCATCACATCCCCAAACTTTAAGAAACGACAGCTTTGGCTTCTTGCCAAACCAAAGTTCATATGGCGTCGTCTCAACGGATTTCGATGGTGCCCTATTTAAAGTGAATGCAGCTGTCTCTAATGCATAACCCCAAAACGATAGTGGCAAATCGGCAAGAGACATCATAGATCGCACCATATCCAATAAGGTTCGATTACGACGTTCGGACACACCATTACGCTGTGGTGTTCCAGGCGGTGTCAATTGTGAAACAATTCCACACTGTCTTAAGTGACTGCCAAACTCATAACTCAGATATTCTCCTCCTCGATCAGATCGTAGGAATTTAATCTTCTTATTACGATGATTCTCAACTTCACTCTGAAATTGTTTGAACTTTTCAAATGTTTCAGACTTGTGTTTCATTAAGTAAATATACCCATATCTACTTAAGTCATCAGTGAAGGTGAGAAAGTAACGATAACCACCGCGCGCCTCAATGCTCATCGGACCGCACACATCAGTATGTATGATTTCCAATAAGTCACTTGCCCGTTCCATTGTTCCAGAGAACGGCGTTTTAGTCATCTTGCCCTTGAGGCATGGCTCGCATGTGTTAAGTGATTCAAAATCAAGTGACTCCAAAAGTCCATCAGCATGGAGCTTCCTCATGCGTTTTACGCCAATATGACCTAAACGGCAGTGCCACAAGAAAGTGGTATTATCATTATCAGTTCTACATCTTTTGGCATCAATGTTATGAACATGTGTATCATTACTATCGAGATTTAATAAGAATAAACCCCTCACTTCGGGTGCATGACCATAAAAGATATTACTCATATAAATAGAACAACCATTATTCTCTGATTTAAATGAGTAACCGTCTCCCAATAAACAAGATCCAGATATAATGTTCATGCTTAACGCAGGCACTAAATAACAATTATTCAGGTTCATCACTAATCCCGATGGTAATTGAAGAGCGGGCGTGCCGACGGTGATCACATCAACCTTGGAACCATTTCCCACGCGCATCGTCACTTCATCCTTTGCCAGCCTCCGTCTATTCCGCAATTCCTGTTTAGAGTTGCAAATGTGAGCAACCGCACCGGTATCAAATACCCAGGCACTACAACGAGAGTTGGTAAGGTACACATCAATAACATGTATATCATATATACCTTGTTTGTTGTTGACCGCCTTCTTGTCAGCCAAATACTTGGGGCAGTTCCGCTTCCAGTGTCCAGTTCCCTTGCAATGAAAGCACACAGTTTCTGGTTTGGGTCCAGCCTTGGGTTTCTTCACGGGAGGAGCAACTGCTTTGCCACTCTTCTTGGAGTTACCCTTCTTACCCTTGCCATTTTTCTTGAAACTAGTGGTTTTATTGACCATCAACACTTGATGCTCCTTCTGAATTTCAGACTCAGCGGCTTTCAGCATCGCAAACAGCTCGGCGACTGACTTGTTCATCCCGTGCATGTTATAGTTCAACACGAAGCTCTTGTAGCTAGGTGGCAATGATTGAAGAACTCTGTCAGTGATAGCCTCTGGCGGAAGGGGCATCCCCAATTCAGCCAGACGGGTGGAGTTACCAGACATTCTGAGTATGTGATCACTGATAGACCCGTTCTCCTCCATCTTGCAAGCATAGAACTTATCGGAGATCTCATACCTCTCGATCCGGGCATTCTTCTGAAAGATAAACTTCAACTCCTGGAACATCGCATATGCTCCATGACGTTCAAAACGTCTTTGAAGTCCTGGTTCTAAGCCATACAATATTGCACATTGAACTATTAAGTAATCTTCAGAACGAGCCTGCCAGGCGTTCACAACGTCTAGAGACTCAACTGGAGCGGGTGGATCACCAAGCGGTGCATCAAGGACATAAGCCTTCTGGGAAGCCGTAAGGATAATCCTTAGATTACGGGCCCAGTCCACAAAGTTACTTCCATCATATTTCAACTTAGCTTTCTCTAGGAACGCATTAAAATTCAGGGGTGCTACTGCGCGAGCCATGATCTACAACATAAATATAGCAAAGACAACTTAGACTATTGTTCAAGATAATGAGTTTAGTTAATCATATTACTTAAAAACTCCCACTCAAATTGACATCCCTCTGGTCATTCAAGTGTAACATGATCCAAATCCACCAACTCAAGTCCGATCATCACGTGAGTTGAGGTGGTTTCAATGGTGAACATCTTCATGTTGATCATATCTACTATATGACTCATGTTCGACCTTTCGGTCTCTTGTGTTCCGAGGCCATGCCTGTACATGCTAGGCTCGTCAAGTTTAACCCGAGTGTTCCGCACGTGCAACACTGGCTTGCACCCGTTGTATGCGAACGTAGAGTCTATCACACCCGATCATCACGTGGTGTCTCGAAACGACGAACTTTCGCAACGGTGCACACTCGGGGAGAACACAATTTTATCTTGAAATTTAAGTGAGGGATCACCTTATAATGCTACCGTCGTCCTAAGAAAAATAAGATGCATAAAAGGATTAACATCACATGCAAATCATAAGTGACATGATATGGCCATGAACTTGTGCTTTTGATCTCCATCTTCAAAGCACCGGCATGATCTCCATCGTCACCGGCATGACACCATGATCTCCATCATCTTGATCTCCATCAACGTGTCGCCATGAAGTTGTCGCGCCGACTGTTGCTTCCACGACTATTGCTAACTCATAGCGATAAAGTAAAGCAAAACGGCGAAAATAATTAAAGACAACTCTATGGCTCCTGCCAGTTGCCGTACTCATCGACATGCAAGTCGTGATATTCTATACAACACATGATCATCTCATACATCACATATATCTCATCATGTACTTGGCCATATCACATCACAACATACCCTGCAAAAACAAGTTAGACGTCCTCTAATTGTTGTTGCAAGTTTTACGTGGCTGCTACGGGTATCTAGCAAGAACGATTCTTACCTACGCAAAAACCACAACGGTGATATAAAAATTGCTATTCAACCTTCTCAAGGACCGCCTTTGTCAAATCCGATCCGACTAAAGTAGGAGAGACAGACACCCGCCAGCCATCTTTATGCAACGAAGTTACACGTCAGTTGATGGAACCGGTCTCTCGTAAGCGTACGAGTAATGTTGGTCCGAGCCGCTTCATCCCACAATACCGCCGAAACAAGAAAAGACCAAGGGAGGAAGCAATCTGAATATCAACGCCCACAAAACCCTTTTGTGTTCTACTAGAGATCTCATCTACACATAGACCTGGCTCAGATGCCACTGTTGGGAAACGTTGCATGGGAAACAAAAAATTTCCTACGCACACACAAGATCTATCCATGGTGATGAGCATCTACGAGAGGGAGAGTGAATCTACATACCCTTGTAGATCGCTAAGCGGAAGCGTTAAGAAAAGCGGTTGATGTAGTCGAACGTCTCCGCGATCCAAATCGCAAGTCGTCCCTCGATCCGATTACGAACTAGTGTCGAACGGACGGCACCTCCGCGTTCAACACACGTACGGCTTGATGACGCCTTCACCTCCTCGATCCAGCGAGCAATGATGAAGTAGTAGATGAGTTCCGGCAGCACGACGGCGTGGTGATGGTGGTGAGGAACAATCTCTGCAGGGCTTCGCCAAGCACTACGGAGATTATGACGGGAGGAACTAGAGGGTTAGGGTTGCCGGCACACGGCTTGGGAAATCTTGATGTGTCCCATGTGTTAGCCCTGCCCCTCTATTTATATGTTGAGCCCTGGGGTCTAAACTTGGAGAGAAAGCTTCCACAAGGTCGGTTTTGCCCGCACAAGGTCGGTTTGGCCCGCACGGAAAGAGTCCAACTCGGATTCCAGCAGTATCGTGTACAAGCGGTAGTACCGCTTACGCGGTAGTACTGCCTTACCAGCGGTAGTACCGCTTAAGGCAGCAGCAAAACTTCCTTTTGCACTTTCCAATACCTCGTGGGCTTTACCCCTTTGGCTCATATAAAGTGTTGCTGCACCCGAACACTTCGGTAAACATCCGGAACCCCTTCTGGTGAATTCCGGAACCCTTCCGGAGATCAACACACTATTATGACATATATCAATCTTTACCTCCGGACTCTTCCGGAGATCCTCGTTATGTCCGGGATCTTATCCGGGACTCCGAACAACCTTCGGTCACCAACAAAATAACTCAACTATACTAATCGTCACCAAACGTTAAGTGTGTAGACCCTGCGGGTTCGAGAACTATGTAGACATGACCGAGACACCTCTACGATCAATAACCAATAGCGGGACCTGGATGCCCATATTGGCTCCTACATATTCTACGAAGATCTTTATCGGTCGAACCTCTATGTCAAGGATTCAGTTAATCCCGTATGCTGTTCCCTTTGTTCTTCGGTATGTTACTTGCCCGAGATTCGATCGTCGGTATCTCTATACCTAGTTTAATCTCGTTACTGGCAAGTCTCTTTACTCGTTCCGTAATACAAGATCTTGTGGCTAACACTTTAGTCACATTGCTTGCAAGGCTCATTGTGATGTTGTATTACCGAGTGGGCCCTGAGATACCTCTCCGTCACACGGAGTAACAAATCCCAGTCTTGATCCATGCCAACCCAACAGACACCCTCGGAGATACCTGTAGAGCATCTTTATAGTCACCCAGTTACGTTGCGACGTTTGATACACACAAGGTATTCCTCCGGTGTCAGTGAGTTGCACGATCTCATGGTCATAGGAACAGATACTTGACATGCAGAAAACAATAGCAATAAACTGGCACGATCATATGCTACGTTTATAGTTTGGGTCTTGTCCATCACATCATTCTCCTAATGATGTGATCCCGTTATCAAATGACATCTTATGTCCATGGCCAGGAAACCTTCACCATCTTTTGATCAACGAGCTAGTCAACTAGAGGCTTACTAGGGACACAGTGTTGTCTATGTACCCACACATGTATTTGAGTTTCCAATCAATACAATTATAGCATGGATAATAAACGATTATCATGAACAAGGAAATATAATAATAACTAATTTATTATTGCCTCTAGGGCATATTTCCAACAATAATATCTTCAGTAGCCTTGAGCTTAATGGATTCCTCAGGAGGCATTTCATCTAGCACAGGAGGTAGGTGCTCTCTTTGCGAGTCATTAGTTTCATCGAAGAGCACATCTACAGTTTCAACAACCTTGTTGTGATAGGTGTTGAAGACTCTGTAGGTGTGAGAGTCCTTTCCATAACCAAGCATAAAATCTTCATGTGCTTTCGGTGCAAATTTAGAACTATGGTGAGGATCTCTAATCCAACATTTAGCACCAAAGACTTTTAAATAACTCACATTGGGTTTCTTGCCCGTGATGAGCTCATATGAGATTTTCTTGAGGAATTTGTGAAGATATACCCTGTTGATGATGTGGCACGCAATGTTGACAGACTCAGGCCAGAAGCAACGAGGTGTCTTGTATTCATCAAGCATGGTGCGAGGCGTCGCAACAAGAGTCATGTTCTTGTGCTCCACGACGCCGTTCTGCTGAGGAGTATATGGAGCAGATAACTCATGAGTAATACCAAGTTCATCAAGATAGTCATCAAGACCAGTGTTATTGAACTCGGTCCCATTATCACTCCTGATATGCTTGATCTTGACACGAAGTTCGTCGAGGCCCTTGAAGAAAAACATCTGAAGACTTCCTGCACTTCAGTTTTGTACATGATGATATGCACCGAAGTGTATCGAGAATAATCATCAACAATAACAAAGCCATATAGTGATGGCACACTTGTTAGTGTGGCATAATGAGTGGGGCCAGAGAGGTCCATGTGAAGTAATTCAAAGGGACGAGTGGTAGTCATGATAGTCTTCGAGGGATGCTTGGATCTGGTCATCTTTCCAGGCTCACAAGCCCCACAAAGATGATCTTTGAGGAATTTGACACCCTCGATGCCGATGATATGCTTCTTCTTCACAAGTGTGTTCAAGTTCCTCATGCAGCATGACCAAGTCGTTGATGCCATAGCCAGCCTTCTGAAGCTTTTGCAAGTAGACATGTAGCAGGCTGTGGTCCTGCAGAGAAATCAACAATATACAAGTCTCCTCTCCCACTAGTAGAAAACAGGCCATTAGTCCCGGTTGGGAAGGGCCTTTAGTCCCGGTTCCCCAACCGGGACTAAAGTATAGAGACTAAAGGGTCCAAGCCTTTAGTCCCGGTTGGCTACGAACCGGGACTAAACCCTGGCCACGTGGTCGGCAGCGCGCGCCAGGGCATGGGGACCTTTGGTCCCGGTTGGTAACACCAACCGGGACTAAAGGTTTAGGGGTTTAGTGTTTATTGTTTATTTTTCCTTTTCATTTTGTGTTTTCCATTTAATTCTTTTTCATTTCAAACATATTTTATGCTACTACATATTGTACACGTTATGCATATATAATAGAATACTTCGTAGAACAGATCATATATCATAAAATTTCTCGTACAAGCAATCATATATCATAGAATTTCTCGTACGATCACATGCATACACATATATATATATACAATTTGGTATATACAATTTCTCGTACAATCTGCAGATCATTTGCGGATCGGGTAATGGTATTCTCCGTCGGGAGATATGACCTGCTCAAGCAAAAAATCCCGCAATTTCCTCTTGAATTGCTCATATGCGGTCCGTTGGTAGGAGCTTATCCCGCATCTCGTGCATCTTTAAAGAAGGTGATCAATATGAACATGTTAGTTGTGTGTATATGTATTAGATCATGATAAAAAAATATGAATGGTGTTTACGTACCCAAAGATCGCTTGCACTCCTATTGCTTTCGGTCATAAAGAGAATGTTCTCGCAAACGTAATATGCACATAGTTCAGTCCGCTCTGCCTGCCTCATGCACTTTACGAGAATAGAATTCAATCAGATAATAATGAAGCATGACAATGGTATTGAAACTAGAATTAAAGAGATGCGCAGACATAGCTAGTACTACTTAATTACCCTGGGCTTTCGCCATCTCAGCTCCTCTTTCCATTCACCTCTAACATCTTTGGTGAACTTTTCCCAAACCCTGCCCGGCAAACAAAATGAATAAAGGAGTTATTAATTACTTGATATCAGGAAATGAACTAATAAACAAGCCGACATAGTGCGTCAATGATTGAAATTACCTTTCGAGCACCAAATGCAAGCTTTTGTAATCTTGAGGGTCTTTACTTAGCGAGTCCAGTACTTCAACAGTTCCATCGTCAACTCTAATGATTAGAAGGATCCAGTGGTAGCTGCGCGCACGATTTGTATAAGCGGGCATGCATAACTCATCAACTACACTTAACATCAAGTATATATATATATAAGCAAAAATAGAATTTGTAGTACAAGAAAGTAACACTCACTGGAAGTTCCAAGGTAAAAGTATTTCTGCTTTGTACTTTAGGGCCTTCAAAAACCTTAGAAGCATTTTCTCCATGTCTTTAGGGTCCCTTCTCAACACTTCTTCATTGACGGTATTTGGGTCAATGAACCCAATGCCATAGACTCCAGCTCTTTTCAATTCAAAAATCTTCATTCTGCATAATACCACACAAAAGAATATAGTGAGTATAATAACAGGCCATGAACGAGCTGAGCTAGAGACTTAAATTATAGAAAGAAATCACTTACAAACAATAGCAACTGACGATAGATTTGTCGAGTGCTTTTTGATTGAATAACTGAAAAAATTCTGAGTTTTCAATCCACAAAGCATTTTTATGGACGTAATGCTCTTTCTCGACTTTCACCATGAGGCTCTCCATCCCGTTCTTTATTTCTCTCATGTACCAGGCATGCAATTTGTACATTTGCGTTGTTAGAAGCTTCTCGTCGTTAGGAAGGACCAGAGGTTCCCCGGGGACATATTGTCGTTCTATTTCCTTCGGATCTAATGGTGGAAATTCCTCGATCTCTAGGAATTGTTCAACGGTGATACCGAGCATTCTAGCAGTCTCTCTATCAGCGTCGGTTATTACCACGTTATTGGCACTGACCTTGAGCGGGCTGATCGATTGGACTGCCTGTTCTCCAAGCTGGGGAACAGTTTTCCCGCATTTACTGCTACCGCTCGACTTCTGTCTTTTCTGGGATGATGCATAGGACTTGGTAATACAGCGTTCATAGTCTGATACCGCTCTTTTCTCCTCCGGTTTAGCTGCATCAATAAAGTGTTGTATGACCTCCTCGGGTATTTTCTCCTTTGGCGGCGGGGGCGATTTCGGTCCAAAATAGGCCCGCAAAGCGAGCTTCACTGATTCATCGAGTTCCTCGTCAGTCTTCTCGTAAGATAACTTCTTTTTGGCAGGAGGCTCGGGTTTCTTCTTTTGTGTTCTCTTCCGCTTTGGAGACGCTATTTTTTGATATCGTGGACGTCTCGCGCTAGGCTCCGTCTCGGGGTGGGATGGACTCTGCTGACGTGGCGGAGCTTGATATCGCGGACTCGCCCTGCGCTCCGTCTCGGGGAGGGTTGGAGTCTGCTGACGCGGCGGACTTGGAGGAGGAGTCGGTGGCCTTGGCACCGAGTTTGGAAACACGATGCATTCCTTTTTCCATAAAATGACACAACGCCTGGCTTCTCCCAGTGTCCGCTCCCCTTCACCTCCAGGGTAGTCAAGATCTAGTGTTTCATATGCCGGCACAACTTGATCCACCCCGACACGAGCATAGCCAGGTGTAATCGGATTGCCGTGGAAAGTTGCTTCATGTCCACTCGGTAAAGCAAAGCCGTCCACCGCCTTCATGGATATGTTCTTCAGTTTCACGTGTAGCTCACAAGGTGTCGACTCTAAGATATCATCCACGGGGTAGCGAGCCAGCAGTGCATCATCGGCCGGGACCTCCGTGGAACCCACGCTGCTTTTCGGCATAGATGATGGAATGGTACCATCCAATGATGGATCTGGTTGTTGCTGCTGCTGAGACGCGCTTTGCTGGCTAAGTTTGTTGATTTGCTCCTGCTGCATGTTATATTTGCGTTCCAAGTCCTGGATCCGATCTACTTCATGCTTCTTCTTTCTGTCACGACTTCTGTAGCTGTCGTTCCAATCCGCAAACCCCAGAAACCACGGAACCATGCCTTTGCCTTGTGTTCGTCCCGGGTGTTCAGGATTCTTGAGGGCGCGCGAAAGCTCATCGTTCTCTCTCTCCAGCTAGAACACACCCACTCGAGCTTCTTCTATTGCTTTAATTATCTCATCCGTGGCATCTTTAAGACTGGCATGTTCAAGAACCTGGCCTGTCTTTGGGTCCAACTTTCCCCCATGTGCATAAAACCAAGTGTTGCACCTCTCGGGCCAAGTATCTGTTACTGGAGAGACCCCTGCAGCCCTCATGTTTCGCTCAGATTCATCCCACTTAGGCAACCCAGACTTGTAGCCGCCTCGCCCGAGACGATGGTGCCACGTTTTTTTCTCGGCATGTTTCTTGTTTATTCTCGACCGTTTCTTAGCTTCTTCTGATTCCTTGAACTTCACAAATTCGTCCCAGTCATCTGCTAACTTCACATATTCTCCTTTGAATTCTGGAGTCTTCCTTTCGTTTTCCACGTAACTTTTCCATAATATTTTCTTCCAAGACTGGAATTGTGTGGCCATGTTCTTAAGAGCACACTTCTTGACTTTCTCCCGTTGGAGATCTGTGAGAGCCTCTGGTAGGGTGAAATGTTTCATTAGCTCCTCCCAAAGCAGATCTTTTGCTCTTTGGCTGACAAAAGAAACTGATTGGGTATCTTTTGGCTGATTCCATTCTTGAATGGTGATCGGGATTTGGTCCCTAACGATAACTCCGCATTGACGTATAAATTTGTCCGCATTCTCTTTAGGAGCAATCGGTTCGCCATCTGCTCTGATTTGATCGATGTTAAACTTTACGCCTTGTTTCAACTTTTTTGTCGGGCCACGTTTAACCCTTGTAGAAGATTTGCTCGATCCAGAGGGCTAAAAGGAAGAAAGATTCGTTAATATATACAAATCAATCAATACATCTGATGATCACCAGAGGGCAAATTAATACCTCGCTGGACTCTGTTAAATGGACAAAAATTTCTTCGCCATCGTCATTGTCAGCTGGTTCGCCTTCGTCTCTTGGTTGTTCTTCCTCAATTCCCTCACCGGATGGGTTAAGGTATTGTGAGCCATCATCTACTTCATTCTCTTCGTTTCCGGAGCGTATCAGGTCGTAGATGGCATTCTCTTGATCACGGTCGTCCATAGCTTAACTAATCCAGAACAAATATAAAACAATTATAATGCATTCAATTAAGCAGAACCGGAGATATGCAAATCAATACAAGGCAATGCAACAACAAATGCGATCATATAATATCACTAATACATCATCGAATAGTATCACTAATACATCATCGAATATAGTATCACTAATACATCATCAGAATAGTTGACGTCTTGCGGCGCAGGAGGTGGACACCCAAAGATAAGGAACTATGACAGGATCATAGCTCGGGTGTGATCCCTGAAGAACCTGCCAGGTATTGGAGAACCTGGCGTCTAACGCAACTATGTAGCGTCGGACGTGCTCGTCCTCCTTCCTGACATGGCGACGTACCACCTCCGCGGGGGCCGGCTCCCTCTGCACCGACTGTGGTCCACGCGACCGCCACCAAATAACCTTCGGGTCGACGACAGGACCCTCATTCCTCACCAAGCTCCACGCCCCGGAAGGCAGCACCTCCCAGTGCCAGCCCGGCGGAGGCCAGTCCCGGACATGGCGCCTCTCAAGCAGGTGGTCGCCGCCGACTCGACAACGAGGATGCGGGATGGGCATCGTCGACTTGAGAACTTATAAACGTTGGATTTGCCTAACAATGATTATCATTTTATTATCCTACTCATATTTATAAACAAATTCAGCAACATCTAAACACATCTAAACATCAAACATCTAAATAAATGTGGGATTAGCTAATCAGCAACATCTATACACATCTCAACATCAAACATTTAAACATCTACCAATTTTTTTGGAGCTAAACATCTATCAAACATCTAAACATCAAACATCTATCTAAACAACATCTATCTAAACATCAAACATCAAACATCTAAACATCTAAACATGTGAATGGATTTGGGGATCAAGGGCCTCACCTTGACGAACGGGCCGGCCGGATGGGAAGAGCTGGAGGCAGGGGGTCGATGGAGGCGGCGGCACCGGGGTCGGGCAGCGGCACCGAGCGACACCTACTTTATTGAGATGAAAAAAGCAACACATTATAATTATGCAAGTATGAAGATACTCTACAATATGTTAATTTTCCAACTTTTCATACCATACCATCAAAGATTCAAATAAACATACTTTTATATTTATTTTCACCATTTACTAGCTACAAATCCTCCATAATCCTCCTCCTATACAGTGCTACAAATTCCTGCAGGAACGCGCGGAGTATTATTTAGTACACTAAATCATTGGGTTTCCAAATGCAACTATATTAAAAAATGTTACATTTGAACTGCATTGCTTCCACTCCAATTTTTCCTGAGCATCAAAATGGATAATAACCTTCCAAATGTCGTCATACAAACTACAAATCAAAGAAAATTTTAACTAAGCAATAAAACTGAACAGAACACAAAAGAATGAACAGACCCTAGGCCTAATCCACAATTTGCGCCATCCGCACCCGCGCGCTGTTCCATGGATAACCGGCTCCGAAAATCATCGCCGTCGCCGTCGATTCCTCCGGCGGAACAGAGAGGGGGGAAGGAGGCGGTGGCTCAAGGGGATGGCCATGGCGCCGCCACGCTCGGGCAGGCCGGCGGCCATGGCGCCGCCGCGTGCGATCGGGCATGGCGAGGGGAGGTCAGGGCGGCAGAACAGAGAGGGGGGAAGAGAGAAGACTATCAATTGTATTAAGTAACCATGCCCAGAGATTCTTCCTCGACTCCCTGCGAGGAACCAATCCCGGAGCCAACATTCATTTTAGTTTAAAGTCACAATTATAGTTGTAGTAGATCAAGGTACAATTCCAAGTCGTCCTGTTACTGTGGACACTATTATTCAAATAGATGAATTCATCCCTGCAGGGGTGCACCGCATTTTCAACACGCTTGATCACCTCCGGCCGGACACACTTTCCTGGGTAATGCCCGGCCTCGGGATATCAACACGTCGTCGCCCCACCTAGGCTCAACAGAGAGGCCAGCCCGCCGGTCTAAATCCTAAGCACACAGGGGTCGTGGGCCCACTTGCCCTCTGCGCTCCTGCACGATGCGTACGCGGCCGAGGTCAGCCCTAGCACACTCTAGTCCAAGAACTGTACCGTCTAGGCCACTCGGGCGCGCGCCGCTCCATTGCTGACGTCCGAAGAGCTTCGGCTGATACAACGACGCTGAGTATCCATAACTTCTCCCACGTGAAGGTTTGGTGCGTATAAGGTCAAACGACCAACTCAGATCAAATACCCAACCCATTAGCATTTTATTAATGCGGGGCAAGCGCGACCCATGAAGTGCGGTCCCGTCGCCCCGTCTCGAGGATGTGTGGCAAGGGCCTCTCCTACCCGTCCACGCCTCATCATCATCAAATCGTGGGTACCCCTCAGGGCCGACCCATCACCAACATGTTTTTGTAACCAGGTCATAGTAACTGTGTGTATAAAACATCAAGACGGAACCTGAGGAATCACCCTCAATGAAACTGCCAAGCTGGACTTAGAGGAATCACCCTCGAGGGTCCCACACTTGAGGGGTTGCATGACAGAGTCATCGTCGGGAGTGGTGAAGGAGGAATCACCCTCGATAACCACGACCGACTTGCTGCACTACAGAGCTAGCATCATGAGTACTTCAGGAGGTGTCACCCTCGGTACTCGAGAGTAGCTCAGCAGAGTCGTACAACTAAGGGGTGTGCGGTGATGTGAGGGGCCTGGCTCGTCGGTCGGTTGACCGAGTCTTCGAGTCGTCGAGTCGTCGAGTCGTCGATGAAGAAGCAGGGGCAACTGGGACTAAGGGGGGGTCACAGGGGATTCATTGATCAACCTATACTAAGCAGTTGATATGATTGCAGGTATAGTAGCAGTTTATCAAAAACAGGCTATGCATCAGAAATAGGAGCTAGCTAATACAGTAGCAAAATCTAATGCAAGAATGAGAGGGGAAGAAATGGGCGATATCGGCATGCTCAAGGGGGGGTTGCTTGCCTTGCTGCTCTGCGGCAAAGGCCTGATCGTCAACGGTGTAGTCGTACCCGGCAGCAGCGTCAGTCTCGGGGTCTACCGGAGAGAAGAGGGGGGAAGAAACAATAAATATAAAGCACAGATGCAACACGATGCATGACATGGCAATATGCAGGGCTAGGCATGCACTAACGTAGTACTACACGTCGCAGACGGATCGGAAGAATATCTGACGATATTTTCCGGGGTCCCGGGCTACTACTGGACAGATGATCCTAATGCTAAATGGCCATGTTCATCATGCTAGGAGCATGTGACAGATGAACGGACAGCGTATTCGGATTCGTGGGATTTTTCTGATCAACTTTCATGTATAAATTATTTTCATCCGAGTTACGGATAATTTTATATTAATTTTCAAAGTTTTATTAATATTCAGAAATTAAAATAGATTATTTTAATTTAATAATTCAATTATGACATCAGCATGATGTCATGCTGACATTAGCAGTTAACAGTCTTGTTTACTGGTCAAACTGACCAGTGGGTCCCACATGTCAGTGACACATTTTTAATTAATGTTTAGTTAACATTAATCAGATTAATTAAGGGGGATGGGAGCCACATGTCATCCACTGATTAGGATAATTAATTAACAGAATTAATTAATAGTTTTAATTAATTATCAGAGTGGTTAATTAATATAATGAACCTTAATTAAGTTAATTAACTAATTACTTGATTATAATTAAATAAACTAATTATCTAATTAATTAATTATTAATATTAATATTTTTTTTTCTAATTATTATTTTTAACTAAAATTTTTATTTTCATTTTTAGGGCGTGGGCCCCGTCTGTCAGTGGGCAGCAGCGCACACACACATACATCGCGCACACACAAGCAATCGCCGGGCCGGTCCTGGCCACGGCAGCAGCAGCTGCAGTCTCGGGGGGGGGGGGCAGACAAGAGGGTGGAGCCCCGAGGGCTCACCGGCGCTGGAGAGCAGGGGGGCGGCGAGGCTTGACGGAGCCGGCGAGGAGGAGGCGAGGAAGACGGCGGCAAGGACGACGGCAAGCAGCGGCGGCCCGAGCGAGGAGGCGGTTGGCCGCGGCGACGGGGAGGCCGACGGGGCGGCGACTGCGCGCGCAGGAGGCGGCTCGGGCCGGGGCGGCGGACGGCGGGCGGACGGGCGCGCGGGGGCAGCCCAGATCCGGCCGTCGGGGGAGGGGGGCAACGGGCCGGGGCGGCACGGGGGCGGCCAGCCAGTCGCGGTTGCCGGGGGGGCGAATGGCGCGGGCGGGCTCGCGCGCGGGGCGCCGTCGGGGGGGGGGGGGGCGGGATCGGGGCCGGGGGGGTTCGGGCGCTAGGGTTAGCGCCCCTCGCTCCATATAGGACCCGGCTGGGCCGGCCGGTTGGCCCAGCTGGGCCACGGCCCAGTTGGGCCCGGGGGGGCTTTTGTTTTTATTTTATTTTTAATTTTGTTTTGTCTTTTTTATTTATTTTTCTTTTTTGTTTTGTTTTAGTTCCTATTTAATTTAGTCTTAGTAAAATACATAAATAGTACCTAACGTAGTGTTTTAAATTAGCCTACTGCCATAACCAATTTTGGCACTTAAATATTTAGTTTGCATATTCGTACAATTTAAAAGCTTTAAAATAATTGCTTAAGTCACTGTTTTTAAATATTTTTATGACCCCAAACACTTTATAAAAATGTGGTTTCTCCACCATAATTACCTATGAACTATTTGTCACAATTTGAGCATTTTAGTTTTGATAATTGAAAACTTTTATCGTCCGACTTGGTTTTGAATTTCAAATTCACACGGGATTGAATCATCGCGAGATTAACAACAGTAATCATGGTGACGTGACATCATTAGCATGGGATTAGCGTAGCTTAATTACAGAGATTACTGTAGCACAAATCCAGAGCGTCACAAGCAGCCTGGCGGCGTGGTGTGGAGAAACTGAGGGGGCAGAAACTGAGGAGGGAGCGCGCGCTTTAAATACCCCGGGACCTTTAGTCCTGGTTGGTATCTCAAACAGGGACTAAAGCCCCTTTAGTCCCGGTTGGTATCACCAACCGGGACTAAAGGTCCTCCCTTTAGTCTCGGTTGGTGATACCAACCGGGCCTAAAGAGGCCTTTTCGGCGGCCCAAATTCGCGCGGGAAGGGACCTTTAGTCCCGGTTGGTTATACCAACCGTTACTAAAGGTATATTTTCTCTTTTTTTGTTTTTCTGTTTTTATATTTGGAATAACTGTTTTTATATTTGCAATAACTGTTAGAATATTTATACTTTTTTAATGAATCTTTTTGCTTTAGGTGAAAATAATTACAAACTTTCTGTTAGTGCTAGTAGTTTTCAAATTTAAATAGTTTAAATTTGAATTCTTTTGAAATTTTTATGAATCACTAGTTTGTGAATAACTTTAGTTTAAAAATAGATTTTTGAGTGATTGTTTTTGCTGTTGTTTAATATTAGTATGTTTTATCATTATGTTAAAATTTGGAATTTTTAGGATATTTTAAATAGGTGTTTTAATCAATTAGTATGGACAATCTCTTTCGATGTATCAGGATTTCGGACGAAAACTTGTCTGTTACAAAAGGATTTCAATTTTTTTAACTTATTTCAACTCTAGACCTTTTGTGCATTCAATATGAACCATTAGAAGCCACATCCTAAAATTTCAACCCTATCTAACTTCATTTGCTATTTTTCATGCATTTAATGAATTGTTTTGAGCTAAATGACCCTGAAATTAAAAAGCCCCACAAATGAACTCTGAAATGGTTGAAACTTGGCATGGTATCATCATTTCACCCACATAGCATGTGCTAAAAAGTTGAGAGGGTTACGGCAAAAACTGGATGCACTTCGTGTACAAAATGGACAATCTCTTTCGAAGTATCAGGGTTTCGGACAAAAACTCATCTGTTACAAAAGGATTTCAATTCTTTTTTTAACTTATTTCAACTCCAGACTTTTTGTGCATTCAATATGAACCATTAGAAGCCACATCCTAAAATTGCAACCCTATCTAAATTCATTTGCTATTTTTCATGCATTTAATGAATTGTTTTGAGCTAAATGACCCTGAAATTAAAAAGCACCACAAATGAACTCTGAAATGGTTGAAACTTGGCATGGTATCATCATTTCACCCACATAGCATGTGCTAAAAAGTTGAGAGGGTTATGGAAAAACTGGATGCACTTCGTGTACAAAATGGACAATCTCTTTCGAAGTATCAGGGTTTCTGACGAAAACTCGTCTGTTACAAAAGGTTTTCAATTTTTTTAACTTATTTCAACTCCAGACTTTTTGTGCATTCAATATGAACCATTAGAAGCCACATCCTAAAATTTCAACCCTATCTAACTTCATTTGTTATTTTTCATGCATTTAATGAATCGTTTTGAGCTAAATGACCCTGAAATTAAAAAGCACCACAAATGAACTCTGAAATGGTTGAAACTTGGCATGGTATCATCATTTCACCCTCATAGCATGTTCTAAAAAGTTGAGAGGTTTACGGCAAAAACTAGATGCACTTCGTGTACAAAATGGACAATCTCTTTCGAAGTATCAGGGTTTCGGACGAAAGCTCGTCTGTTACAAAAGGATTTCAATTTTTTTTAACTTATTTCAACTCCAGACTTTTTGTGCATTCAATATGGACCATTAGAAGCCACATCCTAAAATTTCAACCCTATCTAACTTCATTTGCTATTTTTCATGCATTTAATGAATTGTTTTGAGCTAATTGACCCTGAAATTAAAAAGCACCACAAATGAACTCAGAAATGGTTGAAACTTGGCATGGTATCATCATTTCACCCTCATAGCATGTTCTAAAAAGTTGAGAGGTTTACGGCAAAAACTAGATGCACTTCGTGTACAAAATGGACAATCTCTTTCGAAGTATCAGGGTTTCGGACGAAAGCTCGTCTGTTACAAAAGGATTTCAATTTATTTAAATTATTTCAACTCTAGACTTTTTGTGCATTCAATATGAACCATTAGAAGTCACATCCTAAAATTTCAACCCTATCTAACTTCAGTTGCTATTTTTCATGCATTTAATGAATTGTTTTGAGCTAAATGACCCTGAAATTAAAAAGCACTACAAATGAACTCTGAAATGGTTGAAACTTGGCATGGTATCATAATTTCACCCACATAGCATGTGCTAATAAGTTGAGAGGGTTACGGCAAAAACTGGATGCACTTAGTGTACAAAATGGACAATCTCTTTCGAAGTATCAGGGTTTCGGACGAAAACTCGTCTGTTACAGAAGGAGTTCAATTTTTTAAAATTATTTCAACTCCAGACTTTTTGTGCATTCAATATGAACCATTAGAAGCCACATCCTAAAATTTCAACCCTATCTAACTTCATTTGCTATTTTTCATGCATTTAATGATTGTTTTAAGCTAAATGACCCTGAAATTAAAAAGCACCACAAATGAACTCTGAAATGCTTGAAACTTGGCATGGTATCATCATTTCACCCACATAGCATGTTCTAAAAAGTTGAGAGGGTTACGGCGAAAACTGGATGCACTTGGTGTACAAAATGGACAATCTCTTTCGAAGTATCAGGGTTTCGGACAAAAACTCGTCTGTTACAAAAGAATTTCAATTTTTTTAACTTATTTCAACTCCAGACTTTTTGTGCAATCAATATGAACCATTAGAAGCCACATCCTAAAATTTCAGTCCTATCTAACTTCATTTGCTATTTTTCGTGCATTTAATGAATTGTTTTGAGCTAAATGACCCTGAAATTAAAAAGCACCGCAAATGAACTCTGAAATGGTTAAAACTTGGCGTGGTATCATCATTTCACCCACATAGCATGTGCTAAAAAGTTGAGAGGGTTACGACAAAAACTGGATGCACTTCGTGTACAAAATGGACAATCTCTTTCGAAGTATCAGGGTTTCGGACGAAAACTCATCTGTTACAAAAGGATTTCAATTTTTTTAACTTATTTCAACTCCAGACTTTTTGTGCAATCAATATGAACCATTAGAAGCCACATCCTAAAATTTCAGCCCTATCTAACTTCATTTGCTATTTTTCATGCATTTAATGAATTGTTTTGAGCTAAATGACCCTGAAATTAAAAAGCACCACAAATGAACTCTGAAATGCTTGAAACTTGGCATGGTATCATCATTTCACCCACATAGCATGTTCTAAAAAGTTGAGAGGGTTATGGCAAAAACTGGATGCACTTCGTGTACAAAATGGACAATCTCTTTCGAAGTATCACGGTTTCAGACGAAAACTCGTCTGTTACAAAAGGATTTAAATTTTTTTTAACTTATTTCAACTCCAGACTTTTTGTGCAATCAATATGAAACATTAGAAGCCACATCCTAAAATTTCAGCCCTATCTAACTTCATTTGCTATTTTTCATGCATTTAATGAATTGTTTTGAGCAAAATGACCCTGAAATTAAAAAGCACCACAAATGAACTCTGAAATGGTTGAAACTTGGCATGGTATCATCATTTCACCCTCATATCATGTGCTAAAAAGTTGAGAGGGTTACGGCAAAAACTGGACGCACGTCGTGTACAAAATGGACAATCTCTTTCGAAGTATCAGGGTTTCGGACGAAAACTCGTCTGTTACAAAAGGATTTCAATTTTTTTAAGTTATTTCAACTCCAGACTTTTTGTGCATTAAATATGAACCATTAGAAGCCACATCCTAAAATTTCAACCCTATCTAACTTCGTTTGCTATTTTTCATGCATTTAATGAACTGTTCTGAGCTAAATGATCCAGAAATTAAAAAGCACCACAAATGAACTCTGAAATGGTTGAAACTTGGCATGGTATCACCATTTCAGCCACATAGCATGTGCTAATAAGTTGAGAGCGTTACGGCAAAAACTGGATGTACTTCGTATACAAAATGGACAATCTCTTTCGAAGTATCAGGGTTTCAAACGAAAACTCCTCTGTTACAAAAGGATTTCAATTTTTTTAAATTATTTCAACTCCAGACTTTTTGTGCATTCAATATGAACCATTAGAAGACACATCCTAAAACTTCAACCCTATCTAACTTCATTTGCTATTTTTCATGCATTTAATGAATTGTTTTGAGCTAAATGACCCTCAAATTAAAAAGCACCACAAATGAACTCTGAAATGGTTAAAACTTGCCATGGTATCATCATTTCACCCACATAGCATGTGCTAAAAAGTTGAGAGGGTTACGGCAAAAACTGGATGCACTTCGTGTACAAAATGGACAATCACCTTTCGAAGTATCAGGGTTTCGGACGAAAACTCGTCTGTTACAAAAGGATTTCAATTTTTTTAACTTATTTCAACTCCAGACTTTTTGTGCAATCAATATGAACCATTAGAAGCCACATCCTAAAATTTCAGCCCTATCTAACTTCATTTGCTATTTTTCATGCATTTAATGAATTGTTCTGAGCTAAATGACCCTGAAATTAAGAAGCACCACAAATGAACTCTGAAATGGTTGAAACTTGGCATGGTATCATCATTTCACCCACATAGCATGTTCTAAAAAGTCGAGAGGGTTACGGCAAAAACTGGATGCACTTCGTGTACAAAATGGACAATCTCTTTCGAAGTATCACGGTTTCGGACGAAAACTCGTCTGTTACAAAAGGATTTAAATTTTTTTTAACTTATTTCAACTCCAGACTTTTTGTGCAATCAATATGAAACATTAGATGCCACATCCTAAAATTTCAGCCCTATCTAACTTCATTTGCTATTTTTCATGCATTTATTGAATTGTTTTGAGCAAAATGACCCTGAAATTAAAAAGCACCACAAATGAACTCGGAAATGCTTGAAACTTGGCATGGTATCATCATTTCACCCACATAGCATGTTTGAAAAAGTTGAGAGGGTTACGGCAAAAACTGGATGCACTTCGTGTACAAAATGGACAATCTGTTTCGAAGTATCACGGTTTCGGACGAAAACTCGTCTGTTACAAAAGGATTTCATTTTTTTTAACTTATTTCAACTCCAGACTTTTTGTGCAATCAATATGAACAATTAGAAGCCACATCCCAAAATTTTAGCCCTATCTAACTCCATTTGCTATTTTTCATGCATTTAATGAATTGTTTTGAGCTAAATGACCCTGAAATTAAAAAGCACCACAAATGAACTCTGAAATGGTTGAAACTTGGCATGGTATCATCATTTCACCCTCATATCATGTGCTAAAAAGTTGAGAGGGTTACGGCAAAAACTGGACGCACGTCGTGTACAAAATGGACAATCTCTTTCGAAGTATCAGGGTTTCGGACGAAAACTCGTCTGTTACAAAAGGATTTCAATTTTTTTAACTTATTTCAACTCCAGACTTTTTGGGCATTAAATATGAACCATTAGAAGCCACATCCTAAAATTTAAACCCTATCTAACTTCGTTTGCTATTTTTCATGCATTTAATGAATTGTTTTGAACTAAATGACCCTGAAATTAAAAAGCACCACAAATGAACTCTGAAATGGTTGAAACTTGGCATGGTATCATCATTTCACCCACATAGCATGTGCTAATAAGTTGAGAGGGTTACGGCAAAAACTGGATGTACTTCGTATACAAAATGGACAATCTCTTTCGAAGTATCAGGGTTTCAGACGAAAACTCGTCTGTTACAAAAGGATTTCAATTTTTTTAAATTATTTCAACTCCAGACTTTTTGTGCATTCAATATGAACCATTAGAAGACACATCCTAAAACTTGAACCCTATCTAACTTCGTTTGCTATTTTTCATGCATTTAATGAATTGTTTTGAGCTAAATGACCCTGAAATTAAAAAGCACCACAAATGAACTCTGAAATGGTTGAAACTTGGCATGGTATGATCATTTCACCCACATAGCATGTGCTAAAAAGTTGAGAGGGTTACGGCAAAAACTGGATGTACTTCGTGTACAAAATGGACAATCTCTTTCGATGTATCAGGGTTTCAGACGAAAACTCGTGTGTTACAAAAGGATTTCAATTTTTTTTAAATTATTTCAACTCCAGACTTTTTGTGCATTCAATATGAACCATTAGAAGCCACATCCTAAAATTTCAACCCTATCTAACTTCATTTGCTATTTTTCATGCATTTAATGAATTGTTTTGAGCTAAATGACCCTGAAATTTAAAAGCACCACAAATGAACTCTGAAATGGTTGAAACTTGGCATGGTATCATCATTTCACCCACATAGAATGTGCTAAAAAGTTGAAACGGTTATGGCAAATACTGGATGCACTTCGTGTACAAAATGGACAATCTCTTTCGAAGTATCAGGGTTTCGGACGAAAACTCGTCTGTTACAAAAGGATTTCAATTTTTTTAACGTATTTCAACTCCAGACTTTTTGTGCATTCAATATGAACCATTAGAAGCCACATCCTAAAATTTCAGCCCTATCTAACTTCATTTGCTATTTTTCATGCATTTAATCAATTGTTTTCAGCTAAATGACCCTGAAATTAAAAAGCACCACAAATGAACTCTGAAATGGTTGAAACTTGGCATGGTATCATCATTTCACCCACATATCATGTGCTAAAAAGTTGAGAGGGTTACGGCAAAAACAGGATGCACGTCGTGTACAAAATGGACAATCTCTTTCGAAGTATCAGGGTTTCGGACGAAAACTCGTCTGTTACAAAAGGATTTCAATTTTTTTAACTTATTTCAACTCCAGACTTTTTGTGCATTCAATATGAACCATTAGAAGCCACATCCTAAAATTTCAACCCTATCTAACTTCGTTTGCTATTTTTCATGCATTTAATGAATTGTTTTGTGCTAAATGATCCTGAAATTAAAAAGCACCACAAATGAACTCTGAAATGGTTGAAACTTGGCATGGTATCATCATTTCACCCACATAGCATGTGCTAATAAGTTGAGAGTGTTACGGCAAAAACTGGATGTACTTCGTATACAAAATGGAGAATCTCTTTCGAAGTATCAGGGTTTCAGACGAAAACTCGTCTGTTACAAAAGGATTTCAATTTTTTTCAATTTTTTCAACTCCAGACTTTTGGTGCATTCAATATGAACCATTAGAAGACACATCCTAAAACTTGAACCCTATCTAACTTCATTTGCTATTTTTCATGCATTTAATGAATTGTTTTGAGCTAAATGACTCTGAAATTAAAAAGCACCACAAATGAACTCTGAAATGGTTGAAACTTGGCATGGTATCATCATTTCACCCACATAGCATGTGCTAAAAAGTTGAGAGGGTTACGGCAAAAACTGGATGCACTTCGTGTACAAAATGGACAATCTCTTTCGAAGTATCAGGGTTTCGGACGAAAACTCATCTGTTACAAAAGGATTTCAATTTTTTTTAACTTATTTCAACTCCAGACTTTTTGTCCATTCAATATGAACCATTAGAAGCCACATCCTAAAATTTCAACCCTATATAACTTCATTTGCTATTTTTCACGCATTTAATGAATTGTTTTGAGCTAAATGACCCTGAAATTAAAAAGCACCACAAATGAACTCTGAAATGGTTGAAACTTGGCATGGTATCATCATTTAACCCACATAGAATGTGCTAAAAAGTTGAAATGGTTATGGCAAATACTGGATGCACTTCGTGTACAAAATGGACAATCTCTTTCGAAGTATCAGGGTTTCAGACGAAAACTCGTCTGTTACAAAAGGATTTCAATTTTTTTAAATTATTTCAACTCCAGACTTTTTATGCATTCAATATGAACCATTAGAAGCCACATCCTAAAATTTCAACCCTATCTAACTTCATTTGCTATTTTTCATGCATTTAATGAATTGTTTTGAGCTAAGTGACCCTGAAATTATAAAGCACCACAAATCAACTCTGAAATGCTTGAAACTTGGCACGGTATCATCATTTCACCCACATAGCATGTTCTAAAAAGTTGAGAGTGTTACGGCAAAAACTGGATCCACTTCGTGTACAAAATGGACAATCTCTTTCGAAGTATCACGGTTTCGGACGAAAACTCGTCTGTTACAAAAGGATTTCATTTTTTTTAACTTATTTCAACTCCAGACTTTTTGTGCAATCAATATGAACCATTAGAAGCCACATCCTTAAATTTCAGCCCTATCTACCTTCATTTGCTATTTTTCATGCATTTAATGAATTGTTTTGAGCTAAATGACCCTGAAATTAAAAAGCACAACAAATGAACTCTGAAATGGTTGAAACTTGGCATGGTATCATCATTTCACCCACATAGCATGTGCTAAAAAGTTGAGAGGGTTACGGCAAAAACTGGATGCACGTCGTGTACAAAATGGACAATCTCTTTCGAAGTATCAGGGTTTCAGACGAAAACTCGTCTGTTACAAAAGGATTTCAATTTTTTTAACTTATTTCAACTCCATACTTTTTATGCATTCAACATGAACCATTAGAAGCCACATCCTAAAATTTCAACCCTATCTAACTTCGTTTGCTATTTTTCATGCATTTAATGAATTGTTTTGAGCTAAATGACCCTGAAATTAAAAAGCACCACAAATGAACTCTGAAATGGTTGAAACTTGCCATGGTATGATCATTTGACCCACATAGTATGTGCTAAAAAGTTGAGAGGGTTACGGCAAAAACTGGATGTACTTCGTGTACAAAATGGACAATCTCTTTCGATGTATCAGGGTTTCAGACGAAAACTCGTGTGTTACAAAAGGATTTCAATTTTTTAAAAATTATTCAACTCCAGACTTTTTGTGCATTCAATATGAACCATTAGAAGCCACATCCTAAAATTTCAACCTTATCTAACTTCATTTGCTATTTTTCATGCATTTAATGAATTGTTTTGAGCTAAATGACCCTGAAATTTAAAAGCACCACAAATGAACTCTGAAATGGTTGAAACTTGGCATGGTATCATCATTTCACCCACATAGAATGTGATAAAAAGTTGAAATGGTTATGGCAAATACTGGATGCACTTCGTGTACAAAATGGACAATCTCTTTCGAAGTATTAGGGTTTCGGACGAAAACTCCTCTGTTACAAAAGGATTTCAATTTTTTTAACTTATTTCAACTCCAGACTTTTTGTGCATTCAATATGAACCATTAGAAGCCACATCCTAAAATTTCAGCCCTATCTAACTTCATTTGCTATTTTTCATGCATTTAATCAATTGTTTTCAGCTAAATGACCCTGAAATTAAAAAGCACCACAAATGAACTCTGAAATGGTTGAAACTTGGCATGGTATCATCATTTCACCCAAATATCATGTGCTAAAAAGTTTAGAGGGTTACGGAAAAAATTGGATGCACGTCGTGTACAAAATGGACAATCTCTTTCGAAGTATCAGGGTTTCGGACGAAAACTCGTCTGTTACAAAAGGTTTACAATTTTTTTAACTTATTTCAACTCCAGACTTTTTGTGCATTCAATATGAACCATTAGAAGCCACATCCTAAAATTTCAACCCTATCTAACTTCGTTTTCTATTTTTCATGCATTTAATGAATTGTTTTGAGCTAAATGATCCTGAAATTAAAAAGCACCACAAATGAACTCTGAAATGGTTGAAACTTGGCATGGTATCATCATTCCACCCACAAAGCATGTGGTAATAAGTTGAGAGCGTTACGGCAAAAACTGGATGTACTTCGTATACAAAATGGACAATCTCTTTCGAAGTATCAGTGTTTCAGACGAAAACTCGTCTGTTACAAAAGGATTTCAATTTTTTTCAATTATTTCAACTCCAGACTTTTTGTGCATTCAATATGAACCATTAGAAGACACATCCTAAAACATCAACCCTATCTAACTTCATTTGCTATTTTCCATGCATTTAATGAATTTTTTTGAGCTAAATGACCCTGAAATTAAAAAGCACCACAAATGAACTCTGAAATGGTTGAAACTTGGCATGGTATCATCATTTCACCC
Source organism: Elymus sibiricus (assembly GCA_039707655.1). NCBI lineage: Eukaryota > Viridiplantae > Streptophyta > Magnoliopsida > Poales > Poaceae > Elymus > Elymus sibiricus. The sequence continues at coordinate 191,644,668 of CM077663.1, read as the reverse complement.
ATATAGCATGTGCTAAAAGGTTGAGAGGGTTACGGCAAAAACTGGATGCACTTCGTGTACAAAATGGACAATCTCTTTCGAAGTATCAGGGTTTCGGATGAAAACTCATCTGTTACAAAAGGATTTCAATTTTTTTTAACTTATTTCAACTCCAGACTTTTTGTCCATTCAATATGAACCATTAGAAGCCACATCCTAAAATTTCAACCCTATATAACTTCATTTGCTATATTTCATGCAATTAATGAATTGTTTTGAGCTAAATGACCCTGAAATTAAAAAGCACCACAAATGAACTCTGAAATGGTTGAAACTTGGCATGGTATCATCATTTCACCCACATAGAATGTGCTAAAAAGTTGAAAGGGTTATGGCAAATACTGGATGCACTTCGTGTACAAAATGGACAATCTCTTTCGAAGTATCAGGGTTTCGGACGAAAACTCGTCTGTTACAAAAGGATTTCATTTTTTTTAAATTATTTCAACTCCAGACTTTTTGTGCATTCAATATGAACCATTAGAAGCCACATCCTAAAATTTCAACCCTATCTAACTTCATTTGCTATTTTTCAAGCATTTAATGAATTGTTTTGAGCTAAATGACCCTGAAATTAAAAAGCACCACAAATGAACTCGGAAATGCTTGAAACTTGGCATGGTATCATCATTTCACCCACATAGCATGTTTGAAAAAGTTGAGAGGGTTACGGCAAAAACTGGATGCACTTCGTGTACAAAATGGACAATCTGTTTCGAAGTATCACGGTTTCGGACGAAAACTCGTCTGTTACAAAAGGATTTCATTTTTTTTAACTTATTTCAACTCCAGACTTTTTGTGCAATCAATATGAACAATTAGAAGCCACATCCCAAAATTTTAGCCCTATCTAACTCCATTTGCTATTTTTCATGCATTTAATGAATTGTTTTGAGCTAAATGACCCTGAAATTAAAAAGCACCACAAATGAACTCTGAAATGGTTGAAACTTGGCATGGTATCATCATTTCACCCACATAGCATGTGCTAAAAAGTTGAGAGGGTTACGGCAAAAACTGGATGCACGTCGTGTACAAAATGGACAAACTCTTTCGAAGTATCAGGGTTTCGGACGAAAACTCGTCTGTTACAAAAGGATTTCAATTTTTTTAACTTATTTCAACTCCATACTTTTTCTGCATTCAATATGAACCATTAGAAGCCACATCCTAAAATTTCAACCCTATCTAACTTCGTTTGCTATTTTTCATGCATTTAATGAATTGTTTTGAGCTAAATGACCCTGAAATTAAAAAGCACCACAAATGAACTCTGAAATGGTTGAAACTTGGCATGGTATGATCATTTCACCCACATAGCATGTGCTAAAAAGTTGAGAGGGTTACGGCAAAAACTGGATGTACTTCGTGTACAAAATGGACAATCTCTTTCGATGTATCAGGGTTTCAGACGAAAACTCGTGTGTTACAAAAGAATTTCAATTTTTTTAAAATTATTTCAACTCCAGACTTTTTGTGCATTCAATATGAACCATTAGAAGCCACATCCTAAAATTTCAACCCTATCTAACTTCATTTGCTATTTTTCATGCATTTAATGAATTGTTGTGAGCTAAATGCCCCTGAAATTTAAAAGCACCACAAATGAACTCTGAAATGGTTGAAACTTGGCATGGTTTCATCATTTCACCCACATAGAATGTGCTAAAAAGTTGAAATGGTTATGGCAAATACTGGATGCACTTCGTGTACAAAATGGACAATCTCTTTCGAAGTATCAGGGTTTCGGACGAAAACTCGTCTGTTACAAAAGGATTTCAATTTTTTTAACTTATTTCAACTCCAGAATTTTTGTGCATTCAATATCAACCATTAGAAGCCACATCCTAAAATTTCAGCCCTATCTAACTTCATTTGCTATTTTTCATGCATTTAATGAATTGTTTTGAGCTAAATGACCCTGAAATTAAAAAGCACCACAAATGAACTCTGAAATGGTTGAAACTTGGCATGGTATCATTATTTCACCCACATATCATGTGCTAAAAAGTTGAGAGGGTTACGGCAAAAACTGGATGCACGTCGTGTACAAAATGGACAATCTCTTTCGAAGTATCAGGGTTTCGGACGAAAACTCGTCTGTTACAAAAGGATTTCAATTTTTTTAACTTATTTCAACTCCAGACTTTTTGTGCATTCAATATGAACCATTAGAAGCCACATCCTAAAATTTCAGCCGTATCTAACTTCGTTTGCTATTTTCATGCATTTAATGAATTGTTTTGAGCTAAATGACCCTGAAATTAAAAAGCACCACAAATGAACTCTGAAATGGTTGAAACTTGGCATGGTATCATCATTTCACCCACATAGCATGTGCTAAAAAGTTGAGAGGGTTACGGCAAAAACTGGATGCACGTCGTGTACAAAATGGAGAAACTCTTTCGAAGTATCAGGGTTTCGGAGGAAAACTCGTCTGTTACAAAAGGATTTCAATTTTTTTTAACTTATTTCAACTCCATACTTTTTGTGCATTCAATATGAACCATTAGAAGCCACATCATAAAACTTCAACCCTATCTAACTTCATTTGCTATTTTTCATGCATTTAATGAATTGTTTTGAGCTAAATGACCCTGAAATTAAAAAGCACCACAAATGAACTCTGAAATGGTTGAAACTTGGCATGGTATCATCATTTCACCCACATAGCATGTGCTAAAGAGTTGAGAGGGTTACGGCAAAAACTGGATGTACTTTGTGTACAAAATGGACAATCTCTTTCGATGTATCAGGGTTTCAGACGAAAACTCGTGTGTTACAAAAGGATTTCAATTTTATTTAAATTATTTCAACTCCAGACTTTTTGTGCATTCAATATGAACCATTAGAAGCCACATCCTAAAATTTCAACCCTATCTAACTTCATTTGCTATTTTTCATGCATTTAATGAATTGTTTTGAGCTAAATGACCCTGAAATTTAAAAGCACCACAAATGAACTCATAAATGGTTGAAACTTGGCATGGTATCATCATTTCACCCAAATAGAATGTGCTAAAAAGTTGAAATGGTTATGGAAAATACTGGATGCACTTCGTGTACAAAATGGACAATCTCTTTCGAAGTATCAGGGTTTCGGACGAAAACTCGTCTGTTACAAAAGGATTTCAATTTTTTTAACTTATTTCAACTCCAGACTTTTTGTGCATTCAATATGAACCATTAGAAGCCACATCCTAAAATTTCAACCCTATCTAACTTCGTTTGCTATTTTTCAGGCATTTAATGAATTGTTTTGAGCTAAATGATCCTGAAATTAAAAAGCACCACAAATGAACTCTGAAATGGTTGAAACTTGGCATGGTATCATCATTTCACCCACATAGCATGTGCTAATAAGTTGAGAGCGTTACGGCAAAAACTGGATGTACTTCGTATACAAAATGGACAATGTCTTTCGAAGTATCAGGGTTTCAGACGAAAACTCGTCTGTTACAAAAGGATTTCAATTTTTTTAAATTATTTCAACTCCAGACTTTTTGTGCATTCAATATGAACCATTAGAAGACACATCCTAAAACTTCAACCCTATGTAACTTCATTTGCTATTTTTCATGCATTTAATGAATTGTTTTGAGCTAAATGACCCTGAAATTAAAAAGCACCACAAATGAACTCTGAAATGGTTGAAACTTGCCATGGTATCATCATTTCACCCACATAGCATGTGCTAAAGAGTTGAGAGGGTTACGGCAAAAACTGGATGCACTTCGTGTACAAAATGGACAATCTCTTTTGAAGTATCAGGGTTTCGGACGAAAACTCATCTGTTACAAAAGGATTTCAATTATTTTTAACTTATTTCAACTCCAGACTTTTTGTCCATTCAATATGAACCATTAGAAGCCACATCCTAAAATTGCAACCCTATCTAAATTCATTTGCTATTTTTCATGCATTTAATGAATTGTATTGCGCTAAATGACCCTGAAATTAAAAAGCACCACAAATGAACTCTGAAATGGTTGAAACTTGGCATGGTATCATCATTTCACCCACATAGCATGTGCTAAAAAGTTGAGAGGGTTATGGAAAAACTGGATGCACTTCGTGTACAAAATGGACAATCTCTTTCGAAGTATCAGGGTTTCTGACGAAAACTCGTCTGTTACAAAAGGATTTCAATTTTTTTAACTTATTTCAACTCCAGACTTTTTGTGCATTCAATATGAACCATTAGAAGCCACATCCTAAAATTTTAACCCTATCTAACTTCATTTGTTATTTTTCATGCATTTAATGAATCGTTTTGAGCTAAATGACCCTGAAATTAAAAAGCACCACAAATGAACTCTGAAATGGTTGAAACTTGGCATGGTATCATCATTTCACCCACATATCATGTGCTAAAAAGTTGAGAGGGTTACGGCAAAAACTGGATGCACTTCGTGTACAAAATGGACAATCTCTTTCGAAGTATCAGGGTTTCGGACAAAAACTCGTCTGTTACAAAAGGATTTCAATTTTTTTTAACTTATTTCAACTCCAGACTTTTTGTGCATTCAATATGGACCATTAGAAGCCACATCCTAAAATTTCAACCCTATCTAACTTCATTTGCTATTTTTCATGCATTTAATGAATTGTTTTGAGCTAAATGACCCTGAAATTAAAAAGCACCAGAAATGAACTCAGAAATGGTTGAAACTTGGCATGATAACATCATTTCACCCTCATAGCATGTTCTAAAAAGTTGAGAGGTTTACGGCAAAAACTAGATGCACTTCGTGTACAAAATGGACAATCTCTTTCGAAGTATCAGGGTTTCGGACGAAAGCTCGTCTGTTACAAAAGGATTTCAATTTATTTAAATTATTTCAACTCCAGACTTTTTGTGCATTCAATATGAACCATTAGAAGTCACATCCTAAAATTTCAACCCTATCTAACTTCAGTTGCTATTTTTCATGCATTTAATGAATTGTTTTGAGATAAATGACCCTGAAATTAAAAAGCACTACAAATGAACACTGAAATGGTTGAAACTTGGCATGGTATCATAATTTCACCCACATAGCATGTGCTAATAAGTTGAGAGGGTTACGGCAAAAACTGGATGCACTTCGTGTACAAAATGGACAATCTCTTTCGAAGTATCAGGGTTTCGGACGAAAACTCGTCTGTTACAGAAGGAGTTCAATTTTTTTAAATTATTTCAACTCCAGACTTTTTGTGCATTCAATATGAACCATTAGAAGACACATCCTAAAACTTCAACCCTATGTAACTTCATTTGCTATTTTTCATGCATTTAATGAATCCTTTTGAGCTAAATGACCCTGAAATTAAAAAGCACCACAAATGAACTCTGAAATGGTTGAAACTTGGCATGGTATCATCATTTCACCCACATAGCATGTGCTAAAGAGTTGAGAGGGTTACGGCAAAAACTGGATGCACTTCGTGTACAAAATGGACAATCTCTTTTGAAGTATCAGGGTTTCGGACGAAAACTCATCTGTTACAAAAGGATTTCAATTATTTTTAACTTATTTCAACTCCAGACTTTTTGTCCATTCAATATGAACCATTAGAAGCCACATCCTAAAATTGCAACCCTATCTAAATTCATTTGCTATTTTTCATGCATTTAATGAATTGTTTTGCGCTGAATGACCCTGAAATTAAAAAGCACCACAAATGAACTCTGAAATGGTTGAAACTTGGCATGGTATCATCATTTCACCCACATAGCATGTGCTAAAAAGTTGAGAGGGTTATGGAAAAACAGGATGCACGTCGTGTACAAAATGGACAATCTCTTTCGAAGTATCAGGGTTTCGGACGAAAACTCGTCTGTTACAAAAGGATTTCAATTATTTTAACTTATTTCAACTCCAGACTTTTTGTGCATTCAATATGAACCATCAGAAGCCACATCCTAAAATTTCAACCCTATCTAACTTCATTTGTTATTTTTCATGCATTTAATGAATCGTTTTGAGCTAAATGACCCTGAAATTAAAAAGCACCACAAATGAACTCTGAAATGGTTGAAACTTGGCATGGTATCATCATTTCACCCACATATCATGTGCTAAAAAGTTGAGAGGGTTACGGAAAAAACTGGATGCACTTCGGGTACAAAATGGACAATCTCTTTCGAAGTATCAGGGTTTCGGACAAAAACTCGTCTGTTACAAAAGGATTTCAATTTTTTTTAACTTATTTCAACTCCAGACTTTTTGTGCATTCAATATGGACCATTAGAAGCCACATCCTAAAATTTCAACCCTATCTAACTTCATTTGCTATTTTTCATGCATTTAATGAATTGTTTTGAGCTAAATGACCCTGAAATTAAAAAGCACCACAAATGAACTCAGAAATGGTTGAAACTTGGCATGGTAACATCATTTCACCCTCATAGCATGTTCTAAAAAGTTGAGAGGTTTACGGCAAAAACTAGATGCACTTCGTGTACAAAATGGACAATCTCTTTCGAAGTATCAGGGTTTCGGACGAAAGCTCGTCTGTTACAAAAGGATTTCAATTTATTTAAATTATTTCAACTCCAGACTTTTTGTGCATTCAATATGAACCATTAGAAGTCACATCCTAAAATTTCAACCCTATCTATCTTCAGTTGCTATTTTTCATGCATTTAATGAATTGTTTTGAGCTAAATGACCCTGAAATTAAAAAGCACTACAAATGAACTCTGAAATGGTTGAAACTTGGCATGGTATCATAATTTCACCCACATAGCATGTGCTAATAAGTTGAGAGGGTTACGGCAAAAACTGGATGCACTTCGTGTACAAAATGGACAATCTCTTTCGAAGTATCAGGGTTTCGGACGAAAACTCGTCTGTTACAGAAGGAGTTCAATTTTTTTAAATTATTTCAACTCCAGACTTTTTGTGCATTCAATATGAACCATTAGAAGCCACATCCTAAAATTTCAACCCTATCTAACTTCATTTGCTATTTTTCATGCATTTAATGATTGTTTTAAGCTAAATGACCCTGAAATTAAAAAGCACCACAAATGAACTCTGAAATGCTTGAAACTTGGCATGGTATCATCATTTCACCCACATAGCATGTTCTAAAAAGTTGAGAGGGTTACGGTGAAAACTGGATGCACTTGGTGTACAAAATGGACAATCTCTTTCGAAGTATCAGGGTTTCGGACAACAACTCGTCTGTTACAAAAGAATTTCAATTTTTTTAACTTATTTCAACTCCAGACTTTTTGTGCAATCAATATGAACCATTAGAAGCCACATCCTAAAATTTCAGCCCTATCTAACTTCATTTGCTATTTTTCATGCATTTAATGAATTGTTTTGAGCTAAATGACCCTGAAATTAAAAAGCACCACAAATGAACTCTGAAATGCTTGAAACTTGGCATGGTATCATCATTTCACCCACATAGCATGTTCTAAAAGTTGAGAGGGTTACGGCAAAAACTGGATGCACTTCGTGTACAAAATGGACAATCTCTTTCGAAGTATCACGGTTTCAGACGAAAACTCGTCTGTTACAAAAGGATTTAAATTTTTTTTAACTTATTTCAACTCCAGACTTTTTGTGCAATCAATATGAAACATTAGAAGCCACATCCCAAAATTTCAGCCCTATCTAACTTCATTTGCTATTTTTCATGCATTTAATGAATTGTTTTGAGCAAAATGACCCTGAAATTAAAAAGCACCACAAATGAACTCTGAAATGGTTGAAACTTGGCATGGTATCATCATTTCACCCTCATATCATGTGCTAAAAAGTTGAGAGGGTTACGGCAAAAACTGGACGCACGTCGTGTACAAAATGGACAATCTCTTTCGAAGTATCAAGGTTTCGGACGAAAACTCGTCTGTTACAAAAGGATTTCAATTTTTTTAAGTTATTTCAACTCCAGACTTTTTGTGCATTAAATATGAACCATTAGAAGCCACATCCTAAAATTTCAACCCTATCTAACTTCGTTTGCTATTTTTCATGCATTTAATGAATTGTTTTGAGCTAAATGACCCAGAAATTAAAATGCACCACAAATGAACTCTGAAATGGTTGAAACTTGGCATGGTATCATCATTTCACCCACATAGCATGTGCTAATAAGTTGAGAGCGTTACGGCAAAAACTGGATGTACTTCGTATACAAAATGGACAATCTCTTTCGAAGTATCAGGGTTTCAAACGAAAACTCCTCTGTTACAAAAGGATTTCAATTTTTTTAAATTATTTCAACTCCAGACTTTTTGTGCATTCAATATGAACCATTAGAAGACACATCCTAAAACTTCAACCCTATCTAACTTCATTTGCTATTTTTCATGCATTTAATGAATTGTTTTGAGCTAAATGACCCTCAAATTAAAAAGCACCACAAATGAACTCTGAAATGTTTAAAACTTGCCATGGTATCATCATTTCACCCACATAGCATGTGCTAAAAAGTTGAGAGGGTTACGGCAAAAACTGGATGCACTTCGTGTACAAAATGGACAATCTCTTTCGAAGTATCAGGGTTTCGGACGAAAACTCGTCTGTTACAAAAGGATTTCAATTTTTTTAACATATTTCAACTCCAGACTTTTTGTGCAATCAATATGAACCATTAGAAGCCACATCCTAAAATTTCAGCCCTATCTAACTTCATTTGCTATTTTTCATGCATTTAATGAATTGTTTTGAGCTAAATGACCCCGAAATTAAAAAGCACCACAAATGAACTCTGAAATGGTTGAAACTTGGCATGGTATCATCATTTCACCCACATAGCATGTTCTAAAAAGTCGAGAGGGTTACGGCAAAAACTGGATGCACTTCGTGTACAAAATGGACAATCTCTTTCGAAGTATCACGGTTTCGGACGAAATCTCGTCTGTTACAAAAGGATTTAATTTTTTTTTAACTTATTTCAACTCCAGACTTTTTGTGCAATCAATATGCAACATTAGAAGCCACATCCTAAAATTTCAGCCCTATCTAACTTCATTTGCTATTTTTCATGCATTTATTGAATTGTTTTGAGCAAAATGACCCTGAAATTAAAAAGCACCACAAATGAACTCTGAAATGGTTGAACCTTGGCATGGTATCATCATTTCACCCTCATATCATGTGCTAAAAAGTTGAGAGGGTTACGGCAAAAACTGGACGCACGTCGTGTACAAAATGGACAATCTCTTTCGAAGTATCAGGGTTTCGGACGAAAACTCATCTGTTACAAAAGGATTTCAATTTTTTTAACTTATTTCAACTCCAGACTTTTTGTGCAATCAATATGAACCATTAGAAGCCACATCCTAAAATTTCAGCCCTATCTAACTTCATTTGCTATTTTTCATGCATTTAATGAATTGTTTTGAGCTAAATGACCCTGAAATTAAAAAGCACCACAAATGAACTCTGAAATGCTTGAAAATTGGCACGGTATCATCATTTCACCCACATAGCATGTTCTAAAAAGTTGAGAGGGTTACGGCAAAAACTGGATGCACTTCGTGTACAAAATGGACAATCTCTTTCGAAGTATCACGGTTTCAGACGAAAACTCGTCTGTTACAAAAGGATTTAATTTTTTTTAACTTATTTCAACTCCAGACTTTTTGTGCAATCAATATGAAACATTAGAAGCCACATCCTAAAATTTCAGCCCTATCTAACTTCATTTGCTATTTTTCATGCATTTAATGAATTGTTTTGAGCAAAATGACCCTGAAATTAAAAAGCACCACAAATGAACTCTGAAATGGTTGAAACTTGGCATGGTATCATCATTTCACCCTCATATCATGTGCTAAAAAGTTGAGAGGGTTACGGCAAAAACTGGACGCACGTCGTGTACAAAATGGACAATCTCTTTCGAAGTATCAGGGTTTCGGACGAAAACTCGTCTGTTACAAAAGGATTTCAATTTTTTTAAGTTATTTCAACTCCAGACTTTTTGTGCATTAAATATGAACTATTAGAAGCCACATCCTAAAATTTCAACCCTATCTAACTTCGTTTGCTATTTTTCATGCATTTAATGAATTGTTTTGAGCTAAATGACCCAGAAATTAAAAAGCACCACAAATGAACTCTGAAATGGTTGAAACTTGGCATGGTATCATCATTTCACCCACATAGCATGTGCTAATAAGTTGAGAGCGTTACGGCAAAAACTGGATGTACTTCGTATACAAAATGGACAATCTCTTTCGAAGTATCAGGGTTTCAAACGAAAACTCCTCTGTTACAAAAGGATTTCAATTTTTTTAAATTATTTCAACTCCAGACTTTTTGTGCATTCAATATGAACCATTAGAAGACACATCCTAAAACTTCAACCCTATCTAACTTCATTTGCTATTTTTCATGCATTTAATGAATTGTTTTGAGCTAAATGACCCTCAAATTAAAAAGCACCACAAATGAACTCTGAAATGTTTAAAACTTGCCATGGTATCATCATTTCACCCACATAGCATGTGCTAAAAAGTTGAGAGGGTTACGGCAAAAACTGGATGCACTTCGTGTACAAAATGGACAATCTCTTTCGAAGTATCAGGGTTTTGGACGAAAACTCGTCTGTTACAAAAGGATTTCAATTTTTTTAACTTATTTCAACTCCAGACTTTTTGTGCAATCAATATGAACCATTAGAAGCCACATCCTAAAATTTCAGCCCTATCTAACTTCATTTGCTATTTTTCATGCATTTAATGAATTGTTTTGAGCTAAATGACCCTGAAATTAAAAAGCACCACAAATTAACTCTGAAATGGTTGAAACTTGGCATGGTATCATCATTTCACCCACATAGCATGTTCTAAAAAGTCGAGAGGGTTACGGCAAAAACTGGATGCACTTCGTGTACAAAATGGACAATCTCTTTCGAAGTATCACGGTTTCGGACGAAATCTCGTCTGTTACAAAAGGATTTAAATTTTTTTTAACTTATTTCAACTCCAGACTTTTTGTGCAATCAATAAGAAACATTAGAAGCCACATCCTAAAATTTCAGCCCTATCTAACTTCATTTGCTATTTTTCATGCATTTATTGAATTGTTTTGAGCAAAATGACCCTGAAATTAAAAAGCACCACAAATGAACTCTGAAATGGTTGAAACTTGGCATGGTATCATCATTTCACCCTCATATCATGTGCTAAAAAGTTGAGAGGGTTACGGCAAAAACTGGACGCACGTCGTGTACAAAATGGACAATCTCTTTCGAAGTATCAGGGTTTCGGACGAAAACTCGTCTGTTACAAAAGGATTTCAATTTTTTTAACTTATTTCAACTCCAGACTCTTTGTGCATTAAATATGAACCATTAGAAGCCACATCCTAAAATTTAAACCCTATCTAACTTCGTTTGCTATTTTTCATGCATTTAATGAATTGTTTTGAACTAAATGACCCTGAAATTAAAAAGCACCACAAATGAACTCTGAAATGGTTGAAACTTGGCATGGTATCATCATTTCACCCACATAGCATGTGCTAATAAGTTGAGAGGGTTACGGCAAAAACTGGATGTACTTCGTATAGAAAATGGACAATCTCTTTCGAAGTATCAGGGTTTCAGACGAAAACTCGTCTGTTACAAAAGGATTTCAATTTTTTAAAATTATTTCAACTCCAGACTTTTTGTGCATTCAATATGAACCATTAGAAGACACATCCTAAAACTTCAACCCTATCTAACTTCGTTTGCTATTTTTCATGCATTTAATCAATTGTTTTCAGCTAAATGACCCTGAAATTAAAAAGCACCACAAATGAACTCTGAAATGGTTGAAACTTGGCATGGTATCATCATTTCACCCACATATCATGTGCTAAAAAGTTGAGAGGGTTACGGCAAAAACTGGATGCACGTCGTGTACAAAATGAACAATCTCTTTCGAAGTATCAGGGTTTCGGACGAAAACTCGTCTGTTACAAAAGGATTTCAATTTTTTTAACTTATTTCAACTCCAGACTTTTTGTGCATTCAATATGAACCATTAGAAGCCACATCCTAAAATTTCAACCCTATCTAACTTCGTTTCCTATTTTTCATGCATTTAATGAATTGTTTTGAGCTAAATGATCCTGAAATTAAAAAGCACCACAAATGAACTCTGAAATGGTTGAAACTTGGCATGGTATCATCATTTCACCCACATAGCATGTGCTAATAAGTTGAGAGCGTTATGGCAAAAACTGGATGTACTTCGTATACAAAATGGATAATCTCTTTCGAAGTATCAGGGTTTCAGACGAAAACTCGTCTGTTACAAAAGGATTTCAATTTTTTTCAATTATTTCAACTCCAGACTTTTGGTGCATTCAATATGAACCATTAGAAGACACATCCTAAAACTTCAACCCTATCTAACTTCATTTGCTATTTTTCATGCATTTAATGAATTGTTTTGAGCTAAATGACCCTCAAATTAAAAAGCACCACAAATGAACTCTGAAATGGTTGAAACTTGGCATGGTATCATCATTTCACCCACATAGCATGTGCTAAAAAGTTGAGAGGGTTACGGCAAAAACTGGATGCACTTCGTGTACAAAATGGACAATTTCTTTCGAAGTATCAGGGTTTCGGACGAAAACTCATCTGTTACAAAAGGATTTCAATTTTTTTTAACTTATTTCAACTCCAGACTTTTTGTCCATTCAATATGAACCATTAGAAGCCACATCCTAAAATTTCAACCCTATATAACTTCATTTGCTATTTTTCACGCATTTAATGAATTGTTTTGAGCTAAATGACCCTGAAATTATAAAGCACCACAAATGAACTCTGAAATGGTTGAAACTTGGCATGGTATCATCATTTAACCCACATAGAATGTGCTAAAAAGTTGAAAGGGTTATGGCAAATACTGGATGCACTTCGTGTACAAAATGGACAATCTCTTTCGAAGTATCAGGGTTTCAGACGAAAACTCGTCTGTTACAAAAGGATTTCAATTTTTTTAAATTATTTCAACTCCAGACTTTTTATGCATTCAATATGAACCATTAGAAGCCACATCCTAAAATTTCAACCCTATCTAACTTCATTTGCTATTTTTCATGCATTTAATGAATTGTTTTGAGCTAAGTGACCCTGAAATTAAAAAGCACCACAAATGAACTCTGAAATGGTTGAAACTTGGCATGGTATCATCATTTCACCCACATAGCATGTTCTAAAAAGTTGAGAGGGTTACGGCAAAAACTGGATGCACTTCGTGTACAAAATGGACAATCTCTTTCGAAGTATCACGGTTTCGGACGAAAACTCGTCTGTTACTAAAGGATTTCATTTTTTTTAACTTATTTCAACTCCAGACTTTTTGTGCAATCAATATGAACCATTAGAAGCCACATCCTAAAATTTCAGCCCTATCTAACTTCATTTGCTATTTTTCATGCATTTAATGAATTGTTTTGAGCTAAATGACCCTGAAATTAAAAAGCACCACAAATGAACTCTGAAATGGTTGAAACTTGGCATGGTATCATCATTTCACCCACATAGCATGCGCTAAAAAGTTGAGAGGGTTACGGCAAAAACTGGATGCACGTTGTGTACAAAATGGACAATCTCTTTCGAAGTATCAGGGTTTCGGACGAAAACTCGTCTGTTACAAAAGGATTTCAATTTTTTTAACTTATTTCAACTCCATACTTTTTATGCATTCAACATGAACCATTAGAAGCCACATCCTAAAATTTCAACCCTATCTAACTTCGTTTGCTATTTTTCATGCATTTAATGAATTGTTTTGAGCTAAATGACCCTGAAATTAAAAAGCACCACAAATGAACTCTGAAATGGTTGAAACTTGCCATGGTATGATCATTTGACCCACATAGCATGTGCTAAAAAGTTGAGAGGGTTACGGCAAAAACTGGATGTACTTCGTGTACAAAATGGACAATCTCTTTCGATGTATCAGGGTTTCAGACGAAAACTCGTGTGTTACAAAAGGATTTCAATTTTTTTAAAATTATTCAACTCCAGACTTTTTGTGCATTCAATATGAACCATTAGAAGCCACATCCTAAAATTTCAACCTTATCTAACTTCATTTGCTATTTTTCATGCACTTAATGAATTGTTTTGAGCTAAATGACCCTGAAATTTAAAAGCACCACAAATGAACTCTGAAATGGTTGAAACTTGGCATGGTATCATCATTTCACCCACATAGAATGTGCTAAAAAGTTGAAATGGTTATGGCAAATACTGGATGCACTTCGTGTACAAAATGGACAATCTCTTTCGAAGTATCAGGGTTTCGGACGAAAACTCGTCTGTTACAAAAGGATTTCAATTTTTTTAACTTATTTCAACTCCAGACTTTTTGTGCATTCAATATGAACCATTAGAAGCCACATCCTAAAATTTCAGCCCTATCTAACTTCATTTGCTATTTTTCATGCATTTAATCAATTGTTTTCAGCTAAATGACCCTGAAATTAAAAAGCACCACAAATGAACTCTGAAATGGTTGAAACTTGGCATGGTATCATCATTTCACCCAAATATCATGTGCTAAAAAGTTGAGAGGGTTACGGAAAAAACTGGATGCACGTCGTGTACAAAATGGACAATCTCTTTCGATGTATCAGGGTTTCAGACGAAAACTCGTCTGTTACAAAAGGTTTACAATTTTTTTAACTTATTTCAACTCCAGACTTTTTGTGCATTCAATATGAACCATTAGAAGCCACATCCTAAAATTTCAACCCTATCTAACTTCGTTTGCTATTTTTCATGCATTTAATGAATTGTTTTGAGCTAAATGATCCTGAAATTAAAAAGCACCACAAATGAACTCTGAAATGGTTGAAACTTGGCATGGTATCATCATTTCACCCACAAAGCATGTGGTAATAAGTTGAGAGCGTTACGGCAAAAACTGGATGTACTTCGTATACAAAATGGACAATCTCTTTGGAAGTATCAGTGTTTCAGACGAAAACTCGTCTGTTACAAAAGGATTTCAATTTTTTTCAATTATTTCAACTCTAGACTTTTTGTGCATTCAATATGAACCATTAGAAGACACATCCTAAAACATCATCCCTATCTAACTTCATTTGCTATTTTGCATGCATTTAATGAATTGTTTTGAGCTAAATGACCCTGAAATTAAAAAGCACCACAAATGAACTCTGAAATGGTTGAAACTTGGCATGGTATCATCATTTCACCCACATAGCATGTGCTAAAAAGTTGAGAGGGTTACGGCAAAAACTGGATGCACTTCGTGTACATAATGGACAATCTCTTTCGAAGTATCAGGGTTTCGGATGAAAACTCATCTGTTACAAAAGGATTTCAATTTTTTTTAACTTATTTCAACTCCAGACTTTTTGTCCATTCAATATGAACCATTAGAAGCCACATCCTAAAATTTCAACCCTATATAACTTCATTTGCTATTTTTCATGCAATTAATGAATTGTTTTGAGCTAAATGACCCTGAAATTAAAAAGCACCACAAATGAACTCTGAAATGGTTGAAACTTGGCATGGTATCATCATTTCACCCACATAGAATGTGCTAAAAAGTTGAAAGGGTTATGGCAAATACTGGATGCACTTCGTGTACAAAATGGACAATCTCTTTCGAAGTATCAGGGTTTCGGACGAAAACTCGTCTGTTACAAAAGGATTTCAATTTTTTTAAATTATTTCAACTCCAGACTTTTTGTGCATTCAATATGAACCATTAGAAGCCACATCCTAAAATTTCAACCCTATCTAACTTCATTTGCTATTTTTCATGCATTTAATGAATTGTTTTGAGCTAAATGACCCAGAAATTAAAAAGCACCACAAATGAACTCGGAAATGCTTGAAACTTGGCATGGTATCATCATTTCACCCACATAGCATGTTCGAAAAAGTTGAGAGGGTTACGGCAAAAACTGGATGCACTTTGTGTACAAAATGGACAATCTGTTTCGAAGTATCACGGTTTCGGACGAAAACTCGTCTGTTACAAAAGGATTTCATTTTTTTTAACTTATTTCAACTCCAGACTTTTTGTGCAATCAATATGAACAATTAGAAGCCACATCCCAAAATTTCAGCCCTATCTAACTCCATTTGCTATTTTTCATGCATTTAATGAATTGTTTTGAGCTAAATGACCCTGAAATTAAAAAGCACCACAAATGAACTCTGAAATGGTTGAAACTTGGCATGGTATCATCATTTCACCCACATAGCATGTGCTAAAAAGTTGAGAGGGTTACGGCAAAAACTGGATGCACGTCGTGTACAAAATGGACAAACTCTTTCGAAGTATCAGGGTTTCGGACGAAAACTCGTCTGTTACAAAAGGATTTCAATTTTTTTTAACTTATTTCAACTCCATACTTTTTCTGCATTCAATATGAACCATTAGAAGCCACATCCTAAAATTTCAACCCTATCTAACTTCGTTTGCTATTTTTCATGCATTTAATGAATTGTTTTGAGCTAAATGACCCTGAAATTAAAAAGCACCACAAATGAACTCTGAAATGGTTGAAACTTGGCATGGTATGATCATTTCACCCACATAGCATGTGCTAAAAAGTTGAGAGGGTTACGGCAAAAACTGGATGTACTTCGTGTACAAAATGGACAATCTCTTTCGATGTATCAGGGTTTCAGACGAAAACTCGTGTGTTACAAAAGGATTTCAATTTTTTTAAAATTATTTCAACTCCAGACTTTTTGTGCATTCAATATGAACCATTAGAAGCCACATCCTAAAATTTCAACCCTATCTAACTTCATTTGCTATTTTTCATGCATTTAATGAATTGTTTTGAGCTAAATGTACCTGAAATTTAAAAGCACCACAAATGAACTCTGAAATGGTTGAAACATGGCATGGTTTCATCATTTCACCCACATAGAATGTGCTAAAAAGTTGAAATGGTTATGGCAAATACTGGATGCACTTCGTGTACAAAATGGACAATCTCTTTCGAAGTATCAGGGTTTCGGACGAAAACTCGTCTGTTACAAAAGGATTTCAATTTTTTTAACTTATTTCAACTCCAGACTTTTTGTGCATTCAATATCAACCATTAGAAGCCACATCCTAAAATTTCAGCCCTATCTAACTTCATTTGCTATTTTTCATGCATTTAATGAATTGTTTTGAGCTAAATGACCCTGAAATTAAAAAGCACCACAAATGAACTCTGAAATGGTTGAAACTTGGCATGGTATCATCATTTCACCCACATATCATGTGCTAAAAAGTTGAGAGGGTTACGGCAAAAACTGGATGCACGTCGTGTACAAAATGGACAATCTCTTTCGAAGTATCAGGGTTTCGGACGAAAACTCGTCTGTTACAAAAGGATTTCAATTTTTTTAACTTATTTCAACTCCAGACTTTTTGTGCATTC
Source organism: Elymus sibiricus (assembly GCA_039707655.1). Lineage (NCBI taxonomy): Eukaryota > Viridiplantae > Streptophyta > Magnoliopsida > Poales > Poaceae > Elymus > Elymus sibiricus. The sequence goes on along the minus strand of CM077663.1, from coordinate 191,627,251 downwards.
AATATGAACCATTAGAAGCCACATCCTAAAATTTCAGCCCTATCTAACTTCGTTTGCTATTTTTCATGCATTTAATGAATTGTTTTGAGCTAAATGACCCTGAAATTAAAAAGCACCACAAATGAACTCTGAAATGGTTGAAACTTGGCATGGTATCATCATTTCACCCACATAGCATGTGCTAAAAAGTTGAGAGGGTTATGGCAAAAACTGGATGCACGTCGTGTACAAAATGGACAAACTCTTTCGAAGTATCAGGGTTTCGGACGAAAACTCGTCTGTTACAAAAGGATTTCAATTTTTTTTAACTTATTTCAAATCCATACTTTTTGTGCATTCAATATGAACCATTAGAAGCCACATCCTAAAACTTCAACCCTATCTAACTTCATTTGCTATTTTTCATGCATTTAATGAATTGTTTTGAGCTAAATGACCCTGAAATTAAAAAGCACCACAAATGAACTCTGAAATGGTTGAAACTTGGCATGGTATCATCATTTCACCCACATAGCATGTGCTAAAGAGTTGAGAGGGTTACGGCAAAAACTGGATGTACTTTGTGTACAAAATGGACAATCTCTTTCGATGTATCAGGGTTTCAGACGAAAACTCGTGTGTTACAAAAGGATTTCAATTTTTTTTAAATAATTTCAACTCCAGACTTTTTGTGCATTCAATATGAACCATTAGAAGCCACATCCTAAAATTTCAACCCTATCTAACTTCATTTGCTATTTTTCATGCATTTAATGAATTGTTTTGAGCTAAATGACCCTGAAATTTAAAAGCACCACAAATGAACTCTGAAATGGTTGAAACTTGGCATGGTATCATCATTTCACCCAAATAGAATGTGCTAAAAAGTTGAAATGGTTATGGAAAATACTGGATGCACTTCGTGTACAAAATGGACAATCTCTTTCGAAGTATCAGGGTTTCGGACGAAAACTCGTCTGTTACAAAAGGATTTCAATTTTTTTAACTTATTTCAACTCCAGACTTTTTTTGCATTCAATATGAACCATTATAAGCCACATCCTAAAATTTCAACCCTATCTAACTTCGTTTGCTATTTTTCAAGCATTTAATGAATTGTTTTGAGCTAAATGATCCTGAAATTAAAAAGCACCACAAATGAACTCTGAAATGGTTGAAACTTGGCATGGTATCATCATTTCACCCACATAGCATGTGCTAATAAGTTGAGAGCGTTACGGTAAAAACTGGATGTACTTCGTATACAAAATGGACAATGTCTTTCGAAGTATCAGGGTTTCAGACGAAAACTCGTCTGTTACAAAAGGATTTCAATTTTTTTAAATTATTTCAACTCCAGACTTTTTGTGCATTCAATATGAACCATTAGAAGACACATCCTAAAACTTCAACCCTATGTAACTTCATTTGCTATTTTTCATGCATTTAATGAATTGTTTTGAGCTAAATGACCCTGAAATTAAAAAGCACCACAAATGAACTCTGAAATGGTTGAAACTTGGCATGGTATCATCATTTCACCCACATAGCATGTGCTAAAGAGTTGAGAGGGTTACGGCAAAAACTGGATGCACTTCGTGTACAAAATGGACAATCTCTTTTGAAGTATCAGGGTTTCGGACGAAAACTCATCTGTTACAAAAGGATTTCAATTATTTTTAACTTATTTCAACTCCAGACTTTTTGTCCATTCAATATGAACAATTAGATGCCACATCCTAAAATTTCAACCCTATATAACTTCATTTGCTATTTTTCATGCATTTAATGAATTGTTTTGAGCTAAATGACCCTGAAATTAAAAAACACCACAAATGTACTCTGAAATGGTTGAAACTTGGCATGGTATCATCATTTCACCCACATAGAATGTGCTAAAAAGTTGAAAGGGTTATGGCAAATACTGGATGCACTTCGTGTACAAAACGGACAATCTCTTTCGAAGTATCAGGGTTTCGGACGAAAACTCGTCTGTTACAAAAGGATTTCAATTTTTTTAAATTATTTCAACTCCAGACTTTTTGTGTATTCAATATGAACCATTAGAAGCCACATCCTAAAATTTCAACCCTATCTAACTTCATTTGCTATTTTTCATGTATTTAATGAATTGTTTTGAGCTAAATGATCCTGAAATTAAAAAGCACCACAAATGAACTCTGAAATGGTTGAAACTTTGCATGGTATCATCATTTCACCCACATAGCATGTGCTAATAAGTTGAGAGCGTTACGGCAAAAACTGGATGTACTTCGTTTACAAAATGGACAATCTCTTTCGAAGTATCAGGGTTTCAGACGAAAACTCGTCTGTTACAAAAGGATTTCAATTTTTTTAAATTATTTCAACTCCAGACTTTTTGTGCATTCAATATGAACCATTAGAAGACACATCCTAAAACTTCAACCCTATCTAACTTCATTTGCTATTTTTCATGCATTTAATGAATTGTTTTGAGCTAAATGACCCTGAAATTAAAAAGCACCACAAATGAACTCTGAAATGGTTGAAACTTGGCATGGTATCATCATTTCACCCACATAGCATGTGCTAAAAAGTTGAGAGGGTTACGGCAAAAACTGGATGCACTTCGTGTACAAAATGGACAATCTCTTTCGAAGTATCAGGGTTTCGGACGAAAACTCATCTGTTACAAAAGGATTTCAATTTTTTTCTAACTTATTTCAACTCCAGACTTTTTGTCCATTCAATATGAACCATTAGAAGCCACATCCTAAAATTTCAACCCTATATAACTTCATTTGCTATTTTTCATGCATTTAATGAATTGTTTTGAGCTAAATGACCCTGAAATTAAAAAGCACCACAAATGAACTCTGAAATGGTTGAAACTTGGCATGGTATCATCATTTCACCCACATAGAATGTGCTAAAAAGTTGAAAGGGTTATGGCAAATACTGGATGCACTTCGTGTACAAAATGGACAATCTCTTTCGAAGTATCAGGGTTTCGGACGAAAACTCGTCTGTTACAAAAGGATTTCAATTTTTTTAAATTATTTCAACTCCAGACTTTTTGCGCATTCAATATGAACCATTAGAAGCCACATCCTAAAATTTCAACCCTATCTAACTTCGTTTGCTATTTTTCATGCATTTAATGAATTGTTTTGAGCTAAATGATCCTGAAATTAAAAAGCACCACAAATGAACTCTGAAATGGTTGAAACTTGGCATGGTATCATCATTTCACCCACATAGCATGTGCTAATAAGTTGAGAGCGTTACGGCAAAAACTGGATGTACTTCGTATACAAAATGGACAATGTCTTTCGAAGTATCAGGGTTTCAGACGAAAACTCGTCTGTTACAAAAGGATTTCAATTTTTTTAAATTATTTCAACTCCAGACTTTTTGTGCATTCAATATGAACCATTAGAAGACACATCCTAAAACTTCAACCCTATGTAACTTCATTTGCTATTTTTCATGCATTTAATGAATTGTTTTGAGCTAAATGACCCTGAAATTAAAAAGCACCACAAATGAACTCTGAAATGGTTGAAACTTGGCATGGTATCATCATTTCACCCACATAGCATGTGCTAAAGAGTTGAGAGGGTTACGGCAAAAACTGGATGCACTTCGTGTACAAAATGGACAATCTCTTTTGAAGTATCAGGGTTTCGGACGAAAACTCATCTGTTACAAAAGGATTTCAATTATTTTTAACTTATTTCAACTCCAGACTTTTTGTCCATTCAATATGAACCATTAGATGCCACATCCTAAAATTTCAACCCTATATAACTTCATTTGCTATTTTTCATGCATTTAATGAATTGTTTTGAGCTAAATGACCCTGAAATTCAAAAGCACCACAAATGTACTCTGAAATGGTTGAAACTTGGCATGGTATCATCATTTCACCCACATAGAATGTGCTAAAAAGTTGAAAGGGTTTTGGCAAATACTGGATGCACTTCGTGTACAAAATGGACAATCTCTTTCGAAGTATCAGGGTTTCGGACGAAAACTCGTCTGTTACAAAAGGATTTCAATTTTTTTAAATTATTTCAACTCCAGACTTTTTGTGCATTCAATATGAACCATTAGAAGCCACATCCTAAAATTTCAACCCTATCTAACTTCATTTGCTATTTTTCATGTATTTAATGAATTGTTTTGAGCTAAATGATCCTGAAATTAAAAAGCACCACAAATGAACTCTGAAATGGTTGAAACTTGGCATGGTATCATCATTTCACCCACATAGCATGTGCTAATAATTTGAGAGCTTTACGGCAAAAACTGGATGTACTTCGTATACAAAATGGACAATCTCTTTCGAAGTATCAGGGTTTCAGACGAAAACTCGTCTGTTACAAAAGGATTTCAATTTTTTTAAATTATTTCAACTCCAGACTTTTTGTGCATTCAATATGAACCATTATAAGACACATCCTAAAACTTCAACCCTATCTAACTTCATTTGCTATTTTTCATGCATTTAATGAATTGTTTTGAGCTAAATGACCCTGAAATTAAAAAACACCACAAATGAACTCTGAAATGGTTGAAACTTGGCATGGTATCATCATTTCACCCACATAGCATGTGCTAAAAATTTGAGAGGGTTACGGCAAAAACTGGATGCACTTCGTGTACAAAATGGACAATCTCTTTCGAAGTATCAGGGTTTCGGACGAAAACTCATCTGTTACAAAAGGATTTCATTTTTTTTAACTTATTTCAACTCCAGACTTTTTGTCCATTCAATATGAACCATTAGAAGCCACATCCTAAAATTTCAACCCTATATAACTTCATTTGCTATTTTTCATGTATTTAATGAATTGTTTTGAGCTAAATGACCCTGAAATTAAAAAGCACCACAAATGAACTCTGAAATGGTTGAAACTTGGCATGGTATCATCATTTCACCCACATAGAATGTGCTAAAAAGTTGAAAGGGTTATGGCAAATACTGGATGCACTTCGTGTACAAAATGGACAATCTCTTTCGAAGTATCAGGGTTTCGGACGAAAACTCGTCTGTTACAAAAGGATTTCAATTTTTTTAAATTATTTCAACTCCAGACTTTTTGTGCATTCAATATGAACCATTAGAAGCCACATACTAAAATTTCAACCCTATCTAACTTCATTTGCTATTTTTCATGCATTTAATGAATTGTTTTGAGCTAAATGACCCTGAAATTAAAAAGCACCACAAATGAACTCTGAAATGCTTGAAACTTGGCATGGTATCATCATTTCACCAACATAGCATGTTATAAAAAGTTGAGAGGGTTACGGCAAAAATTGGATGCACTTCGTGTACAAAATGGACAATCTCTTTCGAAGTATCACGGTTTCGGACGAAAACTCGTCTGTTACAAAAGGATTTCATTTTTTTTCACTTATTTCAACTCCAGACTTTTTGTGCAATCAATATGAACCATTAGAAGCCACATCCTAAAATTTCAGCCCTATCTAACTTCATTTGATATTTTTCATGCATTCAATGAATTGTTTTGAGCTAAATGACCCTGAAATTAAAAAGCACCACAAATGAACTCTGAAATGGTTGAAACTTGGCATGGTATCATCATTTCACCCACATAGCATGTGCTAAAAAGTTGAGAGGGTTACGGCAAAAACTGGATGCACGTCGTGTACAAAATGGACACTCTCTTTCGAAGTATCAGGGTTTCGGACGAAAACTCGTCTGTTACGAAAGGATTTCAATTTTTTTAACTTATTTCAACTCCATACCTTTTCTGCATTCAATATGAACCATTAGAAGCCACATCCTAAAATTTCAACCCTATCTAACTTCATTTGCTATTTTTCATGCATTTAATGAATTGTTTTGAGCTAAATGACCCTGAAATTAAAAAGCACCACAAATGAACTCTGAAATGGTTGAAACTTGGCATGGTATCATCATTTCACCCACATAGCATGTTCTAAAAAGTTGAGAGGGTTACGGCAAAAAATTGGATGCACTTCGTGTACAAAATGGACAATCTCTTTCGAAGTATCAGGGTTTCGGACGAAAACTCGTCTGTTACAAAAGGATTTCAATTTTTTTAAATTATTTCAACTCCAGACTTTTTGTGCGTTCAATATGAACCATTAGAAGCCACATCCTAAAATTTCAACCCTATCTAACTTCATTTGCTATTTTTCATGCATTTAATGAATTGTTTTGAGCTAAATGACCCTGAAATTAAAAAGCACCACAAATGAACTCTGAAATGGTTGAAACTTGGCATGGTATCATCATTTCACCCACATAGCATGTTCTAAAAAGTTGAGAGGGTTACGGCAAAAAATTGGATGCACTTCGTGTACAAAATGGACAATCTCTTTCGAAGTATCAGGGTTTCGGACGAAAACTCGTCTGTTACAAAAGGATTTCAATTTTTTTAAATTATTTCAACTCCAGGCTTTTTGTGCGTTCAATATGAACCATTAGAAGCCACATCCTAAAATTTCAACCCTATCTAACTTCATTTGCTATTTTTCATGCATTAAATTAATTGTTCTGAGCTAAATGACCCTGAAATTAAAAAGCACCACAAATGAACTCTAAAATGGTTGAAACTTGGCATGGTATCATCATTTCACCCACATAGCATGTGATAAAAAGTTGAGAGGGTTACGGCAAAAACTTGATGCACTTCGTGTACAAAATGGACAATCTCTTTCGAAGTATCAGGGTTTCGGACGAAAACTCGTCTGTTACAAAAGGATTTCAATTTTTTTTACTTATTTCAACTCCAGACTTTTAGTGCATTCAATATGATACATTAGAACCCACATCCTAAAATTTCAACCCTATCTAACTTCATTTGCTATTTTTCATGCATTTAATGAATTGTTTTGAGCTAAATGACCCTGAAATTAAAAAGCACCACAAATTAACTCTGAAATGGTTGAAACTTGGCATGGTATCATCATTTCACCCACATAGCATGTGCTAATAAGTTGAGAGGGTTACGGCAAAAACTGGATGCACTTCGTGTACAAAATGGACAATCTCTTTCGAAGTATCAGGGTTTCGGACGAAAATTCGTCTGTTACAAAAGGATTTCAATTTTTTTAACTTATTTCAACTCCAGAATTTTTGTGCATTCAATATGATCCATTAGAAGCCACATCCTAAAATTTCAACCCTATATAACTTCGTTTGCTATTTTTCATGCATTTAATGAATTGTTTTGAGCTAAATGACCCTGATATTAAAAAGCACCACAAATGAACTCTGAAATGGTTGAAACTTGGCATGGTATCATAATTTCAAACACATAGCATGTGATAAAAAGTTGAGAGGGATACGGCAAAAACTGGATGCACTTCATGTACAAAATGGACAATCTCTTTCGAAGTATCAGGGTTTCGGTCGAGAACTCGTCTATTACAAGGATTTCAAATTTTTTTAACTTATTTCAACTCCAGACTTTTTGTGAATTCAATATGAACCATTAGAAGCCACATCCTCAAATTTCAACCCTATCTAACTTCATTTGCTATTTTTCATGCATTTAATGAATTGTTTTGAGCTAAATGACCCTGAAATTTAAAAGCACCACAAATGAACTCTGAAATGGTTGAAACTTGGCATGGTATCATCATTTCACCCACATAGCTTGTGATAAAAAGTTGAGAGGGTTACGGCAAAAACTGGATGCACTTCGTGTACAAAATGGACAATGTCTTTCGAAGTATCAGGGTTTCGGACGAAAACTCGTCTGTTACAAAAGGATTTCAATTTTTTTAACTTATTTCAACTCCAGACTTTTTGTGCATTCAATATGAACCATTAGAAGCCACATCCTAACATTTCAACCCTATCTAACTTCATTTGCTATTTTTCAATCATTTAATGAATTGTTTTGAGCTAAATGACCCTGAAATTAAAAAGCACCACAAATGAACTCTGAAATGGTTGAAACTTGGCATGGTATCATCATTTCACCCACATAGCATGTTCTAAAAAGTTGAGAGGGTTACGGCAAAAAATTGGATGCACTTCGTGTACAAAATGGACAATCTCTTTCAAAGTATCAGGGTTTCGGACGAAAACTCGTCTGTTACAAAAGGATTTCAATTTTTTTAAATTATTTCAACTCCAGACTTTTTGCGCGTTCAATATGAACCATTAGAAGCCACATCCTAAAATTTCAACCCTATCTAACTTCATTTGCTATTTTTCATGCATTTAATGAATTGTTCTGAGCTAAATGACCCTGAAATTAAAAAGCACCACAAATGAACTCTAAAATGGTTGAAACTTGGCATGGTATCATCATTTCACCCACATAGCATGTGATAAAAAGTTGAGAGGGTTACGGCCAAAACTGGATGAACTTCGTGTACAAAATGGACAATCTCTTTCGAAGTATCAGGGTTTCGGACGAAAACTCGTCTGTTACAAAAGGATTTCAATTTTTTTTACTTATTTCAACTCCAGACTTTTAGTGCATTCAATACGAACCATTAGAACCCACATCCTAAAATTTCAACCCTATCTAACTTCATTTGCTATTTTTCATGCATTTAATGAATTGTTTTGAGCTAAATGACCCTAAAATTAAAATGCACCACAAATGAACTCTGAAATGGTTGAAACTTGGCATGGTATCATCATTTCACCCACATAGCATGTGATAAAAAGTTGAGAGAGTTACGGCAAAAACTGGATGCACTTCGTGTACAAAATGGACAATCTCTTTCGAAGTATCAGGGTTTCGGTCGAGAACTCGTCTGTTACAAAAGGATTTCAATTTTTTTTAACTTATTTCAACTCCAGACTTTTTGTGCATTCAATTTGAACCATTATAAGCCACATCCTAAAATTTCAACCCTATCTAACTTCATTTGCTATTTTTCATGCATTTAATGAATTGTTTTGAGCTAAATGACCCTGAAATTAAAAAGCACAACAAATGAACTCTGAAATGGTTGAAACTTGGCATGGTATCATCATTTCACCCACATAGCATGTTCTAAAAAGTTGAGAGGGTTACGGCAAAAAATTGGATGCACTTCGTGTACAAAATGGACAATCTCTTTCGAAGTATCAGGGTTTCGGACGAAAACTCGTCTGTTACAAAAGGATTTCAATTTTTTTAAATTATTTCAACTCCAGACTTTTTGTGCGTTCAATATGAACCATTAGAAGCCACATCCTAAAATTTCAACCCTATCTAACTTCATTTGCTATTTTTCATGCATTTAATGAATTGTTTTGAGCTAAATGACCCTGAAATTAAAAAGCACCACAAATGAACTCTGAAATGGTTGAAACTTGGCATGGTATCATCATTTCACCCACATAGCATGTTCTAAAAAGTTGAGAGGGTTACGGCAAAAAATTGGATGCACTTCGTGTACAAAATGGACAATCTCTTTCGAAGTATCAGGGTTTCGGACGAAAACTCGTCTGTTACAAAAGGATTTCAATTTTTTTAAATTATTTCAACTCCAGGCTTTTTGTGCGTTCAATATGAACCATTAGAAGCCACATCCTAAAATTTCAACCCTATCTAACTTCATTTGCTATTTTTCATGCATTTAATGAATTGTTCTGAGCTAAATGACCCTGAAATTAAAAAGCACCACAAATGAACTCTAAAATGGTTGAAACTTGGCATGGTATCATCATTTCACCCACATAGCATGTGATAAAAAGTTGAGAGGGTTACGGCAAAAACTTGATGCACTTCGTGTACAAAATGGACAATCTCTTTCGAAGTATCAGGGTTTCGGACGAAAACTCGTCTGTTACAAAAGGATTTCAATTTTTTTTACTTATTTCAACTCCAGACTTTTAGTGCATTCAATATGATACATTAGAACCCACATCCTAAAATTTCAACCCTATCTAACTTCATTTGCTATTTTTCATGCATTTAATGAATTGTTTTGAGCTAAATGACCCTGAAATTAAAAAGCACCACAAATTAACTCTGAAATGGTTGAAACTTGGCATGGTATCATCATTTCACCCACATAGCATGTGCTAATAAGTTGAGAGGGTTACGGCAAAAACTGGATGCACTTCGTGTACAAAATGGACAATCTCTTTCGAAGTATCAGGGTTTCGGACGAAAATTCGTCTGTTACAAAAGGATTTCAATTTTTTTAACTTATTTCAACTCCAGAATTTTTGTGCATTCAATATGATCCATTAGAAGCCACATCCTAAAATTTCAACCCTATATAACTTCGTTTGCTATTTTTCATGCATTTAATGAATTGTTTTGAGCTAAATGACCCTGATATTAAAAAGCACCACAAATGAACTCTGAAATGGTTGAAACTTGGCATGGTATCATAATTTCAAACACATAGCATGTGATAAAAAGTTGAGAGGGATACGGCAAAAACTGGATGCACTTCATGTACAAAATGGACAATCTCTTTCGAAGTATCAGGGTTTCGGTCGAGAACTCGTCTATTACAAGGATTTCAATTTTTTTTAACTTATTTCAACTCCAGACTTTTTGTGAATTCAATATGAACCATTAGAAGCCACATCCTCAAATTTCAACCCTATCTAACTTCATTTGCTATTTTTCATGCATTTAATGAATTGTTTTGAGCTAAATGACCCTGAAATTTAAAAGCACCACAAATGAACTCTGAAATGGTTGAAACTTGGCATGGTATCATCATTTCACCCACATAGCATGTGATAAAAAGTTGAGAGGGTTACGGCAAAAACTGGATGCACTTCGTGTACAAAATGGACAATGTCTTTCGAAGTATCAGGGTTTCGGACGAAAACTCGTCTGTTACAAAAGGATTTCAATTTTTTTAACTTATTTCAACTCCAGACTTTTTGTGCATTCAATATGAACCATTAGAAGCCACATCCTAACATTTCAACCCTATCTAACTTCATTTGCTATTTTTCAATCATTTAATGAATTGTTTTGAGCTAAATGACCCTGAAATTAAAAAGCACCACAAATGAACTCTGAAATGGTTGAAACTTGGCATGGTATCATCATTTCACCCACATAGCATGTTCTAAAAAGTTGAGAGGGTTACGGCAAAAAATTGGATGCACTTCGTGTACAAAATGGACAATCTCTTTCAAAGTATCAGGGTTTCGGACGAAAACTCGTCTGTTACAAAAGGATTTCAATTTTTTTAAATTATTTCAACTCCAGACTTTTTGCGCGTTCAATATGAACCATTAGAAGCCACATCCTAAAATTTCAACCCTATCTAACTTCATTTGCTATTTTTCATGCATTTAATGAATTGTTCTGAGCTAAATGACCCTGAAATTAAAAAGCACCACAAATGAACTCTAAAATGGTTGAAACTTGGCATGGTATCATCATTTCACCCACATAGCATGTGATAAAAAGTTGAGAGGGTTACGGCCAAAACTGGATGAACTTCGTGTACAAAATGGACAATCTCTTTCGAAGTATCAGGGTTTCGGACGAAAACTCGTCTGTTACAAAAGGATTTCAATTTTTTTTACTTATTTCAACTCCAGACTTTTAGTGCATTCAATACGAACCATTAGAACCCACATCCTAAAATTTCAACCCTATCTAACTTCATTTGCTATTTTTCATGCATTTAATGAATTGTTTTGAGCTAAATGACCCTAAAATTAAAATGCACCACAAATGAACTCTGAAATGGTTGAAACTTGGCATGGTATCATCATTTCACCCACATAGCATGTGATAAAAAGTTGAGAGAGTTACGGCAAAAACTGGATGCACTTCGTGTACAAAATGGACAATCTCTTTCGAAGTATCAGGGTTTCGGTCGAGAACTCGTCTGTTACAAAAGGATTTCAATTTTTTTTAACTTATTTCAACTCCAGACTTTTTGTGCATTCAATTTGAACCATTATAAGCCACATCCTAAAATTTCAACCCTATCTAACTTCATTTGCTATTTTTCATGCATTTAATGAATTGTTTTGAGCTAAATGACCCTGAAATTAAAAAGCACAACAAATGAACTCTGAAATGGTTGAAACTTCGCATGGTATCATCATTTCACCCACATAGCATGTTCTAAAAAGTTGAGAGGGTTACGGCAAAAAATTGGATGCACTTCGTGTACAAAATGGACAATCTCTTTCGAAGTATCAGGGTTTCGGACGAAAACTCGTCTGTTACAAAAGGATTTCAATTTTTTTAAATTATTTCAACTCCAGACTTTTTGTGCGTTCAATATGAACCATTAGAAGCCACATCCTAAAATTTCAACCCTATCTAACTTCATTTGCTATTTTTCATGCATTTAATGAATTGTTTTGAGCTAAATGACCCTGAAATTAAAAAGCACCACAAATGAACTCTAAAATGGTTGAAACTTGGCATGGTATCATAATTTCACCCACATAGCATGTGATAAAAAGTTGAGAGGGTTACGGCAAAAACTTGATGCACTTCGTGTACAAAATGGACAATCTCTTTCGAAGTATCAGGGTTTCGGACGAAAACTCGTCTATTACAAAAGGATTTCAATTTTTTTAACTTATTTCAACTCCAGACTTTTTGTGCATTCAATATGAACCATTAGAACCCACATCCTAAAATTTCAACCCTATCTAACTTCATTTGCTATTTTTCATGCATTTAATGAATTGTTTTGAGCTAAATGACCCTGAAATTAAAAAGCACCACAAATTAACTCTGAAATGGTTGAAACTTGGCATGGTATCTTCATTTCACCCACATAGCATGTGCTAATAAGTTGAGAGGGTTACGGCAAAAACTGGATGCACTTCGTGTACAAAATGGACAATCTCTTTCGAAGTATCAGGGTTTCGGACGAAAACTCGTCTGTTACAAAAGGATTTCAATTTTTTTAACTTATTTCAACTCCAGACTTTTTGTGCATTCAATATGATCTATTAGAAGCCACATCCTAAAATTTCAACCCTATATAACTTCGTTTGCTATTTTTCATGCATTTAATGAATTGCTTTGAGCTAAATGACCCTGATATTAAAAAGCACCACAAATGAACTCTGAAATGGTTGAAACTTGGCATGGTATCATAATTTCAAACACATAGCATGTGATAAAAAGTTGAGAGGGATACGGCAAAAACTGGATGCACTTCATGTACAAAATGGACAATCTCTTTCGAAGTATCAGGGTTTCGGTCGAGAACTCGTCTGTTACAAAAGGATTTCAATTTTTTTTTAACTTATTTCAACTCCAGACTTTTTGTGCATTCAATATGAACCATTAGAAGCCACATCCTAAAATTTCAACCCTATCAAACTTCATTTGCTATTTTTCATGCATTTAATGAATTGTTTTGAGCTAAATGACCCTGAAATTTAAAAGCACCACAAATGAACTCTGAAATGGTTGAAACTTGGCATGGTATCATCATTTCACCCACATAGCATGTGATAAAAAGTTGAGAGGGTTACGGCAAAAACTGGATGCACTTCGTGTACAAAATGGACAATGTCTTTCGAAGTATCAGGGTTTCGGACGAAAACTCGTCTGTTACAAAAGGATTTCAATTTTTTTAACTTATTTCAACTCCAGACTTTTTGTGCATTCAATATGAACCATTACAAGCCACATCCTAAAATTTCAGCCCTATCTAACTTCATTTGCTATTTTTAATGCATTTAATCAATTGTTTTCAGCTAAATGACCCTGAAATTAAAAAGCACCACAAATGAACTCTGAAATGGTTGAAACTTGGCATGGTATCATCATTTCACCCACATATCATGTGCTAAAAAGTTGAGAGGGTTACGGCAAAAACTGGATGCACGTCGTGTACAAAATGGACAATCTCTTTCGAAGTATCAGGGTTTCGGACGAAAACTCGTCTGTTACAAAAGGATTTCAATTTTTTTAACTTATTTCAACTCCAGACTTTTTGTGCATTCAATATGAACCATTAGAAGCCACATCCTAAAATTTCAACCCTATCTAACTTCGTTTGCTATTTTTCATGGATTTAATGAATTGTTTTGAGCTAAATGATCCTGATATTAAAAAGCACCACAAATGAACTCTTAAATGGTTGAAACTTGGCATGGTATCATCATTTCACCCACATAGCATGTGATAAAAAGTTGAGAGGGTTACGGCAAAAACTGGATGCACTTCGTGTACAAAATGGACAATCTCTTTCGAAGTATCAGGGTTTCGGTCGAGAACTCGTCTGTTACAAAAGGATTTCAATTTTTTTCAATTATTTCAACTCCAGACTTTTTGTGCATTCAATATGAACCATTAGAAGACACATCCTAAAACTTCAACCCTATCTAACTTCATTTGCTATTTTTCATGCATTTAATGAATTGTTTTGAGCTAAATGACCCTGAAATTAAAAAGCACCACAAATGAACTCTGAAATGGTTGAAACTTGGCATGGTATCATCATTTCACCCACATAGCATGTGCTAAAAAGTTGAGAGGGTTACGGCAAAAACTGGATGCACTTCGTGTACAAAATGGACAATCTCTTTCGAAGTATCAGGGTTTCGGACGAAAACTCACCTGTTACAAAAGGATTTCAATTTTTTTTAACTTATTTCAACTCCAGACTTTTTGTCCATTCAATATGAACCATTAGAAGCCACATCCTAAAATTTCAACCCTATATAACTTCATTTGCTATTTTTCATGCAATTAATGAATTGTTTTGAGCTAAATGACCCTGAAATTAAAAAGCACCACAAATGAACTCTGAAATGGTTGAAACTTGGCATGGTATCATCATTTCACTGACATAGAATGTGCTAAAAAGTTGAAAGGGTTATGGCAAATACTGCATGCACTTCGTGTACAAAATGGACAATCTCTTTCGAAGTATCAGGGTTTCGGACGAAAACTCGTCAGTTACAAAAGGATTTCAATTTTTTTAAATTATTTCAACTCCAGACTTTTTGTGCATTCAATATGAACCATTAGAAGCCACATCCTAAAACTTCAACCCTATCTAACTTCATTTGCTATTTTTCATGCATTTAATGAATTGTTTTGAGCTAAATGACCCTGAAATTAAAAAGCACCACAAATGAACTCTGAAATGCTTGAAACTTGGCATGGTATCATCATTTCACCCACATAGCATGTTCTAAAAAGTTGAGAGGGTTACGGCAAAAACTGGATGCACTTCGTGTACAAAATGGACAATCTCTTTCGAAGTATCACGGTTTCGGACGAAAACTCGTCAGTTACAAAACGATTTCAATTTTTTTAACTTATTTCAACTGCAGACTTTTTGTGCAATCAATATGAACCATTAGAAGCCACATCCTAAAATTTCAGCCCTATCTAACTTCATTTCCTATTTTTCATGCATTTAATGAATTGTTTTGAGCTAAATGACCCTGAAATTAAAAAGCACCAAAAATGAACTCTGAAATGGTTGAAACTTGGCATGGTATCATCATTTCACCCACATAGCATGTGCTAAAAAGTTCAGAGGGTTACGGCAAAAACTGGATGCACGTCGTGTACAAAATGGACAAACTCTTTCGAAGTATAAGGGTTTCGGACGAAAACTCGTCTGTTACAAAAGGATTTCAATTTTTTTAACTTATTTCAACTCCATACTTTTTCTGCATTCAATATGAACCATTAGAAGCCACATCCTAAAATTTCAACCCTATCTAACTTCGTTTGCTATTTTACATGCATTTAATGAATTGTTTTGAGCAAAATGACCCTGAAATTAAAAAGCACCACAAATGAACTCTGAAATGGTTGAAACTTGGCATGGTATCATCATTTCACCCACATAGCATGTGCTAAAAAATTCAGAGGGTTACGGCAAAAACTGGATGCACGTCGTGTACAAAATGGACAAACTCTTTCGAAGTATCAGGGTTTCGGACGAAAACTCGTCTGTTACAAAAGGATTTCAATTTTTTTAACGTATTTCAACTCCAGACTTTTAGTGCATTCAATATGAACCATTAGAAGCCACATCCTAAAATTTCAACCCTATCTAACTTCATTTGCTATTTTTCATGCATTTAATGAATTGTTTTGAGCTAAATGACCCTGAAATTTAAAAGCACCACAAATGAACTCTGAAATGGTTGAAACTTGGCATGGTTTCATCATTTCACCCACATAGAATGTGCTAAAAAGTTGAAATGGTTATGGAAAATACTGGATGCACTTCGTGTACAAAATGGACAATCACTTTCGAAGTATCAGGGTTTCGGACGAAAACTCGTCTGTTACAAAAGGATTTCAATTTTTTTAAATTATTTCAACTCCAGACTTTTTGTGCATTCAATATGAACCATTAGAAGCCACATCCTAAAACTTCAACCCTATCTAACTTCATTTGCTATTTTTCATGCATTTAATGAATTGTTTTGAGCTAAATGACCCTGAAATTAAAAAGCACCACAAATGAACTCTGAAATGCTTGAAACTTGGCATGGTATCATCATTTCACCCACATAGCATGTTCTAAAAAGTTGAGAGGGTTACGGCAAAAACTGGATGCACTTCGTGTACAAAATGGACAATCTCTTTCGAAGTATCACGGTTTCGGACGAAAACTCGTCAGTTACAAAAGGATTTCAATTTTTTTAACTTATTTCAACTGCAGACTTTTTGTGCAATCAATATGAACCATTAGAAGCCACATCCTAAAATTTCAGCCCTATCTAACTTCATTTCCTATTTTTCATGCATTTAATGAATTGTTTTGAGCTAAATGACCCTGAAATTAAAAAGCACCAAAAATGAACTCTGAAATGGTTGAAACTTGGCATGGTATCATCATTTCACCCACATAGCATGTGCTAAAAAGTTCAGAGGGTTACGGCAAAAACTGGATGCACGTCGTGTACAAAATGGACAAACTCTTTCGAAGTATAAGGGTTTCGGACGAAAACTCGTCTGTTACAAAAGGATTTCAATTTTTTTAACTTATTTCAACTCCATACTTTTTCTGCATTCAATATGAACCATTAGAAGCCACATCCTAAAATTTCAACCCTATCTAACTTCGTTTGCTATTTTACATGCATTTAATGAATTGTTTTGAGCAAAATGACCCTGAAATTAAAAAGCACCACAAATGAACTCTGAAATGGTTGAAACTTGGCATGGTATCATCATTTCACCCACATAGCATGTGCTAAAAAATTCAGAGGGTTACGGCAAAAACTGGATGCACGTCGTGTACAAAATGGACAAACTCTTTCGAAGTATCAGGGTTTCGGACGAAAACTCGTCTGTTACAAAAGGATTTCAATTTTTTTAACGTATTTCAACTCCAGACTTTTAGTGCATTCAATATGAACCATTAGAAGCCACATCCTAAAATTTCAACCCTATCTAACTTCATTTGCTATTTTTCATGCATTTAATGAATTGTTTTGAGCTAAATGACCCTGAAATTTAAAAGCACCACAAATGAACTCTGAAATGGTTGAAACTTGGCATGGTTTCATCATTTCACCCACATAGAATGTGCTAAAAAGTTGAAATGGTTATGGAAAATACTGGATGCACTTCGTGTACAAAATGGACAATCACTTTCGAAGTATCAGGGTTTCGGACGAAAACTCGTCTGTTACAAAAGGATTTCAATTTTTTTAACTTATTTCAACTCCAGACTCTTTGTGCATTCAATATCAACCATTAGAAGCCACATCCTAAAATTTCAGCCCTATCTAACTTCGTTTGCTATTTTTCATGCATTTAATGAATTGTTTTGAGCTAAATGACCCTGAAATTAAAAAGCACCACAAATGAACTCTGAAATGGTTGAAACTTGGCATGGTATCATCGTTTCACCCACATATGATGTGCTAAAAAGTTGAGAGGGTTACGGCAAAAACTGGATGGACGTCGTGTACAAAATGGACAATCTCTTTCGAAGTATCAGGGTTTCGGACGAAAACTCGTCTGTTACAAAAGGATTTCAATTTTTTTAACTTATTTCAACTCCAGACTTTTTGTGCAATCAATATGAACGATTAGAAGCCACATCCTAAAATTTCAGCCCTATCTAACTTCATTTCCTATTTTTCATGCATTTAATGAATTGTTTTGAGCTAAATGACCCTGAAATTAAAAAGCACCACAAATGAACTCTGAAATGGTTGAAACTTGGCATGGTATCATCATTTCACCCACATAGCATGTGCTAAAAAGTTGAGAGGGTTACGGCAAAAACTGGATGCACGTCGTGTACAAAATGGACAAACTCTTTCGAAGTATCAGGGTTTCGGACGAAAACTCGTATGTTACAAAAGGATTTCAATTTTTTTTAACTTATTTCAACTACATACTTTTTGTGCATTCAATATGAACCATTAGAAGCCACATCCTAAAACTTCAACCCTATCTAACTTCATTTGCTATTTTTCATGCATTTAATGAATTGTTTTGACCTAAATGACCCTGAAATTAAAAAGCACCACAAATGAACTCTGAAATGGTTGAAACTTGGCATGGTATCATCATTTCACCCACATAGCATGTGCTAAAGAGTTGAGAGGGTTACGGCAAAAACTGGATGTACTTCGTGTACAAAATGGACAATCTCTTTCGATGTATCAGGGTTTCAGACGAAAACTCGTGTGATACAAAAGGATTTCAATTTTTTTTAAATTATTTCAACTCCAGACTTTTTGTGCATTCAATATGAACCATTAGAAGCCACATCCTAAAATTTCAACCCTATCTAACTTCATTTGCTATTTTTCATGCATTTAATGAATTGTTTTGAGCTAAATGACCCTGAAATTTAAAAGCACCACAAATGAACTCTGAAATGGTTGAAACTTGGCATGGTATCATCATTTCACCCACTTAGAATGTGCTAAAAAGTTGAAATGGTTATGGCAAATACTGGATGCACTTCGTGTACAAAATGGACAATCTCTTTCGAAGTATCAGGGTTTCGGACGAAAACTCGTCTGTTACAAAAGGATTTCAATTTTTTTAACTTATTTCAACTCCAGACTTTTTGTGCATTCAATATGAACCATTAGAAGCCACATCCTAAAATTTCAACCCTATCTAACTTCGTTTGCTATTTTTCATGCATTTAATGAATTGTTTTGAGCTAAATGATCCTGAAATTAAAAAGCACCACAAATGAACTCTGAAATGGTTGAAACTTGGCATGGTATCATCGTTTCACCCACATAGCATGTGCTAATAAGTTGAGAGCGTTACGGCAAAAACTGGATGTACTTCGTATACAAAATGGACAATCTCTTTCGAAGTATCAGGGTTTCAGACGAAAACTCGTCTGTTACAAAAGGATTTCAATTTTTTTAAATTATTTCAACTCCAGACTTTTTGTGCATTCAATATGAACCATTAGAAGACACATCCTAAAACTTCAACCCTATCTAACTTCATTTGCTATTTTTCATGCATTTAATGAATTGTTTTGAGCTTAATGACCCTGAAATTAAAAAGCACCACAAATGAACTCTGAAATGGTTGAAACTTGGCATGGTATCATCATTTCACCCACATAGCATGTGCTAAAAAGTTGAGAGGGTTACGGCAAAAACTGGATGCACTTCGTGTACAAAATGGACAATCTCTTTCGAAGTATCAGGGTTTCGGACGAAAACTCATCTGTTACAAAAGGATTTCAATTTTTTTAACTTATTTCAACTCCAGACTTTTTGTCCATTCAATATGAACCATTAGAAGCCACATCCTAAAATTTCAACCCTATATAACTTCATTTGCTATTTTTCATGCATTTAATGAATTGTTTTGAGCTAAATGACCCTGAAATTAAAAAGCACCACAAATGAACTCTGAAATGGTTGAAACTTGGCATGGTATCATCATTTCACCCACATAGAATGTGCTAAAAAGTTGAAAGGGTTATGGCAAATACTGGATGCACTTCGTGTACAAAATGGACAATCTCTTTCGAAGTATCAGGGTTTCGGACGAAAACTCGTCTGTTACAAAAGGATTTCAATTTTTTTAAATTATTTCAACTCCAGACTTTTTGTGCATTCAATATGAACCATTAGAAGCCACATCCTAAAATTTCAACCCTATCTAACTTCATTTGCTATTTTTCATGCATTTAATGAATTGTTTTGAGCTAAATGACCCTGAAATTAAAAAGCACCACAAATGAACTCTGAAATGCTTGAAACTTGGCATGGAATCATCATTTCACCAACATAGCATGTTATAAAAAGTTGAGAGGGTTACGGCAAAAACTGGATGCACTTCGTGTACAAAATGGACAATCTCTTTCGAAGTATCACGGTTTCGGACGAAAACTCGTCTGTTACAAAAGGATTTCATTTTTTTTAACTTATTTCAACTCCAGACTTTTTGTGCAATCAATATGAACCATTAGAAGCCACATCCTAAAATTTCAGCCCTATCTAACTTCATTTGCTATTTTTCATGCATTTAATGAATTGTTTTGAGCTAAATGACCCTGAAATTAAAAAGCATCACAAATGAACTCTGAAATGGTTGAAACTTGGCATGGTATCATCATTTCACCCACATAGCATGTGCTAAAAAGTTGAGAGGGTTACGGCAAAAACTGGATGCACGTCGTGTACAAAATGGACAATCTCTTTCGAAGTATCAGGGTTTCGGACGAAAACTCGTCTGTTACAAAAGGATTTCAATTTTTTTAACTTATTTCAACTCCATACCTTTTCTGCATTCAATATGAACCATTAGAAGCCACATCCTAAAATTTCAACCCTATCTAACTTCGTTTGCTATTTTTCATGCATTTAATGAATTGTTTTGAGCTAAATGACCCTGAAATTAACAAGCACCACAAATGAAATCTGAAATGCTTGAAACTTGGCATGGTATCATCATTTCACCAACATAGCATGTTATAAAAAGTTGAGAGGGTTACGGCAAAAACTGGATGCACTTCGTGTACAAAATGGACAATCTCTTTCGAAGTATCACGGTTTCGGACGAAAACTCGTCTGTTACAAAAGGATTTCATTTTTTTAACTTATTTCAACTCCAGACTTTTTGTGCAATCAATATGAACCATTAGAAGCCACATCCTAAAATTTCATCCCTATCTAACTTCATTTGCTATTTTTCATGCATTTAATGAATTGTTTTGAGCTAAATGACCCTGAAATTAAAAAGCACCACAAATGAACTCTGAAATGGTTGAAACTTGGCATGGTATCATCATTTCACCCACATAGCATGTGCTAAAAAGTTGAGAGGGTTACGGCAAAAACTGGATGCACGTCGTGTACAAAATAGACAATCGCTTTTGAAGTATCAGGGTTTCGGACGAAAACTCGTCTGTTACAAAAGGATTTCAATTTTTTTAACTTATTTCAACTCCATACCTTTTCTGCATTCAATATGAACCATTAGAAGCCACATCCTAAAATTTCAACCCTATCTAACTTCGTTTGCTATTTTTCATGCATTTAATGAATTGTTTTGAGCTAAATGACCCTGAAATTAAAAAGCACCACAAATGAACTCTGAAATGGTTAAAACTTGGCATGGTATCATCATTTCACCCACATAGCATGTGCTAATAAGTTGAGAGGGTTACGGCAAAAACTGGATGTACTTCGTGTACAAAATGGACAATCTATTTCGAAGTATCAGGGTTTCGGACGAAAACTCGTCTGTTACAAAAGGATTTCAATTTTTTTAACTTATTTCAACTCCAGACTTTTTGTGCATTCAATATGAACCATTAGAAGCCACATCCTAAAATTTCAGCCCTATCTAACTTCGTTTGCTATTTTTCATGCATTTAATGAATTGTTTTGAGCTAAATGACCCTGAAATTAAAAAGCACCACAAATGAACTCTGAAATGGTTGAAACTTGGCATGGTATCATAATTTCACCCACATAGCATGTGCTAAAAAGTTGAGAGGGTTACGGCAAAAACTGGATGCACGTCGTGTACAAAATGGACAAACTCTTTCGAAGTATCAGGGTTTCGGACGAAAACTCGTCTGTTACAAAAGGATTTCAATTTTTTTTAACTTATTTCAACTACATACTTTTTGTGCATTCAATATGAACCATTAGAAGCCACATCCTAAAACTTCAACCCTATCTAACTTCATTTGCTATTTTTCATGCATTTAATGAATTGTTTTGACCTAAATGACCCTGAAATTAAAAAGCACCACAAATGAACTCTGAAATGGTTGAAACTTGGCATGGTATCATCATTTCACCCACATAGCATGTGCTAAAGAGTTGAGAGGGTTACGGCAAAAACTGGATGTACTTCGTGTACAAAATGGACAATCTCTTTCGATGTATCAGGGTTTCAGACGAAAACTCGTGTGTTACAAAAGGATTTCAATTTTTTTTAAATTATTTCAACTCCAGACTTTTTGTGCATTCAATATGAACCATTAGAAGCCACATCCTAAAATTTCAACCCTATCTAACTTCATTTGCTATTTTTCATGCATTTAATGAATTGTTTTGAGCTAAATGACCCTGAAATTTAAAAGCACCACAAATGAACTCTGAAATGGTTGAAACTTGGCATGGTATCATCATTTCACCCACTTAGAATGTGCTAAAAAGTTGAAATGGTTATGGCAAATACTGGATGCACTTCGTGTACAAAATGGACAATCTCTTTCGAAGTATCAATGTTTCGGACGAAAACTCGTCTGTTACAAAAGGATTTCAATTTTTTTAACTTATTTCAACTCCAGACTTTTTGTGCATTCAATATGAACCATTAGAAGCCACATCCTAAAATTTCAACCCTATCTAACTTCGTTTGCTATTTTTCATGCATTTAATGAATTGTTTTGAGCTAAATGATCCTGAAATTAAAAAGCACCACAAATGAACTCTGAAATGGTTGAAACTTGGCATGGTATCATCATTTCACCCACATAGCATGTGCTAATAAGTTGAGAGCGTTACGGCAAAAACTGGATGTACTTCGTATACAAAATGGACAATCTCTTTCGAAGTATCAGGGTTTCAGACGAAAACTCGTCTGTTACAAAAGGATTTCAATTTTTTTAAATTATTTCAACTCCAGACTTTTTGTGCTTTCAATATGAACCATTAGAAGACACATTCTAAAACTTCAACCCTATCTAACTTCATTTGCTATTTTTCATGCATTTAATGAATTGTTTTGAGCTAAATGACCCTGAAATTAAAAAGCACCACAAATGAACTCTGAAATGGTTGAAACTTGGCATGGTATCATCATTTCACCCACATAGCATGTGCTAAAAAGTTGAGAGGGTTACGGCAAAAACTGGATGCACTTCGTGTACAAAATGGACAATCTCTTTCGAAGTATCAGGGTTTCGGACGAAAACTCATCTGTTACAAAAGGATTTCAATTTTTTTAACTTATTTCAACTCCATACTTTTTGTCCATTCAATATGAACCATTAGAAGCCACATCCTAAAATTTCAACCCTATATAACTTCATTTGCTATTTTTCATGCATTTAATGAATTGTTTTGAGCTAAATGACCCTGAAATTAAAAAGCACCACAAATAAACTCTGAAATGGTTGAAACTTGGCATGGTATCATCATTTCACCCACATAGAATGTGCTAAAAAGTTGAAAGGGTTATGGCAAATACTTGATGCACTTCGTGTACAAAATGGACAATCTCTTTCGAAGTATCAGGGTTTCGGACGAAAACTCGTCTGTTACAAAAGGATTTCAATTTTTTTAAATTATTTCAACTCCAGACTTTTTGTGCATTCAATATGAACCATTAGAAGCCACATCCTAAAATTTCAACCCTATCTAACTTCATTTGCTATTTTTCATGCATTTAATGAATTGTTTTGAGCTAAATGACCCTGAAATTAAAAAGCACCAAAAATGAACTCTGAAATGCTTGAAACTTGGCATGGAATCATCATTTCACCAACATAGCATGTTATAAAAAGTTGAGAGGGTTACGGCAAAAACTGGATGCACTTCGTGTACAAAATGGACAATCTCTTTCGAAGTATCACGGTTTCGGACGAAAACTCGTCTGTTACAAAAGGATTTCATTTTTTTAACTTATTTCAACTCCAGACTTTTTGTGCAATCAATATGAACCATTAGAAGCCACATCCTAAAATTTCAGCCCTATCTAACTTCATTTGCTATTTTTCATGCATTTAATGAATTGTTTTGAGCTAAATGACCCTGAAATTAAAAAGCATCACAAATGAACTCTGAAATGGTTGAAACTTGGCATGGTATCATCATTTCACCCACATAGCATGTGCTAAAAAGTTGAGAGGGTTACGGCAAAAACTGGATGCACGTCGTGTACAAAATGGACAATCTCTTTCGAAGTATCCGGGTTTCGGACGAAAACTCGTCTGTTACAAAAGGATTTCAATTTTTTTAACTTATTTCAACTCCATACCTTTTCTGCATTCAATATCAACCATTAGAAGCCACATCCTAAAATTTCAACCCTATCTAACTTCGTTTGCTATTTTTCATGCATTTAATGAATTGTTTTGAGCTAAATGACCCTGAAATTAAAAAGCACCAAAAATGAACTCTGAAATGCTTGAAACTTGGCATGGAATCATCATTTCACCAACATAGCATGTTATAAAAAGTTGAGAGGGTTACGGCAAAAACTGGATGCACTTCGTGTACAAAATGGACAATCTCTTTCGAAGTATCACGGTTTCGGACGAAAACTAGTCTGTTACAAAAGGATTTCATTTTTTTTAACTTATTTCAACTCCAGACTTTTTGTGCAATCAATATGAACCATTAGAAGCCACATCCTAAAATTTCAGCCCTATCTAACTTCATTTGCTATTTTTCATGCATTTAATGAATTGTTTTGAGCTAAATGACCCTGAAATTAAAAAGCATCACAAATGAACTCTGAAATGGTTGAAACTTGGCATGGTATCATCATTTCACCCACATAGCATGTGCTAAAAAGTTGAGAGGGTTACGGCAAAAACTGGATGCACGTCGTGTACAAAATGGACAATCTCTTTCGAAGTATCAGGGTTTCGGACGAAAACTCGTCTGTTACAAATGGATTTCAATTTTTTTAACTTATTTCAACTCCATACCTTTTCTGCATTCAATATGAACCATTAGAAGCCACATCCTAAAATTTCAACCCTATCTAACTTCGTTTGCTATTTTTCATGCATTTAATGAATTGTTTTGAGCTAAATGACCCTGAAATTAACAAGCACCACAAATGAAATCTGAAATGCTTGAAACTTGGCATGGTATCATCATTTCACCAACATAGCATGTTATAAAAAGTTGAGAGGGTTACGGCAAAAACTGGATGCACTTCGTGTACAAAATGGACAATCTCTTTCGAAGTATCACGGTTTTGGACGAAAACTCGTCTGTTACAAAAGGATTTCATTTTTTTTAACTTATTTCAACTCCAGACTTTTTGTGCAATCAATATGAACCATTAGAAGCCACATCCTAAAATTTCATCCCTATCTAACTTCATTTGCTATTTTTCATGCATTTAATGAATTGTTTTGAGCTAAATGACCCTGAAATTAAAAAGCACCACAAATGAACTCTGAAATGGTTGAAACTTGGCATGGTATCATCATTTCACCCACATAGCATGTGCTAAAAAGTTGAGAGGGTTACGGCAAAAACTGGATGCACGTCGTGTACAAAATGGACAATCGCTTTCGAAGTATCAGGGTTTCGGACGAAAACTCGTCTGTTACAAAAGGATTTCAATTTTTTTAACTTATTTCAACTCCATACCTTTTCTGCATTCAATATGAACCATTAGAAGCCACATCCTAAAATTTCAACCCTATCTAACTTCGTTTGCTATTTTTCATGCATTTAATGAATTGTTTTGAGCTAAATGACCCTGAAATTAAAAAGCACCACAAATGAACTCTGAAATGGTTGAAACTTGGCATGGTATCATCATTTCACCCACATAGCATGTGCTAATAAGTTGAGAGGGTTACGGCAAAAACTGGATGTACTTCGTGTACAAAATGGACAATCTATTTCGAAGTATCAGGGTTTCAGACGAAAACTCGTGTGTTACAAAAGGATTTCAATTTTTTTAAATTATTTCAACTCCAGACTTTTTGTGCATTCAATATGAACCATTAGAAGCCACATCCTAAAATTTCAACCCTATCTAACTTCATTTGCTATTTTTCATGCATTTAATGAATTGTTTTGAGCTAATTGACCCTGAAATTAAAAAGCACCACAAATGAACTCTGAAATGGTTGAAACTTGGCATGGTATCATCATTTCACCCACATAGCATGTGCTAAAAAGTTGAGAGGGTTACGGCAAAAACTGGATGCACGTCGTGTACAAAATGGACAATCGCTTTCGAAGTATCAGGGTTTCGGACGAAAACTCGTCTGTTACAAAAGGATTTCAATTTTTTTAACTTATTTCAACTCCATACCTTTTCTGCATTCAATATGAACCATTAGAAGCCACATCCTAAAATTTCAACCCTATCTAACTTCGTTTGCTATTTTTCATGCATTTAATGAATTGTTTTGAGCTAAATGACCCTGAAATTAAAAAGCACCACAAATGAACTCTGAAATGGTTGAAACTTGGCATGGTATCATCATTTCACCCACATAGCATGTGCTAATAAGTTGAGAGGGTTACGGCAAAAACTGGATGTACTTCGTGTACAAAATGGACAATCTATTTCGAAGTATCAGGGTTTCAGACGAAAACTCGTGTGTTACAAAAGGATTTCAATTTTTTTAAATTATTTCAACTCCAGACTTTTTGTGCATTCAATATGAACCATTAGAAGCCACATCCTAAAATTTCAACCCTATCTAACTTCATTTGCTATTTTTCATGCATTTAATGAATTGTTTTGAGCTAAATGACCCTGAAATTTAAAAGCACCACAAATGAACTCTGAAATGGTTGAAACTTGGCATGGTATCATCATTTCACCCACATAGCATGTGCTGAAAAGTTGAGAGGGTTACGGCAAAAACTGGATGCACTTCGTGTACAAAATGGACAATCTCTTTCGAAGTATCAGGGTTTCGGACGAAAACTCGTCTGTTACAAAAGGATTTCAATTTTTTTTAACTTATTTCAACTCCAGAATTTTTGTGCATTCAATATGAACCATTAGAAGCCACATCCTAAAATTTCAACCCTATATAACTTCATTTGCTATTTTTCATGCATTTAATCAATTGTTTTCAGCTAAATGGCCCTGAAATTAAATAGCACCACAAATGAACTCTGAAATGGTTGACACTTGGCATGGTATCATCATTTCACCCACATAGCATGTGCTAAAAAGTTGAAAGGGTTATGGAAAAAACTGGATGCACTTCGTGTACAAAATGGACAATCACTTTCGAAGTATCAGGGTTTCGGACGAAAACTCGTCTGTTACAAAAGGATTTCAATTTTTTTAACTTATTTCAACTCCATACCTTTTCTGCATTCAATATGAACCATTAGAAGTCACATCCTAAAATTTCAACCCTATCTAACTTCGTTTGCTATTTTTCATGCATTTAATGAATTGTTTTGAGCTAAATGACCCTGAAATTAAAAAGCACCACAAATGAACTCTGAAATGGTTGAAACTTGGCATGTTATCATCATTTCACCCACATAGAATGTGCTAATAAGTTGAGAGGGTTACGGCAAAAACTGGATGTACTTCGTGTACAAAATGGACAATCTATTTCGAAGTATCAGGGTTTCAGACGAAAACTCGTGTGTTACAAAAGGATTTCAATTTTTTTAAATTATTTCAACTCCAGACTTTTTGTGCATTCAATATGAACCATTAGAAGCCACATCCTAAAATTTCAACCCTATCTAACTTCATTTGCTATTTTTCATGCATTTAATGAATTGTTTTGAGCTAAATGACCCTGAAATTTAAAAGCACGACAAATTAACTCTGAAATGGTTGAAACTTGGCATGGTATCATCATTTCACCCACATAGCATGTGCTGAAAAGTTGAGAGGGTTACGGCAAAAACTGGATGCACTTCGTGTACAAAATGGACAATCTCTTTCGAAGTATCAGGGTTTCGGACGAAAACTCGTCTGTTACAAAAGGATTTCAATTTTTTTTAACTTATTTCAAATCCAGACTTTTTGTGCATTCAATATGAACCATTAGAAGCCACATCCTAAAATTTCAACCCTATATAACTTCATTTGCTATTTTTCATGCATTTAATCAATTGTTTTCAGCTAAATGGCCCTGAAATTAAATAGCACCACAAATGAACTCTGAAATGGTTGAAACTTGGCATGGTATCATCATTTCACCCACATAGCATGTGCTAAAAAGTTGAAAGGGTTATGGCAAAAACTGGATGCACTTCGTGTACAAAATGGACAATCACTTTCGAAGTATCAGGGTTTCGGACGAAAACTCGTCTGTTACAAAAGGATTTCAATTTTTTTAACTTATTTCAACTCCAGACTTTTTGTGCATTCAATATGAACCATTAGAAGCCACATCCTAAAATTTCAACCCTATCTAACTTCATTTGCTATTTTTCATGCATTTAATGAATTGTTTTGAGCTAAATGACCCTGAAATTTAAAAGCACCACAAATGAACTCTGAAATGGTTGAAACTTGGCATGGTATCATCATTTCACCCACATAGCATGTGCTGAAAAGTTGAGAGGGTTACGGCAAAAACTGGATGCACTTCGTGTACAAAATGGACAATCTCTTTCGAAGTATCAGTGTTTCGGACGAAAACTCGTCTGTTACAAAAGGATTTCAATTTTTTTAAATTATTTCAACTCCAGGCTTTTTGTGCGTTCAATATGAACCATTAGAAGCCACATCCTAAAATTTCAACCCTATCTAACTTCATTTGCTATTTTTCATGCATTTAATGAATTGTTTTGAGCTAAATGACCCTGAAATTTAAAAGCACCACAAATGAACTCTGAAATGGTTGAAACTTGGCATGGTATCATCATTTCACCCACATAGCATGTGATAAAAAGTTGAGAGGGTTACGGCAAAAACTGGATGCACTTCGTGTACAAAATGGACAATGTCTTTCGAAGTATCAGGGTTTCGGACGAAAACTCGTCTGTTACAAAAGGATTTCAATTTTTTTAACTTATTTCAACTCCAGACTTTTTGTGCATTCAATATGAACCATTACAAGCCACATCCTAAAATTTCAGCCCTATCTAACTTCATTTGCTATTTTTAATGCATTTAATCAATTGTTTTCAGCTAAATGACCCTGAAATTAAAAAGCACCACAAATGAACTCTGAAATGGTTGAAACTTGGCATGGTATCATCATTTCACCCACATATCATGTGCTAAAAAGTTGAGAGGGTTACGGCAAAAACTGGATGCACGTCGTGTACAAAATGGACAATCTCTTTCGAAGTATCAGGGTTTCGGACGAAAACTCGTCTGTTACAAAAGGATTTCAATTTTTTTAACTTATTTCAACTCCAGACTTTTTGTGCATTCAATATGAACCATTAGAAGCCACATCCTAAAATTTCAACCCTATCTAACTTCGTTTGCTATTTTTCATGGATTTAATGAATTGTTTTGAGCTAAATGACCCTGAAATTAAAAAGCACCAAAAATGAACTCTGAAATGGTTGAAACTTGGCATGGTATCATCATTTCACCCACATAGCATGTGCTAAAAAGTTCAGAGGGTTACGGCAAAAACTGGATGCACGTCGTGTACAAAATGGACAAACTCTTTCGAAGTATAAGGGTTTCGGACGAAAACTCGTCTGTTACAAAAGGATTTCTATTTTTTTAACTTATTTCAACTCCATACTTTTTCTGCATTCAATATGAACCATTAGAAGCCACATCCTAAAATTTCAACCCTATCTAACTTCGTTTGCTATTTTACATGCATTTAATGAATTGTTTTGAGCAAAATGACCCTGAAATTAAAAAGCACCACAAATGAACTCTGAAATGGTTGAAACTTGGCATGGTATCATCATTTCACCCACATAGCATGTGCTAAAAAATTCAGAGGGTTACGGCAAAAACTGGATGCACGTCGTGTACAAAATGGACAAACTCTTTCGAAGTATCAGGGTTTCGGACGAAAACTCGTCTGTTACAAAAGGATTTCAATTTTTTTAACGTATTTCAACTCCAGACTTTTAGTGCATTCAATATGAACCATTAGAAGCCACATCCTAAAATTTCAACCCTATCTAACTTCATTTGCTATTTTTCATGCATTTAATGAATTGTTTTGAGCTAAATGACCCTGAAATTTAAAAGCACCACAAATGAACTCTGAAATGGTTGAAACTTGGCATGGTTTCATCATTTCACCCACATAGAATGTGCTAAAAAGTTGAAATGGTTATGGAAAATACTGGATGCACTTCGTGTACAAAATGGACAATCACTTTCGAAGTATCAGGGTTTCGGACGAAAACTCGTCTGTTACAAAAGGATTTCAATTTTTTTAAATTATTTCAACTCCAGACTTTTTGTGCATTCAATATGAACCATTAGAAGCCACATCCTAAAACTTCAACCCTATCTAACTTCATTTGCTATTTTTCATGCATTTAATGAATTGTTTTGAGCTAAATGACCCTGAAATTAAAAAGCACCACAAATGAACTCTGAAATGCTTGAAACTTGGCATGGTATCATCATTTCACCCACATAGCATGTTCTAAAAAGTTGAGAGGGTTACGGCAAAAACTGGATGCACTTCGTGTACAAAATGGACAATCTCTTTCGAAGTATCACGGTTTCGGACGAAAACTCGTCAGTTACAAAAGGATTTCAATTTTTTTAACTTATTTCAACTGCAGACTTTTTGTGCAATCAATATGAACCATTAGAAGCCACATCCTAAAATTTCAGCCCTATCTAACTTCATTTCCTATTTTTCATGCATTTAATGAATTGTTTTGAGCTAAATGACCCTGAAATTAAAAAGCACCAAAAATGAACTCTGAAATGGTTGAAACTTGGCATGGTATCATCATTTCACCCACATAGCATGTGCTAAAAAGTTCAGAGGGTTACGGCAAAAACTGGATGCACGTCGTGTACAAAATGGACAAACTCTTTCGAAGTATAAGGGTTTCGGACGAAAACTCGTCTGTTACAAAAGGATTTCAATTTTTTTAACTTATTTCAACTCCATACTTTTTCTGCATTCAATATGAACCATTAGAAGCCACATCCTAAAATTTCAACCCTATCTAACTTCGTTTGCTATTTTACATGCATTTAATGAATTGTTTTGAGCAAAATGACCCTGAAATTAAAAAGCACCACAAATGAACTCTGAAATGGTTGAAACTTGGCATGGTATCATCATTTCACCCACATAGCATGTGCTAAAAAATTCAGAGGGTTACGGCAAAAACTGGATGCACGTCGTGTACAAAATGGACAAACTCTTTCGAAGTATCAGGGTTTCGGACGAAAACTCGTCTGTTACAAAAGGATTTCAATTTTTTTAACGTATTTCAACTCCAGACTTTTAGTGCATTCAATATGAACCATTAGAAGCCACATCCTAAAATTTCAACCCTATCTAACTTCATTTGCTATTTTTCATGCATTTAATGAATTGTTTTGAGCTAAATGACCCTGAAATTTAAAAGCACCACAAATGAACTCTGAAATGGTTGAAACTTGGCATGGTTTCATCATTTCACCCACATAGAATGTGCTAAAAAGTTGAAATGGTTATGGAAAATACTGGATGCACTTCGTGTACAAAATGGACAATCACTTTCGAAGTATCAGGGTTTCGGACGAAAACTCGTCTGTTACAAAAGGATTTCAATTTTTTTAAATTATTTCAACTCCAGACTTTTTGTGCATTCAATATGAACCATTAGAAGCCACATCCTAAAACTTCAACCCTATCTAACTTCATTTGCTATTTTTCATGCATTTAATGAATTGTTTTGAGCTAAATGACCCTGAAATTAAAAAGCACCACAAATGAACTCTGAAATGCTTGAAACTTGGCATGGTATCATCATTTCACCCACATAGCATGTTCTAAAAAGTTGAGAGGGTTACGGCAAAAACTGGATGCACTTCGTGTACAAAATGGACAATCTCTTTCGAAGTATCACGGTTTCGGACGAAAACTCGTCAGTTACAAAAGGATTTCAATTTTTTTAACTTATTTCAACTGCAGACTTTTTGTGCAATCAATATGAACCATTAGAAGCCACATCCTAAAATTTCAGCCCTATCTAACTTCATTTCCTATTTTTCATGCATTTAATGAATTGTTTTGAGCTAAATGACCCTGAAATTAAAAAGCACCAAAAATGAACTCTGAAATGGTTGAAACTTGGCATGGTATCATCATTTCACCCACATAGCATGTGCTAAAAAGTTCAGAGGGTTACGGCAAAAACTGGATGCACGTCGTGTACAAAATGGACAAACTCTTTCGAAGTATAAGGGTTTCGGACGAAAACTCGTCTGTTACAAAAGGATTTCAATTTTTTTAACTTATTTCAACTCCATACTTTTTCTGCATTCAATATGAACCATTAGAAGCCACATCCTAAAATTTCAACCCTATCTAACTTCGTTTGCTATTTTACATGCATTTAATGAATTGTTTTGAGCAAAATGACCCTGAAATTAAAAAGCACCACAAATGAACTCTGAAATGGTTGAAACTTGGCATGGTATCATCATTTCACCCACATAGCATGTGCTAAAAAATTCAGAGGGTTACGGCAAAAACTGGATGCACGTCGTGTACAAAATGGACAAACTCTTTCGAAGTATCAGGGTTTCGGACGAAAACTCGTCTGTTACAAAAGGATTTCAATTTTTTTAACGTATTTCAACTCCAGACTTTTAGTGCATTCAATATGAACCATTAGAAGCCACATCCTAAAATTTCAACCCTATCTAACTTCATTTGCTATTTTTCATGCATTTAATGAATTGTTTTGAGCTAAATGACCCTGAAATTTAAAAGCACCACAAATGAACTCTGAAATGGTTGAAACTTGGCATGGTTTCATCATTTCACCCACATAGAATGTGCTAAAAAGTAGAAATGGTTATGGAAAATACTGGATGCACTTCGTGTACAAAATGGACAATCACTTTCGAAGTATCAGGGTTTCGGACGAAAACTCGTCTGTTACAAAAGGATTTCAATTTTTTTAACTTATTTCAACTCCAGACTTTTTGTGCATTCAATATCAACCATTAGAAGCCACATCCTAAAATTTCAGCCCTATCTAACTTCGTTTGCTATTTTTCATGCATTTAATGAATTGTTTTGAGCTAAATGACCCTGAAATTAAAAAGCACCACAAATGAACTCTGAAATGGTTGAAACTTGGCATGGTATCATCGTTTCACCCACATATGATGTGCTAAAAAGTTGAGAGGGTTACGGCAAAAACTGGATGGACGTCGTGTACAAAATGGACAATCTCTTTCGAAGTATCAGGGTTTCGGACGAAAACTCGTCTGTTACAAAAGGATTTCAATTTTTTTAACTTATTTCAACTCCAGACTTTTTGTGCAATCAATATGAACGATTAGAAGCCACATCCTAAAATTTCAGCCCTATCTAACTTCATTTCCTATTTTTCATGCATTTAATGAATTGTTTTGAGCTAAATGACCCTGAAATTAAAAAGCACCACAAATGAACTCTGAAATGGTTGAAACTTGGCATGGTATCATCATTTCACCCACATAGCATGTGCTAAAAAGTTGAGAGGGTTACGGCAAAAACTGGATGCACGTCGTGTACAAAATGGACAAACTCTTTCGAAGTATCAGGGTTTCGGACGAAAACTCGTATGTTACAAAAGGATTTCAATTTTTTTTAACTTATTTCAACTACATACTTTTTGTGCATTCAATATGAACCATTAGAAGCCACATCCTAAAACTTCAACCCTATCTAACTTCATTTGCTATTTTTCATGCATTTAATGAATTGTTTTGACCTAAATGACCCTGAAATTAAAAAGCACCACAAATGAACTCTGAAATGGTTGAAACTTGGCATGGTATCATCATTTCACCCACATAGCATGTGCTAAAGAGTTGAGAGGGTTACGGCAAAAACTGGATGTACTTCGTGTACAAAATGGACAATCTCTTTCGATGTATCAGGGTTTCAGACGAAAACTCGTGCGATACAAAAGGATTTCAATTTTTTTTAAATTATTTCAACTCCAGACTTTTTGTGCATTCAATATGAACCATTAGAAGCCACATCCTAAAATTTCAACCCTATCTAACTTCATTTGCTATTTTTCATGCATTTAATGAATTGTTTTGAGCTAAATGACCCTGAAATTTAAAAGCACCACAAATGAACTCTGAAATGGTTGAAACTTGGCATGGTATCATCATTTCACCCACTTAGAATGTGCTAAAAAGTTGAAATGGTTATGGCAAATACTGGATGCACTTCGTGTACAAAATGGACAATCTCTTTCGAAGTATCAGGGTTTCGGACGAAAACTCGTCTGTTACAAAAGGATTTCAATTTTTTTAACTTATTTCAACTCCAGACTTTTTGTGCATTCAATATGAACCATTAGAAGCCACATCCTAAAATTTCAACCCTATCTAACTTCGTTTGCTATTTTTCATGCATTTAATGAATTGTTTTGAGCTAAATGATCCTGAAATTAAAAAGCACCACAAATGAACTCTGAAATGGTTGAAACTTGGCATGGTATCATCGTTTCACCCACATAGCATGTGCTAATAAGTTGAGAGCGTTACGGCAAAAACTGGATGTACTTCGTATACAAAATGGACAATCTCTTTCGAAGTATCAGGGTTTCAGACGAAAACTCGTCTGTTACAAAAGGATTTCAATTTTTTTAAATTATTTCAACTCCAGACTTTTTGTGCATTCAATATGAACCATTAGAAGACACATCCTAAAACTTCAACCCTATCTAACTTCATTTGCTATTTTTCATGCATTTAATGAATTGTTTTGAGCTTAATGACCCTGAAATTAAAAAGCACCACAAATGAACTCTGAAATGGTTGAAACTTGGCATGGTATCATCATTTCACCCACATAGCATGTGCTAAAAAGTTGAGAGGGTTACGGCAAAAACTGGATGCACTTCGTGTACAAAATGGACAATCTCTTTCGAAGTATCAGGGTTTCGGACGAAAACTCATCTGTTACAAAAGGATTTCAATTTTTTTAACTTATTTCAACTCCAGACTTTTTGTCCATTCAATATGAACCATTAGAAGCCACATCCTAAAATTTCAACCCTATATAACTTCATTTGCTATTTTTCATGCATTTAATGAATTGTTTTGAGCTAAATGACCCTGAAATTAAAAAGCACCACAAATGAACTCTGAAATGGTTGAAACTTGGCATGGTATCATCATTTCACCCACATAGAATGTGCTAAAAAGTTGAAAGGGTTATGGCAAATACTGGATGCACTTCGTGTACAAAATGGACAATCTCTTTCGAAGTATCAGGGTTTCGGACGAAAACTCGTCTGTTACAAAAGGATTTCAATTTTTTTAAATTATTTCAACTCCAGACTTTTTGTGCATTCAATATGAACCATTAGAAGCCACATCCTAAAATTTCAACCCTATCTAACTTCATTTGCTATTTTTCATGCATTTAATGAATTGTTTTGAGCTAAATGACCCTGAAATTAAAAAGCACCACAAATGAACTCTGAAATGCTTGAAACTTGGCATGGAATCATCATTTCACCAACATAGCATGTTATAAAAAGTTGAGAGGGTTACGGCAAAAACTGGATGCACTTCGTGTACAAAATGGACAATCTCTTTCGAAGTATCACGGTTTCGGACGAAAACTCGTCTGTTACAAAAGGATTTCATTTTTTTTAACTTATTTCAACTCCAGACTTTTTGTGCAATCAATATGAACCATTAGAAGCCACATCCTAAAATTTCAGCCCTATCTAACTTCATTTGCTATTTTTCATGCATTTAATGAATTGTTTTGAGCTAAATGACCCTGAAATTAAAAAGCATCACAAATGAACTCTGAAATGGTTGAAACTTGGCATGGTATCATCATTTCACCCACATAGCATGTGCTAAAAAGTTGAGAGGGTTACGGCAAAAACTGGATGCACGTCGTGTACAAAATGGACAATCTCTTTCGAAGTATCAGGGTTTCGGACGAAAACTCGTCTGTTACAAAAGGATTTCAATTTTTTTAACTTATTTCAACTCCATACCTTTTCTGCATTCAATATGAACCATTAGAAGCCACATCCTAAAATTTCAACCCTATCTAACTTCGTTTGCTATTTTTCATGCATTTAATGAATTGTTTTGAGCTAAATGACCCTGAAATTAACAAGCACCACAAATGAAATCTGAAATGCTTGAAACTTGGCATGGTATCATCATTTCACCAACATAGCATGTTATAAAAAGTTGAGAGGGTTACGGCAAAAACTGGATGCACTTCGTGTACAAAATGGACAATCTCTTTCGAAGTATCACGGTTTCGGACGAAAACTCGTCTGTTACAAAAGGATTTCATTTTTTTAACTTATTTCAACTCCAGACTTTTTGTGCAATCAATATGAACCATTAGAAGCCACATCCTAAAATTTCATCCCTATCTAACTTCATTTGCTATTTTTCATGCATTTAATGAATTGTTTTGAGCTAAATGACCCTGAAATTAAAAAGCACCACAAATGAACTCTGAAATGGTTGAAACTTGGCATGGTATCATCATTTCACCCACATAGCATGTGCTAAAAAGTTGAGAGGGTTACGGCAAAAACTGGATGCACGTCGTGTACAAAATAGACAATCGCTTTTGAAGTATCAGGGTTTCGGACGAAAACTCGTCTGTTACAAAAGGATTTCAATTTTTTTAACTTATTTCAACTCCATACCTTTTCTGCATTCAATATGAACCATTAGAAGCCACATCCTAAAATTTCAACCCTATCTAACTTCGTTTGCTATTTTTCATGCATTTAATGAATTGTTTTGAGCTAAATGACCCTGAAATTAAAAAGCACCACAAATGAACTCTGAAATGGTTAAAACTTGGCATGGTATCATCATTTCACCCACATAGCATGTGCTAATAAGTTGAGAGGGTTACGGCAAAAACTGGATGTACTTCGTGTACAAAATGGACAATCTATTTCGAAGTATCAGGGTTTCGGACGAAAACTCGTCTGTTACAAAAGGATTTCAATTTTTTTAACTTATTTCAACTCCAGACTTTTTGTGCATTCAATATGAACCATTAGAAGCCACATCCTAAAATTTCAGCCCTATCTAACTTCGTTTGCTATTTTTCATGCATTTAATGAATTGTTTTGAGCTAAATGACCCTGAAATTAAAAAGCACCACAAATGAACTCTGAAATGGTTGAAACTTGGCATGGTATCATAATTTCACCCACATAGCATGTGCTAAAAAGTTGAGAGGGTTACGGCAAAAACTGGATGCACGTCGTGTACAAAATGGACAAACTCTTTCGAAGTATCAGGGTTTCGGACGAAAACTCGTCTGTTACAAAAGGATTTCAATTTTTTTTTAACTTATTTCAACTACATACTTTTTGTGCATTCAATATGAACCATTAGAAGCCACATCCTAAAACTTCAACCCTATCTAACTTCATTTGCTATTTTTCATGCATTTAATGAATTGTTTTGACCTAAATGACCCTGAAATTAAAAAGCACCACAAATGAACTCTGAAATGGTTGAAACTTGGCATGGTATCATCATTTCACCCACATAGCATGTGCTAAAGAGTTGAGAGGGTTACGGCAAAAACTGGATGTACTTCGTGTACAAAATGGACAATCTCTTTCGATGTATCAGGGTTTCAGACGAAAACTCGTGTGTTACAAAAGGATTTCAATTTTTTTTAAATTATTTCAACTCCAGACTTTTTGTGCATTCAATATGAACCATTAGAAGCCACATCCTAAAATTTCAACCCTATCTAACTTCATTTGCTATTTTTCATGCATTTAATGAATTGTTTTGAGCTAAATGACCCTGAAATTTAAAAGCACCACAAATGAACTCTGAAATGGTTGAAACTTGGCATGGTATCATCATTTCACCCACTTAGAATGTGCTAAAAAGTTGAAATGGTTATGGCAAATACTGGATGCACTTCGTGTACAAAATGGACAATCTCTTTCGAAGTATCAATGTTTCGGACGAAAACTCGTCTGTTACAAAAGGATTTCAATTTTTTTAACTTATTTCAACTCCAAACTTTTTGTGCATTCAATATGAACCATTAGAAGCCACATCCTAAAATTTCAACCCTATCTAACTTCGTTTGCTATTTTTCATGCATTTAATGAATTGTTTTGAGCTAAATGATCCTGAAATTAAAAAGCACCACAAATGAACTCTGAAATGGTTGAAACTTGGCATGGTATCATCATTTCACCCACATAGCATGTGCTAATAAGTTGAGAGCGTTACGGCAAAAACTGGATGTACTTCGTATACAAAATGGACAATCTCTTTCGAAGTATCAGGGTTTCAGACGAAAACTCGTCTGTTACAAAAGGATTTCAATTTTTTTAAATTATTTCAACTCCAGACTTTTTGTGCTTTCAATATGAACCATTAGAAGACACATCCTAAAACTTCAACCCTATCTAACTTCATTTGCTATTTTTCATGCATTTAATGAATTGTTTTGAGCTAAATGACCCTGAAATTAAAAAGCACCACAAATGAACTCTGAAATGGTTGAAACTTGGCATGGTATCATCATTTCACCCACATAGCATGTGCTAAAAAGTTGAGAGGGTTACGGCAAAAACTGGATGCACTTCGTGTACAAAATGGACAATCTCTTTCGAAGTATCAGGGTTTCGGACGAAAACTCATCTGTTACAAAAGGATTTCAATTTTTTTAACTTATTTCAACTCCATACTTTTTGTCCATTCAATATGAACCATTAGAAGCCACATCCTAAAATTTCAACCCTATATAACTTCATTTGCTATTTTTCATGCATTTAATGAATTGTTTTGAGCTAAATGACCCTGAAATTAAAAAGCACCACAAATAAACTCTGAAATGGTTGAAACTTGGCATGGTATCATCATTTCACCCACATAGAATGTGCTAAAAAGTTGAAAGGGTTATGGCAAATACTTGATGCACTTCGTGTACAAAATGGACAATCTCTTTCGAAGTATCAGGGTTTCGGACGAAAACTCGTCTGTTACAAAAGGATTTCAATTTTTTTAAATTATTTCAACTCCAGACTTTTTGTGCATTCAATATGAACCATTAGAAGCCACATCCTAAAATTTCAACCCTATCTAACTTCATTTGCTATTTTTCATGCATTTAATGAATTGTTTTGAGCTAAATGACCCTGAAATTAAAAAGCACCAAAAATGAACTCTGAAATGCTTGAAACTTGGCATGGAATCATCATTTCACCAACATAGCATGTTATAAAAAGTTGAGAGGGTTACGGCAAAAACTGGATGCACTTCGTGTACAAAATGGACAATCTCTTTCGAAGTATCACGGTTTCGGACGAAAACTCGTCTGTTACAAAAGGATTTCATTTTTTTAACTTATTTCAACTCCAGACTTTTTGTGCAATCAATATGAACCATTAGAAGCCACATCCTAAAATTTCAGCCCTATCTAACTTCATTTGCTATTTTTCATGCATTTAATGAATTGTTTTGAGCTAAATGACCCTGAAATTAAAAAGCATCACAAATGAACTCTGAAATGGTTGAAACTTGGCATGGTATCATCATTTCACCCACATAGCATGTGCTAAAAAGTTGAGAGGGTTACGGCAAAAACTGGATGCACGTCGTGTACAAAATGGACAATCTCTTTCGAAGTATCCGGGTTTCGGACGAAAACTCGTCTGTTACAAAAGGATTTCAATTTTTTTAACTTATTTCAACTCCATACCTTTTCTGCATTCAATATGAACCATTAGAAGCCACATCCTAAAATTTCAACCCTATCTAACTTCGTTTGCTATTTTTCATGCATTTAATGAATTGTTTTGAGCTAAATGACCCTGAAATTAAAAAGCACCAAAAATGAACTCTGAAATGCTTGAAACTTGGCATGGAATCATCATTTCACCAACATAGCATGTTATAAAAAGTTGAGAGGGTTACGGCAAAAACTGGATGCACTTCGTGTACAAAATGGACAATCTCTTTCGAAGTATCACGGTTTCGGACGAAAACTAGTCTGTTACAAAAGGATTTCATTTTTTTTAACTTATTTCAACTCCAGACTTTTTGTGCAATCAATATGAACCATTAGAAGCCACATCCTAAAATTTCAGCCCTATCTAACTTCATTTGCTATTTTTCATGCATTTAATGAATTGTTTTGAGCTAAATGACCCTGAAATTAAAAAGCATCACAAATGAACTCTGAAATGGTTGAAACTTGGCATGGTATCATCATATCACCCACATAGCATGTGCTAAAAAGTTGAGAGGGTTACGGCAAAAACTGGATGCACGTCGTGTACAAAATGGACAATCTCTTTCGAAGTATCAGGGTTTCGGACGAAAACTCGTCTGTTACAAATGGATTTCAATTTTTTTAACTTATTTCAACTCCATACCTTTTCTGCATTCAATATGAACCATTAGAAGCCACATCCTAAAATTTCAACCCTATCTAACTTCGTTTGCTATTTTTCATGCATTTAATGAATTGTTTTGAGCTAAATGACCCTGAAATTAACAAGCACCACAAATGAAATCTGAAATGCTTGAAACTTGGCATGGTATCATCATTTCACCAACATAGCATGTTATAAAAAGTTGAGAGGGTTACGGCAAAAACTGGATGCACTTCGTGTACAAAATGGACAATCTCTTTCGAAGTATCACGGTTTTGGACGAAAACTCGTCTGTTACAAAAGGATTTCATTTTTTTTAACTTATTTCAACTCCAGACTTTTTGTGCAATCAATATGAACCATTAGAAGCCACATCCTAAAATTTCATCCCTATCTAACTTCATTTGCTATTTTTCATGCATTTAATGAATTGTTTTGAGCTAAATGACCCTGAAATTAAAAAGCACCACAAATGAACTCTGAAATGGTTGAAACTTGGCATGGTATCATCATTTCACCCACATAGCATGTGCTAAAAAGTTGAGAGGGTTACGGCAAAAACTGGATGCACGTCGTGTACAAAATGGACAATCGCTTTCGAAGTATCAGGGTTTCGGACGAAAACTCGTCTGTTACAAAAGGATTTCAATTTTTTTAACTTATTTCAACTCCATACC
This sequence comes from Elymus sibiricus, assembly GCA_039707655.1. Classification (NCBI taxonomy): domain Eukaryota; kingdom Viridiplantae; phylum Streptophyta; class Magnoliopsida; order Poales; family Poaceae; genus Elymus; species Elymus sibiricus. The sequence continues at coordinate 191,586,004 of CM077663.1, read as the reverse complement.
TTTTCTGCATTCAATATGAACCATTAGAAGCCACATCCTAAAATTTCAACCCTATCTAACTTCGTTTGCTATTTTTCATGCATTTAATGAATTGTTTTGAGCTAAATGACCCTGAAATTAAAAAGCACCACAAATGAACTCTGAAATGGTTGAAACTTGGCATGGTATCATCATTTCACCCACATAGCATGTGCTAATAAGTTGAGAGGGTTACGGCAAAAACTGGATGTACTTCGTGTACAAAATGGACAATCTATTTCGAAGTATCAGGGTTTCAGACGAAAACTCGTGTGTTACAAAAGGATTTCAATTTTTTTAAATTATTTCAACTCCAGACTTTTTGTGCATTCAATATGAACCATTAGAAGCCACATCCTAAAATTTCAACCCTATCTAACTTCATTTGCTATTTTTCATGCATTTAATGAATTGTTTTGAGCTAATTGACCCTGAAATTAAAAAGCACCACAAATGAACTCTGAAATGGTTGAAACTTGGCATGGTATCATCATTTCACCCACATAGCATGTGCTAAAAAGTTGAGAGGGTTACGGCAAAAACTGGATGCACGTCGTGTACAAAATGGACAATCGCTTTCGAAGTATCAGGGTTTCGGACGAAAACTCGTCTGTTACAAAAGGATTTCAATTTTTTTAACTTATTTCAACTCCATACCTTTTCTGCATTCAATATGAACCATTAGAAGCCACATCCTAAAATTTCAACCCTATCTAACTTCGTTTGCTATTTTTCATGCATTTAATGAATTGTTTTGAGCTAAATGACCCTGAAATTAAAAAGCACCACAAATGAACTCTGAAATGGTTGAAACTTGGCATGGTATCATCATTTCACCCACATAGCATGTGCTAATAAGTTGAGAGGGTTACGGCAAAAACTGGATGTACTTCGTGTACAAAATGGACAATCTATTTCGAAGTATCAGGGTTTCAGACGAAAACTCGTGTGTTACAAAAGGATTTCAATTTTTTTAAATTATTTCAACTCCAGACTTTTTGTGCATTCAATATGAACCATTAGAAGCCACATCCTAAAATTTCAACCCTATCTAACTTCATTTGCTATTTTTCATGCATTTAATGAATTGTTTTGAGCTAAATGACCCTGAAATTTAAAAGCACCACAAATGAACTCTGAAATGGTTGAAACTTGGCATGGTATCATCATTTCACCCACATAGCATGTGCTGAAAAGTTGAGAGGGTTACGGCAAAAACTGGATGCACTTCGTGTACAAAATGGACAATCTCTTTCGAAGTATCAGGGTTTCGGACGAAAACTCGTCTGTTACAAAAGGATTTCAATTTTTTTTAACTTATTTCAACTCCAGAATTTTTGTGCATTCAATATGAACCATTAGAAGCCACATCCTAAAATTTCAACCCTATATAACTTCATTTGCTATTTTTCATGCATTTAATCAATTGTTTTCAGCTAAATGGCCCTGAAATTAAATAGCACCACAAATGAACTCTGAAATGGTTGACACTTGGCATGGTATCATCATTTCACCCACATAGCATGTGCTAAAAAGTTGAAAGGGTTATGGAAAAAACTGGATGCACTTCGTGTACAAAATGGACAATCACTTTCGAAGTATCAGGGTTTCGGACGAAAACTCGTCTGTTACAAAAGGATTTCAATTTTTTTAACTTATTTCAACTCCATACCTTTTCTGCATTCAATATGAACCATTAGAAGCCACATCCTAAAATTTCAACCCTATCTAACTTCGTTTGCTATTTTTCATGCATTTAATGAATTGTTTTGAGCTAAATGACCCTGAAATTAAAAAGCACCACAAATGAACTCTGAAATGGTTGAAACTTGGCATGTTATCATCATTTCACCCACATAGAATGTGCTAATAAGTTGAGAGGGTTACGGCAAAAACTGGATGTACTTCGTGTACAAAATGGACAATCTATTTCGAAGTATCAGGGTTTCAGACGAAAACTCGTGTGTTACAAAAGGATTTCAATTTTTTTAAATTATTTCAACTCCAGACTTTTTGTGCATTCAATATGAACCATTAGAAGCCACATCCTAAAATTTCAACCCTATCTAACTTCATTTGCTATTTTTCATGCATTTAATGAATTGTTTTGAGCTAAATGACCCTGAAATTTAAAAGCACGACAAATGAACTCTGAAATGGTTGAAACTTGGCATGGTATCATCATTTCACCCACATAGCATGTGCTGAAAAGTTGAGAGGGTTACGGCAAAAACTGGATGCACTTCGTGTACAAAATGGACAATCTCTTTCGAAGTATCAGGGTTTCGGACGAAAACTCGTCTGTTACAAAAGGATTTCAATTTTTTTTAACTTATTTCAAATCCAGACTTTTTGTGCATTCAATATGAACCATTAGAAGCCACATCCTAAAATTTCAACCCTATATAACTTCATTTGCTATTTTTCATGCATTTAATCAATTGTTTTCAGCTAAATGGCCCTGAAATTAAATAGCACCACAAATGAACTCTGAAATGGTTGAAACTTGGCATGGTATCATCATTTCACCCACATAGCATGTGCTAAAAAGTTGAAAGGGTTATGGCAAAAACTGGATGCACTTCGTGTACAAAATGGACAATCACTTTCGAAGTATCAGGGTTTCGGACGAAAACTCGTCTGTTACAAAAGGATTTCAATTTTTTTAACTTATTTCAACTCCAGACTTTTTGTGCATTCAATATGAACCATTAGAAGCCACATCCTAAAATTTCAACCCTATCTAACTTCATTTGCTATTTTTCATGCATTTAATGAATTGTTTTGAGCTAAATGACCCTGAAATTTAAAAGCACCACAAATGAACTCTGAAATGGTTGAAACTTGGCATGGTATCATCATTTCACCCACATAGCATGTGCTGAAAAGTTGAGAGGGTTACGGCAAAAACTGGATGCACTTCGTGTACAAAATGGACAATCTCTTTCGAAGTATCAGTGTTTCGGACGAAAACTCGTCTGTTACAAAAGGATTTCAATTTTTTTAAATTATTTCAACTCCAGGCTTTTTGTGCGTTCAATATGAACCATTAGAAGCCACATCCTAAAATTTCAACCCTATCTAACTTCATTTGCTATTTTTCATGCATTTAATGAATTGTTCTGAGCTAAATGACCCTGAAATTAAAAAGCACCACAAATGAACTCTAAAATGGTTGAAACTTGGCATGGTATCATCATTTCACCCACATAGCATGTGATAAAAAGTTGAGAGGGTTACGGCAAAAACTTGATGCACTTCGTGTACAAAATGGACAATCTCTTTCGAAGTATCAGGGTTTCGGACGAAAACTCGTCTGTTACAAAAGGATTTCAATTTTTTTTACTTATTTCAACTCCAGACTTTTAGTGCATTCAATATGATACATTAGAACCCACATCCTAAAATTTCAACCCTATCTAACTTCATTTGCTATTTTTCATGCATTTAATGAATTGTTTTGAGCTAAATGACCCTGAAATTAAAAAGCACCACAAATTAACTCTGAAATGGTTGAAACTTGGCATGGTATCATCATTTCACCCACATAGCATGTGCTAATAAGTTGAGAGGGTTACGGCAAAAACTGGATGCACTTCGTGTACAAAATGGACAATCTCTTTCGAAGTATCAGGGTTTCGGACGAAAATTCGTCTGTTACAAAAGGATTTCAATTTTTTTAACTTATTTCAACTCCAGAATTTTTGTGCATTCAATATGATCCATTAGAAGCCACATCCTAAAATTTCAACCCTATATAACTTCGTTTGCTATTTTTCATGCATTTAATGAATTGTTTTGAGCTAAATGACCCTGATATTAAAAAGCACCACAAATGAACTCTGAAATGGTTGAAACTTGGCATGGTATCATAATTTCAAACACATAGCATGTGATAAAAAGTTGAGAGGGATACGGCAAAAACTGGATGCACTTCATGTACAAAATGGACAATCTCTTTCGAAGTATCAGGGTTTCGGTCGAGAACTCGTCTATTACAAGGATTTCAATTTTTTTTAACTTATTTCAACTCCAGACTTTTTGTGAATTCAATATGAACCATTAGAAGCCACATCCTCAAATTTCAACCCTATCTAACTTCATTTGCTATTTTTCATGCATTTAATGAATTGTTTTGAGCTAAATGACCCTGAAATTTAAAAGCACCACAAATGAACTCTGAAATGGTTGAAACTTGGCATGGTATCATCATTTCACCCACATAGCATGTGATAAAAAGTTGAGAGGGTTACGGCAAAAACTGGATGCACTTCGTGTACAAAATGGACAATGTCTTTCGAAGTATCAGGGTTTCGGACGAAAACTCGTCTGTTACAAAAGGATTTCAATTTTTTTAACTTATTTCAACTCCAGACTTTTTGTGCATTCAATATGAACCATTAGAAGCCACATCCTAACATTTCAACCCTATCTAACTTCATTTGCTATTTTTCAATCATTTAATGAATTGTTTTGAGCTAAATGACCCTGAAATTAAAAAGCACCACAAATGAACTCTGAAATGGTTGAAACTTGGCATGGTATCATCATTTCACCCACATAGCATGTTCTAAAAAGTTGAGAGGGTTACGGCAAAAAATTGGATGCACTTCGTGTACAAAATGGACAATCTCTTTCAAAGTATCAGGGTTTCGGACGAAAACTCGTCTGTTACAAAAGGATTTCAATTTTTTTAAATTATTTCAACTCCAGACTTTTTGCGCGTTCAATATGAACCATTAGAAGCCACATCCTAAAATTTCAACCCTATCTAACTTCATTTGCTATTTTTCATAGATTTAATGAATTGTTCTGAGCTAAATGACCCTGAAATTAAAAAGCACCACAAATGAACTCTAAAATGGTTGAAACTTGGCATGGTATCATCATTTCACCCACATAGCATGTGATAAAAAGTTGAGAGGGTTACGGCCAAAACTGGATGAACTTCGTGTACAAAATGGACAATCTCTTTCGAAGTATCAGGGTTTCGGACGAAAACTCGTCTGTTACAAAAGGATTTCAATTTTTTTTACTTATTTCAACTCCAGACTTTTAGTGCATTCAATACGAACCATTAGAACCCACATCCTAAAATTTCAACCCTATCTAACTTCATTTGCTATTTTTCATGCATTTAATGAATTGTTTTGAGCTAAATGACCCTAAAATTAAAATGCACCACAAATGAACTCTGAAATGGTTGAAACTTGGCATGGTATCATCATTTCACCCACATAGCATGTGATAAAAAGTTGAGAGAGTTACGGCAAAAACTGGATGCACTTCGTGTACAAAATGGACAATCTCTTTCGAAGTATCAGGGTTTCGGTCGAGAACTCGTCTGTTACAAAAGGATTTCAATTTTTTTTAACTTATTTCAACTCCAGACTTTTTGTGCATTCAATTTGAACCATTATAAGCCACATCCTAAAATTTCAACCCTATCTAACTTCATTTGCTATTTTTCATGCATTTAATGAATTGTTTTGAGCTAAATGACCCTGAAATTAAAAAGCACAACAAATGAACTCTGAAATGGTTGAAACTTGGCATGGTATCATCATTTCACCCACATAGCATGTTCTAAAAAGTTGAGAGGGTTACGGCAAAAAATTGGATGCACTTCGTGTACAAAATGGACAATCTCTTTCGAAGTATCAGGGTTTCGGACGAAAACTCGTCTGTTACAAAAGGATTTCAATTTTTTTAAATTATTTCAACTCCAGACTTTTTGTGCGTTCAATATGAACCATTAGAAGCCACATCCTAAAATTTCAACCCTATCTAACTTCATTTGCTATTTTTCATGCATTTAATGAATTGTTTTGAGCTAAATGACCCTGAAATTAAAAAGCACCACAAATGAACTCTAAAATGGTTGAAACTTGGCATGGTATCATAATTTCACCCACATAGCATGTGATAAAAAGTTGAGAGGGTTACGGCAAAAACTTGATGCACTTCGTGTACAAAATGGACAATCTCTTTCGAAGTATCAGGGTTTCGGACGAAAACTCGTCTATTACAAAAGGATTTCAATTTTTTTAACTTATTTCAACTCCAGACTTTTTGTGCATTCAATATGAACCATTAGAACCCACATCCTAAAATTTCAACCCTATCTAACTTCATTTGCTATTTTTCATGCATTTAATGAATTGTTTTGAGCTAAATGACCCTGAAATTAAAAAGCACCACAAATTAACTCTGAAATGGTTGAAACTTGGCATGGTATCTTCATTTCACCCACATAGCATGTGCTAATAAGTTGAGAGGGTTACGGCAAAAACTGGATGCACTTCGTGTACAAAATGGACAATCTCTTTCGAAGTATCAGGGTTTCGGACGAAAACTCGTCTGTTACAAAAGGATTTCAATTTTTTTAACTTATTTCAACTCCAGACTTTTTGTGCATTCAATATGATCTATTAGAAGCCACATCCTAAAATTTCAACCCTATATAACTTCGTTTGCTATTTTTCATGCATTTAATGAATTGCTTTGAGCTAAATGACCCTGATATTAAAAAGCACCACAAATGAACTCTGAAATGGTTGAAACTTGGCATGGTATCATAATTTCAAACACATAGCATGTGATAAAAAGTTGAGAGGGATACGGCAAAAACTGGATGCACTTCATGTACAAAATGGACAATCTCTTTCGAAGTATCAGGGTTTCGGTCGAGAACTCGTCTGTTACAAAAGGATTTCAATTTTTTTTTAACTTATTTCAACTCCAGACTTTTTGTGCATTCAATATGAACCATTAGAAGCCACATCCTAAAATTTCAACCCTATCAAACTTCATTTGCTATTTTTCATGCATTTAATGAATTGTTTTGAGCTAAATGACCCTGAAATTTAAAAGCACCACAAATGAACTCTGAAATGGTTGAAACTTGGCATGGTATCATCATTTCACCCACATAGCATGTGATAAAAAGTTGAGAGGGTTACGGCAAAAACTGGATGCACTTCGTGTACAAAATGGACAATGTCTTTCGAAGTATCAGGGTTTCGGACGAAAACTCGTCTGTTACAAAAGGATTTCAATTTTTTTAACTTATTTCAACTCCAGACTTTTTGTGCATTCAATATGAACCATTACAAGCCACATCCTAAAATTTCAGCCCTATCTAACTTCATTTGCTATTTTTAATGCATTTAATCAATTGTTTTCAGCTAAATGACCCTGAAATTAAAAAGCACCACAAATGAACTCTGAAATGGTTGAAACTTGGCATGGTATCATCATTTCACCCACATATCATGTGCTAAAAAGTTGAGAGGGTTACGGCAAAAACTGGATGCACGTCGTGTACAAAATGGACAATCTCTTTCGAAGTATCAGGGTTTCGGACGAAAACTCGTCTGTTACAAAAGGATTTCAATTTTTTTAACTTATTTCAACTCCAGACTTTTTGTGCATTCAATATGAACCATTAGAAGCCACATCCTAAAATTTCAACCCTATCTAACTTCGTTTGCTATTTTTCATGGATTTAATGAATTGTTTTGAGCTAAATGATCCTGATATTAAAAAGCACCACAAATGAACTCTTAAATGGTTGAAACTTGGCATGGTATCATCATTTCACCCACATAGCATGTGATAAAAAGTTGAGAGGGTTACGGCAAAAACTGGATGCACTTCGTGTACAAAATGGACAATCTCTTTCGAAGTATCAGGGTTTCGGTCGAGAACTCGTCTGTTACAAAAGGATTTCAATTTTTTTCAATTATTTCAACTCCAGACTTTTTGTGCATTCAATATGAACCATTAGAAGACACATCCTAAAACTTCAACCCTATCTAACTTCATTTGCTATTTTTCATGCATTTAATGAATTGTTTTGAGCTAAATGACCCTGAAATTAAAAAGCACCACAAATGAACTCTGAAATGGTTGAAACTTGGCATGGTATCATCATTTCACCCACATAGCATGTGCTAAAAAGTTGAGAGGGTTACGGCAAAAACTGGATGCACTTCGTGTACAAAATGGACAATCTCTTTCGAAGTATCAGGGTTTCGGACGAAAACTCACCTGTTACAAAAGGATTTCAATTTTTTTTAACTTATTTCAACTCCAGACTTTTTGTCCATTCAATATGAACCATTAGAAGCCACATCCTAAAATTTCAACCCTATATAACTTCATTTGCTATTTTTCATGCAATTAATGAATTGTTTTGAGCTAAATGACCCTGAAATTAAAAAGCACCACAAATGAACTCTGAAATGGTTGAAACTTGGCATGGTATCATCATTTCACTGACATAGAATGTGCTAAAAAGTTGAAAGGGTTATGGCAAATACTGCATGCACTTCGTGTACAAAATGGACAATCTCTTTCGAAGTATCAGGGTTTCGGACGAAAACTCGTCAGTTACAAAAGGATTTCAATTTTTTTAAATTATTTCAACTCCAGACTTTTTGTGCATTCAATATGAACCATTAGAAGCCACATCCTAAAACTTCAACCCTATCTAACTTCATTTGCTATTTTTCATGCATTTAATGAATTGTTTTGAGCTAAATGACCCTGAAATTAAAAAGCACCACAAATGAACTCTGAAATGCTTGAAACTTGGCATGGTATCATCATTTCACCCACATAGCATGTTCTAAAAAGTTGAGAGGGTTACGGCAAAAACTGGATGCACTTCGTGTACAAAATGGACAATCTCTTTCGAAGTATCACGGTTTCGGACGAAAACTCGTCAGTTACAAAAGGATTTCAATTTTTTTAACTTATTTCAACTGCAGACTTTTTGTGCAATCAATATGAACCATTAGAAGCCACATCCTAAAATTTCAGCCCTATCTAACTTCATTTCCTATTTTTCATGCATTTAATGAATTGTTTTGAGCTAAATGACCCTGAAATTAAAAAGCACCAAAAATGAACTCTGAAATGGTTGAAACTTGGCATGGTATCATCATTTCACCCACATAGCATGTGCTAAAAAGTTCAGAGGGTTACGGCAAAAACTGGATGCACGTCGTGTACAAAATGGACAAACTCTTTCGAAGTATAAGGGTTTCGGACGAAAACTCGTCTGTTACAAAAGGATTTCAATTTTTTTAACTTATTTCAACTCCATACTTTTTCTGCATTCAATATGAACCATTAGAAGCCACATCCTAAAATTTCAACCCTATCTAACTTCGTTTGCTATTTTACATGCATTTAATGAATTGTTTTGAGCAAAATGACCCTGAAATTAAAAAGCACCACAAATGAACTCTGAAATGGTTGAAACTTGGCATGGTATCATCATTTCACCCACATAGCATGTGCTAAAAAATTCAGAGGGTTACGGCAAAAACTGGATGCACGTCGTGTACAAAATGGACAAACTCTTTCGAAGTATCAGGGTTTCGGACGAAAACTCGTCTGTTACAAAAGGATTTCAATTTTTTTAACGTATTTCAACTCCAGACTTTTAGTGCATTCAATATGAACCATTAGAAGCCACATCCTAAAATTTCAACCCTATCTAACTTCATTTGCTATTTTTCATGCATTTAATGAATTGTTTTGAGCTAAATGACCCTGAAATTTAAAAGCACCACAAATGAACTCTGAAATGGTTGAAACTTGGCATGGTTTCATCATTTCACCCACATAGAATGTGCTAAAAAGTTGAAATGGTTATGGAAAATACTGGATGCACTTCGTGTACAAAATGGACAATCACTTTCGAAGTATCAGGGTTTCGGACGAAAACTCGTCTGTTACAAAAGGATTTCAATTTTTTTAAATTATTTCAACTCCAGACTTTTTGTGCATTCAATATGAACCATTAGAAGCCACATCCTAAAACTTCAACCCTATCTAACTTCATTTGCTATTTTTCATGCATTTAATGAATTGTTTTGAGCTAAATGACCCTGAAATTAAAAAGCACCACAAATGAACTCTGAAATGCTTGAAACTTGGCATGGTATCATCATTTCACCCACATAGCATGTTCTAAAAAGTTGAGAGGGTTACGGCAAAAACTGGATGCACTTCGTGTACAAAATGGACAATCTCTTTCGAAGTATCACGGTTTCGGACGAAAACTCGTCAGTTACAAAAGGATTTCAATTTTTTTAACTTATTTCAACTGCAGACTTTTTGTGCAATCAATATGAACCATTAGAAGCCACATCCTAAAATTTCAGCCCTATCTAACTTCATTTCCTATTTTTCATGCATTTAATGAATTGTTTTGAGCTAAATGACCCTGAAATTAAAAAGCACCAAAAATGAACTCTGAAATGGTTGAAACTTGGCATGGTATCATCATTTCACCCACATAGCATGTGCTAAAAAGTTCAGAGGGTTACGGCAAAAACTGGATGCACGTCGTGTACAAAATGGACAAACTCTTTCGAAGTATAAGGGTTTCGGACGAAAACTCGTCTGTTACAAAAGGATTTCAATTTTTTTAACTTATTTCAACTCCATACTTTTTCTGCATTCAATATGAACCATTAGAAGCCACATCCTAAAATTTCAACCCTATCTAACTTCGTTTGCTATTTTACATGCATTTAATGAATTGTTTTGAGCAAAATGACCCTGAAATTAAAAAGCACCACAAATGAACTCTGAAATGGTTGAAACTTGGCATGGTATCATCATTTCACCCACATAGCATGTGCTAAAAAATTCAGAGGGTTACGGCAAAAACTGGATGCACGTCGTGTACAAAATGGACAAACTCTTTCGAAGTATCAGGGTTTCGGACGAAAACTCGTCTGTTACAAAAGGATTTCAATTTTTTTAACGTATTTCAACTCCAGACTTTTAGTGCATTCAATATGAACCATTAGAAGCCACATCCTAAAATTTCAACCCTATCTAACTTCATTTGCTATTTTTCATGCATTTAATGAATTGTTTTGAGCTAAATGACCCTGAAATTTAAAAGCACCACAAATGAACTCTGAAATGGTTGAAACTTGGCATGGTTTCATCATTTCACCCACATAGAATGTGCTAAAAAGTTGAAATGGTTATGGAAAATACTGGATGCACTTCGTGTACAAAATGGACAATCACTTTCGAAGTATCAGGGTTTCGGACGAAAACTCGTCTGTTACAAAAGGATTTCAATTTTTTTAACTTATTTCAACTCCAGACTTTTTGTGCATTCAATATCAACCATTAGAAGCCACATCCTAAAATTTCAGCCCTATCTAACTTCGTTTGCTATTTTTCATGCATTTAATGAATTGTTTTGAGCTAAATGACCCTGAAATTAAAAAGCACCACAAATGAACTCTGAAATGGTTGAAACTTGGCATGGTATCATCGTTTCACCCACATATGATGTGCTAAAAAGTTGAGAGGGTTACGGCAAAAACTGGATGGACGTCGTGTACAAAATGGACAATCTCTTTCGAAGTATCAGGGTTTCGGACGAAAACTCGTCTGTTACAAAAGGATTTCAATTTTTTTAACTTATTTCAACTCCAGACTTTTTGTGCAATCAATATGAACGATTAGAAGCCACATCCTAAAATTTCAGCCCTATCTAACTTCATTTCCTATTTTTCATGAATTTAATGAATTGTTTTGAGCTAAATGACCCTGAAATTAAAAAGCACCACAAATGAACTCTGAAATGGTTGAAACTTGGCATGGTATCATCATTTCACCCACATAGCATGTGCTAAAAAGTTGAGAGGGTTACGGCAAAAACTGGATGCACGTCGTGTACAAAATGGACAAACTCTTTCGAAGTATCAGGGTTTCGGACGAAAACTCGTATGTTACAAAAGGATTTCAATTTTTTTTAACTTATTTCAACTACATACTTTTTGTGCATTCAATATGAACCATTAGAAGCCACATCCTAAAACTTCAACCCTATCTAACTTCATTTGCTATTTTTCATGCATTTAATGAATTGTTTTGACCTAAATGACCCTGAAATTAAAAAGCACCACAAATGAACTCTGAAATGGTTGAAACTTGGCATGGTATCATCATTTCACCCACATAGCATGTGCTAAAGAGTTGAGAGGGTTACGGCAAAAACTGGATGTACTTCGTGTACAAAATGGACAATCTCTTTCGATGTATCAGGGTTTCAGACGAAAACTCGTGTGATACAAAAGGATTTCAATTTTTTTTAAATTATTTCAACTCCAGACTTTTTGTGCATTCAATATGAACCATTAGAAGCCACATCCTAAAATTTCAACCCTATCTAACTTCATTTGCTATTTTTCATGCATTTAATGAATTGTTTTGAGCTAAATGACCCTGAAATTTAAAAGCACCACAAATGAACTCTGAAATGGTTGAAACTTGGCATGGTATCATCATTTCACCCACTTAGAATGTGCTAAAAAGTTGAAATGGTTATGGCAAATACTGGATGCACTTCGTGTACAAAATGGACAATCTCTTTCGAAGTATCAGGGTTTCGGACGAAAACTCGTCTGTTACAAAAGGATTTCAATTTTTTTAACTTATTTCAACTCCAGACTTTTTGTGCATTCAATATGAACCATTAGAAGCCACATCCTAAAATTTCAACCCTATCTAACTTCGTTTGCTATTTTTCATGCATTTAATGAATTGTTTTGAGCTAAATGATCCTGAAATTAAAAAGCACCACAAATGAACTCTGAAATGGTTGAAACTTGGCATGGTATCATCGTTTCACCCACATAGCATGTGCTAATAAGTTGAGAGCGTTACGGCAAAAACTGGATGTACTTCGTATACAAAATGGACAATCTCTTTCGAAGTATCAGGGTTTCAGACGAAAACTCGTCTGTTACAAAAGGATTTCAATTTTTTTAAATTATTTCAACTCCAGACTTTTTGTGCATTCAATATGAACCATTAGAAGACACATCCTAAAACTTCAACCCTATCTAACTTCATTTGCTATTTTTCATGCATTTAATGAATTGTTTTGAGCTTAATGACCCTGAAATTAAAAAGCACCACAAATGAACTCTGAAATGGTTGAAACTTGGCATGGTATCATCATTTCACCCACATAGCATGTGCTAAAAAGTTGAGAGGGTTACGGCAAAAACTGGATGCACTTCGTGTACAAAATGGACAATCTCTTTCGAAGTATCAGGGTTTCGGACGAAAACTCATCTGTTACAAAAGGATTTCAATTTTTTTAACTTATTTCAACTCCAGACTTTTTGTCCATTCAATATGAACCATTAGAAGCCACATCCTAAAATTTCAACCCTATATAACTTCATTTGCTATTTTTCATGCATTTAATGAATTGTTTTGAGCTAAATGACCCTGAAATTAAAAAGCACCACAAATGAACTCTGAAATGGTTGAAACTTGGCATGGTATCATCATTTCACCCACATAGAATGTGCTAAAAAGTTGAAAGGGTTATGGCAAATACTGGATGCACTTCGTGTACAAAATGGACAATCTCTTTCGAAGTATCAGGGTTTCGGACGAAAACTCGTCTGTTACAAAAGGATTTCAATTTTTTTAAATTATTTCAACTCCAGACTTTTTGTGCATTCAATATGAACCATTAGAAGCCACATCCTAAAATTTCAACCCTATCTAACTTCATTTGCTATTTTTCATGCATTTAATGAATTGTTTTGAGCTAAATGACCCTGAAATTAAAAAGCACCACAAATGAACTCTGAAATGCTTGAAACTTGGCATGGAATCATCATTTCACCAACATAGCATGTTATAAAAAGTTGAGAGGGTTACGGCAAAAACTGGATGCACTTCGTGTACAAAATGGACAATCTCTTTCGAAGTATCACGGTTTCGGACGAAAACTCGTCTGTTACAAAAGGATTTCATTTTTTTTAACTTATTTCAACTCCAGACTTTTTGTGCAATCAATATGAACCATTAGAAGCCACATCCTAAAATTTCAGCCCTATCTAACTTCATTTGCTATTTTTCATGCATTTAATGAATTGTTTTGAGCTAAATGACCCTGAAATTAAAAAGCATCACAAATGAACTCTGAAATGGTTGAAACTTGGCATGGTATCATCATTTCACCCACATAGCATGTGCTAAAAAGTTGAGAGGGTTACGGCAAAAACTGGATGCACGTCGTGTACAAAATGGACAATCTCTTTCGAAGTATCAGGGTTTCGGACGAAAACTCGTCTGTTACAAAAGGATTTCAATTTTTTTAACTTATTTCAACTCCATACCTTTTCTGCATTCAATATGAACCATTAGAAGCCACATCCTAAAATTTCAACCCTATCTAACTTCGTTTGCTATTTTTCATGCATTTAATGAATTGTTTTGAGCTAAATGACCCTGAAATTAACAAGCACCACAAATGAAATCTGAAATGCTTGAAACTTGGCATGGTATCATCATTTCACCAACATAGCATGTTATAAAAAGTTGAGAGGGTTACGGCAAAAACTGGATGCACTTCGTGTACAAAATGGACAATCTCTTTCGAAGTATCACGGTTTCGGACGAAAACTCGTCTGTTACAAAAGGATTTCATTTTTTTAACTTATTTCAACTCCAGACTTTTTGTGCAATCAATATGAACCATTAGAAGCCACATCCTAAAATTTCATCCCTATCTAACTTCATTTGCTATTTTTCATGCATTTAATGAATTGTTTTGAGCTAAATGACCCTGAAATTAAAAAGCACCACAAATGAACTCTGAAATGGTTGAAACTTGGCATGGTATCATCATTTCACCCACATAGCATGTGCTAAAAAGTTGAGAGGGTTACGGCAAAAACTGGATGCACGTCGTGTACAAAATAGACAATCGCTTTTGAAGTATCAGGGTTTCGGACGAAAACTCGTCTGTTACAAAAGGATTTCAATTTTTTTAACTTATTTCAACTCCATACCTTTTCTGCATTCAATATGAACCATTAGAAGCCACATCCTAAAATTTCAACCCTATCTAACTTCGTTTGCTATTTTTCATGCATTTAATGAATTGTTTTGAGCTAAATGACCCTGAAATTAAAAAGCACCACAAATGAACTCTGAAATGGTTAAAACTTGGCATGGTATCATCATTTCACCCACATAGCATGTGCTAATAAGTTGAGAGGGTTACGGCAAAAACTGGATGTACTTCGTGTACAAAATGGACAATCTATTTCGAAGTATCAGGGTTTCGGACGAAAACTCGTCTGTTACAAAAGGATTTCAATTTTTTTAACTTATTTCAACTCCAGACTTTTTGTGCATTCAATATGAACCATTAGAAGCCACATCCTAAAATTTCAGCCCTATCTAACTTCGTTTGCTATTTTTCATGCATTTAATGAATTGTTTTGAGCTAAATGACCCTGAAATTAAAAAGCACCACAAATGAACTCTGAAATGGTTGAAACTTGGCATGGTATCATAATTTCACCCACATAGCATGTGCTAAAAAGTTGAGAGGGTTACGGCAAAAACTGGATGCACGTCGTGTACAAAATGGACAAACTCTTTCGAAGTATCAGGGTTTCGGACGAAAACTCGTCTGTTACAAAAGGATTTCAATTTTTTTTAACTTATTTCAACTACATACTTTTTTTGCATTCAATATGAACCATTAGAAGCCACATCCTAAAACTTCAACCCTATCTAACTTCATTTGCTATTTTTCATGCATTTAATGAATTGTTTTGACCTAAATGACCCTGAAATTAAAAAGCACCACAAATGAACTCTGAAATGGTTGAAACTTGGCATGGTATCATCATTTCACCCACATAGCATGTGCTAAAGAGTTGAGAGGGTTACGGCAAAAACTGGATGTACTTCGTGTACAAAATGGACAATCTCTTTCGATGTATCAGGGTTTCAGACGAAAACTCGTGTGTTACAAAAGGATTTCAATTTTTTTAAAATTATTTCAACTCCAGACTTTTTGTGCATTCAATATGAACCATTAGAAGCCACATCCTAAAATTTCAACCCTATCTAACTTCATTTGCTATTTTTCATGCATTTAATGAATTGTTTTGAGCTAAATGACCCTGAAATTTAAAAGCACCACAAATGAACTCTGAAATGGTTGAAACTTGGCATGGTATCATCATTTCACCCACTTAGAATGTGCTAAAAAGTTGAAATGGTTATGGCAAATACTGGATGCACTTCGTGTACAAAATGGACAATCTCTTTCGAAGTATCAATGTTTCGGACGAAAACTCGTCTGTTACAAAAGGATTTCAATTTTTTTAACTTATTTCAACTCCAGACCTTTTCTGCATTCAATATGAACCATTAGAAGCCACATCCTAAAATTTCAACCCTATCTAACTTCGTTTGCTATTTTTCATGCATTTAATGAATTGTTTTGAGCTAAATGACCCTGAAATTAACAAGCACCACAAATGAAATCTGAAATGCTTGAAACTTGGCATGGTATCATCATTTCACCAACATAGCATGTTATAAAAAGTTGAGAGGGTTACGGCAAAAACTGGATGCACTTCGTGTACAAAATGGACAATCTCTTTCGAAGTATCACGGTTTCGGACGAAAACTCGTCTGTTACAAAAGGATTTCATTTTTTTAACTTATTTCAACTCCAGACTTTTTGTGCAATCAATATGAACCATTAGAAGCCACATCCTAAAATTTCATCCCTATCTAACTTCATTTGCTATTTTTCATGCATTTAATCAATTGTTTTGAGCTAAATGACCCTGAAATTAAAAAGCACCACAAATGAACTCTGAAATGGTTGAAACTTGGCATGGTATCATCATTTCACCCACATAGCATGTGCTAAAAAGTTGAGAGGGTTACGGCAAAAACTGGATGCACGTCGTGTACAAAATAGACAATCGCTTTTGAAGTATCAGGGTTTCGGACGAAAACTCGTCTGTTACAAAAGGATTTCAATTTTTTTAACTTATTTCAACTCCATACCTTTTCTGCATTCAATATGAACCATTAGAAGCCACATCCTAAAATTTCAACCCTATCTAACTTCGTTTGCTATTTTTCATGCATTTAATGAATTGTTTTGAGCTAAATGACCCTGAAATTAAAAAGCACCACAAATGAACTCTGAAATGGTTAAAACTTGGCATGGTATCATCATTTCACCCACATAGCATGTGCTAATTAGTTGAGAGGGTTACGGCAAAAACTGGATGTACTTCGTGTACAAAATGGACAATCTATTTCGAAGTATCAGGGTTTCGGACGAAAACTCGTCTGTTACAAAAGGATTTCAATTTTTTTAACTTATTTCAACTCCAGACTTTTTGTGCATTCAATATGAACCATTAGAAGCCACATCCTAAAATTTCAGCCCTATCTAACTTCGTTTGCTATTTTTCATGCATTTAATGAATTGTTTTGAGCTAAATGACCCTGAAATTAAAAAGCACCACAAATGAACTCTGAAATGGTTGAAACTTGGCATGGTATCATAATTTCACCCACATAGCATGTGCTAAAAAGTTGAGAGGGTTACGGCAAAAACTGGATGCACGTCGTGTACAAAATGGACAAACTCTTTCGAAGTATCAGGGTTTCGGACGAAAACTCGTCTGTTACAAAAGGATTTCAATTTTTTTTAACTTATTTCAACTACATACTTTTTGTGCATTCAATTTGAACCATTAGAAGCCACATCCTAAAACTTCAACCCTATCTAACTTCATTTGCTATTTTTCATGCATTTAATGAATTGTTTTGACCTAAATGACCCTGAAATTAAAAAGCACCACAAATGAACTCTGAAATGGTTGAAACTTGGCATGGTATCATCATTTCACCCACATAGCATGTGCTAAAGAGTTGAGAGGGTTACGGCAAAAACTGGATGTACTTCGTGTACAAAATGGACAATCTCTTTCGATGTATCAGGGTTTCAGACGAAAACTCGTGTGTTACAAAAGGATTTCAATTTTTTTTAAATTATTTCAACTCCAGACTTTTTGTGCATTCAATATGAACCATTAGAAGCCACATCCTAAAATTTCAACCCTATCTAACTTCATTTGCTATTTTTCATGCATTTAATGAATTGTTTTGAGCTAAATGACCCTGAAATTTAAAAGCACCACAAATGAACTCTGAAATGGTTGAAACTTGGCATGGTATCATCATTTCACCCACTTAGAATGTGCTAAAAAGTTGAAATGGTTATGGCAAATACTGGATGCACTTCGTGTACAAAATGGACAATCTCTTTCGAAGTATCAATGTTTCGGACGAAAACTCGTCTGTTACAAAAGGATTTCAATTTTTTTAACTTATTTCAACTCCAGACTTTTTGTGCATTCAATATGAACCATTAGAAGCCACATCCTAAAATTTCAACCCTATCTAACTTCGTTTGCTATTTTTCATGCATTTAATGAATTGTTTTGAGCTAAATGATCCTGAAATTAAAAAGCACCACAAATGAACTCTGAAATGGTTGAAACTTGGCATGGTATCATCATTTCACCCACATAGCATGTGCTAATAAGTTGAGAGCGTTACGGCAAAAACTGGATGTACTTCGTATACAAAATGGACAATCTCTTTCGAAGTATCAGGGTTTCAGACGAAAACTCGTCTGTTACAAAAGGATTTCAATTTTTTTAAATTATTTCAACTCCAGACTTTTTGTGCTTTCAATATGAACCATTAGAAGACACATCCTAAAACTTCAACCCTATCTAACTTCATTTGCTATTTTTCATGCATTTAATGAATTGTTTTGAGCTAAATGACCCTGAAATTAAAAAGCACCACAAATGAACTCTGAAATGGTTGAAACTTGGCATGGTATCATCATTTCACCCACATAGCATGTGCTAAAAAGTTGAGAGGGTTACGGCAAAAACTGGATGCACTTCGTGTACAAAATGGACAATCTCTTTCGAAGTATCAGGGTTTCGGACGAAAACTCATCTGTTACAAAAGGATTTCAATTTTTTTAACTTATTTCAACTCCATACTTTTTGTCCATTCAATATGAACCATTAGAAGCCACATCCTAAAATTTCAACCCTATATAACTTCATTTGCTATTTTTCATGCATTTAATGAATTGTTTTGAGCTAAATGACCCTGAAATTAAAAAGCACCACAAATAAACTCTGAAATGGTTGAAACTTGGCATGGTATCATCATTTCACCCACATAGAATGTGCTAAAAAGTTGAAAGGGTTATGGCAAATACTTGATGCACTTCGTGTACAAAATGGACAATCTCTTTCGAAGTATCAGGGTTTCGGACGAAAACTCGTCTGTTACAAAAGGATTTCAATTTTTTTAAATTATTTCAACTCCAGACTTTTTGTGCATTCAATATGAACCATTAGAAGCCACATCCTAAAATTTCAACCCTATCTAACTTCATTTGCTATTTTTCATGCATTTAATGAATTGTTTTGAGCTAAATGACCCTGAAATTAAAAAGCACCAAAAATGAACTCTGAAATGCTTGAAACTTGGCATGGAATCATCATTTCACCAACATAGCATGTTATAAAAAGTTGAGAGGGTTACGGCAAAAACTGGATGCACTTCGTGTACAAAATGGACAATCTCTTTCGAAGTATCACGGTTTCGGACGAAAACTCGTCTGTTACAAAAGGATTTCATTTTTTTAACTTATTTCAACTCCAGACTTTTTGTGCAATCAATATGAACCATTAGAAGCCACATCCTAAAATTTCAGCCCTATCTAACTTCATTTGCTATTTTTCATGCATTTAATGAATTGTTTTGAGCTAAATGACCCTGAAATTAAAAAGCATCACAAATGAACTCTGAAATGGTTGAAACTTGGCATGGTATCATCATTTCACCCACATAGCATGTGCTAAAAAGTTGAGAGGGTTACGGCAAAAACTGGATGCACGTCGTGTACAAAATGGACAATCTCTTTCGAAGTATCCGGGTTTCGGACGAAAACTCGTCTGTTACAAAAGGATTTCAATTTTTTTAACTTATTTCAACTCCATACCTTTTCTGCATTCAATATGAACCATTAGAAGCCACATCCTAAAATTTCAACCCTATCTAACTTCGTTTGCTATTTTTCATGCATTTAATGAATTGTTTTGAGCTAAATGACCCTGAAATTAAAAAGCACCAAAAATGAACTCTGAAATGCTTGAAACTTGGCATGGAATCATCATTTCACCAACATAGCATGTTATAAAAAGTTGAGAGGGTTACGGCAAAAACTGGATGCACTTCGTGTACAAAATGGACAATCTCTTTCGAAGTATTACGGTTTCGGACGAAAACTAGTCTGTTACAAAAGGATTTCATTTTTTTTAACTTATTTCAACTCCAGACTTTTTGTGCAATCAATATGAACCATTAGAAGCCACATCCTAAAATTTCAGCCCTATCTAACTTCATTTGCTATTTTTCATGCATTTAATGAATTGTTTTGAGCTAAATGACCCTGAAATTAAAAAGCATCACAAATGAACTCTGAAATGGTTGAAACTTGGCATGGTATCATCATTTCACCCACATAGCATGTGCTAAAAAGTTGAGAGGGTTACGGCAAAAACTGGATGCACGTCGTGTACAAAATGGACAATCTCTTTCGAAGTATCAGGGTTTCGGACGAAAACTCGTCTGTTACAAATGGATTTCAATTTTTTTAACTTATTTCAACTCCATACCTTTTCTGCATTCAATATGAACCATTAGAAGCCACATCCTAAAATTTCAACCCTATCTAACTTCGTTTGCTATTTTTCATGCATTTAATGAATTGTTTTGAGCTAAATGACCCTGAAATTAACAAGCACCACAAATGAAATCTGAAATGCTTGAAACTTGGCATGGTATCATCATTTCACCAACATAGCATGTTATAAAAAGTTGAGAGGGTTACGGCAAAAACTGGATGCACTTCGTGTACAAAATGGACAATCTCTTTCGAAGTATCACGGTTTTGGACGAAAACTCGTCTGTTACAAAAGGATTTCATTTTTTTTAACTTATTTCAACTCCAGACTTTTTGTGCAATCAATATGAACCATTAGAAGCCACATCCTAAAATTTCATCCCTATCTAACTTCATTTGCTATTTTTCATGCATTTAATGAATTGTTTTGAGCTAAATGACCCTGAAATTAAAAAGCACCACAAATGAACTCTGAAATGGTTGAAACTTGGCATGGTATCATCATTTCACCCACATAGCATGTGCTAAAAAGTTGAGAGGGTTACGGCAAAAACTGGATGCACGTCGTGTACAAAATGGACAATCGCTTTCGAAGTATCAGGGTTTCGGACGAAAACTCGTCTGTTACAAAAGGATTTCAATTTTTTTAACTTATTTCAACTCCAGACTTTTTGTGCATTCAATATGATCCATTAGAAGCCACATCCTAAAATTTCAACCCTACCTAACTTCATCTGCTATTTTTCATGCATTTAATGAATTGTTTTGAGCTAAATGACCCTGAAATTAAAAAGCACCACAAATGAACTCTGAAATGGTTGAAACTTGGCATGGTATCATCATTTCACCCACATAGCATGTGCTAATAAGTTGAGAGGGTTACGGCAAAAACTGGATGTACTTCGTGTACAAAATGGACAATCTATTTCGAAGTATCAGGGTTTCAGACGAAAACTCGTGTGTTACAAAAGGATTTCAATTTTTTTAAATTATTTCAACTCCAGACTTTTTGTGCATTCAATATGAACCATTAGAAGCCACATCCTAAAATTTCAACCCTATCTAACTTCATTTGCTATTTTTCATGCATTTAATGAATTGTTTTGAGCTAATTGACCCTGAAATTAAAAAGCACCACAAATGAACTCTGAAATGGTTGAAACTTGGCATGGTATCATCATTTCACCCACATAGCATGTGCTAAAAAGTTGAGAGGGTTACGGCAAAAACTGGATGCACGTCGTGTACAAAATGGACAATCGCTTTCGAAGTATCAGGGTTTCGGACGAAAACTCGTCTGTTACAAAAGGATTTCAATTTTTTTAACTTATTTCAACTCCATACCTTTTCTGCATTCAATATGAACCATTAGAAGCCACATCCTAAAATTTCAACCCTATCTAACTTCGTTTGCTATTTTTCATGCATTTAATGAATTGTTTTGAGCTAAATGACCCTGAAATTAAAAAGCACCACAAATGAACTCTGAAATGGTTGAAACTTGGCATGGTATCATCATTTCACCCACATAGCATGTGCTAATAAGTTGAGAGGGTTACGGCAAAAACTGGATGTACTTCGTGTACAAAATGGACAATCTATTTCGAAGTATCATGGTTTCAGACGAAAACTCGTGTGTTACAAAAGGATTTCAATTTTTTTAAATTATTTCAACTCCAGACTTTTTGTGCATTCAATATGAACCATTAGAAGCCACATCCTAAAATTTCAACCCTATCTAACTTCATTTGCTATTTTTCATGCATTTAATGAATTGTTTTGAGCTAAATGACCCTGAAATTTAAAAGCACCACAAATGAACTCTGAAATGGTTGAAACTTGGCATGGTATCATCATTTCACCCACATAGCATGTGCTGAAAAGTTGAGAGGGTTACGGCAAAAACTGGATGCACTTCGTGTACAAAATGGACAATCTCTTTCGAAGTATCAGGGTTTCGGACGAAAACTCGTCTGTTACAAAAGGATTTCAATTTTTTTTAACTTATTTCAACTCCAGAATTTTTGTGCATTCAATATGAACCATTAGAAGCCACATCCTAAAATTTCAACCCTATATAACTTCATTTGCTATTTTTCATGCATTTAATCAATTGTTTTCAGCTAAATGGCCCTGAAATTAAATAGCACCACAAATGAACTCTGAAATGGTTGACACTTGGCATGGTATCATCATTTCACCCACATAGCATGTGCTAAAAAGTTGAAAGGGTTATGGAAAAAACTGGATGCACTTCGTGTACAAAATGGACAATCACTTTCGAAGTATCAGGGTTTCGGACGAAAACTCGTCTGTTACAAAAGGATTTCAATTTTTTTAACTTATTTCAACTCCATACCTTTTCTGCATTCAATATGAACCATTAGAAGCCACATCCTAAAATTTCAACCCTATCTAACTTCGTTTGCTATTTTTCATGCATTTAATGAATTGTTTTGAGCTAAATGACCCTGAAATTAAAAAGCACCACAAATGAACTCTGAAATGGTTGAAACTTGGCATGTTATCATCATTTCACCCACATAGAATGTGCTAATAAGTTGAGAGGGTTACGGCAAAAACTGGATGTACTTCGTGTACAAAATGGACAATCTATTTCGAAGTATCAGGGTTTCAGACGAAAACTCGTGTGTTACAAAAGGATTTCAATTTTTTTAAATTATTTCAACTCCAGACTTTTTGTGCATTCAATATGAACCATTAGAAGCCACATCCTAAAATTTCAACCCTATCTAACTTCATTTGCTATTTTTCATGCATTTAATGAATTGTTTTGAGCTAAATGACCCTGAAATTTAAAAGCACGACAAATGAACTCTGAAATGGTTGAAACTTGGCATGGTATCATCATTTCACCCACATAGCATGTGCTGAAAAGTTGAGAGGGTTACGGCAAAAACTGGATGCACTTCGTGTACAAAATGGACAATCTCTTTCGAAGTATCAGGGTTTCGGACGAAAACTCGTCTGTTACAAAAGGATTTCAATTTTTTTTAACTTATTTCAAATCCAGACTTTTTGTGCATTCAATATGAACCATTAGAAGCCACATCCTAAAATTTCAACCCTATATAACTTCATTTGCTATTTTTCATGCATTTAATCAATTGTTTTCAGCTAAATGGCCCTGAAATTAAATAGCACCACAAATGAACTCTGAAATGGTTGAAACTTGGCATGGTATCATCATTTCACCCACATAGCATGTGCTAAAAAGTTGAAAGGGTTATGGCAAAAACTGGATGCACTTCGTGTACAAAATGGACAATCACTTTCGAAGTATCAGGGTTTCGGACGAAAACTCGTCTGTTACAAAAGGATTTCAATTTTTTTAACTTATTTCAACTCCAGACTTTTTGTGCATTCAATATGAACCATTAGAAGCCACATCCTAAAATTTCAACCCTATCTAACTTCATTTGCTATTTTTCATGCATTTAATGAATTGTTTTGAGCTAAATGACCCTGAAATTTAAAAGCACCACAAATGAACTCTGAAATGGTTGAAACTTGGCATGGTATCATCATTTCACCCACATAGCATGTGCTGAAAAGTTGAGAGGGTTACGGCAAAAACTGGATGCACTTCGTGTACAAAATGGACAATCTCTTTCGAAGTATCAGGGTTTCGGACGAAAACTCGTCTGTTACAAAAGGATTTCAATTTTTTTTAACTTATTTCAACTCCAGACTTTTTGTGCATTCAATATGAACCATTAGAAGCCACATCCTAAAATTTCAACCCTATATAACTTCATTTGCTATTTTTCATGCATTTAATCAATTGTTTTCAGCTAAATGGCCCTGAAAATAAATAGCACCACAAATGAACTTTGAAATGGTTGAAACTTGTCATGGTATCATCATTTCACCCACATAGCATGTGCTAAAAAGTTGAAAGGGTTATGGCAAAAACTGGATGCACTTCGTGTACAAAATGTACAATCACTTTCGAAGTATCAAGGTTTCGGACGAAAACTCGTCTGTTACAAAAGGATTTCAATTTTTTTTAACTTATTTCAACTCCAGACTTTTTGTGCATTCAATATGAACCATTAGAAGCCACATCCTAAAATTTCAACCCTATCTAACTTCATTTGCTATTTTTCATGCATTTAATGACTTGTTTTGAGCTAAATGACTCTGAAATTAAAAAGCACCGCAAATGAACTCTGAAATGGTTGAAACTTGGCATGGTATCATCATTTCACCCACATAGCATGTGATAAAAAGTTGAGAGGGTTACGGCAAAAACTGGATGCACTTCGTGTACAAAATGGACAATCTCTTTCGAAGTATCAGGGTTTCGGACGAAAACTCGTCTGTTACAAAAGGATTTCAATTTTCTTTAACTTATTTCAACTCGAGACTTTTTGGGCATTCAATATGAACCATTAGAAGCCACATCCTAAAATTTTAACCCTATCTAACTTCATTTGCTATTTTTCATGCATTTAATGAATTGTTTTGAGCTAAATGACCCTGAAATTAAAAAGCACCACAAATGAACTCTGAAATGGTTGAAACTTGGCATGGTATCATCATTTCACCCACATAGTATGTTCTAAAAAGTTGAGAGGGTTACGGCAAAAAATTGGATGCACTTCGTGTACAAAATGGACAATCTCTTTCGAAGTATCAGGGATTCAGACGAAAACTCGTCTGTTACAAAAGGATTTCAATTTTTTTAAATTATTTCAACTCCAGACTTTTTGTGTGTTCAATATGAACCATTAGAAGCCACATCCTAAAATTTCAACCCTATCTAACTTCATTTGCTATTTTTCATGCATTTAATGAATTGTTTTGAGCTAAATGACCCTGAAATTTAAAAGCACGACAAATGAACTCTAAAATGGTTGAAACTTGGCATGGTATCATCATTTCACCCACATAGCATGTGATAAAAAGTTGAGAGGGTTACTGCAAAAACTGGATGCACTTCGTGTACAAAATGGACAATCTCTTTCGAAGTATCAGGGTTTCGGACGAAAACTCGTCTGTTACAAAAGGATTTCAATTTTTTTTACTTATTTCAACTCCAGACTTTTAGTGCATTCAATATGATCCATTAGAACCCACATCCTAAAATTTCAGCCCTATCTAACTTCATTTGCTATTTTTCATGCATTTAATGAATTGTTTTGAGCTAAATGACCCTGAAATTAAAAAGCACCACAAATGAACTCTGAAATGGTTGAAACTTGGCATGGTATCATCATTTCACCCACATAGCATGTGCTAATAAGTTGAGAGGGTGACGGCAAAAACTGGATGTACTTCGTGTACAAAATGGACAATCTATTTCGAAGTATCAGGGTTTCAGACGAAAACTCGTGTGTTACAAAAGGATTTCAATTTTTTTAAATTATTTCAACTCCAGACTTTTTTTGCATTCAATATGAACCATTAGAAGCCACATCCTAAAATTTCAACCCTATCTAACTTCATTTGCTATTTTTCATGCATTTAATGAATTGTTTTGAGCTAAATGACCCTGAAATTTAAAAGAACCACAAATGACCTCTGAAATGGTTGAAACTTGGCATGGTATCATCATTTCACCCACATAGCATGTGGTGAAAAGTTGAGAGGGTTACGGCAAAAACTGGATGCACTTCGTGTACAAAATGGACAATCTCTTTCGAAGTATCAGGGTTTCGGACGAAAACTCGTCTGTTACAAAAGGATTTCAATTTTTATTAACTTATTTCAACTCCAGACTTTTTGTGCATTCAATATGAACCATTAGAAGCCACATCCTAAAATTTCAATCCTATATAACTTCATTTGCTATTTTTCATGCATTTAATCAATTGTTTTCAACAAAATGGCCCTGAAATTAAATAGCACCACAAATGAACTCTGAAATGGTTGACACTTGGCATGGTATCATCATTTCACCCACATAGCATGTGCTAAAAAGTTGAAAGGGTTATGGAAAAAACTGGATGCACTTCGTGTACAAAATGGACAATCACTTTCGAAGTATCAGGGTTTCGGACGAAAACTCGTCTGTTACAAAAGGATTTCAATTTTTTTAACTTATTTCAACTCCATACCTTTTCTGCATTCAATATGAACCATTAGAAGCCACATCCTAAAATTTCAACCCTATCTAACTTCGTTTGCTATTTTTCATGCATTTAATGAATTGTTTTGAGCTAAATGACCCTGAAATTAAAAAGCACCACAAATGAACTCTGAAATGGTTGAAACTTGGCATGGTATCATCATTTCACCCACATAGAATGTGCTAATAAGTTGAGAGGGTTACGGCAAAAACTGGATGTACTTCGTGTACAAAATGGACAATCTATTTCGAAGTATCAGGGTTTCAGACGAAAACTCGTGTGTTACAAAAGGATTTCAATTTTTTTAAATTATTTCAACTCCAGACTTTTTGTGCATTCAATATGAACCATTAGAAGCCACATCCTAAAATTTCAACCCTATCTAACTTCATTTGCTATTTTTCATGCATTTAATGAATTGTTTTGAGCTAAATGACCCTGAAATTTAAAAGCACCACAAATGAACTCTGAAATGGTTGAAACTTGGCATGGTATCATCATTTCACCCACATAGCATGTGCTAATAAGTTGAGAGGGTTACGGCAAAAACTGGATGCACTTCGTGTACAAAATGGACAATCTCTTTCGAACTATCAGGGTTTCGGACGAAAACTCGTCTGTTACAAAAGGATTTCAATTTTTTTTAACTTATTTCAAATCCAGACTTTTTGTGCATTCAATATGAACCATTAGAAGCCACATCCTAAAATTTCAACCCTATATAACTTCATTTGCTATTTTTCATGCATTTAATCAATTGTTTTCAGCTAAATGGCCCTGAAATTAAATAGCACCACAAATGAACTCTGAAATGGTTGAAACTTGGCATGGTATCATCATTTCACCCACATAGCATGTGCTAAAAAGTTGAAAGGGTTATGGCAAAAACTGGATGCACTTCGTGTACAAAATGGACAATCACTTTCGAAGTATCAGGGTTTCGGACGAAAACTCGTCTGTTACAAAAGGATTTCAATTTTTTTAACTTATTTCAACTCCAGACTTTTTGTGCATTCAATATGAACCATTAGAAGCCACATCCTAAAATTTCAACCCTATCTAACTTCATTTGCTATTTTTCATGCATTTAATGAATTGTTTTGAGCTAAATGACCCTGAAATTTAAAAGCACCACAAATGAACTCTGAAATGGTTGAAACTTGGCATGGTATCATCATTTCACCCACATAGCATGTGCTGAAAAGTTGAGAGGGTTATGGCAAAAACTGGATGCACTTCGTGTACAAAATGGACAATCTCTTTCGAAGTATCAGGGTTTCGGACGAAAACTCGTCTGTTACAAAAGGATTTCAATTTTTTTTAACTTATTTCAACACCAGACTTTTTGTGCATTCAATATGAACCATTAGAAGCCATATCCTAAAATTTCAACCCTATATAACTTCATTTGCTATTTTTCATGCATTTAATCAATTGTTTTCAGCTAAATGGCCCTGAAATTAAATAGCACCACAAATGAACTTTGAAATGGTTGAAACTTGGCATGGTATCATCATTTCACCCACATAGCATGTGCTAAAAAGTTGAAAGGGTTATGGCAAAAACTGGATGCACTTCGTGTACAAAATGGACAATCACTTTCGAAGTATCAGGGTTTCGGACGAAAACTCGTCTGTTACAAAAGGATTTCAATTATTTTAAATTATTTCAACTCCAGACTTTTTGTGCATTCAATATGAACCATTAGAAGCCACATCCTAAAATTTCAACCCTATCTAACTTCATTTGCTATTTTTCATGCATTTAATGAATTGTTTTGAGCTAAATGACCCTGAAATTTAAAAGCACCACAAATGAACTCTGAAATGGTTGAAACTTGGCATGGTATCATCATTTCACCCACATAGCATGTGCTGAAAAGTTGAGAGGGTTACGGCAAAAACTGGATGCACTTCGTGTACAAAATGGACAATCTCTTTCGAAGTATCAGGGTTTCGGACGAAAACTCGTCTGTTACAAAAGGATTTCAATTTTTTTTAACTTATTTCAAATCCAGACTTTTTGTGCATTCAATATGAACCATTAGAAGCCACATCCTAAAATTTCAACCCTATATAACTTCATTTGCTATTTTTCATGCATTTAATCAATTGTTTTCAGCTAAATGGCCCTGAAATTAAATAGCACCACAAATGAACTCTGAAATGGTTGAAACTTGGCATGGTATCATCATTTCACCCACATAGCATGTGCTAAAAAGTTGAAAGGGTTATGGCAAAAACTGGATGCACTTCGTGTACAAAATGGACAATCACTTTCGAAGTATCAGGGTTTCGGACGAAAACTCGTCTGTTACAAAAGGATTTCAATTTTTTTAACTTATTTCAACTCCAGACTTTTTGTGCATTCAATATGAACCATTAGAAGCCACATCCTAAAATTTCAACCCTATCTAACTTCATTTGCTATTTTTCATGCATTTAATGAATTGTTTTGAGCTAAATGACCCTGAAATTTAAAAGCACCACAAATGAACTCTGAAATGGTTGAAACTTGGCATGGTATCATCATTTCACCCACATAGCATGTGCTGAAAAGTTGAGAGGGTTATGGCAAAAACTGGATGCACTTCGTGTACAAAATGGACAATCTCTTTCGAAGTATCAGGGTTTCGGACGAAAACTCGTCTGTTACAAAAGGATTTCAATTTTTTTTAACTTATTTCAACACCAGACTTTTTGTGCATTCAATATGAACCATTAGAAGCCACATCCTAAAATTTCAACCCTATATAACTTCATTTGCTATTTTTCATGCATTTAATCAATTGTTTTCAGCTAAATGGCCCTGAAATTAAATAGCACCACAAATGAACTTTGAAATGGTTGAAACTTGGCATGGTATCATCATTTCACCCACATAGCATGTGCTAAAAAGTTGAAAGGGTTATGGCAAAAACTGGATGCACTTCGTGTACAAAATGGACAATCACTTTCGAAGTATCAGGGTTTCGGACGAAAACTCGTCTGTTACAAAAGGATTTCAATTTTTTTAAATTATTTCAACTCCAGACTTTTTGTGCATTCAATATGAACCATTAGAAGCCACATCCTAAAATTTCAACCCTATCTAACTTCATTTGCTATTTTTCATGCATTTAATGAATTGTTTTGAGCTAAATGACCCTGAAATTTAAAAGCACCACAAATGAACTCTGAAATGGTTGAAACTTGGCATGGTATCATCATTTCACCCACATAGCATGTGCTGAAAAGTTGAGAGGGTTACGGCAAAAACTGGATGCACTTCGTGTACAAAATGGACAATCTCTTTCGAAGTATCAGGGTTTCGGACGAAAACTCGTCTGTTACAAAAGGATTTCAATTTTTTTTAACTTATTTCAAATCCAGACTTTTTGTGCATTCAATATGAACCATTAGAAGCCACATCCTAAAATTTCAACCCTATATAACTTCATTTGCTATTTTTCATGCATTTAATCAATTGTTTTCAGCTAAATGGCCCTGAAATTAAATAGCACCACAAATGAACTCTGAAATGGTTGAAACTTGGCATGGTATCATCATTTCACCCACATAGCATGTGCTAAAAAGTTGAAAGGGTTATGGCAAAAACTGGATGCACTTCGTGTACAAAATGGATAATCACTTTCGAAGTATCAGGGTTTCGGACGAAAACTCGTCTGTTACAAAAGGATTTCAATTTTTTTAACTTATTTCAACTCCAGACATTTTGTGCATTCAATATGAACCATTAGAAGCCACATTCTAAAATTTCAACCCTATCTAACTTCATTTGCTATTTTTCATGCATTTAATGAATTGTTTTGAGCTAAATGACCCTGAAATTTAAAAGCACCACAAATGAACTCTGAAATGGTTGAAACTTGGCATGGTATCATCATTTCACCCACATAGCATGTGCTGAAAAGTTGAGAGGGTTATGGCAAAAACTGGATGCACTTCGTGTACAAAATGGACAATCTCTTTCGAAGTATCAGGGTTTCGGACGAAAACTCGTCTGTTACAAAAGGATTTCAATTTTTTTTAACTTATTTCAAC
The DNA here is from genome assembly GCA_039707655.1 of Elymus sibiricus. Taxonomy (NCBI): domain Eukaryota; kingdom Viridiplantae; phylum Streptophyta; class Magnoliopsida; order Poales; family Poaceae; genus Elymus; species Elymus sibiricus. Next base: position 191,555,231 of record CM077663.1, on the reverse strand, counting down.
ACCAGACTTTTTGTGCATTCAATATGAACCATTAGAAGCCACATCCGAAAATTTCAACCCTATATAACTTCATTTGCTATTTTTCATGCATTTAATCAATTGTTTTCAGCTAAATGGCCCTGAAATTAAATAGCACCACAAATGAACTTTGAAATGGTTGAAACTTGGCATGGTATCATCATTTCACCCACATAGCATGTGCTAAAAAGTTGAAAGGGTTATGGCAAAAACTGGATGCACTTCGTGTACAAAATGGACAATCACTTTCGAAGTATCAGGGTTTCGGACGAAAACTCGTCTGTTACAAAAGGATTTCAATTTTTTTAAATTATTTCAACTCCAGACTTTTTGTGCATTCAATATGAACCATTAGAAGCCACATCCTAAAATTTCAACCCTATCTAACTTCATTTGCTATTTTTCATGCATTTAATGAATTGTTTTGAGCTAAATGACCCTGAAATTTAAAAGCACCACAAATGAACTCTGAAATGGTTGAAACTTGGCATGGTATCATCATTTCACCCACATAGCATGTGCTGAAAAGTTGAGAGGGTTACGGCAAAAACTGGATGCACTTCGTGTACAAAATGGACAATCTCTTTCGAAGTATCAGGGTTTCGGACGAAAACTCGTCTGTTACAAAAGGATTTCAATTTTTTTTAACTTATTTCAAATCCAGACTTTTTGTGCATTCAATATGAACCATTAGAAGCCACATCCTAAAATTTCAACCCTATATAACTTCATTTGCTATTTTTCATGCATTTAATCAATTGTTTTCAGCTAAATGGCCCTGAAATTAAATAGCACCACAAATGAACTCTGAAATGGTTGAAACTTGGCATGGTATCATCATTTCACCCACATAGCATGTGCTAAAAAGTTGAAAGGGTTATGGCAAAAACTGGATGCACTTCGTGTACAAAATGGATAATCACTTTCGAAGTATCAGGGTTTCGGACGAAAACTCGTCTGTTACAAAAGGATTTCAATTTTTTTAACTTATTTCAACTCCAGACATTTTGTGCATTCAATATGAACCATTAGAAGCCACATTCTAAAATTTCAACCCTATCTAACTTCATTTGCTATTTTTCATGCATTTAATGAATTGTTTTGAGCTAAATGACCCTGAAATTTAAAAGCACCACAAATGAACTCTGAAATGGTTGAAACTTGGCATGGTATCATCATTTCACCCACATAGCATGTGCTGAAAAGTTGAGAGGGTTATGGCAAAAACTGGATGCACTTCGTGTACAAAATGGACAATCTCTTTCGAAGTATCAGGGTTTCGGACGAAAACTCGTCTGTTACAAAAGGATTTCAATTTTTTTTAACTTATTTCAACACCAGACTTTTTGTGCATTCAATATGAACCATTAGAAGCCACATCCGAAAATTTCAACCCTATATAACTTCATTTGCTATTTTTCATGCATTTAATCAATTGTTTTCAGCTAAATGGCCCTGAAATTAAATAGCACCACAAATGAACTTTGAAATGGTTGAAACTTGGCATGGTATCATCATTTCACCCACATAGCATGTGCTAAAAAGTTGAAAGGGTTATGGCAAAAACTGGATGCACTTCGTGTACAAAATGGACAATCACTTTCGAAGTATCAGGGTTTCGGACGAAAACTCGTCTGTTACAAAAGGATTTCAATTTTTTTAAATTATTTCAACTCCAGACTTTTTGTGCATTCAATATGAACCATTAGAAGCCACATCCTAAAATTTCAACCCTATCTAACTTCATTTGCTATTTTTCATGCATTTAATGAATTGTTTTGAGCTAAATGACCCTGAAATTTAAAAGCACCACAAATGAACTCTGAAATGGTTGAAACTTGGCATGGTATCATCATTTCACCCACATAGCATGTGCTGAAAAGTTGAGAGGGTTACGGCAAAAACTGGATGCACTTCGTGTACAAAATGGACAATCTCTTTCGAAGTATCAGGGTTTCGGACGAAAACTCGTCTGTTACAAAAGGATTTCAATTTTTTTTAACTTATTTCAAATCCAGACTTTTTGTGCATTCAATATGAACCATTAGAAGCCACATCCTAAAATTTCAACCCTATATAACTTCATTTGCTATTTTTCATGCATTTAATCAATTGTTTTCAGCTAAATGGCCCTGAAATTAAATAGCACCACAAATGAACTCTGAAATGGTTGAAACTTGGCATGGTATCATCATTTCACCCACATAGCATGTGCTAAAAAGTTGAAAGGGTTATGGCAAAAACTGGATGCACTTCGTGTACAAAATGGACAATCACTTTCGAAGTATCAGGGTTTCGGACGAAAACTCGTCTGTTACAAAAGGATTTCAATTTTTTTAACTTATTTCAACTCCAGACTTTTTGTGCATTCAATATGAACCATTAGAAGCCACATCCTAAAATTTCAACCCTATCTAACTTCATTTGCTATTTTTCATGCATTTAATGAATTGTTTTGAGCTAAATGACCCTGAAATTTAAAAGCACCACAAATGAACTCTGAAATGGTTGAAACTTGGCATGGTATCATCATTTCACCCACATAGCATGTGCTGAAAAGTTGAGAGGGTTATGGCAAAAACTGGATGCACTTCGTGTACAAAATGGACAATCTCTTTCGAAAGGATTTCAATTTTTTTTAACTTATTTCAACACCAGACTTTTTGTGCATTCAATATGAACCATTAGAAGCCACATCCTAAAATTTCAACCCTATATAACTTCATTTGCTATTTTTCATGCATTTAATCAATTGTTTTCAGCTAAATGGCCCTGAAATTAAATAGCACCACAAATGAACTTTGAAATGGTTGAAACTTGGCATGGTATCATCATTTCACCCACATAGCATGTGCTAAAAAGTTGAAAGGGTTATGGCAAAAACTGGATGCACTTCGTGTACAAAATGGACAATCACTTTCGAAGTATCAGGGTTTCGGACGAAAACTCGTCTGTTACAAAAGGATTTCAATTTTTTTAACTTATTTCAACTCCAGACTTTTTGTGCATTCAATATGAACCATTAGAAGCCACATCCTAAAATTTCAACCCTATCTAACTTCATTTGCTATTTTTCATACATTTAATGACTTGTTTTGAGCTAAATGACTCTGAAATTAAAAAGCACCGCAAATGAACTCTGAAATGGTTGAAACTTGGCATGGTATCATCATTTCACCCAAATAGCATGTGATAAAAAGTTGAGAGGGTTACGGCAAAAACTGGATGCACTTCGTGTACAAAATGGACAATCTCTTTCGAAGTATCAGGGTTTCGGACGAAAACTCGTCTGTTACAAAAGGATTTCAATTTTTTTAAATTATTTCAACTCCAGACTTTTTGTGCATTCAATATGAACCATTAGAAGCCACATCCTAAAATTTCAACCCTATCTAACTTCATTTGCAATTTTTCATGCATTTAATGAATTGTTTTGAGCTAAATGACCCTGAAATTTAAAAGCACCACAAATGAACTCTGAAATGGTTGAAACTTGGCATGGTATCATCATTTCACCCACATAGCATGTGCTGAAAAGTTGAGAGGGTTACGGCAAAAACTGGATGCACTTCGTGTACAAAATGGACAATCTCTTTCGAAGTATCAGGGTTTCGGACGAAAACTCGTCTGTTACAAAAGGATTTCAATTTTTTTTAACTTATTTCAAATCCAGACTTTTTGTGCATTCAATATGAACCATTAGAAGCCACATCCTAAAATTTCAACCCTATATAACTTCATTTGCTATTTTTCATGCATTTAATCAATTGTTTTCAGCTAAATGGCCCTGAAATTAAATAGCACCACAAATGAACTCTGAAATGGTTGAAACTTGGCATGGTATCATCATTTCACCCACATAGCATGTGCTAAAAAGTTGAAAGGGTTATGGCAAAAACTGGATGCACTTCGTGTACAAAATGGACAATCACTTTCGAAGTATCAGGGTTTCGGACGAAAACTCGTCTGTTACAAAAGGATTTCAATTTTTTTAACTTATTTCAACTCCAGACTTTTTGTGCATTCAATATGAACCATTAGAAGCCACATCCTAAAATTTCAACCCTATCTAACTTCATTTGCTATTTTTCATGCATTTAATGAATTGTTTTGAGCTAAATGACCCTGAAATTTAAAAGCACCACAAATGAACTCTGAAATGGTTGAAACTTGGCATGGTATCATCATTTCACCCACATAGCATGTGCTGAAAAGTTGAGAGGGTTATGGCAAAAACTGGATGCACTTCGTGTACAAAATGGACAATCTCTTTCGAAGTATCAGGGTTTCGGACGAAAACTCGTCTGTTACAAAAGGATTTCAATTTTTTTTAACTTATTTCAAATCCAGACTTTTTGTGCATTCAATATGAACCATTAGAAGCCACATCCTAAAATTTCAACCCTATATAACTTCATTTGCTATTTTTCATGCATTTAATCAATTGTTTTCAGCTAAATGGCCCTGAAATTAAATAGCACCACAAATGAACTTTGAAATGGTTGAAACTTGGCATGGTATCATCATTTCACCCACATAGCATGTGCTAAAAAGTTGAAAGGGTTATGGCAAAAACTGGATGCACTTCGTGTACAAAATGGACAATCACTTTCGAAGTATCAGGGTTTCGGACGAAAACTCGTCTGTTACAAAAGGATTTCAATTTTTTTAACTTATTTCAACTCGAGACTTTTTGGGCATTCAATATGAACCATTAGAAGCCACATCCTAAAATTTTAACCCTATCTAACTTCATTTGCTATTTTTCATGCATTTAACGAATTGTTTTGAGCTAAATGACCCTGAAATTAAAAAGCACCACAAATGAACTCTGAAATGGTTGAAACTTGGCATGGTATCATCATTTCACCCACATAGTATGTTCTAAAAAGTTGAGAGGGTTACGGCAAAAAATTGGATGCACTTCGTGTACAAAATGGACAATCTCTTTCGAAGTATCAGGGATTCAGACGAAAACTCGTCTGTTACAAAAGGATTTCAATTTTTTTAAATTATTTCAACTCCAGACTTTTTGTGTGTTCAATATGAACCATTAGAAGCCACATCCTAAAATTTCAACCCTATCTAACTTCATTTGCTATTTTTCATGCATTTAATGAATTGTTTTGAGCTAAATGACCCTGAAATTTAAAAGCACCACAAATGAACTCTAAAATGGTTGAAACTTGGCATGGTATCATCATTTCACCCACATAGAATGTGCTAAAAAGTTGAGAGGGTTACGGCAAAAACTGGATGCACGTCGTGTACAAAATGGACAAACTCTTTCGAAGTATCAGGGTTTCGGACGAAAACTCGTCTGTTACAAAAGGATTTCAATTTTTTTTAACTTATTTCAACTACATACTTTTTGTGCATTCAATATGAACCATTAGAAGCCACATCCTAAAATTTCAACCCTATCTAACTTCATTTGCTATTTTTCATGCATTTAATGAATTGTTTTGAGCTAAATGACCCTGAAATTAAAAAGCACCACAAATGAACTTTGAAATGGTTGAAACTTGGCATGGTATCATCATTTCACCCACATAGCATGTGCTAATAAGTTGAGAGGGTTACGGCAAAAACTGGATGCACTTCGTGTACAAAATGGACAATCTCTTTCGAAGTATCAGGGTTTCGGACGAAAACTCGTCTGTTACAAAAGGATTTCAATTTTTTTAACTTATTTCAACTCCAGACTTTTTGTGCATTCAATATGATCCATTAGAAGCCACATCCTAAAATTTAAACCCTATATAACTTCGTTTGCTATTTTTCATGCATTTAATGAATTGTTTTGAGCTAAATGACCCTGATATTAAAAAGCACCACAAATGAACTCTTAAATGGTTGAAACTTGGCATGGTATCATCATTTAACCCACATAGCATGTGATAAAGAGTTGAGAGGGTTACGGCAAAAACTGGATGTACTTCGTGTACAAAATGGACAATCTCTTTCGATGTATCAGGGTGTGAGACGAAAACTCGTGTGTTACAAAAGGATTTCAATTTTTTTAAAATTATTTCAACTCCAGACTTTTTGTGCATTCAATATGAACCATTAGAAGCCACATCCTAAAATTTCAACCCTATCTAACTTCATTTGCTATTTTTCATGCATTTAATGAATTGTTTTGAGCTAAATGACCCTGAAATTTAAAAGCACCACAAATGAACTCTGAAATGGTTGAAACTTGGCATGGTATCATCATTTCACCCACTTAGAATGTGCTAAAAAGTTGAAATGGTTATGGCAAATACTGGATGCACTTCGTGTACAAAATGGACAATCTCTTTCGAAGTATCAGGGTTTCGGACGAAAACTCGTCTGTTACAAAAGGATTTCAATTTTTTTAACTTATTTCAACTCCAGACTTTTTGTGCATTCAATATGAACCATTAGAAGCCACATCCTAAAATTTCAACCCTATCTAACTTCGTTTGCTATTTTTCATGCATTTAATGAATTGTTTTGAGCTAAATGATCCTGAAATTAAAAAGCACCACAAATGAACTCTGAAATGGTTGAAACTTGGCATGGTATCATCATTTCACCCACATAGCATGTGCTAATAAGTTGAGAGCGTTACAGCAAAAACTGGATGTACTTCGTATACAAAATGGACAATCTCTTTCGAAGTATCAGGGTTTCAGACGAAAACTCGTCTGTTACAAAAGGATTTCAATTTTTTTAAATTCTTTCAACTCCAGACTTTTTGTGCATTCAATATGAACCATTAGAAGACACATCCTAAAACTTCAACCCTATCTAACTTCATTTGCTATTTTTCATGCATTTAATGAATTGTTTTGAGCTAAATGACCCTGAAATTAAAAAGCACCACAAATGAACTCTGAAATGGTTGAAACTTGGCATGGTATCATCATTTCACCCACATAGCATGTGCTAAAAAGTTGAGAGGGTTACGGCAAAAACTGGATGCACTTCGTGTACAAAATGGACAATCTCTTTCGAAGTATCAGGGTTTCGGACGAAAACTCATCTGTTACAAAAGGATTTCAATTTTTTTAACTTATTTCAACTCCAGACTTTTTGTCCATTCAATATGAACCATTAGAAGCCACATCCTAAAATTTCAACCCTATATAACTTCATTTGCTATTTTTCATGCATTTAATGAATTGTTTTGAGCTAAATGACCCTGAAATTAAAAAGCACCACAAATGAACTCTGAAATGGTTGAAACTTGGCATGGTATCATCATTTCACCCACATAGAATGTGCTAAAAAGTTGAAAGGGTTATGGCAAATACTGGATGCACTTCGTGTACAAAATGGACAATCTCTTTCGAAGTATCAGGGTTTCGGACGAAAACTCGTCTGTTACAAAAGGATTTCAATTTTTTTAAATTATTTCAACTCCAGACTTTTTGTGCATTCAATATGAACCATTAGAAGCCACATCCTAAAATTTCAACCCTATCTAACTTCATTTGCTATTTTTCATGCATTTAATGAATTGTTTTGAGCTAAATGACCCTGAAATTAAAAAGCACCAAAAATGAACTCTGAAATGCTTGAAACTTGGCATGGAATCATCATTTCACCAACATAGCATGTTATAAAAAGTTGAGAGGGTTACGGCAAAAACTGGATGCACTTCGTGTACAAAATGGACAATCTCTTTCGAAGTATCACGGTTTCGGACGAAAACTCGTCTGTTACAAAAGGATTTCATTTTTTTTAACTTATTTCAACTCCAGACTTTTTGTGCAATCAATATGAACCATTAGAAGCCACATCCTAAAATTTAAGGCCTATCTAACTTCATTTGCTATTTTTCATGCATTTAATGAATTGTTTTGAGCTAAATGACCCTGAAATTAAAAAGCACCACAAATGAACTCTGAAATGGTTGAAACTTGGCATGGTATCATCATTTCACCCACATAGCATGTGCTAAAAAGTTGAGAGGGTTACGGCAAAAACTGGATGCACGTCGTGTACAAAATGGACAATCTCTTTCGAAGTATCAGGGTTTCGGATGAAAACTCGTCTGTTACAAAAGGATTTCAATTTTTTTAACTTATTTCAACTCCATACCTTTTCTGCATTCAATATGAACCATTAGAAGCCACATCCTAAAATTTCAACCCTATCTAACTTCGTTTGCTATTTTTCATGCATTTAATGAATTGTTTTGAGCTAAATGACCCTGAAATTAACAAGCACCACAAATGAAATCTGAAATGCTTGAAACTTGGCATGGTATCATCATTTCACCAACATAGCATGTTATAAAAAGTTGAGAGGGTTACGGCAAAAACTGGATGCACTTCGTGTACAAAATAGACAATCTCTTTCGAAGTATCACGGTTTCGGACGAAAACTCGTCTGTTACAAAAGGATTTCATTTTTTTTAACTTATTTCAACTCCAGACTTTTTGTGCAATCAATATGAACCATTAGAAGCCACATCCTAAAATTTCATCCCTATCTAACTTCATTTGCTATTTTTCATGCATTTAATGAATTGTTTTGAGCTAAATGACCCTGAAATTAAAAAGCACCACAAATGAACTCTGAAATGGTTGAAACTTGGCATGGTATCATCATTTCACCCACATAGCATGTGCTAAAAAGTTGAGAGGGTTACGGCAAAAACTGGATGCACGTCGTGTACAAAATGGACAATCTCTTTCGAAGTATCAGGGTTTCGGACGAAAACTCGTCTGTTACAAAAGGATTTCAATTTTTTTAAATTATTTCAACTCCAGACTTTTTGTGCATTCAATATGAACCATTAGAAGACACATCCTAAAACTTCAACCCTATCTAACTTCATTTGCTATTTTTCATGCATTTAATGAATTGTTTTGAGCTAAATGACCCTGAAATTAAAAAGCACCACAAATGAACTCTGAAATGGTTGAAACTTGGCATGGTATCATCATTTCACCCACATAGCATGTGCTAAAAAGTTGAGAGGGTTACGGCAAAAACTGGATGCACTTCGTGTACAAAATGGACAATCTCTTTCGAAGTATCAGGGTTTCGGACGAAAACTCATCTGTTACAAAAGGATTTCAATTTTTTTAACTTATTTCAACTCCAGACTTTTTGTCCATTCAATATGAACCATTAGAAGCCACATCCTAAAATTTCAACCCTATATAACTTCATTTGCTATTTTTCATGCATTTAATGAATTGTTTTGAGCTAAATGACCCTGAAATTAAAAAGCACCACAAATGAACTCTGAAATGGTTGAAACTTGGCATGGTATCATCATTTCACCCACATAGAATGTGCTAAAAAGTTGAAAGGGTTATGGCAAATACTGGATGCACTTCGTGTACAAAATGGACAATCTCTTTCGAAGTATCAGGGTTTCGGACGAAAACTCGTCTGTTACAAAAGGATTTCAATTTTTTTAAATTATTTCAACTCCAGACTTTTTGTGCATTCAATATGAACCATTAGAAGCCACATCCTAAAATTTCAACCCTATCTAACTTCATTTGCTATTTTTCATGCATTTAATGAATTGTTTTGAGCTAAATGACCCTGAAATTAAAAAGCACCAAAAATGAACTCTGAAATGCTTGAAACTTGGCATGGAATCATCATTTCACCAACATAGCATGTTATAAAAAGTTGAGAGGGTTACGGCAAAAACTGGATGCACTTCGTGTACAAAATGGACAATCTCTTTCGAAGTATCACGGTTTCGGACGAAAACTCGTCTGTTACAAAAGGATTTCATTTTTTTTAACTTATTTCAACTCCAGACTTTTTGTGCAATCAATATGAACCATTAGAAGCCACATCCTAAAATTTCAGCCCTATCTAACTTCATTTGCTATTTTTCATGCATTTAATGAATTGTTTTGAGCTAAATGACCCTGAAATTAAAAAGCATCACAAATGAACTCTGAAATGGTTGAAACTTGGCATGGTATCATAATTTCACCCACATAGCATGTGCTAAAAAGTTGAGAGGGTTACGGCAAAAACTGGATGCACGTCGTGTACAAAATGGACAATCTCTTTCGAAGTATCAGGGTTTCGGACGAAAACTCGTCTGTTACAAAAGGATTTCAATTTTTTTAACTTATTTCAACTCCATACCTTTTCTGCATTCAATATGAACCATTAGAAGCCTCATCCTAAAATTTCAACCCTATCTAACTTCGTTTGCTATTTTTCATGCATTTAATGAATTGTTTTGAGCTAAATGACCCTGAAATTAAAAAGCACCAAAAATGAACTCTGAAATGCTTGAAACTTGGCATGGAATCATCATTTCACCAACATAGCATGTTATAAAAAGTTGAGAGGGTTACGGCAAAAACTGGATGCACTTCGTGTACAAAATGGACAATCTCTTTCGAAGTATCACGGTTTCGGACGAAAACTCGTCTGTTACAAAAGGATTTCATTTTTTTAACTTATTTCAACTCCAGACTTTTTGTGCAATCAATATGAACCATTAGAAGCCACATCCTAAAATTTAAGGCCTATCTAACTTCATTTGCTATTTTTCATGCATTTAATGAATTGTTTTGAGCTAAATGACCCTGAAATTAAAAAGCACCACAAATGAACTCTGAAATGGTTGAAACTTGGCATGGTATCATCATTTCACCCACATAGCATGTGCTAAAAAGTTGAGAGGGTTACGGCAAAAACTGGATGCACGTCGTGTACAAAATGGACAATCTCTTTCGAAGTATCAGGGTTTCGGATGAAAACTCGTCTGTTACAAAAGGATTTCAATTTTTTTAACTTATTTCAACTCCATACCTTTTCTGCATTCAATATGAACCATTAGAAGCCACATCCTAAAATTTCAACCCTATCTAACTTCGTTTGCTATTTTTCATGCATTTAATGAATTGTTTTGAGCTAAATGACCCTGAAATTAACAAGCACCACAAATGAAATCTGAAATGCTTGAAACTTGGCATGGTATCATCATTTCACCAACATAGCATGTTATAAAAAGTTGAGAGGGTTACGGCAAAAACTGGATGCACTTCGTGTACAAAATAGACAATCTCTTTCGAAGTATCACGGTTTCGGACGAAAACTCGTCTGTTACAAAAGGATTTCATTTTTTTTAACTTATTTCAACTCCAGACTTTTTGTGCAATCAATATGAACCATTAGAAGCCACATCCTAAAATTTCATCCCTATCTAACTTCATTTGCTATTTTTCATGCATTTAATGAATTGTTTTGAGCTAAATGACCCTGAAATTAAAAAGCACCACAAATGAACTCTGAAATGGTTGAAACTTGGCATGGTATCATCATTTCACCCACATAGCATGTGCTAAAAAGTTGAGAGGGTTACGGCAAAAACTGGATGCACGTCGTGTACAAAATGGACAATCTCTTTCGAAGTATCAGGGTTTCGGACGAAAACTCGTCTGTTACAAAAGGATTTCAATTTTTTTAAATTATTTCAACTCCAGACTTTTTGTGCATTCAATATGAACCATTAGAAGACACATCCTAAAACTTCAACCCTATCTAACTTCATTTGCTATTTTTCATGCATTTAATGAATTGTTTTGAGCTAAATGACCCTGAAATTAAAAAGCACCACAAATGAACTCTGAAATGGTTGAAACTTGGCATGGTATCATCATTTCACCCACATAGCGTGTGCTAAAAAGTTGAGAGGGTTACGGCAAAAACTGGATGCACTTCGTGTACAAAATGGACAATCTCTTTCGAAGTATCAGGGTTTCGGACGAAAACTCATCTGTTACAAAAGGATTTCAATTTTTTTAACTTATTTCAACTCCAGACTTTTTGTCCATTCAATATGAACCATTAGAAGCCACATCCTAAAATTTCAACCCTATATAACTTCATTTGCTATTTTTCATGCATTTAATGAATTGTTTTGAGCTAAATGACCCTGAAATTAAAAAGCACCACAAATGAACTCTGAAATGGTTGAAACTTGGCATGGTATCATCATTTCACCCACATAGAATGTGCTAAAAAGTTGAAAGGGTTATGGCAAATACTGGATGCACTTCGTGTACAAAATGGACAATCTCTTTCGAAGTATCAGGGTTTCGGACGAAAACTCGTCTGTTACAAAAGGATTTCAATTTTTTTAAATTATTTCAACTCCAGACTTTTTGTGCATTCAATATGAACCATTAGAAGCCACATCCTAAAATTTCAACCCTATCTAACTTCATTTGCTATTTTTCATGCATTTAATGAATTGTTTTGAGCTAAATGACCCTGAAATTAAAAAGCACCAAAAATGAACTCTGAAATGCTTGAAACTTGGCATGGAATCATCATTTCACCAACATAGCATGTTATAAAAAGTTGAGAGGGTTACGGCAAAAACTGGATGCACTTCGTGTACAAAATGGACAATCTCTTTCGAAGTATCAGGGTTTCGGACGAAAACTCATCTGTTACAAAAGGATTTCAATTTTTTTAACTTATTTCAACTCCAGACTTTTTGTCCATTCAATATGAACCATTAGAAGCCACATCCTAAAATTTCAACCCTATATAACTTCATTTGCTATTTTTCATGCATTTAATGAATTGTTTTGAGCTAAATGACCCTGAAATTAAAAAGCACCACAAATGAACTCTGAAATGGTTGAAACTTGGCATGGTATCATCATTTCACCCACATAGAATGTGCTAAAAAGTTGAAAGGGTTATGGCAAATACTGGATGCACTTCGTGTACAAAATGGACAATCTCTTTCGAAGTATCAGGGTTTCGGACGAAAACTCGTCTGTTACAAAAGGATTTCAATTTTTTTAAATTATTTCAACTCCAGACTTTTTGTGCATTCAATATGAACCATTAGAAGCCACATCCTAAAATTTCAACCCTATCTAACTTCATTTGCTATTTTTCATGCATTTAATGAATTGTTTTGAGCTAAATGACCCTGAAATTAAAAAGCACCAAAAATGAACTCTGAAATGCTTGAAACTTGGCATGGAATCATCATTTCACCAACATAGCATGTTATAAAAAGTTGAGAGGGTTACGGCAAAAACTGGATGCACTTCGTGTACAAAATGGACAATCTCTTTCGAAGTATCACGGTTTCGGACGAAAACTCGTCTGTTACAAAAGGATTTCATTTTTTTTAACTTATTTCAACTCCAGACTTTTTGTGCAATCAATATGAACCATTAGAAGCCACATCCTAAAATTTAAGGCCTATCTAACTTCATTTGCTATTTTTCATGCATTTAATGAATTGTTTTGAGCTAAATGACCCTGAAATTAAAAAGCATCACAAATGAACTCTGAAATGGTTGAAACTTGGCATGGTATCATCATTTCACCCACATAGCATGTGCTAAAAAGTTGAGAGGGTTACGGCAAAAACTGGATGCACGTCGTGTACAAAATGGACAATCTCTTTCGAAGTATCAGGGTTTCGGATGAAAACTCGTCTGTTACAAAAGGATTTCAATTTTTTTAACTTATTTCAACTCCATACCTTTTCTGCATTCAACATGAACCATTAGAAGCCACATCCTAAAATTTCAACCCTATCTAACTTCGTTTGCTATTTTTCATGCATTTAATGAATTGTTTTGAGCTAAATGACCCTGAAATTAACAAGCACCACAAATGAAATCTGAAATGCTTGAAACTTGGCATGGTATCATCATTTCACCAACATAGCATGTTATAAAAAGTTGAGAGGGTTACGGCAAAAACTGGATGCACTTCGTGTACAAAATGGACAATCTCTTTCGAAGTATCACGGTTTCGGACGAAAACTCGTCTGTTACAAAAGGATTTCATTTTTTTTAACTTATTTCAACTCCAGACTTTTTGTGCAATCAATATGAACCATTAGAAGCCACATCCTAAAATTTCATCCCTATCTAACTTCATTTGCTATTTTTCATGCATTTAATGAATTGTTTTGAGCTAAATGACCCTGAAATTAAAAAGCACCACAAATGAACTCTGAAATGGTTGAAACTTGGCATGGTATCATCATTTCACCCACATAGCATGTGCTAAAAAGTTGAGAGGGTTACGGAAAAAACTGGATGCACGTCGTGTACAAAATGGACAATCGCTTTCGAAGTATCAGGGTTTCGGACGAAAACTCGTCTGTTACAAAAGGATTTCAATTTTTTTAACTTATTTCAACTCCATACCTTTTCTGCATTCAATATGAACCATTAGAAGCCACATCCTAAAATTTCAACCCTATCTAACTTCGTTTGCTATTTTTCATGCATTTAATGAATTGTTTTGAGCTAAATGACCCTGAAATTAAAAAGCACCACAAATGAACTCTGAAATGGTTGAAACTTGGCATGGTATCATCATTTCACCCACATAGCATGTGCTAATAAGTTGAGAGGGTTACGGCAAAAACTGGATGTACTTCGTGTACAAAATGGACAATCTATTTCGAAGTATCAGGGTTTCAGACGAAAACTCGTGTGTTACAAAAGGATTTCAATTTTTTTAAATTATTTCAACTCCAGACTTTTTGTGCATTCAATATGAACCATTAGAAGCCACATCCTAAAATTTCAACCCTATCTAACTTCATTTGCTATTTTTCATGCATTTAATGAATTGTTTTGAGCTAAATGACCCTGAAATTTAAAAGCACCACAAATGAACTCTGAAATGGTTGAAACTTGGCATGGTATCATCATTTCACCCACATAGCATGTGGTGAAAAGTTGAGAGGGTTACGGCAAAAACTGGATGCACTTTGTGTACAAAATGGACAATCTCTTTCGAAGTATGAGGGTTTCGGACGAAAACTCGTCTGTTACAAAAGGATTTCAATTTTTTTTAACTTATTTCAACTCCAGACTTTTTGTGCATTCAATATGAACCATTAGAAGCCACATCCTAAAATTTCAACCCTATATAACTTCATTTGCTATTTTTCATGCATTTAATCAATTGTTTTCAGCTAAATGGCCCTGAAATTAAATAGCACCACAAATGAACTCTGAAATGGTTGACACTTGGCATGGTATCATCATTTCACCCACATAGCATGTGCTAAAAAGTTGAAAGGGTTATGGAAAAAACTGGATGCACTTCGTGTACAAAATGGACAATCACTTTCGAAGTATCAAGGTTTCGGACGAAAACTCGTCTGTTACAAAAGGATTTCAATTTTTTTAACTTAGTTCAACTCCATACCTTTTCTGCATTCAATATGAACCATTAGAAGCCACATCCTAAAATTTCATCCCTATCTAACTTCGTTTGCTATTTTTCATGCATTTAATGAATTGTTTTGAGCTAAATGACCCTGAAATTAAAAAGCACCACAAATGAACTCTGAAATGGTTGAAACTTGGCATGGTATCA
The DNA here is from genome assembly GCA_039707655.1 of Elymus sibiricus. NCBI lineage: Eukaryota > Viridiplantae > Streptophyta > Magnoliopsida > Poales > Poaceae > Elymus > Elymus sibiricus. Next base: position 191,539,871 of record CM077663.1, on the reverse strand, counting down.
TCATTTCACCCACATAGAATGTGCTAATAAGTTGAGAGGGTTACGGCAAAAACTGGATGTACTTCGTGTACAAAATGGACAATCTATTTCGAAGTATCAGGGTTTCAGACGAAAACTCGTGTGTTACAAAAGGATTTCAATTTTTTTAAATTATTTCAACTCCAGACTTTTTGTGCATTCAATATGAACCATTAGAAGCCACATCCTAAAATTTCAACCCTATCTAACTTCATTTGCTATTTTTCATGCATTTAATGAATTGTTTTGAGCTAAATGACCCTGAAATTTAAAAGCACCACAAATGAACTCTGAAATGGTTGAAACTTGGCATGGTATCATCATTTCACCCACATAGAATGTGCTAATAAGTTGAGAGGGTTACGGCAAAAACTGGATGCACTTCGTGTACAAAATGGACAATCTCTTTCGAAGTATCAGGGTTTCGGACGAAAACTCGTCTGTTACAAAAGGATTTCAATTTTTTTTAACTTATTTCAAATCCAGACTTTTTGTGCATTCAATATGAACCATTAGAAGCCACATCCTAAAATTTCAACCTTATATAACTTCATTTGCTATTTTTCATGCATTTAATGAATTGTTTTCAGATAAATGGCCCTGAAATTAAATAGCACCAGAAATGAACTCTGAAATGGTTGAAACTTGGCATGGTATCATCATTTCACCCACATAGCATGTGCTAAAAAGTTGAAAGGGTTATGGCAAAAACTGGATGCACTTCGTGTACAAAATGGACAATCACTTTCGAAGTATCAGGGTTTCGGACGAAAACTCGTCTGTTACAAAAGGATTTCAATTTTTTTAACTTATTTCAACTCCAGACTTTTTGTGCATTCAATATGAACCATTAGAAGCCACATCCTAAAATTTCAACCCTATCTAACTTCATTTGCTATTTTTCATGCATTTAATGAATTGTTTTGAGCTAAATGACCCTGAAATTTAAAAGCACCACAAATGAACTCTGAAATGGTTGAAACTTGGCATGGTATCATCATTTCACCCACATAGCATGTGCTGAAAAGTTGAGAGGGTTACGGCAAAAACGGGATGCACTTCGTGTACAAAATGGACAATCTCTTTCGAAGTATCAGGGTTTCGGACGAAAACTTGTCTGTTACAAAAGGATTTCAATTTTTTTTAACTTATTTCAACTCCAGACTTTTTGTGCATTCAATATGAACCATTAGAAGCCACATCCTAAAATTTCAACCCTATATAACTTCATTTGCTATTTTTCATGCATTTAATCAATTGTTTTCAGCTAAATGGCCCTGAAATTAAATAGCACCACAAATGAACTTTGAAATGGTTGAAACTTGGCATGGTATCATCATTTCACCCACATAGCATGTGCTAAAAAGTTGAAAGGGTTATGGCAAAAACTGGATGCACTTCGTGTACAAAATGGACAATCACTTTCGAAGTATCAGGGTTTCGGACGAAAACTCGTCTGTTACAAAAGGATTTCAATTTTTTTAACTTATTTCAACTCCAGACTTTTTGTGCATTCAATATGAACCATTAGAAGCCACATCCTAAAATTTCAACCCTATCTAACTTCATTTGCTATTTTTCATGCATTTAATGACTTGTTTTGAGCTAAATGACTCTGAAATTAAAAAGCACCGCAAATGAACTCTGAAATGGTTGAAACTTGGCATGGTATCATCATTTCACCCACATAGCATGTGATAAAAAGTTGAGAGGGTTACGGCAAAAAATGGATGCACTTCGTGTACAAAATGGACAATCTCTTTCGAAGTATCAGGGTTTCGGACGAAAACTCGTCTGTTACAAAAGGATTTCAATTTTCTTTAACTTATTTCAACTCGAGACTTTTTGGGCATTCAATATGAACCATTAGAAGCCACATCCTAAAATTTTAACCCTATCTAACTTCATTTGCTATTTTTCATGCATTTAATGAATTGTTTTGAGCTAAATGACCCTGAAATTAAAAAGCACCACAAATGAACTCTGAAATGGTTGAAACTTGGCATGGTATCATCATTTCACCCACATAGTATGTTCTAAAAAGTTGAGAGGGTTACGGCAAAAAATTGGATGCACTTCGTGTACAAAATGGACAATCTCTTTCGAAGTATCAGGGATTCAGACGAAAACTCGTCTGTTACAAAAGGATTTCAATTTTTTTAAATTATTTCAACTCCAGACTTTTTGTGTGTTCAATATGAACCATTAGAAGCCACATCCTAAAATTTCAACCCTATCTAACTTCATTTGCTATTTTTCATGCATTTAATGAATTGTTTTGAGCTAAATGACCCTGAAATTTAAAAGCACCACAAATGAACTCTAAAATGGTTGAAACTTGGCATGGTATCATCATTTCACCCACATAGCATGTGATAAAAAGTTGAGAGGGTTACTGCAAAAACTGGATGCACTTCGTGTACAAAATGGACAATCTCTTTCGAAGTATCAGGGTTTCGGACGAAAACTCGTCTGTTACAAAAGGATTTCAATTTTTTTTACTTATTTCAACTCCAGACTTTTAGTGCATTCAATATGATCCATTAGAACCCACATCCTAAAATTTCAACCCTATCTAACTTCATTTGCTATTTTTCATGCATTTAATGAATTGTTTTGAGCTAAATAACCCTGAAATTAAAAAGCACCACAAATGAACTCTGAAATGGTTGAAACTTGGCATGGTATCATCATTTCACCCACATAGCATGTGCTAATAAGTTGAGAGGGTTACGGCAAAAACTGGATGCACTTCGTGTACAAAATGGACAATCTCTTTCGAAGTATCAGGGTTTCGGACGAAAACTCGTCTGTTACAAAAGGATTTCAATTTTTTTAACTTATTTCAACTCCAGACTTTTTGTGCATTCAATATGATCCATTATAAGCCACATCCTAAAATTTAAACCCTATATAACTTCGTTTGCTATTTTTCATGCATTTAATGAATTGTTTTGAGCTAAATGACCCTGAAATTAACAAGCACCACAAATGAAATCTGAAATGCTTGAAACTTGGCATGGTATCATCATTTCACCAACATAGCATGTTATAAAAAGTTGAGAGGGTTACGGCAAAAACTGGATGCACTTCGTGTACAAAATAGACAATCTCTTTCGAAGTATCACGGTTTCGGACGAAAACTCGTCTGTTACAAAAGGATTTCATTTTTTTTAACTTATTTCAACTCCAGACTTTTTGTGCAATCAATATGAACCATTAGAAGCCACATCCTAAAATTTCATCCCTATCTAACTTCATTTGCTATTTTTCATGCATTTAATGAATTGTTTTGAGCTAAATGACCCTGAAATTAAAAAGCACCACAAATGAACTCTGAAATGGTTGAAACTTGGCATGGTATCATCATTTCACCCACATAGCATGTGCTAAAAAGTTGAGAGGGTTACGGCAAAAACTGGATGCACGTCGTGTACAAAATGGACAATCTCTTTCGAAGTATCAGGGTTTCGGACGAAAACTCGTCTGTTACAAAAGGATTTCAATTTTTTTAAATTATTTCAACTCCAGACTTTTTGTGCATTCAATATGAACCATTAGAAGACACATCCTAAAACTTCAACCCTATCTAACTTCATTTGCTATTTTTCATGCATTTAATGAATTGTTTTGAGCTAAATGACCCTGAAATTAAAAAGCACCACAAATGAACTCTGAAATGGTTGAAACTTGGCATCGTATCATCATTTCACCCACATAGCATGTGCTAAAAAGTTGAGAGGGTTACGGCAAAAACTGGATGCACTTCGTGTACAAAATGGACAATCTCTTTCGAAGTATCAGGGTTTCGGACGAAAACTCATCTGTTACAAAAGGATTTCAATTTTTTTAACTTATTTCAACTCCAGACTTTTTGTCCATTCAATATGAACCATTAGAAGCCACATCCTAAAATTTCAACCCTATATAACTTCATTTGCTATTTTTCATGCATTTAATGAATTGTTTTGAGCTAAATGACCCTGAAATTAAAAAGCACCACAAATGAACTCTGAAATGGTTGAAACTTGGCATGGTATCATCATTTCACCCACATAGAATGTGCTAAAAAGTTGAAAGGGTTATGGCAAATACTGGATGCACTTCGTGTACAAAATGGACAATCTCTTTCGAAGTATCAGGGTTTCGGACGAAAACTCGTCTGTTACAAAAGGATTTCAATTTTTTTAAATTATTTCAACTCCAGACTTTTTGTGCATTCAATATGAACCATTAGAAGCCACATCCTAAAATTTCAACCCTATCTAACTTCATTTGCTATTTTTCATGCATTTAATGAATTGTTTTGAGCTAAATGACCCTGAAATTAAAAAGCACCAAAAATGAACTCTGAAATGCTTGAAACTTGGCATGGAATCATCATTTCACCAACATAGCATGTTATAAAAAGTTGAGAGGGTTACGGCAAAAACTGGATGCACTTCGTGTACAAAATGGACAATCTCTTTCGAAGTATCAGGGTTTCGGACGAAAACTCATCTGTTACAAAAGGATTTCAATTTTTTTAACTTATTTCAACTCCAGACTTTTTGTCCATTCAATATGAACCATTAGAAGCCACATCCTAAAATTTCAACCCTATATAACTTCATTTGCTATTTTTCATGCATTTAATGAATTGTTTTGAGCTAAATGACCCTGAAATTAAAAAGCACCACAAATGAACTCTGAAATGGTTGAAACTTGGCATGGTATCATCATTTCACCCACATAGAATGTGCTAAAAAGTTGAAAGGGTTATGGCAAATACTGGATGCACTTCGTGTACAAAATGGACAATCTCTTTCGAAGTATCAGGGTTTCGGACGAAAACTCGTCTGTTACAAAAGGATTTCAATTTTTTTAAATTATTTCAACTCCAGACTTTTTGTGCATTCAATATGAACCATTAGAAGCCACATCCTAAAATTTCAACCCTATCTAACTTCATTTGCTATTTTTCATGCATTTAATGAATTGTTTTGAGCTAAATGACCCTGAAATTAAAAAGCACCAAAAATGAACTCTGAAATGCTTGAAACTTGGCATGGAATCATCATTTCACCAACATAGCATGTTATAAAAAGTTGAGAGGGTTACGGCAAAAACTGGATGCACTTCGTGTACAAAATGGACAATCTCTTTCGAAGTATCACGGTTTCGGACGAAAACTCGTCTGTTACAAAAGGATTTCATTTTTTTTAACTTATTTCAACTCCAGACTTTTTGTGCAATCAATATGAACCATTAGAAGCCACATCCTAAAATTTAAGGCCTATCTAACTTCATTTGCTATTTTTCATGCATTTAATGAATTGTTTTGAGCTAAATGACCCTGAAATTAAAAAGCATCACAAATGAACTCTGAAATGGTTGAAACTTGGCATGGTATCATCATTTCACCCACATAGCATGTGCTAAAAAGTTGAGAGGGTTACGGCAAAAACTGGATGCACGTCGTGTACAAAATGGACAATCTCTTTCGAAGTATCAGGGTTTCGGATGAAAACTCGTCTGTTACAAAAGGATTTCAATTTTTTTAACTTATTTCAACTCCATACCTTTTCTGCATTCAATATGAACCATTAGAAGCCACATCCTAAAATTTCAACCCTATCTAACTTCGTTTGCTATTTTTCATGCATTTAATGAATTGTTTTGAGCTAAATGACCCTGAAATTAACAAGCACCACAAATGAAATCTGAAATGCTTGAAACTTGGCATGGTATCATCATTTCACCAACATAGCATGTTATAAAAAGTTGAGAGGGTTACGGCAAAAACTGGATGCACTTCGTGTACAAAATGGACAATCTCTTTCGAAGTATCACGGTTTCGGACGAAAACTCGTCTGTTACAAAAGGATTTCATTTTTTTTAACTTATTTCAACTCCAGACTTTTTGTGCAATCAATATGAACCATTAGAAGCCACATCCTAAAATTTCATCCCTATCTAACTTCATTTGCTATTTTTCATGCATTTAATGAATTGTTTTGAGCTAAATGACCCTGAAATTAAAAAGCACCACAAATGAACTCTGAAATGGTTGAAACTTGGCATGGTATCATCATTTCACCCACATAGCATGTGCTAAAAAGTTGAGAGGGTTACGGAAAAAACTGGATGCACGTCGTGTACAAAATGGACAATCGCTTTCGAAGTATCAGGGTTTCGGACGAAAACTCGTCTGTTACAAAAGGATTTCAATTTTTTTAACTTATTTCAACTCCATACCTTTTCTGCATTCAATATGAACCATTAGAAGCCACATCCTAAAATTTCAACCCTATCTAACTTCGTTTGCTATTTTTCATGCATTTAATGAATTGTTTTGAGCTAAATGACCCTGAAATTAAAAAGCACCACAAATGAACTCTGAAATGGTTGAAACTTGGCATGGTATCATCATTTCACCCACATAGCATGTGCTAATAAGTTGAGAGGGTTACGGCAAAAACTGGATGTACTTCGTGTACAAAATGGACAATCTATTTCGAAGTATCAGGGTTTCAGACGAAAACTCGTGTGTTACAAAAGGATTTCAATTTTTTTAAATTATTTCAACTCCAGACTTTTTGTGCATTCAATATGAACCATTAGAAGCCACATCCTAAAATTTCAACCCTATCTAACTTCATTTGCTATTTTTCATGCATTTAATGAATTGTTTTGAGCTAAATGACCCTGAAATTTAAAAGCACCACAAATGAACTCTGAAATGGTTGAAACTTGGCATGGTATCATCATTTCACCCACATAGCATGTGGTGAAAAGTTGAGAGGGTTACGGCAAAAACTGGATGCACTTTGTGTACAAAATGGACAATCTCTTTCGAAGTATGAGGGTTTCGGACGAAAACTCGTCTGTTACAAAAGGATTTCAATTTTTTTTAACTTATTTCAACTCCAGACTTTTTGTGCATTCAATATGAACCATTAGAAGCCACATCCTAAAATTTCAACCCTATATAACTTCATTTGCTATTTTTCATGCATTTAATCAATTGTTTTCAGCTAAATGGCCCTGAAATTAAATAGCACCACAAATGAACTCTGAAATGGTTGACACTTGGCATGGTATCATCATTTCACCCACATAGCATGTGCTAAAAAGTTGAAAGGGTTATGGAAAAAACTGGATGCACTTCGTGTACAAAATGGACAATCACTTTCGAAGTATCAGGGTTTCGGACGAAAACTCGTCTGTTACAAAAGGATTTCAATTTTTTTAACTTAGTTCAACTCCATACCTTTTCTGCATTCAATATGAACCATTAGAAGCCACATCCTAAAATTTCATCCCTATCTAACTTCGTTTGCTATTTTTCATGCATTTAATGAATTGTTTTGAGCTAAATGACCCTGAAATTAAAAAGCACCACAAATGAACTCTGAAATGGTTGAAACTTGGCATGGTATCATCATTTCACCCACATAGAATGTGCTAATAAGTTGAGAGGGTTACGGCAAAAACTGGATGTACTTCGTGTACAAAATGGACAATCTATTTCGAAGTATCAGGGTTTCAGACGAAAACTCGTGTGTTACAAAAGGATTTCAATTTTTTTAAATTATTTCAACTCCAGACTTTTTGTGCATTCAATATGAACCATTAGAAGCCACATCCTAAAATTTCAACCCTATCTAACTTCATTTGCTATTTTTCATGCATTTAATGAATTGTTTTGAGCTAAATGACCCTGAAATTTAAAAGCACCACAAATGAACTCTGAAATGGTTGAAACTTGGCATGGTATCATCATTTCACCCACATAGCATGTGCTGAAAAGTTGAGAGGGTTACGGCAAAAACTGGATGCACTTCGTGTACAAAATGGACAATCTCTTTCGAAGTATCAGGGTTTCGGACGAAAACTCGTCTGTTACAAAAGGATTTCAATTTTTTTTAACTTATTTCAAATCCAGACTTTTTGTGCATTCAATATGAACCATTAGAAGCCACATCCTAAAATTTCAACCTTATATAACTTCATTTGCTATTTTTCATGCATTTAATGAATTGTTTTCAGATAAATGGCCCTGAAATTAAATAGCACCAGAAATGAACTCTGAAATGGTTGAAACTTGGCATGGTATCATCATTTCACCCACATAGCATGTGCTAAAAAGTTGAAAGGGTTATGGCAAAAACTGGATGCACTTCGTGTACAAAATGGACAATCACTTTCGAAGTATCAGGGTTTCGGACGAAAACTCGTCTGTTACAAAAGGATTTCAATTTTTTTAACTTATTTCAACTCCAGACTTTTTGTGCATTCAATATGAACCATTAGAAGCCACATCCTAAAATTTCAACCCTATCTAACTTCATTTGCTATTTTTCATGCATTTAATGAATTGTTTTGAGCTAAATGACCCTGAAATTTAAAAGCACCACAAATGAACTCTGAAATGGTTGAAACTTGGCATGGTATCATCATTTCACCCACATAGCATGTGCTGAAAAGTTGAGAAGGTTACGGCAAAAACGGGATGCACTTCGTGTACAAAATGGACAATCTCTTTCGAAGTATCAGGGTTTCGGACGAAAACTTGTCTGTTACAAAAGGATTTCAATTTTTTTTAACTTATTTCAACTCCAGACTTTTTGTGCATTCAATATGAACCATTAGAAGCCACATCCTAAAATTTCAACCCTATATAACTTCATTTGCTATTTTTCATGCATTTAATCAATTGTTTTCAGCTAAATGGCCCTGAAATTAAATAGCACCACAAATGAACTTTGAAATGGTTGAAACTTGGCATGGTATCATCATTTCACCCACATAGCATGTGCTAAAAAGTTGAAAGGGTTATGGCAAAAACTGGATGCACTTCGTGTACAAAATGGACAATCACTTTCGAAGTATCAGGGTTTCGGACGAAAACTCGTCTGTTACAAAAGGATTTCAATTTTTTTAACTTATTTCAACTCCAGACTTTTTGTGCATTCAATATGAACCATTAGAAGCCACATCCTAAAATTTCAACCCTATCTAACTTCATTTGCTATTTTTCATGCATTTAATGACTTGTTTTGAGCTAAATGACTCTGAAATTAAAAAGCACCGCAAATGAACTCTGAAATGGTTGAAACTTGGCATGGTATCATCATTTCACCCACATAGCATGTGATAAAAAGTTGAGAGGGTTACGGCAAAAAATGGATGCACTTCGTGTACAAAATGGACAATCTCTTTCGAAGTATCAGGGTTTCGGACGAAAACTCGTCTGTTACAAAAGGATTTCAATTTTCTTTAACTTATTTCAACTCGAGACTTTTTGGGCATTCAATATGAACCATTAGAAGCCACATCCTAAAATTTTAACCCTATCTAACTTCATTTGCTATTTTTCATGCATTTAATGAATTGTTTTGAGCTAAATGACCCTGAAATTAAAAAGCACCACAAATGAACTCTGAAATGGTTGAAACTTGGCATGGTATCATCATTTCACCCACATAGTATGTTCTAAAAAGTTGAGAGGGTTACGGCAAAAAATTGGATGCACTTCGTGTACAAAATGGACAATCTCTTTCGAAGTATCAGGGATTCAGACGAAAACTCGTCTGTTACAAAAGGATTTCAATTTTTTTAAATTATTTCAACTCCAGACTTTTTGTGTGTTCAATATGAACCATTAGAAGCCACATCCTAAAATTTCAACCCTATCTAACTTCATTTGCTATTTTTCATGCATTTAATGAATTGTTTTGAGCTAAATGACCCTGAAATTTAAAAGCACCACAAATGAACTCTAAAATGGTTGAAACTTGGCATGGTATCATCATTTCACCCACATAGCATGTGATAAAAAGTTGAGAGGGTTACTGCAAAAACTGGATGCACTTCGTGTACAAAATGGACAATCTCTTTCGAAGTATCAGGGTTTCGGACGAAAACTCGTCTGTTACAAAAGGATTTCAATTTTTTTTACTTATTTCAACTCCAGACTTTTAGTGCATTCAATATGATCCATTAGAACCCACATCCTAAAATTTCAACCCTATCTAACTTCATTTGCTATTTTTCATGCATTTAATGAATTGTTTTGAGCTAAATAACCCTGAAATTAAAAAGCACCACAAATGAACTCTGAAATGGTTGAAACTTGGCATGGTATCATCATTTCACCCACATAGCATGTGCTAATAAGTTGAGAGGGTTACGGCAAAAACTGGATGCACTTCGTGTACAAAATGGACAATCTCTTTCGAAGTATCAGGGTTTCGGACGAAAACTCGTCTGTTACAAAAGGATTTCAATTTTTTTAACTTATTTCAACTCCAGACTTTTTGTGCATTCAATATGATCCATTATAAGCCACATCCTAAAATTTAAACCCTATATAACTTCGTTTGCTATTTTTCATGCATTTAATGAATTGTTTTGAGCTAAATGACCCTGATATTAAAAAGCACCACAAATGAACTCCTAAATGGTTGAAACTTGGCATGGTATCATCATTTCACCCACATAGCATGTGATAAAAAGTTGAGAGGGTTACGGCAAAAACTGGATACACTTCGTGTACAAAATGGACAATCTCTTTCGAAGTATCAGGGTTTCGGTCGAGAACTCGTCTGTTACAAAAGGATTTCAATTTTTTTTAACTTATTTCAACTCCAGACTTTTTGTGCATTCAATATGAACCATTAGAAGCCACATCCTAAAATTTCAACCCTATCTAACTTCATTTGCTATTTTTCATGCATTTAATGAATTGTTTTGAGCTAAATGACCCTGAAATTAAAAAGCACCACAAATGAACTCTGAAATGGTTGAAACTTGGCATGGTATCATCATTTCACCCACATAGCATGTTCTAAAAAGTTGAGAGGGTTACGGCAAAAAATTGGATGCACTTCGTGTACAAAATGGACAATCTCTTTCAAAGTATCAGGGTTTCGGACGAAAACTCGTCTGTTACAAAAGGATTTCAATTTTTTTAAATTATTTCAACTCCAGACTTTTTGTGCGTTCAATATGAACCATTAGAAGCCACATCCTAAAATTTCAACCCTATCTAACTTCATTTGCTATTTTTCATGCATTTAATGAATTGTTCTGAGCTAAATGACCCTGAAATTAAAAAGCACCACAAATGAACTCTAAAATGGTTGAAACTTGTCATGGTATCATAATTTCACCCACATAGCATGTGATAAAAAGTTGAGAGGGTTACGGCCAAAACTGGATGCACTTCGTGTACAAAATGGACAATCTCTTTCGAAGTATCAGGGTTTCGGACGAAAACTCGTCTGTTACAAAAGGATTTCAATTTTTTTTACTTATTTCAACTCCAGACTTTTAGTGCATTCAATACGAACCATTAGAACCCACATCCTAAAATTTCAACCCTATCTAACTTCATTTGCTATTTTTCATGCATTTAATGAATTGTTTTGAGCTAAATGACCCTGAAATTAAAAAGCACCACAAATGAACTCTGAAATGGTTGAAACTTGGCATGGTATCATCATTTCACCCACATAGCATGTGATAAAAAGTTGAGAGAGTTACGGCAAAAACTGGATGCACTTCGTGTACAAAATGGACAATCTCTTTCGAAGTATCAAGGTTTCGGTCGAGAACTCGTCTGTTACAAAAGGATTTCAATTTTTTTTAACTTATTTCAACTCCAGACTTTTTGTGCATTCAATATGAACCATTAGAAGCCACATCCTAAAATTTCAACCCTATCTAACTTCATTTGCTATTTTTCATGCATTTAATGAATTGTTTTGAGCAAAATGACCCTGAAATTAAAAAGCACCACAAATGAACTCTGAAATGGTTGAAACTTGGCATGGTATCATCATTTCACCCACATAGCATGTTCTAAAAAGTAGAGTGGGTTACGGCAAAAAATTGGATGCACTTCGTGTACAAAATGGACAATCTCTTTCGAAGTATCAGGGTTTCGGACGAAAACTCGTCTGTTACAAAAGGATTTCAATTTTTTTAAATTATTTCAACTCCAGACTTTTTGTGCGTTCAATATGAACCATTAGAAGCCACATCCTAAAATTTCAACCCTATCTAACTTCATTTGCTATTTTTCATGCATTTAATGAATTGTTCTGAGCTAAATGACCCTGAAATTAAAAAGCACCACAAATGAACTCTAAAATGGTTGAAACTTGGCATGGTATCATCATTTCACCCACATAGCATGTGATAAAAAGTTGAGAGGGTTACGGAAAAAACTGGATGCACTTCGTGTACAAAATGGACAATCTCTTTCGAAGTATCAGGGTTTCGGACGAAAACTCGTCTGTTACAAAAGGATTTCAATTTTTTTTACTTATTTCAACTCCAGACTGTTAGTGCATTCAATATGAACCATTAGAACCCACATCCTAAAATTTCAATCCTATCTAACTTCATTTGCTATTTTTCATGCATTTAATGAATTGTTTTGAGCTAAATGACCCTGAAATTAAAAAGCACCACAAATGAACTCTGAAATGGTTGAAACTTGGCATGGTATCATCATTTCACCCACATAGCATGTTCTAAAAAGTAGAGTGGGTTACGGCAAAAAATTGGATGCACTTCGTGTACAAAATGGACAATCTCTTTCGAAGTATCAGGGTTTCGGACGAAAACTCGTCTGTTACAAAAGGATTTCAATTTTCTTTAACTTATTTCAACTCGAGACTTTTTGGGCATTCAATATGAACCATTAGAAGCCACATCCTAAAATTTTAACCCTATCTAACTTCATTTGCTATTTTTCATGCATTTAACGAATTGTTTTGAGCTAAATGACCCTGAAATTAAAAAGCACCACAAATGAACTCTGAAATGGTTGAAACTTGGCATGGTATCATCATTTCACCCACATAGTATGTTCTAAAAAGTTGAGAGGGTTACGGCAAAAAATTGGATGCACTTCGTGTACAAAATGGACAATCTCTTTCGAAGTATCAGGGATTCAGACGAAAACTCGTCTGTTACAAAAGGATTTCAATTTTTTTAAATTATTTCAACTCCAGACTTTTTGTGTGTTCAATATGAACCATTAGAAGCCACATCCTAAAATTTCAACCCTATCTAACTTCATTTGCTATTTTTCATGCATTTAATGAATTGTTTTGAGCTAAATGACCCTGAAATTTAAAAGCACCACAAATGAACTCTAAAATGGTTGAAACTTGGCATGGTATCATCATTTCACCCACATATAATGTGCTAAAAAGTTGAGAGGGTTACGGCAAAAACTGGATGCACGTCGTGTACAAAATGGACAAACTCTTTCGAAGTATCAGGGTTTCGGACGAAAACTCGTCTGTTACAAAAGGATTTCAATTTTTTTTAACTTATTTCAACTACATACTTTTTGTGCATTCAATATGAACCATTAGAAGCCACATCCTAAAATTTCAACCCTATCTAACTTCATTTGCTATTTTTCATGCATTTAATGAATTGTTTTGAGCTAAATGACCCTGAAATTAAAAAGCACTACAAATGAACTTTGAAATGGTTGAAACTTGGCATGGTATCATCATTTCACCCACATAGCATGTGCTAATAATTTGAGAGGGTTACGGCAAAAACTGGATGCACTTCGTGTACAAAATGGACAATCTCTTTCGAAGTATCAGGGTTTCGGACGAAAACTCGTCTGTTACAAAAGGATTTCAATTTTTTTAACTTATTTCAACTCCAGACTTTTTGTGCATTCAATATGATCCATTAGAAGCCACATCCTAAAATTTAAACCCTATATAACTTCGTTTGCTATTTTTCATGCATTTAATGAATTGTTTTGAGCTAAATGACCCTGATATTAAAAAGCACCACAAATGAACTCTTAAATGGTTGAAACTTGGCATGGTATCATCATTTAACCCACATAGCATGTGATAAAGAGTTGAGAGGGTTACGGCAAAAACTGGATGTACTTCGTGTACAAAATGGACAATCTCTTTCGATGTATCAGGGTTTCAGACGAAAACTCGTGTGTTACAAAAGGATTTCAATTTTTTTAAAATTATTTCAACTCCAGACTTTTTGTGCATTCAATATGAACCATTAGAAGCCACATCCTAAAATTTCAACCCTATCTAACTTCATTTGCTATTTTTCATGCATTTAATGAATTGTTTTGAGCTAAATAACCCTGAAATTTAAAAGCACCACAAATGAACTCTGAAATGGTTGAAACTTGGCATGGTATCATCATTTCACCCACTTAGAATGTGCTAAAAAGTTGAAATGGTTATGGCAAATACTGGATGCACTTCGTGTACAAAATGGACAATCTCTTTCGAAGTATCAGGGTTTCGGACGAAAACTCGTCTGTTACAAAAGGATTTCAATTTTTTTAACTTATTTCAACTCCAGACTTTTTGTGCATTCAATATGAACCATTAGAAGCCACATCCTAAAATTTCAACCCTATCTAACTTCGTTTGCTATTTTTCATGCATTTAATGAATTGTTTTGAGCTAAATGATCCTGAAATTAAAAAGCACCACAAATGAACTCTGAAATGGTTGAAACTTGGCATGGTATCATCATTTCACCCACATAGCATGTGCTAATAAGTTGAGAGCGTTACGGCAAAAACTGGATGTACTTCGTATACAAAATGGACAATCTCTTTCGAAGTATCAGGGTTTCAGACGAAAACTCGTCTGTTACAAAAGGATTTCAATTTTTTTAAATTATTTCAACTCCAGACTTTTTGGGCATTCAATATGAACCATTAGAAGACACATCCTAAAACTTCAACCCTATCTAACTTCATTTGCTATTTTTCATGCATTTAATGAATTGTTTTGAGCTAAATGACCCTGAAATTAAAAAGCACCACAAATGAACTCTGAAATGGTTGAAACTTGGCATGGTATCATCATTTCACCCACATAGCATGTGCTAAAAAGTTGAGAGGGTTACGGCAAAAACTGGATGCACTTCGTGTACAAAATGGACAATCTCTTTCGAAGTATCAGGGTTTCGGACGAAAACTCGTCTGTTACAAAAGGATTTCAATTTTTTTTAACTTATTTCAAATCCAGACTTTTTGTGCATTCAATATGAACCATTAGAAGCCACATCCTAAAATTTCAACCTTATATAACTTCATTTGCTATTTTTCATGCATTTAATGAATTGTTTTCAGCTAAATGGCCCTGAAATTAAATAGCACCAGAAATGAACTCTGAAATGGTTGAAACTTGGCATGGTATCATCATTTCACCCACATAGCATGTGCTAAAAAGTTGAAAGGGTTATGGCAAAAACTGGATGCACTTCGTGTACAAAATGGACAATCACTTTCGAAGTATCAGGGTTTCGGACGAAAACTCGTCTGTTACAAAAGGATTTCAATTTTTTTAACTTATTTCAACTCCAGACTTTTTGTGCATTCAATATGAACCATTAGAAGCCACATCCTAAAATTTCAACCCTATCTAACTTCATTTGCTATTTTTCATGCATTTAATAAATTGTTTTGAGCTAAATGACCCTGAAATTTAAAAGCACCACAAATGAACTCTGAAATGGTTGAAACTTGGCATGGTATCATCATTTCACCCACATAGCATGTGCTGAAAAGTTGAGAGGGTTACGGCAAAAACGGGATGCACTTCGTGTACAAAATGGACAATCTCTTTCGAAGTATCAGGGTTTCGGACGAAAACTTGTCTGTTACAAAAGGATTTCAATTTTTTTTAACTTATTTCAACTCCAGACTTTTTGTGCATTCAATATGAACCATTAGAAGCCACATCCTAAAATTTCAACCCTATATAACTTCATTTGCTATTTTTCATGCATTTAATCAATTGTTTTCAGCTAAATGGCCCTGAAATTAAATAGCACCACAAATGAACTTTGAAATGGTTGAAACTTGGCATGGTATCATCATTTCACCCACATAGAATGTGCTAAAAAGTTGAAAGGGTTATGGCAAAAACTGGATGCACTTCGTGTACAAAATGGACAATCACTTTCGAAGTATCAGGGTTTCGGACGAAAACTCGTCTGTTACAAAAGGATTTCAATTTTTTTAACTTATTTCAACTCCAGACTTTTTGTGCATTCAATATGAACCATTAGAAGCCACATCCTAAAATTTCAACCCTATCTAACTTCATTTGCTATTTTTCATGCATTTAATGACTTGTTTTGAGCTAAATGACTCTGAAATTAAAAAGCACCGCAAATGAACTCTGAAATGGTTGAAACTTGGCATGGTATCATCATTTCACCCACATAGCATGTGATAAAATGTTGAGAGGGTTACGGCAAAAACTGGATGCATTTCGTGTACAAAATGGACAATCTCTTTCGAAGTATCAGGGTTTCGGACGAAAACTCGTCTGTTACAAAAGGATTTCAATTTTCTTTAACTTATTTCAACTCGAGACTTTTTGGGCATTCAATATGAACCATTAGAAGCCACATCCTAAAATTTTAACCCTATCTAACTTCATTTGCTATTTTTCATGCATTTAATGAATTGTTTTGAGCTAAATGACCCTGAAATTAAAAAGCACCACAAATGAACTCTGAAATGGTTGAAACTTGGCATGGTATCATCATTTCACCCACATAGTATGTTCTAAAAAGTTGAGAGGGTTACGGCAAAAAATTGGATGCACTTCGTGTACAAAATGGACAATCTCTTTCGAAGTATCAGGGATTCAGACGAAAACTCGTCTGTTACAAAAGGATTTCAATTTTTTTAAATTATTTCAACTCCAGACTTTTTGTGTGTTCAATATGAACCATTAGAAGCCACATCCTAAAATTTCAACCCTATCTAACTTCATTTGCTATTTTTCATGCATTTAATGAATTGTTTTGAGCTAAATGACCCTGAAATTTAAAAGCACCACAAATGAACTCTAAAATGGTTGAAACTTGGCATGGTATCATCATTTCACCCACATAGCATGTGATAAAAAGTTGAGAGGGTTACTGCAAAAACTGGATGCACTTCGTGTACAAAATGGACAATCTCTTTCGAAGTATCAGGGTTTCGGACGAAAACTCGTCTGTTACAAAAGGATTTCAATTTTTTTTACTTATTTCAACTCCAGACTTTTAGTGCATTCAATATGATCCATTAGAACCCACATCCTAAAATTTCAACCCTATCTAACTTCATTTGCTATTTTTCATGCATTTAATGAATTGTTTTGAGCTAAATGACCCTGAAATTTAAAAGCACCACAAATGAACTCTGAAATGGTTGAAACTTGGCATGGTATCATCATTTCACCCACATAGCATGTGCTGAAAAGTTGAGAGGGTTACGGCAAAAACTGGATGCACTTCGTGTACAAAATGGACAATCTCTTTCGAAGTATCAGGGTTTCGGACGAAAACTCGTCTGTTACAAAAGGATTTCAATTTTTTTAACTTATTTCAACTCCAGACTTTTTGTGCATTCAATATGATCCATTATAAGCCACATCCTAAAATTTAAACCCTATATAACTTCGTTTGCTATTTTTCATGCATTTAATGAATTGTTTTGAGCTAAATGACCCTGATATTAAAAAGCACCACAAATGAACTCCTAAATGGTTGAAACTTGGCATGGTATCATAATTTCACCCACATAGCATGTGATAAAAAGTTGAGAGGGTTACGGCAAAAACTGGATGCACTTCGTGTACAAAATGGACAATCTCTTTCGAAGTATCAGGGTTTCGGTCGAGAACTCGTCTGTTACAAAAGGATTTCAATTTTTTTTAACTTATTTCAACTCCAGACTTTTTGTGCATTCAATATGAACCATTAGAAGCCACATCCTAAAATTTCAACCCTATCTAACTTCATTTGCTATTTTTCATGCATTTAATGAATTGTTTTGAGCTAAATGACCCTGAAATTAAAAAGCACCACAAATGAACTCTGAAATGGTTGAAACTTGGCATGGTATCATCATTTCACCCACATAGCATGTGCTAATAAGTTGAGAGGGTTACGGCAAAAACTGGATGCACTTCGTGTACAAAATGGACAATCTCTTTCGAAGTATCAGGGTTTCGGACGAAAACTCGTCTGTTACAAAAGGATTTCAATTTTTTTTACTTATTTCAACTCCAGACTTTTAGTGCATTCAATATGATCCATTAGAACCCACATCCTAAAATTTCAACCCTATCTAACTTCATTTGCTATTTTTCATGCATTTAATGAATTGTTTTGAGCTAAATAACCCTGAAATTAAAAAGCACCACAAATGAACTCTGAAATGGTTGAAACTTGGCATGGTATCATCATTTCACCCACATAGCATGTGCTAATAAGTTGAGAGGGTTACGGCAAAAACTGGATGCACTTCGTGTACAAAATGGACAATCTCTTTCGAAGTATCAGGGTTTCGGACGAAAACGCGTCTGTTACAAAAGGATTTCAATTTTTTTAACTTATTTCAACTCCAGACTTTTTGTGCATTCAATATGAACCATTAGAAGCCACATCCTAAAATTTCAACCCTATCTAACTTCGTTTGCTATTTTTCATGCATTTAATGAATTGTTTTGAGCTAAATGATCCTGAAATTAAAAAGCACCACAAATGAACTCTGAAATGGTTGAAACTTGGCATGGTATCATCATTTCACCCACATAGCATGTGCTAATAAGTTGAGAGCGTTACGGCAAAAACTGGATGTACTTCGTATACAAAATGGACAATCTCTTTCGAAGTATCAGGGTTTCAGACGAAAACTCGTCTGTTACAAAAGGATTTCAATTTTTTTAAATTATTTCAACTCCAGACTTTTTGGGCATTCAATATGAACCATTAGAAGACACATCCTAAAACTTCAACCCTATCTAACTTCATTTGCTATTTTTCATGCATTTAATGAATTGTTTTGAGCTAAATGACCCTGAAATTAAAAAGCACCACAAATGAACTCTGAAATGGTTGAAACTTGGCATGGTATCATCATTTCACCCACATAGCATGTGCTAAAAAGTTGAGAGGGTTACGGCAAAAACTGGATGCACTTCGTGTACAAAATGGACAATCTCTTTCGAAGTATCAGGGTTTCGGACGAAAACTCGTCTGTTACAAAAGGATTTCAATTTTTTTTAACTTATTTCAAATCCAGACTTTTTGTGCATTCAATATGAACCATTAGAAGCCACATCCTAAAATTTCAACCTTATATAACTTCATTTGCTATTTTTCATGCATTTAATGAATTGTTTTCAGCTAAATGGCCCTGAAATTAAATAGCACCAGAAATGAACTCTGAAATGGTTGAAACTTGGCATGGTATCATCATTTCACCCACATAGCATGTGCTAAAAAGTTGAAAGGGTTATGGCAAAAACTGGATGCACTTCGTGTACAAAATGGACAATCACTTTCGAAGTATCAGGGTTTCGGACGAAAACTCGTCTGTTACAAAAGGATTTCAATTTTTTTAACTTATTTCAACTCCAGACTTTTTGTGCATTCAATATGAACCATTAGAAGCCACATCCTAAAATTTCAACCCTATCTAACTTCATTTGCTATTTTTCATGCATTTAATGAATTGTTTTGAGCTAAATGACCCTGAAATTTAAAAGCACCACAAATGAACTCTGAAATGGTTGAAACTTGGCATGGTATCATCATTTCACCCACATAGCATGTGCTGAAAAGTTGAGAGGGTTACGGCAAAAACGGGATGCACTTCGTGTACAAAATGGACAATCTCTTTCGAAGTATCAGGGTTTCGGACGAAAACTTGTCTGTTACAAAAGGATTTCAATTTTTTTTAACTTATTTCAACTCCAGACTTTTTGTGCATTCAATATGAACCATTAGAAGCCACATCCTAAAATTTCAACCCTATATAACTTCATTTGCTATTTTTCATGCATTTAATCAATTGTTTTCAGCTAAATGGCCCTGAAATTAAATAGCACCACAAATGAACTTTGAAATGGTTGAAACTTGGCATGGTATCATCATTTCACCCACATAGAATGTGCTAAAAAGTTGAAAGGGTTATGGCAAAAACTGGATGCACTTCGTGTACAAAATGGACAATCACTTTCGAAGTATCAGGGTTTCGGACGAAAACTCGTCTGTTACAAAAGGATTTCAATTTTTTTAACTTATTTCAACTCCAGACTTTTTGTGCATTCAATATGAACCATTAGAAGCCACATCCTAAAATTTCAACCCTATCTAACTTCATTTGCTATTTTTCATGCATTTAATGACTTGTTTTGAGCTAAATGACTCTGAAATTAAAAAGCACCGCAAATGAACTCTGAAATGGTTGAAACTTGGCATGGTATCATCATTTCACCCACATAGCATGTGATAAAAAGTTGAGAGGGTTACGGCAAAAACTGGATGCACTTCGTGTACAAAATGGACAATCTCTTTCGAAGTATCAGGGTTTCGGACGAAAACTCGTCTGTTACAAAAGGATTTCAATTTTTTTTACTTATTTCAACTCCAGACTGTTAGTGCATTCAATATGAACCATTAGAACCCACATCCTAAAATTTCAATCCTATCTAACTTCATTTGCTATTTTTCATGCATTTAATGAATTGTTTTGAGCTAAATGACCCTGAAATTAAAAAGCACCACAAATGAACTCTGAAATGGTTGAAACTTGGCATGGTATCATCATTTCACCCACATAGCATGTTCTAAAAAGTAGAGTGGGTTACGGCAAAAAATTGGATGCACTTCGTGTACAAAATGGACAATCTCTTTCGAAGTATCAGGGTTTCGGACGAAAACTCGTCTGTTACAAAAGGATTTCAATTTTCTTTAACTTATTTCAACTCGAGACTTTTTGGGCATTCAATATGAACCATTAGAAGCCACATCCTAAAATTTTAACCCTATCTAACTTCATTTGCTATTTTTCATGCATTTAACGAATTGTTTTGAGCTAAATGACCCTGAAATTAAAAAGCACCACAAATGAACTCTGAAATGGTTGAAACTTGGCATGGTATCATCATTTCACCCACATAGTATGTTCTAAAAAGTTGAGAGGGTTACGGCAAAAAATTGGATGCACTTCGTGTACAAAATGGACAATCTCTTTCGAAGTATCAGGGATTCAGACGAAAACTCGTCTGTTACAAAAGGATTTCAATTTTTTTAAATTATTTCAACTCCAGACTTTTTGTGTGTTCAATATGAACCATTAGAAGCCACATCCTAAAATTTCAACCCTATCTAACTTCATTTGCTATTTTTCATGCATTTAATGAATTGTTTTGAGCTAAATGACCCTGAAATTTAAAAGCACCACAAATGAACTCTAAAATGGTTGAAACTTGGCATGGTATCATCATTTCACCCACATAGCATGTGATAAAAAGTTGAGAGGGTTACTGCAAAAACTGGATGCACTTCGTGTACAAAATGGACAATCTCTTTCGAAGTATCAGGGTTTCGGACGAAAACTCGTCTGTTACAAAAGGATTTCAATTTTTTTTACTTATTTCAACTCCAGACTTTTAGTGCATTCAATATGATCCATTAGAACCCACATCCTAAAATTTCAACCCTATCTAACTTCATTTGCTATTTTTCATGCATTTAATGAATTGTTTTGAGCTAAATGACCCTGAAATTTAAAAGCACCACAAATGAACTCTGAAATGGTTGAAACTTGGCATGGTATCATCATTTCACCCACATAGCATGTGCTGAAAAGTTGAGAGGGTTACGGCAAAAACTGGATGCACTTCGTGTACAAAATGGACAATCTCTTTCGAAGTATCAGGGTTTCGGACGAAAACTCGTCTGTTACAAAAGGATTTCAATTTTTTTAACTTATTTCAACTCCAGACTTTTTGTGCATTCAATATGATCCATTATAAGCCACATCCTAAAATTTAAACCCTATATAACTTCGTTTGCTATTTTTCATGCATTTAATGAATTGTTTTGAGCTAAATGACCCTGATATTAAAAAGCACCACAAATGAACTCCTAAATGGTTGAAACTTGGCATGGTATCATAATTTCACCCACATAGCATGTGATAAAAAATTGAGAGGGTTACGGCAAAAACTGGATGCACTTCGTGTACAAAATGGACAATCTCTTTCGAAGTATCAGGGTTTCGGTCGAGAACTCGTCTGTTACAAAAGGATTTCAATTTTTTTTAACTTATTTCAACTCCAGACTTTTTGTGCATTCAATATGAACCATTAGAAGCCACATCCTAAAATTTCAACCCTATCTAACTTCATTTGCTATTTTTCATGCATTTAATGAATTGTTTTGAGCTAAATGACCCTGAAATTAAAAAGCACCACAAATGAACTCTGAAATGGTTGAAACTTGGCATGGTATCATCATTTCACCCACATAGCATGTTCTAAAAAGTTGAGAGGGTTACGGCAAAAAATTGGATGCACTTCGTGTACAAAATGGACAATCTCTTTCAAAGTATCAGGGTTTCGGACGAAAACTCGTCTGTTACAAAAGGATTTCAATTTTTTTAAATTATTTCAACTCCAGACTTTTTGTGCGTTCAATATGAACCATTAGAAGCCACATCCTAAAATTTCAACCCTATCTAACTTCATTTGCTATTTTTCATGCATTTAATGAATTGTTCTGAGCTAAATGACCCTGAAATTAAAAAGCACCACAAATGAACTCTAAAATGGTTGAAACTTGTCATGGTATCATAATTTCACCCACATAGCATGTGATAAAAAGTTGAGAGGGTTACGGCCAAAACTGGATGCACTTCGTGTACAAAATGGACAATCTCTTTCGAAGTATCAGGGTTTCGGACGAAAACTCGTCTGTTACAAAAGGATTTCAATTTTTTTTACTTATTTCAACTCCAGACTTTTAGTGCATTCAATACGAACCATTAGAACCCACATCCTAAAATTTCAACCCTATCTAACTTCATTTGCTATTTTTCATGCATTTAATGAATTGTTTTGAGCTAAATGACCCTGAAATTAAAAAGCACCACAAATGAACTCTGAAATGGTTGAAACTTGGCATGGTATCATCATTTCACCCACATAGCATGTGATAAAAAGTTGAGAGAGTTACGGCAAAAACTGGATGCACTTCGTGTACAAAATGGACAATCTCTTTCGAAGTATCAGGGTTTCGGTCGAGAACTCGTCTGTTACAAAAGGATTTCAATTTTTTTTAACTTATTTCAACTCCAGACTTTTTGTGCATTCAATATGAACCATTAGAAGCCACATCCTAAAATTTCAACCCTATCTAACTTCATTTGCTATTTTTCATGCATTTAATGAATTGTTTTGAGCAAAATGACCCTGAAATTAAAAAGCACCACAAATGAACTCTGAAATGGTTGAAACTTGGCATGGTATCATCATTTCACCCACATAGCATGTTCTAAAAAGTAGAGTGGGTTACGGCAAAAAATTGGATGCACTTCGTGTACAAAATGGACAATCTCTTTCGAAGTATCAGGGTTTCGGACGAAAACTCGTCTGTTACAAAAGGATTTCAATTTTTTTAAATTATTTCAACTCCAGACTTTTTGTGCGTTCAATATGAACCATTAGAAGCCACATCCTAAAATTTCAACCCTATCTAACTTCATTTGCTATTTTTCATGCATTTAATGAATTGTTCTGAGCTAAATGACCCTGAAATTAAAAAGCACCACAAATGAACTCTAAAATGGTTGAAACTTGGCATGGTATCATCATTTCACCCACATAGCATGTGATAAAAAGTTGAGAGGGTTACGGAAAAAACTGGATGCACTTCGTGTACAAAATGGACAATCTCTTTCGAAGTATCAGGGTTTCGGACGAAAACTCGTCAGTTACAAAAGGATTTCAATTTTTTTACTTATTTCAACTCCAGACTGTTAGTGCATTCAATATGAACCATTAGAACCCACATCCTAAAATTTCAATCCTATCTAACTTCATTTGCTATTTTTCATGCATTTAATGAATTGTTTTGAGCTAAATGACCCTGAAATTAAAAAGCACCACAAATGAACTCTGAAATGGTTGAAACTTGGCATGGTATCATCATTTCACCCACATAGCATGTTCTAAAAAGTAGAGTGGGTTACGGCAAAAAATTGGATGCACTTCGTGTACAAAATGGACAATCTCTTTCGAAGTATCAGGGTTTCGGACGAAAACTCGTCTGTTACAAAAGGATTTCAATTTTCTTTAACTTATTTCAACTCGAGACTTTTTGGGCATTCAATATGAACCATTAGAAGCCACATCCTAAAATTTTAACCCTATCTAACTTCATTTGCTATTTTTCATGCATTTAACGAATTGTTTTGAGCTAAATGACCTTGAAATTAAAAAGCACCACAAATGAACTCTGAAATGGTTGAAACTTGGCATGGTATCATCATTTCACCCACATAGTATGTTCTAAAAAGTTGAGAGGGTTACGGCAAAAAATTGGATGCACTTCGTGTACAAAATGGACAATCTCTTTCGAAGTATCAGGGATTCAGACGAAAACTCGTCTGTTACAAAAGGATTTCAATTTTTTTAAATTATTTCAACTCCAGACTTTTTGTGTGTTCAATATGAACCATTATAAGCCACATCCTAAAATTTCAACCCTATCTAACTTCATTTGCTATTTTTCATGCATTTAATGAATTGTTTTGAGCTAAATGACCCTGAAATTTAAAAGCACCACAAATGAACTCTAAAATGGTTGAAACTTGGCATGGTATCATCATTTCACCCACATAGAATGTGCTAAAAAGTTGAGAGGGTTACGGCAAAAACTGGATGCACGTCGTGTACAAAATGGACAAACTCTTTCGAAGTATCAGGGTTTCGGACGAAAACTCGTCTGTTACAAAAGGATTTCAATTTTTTTTAACTTATTTCAACTACATACTTTTTGTGCATTCAATATGAACCATTAGAAGCCACATCCTAAAATTTCAACCCTATCTAACTTCATTTGCTATTTTTCATGCATTTAATGAATTGTTTTGAGCTAAATGACCCTGAAATTAAAAAGCACCACAAATGAACTTTGAAATGGTTGAAACTTGGCATGGTATCATCATTTCACCCACATAGCATGTGCTAATAATTTGAGAGGGTTACGGCAAAAACTGGATGCACTTCGTGTACAAAATGGACAATCTCTTTCGAAGTATCAGGGTTTCGGACGAAAACTCGTCTGTTACAAAAGGATTTCAATTTTTTTAACTTATTTCAACTCCAGACTTTTTGTGCATTCAATATGATCCATTAGAAGCCACATCCTAAAATTTAAACCCTATATAACTTCGTTTGCTATTTTTCATGCATTTAATGAATTGTTTTGAGCTAAATGACCCTGATATTAAAAAGCACCACAAATGAACTCTTAAATGGTTGAAACTTGGCTTGGTATCATCATTTAACCCACATAGCATGTGATAAAGAGTTGAGAGGGTTACGGCAAAAACTGGATGTACTTCGTGTACAAAATGGACAATCTCTTTCGATGTATCAGGGTTTCAGACGAAAACTCGTGTGTTACAAAAGGATTTCAATTTTTTTAAAATTATTTCAACTCCAGACTTTTTGTGCATTCAATATGAACCATTAGAAGCCACATCCTAAAATTTCAACCCTATCTAACTTCATTTGCTATTTTTCATGCATTTAATGAATTGTTTTGAGCTAAATGACCCTGAAATTTAAAAGCACCACAAATGAACTCTGAAATGGTTGAAACTTGGCATGGTATCATCATTTCACCCACTTAGAATGTGCTAAAAAGTTGAAATGGTTATGGCAAATACTGGATGCACTTCGTGTACAAAATGGACAATCTCTTTCGAAGTATCAGGGTTTCGGACGAAAACTCGTCTGTTACAAAAGGATTTCAATTTTCTTTAACTTATTTCAACTCGAGACTTTTTGGGCATTCAATATGAACCATTAGAAGCCACATCCTAAAATTTTAACCCTATCTAACTTCATTTGCTATTTTTCATGCATTTAACGAATTGTTTTGAGCTAAATGACCTTGAAATTAAAAAGCACCACAAATGAACTCTGAAATGGTTGAAACTTGGCATGGTATCATCATTTCACCCACATAGTATGTTCTAAAAAGTTGAGAGGGTTACGGCAAAAAATTGGATGCACTTCGTGTACAAAATGGACAATCTCTTTCGAAGTATCAGGGATTCAGACGAAAACTCGTCTGTTACAAAAGGATTTCAATTTTTTTAAATTATTTCAACTCCAGACTTTTTGTGTGTTCAATATGAACCATTAGAAGCCACATCCTAAAATTTCAACCCTATCTAACTTCATTTGCTATTTTTCATGCATTTAATGAATTGTTTTGAGCTAAATGACCCTGAAATTTAAAAGCACCACAAATGAACTCTAAAATGGTTGAAACTTGGCATGGTATCATCATTTCACCCACATAGAATGTGCTAAAAAGTTGAGAGGGTTACGGCAAAAACTGGATGCACGTCGTGTACAAAATGGACAAACTCTTTCGAAGTATCAGGGTTTCGGACGAAAACTCGTCTGTTACAAAAGGATTTCAATTTTTTTTAACTTATTTCAACTACATACTTTTTGTGCATTCAATATGAACCATTAGAAGCCACATCCTAAAATTTCAACCCTATCTAACTTCATTTGCTATTTTTCATGCATTTAATGAATTGTTTTGAGCTAAATGACCCTGAAATTAAAAAGCACCACAAATGAACTTTGAAATGGTTGAAACTTGGCATGGTATCATCATTTCACCCACATAGCATGTGCTAATAATTTGAGAGGGTTACGGCAAAAACTGGATGCACTTCGTGTACAAAATGGACAATCTCTTTCGAAGTATCAGGGTTTCGGACGAAAACTCGTCTGTTACAAAAGGATTTCAATTTTTTTAACTTATTTCAACTCCAGACTTTTTGTGCATTCAATATGAACCATTAGAAGCCACATCCTAAAATTTAAACCCTATCTAACTTCATTTGCTATTTTTCATGCATTTAATGAATTGTTTTGAGCTAAATG
Source organism: Elymus sibiricus (assembly GCA_039707655.1). Lineage (NCBI taxonomy): Eukaryota > Viridiplantae > Streptophyta > Magnoliopsida > Poales > Poaceae > Elymus > Elymus sibiricus. Next base: position 191,512,854 of record CM077663.1, on the reverse strand, counting down.
ACCCTGAAATTAAAAAGCACCAAAAATGAACTCTGAAATGCTTGAAACTTGGCATGGAATCATCATTTCACCAACATAGCATGTTATAAAAAGTTGAGAGGGTTACGGCAAAAACTGGATGCACTTCGTGTACAAAATGGACAATCTCTTTCGAAGTATCACGGTTTCGGACGAAAACTCGTCTGTTACAAAAGGATTTCATTTTTTTTAACTTATTTCAACTCCAGACTTTTTGTGCAATCAATATGAACCATTAGAAGCCACATCCTAAAATTTCAGCCCTATCTAACTTCATTTGCTATTTTTCATGCATTTAATGAATTGTTTTGAGCTAAATGACCCTGAAATTAAAAAGCATCACAAATGAACTCTGAAATGGTTGAAACTTGGCATGTTATGATCATTTCACCCACATAGCATGTGCTAAAAAGTTGAGAGGGTTACGGCAAAAACTGGATGCACGTCGTGTACAAAATGGACAATCTCTTTCGAAGTATCAGGGTTTCGGACGAAAACTCGTCTGTTACAAAAGGATTTCAATTTTTTTAACTTATTTCAACTCCATACCTTTTCTGCATTCAATATGAACCATTAGAAGCCACATCCTAAAATTTCAACCCTATCTAACTTCGTTTGCTATTTTTCATGCATTTAATGAATTGTTTTGAGCTAAATGACCCTGAAATTAAAAAGCACCAAAAATGAACTCTGAAATGCTTGAAACTTGGCATGGAATCATCATTTCACCAACATAGCATGTTATAAAAAGTTGAGAGGGTTACGGCAAAAACTGGATGCACTTCGTGTACAAAATGGACAATCTCTTTCGAAGTATCACGGTTTCGGACGAAAACTCGTCTGTTACAAAAGGATTTCATTTTTTTTAACTTATTTCAACTCCAGACTTTTTGTGCAATCAATATGAACCATTAGAAGACACATCCTAAAACTTCAGCCCTATCTAACTTCATTTGCTATTTTTCATGCATTTAATGAATTGTTTTGAGCTAAATGACCCTGAAATTAAAAAGCACCACAAATGAACTCTGAAATGGTTGAAACTTGGCATGGTATCATCATTTCACCCACATAGCATGTGCTAAAAAGTTGAGAGGGTTACGGCAAAAACTGGATGCACTTCGTGTACAAAATGGACAATCTCTTTCGAAGTATCAGGGTTTCGGACGAAAACTCATCTGTTACAAAAGGATTTCAATTTTTTTAACTTATTTCAACTCCAGACTTTTTGTCCATTCAATATGAACCATTAGAAGCCACATCCTAAAATTTCAACCCTATATAACTTCATTTGTTATTTTTCATGCATTTAATGAATTGTTTTGAGCTAAATGACCCTGAAATTAAAAAGCACCACAAATGAACTCTGAAATGGTTGAAACTTGGCATGGTATCATCATTTCACCCACATAGAATGTGCTAAAAAGTTGAAAGGGTTATGGCAAATACTGGATGCACTTCGTGTACAAAATGGACAATCTCTTTCGAAGTATCAGGGTTTCGGACGAAAACTCGTCTGTTACAAAAGGATTTCAATTTTTTTAAATTATTTCAACTCCAGACTTTTTGTGCATTCAATATGAACCATTAGAAGCCACATCCTAAAATTTCAACCCTATCTAACTTCATTTGCTATTTTTCATGCATTTAATGAATTGTTTTGAGCTAAATGACCCTGAAATTAAAAAGCACCAAAAATGAACTCTGAAATGCTTGAAACTTGGCATGGAATCATCATTTCACCAACATAGCATGTTATAAAAAGTTGAGAGGGTTACGGCAAAAACTGGATGCACTTCGTGTACAAAATGGACAATCTCTTTCGAAGTATCACGGTTTCGGACGAAAACTCGTCTGTTACAAAAGGATTTCATTTTTTTTAACTTATTTCAACTCCAGACTTTTTGTGCAATCAATATGAACCATTAGAAGCCACATCCTAAAATTTCAGCCCTATCTAACTTCATTTGCTATTTTTCATGCATTTAATGAATTGTTTTGAGCTAAATGACCCTGAAATTAAAAAGCATCACAAATGAACTCTGAAATGGTTGAAACTTGGCATGTTATGATCATTTCACCCACATAGCATGTGCTAAAAAGTTGAGAGGGTTACGGCAAAAACTGGATGCACGTCGTGTACAAAATGGACAATCTCTTTCGAAGTATCAGGGTTTCGGACGAAAACTCGTCTGTTACAAAAGGATTTCAATTTTTTTAACTTATTTCAACTCCATACCTTTTCTGCATTCAATATGAACCATTAGAAGCCACATCCTAAAATTTCAACCCTATCTAACTTCGTTTGCTATTTTTCATGCATTTAATGAATTGTTTTGAGCTAAATGACCCTGAAATTAAAAAGCACCAAAAATGAACTCTGAAATGCTTGAAACTTGGCATGGAATCATCATTTCACCAACATAGCATGTTATAAAAAGTTGAGAGGGTTACGGCAAAAACTGGATGCACTTCGTGTACAAAATGGACAATCTCTTTCGAAGTATCACGGTTTCGGACGAAAACTCGTCTGTTACAAAAGGATTTCATTTTTTTTAACTTATTTCAACTCCAGACTTTTTGTGCAATCAATATGAACCATTAGAAGCCACATCCTAAAATTTCAGCCCTATCTAACTTCATTTGCTATTTTTCATGCATTTAATGAATTGTTTTGAGCTAAATGACCCTGAAATTAAAAAGCATCACAAATGAACTCTGAAATGGTTGAAACTTGGCATGGTATCATCATTTCACCCACATAGCATGTGCTAAAAAGTTGAGAGGGTTACGGCAAAAACTGGATGCACGTCGTGTACAAAATGGACAATCTCTTTCGAAGTATCAGGGTTTCGGATGAAAACTCGTCTGTTACAAAAGGATTTCAATTTTTTTAACTTATTTCAACTCCATACCTTTTCTGCATTCAATATGAACCATTAGAAGCCACATCCTAAAATTTCAACCCTATCTAACTTCGTTTGCTATTTTTCATGCATTTAATGAATTGTTTTGAGCTAAATGACCCTGAAATTAACAAGCACCACAAATGAAATCTGAAATGCTTGAAACTTGGCATGGTATCATCATTTCACCAACATAGCATGTTATAAAAAGTTGAGAGGGTTACGGCAAAAACTGGATGCACTTCGTGTACAAAATGGACAATCTCTTTCGAAGTATCACGGTTTCGGACGAAAACTCGTCTGTTACAAAAGGATTTCATTTTTTTTAACTTATTTCAACTCCAGACTTTTTGTGCAATCAATATGAACCATTAGAAGCCACATCCTAAAATTTCATCCCTATCTAACTTAATTTGCTATTTTTCATGCATTTAATGAATTGTTTTGAGCTAAATGACCCTGAAATTAAAAAGCACCACAAATGAACTCTGAAATGGTTGAAACTTGGCATGGTATCATCATTTCACCCACATAGCATGTGCTAAAAAGTTGAGAGGGTTACGGCAAAAACTGGATGCACGTCGTGTACAAAATGGACAATCGCTTTCGAAGTATCAGGGTTTCGGACGAAAACTCGTCTGTTACAAAAGGATTTCAATTTTTTTAACTTATTTCAACTCCATACCTTTTCTGCATTCAATATGAACCATTAGAAGCCACATCCTAAAATTTCAACCCTATCTAACTTCGTTTGCTATTTTTCATGCATTTAATGAATTGTTTTGAGCTAAATGACCCTGATATTAAAAAGCACCACAAATGAACTCCTAAATGGTTGAAACTTGGCATGGTATCATCATTTCACCCACATAGCATGTGATAAAAAGTTGAGAGGGTTACGGCAAAAACTGGATGCACTTCGTGTACAAAATGGACAATCTCTTTCGAAGTATCAGGGTTTCGGTCGAGAACTCGTCTGTTACAAAAGGATTTCAATTTTTTTTAACTTATTTCAACTCCAGACTTTTTGTGCATTCAATATGAACCATTAGAAGCCACATCCTAAAATTTCAACCCTATCTAACTTCATTTGCTATTTTTCATGCATTTAATGAATTGTTTTGAGCTAAATGACCCTGAAATTAAAAAGCACCACAAATGAACTCTGAAATGGTTGAAACTTGGCATGGTATCATCATTTCACCCACATAGCATGTTCTAAAAAGTTGAGAGGGTTACGGCAAAAAATTGGATGCACTTCGTGTACAAAATGGACAATCTCTTTCAAAGTATCAGGGTTTCGGACGAAAACTCGTCTGTTACAAAAGGATTTCAATTTTTTTAAATTATTTCAACTCCAGACTTTTTGTGCGTTCAATATGAACCATTAGAAGCCACATCCTAAAATTTCAACCCTATCTAACTTCATTTGCTATTTTTCATGCATTTAATGAATTGTTCTGAGCTAAATGACCCTGAAATTAAAAAGCACCACAAATGAACTCTAAAATGGTTGAAACTTGGCATGGTATCATAATTTCACCCACATAGCATGTGATAAAAAGTTGAGAGGGTTACGGCCAAAACTGGATGCACTTCGTGTACAAAATGGACAATCTCTTTCGAAGTATCAGGGTTTCGGACGAAAACTCGTCTGTTACAAAAGGATTTCAATTTTTTTTACTTATTTCAACTCCAGACTGTTAGTGCATTCAATACGAACCATTAGAACCCACATCCTAAAATTTCAACCCTATCTAACTTCATTTGCTATTTTTCATGCATTTAATGAATTGTTTTGAGCTAAATGACCCTGAAATTAAAAAGCACCACAAATGAACTCTGAAATGGTTGAAACTTGGCATGGTATCATCATTTCACCCACATAGCATGTGATAAAAAGTTGAGAGAGTTACGGCAAAAACTGGATGCACTTCGTGTACAAAATGGACAATCTCTTTCGAAGTATCAGGGTTTCGGTCGAGAACTCGTCTGTTACAAAAGGATTTCAATTTTTTTTAACTTATTTCAACTACATACTTTTTGTGCATTCAATATGAACCATTAGAAGCCACATCCTAAAATTTCAACCCTATCTAACTTCATTTGCTATTTTTCATGCATTTAATGAATTGTTTTGAGCTAAATGACCCTGAAATTAAAAAGCACCACAAATGAACTTTGAAATGGTTGAAACTTGGCATGGTATCATCATTTCACCCACATAGCATGTGCTAATAATTTGAGAGGGTTACGGCAAAAACTGGATGCACTTCGTGTACAAAATGGACAATCTCTTTCGAAGTATCAGGGTTTCGGACGAAAACTCGTCTGTTACAAAAGGATTTCAATTTTTTTAACTTATTTCAACTCCAGACTTTTTGTGCATTCAATATGATCCATTAGAAGCCACATCCTAAAATTTAAACCCTATATAACTTCGTTTGCTATTTTTCATGCATTTAATGAATTGTTTTGAGCTAAATGACCCTGATATTAAAAAGCACCACAAATGAACTCTTAAATGGTTGAAACTTGGCTTGGTATCATCATTTAACCCACATAGCATGTGATAAAGAGTTGAGAGGGTTACGGCAAAAACTGGATGTACTTCGTGTACAAAATGGACAATCTCTTTCGATGTATCAGGGTTTCAGACGAAAACTCGTGTGTTACAAAAGGATTTCAATTTTTTTAAAATTATTTCAACTCCAGACTTTTTGTGCATTCAATATGAACCATTAGAAGCCACATCCTAAAATTTCAACCCTATCTAACTTCATTTGCTATTTTTCATGCATTTAATGAATTGTTTTGAGCTAAATGACCCTGAAATTTAAAAGCACCACAAATGAACTCTGAAATGGTTGAAACTTGGCATGGTATCATCATTTCACCCACTTAGAATGTGCTAAAAAGTTGAAATGGTTATGGCAAATACTGGATGCACTTCGTGTACAAAATGGACAATCTCTTTCGAAGTATCAGGGTTTCGGACGAAAACTCGTCTGTTACAAAAGGATTTCAATTTTTTTAACTTATTTCAACTCCAGACTTTTTGTGCATTCAATATGAACCATTAGAAGCCACATCCTAAAATTTCAACCCTATCTAACTTCGTTTGCTATTTTTCATGCATTTAATGAATTGTTTTGAGCTAAATGATCCTGAAATTAAAAAGCACCACAAATGAACTCTGAAATGGTTGAAACTTGGCATGGTATCATCATTTCACCCACATAGCATGTGCTAATAAGTTGAGAGCGTTACGGCAAAAACTGGATGTACTTCGTATACAAAATGGACAATCTCTTTCGAAGTATCAGGGTTTCAGACGAAAACTCGTCTGTTACAAAAGGATTTCAATTTTTTTAAATTATTTCAACTCCAGACTTTTTGTGCATTCAATATGAACCATTAGAAGACACATCCTAAAACTTCAACCCTATCTAACTTCATTTGCTATTTTTCATGCATTTAATGAATTGTTTTGAGCTAAATGACCCTGAAATTAAAAAGCACCACAAATGAACTCTGAAATGGTTGAAACTTGGCATGGTATCATCATTTCACCCACATAGCATGTGCTAAAAAGTTGAGAGGGTTACGGCAAAAACTGGATGCACTTCGTGTACAAAATGGACAATCTCTTTCGAAGTATCAGGGTTTCGGACGAAAACTCATCTGTTACAAAAGGATTTCAATTTTTTTAACTTATTTCAACTCCAGACTTTTTGTCCATTCAATATGAACCATTAGAAGCCACATCCTAAAATTTCAACCCTATATAACTTCATTTGCTATTTTTCATGCATTTAATGAATTGTTTTGAGCTAAATGACCCTGAAATTAAAAAGCACCACAAATGAACTCTGAAATGGTTGAAACTTGGCATGGTATCATCATTTCACCCACATAGAATGTGCTAAAAAGTTGAAAGGGTTATGGCAAATACTGGATGCACTTCGTGTACAAAATGGACAATCTCTTTCGAAGTATCAGGGTTTCGGACGAAAACTCGTCTGTTACAAAAGGATTTCAATTTTTTTAAATTATTTCAACTCCAGACTTTTTGTGCATTCAATATGAACCATTAGAAGCCACATCCTAAAATTTCAACCCTATCTAACTTCATTTGCTATTTTTCATGCATTTAATGAATTGTTTTGAGCTAAATGACCCTGAAATTAAAAAGCACCAAAAATGAACTCTGAAATGCTTGAAACTTGGCATGGAATCATCATTTCACCAACATAGCATGTTATAAAAAGTTGAGAGGGTTACGGCAAAAACTGGATGCACTTCGTGTACAAAATGGACAATCTCTTTCGAAGTATCACGGTTTCGGACGAAAACTCGTCTGTTACAAAAGGATTTCATTTTTTTTAACTTATTTCAACTCCAGACTTTTTGTGCAATCAATATGAACCATTAGAAGCCACATCCTAAAATTTCAGCCCTATCTAACTTCATTTGCTATTTTTCATGCATTTAATGAATTGTTTTGAGCTAAATGACCCTGAAATTAAAAAGCATCACAAATGAACTCTGAAATGGTTGAAACTTGGCATGTTATCATCATTTCACCCACATAGCATGTGCTAAAAAGTTGAGAGGGTTACGGCAAAAACTGGATGCACGTCGTGTACAAAATGGACAATCTCTTTCGAAGTATCAGGGTTTCGGACGAAAACTCGTCTGTTACAAAAGGATTTCAATTTTTTTAACTTATTTCAACTCCATACCTTTTCTGCATTCAATATGAACCATTAGAAGCCACATCCTAAAATTTCAACCCTATCTAACTTCGTTTGCTATTTTTCATGCATTTAATGAATTGTTTTGAGCTAAATGACCCTGAAATTAAAAAGCACCAAAAATGAACTCTGAAATGCTTGAAACTTGGCATGGAATCATCATTTCACCAACATAGCATGTTATAAAAAGTTGAGAGGGTTACGGCAAAAACTGGATGCACTTCGTGTACAAAATGGACAATCTCTTTCGAAGTATCACGGTTTCGGACGAAAACTCGTCTGTTACAAAAGGATTTCATTTTTTTAACTTATTTCAACTCCAGACTTTTTGTGCAATCAATATGAACCATTAGAAGCCACATCCTAAAATTTCAGCCCTATCTAATTTCATTTGCTATTTTTCATGCATTTAATGAATTGTTTTGAGCTAAATGACCCTGAAATTAAAAAGCATCACAAATGAACTCTGAAATGGTTGAAACTTGGCATGGTATCATCATTTCACCCACATAGCATGTGCTAAAAAGTTGAGAGGGTTACGGCAAAAACTGGATGCACTTCGTGTACAAAATGGACAATCTCTTTCGAAGTATCAGGGTTTCGGATGAAAACTCGTCTGTTACAAAAGGATTTCAATTTTTTTAACTTATTTCAACTCCATACCTTTTCTGCATTCAATATGAACCATTAGAAGCCACATCCTAAAATTTCAACCCTATCTAACTTCGTTTGCTATTTTTCATGCATTTAATGAATTGTTTTGAGCTAAATGACCCTGAAATTAACAAGCACCACAAATGAAATCTGAAATGCTTGAAACTTGGCATGGTATCATCATTTCACCAACATAGCATGTTATAAAAAGTTGAGAGGGTTACGGCAAAAACTGGATGCACTTCGTGTACAAAATGGACAATCTCTTTCGAAGTATCACGGTTTCGGACGAAAACTCGTCTGTTACAAAAGGATTTCATTTTTTTAACTTATTTCAACTCCAGACTTTTTGTGCAATCAATATGAACCATTAGCAGCCACATCCTAAAATTTCATCCCTATCTAACTTCATTTGCTATTTTTCATGCATTTAATGAATTGTTTTGAGCTAAATGACCCTGAAATTAAAAAGCACCACAAATGAACTCTGAAATGGTTGAAACTTGGCATGGTATCATCATTTCACCCACATAGCATGTGCTAAAAAGTTGAGAGGGTTACGGCAAAAACTGGATGCACGTCGTGTACAAAATGGACAATCGCTTTCGAAGTATCAGGGTTTCGGACGAAAACTCGTCTGTTACAAAAGGATTTCAATTTTTTTAACTTATTTCAACTCCATACCTTTTCTGCATTCAATATGAACCATTAGAAGCCACATCCTAAAATTTCAACCCTATCTAACTTCGTTTGCTATTTTTCATGCATTTAATGAATTGTTTTGAGCTAAATGACCCTGAAATTAAAAAGCACCACAAATGAACTCTGAAATGGTTGAAACTTGGCATGGTATCATCATTTCACCCACATAGCATGTGCTAATAAGTTGAGAGGGTTACGGCAAAAACTGGATGTACTTCGTGTACAAAATGGACAATCTATTTCGAAGTATCAGGGTTTCAGACGAAAACTCGTGTGTTACAAAAGGATTTCAATTTTTTTAAATTATTTCAACTCCAGACTTTTTGTGCATTCAATATGAACCATTAGAAGCCACATCCTAAAATTTCAACCCTATCTAACTTCATTTGCTATTTTTCATGCATTTAATGAATTGTTTTGAGCTAAATGACCCTGAAATTTAAAAGCACCACAAATGAACTCTGAAATGGTTGAAACTTGGCATGGTATCATCATTTCACCCACATAGCATGTGGTGAAAAGTTGAGAGGGTTACGGCAAAAACTGGATGCACTTTGTGTACAAAATGGACAATCTCTTTCGAAGTATGAGGGTTTCGGACGAAAACTCGTCTGTTACAAAAGGATTTCAATTTTTTCTAACTTATTTCAACTCCAGACTTTTTGTGCATTCAATATGAACCATTAGAAGCCACATCCTAAAATTTCAACCCTATATAACTTCATTTGCTATTTTTCATGCATTTAATCAATTGTTTTCAGCTAAATGGCCCTGAAATTAAATAGCACCACAAATGAACTCTGAAATGGTTGACACTTGGCATGGTATCATCATTTCACCCACATAGCATGTGCTAAAAAGTTGAAAGGGTTATGGAAAAAACTGGATGCACTTCGTGTACAAAATGGACAATCACTTTCGAAGTATCACGGTTTCGGACGAAAACTCGTCTGTTACAAAAGGATTTCAATTTTTTTAACTTAGTTCAACTCCATACCTTTTCTGCATTCAATATGAACCATTAGAAGCCACATCCTAAAATTTCAACCCTATCTAACTTCGTTTGCTATTTTTCATGCATTTAATGAATTGTTTTGAGCTAAATGACCCTGAAATTAAAAAGCACCACAAATGAACTCTGAAATGGTTGAAACTTGGCATGGTATCATCATTTCACCCACATAGAATGTGCTAATAAGTTGAGAGGGTTACGGCAAAAACTGGATGTACTTCGTGTACAAAATGGACAATCTATTTCGAAGTATCAGGGTTTCAGACGAAAACTCGTGTGTTACAAAAGGATTTCAATTTTTTTAAATTATTTCAACTCCAGACTTTTTGTGCATTCAATATGAACCATTAGAAGCCACATCCTAAAATTTCAACCCTATCTAACTTCATTTGCTATTTTTCATGCATTTAATGAATTGTTTTGAGCTAAATGACCCTGAAATTTAAAAGCACCACAAATGAACTCTGAAATGGTTGAAACTTGGCATGGTATCATCATTTCACCCACATAGCATGTGCTGAAAAGTTGAGAGGGTTACGGCAAAAACTGGATGCACTTCGTGTACAAAATGGACAATCTCTTTCGAAGTATCAGGGTTTCGGACGAAAACTCGTCTGTTACAAAAGGATTTCAATTTTTTTTAACTTATTTCAAATCCAGACTTTTTGTGCATTCAATATGAACCATTAGAAGCCACATCCTAAAATTTCAACCTTATATAACTTCATTTGCTATTTTTCATGCATTTAATGAATTGTTTTCAGCTAAATGGCCGTGAAATCAAATAGCACCACAAATGAACTCTGAAATGGTTGAAACTTGGCATGGTATCATCATTTCACCCACATAGCATGTGCTAAAAAGTTGAAAGGGTTATGGCAAAAACTGGATGCACTTCGTGTACAAAATGGACAATCACTTTCGAAGTATCAGGGTTTCGGACGAAAACTCGTCTGTTACAAAAGGATTTCAATTTTTTTAACTTATTTCAACTCCAGACTTTTTGTGCATTCAATATGAACCATTAGAAGCCACATCCTAAAATTTCAACCCTATCTAACTTCATTTGCTATTTTTCATGCATTTAATGAATTGTTTTGAGCTAAATGACCCTAAAATTTAAAAGCACCACAAATGAACTCTGAAATGGTTGAAACTTGGCATGGTATCATCATTTCACCCACATAGCATGTGCTAAAAAGTTGAGAGGGTTACGGCAAAAACTGGATGCACTTCGTGTACAAAATGGACAATCTCTTTCGAAGTATCACGGTTTCGGACGAAAACTTGTCTGTTACAAAAGGATTTCAATTTTTTTAACTTATTTCAACTCCAGACTTTTTGTGCATTCAATATGAACCATTAGAAGCCACATCCTAAAATTTCAACCCTATATAACTTCATTTGCTATTTTTCATGCATTTAATCAATTGTTTTCAGCTAAATGGCCCTGAAATTAAATAGCACCACAAATGAACTTTGAAATGGTTGAAACTTGGCATGGTATCATCATTTCACCCACATAGCATGTGCTAAAAAGTTGAAAGGGTTATGGCAAAAACTGGATGCACTTCGTGTACAAAATGGACAATCACTTTCGAAGTATCAGGGTTTCGGACGAAAACTCGTCTGTTACAAAAGGATTTCAATTTTTTTAACTTATTTCAACTCCAGACTTTTTGTGCATTCAATATGAACCATTAGAAGCCACATCCAAAAATTTCAACCCTATCTAACTTCATTTGCTATTTTTCATGCATTTAATGACTTGTTTTGAGCTAAATGACTCTGAAATTAAAAAGCACCGCAAATGAACTCTGAAATGGTTGAAACTTGGCATGGTATCATCATTTCACCCACATAGCATGTGATAAAAAGTTGAGAGGGTTACGGCAAAAACTGGATGCACTTCGTGTACAAAATGGACAATCTCTTTCGAAGTATCAGGGTTTCGGACGAAAACTCGTCTGTTACAAAAGGATTTCAATTTTCTTTAACTTATTTCAACTCGAGACTTTTTGGGCATTCAATATGAACCATTAGAAGCCACATCCTAAAATTTTAACCCTATCTAACTTCATTTGCTATTTTTCATGCATTTAATCAATTGTTTTGAGCTAAATGACCCTGAAATTAAAAAGCACCACAAATGAACTCTGAAATGGTTGAAACTTGGCATGGTATCATCATTTCACCCACATAGTATGTTCTAAAAAGTTGAGAGGGTTACGGCAAAAAATTGGATGCACTTCGTGTACAAAATGGACAATCTCTTTCGAAGTATCAGGGATTCAAACGAAAACTCGTCTGTTACAAAAGGATTTCAATTTTTTTAAATTATTTCAACTCCAGACTTTTTGTGTGTTCAATATGAACCATTAGAAGACACATCCTAAAATTTCAACCCTATCTAACTTCATTTGCTATTTTTCATGCATTTAATGAATTGTTTTGAGCTAAATGACCCTGAAATTTAAAAGCACCACAAATGAACTCTAAAATGGTTGAAACTTGGCATGGTATCATCATTTCACCCACATAGCATGTGATAAAAAGTTGAGAGGGTTACTGCAAAAACTGGATGCACTTCGTGTACAAAATGGACAATCTCTTTCGAAGTATCAGGGTTTCGGACGAAAACTCGTCTGTTACAAAAGGATTTCAATTTTTTTTACTTATTTCAACTCCAGACTTTTAGTGCATTCAATATGATCCATTAGAACCCACATCCTAAAATTTCAACCCTATCTAACTTCATTTGCTATTTTTCATGCATTTAATGAATTGTTTTGAGCTAAATAACCCTGAAATTAAAAAGCACCACAAATGAACTCTGAAATGGTTGAAACTTGGCATGGTATCATCATTTCAACCACATAGCATGTGCTAATAAGTTGAGAGGGTTACGGCAAAAACTGGATGCACTTCGTGTACAAAATGGACAATCTCTTTCGAAGTATCAGGGTTTCGGACGAAAACTCGTCTGTTACAAAAGGATTTCAATTTTTTTAACTTATTTCAACTCCAGACTTTTTGTGCATTCAATATGATCCATTAGAAGCCACATCCTAAAATTTAAACCCTATATAACTTCGTTTGCTATTTTTCATGCATTTAATGAATTGTTTTGAGCTAAATGACCCTGATATTAAAAAGCACCACAAATGAACTCTTAAATGGTTGAAACTTGGCATGGTATCATCATTTCACCCACATAGCATGTGATAAAAAGTTGAGAGGGTTACGGCAAAAACTGGATGCACTTCGTGTACAAAATGGACAATCTCTTTCGAAGTATCAGGGTTTCGGTCGAGAACTCGTCTGTTACAAAAGGATTTCAATTTTTTTTAACTTATTTCAACTCCAGACTTTTTGTGCATTCAATATGAACCATTAGAAGCCACATCCTAAAATTTCAACCCTATCTAACTTCATTTGCTATTTTTCATGCATTTAATGAATTGTTTTGAGCTAAATGACCCTGAAATTAAAAAGCACCACAAATGAACTCTGAAATGGTTGAAACTTGGCATGGTATCATCATTTCACCCACATAGCATGTTCTAAAAAGTTGAGAGGGTTACGGCAAAAAATTGGATGCACTTCGTGTACAAAATGGACAATCTCTTTCAAAGTATCAGGGTTTCGGACGAAAACTCGTCTGTTACAAAAGGATTTCAATTTTTTTAAATTATTTCAACTCCAGACTTTTTGTGCGTTCAATATGAACCATTAGAAGACACATCCTAAAATTTCAACCCTATCTAACTTCATTTGCTATTTTTCATGCATTTAATGAATTGTTCTGAGCTAAATGACCCTGAAATTAAAAAGCACCACAAATGAACTCTAAAATGGTTGAAACTTGTCATGGTATCATAATTTCACCCACATAGCATGTGATAAAAAGTTGAGAGGGTTACGGCCAAAACTGGATGCACTTCGTGTACAAAATGGACAATCTCTTTCGAAGTATCAGGGTTTCGGACGAAAACTCGTCTGTTACAAAAGGATTTCAATTTTTTTACTTATTTCAACTCCAGACTTTTAGTGCATTCAATACGAACCATTAGAACCCACATCCTAAAATTTCAACCCTATCTAACTTCATTTGCTATTTTTCATGCATTTAATGAATTGTTTTGAGCTAAATGACCCTAAAATTTAAAAGCACCACAAATGAACTCTGAAATGGTTGAAACTTGGCATGGTATCATCATTTCACCCACATAGCATGTGCTGAAAAGTTGAGAGGGTTACGGCAAAAACTGGATGCACTTCGTGTACAAAATGGACAATCTCTTTCGAAGTATCACGGTTTCGGACGAAAACTTGTCTGTTACAAAAGGATTTCAATTTTTTTAACTTATTTCAACTCCAGACTTTTTGTGCATTCAATATGAACCATTAGAAGCCACATCCTAAAATTTCAACCCTATATAACTTCATTTGCTATTTTTCATGCATTTAATCAATTGTTTTCAGCTAAATGGCCCTGAAATTAAATAGCACCACAAATGAACTTTGAAATGGTTGAAACTTGGCATGGTATCATCATTTCACCCACATAGCATGTGCTAAAAAGTTGAAAGGGTTATGGCAAAAACTGGATGCACTTCGTGTACAAAATGGACAATCACTTTCGATGTATCAGGGTTTCGGACGAAAACTCGTCTGTTACAAAAGGATTTCAATTTTTTTAACTTATTTCAACTCCAGACTTTTTGTGCATTCAATATGAACCATTAGAAGCCACATCCAAAAATTTCAACCCTATCTAACTTCATTTGCTATTTTTCATGCATTTAATGACTTGTTTTGAGCTAAATGACTCTGAAATTAAAAAGCACCGCAAATGAACTCTGAAATGGTTGAAACTTGGCATGGTATCATCATTTCACCCACATAGCATGTGATAAAAAGTTGAGAGGGTTACGGCAAAAACTGGATGCACTTCGTGTACAAAATGGACAATCTCTTTCGAAGTATCAGGGTTTCGGACGAAAACTCGTCTGTTACAAAAGGATTTCAATTTTCTTTAACTTATTTCAACTCGAGACTTTTTGGGCATTCAATATGAACCATTAGAAGCCACATCCTAAAATTTTAACCCTATCTAACTTCATTTGCTATTTTTCATGCATTTAATCAATTGTTTTGAGCTAAATGACCCTGAAATTAAAAAGCACCACAAATGAACTCTGAAATGGTTGAAACTTGGCATGGTATCATCATTTCACCCACATAGTATGTTCTAAAAAGTTGAGAGGGTTACGGCAAAAAATTGGATGCACTTCGTGTACAAAATGGACAATCTCTTTCGAAGTATCAGGGATTCAAACGAAAACTCGTCTGTTACAAAAGGATTTCAATTTTTTTAAATTATTTCAACTCCAGACTTTTTGTGTGTTCAATATGAACCATTAGAAGCCACATCCTAAAATTTCAACCCTATCTAACTTCATTTGCTATTTTTCATGCATTTAATGAATTGTTTTGAGCTAAATGACCCTGAAATTTAAAAGCACCACAAATGAACTCTAAAATGGTTGAAACTTGGCATGGTATCATCATTTCACCCACATAGCATGTGATAAAAAGTTGAGAGGGTTACTGCAAAAACTGGATGCACTTCGTGTACAAAATGGACAATCTCTTTCGAAGTATCAGGGTTTCGGACGAAAACTCGTCTGTTACAAAAGGATTTCAATTTTTTTTACTTATTTCAACTCCAGACTTTTAGTGCATTCAATATGATCCATTAGAACCCACATCCTAAAATTTCAACCCTATCTAACTTCATTTGCTATTTTTCATGCATTTAATGAATTGTTTTGAGCTAAATAACCCTGAAATTAAAAAGCACCACAAATGAACTCTGAAATGGTTGAAACTTGGCATGGTATCATCATTTCACCCACATAGCATGTGCTAATAAGTTGAGAGGGTTACGGCAAAAACTGGATGCACTTCGTGTACAAAATGGACAATCTCTTTCGAAGTATCAGGGTTTCGGACGAAAACTCGTCTGTTACAAAAGGATTTCAATTTTTTTAACTTATTTCAACTCCAGACTTTTTGTGCATTCAATATGATCCATTAGAAGCCACATCCTAAAATTTAAACCCTATATAACTTCGTTTGCTATTTTTCATGCATTTAATGAATTGTTTTGAGCTAAATGACCCTGATATTAAAAAGCACCACAAATGAACTCTTAAATGGTTGAAACTTGGCATGGTATCATCATTTCACCCACATAGCATGTGATAAAAAGTTGAGAGGGTTACGGCAAAAACTGGATGCACTTCGTGTACAAAATGGACAATCTCTTTCGAAGTATCAGGGTTTCGGTCGAGAACTCGTCTGTTACAAAAGGATTTCAATTTTTTTTAACTTATTTCAACTCCAGACTTTTTGTGCATTCAATATGAACCATTAGAAGCCACATCCTAAAATTTCAACCCTATCTAACTTCATTTGCTATTTTTCATGCATTTAATGAATTGTTTTGAGCTAAATGACCCTGAAATTAAAAAGCACCACAAATGAACTCTGAAATGGTTGAAACTTGGCATGGTATCATCATTTCACCCACATAGCATGTTCTAAAAAGTTGAGAGGGTTACGGCAAAAAATTGGATGCACTTCGTGTACAAAATGGACAATCTCTTTCAAAGTATCAGGGTTTCGGACGAAAACTCGTCTGTTACAAAAGGATTTCAATTTTTTTAAATTATTTCAACTCCAGACTTTTTGTGCGTTCAATATGAACCATTAGAAGCCACATCCTAAAATTTCAACCCTATCTAACTTCATTTGCTATTTTTCATGCATTTAATGAATTGTTCTGAGCTAAATGACCCTGAAATTAAAAAGCACCACAAATGAACTCTAAAATGGTTGAAACTTGTCATGGTATCATAATTTCACCCACATAGCATGTGATAAAAAGTTGAGAGGGTTACGGCCAAAACTGGATGCACTTCGTGTACAAAATGGACAATCTCTTTCGAAGTATCAGGGTTTCGGACGAAAACTCGTCTGTTACAAAAGGATTTCAATTTTTTTACTTATTTCAACTCCAGACTTTTAGTGCATTCAATACGAACCATTAGAACCCACATCCTAAAATTTCAACCCTATCTAACTTCATTTGCTATTTTTCATGCATTTAATGAATTGTTTTGAGCTAAATGACCCTGAAATTAAAAAGCACCACAAATGAACTCTGAAATGGTTGAAACTTGGCATGGTATCATCATTTCACCCACATAGCATGTGATAAAAAGTTGAGAGAGTTACGGCAAAAACTGGATGCACTTCGTGTACAAAATGGACAATCTCTTTCGAAGTATCAGAGTTTCGGTCGAGAATCGTCTGTTACAAAAGGATTTCAATTTTTTTAACTTATTTCAACTCCAGACTTTTTGTGCATTCAATATGAACCATTAGAAGCCACATCCTAAAATTTCAACCCTATCTAACTTCATTTGC
Organism: Elymus sibiricus; assembly: GCA_039707655.1. Classification (NCBI taxonomy): domain Eukaryota; kingdom Viridiplantae; phylum Streptophyta; class Magnoliopsida; order Poales; family Poaceae; genus Elymus; species Elymus sibiricus. Next base: position 191,495,308 of record CM077663.1, on the reverse strand, counting down.
TATTTTTCATGCATTTAATGAATTGTTTTGAGCAAAATGACCCTGAAATTAAAAAGCACCACAAATGAACTCTGAAATGGTTGAAACTTGGCATGGTATCATCATTTCACCCACATAGCATGTTCTAAAAAGTAGAGTGGGTTACGGCAAAAAATTGGATGCACTTCGTGTACAAAATGGACAATCTCTTTCGAAGTATCAGGGTTTCGGACGAAAACTCGTCTGTTACAAAAGGATTTCAATTTTTTTAAATTATTTCAACTCCAGACTTTTTGTGCGTTCAATATGAACCATTAGAAGCCACATCCTAAAATTTCAACCCTATCTAACTTCATTTGCTATTTTTCATGCATTTAATGAATTGTTCTGAGCTAAATGACCCTGAAATTAAAAAGCACCACAAATGAACTCTAAAATGGTTGAAACTTGGCATGGTATCATCATTTCACCCACATAGCATGTGATAAAAAGTTGAGAGGGTTACGGCAAAAACTGGATGCACTTCGTGTACAAAATGGACAATCTCTTTCGAAGTATCAGGGTTTCGGACGAAAACTCGTCTGTTACAAAAGGATTTCAATTTTTTTTACTTATTTCAACTCCAGACTGTTAGTGCATTCAATATGAACCATTAGAACCCACATCCTAAAATTTCAATCCTATCTAACTTCATTTGCTATTTTTCATGCATTTAATGAATTGTTTTGAGCTAAATGACCCTGAAATTAAAAAGCACCACAAATGAACTCTGAAATGGTTGAAACTTGGCATGGTATCATCATTTCACCCACATAGCATGTTCTAAAAAGTAGAGTGGGTTACGGCAAAAAATTGGATGCACTTCGTGTACAAAATGGACAATCTCTTTCGAAGTATCAGGGTTTCGGACGAAAACTCGTCTGTTACAAAAGGATTTCAATTTTTTTAAATTATTTCAACTCCAGACTTTTTGTGCGTTCAATATGAACCACTAGAAGCCACATCCTAAAATTTCAACCCTATCTAACTTCATTTGCTATTTTTCATGCATTTAATGAATTGTTTTGAGCTAAATGACCCTGAAATTAAAAAGCACCAAAAATGAACTCTGAAATGCTTGAAACTTGGCATGGAATCATCATTTCACCAACATAGCATGTTATAAAAAGTTGAGAGGGTTACGGCAAAAACTGGATGCACTTCGTGTACAAAATGGACAATCTCTTTCGAAGTATCACGGTTTCGGACGAAAACTCGTCTGTTAGAAAAGGATTTCATTTTTTTTAACTTATTTCAACTCCAGACTTTTTGTGCATTCAATATGAACCATTAGAAGCCACATCCTAAAATTTCAACCCTATATAACTTCATTTGCTATTTTTCATGCATTTAATGAATTGTTTTGAGCTAAATGATCCTGAAATTAAAAAGCACCACAAATGAACTCTGAAATGGTTGAAACTTGGCATGGTATCATCATTTCACCCACATAGCATGTGCTAATAAGTTGAGAGCGTTACGGCAAAAACTGGATGTACTTCGTATACAAAATGGACAATCTCTTTCGAAGTATCAGGGTTTCAGACGAAAACTCGTCTGTTACAAAAGGATTTCAATTTTTTTAAATTATTTCAACTCCAGACTTTTTGTGCATTCAATATGAACCATTAGAAGACACATCCTAAAACTTCAACCCTATCTAACTTCATTTGCTATTTTTCATGCATTTAATGAATTGTTTTGAGCTAAATGACCCTGAAATTAAAAAGCACCACAAATGAACTCTGAAATGGTTGAAACTTGGCATGGTATCATCATTTCACCCACATAGCATGTGCTAAAAAGTTGAGAGGGTTACGGCAAAAACTGGATGCACTTCGTGTACAAAATGGACAATCTCTTTCGAAGTATCAGGGTTTCGGACGAAAACTCATCTGTTACAAAAGGATTTCAATTTTTTTAACTTATTTCAACTCCAGACTTTTTGTCCATTCAATATGAACCATTAGAAGCCACATCCTAAAATTTCAACCCTATATAACTTCATTTGCTATTTTTCATGCATTTAATGAATTGTTTTGAGCTAAATGACCCTGAAATTAAAAAGCACCACAAATGAACTCTGAAATGGTTGAAACTTGGCATGGTATCATCATTTCACCCACATAGAATGTGCTAAAAAGTTGAAAGGGTTATGGCAAATACTGGATGCACTTCGTGTACAAAATGGACAATCTCTTTCGAAGTATCAGGGTTTCGGACGAAAACTCGTCTGTTACAAAAGGATTTCAATTTTTTTAAATTATTTCAACTCCAGACTTTTTGTGCATTCAATATGAACCATTAGAAGCCACATCCTAAAATTTCAACCCTATCTAACTTCATTTGCTATTTTTCATGCATTTAATGAATTGTTTTGAGCTAAATGACCCTGAAATTAAAAAGCACCAAAAATGAACTCTGAAATGCTTGAAACTTGGCATGGAATCATCATTTCACCAACATAGCATGTTATAAAAAGTTGAGAGGGTTACGGCAAAAACTGGATGCACTTCGTGTACAAAATGGACAATCTCTTTCGAAGTATCAGGGTTTCGGACGAAAACTCGTCTGTTACAAAAGGATTTCAATTTTTTTAACTTATTTCAACTCCATACCTTTTCTGCATTCAATATGAACCATTAGAAGCCACATCCTAAAATTTCAACCCTATCTAACTTCGTTTGCTATTTTTCATGCATTTAATGAATTGTTTTGAGCTAAATGACCCTGAAATTAAAAAGCACCAAAAATGAACTCTGAAATGCTTGAAACTTGGCATGGAATCATCATTTCACCAACATAGCATGTTATAAAAAGTTGAGAGGGTTACGGCAAAAACTGGATGCACTTCGTGTACAAAATGGACAATCTCTTTCGAAGTATCACGGTTTCGGACGAAAACTCGTCTGTTACAAAAGGATTTCATTTTTTTTAACTTATTTCAACTCCAGACTTTTTGTGCAATCAATATGAACCATTAGAAGCCACATCCTAAAATTTCAGCCCTATCTAACTTCATTTGCTATTTTTCATGCATTTAATGAATTGTTTTGAGCTAAATGACCCTGAAATTAAAAAGCATCACAAATGAACTCTGAAATGGTTGAAACTTGGCATGGTATCATCATTTCACCCACATAGCATGTGCTAAAAAGTTGAGAGGGTTACGGCAAAAACTGGATGCACTTCGTGTACAAAATGGACAATCTCTTTCGAAGTATCAGGGTTTCGGATGAAAACTCGTCTGTTACAAAAGGATTTCAATTTTTTTAACTTATTTCAACTCCATACCTTTTCTGCATTCAATATGAACCATTAGAAGCCACATCCTAAAATTTCAACCCTATCTAACTTCGTTTGCTATTTTTCATGCATTTAATGAATTGTTTTGAGCTAAATGACCCTGAAATTAACAAGCACCACAAATGAAATCTGAAATGCTTGAAACTTGGCATGGTATCATCATTTCACCAACATAGCATGTTATAAAAAGTTGAGAGGGTTACGGCAAAAACTGGATGCACTTCGTGTACAAAATGGACAATCTCTTTCGAAGTATCACGGTTTCGGACGAAAACTCGTCTGTTACAAAAGGATTTCATTTTTTTTAACTTATTTCAACTCCAGACTTTTTGTGCAATCAATATGAACCATTAGAAGCCACATCCTAAAATTTCATCCCTATCTAACTTCATTTGCTATTTTTCATGCATTTAATGAATTGTTTTGAGCTAAATGACCCTGAAATTAAAAAGCACCAAAAATGAACTCTGAAATGCTTGAAACTTGGCATGGAATCATCATTTCACCAACATAGCATGTTATAAAAAGTTGAGAGGGTTACGGCAAAAACTGGATGCACTTCGTGTACAAAATGGACAATCTCTTTCGAAGTATCACGGTTTCGGACGAAAACTCGTCTGTTACAAAAGGATTTCATTTTTTTTAACTTATTTCAACTCCAGACTTTTTGTGCAATCAATATGAACCATTAGAAGCCACATCCTAAAATTTCAGCCCTATCTAACTTCATTTGCTATTTTTCATGCATTTAATGAATTGTTTTGAGCTAAATGACCCTGAAATTAAAAAGCATCACAAATGAACTCTGAAATGGTTGAAACTTGGCATGGTATCATCATTTCACCCACATAGCATGTTATAAAAAGTTGAGAGGGTTACGGCAAAAACTGGATGCACTTCGTGTACAAAATGGACAATCTCTTTCGAAGTATCACGGTTTCGGACGAAAACTCGTCTGTTACAAAAGGATTTCAATTTTTTTAACTTATTTCAACTCCAGACTTTTTGTGCATTCAATATGATCCATTAGAAGCCACATCCTAAAATTTCAACCCTACCTAACTTCATCTGCTATTTTTCATGCATTTAATGAATTGTTTTGAGCTAAATGACCCTGAAATTAACAAGCACCACAAATGAAATCTGAAATGCTTGAAACTTGGCATGGTATCATCATTTCACCAACATAGCATGTTATAAAAAGTTGAGAGGGTTACGGCAAAAACTGGATGCACTTCGTGTACAAAATGGACAATCTCTTTCGAAGTATCACGGTTTCGGACGAAAACTCGTCTGTTACAAAAGGATTTCATTTTTTTTAACTTATTTCAACTCCAGACTTTTTGTGCAATCAATATGAACCATTAGAAGCCACATCCTAAAATTTCATCCCTATCTAACTTCATTTGCTATTTTTCATGCATTTAATGAATTGTTTTGAGCTAAATGACCCTGAAATTAAAAAGCACCACAAATGAACTCTGAAATGGTTGAAACTTGGCATGGTATCATCATTTCACCCACATAGCATGTGCTAAAAAGTTGAGAGGGTTACGGCAAAAACTGGATGCACGTCGTGTACAAAATGGACAATCGCTTTCGAAGTATCAGGGTTTCGGACGAAAACTCATCTGTTACAAAAGGATTTCAATTTTTTTAACTTATTTCAACTCCATACCTTTTCTGCATTCAATATGAACCATTAGAAGCCACATCCTAAAATTTCAACCCTATCTAACTTCGTTTGCTATTTTTCATGCATTTAATGAATTGTTTTGAGCTAAATGACCCTGAAATTAAAAAGCACCACAAATGAACTCTGAAATGGTTGAAACTTGGCATGGTATCATCATTTCACCCACATAGCATGTGCTAATAAGTTGAGAGGGTTACGGCAAAAACTGGATGTACTTCGTGTACAAAATGGACAATCTATTTCGAAGTATCAGGGTTTCAGACGAAAACTCGTGTGTTACAAAAGGATTTCAATTTTTTTAAATTATTTCAACTCCAGACTTTTTGTGCATTCAATATGAACCATTAGAAGCCACATCCTAAAATTTCAACCCTATCTAACTTCATTTGCTATTTTTCATGCATTTAATGAATTGTTTTGAGCTAAATGACCCTGAAATTTAAAAGCACCACAAATGAACTCTGAAATGGTTGAAACTTGGCATGGTATCATCATTTCACCCACATAGCATGTGGTGAAAAGTTGAGAGGGTTACGGCAAAAACTGGATGCACTTTGTGTACAAAATGGACAATCTCTTTCGAAGTATGAGGGTTTCGGACGAAAACTCGTCTGTTACAAAAGGATTTCAATTTTTTCTAACTTATTTCAACTCCAGACTTTTTGTGCATTCAATATGAACCATTAGAAGCCACATCCTAAAATTTCAACCCTATATAACTTCATTTGCTATTTTTCATGCATTTAATCAATTGTTTTCAGCTAAATGGCCCTGAAATTAAATAGCACCACAAATGAACTCTGAAATGGTTGACACTTGGCATGGTATCATCATTTCACCCACATAGCATGTGCTAAAAAGTTGAAAGGGTTATGGAAAAAACTGGATGCACTTCGTGTACAAAATGGACAATCACTTTCGAAGTATCAGGGTTTCGGACGAAAACTCGTCTGTTACAAAAGGATTTCAATTTTTTTAACTTAGTTCAACTCCATACCTTTTCTGCATTCAATATGAACCATTAGAAGCCACATCCTAAAATTTCAACCCTATCTAACTTCGTTTGCTATTTTTCATGCATTTAATGAATTGTTTTGAGCTAAATGACCCTGAAATTAAAAAGCACCACAAATGAACTCTGAAATGGTTGAAACTTGGCATGGTATCATCATTTCACCCACATAGAATGTGCTAATAAGTTGAGAGGGTTACGGCAAAAACTGGATGTACTTCGTGTACAAAATGGACAATCTATTTCGAAGTATCAGGGTTTCAGACGAAAACTCGTGTGTTACAAAAGGATTTCAATTTTTTTAAATTATTTCAACTCCAGACTTTTTGTGCATTCAATATGAACCATTAGAAGCCACATCCTAAAATTTCAACCCTATCTAACTTCATTTGCTATTTTTCATGCATTTAATGAATTGTTTTGAGCTAAATGACCCTGAAATTTAAAAGCACCACAAATGAACTCTGAAATGGTTGAAACTTGGCATGGTATCATCATTTCACCCACATAGCATGTGCTGAAAAGTTGAGAGGGTTACGGCAAAAACTGGATGCACTTCGTGTACAAAATGGACAATCTCTTTCGAAGTATCAGGGTTTCGGACGAAAACTCGTCTGTTACAAAAGGATTTCAATTTTTTTTAACTTATTTCAAATCCAGACTTTTTGTGCATTCAATATGAACCATTAGAAGCCACATCCTAAAATTTCAACCTTATATAACTTCATTTGCTATTTTTCATGCATTTAATGAATTGTTTTCAGCTAAATGGCCCTGAAATTAAATAGCACCACAAATGAACTCTGAAATGGTTGAAACTTGGCATGGTATCATCATTTCACCCACATAGCATGTGCTAAAAAGTTGAAAGGGTTATGGCAAAAACTGGATGCACTTCGTGTACAAAATGGACAATCACTTTCGAAGTATCAGGGTTTCGGACGAAAACTCGTCTGTTACAAAAGGATTTCAATTTTTTTAACTTATTTCAACTCCAGACTTTTTGTGCATTCAATATGAACCATTAGAAGCCACATCCTAAAATTTCAACCCTATCTAACTTCATTTGCTATTTTTCATGCATTTAATGAATTGTTTTGAGCTAAATGACCCTAAAATTTAAAAGCACCACAAATGAACTCTGAAATGGTTGAAACTTGGCATGGTATCATCATTTCACCCACATAGCATGTGCTGAAAAGTTGAGAGGGTTACGGCAAAAACTGGATGCACTTCGTGTACAAAATGGACAATCTCTTTCGAAGTATCACGGTTTCGGACGAAAACTTGTCTGTTACAAAAGGATTTCAATTTTTTTAACTTATTTCAACTCCAGACTTTTTGTGCATTCAATATGAACCATTAGAAGCCACATCCTAAAATTTCAACCCTATATAACTTCATTTGCTATTTTTCATGCATTTAATCAATTGTTTTCAGCTAAATGGCCCTGAAATTAAATAGCACCACAAATGAACTTTGAAATGGTTGAAACTTGGCATGGTATCATCATTTCACCCACATAGCATGTGCTAAAAAGTTGAAAGGGTTATGGCAAAAACTGGATGCACTTCGTGTACAAAATGGACAATCACTTTCGAAGTATCAGGGTTTCGGACGAAAACTCGTCTGTTACAAAAGGATTTCAATTTTTTTAACTTATTTCAACTCCAGACTTTTTGTGCATTCAATATGAACCATTAGAAGCCACATCCAAAAATTTCAACCCTATCTAACTTCATTTGCTATTTTTCATGCATTTAATGACTTGTTTTGAGCTAAATGACTCTGAAATTAAAAAGCACCGCAAATGAACTCTGAAATGGTTGAAACTTGGCATGGTATCATCATTTCACCCACATAGCATGTGATAAAAAGTTGAGAGGGTTACGGCAAAAACTGGATGCACTTCGTGTACAAAATGGACAATCTCTTTCGAAGTATCAGGGTTTCGGACGAAAACTCGTCTGTTACAAAAGGATTTCAATTTTCTTTAACTTATTTCAACTCGAGACTTTTTGGGCATTCAATATGAACCATTAGAAGCCACATCCTAAAATTTTAACCCTATCTAACTTCATTTGCTATTTTTCATGCATTTAATGAATTGTTTTGAGCTAAATGACCCTGAAATTAAAAAGCACCACAAATGAACTCTGAAATGGTTGAAACTTGGCATGGTATCATCATTTCACCCACATAGTATGTTCTAAAAAGTTGAGAGGGTTACGGCAAAAAATTGGATGCACTTCGTGTACAAAATGGACAATCTCTTTCGAAGTATCAGGGATTCAGACGAAAACTCGTCTGTTACAAAAGGATTTCAATTTTTTTAAATTATTTCAACTCCAGACTTTTTGTGTGTTCAATATGAACCATTAGAAGCCACATCCTAAAATTTCAACCCTATCTAACTTCATTTGCTATTTTTCATGCATTTAATGAATTGTTTTGAGCTAAATGACCCTGAAATTTAAAAGCACCACAAATGAACTCTAAAATGGTTGAAACTTGGCATGGTATCATCATTTCACCCACATAGCATGTGATAAAAAGTTGAGAGGGTTACTGCAAAAACTGGATGCACTTCGTGTACAAAATGGACAATCTCTTTCGAAGTATGAGGGTTTCGGACGAAAACTCGTCTGTTACAAAAGGATTTCAATTTTTTTTTACTTATTTCAAATCCAGACTTTTTGTGCATTCAATATGAACCATTAGAAGCCACATCCTAAAATTTCAACCTTATATAACTTCATTTGCTATTTTTCATGCATTTAATGAATTGTTTTCAGCTAAATGGCCCTGAAATTAAATAGCACCACAAATGAACTCTGAAATGGTTGAAACTTGGCATGGTATCATCATTTCACCCACATAGCATGTGCTAAAAAGTTGAAAGGGTTATGGCAAAAACTGGATGCACTTCGTGTACAAAATGGACAATCACTTTCGAAGTATCAGGGTTTCGTACGAAAACTCGTCTGTTACAAAAGGATTTCAATTTTTTTAACTTATTTCAAATCCAGACTTTTTGTGCATTCAATATGAACCATTAGAAGCCACATCCTAAAATTTCAACCTTATATAACTTCATTTGCTATTTTTCATGCATTTAATGAATTGTTTTCAGCTAAATGGCCCTGAAATTAAATAGCACCACAAATGAACTCTGAAATGGTTGAAACTTGGCATGGTATCATCATTTCACCCACATAGCATGTGCTAAAAAGTTGAAAGGGTTATGGCAAAAACTGGATGCACTTCGTGTACAAAATGGACAATCACTTTCGAAGTATCAGGGTTTCGGACGAAAACTCGTCTGTTACAAAAGGATTTCAATTTTTTTAACTTATTTCAACTCCAGACTTTTTGTGCATTCAATATGAACCATTAGAAGCCACATCCTAAAATTTCAACCCTATCTAACTTCATTTGCTATTTTTCATGCATTTAATGAATTGTTTTGAGCTAAATGACCCTAAATTTTAAAAGCACCACAAATGAACTCTGAAATGGTTGAAACTTGGCATGGTATCATCATTTCACCCACATAGCATGTGCTGAAAAGTTGAGAGGGTTACGGCAAAAACTGGATGCACTTCGTGTACAAAATGGACAATCTCTTTCGAAGTATCACGGTTTCGGACGAAAACTTGTCTGTTACAAAAGGATTTCAATTTTTTTAACTTATTTCAACTCCAGACTTTTTGTGCATTCAATATGAACCATTAGAAGCCACATCCTAAAATTTCAACCCTATATAACTTCATTTGCTATTTTTCATGCATTTAATCAATTGTTTTCAGCTAAATGGCCCTGAAATTAAATAGCACCACAAATGAACTTTGAAATGGTTGAAACTTGGCATGGTATCATCATTTCACCCACATAGCATGTGCTAAAAAGTTGAAAGGGTTATGGCAAAAACTGGATGCACTTCGTGTACAAAATGGACAATCACTTTCGAAGTATCAGGGTTTCGGACGAAAACTCGTCTGTTACAAAAGGATTTCAATTTTTTTAACTTATTTCAACTCCAGACTTTTTGTGCATTCAATATGAACCATTAGAAGCCACATCCAAAAATTTCAACCCTATCTAACTTCATTTGCTATTTTTCATGCATTTAATGACTTGTTTTGAGCTAAATGACTCTGAAATTAAAAAGCACCGCAAATGAACTCTGAAATGGTTGAAACTTGGCATGGTATCATCATTTCACCCACATAGCATGTGATAAAAAGTTGAGAGGGTTACGGCAAAAACTGGATGCACTTCGTGTACAAAATGGACAATCTCTTTCGAAGTATCAGGGTTTCGGACGAAAACTCGTCTGTTACAAAAGGATTTCAATTTTCTTTAACTTATTTCAACTCGAGACTTTTTGGGCATTCAATATGAACCATTAGAAGCCACATCCTAAAATTTTAACCCTATCTAACTTCATTTGCTATTTTTCATGCATTTAATGAATTGTTTTGAGCTAAATGACCCTGAAATTAAAAAGCACCACAAATGAACTCTGAAATGGTTGAAACTTGGCATGGTATCATCATTTCACCCACATAGTATGTTCTAAAAAGTTGAGAGGGTTACGGCAAAAAATTGGATGCACTTCGTGTACAAAATGGACAATCTCTTTCGAAGTATCAGGGATTCAGACGAAAACTCGTCTGTTACAAAAGGATTTCAATTTTTTTAAATTATTTCAACTCCAGACTTTTTGTGTGTTCAATATGAACCATTAGAAGCCACATCCTAAAATTTCAACCCTATCTAACTTCATTTGCTATTTTTCATGCATTTAATGAATTGTTTTGAGCTAAATGACCCTGAAATTTAAAAGCACCACAAATGAACTCTAAAATGGTTGAAACTTGGCATGGTATCATCATTTCACCCACATAGCATGTGATAAAAAGTTGAGAGGGTTACTGCAAAAACTGGATGCACTTCGTGTACAAAATGGACAATCTCTTTCGAAGTATCAGGGTTTCGGACGAAAACTCGTCTGTTACAAAAGGATTTCAATTTTTTTTACTTATTTCAACTCCAGACTTTTAGTGCATTCAATATGATCCATTAGAACCCACATCCTAAAATTTCAACCCTATCTAACTTCATTTGCTATTTTTCATGCATTTAATGAATTGTTTTGAGCTAAATAACCCTGAAATTAAAAAGCACCACAAATGAACTCTGAAATGGTTGAAACTTGGCATGGTATCATCATTTCACCCACATAGCATGTGCTAATAAGTTGAGAGGGTTACGGCAAAAACTGGATGCACTTCGTGTACAAAATGGACAATCTCTTTCGAAGTATCAGGGTTTCGGACGAAAACTCGTCTGTTACAAAAGGATTTCAATTTTTTTAACTTATTTCAACTCCAGACTTTTTGTGCATTCAATATGATCCATTAGAAGCCACATCCTAAAATTTAAACCCTATATAACTTCGTTTGCTATTTTTCATGCATTTAATGAATTGTTTTGAGCTAAATGACCCTGATATTAAAAAGCACCACAAATGAACTCTTAAATGGTTGAAACTTGGCATGGTATCATCATTTCACCCACATAGCATGTGATAAAAAGTTGAGAGGGTTACGGCAAAAACTGGATGCACTTCGTGTACAAAATGGACAATCTCTTTCGAAGTATCAGGGTTTCGGTCGAGAACTCGTCTGTTACAAAAGGATTTCAATTTTTTTTAACTTATTTCAACTCCAGACTTTTTGTGCATTCAATATGAACCATTAGAAGCCACATCCTAAAATTTCAACCCTATCTAACTTCATTTGCTATTTTTCATGCATTTAATGAATTGTTTTGAGCTAAATGACCCTGAAATTAAAAAGCACCACAAATGAACTCTGAAATGGTTGAAACTTGGCATGGTATCATCATTTCACCCACATAGCATGTTCTAAAATGTTGAGAGGGTTACGGCAAAAAATTGGATGCACTTCGTGTACAAAATGGACAATCTCTTTCAAAGTATCAGGGTTTCGGACGAAAACTCGTCTGTTACAAAAGGATTTCAATTTTTTTAAATTATTTCAACTCCAGACTTTTTGTGCGTTCAATATGAACCATTAGAAGCCACATCCTAAAATTTCAACCCTATCTAACTTCATTTGCTATTTTTCATGCATTTAATGAATTGTTCTGAGCTAAATGACCCTGAAATTAAAAAGCACCACAAATGAACTCTAAAATGGTTGAAACTTGTCATGGTATCATAATTTCACCCACATAGCATGTGATAAAAAGTTGAGAGGGTTACGGCCAAAACTGGATGCACTTCGTGTACAAAATGGACAATCTCTTTCGAAGTATCAGGGTTTCGGACGAAAACTCGTCTGTTACAAAAGGATTTCAATTTTTTTACTTATTTCAACTCCAGACTTTTAGTGCATTCAATACGAACCATTAGAACCCACATCCTAAAATTTCAACCCTATCTAACTTCATTTGCTATTTTTCATGCATTTAATGAATTGTTTTGAGCTAAATGACCCTGAAATTAAAAAGCACCACAAATGAACTCTGAAATGGTTGAAACTTGGCATGGTATCATCATTTCACCCACATAGCATGTGATAAAAAGTTGAGAGAGTTACGGCAAAAACTGGATGCACTTCGTGTACAAAATGGACAATCTCTTTCGAAGTATCAGGGTTTCGGTCGAGAACTCGTCTGTTACAAAAGGATTTCAATTTTTTTAACTTATTTCAACTCCAGACTTTTTGTGCATTCAATATGAACCATTAGAAGCCACATCCTAAAATTTCAACCCTATCTAACTTCATTTGCTATTTTTCATGCATTTAATGAATTGTTTTGAGCAAAATGACCCTGAAATTAAAAAGCACCACAAATGAACTCTGAAATGGTTGAAACTTGGCATGGTATCATCATTTCACCCACATAGCATGTTCTAAAAAGTAGAGTGGGTTACGGCAAAAAATTGGATGCACTTCGTGTACAAAATGGACAATCTCTTTCGAAGTATCAGGGTTTCGGACGAAAACTCGTCTGTTACAAAAGGATTTCAATTTTTTTAAATTATTTCAACTCCAGACTTTTTGTGCGTTCAATATGAACCATTAGAAGCCACATCCTAAAATTTCAACCCTATCTAACTTCATTTGCTATTTTTCATGCATTTAATGAATTGTTCTGAGCTAAATGACCCTGAAATTAAAAAGCACCACAAATGAACTCTAAAATGGTTGAAACTTGGCATGGTATCATCATTTCACCCACATAGCATGTGATAAAAAGTTGAGAGGGTTACGGCAAAAACTGGATGCACTTCGTGTACAAAATGGACAATCTCTTTCGAAGTATCAGGGTTTCGGACGAAAACTCGTCTGTTACAAAAGGATTTCAATTTTTTTTACTTATTTCAACTCCAGACTGTTAGTGCATTCAATATGAACCATTAGAACCCACATCCTAAAATTTCAATCCTATCTAACTTCATTTGCTATTTTTCATGCATTTAATGAATTGTTTTGAGCTAAATGACCCTGAAATTAAAAAGCACCACAAATGAACTCTGAAATGGTTGAAACTTGGCATGGTATCATCATTTCACCCACATAGCATGTTCTAAAAAGTAGAGTGGGTTACGGCAAAAAATTGGATGCACTTCGTGTACAAAATGGACAATCTCTTTCGAAGTATCAGGGTTTCGGACGAAAACTCGTCTGTTACAAAAGGATTTCAATTTTTTTAAATTATTTCAACTCCAGACTTTTTGTGCGTTCAATATGAACCACTAGAAGCCACATCCTAAAATTTCAACCCTATCTAACTTCATTTGCTATTTTTCATGCATTTAATGAATTGTTCTGAGCAAAATGACCCTGAAATTAAAAAGCACCACAAATGAACTCTGAAATGGTTGAAACTTGGCATGGTATCATCATTTCACCCACATAGCATGTTCTAAAAAGTAGAGTGGGTTACGGCAAAAAATTGGATGCACTTCGTGTACAAAATGGACAATCTCTTTCGAAGTATCAGGGTTTCGGACGAAAACTCGTCTGTTACAAAAGGATTTCAATTTTTTTAAATTATTTCAACTCCAGACTTTTTGTGCGTTCAATATGAACCATTAGAAGCCACATCCTAAAATTTCAACCCTATCTAACTTCATTTGCTATTTTTCATGCATTTAATGAATTGTTCTGAGCTAAATGACCCTGAAATTAAAAAGCACCACAAATGAACTCTAAAATGGTTGAAACTTGGCATGGTATCATCATTTCACCCACATAGCATGTGATAAAAAGTTGAGAGGGTTACGGCAAAAACTGGATGCACTTCGTGTACAAAATGGACAATCTCTTTCGAAGTATCAGGGTTTCGGACGAAAACTCGTCTGTTACAAAAGGATTTCAATTTTTTTTACTTATTTCAACTCCAGACTGTTAGTGCATTCAATATGAACCATTAGAACCCACATCCTAAAATTTCAATCCTATCTAACTTCATTTGCTATTTTTCATGCATTTAATGAATTGTTTTGAGCTAAATGACCCTGAAATTAAAAAGCACCACAAATGAACTCTGAAATGGTTGAAACTTGGCATGGTATCATCATTTCACCCACATAGCATGTTCTAAAAAGTAGAGTGGGTTACGGCAAAAAATTGGATGCACTTCGTGTACAAAATGGACAATCTCTTTCGAAGTATCAGGGTTTCGGACGAAAACTCGTCTGTTACAAAAGGATTTCAATTTTTTTAAATTATTTCAACTCCAGACTTTTTGTGCGTTCAATATGAACCACTAGAAGCCACATCCTAAAATTTCAACCCTATCTAACTTCATTTGCTATTTTTCATGCATTTAATGAATTGTTCTGAGCTAAATGACCCTGAAATTAAAAAGCACCACAAATGAACTCTAAAATGGTTGAAACTTGGCATGGTATCATCATTTCACCCACATAGCATGTGATAAAAAGTTGAGAGGGTTACGGCAAAAACTGGATGCACTTCGTGTACAAAATGGACAATCTCTTTCGAATCATCAGGGTTTCGGACGAAAACTCGTCTGTTACAAAAGGATTTCATTTTTTTTACTTATTTCAACTCCAGACTGTTAGTGCATTCAATATGAACCATTAGAACCCACATCCTAAAATTTCAACCCTATCTAACTTCATTTGCTATTTTTCATGCATTTAATGAATTGTTTTGAGCTAAATGACCCTGAAATTAAAAAGCACCACAAATTAACTCTGAAATGGTTGAAACTTGGCATGGTATCATCATTTCACCCACATAGCATGTGCTAATAAGTTGAGAGGGTTACGGCAAAAACTGGATGCACTTCGTGTACAAAATGGACAATCTCTTTCGAAGTATCAGGGTTTCGGACGAAAACTCGTCTGTTACAAAAGGATTTCAATTTTTTTTAACTTATTTCAACTCCAGACTTTTTGTGCATTCAATATGATCCATTAGAAGCCACATCCTAAAATTTCAACCCTATATAACTTCGTTTGCTATTTTTCATGCATTTAATGAATTGTTTTGAGCTAAATGACCCTGATATTAAAAAGCACCACAAATGAACTCTGAAATGGTTGAAACTTGGCATGGTATCATCATTTCACCCACATAGCATGTGATAAAAAGTTGAGAGGGATACGGGAAAAACCGGATGCACTTCATGTACAAAATGGACAATCTCTTTCGAAGTATCAGGGTTTCGGTCGAGAACTCGTCTGTTACAAAAGGATTTCAATTTTTTTTAACTTATTTCAACTCCAGACTTTTTGTGCATTCAATATGAACCATTAGAAGCCACATCCTAAAATTTCAACCCTATCTAACTTCATTTGCTATTTTTCATGCATTTAATGAATTGTTTTGACCTAAATGACCCTGAAATTTAAAAGCACCACAAATGAACTCTGAAATGGTTGAAGCTTGGCATGGTATCATCATTTCACCCACATAGCATGTGATAAAAAGTTGAGAGGGTTACGGCAAAAACTGGATGCACTTCGTGTACAAAATGGACAATCTCTTTCGAAGTATCAGGGTTTCGGACGAAAACTCGTCTGTTACAAAAGGATTTCAATTTTTTTAACTTATTTCAACTCCAGACTTTTTGTGCATTCAATATGATCCATTAGAAGCCACATCCTAAAATTTCAACCCTACCTAACTTCATCTGCTATTTTTCATGCATTTAATGAATTGTTTTGAGCTAAATGACCCTGAAATTAAAAAGCACCACAAATGAACTCTGAAATGGTTGAAACTTGGCATGGTATCATCATTTCACCCACATAGCATGTTCTAAAAAGTTGAGAGGGTTACGGCAAAAACTGGATGCACTTCGTGTACAAAATGGACAATCTCTTTCGAAGTATCAGTGTTTCGGACGAAAACTCGTCTGTTACAAAAGGATTTCAATTTTTTTAAATTATTTGAACTCCAGACTTTTTGTGCATTCAATATGAACCATTAGAAGCCACATCCTAAAATTTCAACCCTATCTAACTTCATTTGCTATTTTTCATGCATTTAATGAATTGTTTTGAGCTAAATGACCCTGAAATTAAAAAGCACCACAAATGAACTCTGAAATTGTTGAAACTTGGCATGGTATAATCATTTCGCCCACATAGCGTGTGATCAAAAGTTGAGAGGGTTACGGCAAAAAATGGATGCACATCGTGTACAAAATGGACAATCTCTTTCGAAGTATCAGTGTTTCGGACGAAAACTCGTCTGTTACAAAAGGATTTCAATGTTTTTAAATTATTTCAACTCCAGACTTTTTGTGCATTCAATATGAACCATTAGAAGCCACATTCTAAAATTTCAACCCTATCTAACTTCATTTGCTATTTTTCATGCATTTAATGAATTGTTTTGAGCTAAATGACCCTGAAATTAAAAAGCACCACAAATGAACTCTGAAATGGTTGAAACTTGGCATGGTATCATCATTTCACCCACATAGCATGTTCTAAAAAGTTGAGAGGGTTATGGCAAAAACTGGATGCACTTCGTGTACAAAATGGACAATATCTTTCGAAGTATCAGGGTTTCGGACGAAAACTCGTCCGTTACAAAAGGATTTCAATTTTTTTTAACATATTTCAACTCCAGACTTTTTGTGCATTCAATATGAACCATTAGAAGCCACATCCTAAAATTTCAACCCTATCTAACTTAATTTGCTATTTTTCATGCATTTAATGAATTGTTTTGAGCTAAATGACCCTGAAATTAATAAGCACCACAAATGAACTCTGAAATGGTTGAAACTTGGTATGGTATCATCATTTCACCCACATAGCATGTGCTAAAAAGTTGAGAGGGTTACGGCAAAAACTGGATGCACTTCGTGTACAAAATGGACAATCTCTTTCGAATCATCAGGGTTTCGGACGAAAACTCGTCTGTTACAAAAGGATTTCATTTTTTTTACTTATTTCAACTCCAGACTGTTAGTGCATTCAATATGAACCATTAGAACCCACATCCTAAAATTTCAACCCTATCTAACTTCATTTGCTATTTTTCATGCATTTAATGAATTGTTTTGAGCTAAATGACCCTGAAATTAAAAAGCACCACAAATTAACTCTGAAATGGTTGAAACTTGGCATGGTATCATCATTTCACCCACATAGCATGTGCTAATAAGTTGAGAGGGTTACGGCAAAAACTGGATGCACTTCGTGTACAAAATGGACAATCTCTTTCGAAGTATCAGGGTTTCGGACGAAAACTCGTCTGTTACAAAAGGATTTCAATTTTTTTAACTTATTTCAACTCCAGACTTTTTGTGCATTCAATATGATCCATTAGAAGCCACATCCTAAAATTTCAACCCTATATAACTTCGTTTGCTATTTTTCATGCATTTAATGAATTGTTTTGAGCTAAATGACCCTGTTATTAAAAAGCACCACAAATGAACTCTGAAATGGTTGAAACTTGGCATGGTATCATCATTTCACCCACATAGCATGTGATAAAAAGTTGAGAGGGATACGGGAAAAACCGGATGCACTTCATGTACAAAATGGACAATCTCTTTCGAAGTATCAGGGTTTCGGTCGAGAACTCGTCTGTTACAAAAGGATTTCAATTTTTTTTAACTTATTTCAACTCCAGACTTTTTGTGCATTCAATATGAACCATTAGAAGCCACATCCTAAAATTTCAACCCTATCTAACTTCATTTGCTATTTTTCATGCATTTAATGAATTGTTTTGACCTAAATGACCCTGAAATTTAAAAGCACCACAAATGAACTCTGAAATGGTTGAAACTTGGCATGGTATCATCATTTCACCCACATAGCATGTGATAAAAAGTTGAGAGGGTTACGGCAAAAACTGGATGCACTTCGTGTACAAAATGGACAATCTCTTTCGAAGTATCAGGGTTTCGGACGAAAACTCGTCTGTTACAAAAGGATTTCAATTTTTTTAACTTATTTCAACTCCAGACTTTTTGTGCATTCAATATGATCCATTAGAAGCCACATCCTAAAATTTCAACCCTACCTAACTTCATCTGCTATTTTTCATGCATTTAATGAATTGTTTTGAGCTAAATGACCCTGAAATTAAAAAGCACCACAAATGAACTCTGAAATGGTTGAAACTTGGCATGGTATCATCATTTCACCCACATAGCATGTTCTAAAAAGTTGAGAGGGTTACGGCAAAAACTGGATGCACTTCGTGTACAAAATGGACAATCTCTTTCGAAGTATCAGTGTTTCGGACGAAAACTCGTCTGTTACAAAAGGATTTCAATTTTTTTAAATTATTTGAACTCCAGACTTTTTGTGCATTCAATATGAACCATTAGAAGCCACATCCTAAAATTTCAACCCTATCTAACTTCATTTGCTATTTTTCATGCATTTAATGAATTGTTTTGAGCTAAATGACCCTGAAATTAAAAAGCACCACAAATGAACTCTGAAATTGTTGAAACTTGGCATGGTATAATCATTTCACCCACATAGCGTGTGATCAAAAGTTGAGAGGGTTACGGCAAAAAATGGATGCACATCGTGTACAAAATGGACAATCTCTTTCGAAGTATCAGTGTTTCGGACGAAAACTCGTCTGTTACAAAAGGATTTCAATGTTTTTAAATTATTTCAACTCCAGACTTTTTGTGCATTCAATATGAACCATTAGAAGCCACATTCTAAAATTTCAACCCTATCTAACTTCATTTGCTATTTTTCATGCATTTAATGAATTGTTTTGCGCTAAATGACCCTGAAATTAAAAAGCACCACAAATGAACTCTGAAATGGTTGAAACTTGGCATGGTATCATCATTTCACCCACATAGCATGTTCTAAAAAGTTGAGAGGGTTATGGCAAAAACTGGATGCACTTCGTGTACAAAATGGACAATATCTTTCGAAGTATCAGGGTTTCGGACGAAAACTCGTCCGTTACAAAAGGATTTCAATTTTTTTTAACATATTTCAACTCCAGACTTTTTGTGCATTCAATATGAACCATTAGAAGCCACATCCTAAAATTTCAACCCTATCTAACTTAATTTGCTATTTTTCATGCATTTAATGAATTGTTTTGAGCTAAATGACCCTGAAATTAATAAGCACCACAAATGAACTCTGAAATGGTTGAAACTTGGTATGGTATCATCATTTCACCCACATAGCATGTGCTAAAAAGTTGAGAGGGTTACGGCAAAAACTGGATGCACTTCGTGTACAAACTGGACAATCTCTTTCGAAGTATCAGGGTTTCGGACGAAAACTCGTCTGTTACAAAAGGATTTCAATTTTTTTAAATTATTTCAACTCCAGACTTTTTGTGCATTCTATATGAAACATTAGAAGCCACATCCTAAAATTTCAATCCTATCTAACTTCATTTGCTATTTTTCATGCATTTAATGAATTGTTTTGAGCTAAATGACCCTGAAATTAAAAAGCACCACAAATGAACTCTGAAATGGTTCAAACTTGGCATGGTATCATAATTTCACCCACATAGCATGTGCAAAAAAGTTGAGAGGGTTATGGCAAAAACTGGATGCACTTCGTGTACAAAATGGACAATCTCTTTCGAAGTATGAGGGTTTCGGACGAAAACTCGTCTGTTACAAAAGGATTTAAATTTTTTTAACTTATTTCAACTCCAGACTTTTTGTGCATTCAATATGAACCATTAGAAGCCACATCCTAAAATTTCAACCCTACCTAACTTCATCTGCTATTTTTCATGCATTTAATGAATTGTTTTGAGCTAAATGACCCTGAAATTAAAAAGCACCATAAATGAACTCTGAAATGGTTGAAACTTGGCATGGTATCATCATTTCACCCACATAGCATGTGATAAAAAGTTGAGAGGGTTACGGCAAAAACTGGATGCACTTCGTGTACAAAATGGACAATCTCTTTCGAAGTATCAGTGTTTCGGACGAAAACTCGTCTGTTACAAAAGGATTTCAATTTTTTTAACTTATTTCAACTCCAGAATTTTTGTGCATTCAATATGAACCATTAGAAGCCACATCCTAAAATTTCAACCCTATCTAACTTCATTTGCTATTTTTCATGCATTTAATGAATTGTTTTGAGCTAAATGACCCTGAAATTAAAAAGCACCACAAATGAACTCTGAAATGGTTGAAACTTGGCATGGTATCATCATTTCACCCACATAGCATGTGATAAAAAGTTGAGAGGGTTACGGCAAAAACTGGATGCACTTCGTGTCAAAATGGACAATATCTTTCGAAGTATCAGGGTTTCGGACGAAAACTCGTCTGTTACAAAAGGATTTAATTTTTTTAACTTATTTCAACTCCAGACTTTTTGTGCATTCAATATGAACCATTATAAGCCACATCCTAAAATTTCAAACCTATCTAACTTGATTTGCTATTTTTCATGCATTTAATGAATTGTTTTGAGCGAAATGACCCTAAAATTAAAAAGTACCACAAATGAACTCTGAAAAGGTTGAAACTTGGCATGGTATCATCGTTTCACCCACATAGCATGTGCTAAGAAGTTGAGAGGGTTACGGCAAAAATTGGATGCACTTCGTGTACAAAATGGACAATCTCTTTCGAAGTATCAGGGTTTCGGACGAAAACTCGTCTGTTACAAAAGGATTTCAGTTTTTCAACTTATTTCAATTCCAGACTTTTTGTGCATTCAATATGAACCATTAGAAGCCACATCCTAAAATTTCAACCCAACCTAACTTCATTTGCTATTTTTCATGCATTTAATGAATTGTTTTGAGCTAAATGACCCTGAAATTAAAAAGCACCACAAATGAACTCTGAAAAGGTTGAAACTTGGCATGGTATCATCGTTTCACCCACATAGCATGTTCTAAAAATTTGAGAGGGTTATGGCAAAAACTGGATGCACTTCGTGTACAAAATGGACAATCTCTTTCGAAGTATGAGGGTTTCGGACGAAAACTCGTCTGTTACAAAAGGATTTCAATTTTTTAACTTATTTCAACTCCATATTTTTTGTGCATTCAATATGAACCATTAGAAGCCACATCCTAAAATTTCAACCCTATCTAACTTCATTTAATATTTTTCATGCATTTAATGAATTGTTTTGAGCGAAATGACCCTAAAATTAAAAAGCACCACAAATGAACTCTGAAAAGGTTGAAACTTGGCATGGTATCATCGTTTCACCCACATAGCATGTGCTAAGAAGTTGAGAGGGTTACGGCAAAAATTGGATGCACTTCGTGTACAAAATGGACAATCTCTTTCAAAATATCAGGGTTTCGGACGAAAACTCGTCTGTTACAAAAGGATTTCAATTTTTCAACTTATTTCAATTCCAGACTTTTTGTGCATTCAATATGAACCATTAGAAGCCACATCCTAAAATTTCAACCTAACCTAACTTCATTTGCTATTTTTCATGCATTTAATGAATTGTTTTGAGCTAAATGACCCTGAAATTAATAAGCACCACAAATGAACTCTGAAAAGGTTGAAACTTGGCATGGTATCATCGTTTCACCCACATAGCATGTTCTAAAAAGTTGAGAGGGTTATGGCAAAAACTGGATGCACTTCGTGTACAAAATGGACAATCTCTTTCGAAGTATGAGGGTTTCGGACGAAAACTCGTCTGTTACAAAAGGATTTCAATTTTTTTTAACTTATTTCAACTCCAGACTTTTTGTGCATTCAATATGAACCATTAGAAGCCACATCCTAAAATTTCAACCCTATCTAACTTCATTTGCTATTTTTCATGCATTTAATGAATTGTTTTGAGCCAAATGACCCTGAAATTAATAAGCACCACAAATGAACTCTGAAAAGGTTGAAACTTGGCATGGTATCATCGTTTCACCCACATAGCATGTGCTAAGAAGTTGAGAGGGTTACGGCAAAAATTGGATGCACTTCGTGTACAAAATGGACAATCTCTTTCGAAGTATCAGGGTTTCGGACGAAAACTCGTCTGTTACAAAAGGATTTCAATTTTTCAACTTATTTCAATTCCAGACTTTTTGTGCATTCAATCTGAACCATTAGAAGCCACATCCTAAAATTTCAACCCTACCTAACTTCATTTGCTATTTTTCATGCATTTAATGAATTGTTTTGAGCTAAATGACCCTGAAATTAAAAAGCACCACAAATGAACTCTGAAAAGGTTGAAACTTGGCATGGTATCATCGTTTCACCCACATAGCATGTGCTAAGAAGTTGAGAGGGTTACGGCAAAAATTGGATGCACTTCGTGTACAAAATGGACAATCTCTTTCGAAGTATCAGGGTTTCGGACGAAAACTCGTCTGTTACAAAAGGATTTCAATTTTTCAACTTATTTCAATTCCAGACTTTTTGTGCATTCAATTTGAACCATTAGAAGCCACATCCTAAAATTTCAACCCCATCTAACTTCATTTGCTATTTTTCATGCATTTAATGAATTGTTTTGAGCTAAATGACCCTGAAATTAAAAAGCACCACAAATGAACTCTGAAATGGTTGAAACTTGGCATGGTATCATCGTTTCACCCACATAGCATGTACTAATAAGTTGAGAGGGTTACGGCAAAAATTGGATGCACTTCGTGTACAAAATAGACAATCTCTTTCGAAGTATCAGGGTTTCGGACGAAAACTCGTCTGTTACAAAAGGATTTCAATTTTTTTAACTTATTTCAACTCCAGACTTTTTGTGCATTCAATATGAACCATTAGAAGCCACATCCTAAAATTTGAACCCTACCTAACTTCATCTGCTATTTTTCATGCATTTAATGAATTGTTTTAAGCTAAATGACCCTGAAATTAAAAAGCACAACAAATGAACTCTGAAATGGTTGAAACTTGGCATGGTATCATCATGTCACCCATATAGCATGTGATAAAAAGTTGAGAGGGTGACGGCAAAAACTGGATGCACTTCGTGTACAAAATGGACAATCTCTTTCGAAGTATTAGGGTTTCGGACGAAAACTCGTCTGTTACAAAAGGATTTAATGTTTTTTAACTTAGTTCAACTCCAGACTTTTTGTGCATTCAATATGAACCATTATAAGCCACATCCTAAAATTTCAACCCTATCTAACTTCATTTGCTATTTTTCATGCATTTAATGAATTGTTTTGAGCTAAATGACCCTGAAATTAAAAAGCACCACAAATGAACTCTGAAATGGTTGAAACTTGGCATGGTATCATAATTTCACCCACATAGCATGTTATAAAAAGTTGAGAGGGTTACGGCAAAAACTGGATGCACTTCGTGTACAAAATGGACAATCTCTTTCGAAGTATCAGGGTTTCGGACGAAAACTCGTCTGTTACAAAAGGATTTCAATTTTTTTAGCTTATTTCAACTCCAGACTTTTTGTGCGTTCAATATGAACCATTAGAATCCACATCCTAAAATTTCAACCCTATCTAAGTTCATTTGCTATTTTTCATGCATTTAATGAATTGTTTTGAGCTAAATGACCCTGAAATTAATAAGCACCACAAATGAACTCTGAAATTGTTGAAACTTGGCATGGTATCATCATTTCACCCACATAGCATGTGCTAAAAAGTTGAGACGGTTACGGCAAAAACTGGATGCACTTCGTGTACAAACTGGACAATCTCTTTCGAAGTATCAGGGTTTCGGACGAAAACTCGTCTGTTACAAAAGGATTTCAATTTTTTTAAATTATTTTAACTCCGGACTTTTTGTGCATTCAATATGAAACATTAGAAGCCACATCCTAAAATTTCAATCCTATCTAACTTCATTTGCTATTTTTCATGCATTTAATGAATTGTTTTGAGCTAAATGACCCTGAAATTAAAAAGCACCACAAATGAACTCTGAATTGGTTTAAACTTGGCATGGTATCATAATTTCACCCACATAGCATGTGCAAAAAAGTTGAGAGGGTTATGGCAAAAACTGGATGCACTTCATGTACCAAATGGACAATCTCTTTCGAAGTATAAGTGTTTCGGACGAAAACTCGTCTGTTACAAAAGGATTTAATTTTTTTAACTTATTTCAACTCCAGACTTCTTGTGCATTCAATATGAACCATTATAAGCCACATCCTAAAATTTCAACCCTATCTAACTTCATTTGCTATTTTTCATGCATTTAATGAATTGTTTTGAGCTAAATGACCCTGAAATTAAAAAGCACCACAAATGAACTCTGAAATGGTTGAAACTTGGCATGGTATCATCATTTCACCCACATAGCATGTGATAAAAAGTTGAGAGGGTTACGGCAAAAACTGGATGCACTTCATGTACAAAATGGACAATCTCTTTCGAAGTATAAGTGTTTCGGACGAAAACTCGTCTGTTACAAAAGGATTTAAATTTTTTTAACTTATTTCAACTCCAGACTTTTTGTGCATTCAATATGAACCATTAGAAGCCACATCCTAAAATTTCAAACCTATCTAACTTCATTTGCTATTTTTCATGCATTTAATGAATTGTTTTGAGCGAAATGACCCTAAAATTAAAAAGCACCACAAATGAACTCTGAAAAGGTTGAAACTTGGCATGGTATCATCGTTTCACCCACATAGCAGGTGCTAAGAAGTTGAGAGGGTTACGGCAAAAATTGGATGCACTTCGTGTACAAAATGGACAATCTCTTTCGAAGTATCAAGGTTTCGGACGAAAACTCGTCTGTTACAAAAGGATTTCAATTTTTCTACTTATTTCAATTCCAGACTTTTTGTGCATTCAATATGAACCATTAGAAGCCACATCCTAAAATTTCAACCCTACCTAACTTCATTTGCTATTTTTCATGCATTTAATGAATTGTTTTGAGCTAAATGACCCTGAAATTAAAAAGCACCACAAATGAACTCTGAAAAGGTTGAAACTTGGCATGGTATCATCGTTTCACCCACATAGCATGTTCTAAAAAGTTGAGAGGGTTATGGCAAAAACTGGATGCACTTCGTGTACAAAATGGACAATCTCTTTCGAAGTATGAGGGTTTCGGACGAAAACTCGTCTGTTACAAAAGGATTTCAATTTTTTTTAACTTATTTCAACTCCAGACTTTTTGTGCATTCAATATGAACCATTAGAAGCCACATCCTAAAATTTCAACCCTATCTAACTTCATTTGCTATTTTTCATGCATTTAATGAATTGTTTTGAGCTAAATGACCCTGAAATTAATAAGCACCACAAATGAACTCTGAAATGGTTGAAACTTGGCATGGTATCATCATTTCACCCACATAGCATGTGCTAAAAAGTTGAGAGGGTCACGGCAAAAACTGGATGCACTTCGTGTACAAACTGGACAATCTCTTTCGAAGTATCAGGGTTTCGGACGAAAACTCGTCTGTTACAAAAGGATTTAATTTTTTTTAACTTATTTCAACTCCAGACTTTTTGTGCATTCAATATGAACCATTATAAGCCACATCCTAAAATTTCAACCCTATCTAACTTCATTTGCTATTTTTCATGCATTTAATGAATTGTTTTGAGCTAAATGACCCTAAAATTAAAAAGCACCACAAATGAACTCTGAAATGGTTGAAACTTGGCATGGTATCATCGTTTCACCCACATAGCATGTGATAAAAAGTTGAGAGGGTTACGGCAAAAACTGGATGCACTTCGTGTACAAAATGGACAATCTCTTTCGAAGTATTAGTGTTTCGGACGAAAACTCGTCTGTTACAAAAGGATTTAAATTTTTTTAACTTATTTCAACTCCAGACTTTTTGTGCATTCAATATGAACCATTAGAAGCCACATCCTAAAATTTCAACCCTATCTAACTTCATTTGCTATTTTTCATGCATTTAATGAATTGTTTTGAGCTAAATGACCCTGAAATTAAAAAGCACCACAAATGAACTCTGAAATGGTTGAAACTTGGCATGGTATCATCATTTCACCCACATAGCATGTGATAAAAAGTTGAGAGGGTTACGGCAAAAACTGGATGCACTTCGTGTACAAAATGGACAATCTCTTTTGAAGTATCAGGGTTTCGGACGAAAACTCGTCTGTTACAAAAGGATTTCAATTTTTTTAACTTATTTCAACTCCAGACTTTTTGTGCATTCAATATGAACCATTAGAAGCCACATCCTAAAATTTCAACCCTATCTAACTTCATTTGCTATTTTTCATGCATTTAATGATATGTTTTGAGCTAAATAACCCTGAAATTAAAAAGCACCACAAATGAACTCTGAAATGGTTGAAACTTCGCATGGTATCATCATTTCACCCACATAGCATGTGCTAATAAATTGAGAGGGTTACGGCAAAAACTGGATGCACTTCGTGTACAAAATGGACAATCTCTTTCGAAGTATCAGGGTTTCGGACGAAAACTCGTCTGTTACAAAAGGATTTCAAATTTTTTAAATTATTTCAACTCCAGACTTTTTGTGCATTCAATTTGAACCATTAGAAGCCACATCCTAAAATTTCAACCCCATCTAACTTCATTTGCTATTTTTCATGCATTTAATTAATTGTTTTGAGCTAAATGACCCTGAAATTAAAAAGCACCACAAATGAACTCTGAAATGGTTGAAACTTGGCATGGTATCATCGTTTCACCCACATAGCATGTGCTAATAAGTTGAGAGGGTTACGGCAAAAATTGGATGCACTTCGTGTACAAAATGGACAATCTCTTTCGAAGTATCAGGGTTTCGGACGAAAACTCGTCTGTTACAAAAGGATTTCAATTTTTTAACTTATTTCAACTCCAGACTTTTTGTGCATTCAATATGAACCATTAGAAGCCACATCCTAAAATTTCAACCCTATCTAACTTCATTTGCTATTTTTCATGCATTTAATGAATTGTTTTGAGCAAAAACTGGATGCACTTCGTGTACAAAATGGACAATCTCTTTCGAAGTATGAGGGTTTCGGACGAAAACTCGTCTGTTACAAAAGGATTTCAATTTTTTTTAACTTATTTCAACTCCAGACTTTTTGTGCATTCAATATGAACCATTTGAAGCCACATCCTAAAATTTCAACCCTATCTAACTTCATTTGCTATTTTTCATGCATTTAATGAATTGTTTTGAGCCAAATGACCCTGAAATTAATAAGCACCACAAATGAACTCTGAAAAGGTTGAAACTTGGCATGGTATCATCGTTTCACCCACATAGCATGTTCTAAAAAGTTGAGAGGGTTATGGCAAAAACTGGATGCACTTCGTGTACAAAATGGACAATCTCTTTCGAAGTATGAGGGTTTCGGACGAAAACTCGTCTGTTACAAAAGGATTTCAATTTTTTTTAACTTATTTCAACTCCAGACTTTTTGTGCATTCAATATGAACCATTAGAAGCCACATCCTAAAATTTCAACCCTATCTAACTTCATTTGCTATTTTTCATGCATTTAATGAATTGTTTTGAGCTAAATGACCCTGAAATTAATAAGCACCACAAATGAACTCTGAAATGGTTGAAACTTGGCATGGTATCATCATTTCACCCCCATAGCATGTGCTAAAAAGTTGAGAGGGTCACGGCAAAAACTGGATGCACTTCGTGTACAAACTGGACAATCTCTTTCGAAGTATTAGGGTTTCGGACGAAAACTCGTCTGTTACAAAAGGATTTAATGTTTTTTAACTTAGTTCAACTCCAGACTTTTTGTGCATTCAATATGAACCATTATAAGCCACATCCTAAAATTTCAACCCTATCTAACTTCATTTGCTATTTTTCATGCATTTAATGAATTGTTTTGAGCTAAATGACCCTGAAATTAAAAAGCACCACAAATGAACTCTGAAATGGTTGAAACTTGGCATGGTATCATCATTTCACCCACATAGCATGTGATAAAAAGTTGAGAGGGTTACGGCAAAAACTGGATGCACTTCGTGTCAAAATGGACAATATCTTTCGAAGTATCAGGGTTTCGGACGAAAACTCGTCTGTTACAAAAGGATTTAATTTTTTTAACTTATTTCAACTCCAGACTTTTTGTGCATTCAATATGAACCATTATAAGCCACATCCTAAAATTTCAAACCTATCTAACTTGATTTGCTATTTTTCATGCATTTAATGAATTGTTTTGAGCGAAATGACCCTAAAATTAAAAAGTACCACAAATGAACTCTGAAAAGGTTGAAACTTGGCATGGTATCATCGTTTCACCCACATAGCATGTGCTAAGAAGTTGAGAGGGTTACGGCAAAAATTGGATGCACTTCGTGTACAAAATGGACAATCTCTTTCGAAGTATCAGGGTTTCGGACGAAAACTCGTCTGTTACAAAAGGATTTCAGTTTTTCAACTTATTTCAATTCCAGACTTTTTGTGCATTCAATATGAACCATTAGAAGCCACATCCTAAAATTTCAACCCAACCTAACTTCATTTGCTATTTTTCATGCATTTAATGAATTGTTTTGAGCTAAATGACCCTGAAATTAAAAAGCACCACAAATGAACTCTGAAAAGGTTGAAACTTGGCATGGTATCATCGTTTCACCCACATAGCATGTTCTAAAAATTTGAGAGGGTTATGGCAAAAACTGGATGCACTTCGTGTACAAAATGGACAATCTCTTTCGAAGTATGAGGGTTTCGGACGAAAACTCGTCTGTTACAAAAGGATTTCAATTTTTTAACTTATTTCAACTCCATATTTTTTGTGCATTCAATATGAACCATTAGAAGCCACATCCTAAAATTTCAACCCTATCTAACTTCATTTAATATTTTTCATGCATTTAATGAATTGTTTTGAGCGAAATGACCCTAAAATTAAAAAGCACCACAAATGAACTCTGAAAAGGTTGAAACTTGGCATGGTATCATCGTTTCACCCACATAGCATGTGCTAAGAAGTTGAGAGGGTTACGGCAAAAATTGGATGCACTTCGTGTACAAAATGGACAATCTCTTTCAAAATATCAGGGTTTCGGACGAAAACTCGTCTGTTACAAAAGGATTTCAATTTTTCAACTTATTTCAATTCCAGACTTTTTGTGCATTCAATATGAACCATTAGAAGCCACATCCTAAAATTTCAACCTAACCTAACTTCATTTGCTATTTTTCATGCATTTAATGAATTGTTTTGAGCTAAATGACCCTGAAATTAATAAGCACCACAAATGAACTCTGAAAAGGTTGAAACTTGGCATGGTATCATCGTTTCACCCACATAGCATGTTCTAAAAAGTTGAGAGGGTTATGGCAAAAACTGGATGCACTTCGTGTACAAAATGGACAATCTCTTTCGAAGTATGAGGGTTTCGGACGAAAACTCGTCTGTTACAAAAGGATTTCAATTTTTTTTAACTTATTTCAACTCCAGACTTTTTGTGCATTCAATATGAACCATTAGAAGCCACATCCTAAAATTTCAACCCTATCTAACTTCATTTGCTATTTTTCATGCATTTAATGAATTGTTTTGAGCCAAATGACCCTGAAATTAATAAGCACCACAAATGAACTCTGAAAAGGTTGAAACTTGGCATGGTATCGTCGTTTCACCCACATAGCATGTGCTAAGAAGTTGAGAGGGTTACGGCAAAAATTGGATGCACTTCGTGTACAAAATGGACAATCTCTTTCGAAGTATCAGGGTTTCGGACGAAAACTCGTCTGTTACAAAAGGATTTCAATTTTTCAACTTATTTCAATTCCAGACTTTTTGTGCATTCAATCTGAACCATTAGAAGCCACATCCTAAAATTTCAACCCTACCTAACTTCATTTGCTATTTTTCATGCATTTAATGAATTGTTTTGAGCTAAATGACCCTGAAATTAAAAAGCACCACAAATGAACTCTGAAAAGGTTGAAACTTGGCATGGTATCATCGTTTCACCCACATAGCATGTGCTAAGAAGTTGAGAGGGTTACGGCAAAAATTGGATGCACTTCGTGTACAAAATGGACAATCTCTTTCGAAGTATCAGGGTTTCGGACGAAAACTCGTCTGTTACAAAAGGATTTCAATTTTTCAACTTATTTCAATTCCAGACTTTTTGTGCATTCAATTTGAACCATTAGAAGCCACATCCTAAAATTTCAACCCCATCTAACTTCATTTGCTATTTTTCATGCATTTAATGAATTGTTTTGAGCTAAATGACCCTGAAATTAAAAAGCACCACAAATGAACTCTGAAATGGTTGAAACTTGGCATGGTATCATCGTTTCACCCACATAGCATGTACTAATAAGTTGAGAGGGTTACGGCAAAAATTGGATGCACTTCGTGTACAAAATAGACAATCTCTTTCGAAGTATCAGGGTTTCGGACGAAAACTCGTCTGTTACAAAAGGATTTCAATTTTTTTAACTTATTTCAACTCCAGACTTTTTGTGCATTCAATATGAACCATTAGAAGCCACATCCTAAAATTTGAACCCTACCTAACTTCATCTGCTATTTTTCATGCATTTAATGAATTGTTTTAAGCTAAATGACCCTGAAATTAAAAAGCACAACAAATGAACTCTGAAATGGTTGAAACTTGGCATGGTATCATCATGTCACCCATATAGCATGTGATAAAAAGTTGAGAGGGTGACGGCAAAAACTGGATGCACTTCGTGTACAAAATGGACAATCTCTTTCGAAGTATTAGGGTTTCGGACGAAAACTCGTCTGTTACAAAAGGATTTAATGTTTTTTAACTTAGTTCAACTCCAGACTTTTTGTGCATTCAATATGAACCATTATAAGCCACATCCTAAAATTTCAACCCTATCTAACTTCATTTGCTATTTTTCATGCATTTAATGAATTGTTTTGAGCTAAATGACCCTGAAATTAAAAAGCACCACAAATGAACTCTGAAATGGTTGAAACTTGGCATGGTATCATAATTTCACCCACATAGCATGTTATAAAAAGTTGAGAGGGTTACGGCAAAAACTGGATGCACTTCGTGTACAAAATGGACAATCTCTTTCGAAGTATCAGGGTTTCGGACGAAAACTCGTCTGTTACAAAAGGATTTCAATTTTTTTAACTTATTTCAACTCCAGACTTTTTGTGCGTTCAATATGAACCATTAGAATCCACATCCTAAAATTTCAACCCTATCTAAGTTCATTTGCTATTTTTCATGCATTTAATGAATTGTTTTGAGCTAAATGACCCTGAAATTAATAAGCACCACAAATGAACTCTGAAATTGTTGAAACTTGGCATGGTATCATCATTTCACCCACATAGCATGTGCTAAAAAGTTGAGACGGTTACGGCAAAAACTGGATGCACTTCGTGTACAAACTGGACAATCTCTTTCGAAGTATCAGGGTTTCGGACGAAAACTCGTCTGTTACAAAAGGATTTCAATTTTTTTAAATTATTTTAACTCCGGACTTTTTGTGCATTCAATATGAAACATTAGAAGCCACATCCTAAAATTTCAATCCTATCTAACTTCATTTGCTATTTTTCATGCATTTAATGAATTGTTTTGAGCTAAATGACCCTGAAATTAAAAAGCACCACAAATGAACTCTGAATTGGTTTAAACTTGGCATGGTATCATAATTTCACCCACATAGCATGTGCAAAAAAGTTGAGAGGGTTATGGCAAAAACTGGATGCACTTCATGTACCAAATGGACAATCTCTTTCGAAGTATAAGTGTTTCGGACGAAAACTCGTCTGTTATAAAAGGATTTAATTTTTTTAACTTATTTCAACTCCAGACTTCTTGTGCATTCAATATGAACCATTATAAGCCACATCCTAAAATTTCAACCCTATCTAACTTCATTTGCTATTTTTCATGCATTTAATGAATTGTTTTGAGCTAAATGACCCTGAAATTAAAAAGCACCACAAATGAACTCTGAAATGGTTGAAACTTGGCATGGTATCATCATTTCACCCACATAGCATGTGATAAAAAGTTGAGAGGGTTACGGCAAAAACTGGATGCACTTCATGTACAAAATGGACAATCTCTTTCGAAGTATAAGTGTTTCGGACGAAAACTCGTCTGTTACAAAAGGATTTCAATTTTTCAACTTATTTCAATTCCAGACTTTTTGTGCATTCAATTTGAACCATTAGAAGCCACATCCTAAAATTTCAACCCCATCTAACTTCATTTGCTATTTTTCATGCATTTAATGAATTGTTTTGAGCTAAATGACCCTGAAATTAAAAAGCACCACAAATGAACTCTGAAATGGTTGAAACTTGGCATGGTATCATCGTTTCACCCACATAGCATGTACTAATAAGTTGAGAGGGTTACGGCAAAAATTGGATGCACTTCGTGTACAAAATAGACAATCTCTTTCGAAGTATCAGGGTTTCGGACGAAAACTCGTCTGTTACAAAAGGATTTCAATTTTTTTAACTTATTTCAACTCCAGACTTTTTGTGCATTCAATATGAACCATTAGAAGCCACATCCTAAAATTTGAACCCTACCTAACTTCATCTGCTATTTTTCATGCATTTAATGAATTGTTTTAAGCTAAATGACCCTGAAATTAAAAAGCACAACAAATGAACTCTGAAATGGTTGAAACTTGGCATGGTATCATCATGTCACCCATATAGCATGTGATAAAAAGTTGAGAGGGTGACGGCAAAAACTGGATGCACTTCGTGTACAAAATGGACAATCTCTTTCGAAGTATTAGGGTTTCGGACGAAAACTCGTCTGTTACAAAAGGATTTAATGTTTTTTAACTTAGTTCAACTCCAGACTTTTTGTGCATTCAATATGAACCATTATAAGCCACATCCTAAAATTTCAACCCTATCTAACTTCATTTGCTATTTTTCATGCATTTAATGAATTGTTTTGAGCTAAATGACCCTGAAATTAAAAAGCACCACAAATGAACTCTGAAATGGTTGAAACTTGGCATGGTATCATAATTTCACCCACATAGCATGTTATAAAAAGTTGAGAGGGTTACGGCAAAAACTGGATGCACTTCGTGTACAAAATGGACAATCTCTTTCGAAGTATCAGGGTTTCGGACGAAAACTCGTCTGTTACAAAAGGATTTCAATTTTTTTAACTTATTTCAACTCCAGACTTTTTGTGCGTTCAATATGAACCATTAGAATCCACATCCTAAAATTTCAACCCTATCTAAGTTCATTTGCTATTTTTCATGCATTTAATGAATTGTTTTGAGCTAAATGACCCTGAAATTAATAAGCACCACAAATGAACTCTGAAATTGTTGAAACTTGGCATGGTATCATCATTTCACCCACATAGCATGTGCTAAAAAGTTGAGACGGTTACGGCAAAAACTGGATGCACTTCGTGTACAAACTGGACAATCTCTTTCGAAGTATCAGGGTTTCGGACGAAAACTCGTCTGTTACAAAAGGATTTCAATTTTTTTAAATTATTTTAACTCCGGACTTTTTGTGCATTCAATATGAAACATTAGAAGCCACATCCTAAAATTTCAATCCTATCTAACTTCATTTGCTATTTTTCATGCATTTAATGAATTGTTTTGAGCTAAATGACCCTGAAATTAAAAAGCACCACAAATGAACTCTGAATTGGTTTAAACTTGGCATGGTATCATAATTTCACCCACATAGCATGTGCAAAAAAGTTGAGAGGGTTATGGCAAAAACTGGATGCACTTCATGTACCAAATGGACAATCTCTTTCGAAGTATAAGTGTTTCGGACGAAAACTCGTCTGTTATAAAAGGATTTAATTTTTTTAACTTATTTCAACTCCAGACTTCTTGTGCATTCAATATGAACCATTATAAGCCACATCCTAAAATTTCAACCCTATCTAACTTCATTTGCTATTTTTCATGCATTTAATGAATTGTTTTGAGCTAAATGACCCTGAAATTAAAAAGCACCACAAATGAACTCTGAAATGGTTGAAACTTGGCATGGTATCATCATTTCACCCACATAGCATGTGATAAAAAGTTGAGAGGGTTACGGCAAAAACTGGATGCACTTCATGTACAAAATGGACAATCTCTTTCGAAGTATAAGTGTTTCGGACGAAAACTCGTCTGTTACAAAAGGATTTAAATTTTTTTAACTTATTTCAACTCCAGACTTTTTGTGCATTCAATATGAACCATTAGAAGCCACATCCTAAAATTTCAAACCTATCTAACTTCATTTGCTATTTTTCATGCATTTAATGAATTGTTTTGAGCGAAATGACCCTAAAATTAAAAAGCACCACAAATGAACTCTGAAAAGGTTGAAACTTGGCATGGTATCATCGTTTCACCCACATAGCAGGTGCTAAGAAGTTGAGAGGGTTACGGCAAAAATTGGATGCACTTCGTGTACAAAATGGACAATCTCTTTCGAAGTATCAAGGTTTCGGACGAAAACTCGTCTGTTACAAAAGGATTTCAATTTTTCTACTTATTTCAATTCCAGACTTTTTGTGCATTCAATATGAACCATTAGAAGCCACATCCTAAAATTTCAACCCTACCTAACTTCATTTGCTATTTTTCATGCATTTAATGAATTGTTTTGAGCTAAATGACCCTGAAATTAAAAAGCACCACAAATGAACTCTGAAAAGGTTGAAACTTGGCATGGTATCATCGTTTCACCCACATAGCATGTTCTAAAAAGTTGAGAGGGTTATGGCAAAAACTGGATGCACTTCGTGTACAAAATGGACAATCTCTTTCGAAGTATGAGGGTTTCGGACGAAAACTCGTCTGTTACAAAAGGATTTCAATTTTTTTTAACTTATTTCAACTCCAGACTTTTTGTGCATTCAATATGAACCATTAGAAGCCACATCCTAAAATTTCAACCCTATCTAACTTCATTTGCTATTTTTCATGCATTTAATGAATTGTTTTGAGCTAAATGACCCTGAAATTAATAAGCACCACAAATGAACTCTGAAATGGTTGAAACTTGGCATGGTATCATCATTTCACCCACATAGCATGTGCTAAAAAGTTGAGAGGGTCACGGCAAAAACTGGATGCACTTCGTGTACAAACTGGACAATCTCTTTCGAAGTATCAGGGTTTCGGACGAAAACTCGTCTGTTACAAAAGGATTTAATTTTTTTTAACTTATTTCAACTCCAGACTTTTTGTGCATTCAATATGAACCATTATAAGCCACATCCTAAAATTTCAACCCTATCTAACTTCATTTGCTATTTTTCATGCATTTAATGAATTGTTTTGAGCTAAATGACCCTAAAATTAAAAAGCACCACAAATGAACTCTGAAATGGTTGAAACTTGGCATGGTATCATCGTTTCACCCACATAGCATGTGATAAAATGTTGAGAGGGTTACGGCAAAAACTGGATGCACTTCGTGTACAAAATGGACAATCTCTTTCGAAGTATTAGTGTTTCGGACGAAAACTCGTCTGTTACAAAAGGATTTAAATTTTTTTAACTTATTTCAACTCCAGACTTTTTGTGCATTCAATATGAACCATTAGAAGCCACATCCTGAAATTTCAACCCTATCTAACTTCATTTGCTATTTTTCATGCATTTAATGAATTGTTTTGAGCTAAATGACCCTGAAATTAAAAAGCACCACAAATGAACTCTGAAATGGTTGAAACTTGGCATGGTATCATCATTTCACCCACATAGCATGTGATAAAAAGTTGAGAGGGTTACGGCAAAAACTGGATGCACTTCGTGTACAAAATGGACAATCTCTTTTGAAGTATCAGGGTTTCGGACGAAAACTCGTCTGTTACAAAAGGATTTCAATTTTTTTAACTTATTTCAACTCCAGACTTTTTGTGCATTCAATATGAACCATTAGAAGCCACATCCTAAAATTTCAACCCTATCTAACTTCATTTGCTATTTTTCATGCATTTAATGATATGTTTTGAGCTAAATAACCCTGAAATTAAAAAGCACCACAAATGAACTCTGAAATGGTTGAAACTTCGCATGGTATCATCATTTCACCCACATAGCATGTGCTAATAAATTGAGAGGGTTACGGCAAAAACTGGATGCACTTCGTGTACAAAATGGACAATCTCTTTCGAAGTATCAGGGTTTCGGACGAAAACTCGTCTGTTACAAAAGGATTTCAAATTTTTTAAATTATTTCAACTCCAGACTTTTTGTGCATTCAATTTGAACCATTAGAAGCCACATCCTAAAATTTCAACCCCATCTAACTTCATTTGCTATTTTTCATGCATTTAATTAATTGTTTTGAGCTAAATGACCCTGAAATTAAAAAGCACCACAAATGAACTCTGAAATGGTTGAAACTTGGCATGGTATCATCGTTTCACCCACATAGCATGTGCTAATAAGTTGAGAGGGTTACGGCAAAAATTGGATGCACTTCGTGTACAAAATGGACAATCTCTTTCGAAGTATCAGGGTTTCGGACGAAAACTCGTCTGTTACAAAAGGATTTCAATTTTTTTAACTTATTTCAACTCCAGACTTTTTGTGCATTCAATATGAACCATTAGAAGCCACATCCTAAAATTTCAACCCTATCTAACTTCATTTGCTATTTTTCATGCATTTAATGAATTGTTTTGAGCAAAAACTGGATGCACTTCGTGTACAAAATGGACAATCTCTTTCGAAGTATGAGGGTTTCGGACGAAAACTCGTCTGTTACAAAAGGATTTCAATTTTTTTTAACTTATTTCAACTCCAGACTTTTTGTGCATTCAATATGAACCATTTGAAGCCACATCCTAAAATTTCAACCCTATCTAACTTCATTTGCTATTTTTCATGCATTTAATGAATTGTTTTGAGCCAAATGACCCTGAAATTAATAAGCACCACAAATGAACTCTGAAAAGGTTGAAACTTGGCATGGTATCATCGTTTCACCCACATAGCATGTTCTAAAAAGTTGAGAGGGTTATGGCAAAAACTGGATGCACTTCGTGTACAAAATGGACAATCTCTTTCGAAGTATGAGGGTTTCGGACGAAAACTCGTCTGTTACAAAAGGATTTCATTTTTTTTAACTTATTTCAACTCCAGACTTTTTGTGCATTCAATATGAACCATTAGAAGCCACATCCTAAAATTTCAACCCTATCTAACTTCATTTGCTATTTTTCATGCATTTAATGAATTGTTTTGAGCTAAATGACCCTGAAATTAATAAGCACCACAAATGAACTCTGAAATGGTTGAAACTTGGCATGGTATCATCATTTCACCCCCATAGCATGTGCTAAAAAGTTGAGAGGGTCACGGCAAAAACTGGATGCACTTCGTGTACAAACTGGACAATCTCTTTCGAAGTATCAGGGTTTCGGACGAAAACTCGTCTGTTACAAAAGGATTTAATTTTTTTTAACTTATTTCAACTCCAGAATTTTTGTGCATTCAATATGAACCATTATAAGCCACATCCTAAAATTTCAACCCTATCTAACTTCATTTGCTATTTTTCATGCATTTAATGAATTGTTTTGAGCTAAATGACCCTAAAATTAAAAAGCACCACAAATGAACTCTGAAATGGTTGAAACTTGGCATGGTATCATCATTTCACCCACATAGCATGTGATAAAAAGTTGAGAGGGTTACGGCAAAAACTGGATGCACTTCGTGTACAAAATGGACAATCTCTTTCGAAGTATCAGTGTTTCGGACGAAAACTCGTCTGTTACAAAAGGATTTAAATTTTTTTAACTTATTTCAACTCCAGACTTTTTGTGCATTCAATATGAACCATTAGAAGCCACATCCTAAAATTTCAACCCTATCTAACTTCATTTGCTATTTTTCATGCATTTAATGAATTGTTTTGAGCTAAATGACCCTGAAATTAAAAAGCACCACAAATGAACTCTGAAATGGTTGAAACTTGGCATGGTATCATCATTTCACCCACATAGCATGTGATAAAAAGTTGAGAGGGTTACGACAAAAACTGGATGCACTTCGTGTACAAAATGGACAATCTCTTTCGAAGTATCAGGGTTTCGGACGAAAACTCGTCTGTTACAAAAGGATTTCAATTTTTTTAACTTATTTCAACTCCAGACTTTTTGTGCATTCAATATGAACCATTAGAAGCCACATCCTAAAATTTCAACCCTATCTAACTTCATTTGCTATTTTTCATGCATTTAATGAATTGTTTTGAGCTAAATGACCCTGAAATTAAAAAGCACCACAAATGAACTCAGAAATGGTTGAAACTTCGCATGGTATCATCATTTCACCCACATAGCATGTGCTAATAAGTTGAGAGGGTTACGGCAAAAACTGGATGCACTTCGTGTACAAAATGGACAATCTCTTTCGAAGTATCAGCGTTTCGGACGAAAACTCGTCTGTTACAAAAGGATTTCAATTTTTTTAACTTATTTCAACTCCAGACTTTTTGTGCATTCAATATGAACCATTAGAAGCCACATCCTAAAATTTCAACCCTATCTAACTTCATTTGCTATTTTTCATGCATTTAATGAATTGTTTTGAGCTAAATGACCCTGAAATTAAAAAGCACCACAAATGAACTCTGAAATGGTTGAAACTTGGCATGGTATCATCGTTTCACCCACATAGCATGTGCTAATAAGTTGAGAGGGTTACGGCAAAAATTGGATGCACTTCGTGTACAAAATGGACAATCTCTTTCGAAGTATCAGGGTTTCGGACGAAAACTCGTCTGTTACAAAAGGATTTCAATTTTTTTAACTTATTTCAACTCCAGACTTTTTGTGCATTCAATATGAACCTTTAGAAGCCACATGCTAAAATTTCAACCCTATCTAACTTCATTTGCTATTTTTCATGCATTTAATGAATTGTTTTGAGCAAAAACTGGATGCACTTCGTGTACAAAATGGACAATCTCTTTCGAAGTATGAGGGTTTCGGACGAAAACTCGTCTGTTACAAAAGGATTTCAATTTTTTTTAACTTATTTCAACTCCAGACTTTTTGTGCATTCAATATGAACCATTTGAAGCCACATCCTAAAATTTCAACCCTATCTAACTTCATTTGCTATTTTTCATGCATTTAATGAATTGTTTTGAGCCAAATGACCCTGAAATTAATAAGCACCACAAATGAACTCTGAAAAGGTTGAAACTTGGCATGGTATCATCGTTTCACCCACATAGCATGTTCTAAAAAGTTGAGAGGGTTATGGCAAAAACTGGATGCACTTCGTGTACAAAATGGACAATCTCTTTCGAAGTATGAGGGTTTCGGACGAAAACTCGTCTGTTACAAAAGGATTTCAATTTTTTTTAACTTATTTCAACTCCAGACTTTTTGTGCATTCAATATGAACCATTAGAAGCCACATCCTAAAATTTCAACCCTATCTAACTTCATTTGCTATTTTTCATGCATTTAATGAATTGTTTTGAGCCAAATGACCCTGAAATTAATAAGCACCACAAATGAACTCTGAAAAGGTTGAAACTTGGCATGGTATCATCGTTTCACCCACATAGCATGTGCTAAGAAGTTGAGAGGGTTACGGCAAAAATTAGATGCACTTCGTGTACAAAATGGACAATCTCTTTCGAAGTATCAGGGTTTCGGACGAAAACTCGTCTGTTACAAAAGGATTTCAATTTTTCAACTTATTTCAATTCCAGACTTTTTGTGCATTCAATCTGAACCATTAGAAGCCACATCCTAAAATTTCAACCCTACCTAACTTCATTTGCTATTTTTCATGCATTTAATGAATTGTTTTGAGCTAAATGACCCTGAAATTAAAAAGCACCACAAATGAACTCTGAAAAGGTTGAAACTTGGCATGGTATGATCATTTCACCCACATAGCATGTGCTAAGAAGTTGAGAGGGTTACGGCAAAAATTGGATGCACTTCGTGTACAAAATGGACAATCTCTTTCGAAGTATCAGGGTTTCGGACGAAAACTCGTCTGTTACAAAAGGATTTCAATTTTTCAACTTATTTCAATTCCAGACTTTTTGTGCATTCAATTTGAACCATTAGAAGCCACATCCTAAAATTTCAACCCCATCTAACTTCATTTGCTATTTTTCATGCATTTAATGAATTGTTTTGAGCTAAATGACCCTGAAATTAAAAAGCACCACAAATGAACTCTGAAATGGTTGAAACTTGGCATGGTATCATCGTTTCACCCACATAGCATGTACTAATAAGTTGAGAGGGTTACGGCAAAAATTGGATGCACTTCGTGTACAAAATAGACAATCTCTTTCGAAGTATCAGGGTTTCGGACGAAAACTCGTCTGTTACAAAAGGATTTCAATTTTTTTAACTTATTTCAACTCCAGACTTTTTGTGCATTCAATATGAACCATTAGAAGCCACATCCTAAAATTTGAACCCTACCTAACTTCATCTGCTATTTTTCATGCATTTAATGAATTGTTTTGAGCTAAATGACCCTGAAATTAAAAAGCACAACAAATGAACTCTGAAATGGTTGAAACTTGGCATGGTATCATCATGTCACCCATATAGCATGTGATAAAAAGTTGAGACGGTTACGGCAAAAACTGGATGCACTTCGTGTACAAACTGGACAATCTCTTTCGAAGTATCAGGGTTTCGGACGAAAACTCGTCTGTTACAAAAGGATTTCAATTTTTTTAAATTATTTTAACTCCGGACTTTTTGTGCATTCAATATGAAACATTAGAAGCCACATCCTAAAATTTCAATCCTATCTAACTTCATTTGCTATTTTTCATGCATTTAATGAATTGTTTTGAGCTAAATGACCCTGAAATTAAAAAGCACCACAAATGAACTCTGAATTGGTTTAAACTTGGCATGGTATCATAATTTCACCCACATAGCATGTGCAAAAAAGTTGAGAGGGTTATGGCAAAAACTGGATGCACTTCATGTACAAAATGGACAATCTCTTTCGAAGTGTCAGGGTTTCGGACGAAAACTCGTCTGTTACAAAAGGATTTAAATTTTTTTAACTTATTTCAATTCTAGACTTTTTGTGCATTCAATATGAACCATTAGAAGCCACATCCTAAAATTTCAACCCTACCTAACTTCATTTGCTATTTTTCAGGCATTTAATGAATTGTTTTGAGCTAAATGACCCTGAAATTAAAAAGCACCACAAATGAACTCTGAAAAGGTTGAAACTTGGCATGGTATCATCGTTTCACCCACATAGCATGTTCTAAAAAGTTGAGAGGGTTATGGCAAAAACTGGATGCACTTCGTGTACAAAATGGACAATCTCTTTCGAAGTATGAGGGTTTCGGACGAAAACTCGTCTGTTACAAAAGGATTTCAATTTTTTTTAACTTATTTCAACTCCAGACTTTTTGTGCATTCAATATGAACCATTAGAAGACATATCCTAAAATTTCAACCCTACCTAACTTCATCTGCTATTTTTCATGCATTTAATGAATTGTTTTGAGCTAAATGACCCTGAAATTAAAAAGCACCACAAATGAACTCTGAAAAGGTTGAAACTTGGCATGGTATCATCATTTCACCCAGATAGCATGTGATAAAAAGTTGAGAGGGTTACGGCAAAAACTGGATGCACTTCGTGTACAAAATGGACAATCTTTATCGAAGTATCAGGGTTTCGGACGAAAACTCGTCTGTTACAAAAGGATTTAATTTTTTCAACTTATTTCAACTCCAGACTTTTTGTGCATTCAATATGAACCATTATAAGCCACATCCTAAAATTTCAACCCTATCTAACTTCATTTGCTATTTTTCATGCATTTAATGAATTGTTTTGAGCTAAATGACCCTGAAATTAAAAAGCACCACAAATGAACTCTGAAATGGTTGAAACTTGGCATGGTATCATCATTTCACCCACATAGCATGTGATAAAAAGTTGAGAGGGTTACGGCAAAAACTGGATGCACTTCATGTACAAAAAGGACAATCTCTTTCGAAGTATAAGTGTTTCGGACGAAAACTCGTCTGTTACAAAAGGATTTAAATTTTTTTAACTTATTTCAACTCCAGACTTTTTGTGCATTCAATATGAACCATTAGAAGCCACATCCTATAATTTCAAACCTATCTAACTTCATTTGCTATTTTTCATGTATTTAATGAATTGTTTTGAGCGAAATGACCCTAAAATTAAAAAGCACCACAAATGAACTCTGAAAAGGTTGAAACTTGGCATGGTATCATCGTTTCACCCACATAGCATGTGCTAAGAAGTTGAGAGGGTTACGGCAAAAATTGGATGCACTTCGTGTACAAAATGGACAATCTCTTTCGAAGTATCAGGGTTTCGGACGAAAACTCGTCTGTTACAAAAGGATTTCAATTTTTCAACTTATTTCAATTCCAGACTTTTTGTGCATTCAATATGAACCATTAGAAGCCACATCCTAAAATTTCAACCCTACCTAACTTCATTTGCTATTTTTCATGCATTTAATGAATTGTTTTGAGCTAAATGACCCTGAAATTAAAAAGCACCACAAATGAACTCTGAAAAGGTTGAAACTTGGCATGGTATCATCGTTTCACCCACATAGCATGTTCTAAAAAGTTGAGAGGGTTATGGCAAAAACTGGATGCACTTCGTGTACAAAATGGACAATCTCTTTCGAAGTATGAGGGTTTCGGACGAAAACTCGTCTGTTACAAAAGGATTTCAATTTTTTTTAACTTATTTCAACTCCAGACTTTTTGTGCATTCAATATGAACCATTAGAAGCCACATCCTAAAATTTCAACCCTATCTAACTTCATTTGCTATTTTTCATGCATTTAATGAATTGTTTTGAGCTAAATGACCCTGAAATTAATAAGCACCACAAATGAACTCTGAAATGGTCGAAACTTGGCATGGTATCATCATTTCACCCACATAGCATGTGCTAAAAAGTTGAGAGGGTCACGGCAAAAACTGGATGCACTTCGTGTACAAACTGGACAATCTCTTTCGAAGTATCAGGGT
The DNA here is from genome assembly GCA_039707655.1 of Elymus sibiricus. Lineage (NCBI taxonomy): Eukaryota > Viridiplantae > Streptophyta > Magnoliopsida > Poales > Poaceae > Elymus > Elymus sibiricus. Next base: position 191,451,844 of record CM077663.1, on the reverse strand, counting down.
TTCGGACGAAAACTCGTCTGTTACAAAAGGATTTAATTTTTTTTAACTTATTTCAACTCCAGACTTTTTGTGCATTCAATATGAACCATTATAAGCCACATCCTAAAATTTCAACCCTATCTAACTTCATTTGCTATTTTTCATGCATTTAATGAATTGTTTTGAGCTAAATGACCCTAAAATTAAAAAGCACCACAAATGAACTCTGAAATGGTTGAAACTTGGCATGGTATCATCGTTTCACCCACATAGCATGTGATAAAAAGTTGAGAGGGTTACGGCAAAAACTGGATGCACTTCGTGTACAAAATGGACAATCTCTTTCGAAGTATTAGTGTTTCGGACGAAAACTCGTCTGTTACAAAAGGATTTAAATTTTTTTAACTTATTTCAACTCCAGACTTTTTGTGCATTCAATATGAACCATTAGAAGCCACATCCTAAAATTTCAACCCTATCTAACTTCATTTGCTATTTTTCATGCATTTAATGAATTGTTTTGAGCTAAATGACCCTGAAATTAAAAAGCACCACAAATGAACTCTGAAATGGTTGAAACTTGGCATGGTATCATCATTTCACCCACATAGCATGTGATAAAAAGTTGAGAGGGTTACGCCAAAAACTGGATGCACTTCGTGTACAAAATGGACAATCTCTTTTGAAGTATCAGGGTTTCGGACGAAAACTCGTCTGTTACAAAAGGATTTCAATTTTTTTAACTTATTTCAACTCCAGACTTTTTGTGCATTCAATATGAACCATTAGAAGCCACATCCTAAAATTTCAACCCTATCTAACTTCATTTGCTATTTTTCATGCATTTAATGATATGTTTTGAGCTAAATGACCCTGAAATTAAAAAGCACCACAAATGAACTCTGAAATGGTTGAAACTTCGCATGGTATCATCATTTCACCCACATAGCATGTGCTAATAAGTTGAGAGGGTTACGGCAAAAACTGGATGCACTTCGTGTACAAAATGGACAATCTCTTTCGAAGTATCAGGGTTTCGGACGAAAACTCGTCTGTTACAAAAGGATTTCAATTTTTTTTAACTTATTTCAACTCCAGACTTTTTGTGCATTCAATATGAACCATTTGAAGCCACATCCTAAAATTTCAACCCTATCTAACTTCATTTGCTATTTTTCATGCATTTAATGAATTGTTTTGAGCCAAATGACCCTGAAATTAATAAGCACCACAAATGAACTCTGAAAAGGTTGAAACTTGGCATGGTATCATCGTTTCACCCACATAGCATGTTCTAAAAAGTTGAGAGGGTTATGGCAAAAACTGGATGCACTTCGTGTACAAAATGGACAATCTCTTTCGAAGTATGAGGGTTTCGGACGAAAACTCGTCTGTTACAAAAGGATTTCAAATTTTTTTAACTTATTTCAACTCCAGACTTTTTGTGCATTCAATATGAATCATTAGAAGCCACATCCTAAAATTTCAACCCTATCTAACTTCATTTGCTATTTTTCATGCATTTAATGAATTGTTTTGAGCGAAATGACCCTAAAATTTAAAAGCACCACAAATGAACTCTGAAAAGGTTGAAACTTGGCATGGTATCATCGTTTCACCCACATAGCATGTGCTAAGAAGTTGAGAGGGTTACGGCAAAAATTGGATGCACTTCGTGTACAAAATGGACAATCTCTTTCGAAGTATCAGGGTTTCGGACGAAAACTCGTCTGTTACAAAAGGATTTCAATTTTTCAACTTATTTCAATTCCAGACTTTTTGTGCATTCAATATGAACCATTAGAAGCCACATCCTAAAATTTCAACCCTACCTAACTTCATTTGCTATTTTTCATGCATTTAATGAATTGTTTTGAGCTAAATGACCCTGAAATTAAAAAGCACCACAAATGAACTCTGAAAAGGTTGAAACTTGGCATGGTATCATCGTTTCACCCACATAGCATGTGCTAAGAAGTTGAGAGGGTTACGGCAAAAATTGGATGCACTTCGTGTACAAAATGGACAATCTCTTTCGAAGTATCAGGGTTTCGCACGAAAACTCGTCTGTTACAAAAGGATTTCAATTTTTCAACTTATTTCAATTCCAGACTTTTTGTGCATTCAATTTGAACCATTAGAAGCCACATCCTAAAATTTCAACCCCATCTAACTTCATTTGCTATTTTTCATGCATTTAATGAATTGTTTTGAGCTAAATGACCCTGAAATTAAAAAGCACCACAAATGAACTCTGAAAAGGTTGAAACTTGGCATGGTATCATCGTTTCACCCACATAGCATGTTCTAAAAAGTTGAGAGGGTTATGGCAAAAACTGGATGCACTTCGTGTACAAAATGGACAATCTCTTTCGAAGTATCAGTGTTTCGGACGAAATCTCGTCTGTTACAAAAGGATTTCAATTTTTTTTAACTTATTTCAACTCCAGACTTTTTGTGCATTCAATATGAACCATTAGAAGCCACATCCTAAAATTTCAACCCTATCTAACTTCATTTGCTATTTTTCATGCATTTAATGAATTGTTTTGAGCTAAATGACCCTGAAATTAATAAGCACCACAAATGAACTCTGAAATGGTTGAAACTTGGCATGGTATCATCATTTCACCCCCATAGCATGTGCTAAAAACTTGAGAGGGTCACGGCAAAAACTGGATGCACTTCGTGTACAAACTGGACAATCTCTTTCGAAGTATCAGGGTTTCGGACGAAAACTCGTCTGTTACAAAAGGATTTAATTTTTTTTAACTTATTTCAACTCCAGAATTTTTGTGCATTCAATATGAACCATTATAAGCCACATCCTAAAATTTCAACCCTATCTAACTTCATTTGCTATTTTTCATGCATTTAATGAATTGTTTTGAGCTAAATGACCCTAAAATTAAAAAGCACCACAAATGAACTCTGAAATGGTTGAAACTTGGCATGGTATCATCATTTCACCCACATAGCATGTGATAAAAAGTTGAGAGGGTTACGGCAAAAACTGGATGCACTTCGTGTACAAAATGGACAATCTCTTTCGAAGTATCAGTGTTTCGGACGAAAACTCGTCTGTTACAAAAGGATTTAAATTTTTTTAACTTATTTCAACTCCAGACTTTTTGTGCATTCAATATGAACCATTAGAAGCCACATCCTAAAATTTCAACCCTATCTAACTTCATTTGCTATTTTTCATGCATTTAATGAATTGTTTTGAGCTAAATGACCCTGAAATTAAAAAGCACCACAAATGAACTCTGAAATGGTTGAAACTTGGCATGGTATCATCATTTCACCCACATAGCATGTGATAAAAAGTTGAGAGGGTTACGGCAAAAACTGGATGCACTTCGTGTACAAAATGGACAATCTCTTTCGAAGTATCAGGGTTTCGGACGAAAACTCGTCTGTTACAAAAGGATTTCAATTTTTTTAACTTATTTCAACTCCAGACTTTTTGTGCATTCAATATGAACCATTAGAAGCCACATCCTAAAATTTCAACCCTATCTAACTTCATTTGCTATTTTTCATGCATTTAATGAATTGTTTTGAGCTAAATGACCCTGAAATTAAAAAGCACCACAAATGAACTCTGAAATGGTTGAAACTTCGCATGGTATCATCATTTCACCCACATAGCATGTGCTAATAAGTTGAGAGGGTTACGGCAAAAACTGGATGCACTTCGTGTACAAAATGGACAATCTCTTTCGAAGTATCAGGGTTTCGGACGAAAACTCGTCTGTTACAAAAGGATTTCAAATTTTTTAAATTATTTCAACTCCAGACTTTTTGTGCATTCAATTTGAACCATTAGAAGCCACATCCTAAAATTTCAACCCCATCTAACTTCATTTGCTATTTTTCATGCATTTAATGAATTGTTTTGAGCTAAATGACCCTGAAATTAAAAAGCACCACAAATGAACTCTGAAATGGTTGAAACTTGGCATGGTATCATAGTTTCACCCACATAGCATGTGCTAATAAGTTGAGAGGGTTACGGCAAAAATTGGATGCACTTCGTGTACAAAATGGACAATCTCTTTCGAAGTATCAGGGTTTCGGACGAAAACTCGTCTGTTACAAAAGGATTTCAATTTTTTTAACTTATTTCAACTCCAGACTTTTTGTGCATTCAATATGAACCATTAGAAGCCACATCCTAAAATTTCAACCCTATCTAACTTCATTTGCTATTTTTCATGCATTTAATGAATTGTTTTGAGCGAAATGACCCTAAAATTTAAAAGCACCACAAATGAACTCTGAAAAGGTTGAAACTTGGCATGGTATCATCGTTTCACCCACATAGCATGTGCTAAGAAGTTGAGAGGGTTACGGCAAAAATTGGATGCACTTCGTGTACAAAATGGACAATCTCTTTCGAAGTATCAGGGTTTCGGACGAAAACTCGTCTGTTACAAAAGGATTTCAATTTTTCAACTTATTTCAATTCCAGACTTTTTGTGCATTCAATATGAACCATTAGAAGCCACATCCTAAAATTTCAACCCTACCTAACTTCATTTGCTATTTTTCATGCATTTAATGAATTGTTTTGAGCTAAATGACCCTGAAATTAAAAAGCACCACAAATGAACTCTGAAAAGGTTGAAACTTGGCATGGTATCATCGTTTCACCCACATAGCATGTGCTAAGAAGTTGAGAGGGTTACGGCAAAAATTGGATGCACTTCGTGTACAAAATGGACAATCTCTTTCGAAGTATCAGGGTTTCGCACGAAAACTCGTCTGTTACAAAAGGATTTCAATTTTTCAACTTATTTCAATTCCAGACTTTTTGTGCATTCAATTTGAACCATTAGAAGCCACATCCTAAAATTTCAACCCCATCTAACTTCATTTGCTATTTTTCATGCATTTAATGAATTGTTTTGAGCTAAATGACCCTGAAATTAAAAAGCACCACAAATGAACTCTGAAAAGGTTGAAACTTGGCATGGTATCATCGTTTCACCCACATAGCATGTTCTAAAAAGTTGAGAGGGTTATGGCAAAAACTGGATGCACTTCGTGTACAAAATGGACAATCTCTTTCGAAGTATGAGGGTTTCGGACGAAAACTCGTCTGTTACAAAAGGATTTCAATTTTTTTTAACTTATTTCAACTCCAGACTTTTTGTGCATTCAATATGAACCATTAGAAGCCACATCCTAAAATTTCAACCCTATCTAACTTCATTTGCTATTTTTCATGCATTTAATGAATTGTTTTGAGCTAAATGACCCTGAAATTAATAAGCACCACAAATGAACTCTGAAATGGTTGAAACTTGGCATGGTATCATCATTTCACCCCCATAGCATGTGCTAAAAAGTTGAGAGGGTCACGGCAAAAACTGGATGCACTTCGTGTACAAACTGGACAATCTCTTTCGAAGTATCAGGGTTTCGGACGAAAACTCGTCTGTTACAAAAGGATTTAATTTTTTTTAACTTATTTCAACTCCAGAATTTTTGTGCATTCAATATGAACCATTATAAGCCACATCCTAAAATTTCAACCCTATCTAACTTCATTTGCTATTTTTCATGCATTTAATGAATTGTTTTGAGCTAAATGACCCTAAAATTAAAAAGCCCCACAAATGAACTCTGAAATGGTTGAAACTTGGCTTGGTATCATCATTTCACCCACATAGCATGTGATAAAAAGTTGAGAGGGTTACGGCAAAAACTGGATGCACTTCGTGTACAAAATGGACAATCTCTTTCGAAGTATCAGTGTTTCGGACGAAAACTCGTCTGTTACAAAAGGATTTAAATTTTTTTAACTTATTTCAACTCCAGACTTTTTGTGCATTCAATATGAACCATTAGAAGCCACATCCTAAAATTTCAACCCTATCTAACTTCATTTGCTATTTTTCATGCATTTAATGAATTGTTTTGAGCTAAATGACCCTGAAATTAAAAAGCACCACAAATGAACTCTGAAATGGTTGAAACTTGGCATGGTATCATCATTTCACCCACATAGCATGTGATAAAAAGTTGAGAGGGTTACGGCAAAAACTGGATGCACTTCGTGTACAAAATGGACAATCTCTTTCGAAGTATCAGGGTTTCGGACGAAAACTCGTCTGTTACAAAAGGATTTCAATTTTTTTAACTTATTTCAACTCCAGACTTTTTGTGCATTCAATATGAACCATTAGAAGCCACATCCTAAAATTTCAACCCTATCTAACTTCATTTGCTATTTTTCATGCATTTAATGAATTGTTTTGAGCTAAATGACCCTGAAATTAAAAAGCACCACAAATGAACTCTGAAATGGTTGAAACTTCGCATGGTATCATCATTTCACCCACATAGCATGTGCTAATAAGTTGAGAGGGTTACGGCAAAAACTGGATGCACTTCGTGTACTAAATGGACAATCTCTTTCGAAGTATCAGGGTTTCGGACGAAAACTCGTCTGTTACAAAAGGATTTCAAATTTTTTAAATTATTTCAACTCCAGACTTTTTGTGCATTCAATTTGAACCATTAGAAGCCACATCCTAAAATTTCAACCCCATCTAACTTCATTTGCTATTTTTCATGCATTTAATGAATTGTTTTGAGCTAAATGACCCTGAAATTAAAAAGCACCACAAATGAACTCTGAAATGGTTGAAACTTGGCATGGTATCATCATTTCACCCACATAGCATGTGCTAATAAGTTGAGAGGGTTACGGCAAAAATTGGATGCACTTCGTGTACAAAATGGACAATCTCTTTCGAAGTATCAGGGTTTCGGACGAAAACTCGTCTGTTACAAAAGGATTTCAATTTTTTTAACTTATTTCAACTCCAGACTTTTTGTGCATTCAATATGAACCATTAGAAGCCACATCCTAAAATATCAACCCTATCTAACTTCATTTGCTATTTTTCATGCATTTAATGAATTGTTTTGAGCTAAATGACCCTGAAATTAAAAAGCACCACAAATGAACTCTGAAATGGTTGAAACTTCGCATGGTATCATCATTTCACCCACATAGCATGTGCTAATAAGTTGAGAGGGTTACGGCAAAAACTGGATGCACTTCGTGTACAAAATGGACAATCTCTTTCGAAGTATCAGGGTTTCGGACGAAAACTCGTCTGTTACAAAAGGATTTCAAATTTTTTAAATTATTTTAACTCCAGACTTTTTGTGCATTCAATATGAACCATTAGAAGCCACATCCTAAAATTTCAACCCCATCTAACTTCATTTGCTATTTTTCATGCATTTAATGAATTGTTTTGAGCTAAATGACCCTGAAATTAAAAAGCACCACAAATGAACTCTGAAATGGTTGAAACTTGGCATGGTATCATCGTTTCACCCACATAGCATGTGCTAATAAGTTGAGAGGGTTACGGCAAAAATTGGATGCACTTCGTGTACAAAATGGACAATCTCTTTCGAAGTATCAGGGTTTCGGACGAAAACTCGTCTGTTACAAAAGGATTTCAATTTTTTTAACTTATTTCAACTCCAGACTTTTTGTGCATTCAATATGAACCATTAGAAGCCACATCCTAAAATTTCAACCCTATCTAACTTCATTTGCTATTTTTCATGCATTTAATGAATTGTTTTGAGCAAAAACTGGATGCACTTCGTGTACAAAATGGACAATCTCTTTCGAAGTATGAGGGTTTCGGACGAAAACTCGTCTGTTACAAAAGGATTTCAATTTTTTTTAACTTATTTCAACTCCAGACTTTTTGTGCATTCAATATGAACCATTTGAAGCCACATCCTAAAATTTCAACCCTATCTAACTTCATTTGCTATTTTTCATGCATTTAATGAATTGTTTTGAGCCAAATGACCCTGAAATTAATAAGCACCACAAATGAACTCTGAAAAGGTTGAAACTTGGCATGGTATCATCGTTTCACCCACATAGCATGTTCTAAAAAGTTGAGAGGGTTATGGCAAAAACTGGATGCACTTCGTGTACAAAATGGACAATCTCTTTCGAAGTATGAGGGTTTCGGACGAAAACTCGTCTGTTACAAAAGGATTTCAATTTTTTTTAACTTATTTCAACTCCAGACTTTTTGTGCATTCAATATGAACCATTAGAAGCCACATCCTAAAATTTCAACCCTATCTAACTTCATTTGCTATTTTTCATGCATTTAATGAATTGTTTTGAGCCAAATGACCCTGAAATTAATAAGCACCACAAATGAACTCTGAAAAGGTTGAAACTTGGCATGGTATCATCGTTTCACCCACATAGCATGTGCTAAGAAGTTGAGAGGGTTACGGCAAAAATTGGATGCACTTCGTGTACAAAATGGACAATCTCTTTCGAAGTATCAGGGTTTCGGACGAAAACTCGTCTGTTACAAAAGGATTTCAATTTTTCAACTTATTTCAATTCCAGACTTATTGTGCATTCAATCTGAACCATTAGAAGCCACATCCTAAAATTTCAACCCTACCTAACTTCATTTGCTATTTTTCATGCATTTAATGAATTGTTTTGAGCTAAATGACCCTGAAATTAAAAAGCACCACAAATGAACTCTGAAAAGGTTGAAACTTGGCATGGTATCATCGTTTCACCCACATAGCATGTGCTAAGAAGTTGAGAGGGTTACGGCAAAAATTGGATGCACTTCGTGTACAAAATGGACAATCTCTTTCGAAGTATCAGGGTTTCGGACGAAAACTCGTCTGTTACAAAAGGATTTCAATTTTTCAACTTATTTCAATTCCAGACTTTTTGTGCATTCAATTTGAACCATTAGAAGCCACATCCTAAAATTTCAACCCCATCTAACTTCATTTGCTATTTTTCATGCATTTAATGAATTGTTTTGAGCTAAATGACCCTGAAATTAAAAAGCACCACAAATGAACTCTGAAATGGTTGAAACTTGGCATGGTATCATCGTTTCACCCACATAGCATGTACTAATAAGTTGAGAGGGTTACGGCAAAAATTGGATGCACTTCGTGTACAAAATAGACAATCTCTTTCGAAGTATCAGGGTTTCGGACGAAAACTCGTCTGTTACAAAAGGATTTCAATTTTTTTAACTTATTTCAACTCCAGACTTTTTGTGCATTCAATATGAACCATTAGAAGCCACATCCTAAAATTTGAACCCTACCTAACTTCATCTGCTATTTTTCATGCATTTAATGAATTGTTTTGAGCTAAATGACCCTGAAATTAAAAAGCACAACAAATGAACTCTGAAATGGTTGAAACTTGGCATGGTATCATCATGTCACCCATATAGCATGTGATAAAAAGTTGAGAGGGTGACGGCAAAAACTGGATGCACTTCGTGTACAAAATGGACAATCTCTTTCGAAGTATTAGGGTTTCGGACGAAAACTCGTCTGTTACAAAAGAATTTAATGTTTTTTAACTTAGTTCAACTCCAGACTTTTTGTGCATTCAATATGAACCATTATAAGCCACATCCTAAAATTTCAACCCTATCTAACTTCATTTGCTATTTTTCATGCATTTAATGAATTGTTTTGAGCTAAATGACCCTGAAATTAAAAAGCACCACAAATGAACTCTGAAATGGTTGAAACTTGGCATGGTATCATAATTTCACCCACATAGCATGTTATAAAAAGTTGAGAGGGTTACGGCAAAAACTGGATGCACTTCGTGTACAAAATGGACAATCTCTTTCGAAGTATCAGGGTTTCGGACGAAAACTCGTCTGTTACAAAAGGATTTCAATTTTTTTAACTTATTTCAACTTCAGACTTTTTGTGCGTTCAATATGAACCATTAGAATCCACATCCTAAAATTTCAACCCTATCTAAGTTCATTTGCTATTTTTCATGCATTTAATGAATTGTTTTGAGCTAAATGACCCTGAAATTAATAAGCACCACAAATGAACTCTGAAATTGTTGAAACTTGGCATGGTATCATCATTTCACCCACATAGCATGTGCTAAAAAGTTGAGACGGTTACGGCAAAAAATGGATGCACTTCGTGTACAAACTGGACAATCTCTTTCGAAGTATCAGGGTTTCGGACGAAAATTCGTCTGTTACAAAAGGATTTCAATTTTTTTTAACTTATTTCAACTCCAGACTTTTTGTGCATTCAATATGAACCATTAGAAGCCACATCCTAAAATTTCAACCCTATCTAACTTCATTTGCTATTTTTCATGCATTTAATGAATTGTTTTGAGCTAAATGACCCTGAAATTAATAAGCACCACAAATGAACTCTGAAATGGTTGAAACTTGGCATGGTATCATCATTTCACCCCCATAGCATGTGCTAAAAAGTTGAGAGGGTCACGGCAAAAACTGGATGCACTTCGTGTACAAACTGGACAATCTCTTTCGAAGTATCAGGGTTTCGGACGAAAACTCGTCTGTTACAAAAGGATTTAATTTTTTTTAACTTATTTCAACTCCAGAATTTTTGTGCATTCAATATGAACCATTATAAGCCACATCCTAAAATTTCAACCCTATCTAACTTCATTTGCTATTTTTCATGCATTTAATGAATTGTTTTGAGCTAAATGACCCTAAAATTAAAAAGCCCCACAAATGAACTCTGAAATGGTTGAAACTTGGCTTGGTATCATCATTTCACCCACATAGCATGTGATAAAAAGTTGAGAGGGTTACGGCAAAAACTGGATGCACTTCGTGTACAAAATGGACAATCTCTTTCGAAGTATCAGTGTTTCGGACGAAAACTCGTCTGTTACAAAAGGATTTAAATTTTTTTAACTTATTTCAACTCCAGACTTTTTGTGCATTCAATATGAACCATTAGAAGCCACATCCTAAAATTTCAACCCTATCTAACTTCATTTGCTATTTTTCATGCATTTAATGAATTGTTTTGAGCTAAATGACCCTGAAATTAAAAAGCACCACAAATGAACTCTGAAATGGTTGAAACTTGGCATGGTATCATCATTTCACCCACATAGCATGTGATAAAAAGTTGAGAGGGTTACGGCAAAAACTGGATGCACTTCGTGTACAAAATGGACAATCTCTTTCGAAGTATCAGGGTTTCGGACGAAAACTCGTCTGTTACAAAAGGATTTCAATTTTTTTAACTTATTTCAACTCCAGACTTTTTGTGCATTCAATATGAACCATTAGAAGCCACATCCTAAAATTTCAACCCTATCTAACTTCATTTGCTATTTTTCATGCATTTAATGAATTGTTTTGAGCTAAATGACCCTGAAATTAAAAAGCACCACAAATGAACTCTGAAATGGTTGAAACTTCGCATGGTATCATCATTTCACCCACATAGCATGTGCTAAAAAGTTGAGAGGGTTACGGCAAAAACTGGATGCACTTCGTGTACAAAATGGACAATCTCTTTCGAAGTATCAGGGTTTCGGACGAAAACTCGTCTGTTACAAAAGGATTTCAATTTTTTAACTTATTTCATCTCCAGACTTTTTGTGCATTCGATATGAACCATTAGAAGCCACATCCTAAAATTTCAACCCTATCTAACTTCATTTGCTATTTTTCATGCATTTAATGAATTGTTTTGAGCTAAATGACCCTGAAATTAAAAAGCACCACAAATGAACTCTAAAATGGTTGAAACTTGGCATGGTATCATCATTTCACCCACATAGCATGTGATAAAAAGTTGAGAGGGTTACGGCAAAAACTGGATGCACTTCGTGTACAAAATGGACAATCTCTTTCGAAGTATCAGGGTTTCGGACGAAAACTCGTCTGTTACAAAAGGATTTCAATTTTTTTAACTTATTTCAACTCCAGACTTTTTGTGCATTCAATATGAACCATTAGAAGCCACATCCTAAAATTTCAACCCTATCTAACTTCATTTGCTATTTTTCATGCATTTAATGAATTGTTTTGAGCTAAATGACCCTGAAATTAAAAAGCACCACAAATGAACTCTGAAATGGTTGAAACTTCGCATGGTATCATCATTTCACCCACATAGCATGTGCTAAAAAGTTGAGAGGGTTACGGCAAAAACTGGATGCACTTCGTGTACAAAATGGACAATCTCTTTCGAAGTATCAGGGTTTCGGACGAAAACTCGTCTGTTACAAAAGGATTTCAATTTTTTAACTTATTTCATCTCCAGACTTTTTGTGCATTCGATATGAACCATTAGAAGCCACATCCTAAAATTTCAACCCCATCTAACTTCATTTGCTATTTTTCATGCATTTAATGAATTGTTTTGAGCTAAATGACCCTGAAATTAAAAAGCACCACAAATGAACTCTGAAATGGTTGAAACTTGGCATGGTATCATCGTTTCACCCACATAGCATGTGCTAATAAGTTGAGAGGGTTACGGCAAAAATTGGATGCACTTCGTGTACAAAATGGACAATCTCTTTCGAAGTATCAGGGTTTCGGACGAAAACTCGTCTGTTACAAAAGGATTTCAATTTTTTTAACTTATTTCAACTCCAGACTTTTTGTGCATTCAATATGAACCATTAGAAGCCACATCCTAAAATATCAACCCTATCTAACTTCATTTGCTATTTTTCATGCATTTAATGAATTGTTTTGAGCTAAATGACCCTGAAATTAAAAAGCACCACAAATGAACTCTGAAATGGTTGAAACTTCGCATGGTATCATCATTTCACCCACATAGCATGTGCTAATAAGTTGAGAGGGTTACGGCAAAAACTGGATGCACTTCGTGTACAAAATGGACAATCTCTTTCGAAGTATCAGGGTTTCGGACGAAAACTCGTCTGTTACAAAAGGATTTCAAATTTTTTAAATTATTTCAACTCCAGACTTTTTGTGCATTCAATATGAACCATTAGAAGCCACATCCTAAAATTTCAACCCCATCTAACTTCATTTGCTATTTTTCATGCATTTAATGAATTGTTTTGAGCTAAATGACCCTGAAATTAAAAAGCACCACAAATGAACTCTGAAATGGTTGAAACTTGGCATGGTATCATCGTTTCACCCACATAGCATGTGCTAATAAGTTGAGAGGGTTACGGCAAAAATTGGATGCACTTCGTGTACAAAATGGACAATCTCTTTCGAAGTATCAGGGTTTCGGACGAAAACTCGTCTGTTACAAAAGGATTTCAATTTTTTTAACTTATTTCAACTCCAGACTTTTTGTGCATTCAATATGAACCATTAGAAGCCACATCCTAAAATTTCAACCCTATCTAACTTCATTTGCTATTTTTCATGCATTTAATGAATTGTTTTGAGCAAAAACTGGATGCACTTCGTGTACAAAATGGACAATCTCTTTCGAAGTATGAGGGTTTCGGACGAAAACTCGTCTGTTACAAAAGGATTTCAATTTTTTTTAACTTATTTCAACTCCAGACTTTTTGTGCATTCAATATGAACCATTTGAAGCCACATCCTAAAATTTCAACCCTATCTAACTTCATTTGCTATTTTTCATGCATTTAATGAATTGTTTTGAGCCAAATGACCCTGAAATTAATAAGCACCACAAATGAACTCTGAAAAGGTTGAAACTTGGCATGGTATCATCGTTTCACCCACATAGCATGTTCTAAAAAGTTGAGAGGGTTATGGCAAAAACTGGATGCACTTCGTGTACAAAATGGACAATCTCTTTCGAAGTATGAGGGTTTCGGACGAAAACTCGTCTGTTACAAAAGGATTTCAATTTTTTTTAACTTATTTCAACTCCAGACTTTTTGTGCATTCAATATGAACCATTAGAAGCCACATCCTAAAATTTCAACCCTATCTAACTTCATTTGCTATTTTTCATGCATTTAATGAATTGTTTTGAGCCAAATGACCCTGAAATTAATAAGCACCACAAATGAACTCTGAAAAGGTTGAAACTTGGCATGGTATCATCGTTTCACCCACATAGCATGTGCTAAGAAGTTGAGAGGGTTACGGCAAAAATTGGATGCACTTCGTGTACAAAATGGACAATCTCTTTCGAAGTATCAGGGTTTCGGACGAAAACTCGTCTGTTACAAAAGGATTTCAATTTTTCAACTTATTTCAATTCCAGACTTATTGTGCATTCAATCTGAACCATTAGAAGCCACATCCTAAAATTTCAACCCTACCTAACTTCATTTGCTATTTTTCATGCATTTAATGAATTGTTTTGAGCTAAATGACCCTGAAATTAAAAAGCACCACAAATGAACTCTGAAAAGGTTGAAACTTGGCATGGTATCATCGTTTCACCCACATAGCATGTGCTAAGAAGTTGAGAGGGTTACGGCAAAAATTGGATGCACTTCGTGTACAAAATGGACAATCTCTTTCGAAGTATCAGGGTTTCGGACGAAAACTCGTCTGTTACAAAAGGATTTCAATTTTTCAACTTATTTCAATTCCAGACTTTTTGTGCATTCAATTTGAACCATTAGAAGCCACATCCTAAAATTTCAACCCCATCTAACTTCATTTGCTATTTTTCATGCATTTAATGAATTGTTTTGAGCTAAATGACCCTGAAATTAAAAAGCACCACAAATGAACTCTGAAATGGTTGAAACTTGGCATGGTATCATCGTTTCACCCACATAGCATGTACTAATAAGTTGAGAGGGTTACGGCAAAAATTGGATGCACTTCGTGTACAAAATAGACAATCTCTTTCGAAGTATCAGGGTTTCGGACGAAAACTCGTCTGTTACAAAAGGATTTCAATTTTTTTAACTTATTTCAACTCCAGACTTTTTGTGCATTCAATATGAACCATTAGAAGCCACATCCTAAAATTTGAACCCTACCTAACTTCATCTGCTATTTTTCATGCATTTAATGAATTGTTTTGAGCTAAATGACCCTGAAATTAAAAAGCACAACAAATGAACTCTGAAATGGTTGAAACTTGGCATGGTATCATCATGTCACCCATATAGCATGTGATAAAAAGTTGAGAGGGTGACGGCAAAAACTGGATGCACTTCGTGTACAAAATGGACAATCTCTTTCGAAGTATTAGGGTTTCAGACGAAAACTCGTCTGTTACAAAAGAATTTAATGTTTTTTAACTTAGTTCAACTCCAGACTTTTTGTGCATTCAATATGAACCATTATAAGCCACATCCTAAAATTTCAACCCTATCTAACTTCATTTGCTATTTTTCATGCATTTAATGAATTGTTTTGAGCTAAATGACCCTGAAATTAAAAAGCACCACAAACTAACTCTGAAATGGTTGAAACTTGGCATGGTATCATAATTTCACCCACATAGCATGTTATAAAAAGTTGAGAGGGTTACGGCAAAAACTGGATGCACTTCGTGTACAAAATGGACAATCTCTTTCGAAGTATCAGGGTTTCGGACGAAAACTCGTCTGTTACAAAAGGATTTCAATTTTTTTAACTTATTTCAACTTCAGACTTTTTGTGCGTTCAATATGAACCATTAGAATCCACATCCTAAAATTTCAACCCTATCTAAGTTCATTTGCTATTTTTCATGCATTTAATGAATTGTTTTGAGCTAAATGACCCTGAAATTAATAAGCACCACAAATGAACTCTGAAATTGTTGAAACTTGGCATGGTATCATCATTTCACCCACATAGCATGTGCTAAAAAGTTGAGACGGTTACGGCAAAAACTGGATGCACTTCGTGTACAAACTGGACAATCTCTTTCGAAGTATCAGGGTTTCGGACGAAAACTCGTCTGTTACAAAAGGATTTCAATTTTTTTAAATTATTTTAACTCCGGACTTTTTGTGCATTCAATATGAAACATTAGAAGCCACATCCTAAAATTTCAATCCTATCTAACTTCATTTGCTATTTTTCATGCATTTAATGAATTGTTTTGACCTAAATGACCCTGAAATTAAAAAGCACCACAAATGAACTCTGAATTGGTTTAAACTTGGCATGGTATCATAATCTCACCCACATAGCATGTGCAAAAAAGTTGAGAGGGTTATGGCAAAAACTGGATGCACTTCGTGTACAAAATGGACAATCTCTTTCGAAGTATCAGGGTTTCGGACGAAAATTCGTCTGTTACAAAAGGATTTCAATTTTTTTAACTTATTTCAACTCCAGACTTTTTGTGCATTCAATATGAACCATTAGAAGCCACATCCTAAAATTTCAACCCTACCTAACTTCATCTGCTATTTTTCATGCATTTAATGAATTGTTTTGAGCTAAATGACCCTGAAATTAAAAAGCACCACAAATGAACTCTGAAATGGTTGAAACTTGGCATGGTATCATCATTTCACCCAGATAGCATGTGATAAAAAGTTGAGAGGGTTACGGCAAAAACTGGATGCACTTCGTGTACAAAATGGACAATCTCTTTCGAAGTATCAGGGTTTCGGACGAAAACTCGTCTGTTACAAAAGGATTTAATTTTTTTAAACTTATTTCAACTCCAGACTTTTTGTGCATTCAATATGAACCATTATAAGCCACATCCTAAAATTTCAACCCTATCTAACTTCATTTGCTATTTTCCATCCATTTAATGAATTGTTTTGAGCTAAATGACCCTAAAATTAAAAAGCACCACAAATGAACTCTGAAATGGTTGAAACTTGGCATGGTATCATCATTTCACCCATATAGCATGTGATAAAAAGTTGAGAGGGTTACGGCAAAAACTGGATGCACTTCGTGTACAAAATGGACAATCTCTTTCGAAGTATCAGTGTTTCGGACGAAAACTCGTCTGTTACAAAAGGATTTAATTTTTTTTAACTTATTTCAACTCCAGACTTTTTGTGCATTCAATATGAACCATTAGAAGCCACATCCTAAAATTTCAACCCTATCTAACTTCATTTGCTATTTTTCATGCATTTAATGAATTGTTTTGAGGTAAATGACCCTGAAATTAAAAAGCACCACAAATGAACTCTGAAATGGTTGAAACTTGGCATGGTATCATCATTTCACCCACATAGCATGTGCTAAAAAGTTGAGAGGGTTACGGCAAAAACTGGATGCACGTCGTGTACAAAATGGACAAACTCTTTCGAAGTATCAGGGTTTCGGAGGAAAACTCGTCTGTTACAAAAGGATTTCAATTTTTTTTAACTTATTTCAACTCCATACTTTTTGTGCATTCAATATGAACCATTAGAAGCCACATCCTAAAATTTCAAACCTATCTAACTTCATTTGCTATTTTTCATGCATTTAATGAATTGTTTTGAGCTAAATGACCCTGAAATTAAAAAGCACCACAAATGAACTCTGAAATGGTTGAAACTTGGCATGGTATCATCATTTCACCCACATAGCATGTGATAAAAAGTTGAGAGGGTTACGGCAAAAACTGGATGCACTTCATGTACAAAATGGACAATCTCTTTCGAAGTATCAGGGTTTCGGACGAAAACTCGTCTGTTACAAAAGGATTTCAATTTTTTTAACTTATTTCAACTCCAGACTTTTTGTGCATTCAATATGAACCATTAGAAGCCACATCCTAAAATTTCAACCCTATCTAACTTCATTTGCAATTTTTCTTGCATTTAATGAATTGTTTTGAGCTAAATGACCCTAAAATTAATAAGCACCACAAATGAACTCTGAAATGGTTGAAACTTGGCATGGTATCATCATTTCACCCACATAGCATGTGCCAAAAAGTTGAGAGGGTTACGGCAAAAACTGGATGCACTTCGTGTACAAACTGGACAATCTCTTTCGAAGTATCAGGGTTTCGGACGAAAACTCGTCTGTTACAAAAGGATTTAATTTTTTTTAACTTATTTCAACTCCAGACTTTTTGTGCATTCAATATGAACCATTATAAGCCACATCCTAAAATTTCAACCCTATCTAACTTCATTTGCTATTTTTCATGCATTTAATGAATTGTTTTGAGCTAAATGACCCTAAAATTAAAAAGCACCACAAATGAACTCTGAAAAAGTTGAAACTTGGCATGGTATCATCGTTTCACCCACATAGCATGTGCTAAAAAGTTGAGGGGGTTATGGCAAAAACTGGATGCACTTCGTGTACAAAATGGACAATCTCTTTCGAAGTATGAGGGTTTCGGACGAAAACTCGTCTGTTACAAAAGGATTTCAATTTTTTTTAACTTATTTCAACTCAAGACTTTTTGTGCATTCAATATGAACCATTAGAAGCCACATCCTAAAATTTCAACCCTATCAAACTTCATTTGCTATTTTTCATGCATTTAATGAATTGTTTTGAGCGAAATGATCCTGAAATTAAAAAGCACCACAAATGAACTCTGAAAAGGTTGAAACTTGGCATGGTATCATCGTTTCACCCACATAGCATGTGCTAAGAAGTTGAGAGGGTTACGGCAAAAACTGGATGCACTTCGTGTACAAAATGGACAATCTCTTTCGAAGTATCAGGGTTTCGGACGAAAACTCGTCTGTTACAAAAGGATTTCAATTTTTTTTAACTTATTTCAACTCCAGACTTTTTGTGCATTCAATATGAACCATTAGAAGCCACATCCTAAAATTTCAACCCTATCTAACTTCATTTGCTATTTTTCATGCATTTAATGAATTGTTTTGAGCTAAATGACCCTGAAATTAAAAAGCACAACAAATGAACTCTGAATTGGTTGAAACTTGGCATGGTATCATCATTTCACCCACATAGCATGTTCCAAAAAGTTGAGAGGGTTACGGCAAAAACTGGATGCACTTCGTGTACAAACTGGACAATCTCTTTCGAAGTATCAGGGTTTCGGACGAAAACTCGTCTGTTACAAAAGGATTTAATTTTTTTTAACTTATTTCAACTCCAGACTTTTTGTGCATTCAATATGAACCATTATAAGCCACATCCTAAAATTTCAACCCTATCTAACTTCATTTGCTATTTTTCATGCATTTAATGAATTGTTTTGAGCTAAATGACCCTCAAATTAAAAAGCACCACAAATGAACTCTGAAAAAGTTGAAACTTGGCATGGTATCATCGTTTCACCCACATAGCATGTGCTAAAAAGTTGAGGGGGTTATGGCAAAAACTGGATGCACTTCGTGTACAAAATGGACAATCTCTTTCGAAGTATGAGGGTTTCGGACGAAAACTCGTCTGTTACAAAAGGATTTCAATTTTTTTTAACTTATTTCAACTCAAGACTTTTTGTGCATTCAATATGAACCATTAGAAGCCACATCCTAAAATTTCAACCCTATCAAACTTCATTTGCTATTTTTCATGCATTTAATGAATTGTTTTGAGCGAAATGATCCTGAAATTAAAAAGCACCACAAATGAACTCTGAAAAGGTTGAAACTTGGCATGGTATCATCGTTTCACCCACATAGCATGTGCTAAGAAGTTGAGAGGGTTACGGCAAAAACTGGATGCACTTCGTGTACAAAATGGACAATCTCTTTCGAAGTATCAGGGTTTCGGACGAAAACTCGTCTGTTACAAAAGGATTTCAATTTTTTTTAACTTATTTCAACTCCAGACTTTTTGTGCATTCAATATGAACCATTAGAAGCCACATCCTAAAATTTCAACCCTATCTAACTTCATTTGCTATTTTTCATGCATTTAATGAATTGTTTTGAGCTAAATGACCCTGAAATTAAAAAGCACAACAAATGAACTCTGAATTGGTTGAAACTTGGCATGGTATCATCATTTCACCCACATAGCATGTGCTAAGAAGTTGAGAGGGTTACGGCAAAAACTGGATGCACTTCGGGTACAAACTGGACAATCTCTTTCGAAGTATCAGTGTTTCGGACGAAAACTCGTCTGTTACTAAAGGATTTAATTTTTTTAAATTATTTCAACTCCAGACTTTTTGTGCATTCAATATGAACCATTAGAAGCCACATCCTAAAATTTCAAACCTATCTAATTCATTTGCTATTTTTCATGCATTTTATGAATTGTTTTGAGCTAAATGACCCTGAAATTAAAAAGCACCACAAATGAACTCTGAAAAGGTTGAAACTTGGCATGGTATCATCGTTTCACCCACATAGCATGTTCTAAAAATTTGAGAGGGTTATGGCAAAAACTGGATGCACTTCGTGTACAAAATGGACAATCTCTTTCGAAGTATGAGGGTTTCGGACGAAAACTCGTCTGTTACAAAAGGATTTCAATTTTTTTTAACTTATTTCAACTCCAGACTTTTTGTGCATTCAATATGAACCATTAGAAGCCACATCCTAAAATTTCAACCCTATCTAACTTCATTTGCTATTTTTCATGCATTTAATGAATTGTTTTGAGCTAAATGACCCTGAAATTAAAAAGCTCCACAAATGAACTCTGAAATGGTTGAAACTTGGCATGGTATCATCATTTCACCCAAATAGCATGTGCTAAAAAGTTGAGAGGGTTACGGCAAAAACTGGATGTACTTCACGTACAAACTGGACAATCTCTTTCGAAGTATCAGGGTTTCGGACGAAAACTCGTCTGTTACAAAAGGATTTCAATTTTTTTTAACTTATTTCAACTCCAGACTTTTTGTGCATTCAATATGAACCATTAGAAGCCACATCCTAAAATTTCAACCCTATCTAACTTCATTTGCTATTTTTCATGCATTTAATGAATTGTTTTGAGCTAAATGACCCTGAAATTAAAAAGCACAACAAATGAACTCTGAATTGGTTGAAACTTGGCATGGTATCATCATTTCACCCACATAGCATGTGCTAAGAAGTTGAGAGGGTTACGGCAAAAACTGGATGCACTTCGGGTACAAACTGGACAATCTCTTTCGAAGTATCAGTGTTTCGGACGAAAACTCGTCTGTTACTAAAGGATTTAATTTTTTTAAATTATTTCAACTCCAGACTTTTTGTGCATTCAATATGAACCATTAGAAGCCACATCCTAAAATTTCAAACCTATCTAATTCATTTGCTATTTTTCATGCATTTTATGAATTGTTTTGAGCGAAATGACCCTAAAATTAAAAAGCACCACAAATGAACTCTGAAAAGGTTGAAACTTGGCATGGTATCATCGTTTCACCCACATAGCATGTTCTAAAAATTTGAGAGGGTTATGGCAAAAACTGGATGCACTTCGTGTACAAAATGGACAATCTCTTTCGAAGTATGAGGGTTTCGGACGAAAACTCGTCTGTTACAAAAGGATTTCAATTTTTTTTAACTTATTTCAACTCCAGACTTTTTGTGCATTCAATATGAACCATTAGAAGCCACATCCTAAAATTTCAACCCTATCTAACTTCATTTGCTATTTTTCATGCATTTAATGAATTGTTTTGAGCTAAATGACCCTGAAATTAAAAAGCTCCACAAATGAACTCTGAAATGGTTGAAACTTGGCATGGTATCATCATTTCACCCAAATAGCATGTGCTAAAAAGTTGAGAGGGTTACGGCAAAAACTGGATGTACTTCACGTACAAACTGGACAATCTCTTTCGAAGTATCAGGGTTTCGGACGAAAACTCGTCTGTTACAAAAGGATTTCAATTTTTTTTAACTTATTTCAACTCCAGACTTTTTGTGCATTCAATATGAACCATTAGAAGCCACATCCTAAAATTTCAACCCTATCTAACTTCATTTGCTATTTTTCATGCATTTAATGAATTGTTTTGAGCTAAATGACCCTGAAATTAAAAAGCACAACAAATGAACTCTGAATTGGTTGAAACTTGGCATGGTATCATCATTTCACCCACATAGCATGTGCTAAGAAGTTGAGAGGGTTACGGCAAAAACTGGATGCACTTCGGGTACAAACTGGACAATCTCTTTCGAAGTATCAGTGTTTCGGACGAAAACTCGTCTGTTACTAAAGGATTTAATTTTTTTAAATTATTTCAACTCCAGACTTTTTGTGCATTCAATATGAACCATTAGAAGCCACATCCTAAAATTTCAAACCTATCTAATTCATTTGCTATTTTTCATGCATTTTATGAATTGTTTTGAGCGAAATGACCCTAAAATTAAAAAGCACCACAAATGAACTCTGAAAAGGTTGAAACTTGGCATGGTATCATCGTTTCACCCACATAGCATGTTCTAAAAATTTGAGAGGGTTATGGCAAAAACTGGATGCACTTCGTGTACAAAATGGACAATCTCTTTCGAAGTATGAGGGTTTCGGACGAAAACTCGTCTGTTACAAAAGGATTTCAATTTTTTTTAACTTATTTCAACTCCAGACTTTTTGTGCATTCAATATGAACCATTAGAAGCCACATCCTAAAATTTCAACCCTATCTAACTTCATTTGCTATTTTTCATGCATTTAATGAATTGTTTTGAGCTAAATGACCCTGAAATTAAAAAGCACCACAAATGAACTCTGAAATGGTTGAAACTTGGCATGGTATCATCATTTCACCCACATAGCATGTTCTAAAAAGTTGAGAGGGTTATGGCCAAAACTGGATGCACTTCGTGTACAAAATGGACAATCTCTTTCGAAGTATCAGGGTTTCGGACGAAAGCTCGTCTGTTACAAAAGGATTTCAATTTTTTTAACTTATTTCAACTCCAGACTTTTTGTGCATTCAATATGAACCATTAGAAGCCACATCCTAAAATTTCAACCCTATCTAACTTCATTTGCTATTTTTCATGCATTTAATGAATTGTTTTGAGCTAAATGACCATGAAATTAAAAAGCTCCACAAATGAACTCTGAAATGGTTGAAACTTGGCATGGTATCATCATTTCACCCAAATAGCATGTGCTAAAAAGTTGAGAGGGTTACGGCAAAAACTGGATGTACTTCACGTACAAACTGGACAATCTCTTTCGAAGTATCAGGGTTTCGGACGAAAACTCGTCTGTTACAAAAGGATTTCAATTTTTTTTAACTTATTTCAACTCCAGACTTTTTGTGCATTCAATATGAACCATTAGAAGCCACATCCTAAAATTTCAACCCTATCTAACTTCATTTGCTATTTTTCATGCATTTAATGAATTGTTTTGAGCTAAATGACCCTGAAATTAAAAAGCACAACAAATGAACTCTGAGTTGGTTGAAACTTGGCATGGTATCATCATTTCACCCACATAGCATGTGCTAAGAAGTTGAGAGGGTTACGGCAAAAACTGGATGCACTTCGGGTACAAACTGGACAATCTCTTAAGAAGTATCAGTGTTTCGGACGAAAACTCGTCTGTTACTAAAGGATTTAATTTTTTTAAATTATTTCAACTCCAGACTTTTTGTGCATTCAATATGAACCATTAGAAGCCACATCCTAAAATTTCAAACCTATCTAATTCATTTGCTATTTTTCATGCATTTTATGAATTGTTTTGAGCGAAATGACCCTAAAATTAAAAAGCACCACAAATGAACTCTGAAAAGGTTGAAACTTGGCATGGTATCATCGTTTCACCCACATAGCATGTTCTAAAAATTTGAGAGGGTTATGGCAAAAACTGGATGCACTTCGTGTACAAAATGGACAATCTCTTTCGAAGTATGAGGGTTTCGGACGAAAACTCGTCTGTTACAAAAGGATTTCAATTTTTTTTAACTTATTTCAACTCCAGACTTTTTGTGCATTCAATATGAACCATTAGAAGCCACATCCTAAAATTTCAACCCTATCTAACTTCATTTGCTATTTTTCATGCATTTAATGAATTGTTTTGAGCTAAATGACCCTGAAATTAAAAAGCACCACAAATGAACTCTGAAATGGTTGAAACTTGGCATGGTATCATCATTTCACCCACATAGCATGTTCTAAAAAGTTGAGAGGGTTATGGCCAAAACTGGATGCACTTCGTGTACAAAATGGACAATCTCTTTCGAAGTATCAGGGTTTCGGACGAAAGCTCGTCTGTTACAAAAGGATTTCAATTTTTTTAACTTATTTCAACTCCAGACTTTTTGTGCATTCAATATGAACCATTAGAAGCCACATCCTAAAATTTCAACCCTATCTAACTTCATTTGCTATTTTTCATGCATTTAATGAATTGTTTTGAGCTAAATGACCCTGAAATTAAAAAGCTCCACAAATGAACTCTGAAATGGTTGAAACTTGGCATGGTATCATCATTTCACCCAAATAGCATGTGCTAAAAAGTTGAGAGGGTTACGGCAAAAACTGGATGTACTTCATGTACAAACTGGACAATCTCTTTCGAAGTATCAGGGTTTCGGACGAAAACTCGTCTGTTACAAAAGGATTTCAATTTTTTTTAACTTATTTCAACTCCAGACTTTTTGTGCATTCAATATGAACCATTAGAATCCACATCCTAAAATTTCAACCCTATCTAACTTCATTTGCTATTTTTCATGCATTTAATGAATTGTTTTGAGCTAAATGACCCTGAAATTAAAAAGCACAACAAATGAACTCTGAATTGGTTGAAACTTGGCATGGTATCATCATTTCACCCACATAGCATGTGCTAAGAAGTTGAGAGGGTTATGGCAAAAACTGGATGCACTTCGGGTACAAACTGGACAATCTCTTTCGAAGTATCAGTGTTTCGGACGAAAACTCGTCTGTTACTAAAGGATTTAATTTTTTTAAATTATTTCAACTCCAGACTTTTTGTGCATTCAATATGAACCATTAGAAGCCACATCCTAAAATTTCAAACCTATCTAATTCATTTGCTATTTTTCATGCATTTTATGAATTGTTTTGAGCGAAATGACCCTAAAATTAAAAAGCACCACAAATGAACTCTGAAAAGGTTGAAACTTGGCATGGTATCATCGTTTCACCCACATAGCATGTGCTAAGAAGTTGAGAGGGTTACGGCAAAAATTGGATGCACTTCCTGTACAAAATGGACAATCTCTTTTGAAGTATCAGGGTTTCGGACGAAAACTCGTCTGTTACAAAAGGATTTCAATTTTTCAACTTATTTCAATTCCAGACTTTTTGTGCATTCAATATGAACCATTAGAAGCCACATCCTAAAATTTCAACCCTACCTAACTTCATTTGCTATTTTTCATGCATTTAATGAATTGTTTTGAGCTAAATGACCCTGAAATTAAAAAGCACCACAAATGAACTCTGAAAAGGTTGAAACTTGGCATGGTATCATCGTTTCACCCACATAGCATGTTCTAAAAATTTGAGAGGGTTATGGCAAAAACTGGATGCACTTCGTGTACAAAATGGACAATCTCTTTCGAAGTATGAGGGTTTCGGACGAAAACTCGTCTGTTACAAAAGGATTTCAATTTTTTTTAACTTATTTCAACTCCAGACTTTTTGTGCTTTCAATATGAACCATTAGAAGCCACATCCTAAAATTTCAACCCTATCTAACTTCATTTGCTATTTTTCATACATTTAATGAATTATTTTGAGCGAAATGACCCTAAAATTAAAAAGCACCACAAATGAACTCTGAAATGGTTGAAACTTGGCATGGTATCATCGTTTCACCCACATAGCATGTGCTAAGAAGTTGAGAGGGTTACGGCAAAAATTGGATGCACTTCGTGTACAAAATGGACAATCTCTTTCGAAGTATCAGGGTTTCGGACGAAAACTCATCTGTTACAAAAGGATTTCAATTTTTCAACTTATTTCAATTCCAGACTTTTTGTGCATTCAATATGAACCATTAGAAGCCACATCCTAAAATTTCAACCCTACCTAACTTCATTTGCTATTTTTCATGCATTTAATGAATTGTTTTGAGCTAAATGACCCTGAAATTAAAAAGCACCACAAATGAACTCTGAAAAGGTTGAAACTTGGCATGGTATCATCGTTTCACCCACATAGCATGTTCTAAAAAGTTGAGAGGGTTATGGCAAAAACTGGATGCACTTCGTGTACAAAATGGACAATCTCTTTCGAAGTATGAGGGTTTCGGACGAAAACTCGTCTGTTACAAAAGGATTTCAATTTTTTTTAACTTATTTCAACTCCAGACTTTTTGTGCATTCAATATGAACCATTAGAAGCCACATCCTAAAATTTCAACCCTATCTAACTTCATTTGCTATTTTTCATGCATTTAATGAATTGTTTTGAGCTAAATGACCCTGAAATTAATAAGCACCACAAATGAACTCTGAAATGGTTGAAACTTGGCATGGTATCATCATTTCACCCACATAGCATGTGGTAAAAAGTTGAGAGGGTTACGGCAAAAACTGGATGCACTTCGTGTACAAACTGGACAATCTCTTTCGAAGTATCAGGGTTTCGGACGAAAACTCGTCTGTTACAAAAGGATTTAATTTTTTTTAACTTATTTCAACTCCAGAGTTTTTGTGCAATCAATATGAACCATTATAAGCCACATCCTAAAATTTCAACCCTATCTAACTTCATTTGCTATTTTTCATGCATTTAATGAATTGTTTTGAGCTAAATGACCCTAAAATTAAAAAGCACCACAAATGAACTCTGAAATGGTTGAAACTTGGCATGGTATCATCATTTCACCCACATAGCATGTGATAAAAAGTTGAGAGGGTTACGGCAAAAACTGGATGCACTTCGTGTACAAAATGGACAATCTCTTTCGAAGTATCAGTGTTTCGGACGAAAACTCGTCTTTACAAAAGGATTTAATTTTTTTAACTTATTTCAACTCCAGACTTTTTGTGCATTCAATATGAACCATTAGAAGCCACATCCTAAAATTTCAACCCTATCTAACTTCATTTGCTATTTTTCACGCATTTAATGAATTGTTTTGAGCTAAATGACCCTGAAATTAAAAAGCACCACAAATGAACTCTGAAATGGTTGAAACTTGGCATGGTATCATCAATTCACCCACATAGCATTTTCTAAAAAGTTGAGAGGGTTATGGCAAAAAACTGGATGCACTTCGTGTACAAAATGGACAATCTCTTTCAAAGTATGAGGGTTTCGAACGAAAACTCGTCTGTTACAAAAGGATTTCAATTTTTTTTAAATAATTTCAACTCCAGACATTTTGTGCGTTCAATATGAACTATTAGAAGCCACATCCTAAAATTTCAACCCTATCTAACTTCATTTGCTATTTTTCATGCATTTAATGAATTGTTTTGAGCTAAATGACCCTGAAATTAAAAAGCACCACAAATGAACTCTGAAATGGTTGAAACTTGGCATGGTATCATCATTTCACCCACATAGCATGTTCTAAAAAGTTGAGAGGGTTATGGCCAAAACTGGATGCACTTCGTGTACAAAATGGACAATCTCTTTCGAAGTATCAGGGTTTCGGACGAAAGCTCGTCTGTTACAAAAGGATTTCAATTTTTTTAACTTATTTCAACTCCAGACTTTTTGTGCATTCAATATGAACCATTAGAAGCCACATCCTAAAATTTCAACCCTATCTAACTTCATTTGCTATTTTTCATGCATTTAATGAATTGTTTTGAGCTAAATGACCCTGAAATTAAAAAGCTCCACAAATGAACTCTGAAATGGTTGAAACTTGGCATGGTATCATCATTTCACCCAAATAGCATGTGCTAAAAAGTTGAGAGGGTTACGGCAAAAACTGGATGTACTTCATGTACAAACTGGACAATCTCTTTCGAAGTATCAGGGTTTCGGACGAAAACTCGTCTGTTACAAAAGGATTTCAATTTTTTTTAACTTATTTCAACTCCAGACTTTTTGTGCATTCAATATGAACCATTAGAAGCCACATCCTAAAATTTCAACCCTATCTAACTTCATTTGCTATTTTTCATGCATTTAATGAATTGTTTTGAGCTAAATGACCCTGAAATTAAAAAGCACAACAAATGAACTCTGAATTGGTTGAAACTTGGCATGGTATCATCATTTCACCCACATAGCATGTGCTAAGAAGTTGAGAGGGTTACGGCAAAAACTGGATGCACTTCGGGTACAAACTGGACAATCTCTTTCGAAGTATCAGTGTTTCGGACGAAAACTCGTCTGTTACTAAAGGATTTAATTTTTTTAAATTATTTCAACTCCAGACTTTTTGTGCATTCAATATGAACCATTAGAAGCCACATCCTAAAATTTCAAACCTATCTAATTCATTTGCTATTTTTCATGCATTTTATGAATTGTTTTGAGCGAAATGACCCTAAAATTAAAAAGCACCACAAATGAACTCTGAAAAGGTTGAAACTTGGCATGGTATCATCGTTTCACCCACATAGCATGTGCTAAGAAGTTGAGAGGGTTACGGCAAAAATTGGATGCACTTCCTGTACAAAATGGACAATCTCTTTTGAAGTATCAGGGTTTCGGACGAAAACTCGTCTGTTACAAAAGGATTTCAATTTTTCAACTTATTTCAATTCCAGACTTTTTGTGCATTCAATATGAACCATTAGAAGCCACATCCTAAAATTTCAACCCTACCTAACTTCATTTGCTATTTTTCATGCATTTAATGAATTGTTTTGAGCTAAATGACCCTGAAATTAAAAAGCACCACAAATGAACTCTGAAAAGGTTGAAACTTGGCATGGTATCATCGTTTCACCCACATAGCATGTTCTAAAAATTTGAGAGGGTTATGGCAAAAACTGGATGCACTTCGTGTACAAAATGGACAATCTCTTTCGAAGTATGAGGGTTTCGGACGAAAACTCGTCTGTTACAAAAGGATTTCAATTTTTTTTAACTTATTTCAACTCCAGACTTTTTGTGCTTTCAATATGAACCATTAGAAGCCACATCCTAAAATTTCAACCCTATCTAACTTCATTTGCTATTTTTCATACATTTAATGAATTATTTTGAGCGAAATGACCCTAAAATTAAAAAGCACCACAAATGAACTCTGAAATGGTTGAAACTTGGCATGGTATCATCGTTTCACCCACATAGCATGTGCTAAGAAGTTGAGAGGGTTACGGCAAAAATTGGATGCACTTCGTGTACAAAATGGACAATCTCTTTCGAAGTATCAGGGTTTCGGACGAAAACTCATCTGTTACAAAAGGATTTCAATTTTTCAACTTATTTCAATTCCAGACTTTTTGTGCATTCAATATGAACCATTAGAAGCCACATCCTAAAATTTCAACCCTACCTAACTTCATTTGCTATTTTTCATGCATTTAATGAATTGTTTTGAGCTAAATGACCCTGAAATTAAAAAGCACCACAAATGAACTCTGAAAAGGTTGAAACTTGGCATGGTATCATCGTTTCACCCACATAGCATGTTCTAAAAAGTTGAGAGGGTTATGGCAAAAACTGGATGCACTTCGTGTACAAAATGGACAATCTCTTTCGAAGTATGAGGGTTTCGGACGAAAACTCGTCTGTTACAAAAGGATTTCAATTTTTTTTAACTTATTTCAACTCCAGACTTTTTGTGCATTCAATATGAACCATTAGAAGCCACATCCTAAAATTTCAACCCTATCTAACTTCATTTGCTATTTTTCATGCATTTAATGAATTGTTTTGAGCTAAATGACCCTGAAATTAATAAGCACCACAAATGAACTCTGAAATGGTTGAAACTTGGCATGGTATCATCATTTCACCCACATAGCATGTGGTAAAAAGTTGAGAGGGTTACGGCAAAAACTGGATGCACTTCGTGTACAAACTGGACAATCTCTTTCGAAGTATCAGGGTTTCGGACGAAAACTCGTCTGTTACAAAAGGATTTAATTTTTTTTAACTTATTTCAACTCCAGAGTTTTTGTGCAATCAATATGAACCATTATAAGCCACATCCTAAAATTTCAACCCTATCTAACTTCATTTGCTATTTTTCATGCATTTAATGAATTGTTTTGAGCTAAATGACCCTAAAATTAAAAAGCACCACAAATGAACTCTGAAATGGTTGAAACTTGGCATGGTATCATCATTTCACCCACATAGCATGTGATAAAAAGTTGAGAGGGTTACGGCAAAAACTGGATGCACTTCGTGTACAAAATGGACAATCTCTTTCGAAGTATCAGTGTTTCGGACGAAAACTCGTCTTTACAAAAGGATTTAATTTTTTTAACTTATTTCAACTCCAGACTTTTTGTGCATTCAATATGAACCATTAGAAGCCACATCCTAAAATTTCAACCCTATCTAACTTCATTTGCTATTTTTCACGCATTTAATGAATTGTTTTGAGCTAAATGACCCTGAAATTAAAAAGCACCACAAATGAACTCTGAAATGGTTGAAACTTGGCATGGTATCATCAATTCACCCACATAGCATTTTCTAAAAAGTTGAGAGGGTTATGGCAAAAAACTGGATGCACTTCGTGTACAAAATGGACAATCTCTTTCAAAGTATGAGGGTTTCGAACGAAAACTCGTCTGTTACAAAAGGATTTCAATTTTTTTTAAATAATTTCAACTCCAGACATTTTGTGCGTTCAATATGAACTATTAGAAGCCACATCCTAAAATTTCAACCCTATCTAACTTCATTTGCTATTTTTCATGCATTTAATGAATTGTTTTGAGCTAAATGACCCTGAAATTAAAAAGCACCACAAATGAACTCTGAAATGGTTGAAACTTGGCATGGTATCATCATTTCACCCACATAGCATGTTCTAAAAAGTTGAGAGGGTTATGGCCAAAACTGGATGCACTTCGTGTACAAAATGGACAATCTCTTTCGAAGTATCAGGGTTTCGGACGAAAGCTCGTCTGTTACAAAAGGATTTCAATTTTTTTAACTTATTTCAACTCCAGACTTTTTGTGCATTCAATATGAACCATTAGAAGCCACATCCTAAAATTTCAACCCTATCTAACTTCATTTGCTATTTTTCATGCATTTAATGAATTGTTTTGAGCTAAATGACCCTGAAATTAAAAAGCTCCACAAATGAACTCTGAAATGGTTGAAACTTGGCATGGTATCATCATTTCACCCAAATAGCATGTGCTAAAAAGTTGAGAAGGTTACGGCAAAAACTGGATGTACTTCATGTACAAACTGGACAATCTCTTTCGAAGTATCAGGGTTTCGGACGAAAACTCGTCTGTTACAAAAGGATTTCAATTTTTTTTAACTTATTTAAACTCCAGACTTTTTGTGCATTCAATATGAACCATTAGAAGCCACATCCTAAAATTTCAACCCTATCTAACTTCATTTGCTATTTTTCATGCATTTAATGAATTGTTTTGAGCTAAATGACCCTGAAATTAAAAAGCACAACAAATGAACTCTGAATTGGTTGAAACTTGGCATGGTATCATCATTTCACCCACATAGCATGTGCTAAAAAGTTGAGAGGGTTACGGCAAAAACTGGATGCACTTCGTGTACAAACTGGACAATCTCTTTCGAAGTATCAGGGTTTCGGACGAAAACTCGTCTGTTACAAAAGGATTTCAATTTTTTAAAATTATTTCAACTCCAGACTTTTTGTGCATTCAATATGAAACATTAGAAGCCACATCCTAAAATTTCAATCCTATCTAACTTCATTTGCTATTTTTCATGCATTTAATGAATTGTTTTGAGCTAAATGACCCTGAAATTAAAAAGCACCACAAATGAACTCTGGCATGGTATCATCATTTCACCCAAATAGCATGTGCTAAAAAGTTGAGAGGGTTACGGCAAAAACTGGATGCACTTCGTGTACAAAATGGACAATCTCTTTCGAAGTATCAGGGTTTCGGACGAAAACTCGTCTGTTACAAAAGGATTTCAATTTTTCAACTTATTTCAATTCCAGACTTTTTGTGCATTCAATATGAACCATTAGAAGCCACATCCTAAAATTTCAACCCTACCTAACTTCATTTGCTATTTTTCATGCATTTAATGAATTGTTTTGAGCTAAATGACCCTGAAATTAAAAAGCACCACAAATGAACTCTGAAATGGTTTAAACTTGGCATGGTATCATAATTTCACCCACATAGCATGTGCAAAAAAGTTGAGAGGGTTATGGCAAAAACTGGACAATCTCTTTCGAAGTATCAGGGTTTCGGACGAAAACTCGTCTGTTACAAAAGGATTTCAATTTTTTTAACTTATTTCAACTCCAGACTTTTTGTGCATTCAATATGAACCATTAGAATCCACATCCTAAAATTTCAACCCTATCTAAGTTCATTTGCTATTTTTCATGCATTTAATGAATTGTTTTGAGCTAAATGACCCTGAAATTAAAAAGCACCACAAATGAACTCTGAAATGGTTTAAACTTGGCATGGTATCATAATTTCACCCACATAGCATATGCAAAAAAGTTGAGAGGGTTATTGCAAAAACTGGATGCACTTCGTGTACAAAATGGACAATCTCTTTCGAAGTATCAGGGTTTCGGACGAAAACTCGTCTGTTACAAAAGGATTTCAATTTTTTTAACTTATTTCAACTCCAGACTTTTTGTGCTTTCAATATGAACCATTAGAAGCCACATCCTAAAATTTCAACCCTATCTAACTTCATTTGCTATTTTTCATACATTTAATGAATTATTTTGAGCGAAATGACCCTAAAATTAAAAAGCACCACAAATGAACTCTGAAATGGTTGAAACTTGGCATGGTATCATCGTTTCACCCACATAGGATGTGCTAAGAAGTTGAGAGGGTTACGGCAAAAATTGGATGCACTTCGTGTACAAAATGGACAATCTCTTTCGAAGTATCAGGGTTTCGGACGAAAACTCATCTGTTACAAAAGGATTTCAATTTTTCAACTTATTTCAATTCCAGACTTTTTGTGCATTCAATATGAACCATTAGAAGCCACATCCTAAAATTTCAACCCTACCTAACTTCATTTGCTATTTTTCATGCATTTAATGAATTGTTTTGAGCTAAATGACCCTGAAATTAAAAAGCACCACAAATGAACTCTGAAAAGGTTGAAACTTGGCATGGTATCATCGTTTCACCCACATAGCATGTTCTAAAAAGTTGAGAGGGTTATGGCAAAAACTGGATGCACTTCGTGTACAAAATGGACAATCTCTTTCGAAGTATGAGGGTTTCGGACGAAAACTCGTCTGTTACAAAAGGATTTCAATTTTTTTTAACTTATTTCAACTCCAGACTTTTTGTGCATTCAATATGAACCATTAGAAGCCACATCCTAAAATTTCAACCCTATCTAACTTCATTTGCTATTTTTCATGCATTTAATGAATTGTTTTGAGCTAAATGACCCTGAAATTAATAAGCACCACAAATGAACTCTGAAATGGTTGAAACTTGGCATGGTATCATCATTTCACCCACATAGCATGTGGTAAAAAGTTGAGAGGGTTACGGCAAAAACTGGATGCACTTCGTGTACAAACTGGACAATCTCTTTCGAAGTATCAGGGTTTCGGACGAAAACTCGTCTGTTACAAAAGGATTTAATTTTTTTTAACTTATTTCAACTCCAGAGTTTTTGTGCAATCAATATGAACCATTATAAGCCACATCCTAAAATTTCAACCCTATCTAACTTCATTTGCTATTTTTCATGCATTTAATGAATTGTTTTGAGCTAAATGACCCTAAAATTAAAAAGCACCACAAATGAACTCTGAAATGGTTGAAACTTGGCATGGTATCATCATTTCACCCACATAGCATGTGATAAAAAGTTGAGAGGGTTACGGCAAAAACTGGATGCACTTCGTGTACAAAATGGACAATCTCTTTCGAAGTATCAGTGTTTCGGACGAAAACTCGTCTTTACAAAAGGATTTAATTTTTTTAACTTATTTCAACTCCAGACTTTTTGTGCATTCAATATGAACCATTAGAAGCCACATCCTAAAATTTCAACCCTATCTAACTTCATTTGCTATTTTTCACGCATTTAATGAATTGTTTTGAGCTAAATGACCCTGAAATTAAAAAGCACCACAAATGAACTCTGAAATGGTTGAAACTTGGCATGGTATCATCAATTCACCCACATAGCATTTTCTAAAAAGTTGAGAGGGTTATGGCAAAAAACTGGATGCACTTCGTGTACAAAATGGACAATCTCTTTCAAAGTATGAGGGTTTCGAACGAAAACTCGTCTGTTACAAAAGGATTTCAATTTTTTTTAAATAATTTCAACTCCAGACATTTTGTGCGTTCAATATGAACTATTAGAAGCCACATCCTAAAATTTCAACCCTATCTAACTTCATTTGCTATTTTTCATGCATTTAATGAATTGTTTTGAGCTAAATGACCCTGAAATTAAAAAGCACCACAAATGAACTCTGAAATGGTTGAAACTTGGCATGGTATCATCATTTCACCCACATAGCATGTTCTAAAAAGTTGAGAGGGTTATGGCCAAAACTGGATGCACTTCGTGTACAAAATGGACAATCTCTTTCGAAGTATCAGGGTTTCGGACGAAAGCTCGTCTGTTACAAAAGGATTTCAATTTTTTTAACTTATTTCAACTCCAGACTTTTTGTGCATTCAATATGAACCATTAGAAGCCACATCCTAAAATTTCAACCCTATCTAACTTCATTTGCTATTTTTCATGCATTTAATGAATTGTTTTGAGCTAAATGACCCTGAAATTAAAAAGCTCCACAAATGAACTCTGAAATGGTTGAAACTTGGCATGGTATCATCATTTCACCCAAATAGCATGTGCTAAAAAGTTGAGAAGGTTACGGCAAAAACTGGATGTACTTCATGTACAAACTGGACAATCTCTTTCGAAGTATCAGGGTTTCGGACGAAAACTCGTCTGTTACAAAAGGATTTCAATTTTTTTTAACTTATTTAAACTCCAGACTTTTTGTGCATTCAATATGAACCATTAGAAGCCACATCCTAAAATTTCAACCCTATCTAACTTCATTTGCTATTTTTCATGCATTTAATGAATTGTTTTGAGCTAAATGACCCTGAAATTAAAAAGCACAACAAATGAACTCTGAATTGGTTGAAACTTGGCATGGTATCATCATTTCACCCACATAGCATGTGCTAAAAAGTTGAGAGGGTTACGGCAAAAACTGGATGCACTTCGTGTACAAACTGGACAATCTCTTTCGAAGTATCAGGGTTTCGGACGAAAACTCGTCTGTTACAAAAGGATTTCAATTTTTTAAAATTATTTCAACTCCAGACTTTTTGTGCATTCAATATGAAACATTAGAAGCCACATCCTAAAATTTCAATCCTATCTAACTTCATTTGCTATTTTTCATGCATTTAATGAATTGTTTTGAGCTAAATGACCCTGAAATTAAAAAGCACCACAAATGAACTCTGGCATGGTATCATCATTTCACCCAAATAGCATGTGCTAAAAAGTTGAGAGGGTTACGGCAAAAACTGGATGCACTTCGTGTACAAAATGGACAATCTCTTTCGAAGTATCAGGGTTTCGGACGAAAACTCGTCTGTTACAAAAGGATTTCAATTTTTCAACTTATTTCAATTCCAGACTTTTTGTGCATTCAATATGAACCATTAGAAGCCACATCCTAAAATTTCAACCCTACCTAACTTCATTTGCTATTTTTCATGCATTTAATGAATTGTTTTGAGCTAAATGACCCTGAAATTAAAAAGCACCACAAATGAACTCTGAAATGGTTTAAACTTGGCATGGTATCATAATTTCACCCACATAGCATGTGCAAAAAAGTTGAGAGGGTTATGGCAAAAACTGGACAATCTCTTTCGAAGTATCAGGGTTTCGGACGAAAACTCGTCTGTTACAAAAGGATTTCAATTTTTTTAACTTATTTCAACTCCAGACTTTTTGTGCATTCAATATGAACCATTAGAATCCACATCCTAAAATTTCAACCCTATCTAAGTTCATTTGCTATTTTTCATGCATTTAATGAATTGTTTTGAGCTAAATGACCCTGAAATTAAAAAGCACCACAAATGAACTCTGAAATGGTTTAAACTTGGCATGGTATCATAATTTCACCCACATAGCATATGCAAAAAAGTTGAGAGGGTTATTGCAAAAACTGGATGCACTTCGTGTACAAAATGGACAATCTCTTTCGAAGTATCAGGGTTTCGGACGAAAACTCGTCTGTTACAAAAGGATTTCAATTTTTTTAACTTATTTCAACTCCAGACTTTTTGTGCTTTCAATATGAACCATTAGAAGCCACATCCTAAAATTTCAACCCTATCTAACTTCATTTGCTATTTTTCATACATTTAATGAATTATTTTGAGCGAAATGACCCTAAAATTAAAAAGCACCACAAATGAACTCTGAAATGGTTGAAACTTGGCATGGTATCATCGTTTCACCCACATAGGATGTGCTAAGAAGTTGAGAGGGTTACGGCAAAAATTGGATGCACTTCGTGTACAAAATGGACAATCTCTTTCGAAGTATCAGGGTTTCGGACGAAAACTCATCTGTTACAAAAGGATTTCAATTTTTCAACTTATTTCAATTCCAGACTTTTTGTGCATTCAATATGAACCATTAGAAGCCACATCCTAAAATTTCAACCCTACCTAACTTCATTTGCTATTTTTCATGCATTTAATGAATTGTTTTGAGCTAAATGACCCTGAAATTAAAAAGCACCACAAATGAACTCTGAAAAGGTTGAAACTTGGCATG
Source organism: Elymus sibiricus (assembly GCA_039707655.1). Classification (NCBI taxonomy): domain Eukaryota; kingdom Viridiplantae; phylum Streptophyta; class Magnoliopsida; order Poales; family Poaceae; genus Elymus; species Elymus sibiricus. The sequence goes on along the minus strand of CM077663.1, from coordinate 191,415,417 downwards.
GTATCATCGTTTCACCCACATAGCATGTTCTAAAAAGTTGAGAGGGTTATGGCAAAAACTGGATGCACTTCGTGTACAAAATGGACAATCTCTTTCGAAGTATGAGGGTTTCGGACGAAAACTCGTCTGTTACAAAAGGATTTCAATTTTTTTTAACTTATTTCAACTCCAGACTTTTTGTGCATTCAATATGAACCATTAGAAGCCACATCCTAAAATTTCAACCCTATCTAACTTCATTTGCTATTTTTCATGCATTTAATGAATTGTTTTGAGCTAAATGACCCTGAAATTAATAAGCACCACAAATGAACTCTGAAATGGTTGAAACTTGGCATGGTATCATCATTTCACCCACATAGCATGTGGTAAAAAGTTGAGAGGGTTACGGCAAAAACTGGATGCACTTCGTGTACAAACTGGACAATCTCTTTCGAAGTATCAGGGTTTCGGACGAAAACTCGTCTGTTACAAAAGGATTTAATTTTTTTTAACTTATTTCAACTCCAGAGTTTTTGTGCAATCAATATGAACCATTATAAGCCACATCCTAAAATTTCAACCCTATCTAACTTCATTTGCTATTTTTCATGCATTTAATGAATTGTTTTGAGCTAAATGACCCTAAAATTAAAAAGCACCACAAATGAACTCTGAAATGGTTGAAACTTGGCATGGTATCATCATTTCACCCACATAGCATGTGATAAAAAGTTGAGAGGGTTACGGCAAAAACTGGATGCACTTCGTGTACAAAATGGACAATCTCTTTCGAAGTATCAGTGTTTCGGACGAAAACTCGTCTTTACAAAAGGATTTAATTTTTTTAACTTATTTCAACTCCAGACTTTTTGTGCATTCAATATGAACCATTAGAAGCCACATCCTAAAATTTCAACCCTATCTAACTTCATTTGCTATTTTTCACGCATTTAATGAATTGTTTTGAGCTAAATGACCCTGAAATTAAAAAGCACCACAAATGAACTCTGAAATGGTTGAAACTTGGCATGGTATCATCAATTCACCCACATAGCATTTTCTAAAAAGTTGAGAGGGTTATGGCAAAAAACTGGATGCACTTCCTGTACAAAATGGACAATCTCTTTCAAAGTATGAGGGTTTCGAACGAAAACTCGTCTGTTACAAAAGGATTTCAATTTTTTTAAAATAATTTCAACTCCAGACATTTTGTGCGTTCAATATGAACTATTAGAAGCCACATCCTAAAATTTCAACCCTATCTAACTTCATTTGCTATTTTTCATGCATTTAATGAATTGTTTTGAGCTAAATGACCCTGAAATTAAAAAGCACCACAAATGAACTCTGAAATGGTTGAAACTTGGCATGGTATCATCATTTCACCCACATAGCATGTTCTAAAAAGTTGAGAGGGTTATGGCCAAAACTGGATGCACTTCGTGTACAAAATGGACAATCTCTTTCGAAGTATCAGGGTTTCGGACGAAAGCTCGTCTGTTACAAAAGGATTTCAATTTTTTTAACTTATTTCAACTCCAGACTTTTTGTGCATTCAATATGAACCATTAGAAGCCACATCCTAAAATTTCAACCCTATCTAACTTCATTTGCTATTTTTCATGCATTTAATGAATTGTTTTGAGCTAAATGACCCTGAAATTAAAAAGCTCCACAAATGAACTCTGAAATGGTTGAAACTTGGCATGGTATCATCATTTCACCCAAATAGCATGTGCTAAAAAGTTGAGAAGGTTACGGCAAAAACTGGATGTACTTCATGTACAAACTGGACAATCTCTTTCGAAGTATCAGGGTTTCGGACGAAAACTCGTCTGTTACAAAAGGATTTCAATTTTTTTTAACTTATTTAAACTCCAGACTTTTTGTGCATTCAATATGAACCATTAGAAGCCACATCCTAAAATTTCAACCCTATCTAACTTCATTTGCTATTTTTCATGCATTTAATGAATTGTTTTGAGCTAAATGACCCTGAAATTAAAAAGCACAACAAATGAACTCTGAATTGGTTGAAACTTGGCATGGTATCATCATTTCACCCACATAGCATGTGCTAAAAAGTTGAGAGGGTTACGGCAAAAACTGGATGCACTTCGTGTACAAACTGGACAATCTCTTTCGAAGTATCAGGGTTTCGGACGAAAACTCGTCTGTTACAAAAGGATTTCAATTTTTTAAAATTATTTCAACTCCAGACTTTTTGTGCATTCAATATGAAACATTAGAAGCCACATCCTAAAATTTCAATCCTATCTAACTTCATTTGCTATTTTTCATGCATTTAATGAATTGTTTTGAGCTAAATGACCCTGAAATTAAAAAGCACCACAAATGAACTCTGGCATGGTATCATCATTTCACCCAAATAGCATGTGCTAAAAAGTTGAGAGGGTTACGGCAAAAACTGGATGCACTTCGTGTACAAAATGGACAATCTCTTTCGAAGTATCAGGGTTTCGGACGAAAACTCGTCTGTTACAAAAGGATTTCAATTTTTCAACTTATTTCAATTCCAGACTTTTTGTGCATTCAATATGAACCATTAGAAGCCACATCCTAAAATTTCAACCCTACCTAACTTCATTTGCTATTTTTCATGCATTTAATGAATTGTTTTGAGCTAAATGACCCTGAAATTAAAAAGCACCACAAATGAACTCTGAAATGGTTTAAACTTGGCATGGTATCATAATTTCACCCACATAGCATGTGCAAAAAAGTTGAGAGGGTTATGGCAAAAACTGGACAATCTCTTTCGAAGTATCAGGGTTTCGGACGAAAACTCGTCTGTTACAAAAGGATTTCAATTTTTTTAACTTATTTCAACTCCAGACTTTTTGTGCATTCAATATGAACCATTAGAATCCACATCCTAAAATTTCAACCCTATCTAAGTTCATTTGCTATTTTTCATGCATTTAATGAATTGTTTTGAGCTAAATGACCCTGAAATTAAAAAGCACCACAAATGAACTCTAAAATGGTTTAAACTTGGCATGGTATCATAATTTCACCCACATAGCATATGCAAAAAAGTTGAGAGGGTTATTGCAAAAACTGGATGCACTTCGTGTACAAAATGGACAATCTCTTTCGAAGTATCAGGGTTTCGGACGAAAACTCGTCTGTTACAAAAGGATTTCAATTTTTTTAACTTATTTCAACTCCAGACTTTTTGTGCATTCAATATGAACCATTAGAAGCCACATCCTAAAATTTCAACCCTACCTAACTTCATCTGCTATTTTTCATGCATTTAATGAATTGTTTTGAGGTAAATGACCCTGAAATTAAAAAGCACCACAAATGAACTCTGAAATGGTTGAAACTTGGCATGGTAACATCATTTCACCCAGATAGCATGTGATAAAAAGTTGAGAGGGTCACGGCAAAAACTCGATGCACTTCGTGTACAAAATGGACAATCTCTTTCGAAGTATCATGGTTTCGGACGAAAACTCGTCTGTTACAAAAGGATTTAATTTTTTTTAACTTATTTCAACTCCAGACTTTTTGTGCATTCAATATGAACCATTAGAAGCCACATCCTAAAATTTAAACCCTATCTAACTTCATTTGCTATTTTTCATGCATTTAATGAATTGTTTTGAGCTAAATGACCCTGAAATTAAAAAGCACCACAAATGAACTCTGAAATGGTTGAAACTTGGCATGGTATCATCATTTCACCCACATAGCATGTGATAAAAAGTTGAGAGGGTTACGGCAAAAACTGGATGCACTTCGTGTACAAAATGGACAATCTCTTTCGAAGTATCAGTGTTTCGGACGAAAACTCGTCTGTTACAAAAGGATTTAAATTTTTTTAACTTATTTCAACTCCAGACTTTTTGTGCATTCAATATGAACCATTAGAAGCCACATCCTAAAATTTCAACCCTATCTAACTTCATTTGCTATTTTTCATGCATTCAATGAATTGTTTTGAGCTAAATGACCCTGAAATTAAAAAGCACCACAAATGAACTCTGAAATGGTTGAAACTTGGCATGGTATCATCATTTCACCCACATAGCATGTTCTTAAAAGTTGAGAGGGTTACGGCAAAAAACTGGATGCACTTCGTGTACAAAATGGACAATCTCTTTCAAAGTATGAGGGTTTCGAACGAAAACTCGTCTGTTACAAAAGGATTTCAATTTTTTTTAAATAATTTCAACTCCAGACATTTTGTGCGATCAATATGAACCATTAGAAGCCACATCCTAAAGTTTCAACCCTATCTAACTTCATTTGCTATTTTTCATGCATTTAATGAATTGTTTTGAGCTAAATGACCCTGAAATTAAAAAGCACCACAAATGAACTCTGAAAAGGTTGAAACTTGGCATGGTATCATCGTTTCACCCACATAGCATGTTCTAAAAAGTTGAGAGGGTTATGGCAAAAACTGGATGCACTTCGTGTACAAAATGGACAATCTCTTTCGAAGTATGAGGGTTTCGGACGAAAACTCGTCTGTTACAAAAGGATTTCAATTTTTTTTAACTTATTTCCACTCCAGAATTTTTGTGCATTCAATATGAACCATTAGAAGCCACATCCTAAAATTTCAACCCAATCTAACTTCATTTGCTATTTTTCATGCATTTAATGAATTGTTTTGAGCTAAATGACCCTGAAATTAATAAGCACCACAAATGAACTCTGAAATGGTTGAAACTTGGCATGGTATCATCATTTCACCCACATAGCATGTGCTAAAAAGTTGAGAGGGTTACGGCAAAAAACTGGATGCACTTCGTGTACAAACTGGATAATCTCTTTCGAAGTATCAGGGTTTCGGACGAAAACTCGTTTGTTACAAAAGGATTTCAATTTTTTTTAACTTATTTCAACTCCAGACTTTTTGTGCATTCAATATGAACCATTAGAAGCCACATCCTAAAATTTCAACCCTATCTAACTTCATTTGCTATTTTTCATGCATTGAATGAATTGTTTTGAGCTAAATGACCCTGAAATTAATAAGCACCACAAATGAACTCTGAAATGGTTGAAACTTGGCATGGTATCATCATTTCACCCACATAGCATGTGCTAAAAAGTTGAGAGGGTTACGGCAAAAACTGGATGCACTTCGTGTACAAACTGGACAATCTCTTTCGAAGTATGAGGGTTTCGGACGAAAACTCGTCTGTTACAAAAGGATTTAATTTTTTTTAACTTATTTCAACTCCAGACTTTTTGTGCATTCAATATGAACCATTATAAGCCACATCCTAAAATTTCAACCCTATCTAACTTCATTTGCTATTTTTCATGCATTTAATGAATTGTTTTGAGCTAAATGACCCTAAAATTAAAAAGCACCACAAATGAACTCTGAAATGGTTGAAACTTGGCATGGTATCATCATTTCACCCACATAGCATGTGATAAAAAGTTGAGAGGGTTACGGCAAAAACAGGATGCACTTCGTATACAAAATGGACAATCTCTTTCGAAGTATCAGGGTTTCGGACGAAAACTCGTCTGTTACAAAAGGATTTCAATTTTTTTAACTTATTTCAACTCCAGACTTTTTGTGCATTCAATATGAAACATTAGAAGCCACATCCTAAAATTTCAATCCTATCTAACTTCATTTGCTATTTTTCATGCATTTAATGAATTGTTTTGAGCTAAATGACCCTGAAATTAAAAAGCACCACAAATGAACTCTGAACTGGTTTAAACTTGGCATGGTATCATAATTTCACCCACATAGCCTGTGCAAAAAAGTTGAGAGGGTTATGGCAAAAACTGGATGCACTTCGTGTACAAAATAGACAATCTCTTTCGAAGTATCAGGGTTTCGGACGAAAACTAGTCTGTTACAAAAGGATTTCAATTTTTTTAACTTATTTCAACTCCAGACTTTTTGTGCATTCAATATGAACCATTAGAAGCCACATCCTAAAATTTCAACCCTACCTAACTTCATTTGCTATTTTTCATGCATTTAATGAATTGTTTTGAGCTAAATGACCCTGAAATTAAAAAGCACCACAAATGAACTCTCAAATGGTTTAAACTTGGCATGGTATCATAATTTCACCCACATAGCATGTGCAAAAAAGTTGAGAGGGTTATGGCAAAAACTGGATGCACTTCGTGTACAAAATGGACAATCTCTTTCGAAGTATCAGGGTTTCGGACGAAAACTCGTCTGTTACAAAAGGATTTCAATTTTTTTAACTTATTTCAACTCCAGACTTTTTGTGCATTCAATATGAACCATTAGAAGCCACATCCTAAAATTTCAACCCTACCTAACTTCATCTGCTATTTTTCATGCATTTAATGAATTGTTTTGAGCTAAATGACCCTGAAATTAAAAAGCACCACAAATGAACTCTGAAATGGTTGAAACTTGGCATGGTAACATCATTTCACCCAGATAGCACGTGATAAAAAGTTGAGAGGGTCACGGCAAAAACTGGTGCACTTCGTGTACAAAATGGACAATCTCTTTCGAAGTATCATGGTTTCGGACGAAAACTCGTCTGTTACAAAAGGATTTAAATTTTTTTAACTTATTTCAACTCCAGACTTTTTGTGCATTCAATATGAACCATTAGAAGCCACATCCTAAAATTTCAACCCTATCTAACTTCATTTGCTATTTTTCATGCATTCAATGAATTGTTTTGAGCTAAATGACCCTGAAATTAAAAAGCATCACAAATGAACTCTGAAATGGTTGAAACTTGGCATGGTATCATCATTTCACCCACATAGCATGTTCTAAAAAGTTGAGAGGGTTACGGCAAAAACTGGATGCACTTCGTGTACAAAATGGACAATCTCTTTCGAAGTATCAGTGTTTCGGACGAAAACTCGTCTGTTACAAAAGGATTTAAATTTTTTTAACTTATTTCAACTCCAGACTTTTTGTGCATTCAATATGAACCATTAGAAGCCACATCCTAAAATTTCAACCCTATCTAACTTCATTTGCTATTTTTCATGCATTCAATGAATTGTTTTGAGCTAAATGACCCTGAAATTAAAAAGCACCACAAATGAACTCTGAAATGGTTGAAACTTGGCATGGTATCATCATTTCACCCACATAGCATGTTCTTAAAAGTTGAGAGGGTTACGGCAAAAAACTGGATGCACTTCGTGTACAAAATGGACAATCTCTTTCAAAGTATGAGGGTTTCGAACGAAAACTCGTCTGTTACAAAAGGATTTCAATTTTTTTTAAATAATTTCAACTCCAGACATTTTGTGCGATCAATATGAACCATTAGAAGCCACATCCTAAAGTTTCAACCCTATCTAACTTCATTTGCTATTTTTCATGCATTTAATGAATTGTTTTGAGCTAAATGACCCTGAAATTAAAAAGCACCACAAATGAACTCTGAAAAGGTTGAAACTTGGCATGGTATCATCGTTTCACCCACATAGCATGTTCTAAAAAGTTGAGAGGGCTATGGCAAAAACTGGATGCACTTCGTGTACAAAATGGACAATCTCTTTCGAAGTATGAGGGTTTCGGACGAAAACTCGTCTGTTACAAAAGGATTTCAATTTTTTTTAACTTATTTCCACTCCAGAATTTTTGTGCATTCAATATGAACCATTAGAAGCCACATCCTAAAATTTCAACCCAATCTAACTTCATTTGCTATTTTTCATGCATTTAATGAATTGTTTTGAGCTAAATGACCCTGAAATTAATAAGCACCACAAATGAACTCTGAAATGGTTGAAACTTGGCATGGTATCATCATTTCACCCACATAGCATGTGCTAAAAAGTTGAGAGGGTTACGGCAAAAAACTGGATGCACTTCGTGTACAAACTGGATAATCTCTTTCGAAGTATCAGGGTTTCGGACGAAAACTCGTTTGTTACAAAAGGATTTCAATTTTTTTTAACTTATTTCAACTCCAGACTTTTTGTGCATTCAATATGAACCATTAGAAGCCACATCCTAAAATTTCAACCCTATCTAACTTCATTTGCTATTTTTCATGCAATGAATGAATTGTTTTGAGCTAAATGACCCTGAAATTAATAAGCACCACAAATGAACTCTGAAATGGTTGAAACTTGGCATGGTATCATCATTTCACCCACATAGCATGTGCTAAAAAGTTGAGAGGGTTACGGCAAAAACTGGATGCACTTCGTGTACAAACTGGACAATCTCTTTCGAAGTATGAGGGTTTCGGACGAAAACTCGTCTGTTACAAAAGGATTTAATTTTTTTTAACTTATTTCAACTCCAGACTTTTTGTGCATTCAATATGAACCATTATAAGCCACATCCTAAAATTTCAACCCTATCTAACTTCATTTGCTATTTTTCATGCATTTAATGAATTGTTTTGAGCTAAATGACCCTAAAATTAAAAAGCACCACAAATGAACTCTGAAATGGTTGAAACTTGGCATGGTATCATCATTTCACCCACATAGCATGTGATAAAAAGTTGAGAGGGTTACGGCAAAAACAGGATGCACTTCGTATACAAAATGGACAATCTCTTTCGAAGTATCAGGGTTTCGGACGAAAACTCGTCTGTTACAAAAGGATTTCAATTTTTTTAACTTATTTCAACTCCAGACTTTTTGTGCATTCAATATGAAACATTAGAAGCCACATCCTAAAATTTCAATCCTATCTAACTTCATTTGCTATTTTTCATGCATTTAATGAATTGTTTTGAGCTAAATGACCCTGAAATTAAAAAGCACCACAAATGAACTCTGAACTGGTTTAAACTTGGCATGGTATCATAATTTCACCCACATAGCCTGTGCAAAAAAGTTGAGAGGGTTATGGCAAAAACTGGATGCACTTCGTGTACAAAATAGACAATCTCTTTCGAAGTATCAGGGTTTCGGACGAAAACTAGTCTGTTACAAAAGGATTTCAATTTTTTTAACTTATTTCAACTCCAGACTTTTTGTGCATTCAATATGAACCATTAGAAGCCACATCCTAAAATTTCAACCCTACCTAACTTCATTTGCTATTTTTCATGCATTTAATGAATTGTTTTGAGCTAAATGACCCTGAAATTAAAAAGCACCACAAATGAACTCTCAAATGGTTTAAACTTGGCATGGTATCATAATTTCACCCACATAGCATGTGCAAAAAAGTTGAGAGGGTTATGGCAAAAACTGGATGCACTTCGTGTACAAAATGGACAATCTCTTTCGAAGTATCAGGGTTTCGGACGAAAACTCGTCTGTTACAAAAGGATTTCAATTTTTTTAACTTATTTCAACTCCAGACTTTTTGTGCATTCAATATGAACCATTAGAAGCCACATCCTAAAATTTCAACCCTACCTAACTTCATCTGCTATTTTTCATGCATTTAATGAATTGTTTTGAGCTAAATGACCCTGAAATTAAAAAGCACCACAAATGAACTCTGAAATGGTTGAAACTTGGCATGGTAACATCATTTCACCCAGATAGCACGTGATAAAAAGTTGAGAGGGTCACGGCAAAAACTGGTGCACTTCGTGTACAAAATGGACAATCTCTTTCGAAGTATCATGGTTTCGGACGAAAACTCGTCTGTTACAAAAGGATTTAAATTTTTTTAACTTATTTCAACTCCAGACTTTTTGTGCATTCAATATGAACCATTAGAAGCCACATCCTAAAATTTCAACCCTATCTAACTTCATTTGCTATTTTTCATGCATTCAATGAATTGTTTTGAGCTAAATGACCCTGAAATTAAAAAGCATCACAAATGAACTCTGAAATGGTTGAAACTTGGCATGGTATCATCATTTCACCCACATAGCATGTTCTAAAAAGTTGAGAGGGTTACGGCAAAAAACTGGATGCACTTCGTGTACAAAATGGACAATCTCTTTCAAAGTATGAGGGTTTCGAACGAAAACTCGTCTGTTACAAAAGGATTTCAATTTTTTTTAAATAATTTCAACTCCAGACATTTTGTGCGATCAATATGAACCATTAGAAGCCACATCCTAAAGTTTCAACCCTATCTAACTTCATTTGCTATTTTTCATGCATTTAATGAATTGTTTTGAGCTAAATGACCCTGAAATTAAAAAGCACCACAAATGAACTCTGAAAAGGTTGAAACTTGGCATGGTATCATCGTTTCACCCACATAGCATGTTCTAAAAAGTTGAGAGGGTTATGGCAAAAACTGGATGCACTTCGTGTACAAAATGGACAATCTCTTTCGAAGTATGAGGGTTTCGGACGAAAACTCGTCTGTTACAAAAGGATTTCAATTTTTTTTAACTTATTTCAACTCCAGACTTTTTGTGCATTCAATATGAACCATTAGAAGCCACATCCTAAAATTTCAACCCTATCTAACTTCATTTGCTATTTTTCATGCATTTAATGAATTGTTTTGAGCTAAATGACCCTGAAATTAATAAGCACCACAAATGAACTCTGAAATGGTTGAAACTTGGCATGGTATCATCATTTCACCCACATAGAATGTGCTAAAAAGTTGAGAGGGTTACGGCAAAAAACTGGATGCACTTCGTGTACAAACTGGACAATCTCTTTCGAAGTATCAGGGTTTCGGACGAAAACTCGTCTGTTACAAAAGGATTTCAATTTTTTTTAACTTATTTCAACTCCAGACTTTTTGTGCATTCAATATGAACCATTAGAAGCCACATCCTAAAATTTCAACCCTATCTAACTTCATTTGCTATTTTTCATGCATTGAATGAATTGTTTTGAGCTAAATGACCCTGAAATTAATAAGCACCACAAATGAACTCTGAAATGGTTGAAACTTGGCATGGTATCATCATTTCACCCACATAGCATGTGCTAAAAAGTTGAGAGGGTTACGGCAAAAACTGGATGCACTTCGTGTACAAACTGGACAATCTCTTTCGAAGTATCAGGGTTTCGGACGAAAACTCGTCTGTTACAAAAGGATTTAATTTTTTTTAACTTATTTCAACTCCAGACTTTTTGTGCATTCAATATGAACCATTATAAGCCACATCCTAAAATTTCAACCCTATCTAACTTCATTTGCTATTTTTCATGCATTTAATGAATTGTTTTGAGCTAAATGACCCTAAAATTAAAAAGCACCACAAATGAACTCTGAAATGGTTGAAACTTGGCATGGTATCATCATTTCACCCACATAGCATGTGATAAAAAGTTGAGAGGGTTACGGCAAAAACTGGATGCACTTCGTATACAAAATGGACAATCTCTTTCGAAGTATCAGGGTTTCGGACGAAAACTCGTCTGTTACAAAAGGATTTCAATTTTTTTAACTTATTTCAACTCCAGACTTTTTGTGCATTCAATATGAAACATTAGAAGCCACATCCTAAAATTTCAATCCTATCTAACTTCATTTGCTATTTTTCATGCATTTAATGAATTGTTTTGAGCTAAATGACCCTGAAATTAAAAAAGCACCACAAATGAACTCTGAACTGGTTTAAACTTGGCATGGTATCATAATTTCACCCACATAGCATGTGCAAAAAAGTTGAGAGGGTTATGGCAAAAACTGGATGCACTTCGTGTACAAAATAGACAATCTCTTTCGAAGTATCAGGGTTTCGGACGAAAACTCGTCTGTTACAAAAGGATTTCAATTTTTTTAACTTATTTCAACTACAGACTTTTTGTGCATTCAATATGAACCATTAGAAGCCACATCCTAAAATTTCAACCCTACCTAACTTCATTTGCTATTTTTCATGCATTTAATGAATTGTTTTGAGCTAAATGACCCTGAAATTAAAAAGCACCACAAATGAACTCTGAAATGGTTTAAACTTGGCATGGTATCATAATTTCACCCACATAGCATGTGCAAAAAAGTTGAGAGGGTTATGGCAAAAACTGGATGCACTTCGTGTACAAAATGGACAATCTCTTTCGAAGTATGAGGGTTTCGGACGAAAACTCGTCTGTTACAAAAGGATTTCAATTTTTTTAACTTATTTCAACTCCAGACTTTTTTAACTTATTTCAACTCCAGACTTTTTGTGCATTCAATATGAAACATTAGAAGCCACATCCTAAAATTTCAATCCTATCTAACTTCATTTGCTATTTTTCATGCATTTAATGAATTGTTTTGAGCTAAATGACCCTGAAATTAAAAAGCACCACAAATGAACTCTGAACTGGTTTAAACTTGGCATGGTATCATAATTTCACCCACATAGCATGTGCAAAAAAGTTGAGAGGGTTATGGCAAAAACTGGATGCACTTCGTGTACAAAATAGACAATCTCTTTCGAAGTATCAGGGTTTCGGACGAAAACTAGTCTGTTACAAAAGGATTTCAATTTTTTTAACTTATTTCAACTCCAGACTTTTTGTGCATTCAATATGAACCATTAGAAGCCACATCCTAAAATTTCAACCCTACCTAACTTCATTTGCTATTTTTCATGCATTTAATGAATTGTTTTGAGCTAAATGACCCTGAAATTAAAAAGCACCACAAATGAACTCTCAAATGGTTTAAACTTGGCATGGTATCATAATTTCACCCACATAGCATGTGCAAAAAAGTTGAGAGGGTTATGGCAAAAACTGGATGCACTTCGTGTACAAAATGGACAATCTCTTTCGAAGTATCAGGGTTTCGGACGAAAACTCGTCTGTTACAAAAGGATTTCAATTTTTTTAACTTATTTCAACTCCAGACTTTTTGTGCATTCAATATGAACCATTAGAATCCACATCCTAAAATTTCAACCCTATCTAAGTTCATTTGCTATTTTTCATGCATTTAATGAATTGTTTTGAGCTAAATGACCCTAAAATTAAAAAGCACCACAAATGAACTCTGAAATGGTTGAAACTTGGCATGGTATCATCATTTCACCCACATAGCATGTGATAAAAAGTTGAGAGGGTTACGGCAAAAACTGGATGCACTTCGTATACAAAATGGACAATCTCTTTCGAAGTATCAGGGTTTCGGACGAAAACTCGTCTGTTACAAAAGGATTTCAATTTTTTTAACTTATTTCAACTCCAGACTTTTTGTGCATTCAATATGAAACATTAGAAGCCACATCCTAAAATTTCAATCCTATCTAACTTCATTTGCTATTTTTCATGCATTTAATGAATTGTTTTGAGCTAAATGACCCTGAAATTAAAAAGCACCACAAATGAACTCTGAACTGGTTTAAACTTGGCATGGTATCATAATTTCACCCACATAGCATGTGCAAAAAAGTTGAGAGGGTTATGGCAAAAACTGGATGCACTTCGTGTACAAAATAGACAATCTCTTTCGAAGTATCATGGTTTCGGACGAAAACTCGTCTGTTACAAAAGGATTTAAATTTTTTTAACTTATTTCAACTCCAGACTTTTTGTGCATTCAATATGAACCATTAGAAGCCACATCCTAAAGTTTCAACCCTATCTAACTTCATTTGCTATTTTTCATGCATTTAATGAATTGTTTTGAGCTAAATGACCCTGAAATTAAAAAGCACCACAAATGAACTCTGAAATGGTTGAAACTTGGCATGGTATCATCATTTCACCCACATAGCATGTGATAAAAACTTGAGAGGGTTACGGCAAAAACTGGATGCACTTCGTGTACAAAATGGACAATCTCTTTCGAAGTATCAGTGTTTCGGACGAAAACTCGTCTGTTACAAAAGGATTTAAATTTTTTTAACTTATTTCAACTCCAGACTTTTTTAACTTATTTCAACTCCAGACTTTTTGTGCATTCAATATGAACCATTAGAAGCCACATCCTAAAATTTCAACCCTATCTAACTTCATTTGCTATTTTTCATGCATTCAATGAATTGTTTTGAGCTAAATGACCCTGAAATTAAAAAGCACCACAAATGAACTCTGAAATGGTTGAAACTTGGCATGATATCATCATTTCACCCACATAGCATGTTCTAAAAAGTTGAGAGGGTTACGGCAAAAAACTGGATGCACTTCGTGTACAAAATGGACAATCTCTTTCAAAGTATGAGGGTTTCGAACGAAAACTCGTCTGTTACAAAAGGATTTCAATTTTTTTAACTTATTTCAACTCCAGACTTTTTGTGCATTCAATATGAACCATTAGAAGCCACATCCTAAAGTTTCAACCCTATCTAACTTCATTTGCTATTTTTCATGCATTTAATGAATTGTTTTGAGCTAAATGACCCTGAAATTAAAAAGCACCACAAATGAACTCTGAAATGGTTGAAACTTGGCATGGTATCATAATTTCACCCACATAGCATGTTCTAAAAAGTTGAGAGGGTTATGGCCAAAACTGGATGCACTTCGTGTACAAAATGGACAATCTCTTTCGAAGTATCAGGGTTTCGGACGAAAGCTCGTGTGTTACAAAAGGATTTCAATTTTTTTAACTTATTTCACCTCGAGACTTTTTGTGCATTCAATATGAACCATTAGATGCCACATCCTAAAATTTCAACCCTATCTAACTTCATTTGCTATTTTTCATGCATTTAATGAATTGTTTTGAGCTAAATGACCCTGAAATTAAAAAGCACCACAAATGAACTCTGAAATGGTTGAAACTTGGCATGGTATCATCATTTCACCCACATAGCATGTGATAAAACGTTGAGAGGGTTACGGCAAAAACTGGATGCACTTCGTGTACAAAATGGACAATCTCTTTCGAAGTATCAGTGTTTCGGACGAAAACTCGTCTGTTACTAAAGGATTAAAAAAAATTTAACTTATTTCAACTCCAGACTTTTTGTGCATTCAATATGAACCATTAGAAGCCACATCCTAAAATTTCAATCCTATCTAACTTCATTTGCTATTTTTCATGCATTTAATGAATTGTTTTGAGCGAAATGACCCTAAAATTAAAAAGCACCACAAATGAACTCTGAAAAGGTCGAAACTTGGCATGGTACCATCGTTTCACCCACATAGCATGTGCTAAGAAGTTGAGAGGGTTACGGCAAAAACTGGATGCACTTCGTGTACAAAATGGACAATCTCTTTCGAAGTATCAGGGTTTCGGACGAAAACTAGTCTGTTACAAAAGGATTTCAATTTTTTTAACTTATTTCAACTCCAGACTTTTTGTGCATTCAATATGAACCATTAGAAGCCACATCCTAAAATTTCAACCCTACCTAACTTCATTTGCTATTTTTCATGCATTTAATGAATTGTTTTGAGCTAAATGACCCTGAAATTAAAAAGCACCACAAATGAACTCTCAAATGGTTTAAACTTGGCATGGTATCATAATTTCACCCACATAGCATGTGCAAAAAAGTTGAGAGGGTTATGGCAAAAACTGGATGCACTTCGTGTACAAAATGGACAATCTCTTTCGAAGTATCAGGGTTTCGGACGAAAACTCGTCTGTTACAAAAGGATTTAATTTTTTTTAACTTATTTCAACTCCAGACTTTTTGTGCATTCAATATGAACCATTATAAGCCACATCCTAAAATTTCAACCCTATCTAACTTCATTTGCTATTTTTCATGCATTTAATGAATTGTTTTGAGCTAAATGACCCTAAAATTAAAAAGCACCACAAATGAACTCTGAAATGGTTGAAACTTGGCATGGTATCATCATTTCACCCACATAGCATGTGATAAAAAGTTGAGAGGGTTACGGCAAAAACTGGATGCACTTCGTATACAAAATGGACAATCTCTTTCGAAGTATCAGGGTTTCGGACGAAAACTCGTCTGTTACAAAAGGATTTCAATTTTTTTAACTTATTTCAACTCCAGACTTTTTGTGCATTCAATATGAAACATTAGAAGCCACATCCTAAAATTTCAATCCTATCTAACTTCATTTGCTATTTTTCATGCATTTAATGAATTGTTTTGAGCTAAATGACCCTGAAATTAAAAAGCACCACAAATGAACTCTGAAATGGTTTAAACTTGGCATGGTATCATAATTTCACCCACATAGCATGTGCAAAAAAGTTGAGAGGGTTATGGCAAAAACTGGATGCACTTCGTGTACAAAATGGACAATCTCTTTCGAAGTATGAGGGTTTCGGACGAAAACTCGTCTGTTACAAAAGGATTTCAATTTTTTTAACTTATTTCAACTCCAGACTTTTTTAACTTATTTCAACTCCAGACTTTTTGTGCATTCAATATGAAACATTAGAAGCCACATCCTAAAATTTCAATCCTATCTAACTTCATTTGCTATTTTTCATGCATTTAATGAATTGTTTTGAGCTAAATGACCCTGAAATTAAAAAGCACCACAAATGAACTCTGAACTGGTTTAAACTTGGCATGGTATCATAATTTCACCCACATAGCATGTGCAAAAAAGTTGAGAGGGTTATGGCAAAAACTGGATGCACTTCGTGTACAAAATAGACAATCTCTTTCGAAGTATCAGGGTTTCGGACGAAAACTAGTCTGTTACAAAAGGATTTCAATTTTTTTAACTTATTTCAACTCCAGACTTTTTGTGCATTCAATATGAACCATTAGAAGCCACATCCTAAAATTTCAACCCTACCTAACTTCATTTGCTATTTTTCATGCATTTAATGAATTGTTTTGAGCTAAATGACCCTGAAATTAAAAAGCACCACAAATGAACTCTCAAATGGTTTAAACTTGGCATGGTATCATAATTTCACCCACATAGCATGTGCAAAAAAGTTGAGAGGGTTATGGCAAAAACTGGATGCACTTCGTGTACAAAATGGACAATCTCTTTCGAAGTATCAGGGTTTCGGACGAAAACTCGTCTGTTACAAAAGGATTTCAATTTTTTTAACTTATTTCAACTCCAGACTTTTTGTGCATTCAATATGAACCATTAGAATCCACATCCTAAAATTTCAACCCTATCTAAGTTCATTTGCTATTTTTCATGCATTTAATGAATTGTTTTGAGCTAAATGACCCTAAAATTAAAAAGCACCACAAATGAACTCTGAAATGGTTGAAACTTGGCATGGTATCATCATTTCACCCACATAGCATGTGATAAAAAGTTGAGAGGGTTACGGCAAAAACTGGATGCACTTCGTATACAAAATGGACAATCTCTTTCGAAGTATCAGGGTTTCGGACGAAAACTCGTCTGTTACAAAAGGATTTCAATTTTTTTAACTTATTTCAACTCCAGACTTTTTGTGCATTCAATATGAAACATTAGAAGCCACATCCTAAAATTTCAATCCTATCTAACTTCATTTGCTATTTTTCATGCATTTAATGAATTGTTTTGAGCTAAATGACCCTGAAATTAAAAAGCACCACAAATGAACTCTGAACTGGTTTAAACTTGGCATGGTATCATAATTTCACCCACATAGCATGTGCAAAAAAGTTGAGAGGGTTATGGCAAAAACTGGATGCACTTCGTGTACAAAATAGACAATCTCTTTCGAAGTATCATGGTTTCGGACGAAAACTCGTCTGTTACAAAAGGATTTAAATTTTTTTAACTTATTTCAACTCCAGACTTTTTGTGCATTCAATATGAACCATTAGAAGCCACATCCTAAAGTTTCAACCCTATCTAACTTCATTTGCTATTTTTCATGCATTTAATGAATTGTTTTGAGCTAAATGACCCTGAAATTAAAAAGCACCACAAATGAACTCTGAAATGGTTGAAACTTGGCATGGTATCATCATTTCACCCACATAGCATGTGATAAAAACTTGAGAGGGTTACGGCAAAAACTGGATGCACTTCGTGTACAAAATGGACAATCTCTTTCGAAGTATCAGTGTTTCGGACGAAAACTCGTCTGTTACAAAAGGATTTAAATTTTTTTAACTTATTTCAACTCCAGACTTTTTTAACTTATTTCAACTCCAGACTTTTTGTGCATTCAATATGAACCATTAGAAGCCACATCCTAAAATTTCAACCCTATCTAACTTCATTTGCTATTTTTCATGCATTCAATGAATTGTTTTGAGCTAAATGACCCTGAAATTAAAAAGCACCACAAATGAACTCTGAAATGGTTGAAACTTGGCATGATATCATCATTTCACCCACATAGCATGTTCTAAAAAGTTGAGAGGGTTACGGCAAAAAACTGGATGCACTTCGTGTACAAAATGGACAATCTCTTTCAAAGTATGAGGGTTTCGAACGAAAACTCGTCTGTTACAAAAGGATTTCAATTTTTTTAACTTATTTCAACTCCAGACTTTTTGTGCATTCAATATGAACCATTAGAAGCCACATCCTAAAGTTTCAACCCTATCTAACTTCATTTGCTATTTTTCATGCATTTAATGAATTGTTTTGAGCTAAATGACCCTGAAATTAAAAAGCACCACAAATGAACTCTGAAATGGTTGAAACTTGGCATGGTATCATAATTTCACCCACATAGCATGTTCTAAAAAGTTGAGAGGGTTATGGCCAAAACTGGATGCACTTCGTGTACAAAATGGACAATCTCTTTCGAAGTATCAGGGTTTCGGACGAAAGCTCGTGTGTTACAAAAGGATTTCAATTTTTTTAACTTATTTCACCTCGAGACTTTTTGTGCATTCAATATGAACCATTAGATGCCACATCCTAAAATTTCAACCCTATCTAACTTCATTTGCTATTTTTCATGCATTTAATGAATTGTTTTGAGCTAAATGACCCTGAAATTAAAAAGCACCACAAATGAACTCTGAAATGGTTGAAACTTGGCATGGTATCATCATTTCACCCACATAGCATGTGATAAAACGTTGAGAGGGTTACGGCAAAAACTGGATGCACTTCGTGTACAAAATGGACAATCTCTTTCGAAGTATCAGTGTTTCGGACGAAAACTCGTCTGTTACTAAAGGATTAAAAAAAATTTAACTTATTTCAACTCCAGACTTTTTGTGCATTCAATATGAACCATTAGAAGCCACATCCTAAAATTTCAATCCTATCTAACTTCATTTGCTATTTTTCATGCATTTAATGAATTGTTTTGAGCGAAATGACCCTAAAATTAAAAAGCACCACAAATGAACTCTGAAAAGGTCGAAACTTGGCATGGTACCATCGTTTCACCCACATAGCATGTGCTAAGAAGTTGAGAGGGTTACGGCAAAAACTGGATGCACTTCGTGTACAAAATGGACAATCTCTTTCGAAGTATCAGGGTTTCGGACGAAAACTAGTCTGTTACAAAAGGATTTCAATTTTTTTAACTTATTTCAACTCCAGACTTTTTGTGCATTCAATATGAACCATTAGAAGCCACATCCTAAAATTTCAACCCTACCTAACTTCATTTGCTATTTTTCATGCATTTAATGAATTGTTTTGAGCTAAATGACCCTGAAATTAAAAAGCACCACAAATGAACTCTCAAATGGTTTAAACTTGGCATGGTATCATAATTTCACCCACATAGCATGTGCAAAAAAGTTGAGAGGGTTATGGCAAAAACTGGATGCACTTCGTGTACAAAATGGACAATCTCTTTCGAAGTATCAGGGTTTCGGACGAAAACTCGTCTGTTACAAAAGGATTTAATTTTTTTTAACTTATTTCAACTCCAGACTTTTTGTGCATTCAATATGAACCATTATAAGCCACATCCTAAAATTTCAACCCTATCTAACTTCATTTGCTATTTTTCATGCATTTAATGAATTGTTTTGAGCTAAATGACCCTAAAATTAAAAAGCACCACAAATGAACTCTGAAATGGTTGAAACTTGGCATGGTATCATCATTTCACCCACATAGCATGTGATAAAAAGTTGAGAGGGTTACGGCAAAAACTGGATGCACTTCGTATACAAAATGGACAATCTCTTTCGAAGTATCAGGGTTTCGGACGAAAACTCGTCTGTTACAAAAGGATTTCAATTTTTTTAACTTATTTCAACTCCAGACTTTTTGTGCATTCAATATGAAACATTAGAAGCCACATCCTAAAATTTCAATCCTATCTAACTTCATTTGCTATTTTTCATGCATTTAATGAATTGTTTTGAGCTAAATGACCCTGAAATTAAAAAGCACCACAAATGAACTCTGAAATGGTTTAAACTTGGCATGGTATCATAATTTCACCCACATAGCATGTGCAAAAAAGTTGAGAGGGTTATGGCAAAAACTGGATGCACTTCGTGTACAAAATGGACAATCTCTTTCGAAGTATGAGGGTTTCGGACGAAAACTCGTCTGTTACAAAAGGATTTCAATTTTTTTAACTTATTTCAACTCCAGACTTTTTTAACTTATTTCAACTCCAGACTTTTTGTGCATTCAATATGAAACATTAGAAGCCACATCCTAAAATTTCAATCCTATCTAACTTCATTTGCTATTTTTCATGCATTTAATGAATTGTTTTGAGCTAAATGACCCTGAAATTAAAAAGCACCACAAATGAACTCTGAACTGGTTTAAACTTGGCATGGTATCATAATTTCACCCACATAGCATGTGCAAAAAAGTTGAGAGGGTTATGGCAAAAACTGGATGCACTTCGTGTACAAAATAGACAATCTCTTTCGAAGTATCAGGGTTTCGGACGAAACCTCGTCTGTTACAAAAGGATTTCAATTTTTTTAACTTATTTCAACTCCAGACTTTTTGTGCATTCAATATGAACCATTAGAAGCCACATCCTAAAATTTCAACCCTACCTAACTTCATTTGCTATTTTTCATGCATTTAATGAATTGTTTTGAGCTAAATGACCCTGAAATTAAAAAGCACCACAAATGAACTCTGAAATGGTTTAAACTTGGCATGGTATCATAATTTCACCCACATAGCATGTGCAAAAAAGTTGAGAGGGTTATGGCAAAAACTGGATGCACTTCGTGTACAAAATGGACAATCTCTTTCGAAGTATCAGGGTTTCGGACGAAAACTCGTCTGTTACAAAAGGATTTCAATTTTTTTAACTTATTTCAACTCCAGACTTTTTGTGCATTCAATATGAACCATTAGAATCCACATCCTAAAATTTCAACCCTATCTAAGTTCATTTGCTATTTTTCATGCATTTAATGAATTGTTTTGAGCTAAATGACCCTAAAATTAAAAAGCACCACAAATGAACTCTGAAATGGTTGAAACTTGGCATGGTATCATCATTTCACCCACATAGCATGTGATAAAAAGTTGAGAGGGTTACGGCAAAAACTGGATGCACTTCGTATACAAAATGGACAATCTCTTTCGAAGTATCAGGGTTTCGGACGAAAACTCGTCTGTTACAAAAGGATTTCAATTTTTTTAACTTATTTCAACTCCAGACTTTTTGTGCATTCAATATGAAACATTAGAAGCCACATCCTAAAATTTCAATCCTATCTAACTTCATTTGCTATTTTTCATGCATTTAATGAATTGTTTTGAGCTAAATGACCCTGAAATTAAAAAGCACCACAAATGAACTCTGAACTGGTTTAAACTTGGCATGGTATCATAATTTCACCCACATAGCATGTGCAAAAAAGTTGAGAGGGTTATGGCAAAAACTGGATGCACTTCGTGTACAAAATAGACAATCTCTTTCGAAGTATCATGGTTTCGGACGAAAACTCGTCTGTTACAAAAGGATTTAAATTTTTTTAACTTATTTCAACTCCAGACTTTTTGTGCATTCAATATGAACCATTAGAAGCCACATCCTAAAGTTTCAACCCTATCTAACTTCATTTGCTATTTTTCATGCATTTAATGAATTGTTTTGAGCTAAATGACCCTGAAATTAAAAAGCACCACAAATGAACTCTGAAATGGTTGAAACTTGGCATGGTATCATCATTTCACCCACATAGCATGTGATAAAAACTTGAGAGGGTTACGGCAAAAACTGGATGCACTTCGTGTACAAAATGGACAATCTCTTTCGAAGTATCAGTGTTTCGGACGAAAACTCGTCTGTTACAAAAGGATTTAAATTTTTTTAACTTATTTCAACTCCAGACTTTTTTAACTTATTTCAACTCCAGACTTTTTGTGCATTCAATATGAACCATTAGAAGCCACATCCTAAAATTTCAACCCTATCTAACTTCATTTGCTATTTTTCATGCATTCAATGAATTGTTTTGAGCTAAATGACCCTGAAATTAAAAAGCACCACAAATGAACTCTGAAATGGTTGAAACTTGGCATGATATCATCATTTCACCCACATAGCATGTTCTAAAAAGTTGAGAGGGTTACGGCAAAAAACTGGATGCACTTCGTGTACAAAATGGACAATCTCTTTCAAAGTATGAGGGTTTCGAACGAAAACTCGTCTGTTACAAAAGGATTTCAATTTTTTTAACTTATTTCAACTCCAGACTTTTTGTGCATTCAATATGAACCATTAGAAGCCACATCCTAAAGTTTCAACCCTATCTAACTTCATTTGCTATTTTTCATGCATTTAATGAATTGTTTTGAGCTAAATGACCCTGAAATTAAAAAGCACCACAAATGAACTCTGAAATGGTTGAAACTTGGCATGGTATCATAATTTCACCCACATAGCATGTTCTAAAAAGTTGAGAGGGTTATGGCCAAAACTGGATGCACTTCGTGTACAAAATGGACAATCTCTTTCGAAGTATCAGGGTTTCGGACGAAAGCTCGTGTGTTACAAAAGGATTTCAATTTTTTTAACTTATTTCACCTCGAGACTTTTTGTGCATTCAATATGAACCATTAGATGCCACATCCTAAAATTTCAACCCTATCTAACTTCATTTGCTATTTTTCATGCATTTAATGAATTGTTTTGAGCTAAATGACCCTGAAATTAAAAAGCACCACAAATGAACTCTGAAATGGTTGAAACTTGGCATGGTATCATCATTTCACCCACATAGCATGTGATAAAACGTTGAGAGGGTTACGGCAAAAACTGGATGCACTTCGTGTACAAAATGGACAATCTCTTTCGAAGTATCAGTGTTTCGGACGAAAACTCGTCTGTTACTAAAGGATTAAAAAAAATTTAACTTATTTCAACTCCAGACTTTTTGTGCATTCAATATGAACCATTAGAAGCCACATCCTAAAATTTCAATCCTATCTAACTTCATTTGCTATTTTTCATGCATTTAATGAATTGTTTTGAGCGAAATGACCCTAAAATTAAAAAGCACCACAAATGAACTCTGAAAAGGTCGAAACTTGGCATGGTACCATCGTTTCACCCACATAGCATGTGCTAAGAAGTTGAGAGGGTTACGGCAAAAACTGGATGCACTTCGTGTACAAAATGGACAATCTCTTTCGAAGTATCAGGGTTTCGGACGAAAACTCGTCTGTTACAAAAGGATTTCAATTTTTCAACTTATTTCAATTCCAGACTTTTTGTGCATTCAATATGAACCATTAGAAGCCACATCCTAAAATTTCAATCCTATCTAACTTCATTTGCTATTTTTCATGCATTTAATGAATTGTTTTGAGCTAAATGACCCTGAAATTAAAAAGCACCACAAATGAACTCTAAAAAGGTTGAAACTTGGCATGGTATCATCGTTTCACCCACATAGCATGTTCTAAAAATTTGAGAGGGTTATGGCAAAAACTGGATGCACTTCGTGTACAAAATGGACAATCTCTTTCGAAGTATGAGGGTTTCGGACGAAAACTCGTCTGTTACAAAAGGATTTCAATTTTTTTTAACTTATTTCAACTCCAGACTTTTTGTGCATTCAATATGAAACATTAGAAGCCACATCCTAAAATTTCAATCCTATCTAACTTCATTTGCTATTTTTCATACATTTAATGAATTGTTTTGAGCGAAATGACCCTAAAATTAAAAAGCACCACAAATGAACTCTGAAAAGGTTGAAACTTGGCATGGTATCATCGTTTCACCCACATAGCATGTGCTAAGAAGTTGAGAGGGTTACGGCAAAAATTGGATGCACTTCGTGTACAAAATGGACAATCTCTTTCGAAGTATGAGGGTTTCGGACGAAAACTCGTCTGTTACAAAAGGATTTCAATTTTTTTAACTTATTTCAACTCCAGACTTTTTGTGCATTCAATATGAACCATTAGAATCCACATCCTAAAATTTCAACCCTATCTAAGTTCATTTGCTATTTTTCATGCATTTAATGAATTGTTTTGAGCTAAATGACCCTGAAATTAAAAAGCACCACAAATGAACTCTGAAATGGTTTAAACTTGGCATGGTATCATAATTTCACCCACATAGCATATGCAAAAAAGTTGAGAGGGTTATGGCAAAAACTGGATGCACTTCGTGTACAAAATGGACAATCTCTTCCGAAGTATCAGGGTTTCGGACGAAAACTCGTCTGTTACAAAAGGATTTCAATTTTTTTAACTTATTTCAACTCCAGACTTTTTGTGCATTCAATATGAACCATTAGAAGCCACATCCTAAAATTTCAACCCTACCTAACTTCATCTGCTATTTTTCATGCATTTAATGAATTGTTTGAGCTAAATGACCCTGAAATTAAAAAGCACCACAAATGAACTCTGAAATGGTTGAAACTTGGCATGGTAACATCATTTCACCCAGATAGCATGTGATAAAAAGTTGAGAGGGTTACGGCAAAAACTGGATGCACTTCGTGTACAAAATGGACAATCTCTTTCGAAGTATCAGGGTTTCGGACGAAAACTCGTCTGTTACAAAAGGATTTCAATTTTTTTAACTTATTTCAACTCCAGACTTTTTGTGCATTCAATATGAACCATTAGAATCCACATCCTAAAATTTCTACCCTATCTAAGTTCATTTGCTATTTTTCATGCATTTAATGAATTGTTTTGAGCTAAATGACCCTGAAATTAAAAAGCACCACAAATGAACTCTGAAATGGTTTAAACTTGGCATGGTATCATAATTTCACCCACATAGCATATGCAAAAAAGTTGAGAGGGTTATGGCAAAAACTGGATGCACTTCGTGTACAAAATGGACAATCTCTTTCGAAGTATCAGGGTTTCGGACGAAAACTCGTCTGTTACAAAAGGATTTCAATTTTTTTAACTTATTTCAACTCCAGACTTTTTGTGCATTCAATATGAACCTTTAGAAGCCACATCCTAAAATTTCAACCCCATCTAACTTCATTTGCTATTTTTCATGCATTTAATGAATTGTTTTGAGCTAAATGACCCTGAAATTAAAAAGCACCACAAATGAACTCTGAAATGGTTTAAACTTGGCATGGTATCATAATTTCACCCACATAGCATATGCAAAAAAGTTGAGAGGGTTATGGCAAAAACTGGATGCACTTCGTGTACAAAATGGACAATCTCTTTCGAAGTATCAGGGTTTCGGACGAAAACTCGTCTGTTACAAAAGGATTTCAATTTTTTTAACTTATTTCAACTCCAGACTTTTTGTGCATTCAATATGAACCATTAGAAGCCACATCCTAAAATTTCAACCCTACCTAACTTCATCTGCTATTTTTCATGCATTTAATGAATTGTTTTGAGCTAAATGACCCTGAAATTAAAAAGCACCACAAATGAACTCTGAAATGGTTGAAACTTGGTATGGTAACATCATTTCACCCAGATAGCATGTGATAAAAAGTTGAGAGGGTTACGGCAAAAACTGGATGCACTTCGTGTACAAAATGGACAATCTCTTTCGAAGTATCATGGTTTCGGACGAAAACTCGTCTGTTACAAAAGGATTTAAATTTTTTTAACTTATTTCAACTCCAGACTTTTTGTGCATTCAATATGAACCATTAGAAGCCACATCCTAAAGTTTCAACCCTATCTAACTTCATTTGCTATTTTTCATGCATTTAATGAATTGTTTTGAGCTAAATGACCCTGAAATTAAAAAGCACCACAAATGAACTCTGAAATGGTTGAAACTTGGCATGGTATCATCATTTCGCCCACATAGCATGTGATAAAAAGTTGAGAGGGTTACGGCAAAAACTGGATGCACTTCGTGTACAAAATGGACAATCTCTTTCGAAGTATCAGTGTTTCGGACGAAAACTCGTCTGTTACAAAAGGATTTAAATTTTTTTAACTTATTTCAACTCCAGACTTTTTGTGCATTCAATATGAACCATTAGAAGCCACATCCTAAAATTTCAACCCTATCTAACTTCATTTGCTATTTTTCATGCACTCAATGAATTGTTTTGAGCTAAATGACCCTAAAATTAAAAAGCACCACAAATGAACTCTGAAATGGTTGAAACTTGGCATGATATCATCATTTCACCCACATAGCATGTTCTAAAAAGTTGAGAGGGTTACGGCACAAAACTGGATGCACTTCGTGTACAAAATGGACAATCTCTTTCAAAGTATGAGGGTTTCGAACGAAAACTCGTCTGTTACAAAAGGATTTCAATTTTTTTTAAATAATTTCAACTCCAGACATTTTGTGAGTTCAATATGAACCATTAGAAGCCACATCCTAAAGTTTCAACCCTATCTAACTTCATTTGCTATTTTTCATGCATTTAATGAATTGTTTTGAGCTAAATGACCCTGAAATTAAAAAGCACCACAAATGAACTCTGAAATGGTTGAAACTTGGCATGGTATCATCATTTCACCCACATAGCATGTTCTAAAAAGTTGAGAGGGTTATGGCCAAAACTGGATGCACTTCGTGTACAAAATGGACAATCTCTTTCGAAGTATCAGGGTTTCGGACGAAAGCTCGTCTGTTACAAAAGGATTTCAATTTTTTTAACTTATTTCAACTCCAGACTTTTTGTGCATTCAATATGAACCATTAGAAGCCACATCCTAAAATTTCAACCCTATCTAACTTCATTTGCTATTTTTCATGCATTTAATGAATTGTTTTGAGCTAAATGACCCTGAAATTAAAAAGCACCATAAATGAACTCTGAAATGGTTGAAACTTGGCATGGTATCATCATTTCACCCACATAGCATGTGATAAAAAGTTGAGAGGGTTACGGCAAAAACTGGATGCACTTCGTGTACAAAATGGACAATCTCTTTCGAAGTATCAGTGTTTCGGACGAAAACTCGCCTGTTACTAAAAGATTTAAATTTTTTTAACTTATTTCAACTCCAGACTTTTTGTGCATTCAATATGAACCATTAGAAGCCACATCCTCAAATTTCAACCCTATCTAACTTCATTTGCTATTTTTCATGCATTTAATGAATTGTTTTGAGCGAAATGACCCTAAAATTAAAAAGCACCACAAATGAACTCTGAAAAGGTCGAAACTTGGCATGGTACCATCGTTTCACCCACATAGCATGTGCTAAGAAGTTGAGAGGGTTACGGCAAAAACTGGATGCACTTCGTGTACAAAATGGACAATCTCTTTCGAAGTATCTGGGTTTCGGACGAAAACTCGTCTGTTACAAAAGGATTTCAATTTTTCAACTTATTTCAATTCCAGACTTTTTGTGCATTCAATATGAACCATTAGAAGCCACATCCTAAAATTTCAATCCTATCTAACTTCATTTGCTATTTTTCATGCATTTAATGAATTGTTTTAAGCTAAATGACCCTGAAATTAAAAAGCACCACAAATGAACTCTAAAAAGGTTGAAACTTGGCATGGTATCATCGTTTCACCAACATAGCATGTTCTAAAAATTTGAGAGGGTTATGGCAAAAACTGGATGCACTTCGTGTACAAAATGGACAATCTCTTTCGAAGTATGAGGGTTTCGGACGAAAACTCGTCTGTTACAAAAGGATTTCAATTTTTTTTAACTTATTTCAACTCCAGACTTTTTGTGCATTCAATATGAAACATTAGAAGACACATCCTAAAATTTCAATCCTATCTAACTTCATTTGCTATTTTTCATACATTTAATGAATTGTTTTGAGCGAAATGACCCTAAAATTAAAAAGCACCACAAATGAACTCTGAAAAGGTTGAAACTTGGCATGGTATCATCGTTTCACCCACATAGCATGTGCTAAGAAGTTGAGAGGGTTACGGCAAAAATTGGATGCACTTCGTGTACAAAATGGACAATCTCTTTCGAAGTATCAGGGTTTCGGACGAAAACTCGTCTGTTACAAAAGGATTTCAATTTTTCAACTTATTTCAATTCCAGACTTTTTGTGCATTCAATATGAACCATTAGAAGCCACATCCTAAAATTTCAACCCTACCTAACTTCATTTGCTATTTTTCATGCATTTAATGAATTGTTTTGAGCTAAATGACCCTGAAATTAAAAAGCACCACAAATGAACTCTGAAATGGTTTAAACTTGGCATGGTATCATAATTTCGCCCACATAGCATGTGCAAAAAAGTTGAGAGGGTTATGGCAAAAACTGGATGCACTTCGTGTACAAAATGGACAATCTCTTTCGAAGTATCAGGGTTTCGGACGAAAACTCGTCTGTTACAAAAGGATTTCAATTTTTTTAACTTATTTCAACTCCAGACTTTTTGTGCATTCAATATAAACCATTAGAATCCACATCCTAAAATTTCAACCCTATCTAACTTCATTTGCTATTTTTCATGCATTTAATGAATTGTTTTGAGCTAAATGACCCTGAAATTAAAAAGCACCACAAATGAACTCTGAAATGGTTGAAACTTGGCATGGTATCATCATTTCACCCACATAGCATGTGATAAAAAGTTGAGAGGGTTACGGCAAAAACTGGATGCACTTCGTGTACAAAATGGACAATCTCTTTCGAAGTATCAGTGTTTCGGACGAAAACTCGTCTGTTACTAAAGGATTTAAAATTTTTTAACTTATTTCAACTCCAGACTTTTTGTGCATTCAATATGAACCATTAGAAGCCACATCCTAAAATTTCAAACCTATCTAACTTCATTTGCTATTTTTCATGCATTTAATGAATTGTTTTGAGAGAAATGACCCTAAAATTAAAAAGCACCACAAATGAACTCTGAAAAGGTTGAAACTTGGCATGGTACCATCGTTTCACCCACATAGCATGTTCTAAAAATTTGAGAGGGTTATGGCAAAAACTGGATGCACTTCGTGTACAAAATGGACAATCTCTTTCGAAGTATGAGGGTTTCGGACGAAAACTCGTCTGTTACAAAAGGATTTCAATTTTTTTAACTTATTTCAACTCCAGACTTTTTGTGCATTCAATATGAACCATTAGAAGCCACATCCTAAAATTTCAACCCTATCTAACTTCATTTGCTATTTTTCATACATTTAATGAATTGTTTTGAGCGAAATGACCCTAAAATTAAAAAGCACCACAAATGAACTCTGAAAAGGTTGAAACTTGGCATGGTATCATCGTTACACCCACATAGCATGTGCTAAGAAGTTGAGAGGGTTACGGCAAAAATTGGATGCACTTCGTGTACAAAATGGACAATCTCTTTCGAAGTATCAGGGTTTCGGACGAAAATTCGTCTGTTACAAAAGGATTTCAATTTTTCAACTTATTTCAATTCCAGACTTTTTTTGCACTCAATATGAACCATTAGAAGCCACATCCTAAAATTTCAACCCTACCTAACTTCATTTGCTATTTTTCATGCATTTAATGAATTGTTTTGAGCTAAATGACCCTGAAATTAAAAAGCACCACAAATGAACTCTGAAAAGGTTGAAACTTGGCATGGTATCATCGTTTCACCCACATAGCATGTTCTAAAAATTTGAGAGGGTTATGGCAAAAACTGGATGCACTTCGTGTACAAAATGTACAATCTCTTTCGAAGTATGAGGGTTTCGGACGAAAACTCGTCTGTTACAAAAGGATTTCAATTTTTTTAACTTATTTCAACTCCAGACTTTTTGTGCATTCAATATGAACCATTAGAAGCCACATCCTAAAATTTCAACCCTATCTAACTTCATTTGCTATTTTTCATGCATTTAATGAATTGTTTTGAGCTAAATGACCCTGAAATTAATAAGCACCACAAATGAACTCTGAAATGGTTGAAACTTGGCATGGTATCATCATTTCACCCACATAGCATGTGCTAAAAAGTTGAGAGGGTTACGGCAAAAACTGGATGCACTTCGTGTACAAACTGGACAATCTCTTTCGAAGTATCAGGGTTTCGGACGAAAACTCGTCTGTTACAAAAGGATTTAATTTTTTTTAACTTATTTCAACTCCAGACTTTTTGTGCATTCAATATGAACCATTATAAGCCACATCCTAAAATTTCAACCCTATCTAACTTCATTTGCTATTTTTCATGCATTTAATGAATTGTTTTGAGCTAAATGACCCTAAAATTAAAAAGCACCACAAATGAACTCTGAAATGGTTGAAACTTGGCATGGTATCATCATTTCACCCACATAGCATGTGATAAAATGTTGAGAGGGTTACGGCAAAAACTGGATGCACTTCGTGTACAAAATGGACAATCTCTTTCGAAGTATCAGTGTTTCGGACGAAATCTCGTCTGTTACAAAAGGATTTAAATTTTTTTAACTTATTTCAACTCCAGACTTTTTGTGCATACAATATGAACCATTAGAAGCCACATCCTAAAATTTCAACCCTATCTAACTTCATTTGCTATTTTTCATGCATTTAATGAATTGTTTTGAGCTAAATGACCCTGAAATTAAAAAGCACCACAAATGAACTCTGAAATGGTTGAAACTTGGCATGGTATAATCATTTCACCCACATAGCATGTTCTAAAAAGTTGAGAGGGTTACGGCAAAAAACTGGATGCACTTCGTGTACAAAATGGACAATCTCTTTCAAAGTATGAGGGTTTCGAACGAAAACTCGTCTGTTACAAAAGGATTTCAATTTTTTTTAAATAATTTCAACTCTAGACATTTTGTGCGTTCAATATGAACCATTAGAAGTCACATCCTAAAATTTCAACCCTATCTAACTTCATTTGCTATTTTTCATGCATTTAATGAATTGTTTTGAGCTAAATGACCCTAAAATTAAAAAGCACCACAAATGAACTCTGAAATGGTTGAAACGTGGCATGGTATCATCATTTCACCCACATAGCATGTGATAAAAAGTTGAGAGGGTTACGGCAAAAACTGGATGCACTTCGTGTACAAAATGGACAATCTCTTTCAAAGTATCAGTGTTTCGGACGAAAACTCGTCTTTACAAAAGGATTTAAATTTTTTTAACTTATTTCAACTCCAGACTTTTTGTGCATTCAATATGAACCATTAGAAGCCACATCCTAAAATTTCAACCCTATCTAACTTCATTTGCTATTTTTCATGCATTTAATGAATTGTTTTGAGCTAAATGACCCTGAAATTAAAAAGCACCACAAATGAACTCTGAAATGGTTGAAACTTGGCATGGTATCATCATTTCACCCACATAGCATTTTCTAAAAAGTTGAGAGGGTTACGGCAAAAAACTGGATGCACTTCGTGTACAAAATGGACAATCTCTTTCAAAGTATGAGGGTTTCGAACGAAAACTCGTCTGTTACAAAAGGATTTCAATTTTTTTTAAATAATTTCAACTCCAGACATTTTGTGCGTTCAATATGAACTATTAGAAGCCACATCCTAAAATTTCAACCCTATCTAACTTCATTTGCTATTTTTCATGCATTTAATGAATTGTTTTGAGCTAAATGACCCTGAAATTAAAAAGCACCACAAATGAACTCTGAAATGGTTGAAACTTGGCATGGTATCATCATTTCACCCACATAGCATTTTCTAAAAAGTTGAGAGGGTTATGGCCAAAACTGGATGCACTTCGTGTACAAAATGGACAATCTCTTTCGAAGTATCAGGGTTTCGGACGAAAGCTCGTCTGTTACAAAAGGATTTCAATTTTTTTAACTTATTTCAACTCCAGACTTTTTGTGCATTCAATATGAACCATTAGAAGCCACATCCTGAAATTTCAACCCTATCTAACTTCATTTGCTATTTTTCATGCATTTAATGAATTGTTTTGAGCTAAATGACCCTGAAATTAAAAAGCTCCACAAATGAACTCTGAAATGGTTGAAACTTGGCATGGTATCATCATTTCACCCAAATAGCATGTGCTAAAAAGTTGAGAGGGTTACGGCAAAAACTGGATGCACTTCATGTACAAACTGGACAATCTCTTTCGAAGTATCAGGGTTTCGGACGAAAACTCACCTGTTACAAAAGGATTTCAATTTTTTTTAACTTATTTCAACTCCAGACTTTTTGTGCATTCAATATGAACCATTAGAAGCCACATCCTAAAATTTCAACCCTATCTAACTTCATTTGCTATTTTTCATGCATTTAATGAATTGTTTTGAGCTAAATGACCCTGAAATTAAAAAGCACAACAAATGAACTCTGAATTGGTTGAAACTTGGCATGGTATCATAATTTCACCCACATAGCATGTGCTAAAAAGTTGAGAGGGTTACGGCAAAAACTGGATGCACTTCGTGTACAAACTGGACAATCTCTTTCGAAGTATCAGGGTTTCGGACGAAAACTCGTCTGTTACAAAAGGATTTCAATTTTTTTAAGTTATTTCAACTCCAGACTTTTTGTGCATTCAATATGAAACATTAGAAGCCACATCCTAAAATTTCAATCCTATCTAACTTCATTTGCTATTTTTCATGCATTTAATGAATTGTTTTGAGCTAAATGACCCTGAAATTAAAAAGCACCACAAATGAACTCTGAACTGGTTTAAACTTGGCATGGTATCATAATTTCACCCACATAGCATGTGCAAAAAAGTTGAGAGGGTTATGGCAAAAACTGGATGCACTTCGTGTACAAAATAGACAATCTCTTTCGAAGTATCAGGGTTTCGGACGAAAACTCGTCTGTTACAAAAGGATTTCAATTTTTTTAACTTATTTCAACTCCAGACTTTTTGTGCATTCAATATGAACCATTAGAAGCCACATCCTAAAATTTCAACCCTACCTAACTTCATTTGCTATTTTTCATGCATTTAATGAATTGTTTTGAGCTAAATGACCCTGAAATTAAAAAGCACCACAAATGAACTCTGAAATGGTTTAAACTTGGCATGGTATCATAATTTCACCCACATAGCATGTGCAAAAAAGTTGAGAGGGTTATGGCAAAAACTGGATGCACTTCGTGTACAAAATGGACAATCTCTTTCGAAGTATCAGGGTTTCGGACGAAAACTCGTCTGTTACAAAAGGATTTCAATTTTTTTAACTTATTTCAACTCCAGACTTTTTGTGCATTCAATATGAACCATTAGAATCCACATCCTAAAATTTCAACCTATCTAAGTTCATTTGCTATTTTTCATGCATTTAATGAATTGTTTTGAGCTAAATGACCCTGAAATTAAAAAGCACCACAAATGAACTCTGAAATGGTTTAAACTTGGCATGGTATCATAATTTCACCCACATAGCATATGCAAAAAAGTTGAGAGGGTTACGGCAAAAACTGGATGCACTTCGTGTACAAAATGGACAATCTCTTTCGAAGTATCAGGGTTTCGGACGAAAACTCGTCTGTTACAAAAGGATTTCAATTTTTTTAACTTATTTCAACTCCAGACTTTTTGTGCATTCAATATGAACCATTAGAAGCCACATCCTAAAATTTCAACCCTACCTAACTTCATCTGCTATTTTTCATGCATTTAATGAATTGTTTTGAGCTAAATGACCCTGAAATTAAAAAGCACCACAAATGAACTCTGAAATGGTTGAAACTTGGCATGGTATCATCATTTCACCCACATAGCATGTGATAAAAAGTTGAGAGGGTTACGGCAAAAACTGGATGCACTTCGTGTACAAAATGGACAATCTCTTTCGAAGTATCAGGGTTTCGGACGAAAACTCGTCTGTTACAAAAGGATTTCAATTTTTCAACTTATTTCAATTCCAGACTTTTTGTGCATTCAATATGAACCATTAGAAGCCACATCCTAAAATTTCAACCCTACCTAACTTCATTTGCTATTTTTCATGCATTTAATGAATTGTTTTGAGCTAAATGACCCTGAAATTAAAAAGCACCACAAATGAACTCTGAAAAGGTTGAAACTTGGCATGGTATCATCGTTTCACCCACATAGCATGTTCTAAAAAGTTGAGAGGGTTACGGCAAAAACTGGATGCACTTCGTGTACAAAATGTACAATCTCTTTCGAAGTATGAGGGTTTCGTACGAAAACTCGTCTGTTACAAAAGGATTTCAATTTTTTTTAACTTATTTCAACTCCAGACTTTTTGTGCATTCAATATGAACCATTAGAAGCCACATCCTCAAATTTCAACCCCGTCTAACTTCATTTGCTATTTTTCATGCATTTAATGAATTGTTTTGAGCTAAATGACCCTGAAATTAAAAAGCACCACAAATGAACTCTGAAATGGTTGAAACTTGGCATGGTATCATCATTTCACCCAAATAGCATGTGCTAAAAAGTTGAGAGGGTTACGGCAAAAACTGGATGCACTTCATGTACAAACTGGACAATCTCTTTCGAAGTATCAGGGTTTCGGACGAAAACTCACCTGTTACAAAAGGATTTCAATTTTTTTTAACTTATTTCAACTCCAGACTTTTTGTGCATTCAATATGAACCATTAGAAGCCACATCCTAAAATTTCAACCCTATCTAACTTCATTTGCTATTTTTCATGCATTTAATGAATTGTTTTGAGCTAAATGACCCTGAAATTAAAAAGCACAACAAATGAACTCTGAATTGGTTGAAACTTGGCATGGTATCATAATTTCACCCACATAGCATGTGCTAAAAAGTTGAGAGGGTTACGGCAAAAACTGGATGCACTTCGTGTACAAACTGGACAATCTCTTTCGAAGTATCAGGGTTTCGGACGAAAACTCGTCTGTTACAAAAGGATTTCAATTTTTTTAAGTTATTTCAACTCCAGACTTTTTGTGCATTCAATATGAAACATTAGAAGCCACATCCTAAAATTTCAATCCTATCTAACTTCATTTGCTATTTTTCATGCATTTAATGAATTGTTTTGAGCTAAATGACCCTGAAATTAAAAAGCACCACAAATGAACTCTGAACTGGTTTAAACTTGGCATGGTATCATAATTTCACCCACATAGCATGTGCAAAAAAGTTGAGAGGGTTATGGCAAAAACTGGATGCACTTCGTGTACAAAATAGACAATCTCTTTCGAAGTATCAGGGTTTCGGACGAAAACTCGTCTGTTACAAAAGGATTTCAATTTTTTTAACTTATTTCAACTCCAGACTTTTTGTGCATTCAATATGAACCATTAGAAGCCACATCCTAAAATTTCAACCCTACCTAACTTCATTTGCTATTTTTCATGCATTTAATGAATTGTTTTGAGCTAAATGACCCTGAAATTAAAAAGCACCACAAATGAACTCTGAAATGGTTTAAACTTGGCATGGTATCATAATTTCACCCACATAGCATGTGCAAAAAAGTTGAGAGGGTTATGGCAAAAACTGGATGCACTTCGTGTACAAAATGGACAATCTCTTTCGAAGTATCAGGGTTTCGGACGAAAACTCGTCTGTTACAAAAGGATTTCAATTTTTTTAACTTATTTCAACTCCAGACTTTTTGTGCATTCAATATGAACCATTAGAATCCACATCCTAAAATTTCAACCTATCTAAGTTCATTTGCTATTTTTCATGCATTTAATGAATTGTTTTGAGCTAAATGACCCTGAAATTAAAAAGCACCACAAATGAACTCTGAAATGGTTTAAACTTGGCATGGTATCATAATTTCACCCACATAGCATATGCAAAAAAGTTGAGAGGGTTACGGCAAAAACTGGATGCACTTCGTGTACAAAATGGACAATCTCTTTCGAAGTATCAGGGTTTCGGACGAAAACTCGTCTGTTACAAAAGGATTTCAATTTTTTTAACTTATTTCAACTCCAGACTTTTTGTGCATTCAATATGAACCATTAGAAGCCACATCCTAAAATTTCAACCCTACCTAACTTCATCTGCTATTTTTCATGCATTTAATGAATTGTTTTGAGCTAAATGACCCTGAAATTAAAAAGCACCACAAATGAACTCTGAAATGGTTGAAACTTGGCATGGTATCATCATTTCACCCACATAGCATGTGATAAAAAGTTGAGAGGGTTACGGCAAAAACTGGATGCACTTCGTGTACAAAATGGACAATCTCTTTCGAAGTATCAGGGTTTCGGACGAAAACTCGTCTGTTACAAAAGGATTTCAATTTTTCAACTTATTTCAATTCCAGACTTTTTGTGCATTCAATATGAACCATTAGAAGCCACATCCTAAAATTTCAACCCTACCTAACTTCATTTGCTATTTTTCATGCATTTAATGAATTGTTTTGAGCTAAATGACCCTGAAATTAAAAAGCACCACAAATGAACTCTGAAAAGGTTGAAACTTGGCATGGTATCATCGTTTCACCCACATAGCATGTTCTAAAAAGTTGAGAGGGTTACGGCAAAAACTGGATGCACTTCGTGTACAAAATGTACAATCTCTTTCGAAGTATGAGGGTTTCGTACGAAAACTCGTCTGTTACAAAAGGATTTCAATTTTTTTTAACTTATTTCAACTCCAGACTTTTTGTGCATTCAATATGAACCATTAGAAGCCACATCCTCAAATTTCAACCCCGTCTAACTTCATTTGCTATTTTTCATGCATTTAATGAATTGTTTTGTGCTAAATGACCCTGAAATTAAAAAGCACCACAAATGAACTCTGAAATGGTTGAAACTTGGCATGGCATCATCATTTCACCCACATAGCATGTGCTAAAAAGTTGAGAGGGTTACGGCAAAAACTGGATGCACTTCGTGTACAAACTGGACAATCTCTTTCGAAGTATCAGGGTTTCGGACGAAAACTCGTCTGTTACAAAAGGATTTCAATTTTTTTTAACTTATTTCAACTCCAGACTTTTTGTGCATTCAATATGAACCATTAGAAGCCACATCCTGAAATTTCAACCCTATCTAACTTCATTTGCTATTTTTCATGCATTTAATGAATTGTTTTGAGCTAAATGACCCTGAAATTAAAAAGCACCACAAATGAACTCTGAAATGGTTGAAACTTGGCATGGTATCATCATTTCACCCACATAGCATGTGATAAAAAGTTGAGAGGGTTACGGCAAAAACTGGATGCACTTCGTGTACAAAATGGACAATCTCTTTCGAAGTATCAGTGTTTCGGACGAAAACTCGTCTGTTACTAAAGGATTTAAATTTTTTTAACTTATTTCAACTCCAGACTTTTTGTGCATTCAATATGAAGCATTAGAAGCCACATCCTAAAATTTCAAACCTATCTAACTTCATTTGCTATTTTTCATGCATTTAATGAATTGTTTTGAGCGAAATGACCCTAAAATTAAAAAGCACCACAAATGAACTCTGAAAAGGTTGAAACTTGGCATGGTATCATCGTTTCACCAACATAGCATGTGCTAAGAAGTTGAGAGGGTTACGGCAAAAATTGGATGCACTTCGTGTACAAAATGGACAATCTCTTTCGAAGTATCAGGGTTTCGGACGAAAACTCGTCTGTTACAAAAGGATTTCAATTTTTCAACTTATTTCAATTCCAGACTTTTTGTGCATTCAATATGAACCATTAGAAGCCACATCCTAAAATTTCAACCCTACCTAACTTCATTTGCTATTTTTCATGCATTTAATGAATTGTTTTGAGCTAAATGACCCTGAAATTAAAAAGCACCACAAATGAACTCTGAAATGGTTGAAACTTGGCAAGGTATCATCATTTCACCCACATAGCATTTTCTAAAAAGTTGAGAGGGTTACGGCAAAAAACTGGATGCACTTCGTGTACAAAATGGACAATCTCTTTCAAAGTATGAGGGTTTCGAACGAAAATTCGTCTGTTACAAAAGGATTTCAATTTTTTTAACTTATTTCAACTCCAGACTTTTTGTGCATTCAATATGAACCATTAGAAGCCACATCCTAAAATTTCAACCCTACCTAACTTCATCTGCTATTTTTCATGCATTTAATGAATTGTTTTGAGCTAAATGACCCTGAAATTAAAAAGCACCACAAATGAACTCTGAAATGGTTGAAACTTGGCATGGTATCATCATTTCACCCACATAGCATGTGATAAAAAGTTGAGAGGGTTACGGCAAAAACTGGATGCACTTCGTGTACAAAATGGACAATCTCTTTCGAAGTATCAGGGTTTCGGACGAAAACTCGTCTGTTACAAAAGGATTTCAATTTTTCAACTTATTTCAATTCCAGACTTTTTGTGCATTCAATATGAACCATTAGAAGCCACATCCTAAAATTTCAACCCTACCTAACTTCATTTGCTATTTTTCATGCATTTAATGAATTGTTTTGAGCTAAATGACCCTGAAATTAAAAAGCACCACAAATGAACTCTGAAAAGGTTGAAACTTGGCATGGTATCATCGTTTCACCCACATAGCATGTTCTAAAAAGTTGAGAGGGTTACGGCAAAAACTGGATGCACTTCGTGTACAAAATGTACAATCTCTTTCGAAGTATGAGGGTTTCGTACGAAAACTCGTCTGTTACAAAAGGATTTCAATTTTTTTTAACTTATTTCAACTCCAGACTTTTTGTGCATTCAATATGAACCATTAGAAGCCACATCCTCAAATTTCAACCCCGTCTAACTTCATTTGCTATTTTTCATGCATTTAATGAATTGTTTTGAGCTAAATGACCCTGAAATTAAAAAGCACCACAAATGAACTCTGAAATGGTTGAAACTTGGCATGGCATCATCATTTCACCCACATAGCATGTGCTAAAAAGTTGAGAGGGTTACGGCAAAAACTGGATGCACTTCGTGTACAAACTGGACAATCTCTTTCGAAGTATCAGGGTTTCGGACGAAAACTCGTCTGTTACAAAAGGATTTCAATTTTTTTTAACTTATTTCAACTCCAGACTTTTTGTGCATTCAATATGAACCATTAGAAGCCACATCCTGAAATTTCAACCCTATCTAACTTCATTTGCTATTTTTCATGCATTTAATGAATTGTTTTGAGCTAAATGACCCTGAAATTAAAAAGCACCACAAATGAACTCTGAAATGGTTGAAACTTGGCATGGTATCATCATTTCACCCACATAGCATGTGATAAAAAGTTGAGAGGGTTACGGCAAAAACTGGATGCACTTCGTGTACAAAATGGACAATCTCTTTCGAAGTATCAGTGTTTCGGACGAAAACTCGTCTGTTACTAAAGGATTTAAATTTTTTTAACTTATTTCAACTCCAGACTTTTTGTGCATTCAATATGAAGCATTAGAAGCCACATCCTAAAATTTCAAACCTATCTAACTTCATTTGCTATTTTTCATGCATTTAATGAATTGTTTTGAGCGAAATGACCCTAAAATTAAAAAGCACCACAAATGAACTCTGAAAAGGTTGAAACTTGGCATGGTATCATCGTTTCACCAACATAGCATGTGCTAAGAAGTTGAGAGGGTTACGGCAAAAATTGGATGCACTTCGTGTACAAAATGGACAATCTCTTTCGAAGTATCAGGGTTTCGGACGAAAACTCGTCTGTTACAAAAGGATTTCAATTTTTCAACTTATTTCAATTCCAGACTTTTTGTGCATTCAATATGAACCATTAGAAGCCACATCCTAAAATTTCAACCCTACCTAACTTCATTTGCTATTTTTCATGCATTTAATGAATTGTTTTGAGCTAAATGACCCTGAAATTAAAAAGCACCACAAATGAACTCTGAAATGGTTGAAACTTGGCAAGGTATCATCATTTCACCCACATAGCATTTTCTAAAAAGTTGAGAGGGTTACGGCAAAAAACTGGATGCACTTCGTGTACAAAATGGACAATCTCTTTCAAAGTATGAGGGTTTCGAACGAAAATTCGTCTGTTACAAAAGGATTTCAATTTTTTTAACTTATTTCAACTCCAGACTTTTTGTGCATTCAATATGAACCATTAGAAGCCACATCCTAAAATTTCAACCCTACCTAACTTCATCTGCTATTTTTCATGCATTTAATGAATTGTTTTGAGCTAAATGACCCTGAAATTAAAAAGCACCACAAATGAACTCTGAAATGGTTGAAACTTGGCATGGTATCATCATTTCACCCACATAGCATGTGATAAAAAGTTGAGAGGGTTACGGCAAAAACTGGATGCACTTCGTGTACAAAATGGACAATCTCTTTCGAAGTATCAGGGTTTCGGACGAAAACTCGTCTGTTACAAAAGGATTTCAATTTTTCAACTTATTTCAATTCCAGACTTTTTGTGCATTCAATATGAACCATTAGAAGCCACATCCTAAAATTTCAACCCTACCTAACTTCATTTGCTATTTTTCATGCATTTAATGAATTGTTTTGAGCTAAATGACCCTGAAATTAAAAAGCACCACAAATGAACTCTGAAAAGGTTGAAACTTGGCATGGTATCATCGTTTCACCCACATAGCATGTTCTAAAAAGTTGAGAGGGTTACGGCAAAAACTGGATGCACTTCGTGTACAAAATGTACAATCTCTTTCGAAGTATGAGGGTTTCGTACGAAAACTCGTCTGTTACAAAAGGATTTCAATTTTTTTTAACTTATTTCAACTCCAGACTTTTTGTGCATTCAATATGAACCATTAGAAGCCACATCCTCAAATTTCAACCCCGTCTAACTTCATTTGCTATTTTTCATGCATTTAATGAATTGTTTTGAGCTAAATGACCCTGAAATTAAAAAGCACCACAAATGAACTCTGAAATGGTTGAAACTTGGCATGGCATCATCATTTCACCCACATAGCATGTGCTAAAAAGTTGAGAGGGTTACGGCAAAAACTGGATGCACTTCGTGTACAAACTGGACAATCTCTTTCGAAGTATCAGGGTTTCGGACGAAAACTCGTCTGTTACAAAAGGATTTCAATTTTTTTTAACTTATTTCAACTCCAGACTTTTTGTGCATTCAATATGAACCATTAGAAGCCACATCCTGAAATTTCAACCCTATCTAACTTCATTTGCTATTTTTCATGCATTTAATGAATTGTTTTGAGCTAAATGACCCTGAAATTAAAAAGCACCACAAATGAACTCTGAAATGGTTGAAACTTGGCATGGTATCATCATTTCACCCACATAGCATGTGATAAAAAGTTGAGAGGGTTACGGCAAAAACTGGATGCACTTCGTGTACAAAATGGACAATCTCTTTCGAAGTATCAGTGTTTCGGACGAAAACTCGTCTGTTACTAAAGGATTTAAATTTTTTTAACTTATTTCAACTCCAGACTTTTTGTGCATTCAATATGAAGCATTAGAAGCCACATCCTAAAATTTCAAACCTATCTAACTTCATTTGCTATTTTTCATGCATTTAATGAATTGTTTTGAGCGAAATGACCCTAAAATTAAAAAGCACCACAAATGAACTCTGAAAAGGTTGAAACTTGGCATGGTATCATCGTTTCACCAACATAGCATGTGCTAAGAAGTTGAGAGGGTTACGGCAAAAATTGGATGCACTTCGTGTACAAAATGGACAATCTCTTTCGAAGTATCAGGGTTTCGGACGAAAACTCGTCTGTTACAAAAGGATTTCAATTTTTCAACTTATTTCAATTCCAGACTTTTTGTGCATTCAATATGAACCATTAGAAGCCACATCCTAAAATTTCAACCCTACCTAACTTCATTTGCTATTTTTCATGCATTTAATGAATTGTTTTGAGCTAAATGACCCTGAAATTAAAAAGCACCACAAATGAACTCTGAAATGGTTGAAACTTGGCAAGGTATCATCATTTCACCCACATAGCATTTTCTAAAAAGTTGAGAGGGTTACGGCAAAAAACTGGATGCACTTCGTGTACAAAATGGACAATCTCTTTCAAAGTATGAGGGTTTCGAACGAAAACTCGTCTGTTACAAAAGGATTTCAATTTTTTTTAAATAATTTCAACTCCAGACATTTTGTGCGTTCAATATGAACTATTAGAAGCCACATCCTAAAATTTCAACCCTATCTAACTTCATTTGCTATTTTTCATGCATTTAATGAATTGTTTTGAGCTAAATGACCCTGAAATTAAAAAGCACCACAAATGAACTCTGAAATGGTTGAAACTTGGCATGGTATCATCATTTCACCCACATAGCATGTTCTAAAAAGTTGAGAGGGTTATGGCCAAAACTGGATGCACTTCGTGTACAAAATGGACAATCTCTTTCGAAGTATCAGGGTTTCGGACGAAAGCTCGTCTGTTACAAAAGGATTTCAATTTTTTTAACTTATTTCAACTCCAGACTTTTTGTGCATTCAATATGAACCATTAGAAGCCACATCCTGAAATTTCAACCCTATCTAACTTCATTTGCTATTTTTCATGCATTTAATGAATTGTTTTGAGCTAAATGACCCTGAAATTAAAAAGCTCCACAAATGAACTCTGAAATGGTTGAAACTTGGCATGGTATCATCATTTCACCCAAATAGCATGTGCTAAAAAGTTGAGAGGGTTACGGCAAAAACTGGATGCACTTCATGTACAAACTGGACAATCTCTTTCGAAGTATCAGGGTTTCGGACGAAAACTCACCTGTTACAAAAGGATTTCAATTTTTTTTAACTTATTTCAACTCCAGACTTTTTGTGCATTCAATATGAACCATTAGAAGCCACATTCTAAAATTTCAACCCTATCTAACTTCATTTGCTATTTTTCATGCATTTAATGAATTGTTTTGAGCTAAATGACCCTGAAATTAAAAAGCACAACAAATGAACTCTGAATTGGTTGAAACTTGGCATGGTATCATCATTTCACCCACATAGCATGTGCTAAAAAGTTGAGAGGGTTACGGCAAAAACTGGATGCACTTCGTGTACAAACTGGACAATCTCTTTCGAAGTATCAGGGTTTCGGACGAAAACTCGTCTGTTACAAAAGGATTTCAATTTTTTTAAGTTATTTCAACTCCAGACTTTTTGTGCATTCAATATGAAACATTAGAAGCCACATCCTAAAATTTCAATCCTATCTAACTTCATTTGCTATTTTT
This sequence comes from Elymus sibiricus, assembly GCA_039707655.1. Taxonomy (NCBI): domain Eukaryota; kingdom Viridiplantae; phylum Streptophyta; class Magnoliopsida; order Poales; family Poaceae; genus Elymus; species Elymus sibiricus. The sequence goes on along the minus strand of CM077663.1, from coordinate 191,372,436 downwards.
CATGCATTTAATGAATTGTTTTGAGCTAAATGACCCTGAAATTAAAAAGCACCACAAATGAACTCTGAACTGGTTTAAACTTGGCATGGTATCATAATTTCACCCACATAGCATGTGCAAAAAAGTTGAGAGGGTTATGGCAAAAACTGGATGCACTTCGTGTACGAAATAGACAATCTCTTTCGAAGTATCAGGGTTTCGGACGAAAACTCGTCTGTTACAAAAGGATTTCAATTTTTTTAACTTATTTCAACTCCAGACTTTTTGTGCCTTCAATATGAACCATTAGAAGCCACATCCTAAAATTTCAACCCTACCTAACTTCATTTGCTATTTTTCATGCATTTAATGAATTGTTTTGAGCTAAATGACCCTGAAATTAAAAAGCACCACAAATGAACTCTGAAATGGTTTAAACTTGGCATGGTGTCATAATTTCACCCACATAGCATGTGCAAAAAAGTTGAGAGGGTTATGGCAAAAACTGGATGCACTTCGTGTACAAAATGGACAATCTCTTTCGAAGTATGAGGGTTTCGGACGAAAACTCGTCTGTTACAAAAGGATTTCAATTTTTTTTAACTTATTTCAACTCCAGACTTTTTGTGCTTTCAATATGAACCATTAGAAGCCACATCCTAAAATTTCAACCCTATCTAACTTCATTTGCTATTTTTCATACATTTAATGAATTATTTTGAGCGAAATGACCCTAAAATTAAAAAGCACCACAAATGAACTCTGAAATGGTTGAAACTTGGCATGGTATCATCGTTTCACCCACATAGCATGTGCTAAGAAGTTGAGAGGGTTACGGCAAAAATTGGATGCACTTCGTGTACAAAATGGACAATCTCTTTCGAAGTATCAGGGTTTCGGACGAAAACTCGTCTGTTACAAAAGGATTTCAATTTTTCAACTTATTTCAATTCCAGACTTTTTTTCCATTCAATATGAACCATTAGAAGCCACATCCTAAAATTTCAACCCTACCTAACTTCATTTGCTATTTTTCATGCATTTAATGAATTGTTTTGAGCTAAATGACCCTGAAATTAAAAAGCACCACAAATGAACTCTGAAAAGGTTGAAACTTGTCATGGTATCATCGTTTCACCCACATATCATGTTCTAAAAATTTGAGAGGGTTATGGCAAAAACTGGATGCACTTCGTGTACAAAATGTACAATCTCTTTCGAAGTATGAGGGTTTCGGACGAAAACTCGTCTGTTACAAAAGGATTTCAATTTTTTTAACTTATTTCAACTCCAGACTTTTTGTGCATTCAATATGAACCATTAGAAGCCACATCCTAAAATTTCAACCCTATCTAACTTCATTTGCTATTTTTCATGCATTTAATGAATTGTTTTGAGCTAAATGACCCTGAAATTAATAAGCACCACAAATGAACTCTGAAATGGTTGAAACTTGGCATGGTATCATCATTTCACCCACATAGCATGTGCTAAAAAGTTGAGAGGGTTACGGCAAAAACTGGATGCACTTCGTGTACAAACTGGACAATCTCTTTCGAAGTATCAGGGTTTCGGACGAAAACTCGTCTGTTACAAAAGGATTTAATTTTTTTTAACTTATTTCAACTCCAGACTTTTTGTGCATTCAATATGAACCATTATAAGCCACATCCTAAAATTTCAACCCTATCTAACTTCATTTGCTATTTTTCATGCATTTAATGAATTGTTTTGAGCTAAATGACCCTAAAATTAAAAAGCACCACAAATGAACTCTGAAATGGTTGAAACTTGGCATGGTATCATCATTTCACCCACATAGCATGTGATAAAATAATGAGAGGGTTACGGCAAAAACTGGATGCACTTCGTGTACAAAATGGACAATCTCTTTCGAAGTATCAGTGTTTCGGACGAAAACTCGTCTGTTACAAAAGGATTTAAATTTTTTTAACTTATTTCAACTCCAGACTTTTTGTGCATTCAATATGAACCATTAGAAGCCACATCCTAAAATTTCAACCCTATCTAACTTCATTTGCTATTTTTCATGCATTTAATGAATTGTTTTGAGCTAAATGACCCTGAAATTAAAAAGCACCACAAATGAACTCTGAAAAGGTTGAAACTTGGCATGGTATCATCGTTTCACCCACATAGCATGTTCTAAAAATTTGAGAGGGTTATGGCAAAAACTGGATGCATTTCGTGTACAAAATGTACAATCTCTTTCGAAGTATGAGGGTTTCGGACGAAAACTCGTCTGTTACAAAAGGATTTCAATTTTTTTTAACTTATTTCAACTCCAGACTTTTTGTGCATTCAATATGAACCATTAGAAGCCACATCCTAAAATTTCAACCCTATCTAACTTCATTTGCTATTTTTCATGCATTTAATGAATTGATTTGAGCTAAATGACCCTGAAATTAATAAGCACCACAAATGAACTCTGAAATGGTTGAAACTTGGCATGGTATCATCATTTCACCCACATAGCATGTGCTAAAAAGTTGACAGGGTTACGGCAAAAACTGGATGCACTTCGTGTACAAACTGGACAATCTCTTTCGAAGTATCAGGGTTTCGGACGAAAACTCGTCTGTTACAAAAGGATTTAATTTTTTTTAACTTATTTCAACTCCAGACTTTTTGTGCATTCAATATGAACCATTATAAGCCGCATCCTAAAATTTCAACCCTATCTAACTTCATTTGCTAGTTTTCATGCATTTAATGAATTGTTTTGAGCTAAATGACCCTAAAATTAAAAAGCACCACAAATGAACTCTGAAACGGTAGAAACTTGGCATGGTATCATCATTTCACCCACATAGCATGTGCTAAAAAGTTGAGAGGGTTACGGCAAAAACAGGATGCACTTCGTGTACAAACTCGACAATCTCTTTCGAAGTATCAGGGTTTCGGACGAAAACTCGTCTGTTACAAAAGGATTTAATTTTTTTTATTTTATTTCAACTCCAGACTTTTTGTGCATTCAATATGAACCATTATAAGCCACATCCTAAAATTTCAACCCTATCTAACTTCATTTGCTATTTTTCATGCATTTAATGAATTGTTTTGAGCTAAATGACCCTAAAATTAAAAAGCACCACAAATGAACTCTGAAATGGTTGAAACTTGGCATGGTATCATCATTTCACCCACATAGCATGTGATAAAATGTTGAGAGGGTTACCGCAAAAACTGGATGCACTTCGTGTACAAAATGGACAATCTCTTTCGAAGTATCAGTGTTTCGGACGAAAACTCGTCTGTTACAAAAGGATTTAAATTTTTTTAACTTATTTCAACTCCAGACTTTTTGTGCATGCAATATGAACCATTAGAAGCCACATCCTAAAATTTCAACCCTATCTAACTTCATTTGCTATTTTTCATGCATTTAATGAATTGTTTTGAGCTAAATGACCCTGAAATTAAAAAGCACCACAAATGAACTCTGAAAAGGTTGAAACTTGGCATGGTATCATCGTTTCACCCACATAGCATGTTCTAAAAATTTGAGAGGGTTATGGCAAAAACTGGATGCACTTCGTGTACAAAATGTACAATCTCTTTCGAAGTATGAGGGTTTCGGACGAAAACTCGTCTGTTACAAAAGGATTTCAATTTTTTTTAACTTATTTCAACTCCAGACTTTTTGTGCATTCAATATGAACCATTAGAAGCCACATCCTAAAATTTCAACCCTATCTAACTTCATTTGCTATTTTTCATGCATTTAATGAATTGTTTTGAGCTAAATGACCCTGAAATTAATAAGCACCACAAATGAACTCTAAAATGGTTGAAACTTGGCATGGTATCATCATTTCACCCACATAGCATGTGCTAAAAAGTTGAGAGGGTTACGGCAAAAACTGGATGCACTTCGTGTACAAACTGGACAATCTCTTTCGAAGTATCAGGGTTTCGGACGAAAACTCGTCTGTTACAAAAGGATTTAACTTTTTTTAACTTATTTCAACTCCAGACTTTTTGTGCATTCAATATGAACCATTATAAGCCACATCCTAAAATTTCAACCCTATCTAACTTCATTTGCTAGTTTTCATGCATTTAATGAATTGTTTTGAGCTAAATGACCCTAAAATTAAAAAGCACCACAAATGAACTCTGAAACGGTAGAAACTTGGCATGGTATCATCATTTCACCCACATAGCATGTGATAAAATGTTGAGAGGGTTACGGCAAAAACTGGATGCACTTCGTGTACAAAATGGACAATCTCTTTCGAAGTATCAGTGTTTCGGACGAAAACTCGTCTGTGACAAAAGGATTTAAATTTTTTTAACTTATTTCAACTCCAGACTTTTTGTGCATTCAATATGAACCATTAGAAGCCACATCCTAAAATTTCAACCCTATCTAACTTCATTTGCTATTTTTCATGCATTTAATGAATTGTTTTGAGCTAAATGACCCTGAAATTAAAAAGCACCACAAATGAACTCTGAAATGGTTGAAACTTGGCATGGTATCATCATTTCACCCACATAGCATGTTCTAAAAAGTTGAGAGGGTTACGGCAAAAAACTGGATGCACTTCGTGTACAAAATGGACAATCTCTTTCAAAGTATGAGGGTTTCGAACGAAAACTCGTCTGTTACAAAAGGATTTCAATTTTTTTTAAATAATTTCAACTCCAGACATTTTGTGCGTTCAATATGAACCATTAGAAGCCACATCCTAAAATTTCAACGCTATCTAACTTCATTTGCTATTTTTCATGCATTTAATGAATTGTTTTGAGCTAAATGACCCTGAAATTAAAAAGCACCACAAATGAACTCTGAAATGGTTGAAACTTGGCATGGTATCATCATTTCACCCACATAGCATGTGATAAAAAGTTGAGAGGGTTCCGGCAAAAACTGGATGCACATCGTGTACAAAATGGACAATCTCTTTCGAAGTATCAGGGTTTCGGACGAAAACTCGTCTATTACAAAAGGATTTCAATTTTTTTAACTTATTTCAACTCCAGACTTTTTGTGCATTCAATATGAACCATTAGAAGCCACATCCTAAAATTTCAACCCTATCTAACTTAATTTGCTATTTTTCATGCATTTAATGAATTGTTTTGAGCTAAATGACCCTGAAATTAAAAAGCACCACAAATGAACTATGAAATGGTTGAAACTTGGCATGGTATCATCATTTCACCCACATAGCATGTTCTAAAAAGTTGAGAGGGTTACGGCAAAAAACTGGATGCACTTCGTGTACAAAATGGACAATCTCTTTCAAAGTATGAGGGTTTCGAACGAAAATTCGTCTGTTACAAAAGGATTTCAATTTTTTTAAAATAATTTCAACTCCAGACATTTTGTGCGTTCAATATGAACCATTAGAAGCCACATCCTAAAGTTTCAACCCTATCTAACTTCATTTGCTATTTTTCATGCATTTAATGAATTGTTTTGAGCTAAATGACCCTGAAATTAAAAAGCACCACAAATGAACTCTGAAATGGTTGAAACTTGGCATGGTATCATCATTTCACCCACATAGCATGTGATAAAAAGTTGAGAGGGTTACGGCAAAAACTGGATGCACTTCGTGTACAAAATGGACAATCTCTTTCGAAGTATCAGGGTTTCGGACGAAAACTCGTCTGTTACAAAAGGATTTCAATTTTTTTAACTTATTTCAACTCCAAACTTTTTGTGCATTCAATATGAACCATTAGAAGCCACATCCTAAAATTTCAACCCTATCTAACTTCATTTGCTATTTTTCATGCATTTAATGAATTGTTTTGAGCTAAATGACCCTGAAATTAAAAAGCACCACAAATGAACTCTGAAATGGTTGAAACTTGGCATGGTATCATCATTTCACCCACATAGCATGTGATAAAAAGTTGAGAGGGTTACGGCAAAAACTGGATGCACTTCGTGTACAAAATGGACAATCTCTTTCGAAGTATCAGTGTTTCGGACGAAAACTCGTCTGTTACTAAAGGATTTAAATTTTTTTAACTTATTTCAACTCCAGACTTTTTGTGCATTCAATATGAACCATTAGAAGCCACATCCTAAAATTTCAACCCTACCTAACTTCATTTGCTATTTTTCATGCATTTAATGAATTGTTTTGAGCTAAATGACCCTGAAATTAAAAAGCACCACAAATGAACTCTGAAAAGGTTGAAACTTGGCATGGTATCATCGTTTCACCCACATAGCATGTTCTAAAAATTTGAGAGGGTTATGGCAAAAACTGGATGCACTTCGTGTACAAAATGTACAATCTCTTTCGAAGTATGAGGGTTTCGGACGAAAACTCGTCTGTTACAAAAGGATTTCAATTTTTTTTAACTTATTTCAACTCCAGACTTTTTGTGCATTCAATATGAACCATTAGAAGCCACATCCTAAAATTTCAACCCTATCTAACTTCATTTGCTATTTTTCATGCATTTAATGAATTGTTTTGAGCTAAATGACCCTGAAATTAATAAGCACCACAAATGAACTCTGAAATAGTTGAAACTTGGCATGGTATCATCATTTCACCCACATAGCATGTGCTAAAAAGTTGAGAGGGTTACGGCAAAAACTGGATGCACTTCGTGTACAAACTGGACAATCTCTTTCGAAGTATCAGGGTTTCGGACGAAAACTCGTCTGTTACAAAAGGATTTAATTTTTTTTAACTTATTTCAACTCCAGACTTTTTGTGCATTCAATATGAACCATTATAAGCCACATCCTAAAATTTCAACCCTATCTAACTTCATTTGCTATTTTTCATGCATTTAATGAATTGTTTTGAGCTAAATGACCCTAAAATTAAAAAGCACCACAAATGAACTCTGAAATGGTTGAAACTTGGCATGGTATCATCATTTCACCCACATAGCATGTGATAAAATGTTGAGAGGGTTACGGCAAAAACTGGATGCACTTCGTGTACAAAATGGACAATCTCTTTCGAAGTATCAGTGTTTCGGACGAAAACTCGTCTGTTACAAAAGGATTTAAATTTTTTTAACTTATTTCAACTACAGACTTTTTGTGCATTCAATATGAACCATTAGAAGCCACATCCTAAAATTTCAACCCTATCTAACTTCATTTGCTATTTTTCATGCATTTAATGAATTGTTTTGAGCTAAATGACCCTGAAATTAAAAAGCACCACAAATGAACTCTGAAAAGGTTGAAACTTGGCATGGTATCATCGTTTCACCCACATAGCATGTTCTAAAAATTTGAGAGGGTTATGGCAAAAACTGGATGCATTTCGTGTACAAAATGTACAATCTCTTTCGAAGTATGAGGGTTTCGGACGAAAACTCGTCTGTTACAAAAGGATTTCAATTTTTTTTAACTTATTTCAACTCCAGACTTTTTGTGCATTCAATATGAACCATTAGAAGCCACATCCTAAAATTTCAACCCTATCTAACTTCATTTGCTATTTTTCATGCATTTAATGAATTGTTTTGAGCTAAATGACCCTGAAATTAATAAGCACCACAAATGAACTCTGAAATAGTTGAAACTTGGCATGGTATCATCATTTCACCCACATAGCATGTGCTAAAAAGTTGAGAGGGTTACGGCAAAAACTGGATGCACTTCGTGTACAAACTGGACAATCTCTTTCGAAGTATCAGGGTTTCGGACGAAAACTCGTCTGTTACAAAAGGATTTAATTTTTTTTAACTTATTTCAACTCCAGACTTTTTGTGCATTCAATATGAACCATTATAAGCCGCATCCTAAAATTTCAACCCTATCTAACTTCATTTGCTAGTTTTCATGCATTTAATGAATTGTTTTGAGCTAAATGACCCTAAAATTAAAAAGCACCACAAATGAACTCTGAAACGGTAGAAACTTGGCATGGTATCATCATTTCACCCACATAGCATGTGCTAAAAAGTTGAGAGGGTTACGGCAAAAACTGGATGCACTTCGTGTACAAACTCGACAATCTCTTTCGAAGTATCAGGGTTTCGGACGAAAACTCGTCTGTTACAAAAGGATTTAATTTTTTTTATTTTATTTCAACTCCAGACTTTTTGTGCATTCAATATGAACCATTATAAGCCACATCCTAAAATTTCAACCCTATCTAACTTCATTTGCTATTTTTCATGCATTTAATGAATTGTTTTGAGCTAAATGACCCTAAAATTAAAAAGCACCACAAATGAACTCTGAAATGGTTGAAACTTGGCATGGTATCATCATTTCACCCACATAGCATGTGATAAAATGTTGAGAGGGTTACCGCAAAAACTGGATGCACTTCGTGTACAAAATGGACAATCTCTTTCGAAGTATCAGTGTTTCGGACGAAAACTCGTCTGTTACAAAAGGATTTAAATTTTTTTAACTTATTTCAACTCCAGACTTTTTGTGCATGCAATATGAACCATTAGAAGCCACATCCTAAAATTTCAACCCTATCTAACTTCATTTGCTATTTTTCATGCATTTAATGAATTGTTTTGAGCTAAATGACCCTAAAATTAAAAAGCACCACAAATGAACTCTGAAATGGTTGAAACTTGGCATGGTATCATCATTTCACCCACATAGCATGTTCTAAAAATTTGAGAGGGTTATGGCAAAAACTGGATGCATTTCGTGTACAAAATGTACAATCTCTTTCGAAGTATGAGGGTTTCGGACGAAAACTCGTCTGTTACAAAAGGATTTCAATTTTTTTTAACTTATTTCAACTCCAGACTTTTTGTGCATTCAATATGAACCATTAGAAGCCACATCCTAAAATTTCAACCCTATCTAACTTCATTTGCTATTTTTCATGCATTTAATGAATTGTTTTGAGCTAAATGACCCTGAAATTAATAAGCACCACAAATGAACTCTGAAATGGTTGAAACTTGGCATGGTATCATCATTTCACCCACATAGCATGTGCTAAAAAGTTGACAGGGTTACGGCAAAAACTGGATGCACTTCGTGTACAAACTGGACAATCTCTTTCGAAGTATCAGGGTTTCGGACGAAAACTCGTCTGTTACAAAAGGATTTAATTTTTTTTAACTTATTTCAACTCCAGACTTTTTGTGCATTCAATATGAACCATTATAAGCCGCATCCTAAAATTTCAACCCTATCTAACTTCATTTGCTAGTTTTCATGCATTTAATGAATTGTTTTGAGCTAAATGACCCTAAAATTAAAAAGCACCACAAATGAACTCTGAAACGGTAGAAACTTGGCATGGTATCATCATTTCACCCACATAGCATGTGCTAAAAAGTTGAGAGGGTTACGGCAAAAACTGGATGCACTTCGTGTACAAACTCGACAATCTCTTTCGAAGTATCAGGGTTTCGGATGAAAACTCGTCTGTTACAAAAGGATTTAATTTTTTTTATTTTATTTCAACTCCAGACTTTTTGTGCATTCAATATGAACCATTATAAGCCACATCCTAAAATTTCAACCCTATCTAACTTCATTTGCTATTTTTCATGCATTTAATGAATTGTTTTGAGCTAAATGACCCTAAAATTAAAAAGCACCACAAATGAACTCTGAAATGGTTGAAACTTGGCATGGTATCATCATTTCACCCACATAGCATGTGATAAAATGTTGAGAGGGTTACCGCAAAAACTGGATGCACTTCGTGTACAAAATGGACAATCTCTTTCGAAGTATCAGTGTTTCGGACGAAAACTCGTCTGTTACAAAAGGATTTAAATTTTTTTAACTTATTTCAACTCCAGACTTTTTGTGCATGCAATATGAACCATTAGAAGCCACATCCTAAAATTTCAACCCTATCTAACTTCATTTGCTATTTTTCATGCATTTAATGAATTGTTTTGAGCTAAATGACCCTGAAATTAAAAAGCACCACAAATGAACTCTGAAAAGGTTGAAACTTGGCATGGTATCATCGTTTCACCCACATAGCATGTTCTAAAAATTTGAGAGGGTTATGGCAAAAACTGGATGCACTTCGTGTACAAAATGTACAATCTCTTTCGAAGTATGAGGGTTTCGGACGAAAACTCGTCTGTTACAAAAGGATTTCAATTTTTTTTAACTTATTTCAACTCCAGACTTTTTGTGCATTCAATATGAACCATTAGAAGCCACATCCTAAAATTTCAACCCTATCTAACTTCATTTGCTATTTTTCATGCATTTAATGAATTGTTTTGAGCTAAATGACCCTGAAATTAATAAGCACCACAAATGAACTCTAAAATGGTCAAACTTGGCATGGTATCATCATTTCACCCACATAGCATGTGCTAAAAAGTTGAGAGGGTTACGGCAAAAACTGGATGCACTTCGTGTACAAACTGGACAATCTCTTTCGAAGTATCAGGGTTTCGGACGAAAACTCGTCTGTTACAAAAGGATTTAACTTTTTTTAACTTATTTCAACTCCAGACTTTTTGTGCATTCAATATGAACCATTATAAGCCACATCCTAAAATTTCAACCCTATCTAACTTCATTTGCTAGTTTTCATGCATTTAATGAATTGTTTTGAGCTAAATGACCCTAAAATTAAAAAGCACCACAAATGAACTCTGAAACGGTAGAAACTTGGCATGGTATCATCATTTCACCCACATAGCATGTGATAAAATGTTGAGAGGGTTACGGCAAAAACTGGATGCACTTCGTGTACAAAATGGACAATCTCTTTCGAAGTATCAGTGTTTCGGACGAAAACTCGTCTGTGACAAAAGGATTTAATTTTTTTTAACTTATTTCAACTCCAGACTTTTTGTGCATTCAATATGAACCATTAGAAGCCACATCCTAAAATTTCAACCCTATCTAACTTCATTTGCTATTTTTCATGCATTTAATGAATTGTTTTGAGCTAAATGACCCTGAAATTAAAAAGCACCACAAATGAACTCTGAAATGGTTGAAACTTGGCATGGTATCATCATTTCACCCACATAGCATGTTCTAAAAAGTTGAGAGGGTTACGGCAAAAAACTGGATGCACTTCGTGTACAAAATGGACAATCTCTTTCAAAGTATGAGGGTTTCGAACGAAAACTCGTCTGTTACAAAAGGATTTCAATTTTTTTTAAATAATTTCAACTCCAGACATTTTGTGCGTTCAATATGAACCATTAGAAGCCACATCCTAAAATTTCAACGCTATCTAACTTCATTTGCTATTTTTCATGCATTTAATGAATTGTTTTGAGCTAAATGACCCTGAAATTAAAAAGCACCACAAATGAACTCTGAAATGGTTGAAACTTGGCATGGTATCATCATTTCACCCACATAGCATGTGATAAAAAGTTGAGAGGGTTCCGGCAAAAACTGGATGCACATCGTGTACAAAATGGACAATCTCTTTCGAAGTATCACGGTTTCGGACGAAAACTCGTCTATTACAAAAGGATTTCAATTTTTTTAACTTATTTCAACTCCAGACTTTTTGTGCATTCAATATGAACCATTAGAAGCCACATCCTAAAATTTCAACCCTATCTAACTTAATTTGCTATTTTTCATGCATTTAATGAATTGTTTTGAGCTAAATGACCCTGAAATTAAAAAGCACCACAAATGAACTATGAAATGGTTGAAACTTGGCATGGTATCATCATTTCACCCACATAGCATGTTCTAAAAAGTTGAGAGGGTTACGGCAAAAAACTGGATGCACTTCGTGTACAAAATGGACAATCTCTTTCAAAGTATGAGGGTTTCGAACGAAAATTCGTCTGTTACAAAAGGATTTCAATTTTTTTAAAATAATTTCAACTCCAGACATTTTGTGCGTTCAATATGAACCATTAGAAGCCACATCCTAAAGTTTCAACCCTATCTAACTTCATTTGCTATTTTTCATGCATTTAATGAATTGTTTTGAGCTAAATGACCCTGAAATTAAAAAGCACCACAAATGAACTCTGAAATGGTTGAAACTTGGCATGGTATCATCATTTCACCCACATAGCATGTGATAAAAAGTTGAGAGGGTTACGGCAAAAACTGGATGCACTTCGTGTACAAAATGGACAATCTCTTTCGAAGTATCAGGGTTTCGGACGAAAACTCGTCTGTTACAAAAGGATTTCAATTTTTTTAACTTATTTCAACTCCAAACTTTTTGTGCATTCAATATGAACCATTAGAAGCCACATCCTAAAATTTCAACCCTATCTAACTTCATTTGCTATTTTTCATGCATTTAATGAATTGTTTTGAGCTAAATGACCCTGAAATTAAAAAGCACCACAAATGAACTCTGAAATGGTTGAAACTTGGCATGGTATCATCATTTCACCCACATAGCATGTGATAAAAAGTTGAGAGGGTTACGGCAAAAACTGGATGCACTTCGTGTACAAAATGGACAATCTCTTTCGAAGTATCAGTGTTTCGGACGAAAACTCGTCTGTTACTAAAGGATTTAAATTTTTTTAACTTATTTCAACTCCAGACTTTTTGTGCATTCAATATGAACCATTAGAAGCCACATCCTAAAATTTCAACCCTACCTAACTTCATTTGCTATTTTTCATACATTTAATGAATTGTTTTGAGCTAAATGACCCTGAAATTAAAAAGCACCACAAATGAACTCTGAAAAGGTTGAAACTTGGCATGGTATCATCGTTTCACCCACATAGCATGTTCTAAAAATTTGAGAGGGTTATGGCAAAAACTGGATGCACTTCGTGTACAAAATGTACAATCTCTTTCGAAGTATGAGGGTTTCGGACGAAAACTCGTCTGTTACAAAAGGATTTCAATTTTTTTTAACTTATTTCAACTCCAGACTTTTTGTGCATTCAATATGAACCATTAGAAGCCACATCCTAAAATTTCAACCCTATCTAACTTCATTTGCTATTTTTCATGCATTTAATGAATTGTTTTGAGCTAAATGACCCTAAAATTAATAAGCACCACAAATGAACTCTGAAATGGTTGAAACTTGGCATGGTATCATCATTTCACCCACATAGCATGTGCTAAAAAGTTAAGAGGGTTACGGCAAAAACTGGATGCACTTCGTGTACAAACTGGACAATCCCTTTCGAAGTATCAGGGTTTCGGAAGAAAACTCGTCTGTTACAAAAGGATTTAATTTTTTTTAACTTATTTCAACTCCAGACTTTTTGTGCATTCAATATGAACCATTATAAGCCACATCCTAAAATTTCAACCCTATCTAACTTCATTTGCTATTTTTCATGCATTTAATGAATTGTTTTGAGCTAAATGACCCTAAAATTAAAAAGCACCACAAATGAACTCTGAAATGGTTGAAACTTGGCATGGTATCATCATTTCACCCACATAGCATGTGATAAAATGTTGAGAGGGTTACGGCAAAAACTGGATGCACTTCGTGTACAAAATGGACAATCTCTTTCGAAGTATCAGTGTTTCGGACGAAAACTCGTCTGTTACAAAAGGATTTAAATTTTTTTAACTTATTTCAACTCCAGACTTTTTGTGCATTCAATATGAACCATTAGAAGCCACATCCTAAAATTTCAACCCTATCTAACTTCATTTTCTATTTTTCATGCATTTAATGAATTGTTTTGAGCTAAATGACCCTGAAATTAAAAAGCACCACAAATGAACTCTGAAAAGGTTGAAACTTGGCATGGTATCATCGTTTCACCCACATAGCATGTTCTAAAAATTTGAGAGTGTTATGGCAAAAACTGGATGCACTTCGTGTACAAAATGTACAATCTCTTTCGAAGTATGAGGGTTTCGGACGAAAACTCGTCTGTTACAAAAGGATTTCAATTTTTTTTAACTTATTTCAACTCCAGACTTTTTGTGCATTCAATATGATCCATTAGAAGCCACATCCTAAAATTTCAACCCTATCTAACTTCATTTGCTATTTTTCATGCATTTAATGAATTGTTTTGAGCTAAATGACCCTGAAATTAATAAGCACCACAAATGAACTCTGAAATGGTTGAAACTTGGCATGGTATCATCATTTCACCCACATAGCATGTGCTAAAAAGTTTAGAGGGTTACGGCAAAAACTGGATGCACTTCGTGTACAAACTGGACAATCTCTTTCGAAGTATCAGGGTTTCGGACGAAAACTCGTCTGTTACAAAAGGATTTAATTTTTTTTAACTTATTTCAACTCCAGACTTTTTGTGCATTCAATATGAACCATTATAAGCCACATCCTAAAATTTCAACCCTATCTAACTTCATTTGCTATTTTTCATGCATTTAATGAATTGTTTTGAGCTAAATGACCCTAAAATTAAAAAGCACCACAAATGAACTCTGAAACGGTTGAAACTTGGCATGGTATCATCATTTCACCCACATAGCATGTGATAAAATGTTTAGAGGGTTACGGCAAAAACTGGATGCACTTCGTGTACAAAATGGACAATCTCTTTCGAAGTATCAGGGTTTCGGACGAAAACTCGTCTGTTACTAAAGGATTTAAATTTTTTTAACTTATTTCAACTCCAGACTTTTTGTGCATTCAATATGAACCATTAGAAGCCACATCCTAAAATTTCAACCCTACCTAACTTCATTTGCTATTTTTCATGCATTTAATGAATTGTTTTGAGCTAAATGACCTGAAATTAAAAAGCACCACAAATGAACTCTGAAAAGGTTGAAACTTGGCATGGTATCATCGTTTCACCCACATAGCATGTTCTAAAAATTTGAGAGGGTTATGGCAAAAACTGGATGCACTTCGTGTACAAAATGTACAATCTCTTTCAAAGTATGAGGGTTTCGGACGAAAACTCGTCTGTTACAAAAGGATTTCAATTTTTTTTAACTTATTTCAACTCCAGACTTTTTGTGCATTCAATATGAACCATTAGAAGCCACATCCTAAAATTTCAACCCTATCTAACTTCATTTGCTATTTTTCATGCATTTAATGAATTGTTTTGAGCTAAATGACCCTAAAATTAATAAGCACCACAAATGAACTCTGAAATGGTTGAAACTTGGCATGGTATCATCATTTCACCCACATAGCATGTGCTAAAAAGTTAAGAGGGTTACGGCAAAAACTGGATGCACTTCGTGTACAAACTGGACAATCTCTTTCGAAGTATCAGGGTTTCGGAAGAAAACTCGTCTGTTACAAAAGGATTTAATTTTTTTTAACTTATTTCAACTCCAGACTTTTTGTGCATTCAATATGAACCATTATAAGCCACATCCTAAAATTTCAACCCTATCTAACTTCATTTGCTATTTTTCATGCATTTAATGAATTGTTTTGAGCTAAATGACCCTAAAATTAAAAAGCACCACAAATGAACTCTGAAATGGTTGAAACTTGGCATGGTATCATCATTTCACCCACATAGCATGTGATAAAATGTTGAGAGGGTTACGGCAAAAACTGGATGCACTTCGTGTACAAAATGGACAATCTCTTTCGAAGTATCAGTGTTTCGGACGAAAACTCGTCTGTTACAAAAGGATTTAAATTTTTTTAACTTATTTCAACTCCAGACTTTTTGTGCATTCAATATGAACCATTAGAAGCCACATCCTAAAATTTCAACCCTATCTAACTTCATTTTCTATTTTTCATGCATTTAATGAATTGTTTTGAGCTAAATGACCCTGAAATTAAAAAGCACCACAAATGAACTCTGAAAAGGTTGAAACTTGGCATGGTATCATCGTTTCACCCACATAGCATGTTCTAAAAATTTGAGAGTGTTATGGCAAAAACTGGATGCACTTCGTGTACAAAATGTACAATCTCTTTCGAAGTATGAGGGTTTCGGACGAAAACTCGTCTGTTACAAAAGGATTTCAATTTTTTTAACTTATTTCAACTCCAGACTTTTTGTGCATTCAATATGAACCATTAGAAGCCACATCCCAAAATTTCAACCCTATCTAACTTCATTTGCTATTTTTCATGCATTTAATGAATTGTTTTGAGCTAAATGACCCTGAAATTAATAAGCACCACAAATGAACTCTGAAATGGTTGAAACTTGGCATGGTATCATCATTTCACCCACATAGCATGTGCTAAAAAGTTTAGAGGGTTACGGCAAAAACTGGATGCACTTCGTGTACAAACTGGACAATCTCTTTCGAAGTATCAGGGTTTCGGACGAAAACTCGTCTGTTACAAAAGGATTTAATTTTTTTTAACTTATTTCAACTCCAGACTTTTTGTGCATTCAATATGAACCATTATAAGCCACATCCTAAAATTTCAACCCTATCTAACTTCATTTGCTATTTTTCATGCATTTAATGAATTGTTTTGAGCTAAATGACCCTAAAATTAAAAAGCACCACAAATGAACTCTGAAACGGTTGAAACTTGGCATGGTATCATCATTTCACCCACATAGCATGTGATAAAATGTTTAGAGGGTTACGGCAAAAACTGGATGCACTTCGTGTACAAAATGGACAATCTCTTTCGAAGTATCAGGGTTTCGGACGAAAACTCGTCTGTTACTAAAGGATTTAAATTTTTTTAACTTATTTCAACTCCAGACTTTTTGTGCATTCAATATGAACCATTAGAAGCCACATCCTAAAATTTCAACCCTACCTAACTTCATTTGCTATTTTTCATGCATTTAATGAATTGTTTTGAGCTAAATGACCTGAAATTAAAAAGCACCACAAATGAACTCTGAAAAGGTTGAAACTTGGCATGGTATCATCGTTTCACCCACATAGCATGTTCTAAAAATTTGAGAGGGTTATGGCAAAAACTGGATGCACTTCGTGTACAAAATGTACAATCTCTTTCAAAGTATGAGGGTTTCGGACGAAAACTCGTCTGTTACAAAAGGATTTCAATTTTTTTTAACTTATTTCAACTCCAGACTTTTTGTGCATTCAATATGAACCATTAGAAGCCACATCCTAAAATTTCAACCCTATCTAACTTCATTTGCTATTTTTCATGCATTTAATGAATTGTTTTGAGCTAAATGACCCTAAAATTAATAAGCACCACAAATGAACTCTGAAATGGTTGAAACTTGGCATGGTATCATCATTTCACCCACATAGCATGTGCTAAAAAGTTAAGAGGGTTACGGCAAAAACTGGATGCACTTCGTGTACAAACTGGACAATCTCTTTCGAAGTATCAGGGTTTCGGAAGAAAACTCGTCTGTTACAAAAGGATTTAATTTTTTTTAACTTATTTCAACTCCAGACTTTTTGTGCATTCAATATGAACCATTATAAGCCACATCCTAAAATTTCAACCCTATCTAACTTCATTTGCTATTTTTCATGCATTTAATGAATTGTTTTGAGCTAAATGACCCTAAAATTAAAAAGCACCACAAATGAACTCTGAAATGGTTGAAACTTGGCATGGTATCATCATTTCACCCACATAGCATGTGATAAAATGTTGAGAGGGTTACGGCAAAAACTGGATGCACTTCGTGTACAAAATGGACAATCTCTTTCGAAGTATCAGTGTTTCGGACGAAAACTCGTCTGTTACAAAAGGATTTAAATTTTTTTAACTTATTTCAACTCCAGACTTTTTGTGCATTCAATATGAACCATTAGAAGCCACATCCTAAAATTTCAACCCTATCTAACTTCATTTTCTATTTTTCATGCATTTAATGAATTGTTTTGAGCTAAATGACCCTGAAATTAAAAAGCACCACAAATGAACTCTGAAAAGGTTGAAACTTGGCATGGTATCATCGTTTCACCCACATAGCATGTTCTAAAAATTTGAGAGTGTTATGGCAAAAACTGGATGCACTTCGTGTACAAAATGTACAATCTCTTTCGAAGTATGAGGGTTTCGGACGAAAACTCGTCTGTTACAAAAGGATTTCAATTTTTTTAACTTATTTCAACTCCAGACTTTTTGTGCATTCAATATGAACCATTAGAAGCCACATCCCAAAATTTCAACCCTATCTAACTTCATTTGCTATTTTTCATGCATTTAATGAATTGTTTTGAGCTAAATGACCCTGAAATTAATAAGCACCACAAATGAACTCTGAAATGGTTGAAACTTGGCATGGTATCATCATTTCACCCACATAGCATGTGCTAAAAAGTTTAGAGGGTTACGGCAAAAACTGGATGCACTTCGTGTACAAACTGGACAATCTCTTTCGAAGTATCAGGGTTTCGGACGAAAACTCGTCTGTTACAAAAGGATTTAATTTTTTTTAACTTATTTCAACTCCAGACTTTTTGTGCATTCAATATGAACCATTATAAGCCACATCCTAAAATTTCAACCCTATCTAACTTCATTTGCTATTTTTCATGCATTTAATGAATTGTTTTGAGCTAAATGACCCTAAAATTAAAAAGCACCACAAATGAACTCTGAAACGGTTGAAACTTGGCATGGTATCATCATTTCACCCACATAGCATGTGATAAAATGTTTAGAGGGTTACGGCAAAAACTGGATGCACTTCGTGTACAAAATGGACAATCTCTTTCGAAGTATCAGGGTTTCGGACGAAAACTCGTCTGTTACTAAAGGATTTAAATTTTTTTAACTTATTTCAACTCCAGACTTTTTGTGCATTCAAGATGAACCATTAGAAGCCACATCCTAAAATTTCAACCCTACCTAACTTCATTTGCTATTTTTCATGCATTTAATGAATTGTTTTGAGCTAAATGACCCTGAAATTAAAAAGCACCACAAATGAACTCTGAAAAGGTTGAAACTTGGCATGGTATCATCGTTTCACCCACATAGCATGTTCTAAAAATTTGAGAGGGTTATGGCAAAAACTGGATGCACTTCGTGTACAAAATGTACAATCTCTTTCGAAGTATGAGGGTTTCGGACGAAAACTCGTCTGTTACAAAAGGATTTCAATTTTTTTTAACTTATTTCAACTCCAGACTTTTTGTGCATTCAATATGAACCATTAGAAGCCACATCCTAAAATTTCAACCCTATCTAACTTCATTTGCTATTTTTCATGCATTTAATGAATTGTTTTGAGCTAAATGACCCTAAAATTAATAAGCACCACAAATGAACTCTGAAATGGTTGAAACTTGGCATGGTATCATCATTTCACCCACATAGCATGTGCTAAAAAGTTAAGAGGGTTACGGCAAAAACTGGATGCACTTCGTGTACAAACTGGACAATCTCTTTCGAAGGATCAGGGTTTCGGAAGAAAACTCGTCTGTTACAAAAGGATTTAATTTTTTTTAACTTATTTCAACTCCAGACTTTTTGTGCATTCAATATGAACCATTATAAGCCACATCCTAAAATTTCAACCCTATCTAACTTCATTTGCTATTTTTCATGCATTTAATGAATTGTTTTGAGCTAAATGACCCTAAAATTAAAAAGCACCACAAATGAACTCTGAAACGGTTGAAACTTGGCATGGTATCATCATTTCACCCACATAGCATGTGATAAAATGTTTAGAGGGTTACGTCAAAAACTGGATGCACTTCGTGTACAAAATGGACAATCTCTTTCGAAGTATCAGGGTTTCGGACGAAAACTCGTCTGTTACTAAAGGATTTAAATTTTTTTAACTTATTTCAACTCCAGACTTTTTGTGCATTCAATATGAACCATTAGAAGCCACATCCTAAAATTTCAACCCTACCTAACTTCATTTGCTATTTTTCATGCATTTAATGAATTGTTTTGAGCTAAATGACCCTGAAATTAAAAAGCACCACAAATGAATTCTGAAAAGGTTGAAACTTGGCATGGTATCATCGTTTCACCCACATAGCATGTTCTAAAAATTTGAGAGGGTTATGGCAAAAACTGGATGCACTTCGTGTACAAAATGTACAATCTCTTTCGAAGTATGAGGGTTTCGGACGAAAACTCGTCTGTTACAAAAGGATTTCAATTTTTTTTAACTTATTTCAACTCCAGACTTTTTGTGCATTCAATATGAACCATTAGAAGCCACATCCTAAAATTTCAACCCTATCTAACTTCATTTGCTATTTTTCATGCATTTAATGAATTGTTTTGAGCTAAATGACCCTAAAATTAATAAGCACCACAAATGAACTCTGAAATGGTTGAAACTTGGCATGGTATCATCATTTCACCCACATAGCATGTGCTAAAGAGTTGAGAGGGTTACGGCAAAAACTGGATGCACTTCGTGTACAAACTGGACAATCTCTTTCGAAGTATCAGGGTTTCGGACGAAAACTCGTCTGTTACAAAAGGATTTAATTTTTTTTAACTTATTTCAACTCCAGACTTTTTGTGCATTCAATATGAACCATTATAAGCCACATCCTAAAATTTCAACCCTATCTAACTTCATTTGCTATTTTTCATGCATTTAATGAATTGTTTTGAGCTAAATGACCCTAAAATTAAAAAGCACCACAAATGAACTCTGAAACGGTTGAAACTTGGCATGGTATCATCATTTCACCCACATAGCATGTGATAAAATGTTTAGAGGGTTACGGCAAAAACTGGATGCACTTCGTGTACAAAATGGACATTCTCTTTCGAAGTATCAGTGTTTCGGACGAAAACTCGTCTGTTACAAAAGGATTTAAATTTTTTTAACTTATTTCAACTCCAGACTTTTGGTGCATTCAATATGAACCATTAGAAGCCACATCCTAAAATTTCAACCCTATCTAACTTCATTTTCTATTTTTCATGCATTTAATGAATTGTTTTGAGCTAAATGACCCTGAAATTAAAAAGCACCACAAATGAACTCTGAAATGGTTGAAACTTGGCATGGTATCATCGTTTCACCCACATAGCATGTTCTAAAAATTTGAGAGGGTTATGGCAAAAACTGGATGCACTTCGTGTACAAAATGTACAATCTCTTTCGAAGTATGAGGGTTTCGGACGAAAACTCGTCTGTTACAAAAGGATTTCAATTTTTTTTAACTTATTTCAACTCCAGACTTTTTGTGCATTCAATATGAACCATTAGAAGCCACATCCTAAAATTTCAACCCTATCTAACTTCATTTGCTATTTTTCATGCATTTAATGAATTGTTTTGAGCTAAATGACCCTGAAATTAATAAGCACCACAAATGAACTCTGAAATGGTTGAAACTTGGCATGGTATCATCATTGCACCCACATAGCATGTGCTAAAAAGTTGAGAGGGTTACGGCAAAAACTGGATGCACTTCGTGTACAAACTGGACAATCTCTTTCGAAGTATCAGGGTTTCGGACGAAAACTCGTCTGTTACAAAAGGATTTAATTTTTTTTAACTTATTTCAACTCCATACTTTTTGTGCATTCAATATGAACCATTAGAAGCCACATCCTAAAATTTCAACCCTATCTAACTTAATTTGCTATTTTTCATGCATTTAATGAATTGTTTTGAGCTAAATGACCCTGAAATTAAAAAGCACCACAAATGAACTATGAAATGGTTGAAACTTGGCATGGTATCATCATTTCACCCACATAGCATGTTCTAAAAAGTTGAGAGGGTTACGGCAAAAAACTGGATGCACTTCGTGTACAAAATGGACAATCTCTTTCAAAGTATGAGGGTTTCGAACGAAAATTCGTCTGTTACAAAAGGATTTCAATTTTTTTAAAATAATTTCAACTCCAGACATTTTGTGCGTTCAATATGAACCATTAGAAGCCACATCCTAAAGTTTCAACCCTATCTAACTTCATTTGCTATTTTTCATGCATTTAATGAATTGTTTTGAGCTAAATGACCCTGAAATTAAAAAGCACCACAAATGAACTCTGAAATGGTTGAAACTTGGCATGGTATCATCATTTCACCCACATAGCATGTGATAAAAAGTTGAGAGGGTTACGGCAAAAACTGGATGCACTTCGTGTACAAAATGGACAATCTCTTTCGAAGTATCAGGGTTTCGGACGAAAACTCGTCTGTTACAAAAAGGATTTCAATTTTTTTAACTTATTTAAACTCCAAACTTTTTGTGCATTCAATATGAACCATTAGAAGCCACATCCTAAAATTTCAACCCTATCTAACTTCATTTGCTATTTTTCATGCATTTAATGAATTGTTTTGAGCTAAATGACCCTGAAATTAAAAAGCACCACAAATGAACTCTGAAATGGTTGAAACTTGGCATGGTATCATCATTTCACCCACATAGCATGTGATAAAAAGTTGAGAGGGTTACGGCAAAAACTGGATGCACTTCGTGTACAAAATGGACAATCTCTTTCGAAGTATCAGTGTTTCGGACGAAAACTCGTCTGTTACTAAAGGATTTAAATTTTTTTAACTTATTTCAACTCCAGACTTTTTGTGCATTCAATATGAACCATTAGAAGCCACATCCTAAAATTTCAACCCTACCTAACTTCATTTGCTATTTTTCATGCATTTAATGAATTGTTTTGAGCTAAATGACCCTGAAATTAAAAAGCACCACAAATGAACTCTGAAAAGGTTGAAACTTGGCATGGTATCATCGTTTCACCCACATAGCATGTTCTAAAAATTTGAGAGGGTTATGGCAAAAACTGGATGCACTTCGTGTACAAAATGTACAATCTCTTTCGAAGTATGAGGGTTTCGGACGAAAACTCGTCTGTTACAAAAGGATTTCAATTTTTTTTAACTTATTTCAACTCCAGACTTTTTGTGCATTCAGTATGAACCATTAGAAGCCACATCCTAAAATTTCAACCCTATCTAACTTCATTTGCTATTTTTCATGCATTTAATGAATTGTTTTGAGCTAAATCACCCTAAAATTCATAAGCACCACAAATGAACTCTGAAATGGTTGAAACTTGGCATGGTATCATCATTTCACCCACATAGCATGTGCTAAAAAGTTAAGAGGGTTACGGCAAAAACTGGATGCACTTCGTGTACAAACTGGACAATCTCTTTCGAAGTATCAGGGTTTCGGAAGAAAACTCGTCTGTTACAAAAGGATTTAATTTTTTTTAACTTATTTCAACTCCAGACTTTTTGTGCATTCAATATGAACCATTATAAGCCACATCCTAAAATTTCAACCCTATCTAACTTCATTTGCTATTTTTCATGCATTTAATGAATTGTTTTGAGCTAAATGACCCTAAAATTAAAAAGCACCACAAATGAACTCTGAAATGGTTGAAACTTGGCATGGTATCATCATTTCACCCACATAGCATGTGATAAAATGTTGAGAGGGTTACGGCAAAAACTGGATGCACTTCGTGTACAAAATGGACAATCTCTTTCGAAGTATCAGTGTTTCGGACGAAAACTCGTCTGTTACAAAAGGATTTAAATTTTTTTAACTTATTTCAACTCCAGACTTTTTGTGCATTCAATATGAACCATTAGAAGCCACATCCTAAAATTTCAACCCTATCTAACTTCATTTTCTATTTTTCATGCATTTAATGAATTGTTTTGAGCTAAATGACCCTGAAATTAAAAAGCACCACAAATGAACTCTGAAAAGGTTGAAACTTGGCATGGTATCATCGTTTCACCCACATAGCATGTTCTAGAAATTTGAGAGTGTTATGGCAAAAACTGGATGCACTTCGTGTACAAAATGTACAATCTCTTTCGAAGTATGAGGGTTTCGGACGAAACTCGTCTGTTACAAAAGGATTTCAATTTTTTTTAACTTATTTCAACTCCAGACTTTTTGTGCATTCAATATGAACCATTAGAAGCCACATCCTAAAATTTCAACCCTATCTAACTTCATTTGCTATTTTTCATGCATTTAATGAATTGTTTTGAGCTAAATGACCCTGAAATTAATAAGCACCACAAATGAACTCTGAAATGGTTGAAACTTGGCATGGTATCATCATTTCACCCACATAGCATGTGCTAAAAAGTTTAGAGGGTTACGGCAAAAACTGGATGCACTTCGTGTACAAACTGGACAATCTCTTTCGAAGTATCAGGGTTTCGGACGAAAACTCGTCTGTTACAAAAGGATTTAATTTTTTTTAACTTATTTCAACTCCAGACTTTTTGTGCATTCAATATGAACCATTATAAGCCACATCCTAAAATTTCAACCCTATCTAACTTCATTTGCTATTTTTCATGCATTTAATGAATTGTTTTGAGCTAAATGACCCTAAAATTAAAAAGCACCACAAATGAACTCTGAAACAGTTGAAACTTGGCATGGTATCATCATTTCACCCACATAGCATGTGATAAAATGTTGAGAGGGTTACGGCAAAAACTGGATGCACTTCGTGTACAAAATGGACAATCTCTTTCGAAGTATCAGGGTTTCGGACGAAAACTCGTCTGTTACTAAAGGATTTAAATTTTTTTAACTTATTTCAACTCCAGACTTTTTGTGCATTCAATATGAACCATTAGAAGCCACATCCTAAAATTTCAACCCTACCTAACTTCATTTGCTATTTTTCATGCATTTAATGAATTGTTTTGAGCTAAATGACCCTGAAATTAAAAAGCACCACAAATGAACTCTAAAAAGGTTGAAACTTGGCATGGTATCATCGTTTCACCCACATAGCATGTTCTAAAAATTTGAGAGGGTTATGGCAAATACTGGATGCACTTCGTGTACAAAATGTACAATCTCTTTCGAAGTATGAGGGTTTCGGACGAAAACTCGTCTGTTACAAAAGGATTTCAATTTTTTTTAACTTATTTCAACTCCAGACTTTTTGTGCATTCAATATGAACCATTAGAAGCCACATCCTAAAATTTCAACCCTATCTAACTTCATTTGCTATTTTTCATGCATTTAATGAATTGTTTTGAGCTAAATGACCCTAAAATTAATAAGCACCACAAATGAACTCTGAAATGGTTGAAACTTGGCATGGTATCATCATTTCACCCACATAGCATGTGCTAAAAAGTTGAGAGGGTTACGGCAAAAACTGGATGCACTTCGTGTACAAACTGGACAATCTCTTTCGAAGTATCAGGGTTTCGGACGAAAACTCGTGTGTTACAAAAGGATTTAATTTTTTTTAACTTATTTCAACTCCAGAATTTTTGTGCATTCAATATGAACCATTATAAGCCACATCCTAAAATTTCAACCCTATCTAACTTCATTTGCTATTTTTCATGCATTTAATGAATTGTTTTGAGCTAAATGACCCTAAAATTAAAAAGCACCACAAATGAACTCTGAAATGGTTGAAACTTGGCATGGTATCATCATTTCACCCACATAGCATGTGATAAAATGTTGAGAGGGTTACGGCAAAAACTGGATGCACTTCGTGTACAAAATGGACAATCTCTTTCGAAGTATCAGTGTTTCGGACGAAAACTCGTCTGTTACAAAAGGATTTAAATTTTTTTAACTTATTTCAACTCCAGACTTTTTGTGCATTCAATATGAACCATTAGAAGCCACATCCTAAAATTTCAACCCTATCTAACTTCATTTTCTATTTTTCATGCATTTAATGAATTGTTTTGAGCTAAATGACCCTGAAATTAAAAAGCACCACAAATGAACTCTGAAAAGGTTGAAACTTGGCATGGTATCATCGTTTCACCCACATAGCATGTTCTAAAAATTTGAGAGGGTTATGGCAAAAACTGGATGCACTTCGTGTACAAAATGTACAATCTCTTTCGAAGTATGAGGGTTTCGGACGAAAACTCGTCTGTTACAAAAGGATTTCAATTTTTTTTAACTTATTTCAACTCCAGACTTTTTGTGCATTCAATATGAACCATTAGAAGCCACATCCTAAAATTTCAACCCTATCTAACTTCATTTGCTATTTTTCATGCATTTAATGAATTGTTTTGAGCTAAATGACCCTGAAATTAATAAGCACCACAAATGAACTCTGAAATGGTTGAAACTTGGCATGGTATCATCATTTCACCCACATAGCATGTGCTAAAAAGTTGAGAGGGTTACGGCAAAAACTGGATGCACTTCGTGTACAAACTGGACAATCTCTTTCGAAGTATCAGGGTTTCGGACGAAAACTCGTCTGTTACAAAAGGATTTAATTTTTTTTAACTTATTTCAACTCCAGACTTTTTGTGCGTTCAATATGAACCATTATAAGCCACATCCTAAAATTTCACCCTATCTAACTTCATTTGCTATTTTTCATGCATTTAATGAATTGTTTTGAGCTAAATGACCCTAAAATTAAAAAGCACCACAAATGAACTCTGAAACGGTTGAAACTTGGCATGGTATCATCATTTCACCCACATAGCATGTGATAAAATGTTGAGAGGGTTACGGAAAAAACTGGATGCACTTCGTGTACAAAATGGACAATCTCTTTCGAAGTATCAGTGTTTCGGACGAAAACTCGTCTCTTACAAAAGGATTTAAATTTTTTTAACTTATTTCAACTCCAGACTTTTTGTGCATTCAATATGAACCATTAGAAGCCACATCCTAAAATTTCAACCCTATCTAACTTCATTTGCTATTTTTCATGCATTTAATGAATTGTTTTGAGCTAAATGACCCTGAAATTAAAAAGCACCACAAATGAACTCTGAAATGGTTGAAACTTGGCATGGTATCATCATTTCACCCACATAGCATGTTCTAAAAAGTTGAGAGGGTTACGGCAAAAAACTGGATGCACTTCGTGTACAAAATGGACAATCTCTTTCAAAGTATGAGGGTTTCGAATGAAAACTCGTCTGTTACAAAAGGATTTCAATTTTTTTTAAATAATTTCAACTCCAGACATTTTGTGCGATCAATATGAACCATTAGAAGCCACATCCTAAAATTTCAACGCTATCTAACTTCATTTGCTATTTTTCATGCATTTAATGAATTCTTTTGAGCTAAATGACCCTGAAATTAAAAAGCACCACAAATGAACTCTGAAATGGTTGAAACTTGGCATGGTATCATCATTTCACCCACATAGCATGTGATAAAAAGTTGGGAGGGTTCCGGCAAAAACTGGATGCACTTCGTGTACAAAAAGGACAATCTCTTTCGAAGTATCAGGGTTTCGGACGAAAACTCGTCTGTTACAAAAGGATTTCAATTTTTTTAACTTATTTCAACTCCAGACTTTTTGTGCATTCAATATGAACCATTAGAAGCCACATCCTAAAATTTCAACCCTATCTAACTTAATTTGCTATTTTTCATGCATTTAATGAATTGTTTTGAGCTAAATGACCCTGAAATTAAAAAGCACCACAAATGAACTCTGAAATGGTTGAAACTTGGCATGGTATCATCATTTCACCCACATAGCATGTTCTAAAAAGTTGAGAGGGTTACGGCAAAAAACTGGATGCACTTCGTGTACAAAATGGACAATCTCTTTCAAAGTATGAGGGTTTCGAACGAAAATTCGTCTGTTAAAAAGGATTTCAATTTTTTTTAAATAATTTCAACTCCAGACATTTTGTGCGTTCAATATGAACCATTATAAGCCTCATCCTAAAGTTTCAACCCTATCTAACTTCATTTGCTATTTTTCATGCATTTAATGAATTGTTTTGAGCTAAATGACCCTGAAATTAAAAAGCACCACAAATGAACTCTGAAATGGTTGAAACTTGGCATGGTATCATCATTTCACCGACATAGCATGTGATAAAAAGTTGAGAGGGTTACGGCAAAAACTGGATGCACTTCGTGTACAAAATGGACAATCTCTTTCGAAGTATCAGGGTTTCGGACGAAAACTCGTCTGTTACAAAAGGATTTCAATTTTTTTAACTTATTTCAACTCCAAACTTTTTGTGCATTCAATATGAACCATTAGAAGCCACATCCTAAAATTTCAACCCTATCTAACTTCATTTGCTATTTTTCATGCATTTAATGAATTGTTTTGAGCTAAATGACCCTGAAATTAAAAAGCACCACAAATGAACTCTGAAATGGTTGAAACTTGGCATGGTATCATCATTTCACCCACATAGCATGTGATAAAAAGTTGAGAGGGTTACGGCAAAAACTGGATGCACTTCGTGTACAAAATGGACAATCTCTTTCGAAGTATCAGTGTTTCGGACGAAAACTCGTCTGTTACAAAAGGATTTAAATTTTTTTAACTTATTTCAACTCCAAACTTTTTGTGCATTCAATATGAACCATTAGAAGCCACATCCTAAAATTTCAACCCTATCTAACTTCATTTGCTATTTTTCATGCATTTAATGAATTGTTTTGAGCTAAATGACCCTGAAATTAAAAAGCACCACAAATGAACTCTGAAATGGTTGAAACTTGGCATGGTATCATCATTTCACCCACATAGCATGTTCTAAAAAGTTGAGAGGGTTACGGCAAAAAACTGGATGCACTTCGTGTACAAAATGGACAATCTCTTTCAAAGTATGAGGGTTTCGAACGAAAACTCGTCTGTTACAAAAGGATTTCAATTTTTTTTAAATAATTTCAACTCCAGACATTTTGTGCGTTCAATATGAACCATTAGAAGCCACATCCTAAAATTTCAACGCTATCTAACTTCATTTGCTATTTTTCATGCATTTAATGAATTGTTTTGAGCTAAATGACCCTGAAATTAAAAAGCACCACAAATGAACTCTGAAATGGTTGAAACTTGGCATGGTATCATCATTTCACCCACATAGCATGTGATAAAAAGTTGAGAGGGTTCCGGCAAAAATTGGATGCACTTCGTGTACAAAATGGACAATCTCTTTCGAAGTATCAGGGTTTCGGACGAAAACTCGTCTGTTACAAAAGGATTTCAATTTTTTTAACTTATTTCAACTCCAGACTTTTTGTGCATTCAATATGAACCATTAGAAGCCACATCCTAAAATTTCAACCCTATCTAACTTAATTTGCTATTTTTCATGCATTTAATGAATTGTTTTGAGCTAAATGACCCTGAAATTAAAAAGCACCACAAATGAACTATGAAATGGTTGAAACTTGGCATGGTATCATCATTTCACCCACATAGCATGTTCTAAAAAGTTGAGAGGGTTACGGCAAAAAACTGGATGCACTTCGTGTACAAAATGGACAATCTCTTTCAAAGTATGAGGGTTTCGAACGAAAATTCGTCTGTTACAAAAGTATTTCAATTTTTTTTAAATAATTTCAACTCCAGACATTTTGTGCGTTCAATATGAACCATTAGAAGCCACATCCTAAAGTTTCAACCCTATCTAACTTCATTTGCTATTTTTCATGCATTTAATGAATTGTTTTGAGCTAAATGACCCTGAAATTAAAAAGCACCACAAATGAACTCTGAAATGGTTGAAACTTGGCATGGTATCATCATTTCACACACATAGCATGTGATAAAAAGTTGAGAGGGTTACGGCAAAAACTGGATGCACTTTGTGTACAAAATGGACAATCTCTTTCGATGTATCCGGGTTTCGGACGAAAACTCGTCTGTTACAAAAGGATTTCAATTTTTTTAACTTATTTCAACTCCAGACTTTTTGTGCATTCAATATGAACCATTAGAAGCCACATCCTAAAATTTCAACCCTATCTAACTTCATTTGCTATTTTTCATGCATTTAATGAATTGTTTTGAGCTAAATGACCCTGAAATTAAAAAGCACCACAAATGAACTCTGAAATGGTTGAAACTTGGCATGGTATCATCATTTCACCCACATAGCATGTTCTAAAAAGTTGAGAGGGTTACGGCAAAAAACTGGATGCACTTCGTGTACAAAATGGACAATCTCTTTCAAAGTATGAGGGTTTCGAACGAAAACTCGTCTGTTACAAAAGGATTTCAATTTTTTTTAAATAATTTCAACTCCAGACATTTTGTGCGTTCAATATGAACCATTAGAAGCCACATCCTAAAATTTCAACCCTATCTAACTTAATTTTCTATTTTTCATGCATTTAATGAATTGTTTTGAGCTAAATGACCCTGAAATTAAAAAGCACCACAAATGAACTATGAAATGGTTGAAACTTGGCATGGTATCATCATTTCACCCACATAGCATGTTCTAAAAAGTTGAGAGGGTTACGGCAAAAAACTGGATGCACTTCGTGTACAAAATGGACAATCTCTTTCAAAGTATGAGGGTTTCGAACGAAAATTCGTCTGTTACAAAAGTATTTCAATTTTTTTAAAATAATTTCAACTCCAGACATTTTGTGCGTTCAATATGAACCATTAGAAGCCACATCCTAAAGTTTCAACCCTATCTAACTTCATTTGCTATTTTTCATGCATTTAATGAATTGTTTTGAGCTAAATGACCCTGAAATTAAAAAGCACCACAAATGAACTCTGAAATGGTTGAAACTTGGCATGGTATCATCATTTCACCCACATAGCATGTGATAAAAAGTTGAGAGGGTTACGGCAAAAACTGGATGCACTTCGTGTACAAAATGGACAATCTCTTTCGAAGTATCAGGGTTTCGGACGAAAACTCGTCTGTTACAAAAGGATTTCAATTTTTTTAACTTATTTCAACTCCAAACTTTTTGTGCATTCAATATGAACCATTAGAAGCCACATCCTAAAATTTCAACCCTATCTAACTTCATTTGCTATTTTTCATGCATTTAATGAATTATTTTGAGCTAAATGACCCTGAAATTAAAAAGCACCACAAATGAACTCTGAAATGGTTGAAACTTGGCATGGTATCATCATTTCACCCACATAGCATGTGATAAAAAGTTGAGAGGGTTCCGGCAAAAATTGGATGCACTTCGTGTACAAAATGGACAATCTCTTTCGAAGTATCAGTGTTTCGGACGAAAACTCGTCTGTTACAAAAGGATTTAAATTTTTTTAACTTATTTCAACTCCAAACTTTTTGTGCATTCAATATGAACCATTAGAAGCCACATCCTAAAATTTCAACCCTATCTAACTTCATTTGCTATTTTTCATGCATTTAATGAATTGTTTTGAGCTAAATGACCCTGAAATTAAAAAGCACCACAAATGAACTCTGAAATGGTTGAAACTTGGCATGGTATCATCATTTCACCCACATAGCATGTTCTAAAAAGTTGAGAGGGTTACGGCAAAAAACTGGATGCACTTCGTGTACAAAATGGACAATCTCTTTCGAAGTATGAGGGTTTCGAACGAAAACTCGTCTGTTACAAAAGGATTTCAATTTTTTTTAAATAATTTCAACTCCAGACATTTTGTGCGTTCAATATGAACCATTAGAAGCCACATCCTAAAATTTCAACGCTATCTAACTTCATTTGCTATTTTTCATGCATTTAATGAATTGTTTTGAGCTAAATGACCCTGAAATTAAAAAGCACCACAAATGAACTCTGAAATGGTTGAAACTTGGCATGGTATCATCATTTCACCCACATAGCATGTGATAAAAAGTTGAGAGGGTTCCGGCAAAAATTGGATGCACTTCGTGTACAAAATGGACAATCTCTTTCGAAGTATCAGGGTTTCGGACGAAAACTCGTCTGTTACAAAAGGATTTCAATTTTTTTAACTTATTTCAACTCCAGACTTTTTGTGCATTCAATATGAACCATTAGAAGCCACATCCTAAAATTTCAACCCTATCTAACTTAATTTGCTATTTTTCATGCATTTAATGAATTGTTTTGAGCTAAATGACCCTGAAATTAAAAAGCACCACAAATGAACTATGAAATGGTTGAAACTTGGCATGGTATCATCATTTCACCCACATAGCATGTTCTAAAAAGTTGAGAGGGTTACGGCAAAAAACTGGATGCACTTCGTGTACAAAATGGACAATCTCTTTCAAAGTATGAGGGTTTCGAACGAAAATTCGTCTGTTACAAAAGTATTTCAATTTTTTTAAAATAATTTCAACTCCAGACATTTTGTGCGTTCAATATGAACCATTAGAAGCCACATCCTAAAGTTTCAACCCTATCTAACTTCATTTGCTATTTTTCATGCATTTAATGAATTGTTTTGAGCTAAATGACCCTGAAATTAAAAAGCACCACAAATGAACTCTGAAATGGTTGAAACTTGGCATGGTATCATCATTTCACACACATAGCATGTGATAAAAAGTTGAGAGGGTTACGGCAAAAACTGGATGCACTTTGTGTACAAAATGGACAATCTCTTTCGATGTATCAGGGTTTCGGACGAAAACTCGTCTGTTACAAAAGGATTTCAATTTTTTTAACTTATTTCAACTCCAGACTTTTTGTGCATTCAATATGAACCATTAGAAGCCACATCCTAAAATTTCAACCCTATCTAACTTCATTTGCTATTTTTCATGCATTTAATGAATTGTTTTGAGCTAAATGACCCTGAAATTCAAAAGCACCACAAATGAACTCTGAAATGGTTGAAACTTGGCATGGTATCATCATTTCACCCACATAGCATGTTCTAAAAAGTTGAGAGGGTTACGGCAAAAAACTGGATGCACTTCGTGTACAAAATGGACAATCTCTTTCAAAGTATGAGGGTTTCGAACGAAAACTCGTCTGTTACAAAAGGATTTCAATTTTTTTTAAATAATTTCAACTCCAGACATTTTGTGCATTCAATATGAACCATTAGAAGCCACATCCTAAAATTTCAACCCTATCTAACTTAATTTGCTATTTTTCATGCATTTAATGAATTGTTTTGAGCTAAATGACCCTGAAATTAAAAAGCACCACAAATGAACTATGAAATGGTTGAAACTTGGCATGGTATCATCATTTCACCCACATAGCATGTTCTAAAAAGTTGAGAGGGTTACGGCAAAAAACTGGATGCACTTCGTGTACAAAATGGACAATCTCTTTCAAAGTATGAGGGTTTCGAACGAAAATTCGTCTGTTACAAAAGTATTTCAATTTTTTTAAAATAATTTCAACTCCAGACATTTTGTGCGTTCAATATGAACCATTAGAAGCCACATCCTAAAGTTTCAACCCTATCTAACTTCATTTGCTATTTTTCATGCATTTAATGAATTGTTTTGAGCTAAATGACCCTGAAATTAAAAAGCACCACAAATGAACTCTGAAATGGTTGAAACTTGGCATGGTATCATCATTTCACCCACATAGCATGTGATAAAAAGTTGAGAGGGTTACGGCAAAAACTGGATGCACTTCGTGTACAAAATGGACAATCTCTTTCGAAGTATCAGGGTTTCGGACGAAAACTCGTCTGTTACAAAAGGATTTCAATTTTTTTAACTTATTTCAACTCCAAACTTTTTGTGCATTCAATATGAACCATTAGAAGCCACATCCTAAAATTTCAACCCTATCTAACTTCATTTGCTATTTTTCATGCATTTAATGAATTGTTTTGACCTAATGACCCTGAAATTAAAAAGCACCACAAATGAACTCTGAAATGGTTGAAACTTGGCATGGTATCATCATTTCACCCACATAGCATGTGATAAAAAGTTGTGAGGGTTCCGGCAAAAATTGGATGCACTTCGTGTACAAAATGGACAATCTCTTTCGAAGTATCAGGGTTTCGGACGAAAACTCGTCTGTTACAAAAGGATTTCAATTTTTTTAACTTATTTCAACTCCAGACTTTTTGTGCCTTCAATATGAACCATTAGAAGCCACATCCTAAAATTTCAACCCTACCTAACTTCATTTGCTATTTTTCATGCATTTAATGAATTGTTTTGAGCTAAATGACCCTGAAATTAGAAAGCACCACAAATGAACTCTGAAAAGGTTGAAACTTGGCATGGTATCATCGTTTCACCCACATAGCATGTTCTAAAAATTTGAGAGGGTTATGGCAAAAACTGGATGCACTTCGTGTACAAAATGTACAATCTCTTTCGAAGTATGAGGGTTTCGGACGAAAACTCCTCTGTTACAAAAGGATTTCAATTTTTTTTAACTTATTTCAACTCCAGACTTTTTGTGCATTCAATATGAACCATTAGAAGCCACATCCTAAAATTTCAACCCTATCTAACTTCATTTGCTATTTTTCATGCATTTAATGAATTGTTTTGAGCTAAATGACCCTGAAATTAATAAGCACCACAAATGAACTCTGAAATGGTTGAAACTTGGCATGGTATCATCATTTCACCCACATAGCATGTGCTAAAAAGTTGAGAGGGTTACGGCAAAAACTGGATGCACTTCGTGTACAAACTGGACAATCTCTTTCGAAGTATCAGGGTTTCGGACGAAAACTCGTCTGTTACAAAAGGATTTAATTTTTTTTAACTTATTTCAACTCCAGACTTTTTGTGCATTCAATATGAACCATTATAAGCCACATCCTAAAATTTCAACCCTATCTAACTTCATTTGCTATTTTTCATGCATTTAATGAATTGTTTTGAGCTAAATGACCCTAAAATTAAAAAGCACCACAAATGAACTCTGAAATGGTTGAAACTTGGCATGGTATCATCATTTCACCCACATAGCATGTGATTAAATGTTGAGAGGGTTACGGCAAAAACTGGATGCACTTCGTGTACAAAATGGACAATCTCTTTCGAACTATCAGTGTTTCGGACGAAAACTCGTCTGTTACAAAAGGATTTAAATTTTTTTAACTTATTTCAACTCCAGACTTTTTGTGCATTCAATATGAACCATTAGAAGCCACATCCTAAAATTTCAACCCTATCTAACTTCATTTGCTATTTTTCATGCATTTAATGAATTGTTTTGAGCTAAATGACCCTGAAATTAAAAAGCACCACAAATGAACTCTGAAAAGGTTGAAACTTGGCATGGTATCATCGTTTCACCCACATAGCATGTTCTAAAAATTTGAGAGGGTTATGGCAAAAACTGGATGCACTTCGTGTACAAAATGTACAATCTCTTTCGAAGTATGAGGGTTTCGGACGAAAACTCGTCTGTTACAAAAGGATTTCAATTTTTTTTAACTTATTTCAACTCCAGACTTTTTGTGCATTCAATATGAACCATTAGAAGCCACATCCTAAAATTTCAACCCTATATAACTTCATTTGCTATTTTTCATGCATTTAATGAATTGTTTTGAGCTAAATGACCCTGAAATTAATAAGCACCACAAATGAACTCTGAAATGGTTGAAACTTGGCATGGTATCATCATTTCACCCACATAGCATGTGCTAAAAAGTTGAGAGGGTTACGGCAAAAACTGGATGCACTTCGTGTACAAACTGGACAATCTCTTTCGAAGTATCAGGGTTTCGGACGAAAACTCGTCTGTTACAAAAGGATTTAATTTTTTTTAACTTATTTCAACTCCAGACTTTTTGTGCATTCAATATGAACCATTATAAGCCACATCCTAAAATTTCAACCCTATCTAACTTCATTTGCTATTTTTCATGCATTTAATGAATTGTTTTGAGCTAAATGACCCTAAAATTAAAAAGCACCACAAATGAACTCTGAAACGGTTGAAACTTGGCATGGTATCATCATTTCACCCACATAGCATGTGATAAAATGTTGAGAGGGTTACGGCAAAAACTGGATGCACTTCGTGTACAAAATGGACAATGTCTTTCGAAGTATCAGTGTTTCGGACGAAAACTCGTCTGTTACAAAAGGATTTAAATTTTTTTAACTTATTTCAACTCCAGACTTTTTGTGCATTCAATATGAACCATTAGAAGCCACATCCTAAAATTTCAACCCTATCTAACTTCATTTGCTATTTTTCATGCATTTAATGAATTGTTTTGAGCTAAATGACCCTGAAATTAAAAAGCACCACAAATGAACTCTGAAATGGTTGAAACTTGGCATGGTATCATCATTTCACCGACATAGCATGTTCTAAAAAGTTGAGAGGGTTACGGCAAAAAACTGGATGCACTTCGTGTACAAAATGGACAATCTCTTTCAAAGTATGAGGGTTTCGAACGAAAACTCGTCTGTTACAAAAGGATTTCAATTTTTTTTAAATAATTTCAACTCCAGACATTTTGTGCGTTCAATATGAACCATTAGAAGCCACATCCTAAAATTTCAACGCTATCTAACTTCATTTGCTATTTTTCATGCATTTAATGAATTCTTTTGAGCTAAATGACCCTGAAATTAAAAAGCACCACAAATGAACTCTGAAATGGTTGAAACTTGGCATGGTATCATCATTTCACCCACATAGCATGTGATAAAAAGTTGAGAGGGTTCCGGCAAAAACTGGATGCACTTCGTGTACAAAATGGACAATCTCTTTCGAAGTATCAGGGTTTCGGACGAAAACTCGTCTGTTACAAAAGGATTTCAATTTTTTTAACTTATTTCAACTCCAGACTTTTTGTGCATTCAATATGAACCATTAGAAGCCACATCCTAAAATTTCAACCCTATCTAACTTAATTTGCTATTTTTCATGCATTTAATGAATTGTTTTGAGCTAAATGACCCTGAAATTAAAAAGCACCACAAATGAACTCTGAAATGGTTGAAACTTGGCATGGTATCATCATTTCACCCACATAGCATGTTCTAAAAAGTTGAGAGGGTTACGGCAAAAAACTGGATGCACTTCGTGTACAAAATGGACAATCTCTTTCAAAGTATGAGGGTTTCGAACGAAAATTCGTCTGTTACAAAAGGATTTCAATTTTTTTAAAATAATTTCAACTCCAGACATTTTGTGCGTTCAATATGAACCATTATAAGCCACATCCTAAAGTTTCAACCCTATCTAACTTCATTTGCTATTTTTCATGCATTTAATGAATTGTTTTGAGCTAAATGACCCTGAAATTAAAAAGCACCACAAATGAACTCTGAAATGGTTGAAACTTGGCATGGTATCATCATTTCACCCACATAGCATGTGATAAAAAGTTGAGAGGGTTACGGCAAAAACTGGATGCACTTCGTGTACAAAATGGACAATCTCTTTCGAAGTATCAGGGTTTCAGACGAAAACTCGTCTGTTACAAAAGGATTTCAATTTTTTTAACTTATTTCAACTCCAAACTTTTTGTGCATTCAATATGAACCATTAGAAGCCACATCCTAAAATTTCAACCCTATCTAACTTCATTTGCTATTTTTCATGCATTTAATGAATTGTTTTGAGCTAAATGACCCTGAAATTAAAAAGCACCACAAATGAACTCTGAAATGGTTGAAACTTGGCATGGTATCATCATTTCACCCACATAGCATGTGATAAAAAGTTGAGAGGGTTACGGCAAAAACTGGATGTACTTCGTGTACAAAATGGACAATCTCTTTCGAAGTATCAGTGTTTCGGACGAAAACTCGTCTGTTACTAAAGGATTTAAATTTTTTTAACTTATTTCAACTCCAGACTTTTTGTGCATTCAATATGAACCATTAGAAGCCACATCCTAAAATTTCAAACCGATCTAACTTCATTTGCTATTTTTCATGCATTTAATGAATTGTTTTGAGCGAAATGACCCAAAAATTAAAAAGCACCACAAATGAACTCTGAAAAGGTTGAAACTTGGCATGGTATCATCGTTTCACCCACATAGCATGTGCTAAGAAGTTGAGAGGGTTACGGCAAAAATTGGATGCACTTCGTGTACAAAATGGACAATCTCTTTCGAAGTATCAGGGTTTCGGACGAAAACTCGTCTGTTACAAAAGGATTTCAATTTTTCAACTTATTTCAATTCCAGACTTTTTGTGCATTCAATATGAACCATTAGAAGCCACATCCTAAAATTTCAACCCTACCTAACTTCATTTGCTATTTTTCATGCATTTAATGAATTGTTTTGAGCTAAATGACCCTGAAATTAAAAAGCACCACAAATGAACTCTGAAAAGGTTGAAACTTGGCATGGTACCATCGTTTCACCCACATAGCATGTTCTAAAAATTTGACAGGGTTATGGCAAAAACTGGATGCACTTCGTGTACAAAATGGACCATCTCTTTCGAAGTATGAGGGTTTCGGACGAAAACTCGTCTGTTACAAAAGGATTTCAATTTTTTTTAACTTATTTCAACTCCAGACTTTTTGTGCATTCAATATGAACCATTAGAAGCCACATCCTAAAATTTCAACCCTATCTAACTTCATTTGCTATTTTTCATACATTTAATGAATTGTTTTGAGCGAAATGACCCTAAAATTAAAAAGCACCACAAATGAACTCTGAAAAGGTTGAAACTTGGCATGGTATCATCGTTTCACCCACATAGCATGTGCTAAGAAGTTGAGAGGGTTACGGAAAAAATTGGATGCACTTCGTGTACAAAATGGACAATCTCTTTCGAAGTATCAGGGTTTCGGACGAAAACTCGTCTGTTACAAAAGGATTTTAATTTTTCAACTTATTTCAATTCCAGACTTTTTTTCCATTCAATATGAACCATTAGAAGCCACATCCTAAAATTTCAACCCTACCTAACTTCATTTGCTATTTTTCATGCATTTAATGAATTGTTTTGAGCTAAATGACCCTGAAATTAAAAAGCACCACAAATGAACTCTGAAAAGGTTGAAACTTGGCATGGTATCATCGTTTCACCCACATAGCATGTTCTAAAAATTTGAGAGGGTTATGGCAAAAACTGGATGCACTTCGTGTACAAAATGTACAATCTCTTTCGAAGTATGAGGGTTTCGGACGAAAACTTGTCTGTTACAAAAGGATTTCAATTTTTTTTAACTTATTTCAACTCCAGACTTTTTGTGCATTCAATATGAACCATTAGAAGCCACATCCTAAAATTTCAACCCTATCTAACTTCATTTGCTATTTTCCATGCATTTAATGAATTGTTTTGAGCTAAATGACCCTGAAATTAATAAGCACCACAAATGAACTCTGAAATGGTTGAAACTTGGCATGGTATCATCATTTCATCCACATAGCATGTGCTAAAAAGTTGAGAGGGTTACGGCAAAAACTGGATGCACTTCGTGTACAAACTGGACAATCTCTTTCGAAGTATCAGGGTTTCGGACGAAAACTCGTCTGTTACAAAAGGATTTAATTTTTTTTAACTTTTTTCAACTCCAGACTTTTTGTGCATTCAATATGAACCATTATAAGCCACATCCTAAAATTTCAACCCTATCTAACTTCATTTGCTATTTTTCATGCATTTAATGAATTGTTTTGAGCTAAATGACCCTAAAATTAAAAAGCACCACAAATGAACTCTGAAATGGTTGAAACTTGGCATGGTATCATCATTTCACCCACATAGCATGTGATAAAATGTTGAGAGGGTTACGGCAAAAACTGGATGCACTTCGTGTACAAAATGGACAATCTCTTTCGAAGTATCAGTGTTTCGGACGAAAACTCGTCTGTTACAAAAGGATTTAAATTTTTTTAACTTATTTCAACTCCAGACTTTTTGTGCATTCAATATGAACCATTAGAAGCCACATCCTAAAATTTCAACCCTATCTAACTTCATTTGCTATTTTTCATGCATTTAATGAATTGTTTTGAGCTAAATGACCCTGAAATTAAAAAGCACCACAAATGAACTCTGAAAAGGTTGAAACTTGGCATGGTATCATCGTTTCACCCACATAGCATGTTCTAAAAATTTGAGAGGGTTATGGCAAAAACTGGATGCACTTCGTGTACAAAATGTACAATCTCTTTCGAAGTATGAGGGTTTCGGACGAAAACTCGTCTGTTACAAAAGGATTTCAATTTTTTTTAACTTATTTCAACTCCAGACTTTTTGTGCATTCAATATGAACCATTAGAAGCCACATCCTAAAATTTCAACCCTATCTAACTTCATTTGCAATTTTTCATGCATTTAATGAATTGTTTTGAGCTAAATGACCCTGAAATTAATAAGCACCACAAATGAACTCTGAAATGGTTGAAACTTGGCATGGTATCATCATTTCACCCACATAGCATGTGCTAAAAAGTTGAGAGGGTGACGGCAAAAACTGGATGCACTTCGTGTACAAACTGGACAATCTCTTTCGAAGTATCAGGGTTTCGGACAAAAACTCGTCTGTTACAAAAGGATTTAAATTTTTTTAACTTATTTCAACTCCAGACTTTTTTTGCATTCAATATGAACCATTATAAGCCACATCCTAAAATTTCAACCCTATCTAACTTCATTTGCTATTTTTCATGCATTTAA
Source organism: Elymus sibiricus (assembly GCA_039707655.1). Lineage (NCBI taxonomy): Eukaryota > Viridiplantae > Streptophyta > Magnoliopsida > Poales > Poaceae > Elymus > Elymus sibiricus. Next base: position 191,332,493 of record CM077663.1, on the reverse strand, counting down.
TGAATTGTTTTGAGCTAAATGACCCTAAAATTAAAAAGCACCACAAGTGAACTCTGAAACGGTTGAAACTTGGCATGGTATCATCATTTCACCCACATAGCATGTGATAAAATGTTGAGAGGGTTACGGCAAAAACTGGATGCACTTCGTGTACAAAATGGACAATCTGTTTCGAAGTATCAGTGTTTCGGACGAAAACTCGTCTGTTACAAAAGGATTTAAATTTTTTTAACTTATTTCAACTCCAGACTTTTTGTGCATTCAATATGAACCATTAGAAGCCACATCCTAAAATTTCAACCCTATCTAACTTCATTTGCTATTTTTCATGCATTTAATGAATTGTTTTGAGCTAAATGACCCTGAAATTAAAAAGCACCACAAATGAACTCTGAAATGGTTGAAACTTGGCATAGTATCATCATTTCACCCACATAGCATGTTCTAAAAAGTTGAGAGGGTTACGGCAAAAAACTGGATGCACTTCGTGTACAAAATGGACAATCTCTTTCAAAGTATGAGGGTTTCGAACGAAAACTCGTCTATTACAAAAGGATTTCAATTTTTTTTAAATAATTTCAACTCCAGACATTTTGTGCGTTCAATATGAACCATTAGAAGCCACATCCTAAAATTTCAACGCTATCTAACTTCATTTGCTATTTTTCATGCATTTAATGAATTGTTTTGAGCTAAATGACGCTGAAATTAAAAAGCACCACAAATGAACTCTGAAATGGTTGAAACTTGGCATGGTATCATCATTTCACCCACATAGCATGTGATAAAAAGTTGAGAGGGTTCCGGCAAAAACTGGATGCACTTCGTGTACAAAATGGACAATCTCTTTCGAAGTATCAGGGTTTCGGACGAAAACTCATCTGTTACAAAAGGATTTCAATTTTTTTAACTTATTTCAACTCCAGACTTTTTGTGCATTCAATATGAACCATTAGAAGCCACATCCTAAAATTTCAACCCTATCTAACTTCATTTGCTATTTTTCATGCATTTAATGAATTGTTTTGAGCTAAATGACCCTGAAATTAAAAAGCACCACAAATGAACTCTGAAATGGTTGAAACTTGGCATGGTATCATCATTTCACCCACATAGCATGTTCTAAAAAGTTGAGAGGGTTACGGCAAAAACTGGATGCACTTCGCATACAAAATGGACAATCTCTTTGAAAGTATGAGGGTTTCGAACGAAAATTCGTCTGTTACAAAAGGATTTCAATTTTTTTAAAATAATTTCAACTCCAGACATTTTGTGCGTTCAATATGAACCATTAGAAGCCACATCCTAAAGTTTCAACCCTATCTAACTTCATTTGCTATTTTTCATGCATTTAATGAATTGTTTTGAGCTAAATGACCCTGAAATTAAAAAGCACCACAAATGAACTCTGAAATGGTTGAAACTTGGCATGGTATCATCATTTCACCCACATAGCATGTGATAAAAAGTTGAGAGGGTTACGGCAAAAACTGGATGCACTTCGTGTACAAAATGGACAATCTCTTTCGAAGTATCAGGGTTTCGGACGAAAACTCGTCTGTTACAAAAGGATTTCAATTTTTTTAACTTATTTCAACTCCAAACTTTTTTTGCATTCAATATGAACCATTAGAGCCACATCCTAAAATTTCAACCCTATCTAACTTCATTTGCTATTTTTCATGCATTTAATGAATTGTTTTGAGCTAAATGACCCTGAAATTAAAAAGCACCACAAATGAACTCTGAAATGGTTGAAACTTGGCATGGTATCATCATTTCACCCACATAGCATGTGATAAAAAGTTGAGAGGGTTACGGCAAAAACTGGATGCACTTCGTGTACAAAATGGACAATCTCTTTCGAAGTATCAGTGTTTCGGACGAAAACTCGTCTGTTACTAAAGGATTTAAATTTTTTTAACTTATTTCAACTCCAGACTTTTTGTGCATTCAATATGAACCATTAGAAGCCACATCCTAAAATTTCAAACCTATCTAACTTCATTTGCTATTTTTCATGCATTTAATGAATTGTTTTGAGCGAAATGACCCAAAAATTAAAAAGCACCACAAATGAACTCTGAAAAGGTTGAAACTTGGCATGGTATCATCGTTTCACCCACATAGAATGTGCTAAGAAGTTGAGCGGGTTACGGTAAAAATTGGATGCACTTCGTGTACAAAATGGACAATCTCTTTCGAAGTATCAGGGTTTCGGACGAAAACTCGTCTGTTACAAAAGGATTTCAATTTTTCAACTTATTTCAATTCCAGACTTTTTGTGCATTCAATATGAACCATTAGAAGCCACATCCTAAAATTTCAACCCTACCTAACTTCATTTGCTATTTTTCATGCATTTAATGAATTGTTTTGAGCTAAATGACCCTGAAATTAAAAAGCACCACAAATGAACTCTGAAAAGGTTGAAACTTGGCATGGTATCATCGTTTCACCCACATAGCATGTTCTAAAAATTTGAGAGGGTTATGGCAAAAACTGGATGCACTTCGTGTACAAAATGGACAATCTCTTTCGAAGTATGAGGGTTTCGGACGAAAACTCGTCTGTTACAACAGGATTTCAATTTTTTTTAACTTATTTCAACTCCAGACTTTTTGTGCATTCAATATGAACCATTAGAAGCCACATCCTAAAATTTCAACCCTATCTAACTTCATTTGCTATTTTTCATACATTTAATGAATTGTTTTGAGCGAAATGACCCTAAAATTAAAAAGCACCACAAATGAACTCTGAAAAGGTTGAAACTTGGCATGGTATCATCGTTTCACCCACATAGCATGTGCTAAGAAGTTGAGAGGGTTACGGAAAAAATTGGATGCACTTCGTGTACAAAATGGACAATCTCTTTCGAAGTATCAGGGTTTCGGACAAAAACTCGTCTGTTACAAAAGGATTTTAATTTTTCAACTTATTTCAATTCCAGACTTTTTTTCCATTCAATATGAACCATTAGAAGCCACATCCTAAAATTTCAACCCTACCTAACTTCATTTGCTATTTTTCATGCATTTAATGAATTGTTTTGAGCTAAATGACCCTGAAATTAAAAAGCACCACAAATGAACTCTGAAAAGGTTGAAACTTGGCATGGTATCATCGTTTCACCCACATAGCATGTTCTAAAAATTTGAGAGGGTTATGGCAAAAACTGGATGCACTTCGTGTACAAAATGTACAATCTCTTTCGAAGTATGAGGGTTTCGGACGAAAACTTGTCTGTTACAAAAGGATTTCAATTTTTTTTAACTTATTTCAACTCCAGACTTTTTGTGCATTCAATATGAACCATTAGAAGCCACATCCTAAAATTTCAACCCTATCTAACTTCATTTGCTATTTTTCATGCATTTAATGAATTGTTTTGAGCTAAATGACCCTGAAATTAATAAGCACCACAAATGAACTCTGAAATGGTTGAAACTTGGCATGGTATCATCATTTCATCCACATAGCATGTGCTAAAAAGTTGAGAGGGTTACGGCAAAAACTGGATGCACTTCGTGTACAAACTGGACAATCTCTTTCGAAGTATCAGGGTTTCGGACGAAAACTCGTCTGTTACAAAAGGATTTAATTTTTTTTAACTTTTTTCAACTCCAGACTTTTTGTGCATTCAATATGAACCATTATAAGCCACATCCTAAAATTTCAACCCTATCTAACTTCATTTGCTATTTTTCATGCATTTAATGAATTGTTTTGAGCTAAATGACCCTAAAATTAAAAAGCACCACAAATGAACTCTGAAATGGTTGAAACTTGGCATGGTATCATCATTTCACCCACATAGCATGTGATAAAATGTTGAGAGGGTTAGGGCAAAAACTGGATGCACTTCGTGTACAAAATGGACAATCTCTTTCGAAGTATCAGTGTTTCGGACGAAAACTCGTCTGTTACAAAAGGATTTAAATTTTTTTAACTTATTTCAACTCCAGACTTTTTGTGCATTCAATATGAACCATTAGAAGCCACATCCTAAAATTTCAACCCTATCTAACTTCATTTGCTATTTTTCATGCATTTAATGAATTGTTTTGAGCTAAATGACCCTGAAATTAAAAAGCACCACAAATGAACTCTGAAAAGGTTGAAACTTGGCATGGTATCATCGTTTCACCCACATAGCATGTTCTAAAAATTTGAGAGGGTTATGGCAAAAACTGGATGCACTTCGTGTACAAAATGTACAATCTCTTTCGAAGTATGAGGGTTTCGGACGAAAACTCGTCTGTTACAAAAGGATTTCAATTTTTTTTAACTTATTTCAACTCCAGACTTTTTGTGCATTCAATATGAACCATTAGAAGCCACATCCTAAAATTTCAACCCTATCTAACTTCATTTGCAATTTTTCATGCATTTAATGAATTGTTTTGAGCTAAATGACCCTGAAATTAATAAGCACCACAAATGAACTCTGAAATGGTTGAAACTTGGCATGGTATCATCATTTCACCCACATAGCATGTGCTAAAAAGTTGAGAGGGTTACGGCAAAAACTGGATGCACTTCGTGTACAAACTGGACAATCTCTTTCGAAGTATCAGGGTTTCGGACAAAAACTCGTCTGTTACAAAAGGATTTAAATTTTTTTAACTTATTTCAACTCCAGACTTTTTTTGCATTCAATATGAACCATTATAAGCCACATCCTAAAATTTCAACCCTATCTAACTTCATTTGCTATTTTTCATGCATTTAATGAATTGTTTTGAGCTAAATGACCCTAAAATTAAAAAGCACCACAAGTGAACTCTGAAACGGTTGAAACTTGGCATGGTATCATCATTTCACCCACATAGAATGTGATAAAATGTTGAGAGGGTTACGGCAAAAACTGGATGCACTTCGTGTACAAAATGGACAATCTGTTTCGAAGTATCAGTGTTTCGGACGAAAACTCGTCTGTTACAAAAGGATTTAAATTTTTTTAACTTATTTCAACTCCAGACTTTTTGTGCATTCAATATGAACCATTAGAAGCCACATCCTAAAATTTCAACCCTATCTAACTTCATTTGCTATTTTTCATGCATTTAATGAATTGTTTTGAGCTAAATGACCCTGAAATTAAAAAGCACCACAAATGAACTCTGAAATGGTTGAAACTTGGCATAGTATCATCATTTCACCCACATAGCATGTTCTAAAAAGTTGAGAGGGTTACGGCAAAAAACTGGATGCACTTCGTGTACAAAATGGACAATCTCTTTCAAAGTATGAGGGTTTCGAACGAAAACTCGTCTATTACAAAAGGATTTCAATTTTTTTTAAATAATTTCAACTCCAGACATTTTGTGCGTTCAATATGAACCATTAGAAGCCACATCCTAAAATTTCAACGCTATCTAACTTCATTTGCTATTTTTCATGCATTTAATGAATTGTTTTGAGCTAAATGACGCTGAAATTAAAAAGCACCACAAATGAACTCTGAAATGGTTGAAACTTGGCATGGTATCATCATTTCACCCACATAGCATGTGATAAAAAGTTGAGAGGGTTCCGGCAAAAACTGGATGCACTTCGTGTACAAAATGGACAATCTCTTTCGAAGTATCAGGGTTTTGGACGAAAACTCGTCTGTTACAAAAGGATTTCAATTTTTTTAACTTATTTCAACTCCAGACTTTTTGTGCATTCAATATGAACCATTAGAAGCCACATCCTAAAATTTCAACCCTATCTAACTTCATTTGCTATTTTTCATGCATTTAATGAATTGTTTTGAGCTAAATGACCCTGAAATTAAAAAGCACCACAAATGAACTCTGAAATGGTTGAAACTTGGCATGGTATCATCATTTCACCCACATAGCATGTTCTAAAAAGTTGAGAGGGTTACGGCAAAAAACTGGATGCACTTCGCGTACAAAATGGACAATCTCTTTCAAAGTATGAGGGTTTCGAACGAAAATTCGTCTGTTACAAAAGGATTTCAATTTTTTTTAAATAATTTCAACTCCAGACATTTTGTGCGTTCAATATGAACCATTAGAAGCCACATCCTAAAGTTTCAACCCTATCTAACTTCATTTGCTATTATTCATGCATTTAATGAATTGTTTTGAGCTAAATGACCCTGAAATTAAAAAGCACCACAAATGAACTCTGAAATGGTTGAAACTTGGCATGGTATCATCATTTCACCCACATAGCATGTGATAAAAAGTTGAGAGGGTTACGGCAAAAACTGGATGCACTTCGTGTACAAAATGGACAATCACTTTCGAAGTATCAGGGTTTCGGACGAAAACTCGTCTGTTACAAAAGGATTTCAATTTTTTTAACTTATTTCAACTCCAAACTTTTTTTGCATTCAATATGAACCATTAGAGCCACATCCTAAAATTTCAACCCTATCTAACTTCATTTGCTATTTTTCATGCATTTAATGAATTGTTTTGAGCTAAATGACCCTGAAATTAAAAAGCACCACAAATGAACTCTGAAATGGTTGAAACTTGGCATGGTATCATCATTTCACCCACATAGCATGTGATAAAAAGTTGAGAGGGTTACGGCAAAAACTGGATGCACTTCGTGTACAAAATGGACAATCTCTTTCGAAGAATCAGTGTTTCGGACGAAAACTCGTCTGTTACTAAAGGATTTAAATTTTTTTAACTTATTTCAACTCCAGACTTTTTGTGCATTCAATATGAACCATTAGAAGCCACATCCTAAAATTTCAAACCTATCTAACTTCATTTGCTATTTTTCATGCATTTAATGAATTGTTTTGAGCGAAATGACCCAAAAATTAAAAAGCACCACAAATGAACTCTGAAAAGGTTGAAACTTGGCATGGTATCATCGTTTCACCCACATAGAATGTGCTAAGAAGTTGAGCGGGTTACGGCAAAAATTGGATGCACTTCGTGTACAAAATGGACAATCTCTTTCGAAGTATCAGGGTTTCGGACGAAAACTCGTCTGTTACAAAAGGATTTCAATTTTTCAACTTATTTCAATTCCAGACTTTTTGTGCATTCAATATGAACCATTAGAAGCCACATCCTAAAATTTCAACCCTACCTAACTTCATTTGCTATTTTTCATGCATTTAATGAATTGTTTTGAGCTAAATGACCCTGAAATTAAAAAGCACCACAAATGAACTCTGAAAAGGTTGAAACTTGGCATGGTATCATCGTTTCACCCACATAGCATGTTCTAAAAATTTGAGAGGGTTATGGCAAAAACTGGATGCACTTCGTGTACAAAATGGACAATCTCTTTCGAAGTATGAGGGTTTCGGACGAAAACTCGTCTGTTACAACAGGATTTCAATTTTTTTTAACTTATTTCAACTCCAGACTTTTTGTGCATTCAATATGAACCATTAGAAGCCACATCCTAAAATTTCAACCCTATCTAACTTCATTTGCTATTTTTCATACATTTAATGAATTGTTTTGAGCGAAATGACCCTAAAATTAAAAAGCACCACAAATGAACTCTGAAAAGGTTGAAACTTGGCATGGTATCATCGTTTCACCCACATAGCATGTGCTAAGAAGTTGAGAGGGTTACGGAAAAAATTGGATGCACTTCGTGTACAAAATGGACAATCTCTTTCGAAGTATCAGGGTTTCGGACGAAAACTCGTCTGTTACAAAAGGATTTTAATTTTTCAACTTATTTCAATTCCAGACTTTTTTTCCATTCAATATGAACCATTAGAAGCCACATCCTAAAATTTCAACCCTACCTAACTTCATTTGCTATTTTTCATGCATTTAATGAATTGTTTTGAGCTAAATGACCCTGAAATTAAAAAGCACCACAAATGAACTCTGAAAAGGTTGAAACTTGGCATGGTATCATCGTTTCACCCACATAGCATGTTCTAAAAATTTGAGAGGGTTATGGCAAAAACTGGATGCACTTCGTGTACAAAATGTACAATCTCTTTCGAAGTATGAGGGTTTCGGACGAAAACTTGTCTGTTACAAAAGGATTTCAATTTTTTTAACTTATTTCAACTCCAGACTTTTTGTGCATTCAATATGAACCATTAGAAGCCACATCCTAAAATTTCAACCCTATCTAACTTCATTTGCTATTTTTCATGCATTTAATGAATTGTTTTGAGCTAAATGACCCTGAAATTAATAAGCACCACAAATGAACTCTGAAATGGTTGAAACTTGGCATGGTATCATCATTTCATCCACATAGCATGTGCTAAAAAGTTGAGAGGGTTACGGCAAAAACTGGATGCACTTCGTGTACAAACTGGACAATCTCTTTCGAAGTATCAGGGTTTCGGACGAAAACTCGTCTGTTACAAAAGGATTTAATTTTTTTTAACTTTTTTCAACTCCAGACTTTTTGTGCATTCAATATGAACCATTATAAGCCACATCCTAAAATTTCAACCCTATCTAACTTCATTTGCTATTTTTCATGCATTTAATGAATTGTTTTGAGCTAAATGACCCTAAAATTAAAAAGCACCACAAATGAACTCTGAAATGGTTGAAACTTGGCATGGTATCATCATTTCACCCACATAGCATGTGATAAAATGTTGAGAGGGTTACGGCAAAAACTGGATGCACTTCGTGTACAAAATGGACAATCTCTTTCGAAGTATCAGTGTTTCGGACGAAAACTCGTCTGTTACAAAAGGATTTAAATTTTTTTAACTTATTTCAACTCCAGACTTTTTGTGCATTCAATATGAACCATTAGAAGCCACATCCTAAAATTTCAACCCTATCTAACTTCATTTGCTATTTTTCATGCATTTAATGAATTGTTTTGAGCTAAATGACCCTGAAATTAAAAAGCACCACAAATGAACTCTGAAAAGGTTGAAACTTGGCATGGTATCATCGTTTCACCCACATAGCATGTTCTAAAAATTTGAGAGGGTTATGGCAAAAACTGGATGCACTTCGTGTACAAAATGTACAATCTCTTTCGAAGTATGAGGGTTTCGGACGAAAACTCGTCTGTTACAAAAGGATTTCAATTTTTTTTAACTTATTTCAACTCCAGACTTTTTGTGCATTCAATATGAACCATTAGAAGCCACATCCTAAAATTTCAACCCTATCTAACTTCATTTGCAATTTTTCATGCATTTAATGAATTGTTTTGTGCTAAATGACCCTGAAATTAATAAGCACCACAAATGAACTCTGAAATGGTTGAAACTTGGCATGGTATCATCATTTCACCCACATAGCATGTGCTAAAAAGTTGAGAGGGTTACGGCAAAAACTGGATGCACTTCGTGTACAAACTGGACAATCTCTTTCGAAGTATCAGGGTTTCGGACAAAAACTCGTCTGTTACAAAAGGATTTAAATTTTTTTAACTTATTTCAACTCCAGACTTTTTTTGCATTCAATATGAACCATTATAAGCCACATCCTAAAATTTCAACCCTATCTAACTTCATTTGCTATTTTTCATGCATTTAATGAATTGTTTTGAGCTAAATGACCCTAAAATTAAAAAGCACCACAAGTGAACTCTGAAACGGTTGAAACTTGGCATGGTATCATCATTTCACCCACATAGCATGTGATAAAATGTTGAGAGGGTTACGGCAAAAACTGGATGCACTTCGTGTACAAAATGGACAATCTGTTTCGAAGTATCAGTGTTTCGGACGAAAACTCGTCTGTTACAAAAGGATTTAAATTTTTTTAACTTATTTCAACTCCAGACTTTTTGTGCATTCAATATGAACCATTAGAAGCCACATCCTAAAATTTCAACCCTATCTAACTTCATTTGCTATTTTTCATGCATTTAATGAATTGTTTTGAGCTAAATGACCCTGAAATTAAAAAGCACCACAAATGAACTCTGAAATGGTTGAAACTTGGCATAGTATCATCATTTCACCCACATAGCATGTTCTAAAAAGTTGAGAGGGTTACGGCAAAAAACTGGATGCACTTCGTGTACAAAATGGACAATCTCTTTCAAAGTATGAGGGTTTCGAACGAAAACTCGTCTATTACAAAAGGATTTCAATTTTTTTTAAATAATTTCAACTCCAGACATTTTGTGCGTTCAATATGAACCATTAGAAGCCACATCCTAAAATTTCAACGCTATCTAACTTCATTTGCTATTTTTCATGCATTTAATGAATTGTTTTGAGCTAAATGACGCTGAAATTAAAAAGCACCACAAATGAACTCTGAAATGGTTGAAACTTGGCATGGTATCATCATTTCACCCACATAGCATGTGATAAAAAGTTGAGAGGGTTCCGGCAAAAACTGGATGCACTTCGTGTACAAAATGGACAATCTCTTTCGAAGTATCAGGGTTTCGGACGAAAACTCGTCTGTTACAAAAGGATTTCAATTTTTTTAACTTATTTCAACTCCAGACTTTTTGTGCATTCAATATGAACCATTAGAAGCCACATCCTAAAATTTCAACCCTATCTAACTTCATTTGCTATTTTTCATGCATTTAATGAATTGTTTTGAGCTAAATGACCCTGAAATTAAAAAGCACCACAAATGAACTCTGAAATGGTTGAAACTTGGCATGGTATCATCATTTCACCCACATAGCATGTTCTAAAAAGTTGAGAGGGTTACGGCAAAAAACTGGATGCACTTCGCGTACAAAATGGACAATCTCTTTCAAAGTATGAGGGTTTCGAACGAAAATTCGTCTGTTACAAAAGGATTTCAATTTTTTTAAAATAATTTCAACTCCAGACATTTTGTGCGTTCAATATGAACCATTAGAAGCCACATCCTAAAGTTTCAACCCTATCTAACTTCATTTGCTATTTTTCATGCATTTAATGAATTGTTTTGAGCTAAATGACCCTGAAATTAAAAAGCACCACAAATGAACTCTGAAATGGTTGAAACTTGGCATGGTATCATCATTTCACCCACATAGCATGTGATAAAAAGTTGAGAGGGTTACGGCAAAAACTGGATGCACTTCGTGTACAAAATGGACAATCTCTTTCGAAGTATCAGGGTTTCGGACGAAAACTCGTCTGTTACAAAAGGATTTCAATTTTTTTAACTTATTTCAACTCCAAACTTTTTTTGCATTCAATATGAACCATTAGAGCCACATCCTAAAATTTCAACCCTATCTAACTTCATTTGCTATTTTTCATGCATTTAATGAATTGTTTTGAGCTAAATGACCCTGAAATTAAAAAGCACCACAAATGAACTCTGAAATGGTTGAAACTTGGCATGGTATCATCATTTCACCCACATAGCATGTGATAAAAAGTTGAGAGGGTTACGGCAAAAACTGGATGCACTTCGTGTACAAAATGGACAATCTCTTTCGAAGTATCAGTGTTTCGGACGAAAACTCGTCTGTTACTAAAGGATTTAAATTTTTTTAACTTATTTCAACTCCAGACTTTTTGTGCATTCAATATGAACCATTAGAAGCCACATCCTAAAATTTCAAACCTATCTAACTTCATTTGCTATTTTTCATGCATTTAATGAATTGTTTTGAGCGAAATGACCCAAAAATTAAAAAGCACCACAAATGAACTCTGAAAAGGTTGAAACTTGGCATGGTATCATCGTTTCACCCACATAGAATGTGCTAAGAAGTTGAGCGGGTTACGGCAAAAATTGGATGCACTTCGTGTACAAAATGGACAATCTCTTTCGAAGTATCAGGGTTTCGGACGAAAACTCGTCTGTTACAAAAGGATTTCAATTTTTCAACTTATTTCAATTCCAGACTTTTTGTGCATTCAATATGAACCATTAGAAGCCACATCCTAAAATTTCAACCCTACCTAACTTCATTTGCTATTTTTCATGCATTTAATGAATTGTTTTGAGCTAAATGACCCTGAAATTAAAAAGCACCACAAATGAACTCTGAAAAGGTTGAAACTTGGCATGGTATCATCGTTTCACCCACATAGCATGTTCTAAAAATTTGAGAGGGTTATGGCAAAAACTGGATGCACTTCGTGTACAAAATGGACAATCTCTTTCGAAGTATGAGGGTTTCGGACGAAAACTCGTCTGTTACAACAGGATTTCAATTTTTTTTAACTTATTTCAACTCCAGACTTTTTGTGCATTCAATATGAACCATTAGAAGCCACATCCTAAAATTTCAACCCTATCTAACTTCATTTGCTATTTTTCATACATTTAATGAATTGTTTTGAGCGAAATGACCCTAAAATTAAAAAGCACCACAAATTAACTCTGAAAAGGTTGAAACTTGGCATGGTATCATCGTTTCACCCACATAGCATGTGCTAAGAAGTTGAGAGGGTTACGGAAAAAATTGGATGCACTTCGTGTACAAAATGGACAATCTCTTTCGAAGTATCAGGGTTTCGGACGAAAACTCGTCTGTTACAAAAGGATTTTAATTTTTCAACTTATTTCAATTCCAGACTTTTTTTCCATTCAATATGAACCATTAGAAGCCACATCCTAAAATTTCAACCCTACCTAACTTCATTTGCTATTTTTCATGCATTTAATGAATTGTTTTGAGCTAAATGACCCTGAAATTAAAAAGCACCACAAATGAACTCTGAAAAGGTTGAAACTTGGCATGGTATCATCGTTTCACCCACATAGCATGTTCTAAAAATTTGAGAGGGTTATGGCAAAAACTGGATGCACTTCGTGTACAAAATGTACAATCTCTTTCGAAGTATGAGGGTTTCGGACGAAAACTTGTCTGTTACAAAAGGATTTCAATTTTTTTTAACTTATTTCAACTCCAGACTTTTTGTGCATTCAATATGAACCATTAGAAGCCACATCCTAAAATTTCAACCCTACCTAACTTCATTTGCTATTTTTCATGCATTTAATGAATTGTTTTGAGCGAAATGACCCTAAAATTAAAAAGCACCACAAATGAACTCTGAAAAGGTTGAAACTTGGCATGGTATCATCGTTTCACCCACATAGCATGTTCTAAAAATTTGAGAGGGTTATGGCAAAAACTGGATGCACTTCGTGTACAAAATGGACAATCTCTTTCGAAGTATGAGTGTTTCGGACGAAAACTCGTCTGTTACAACAGGATTTTAATTTTTTTTAACTTATTTCAACTCCAGACTTTTTGTGCATTCAATATGAACCATTAGAAGCCACATCCTAAAATTTCAACCCTATCTAACTTCATTTGCTATTTTTCATACATTTAATGAATTGTTTTGAGCGAAATGACCCTAAAATTAAAAAGCACCACAAATGAACTCTGAAAAGGTTGAAACTTAGCATGGTATCATCGTTTCACCCACATAGCATGTGCTAAGAAGTTGAGAGGGTTACGGCAAAAATTGGATGCACTTCGTGTACAAAATGGACAATCTCTTTCGAAGTATCAGGGTTTCGGACGTAAACTCGTCTGTTACAAAAGGATTTTAATTTTTCAACTTATTTCAATTCCAGACTTTTTGTGCATTCAATATGAACCATTAGAAGCCACATCCTAAAATTAAAAAGCACCACAAATGAACTCTGAAAAGGTTGAAACTTAGCATGGTATCATCGTTTCACCCACATAGCATGTTCTAAAAATTTGAGAGGGTTATGGCAAAAACTGGATGCACTTCGTGTACAAAATGGACAATCTCTTTCGAAGTATGAGGGTTTCGGACGAAAACTCGTCTGTTACTAAAGGATTTAAATTTTTTTAACTTATTTCAACTCCAGACTTTTTGTGCATTCAATATGAACCATTAGAAGCCACATCCTTAAATTTCAACCCTACCTAACTTCATTTGCTATTTTTCATGCATTTAATGAATTGTTTTGAGCTAAATGACCCTGAAATTAAAAAGCACCACAAATGAACTCTGAAATGGTTGAAACTTGGCATGGTATCATCGTTTCACCCACATAGCATGTTCTAAAAATTTGACAGGGTTATGGCAAAAACTGGATGCACTTCGTGTACAAAATGTACAATCTCTTTCGAAGTATGAGGGTTTTGGACGAAAACTCGTCTGTTACAAAAGGATTTCAATTTTTTTTAACTTATCTCAACTCCAGACTTTTTGTGCATTCAATATGAACCATTAGAAGCCACATCCTAAAATTTCAACCCTATCTAACTTCATTTGCTATTTTTCATGCATTTAATGAATTGTTTTGAGCTAAATGACCCTGAAATTAATAAGCACCACAAATGAACTCTGAAATGGTTGAAACTTGGCATGGTATCATCATTTCACCCACATAGCATGTGCTAAAAAGTTGAGAGGGTTACGGCAAAAACTGGATGCACTTCGTGTACAAACTGGACAATCTCTTTCGAAGTATCAGGGTTTCGGACGAAAACTCGTCTGTTACAAAAGGATTTCAATTTTTTTTAAATAATTTCAACTCCAGACATTTTATGCGTTCAATATGAAACATTAGAAGCCACATCCTAAAATTTCAACCCTATCTAACTTCATTTGCTATTTTTCATGCATTTAATGAATTGTTTTGAGCTAAATGACCCTGAAATTAAAAAGCACCACAAATGAACTCTGAAATGGTTGAAACTTGGCATGGTATCATCATTTCACCCACATACCATGTGATAAAAAGTTGAGAGGGTTACGGCAAAAACTGGATGCACTTCGTGTACAAAATGGACAATCTCTTTCGAAGTATCAGGGTTTCGGACGAAAACTCGTCTGTTACTAAAGGATTTAAATTTTTTTAACTTATTTCAACTCCAGACTTTTTGTGCATTCAATATGAACCATTAGAAGCCACATACTAAAATTTTAACCCTACCTAACTTCATTTGCTATTTTTCATGCATTTAATAAATTGTTTTGAGCTAAATGACCCTGAAATTAAAAAGCACCACAAATGAACTCTAAAATGGTTGAAACTTGGCATGGTATCATCATTTCACCCACATAGCATGTTCTAAAAAGTTGAGAGGGGTACGGCAAAAAACTGGATGCACTTTGTGTACAAAATGGACAATCTCTTTCAAAGTATCAGGGTTTCGAACGAAAACTCGTCTGTTACAAAAGGATTTCAATTTTTTTAAATTATTTCAACTCCAGGCATTTTGTGCGTTCAATATAAACCATTAGAAGACACATACTAAAATTTCAACCCTATCTAACTTCATTTGCTATTTTTCATGCATTTAATGAATTGTTTTGAGCTAAATGACCCTGAAATTAAAAAGCACCACAAATGAACTCTGAAATGGTTGAAACTTGGCATGGTATCATCATTTCACCCAAATAGCATGTTCTAAAAAGTTGAGAGGGTTATGGCAAAAACTGGATGCACTTCGTGTACAAAATGGACAATCTCTTTCGAAGTATCAGGGTTTCGGACGAAAACTCGTCAGTTACATAAGGATTTCAATTTTTTTAACTTATTTCAACTCCAGACTTTTTGTGCATTCAATATGAACCATTAGAAGCCACATCCTAAAATTTCAACCCTATCTAACTTCATTTGCTATTTTTCATGCATTTAATGAATTGTTTTGAGCTAAATGACCCTGAATTTAAAAAGCTCCACAAATGAACTCTGAAATGGTTGAAACTTGGCATGGTATCATCATTTCACCCAAATAGCATGTGCTAAAAAGTTGAGAGGGTTACGGGAAAAACTGGATGTACTTCAAGTACAAACTGGACAATCTTTTTCGAAGTATCAGGGTTTCGGACGAAAACTCGTCTGTTACAAAAGGATTTCAATTTTTTTTAACTTATTTCAACTCCAGACTTTTTGTGCATTCAATATGAACCATTAGAAGCCACATCCTAAAATTTCAACCCTATCTAACTTCATTTGCTATTTTTCATGCATTTAATGAATTGTTTTGAGCTAAATGACCCTGAAATTAAAAAGCACCACAAATGAACTCTGAAATGGTTGAAACTTGGCATGGTATCATCATTTCACCCACATAGCATGTGCTAAAAAGTTGAGAGGGTTACGGCAAAAACTGGATGCACTTCGTGTACAAACTGGACAATCTCTTTAGAAGTATCAGGGTTTCGGACGAAAACTCGTCTGTTACTAAAGGATTTAAATTTTTTTAACTTATTTCAACTCCAGACTTTTTGTGCATTCAATATGAACCATTAGAAGCCACATCCTTAAATTTCAACCCTACCTAACTTCATTTGCTATTTTTCATGCATTTAATGAATTGTTTTGAGCTAAATGACCCTGAAATTAAAAAGCACCACAAATGAACTCTGAAATGGTTGAAACTTGGCATGGTATCATCGTTTCACCCACATAGCATGTTCTAAAAATTTGACAGGGTTATGGCAAAAACTGGATGCACTTCGTGTACAAAATGTACAATCTCTTTCGAAGTATGAGGGTTTTGGACGAAAACTCGTCTGTTACAAAAGGATTTCAATTTTTTTTAACTTATCTCAACTCCAGACTTTTTGTGCATTCAATATGAACCATTAGAAGCCACATCCTAAAATTTCAACCCTATCTAACTTCATTTGCTATTTTTCATGCATTTAATGAATTGTTTTGAGCTAAATGACCCTGAAATTAATAAGCACCACAAATGAACTCTGAAATGGTTGAAACTTGGCATGGTATCATCATTTCACCCACATAGCATGTGCTAAAAAGTTGAGAGGGTTACGGCAAAAACTGGATGCACTTCGTGTACAAACTGGACAATCTCTTTCGAAGTATCAGGGTTTCGGACGAAAACTCGTCTGTTACAAAAGGATTTCAATTTTTTTTAAATAATTTCAACTCCAGACATTTTATGCGTTCAATATGAAACATTAGAAGCCACATCCTAAAATTTCAACCCTATCTAACTTCATTTGCTATTTTTCATGCATTTAATGAATTGTTTTGAGCTAAATGACCCTGAAATTAAAAAGCACCACAAATGAACTCTGAACTGGTTTAAACTTGGCATGGTATCATAATTTCACACACATAGCATGTGCAAAAAAGTTGAGAGGGTTATGGCAAAAACTGGATGCACTTCGTGTACAAAATAGACAATCTCTTTCGAAGTATCAGGGTTTCGGACGAAAACTCGTCTGTTACAAAAGGATTTCAATTTTTTTAACTTATTTCAACTCCAGACTTTTTGTGCATTCAATATGAACCATTAGAAGCCACATCCGAAAATTTCAACCCTACCTAACTTCATCTGCTATTTTTCATGCATTTAATGAATTGTTTTGAGCTAAATGACCCTGAAATTAAAAAGCACAACAAATGAACTCTGAAATGGTTGAAACTTGGCATGGTATCATCCTTTCACCCATATAGCATGTGATAAAAAGTTGAGAGGGTTACGGCAAAAACTGGATGCACTTCGTGTACAAAATGGACAATCTCTTTCGAAGTATTAGGGTTTCGGACGAAAACTCGTCTGTTACAAAAGGATTTAATTTTTTTTAACTTATTTCAACTCCAGACTTTTTGTGCATTCAATATGAACCATTATAAGCCACATCCTAAAATTTCAACCCTATCTAACTTCATTTGCTATTTTTCATGCATTTAATGAATTGTTTTGAGCTAAATGACCCTGAAATTAAAAAGCACCACAAATGAACTCTGAAATGGTTGAAACTTGGCATGGTATCATAATTTCACCCACATAGCATGTGATAAAAAGTTGAGAGGGTTACGGCAAAAACTGGATGCACTTCGTGTACAAAATGGACAATCTCTTTCGAAGTATTAGGGTTTCGGACGAAAACTCGTCTGTTACAAAAGGATTTCAATTTTTTTAACTTATTTCAACTCCAGACTTTTTGTGCATTCAATATGAACCATTAGAATCCACATCCTAAAATTTCAACCCTATCTAAGTTCATTTGCTATTTTTCATGCATTTAATGAATTGTTTTGAGCTAAATGACCCTGAAATTAAAAAGCACCACAAATGAACTCTGAAATGGTTTAAACTTGGCATGGTATCATAATTTCACCCACATAGCATGTGCAAAAAAGTTGAGAGGGTTATGGCAAAAACTGGATGCACTTCGTGTACAAAATGGACAATCTCTTTCGAAGTATTAGGGTTTCGGACGAAAACTCGTCTGTTACAAAAGGATTTCAATTTTTTTAACTTATTTCAACTCCAGACTTTTTGTGCATTCAATATGAACCATTAGAAGCCACATCCTAAAATTTCAACCCTACCTAACTTCATTTGCTATTTTTCATGCATTTAATGAATTGTTTTGAGCTAAATGACCCTGAAATTAATAAGCACCACAAATGAACTCTGAAATGGTTGAAACTTGGCATGGTATCATCATTTCACCCACATAGCATGTGCTAAAAAGTTGAGAGGGTTACGGCAAAAACTGGATGCACTTCGTGTACAAACTGGACAATCTCTTTCGAAGTATCAGGGTTTCGGACGAAAACTCGTCTGTTACAAAAGGATTTAAATTTTTTTAACTTATTTCAACTCCAGACTTTTTGTGCATTCAATATGAACCATTATAAGCCACATCCTAAAATTTCAACCCTATCTAACTTCATTTGCTATTTTTCATGCATTAAATGAATTGTTTTGAGCTAAATGACCCTAAAATTAAAAAGCACCAGAAATGAACTCTGAAATGGTTGAAACTTGGCATGGTATCATCATTTCACCCACATAGCATGTGATAAAATGTTGAGAGGGTTACGGCAAAAACTGGATGCACTTCGTGTACAAAATGGACAATCTCTTTCGAAGTATCAGTGTTTCGGACGAAAACTCGTCTGTTACAAAAGGATTTAAATTTTTTTAACTTATTTCAACTCCAGACTTTTTGTGCATTCAATATGAACCATTAGAAGCCACATCCTAAAATTTCAACCCTATCTAACTTCATTTGCTATTTTTCATGCATTTAATGAATTGTTTTGAGCTAAATGACCCTGAAATTAAAAAGCACCACAAATGAACTCTGAAATGGTTGAAACTTGGCATGGTATCATCATTTCACCCACATAGCATGTTCTAAAAAGTTGAGAGGGTTACGGCAAAAAACTGGATGCACTTCGTGTACAAAATGGACAATCTCTTTCAAAGTATGAGGGTTTCGAACGAAAACTCGTCTGTTACAAAAGGATTTCAATTTTTTTTAAATAATTTAAACTCCAGACATTTTGTGCGTTCAATATGAACCATTAGAAGCCACATCCTAAAATTTCAACCCTATCTAACTTCATTTGCTATTTTTCATGCATTTAATGAATTGTTTTGAGCTAAATGACCCTGAAATTAAAAAGCACCACAAATGAACTCTGAAATGGTTGAAACTTGGCATGGTACCATCATTTCACCCACATAGCATGTGATAAAAAGTTGAGAGGGTTACGGCAAAAACTGGATGCACTTCGTGTACAAAATGGACAATCTCTTTCGAAGTATCAGGGTTTCGGACGAAAACTCGTCTGTTACAAAAGGATTTCAATTTTTTTAACTTATTTCAACTCCAGACTTTTTGTGCATTCAATATGAAACATTAGAAGCCACATCCTAAAATTTCAATCCTATCTAACTTCATTTGCTATTTTTCATGCATTTAATGAATTGTTTTGAGCTAAATGACCCTGAATTTAAAAAGCTCCACAAATGAACTCTGAAATGGTTGAAACTTGGCATGGTATCATCATTTCACCCAAATAGCATGTGCTAAAAAGTTGAGAGGGTTACGGCAAAAACTGGATGTACTTCAAGTACAAACTGGACAATCTTTTTCGAAGTATCAGGGTTTCGGACGAAAACTCGTCTGTTACAAAAGGATTTCAATTTTTTTTTAACTTATTTCAAATCCAGACTTTTTGTGCATTCAATATGAACCATTAGAAGCCACATCCTAAAATTTCAACCCTATCTAACTTCATTTGCTATTTTTCATGCATTTAATGAATTGTTTTGACCTAAATGACCCTGAAATTAAAAAGCACCACAAATGAACTCTGAAATGGTTGAAACTTGGCATGGTATCATCATTTCACCCACATAGCATGTGCTAAAAAGTTGAGAGGGTTACGGCAAAAAACTGGATGCACTTCGTGTACAAAATGGACAATCTCTTTCAAAGTATGAGGGTTTCGAACGAAAACTCGTCTGTTACAAAAGGATTTCAATTTTT
Organism: Elymus sibiricus; assembly: GCA_039707655.1. Classification (NCBI taxonomy): domain Eukaryota; kingdom Viridiplantae; phylum Streptophyta; class Magnoliopsida; order Poales; family Poaceae; genus Elymus; species Elymus sibiricus. Next base: position 191,312,377 of record CM077663.1, on the reverse strand, counting down.
TTTAAATAATTTCAACTCCAGACATTTTGTGCGTTCAATATGAACCATTAGAAGCCACATCCTAAAATTTCAACCCTATCTAACTTCATTTGCTATTTTTCATGCATTTAATGAATTGTTTTGAGCTAAATGACCCTGAAATTAAAAAGCACCACAAATGAACTCTGAAATGGTTGAAACTTGGCATGGTATCATCATTTCACCCACATAGCATGTGATAAAAAGTTGAGAGGGTTACGGCAAAAACTGGATGCACTTCGTGTACAAACTGGACAATCTCTTTCGAAGTATCAGGGTTTCGGACGAAAACTCGTCTGTTACAAAAGGATTTCAATTTTTTTAAATTATTTCAACTCCAGACTTTTTGTGCATTCAATATGAAACATTAGAAGCCACATCCTAAAATTTCAATCCTATCTAACTTCATTTGCTATTTTTCATGCATTTAATGAATTGTTTTGAGCTAAATGACCCTGAAATTAAAAAGCACCACAAATGAACTCTGAACTGGTTTAAACTTGGCATGGTATCATAATTTCACCCACATAGCATGTGCAAAAAAGTTGAGAGGGTTATGGCAAAAACTGGATGCACTTCGTGTACAAAATAGACAATCTCTTTCGAAGTATCAGGGTTTCGGACGAAAACTCGTCTGTTACAAAAGGATTTCAATTTTTTTAACTTATTTCAACTCCAGACTTTTTGTGCATTCAATATGAACCATTAGAAGCCACATCCTAAAATTTCAACCCTACCTAACTTCATCTGCTATTTTTCATGCATTTAATGAATTGTTTTGAGCTAAATGACCCTGAAATTAAAAAGCACAACAAATGAACTCTGAAATGGTTGAAACTTGGCATGGTATCATCCTTTCACCCATATAGCATGTGATAAAAGGTTGAGAGGGTTACGGCAAAAACTGGATGCACTTCGTGTACAAAATGGACAATCTCTTTCGAAGTATTAGGGTTTCGGACGAAAACTCGTCTGTTACAAAAGGATTTAATTTTTTTTAACTTATTTCAACTCCAGACTTTTTGTGCATTCAATATGAACCATTATAAGCCACATCCTAAAATTTCAACCCTACCTAACTTCATTTGCTATTTTTCATGCATTTAATGAATTGTTTTGAGCTAAATGACCCTGAAATTAAAAAGCACCACAAATGAACTCTGAAATGGTTGAAACTTGGCATGGTATCATAATTTCACCCACATAGCATGTGATAAAAAGTTGAGAGGGTTACGGCAAAAACTGGATGCACTTCGTGTACAAAATGGACAATCTCTTTCGAAGTATTAGGGTTTCGGACGAAAACTCGTCTGTTACAAAAGGATTTCAATTTTTTTAACTTATTTCAACTCCAGACTTTTTGTGCATTCAATATGAACCATTAGAATCCACATCCTAAAATTTCAACCCTATCTAAGTTCATTTGCTATTTTTCATGCATTTAATGAATTGTTTTGAGCTAAATGACCCTGAAATTAAAAAGCACCACAAATGAACTCTGAAATGGTTTAAACTTGGCATGGTATCATAATTTCACCCACATAGCATGTGCAAAAAAGTTGAGAGGGTTATGGCAAAAACTGGATGCACTTCGTGTACAAAATGGACAATCTCTTTCGAAGTATTAGGGTTTCGGACGAAAACTCGTCTGTTACAAAAGGATTTCAATTTTTTTAACTTATTTCAACTCCAGACTTTTTGTGCATTCAATATGAACCATTAGAAGCCACATCCTAAAATTTCAACCCTACCTAACTTCATTTGCTATTTTTCATGCATTTAATGAATTGTTTTGAGCTAAATGACCCTGAAATTAATAAGCACCACAAATGAACTCTGAAATGGTTGAAACTTGGCATGGTATCATCATTTCACCCACATAGCATGTGATAAAATGTTGAGAGGGTTACGGCAAAAACTGGATGCACTTCGTGTACAAAATGGACAATCTCTTTCGAAGTATCAGTGTTTCGGACGAAAACTCGTCTGTTACAAAAGGATTTAAATTTTTTTAACTTCTTTCAACTCCAGACTTTTTGTGCATTCAATATGAACCATTAGAAGCCACATTCTAAAATTTCAACCCTATCTAACTTCATTTGCTATTTTTCATGCATTTAATGAATTGTTTTGAGCTAAATGACCCTGAAATTAAAAAGCACCACAAATGAACTCTGAAATGGTTGAAACTTGGCATGGTATCATCATTTCACCCACATAGCATGTTCTAAAAAGTTGAGAGGGTTACGGCAAAAAACTGGATGCACTTCGTGTACAAAATGGACAATCTCTTTCAAAGTATGAGGGTTTCGAACGAAAACTCGTCTGTTACAAAAGGATTTCAATTTTTTTTAAATAATTTCAACTCCAGACATTTTGTGCGTTCAATATGAACCATTAGAAGCCACATCCTAAAATTTCAACCCTATCTAACTTCATTTGCTATTTTTCAAGCATTTAATGAATTGTTTTGAGCTAAATGACCCTGAAATTAAAAAGCACCACAAATGAACTCTGAAATGGTTGAAACTTGGCATGGTATCATCATTTCACCCACATAGCATGTGATAAAAAGTTGAGAGGGTTACGGCAAAAACTGGATGCACTTCGTGTACAAAATGGACAATCTCTTTCGAAGTATCAGTGTTTCGGACGAAAACTCGTCTGTTACTAAAGGATTTAAATTTTTTTAACTTATTTCAACTCCAGACTTTTTGTGCATTCAATATGAACCATTAGAAGCCACATCCTAAAATTTCAAACCTATCTAACTTCATTTGCTATTTTTCATGCATTTAATGAATTGTTTTGAGCGAAATGACCCAAAAATTAAAAAGCACCACAAATGAACTCTGAAAAGGTTGAAACTTGGCATGGTATCATCGTTTCACCCACATAGAATGTGCTAAGAAGTTGAGCGGGTTACGGCAAAAATTGGATGCACTTCGTGTACAAAATGGACAATCTCTTTCGAAGTATCAGGGTTTCGGACGAAAACTCGTCTGTTACAAAAGGATTTCAATTTTTCAACTTATTTCAATTCCAGACTTTTTGTGCATTCAATATGAACCATTAGAAGCCACATCCTAAAATTTCAACCCTACCTAACTTCATTTGCTATTTTTCATGCATTTAATGAATTGTTTTGAGCTAAATGACCCTGAAATTAAAAAGCACCACAAATGAACTCTGAAAAGGTTGAAACTTGGCATGGTATCATCGTTTCACCCACATAGCATGTTCTAAACATTTGAGAGGGTTATGGCAAAAACTGGATGCACTTCGTGTACAAAATGGACAATCTCTTTCGAAGTATGAGGGTTTCGGACGAAAACTCGTCTGTTACAACAGGATTTCAATTTTTTTTAACTTATTTCAACTCCAGACTTTTTGTGCATTCAATATGAACCATTAGAAGCCACATCCTAAAATTTCAACCCTATCTAACTTCATTTGCTATTTTTCATACATTTAATGAATTGTTTTGAGCGAAATGACCCTAAAATTAAAAAGCACCACAAATGAACTCTGAAAAGGTTGAAACTTAGCATGGTATCATCGTTTCACCCACATAGCATGTGCTAAGAAGTTGAGAGGGTTACGGCAAAAATTGGATGCACTTCGTGTACAAAATGGACAATCTCTTTCGAAGTATCAGGGTTTCGGACGTAAACTCGTCTGTTACAAAAGGATTTTAATTTTTCAACTTATTTCAATTCCAGACTTTTTGTGCATTCAATATGAACCATTAGAAGCCACATCCTAAAATTAAAAAGCACCACAAATGAACTCTGAAAAGGTTGAAACTTAGCATGGTATCATCGTTTCACCCACATAGCATGTTCTAAAAATTTGAGAGGGTTATGGCAAAAACTGGATGCACTTCGTGTACAAAATGGACAATCTCTTTCGAAGTATGAGGGTTTCGGACGAAAACTCGTCTGTTACTAAAGGATTTAAATTTTTTTAACTTATTTCAACTCCAGACTTTTTGTGCATTCAATATGAACCATTAGAAGCCACATCCTTAAATTTCAACCCTACCTAACTTCATTTGCTATTTTTCATGCATTTAATGAATTGTTTTGAGCTAAATGACCCTGAAATTAAAAAGCACCACAAATGAACTCTGAAATGGTTGAAACTTGGCATGGTATCATCGTTTCACCCACATAGCATGTTCTAAAAATTTGACAGGGTTATGGCAAAAACTGGATGCACTTCGTGTACAAAATGTACAATCTCTTTCGAAGTATGAGGGTTTTGGACGAAAACTCGTCTGTTACAAAAGGATTTCAATTTTTTTTAACTTATCTCAACTCCAGACTTTTTGTGCATTCAATATGAACCATTAGAAGCCACATCCTAAAATTTCAACCCTATCTAACTTCATTTGCTATTTTTCATGCATTTAATGAATTGTTTTGAGCTAAATGACCCTGAAATTAATAAGCACCACAAATGAACTCTGAAATGGTTGAAACTTGGCATGGTATCATCATTTCACCCACATAGCATGTGCTAAAAAGTTGAGAGGGTTACGGCAAAAACTGGATGCACTTCGTGTACAAACTGGACAATCTCTTTCGAAGTATCAGGGTTTCGGACGAAAACTCGTCTGTTACAAAAGGATTTCAATTTTTTTTAAATAATTTCAACTCCAGACATTTTATGCGTTCAATATGAAACATTAGAAGCCACATCCTAAAATTTCAACCCTATCTAACTTCATTTGCTATTTTTCATGCATTTAATGAATTGTTTTGAGCTAAATGACCCTGAAATTAAAAAGCACCACAAATGAACTCTGAAATGGTTGAAACTTGGCATGGTATCATCATTTCACCCACATACCATGTGATAAAAAGTTGAGAGGGTTACGGCAAAAACTGGATGCACTTCGTGTACAAAATGGACAATCTCTTTCGAAGTATCAGGGTTTCGGACGAAAACTCGTCTGTTACTAAAGGATTTAAATTTTTTTAACTTATTTCAACTCCAGACTTTTTGTGCATTCAATATGAACCATTAGAAGCCACATACTAAAATTTTAACCCTACCTAACTTCATTTGCTATTTTTCATGCATTTAATAAATTGTTTTGAGCTAAATGACCCTGAAATTAAAAAGCACCACAAATGAACTCTAAAATGGTTGAAACTTGGCATGGTATCATCATTTCACCCACATAGCATGTTCTAAAAAGTTGAGAGGGGTACGGCAAAAAACTGGATGCACTTTGTGTACAAAATGGACAATCTCTTTCAAAGTATCAGGGTTTCGAACGAAAACTCGTCTGTTACAAAAGGATTTCAATTTTTTTAAATTATTTCAACTCCAGGCATTTTGTGCGTTCAATATAAACCATTAGAAGACACATACTAAAATTTCAACCCTATCTAACTTCATTTGCTATTTTTCATGCATTTAATGAATTGTTTTGAGCTAAATGACCCTGAAATTAAAAAGCACCACAAATGAACTCTGAAATGGTTGAAACTTGGCATGGTATCATCATTTCACCCAAATAGCATGTTCTAAAAAGTTGAGAGGGTTATGGCAAAAACTGGATGCACTTCGTGTACAAAATGGACAATCTCTTTCGAAGTATCAGGGTTTCGGACGAAAACTCGTCAGTTACAAAAGGATTTCAATTTTTTTAACTTATTTCAACTCCAGACTTTTTGTGCATTCAATATGAACCATTAGAAGCCACATCCTAAAATTTCAACCCTATCTAACTTCATTTGCTATTTTTCATGCATTTAATGAATTGTTTTGAGCTAAATGACCCTGAATTTAAAAAGCTCCACAAATGAACTCTGAAATGGTTGAAACTTGGCATGGTATCATCATTTCACCCAAATAGCATGTGCTAAAAAGTTGAGAGGGTTACGGGAAAAACTGGATGTACTTCAAGTACAAACTGGACAATCTTTTTCGAAGTATCAGGGTTTCGGACGAAAACTCGTCTGTTACAAAAGGATTTCAATTTTTTTTAACTTATTTCAACTCCAGACTTTTTGTGCATTCAATATGAACCATTAGAAGCCACATCCTAAAATTTCAACCCTATCTAACTTCATTTGCTATTTTTCATGCATTTAATGAATTGTTTTGAGCTAAATGACCCTGAAATTAAAAAGCACCACAAATGAACTCTGAAATGGTTGAAACTTGGCATGGTATCATCATTTCACCCACATAGCATGTGCTAAAAAGTTGAGAGGGTTACGGCAAAAACTGGATGCACTTCGTGTACAAACTGGACAATCTCTTTAGAAGTATCAGGGTTTCGGACGAAAACTCGTCTGTTACAAAAGGATTTCAATTTTTTTTAACTTATTTCAACTCCAGACTTTTTGTGCATTCAATATGAACCATTAGAAGCCACATCCTAAAATTTCAACCCTATCTAACTTCATTTGCTATTTTTCATGCATTTAATGAATTGTTTTGAGCTAAATGACCCTGAATTTAAAAAGCTCCACAAATGAACTCTGAAATGGTTGAAACTTGGCATGGTATCATCATTTCACCCAAATAGCATGTGCTAAAAAGTTTAGAGGGTTACGGGAAAAACTGGATGTACTTCAAGTACAAACTGGACAATCTTTTTCGAAGTATCAGGGTTTCGGACGAAAACTCGTCTGTTACAAAAGGATTTCAATTTTTTTTAACTTATTTCAACTCCAGACTTTTTGTGCATTCAATATGAACCATTAGAAGCCATATCCTAAAATTTCAACCCTATCTAACTTCATTTGCTATTTTTCATGCATTTAATGAATTGTTTTGAGCTAAATGACCCTGAAATTAAAAAGCACCACAAATGAACTCTGAAATGGTTGAAACTTGGCATGGTATCATCATTTCACCCACATAGCATGTGCAAAAAAGTTGAGAGGGTTATGGCAAAAACTGGATGCACTTCGTGTACAAACTGGACAATCTCTTTCGAAGTATCAGGGTTTCGGACGAAAACTCGTCTGTTACAAAAGGATTTCAATTTTTTTAAATTATTTCAACTCCAGACTTTTTGTGCATTCAATATGAAACATTAGAAGCCACATCCTAAAATTTCAATCCTATCTAACTTCATTTGCTATTTTTCATGCATTTAATGAATTGTTTTGAGCTAAATGACCCTGAAATTAAAAAGCACCACAAATGAACTCTGAAATGGTTGAAACTTGGCATGGTATCATCGTTTCACCCACATAGCATGTTCTAAAAATTTGACAGGGTTATGGCAAAAACTGGATGCACTTCGTGTACAAAATGTACAATCTCTTTCGAAGTATGAGGGTTTTGGACGAAAACTCGTCTGTTACAAAAGGATTTCAATTTTTTTTAACTTATCTCAACTCCAGACTTTTTGTGCATTCAATATGAACCATTAGAAGCCACATCCTAAAATTTCAACCCTATCTAACTTCATTTGCTATTTTTCATGCATTTAATGAATTGTTTTGAGCTAAATGACCCTGAAATTAATAAGCACCACAAATGAACTCTGAAATGGTTGAAACTTGGCATGGTATCATCATTTCACCCACATAGCATGTGCTAAAAAGTTGAGAGGGTTACGGCAAAAACTGGATGCACTTCGTGTACAAACTGGACAATCTCTTTCGAAGTATCAGGGTTTCGGACGAAAACTCGTCTGTTACAAAAGGATTTCAATTTTTTTTAAATAATTTCAACTCCAGACATTTTATGCGTTCAATATGAAACATTAGAAGCCACATCCTAAAATTTCAACCCTATCTAACTTCATTTGCTATTTTTCATGCATTTAATGAATTGTTTTGAGCTAAATGACCCTGAAATTAAAAAGCACCACAAATGAACTCTGAAATGGTTGAAACTTGGCATGGTATCATCATTTCACCCACATACCATGTGATAAAAAGTTGAGAGGGTTACGGCAAAAACTGGATGCACTTCGTGTACAAAATGGACAATCTCTTTCGAAGTATCAGGGTTTCGGACGAAAACTCGTCTGTTACTAAAGGATTTAAATTTTTTAACTTATTTCAACTCCAGACTTTTTGTGCATTCAATATGAACCATTAGAAGCCACATACTAAAATTTTAACCCTACCTAACTTCATTTGCTATTTTTCATGCATTTAATAAATTGTTTTGAGCTAAATGACCCTGAAATTAAAAAGCACCACAAATGAACTCTAAAATGGTTGAAACTTGGCATGGTATCATCATTTCACCCACATAGCATGTTCTAAAAAGTTGAGAGGGGTACGGCAAAAAACTGGATGCACTTTGTGTACAAAATGGACAATCTCTTTCAAAGTATCAGGGTTTCGAACGAAAACTCGTCTGTTACAAAAGGATTTCAATTTTTTTAAATTATTTCAACTCCAGGCATTTTGTGCGTTCAATATAAACCATTAGAAGACACATACTAAAATTTCAACCCTATCTAACTTCATTTGCTATTTTTCATGCATTTAATGAATTGTTTTGAGCTAAATGACCCTGAAATTAAAAAGCACCACAAATGAACTCTGAAATGGTTGAAACTTGGCATGGTATCATCATTTCACCCAAATAGCATGTTCTAAAAAGTTGAGAGGGTTATGGCAAAAACTGGATGCACTTCGTGTACAAAATGGACAATCTCTTTCGAAGTATCAGGGTTTCGGACGAAAACTCGTCAGTTACAAAAGGATTTCAATTTTTTTAACTTATTTCAACTCCAGACTTTTTGTGCATTCAATATGAACCATTAGAAGCCACATCCTAAAATTTCAACCCTATCTAACTTCATTTGCTATTTTTCATGCATTTAATGAATTGTTTTGAGCTAAATGACCCTGAATTTAAAAAGCTCCACAAATGAACTCTGAAATGGTTGAAACTTGGCATGGTATCATCATTTCACCCAAATAGCATGTGCTAAAAAGTTGAGAGGGTTACGGGAAAAACTGGATGTACTTCAAGTACAAACTGGACAATCTTTTTCGAAGTATCAGGGTTTCGGACGAAAACTCGTCTGTTACAAAAGGATTTCAATTTTTTTTAACTTATTTCAACTCCAGACTTTTTGTGCATTCAATATGAACCATTAGAAGCCACATCCTAAAATTTCAACCCTATCTAACTTCATTTGCTATTTTTCATGCATTTAATGAATTGTTTTGAGCTAAATGACCCTGAAATTAAAAAGCACCACAAATGAACTCTGAAATGGTTGAAACTTGGCATGGTATCATCATTTCACCCACATAGCATGTGCTAAAAAGTTGAGAGGGTTACGGCAAAAACTGGATGCACTTCGTGTACAAACTGGACAATCTCTTTAGAAGTATCAGGGTTTCGGACGAAAACTCGTCTGTTACAAAAGGATTTCAATTTTTTTAACTTATTTCAACTCCAGACTTTTTGTGCATTCAATATGAACCATTAGAAGCCACATCCTAAAATTTCAACCCTATCTAACTTCATTTGCTATTTTTCATGCATTTAATGAATTGTTTTGAGCTAAATGACCCTGAATTTAAAAAGCTCCACAAATGAACTCTGAAATGGTTGAAACTTGGCATGGTATCATCATTTCACCCAAATAGCATGTGCTAAAAAGTTTAGAGGGTTACGGGAAAAACTGGATGTACTTCAAGTACAAACTGGACAATCTTTTTCGAAGTATCAGGGTTTCGGACGAAAACTCGTCTGTTACAAAAGGATTTCAATTTTTTTTAACTTATTTCAACTCCAGACTTTTTGTGCATTCAATATGAACCATTAGAAGCCATATCCTAAAATTTCAACCCTATCTAACTTCATTTGCTATTTTTCATGCATTTAATGAATTGTTTTGAGCTAAATGACCCTGAAATTAAAAAGCACCACAAATGAACTCTGAAATGGTTGAAACTTGGCATGGTATCATCATTTCACCCACATAGCATGTGCAAAAAAGTTGAGAGGGTTATGGCAAAAACTGGATGCACTTCGTGTACAAACTGGACAATCTCTTTCGAAGTATCAGGGTTTCGGACGAAAACTCGTCTGTTACAAAAGGATTTCAATTTTTTTAAATTATTTCAACTCCAGACTTTTTGTGCATTCAATATGAAACATTAGAAGCCACATCCTAAAATTTCAATCCTATCTAACTTCATTTGCTATTTTTCATGCATTTAATGAATTGTTTTGAGCTAAATGACCCTGAAATTAAAAAGCACCACAAATGAACTCTGAACTGGTTTAAACTTGGCATGGTATCATAATTTCACACACATAGCATGTGCAAAAAAGTTGAGAGGGTTATGGCAAAAACTGGATGCACTTCGTGTACAAAATAGACAATCTCTTTCGAAGTATCAGGGTTTCGGACGAAAACTCGTCTGTTACAAAAGGATTTCAATTTTTTTAACTTATTTCAACTCCAGACTTTTTGTGCATTCAATATGAACCATTAGAAGCCACATCCGAAAATTTCAACCCTACCTAACTTCATCTGCTATTTTTCATGCATTTAATGAATTGTTTTGAGCTAAATGACCCTGAAATTAAAAAGCACAACAAATGAACTCTGAAATGGTTGAAACTTGGCATGGTATCATCCTTTCACCCATATAGCATGTGATAAAAAGTTGAGAGGGTTACGGCAAAAACTGGATGCACTTCGTGTACAAAATGGACAATCTCTTTCGAAGTATTAGGGTTTCGGACGAAAACTCGTCTGTTACAAAAGGATTTAATTTTTTTTAACTTATTTCAACTCCAGACTTTTTGTGCATTCAATATGAACCATTATAAGCCACATCCTAAAATTTCAACCCTATCTAACTTCATTTGCTATTTTTCATGCATTTAATGAATTGTTTTGAGCTAAATGACCCTGAAATTAAAAAGCACCACAAATGAACTCTGAAATGGTTGAAACTTGGCATGGTATCATAATTTCACCCACATAGCATGTGATAAAAAGTTGAGAGGGTTACGGCAAAAACTGGATGCACTTCGTGTACAAAATGGACAATCTCTTTCGAAGTATTAGGGTTTCGGACGAAAACTCGTCTGTTACAAAAGGATTTCAATTTTTTTAACTTATTTCAACTCCAGACTTTTTGTGCATTCAATATGAACCATTAGAAGCCACATCCTAAAATTTCAACCCTACCTAACTTCATTTGCTATTTTTCATGCATTTAATGAATTGTTTTGAGCTAAATGACCCTAAAATTAATAAGCACCACAAATGAACTCTGAAATGGTTGAAACTTGGCATGGTATCATCATTTCACCCACATAGCATGTGCTAAAAAGTTGAGAGGGTTACGGCAAAAACTGGATGCACTTCGTGTACAAACTGGACAATCTCTTTCGAAGTATCAGGGTTTCGGACGAAAACTCGTCTGTTACAAAAGGATTTAAATTTTTTTAACTTATTTCAACTCCAGACTTTTTGTGCATTCAATATGAACCATTATAAGCCACATCCTAAAATTTCAACCCTATCTAACTTCATTTGCTATTTTTCATGCATTTAATGAATTGTTTTGAGCTAAATGACCCTAAAATTAAAAAGCACCAGAAATGAACTCTGAAATGGTTGAAACTTGGCATGGTATCATCATTTCACCCACATAGCATGTGATAAAATGTTGAGAGGGTTACGGCAAAAACTGGATGCACTTCGTGTACAAAATGGACAATCTCTTTCGAAGTATCAGTGTTTCGGACGAAAACTCGTCTGTTACAAAAGGATTTAAATTTTTTTAACTTATTTCAACTCCAGACTTTTTGTGCATTCAATATGAACCATTAGAAGCCACATCCTAAAATTTCAACCCTATCTAACTTCATTTGCTATTTTTCATGCATTTAATGAATTGTTTTGAGCTAAATGACCCTGAAATTAAAAAGCACCACAAATGAACTCTGAAATGGTTGAAACTTGGCATGGTATCATCATTTCACCCACATAGCATGTTCTAAAAAGTTGAGAGGGTTACGGCAAAAAACTGGATGCACTTCGTGTACAAAATGGACAATCTCTTTCAAAGTATGAGGGTTTCGAACGAAAACTCGTCTGTTACAAAAGGATTTCAATTTTTTTTAAATAATTTCAACTCCAGACATTTTGTGCGTTCAATATGAACCATTAGAAGCCACATCCTAAAATTTCAACCCTATCTAACTTCATTTGCTATTTTTCATGCATTTAATGAATTGTTTTGAGCTAAATGACCCTGAAATTAAAAAGCACCACAAATGAACTCTGAAATGGTTGAAACTTGGCATGGTACCATCATTTCACCCACATAGCATGTGATAAAAAGTTGAGAGGGTTACGGCAAAAACTGGATGCACTTCGTGTACAAAATGGACAATCTCTTTCGAAGTATCAGGGTTTCGGACGAAAACTCGTCTGTTACAAAAGGATTTCAATTTTTTTAACTTATTTCAACTCCAGACTTTTTGTGCATTCAATATGAAACATTAGAAGCCACATCCTAAAATTTCAATCCTATCTAACTTCATTTGCTATTTTTCATGCATTTAATGAATTGTTTTGAGCTAAATGACCCTGAATTTAAAAAGCTCCACAAATGAACTCTGAAATGGTTGAAACTTGGCATGGTATCATCATTTCACCCAAATAGCATGTGCTAAAAAGTTGAGAGGGTTACGGCAAAAACTGGATGTACTTCAAGTACAAACTGGACAATCTTTTTCGAAGTATCAGGGTTTCGGACGAAAACTCGTCTGTTACAAAAGGATTTCAATTTTTTTTAACTTATTTCAAATCCAGACTTTTTGTGCATTCAATATGAACCATTAGAAGACACATCCTAAAATTTCAACCCTATCTAACTTCATTTGCTATTTTTCATGCATTTAATGAATTGTTTTGAGCTAAATGACCCTGAAATTAAAAAGCACCACAAATGAACTCTGAAATGGTTGAAACTTGGCATGGTATCATCATTTCACCCACATAGCATGTGCTAAAAAGTTGAGAGGGTTACGGCAAAAACTGGATGCACTTCGTGTACAAACTGGACAATCTCTTTCGAAGTATCAGGGTTTCGGACGAAAACTCGTCTGTTACAAAAGGATTTCAATTTTTTTAAATTATTTCAACTCCAGACTTTTTGTGCATTCAATATGAAACATTAGAAGCCACATCCTAAAATTTCAATCCTATCTAACTTCATTTGCTATTTTTCATGCATTTAATGAATTGTTTTGAGCTAAATGACCCTGAAATTAAAAAGCACCACAAATGAACTCTGAACTGGTTTAAACTTGGCATGGTATCATAATTTCACCCACATAGCATGTGCAAAAAAGTTGAGAGGGTTATGGCAAAAACTGGATGCACTTCGTGTACAAAATAGACAATCTCTTTCGAAGTATCAGGGTTTCGGACGAAAACTCGTCTGTTACAAAAGGATTTCAATTTTTTTAACTTATTTCAACTCCAGACTTTTTGTGCATTCAATATGAACCATTAGAAGCCACATCCTAAAATTTCAACCCTACCTAACTTCATCTGCTATTTTTCATGCATTTAATGAATTGTTTTGAGCTAAATGACCCTGAAATTAAAAAGCACAACAAATGAACTCTGAAATGGTTGAAACTTGGCATGGTATCATCCTTTCACCCATATAGCATGTGATAAAAAGTTGAGAGGGTTACGGCAAAAACTGGATGCACTTCGTGTACAAAATGGACAATCTCTTTCGAAGTATTAGGGTTTCGGACGAAAACTCGTCTGTTACAAAAGGATTTAATTTTTTTTAACTTATTTCAACTCCAGACTTTTTGTGCATTCAATATGAACCATTATAAGCCACATCCTAAAATTTCAACCCTATCTAACTTCATTTGCTATTTTTCATGCATTTAATGAATTGTTTTGAGCTAAATGACCCTGAAATTAAAAAGCACCACAAATGAACTCTGAAATGGTTGAAACTTGGCATGGTATCATAATTTCACCCACATAGCATGTGATAAAAAGTTGAGAGGGTTACGGCAAAAACTGGATGCACTTCGTGTACAAAATGGACAATCTCTTTCGAAGTATTAGGGTTTCGGACGAAAACTCGTCTGTTACAAAAGGATTTCAATTTTTTTAACTTATTTCAACTCCAGACTTTTTGTGCGTTCAATATGAACCATTAGAATCCACATCCTAAAATTTCAACCCTATCTAAGTTCATTTGCTATTTTTCATGCATTTAATGAATTGTTTTGAGCTAAATGACCCTGAAATTAAAAAGCACCACAAATGAACTCTGAAATGGTTTAAACTTGGCATGGTATCATAATTTCACCCACATAGCATGTGCAAAAAAGTTGAGAGGGTTATGGCAAAAACTGGATGCACTTCGTGTACAAAATGGACAATCTCTTTCGAAGTATTAGGGTTTCGGACGAAAACTCGTCTGTTACAAAAGGATTTCAATTTTTTTAACTTATTTCAACTCCAGACTTTTTGTGCATTCAATATGAACCATTAGAAGCCACATCCAAAAATTTCAACCCTACCTAACTTCATTTGCTATTTTTCATGCATTTAATGAATTGTTTTGAGCTAAATGACCCTGAAATTAATAAGCACCACAAATGAACTCTGAAATGGTTGAAACTTGGCATGGTATCATCATTTCACCCACATAGCATGTGATAAAATGTTGAGAGGGTTACGGCAAAAACTGGATGCACTTCGTGTACAAAATGGACAATCTCTTTCGAAGTATCAGTGTTTCGGACGAAAACTCGTCTGTTACAAAAGGATTTAAATTTTTTTAACTTCTTTCAACTCCAGACTTTTTGTGCATTCAATATGAACCATTAGAAGCCACATTCTAAAATTTCAACCCTATCTAACTTCATTTGCTATTTTTCATGCATTTAATGAATTGTTTTGAGCTAAATGACCCTGAAATTAAAAAGCACCACAAATGAACTCTGAAATGGTTGAAACTTGGCATGGTATCATCATTTCACCCACATAGTATGTTCTAAAAAGGTGAGAGGGTTACGGCAAAAAACTGGATGCACTTCGTGTACAAAATGGACAATCTCTTTCAAAGTATGAGGGTTTCGAACGAAAACTCGTCTGTTACAAAAGGATTTCAATTTTTTTTAAATAATTTCAACTCCAGACATTTTGTGCGTTCAATATGAACCATTAGAAGCCACATCCTAAAATTTCAACCCTATCTAACTTCATTTGCTATTTTTCATGCATTTAATGAATTGTTTTGAGCTAAATGACCCTGAAATTAAAAAGCACCACAAATGAACTCTGAAATGGTTGAAACTTGGCATGGTATCATCATTTCACCCACATAGCATGTGATAAAAAGTTGAGAGGGTTACGGCAAAAACTGGATGCACTTCGTGTACAAAATGGACAATCTCTTTCGAAGTATCAGGGTTTCGGACGAAAACTCGTCTGTTACAAAAGGATTTCAATTTTTTTAACTTATTTCAACTCCAGACTTTTTGTGCATTCAATATGAACCATTAGAAGCCACATCCTAAAATTTCAACCCTATCTAACTTCATTTGCTATTTTTCATGCATTTAATGAATTGTTTTGAGCTAAATGACCCTGAAATTAAAAAGCACCACAAATGAACTCTGAAATGGTTGAAACTTGGCATGGTATCGTCATTTCACCCACATAGCATGTGCTAATAAGTTGAGAGGGTTACGGCAAAAACTGGATGCACTTCGTGTACAAAATGGACAATCTCTTTCGAAGTATCAGGGTTTCGGACGAAAACTCGTCTGTTACAAAAGGATTTCAAATTTTTTAAATTATTTCAACTCCAGACTTTTTGTGCATTCAATTTGAACCATTAGAAGCCACATCCTAAAATTTCAACCCCATCTAACTTCATTTGCTATTTTTCATGCATTTAATGAATTGTTTTGAGCTAAATGCCCTGAAATTAAAAAGCACCACAAATGAACTCTGAAATGGTTGAAACTTGGCATGGTATCATCGTTTCACCCACATAGCATGTGCTAATAAGTTGAGAGGGTTACGGCAAAAATTGGATGCACTTCGTGTACAAAATGGACAATCTCTTTCGAAGTATCAGGGTTTCGGACGAAAACTCGTCTGTTACAAAAGGATTTCAATTTTTTTAACTTATTTCAACTCCAGACTTTTTGTGCATTCAATATGAACCATTAGAAGCCACATACTAAAATTTCAACCCTACCTAACTTCATTTGCTATTTTTCATGCATTTAATGAATTGTTTTGAGCTAAATGACCCTGAAATTAAAAAGCACCACAAATGAACTCTGAAATGGTTGAAACTTGGCATGGTAACATCATTTCACCCAGATAGCATGTGATAAAAAGTTGAGAGGGTTACGGCAAAAACTGGATGCACTTCGTGTACAAAATGGACAATCTCTTTCGAAGTATCAGGGTTTCGGACGAAAACTCGTCTGTTACAAAAGGATTTAAATTTTTTTAACTTATTTCAACTCCAGACTTTTTGTGCATTCAATATGAACCATTATAAGCCACATCCTAAAATTTCAACCCTATCTAACTTCATTTGCTATTTTTCATGCATTTAATGAATTGTTTTGAGCTAAATGACCCTGAAATTAAAAAGCACCACAAATGAACTCTGAAATGGTTGAAACTTGGCATGGTATCATCATTTCACCCACATAGCATGTTCTAAAAAGTTGAGAGGGTTATGGCAAAAACTGGATGCACTTCGTGTACAAAATGGACAATCTCTTTCGAAGTATCAGGGTTTCGGACGAAAACTCGTCTGTTACAAAAGGATTTCAATTTTTTTAACTTATTTCAACTCCAGACTTTTTGTGCATTCAATATGAACCATTAGAAGCCACATCCTAAAATTTCAACCCTATCTAACTTCATTTGCTATTTTTCATGCATTTAATGAATTGTTTTGAGCTAAATGACCCTGAAATTAAAAAGCACCACAAATGAACTCTGAAATGGTTGAAACTTGGCATGGTATCATCATTTCACCCACATAGCATGTTCTAAAAAGTTGAGAGGGGTACGGCAAAAAACTGGATGCACTTTGTGTACAAAATGGACAATCTCTTTCAAAGTATCAGGGTTTCGAACGAAAACTCGTCTGTTACAAAAGGATTTCAATTTTTTTAAATTATTTCAACTCCAGGCATTTTGTGCGTTCAATATCAACCATTAGAAGCCACATACTAAAATTTCAACCCTATCTAACTTCATTTGCTATTTTTCATGCATTTAATGAATTGTTTTGAGCTAAATGACCCTGAAATTAAAAAGCACCACAAATGAACTCTGAAATGGTTGAAACTTGGCATGGTATCATCATTTCACCCACATAGCATGTTCTAAAAAGTTGAGAGGGTTATGGCAAAAACTGGATGCACTTCGTGTACAAAATGGACAATCTCTTTCGAAGTATCAGGGTTTCGGACGAAAACTCGTCTGTTACAAAAGGATTTCAATTTTTTTAACTTATTTCAACTCCAGACTTTTTGTGCATTCAATATGAACCATTAGAAGCCACATCCTAAAATTTCAACCCTATCTAACTTCATTTGCTATTTTTCATGCATTTAATGAATTGTTTTGAGCTAAATGACCCTGAAATTAAAAAGCTCCACAAATGAACTCTGAAATGGTTGAAACTTGGCATGGTATCATCATTTCACCCAAATAGCATGTGCTAAAAAGTTGAGAGGGTTACGGCAAAAACTGGATGTACTTCATGTACAAACTGGACAATCTTTTTCGAAGTATCAAGGTTTCGGACGAAAACTCGTCTGTTACAAAAGGATTTCAATTTTTTTTAACTTATTTCAACTCCAGACTTCTTGTGCATTCAATATGAACCATTAGAAGCCACATCCAAAAATTTCAACCCTATCTAACTTCATTTGCTATTTTTCATGCATTTAATGAATTGTTTTGAGCTAAATGACCCTGAAATTAAAAAGCACCACAAATGAACCCTGAAATGGTTGAAACTTGGCATGGTATCATCATTTCACCCACATAGCATTTGCTAAAAAGTTGGGAGGGTTACGGCAAAAACTGGATGCACTTCGTGTACAAACTGGACAATCTCTTTCGAAGTATCAGGGTTTCGGACGAAAACTCGTCTGTTACAAAAGGATTTCAATTTTTTTAAATTATTTCAACTGCAGACTTTTTGTGCATTCAATATGAAACATTAGAAGCCACATCCTAAAATTTCAATCCTATCTAACTTCATTTGCTATTTTTCATGCATTTAATGAATTGTTTTGAGCTAAATGACCCTGAAATTAAAAAGCACCACAAATGAACTCTGAACTGGTTTAAACTTGGCATGGTATCATAATTTCACCCACATAGCATGTGCAAAAAAGTTGAGAGGGTTATGGCAAAAACTGGATGCACTTCGTGTACAAAATAGACAATCTCTTTCGAAGTATCAGGGTTTCGGACGAAAACTCGTCTGTTACAAAAGGATTTCAATTTTTTTAACTTATTTCAACTCCAGACTTTTTGTTCATTCAATATGAACCATTAGAAGCCACATCCTAAAATTTCAACCCTACCTAACTTCATCTGCTATTTTTCATGCATTTAATGAATTGTTTTGAGCTAAATGACCCTGAAATTAAAAAGCACAACAAATGAACTCTGAAATGGTTGAAACTTGGCATGGTATCATCATTTCACCCATATAGCATGTGATAAAAAGTTGAGAGGGTTACGGCAAAAACTGGATGCACTTCGTGTACAAAATGGACAATCTCTTTCGAAGTATTAGGGTTTCGGACGAAAACTCGTCTGTTACAAAAGGATTTAATTTTTTTTAACTTAGTTCAACTCCAGACTTTTTGTGCATTCAATATGAACCATTAGAAGCCACATCCTAAAATTTCAACCCTATCTAACTTCATTTGCTATTTTTCATGCATTTAATGAATTGTTTTGAGCTAAATGACCCTGAAATTAAAAAGCACCACAAATGAACTCTGAAATGGTTGAAACTTGGCATGGTATCATCATTTCACCCACATAGCATTTGCTAAAAAGTTGAGAGGGTTACGGCAAAAACTGGATGCACTTCGTGTACAAACTGGACAATCTCTTTCGAAGTATCAGGGTTTCGGACGAAAACTCGTCTGTTACAAAAGGATTTTAATTTTTTTAACTTATTTCAACTCCAGACTTTTTGTGCATTCAATATGAACCATTAGAATCCACATCCTAAAATTTCAACCCTATCTAAGTTCATTTGCTATTTTTCATGCATTTAATGAATTGTTTTGAGCTAAATGACCCTGAAATTAAAAAGCACCACAAATGAACTCTGAAATGGTTTAAACTTGGCATGGTATCATAATTTCACCCACATAGCATGTGCAAAAAAGTTGAGAGGGTTATGGCAAAAACTGGATGCACTTCGTGTACAAAATGGACAATCTCTTTCGAAGTATCAGGGTTTCGGACGAAAACTCGTCTGTTACAAAAGGATTTCAATTTTTTTAACTTATTTCAACTCCAGACTTTTTGTGCATTCAATATGAACCATTAGAAGCCACATCCTAAAATTTCAACCCTACCTAACTTCATCTGCTATTTTTCATGCACTTAATGAATTGTTTTGAGCTAAATGACCCTGAAATTAAAAAGCACCACAAATGAACTCTGAAATGGTTGAAACTTGGCATGGTAACATCATTTCACCCAGATAGCATGTGATAAAAAGTTGAGAGGGTTACGGCAAAAACTGGATGCACTTCGTGTACAAAATGGACAATCTCTTTCGAAGTATCAGGGTTTCGGACGAAAACTCGTCTGTTACAAAAGGATTTAAATTTTTTTAACTTATTTCAACTCCAGACTTTTTGTGCATTCAATATGAACCATTATAAGCCACATCCTAAAATTTCAACCCTATCTAACTTCATTTGCTATTTTTCATGCATTTAATGAATTGTTTTGAGCTAAATGACCCTAAAATTAAAAAGCAACACAAATGAACTCTGAAATGGTTGAAACTTGGCATGGTATCATCATTTCACCCACATAGCATGTGATAAAAAGTTGAGAGGGTTACGGCAAAAACTGGATGCACTTCGTGTACAAAATGGACAATCTCTTTCGAAGTATCAGTGTTTCGGACGAAAACTCGTCTGTTACAAAAGGATTTAAATTTTTTTTAACTTATTTCAACTCCAGACTTTTTGTGCATTCAATATGAACCATTAGAAGCCACATCCTAAAATTTCAACCCTATCTAACTTCATTTGCTATTTTTCATGCATTTAATGAATTGTTTTGAGCTAAATGACCATGAAATTAAAAAGCACCACAAATGAACTCTGAAATGGTTGAAACTTGGCATGGTATCATCATTTCACCCACATAGCATGTTCTAAAAAGTTGAGAGGGTTACGGCAAAAAACTGGATGCACTTCGTGTACAAAATGGACAATCTCTTTCAAAGTATGAGGGTTTCGAACGAAAACTCGTCTGTTACAAAAGGATTTCAATTTTTTTAAAATAATTTCAACTCCAGACATTTTGTGCGTTCAATATGAACCATTAGAAGCCACATCCTAAAGTTTCAACCCTATCTAACTTCATTTGCTATTTTTCATGCATTTAATGAATTATTTTGAGCTAAATGACCCTGAAATTAAAAAGCACCACAAATGAACTCTGAAATGGTTGAAACTTGGCATGGTATCATCATTTCACCCACATAGCATGTGATAAAAAGTTGAGAGGGTTACGGCAAAAACTGGATGCACTTCGTGTACAAAATGGACAATCTCTTTCGAAGTATCAGGGTTTCGGACGAAAACTCGTCTGTTACAAAAGGATTTCAATTTTTTTAACTTATTTCAACTCCAGACTTTTTGTGCATTCAATATGAACCATTAGAAGCCACATCCTAAAATTTCAACCCTATCTAACTTCATTTGCTATTTTTCATGCATTTAATGAATTGTTTTGAGCTAAATGACCCTGAAATTAAAAAGCACCACAAATGACCTCTGAAATGGTTGAAACTTGGCATGGTATCATCATTTCACCCATATAGCATGTGCTAATAAGTTGAGAGGGTTACGGCAAAATCTGGATGCACTTCGTGTACAAAATGGACAATCTCTTTCGAAGTATCAGGGTTTCGGACGAAAACTCGTCTGTTACAAAAGGATTTCAAATTTTTTAAATTATTTCAACTCCAGACTTTTTGTGCATTCAATTTGAACCATTAGAAGCCACATCCTAAAATTTCAACCCCATCTAACTTCATTTGCTATTTTTCATGCATTTAATGAATTGTTTTGAGCTAAACGTCCCTGAAATTAAATAGCACCACAAATGAACTCTGAAATGGTTGAAACTTGGCATGGTATCATCGTTTCACCCACATAGCATGTGCTAATAAGTAGAGAGGGTTACGGCAAAAATTGGATGCACTTCGTGTACAAAATGGACAATCTCTTTCGAAGTATCAGGGTTTCGGACGAAAACTCGTCTGTTACAAAAGGATTTCAATTTTTTTAACTTATTTCAACTCCAGACTTTTTGTGCATTCAATATGAACCATTAGAAGCCACATACTAAAATTTCAACCCTACCTAACTTCATTTGCTATTTTTCATGCATTTAATGAATTGTTTTGAGCTAAATGACCCTGAAATTAAAAAGCACCACAAATGAACTCTGAAATGGTTGAAACTTGGCATGGTATCATCATTTCACCCACATAGCATGTTCTAAAAAGTTGAGAGGGGTACGGCAAAAAATTGGATGCACTTTGTGTACAAAATGGACAATCTCTTTCAAAGTATCAGAGTTTCGAACGAAAACTCGTCTGTTACAAAAGGATTTCAATTTTTTTAAATTATTTCAACTCCAGACATTTTGT
This sequence comes from Elymus sibiricus, assembly GCA_039707655.1. Classification (NCBI taxonomy): domain Eukaryota; kingdom Viridiplantae; phylum Streptophyta; class Magnoliopsida; order Poales; family Poaceae; genus Elymus; species Elymus sibiricus. Next base: position 191,290,430 of record CM077663.1, on the reverse strand, counting down.
GCGTTCAATATGAACCATTAGAAGCCACATACTAAAATTTCAACCCTATCTAACTTCATTTGCTATTTTCATGCATTTAATGAATTGTTTTGAGCTAAATGACCCTGAAATTAAAAATCACCACAAATGAACTCTGAAATGGTTGAAACTTGGCATGGTATCATCATTTCACCCACATAGCATGTTCTAAAAAGTTGAGAGGGTTATGGCAAAAACTGGATGCACTTCGTGTACAAAATGGACGATCTCTTTCGAAGTATCTGGGTTTCGGACGAAAACTCGTCTGTTACAAAAGGATTTCAATTTTTTTAACTTATTTCAACTCCAGACTTTTTGTGCATTCAATATGAACCATTAGTAGCCACATCCTAAAATTTCAACCCTATCTAACTTCATTTGCTATTTTTCATGCATTTAATGAATTGTTTTGAGCTAAATGACCCTGAAATTAAAAAGCACCACAAATGAACTCTGAAATGGTTGAAACTTGGCATGGTATCATCATTTCACCCACATAGCATGTGCTAAAAAGTTGAGAGGGTTACGGCAGAAACTGGATGCACTTCGTGTACAAACTGGACAATCTCTTTCGAAGTATCAGGGTTTCGGACGAAAACTCGTCTGTTACAAAAGGATTTCAATTTTTTTAAATTATTTCCAATCCAGACTTTTTGTGCATTCGATATGAAACATTAGAAGCCACATCCTAAAATTTCAATCCTATCTAACTTCATTTTCTATTTTTCATGCATTTAATGAATTGTTTTGAGCTAAATGACCCTGAAATTAAAAAGCACCACAAATGAACTCTGAACTGGTTTAAACTTGGCATGGTATCATAATTTCACCCACATAGCATGTGCAAAAAAGTTGAGAGGGTTATGGCAAAAACTGGATGCACTTCGTGTACAAAATAGACAATCTCTTTCGAAGTATGAGGGTTTCGGACGAAAACTCGTCTGTTACAAAAGGACTTCAATTTTTTTAACTTATTTCAACTCTAGACTTTTTGTGCATTCAATATGAACCATTAAAGCCACATCCTAAAATTTCAACCCTACCTAACTTTATCTGCTATTTTTCATGCATTTAATGAATTGTTTTGAGCTAAATGACCCTGAAATTAAAAGCACAACAAATGAACTCTGAAATGGTTGAAACTTGGCATGGTATCATCATTTCACCCATATAGCATGTGATAAAAAGTTGAGAGGGTTACGGCCAAAACTGGATGCACTTCGTGTACAAAATGGACAATCTCTTTCGAAGTATTAGGGTTTCGGACGAAAACTCGTCTGTTACAAAAGGATTTAATTTTTTTTAACTTAGTTCAACTCCAGACTTTTTGTGCATTGAATATGAACCATTATAAGCCACATCCTAAAATTTCAACCCTATCTAACTTCATTTGCTATTTTTCATGCATTTAATGAATTGTTTTGAGCTAAATGACCCTGAAATTAAAAAGCACCACAAATGAACTCTGAAATGGTTGAAACTTGGCATGGTATCATAATTTCACCCACATAGCATGTGATAAAAAGTTGAGAGGGTTACGGCAAAAACTGGATGCACTTCGTGTACAAAATGGACAATCTCTTTCGAAGTATCAGGGTTTCGGACGAAAACTCGTCTGTTACAAAAGGATTTCAATTTTTTTAACTTATTTCAACTCCAGACTTTTTGTGCATTCAATATGAACCATTAGAAGCCACATCCTAAAATTTCAACCCTATCTAACTTCATTTGCAATTTTTCTTGCATTTAATGAATTGTTTTGAGCTAAATGACCCTGAAATTAATAAGCACCACAAATGAACTCTGAAATGGTTGAAACTTGGCATGGTATCATCATTTCACCCACATAGCATGTGCCAAAAAGTTGAGAGGGTTACGGCAAAAACTGGATGCACTTCGTGTATAAAATGGACAATCTCTTTCGAAGTATCAGGGTTTCTGACGAAAACTCGTCTGTTACAAAAGGATTTCAATTTTTTTAACTTATTTCAACTCCAGACTTTTTGTGCGTTCAATATGAACCATTAGAATCCACATCCTAAAATTTCAACCCTATCTAAGTTCATTTGCTATTTTTCATGCATTTAATGAATTGTTTTGAGCTAAATGACCCTAAAATTAATAAGCACCACAAATGAACTCTGAAACTGTTGAAACTTGGCATGGTATCATCATTTCACCCACATAGCATGTGCTAAAAAGTTGAGAGGGTTACGGCAAAAACTGGATGCACTTCGTGTACAAACTGGACAATCTCTTTCGAAGTATGAGGGTTTCGGACGAAAACTCGTCTGTTACAAAAGGATTTCAATTTTTTTAAATTATTTCAACTCCAGACTTTTTGTGCATTCAATACGAAACATTAGAAGCCACATCCTAAAATTTCAATCCTATCTAACTTCATTTGCTATTTTTCATGCATTTAATGAATTGTTTTGAGGTAAATGACCCTGAAATTAAAAAGCACCACAAATGAACTCTGAAATGGTTTAAACTTGGCTTGGTATCATAATTTCACCCACATAGCATGTGCAAAAAAGTTGAGAGGGTTATGGCAAAAACTGGATGCACTTCGTGTACAAAATGGACAATCTCTTTCGAAGTATGAGGGTTTCGGACGAAAACTCGTCTGTTACAAAAGGATTTCAATTTTTTTAAATTATTTCAACTCCAGACTTTTTGTGCATTCAATACGAAACATTAGAAGCCACATCCTAAAATTTCAATCCTATCTAACTTCATTTGCTATTTTTCATGCATTTAATGAATTGTTTTGAGGTAAATGACCCTGAAATTAAAAAGCACCACAAATGAACTCTGAAATGGTTGAAACTTGGCATGGTATCATAATTTCACCCACATAGCATGTGCAAAAAAGTTGAGAGGGTTATGTCAAAAACTGGATGCACTTCGTGTACAAAATGGACAATCTCTTTCGAAGTATCAGGGTTTCGGACGAAAACTCGTCTGTTACAAAAGGATTTCAATTTTTTTAACTTATTTCAACTCCAGACTTTTTGTGCATTCAATATGAACCATTAGAAGCCACATCCTAAAATTTCAACCCTACCTAACTTCATCTGCTATTTTTCATGCATTTAATGAATTGTTTTGAGCTAAATGACCCTGAAATTAAAAAGCACCACAAATGAACTCTGAAATGGTTGAAACTTGGCATGGTATCATCATTTCACCCAGATAGCATGAGATAAAAAGTTGAGAGGGTTACGGCAAAAACTGGATGCACTTCGTGTACAAAATGGACAATCTCTTTCGAAGTATCAGGGTTTCGGACGAAAACTCGTCTGTTACAAAAGGATTTATTTTTTTTAACTTATTTCAACTCCAGACTTTTTGTGCATTCAATATGAACCATTATAAGCCACATCCTCAAATTTCAACCCTATCTAACTTCATTTGCTATTTTTCATGCATTTAATGAATTGTTTTGAGCTAAATGACCCTAAAATTAAAAAGCACCACAAATGAACTCTGAAATGGTTGAAACTTGGCATGGTATCATCATTTCACCCAGATAGCATGTGATAAAAAGTTGAGAGGGTTACGGCAAAAACTGGATGCACTTCGTGTACAAAATGGACAATCTCTTTCGAAGTATCAGGGTTTCGGACGAAAACTCGTCTGTTACAAAAGGATTTATTTTTTTTAACTTATTTCAACTCCAGACTTTTTGTGCATTCAATATGAACCATTAGAAGCCACATCCTAAAATTTCAACCCTATCTAACTTCATTTGCTATTTTTCATGCATTTAATGAATTGTTTTGAGCTAAATGACCCTGAAATTAAAAAGCACCACAAATGAACTCTGAAATGGTTGAAACTTGGCATGTTATCATCATTTCACCCACATAGCATGTGCTAATAAGTTGAGAGGGTTACGACAAAAACTGGATGCACTTCGTGTACAAAATGGACAATCTCTTTCGAAGTATCAGGGTTTCGGACGAAAACTCGTCTGTTACAAAAGGATTTCAAATTTTTTAACTTATTTCAACTCCAGACTTTTTGTGCATTCAATTTGAACCATTAGAAGCCACATCCTAAAATTTCAACCCCATCTAACTTCATTTGCTATTTTTCATGCATTTAATGAATTGTTTTGAGCTAAATGACCCTGAAATTAAAAAGCACCACAAATGAACTCTGAAATGGTTGAAACTTGGCATGGTATCATCGTTTCACCCACATAGCATGTTCTAAAAAGTTGAGAGGGTTATGGCAAAAACTGGATGCACTTCGTGTACAAAATGGACAATCTCTTTCGAAGTATCAGAGTTTCGGACGAAAACTCGTCTGTTACAAAAGGATTTCAATTTTTTTTAACTTATTTCAACTCCAGACTTTTTGTGCATTCAATATGAACCATTAGAAGCCACATCCTAAAATTTCAACCCTATCTAACTTCATTTGCAATTTTTCATGCATTTAATGAATTGTTTTGAGCTAAATGACCCTGAAATTAAAAAGCTACACAAATGAATTCTGAACTGGTTTAAACTTGGCATGGTATCATCATTTCACCCAAATAGCATGTGCTAAAAAGTTGAGAGGGTTACAGCAAAAACTGGATGTACTTCATGTACAAACTGGACAATCTCTTTCGAAGTATCAGGGTTTCGGACGAAAACTCGTCTGTTACAAAAGGATTTCAATTTTTTTTAACTTATTTCAACTCCAGACTTTTTGTGCATTCAATATGAACCATTAGAAGCCACATCCTAAAATTTCAACCCTATCTAACTTCATTTGCTATTTTTCATGCATTTAATGAATTGTTTTGAGCTAAATGACCCTGCAATTAAAAAGCACCACAAATGAACTCTGAAATGGTTGAAACTTGCATGGTATCATCATTTCACCCACATAGCATGTTCTAAAAAGTTGAGAGGGTTACAGCAAAAACTGGATGCACTTCGTGTACCAACTGGACAATCTCTTTAGAAGTATCAAGGTTTCGGACGAAAACTCGTCTGTTACAAAAGGATTTCAATTTTTTTAAATTATTTCAACTCCAGACTTTTTGTGCATTCAATATGAAACATTAGAAGCCACATCCTAAAATTTCAATCCTATCTAACTTCATTTGCTATTTTTCATGCATTTAATGAATTGTTTTGAGCTAAATGACCCTGAAACTAAAAAGCACCACAAATGAACTCTGAAATGGTTTAAACTTGGCATGGTATCATAATTTCAACCACATAGCATGTGCAAAAAAGTTGAGAGGGTTATGGCAAAAACTGGATGCACTTCGTGTACAAAATAAACAATCTCTTTCGAAGTATCAGGGTTTCGGACGAAAACTCATCTGTTACAAAAGGATTTCAATTTTTTTAACTTATTTCAACCCCAGACTTTTTGTGCATTCAATATGAACCATTAGAAGCCACATCCTAAAATTTCAACCCTACCTAACTTCATCTGCTATTTTTCATGCATTTAATGAATTGTTTTGAGCTAAATGACCCTGAAATTAAAAAGCACCACAAATGAACTCTGAAATGGTTGAAACTTGGCATGGTATCATCATTTCACCCATATAGCATGTGATAAAAAGTTGAGAGGGTTACGGCAAAAACTGGATGCACTTCGTGTACAAAATGGACAATCTCTTTCGAAGTATCAGGGTTTCGGACGAAAACTCGTCTGTTACAAAAGGATTTAATTTTTTTTAACTTAGTTCAACTCCAGACTTTTTGTGCATTCAATATGAACCATTATAAGCCACATCCTAAAATTTCAACCCTATCTAACTTCATTTGCTATTTTTCATGCATTTAATGAATTGTTTTGAGCTAAATGACCCTGAAATTAAAAAGCACCACAAATGAACTCTGAAATGATTGAAACTTGGCATGGTATCATAATTTCACCCACATAGCATGTGATAAAAAGTTGAGAGGGTTACGGCAAAAACTGGATGCACTTCGTGTACAAAATGGACAATCTCTTTCGAAGTATCAGGGTTTCGGACGAAAACTCGTCTGTTACAAAAGGATTTCAATTTTTTTAACTTATTTCAACTCCAGACTTTTTGTGCATTCAATATGAACCATTAGAAGCCTCATCCTAAACTTTCAACCCTATCTAACTTCATTTGCTATTTTTCATGCATTTAATGAATTGTTTTGAGCTAAATGACCCTGAAATTAAAAAGCACCACAAATGAACTCTGAAATGGTTGAAACTTGGCATGGTATCATCATTTCACCCACATAGCATGTGCTAATAAGTTGAGAGGGTTACGGCAAAAACTGGATGCACTTCGTGTCCTAAATGGACAATCTCTTTCGAAGTATCAGGGTTTCGGACGAAAACTCGTCTGTTACAAAAGGATTTCAATTTTTTTAACTTATTTCAACTCCAGACTTTTTGTGCATTCAATATGAACCATTAGAAGCCACATCCTAAAATTTAAACCCCATCTAACTTCATTTGCTATTTTTCATGCATTTAATGAATTGTTTTGAGCTAAATGACCCTGAAATTAAAAAGCACCACAAATGAACTCTGAAATGGTTGAAACTTGGCATGGTATCATCGTTTCACCCACATAGCATGTGCTAATAAGTTGAGAGGGTTACGGCAAAAATTGGATGCACTTCGTGTACAAAATGGACAATCTCTATCGAAGTATCAGGGTTTCGGACGAAAACTCGTCTGTTACAAAAGGATTTCAATTTTTTTAACTTATTTCAACTCCAGACTTTTTGTGCATTCAATATGAACCATTAGAATCCACATCCTACAATTTCAACCCTACCTAACTTCATTTGCTATTTTTCATGCATTTAATGAATTGTTTTGAGCTAAATGACCCTGAAATTAAAAAGCACCACAAATGAACTCTGAAATGGTTGAAACTTGGCATGGTATCATCATTTCACCCACATAGCATGTTCTAAAAAGTTGAGAGGGTTACGGCAAAAACTGGATGCACTTCGTGTACCAACTGGACAATCTCTTTAGAAGTATCAGGGTTTCGGACGAAAACTCGTCTGTTACAAAAGGATTTCAATTTTTTTAACTTATTTCAACTCCAGACTTTTTGTGCATTCAATATGAACCATTAGAAGCCACATCCTAAAATTTAAACCCCATCTAACTTCATTTGCTATTTTTCATGCATTTAATGAATTGTTTTGAGCTAAATGACCCTGAAATTAAAAAGCACCACAAATGAACTCTGAAATGGTTGAAACTTGGCATGGTATCATCGTTTCACCCACATAGCATGTGCTAATAAGTTGAGAGGGTTACGGCAAAAATTGGATGCACTTCGTGTACAAAATGGACAATCTCTATCGAAGTATCAGGGTTTCGGACGAAAACTCGTCTGTTACAAAAGGATTTCAATTTTTTTAACTTATTTCAACTCCAGACTTTTTGTGCATTCAATATGAACCATTAGAATCCACATCCTACAATTTCAACCCTACCTAACTTCATTTGCTATTTTTCATGCATTTAATGAATTGTTTTGAGCTAAATGACCCTGAAATTAAAAAGCACCACAAATGAACTCTGAAATGGTTGAAACTTGGCATGGTATCATCATTTCACCCACATAGCATGTTCTAAAAAGTTGAGAGGGTTACGGCAAAAACTGGATGCACTTCGTGTACCAACTGGACAATCTCTTTAGAAGTATCAGGGTTTCGGACGAAAACTCGTCTGTTACAAAAGGATTTCAATTTTTTTAAATTATTTCAACTCCAGACTTTTTGTGCATTCAATATGAACCATTAGAAGCCACATCCTAAAACTTCAATCCTATCTAACTTCATTTGCTATTTTTCATGCATTTAATGAATTGTTTTGAGCTAAATGACCCTGAAATTAAAAAGCACCACAAATGAACTCTGAAATGGTTTAAACTTGGCATGGTATCATAATTTCACCCACATAGCATGTGCAAAAAAGTTGAGAGGGTTATGGAAAAAACTGGATGCACTTCGTGTACAAAATAAACAATCTCTTTCGAAGTATCAGGGTTTCGGACGAAAACTCGTCTGTTACAAAAGGATTTCAATTTTTTTAACTTATTTCAACCCCAGACTTTTTGTGCATTCAATATGAACCATTAGAAGCCACATCCTAAAATTTCAACCCTACCTAACTTCATCTGCTATTTTTCATGCATTTAATGAATTGTTTTGAGCTAAATGACCCTGAAATTAAAAAGCACCACAAATGAACTCTGAAATGGTTGAAACTTGGCATGGTATCATCATTTCACCCATATAGCATGTGATAAAAAGTTGAGAGGGTTACGGCAAAAACTGGATGCACTTCGTGTACAAAATGGACAATCTCTTTCGAAGTATCAGGGTTTCGGACGAAAACTCGTCTGTTACAAAAGGATTTCAATTTTTTTAACTTATTTCAACTCCAGACTTTTTGTGCATTCAATATGAACCATTAGAAGCCTCATCCTAAACTTTCAACCCTATCTAACTTCATTTGCTATTTTTCATGCATTTAATGAATTGTTTTGAGCTAAATGACCCTGAAATTAAAAAGCACCACAAATGAACTCTGAAATGGTTGAAACTTGGCATGGTATCATCATTTCACCCACATAGCATGTGCTAATAAGTTGAGAGGGTTACGGCAAAAAACTGGATGCACTTTGTGTACTAAATGGACAATCTCTTTCGAAGTATCAGGGTTTCGGACGAAAACTCGTCTGTTACAAAAGGATTTCAAATTTTTTAACTTATTTCAACTCCAGACTTTTTGTGCATTCAATATGAACCATTAGAAGCCACATCCTAAAATTTCAACCCCATCTAACTTCATTTGCTATTTTTCATGCATTTAATGAATTGTTTTGAGCTAAATGACCCTGAAATTAAAAAGCACCACAAATGAACTCTGAAATGGTTGAAACTTGGCATGGTATCATCGTTTCACCCACATAGCATGTGCTAATAAGTTGAGAGGGTTACGGCAAAAATTGGATGCACTTCGTGTACAAAATGGACAATCTCTATCGAAGTATCAGGGTTTCGGACGAAAACTCGTCTGTTACAAAAGGATTTCAATTTTTTTAACTTATTTCAACTCCAGACTTTTTGTGCATTCAATATGAACCATTAGAATCCACATCCTACAATTTCAACCCTACCTAACTTCATTTGCTATTTTTCATGCATTTAATGAATTGTTTTGAGCTAAATGACCCTGAAATTAAAAAGCACCACAAATGAACTCTGAAATGGTTGAAACTTGGCATGGTATCATCATTTGACCCACATAGCATGTTCTAAAAAGTTGAGAGGGGTACGGCAAAAAACTGGATGCACTTTGTGTACTAAATGGACAATCTCTTTCAAAGTATCAGGGTTTCGAACGAAAACTCGTCTGTTACAGAAGGATTTCAATTTTTTTAAATTATTTCAACTCCAGACATTTTGTGCGTTCAATATGAACCATTAGAAGCCACATACTAAAATTTCAACCCTATCTAACTTCATTTGCTATTTTTCATGCATTTAATGAATTGTTTTGAGCTAAATGACCCTGAAATTAAAAAGCACCACAAATGAACTCTGAAATGGTTGAAACTTGGCATGGTATCATCATTTCACCCACATAGCATGTTCTAAAAAGTTGAGAGGGTTATGGCAAAAACTGGATCCACTTCGTGTACAAAATGGACAATCTCTTTCAAAGTATCAGGGTTTCGAACGAAAACTCGTCTGTTACAAAAGGATTTCAATTTTTTTAAATTATTTCAACTCCAGACAATTTGTGCGTTCAATATGAACCATTAGAAGCCACATACTAAAATTTCAACCCTATCTAACTTCATTTGCTATTTTTCATGCATTTAATGAATTGTTTTGAGCTAAATGACCCTGAAATTAAAAAGCACCACAAATGAACTCTGAAATGGTTGAAACTTGGCATGGTATCATCGTTTCACCCACATAGCATGTGCTAATAAGTTGAGAGGGTTACGGCAAAAATTGGATGCACTTCGTGTACAAAATGGACAATCTCTATCGAAGTATCAGGGTTTCGGACGAAAACTCGTCTGTTACAAAAGGATTTCAATTTTTTTAACTTATTTCAACTCCAGACTTTTTGTGCATTCAATATGACCCATTAGAATCCACATCCTACAATTTCAACCCTACCTAACTTCATTTGCTATTTTTCATGCATTTAATGAATTGTTTTGAGCTAAATGACCCTGAAATTAAAAAGCACCACAAATGAACTCTGAAATGGTTGAAACTTGGCATGGTATCATCATTTCACCCACATAGCATGTTCTAAAAAGTTGAGAGGGTTACGGCAAAAACTGGATGCACTTCGTGTACCAACTGGACAATCTCTTTAGAAGTATCATGGTTTCGGACGAAAACTCGTCTGTTACAAAAGGATTTCAATTTTTTTAAATTATTTCAACTCCAGACTTTTTGTGCATTCAATATGAAACATTAGAAGCCACATCCTAAAATTTCAATCCTATCTAACTTCATTTGCTATTTTTCATGCATTTAATGAATTGTTTTGAGCTAAATGACCCTGAAATTAAAAAGCACCACAAATGAACTCTGAAATGGTTTAAACTTGGCATGGTATCATAATTTCACCCACATAGCAGGTGCAAAAAATTTGAGAGGGTTATGGAAAAAACTGAATGCACTTCGTGTACAAAATAAACAATCTCTTTCGAAGTATCAGGGTTTCGGACGAAAACTCGTCTGTTACAAAAGGATTTCAATTTTTTTAACTTATTTCAACTCCAGACTTTTTGTGCATTCAATATGAACCATTAGAAGCCAAATCCTAAAATTTCAACCCTACCTAACTTCATCTGCTATTTTTCATGCATTTAATGAATTGTTTTGAGCTAAATGACCCTGAAATTAAAAAGCACCACAAATGAACTCTGAAATGGTTGAAACTTGGCATGGTATCATCATTTCACCCATATAGCATGTGATAAAAAGTTGAGAGGGTTACGGCAAAAACTGGATGCACTTCGTGTACAAAATGGACAATCTCTTTCGAAGTATCAGGGTTTCGGACGAAAACACGTCTGTTACAAAAGGATTTAATTTTTTTTAACTTAGTTCAACTCCAGACTTTTTGTGCATTCAATATGAACCATTATAAGCCACATCCTAAAATTTCAACCCTATCTAACTTCATTTGCTATTTTTCATGCATTTAATGAATTGTTTTGAGCTAAATGACCCTGAAATTAAAAAGCACCACAAATGAACTCTGAAATGATTGAAACTTGGCATGGTATCATAATTTCACCCACATAGCATGTGATAAAAAGTTGAGAGGGTTACGGAAAAAACTGGATGCACTTCGTGTACAAAATGGACAATCTCTTTCGAAGTATCAGGGTTTCGGACGAAAACTCGTCTGTTACAAAAGGATTTCAATTTTTTTAACTTATTTCAACTCCAGACTTTTTGTGCATTCAATATGAACCATTAGAAGCCTCATCCTAAAATTTCAACCCTATCTAACTTCATTTGCTATTTTTCATGCATTTAATGAATTGTTTTGAGCTAAATGACCCTGAAATTAAAAAGCACCACAAATGAACTCTGAAATGATTGAAACTTGGCATGGTATCATAATTTCACCCACATAGCATGTGATAAAAAGTTGAGAGGGTTACGGCAAAAACTGGATGCACTTCGTGTACAAAATGGACAATCTCTTTCGAAGTATCAGGGTTTCGGACGAAAACTCGTCTGTTACAAAAGGATTTCAATTTTTTTAACTTATTTCAACTCCAGACTTTTTGTGCATTCAATATGAACCATTAGAAGCCTCATCCTAAACTTTCAACCCTATCTAACTTCATTTGCTATTTTTCATGCATTTAATGAATTGTTTTGAGCTAAATGACCCTGAAATTAAAAAGCACCACAAATGAACTCTGAAATGGTTGAAACTTGGCATGGTATCAACATTTGACCCACATAGCATGTTCTAAAAAGTTGAGAGGGGTACGGCAAAAAACTGGATGCACTTTGTGTACTAAATGGACAATCTCTTTCAAAGTATCAGGGTTTCGAACGAAAACTCGTCTGTTACAGAAGGATTTCAATTTTTTTAAATTATTTCAACTCCAGACATTTTGTGCGTTCAATATGAACCATTAGAAGCCACATACTAAAATTTCAACCCTATCTAACTTCATTTGCTATTTTTCATGCATTTAATGAATTGTTTTGAGCTAAATGACCCTGAAATTAAAAAGCACCACAAATGAACTCTGAAATGGTTGAAACTTGGCAAGGTATCATCATTTCACCCACATAGCATGTTCTAAAAAGTTGAGAGGGTTATGGCAAAAACTGGATCCACTTCGTGTACAAAATGGACAATCTCTTTCAAAGTATCAGGGTTTCGAACGAAAACTCGTCTGTTACAAAAGGATTTCAATTTTTTTAAATTATTTCAACTCCAGACAATTTGTGCGTTCAATATGAACCATTAGAAGCCACATACTAAAATTTCAACCCTATCTAACTTCATTTGCTATTTTTCATGCATTTAATGAATTGTTTTGAGCTAAATGACCCTGAAATTAAAAAGCACCACAAATGAACTCTGAAATGGTTGAAACTTGGCATGGTATCATCGTTTCACCCACATAGCATGTGCTAATAAGTTGAGAGGGTTACGGCAAAAATTGGATGCACTTCGTGTACAAAATGGACAATCTCTATCGAAGTATCAGGGTTTCGGACGAAAACTCGTCTGTTACAAAAGGATTTCAATTTTTTTAACTTATTTCAACTCCAGACTTTTTGTGCATTCAATATGACCCATTAGAATCCACATCCTACAATTTCAACCCTACCTAACTTCATTTGCTATTTTTCATGCATTTAATGAATTGTTTTGAGCTAAATGACCCTGAAATTAAAAAGCACCACAAATGAACTCTGAAATGGTTGAAACTTGGCATGGTATCATCATTTCACCCACATAGCATGTTCTAAAAAGTTGAGAGGGTTACGGCAAAAACTGGATGCACTTCGTGTACCAACTGGACAATCTCTTTAGAAGTATCATGGTTTCGGACGAAAACTCGTCTGTTACAAAAGGATTTCAATTTTTTTAAATTATTTCAACTCCAGACTTTTTGTGCATTCAATATGAAACATTAGAAGCCACATCCTAAAATTTCAATCCTATCTAACTTCATTTGCTATTTTTCATGCATTTAATGAATTGTTTTGAGCTAAATGACCCTGAAATTAAAAAGCACCACAAATGAACTCTGAAATGGTTTAAACTTGGCATGGTATCATAATTTCACCCACATAGCAGGTGCAAAAAATTTGAGAGGGTTATGGAAAAAACTGAATGCACTTCGTGTACAAAATAAACAATCTCTTTCGAAGTATCAGGGTATCGGACGAAAACTCGTCTGTTACAAAAGGATTTCAATTTTTTTAACTTATTTCAACTCCAGACTTTTTGTGCATTCAATATGAACCATTAGAAGCCAAATCCTAAAATTTCAACCCTACCTAACTTCATCTGCTATTTTTCATGCATTTAATGAATTGTTTTGAGCTAAATGACCCTGAAATTAAAAAGCACCACAAATGAACTCTGAAATGGTTGAAACTTGGCATGGTATCATCATTTCACCCATATAGCATGTGATAAAAAGTTGAGAGGGTTACGGCAAAAACTGGATGCACTTCGTGTACAAAATGGACAATCTCTTTCGAAGTATCAGGGTTTCGGACGAAAACACGTCTGTTACAAAAGGATTTAATTTTTTTTAACTTAGTTCAACTCCAGACTTTTTGTGCATTCAATATGAACCATTATAAGCCACATCCTAAAATTTCAACCCTATCTAACTTCATTTGCTATTTTTCATGCATTTAATGAATTGTTTTGAGCTAAATGACCCTGAAATTAAAAAGCACCACAAATGAACTCTGAAATGATTGAAACTTGGCATGGTATCATAATTTCACCCACATAGCATGTGATAAAAAGTTGAGAGGGTTACGGCAAAAACTGGATGCACTTCGTGTACAAAATGGACAATCTCTTTCGAAGTATCAGGGTTTCGGACGAAAACTCGTCTGTTACAAAAGGATTTCAATTTTTTTAACTTATTTCAACTCCAGACTTTTTGTGCATTCAATATGAACCATTAGAAGCCTCATCCTAAACTTTCAACCCTATCTAACTTCATTTGCTATTTTTCATGCATTTAATGAATTGTTTTGAGCTAAATGACCCTGAAATTAAAAAGCACCACAAATGAACTCTGAAATGGTTGAAACTTGGCATGGTATCATCATTTCACCCACATAGCATGTGCTAATAAGTTGAGAGGGTTTCGGCAAAAACTGGATGCACTTCGTGTACTAAATGGACAATCTCTTTCGAAGTATCAGGGTTTCGGACGAAAACTCGTCTGTTACAAAAGGATTTCAAATTTTTTAACTTATTTCAACTCCAGACTTTTTGTGCATTCAATATGAACCATTAGAAGCCACATCCTAAAATTTCAACCCCATCTAACTTCATTTGCTATTTTTCATGCATTTAATGAATTGTTTTGAGCTAAATGACCCTGAAATTAAAAAGCACCACAAATGAACTCTGAAATGGTTGAAACTTGGCATGGTATCATCGTTTCACCCACATAGCATGTGCTAATAAGTTGAGAGGGTTACGGCAAAAATTGGATGCACTTCGTGTACAAAATGGACAATCTCTATCGAAGTATCAGGGTTTCGGACGAAAACTCGTCTGTTACAAAAGGATTTCAATTTTTTTAACTTATTTCAACTCCAGACTTTTTGTGCATTCAATATGAACCATTAGAATCCACATCCTACAATTTCAACCCTACCTAACTTCATTTGCTATTTTTCATGCATTTAATGAATTGTTTTGAGCTAAATGACCCTGAAATTAAAAAGCACCACAAATGAACTCTGAAATGGTTGAAACTTGGCATGGTATCATCATTTGACCCACATAGCATGTTCTATAAAGTTGAGAGGGGTACGGCAAAAAACTGGATGCACTTTGTGTACTAAATGGACAATCTCTTTCAAAGTATCAGGGTTTCGAACGAAAACTCGTCTGTTACAGAAGGATTTCAATTTTTTTAAATTATTTCAACTCCAGACATTTTGTGCGTTCAATATGAACCATTAGAAGCCACATACTAAAATTTCAACCCTATCTAACTTCATTTGCTATTTTTCATGCATTTAATGAATTGTTTTGAGCTAAATGACCCTGAAATTAAAAAGCACCACAAATGAACTCTGAAATGGTTGAAACTTGGCATGGTATCATCATTTCACCCACATAGCATGTTCTAAAAAGTTGAGAGGGTTATGGCAAAAACTGGATCCACTTCGTGTACAAAATGGACAATCTCTTTCAAAGTATCAGGGTTTCGAACGAAAACTCGTCTGTTACAAAAGGATTTCAATTTTTTTAAATTATTTCAACTCCAGACAATTTGTGCGTTCAATATGAACCATTAGAAGCCACATCCTAAAATTTCAACCCTATCTAACTTCATT
This sequence comes from Elymus sibiricus, assembly GCA_039707655.1. Taxonomy (NCBI): domain Eukaryota; kingdom Viridiplantae; phylum Streptophyta; class Magnoliopsida; order Poales; family Poaceae; genus Elymus; species Elymus sibiricus. The sequence continues at coordinate 191,274,822 of CM077663.1, read as the reverse complement.
TGCTATTTTTCATGCATTTAATGAATTGTTTTGAGCTAAATGACCCTGAAATTCAAAAGCACCACAAATGAACTCTGAAATGGTTGAAACTTGGCATGGTATCATCATTTCACCCACATAGCATGTTCTAAAAAGTTGAGAGGGTTATTGCAAAAACTGGATGCACTTCGTGTACAAAATGGACAATCTCTTTCGAAGTATCAGGGTTTCGGACGAAAACTCGTCTGTTACAAAAGGATTTCAATTTTTTTTAACTTATTTCAACTCCAGACTTTTTGTGCATTCAATATGAACCATTAGAAGCCACATCCTAAAATTTCAAGCCTATCTAAGTTCATTTGCTATTTTTCATGCATTTAATGAATTGTTTTGAGCTACATGACCCTGAAATTAAAAAGCACCACAAATGAACTCTGAAATGGTTTAAACTTGGCATGGTATCATAATTTCACCCACATAGCATGTGCAAAAAAGTTGAGAGGGTTATGGAAAAAACTGGATGCATTTCGTGTACAAAATAGACAATCTCTTTCGAAGTATCAGGGTTTCGGACGAAAACTCGTCTGTTACAAAAGGATTTCAGTTTTTTTAAATTATTTCAACTCCAGACATTTTGTGCGTTCAATATGAACCATTAGAAGCCACATACTAAAATTTCAACCCTATCTAACTTCATTTGCTATTTTTCATGCATTTAATGAATTGTTTTGAGCTAAATGACCCTGAAATTAAAAAGCACCACAAATGAACTCTGAAATGGTTGAAACTTGGCATGGTATCATCATTTCACCCACATAGCATGTTCTAAAAAGTTGAGAGGGTTATTGCAAAAACTGGATGCACTTCGTGTACAAAATGGACAAACTCTTTCGAAGTATCAGGGTTACGGACGAAAACTCGTCTGTTACAAAAGGATTTCAATTTTTTTTAACTTATTTCAACTCCAGACTTTTTGTGCATTCAATATGAACCATTAGAAGCCACATCCTAAAATTTCAACCCTATCTATCTTCATTTGCAATTTTTCATGCATTTAATGAATTGTTTTGAGCTAAATGACCCTGAAATTAAAAAGCTCCACAAATGAACTCTGAAATGGTTGAAACTTGGCATGGTCTCATCATTTCACCCAAATAGCATGTGCTAAAAAGTTGAGAGGGTTACGGCAAAAACTGGATGTACTTCATGTACAAACTGGACAATCTCTTTCGAAGTATTAGGGTTTCGGACGAAAACTCGTCTGTTACAAAAGGATTTCAATTTTTTTAACTTATTTCAACTCCAGACTTTTTGTGCGTTCAATATGAACCATTAGAATCCACATCCTAAAATTTCAACCCTATCTAAGTTCATTTGTTATTTTTCATGCATTTAATGAATTGTTTTGAGCTAAATGACCCTGAAATTAAAAAGCACGACAAATGAACTCTGAAATGGTTGAAACTTGGCATGGTATCATCATTTCACCCACATAGCATGTGCTAAAAAGTTGAGAGGGTTACGGCAAAAACTGGATGCACTTCGTGTACAAACTGGACAATTTCTTTCGAAGTATCAGGGTTTCGGACGAAAACTCGTCTGTTACAAAAGGATTTCAATTTTTTTAAATTATTTCAACTCCAGACTTTTTGTGCATTCAATATGAAACATTAGAAGCCACATCCTAAAATTTCAATCCTATCTAACTTCATTTGCTATTTTTCATGCATTTAATGAATTGTTTTGAGCTAAATGACCCTGAAATTAAAAAGCACCACAAATGAACTCTGAAATGGTTTAAACTTGGCATGGTATCATAATTTCACTCACATAGCATGTGCAAAAAAGTTGAGAGGGTTATGGCAAAAACTGGATGCATTTCGTGTACAAAATAGACAATCTCTTTCGAAGTATCAGGGTTTCGGACGAAAACTCGTCTGTTACAAAAGGATTTCAATTTTTTTAACTTATTTCAACTCCAGACTTTTTGTGCATTCAATATGAACCATTAGAAGCCACATCCTCAAATTTCGACCCTACCTAACTTCATCTGTTATTTTTCATGCATTTAATGAATTGTTTTGAGCTAGATGACCCTGAAATTAAAAAGCACCACAAATGAACTCTGAAATGGTTGAAACTTGGCATGGTTTCATCATTTCACCCATATAGAATGTGATCAAAAGTTGAGAGGGTTACGGCAAAAACTGGATGCACTTCGTGTACAAAATGGAGAATCTCTTTCGAAGTATGAGGGTTTCGGACGAAAACTCGTCTGTTACAAAAGGATTTAATTTTTTTTAACTTAGTTCAACTCCAGACTTTTTGTGCATTCAATATGAACCATTATAAGCCACATCCTAAAATTTCAACCCTATCTAACTTCATTTGCTATTTTTCATGCATTTAATGAATTGTTTTGAGCTAAATGACCCTGAAATTAAAAAGCACCACAAATGAACTCTGAAATGGTTGAAACTTGGCATGGTATCATCATTTCACCCACATAGCATGTGCTAATAAGTTGAGAGGGTTACGGCAAAAACTGGATGCATTTCGTGTACAAAATAGACAATCTCTTTTGTAGTATCAGGGTTTCGGACGAAAACTCGTCTGTTACAAAAGGATTTAAATTTTTTTAAATTGTTTCAACTCCAGACATTTTGTGCGTTCAATATGAACCATTAGAAGCCGCATCCTAAAATTTCAACCCCATCTAACTTCATTTGCTATTTTTCATGCATTTAATGAATTTTTTTGAGCTAAATGACCCTGAAATTAAAAAGCACCACAATGAACTCTGAAATGGTTGAAACTTGGCATGGTATCATCGTTTCACCCACATAGCATGTGCTAATAAGTTGAGAGGGTTACGGCAAAAATTGGATGCACTTCGTGTACAAAATGGACAATCTCTTTCGAAGTATCAGGGTTTCGGACGAAAACTCGTCTCTTACAAAAGGATTTCAATTTTTTTAACTTATTTCAACTCCAGACTTTTTGTGCATTCAATATGAACCATTAGAAGCCACATCCTAAAATTTCAACCCTACCTAACTTCATTTGCTATTTTTCATGCATTTAATGAATTGTTTTGAGCTAAATGACCCTGAAATTAAAAAGCACCACAAATGAACTCTGAAATGGTTGAAACTTGGCATGGTATAATCATTTCACCCACATACCATGTTCTAAAAAGTTGAGAGGGGTACGGCAAAAAACTGGATGCACTTTGTGTACAAAATGGACAATCTCTTTCAAAGTATCAGGGTTTCGAACGAAAACTCGTCTGTTACAAAAGGATTTCAATTTTTTTAAACTATTTCAACTCCAGACATTTTGTGCGTTCAATATGAACCATTAGAAGCCACATACTAAAATTTCAACCCTATCTAACTTCAGTTGCTATTTTTCATGCATTTAATGAATTGTTTTGAGCTAAATGACCCTGAAATTAAAAAGCACCACAAATGAACTCTGAAATGGTTGAAACTTGGCATGGTATCATCATTTCACCCACATAGCATGTTCTAAAAAGTTGAGAGGGTTATGGCAAAAACTGGATGCACTTCGTGTACAAAATGGACAATCTCTTTCGAAGCATCAGGGTTTCGGACGAAAACTCGTCTGTTACAAAAGGATTTCAATTTTTTTAAATTATTTAAACTCCAGACTTTTTGTGCATGCAATATGAAACATTAGAAGCCACATCCTAAAATTTCAATCCTATCTAACTTCATTTGCTATTTTTCATGCATTTAATGAATTGTTTTGAGCAAAATGACCCTGAAATTAAAAAGCACCACAAATGAACTCTGAAATGGTTTAAACTTGGCATGGTATCATAATTTCACCCACATAGCATGTGCAAAAAAGTTGAGAGGGTTATGGCAAAAACTGGATGCACTTCGTGTACAAAATAGACAATCTCTTTCGAAGTATCAGGGTTTCGGACGAAAACTCGTCTGTTACAAAAGGATTTCAATGTTTTTAACTTATTTCAACTCCAGACTTTTTGTGCATTCAATATGAACCATTAGAAGCCACATCCTAAAATTTCAACCCTATCTAACTTCATTTGCTATTTTTCATGCATTTAATGAATTGTTTTGAGCTAAATGACCCTGAAATTAAAAAGCTCCACAAATGAACTCTGAAATGGTTGAAACTTGGCATGGTATCATCATTTCACCCATATAGCATGTGATAAAAAGTTGAGAGGGTTACGGCAAAAACTGGATGCACTTCGTATACAAAATGGACAATCTCTTTCGAAGTATCAGGGTTTCGGACGAAAACTCGTCTGTTACAAAAGGATTTCAATTTTTTTTTAATTTATTTCAACTCCAGACTTTTTGTGCATTCAATATGAACCATTAGAAGCCACATGCTAAAATTTCAACCCTACCTAACTTCATCTGCTATTTTTCATGCATTTAATGAATTGTTTTGAGCTAAATAAACCTGAAATTAAAAAGCACCACAAATGAACTCTGAAATGGTTGAAACTTGGCAGGGTATCATCATTTCACCCATATAGCATGTGATAAAAAGTTGAGAGGGTTACGGCAAAAACTGGATGCACTTCGTGTACAAAATGGACAATCTCTTTCGAAGTATCAGGGTTTCGGACGAAAACTCGTCTGTTACAAAAGGATTTAATTTTTTTAACTTATTTCAACTCCAGACTTTTTGTGCATTCAATATGAACCATTAGAAGCCACATCCTAAAATTTCAACCCTACCTAACTTCATCTGCTATTTTTCATGCATTTAATGAATTGTTTTGAGCTAAATGACCCTGAAATTAAAAAGCACAACAAATGAACTCTGAAATGGTTGAAACTTGGCATGGTATCATCATTTCACCCATATAGCATGTGATAAAAAGTTGAGAGGGTTACGGCAAAAACTGGATGCACTTCGTGTACAAAATGGACAATCTCTTTCGAAGTATTAGGGTTTCGGACGAAAACTCGTCTGTTACAAAAGGATTTAATTTTTTTTAACTTAGTTCAACTCCAGACTTTTTGTGCATTCAATATGAACCATTAGAAGCCACATCCTAAAATTTCAACCCTATCTAACTTCATTTGCTATTTTTCATGCATTTAATGAATTGTTTTGAGCTAAATGACCCTGAAATTAAAAAGCACCACAAATGAACTCTGAAATGGTTGAAACTTGGCATGGTATCATCATTTCACCCACATAGCATTTGCTAAAAAGTTGAGAGGGTTACGGCAAAAACTGGATGCACTTCGTGTACAAACTGGACAATCTCTTTCGAAGTATCAGGGTTTCGGACGAAAACTCGTCTGTTACAAAAGGATTTCAATTTTTTTAACTTATTTCAACTCCAGACTTTTTGTGCATTCAATATGAACCATTAGAATCCACATCCTAAAATTTCAACCCTATCTAAGTTCATTTGCTATTTTTCATGCATTTAATGAATTATTTTGAGCTAAATGACCCTGAAATTAAAAAGCACCACAAATGAACTCTGAAATGGTTTAAACTTGGCATGATATCATAATTTCACCCACATAGCATGTGCAAAAAAGTTGAGAGGGTTATGGCAAAAACTGGATGCACTTCGTGTACAAAATGGACAATCTCTTTCGAAGTATCAGGGTTTCGGACGAAAACTCGTCTGTTACAAAAGGATTTCAATTTTTTTAACTTATTTCAACTCCAGACTTTTTGTGCATTCAATATGAACCATTAGAAGCCACATCCTAAAATTTCAACCCTACCTAACTTCATCTGCTATTTTTCATGCATTTAATGAATTGTTTTGAGCTAAATGACCCTGAAATTAAAAAGCACCACAAATGAACTCTGAAATGGTTGAAACTTGGCATGGTAACATCATTTCACCCAGATAGCATGTGATAAAAAGTTGAGAGGGTTACGGCAAAAACTGGATGCACTTCGTGTACAAAATGGACAATCTCTTTCGAAGTATCAGGGTTTCGGACGAAAACTCGTCTGTTACAAAAGGATTTAAATTTTTTTAACTTATTTCAACTCCAGACTTTTTGTGCATTCAATATGAACCATTATAAGCCACATCCTAAAATTTCAACCCTATCTAACTTCATTTGCTATTTTTCATGCATTTAATGAATTGTTTTGAGCTAAATGACCCTAAAATTAAAAAGCACCACAAATGAACTCTGAAATGGTTGAAACTTGGCATGGTATCATCATTTCACCCACATAGCATGTGATAAAAAGTTGAGAGGGTTACGGCAAAAACTGGATGCACTTCGTGTACAAAATGGACAATCTCTTTCGAAGTATCAGTGTTTCGGACGAAAACTCGTCTGTTACAAAAGGATTTAAATTTTTTTTAACTTATTTCAACTCCAGACTTTTTGTGCATTCAATATGAACCATTAGAAGCCACATCCTAAAATTTCAACCCTATCTAACTTCATTTGCTATTTTTCATGCATTTAATGAATTGTTTTGAGCTAAATGACCCTGAAATTAAAAAGCACCACAAATGAACTCTGAAATGGTTGAAACTTGGCATGGTATCATCATTTCACCCACATAGCATGTTCTAAAAAGTTGAGAGGGTTACGGCAAAAAACTGGATGCACTTCGTGTACAAAATGGACAATCTCTTTCAAAGTATGAGGGTTTCGAACGAAAACTCGTCTGTTACAAAAGGATTTCAATTTTTTTAAAATAATTTCAACTCCAGACATTTTGTGCGTTCAATATGAACCATTAGAAGCCACATCCTAAAGTTTCAACCCTATCTAACTTCATTTGCTATTTTTCATGCATTTAATGAATTATTTTGAGCTAAATGACCCTGAAATTAAAAAGCACCACAAATGAACTCTGAAATGGTTGAAACTTGGCATGGTATCATCATTTCACCCACATAGCATGTGATAAAAAGTTGAGAGGGTTACGGCAAAAACTGGATGCACTTCGTGTACAAAATGGACAATCTCTTTCGAAGTATCAGGGTTTCGGACGAAAACTCGTCTGTTACAAAAGGATTTCAATTTTTTTAACTTATTTCAACTCCAGACTTTTTGTGCATTCAATATGAACCATTAGAAGCCACATCCTAAAATTTCAACCCTATCTAACTTCATTTGCTATTTTTCATGCATTTAATGAATTGTTTTGAGCTAAATGACCCTGAAATTAAAAAGCACCACAAATGACCTCTGAAATGGTTGAAACTTGGCATGGTATCATCATTTCACCCATATAGCATGTGCTAATAAGTTGAGAGGGTTACGGCAAAATCTGGATGCACTTCGTGTACAAAATGGACAATCTCTTTCGAAGTATCAGGGTTTCGGACGAAAACTCGTCTGTTACAAAAGGATTTCAAATTTTTTAAATTATTTCAACTCCAGACTTTTTGTGCATTCAATTTGAACCATTAGAAGCCACATCCTAAAATTTCAACCCCATCTAACTTCATTTGCTATTTTTCATGCATTTAATGAATTGTTTTGAGCTAAATGTCCCTGAAATTAAATAGCACCACAAATGAACTCTGAAATGGTTGAAACATGGCATGGTATCATCGTTTCACCCACATAGCATGTGCTAATAAGTAGAGAGGGTTACGGCAAAAATTGGATGCACTTCGTGTACAAAATGGACAATCTCTTTCGAAGTATCAGGGTTTCGGACGAAAACTCGTCTGTTACAAAAGGATTTCAATTTTTTTAACTTATTTCAACTCCAGACTTTTTGTGCATTCAATATGAACCATTAGAAGACACATACTAAAATTTCAACCCTACCTAACTTCATTTGCTATTTTTCATGCATTTAATGAATTGTTTTGAGCTAAATGACCCTGAAATTAAAAAGCACCACAAATGAACTCTGAAATGGTTGAAACTTGGCATGGTATCATCATTTCACCCACATAGCATGTTCTAAAAAGTTGAGAGGGGTACGGCAAAAAATTGGATGCACTTTGTGTACAAAATGGACAATCTCTTTCAAAGTATCAGTGTTTCGAACGAAAACTCGTCTGTTACAAAAGGATTTCAATTTTTTTAAATTATTTCAACTCCAGACATTTTGTGCGTTCAATATGAACCATTAGAAGCCACATACTAAAATTTCAACCCTATCTAACTTCATTTGCTATTTTCATGCATTTAATGAATTGTTTTGAGCTAAATGACCCTGAAATTCAAAATCACCACAAATGAACTCTGAAATGGTTGAAACTTGGCATGGTATCATCATTTCACCCACATAGCATGTTCTAAAAAGTTGAGAGGGTTATGGCAAAAACTGGATGCACTTCGTGTACAAAATGGACGATCTCTTTCGAAGTATCAGGGTTTCGGACGAAAACTCGTCTGTTACAAAAGGATTTCAATTTTTTTTAACTTATTTCAACTCCAGACTTTTTGTGCATTCAATATGAACCATTAGTAGCCACATCCTAAAATTTCAACCCTATCTAACTTCATTTGCTATTTTTCATGCATTTAATGAATTGTTTTGAGCTAAATGACCCTGAAATTAAAAAGCACCACAAATGAACTCTGAAATGGTTGAAACTTGTCATGGTATCATCATTTCACCCACATAGCATGTGCTAAAAAGTTGAGAGGGTTACGGCAGAAACTGGATGCACTTCGTGTACAAACTGGACAATCTCTTTCGAAGTATCAGGGTTTCGGACGAAAACTCGTCTGTTACAAAAGGATTTCAATTTTTTTAAATTATTTCCAATCCAGACTTTTTGTGCATTCGATATGAAACATTAGAAGCCACATCCTAAAATTTCAATCCTATCTAACTTCATTTTCTATTTTTCATGCATTTAATGAATTGTTTTGAGCTAAATGACCCTGAAATTAAAAAGCACCACAAATGAACTCTGAACTGGTTTAAACTTGGCATGGTATCATAATTTCACCCATATAGCATGTGCAAAAAAGTTGAGAGGGTTATGGCAAAAACTGGATGCACTTCGTGTACAAAATAGACAATCTCTTTCGAAGTATGAGGGTTTCGGACGAAAACTCGTCTGTTACAAAAGGACTTCAATTTTTTTAACTTATTTCAACTCTAGACTTTTTGTGCATTCAATATGAACCATTAAAGCCACATCCTAAAATTTCAACCCTACCTAACTTTATCTGCTATTTTTCATGCATTTAATGAATTGTTTTGAGCTAAATGACCCTGAAATTAAAAGCACAACAAATGAACTCTGAAATGGTTGAAACTTGGCATGGTATCATCATTTCACCCATATAGCATGTGATAAAAAGTTGAGAGGGTTACGGCCAAAACTGGATGCACTTCGTGTACAAAATGGACAATCTCTTTCGAAGTATTAGGGTTTCGGACGAAAACTCGTCTGTTACAAAAGGATTTAATTTTTTTTAACTTAGTTCAACTCCAGACTTTTTGTGCATTCAATATGAACCATTATAAGCCACATCCTAAAATTTCAACCCTATCTAACTTCATTTGCTATTTTTCATGCATTTAATGAATTGTTTTGAGCTAAATGACCCTGAAATTAAAAAGCACCACAAATGAACTCTGAAATGGTTGAAACTTGGCATGGTATCATAATTTCACCCACATAGCATGTGATAAAAAGTTGAGAGGGTTACGGCAAAAACTGGATGCACTTCGTGTACAAAATGGACAATCTCTTTCGAAGTATCAGGGTTTCTGACGAAAACTCGTCTGTTACAAAAGGATTTCAATTTTTTTAACTTATTTCAACTCCAGACTTTTTGTGCGTTCAATATGAACCATTAGAATCCACATCCTAAAATTTCAACCCTATCTAAGTTCATTTGCTATTTTTCATGCATTTAATGAATTGTTTTGAGCTAAATGACCCTAAAATTAATAAGCACCACAAATGAACTCTGAAACTGTTGAAACTTGGCATGGTATCATCATTTCACCCACATAGCATGTGCTAAAAAGTTGAGAGGGTTACGGCAAAAACTGGATGCACTTCGTGTACAAACTGGACAATCTCTTTCGAAGTATGAGGGTTTCGGACGAAAACTCGTCTGTTACAAAAGGATTTCAATTTTTTTAAATTATTTCAACTCCAGACTTTTTGTGCATTCAATACGAAACATTAGAAGCCACATCCTAAAATTTCAATCCTATCTAACTTCATTTGCTATTTTTCATGCATTTAATGAATTGTTTTGAGGTAAATGACCCTGAAATTAAAAAGCACCACAAATGAACTCTGAAATGGTTTAAACTTGGCATGGTATCATAATTTCACCCACATAGCATGTGCAAAAAAGTTGAGAGGGTTATGGCAAAAACTGGATGCACTTCGTGTACAAAATGGACAATCTCTTTCGAAGTATGAGGGTTTCGGACGAAAACTCGTCTGTTACAAAAGGATTTCAATTTTTTTAAATTATTTCAACTCCAGACTTTTTGTGCATTCAATACGAAACATTAGAAGCCACATCCTAAAATTTCAATCCTATCTAACTTCATTTGCTATTTTTCATGCATTTAATGAATTGTTTTGAGGTAAATGACCCTGAAATTAAAAAGCACCACAAATGAACTCTGAAATGGTTGAAACTTGGCATGGTATCATAATTTCACCCACATAGCATGTGCAAAAAAGTTGAGAGGGTTATGTCAAAAACTGGATGCACTTCGTGTACAAAATGGACAATCTCTTTCGAAGTATCAGGGTTTCGGACGAAAACTCGTCTGTTACAAAAGGATTTCAATTTTTTTAACTTATTTCAACTCCAGACTTTTTGTGCATTCAATATGAACCATTAGAAGCCACATCCTAAAATTTCAACCCTACCTAACTTCATCTGCTATTTTTCATGCATTTAATGAATTGTTTTGAGCTAAATGACCCTGAAATTAAAAAGCACCACAAATGAACTCTGAAATGGTTGAAACTTGGCATGGTATCATCATTTCACCCAGATAGCATGAGATAAAAAGTTGAGAGGGTTACGGCAAAAACTGGATGCACTTCGTGTACAAAATGGACAATCTCTTTCGAAGTATCAGGGTTTCGGACGAAAACTCGTCTGTTACAAAAGGATTTATTTTTTTTTAACTTATTTCAACTCCAGACTTTTTGTGCATTCAATATGAACCATTATAAGCCACATCCTCAAATTTCAACCCTATCTAACTTCATTTGCTATTTTTCATGCATTTAATGAATTGTTTTGAGCTAAATGACCCTAAAATTAAAAAGCACCACAAATGAACTCTGAAATGGTTGAAACTTGGCATGGTATCATCATTTCACCCAGATAGCATGTGATAAAAAGTTGAGAGGGTTACGGCAAAAACTGGATGCACTTCGTGTACAAAATGGACAATCTCTTTCGAAGTATCAGGGTTTCGGACGAAAACTCGTCTGTTACAAAAGGATTTATTTTTTTTAACTTATTTCAACTCCAGACTTTTTGTGCATTCAATATGAACCATTAGAAGCCACATCCTAAAATTTCAACCCTATCTAACTTCATTTGCTATTTTTCATGCATTTAATGAATTGTTTTGAGCTAAATGACCCTGAAATTAAAAAGCACCACAAATGAACTCTGAAATGGTTGAAACTTGGCATGTTATCATCATTTCACCCACATAGCATGTGCTAATAAGTTGAGAGGGTTACGATAAAAACTGGATGCACTTCGTCTACAAAATGGACAATCTCTTTCGAAGTATCAGGGTTTCGGACGAAAACTCGTCTGTTACAAAAGGATTTCAAATTTTTTAACTTATTTCAACTCCAGACTTTTTGTGCATTCAATTTGAACCATTAGAAGCCACATCCTAAAATTTCAACCCCATCTAACTTCATTTGCTATTTTTCATGCATTTAATGAATTGTTTTGAGCTAAATGACCCTGAAATTAAAAAGCACCACAAATGAACTCTGAAATGGTTGAAACTTGGCATGGTATCATCGTTTCACCCACATAGCATGTTCTAAAAAGTTGAGAGGGTTATGGCAAAAACTGGATGCACTTCGTGTACAAAATGGACAATCTCTTTCGAAGTATCAGGGTTTCGGACGAAAACTCGTCTGTTACAAAAGGATTTCAATTTTTTTTAACTTATTTCAACTCCAGACTTTTTGTGCATTCAATATGAACCATTAGAAGCCACATCCTAAAATTTCAACCCTATCTAACTTCATTTGCAATTTTTCATGCATTTAATGAATTGTTTTGAGCTAAATGACCCTGAAATTAAAAAGCTCCACAAATGAACTCTGAACTGGTTTAAACTTGGCATGGTATCATCATTTCACCCAAATAGCATGTGCTAAAAAGTTGAGAGGGTTACAGCAAAAACTGGATGTACTTCATGTACAAACTGGACAATCTCTTTCGAAGTATCAGGGTTTCGGACGAAAACTCGTCTGTTACAAAAGGATTTCAATTTTTTTTAACTTATTTCAACTCCAGACTTTTTGTGCATTCAATATGAACCATTAGAAGCCACATCCTAAAATTTCAACCCTATCTAACTTCATTTGCTATTTTTCATGCATTTAATGAATTGTTTTGAGCTAAATGACCCTGAAATTAAAAAGCACCACAAATGAACTCTGAAATGGTTGAAACTTGCATGGTATCATCATTTCACCCACATAGCATGTTCTAAAAAGTTGAGAGGGTTACAGCAAAAACTGGATGCACTTCGTGTACCAACTGGACAATCTCTTTAGAAGTATCAAGGTTTCGGACGAAAACTCGTCTGTTACAAAAGGATTTCAATTTTTTTAAATTATTTCAACTCCAGACTTTTTGTGCATTCAATATGAAACATTAGAAGCCACATCCTAAAATTTCAATCCTATCTAACTTCATTTGCTATTTTTCATGCATTTAATGAATTGTTTTGAGCTAAATGACCCTGAAACTAAAAAGCACCACAAATGAACTCTGAAATGGTTTAAACTTGGCATGGTATCATAATTTCAACCACATAGCATGTGCAAAAAAGTTGAGAGGGTTATGGCAAAAACTGGATGCACTTCGTGTACAAAATAAACAATCTCTTTCGAAGTATCAGGGTTTCGGACGAAAACTCATCTGTTACAAAAGGATTTCAATTTTTTTAACTTATTTCAACCCCAGACTTTTTGTGCATTCAATATGAACCATTAGAAGCCACATCCTCAAATTTCAACCCTACCTAACTTCATCTGCTATTTTTCATGCATTTAATGAATTGTTTTGAGCTAAATGACCCTGAAATTAAAAAGCACCACAAATGAACTCTGAAATGGTTGAAACTTGGCATGGTATCATCATTTCACCCATATAGCATGTGATAAAAAGTTGAGAGGGTTACGGCAAAAACTGGATGCACTTCGTGTACAAAATGGACAATCTCTTTCGAAGTATCAGGGTTTCGGACGAAAACTCGTCTGTTACAAAAGGATTTAATTTTTTTTAACTTAGTTCAACTCCAGACTTTTTGTGCATTCAATATGAACCATTATAAGCCACATCCTAAAATTTCAACCCTATCTAACTTCATTTGCTATTTTTCATGCATTTAATGAATTGTTTTGAGCTAAATGACCCTGAAATTAAAAAGCACCACAAATGAACTCTGAAATGATTGAAACTTGGCATGGTATCATAATTTCACCCACATAGCATGTGATAAAAAGTTGAGAGGGTTACGGCAAAAACTGGATGCACTTCGTGTACAAAATGGACAATCTCTTTCGAAGTATCAGGGTTTCGGACGAAAACTCGTCTGTTACAAAAGTATTTCAATTTTTTTAACTTATTTCAACTCCAGACTTTTTGTGCATTCAATATGAACCATTAGAAGCCTCATCCTAAACTTTCAACCCTATCTAACTTCATTTGCTATTTTTCATGCATTTAATGAATTGTTTTGAGCTAAATGACCCTGAAATTAAAAAGCACCACAAATGAACTCTGAAATGGTTGAAACTTGGCATGGTATCATCATTTCACCCACATAGCATGTGCTAATAAGTTGAGAGGGTTACGGCAAAAACTGGATGCACTTCGTGTCCTAAATGGACAATCTCTTTCGAAGTATTAGGGTTTCGGACGAAAACTCGTCTGTTACAAAAGGATTTCAATTTTTTTAACTTATTTCAACTCCAGACTTTTTGTGCATTCAATATGAACCATTAGAAGCCACATCCTAAAATTTAAACCCCATCTAACTTCATTTGCTATTTTTCATGCATTTAATGAATTGTTTTGAGCTAAATGACCCTGAAATTAAAAAGCACCACAAATGAACTCTGAAATGGTTGAAACTTGGCATGGTATCATCGTTTCACCCACATAGCATGTGCTAATAAGTTGAGAGGGTTACGGCAAAAATTGGATGCACTTCGTGTACAAAATGGACAATCTCTATCGAAGTATCAGGGTTTCGGACGAAAACTCGTCTGTTACAAAAGGATTTCAATTTTTTTAACTTATTTCAACTCCAGACTTTTTGTGCATTCAATATGAACCATTAGAATCCACATCCTACAATTTCAACCCTACCTAACTTCATTTGCTATTTTTCATGCATTTAATGAATTGTTTTGAGCTAAATGACCCTGAAATTAAAAAGCACCACAAATGAACTCTGAAATGGTTGAAACTTGGCATGGTATCATCATTTCACCCACATAGCATGTTCTAAAAAGTTGAGAGGGTTACGGCAAAAACTGGATGCACTTCGTGTACCAACTGGACAATCTCTTTAGAAGTATCAGGGTTTCGGACGAAAACTCGTCTGTTACAAAAGGATTTCAATTTTTTTAAATTATTTCAACTCCAGACTTTTTGTGCATTCAATATGAAACATTAGAAGCCACATCCTAAAATTTCAATCCTATCTAACTTCATTTGCTATTTTTCATGCATTTAATGAATTGTTTTGAGCTAAATGACCCTGAAATTAAAAAGCACCACAAATGAACTCTGAAATGGTTTAAACTTGGCATGGTATCATAATTTCACCCACATAGCATGTGCAAAAAAGTTGAGAGGGTTATGGAAAAAACTGGATGCACTTCGTGTACAAAATAAACAATCTCTTTCGAAGTATCAGGGTTTCGGACGAAAACTCGTCTGTTACAAAAGGATTTCAATTTTTTTAACTTATTTCAACCCCAGACTTTTTGTGCATTCAATATGAACCATTAGAAGCCACATCCTAAAATTTCAACCCTACCTAACTTCATCTGCTATTTTTCATGCATTTAATGAATTGTTTTGAGCTAAATGACCCTGAAATTAAAAAGCACCACAAATGAACTCTGAAATGGTTGAAACTTGGCATGGTATCATCATTTCACCCATATAGCATGTGATAAAAAGTTGAGAGGGTTACGGCAAAAACTGGATGCACTTCGTGTACAAAATGGACAATCTCTTTCGAAGTATCAGGGTTTCGGACGAAAACTCGTCTGTTACAAAAGGATTTAATTTTTTTTAACTTAGTTCAACTCCAGACTTTTTGTGCATTCAATATGAACCATTATAAGCCACATCCTAAAATTTCAACCCTATCTAACTTCATTTGCTATTTTTCATGCATTTAATGAATTGTTTTGAGCTAAATGACCCTGAAATTAAAAAGCACCACAAATGAACTCTGAAATGATTGAAACTTGGCATGGTATCATAATTTCACCCACATAGCATGTGATAAAAAGTTGAGAGGGTTACGGCAAAAACTGGATGCACTTCGTGTACAAAATGGACAATCTCTTTCGAAGTATCAGGGTTTCGGACGAAAACTCGTCTGTTACAAAAGGATTTCAATTTTTTTAACTTATTTCAACTCCAGACTTTTTGTGCATTCAATATGAACCATTAGAAGCCTCATCCTAAACTTTCAACCCTATCTAACTTCATTTGCTATTTTTCATGCATTTAATGAATTGTTTTGAGCTAAATGACCCTGAAATTAAAAAGCACCACAAATGAACTCTGAAATGGTTGAAACTTGGCATGGTATCATCATTTCACCCACATAGCATGTGCTAATAAGTTGAGAGGGTTACGGCAAAAACTGGATGCACTTCGTGTCCTAAATGGACAATCTCTTTCGAAGTATCAGGGTTTCGGACGAAAACTCGTCTGTTACAAAAGGATTTCAATTTTTTTAACTTATTTCAACTCCAGACTTTTTGTGCATTCAATATGAACCATTAGAAGCCACATCCTAAAATTTAAACCCCATCTAACTTCATTTGCTATTTTTCATGCATTTAATGAATTGTTTTGAGCTAAATGACCCTGAAATTAAAAAGCACCACAAATGAACTCTGAAATGGTTGAAACTTGGCATGGTATCATCGTTTCACCCACATAGCATGTGCTAATAAGTTGAGAGGGTTACGGCAAAAATTGGATGCACTTCGTGTACAAAATGGACAATCTCTATCGAAGTATCAGGGTTTCGGACGAAAACTCGTCTGTTACAAAAGGATTTCAATTTTTTTAACTTATTTCAACTCCAGACTTTTTGTGCATTCAATATGAACCATTAGAATCCACATCCTACAATTTCAACCCTACCTAACTTCATTTGCTATTTTTCATGCATTTAATGAATTGTTTTGAGCTAAATGACCCTGAAATTAAAAAGCACCACAAATGAACTCTGAAATGGTTGAAACTTGGCATGGTATCATCATTTCACCCACATAGCATGTTCTAAAAAGTTGAGAGGGTTACGGCAAAAACTGGATGCACTTCGTGTACCAACTGGACAATCTCTTTAGAAGTATCAGGGTTTCGGACGAAAACTCGTCTGTTACAAAAGGATTTCAATTTTTTTAAATTATTTCAACTCCAGACTTTTTGTGCATTCAATATGAAACATTAGAAGCCACATCCTAAAATTTCAATCCTATCTAACTTCATTTGCTATTTTTCATGCATTTAATGAATTGTTTTGAGCTAAATGACCCTGAAATTAAAAAGCACCACAAATGAACTCTGAAATGGTTTAAACTTGGCATGGTATCATAATTTCACCCACATAGCATGTGCAAAAAAGTTGAGAGGGTTATGGAAAAAACTGGATGCACTTCGTGTACAAAATAAACAATCTCTTTCGAAGTATCAGGGTTTCGGACGAAAACTCGTCTGTTACAAAAGGATTTCAATTTTTTTAACTTATTTCAACCCCAGACTTTTTGTGCATTCAATATGAACCATTAGAAGCCACATCCTAAAATTTCAACCCTACCTAACTTCATCTGCTATTTTTCATGCATTTAATGAATTGTTTTGAGCTAAATGACCCTGAAATTAAAAAGCACCACAAATGAACTCTGAAATGGTTGAAACTTGGCATGGTATCATCATTTCACCCATATAGCATGTGATAAAAAGTTGAGAGGGTTACGGCAAAAACTGGATGCACTTCGTGTACAAAATGGACAATCTCTTTCGAAGTATCAGGGTTTCGGACGAAAACTCGTCTGTTACAAAAGGATTTAATTTTTTTTAACTTAGTTCAACTCCAGACTTTTTGTGCATTCAATATGAACCATTATAAGCCACATCCTAAAATTTCAACCCTATCTAACTTCATTTGCTATTTTTCATGCATTTAATGAATTGTTTTGAGCTAAATGACCCTGAAATTAAAAAGCACCACAAATGAACTCTGAAATGATTGAAACTTGGCATGGTATCATAATTTCACCCACATAGCATGTGATAAAAAGTTGAGAGGGTTACGGCAAAAACTGGATGCACTTCGTGTACAAAATGGACAATCTCTTTCGAAGTATCAGGGTTTCGGACGAAAACTCGTCTGTTACAAAAGGATTTCAATTTTTTTAACTTATTTCAACTCCAGACTTTTTGTGCATTCAATATGAACCATTAGAAGCCTCATCCTAAACTTTCAACCCTATCTAACTTCATTTGCTATTTTTCATGCATTTAATGAATTGTTTTGAGCTAAATGACCCTGAAATTAAAAAGCACCACAAATGAACTCTGAAATGGTTGAAACTTGGCATGGTATCATCATTTCACCCACATAGCATGTGCTAATAAGTTGAGAGGGTTACGGCAAAAACTGGATGCACTTCGTGTCCTAAATGGACAATCTCTTTCGAAGTATCAGGGTTTCGGACGAAAACTCGTCTGTTACAAAAGGATTTCAATTTTTTTAACTTATTTCAACTCCAGACTTTTTGTGCATTCAATATGAACCATTAGAAGCCACATCCTAAAATTTAAACCCCATCTAACTTCATTTGCTATTTTTCATGCATTTAATGAATTGTTTTGAGCTAAATGACCCTGAAATTAAAAAGCACCACAAATGAACTCTGAAATGGTTGAAACTTGGCATGGTATCATCGTTTCACCCACATAGCATGTGCTAATAAGTTGAGAGGGTTACGGCAAAAATTGGATGCACTTCGTGTACAAAATGGACAATCTCTATCGAAGTATCAGGGTTTCGGACGAAAACTCGTCTGTTACAAAAGGATTTCAATTTTTTTAACTTATTTCAACTCCAGACTTTTTGTGCATTCAATATGAACCATTAGAATCCACATCCTACAATTTCAACCCTACCTAACTTCATTTGCTATTTTTCATGCATTTAATGAATTGTTTTGAGCTAAATGACCCTGAAATTAAAAAGCACCACAAATGAACTCTGAAATGGTTGAAACTTGGCATGGTATCATCATTTCACCCACATAGCATGTTCTAAAAAGTTGAGAGGGTTACGGCAAAAACTGGATGCACTTCGTGTACCAACTGGACAATCTCTTTAGAAGTATCAGGGTTTCGGACGAAAACTCGTCTGTTACAAAAGGATTTCAATTTTTTTAAATTATTTCAACTCCAGACTTTTTGTGCATTCAATATGAAACATTAGAAGCCACATCCTAAAATTTCAATCCTATCTAACTTCATTTGCTATTTTTCATGCATTTAATGAATTGTTTTGAGCTAAATGACCCTGAAATTAAAAAGCACCACAAATGAACTCTGAAATGGTTTAAACTTGGCATGGTATCATAATTTCACCCACATAGCATGTGCAAAAAAGTTGAGAGGGTTATGGAAAAAACTGGATGCACTTCGTGTACAAAATAAACAATCTCTTTCGAAGTATCAGGGTTTCGGACGAAAACTCGTCTGTTACAAAAGGATTTCAATTTTTTTAACTTATTTCAACCCCAGACTTTTTGTGCATTCAATATGAACCATTAGAAGCCACATCCTAAAATTTCAACCCTACCTAACTTCATCTGCTATTTTTCATGCATTTAATGAATTGTTTTGAGCTAAATGACCCTGAAATTAAAAAGCACCACAAATGAACTCTGAAATGGTTGAAACTTGGCATGGTATCATCATTTCACCCATATAGCATGTGATAAAAAGTTGAGAGGGTTACGGCAAAAACTGGATGCACTTCGTGTACAAAATGGACAATCTCTTTCGAAGTATCAGGGTTTCGGACGAAAACTCGTCTGTTACAAAAGGATTTAATTTTTTTTAACTTAGTTCAACTCCAGACTTTTTGTGCATTCAATATGAACCATTATAAGCCACATCCTAAAATTTCAACCCTATCTAACTTCATTTGCTATTTTTCATGCATTTAATGAATTGTTTTGAGCTAAATGACCCTGAAATTAAAAAGCACCACAAATGAACTCTGAAATGATTGAAACTTGGCATGGTATCATAATTTCACCCACATAGCATGTGATAAAAAGTTGAGAGGGTTACGGCAAAAACTGGATGCACTTCGTGTACAAAATGGACAATCTCTTTCGAAGTATCAGGGTTTCGGACGAAAACTCGTCTGTTACAAAAGGATTTCAATTTTTTTAACTTATTTCAACTCCAGACTTTTTGTGCATTCAATATGAACCATTAGAAGCCTCATCCTAAACTTTCAACCCTATCTAACTTCATTTGCTATTTTTCATGCATTTAATGAATTGTTTTGAGCTAAATGACCCTGAAATTAAAAAGCACCACAAATGAACTCTGAAATGGTTGAAACTTGGCATGGTATCATCATTTCACCCACATAGCATGTGCTAATAAGTTGAGAGGGTTACGGCAAAAACTGGATGCACTTCGTGTCCTAAATGGACAATCTCTTTCGAAGTATCAGGGTTTCGGACGAAAACTCGTCTGTTACAAAAGGATTTCAATTTTTTTAACTTATTTCAACTCCAGACTTTTTGTGCATTCAATATGAACCATTAGAAGCCACATCCTAAAATTTAAACCCCATCTAACTTCATTTGCTATTTTTCATGCATTTAATGAATTGTTTTGAGCTAAATGACCCTGAAATTAAAAAGCACCACAAATGAACTCTGAAATGGTTGAAACTTGGCATGGTATCATCGTTTCACCCACATAGCATGTGCTAATAAGTTGAGAGGGTTACGGCAAAAATTGGATGCACTTCGTGTACAAAATGGACAATCTCTATCGAAGTATCAGGGTTTCGGACGAAAACTCGTCTGTTACAAAAGGATTTCAATTTTTTTAACTTATTTCAACTCCAGACTTTTTGTGCATTCAATATGAACCATTAGAATCCACATCCTACAATTTCAACCCTACCTAACTTCATTTGCTATTTTTCATGCATTTAATGAATTGTTTTGAGCTAAATGACCCTGAAATTAAAAAGCACCACAAATGAACTCTGAAATGGTTGAAACTTGGCATGGTATCATCATTTCACCCACATAGCATGTTCTAAAAAGTTGAGACGGTTACGGCAAAAACTGGATGCACTTCGTGTACCAACTGGACAATCTCTTTAGAAGTATCAGGGTTTCGGACGAAAACTCATCTGTTACAAAAGGATTTCAATTTTTTTAAATTATTTCAACTCCAGACTTTTTGTGCATTCAATATGAAACATTAGAAGCCACATCCTAAAATTTCAATCCTATCTAACTTCATTTGCTATTTTTCATGCATTTAATGAATTGTTTTGAGCTAAATGACCCTGAAATTAAAAAGCACCACAAATGAACTCTGAAATGGTTTAAACTTGGCATGGTATCATAATTTCACCCACATAGCATGTGCAAAAAAGTTGAGAGGGTTATGGAAAAAACTGGATGCACTTCGTGTACAAAATAAACAATCTCTTTCGAAGTATCAGGGTTTCGGACGAAAACTCGTCTGTTACAAAAGGATTTCAATTTTTTTAACTTATTTCAACCCCAGACTTTTTGTGCATTCAATATGAACCATTAGAAGCCACATCCTAAAATTTCAACCCTACCTAACTTCATCTGCTATTTTTCATGCATTTAATGAATTGTTTTGAGCTAAATGACCCTGAAATTAAAAAGCACCACAAATGAACTCTGAAATGGTTGAAACTTGGCATGGTATCATCATTTCACCCATATAGCATGTGATAAAAAGTTGAGAGGGTTACGGCAAAAACTGGATGCACTTCGTGTACAAAATGGACAATCTCTTTCGAAGTATCAGGGTTTCGGACGAAAACTCGTCTGTTACAAAAGGATTTAATTTTTTTTAACTTAGTTCAACTCCAGACTTTTTGTGCATTCAATATGAACCATTATAAGCCACATCCTAAAATTTCAACCCTATCTAACTTCATTTGCTATTTTTCATGCATTTAATGAATTGTTTTGAGCTAAATGACCCTGAAATTAAAAAGCACCACAAATGAACTCTGAAATGATTGAAACTTGGCATGGTATCATAATTTCACCCACATAGCATGTGATAAAAAGTTGAGAGGGTTACGGCAAAAACTGGATGCACTTCGTGTACAAAATGGACAATCTCTTTCGAAGTATCAGGGTTTCGGACGAAAACTCGTCTGTTACAAAAGGATTTCAATTTTTTTAACTTATTTCAACTCCAGACTTTTTGTGCATTCAATATGAACCATTAGAAGCCTCATCCTAAACTTTCAACCCTATCTAACTTCATTTGCTATTTTTCATGCATTTAATGAATTGTTTTGAGCTAAATGACCCTGAAATTAAAAAGCACCACAAATGAACTCTGAATTGGTTGAAACTTGGCATGGTATCATCATTTCACCCACATAGCATGTGCTAATAAGTTGAGAGGGTTACGGCAAAAACTGGATGCACTTCGTGTACTAAATGGACAATCTCTTTCGAAGTATCAGGGTTTCGGACGAAAACTCGTCTGTTACAAAAGGATTTCAAATTTTTTAACTTATTTCAACTCCAGACTTTTTGTGCATTCAATATGAACCATTAGAAGCCACATCCTAAAATTTCAACCCCATCTAACTTCATTTGCTATTTTTCATGCATTTAATGAATTGTTTTGAGCTAAATGACCCTGAAATTAAAAAGCACCACAAATGAACTCTGAAATGGTTGAAACTTGGCATGGTATCATCGTTTCACCCACATAGCATGTGCTAATAAGTTGAGCGGGTTACGGAAAAAATTGGATGCACTTCGTGTACAAAATGGACAATCTCTATCGAAGTATCAGGGTTTCGGACGAAAACTCGTCTGTTACAAAAGGATTTCAATTTTTTTAACTTATTTCAACTCCAGACATTTTGTGCATTCAATATGAACCATTAGAATCCACATCCTACAATTTCAACCCTACCTAACTTCATTTGCTATTTTTCATGCATTTAATGAATTGTTTTGAGCTAAATGACCCTGAAATTAAAAAGCACCACAAATGAACTCTGAAATGGTTGAAACTTGGCATGGTATCATCATTTGACCCACATAGCATGTTCTAAAAAGTTGAGAGGGGTACGGCAAAAAACTGGATGCACTTTGTGTACTAAATGGACAATCTCTTTCAAAGTATCAGGGTTTCGAACGAAAACTCGTCTGTTACAGAAGGATTTCAATTTTTTTAAATTATTTCAACTCCAGACATTTTGTGCGTTCAATATGAACCATTAGAAGCCACATACTAAAATTTCAACCCTATCTAACTTCATTTGCTATTTTTCATGCATTTAATGAATTGTTTTGAGCTAAATGACCCTGAAATTAAAAAGCACCACAAATGAACTCTGAAATGGTTGAAACTTGGCATGGTATCATCATTTCACCCACATAGCATGTTCTAAAAAGTTGAGAGGGTTATGGCAAAAACTGGATCCACTTCGTGTACAAAATGGACAATCTCTTTCAAAGTATCAGGGTTTCGAACGAAAACTCGTCTGTTACAAAAGGATTTCAATTTTTTTAAATTATTTCAACTCCAGACAATTTGTGCGTTCAATATGAACCATTAGAAGCCACATACTAAAATTTCAACCCTATCTAACTTCATTTGCTATTTTTCATGCATTTAATGAATTGTTTTGAGCTAAATGACCCTGAAATTAAAAAGCAACACAAATGAACTCTGAAATGGTTGAAACTTGGCATGGTATCATCGTTTCACCCACATAGCATGTGCTAATAAGTTGAGAGGGTTACGGCAAAAATTGGATGCACTTCGTGTACAAAATGGACAATCTCTATCGAAGTATCAGGGTTTCGGACGAAAACTCGTCTGTTACAAAAGGATTTCAATTTTTTTAACTTATTTCAACTCCAGACTTTTTGTGCATTCAATATGAACCATTAGAATCCACATCCTACAATTTCAACCCTACCTAACTTCATTTGCTATTTTTCATGCATTTAATGAATTGTTTTGAGCTAAATGACCCTGAAATTAAAAAGCACCACAAATGAACTCTGAAATGGTTGAAACTTGGCATGGTATCATCCTTTCACCCACATAGCATGTTCTAAAAAGTTGAGAGGGTTACGGCAAAAACTGGATGCACTTCGTGTACCAACTGGACAATCTCTTTAGAAGTATCATGGTTTCGGACGAAAACTCGTCTGTTACAAAAGGATTTCAATTTTTTTAAATTATTTCAACTCCAGACTTTTTGTGCATTCAATATGAAACATTAGAAGCCACATCCTAAAATTTCAATCCTATCTAACTTCATTTGCTATTTTTCATGCATTTAATGAATTGTTTTGAGCTAAATGACCCTGAAATTAAAAAGCACCACAAATGAACTCTGAAATGGTTTAAACTTGGCATGGTATCATAATTTCACCCACATAGCATGTGCAAAAAATTTGAGAGGGTTATGGAAAAAACTGAATGCACTTCGTGTACAAAATAAACAATCTCTTTCGAAGTATCAGGGTTTCGGACGAAAACTCGTCTGTTACAAAAGGATTTCAATTTTTTTAACTTATTTCAACTCCAGACTTTTTGTGCATTCAATATGAACCATTAGAAGCCACATCTTAAAATTTCAACCCTACCTAACTTCATCTGCTATTTTTCATGCATTTAATGAATTGTTTTGAGCTAAATGACCCTGAAATTAAAAAGCACCACAAATGAACTCTGAAATGGTTGAAACTTGGCATGGTATCATCATTTCACCCATATAGCATGTGATAAAAAGTTGAGAGGGTTACGGCAAAAACTGGATGCACTTCGTGTACAAAATGGACAATCTCTTTCGAAGTATCAGGGTTTCGGACGAAAACACGTCTGTTACAAAAGGATTTAATTTTTTTTAACTTAGTTCAACTCCAGACTTTTTGTGCATTCAATATGAACCATTATAAGCCACATCCTAAAATTTCAACCCTATCTAACTTCATTTGCTATTTTTCATGCATTTAATGAATTGTTTTGAGCTAAATGACCCTGAAATTAAAAAGCACCACAAATGAACTCTGAAATGATTGAAACTTGGCATGGTATCATAATTTCACCCACATAGCATGTGATAAAAAGTTGAGAGGGTTACGGCAAAAACTGGATGCACTTCGTGTACAAAATGGACAATCTCTTTCGAAGTATCAGGGTTTCGGACGAAAACTCGTCTGTTACAAAAGGATTTCAATTTTTTTAACTTATTTCAACTCCAGACTTTTTGTGCATTCAATATGAACCATTAGAAGCCTCATCCTAAACTTTCAACCCTATCTAACTTCATTTGCTATTTTTCATGCATTTAATGAATTGTTTTGAGCTAAATGACCCTGAAATTAAAAAGCACCACAAATGAACTCTGAAATGGTTGAAACTTGGCATGGTATCATCATTTCACCCACATAGCATGTGCTAATAAGTTGAGAGGGTTACGGCAAAAACTGGATGCACTTCGTGTACTAAATGGACAATCTCTTTCGAAGTATCAGGGTTTCGGACGAAAACTCGTCTGTTACAAAAGGATTTCAAATTTTTTAACTTATTTCAACTCTAGACTTTTTGTGCATTCAATATGAACCATTAGAAGCCACATCCTAAAATTTCAACCCCATCTAACTTCATTTGCTATTTTTCATGCATTTAATGAATTGTTTTGAGCTAAATGACCCTGAAATTAAAAAGCACCACAAATGAACTCTGAAATGGTTGAAACTTGGCATGGTATCATCGTTTCACCCACATAGCATGTGCTAATAAGTTGAGAGGGTTACGGCAAAAATTGGATGCACTTCGTGTACAAAATGGACAATCTCTATCGAAGTATCAGGGTTTCGGACGAAAACTCGTCTGTTACAAAAGGATTTCAATTTTTTTAACTTATTTCAACTCCAGACTTTTTGTGCATTCAATATGAACCATTAGAATCCACATCCTACAATTTCAACCCTACCTAACTTCATTTGCTATTTTTCATGCATTTAATAAATTGTTTTGAGCTAAATGACCCTGAAATTAAAAAGCACCACAAATGAACTCTGAAATGGTTGAAACTTGGCATGGTATCATCATTTGACCCACATAGCATGTTCTAAAAAGTTGAGAGGGGTACGGCAAAAAACTGGATGCACTTTGTGTACTAAATGGACAATCTCTTTCAAAGTATCAGGGTTTCGAACGAAAACTCGTCTGTTACAGAAGGATTTCAATTTTTTTAAATTATTTCAACTCCAGACATTTTGTGCGTTCAATATGAACCATTAGAAGCCACATACTAAAATTTCAACCCTATCTAACTTCATTTGCTATTTTTCATGCATTTAATGAATTGTTTTGAGCTAAATGACCCTGAAATTAAAAAGCACCACAAATGAACTCTGAAATGGTTGAAACTTGGCATGGTATCATCATTTCACCCACATAGCATGTTCTAAAAAGTTGAGAGGGTTATGGCAAAAACTGGATCCACTTCGTGTACAAAATGGACAATCTCTTTCAAAGTATCAGGGTTTCGAACGAAAACTCGTCTGTTACAAAAGGATTTCAATTTTTTTAAATTATTTCAACTCCAGACAATTTGTGCGTTCAATATGAACCATTAGAAGCCACATACTAAAATTTCAACCCTATCTAACTTCATTTTCTATTTTTCATGCATTTAATGAATTGTTTTGAGCTAAATGACCCTGAAATTCAAAAGCACCACAAATGAACTCTGAAATGGTTGAAACTTGGCATGGTATCATCATTTCACCCACATAGCATGTTCTAAAAAGTTGAGAGGGTTATTGCAAAAACTGGATGCACTTCGTGTACAAAATGGACAATCTCTTTCGAAGTATCAGGGTTTCGGACGAAAACTCGTCTGTTACAAAAGTATTTCAATTTTTTTAACTTATTTCAACTCCAGACTTTTTGTGCATTCAATATGAACCATTAGAAGCCTCATCCTAAACTTTCAACCCTATCTAACTTCATTTGCTATTTTTCATGCATTTAATGAATTGTTTTGAGCTAAATGACCCTGAAATTAAAAAGCACCACAAATGAACTCTGAAATGGTTTAAACTTGGCATGGTATCATAATTTCACCCACATAGCATGTGCAAAAAAGTTGAGAGGGTTATGGAAAAAACTGGATGCATTTCGTGTACAAAATAGACAATCTCTTTCGAAGTATCAGGGTTTCGGACGAAAACTCGTCTGTTACAAAAGGATTTCAGTTTTTTTAAATTATTTCAACTCCAGACATTTTGTGCGTTCAATATGAACCATTAGAAGCCACATACTAAAATTTCAACACTATCTAACTTCATTTGCTATTTTTCATGCATTTAATGAATTGTTTTGAGCTAAATGACCCTGAAATTAAAAAGCACCACAAATGAACTCTGAAATGGTTGAAACTTGGCATGGTATCATCATTTCACCCACATAGCATGTTCTAAAAAGTTGAGAGGGTTATTGCAAAAACTGGATGCACTTCGTGTACAAAATGGACAATCTCTTTCGAAGTATTAGGGTTACGGACGAAAACTCGTCTGTTACAAAAGGATTTCAATTTTTTTTAACTTATTTCAACTCCAGACTTTTTGTGCATTCAATATGAACCATTAGAAGCCACATCCTAAAATTTCAACCCTATCTATCTTCATTTGCAATTTTTCATGCATTTAATGAATTGTTTTGAGCTAAATGACCCTGAAATTAAAAAGCTCCACAAATGAACTCTGAAATGGTTGAAACTTGGCATGGTCTCATCATTTCACCCAAATAGCATGTGCTAAAAAGTTGAGAGGGTTACGGCAAAAACTGGATGTACTTCATGTACAAACTGGACAATCTCTTTCGAAGTATCAGGGTTTCGGACGAAAACTCGTCTGTTACAAAAGGATTTCAATTTTTTTAACTTATTTCAACTCCAGACTTTTTGTGCGTTCAATATGAACCATTAGAATCCACATCCTAAAATTTCAACCCTATCTAAGTTCATTTGTTATTTTTCATGCATTTAATGAATTGTTTTGAGCTAAATGACCCTGAAATTAAAAAGCACCACAAATGAACTCTGAAATGGTTGAAACTTGGCATGGTATCATCATTTCACCCACATAGCATGTGCTAAAAAGTTGAGAGGGTTACGGCAAAAACTGGATGCACTTCGTGTACAAACTGGACAATCTCTTTCGAAGTATCAGGGTTTCGGACGAAAACTCGTCTGTTACAAAAGGATTTCAATTTTTTTAAATTAATTCAACTCCAGACTTTTTGTGCATTCAATATGAAACATTAGAAGCCACATCCTAAAATTTCAATCCTATCTAACTTCATTTGCTATTTTTCATGCATTTAATGAATTGTTTTGAGCTAAATGACCCTGAAATTAAAAAGCACCACAAATGAACTCTGAAATGGTTTAAACTTGGCATGGTATCATAATTTCACTCACATAGCATGTGCAAAAAAGTTGAGAGGGTTATGGCAAAAACTGGATGCATTTCGTGTACAAAATAGACAATCTCTTTCGAAGTATCAGGGTTTCGGACGAAAACTCGTCTGTTACAAAAGGATTTCAATTTTTTTAACTTATTTCAACTCCAGACTTTTTGTGCATTCAATATGAACCATTAGAAGCCACATCCTAAAATTTCGACCCTACCTAACTTCATCTGTTATTTTTCATGCATTTAATGAATTGTTTTGAGCTAGATGACCCTGAAATTAAAAAGCACCACAAATGAACTCTGAAATGGTTGAAACTTGGCATGGTTTCATCATTTCACCCATATAGAATGTGATCAAAAGTTGAGAGGGTTACGGCAAAAACTGGATGCACTTCGTGTACAAAATGGAGAATCTCTTTCGAAGTATCAGGGTTTCGGACGAAAACTCGTCTGTTACAAAAGGATTTAATTTTTTTTAACTTAGTTCAACTCCAGACTTTTTGTGCATTCAATATGAACCATTATAAGCCACATCCAAAAATTTCAACCCTATCTAACTTCATTTGCTATTTTTCATGCATTTAATGAATTGTTTTGAGCTAAATGACCCTGAAATTAAAAAGCACCACAAATGAACTCTGAAATGGTTGAAACTTGGCATGGTATCATAATTTCACCCACATAGCATGTGATAAAAAGTTGAGAGGGTTACGGCAAAAACTGGATGCACTTCGTGTACAAAATGGACAATCTCTTTCGAAGTATCAGGTTTTCGGACGAAAACTCGTCTGTTACAAAAGGATTTCAATTTTTTTTAACTTATTTCAACTCCAGACTTTTTGTGCATTCAATATGAACCATTAGAAGCCACATGCTAAAATTTCAACCCTACCTAACTTCATCTGCTATTTTTCATGCATTTAATGAATTGTTTTGAGCTAAATGACCCTGAAATTAAAAAGCACCACAAATGAACTCTGAAATGGTTGAAACTTGGCATGGTATCATCATTTCACCCATATAGCATGTGATAAAAAGTTGAGAGGGTTAGGGCAAAAACTGGATGCACTTCTTGTATAAAATGGACAATCTCTTTCGAAGTATCAGGGTTTCGGACGAAAACTCGTCTGTTACAAAAGGATTTCAATTTTTTTTACTTATTTCAACTCCAGACTTTTTGTGCATTCAATATGAACCATTAGAAGCCACATCCTAAAATTTCAACCCTATCTAACTTCATTTGCTATTTTTCATGCATTTAATGAATTGTTTTGAGCAAAATGACCCTGAAATTAAAAAGCACCACAAATGAACTCTGAAATGGTTGAAACTTGGCATGGTATCATCATTTCACCCACATAGCATGTGCTAATAAGTTGAGAGGGTTACGGCAAAAACTGGATGCATTTCGTGTACAAAATAGACAATCTCTTTTGTAGTATCAGGGTTTCGGACGAAAACTCGTCTGTTACAAAAGGATTTAAATTTTTTTAAATTGTTTCAACTCCAGACATTTTGTGCGTTCAATATGAACCATTAGAAGCCGCATCCTAAAATTTCAACCCCATCTAACTTCATTTGCTATTTTTCATGCATTTAATGAATTTTTTTGAGCTAAATGACCCTGAAATTAAAAAGCACCACAATGAACTCTGAAATGGTTGAAACTTGGCATGGTATCATCGTTTCACCCACATAGCATGTGCTAATAAGTTGAGAGGGTTACGGCAAAAATTGGATGCACTTCGTGTACAAAATGGACAATCTCTTTCGAAGTATCAGGGTTTCGGACGAAAACTCGTCTCTTACAAAAGGATTTCAATTTTTTTAACTTATTTCAACTCCAGACTTTTTGTGCATTCAATATGAACCATTAGAAGCCACATCCTAAAATTTCAACCCTACCTAACTTCATTTGCTATTTTTCATGCATTTAATGAATTGTTTTGAGCTAAATGACCCTGAAAATAAAAAGCACCACAAATGAACTCTGAAATGGTTGAAACTTGGCATGGTATCATCATTTCACCCACATACCATGTTCTAAAAAGTTGAGAGGGGTACGGCAAAAAACTGGATGCACTTTGTGTACAAAATGGACAATCTCTTTCAAAGTATCAGGGTTTCGAACGAAAACTCGTCTGTTACAAAAGGATTTCAATTTTTTTAAACTATTTCAACTCCAGACATTTTGTGCGTTCAATATGAACCATTAGAAGCCACATACTAAAATTTCAACCCTATCTAACTTCAGTTGCTATTTTTCATGCATTTAATGAATTGTTTTGAGCTAAATGACCCTGAAATTAAAAAGCACCACAAATGAACTCTGAAATGGTTGAAACTTGGCATGGTATCATCATTTCACCCACATAGCATGTTCTAAAAAGTTGAGAGGGTTATGGCAAAAACTGGATGCACTTCGTGTACAAAATGGACAATCTCTTTCGAAGCATCAGGGTTTCGGACGAAAACTCGTCTGTTACAAAAGGATTTCAATTTTTTTAAATTATTTAAACTCCAGACTTTTTGTGCATGCAATATGAAACATTAGAAGCCACATCCTAAAATTTCAATCCTATCTAACTTCATTTGCTATTTTTCATGCATTTAATGAATTGTTTTGAGCAAAATGACCCTGAAATTAAAAAGCACCACAAATGAACTCTGAAATGGTTTAAACTTGGCATGGTATCATAATTTCACCCACATAGCATGTGCAAAAAAGTTGAGAGGGTTATGGCAAAAACTGGATGCACTTCGTGTACAAAATAGACAATCTCTTTCGAAGTATCAGGGTTTCGGACGAAAACTCGTCTGTTACAAAAGGATTTCAATGTTTTTAACTTATTTCAACTCCAGACTTTTTGTGCATTCAATATGAACCATTAGAAGCCACATCCTAAAATTTCAACCCTATCTAACTTCA
This sequence comes from Elymus sibiricus, assembly GCA_039707655.1. Taxonomy (NCBI): domain Eukaryota; kingdom Viridiplantae; phylum Streptophyta; class Magnoliopsida; order Poales; family Poaceae; genus Elymus; species Elymus sibiricus. Next base: position 191,243,719 of record CM077663.1, on the reverse strand, counting down.
TTTGCTATTTTTCATGCATTTAATGAATTGTTTTGAGCTAAATGACCCTGAAATTAAAAAGCTCCACAAATGAACTCTGAAATGGTTGAAACTTGGCATGGTATCATCATTTCACCCATATAGCATGTGATAAAAAGTTGAGAGGGTTACGGCAAAAACTGGATGCACTTCGTGTACAAAATGGACAATCTCTTTCGAAGTATCAGGGTTTCGGACGAAAACTCGTCTGTTACAAAAGGATTTCAATTTTTTTTAATTTATTTCAACTCCAGACTTTTTGTGCATTCAATATGAACCATTAGAAGCCACATGCTAAAATTTCAACCCTACCTAACTTCATCTGCTATTTTTCATGCATTTAATGAATTGTTTTGAGCTAAATAAACCTGAAATTAAAAAGCACCACAAATGAACTCTGAAATGGTTGAAACTTGGCAGGGTATCATCATTTCACCCATATAGCATGTGATAAAAAGTTGAGAGGGTTACGGCAAAAACTGGATGCACTTCGTGTACAAAATGGACAATCTCTTTCGAAGTATCAGGGTTTCGGACGAAAACTCGTCTGTTACAAAAGGATTTAATTTTTTTTAACTTAGTTCAACTACAGACTTTTTGTGCATTCAATATGAACCATTAGAAGCCACATCCTAAAATTTCAACCCTACCTAACTTCATTTGCTATTTTTCATGCATTTAATGAATTGTTTTGAGCTAAATGACCCTGAAATTAAAAAGCACCACAAATGAACTCTGAAATGGTTGAAACTTGGCATGGTATCATCATTTCACCCATATAGCATGTTCTAAAAAGTTGAGAGGGGTACGGCAAAAAACTGGATGCACTTTGTGTACAAAATGGACAATCTCTTTCAAAGTATCAGGGTTTCGAACGAAAACTCGTCTGTTACAAAAGGATTTCAATTTTTTTAAATTATTTCAACTCCAGACATTTTGTGCGTTCAATATGAACCATTAGAAGCCACATACTAAAATTTCAACCCTATCTAACTTCATTTGCTATTTTTCATGCATTTAATGAATTGTTTTGAGCTAAATGACCCTGAAATTAAAAAGCACCACAAATGAACTCTGAAATGGTTGAAACTTGGCATGGTATCATCATTTCACCCACATAGCATGTTCTAAAAAGGTGAGAGGGTTATGGCAAAAACTGGATGCACTTCGTGTACAAAATGGACAATCTCTTTCGAAGTATCAGGGTTTCGGACGAAAACTCGTCTGTTACAAAAGGATTTCAATTTTTTTAAATTATTTCAACTCCAGACTTTTTGTGCATTTAATATGAAACATTAGAAGCCACATCCTAAAATTTCAATCCTATCTAACTTCATTTGCTATTTTTCATGCATTTAATGAATTGTTTTGAACTAAATGACCCTGAAATTAAAAAGCACCACAAATGAACTCTGAAATGGTTTAAACTTGGCATGGTATCATAATTTCACCCACATAGCATGTGCAAAAAAGTTGAGAGGGTTATGGCAAAAACTGGATGCACTTCGTGTACAAAATAGACAATCTCTTTCGAAGTATCAGGGTTTCGGACGAAAACTCGTCTGTTACAAAAGGATTTCAATTTTTTTAACTTATTTCAACTCTAGACTTTTTGTGCATTCAATATGAACCATTAGAAGCCACATCCTAAAATTTCAATCCTATCTAACTTCATTTGCTATTTTTCATGCATTTAATGAATTGTTTTGAGCTAGATGACCCTGAAATTAAAAAGCACCACAAATGAACTCTGAAATGGTTTAAACTTGGCATGGTATCATAATTTCACCCACATAGCATGTGCAAAAAAGTTGAGAGGGTTATGGCAAAAACTGGATGCACTTCGTGTACAAAATAGACAATCTCTTTCGAAGTATCAGGGTTTCGGACGAAAACTCGTCTGTTACAAAAGGATTTCAATTTTTTTAACTTATTTCAACTCCAGACTTTTTGTGCATTCAATATGAACCATTAGTAGCCCCATCCTAAAATTTCAACCCTACCTAACTTCATCTGCTATTTTTCATGCATTTAATGAATTGTTTTGAGCTAAATGACCCTGAAATTAAAAAGCACCACAAATGAACTCTGAAATGGTTGAAACTTGGCATGGTATCATCATTTCACCCATATAGCATGTGATTAAAAGTTGAAAGGGTTACGGCAAAAACTGGATGCACTTCGTGTACAAAATGGACAATCTCTTTCGAAGTATCAGGGTTTCGGACGTAAACTCTTCTGTTACAAAAGGATTTAATTTTTTTTAACTTAGTTCAACTCCAGACTTTTTGTGCATTCAATATGAACCATTATAAGCCACATCCTAAAAGTTCAACCCTATCTAACTTCATTTGCTATTTTTCATGCATTTAATGAATTGTTTTGAGCTAAATGACCCTGAAATTAAAAAGCACCACAAATGAACTCTGAAATGGTTGAAACTTGGCATGGTATCATCATTTCACCCACATAGCATGTGATAAAAATTTGAGAGGGTTACGGCAAAAACTGGATGCACTTCGTGTACAAAATGGACAATCTCTTTCGAAGTATCAGGGTTTCGGACGAAAACTCGTCTGTTACAAAAGGATTTCAATTTTTTTTAACTTATTTCAACTCCAGACTTTTTGTGCATTCAATATGAACCATTAGAAGCCACATCCTAAAATTTCAACCCTATCTAACTTCATTTGCTATTTTTCATGCATTTAATGAATTGTTTTGAGCTAAATGACCCTGAAATTAAAAAGCACCACAAATGAACTCTGAAATGGTTGAAACTTGGCATGGTATCATCATTTCACCCACATAGCATGTTCTAAAAAGTTGAGAGGGTTACGGCAAAAAACTGGATGCACTTCGTGTACAAAATGGACAATCTCTTTCAAAGTATGAGGGTTTCGAACGAAAACTCGTCTGTTACAAAAGGATTTCAATTTTTTTTAAATAATTTCAACTCCAGACATTTTGTGCGTTCAATATGAACCATTAGAAGCCACATCCTAAAATTTCAACCCTATCTAACTTCATTTGCTATTTTTCATGCATTTAATGAATTGTTTTGAGCTAAATGACCCTGAAATTAAAAAGCACCACAAATGAACTCTGAAATGGTTGAAACTTGGCATGGTATCATCATTTCACCCACATAGCATGTGATAAAAAGTTGAGAGGGTTACGGCAAAAACTGGATGCACTTCGTGTACAAAATGGACAATCTCTTTCGAAGTATCAGGGTTTCGGACGAAAACTCGTCTGTTACAAAAGGATTTCAATTTTTTTAACTTATTTCAACTCAAGACTTTTTGTGCATTCAATATGAACCATTAGAAGCCACATCCTAAAATTTCAACCCTATCTAACTTCATTTGCTATTTTTCATGCATTTAATGAATTGTTTTGAGCTAAATGACCCTGAAATTAAAAAGCACCACAAATGAACTCTGAAATGGTTGAAACTTGGCATGGTATCATCATTTCACCCACATAGCATGTGATAAAAAGTTGAGAGGGTTACGGCAAAAACTGGATGCACTTCGTGTACAAAATGGACAATCTCTTTCGAAGTATCAGGGTTTCGGACGAAAACTCGTCTGTTACAAAAGGATTTCAATTTTTTTAACTTATTTCAACTCAAGACTTTTTGTGCATTCAATATGAACCATTAGAAGCCACATCCTAAAATTTCAACCCTATCTAACTTCATTTGCTATTTTTCATGCATTTAATGAATTGTTTTCAGCTAAATGACCCTGAAATTAAAAAGCACCACAAATGAACTCTGCAATGGTTGAAACTTGGCATGTTATCATCATTTCACCCACATAGCATGTGCTAATAAGTTGAGAGGGTTACGGCAAAAACTGGATGCACTTCGTGTACAAAATGGACTATCTCTTTCGAAGTATCAGGGTTTCGGACGAAAACTCGTCTGTTACAAAAGGATTTCAAATTTTTTAACTTATTTCAACTCCAGACTTTTTGTGCATTCAATTTGAACCATTAGAAGCCACATCCTAAAATTTCAACCCCATCTAACTTCATTTGCTATTTTTCATGCATTTATTGAATTGTTTTGAGCTAAATGACCCTCAAACTAAAAAGCACCACAAATGAACTCTGAAATGGTTGAAACTTGGCATGGTATCATCGTTTCACTCACATAGCATGTGCTAATAAGTTGAGAGGGTTACGGCAAAAATTGGATGCACTTCGTGTACAAAATGGACAATCTCTTTCGAAGTATCGGGGTTTCGGACGAAAACTCGTCTGTTACAAAAGGATTTCAATTTTTTTAACTTATTTCAACTCCAGACTTTTTGTGCATTCAATATGAAACATTAGAAGCCACATCCTAAAATTTCAATCCTATCTAACTTCATTTGCTATTTTTCATGCATTTAATGAATTGTTTTGAGCTAAATGACCCTGAAATTAAAAAGCACCACAAATGAACTCTGAACTGGTTTAAACTTGGCATGGTATCATAATTTCACCCACATAGCATGTGCAAAAAAGTTGAGAGGGTTATGGCAAAAACTGGATGCACTTCGTGTACAAAATAGACAATCTCTTTCGAAGTATCAAGGTTTCGAACGAAAACTCGTCTGTTACAAAAGGATTACAATTTTTTTAACTTATTTCAACTCCAGACTTTTTGTGCATTCAATATGAACCATTAGAAGCCACATCCTAAAATTTCAACCCTACCTAACTTCATCTGCTATTTTTCATGCATTTAATGAATTGTTTTGAGCTAAATGACCCTGAAATTAAAAAGCACCACAAATGAACTCTGAAATGGTTGAAACTTGGCATGGTATCATCATTTCACCCACATAGCATGTGCTAATAAGTTGAGAGGGTTACGGCAAAAACTGGATGCACTTCGTGTACAAAATGGACAATCTCTTTCGAAGTATCAGGGTTTCGAACGAAAACTCGTCTGTTACAAAAGGATTACAATTTTTTTAACTTATTTCAACTCCAGACTTTTTGTGCATTCAATATGAACCATTAGAAGCCACATCCTAAAATTTCAACCCTACCTAACTTCATCTGCTATTTTTCATGCATTTAATGAATTGTTTTGAGCTAAATGAGCCTGAAATTAAAAAGCACCACAAATGAACTCTGAAATGGTTGAAACTTGGCATGGTATCATCATTTCACCCACATAGCATGTGATAAAAAGTTGAGAGGGTTACGGCAAAAACTGGATGCACTTCGTGTACAAAATGGACAATCTCTTTCGAAGTATCAGGGTTTCGGACGAAAACTCGTCTGTTACAAAAGGATTTCAACCCTATCTAACTTCATTTGCTATTTGGCATGGTATCATCATTTCACCCACATAGCATGTGATAAAAAGTTGAGAGGGTTACGGCAAAAACTGGATGCATTTCGTGTACAAAATGGACAATCTCTTTCGACGTATCAGGGTTTCGGACGAAAACTCGTCTGTTACAAAAGGATTTCAATTTTTTTAACTTATTTCAACTCCAGACTTTTTGTGCATTCAATATGAACCATTAGAAGCCACATCCTAAAATTTCAACCCTATCTAACTTCATTTGCTATTTTTCATGCATTTAATGAATTGTTTTGAGCTAAATGACCCTGAAATTAAAAAGCACCACAAATGAACTCTGAAATGGTTGAAACTTGGCATGGCATCATCATTTCACCCACATAGCATGTGATAAAAAGTTGAGAGGGTTACGGCAAAAACTGGATGCACTTCGTGTACAAAATGGACAATCTCTTTCGAAGTATCAGGGTTTCGGACGAAAACTCGTCTGTTACAAAAGGATTTCAACCCTATCTAACTTCATTTGCTATTTGGCATGGTATCATAATTTCACCCACATAGCATGTGATAAAAAGTTGAGAGGGTTACGGCAAAAACTGGATGCACTTCGTGTACAAAATGGACAATCTCTTTCGAAGTATCAGGGTTTCGGACGAAAACTCGTCTGTTACAAAAGGATTTCAATTTTTTTAACTTATTTCAACTCCAGACTTTTTGTGCATTCAATATGAACCATTAGAAGCCACATCCTAAAATTTCAACCCTATCTAACTTCATTTGCTATTTTTCATGCATTTAATGAATTGTTTTGAGCTAAATGACCCTGAAATTAAAAAGCACCACAAATGAACTCTGAAATGGTTGAAACTTGGCATGGTATCATAATTTCACCCACATAGCATGTTCTAAAAAGTTGAGAGGGTTATGGCAAAAACTGGATGCACTTCGTGTACGAAATAGACAATATCTTTCGAAGTATCAGGGTTTCGGACGAAAACTCGTCTGTTACAAAAGGATTTCAATTTTTTTTAACTTATTTCAACTCCAGACTTTTTGTGCATTCAATATGAACCATTAGAAGCCACATACTAAAATTTCAACCCTATCTAACTTCATTTGCTCTTTTTCATGCATTTAATGAATTGTTTTGAGCTAAATGACCCTGAAATTAAAAAGCTCCACAAATGAACTCTGAAATGGTTGAAACTTGGCATGGTATCATAATTTCACCCAAATAGCATGTGCTAAAAAGTTGAGAGGGTTATGGCAAAAACTGGATGCACTTCGTGTACATTATAGACAATCTCTTTCGAAGTATCAGGGTTTCGGACGAAAACTCGTCTGTTACAAAAGGATTTCAATTTTTTTAACTTATTTCAACTCCAGACTTTTTGTGCATTCAATATGAACCATTAGAAGCCACATCCTAAAATTTCAACCCTACCTAACTTCATCTGCTATTTTTCATGCATTTAATGAATTGTTTTGAGCTAAATGACCCTGAAATTAAAAAGCACCACAAATGAACTCTGAAATGGTTGAAACTTGGCATGGTATCATCATTTCACCCATATAGCATGTGATAAAAAGTTGAGATGGTTACGGCAAAAACTGGATGCACTTCGTGTACAAAATGGACAATCTCTTTCGAAGTATCAGGGTTTCGGACGAAAACTCGTCTGTTACAAAAGGATTTAATTTTTTTTAACTTAGTTCAACTCCAGACTTTTTGTGCATTCAATATGAACCATTATAAGCCACATCCTAAAATTTCAATCCTATCTAACTTCATTTGCTATTTTTCATGCATTTAATGAATTGTTTTGAGCTAAATGACCCTGAAATTAAAAAGCACCACAAATGAACTCTGAAATGGTTGAAACTTGGCATGGTATCATAATTTCACCCACATAGCATGTGATAAAAAGTTGAGAGGGTTACGGCAAAAACTGGTTGCACTTCGTGTACAAAATGGACAATCTCTTTCGAAGTATCAGGGTTTCGGACGAAAACTCGTCTGTTACAAAAGGATTTCCATTTTTTTAACTTATTTCAACTCCAGACTTTTTGTGCATTCAATATGAACCATTAGAAGGCACATCCTAAAATTTCAACCCTATCTAATTTCATTTGCTATTTTTCATGCATTTAATGAATTGTTTTGAGCTAAATGACCCTGAAATTAAAAAGCACCACAAATGAACTCTGAAATGGTTGAAACTTGGCATGGTATCATCGTTTCACCCACATAGCATGTGCTAATAAGTTGAGAGGGTTACGGCAAAAATTGGATGCACTTCGTGTACAAAATGGACAATCTCTTTCGAAGTATCAGGGTTTCAGACGAAAACTCGTCTGTTACAAAAGGATTTAATTTTTTTTAACTTATTTCAACTCCAGACTTTTTGTGCATTCAATATGAACCATTATAAGCCACATCCTAAAATTTCAACCCTATCTAACTTCATTTGCTATTTTTCATGCATTTAATGAATTGTTTTGAGCTAAATGACCCTAAAATTAAAAAGCACCACAAATGAAATCTGAAATGGTTGAAACTTGGCATGGTATCATCATTTCACCCACATAGCATGTGATAAAAAGTTGAGAGGGTTACGGCAAAAACTGGATGCACTTCGTGTACAAAATGGACAATCTCTTTCGAAGTATCAGTGTTTCGGACGAAAACTCGTCTGTTACAAAAGGATTTAAATTTTTTTAACTTATTTCAACTCCAGACTTTTTGTGCATTCAATATGAACCATTAGAAGCCACATCCTAAAATTTCAACCCTGTCTAACTTCATTTGCTATTTTTTATGCATTTAATGAATTGTTTTGAGCTAAATGACCCTGAAATTAAAAAGCACCACAAATGAACTCTGAAATGGTTGAAACTTGGCATGGTATCATCATTTCACCCACATAGCATGTTCTAAAAAGTTGAGAGGGTTACGGCAAAAAACTGGATGCACTTCGTGTACAAAATGGACAATCTCTTTCAAAGTATGAGGGTTTCGAACGAAAACTCGTCTGTTACAAAAGGATTTCAATTTTTTTAAAATAATTTCAACTCCAGACATTTTGTGCGTTCAATATGAACCATTAGAAGCCACATCCTAAAATTTCAACCCTATCTAACTTCATTTGCTATTTTTCATGCATTTAATGAATTGTTTTGAGCTAAATGACCCTGAAATTAAAAAGCACCACAAATGAACTCTGAAATGGTTGAAACTTGGCATGGTATCATCATTTCACCCACATAGCATGTGATAAAAAGTTGAGAGGGTTACGGCAAAAACTGGATGCACTTCGTGTACAAAATGGACAATCTCTTTCGAAGTATCAGGGTTTCGGACGAAAACTCGTCTGTTACAAAAGGATTTCAATTTTTTAACTTATTTCAACTCAAGACTTTTTGTGCATTCAATATGAACCATTAGAAGCCACATCCTAAAATTTCAACCCTATCTAACTTCATTTGCTATTTTTCATGCATTTAATGAATTGTTTTGAGCTAAATGACCCTGAAATTAAAAAGCACCACAAATGAACTCTGAAATGGTTGAAACTTGGCATGTTATCATCATTTCACCCACATAGCATGTGCTAATAAGTTGAGAGGGTTACGGCAAAAACTGGATGCACTTCGTGTACAAAATGGACAATCTCTTTCGAAGTATCAGGGTTTCGGACGAAAACTCGTCTGTTACAAAAGGATTTCAAATTTTTTAACTTATTTCAACTCCAGACTTTTTGTGCATTCAATTTGAACCATTAGAAGCCACATCCTAAAATTTCAACCCCATCTAACTTCATTTGCTATTTTTCATGCATTTAATGAATTATTTTGAGCTAAATGACCCTGAAATTAAAAAGCACCACAACTGAACTCTGAAATGGTTGAAACTTGGCATGGTATCATCGTTTCACCCACATAGCATGTGCTAATAAGTTGAGAGGGTTACGGCAAAAATTGGATGCACTTCGTGTACAAAATGGACAATCTCTTTCGAAGTATCAGGGTTTCGGACGAAAACTCGTCTGTTACAAAAGGATTTCAATTTTTTTAACTTATTTCAACTCCAGACTTTTTGTGCATTCAATATGAAACATTAGAAGCCACATCCTAAAATTTCAATCCTATCTAACTTCATTTGCTATTTTTCATGCATTTAATGAATTGTTTTGAGCTAAATGACCCTGAAATTAAAAAGCACCACAAATGAACTCTGAACTGGTTTAAACTTGGCATGGTATCATAATTTCACCCACATAGCATGTGCAAAAAAGTTGAGAGGGTTATGGCAAAAACTGGATGCACTTCGTGTACAAAATAGACAATCTCTTTCGAAGTATCAGGGTTTCGGACGAAAACTCGTCTGTTACAAAAGGATTACAATTTTTTTAACTTATTTCAACTCCAGACTTTTTGTGCATTCAATATGAACCATTAGAAGCCACATCCTAAAATTTCAACCCTACCTAACTTCATCTGCAATTTTTCATGCATTTAATGAATTGTTTTGAGCTAAATGACCCTGAAATTAAAAAGCACCACAAATGAACTCTGAAATGGTTGAAACTTGGCATGGAATCATCATTTCACCCACATAGCATGTGATAAAAAGTTGAGAGGGTTACGGCAAAAACTGGATGCACTTCGTGTACAAAATGGACAATCTCTTTCGAAGTATCAAGGTTTCGGACGAAAACTCGTCTGTTACAAAAGGATTTCAACCCTATCTAACTTCATTTGCTATTTGGCATGGTATCATCATTTCACCCACATAGCATGTGATAAAAATTTGAGAGGGTTACGGCAAAAACTGGATGCACTTCGTGTACAAAATGGACAATCTCTTTCGAAGTATCAGGGTTTCGGACGAAAACTCGTCTGTTACAAAAGGATTTCAATTTTTTTTAACTTATTTCAACTCCAGACTTTTTGTGCATTAATTATGAACCATTAGAAGCCACATCCTAAAATTTCAACCCTATCTAACTTCATTTGCTATTTTTCATGCATTTAATGAATTGTTTTGAGCTAAATGACCCTGAAATTAAAAAGCACCACAAATGAACTCTGAAATGGTTGAAACTTGGCATGGTATCATCATTTCACCCACATAGCATGTTCTAAAAAGGTGAGAGGGTTACGGCAAAAAACTGGATGCACTTCGTGTACAAAATGGACAATCTCTTTCAAAGTATGAGGGTTTCGAACGAAAACTCGTCTGTTACAAAAGGATTTCAATTTTTTTTAAATAATTTCAACTCCAGACATTTTGTGCGTTCAATATGAACCATTAGAAGCCACATCCTAAAATTTCAACCCTATCTAACTTCATTTGCTATTTTTCATGCATTTAATGAATTGTTTTGAGCTAAATGACCCTGAAATTAAAAAGCACCACAACTGAACTCTGAAATGGTTGAAACTTGGCATGGTATCATCGTTTCACCCACATAGCATGTGCTAATAAGTTGAGAGGGTTACGGCAAAAATTGGATGCACTTCGTGTACAAAATGGACAATCTCTTTCGAAGTATCAGGGTTTCGGACGAAAACTCGTCTGTTACAAAAGGATTTCAATTTTTTTAACTTATTTCAACTCCAGACTTTTTGTGCATTCAATATGAAACATTAGAAGCCACATCCTAAAATTTCAATCCTATCTAACTTCATTTGCTATTTTTCATGCATTTAATGAATTGTTTTGAGCTAAATGACCCTGAAATTAAAAAGCACCACAAATGAACTCTGAACTGGTTTAAACTTGGCATGGTATCATAATTTCACCCACATAGCATGTGCAAAAAAGTTGAGAGGGTTATGGCAAAAACTGGATGCACTTCGTGTACAAAATAGACAATCTCTTTCGAAGTATCAGGGTTTCGGACGAAAACTCGTCTGTTACAAAAGGATTACAATTTTTTTAACTTATTTCAACTCCAGACTTTTTGTGCATTCAATATGAACCATTAGAAGCCACATCCTAAAATTTCAACCCTACCTAACTTCATCTGCAATTTTTCATGCATTTAATGAATTGTTTTGAGCTAAATGACCCTGAAATTAAAAAGCACCACAAATGAACTCTGAAATGGTTGAAACTTGGCATGGTATCATCATTTCACCCACATAGCATGTGATAAAAAGTTGAGAGGGTTACGGCAAAAACTGGATGCACTTCGTGTACAAAATGGACAATCTCTTTCGAAGTATCAAGGTTTCGGACGAAAACTCGTCTGTTACAAAAGGGTTTCAACCCTATCTAACTTCATTTGCTATTTGGCATGGTATCATCATTTCACCCACATAGCATGTGATAAAAATTTGAGAGGGTTACGGCAAAAACTGGATGCACTTCGTGTACAAAATGGACAATCTCTTTCGAAGTATCAGGGTTTCGGACGAAAACTCGTCTGTTACAAAAGGATTTCAATTTTTTTTAACTTATTTCAACTCCAGACTTTTTGTGCATTCAATATGAACCATTAGAAGCCACATCCTAAAATTTCAACCCTATCTAACTTCATTTGCTATTTTTCATGCATTTAATGAATTGTTTTGAGCTAAATGACCCTGAAATTAAAAAGCACCACAAATGAACTCTGAAATGGTTGAAACTTGGCATGGTATCATCATTTCACCCACATAGCATGTTCTAAAAAGGTGAGAGGGTTACGGCAAAAAACTAGATGCACTTCGTGTACAAAATGGACAATCTCTTTCAAAGTATGAGGGTTTCGAACGAAAACTCGTCTGTTACAAAAGGATTTCAATTTTTTTTAAATAATTTCAACTCCAGACATTTTGTGCGTTCAATATGAACCATTAGAAGCCACATCCTAAAATTTCAACCCTATCTAACTTCATTTGCTATTTTTCATGCATTTAATGAATTGTTTTGAGCTAAATGACCCTGAAATTAAAAAGCACCACAAATGAACTCTGAAATGGTTGAAACTTGGCATGGTATCATCATTTCACCCACATAGCATGTGCTAAAAAGTTGAGAGGGTTACGGCAAAAACTGGATGCACTTCGTGTACAAAATGGACAATCTCTTTCGAAGTATCAAGGTTTCGGACGAAAACTCGTCTGTTACAAAAGGATTTCAACCCTATCTAACTTCATTTGCTATTTGGCATGGTATCATCATTTCACCCACATAGCATGTGATAAAAATTTGAGAGGGTTACGGCAAAAACTGGATGCACTTCGTGTACAAAATGGACAATCTCTTTCGAAGTATCAGGGTTTCGGACGAAAACTCGTCTGTTACAAAAGGATTTCAATTTTTTTTAACTTATTTCAACTCCAGACTTTTTGTGCATTCAATATGAACCATTAGAAGCCACATCCTAAAATTTCAACCCTATCTAACTTCATTTGCTATTTTTCATGCATTTAATGAATTGTTTTGAGCTAAATGACCCTGAAATTAAAAAGCACCACAAATGAACTCTGAAATGGTTGAAACTTGGCATGGTATCATCATTTCACCCACATAGCATGTTCTAAAAAGGTGAGAGGGTTACGGCAAAAAACTGGATGCACTTCGTGTACAAAATGGACAATCTCTTTCAAAGTATGAGGGTTTCGAACGAAAACTCGTCTGTTACAAAAGGATTTCAATTTTTTTTAAATAATTTCAACTCCAGACATTTTGTGCGTTCAATATGAACCATTAGAAGCCACATCCTAAAATTTCAACCCTATCTAACTTCATTTGCTATTTTTCATGCATTTAATGAATTGTTTTGAGCTAAATGACCCTGAAATTAAAAAGCACCACAACTGAACTCTGAAATGGTTGAAACTTGGCATGGTATCATCGTTTCACCCACATAGCATGTGCTAATAAGTTGAGAGGGTTACGGCAAAAATTGGATGCACTTCGTGTACAAAATGGACAATCTCTTTCGAAGTATCAGGGTTTCGGACGAAAACTCGTCTGTTACAAAAGGATTTCAATTTTTTTAACTTATTTCAACTCCAGACTTTTTGTGCATTCAATATGAAACATTAGAAGCCACATCCTAAAATTTCAATCCTATCTAACTTCATTTGCTATTTTTCATGCATTTAATGAATTGTTTTGAGCTAAATGACCCTGAAATTAAAAAGCACCACAAATGAACTCTGAACTGGTTTAAACTTGGCATGGTATCATAATTTCACCCACATAGCATGTGCAAAAAAGTTGAGAGGGTTATGGCAAAAACTGGATGCACTTAGTGTACAAAATAGACAATCTCTTTCGAAGTATCAGGGTTTCGGACGAAAACTCGTCTGTTACAAAAGGATTACAATTTTTTTAACTTATTTCAACTCCAGACTTTTTGTGCATTCAATATGAACCATTAGAAGCCACATCCTAAAATTTCAACCCTACCTAACTTCATCTGCAATTTTTCATGCATTTAATGAATTGTTTTGAGCTAAATGACCCTGAAATTAAAAAGCACCACAAATGAACTCTGAAATGGTTGAAACTTGGCATGGTATCATCATTTCACCCACATAGCATGTGATAAAAAGTTGAGAGGGTTACGGCAAAAACTGGATGCACTTCGTGTACAAAATGGACAATCTCTTTCGAAGTATCAAGGTTTCGGACGAAAACTCGTCTGTTACAAAAGGATTTCAACCCTATCTAACTTCATTTGCTATTTGGCATGGTATCATCATTTCACCCACATAGCATGTGATAAACATTTGAGAGGGTTACGGCAAAAACTGGATGCACTTCGTGTACAAAATGGACAATCTCTTTCGAAGTATCAGGGTTTCGGACGAAAACTCGTCTGTTACAAAAGGATTTCAATTTTTTTTAACTTATTTCAACTCCAGACTTTTTGTGCATTCAATATGAACCATTAGAAGCCACATCCTAAAATTTCAACCCTATCTAACTTCATTTGCTATTTTTCATGCATTTAATGAATTGTTTTGAGCTAAATGACCCTGAAATTAAAAAGCACCACAAATGAACTCTGAAATGGTTGAAACTTGGCATGGTATCATCATTTCACCCACATAGCATGTTCTAAAAAGGTGAGAGGGTTACGGCAAAAAACTGGATGCACTTCGTGTACAAAATGGACAATCTCTTTCGAAGTATCAGGGTTTCGGACGAAAACTCGTCTGTTACAAAAGGATTTCAATTTTTTTTAACTTATTTCAACTCCAGACTTTTTGTGCATTCAATATGAACCATTAGAAGCCACATCCTAAAATTTCAACCCTATCTAACTTCATTTGCTATTTTTCATGCATTTAATGAATTGTTTTGAGCTAAATGACCCTGAAATTAAAAAGCACCACAAATGAACTCTGAAATGGTTGAAACTTGGCATGGTATCATCATTTCACCCACATAGCATGTTCTAAAAAGGTGAGAGGGTTACGGCAAAAAACTGGATGCACTTCGTGTACAAAATGGACAATCTCTTTCAAAGTATGAGGGTTTCGAACGAAAACTCGTCTGTTACAAAAGGATTTCAATTTTTTTTAAATAATTTCAACTCCAGACATTTTGTGCGTTCAATATGAACCATTAGAAGCCACATCCTAAAATTTCAACCCTATCTAACTTCATTTGCTATTTTTCATGCATTTAATGAATTGTTTTGAGCTAAATGACCCTGAAATTAAAAAGCACCACAAATGAACTCTGAAATGGTTGAAACTTGGCATGGTATCATAATTCACCCACATAGCATGTGATAAAAAGTTGAGAGGGTTACGGCAAAAACTGGATGCACTTCGTGTACAAAATGGACAATCTCTTTCGAAGTATGAGGGTTTCGGACGAAAACTCGTCTGTTACAAAAGGATTTCAATTTTTTTAACTTATTTCAACTCAAGACTTTTTGTGCTTTCAATATGAACCATTAGAAGCCACATCCTAAAATTTCAACCCTATCTAACTTCATTTGCTATTTTTCATGCATTTAATGAATTGTTTTGAGCTAAATGACCCTGAAATTAAAAAGCACCACAAATGAACTCTGAAATGGTTGAAACTTGGCATGGTATCATCATTTCACCCACATAGCATGTGATAAAAAGTTGAGAGGGTTACGGCAAAAACTGGATGCACTTCGTGTACAAAATGGACAATCTCTTTCGAAGTATCAGGGTTTCGGACGAAAACTCGTCTGTTACAAAAGGATTTCAATTTTTTTAACTTATTTCAACTCAAGACTTTTTGTGCATTCAATATGAACCATTAGAAGCCACATCCTAAAATTTCAACCCTATCTAACTTCATTTGCTATTTTTCATGCATTTAATGAATTGTTTTGAGCTAAATGACCCTGAAATTAAAAAGCACCACAAATGAACTCTGAAATGGTTGAAACTTGGCATGTTATCATCATTTCACCCACATAGCATGTGCTAATAAGTTGAGAGGGTTACGGCAAAAACTGGATGCACTTCGTGTACAAAATGGACAATCTCTTTCGAAGTATCAGGGTTTCGGACGAAAACTCGTCTGTTACAAAAGGATTTCAAATTTTTTAACTTATTTCAACTCCAGACTTTTTGTGCATTCAATTTGAACCATTAGAAGCCACATCCTAAAATTTCAACCCCATCTAACTTCATTTGCTATTTTTCATGCATTTAATGAATTGTTTTGAGCTAAATGACCCTCAAATTAAAAAGCACCACAAATGAACTCTGAAATGGTTGAAACTTGGCATGGTATCATCGTTTCACCCACATAGCATGTGCTAATAAGTTGAGAGGGTTACGGCAAAAATTGGATGCACTTCGTGTACAAAATGGACAATCTCTTTCGAAGTATCAGGGTTTCGGACGAAAACTCGTCTGTTACAAAAGGATTTCAATTTTTTTAACTTATTTCAACTCCAGACTTTTTGTGCATTCAATATGAAACATTAGAAGACACATCCTAAAATTTCAATCCTATCTAACTTCATTTGCTATTTTTCATGCATTTAATGAATTGTTTTGAGCTAAATGACCCTGAAATTAAAAAGCACCACAAATGAACTCTGAACTGGTTTAAACTTGGCATGGTATCATAATTTCACCCACATAGCATGTGCAAAAAAGTTGAGAGGTTTATGGCAAAAACTGGATGCACTTCGTGTACAAAATAGACAATCTCTTTCGAAGTATCAGGGTTTCGGACGAAAACTCGTCTGTTACAAAAGGATTACAATTTTTTTAACTTATTTCAACTCCAGACTTTTTGTGCATTCAATATGAACCATTAGAAGCCACATCCTAAAATTTCAACCCTACCTAACTTCATCTGCTATTTTTCATGCATTTAATGAATTGTTTTGAGCTAAATGACCCTGAAATTAAAAAGCACCACAAATGAACTCTGAAATGGTTGAAACTTGGCATGGTATCATCATTTCACCCATATAGCATGTGATAAAAAGTTGAGAGGGTTACGGCAAAAACTGGATGCACTTCGTGTACAAAATGGACAATCTCTTTCGAAGTATCAGGGTTTCGGACGAAAACTCGTCTGTTACAAAAGGATTTAATTTTTTTTAACTTATTTCAACTCCAGACTTTTTGTGCATTCAATATGAACCATTATAAGCCACATCCTAAAATTTCAACCCTATCTAACTTCATTTGCTATTTTTCATGCATTTAATGAATTGTTTTGAGCTAAATGACCCTAAAATTAAAAAGCACCACAAATGAACTCTGAAATGGTTGAAACTTGGCATGGTATCATCATTTCACCCACATAGCATGTGATAAAAAGTTGAGAGGGTTACGGCAAAAACTGGATGCACTTCGTGTACAAAATGGACAATCTCTTTCGAAGTATCAGTGTTTCGGACGAAAACTCGTCTGTTACAAAAGGATTTAAATTTTTTTAACTTATTTCAACTACAGACTTTTTGTGCATTCAATATGAACCATTAGAAGCCACATCCTAAAATTTCAACCCTGTCTAACTTCATTTGCTATTTTTTATGCATTTAATGAATTGTTTTGAGCTAAATGACCCTGAAATTAAAAAGCACCACAAATGAACTCTGAAATGGTTGAAACTTGGCATGGTATCATCATTTCACCCACATAGCATGTTCTAAAAAGTTGAGAGGCTTACGGCAAAAAACTGGATGCACTTCGTGTACAAAATGGACAATCTCTTTCAAAGTATGAGGGTTTCGAACGAAAACTCGTCTGTTACAAAAGGATTTCAATTTTTTTAAAATAATTTCAACTCCAGACATTTTGTGCGTTCAATATGAACCATTAGAAGCCACATCCTAAAATTTCAACCCTATCTAACTTCATTTGCTATTTTTCATGCATTTAATGAATTGTTTTGAGCTAAATGACCCTGAAATTAAAAAGCACCACAAATGAACTCTGAAATGGTTGAAACTTGGCATGGTATCATCATTTCACCCACATAGCATGTGATAAAAAGTTGAGAGGGTTACGGCAAAAACTGGATGCACTTCGTGTACAAAATGGACAATCTCTTTCGAAGTATCAGGGTTTCGGACGAAAACTCGTCTGTTACAAAAGGATTTAATTTTTTTTAACTTAGTTCAACTCTAGACTTTTTGTGCATTCAATATGAACCATTATAAGCCACATCCTAAAATTTTAATCCTATCTAACTTCATTTGCTATTTTTCATGCATTTAATGAATTGTTTTGAGCTAAATGACCCTGAAATTAAAAAGCACCACAAATGAACTCTGAAATTGTTGAAACTTGGCATGGTATCATAATTTCACCCACATAGCATGTGATAAAAAGTTGAGAGGGTTACGGCAAAAACTGGTTGCACTTCGTGTACAAAATGGACAATCTCTTTCGAAGTATCAGGGTTTCGGACGAAAACTCGTCTGTTACAAAAGGATTTCCATTTTTTTAACTTATTTCAACTCCAGACTTTTTGTGCATTCAATATGAACCATTAGAAGGCACATCCTAAAATTTCAACCCTATCTAATTTCATTTGCTATTTTTCATGCATTTAATGAATTGTTTTGAGCTAAATGACCCTGAAATTAAAAAGCACCACAAATGAACTCTGAAATGGTTGAAACTTGGCATGGTATCATCGTTTCACCCACATAGCATGTGCTAATAAGTTGAGAGGGTTACGGCAAAAATTGGATGCACTTCGTGTACAAAATGGACAGTCTCTTTCGAAGTATCAGGGTTTCCGACGAAAACTCGTCTGTTACAAAAGGATTTCAATTTTTTTAACTTATTTCAACTCCAGACTTTTTGTGCATTCAATATGAACCATTAGAAGCCACATCCTAAAATTTCAACCCTACCTAACTTCATTTGCTATTTTTCATGCATTTAATGAATTGTTTTGAGCTAAATGACCCTGAAATTAAAAAGCACCACAAATGAACTCTGAAATGGTTGAAACTTGGCATGGTATCATCATTTCACCCACATAGCATGTGATAAAATGTTGAGAGGGTTACGGCAAAAACTGGATGCACTTCGTGTACAAAATGGACAATCTCTTTCGAAGTATCAGGGTTTCGGACGAAAACTCGTCTGTTACAAAAGGATTTCAATTTTTTTAACTTATTTCAACTCAAGACTTTTTGTGCATTCAATATGAACCATTAGAAGCCACATCCTAAAATTTCAACCCTATCTAACTTCATTTGCTATTTTTCATGCATTTAATGAATTGTTTTGAGCTAAATGACCCTGAAATTAAAAAGCACCACAAATGAACTCTGAAATGGTTGAAACTTGGCATGGTATCATCATTTCACCCACATAGCATGTGATAAAAAGTTGAGAGGGTTACGGCAAAAACTGGATGCACTTCGTGTACAAAATGGACAATCTCTTTCGAAGTATCAGGGTTTCGGACGAAAACTCGTCTGTTACAAAAGGATTTCAATTTTTTTAACTTATTTCAACTCAAGACTTTTTGTGCATTCAATATGAACCATTAGAAGCCACATCCTAAAATTTCAACCCTATCTAACTTCATTTGCTATTTTTCATGCATTTAATGAATTGTTTTGAGCTAAATGACCCTGAAATTAAAAAGCACCACAAATGAACTCTGAAATGGTTGAAACTTGGCATGTTATCATCATTTCACCCACATAGCATGTGCTAATAAGTTGAGAGGGTTCCGGCAAAAACTGGATGCACTTCGTGTACAAAATGGACAATCTCTTTCGAAGTATCAGGGTTTCGGACGAAAACTCGTCTGTTACAAAAGGATTTCAAATTTTTTAACTTATTTCAACTCCAGACTTTTTGTGCATTCAATTTGAACCATTAGAAGCCACATCCTAAAATTTCAACCCCATCTAACTTCATTTGCTATTTTTCATGCATTTAATGAATTGTTTTGAGCTAAATGACCCTCAAATTAAAAAGCACCACAAATGAACTCTGAAATGGTTGAAACTTGGCATGGTATCATCGTTTCACCCACATAGCATGTGCTAATAAGTTGAGAGGGTTACGGCAAAAATTGGATGCACTTCGTGTACAAAATGGACAATCTCTTTCGAAGTATCAGGGTTTCGGACGAAAACTCGTCTGTTACAAAAGGATTTCAATTTTTTTAACTTATTTCAACTCCAGACTTTTTGTGCATTCAATATGAAACATTAGAAGCCACATCCTAAAATTTCAATCCTATCTAACTTCATTTGCTATTTTTCATGCATTTAATGAATTGTTTTGAGCTAAATGACCCTGAAATTAAAAAGCACCACAAATGAACTCTGAACTGGTTTAAACTTGGCATGGTATCATAATTTCACCCACATAGCATGTGCAAAAAAGTTGAGAGGGTTATGGCAAAAACTGGATGCACTTCGTGTACAAAATAGACAATCTCTTTCGAAGTATCAGGGTTTCGGACGAAAACTCGTCTGTTACAAAAGGATTACAATTTTTTTAACTTATTTCAACTCCAGACTTTTTGTGCATTCAATATGAACCATTAGAAGCCACATCCTAAAATTTCAACCCTACCTAACTTCATCTGCTATTTTTCATGCATTTAATGAATTGTTTTGAGCTAAATGACCCTGAAATTAAAAAGCACCACAAATGAACTCTGAAATGGTTGAAACTTGGCATGGTATCATCATTTCACCCATATAGCATGTGATAAAAAGTTGAGAGGGTTACGGCAAAAACTGGATGCACTTCGTGTACAAAATGGACAATCTCTTTCGAAGTATCAGGGTTTCGGACGAAAACTCGTCTGTTACAAAAGGATTTAATTTTTTTTAACTTATTTCAACTCCAGACTTTTTGTGCATTCAATATGAACCATTATAAGCCACATCCTAAAATTTCAACCCTATCTAACTTCATTTGCTATTTTTCATGCATTTAATGAATTGTTTTGAGCTAAATGACCCTAAAATTAAAAAGCACCACAAATGAACTCTGAAATAGTTGAAACTTGGCATGGTATCATCATTTCACCCACATAGCATGTGATAAAAAGTTGAGAGGGTTACGGCAAAAACTGGATGCACTTCGTGTACAAAATGGACAATCTCTTTCGAAGTATCAGGGTTTCGGACGAAAACTCGTCTGTTACAAAAGGATTTAAATTTTTTTAACTTATTTCAACTCCAGACTTTTTGTGCATTCAATATGAACCATTAGAAGCCACATCCTAAAATTTCAACCCTGTCTAACTTCATTTGCTATTTTTTATGCATTTAATGAATTGTTTTGAGCTAAATGACCCTGAAATTAAAAAGCACCACAAATGAACTCTGAAATGGTTGAAACTTGGCATGGTATCATCATTTCACCCACATAGCATGTTCTAAAAAGTTGAGAGGGTTACGGCAAAAAACTGGATGCACTTCGTGTACAAAATGGACAATCTCTTTCAAAGTATGAGGGTTTCGAACGAAAACTCGTCTGTTACAAAAGGATTTCAATTTTTTTAAAATAATTTCAACTCCAGACATTTTGTGCGTTCAATATGAACCATTAGAAGCCACATCCTAAAATTTCAACCCTATCTAACTTCATTTGCTATTTTTCATGCATTTAATGAATTGTTTTGAGCTAAATGACCCTGAAATTAAAAAGCACCACAAATGAACTCTGAAATGGTTGAAACTTGGCATGGTATCATCATTTCACCCACATAGCATGTGATAAAAAGTTGAGAGGGTTACGGCAAAAACTGGATGCACTTCGTGTACAAAATGGACAATCTCTTTCGAAGTATCAGGGTTTCGGACGAAAACTCGTCTGTTACAAAAGGATTTAATTTTTTTTAACTTAGTTCAACTCCAGACTTTTTGTGCATTCAATATGAACCATTATAAGCCACATCCTAAAATTTCAATCCTATCTAACTTCATTTGCTATTTTTCATGCATTTAATGAATTGTTTTGAGCTAAATGACCCTGAAATTAAAAAGCACCACAAATGAACTCTGAAATTGTTGAAACTTGGCATGGTATCATAATTTCACCCACATAGCATGTGATAAAAAGTTGAGAGGGTTACGGCAAAAACTGGTTGCACTTCGTGTATAAAATGGACAATCTCTTTCGAAGTATCAGGGTTTCGGACGAAAACTCGTCTGTTACAAAAGGATTTCCATTTTTTTAACTTATTTCAACTCCAGACTTTTTGTGCATTCAATATGAACCATTAGAAGGCACATCCTAAAATTTCAACCCTATCTAATTTCATTTGCTATTTTTCATGCATTTAATGAATTGTTTTGAGCTAAATGACCCTGAAATTAAAAAGCACCACAAATGAACTCTGAAATGGTTGAAACTTGGCATGGTATCATCGTTTCACCCACATAGCATGTGCTAATAAGTTGAGAGGGTTACGGCAAAAATTGGATGCACTTCGTGTACAAAATGGACAATCTCTTTCGAAGTATCAGGGTTTCCGACGAAAACTCGTCTGTTACAAAAGGATTTCAATTTTTTTAACTTATTTCAACTCCAGACTTTTTGTGCATTCAATATGAACCATTAGAAGCCACATCCTAAAATTTCAACCCTACCTAACTTCATTTGCTATTTTTCATGCATTTAATGAATTGTTTTGAGCTAAATGACCCTGAAATTAAAAAGCACCACAAATGAACTCTGAAATGGTTGAAACTTGGCATGGTATCATAATTTCACCCACATAGCATGTGATAAAAAGTTGAGAGGGTTACGGCAAAAACTGGTTGCACTTCGTGTACAAAATGGACAATCTCTTTCGAAGTATCAGGGTTTCGGACGAAAACTCGTCTGTTACAAAAGGATTTCCATTTTTTTAACTTATTTCAACTCCAGACTTTTTGTGCATTCAATATGAACCATTAGAAGGCACATCCTAAAATTTCAACCCTATCTAATTTCATTTGCTATTTTTCATGCATTTAATGAATTGTTTTGAGCTAAATGACCCTGAAATTAAAAAGCACCACAAATGAACTCTGAAATGGTTGAAACTTGGCATGGTATCATCGTTTCACCCACATAGCATGTGCTAATAAGTTGAGAGGGTTACGGCAAAAATTGGATGCACTTCGTGTACAAAATGGACAATCTCTTTCGAAGTATCAGGGTTTCCGACGAAAACTCGTCTGTTACAAAAGGATTTCAATTTTTTTAACTTATTTCAACTCCAGACTTTTTGTGCATTCAATATGAACCATTAGAAGCCACATCCTAAAATTTCAACCCTACCTAACTTCATTTGCTATTTTTCATGCATTTAATGAATTGTTTTGAGCTAAATGACCCTGAAATTAAAAAGCACCACAAATGAACTCTGAAATGGTTGAAACTTGGCATGGTATCATCATTTCACCCACATAGCATGTTCTAAAAAGTTGAGAGGGGTACGGCAAAAAATTGGATGCACTTTGTGTACAAAATGGACAATCTCTTTCAAACTATCAGGGTTTCGAACGAAAACTCGTCTGTTACAAAAGGATTTCAATTTTTTTAAATTATTTCAACTCCAGACATTTTGTGCGTTCAATATGAACCATTATAAGCCACATACTTAAATTTCAACCCTATCTAACTTCAGTTGCTATTTTTCATGCATTTAATGAATTGTTTTGAGCTAAATGACCCTGAAATTAAAAAGCACCACAAATGAACTCTGAAATGGTTGAAACTTGGCATGGTATCATCATTTCACCCACATAGCATGTTCTAAAAAGTTGAGAGGGTTATGGCAAAAATTGGATGCACTTCGTGTACAAAATGGACAATCTCTTTCGAAGTATCAGGGTTTCGGACGAAAACTCGTCTGTTACAAAAGGATTTCAATTTTTTTAAATTATTTCAACTCCAGACTTTTTGTGAATGCAATATGAAACATTAGAAGCCACATCCTAAAATTTCAATCCTATCTAACTTGATTTGCTATTTTTCATGCATTTAATGAATTGTTTTGAGCTAAATGACCCTGAAATTAAAAAGCACCACAAATGAACTCTGAAATGGTTTAAACTTGGCATGGTATCATAATTTCACCCACATAGCATGTGCAAAAAAGTTGAGACGGTTATGGCAAAAACTGGATGCACTTCGTGTACAAAATAGACAATCTCTTTCGAAGTATCAGGGTTTCGGACGAAAACTCGTCTGTTACAAAAGGATTTCAATTTTTTTAACTTATTTCAACTCCAGACTTTTTGTGCATTCAATATGAACCATTAGAAGCCACATCCTAAAATTTCAACCCTATCTAACTTCATTTGCTATTTTTCATGCATTTAATGAATTGTTTTGAGCTAAATGACCCTGAAATTAAAAAGCTCCACAAATGAACTCTGAAATGGTTGAAACTTGGCATGGTATCATCATTTCACCCATATAGCACGTGATAAAAAGTTGAGAGGGTTACGGCAAAAACTGGATGCAGTTCGTGTAAAAAATGGACAATCTCTTTCGAAGTATCAGGGTTTCGGACGAAAACTCGTCTGTTACAAAAGGATTTAATTTTTTTTAACTTAGTTCAACTCCAGACTTTTTGTGCATTCAATATGAACCATTATAAGCCACATCCTAAAATTTCAACCCTATCTAACTTCATTTGCTATTTTTCATGCATTTAATGAATTGTTTTGAGCTAAATGACCCTGAAATTAAAAAGCACCACAAATGAACTCTGAAATGGTTGAAACTTGGCATGGTATCATAATTTCACCCACATAGCATGTGATAAAAAGTTGAGAGGGTTACGGCAAAAACTGGATGCACTTCGTGTACAAAATGGACAATCTCTTTCGAAGTATCAGGGTTTCGGACGAAAACTCGTCTGTTACAAAAGGATTTCAATTTTTTTAACTTATTTCAACTCCAGACTTTTTGTGCATTCAATATGAACCATTAGAAGCCACATCCTAAAATTTCAACCCTACCTAACTTCATTTGCTATTTTTCATGCATTTAATGAATTGTTTTGAGCTAAATGACCCTGAAATTAAAAAGCACCACAAATGAACTCTGAAATGGTTGAAACTTGGCATGGTATCATCATTTGACCCACATAGCATGTTCTAAAAAGTTGAGAGGGGTACGGCAAAAAACTGGATGCACTTTGTGTACTAAATGGACAATCTCTTTCGAAGTATCAGGGTTTCGAACGAAAACTCGTCTGTTACAGAAGGATTTCAATTTTTTTAAATTATTTCAACTCCAGACATTTTGTGCGTTCAATATGAACCATTAGAAGCCACATACTAAAATTTCAACCCTATCTAACTTCATTTGCTATTTTTCATGGATTTAATGAATTGTTTTGGGCTAAATGACCCTGAAATTAAAAAGCACCACAAATGAACTCTGAAATGGTTGAAACTTGGCATGGTATCATCATTTCACCCACATAGCATGTTCTAAAAAGTTGAGAGGGTTATGGCAAAAACTGGATGCACTTCGTGTACAAAATGGACAATCTCTTTCGAAGTATCAGGGTTTCGGACGAAAACTCGTCTCTTACAAAAGGATTTCAATTTTTTAAAATTATTTCAACTCCAGACTTTTTGTGCATGCAATATGAAACATTAGAAGCCACATCCTAAAATTTCAATCCTATCTAACTTCATTTGCTATTTTTCATGCATTTAATGAATTGTTTTGAGCTAAATGACCCTGAAATTAAAAAGCACCACAAATGAACTCTGAAATGGTTTAAACTTGGCATGGTATCATAATTTCACCCACATAGCATGTGCAAAAAAGTTGAGAGGGTTATGGCAAAAACTGGATGCACTTCGTGTACAAAATAGACAATCTCTTTCGAAGTATCAGGGTTTCGGACGAAAACTCGTCTGTTACAAAAGGATTTCAATTTTTTTAACTTATTTCAACTCCAGACTTTTTGTGCATTCAATATGAACCATTAGAAGCCACATCCTAAAATTTCAACCCTACCTAACTTCATTTGCTATTTTTCATGCATTTAATGAATTGTTTTGAGCTAGATGACCCTGAAATTAAAAAGCACCACAAATGAACTCTGAAATGGTTGAAACTTGGCATGGTATCATCATTTCACACACATAGCATGTTCTAAAAAGTTGAGAGGGGTACGGCAAAAAACTGGATGCACTTTGTGTACTAAATGGACAATCTCTTTCGAAGTATCAGGGTTTCGAACGAAAACTCGTCTGTTACAGAAGGATTTCAATTTTTTTAAATTATTTCAACTCCAGACATTTTGTGCGTTCAATATGAACCATTAGAAGCCACATACTAAAATTTCAACCCTATCTAACTTCATTTGCTATTTTTCATGGATTTAATGAATTGTTTTGGGCTAAATGACCCTGAAATTAAAAAGCACCACAAATGAACTCTGAAATGGTTGAAACTTGGCATGGTATCATCATTTCACCCACATAGCATGTTCTAAAAAGTTGAGAGGGTTATGGCAAAAACTGGATGCACTTCGTGTACAAAATGGACAATCTCTTTCGAAGTATCAGGGTTTCGGACGAAAACTCGTCTCTTACAAAAGGATTTCAATTTTTTAAAATTATTTCAACTCCAGACTTTTTGTGCATTCAATATGAAACATTAGAAGCCACATCCTAAAATTTCAACCCTATCTAACTTCATTTGCTATTTTTCATGCATTTAATGAATTGTTTTGAGCTAAATGACCCTGAAATTAAAAAGCACCACAAATGAACTCTGAAATGGTTGAAACTTGGCATGGTATCATAATTTCACCCACATAGCATGTGATAAAAAGTTGAGAGGGTTACGGCAAAAACTGGATGCACTTCGTGTACAAAATGGACAATCTCTTTCGAAGTATCAGGGTTTCGGACGAAAACTCGTCTGTTACAAAAGGATTTCAATTTTTTTAACTTATTTCAACTCCAGACTTTTTGTGCATTCAATATGAACCATTAGAAGCCACATCCTAAAATTTCAACCCTACCTAACTTCATTTGCTATTTTTCATGCATTTAATGAATTGTTTTGAGCTAAATGACCCTGAAATTAAAAAGCACCACAAATGAACTCTGAAATGGTTGAAACTTGGCATGGTATCATCATTTGACCCACATAGCATGTTCTAAAAAGTTGAGAGGGGTACGGCAAAAAACTGGATGCACTTTGTGTACTAAATGGACAATCTCTTTCGAAGTATCAGGGTTTCGAACGAAAACTCGTCTGTTACAGAAGGATTTCAATTTTTTTAAATTATTTCAACTCCAGACATTTTGTGCGTTCAATATGAACCATTAGAAGCCACATACTAAAATTTCAACCCTATCTAACTTCATTTGCTATTTTTCATGGATTTAATGAATTGTTTTGGGCTAAATGACCCTGAAATTAAAAAGCACCACAAATGAACTCTGAAATGGTTGAAACTTGGCATGGTATCATCATTTCACCCACATAGCATGTTCTAAAAAGTTGAGAGGGTTATGGCAAAAACTGGATGCACTTCGTGTACAAAATGGACAATCTCTTTCGAAGTATCAGGGTTTCGGACGAAAACTCGTCTCTTACAAAAGGATTTCAATTTTTTAAAATTATTTCAACTCCAGACTTTTTGTGCATGCAATATGAAACATTAGAAGCCACATCCTAAAATTTCAATCCTATCTAACTTCATTTGCTATTTTTCATGCATTTAATGAATTGTTTTGAGCTAAATGACCCTGAAATTAAAAAGCACCACAAATGAACTCTGAAATGGTTTAAACTTGGCATGGTATCATAATTTCACCCACATAGCATGTGCAAAAAAGTTGAGAGGGTTATGGCAAAAACTGGATGCACTTCGTGTACAAAATAGACAATCTCTTTCGAAGTATCAGGGTTTCGGACGAAAACTCGTCTGTTACAAAAGGATTTCAATTTTTTTAACTTATTTCAACTCCAGACTTTTTGTGCATTCAATATGAACCATTAGAAGCCACATCCTAAAATTTCAACCCTACCTAACTTCATTTGCTATTTTTCATGCATTTAATGAATTGTTTTGAGCTAGATGACCCTGAAATTAAAAAGCACCACAAATGAACTCTGAAATGGTTGAAACTTGGCATGGTATCATCATTTCACACACATAGCATGTTCTAAAAAGTTGAGAGGGGTACGGCAAAAAACTGGATGCACTTTGTGTACTAAATGGACAATCTCTTTCGAAGTATCAGGGTTTCGAACGAAAACTCGTCTGTTACAGAAGGATTTCAATTTTTTTAAATTATTTCAACTCCAGACATTTTGTGCGTTCAATATGAACCATTAGAAGCCACATACTAAAATTTCAACCCTATCTAACTTCATTTGCTATTTTTCATGGATTTAATGAATTGTTTTGGGCTAAATGACCCTGAAATTAAAAAGCACCACAAATGAACTCTGAAATGGTTGAAACTTGGCATGGTATCATCATTTCACCCACATAGCATGTTCTAAAAAGTTGAGAGGGTTATGGCAAAAACTGGATGCACTTCGTGTACAAAATGGACAATCTCTTTCGAAGTATCAGGGTTTCGGACGAAAACTCGTCTCTTACAAAAGGATTTCAATTTTTTAAAATTATTTCAACTCCAGACTTTTTGTGCATGCAATATGAAACATTAGAAGCCACATCCTAAAATTTCAACCCTATCTAACTTCATTTGCTATTTTTCATGCATTTAATGAATTGTTTTGAGCTAAATGACCCTGAAATTAAAAAGCACCACAAATGAACTCTGAAATGGTTGAAACTTGGCATGGTATCATAATTTCACCCACATAGCATGTGATAAAAAGTTGAGAGGGTTACGGCAAAAACTGGATGCACTTCGTGTACAAAATGGACAATCTCTTTCGAAGTATCAGGGTTTCGGACGAAAACTCGTCTGTTACAAAAGGATTTCAATTTTTTTAACTTATTTCAACTCCAGACTTTTTGTGCATTCAATATGAACCATTAGAAGCCACATCCTAAAATTTCAACCCTACCTAACTTCATTTGCTATTTTTCATGCATTTAATGAATTGTTTTGAGCTAAATGACCCTGAAATTAAAAAGCACCACAAATGAACTCTGAAATGGTTGAAACTTGGCATGGTATGATCATTTCACCCACATAGCATGTTCTAAAAAGTTGAGAGGGGTACGGCAAAAAACTGGATGCACTTTGTGTACTAAATGGACAATCTCTTTCGAAGTATCAGGGTTTCGAACGAAAACTCGTCTGTTACAGAAGGATTTCAATTTTTTTAAATTATTTCAACTCCAGACTTTTTGTGCGTTCAATATGAACCATTAGAAGCCACATACTAAAATTTCAACCCTATCTAACTTCATTTGCTATTTTTCATGGATTTAATGAATTGTTTTGGGCTAAATGACCCTGAAATTAAAAAGCACCACAAATGAACTCTGAAATGGTTGAAACTTGGCATGGTATCATCATTTCACCCACATAGCTTGTTCTAAAAAGTTGAGAGGGTTATGGCAAAAACTGGATGCACTTCGTGTACAAAATGGACAATCTCTTTCGAAGTATCAGGGTTTCGGACGAAAACTCGTCTCTTACAAAAGGATTTCAATTTTTTAAAATTATTTCAACTCCAGACTTTTTGTGCATGCAATATGAAACATTAGAAGCCACATCCTAAAATTTCAATCCTATCTAACTTCATTTGCTATTTTTCATGCATTTAATGAATTGTTTTGAGCTAAATGACCCTGAAATTAAAAAGCACCACAAATGAACTCTGAAATGGTTTAAACTTGGCATGGTATCATAATTTCACCCACATAGCATGTGCAAAAAAGTTGAGAGGGTTATGGCAAAAACTGGATGCACTTCGTGTACAAAATAGACAATCTCTTTCGAAGTATCAGGGTTTCGGACGAAAACTCGTCTGTTACAAAAGGATTTCAATTTTTTTAACTTATTTCAACTCCAGACTTTTTGTGCATTCAGTATGAACCATTAGAAGCCACATCCTAAAATTTCAACCCTACCTAACTTCATTTGCTATTTTTCATGCATTTAATGAATTGTTTTGAGCTAGATGACCCTGAAATTAAAAAGCACCACAAATGAACTCTGAAATGGTTGAAACTTGGCATGGTATCATCATTTCACACACATAGCATTTTCTAAAAAGTTGAGAGGGGTACGGCAAAAAACTGGATGCACTTTGTGTACTAAATGGACAATCTCTTTCGAAGTATCAGGGTTTCGAACGAAAACTCTTCTGTTACAGAAGGATTTCAATTTTTTTAAATTATTTCAACTCCAGACATTTTGTGCGTTCAATATGAACCATTAGAAGCCACATACTAAAATTTCAACCCTATCTAACTTCATTTGCTATTTTTCATGGATTTAATGAATTGTTTTGGGCTAAATGACCCTGAAATTAAAAAGCACCACAAATGAACTCTGAAATGGTTGAAACTTGGCATGGTATCATCATTTCACCCACATAGCTTGTTCTAAAAAGTTGAGAGGGTTATGGCAAAAACTGGATGCACTTCGTGTACAAAATGGACAATCTCTTTCGAAGTATCAGGGTTTCGGACGAAAACTCGTCTCTTACAAAAGGATTTCAATTTTTTAAAATTATTTCAACTCCAGACTTTTTGTGCATGCAATATGAAACATTAGAAGCCACATCCTAAAATTTCAATCCTATCTAACTTCATTTGCTATTTTTCATGCATTTAATGAATTGTTTTGAGCTAAATGACCCTGAAATTAAAAAGCACCACAAATGAACTCTGAAATGGTTTAAACTTGGCATGGTATCATAATTTCACCCACATAGCATGTGCAAAAAAGTTGAGAGGGTTATGGCAAAAACTGGATGCACTTCGTGTACAAAATAGACAATCTCTTTCGAAGTATCAGGGTTTCGGACGAAAACTCGTCTGTTACAAAAGGATTTCAATTTTTTTAACTTATTTCAACTCCAGACTTTTTGTGCTTTCAATATGAACCATTAGAAGCCACATCCTAAAATTTCAACCCTACCTAACTTCATTTGCTATTTTTCATGCATTTAATGAATTGTTTTGAGCTAAATGACCCTGAAATTAAAAAGCACCACAAATGAACTCTGAAATGGTTGAAACTTGGCATGGTATCATCATTTCACCCACATAGCATGTTCTAAAAAGTTGAGAGGGGTACGGCAAAAAACTGGATGCACTTTGTGTACTAAATGGACAATCTCTTTCGAAGTATCAGGGTTTCGAACGAAAACTCGTCTGTTACAGAAGGATTTCAATTTTTTTAAATTATTTCAACTCCAGACATTTTGTGCGTTCAATATGAACCATTAGAAGCCACATACTAAAATTTCAACCCTATCTAACTTCATTTGCTATTTTTCATGGATTTAATGAATTGTTTTGGGCTAAATGACCCTGAAATTAAAAAGCACCACAAATGAACTCTGAAATGGTTGAAACTTGGCATGGTATCATCATTTCACCCACATAGCATGTTCTAAAAAGTTGAGAGGGTTATGGCAAAAACTGGATGCACTTCGTGTACAAAATGGACAATCTCTTTCGAAGTATCAGGGTTTCGGACGAAAACTCGTCTCTTACAAAAGGATTTCAATTTTTTAAAATTATTTCAACTCCAGACTTTTTGTGCATGCAATATGAAACATTAGAAGCCACATCCTAAAATTTCAATCCTATCTAACTTCATTTGCTATTTTTCATGCATTTAATGAATTGTTTTGAGCTAAATGACCCTGAAATTAAAAAGCACCACAAATGAACTCTGAAATGGTTTAAACTTGGCATGGTATCATAATTTCACCCACATAGCATGTGCAAAAAAGTTGAGAGGGTTATGGCAAAAACTGGATGCACTTCGTGTACAAAATAGACAATCTCTTTCGAAGTATCAGGGTTTCGGACGAAAACTCGTCTGTTACAAAAGGATTTCAATTTTTTTAACTTATTTCAACTCCAGACTTTTTGTGCATTCAATATCAACCATTAGAAGCCACATCCTAAAATTTCAACCCTACCTAACTTCATTTGCTATTTTTCATGCATTTAATGAATTGTTTTGAGCTAGATGACCCTGAAATTAAAAAGCACCACAAATGAACTCTGAAATGGTTGAAACTTGGCATGGTATCATCATTTCACACACATAGCATGTTCTAAAAAGTTGAGAGGGGTACGGCAAAAAACTGGATGCACTTTGTGTACTAAATGGACAATCTCTTTCGAAGTATCAGGGTTTCGAACGAAAACTCGTCTGTTACAGAAGGATTTCAATTTTTTTAAATTATTTCAACTCCAGACATTTTGTGCGTTCAATATGAACCATTAGAAGCCACATACTAAAATTTCAACCCTATCTAACTTCATTTGCTATTTTTCATGGATTTAATGAATTGTTTTGGGCTAAATGACCCTGAAATTAAAAAGCACCACAAATGAACTCTGAAATGGTTGAAACTTGGCATGGTATCATCATTTCACCCACATAGCATGTTCTAAAAAGTTGAGAGGGTTATGGCAAAAACTGGATGCACTTCGTGTACAAAATGGACAATCTCTTTCGAAGTATCAGGGTTTCGGACGAAAACTCGTCTCTTACAAAAGGATTTCAATTTTTTAAAATTATTTCAACTCCAGACTTTTTGTGCATGCAATATGAAACATTAGAAGCCACATCCTAAAATTTCAACCCTATCTAACTTCATTTGCTATTTTTCATGCATTTAATGAATTGTTTTGAGCTAAATGACCCTGAAATTAAAAAGCACCACAAATGAACTCTGAAATGGTTGAAACTTGGCATGGTATCATAATTTCACCCACATAGCATGTGATAAAAAGTTGAGAGGGTTACGGCAAAAACTGGATGCACTTCGTGTACAAAATGGACAATCTCTTTCGAAGTATCAGGGTTTCGCACGAAAACTCGTCTGTTACAAAAGGATTTCAATTTTTTTAACTTATTTCAACTCCAGACTTTTTGTGCATTCAATATGAACCATTAGAAGCCACATCCTAAAATTTCAACCCTACCTAACTTCATTTGCTATTTTTCATGCATTTAATGAATTGTTTTGAGCTAAATGACCCTGAAATTAAAAAGCACCACAAATGAACTCTGAAATGGTTGAAACTTGGCATGGTATCATCATTTCACCCACATAGCATGTTCTAAAAAGTTGAGAGGGGTACGGCAAAAAACTGGATGCACTTTGTGTACTAAATGGACAATCTCTTTCGAAGTATCAGGGTTTCGAACGAAAACTCGTCTGTTACAGAAGGATTTCAATTTTTTTAAATTATTTCAACTCCAGACATTTTGTGCGTTCAATATGAACCATTAGAAGCCACATACTAAAATTTCAACCCTATCTAACTTCATTTGCTATTTTTCATGGATTTAATGAATTGTTTTGGGCTAAATGACCCTGAAATTAAAAAGCACCACAAATGAACTCTGAAATGGTTGAAACTTGGCATGGTATCATCATTTCACCCACATAGCATGTTCTAAAAAGTTGAGAGGGTTATGGCAAAAACTGGATGCACTTCGTGTACAAAATGGACAATCTCTTTCGAAGTATCAGGGTTTCGGACGAAAACTCGTCTCTTACAAAAGGATTTCAATTTTTTAAAATTATTTCAACTCCAGACTTTTTGTGCATGCAATATGAAACATTAGAAGCCACATCCTAAAATTTCAATCCTATCTAACTTCATTTGCTATTTTTCATGCATTTAATGAATTGTTTTGAGCTAAATGACCCTGAAATTAAAAAGCACCACAAATGAACTCTGAAATGGTTTAAACTTGGCATGGTATCATAATTTCACCCACATAGCATGTGCAAAAAAGTTGAGAGGGTTATGGCAAAAACTGGATGCACTTCGTGTACAAAATAGACAATCTCTTTCGAAGTATCAGGGTTTCGGACGAAAACTCGTCTGTTACAAAAGGATTTCAATTTTTTTAACTTATTTCAACTCCAGACTTTTTGTGCATTCAATATCAACCATTAGAAGCCACATCCTAAAATTTCAACCCTACCTAACTTCATTTGCTATTTTTCATGCATTTAATGAATTGTTTTGAGCTAGATGACCCTGAAATTAAAAAGCACCACAAATGAACTCTGAAATGGTTGAAACTTGGCATGGTATCATCATTTCACACACATAGCATGTTCTAAAAAGTTGAGAGGGGTACGGCAAAAAACTGGATGCACTTTGTGTACTAAATGGACAATCTCTTTCGAAGTATCAGGGTTTCGAACGAAAACTCGTCTGTTACAGAAGGATTTCAATTTTTTTAAATTATTTCAACTCCAGACATTTTGTGCGTTCAATATGAACCATTAGAAGCCACATACTAAAATTTCAACCCTATCTAACTTCATTTGCTATTTTTCATGGATTTAATGAATTGTTTTGGGCTAAATGACCCTGAAATTAAAAAGCACCACAAATGAACTCTGAAATGGTTGAAACTTGGCATGGTATCATCATTTCACCCACATAGCATGTTCTAAAAAGTTGAGAGGGTTATGGCAAAAACTGGATGCACTTCGTGTACAAAATGGACAATCTCTTTCGAAGTATCAGGGTTTCGGACGAAAACTCGTCTCTTACAAAAGGATTTCAATTTTTTAAAATTATTTCAACTCCAGACTTTTTGTGCATGCAATATGAAACATTAGAAGCCACATCCTAAAATTTCAACCCTATCTAACTTCATTTGCTATTTTTCATGCATTTAATGAATTGTTTTGAGCTAAATGACCCTGAAATTAAAAAGCACCACAAATGAACTCTGAAATGGTTGAAACTTGGCATGGTATCATAATTTCACCCACATAGCATGTGATAAAAAGTTGAGAGGGTTACGGCAAAAACTGGATGCACTTCGTGTACAAAATGGACAATCTCTTTCGAAGTATCAGGGTTTCGGACGAAAACTCGTCTGTTACAAAAGGATTTCAATTTTTTTAACTTATTTCAACTCCAGACTTTTTGTGCATTCAATATGAACCATTAGAAGCCACATCCTAAAATTTCAACCCTACCTAACTTCATTTGCTATTTTTCATGCATTTAATGAATTGTTTTGAGCTAAATGACCCTGAAATTAAAAAGCACCACAAATGAACTCTGAAATGGTTGAAACTTGGCATGGTATCATCATTTCACCCACATAGCATGTTCTAAAAAGTTGAGAGGGGTACGGCAAAAAACTGGATGCACTTTGTGTACTAAATGGACAATCTCTTTCGAAGTATCAGGGTTTCGAACGAAAACTCGTCTGTTACAGAAGGATTTCAATTTTTTTAAATTATTTCAACTCCAGACATTTTGTGCGTTCAATATGAACCATTAGAAGCCACATACTAAAATTTCAACCCTATCTAACTTCATTTGCTATTTTTCATGGATTTAATGAATTGTTTTGGGCTAAATGACCCTGAAATTAAAAAGCACCACAAATGAACTCTGAAATGGTTGAAACTTGGCATGGTATCATCATTTCACCCACATAGCATGTTCTAAAAAGTTGAGAGGGTTATGGCAAAAACTGGATGCACTTCGTGTACAAAATGGACAATCTCTTTCGAAGTATCAGGGTTTCGGACGAAAACTCGTCTCTTACAAAAGGATTTCAATTTTTTAAAATTATTTCAACTCCAGACTTTTTGTGCATGCAATATGAAACATTAGAAGCCACATCCTAAAATTTCAATCCTATCTAACTTCATTTGCTATTTTTCATGCATTTAATGAATTGTTTTGAGCTAAATGACCCTGAAATTAAAAAGCACCACAAATGAACTCTGAAATGGTTTAAACTTGGCATGGTATCATAATTTCACCCACATAGCATGTGCAAAAAAGTTGAGAGGGTTATGGCAAAAACTGGATGCACTTCGTGTACAAAATAGACAATCTCTTTCGAAGTATCAGGGTTTCGGACGAAAACTCGTCTGTTACAAAAGGATTTCAATTTTTTAAAATTATTTCAACTCCAGACTTTTTGTGCATGCAATATGAAACATTAGAAGCCACATCCTAAAATTTCAACCCTACCTAACTTCATTTGCTATTTTTCATGCATTTAATGAATTGTTTTGAGCTAAATGACCCTGAAATTAAAAAGCACCACAAATGAACTCTGAAATGGTTGAAACTTGGCATGGTATCATAATTTCACCCACATAGCATGTGATAAAAAGTTGAGAGGGTTACGGCAAAAACTGGATGCACTTCGTGTACAAAATGGACAATCTCTTTCGAAGTATCAGGGTTTCGGACGAAAACTCGTCTGTTACAAAAGGATTTCAATTTTTTTAACTTATTTCAACTCCAGACTTTTTGTGCATTCAATATGAACCATTAGAAGCCACATCCTAAAATTTCAACCCTACCTAACTTCATTTGCTATTTTTCATGCATTTAATGAATTGTTTTGAGCTAAATGACCCTGAAATTAAAAAGCACCACAAATGAACTCTGAAATGGTTGAAACTTGGCATGGTATCATCATTTCACCCACATAGCATGTTCTAAAAAGTTGAGAGGGGTACGGCAAAAAACTGGATGCACTTTGTGTACTAAATGGACAATCTCTTTCGAAGTATCAGGGTTTCGAACGAAAACTCGTCTGTTACAGAAGGATTTCAATTTTTTTAAATTATTTCAACTCCAGACATTTTGTGCGTTCAATATGAACCATTAGAAGCCACATACTAAAATTTCAACCCTATCTAACTTCATTTGCTATTTTTCATGGATTTAATGAATTGTTTTGGGCTAAATGACCCTGAAATTAAAAAGCACCACAAATGAACTCTGAAATGGTTGAAACTTGGCATGGTATCATCATTTCACCCACATAGCATGTTCTAAAAAGTTGAGAGGGTTATGGCAAAAACTGGATGCACTTCGTGTACAAAATGGACAATCTCTTTCGAAGTATCAGGGTTTCGGACGAAAACTCGTCTCTTACAAAAGGATTTCAATTTTTTAAAATTATTTCAACTCCAGACTTTTTGTGCATGCAATATGAAACATTAGAAGCCACATCCTAAAATTTCAATCCTATCTAACTTCATTTGCTATTTTTCATGCATTTAATGAATTGTTTTGAGCTAAATGACCCTGAAATTAAAAAGCACCACAAATGAACTCTGAAATGGTTTAAACTTGGCATGGTATCATAATTTCACCCACATAGCATGTGCAAAAAAGTTGAGAGGGTTATGGCAAAAACTGGATGCACTTCGTGTACAAAATAGACAATCTCTTTCGAAGTATCAGGGTTTCGGACGAAAACTCGTCTGTTACAAAAGGATTTCAATTTTTTTAACTTATTTCAACTCCAGACTTTTTGTGCATTCAATATCAACCATTAGAAGCCACATCCTAAAATTTCAACCCTACCTAACTTCATTTGCTATTTTTCATGCATTTAATGAATTGTTTTGAGCTAGATGACCCTGAAATTAAAAAGCACCACAAATGAACTCTGAAATGGTTGAAACTTGGCATGGTATCATCATTTCACACACATAGCATGTTCTAAAAAGTTGAGAGGGGTACGGCAAAAAACTGGATGCACTTTGTGTACTAAATGGACAATCTCTTTCGAAGTATCAGGGTTTCGAACGAAAACTCGTCTGTTACAGAAGGATTTCAATTTTTTTAAATTATTTCAACTCCAGACATTTTGTGCGTTCAATATGAACCATTAGAAGCCACATACTAAAATTTCAACCCTATCTAACTTCATTTGCTATTTTTCATGGATTTAATGAATTGTTTTGGGCTAAATGACCCTGAAATTAAAAAGCACCACAAATGAACTCTGAAATGGTTGAAACTTGGCATGGTATCATCATTTCACCCACATAGCATGTTCTAAAAAGTTGAGAGGGTTATGGCAAAAACTGGATGCACTTCGTGTACAAAATGGACAATCTCTTTCGAAGTATCAGGGTTTCGGACGAAAACTCGTCTCTTACAAAAGGATTTCAATTTTTTAAAATTATTTCAACTCCAGACTTTTTGTGCCTGCAATATGAAACATTAGAAGCCACATCCTAAAATTTCAACCCTATCTAACTTCATTTGCTATTTTTCATGCATTTAATGAATTGTTTTGAGCTAAATGACCCTGAAATTAAAAAGCACCACAAATGAACTCTGAAATGGTTGAAACTTGGCATGGTATCATAATTTCACCCACATAGCATGTGATAAAAAGTTGAGAGGGTTACGGCAAAAACTGGATGCACTTCGTGTACAAAATGGACAATCTCTTTCGAAGTATCAGGGTTTCGGACGAAAACTCGTCTGTTACAAAAGGATTTCAATTTTTTTAACTTATTTCAACTCCAGACTTTTTGTGCATTCAATATGAACCATTAGAAGCCACATCCTAAAATTTCAACCCTACCTAACTTCATTTGCTATTTTTCATGCATTTAATGAATTGTTTTGAGCTAAATGACCCTGAAATTAAAAAGCACCACAAATGAACTCTGAAATGGTTGAAACTTGGCATGGTATCATCATTTCACCCACATAGCATGTTCTAAAAAGTTGAGAGGGGTACGGCAAAAAACTGGATGCACTTTGTGTACTAAATGGACAATCTCTTTCGAAGTATCAGGGTTTCGAACGAAAACTCGTCTGTTACAGAAGGATTTCAATTTTTTTAAATTATTTCAACTCCAGACATTTTGTGCGTTCAATATGAACCATTAGAAGCCACATACTAAAATTTCAACCCTATCTAACTTCATTTGCTATTTTTCATGGATTTAATGAATTGTTTTGGGCTAAATGACCCTGAAATTAAAAAGCACCACAAATGAACTCTGAAATGGTTGAAACTTGGCATGGTATCATCATTTCACCCACATAGCATGTTCTAAAAAGTTGAGAGGGTTATGGCAAAAACTGGATGCACTTCGTGTACAAAATGGACAATCTCTTTCGAAGTATCAGGGTTTCGGACGAAAACTCGTCTCTTACAAAAGGATTTCAATTTTTTAAAATTATTTCAACTCCAGACTTTTTGTGCATGCAATATGAAACATTAGAAGCCACATCCTAAAATTTCAATCCTATCTAACTTCATTTGCTATTTTTCATGCATTTAATGAATTGTTTTGAGCTAAATGACCCTGAAATTAAAAAGCACCACAAATGAACTCTGAAATGGTTTAAACTTGGCATGGTATCATAATTTCACCCACATAGCATGTGCAAAAAAGTTGAGAGGGTTATGGCAAAAACTGGATGCACTTCGTGTACAAAATAGACAATCTCTTTCGAAGTATCAGGGTTTCGGACGAAAACTCGTCTGTTACAAAAGGATTTCAATTTTTTTAACTTATTTCAACTCCAGATTTTTTGTGCATTCAATATCAACCATTAGAAGCCACATCCTAAAATTTCAACCCTACCTAACTTCATTTGCTATTTTTCATGCATTTAATGAATTGTTTTGAGCTAAATGACCCTGAAATTAAAAAGCACCACAAATGAACTCTGAAATGGTTTAAACTTGGCATGGTATCATAATTTCACCCACATAGCATGTGATAAAAAGTTGAGAGGGTTACGGCAAAAACTGGATGCACTTCGTGTACAAAATGGACAATCTCTTTCGAAGTATCAGGGTTTCGGACGAAAACTCGTCTGTTACAAAAGGATTTCAATTTTTTTAACTTATTTCAACTCCAGACTTTTTGTGCATTCAATATGAACCATTAGAAGCCACATCCTAAAATTTCAATCCTACCTAACTTCATTTGCTATTTTTCATGCATTTAATGAATTGTTAGGAGCTAAATGACCCTGAAATTAAAAAGCACCACAAATGAACTCTGAAATGGTTGAAACTTGGCATGGTATCATCATTTCACCCACATAGCATGTTCTAAAAAGTTGAGAGGGGTACGGCAAAAAACTGGATGCACTTTGTGTACTAAATGGACAATCTCTTTCGAAGTATCAGGGTTTCGAACGAAAACTCGTCTGTTACAGAAGGATTTCAATTTTTTTAAATTATTTCAACTCCAGACATTTTGTGCGTTCAATATGAACCATTAGAAGCCACATACTAAAATTTCAACCCTATCTAACTTCATTTGCTATTTTTCATGGATTTAATGAATTGTTTTGGGCTAAATGACCCTGAAATTAAAAAGCACCACAAATGAACTCTGAAATGGTTGAAACTTGGCATGGTATCATCATTTCACCCACATAGCATGTTCTAAAAAGTTGAGAGGGTTATGGCAAAAACTGGATGCACTTCGTGTACAAAATGGACAATCTCTTTCGAAGTATCAGGATTTCGGACGAAAACTCGTCTCTTACAAAAGGATTTCAATTTTTTAAAATTATTTCAACTCCAGACTTTTTGTGCATGCAATATGAAATATTAGAAGCCACATCCTAAAATTTCAATCCTATCTAACTTCATTTGCTATTTTTCATGCATTTAATGAATTGTTTTGAGCTAAATGACCCTGAAATTAAAAAGCACCACAAATGAACTCTGAAATGGTTTAAACTTGGCATGGTATCATAATTTCACCCACATAGCATGTGCAAAAAAGTTGAGAGGGTTATGGCAAAAACTGGATGCACTTCGTGTACAAAATAGACAATCTCTTTCGAAGTATCAGGGTTTCGGACGAAAACTCGTCTGTTACAAAAGGATTTCAATTTTTTTAACTTATTTCAACTCCAGACTTTTTGTGCATGCAATATGAAACATTAGAAGCCACATCCTAAAATTTCAACCCTACCTAACTTCATTTGCTATTTTTCATGCATTTAATGAATTGTTTTGAGCTAGATGACCCTGAAATTAAAAAGCACCACAAATGAACTCTGAAATGGTTGAAACTTGGCATGGTATCATCATTTCACACACATAGCATGTTCTAAAAAGTTGAGAGGGGTACGGCAAAAAACTGGATGCACTTTGTGTACTAAATGGACAATCTCTTTCGAAGTATCAGGGTTTCGAACGAAAACTCTTCTGTTACAGAAGGATTTCAATTTTTTTAAATTATTTCAACTCCAGACATTTTGTGCGTTCAATATGAACCATTAGAAGCCACATACTAAAATTTCAACCCTATCTAACTTCATTTGCTATTTTTCATGGATTTAATGAATTGTTTTGGGCTAAATGACCCTGAAATTAAAAAGCACCACAAATGAACTCTGAAATGGTTGAAACTTGGCATGGTATCATCATTTCACCCACATAGCTTGTTCTAAAAAGTTGAGAGGGTTATGGCAAAAACTGGATGCACTTCGTGTACAAAATGGACAATCTCTTTCGAAGTATCAGGGTTTCGGACGAAAACTCGTCTCTTACAAAAGGATTTCAATTTTTTAAAATTATTTCAACTCCAGACTTTTTGTGCATGCAATATGAAACATTAGAAGCCACATCCTAAAATTTCAATCCTATCTAACTTCATTTGCTATTTTTCATGCATTTAATGAATTGTTTTGAGCTAAATGACCCTGAAATTAAAAAGCACCACAAATGAACTCTGAAATGGTTTAAACTTGGCATGGTATCATAATTTCACCCACATAGCATGTGCAAAAAAGTTGAGAGGGTTATGGCAAAAACTGGATGCACTTCGTGTACAAAATAGACAATCTCTTTCGAAGTATCAGGGTTTCGGACGAAAACTCGTCTGTTACAAAAGGATTTCAATTTTTTTAACTTATTTCAACTCCAGACTTTTTGTGCTTTCAATATGAACCATTAGAAGCCACATCCTAAAATTTCAACCCTACCTAACTTCATTTGCTATTTTTCATGCATTTAATGAATTGTTTTGAGCTAAATGACCCTGAAATTAAAAAGCACCACAAATGAACTCTGAAATGGTTGAAACTTGGCATGGTATCATCATTTCACCCACATAGCATGTTCTAAAAAGTTGAGAGGGGTACGGCAAAAAACTGGATGCACTTTGTGTACTAAATGGACAATCTCTTTCGAAGTATCAGGGTTTCGAACGAAAACTCGTCTGTTACAGAAGGATTTCAATTTTTTTAAATTATTTCAACTCCAGACATTTTGTGCGTTCAATATGAACCATTAGAAGCCACATACTAAAATTTCAACCCTATCTAACTTCATTTGCTATTTTTCATGGATTTAATGAATTGTTTTGGGCTAAATGACCCTGAAATTAAAAAGCACCACAAATGAACTCTGAAATGGTTGAAACTTGGCATGGTATCATCATTTCACCCACATAGCATGTTCTAAAAAGTTGAGAGGGTTATGGCAAAAACTGGATGCACTTCGTGTACAAAATGGACAATCTCTTTCGAAGTATCAGGGTTTCGGACGAAAACTCGTCTCTTACAAAAGGATTTCAATTTTTTAAAATTATTTCAACTCCAGACTTTTTGTGCATGCAATATGAAACATTAGAAGCCACATCCTAAAATTTCAATCCTATCTAACTTCATTTGCTATTTTTCATGCATTTAATGAATTGTTTTGAGCTAAATGACCCTGAAATTAAAAAGCACCACAAATGAACTCTGAAATGGTTTAAACTTGGCATGGTATCATAATTTCACCCACATAGCATGTGCAAAAAAGTTGAGAGGGTTATGGCAAAAACTGGATGCACTTCGTGTACAAAATAGACAATCTCTTTCGAAGTATCAGGGTTTCGGACGAAAACTCGTCTGTTACAAAAGGATTTCAATTTTTTTAAATTATTTCAACTCCAGACATTTTGTGCGTTCAATATGAACCATTAGAAGCCACATCCTAAAATTTCAACCCTACCTAACTTCATTTGCTATTTTTCATGCATTTAATGAATTGTTTTGAGCTAGATGACCCTGAAATTAAAAAGCACCACAAATGAACTCTGAAATGGTTGAAACTTGGCATGGTATCATCATTTCACACACATAGCATGTTCTAAAAAGTTGAGAGGGGTACGGCAAAAAACTGGATGCACTTTGTGTACTAAATGGACAATCTCTTTCGAAGTATCAGGGTTTCGAACGAAAACTCGTCTGTTACAGAAGGATTTCAATTTTTTTAAATTATTTCAACTCCAGACATTTTGTGCGTTCAATATGAACCATTAGAAGCCACATACTAAAATTTCAACCCTATCTAACTTCATTTGCTATTTTTCATGGATTTAATGAATTGTTTTGGGCTAAATGACCCTGAAATTAAAAAGCACCACAAATGAACTCTGAAATGGTTGAAACTTGGCATGGTATCATCATTTCACCCACATAGCATGTTCTAAAAAGTTGAGAGGGTTATGGCAAAAACTGGATGCACTTCGTGTACAAAATGGACAATCTCTTTCGAAGTATCAGGGTTTCGGACGAAAACTCGTCTCTTACAAAAGGATTTCAATTTTTTAAAATTATTTCAACTCCAGACTTTTTGTGCATGCAATATGAAACATTAGAAGCCACATCCTAAAATTTCAACCCTATCTAACTTCATTTGCTATTTTTCATGCATTTAATGAATTGTTTTGAGCTAAATGACCCTGAAATTAAAAAGCACCACAAATGAACTCTGAAATGGTTGAAACTTGGCATGGTATCATAATTTCACCCACATAGCATGTGATAAAAAGTTGAGAGGGTTACGGCAAAAACTGGATGCACTTCGTGTACAAAATGGACAATCTCTTTCGAAGTATCAGGGTTTCGGACGAAAACTCGTCTGTTACAAAAGGATTTCAATTTTTTTAACTTATTTCAACTCCAGACTTTTTGTGCATTCAATATGAACCATTAGAAGCCACATCCTAAAATTTCAACCCTACCTAACTTCATTTGCTATTTTTCATGCATTTAATGAATTGTTTTGAGCTAAATGACCCTGAAATTAAAAAGCACCACAAATGAACTCTGAAATGGTTGAAACTTGGCATGGTATCATCATTTCACCCACATAGCATGTTCTAAAAAGTTGAGAGGGGTACGGCAAAAAACTGGATGCACTTTGTGTACTAAATGGACAATCTCTTTCGAAGTATCAGGGTTTCGAACGAAAACTCGTCTGTTACAGAAGGATTTCAATTTTTTTAAATTATTTCAACTCCAGACATTTTGTGCGTTCAATATGAACCATTAGAAGCCACATACTAAAATTTCAACCCTATCTAACTTCATTTGCTATTTTTCATGGATTTAATGAATTGTTTTGGGCTAAATGACCCTGAAATTAAAAAGCACCACAAATGAACTCTGAAATGGTTGAAACTTGGCATGGTATCATCATTTCACCCACATAGCATGTTCTAAAAAGTTGAGAGGGTTATGGCAAAAACTGGATGCACTTCGTGTACAAAATGGACAATCTCTTTCGAAGTATCAGGGTTTCGGACGAAAACTCGTCTCTTACAAAAGGATTTCA
Source organism: Elymus sibiricus (assembly GCA_039707655.1). Lineage (NCBI taxonomy): Eukaryota > Viridiplantae > Streptophyta > Magnoliopsida > Poales > Poaceae > Elymus > Elymus sibiricus. The sequence goes on along the minus strand of CM077663.1, from coordinate 191,199,442 downwards.
ATTTTTTAAAATTATTTCAACTCCAGACTTTTTGTGCATGCAATATGAAACATTAGAAGCCACATCCTAAAATTTCAATCCTATCTAACTTCATTTGCTATTTTTCATGCATTTAATGAATTGTTTTGAGCTAAATGACCCTGAAATTAAAAAGCACCACAAATGAACTCTGAAATGGTTTAAACTTGGCATGGTATCATAATTTCACCCACATAGCATGTGCAAAAAAGTTGAGAGGGTTATGGCAAAAACTGGATGCACTTCGTGTACAAAATAGACAATCTCTTTCGAAGTATCAGGGTTTCGGACGAAAACTCGTCTGTTACAAAAGGATTTCAATTTTTTTAACTTATTTCAACTCCAGACTTTTTGTGCATTCAATATCAACCATTAGAAGCCACATCCTAAAATTTCAACCCTACCTAACTTCATTTGCTATTTTTCATGCATTTAATGAATTGTTTTGAGCTAGATGACCCTGAAATTAAAAAGCACCACAAATGAACTCTGAAATGGTTGAAACTTGGCATGGTATCATCATTTCACACACATAGCATGTTCTAAAAAGTTGAGAGGGGTACGGCAAAAAACTGGATGCACTTTGTGTACTAAATGGACAATCTCTTTCGAAGTATCAGGGTTTCGAACGAAAACTCGTCTGTTACAGAAGGATTTCAATTTTTTTAAATTATTTCAACTCCAGACATTTTGTGCGTTCAATATGAACCATTAGAAGCCACATACTAAAATTTCAACCCTATCTAACTTCATTTGCTATTTTTCATGGATTTAATGAATTGTTTTGGGCTAAATGACCCTGAAATTAAAAAGCACCACAAATGAACTCTGAAATGGTTGAAACTTGGCATGGTATCATCATTTCACCCACATAGCATGTTCTAAAAAGTTGAGAGGGTTATGGCAAAAACTGGATGCACTTCGTGTACAAAATGGACAATCTCTTTCGAAGTATCAGGGTTTCGGACGAAAACTCGTCTCTTACAAAAGGATTTCAATTTTTTAAAATTATTTCAACTCCAGACTTTTTGTGCATGCAATATGAAACATTAGAAGCCACATCCTAAAATTTCAACCCTATCTAACTTCATTTGCTATTTTTCATGCATTTAATGAATTGTTTTGAGCTAAATGACCCTGAAATTAAAAAGCACCACAAATGAACTCTGAAATGGTTGAAACTTGGCATGGTATCATAATTTCACCCACATAGCATGTGATAAAAAGTTGAGAGGGTTACGGCAAAAACTGGATGCACTTCGTGTACAAAATGGACAATCTCTTTCGAAGTATCAGGGTTTCGGACGAAAACTCGTCTGTTACAAAAGGATTTCAATTTTTTTAACTTATTTCAACTCCAGACTTTTTGTGCATTCAATATGAACCATTAGAAGCCACATCCTAAAATTTCAACCCTACCTAACTTCATTTGCTATTTTTCATGCATTTAATGAATTGTTTTGAGCTAAATGACCCTGAAATTAAAAAGCACCACAAATGAACTCTGAAATGGTTGAAACTTGGCATGGTATCATCATTTCACCCACATAGCATGTTCTAAAAAGTTGAGAGGGGTACGGCAAAAAACTGGATGCACTTTGTGTACTAAATGGACAATCTCTTTCGAAGTATCAGGGTTTCGAACGAAAACTCGTCTGTTACAGAAGGATTTCAATTTTTTTAAATTATTTCAACTCCAGACATTTTGTGCGTTCAATATGAACCATTAGAAGCCACATACTAAAATTTCAACCCTATCTAACTTCATTTGCTATTTTTCATGGATTTAATGAATTGTTTTGGGCTAAATGACCCTGAAATTAAAAAGCACCACAAATGAACTCTGAAATGGTTGAAACTTGGCATGGTATCATCATTTCACCCACATAGCATGTTCTAAAAAGTTGAGAGGGTTATGGCAAAAACTGGATGCACTTCGTGTACAAAATGGACAATCTCTTTCGAAGTATCAGGGTTTCGGACGAAAACTCGTCTCTTACAAAAGGATTTCAATTTTTTAAAATTATTTCAACTCCAGACTTTTTGTGCATGCAATATGAAACATTAGAAGCCACATCCTAAAATTTCAATCCTATCTAACTTCATTTGCTATTTTTCATGCATTTAATGAATTGTTTTGAGCTAAATGACCCTGAAATTAAAAAGCACCACAAATGAACTCTGAAATGGTTTAAACTTGGCATGGTATCATAATTTCACCCACATAGCATGTGCAAAAAAGTTGAGAGGGTTATGGCAAAAACTGGATGCACTTCGTGTACAAAATAGACAATCTCTTTCGAAGTATCAGGGTTTCGGACGAAAACTCGTCTGTTACAAAAGGATTTCAATTTTTTAAAATTATTTCAACTCCAGACTTTTTGTGCATGCAATATGAAACATTAGAAGCCACATCCTAAAATTTCAACCCTACCTAACTTCATTTGCTATTTTTCATGCATTTAATGAATTGTTTTGAGCTAAATGACCCTGAAATTAAAAAGCACCACAAATGAACTCTGAAATGGTTGAAACTTGGCATGGTATCATAATTTCACCCACATAGCATGTGATAAAAAGTTGAGAGGGTTACGGCAAAAACTGGATGCACTTCGTGTACAAAATGGACAATCTCTTTCGAAGTATCAGGGTTTCGGACGAAAACTCGTCTGTTACAAAAGGATTTCAATTTTTTTAACTTATTTCAACTCCAGACTTTTTGTGCATTCAATATGAACCATTAGAAGCCACATCCTAAAATTTCAACCCTACCTAACTTCATTTGCTATTTTTCATGCATTTAATGAATTGTTTTGAGCTAAATGACCCTGAAATTAAAAAGCACCACAAATGAACTCTGAAATGGTTGAAACTTGGCATGGTATCATCATTTCACCCACATAGCATGTTCTAAAAAGTTGAGAGGGGTACGGCAAAAAACTGGATGCACTTTGTGTACTAAATGGACAATCTCTTTCGAAGTATCAGGGTTTCGAACGAAAACTCGTCTGTTACAGAAGGATTTCAATTTTTTTAAATTATTTCAACTCCAGACATTTTGTGCGTTCAATATGAACCATTAGAAGCCACATACTAAAATTTCAACCCTATCTAACTTCATTTGCTATTTTTCATGGATTTAATGAATTGTTTTGGGCTAAATGACCCTGAAATTAAAAAGCACCACAAATGAACTCTGAAATGGTTGAAACTTGGCATGGTATCATCATTTCACCCACATAGCATGTTCTAAAAAGTTGAGAGGGTTATGGCAAAAACTGGATGCACTTCGTGTACAAAATGGACAATCTCTTTCGAAGTATCAGGGTTTCGGACGAAAACTCGTCTCTTACAAAAGGATTTCAATTTTTTAAAATTATTTCAACTCCAGACTTTTTGTGCATGCAATATGAAACATTAGAAGCCACATCCTAAAATTTCAATCCTATCTAACTTCATTTGCTATTTTTCATGCATTTAATGAATTGTTTTGAGCTAAATGACCCTGAAATTAAAAAGCACCACAAATGAACTCTGAAATGGTTTAAACTTGGCATGGTATCATAATTTCACCCACATAGCATGTGCAAAAAAGTTGAGAGGGTTATGGCAAAAACTGGATGCACTTCGTGTACAAAATAGACAATCTCTTTCGAAGTATCAGGGTTTCGGACGAAAACTCGTCTGTTACAAAAGGATTTCAATTTTTTTAACTTATTTCAACTCCAGACTTTTTGTGCATTCAATATCAACCATTAGAAGCCACATCCTAAAATTTCAACCCTACCTAACTTCATTTGCTATTTTTCATGCATTTAATGAATTGTTTTGAGCTAGATGACCCTGAAATTAAAAAGCACCACAAATGAACTCTGAAATGGTTGAAACTTGGCATGGTATCATCATTTCACACACATAGCATGTTCTAAAAAGTTGAGAGGGGTACGGCAAAAAACTGGATGCACTTTGTGTACTAAATGGACAATCTCTTTCGAAGTATCAGGGTTTCGAACGAAAACTCGTCTGTTACAGAAGGATTTCAATTTTTTTAAATTATTTCAACTCCAGACATTTTGTGCGTTCAATATGAACCATTAGAAGCCACATACTAAAATTTCAACCCTATCTAACTTCATTTGCTATTTTTCATGGATTTAATGAATTGTTTTGGGCTAAATGACCCTGAAATTAAAAAGCACCACAAATGAACTCTGAAATGGTTGAAACTTGGCATGGTATCATCATTTCACCCACATAGCATGTTCTAAAAAGTTGAGAGGGTTATGGCAAAAACTGGATGCACTTCGTGTACAAAATGGACAATCTCTTTCGAAGTATCAGGGTTTCGGACGAAAACTCGTCTCTTACAAAAGGATTTCAATTTTTTAAAATTATTTCAACTCCAGACTTTTTGTGCCTGCAATATGAAACATTAGAAGCCACATCCTAAAATTTCAACCCTATCTAACTTCATTTGCTATTTTTCATGCATTTAATGAATTGTTTTGAGCTAAATGACCCTGAAATTAAAAAGCACCACAAATGAACTCTGAAATGGTTGAAACTTGGCATGGTATCATAATTTCACCCACATAGCATGTGATAAAAAGTTGAGAGGGTTACGGCAAAAACTGGATGCACTTCGTGTACAAAATGGACAATCTCTTTCGAAGTATCAGGGTTTCGGACGAAAACTCGTCTGTTACAAAAGGATTTCAATTTTTTTAACTTATTTCAACTCCAGACTTTTTGTGCATTCAATATGAACCATTAGAAGCCACATCCTAAAATTTCAACCCTACCTAACTTCATTTGCTATTTTTCATGCATTTAATGAATTGTTTTGAGCTAAATGACCCTGAAATTAAAAAGCACCACAAATGAACTCTGAAATGGTTGAAACTTGGCATGGTATCATCATTTCACCCACATAGCATGTTCTAAAAAGTTGAGAGGGGTACGGCAAAAAACTGGATGCACTTTGTGTACTAAATGGACAATCTCTTTCGAAGTATCAGGGTTTCGAACGAAAACTCGTCTGTTACAGAAGGATTTCAATTTTTTTAAATTATTTCAACTCCAGACATTTTGTGCGTTCAATATGAACCATTAGAAGCCACATACTAAAATTTCAACCCTATCTAACTTCATTTGCTATTTTTCATGGATTTAATGAATTGTTTTGGGCTAAATGACCCTGAAATTAAAAAGCACCACAAATGAACTCTGAAATGGTTGAAACTTGGCATGGTATCATCATTTCACCCACATAGCATGTTCTAAAAAGTTGAGAGGGTTATGGCAAAAACTGGATGCACTTCGTGTACAAAATGGACAATCTCTTTCGAAGTATCAGGGTTTCGGACGAAAACTCGTCTCTTACAAAAGGATTTCAATTTTTTAAAATTATTTCAACTCCAGACTTTTTGTGCATGCAATATGAAACATTAGAAGCCACATCCTAAAATTTCAATCCTATCTAACTTCATTTGCTATTTTTCATGCATTTAATGAATTGTTTTGAGCTAAATGACCCTGAAATTAAAAAGCACCACAAATGAACTCTGAAATGGTTTAAACTTGGCATGGTATCATAATTTCACCCACATAGCATGTGCAAAAAAGTTGAGAGGGTTATGGCAAAAACTGGATGCACTTCGTGTACAAAATAGACAATCTCTTTCGAAGTATCAGGGTTTCGGACGAAAACTCGTCTGTTACAAAAGGATTTCAATTTTTTTAACTTATTTCAACTCCAGATTTTTTGTGCATTCAATATCAACCATTAGAAGCCACATCCTAAAATTTCAACCCTACCTAACTTCATTTGCTATTTTTCATGCATTTAATGAATTGTTTTGAGCTAAATGACCCTGAAATTAAAAAGCACCACAAATGAACTCTGAAATGGTTTAAACTTGGCATGGTATCATAATTTCACCCACATAGCATGTGATAAAAAGTTGAGAGGGTTACGGCAAAAACTGGATGCACTTCGTGTACAAAATGGACAATCTCTTTCGAAGTATCAGGGTTTCGGACGAAAACTCGTCTGTTACAAAAGGATTTCAATTTTTTTAACTTATTTCAACTCCAGACTTTTTGTGCATTCAATATGAACCATTAGAAGCCACATCCTAAAATTTCAATCCTACCTAACTTCATTTGCTATTTTTCATGCATTTAATGAATTGTTAGGAGCTAAATGACCCTGAAATTAAAAAGCACCACAAATGAACTCTGAAATGGTTGAAACTTGGCATGGTATCATCATTTCACCCACATAGCATGTTCTAAAAAGTTGAGAGGGGTACGGCAAAAAACTGGATGCACTTTGTGTACTAAATGGACAATCTCTTTCGAAGTATCAGGGTTTCGAACGAAAACTCGTCTGTTACAGAAGGATTTCAATTTTTTTAAATTATTTCAACTCCAGACATTTTGTGCGTTCAATATGAACCATTAGAAGCCACATACTAAAATTTCAACCCTATCTAACTTCATTTGCTATTTTTCATGGATTTAATGAATTGTTTTGGGCTAAATGACCCTGAAATTAAAAAGCACCACAAATGAACTCTGAAATGGTTGAAACTTGGCATGGTATCATCATTTCACCCACATAGCATGTTCTAAAAAGTTGAGAGGGTTATGGCAAAAACTGGATGCACTTCGTGTACAAAATGGACAATCTCTTTCGAAGTATCAGGATTTCGGACGAAAACTCGTCTCTTACAAAAGGATTTCAATTTTTTAAAATTATTTCAACTCCAGACTTTTTGTGCATGCAATATGAAATATTAGAAGCCACATCCTAAAATTTCAATCCTATCTAACTTCATTTGCTATTTTTCATGCATTTAATGAATTGTTTTGAGCTAAATGACCCTGAAATTAAAAAGCACCACAAATGAACTCTGAAATGGTTTAAACTTGGCATGGTATCATAATTTCACCCACATAGCATGTGCAAAAAAGTTGAGAGGGTTATGGCAAAAACTGGATGCACTTCGTGTACAAAATAGACAATCTCTTTCGAAGTATCAGGGTTTCGGACGAAAACTCGTCTGTTACAAAAGGATTTCAATTTTTTTAACTTATTTCAACTCCAGACTTTTTGTGCATTCAGTATGAACCATTAGAAGCCACATCCTAAAATTTCAACCTTACCTAACTTCATTTGCTATTTTTCATGCATTTAATGAATTGTTTTGAGCTAAATGACCCTGAAATTAAAAAGCACCACAAATGAACTCTGAAATGGTTGAAACTTGGCATGGTATCATCATTTCACCCACATAGCATGTTCTAAAAAGTTGAGAGGGGTACGGCAAAAAACTGGATGCACTTTGTGTACTAAATGGACAATCTCTTTCGAAGTATCAGGGTTTCGAACGAAAACTCTTCTGTTACAGAAGGATTTCAATTTTTTTAAATTATTTCAACTCCAGACATTTTGTGCGTTCAATATGAACCATTAGAAGCCACATACTAATATTTCAACCCTATCTAACTTCATTTGCTATTTTTCATGGATTTAATGAATTGTTTTGGGCTAAATGACCCTGAAATTAAAAAGCACCACAAATGAACTCTGAAATGGTTGAAACTTGGCATGGTATCATCATTTCACCCACATAGCTTGTTCTAAAAAGTTGAGAGGGTTATGGCAAAAACTGGATGCACTTCGTGTACAAAATGGACAATCTCTTTCGAAGTATCAGGGTTTCGGACGAAAACTCGTCTCTTACAAAAGGATTTCAATTTTTTAAAATTATTTCAACTCCAGACTTTTTGTGCATGCAATATGAAACATTAGAAGCCACATCCTAAAATTTCAATCCTATCTAACTTCATTTGCTATTTTTCATGCATTTAATGAATTGTTTTGAGCTAAATGACCCTGAAATTAAAAAGCACCACAAATGAACTCTGAAATGGTTTAAACTTGGCATGGTATCATAATTTCACCCACATAGCATGTGCAAAAAAGTTGAGAGGGTTATGGCAAAAACTGGATGCACTTCGTGTACAAAATAGACAATCTCTTTCGAAGTATCAGGGTTTCGGACGAAAACTCGTCTGTTACAAAAGGATTTCAATTTTTTTAACTTATTTCAACTCCAGACTTTTTGTGCTTTCAATATGAACCATTAGAAGCCACATCCTAAAATTTCAACCCTACCTAACTTCATTTGCTATTTTTCATGCATTTAATGAATTGTTTTGAGCTAAATGACCCTGAAATTAAAAAGCACCACAAATGAACTCTGAAATGGTTGAAACTTGGCATGGTATCATCATTTCACCCACATAGCATGTTCTAAAAAGTTGAGAGGGGTACGGCAAAAAACTGGATGCACTTTGTGTACTAAATGGACAATCTCTTTCGAAGTATCAGGGTTTCGAACGAAAACTCGTCTGTTACAGAAGGATTTCAATTTTTTTAAATTATTTCAACTCCAGACATTTTGTGCGTTCAATATGAACCATTAGAAGCCACATACTAAAATTTCAACCCTATCTAACTTCATTTGCTATTTTTCATGGATTTAATGAATTGTTTTGAGCTAAATGACCCTGAAATTAAAAAGCACCACAAATGAACTCTGAAATGGTTGAAACTTGGCATGGTATCATCATTCACCCACATAGCATGTTCTAAAAAGTTGAGAGGGTTATGGAAAAAACTGGATGCACTTCGTGTACAAAATGGACAATCTCTTTCGAAGTATCAGGGTTTCGGACGAAAACTCGTCTGTTACAAAAGGATTTCAATTTTTTAAAATTATTTCAACTCCAGACTTTTTGTGCATGCAATATGAAACATTAGAAGCCACATCCTAAAATTTCAATCCTATCTAACTTCATTTGCTATTTTTCATGCATTTAATGAATTGTTTTGAGCTAAATGACCCTGAAATTAAAAAGCACCACAAATGAACTCTGAAATGGTTTAAACTTGGCATGGTATCATAATTTCACCCACATAGCATGTGCAAAAAAGTTGAGAGGGTTATGGCAAAAACTGGATGCACTTCGTGTACAAAATAGACAATCTCTTTCGAAGTATCAGGGTTTCGGACGAAAACTCGTCTGTTACAAAAGGATTTCAATTTTTTTAACTTATTTCAACTCCAGACTTTTTGTGCATTCAATATCAACCATTAGAAGCCACATCCTAAAATTTCAACCCTACCTAACTTCATCTAGTATTTTTCATGCATTTAATGAATTGTTTTGAGCTAAATGACCCGGAAATTAAAAAGCACCACAAATGAACTCTGAAATGGTTGAAACTTGGCATGGTATCATCGTTTCACCCACATAGCATGTTCTAATAAGTTGAGAGGGTTACGGCAAAAATTGGATGCACTTCGTGTACAAAATGGACAATCTGTTTCGAAGTATCAGGGTTTCAGACGAAAACTCGTCTGTTACAAAAGGATTTCAATTTTTTTAACTTATTTCAACTCCAGACTTTTTGTGCATTCAATATGAACCATTAGAAGCCACATCCTAAAATTTCAACCCTACCTAACTTCATTTGCTATTTTTCATGCATTTAATGAATTGTTTTGAGCTAAATGACCCTGAAATTAAAAAGCACCACAAATGAACTCTGAAATGGTTGAAACTTGGCATGGTATCATCATTTCACCCACATAGCATGTTCTAAAAAGTTGAGAGGGGTACGGCAAAAAACTGGATGCACTTTGTGTACAAAATGGACAATCTCTTTCAAAGTATCAGGGTTTCGAACGAAAACTCGTCTGCTACAAAAGGATTTCAATTTTTTTAAATTATTTCAACTCCAGACATTTTGTGCGTTCAATATGAACCATTAGAAGCCACATACTAAAATTTCAACCCTATCTAACTTCAGTTGCTATTTTTCATGCATTTAATGAATTGTTTTGAGCTAAATGACCCTGAAATTAAAAAACACCACAAATGAACTCTGAAATGGTTGAAACTTGGCATGGTATCATCATTTCAATCACATAGCATGTTCTAAAAAGTTGAGAGGGTTATGGCAAAAACTGGATGCACTTCGTGTACAAAATGGACAATCTCTTTCGAAGTATCAGGGTTTCGGACGAAAACTCGTCTGTTACAAAAGGATTTCAATTTTTTTAAATTATTTCAACTCCAGACTTTTTGTGCATGCAATATGAAACATTAGAAGCCACATCCTAAAATTTCAATCCTATCTAACTTCATTTGCTATTTTTCATGCATTTAATGAATTGTTTTGAGCTAAATGACCCTGAAATTAAAAAGCACCACAAATGAACTCTGAAATGGTTTAAACTTGGCATGGTATCATAATTTCACCCACATAGCATGTGCAAAAAAGTTGAGAGGGTTATGGCAAAAACTGGATGCACTTCGTGTACAAAATAGACAATCTCTTTCGAAGTATCAGGGTTTCGGACGAAAACTCGTCTGTTACAAAAGGATTTCAATTTTTTTAACTTATTTCAACTCCAGACTTTTTGTGCATTCAATATGAACCATTAGAAGCCACATCCTAAAATTTCAACCCTATCTAACTTCATTTGCTATTTTTCATGCATTTAATGAATTGTTTTGAGCTAAATGACCCTGAAATTAAAAAGCTCCACAAATGAACTCTGAAATGGTTGAAACTTGGCATGGTATCATCATTTCACCCATATAGCATGTGATAAAAAGTTGAGAGGGTTACGGCAAAAACTGGATGCAGTTCGTGTACAAAATGGACAATCTCTTTCGAAGTATCAGGGTTTCGGACGAAAACTCGTCTGTTACAAAAGGATTTAATTTTTTTAAACTTAGTTCAACTCCAGACTTTTTGTGCATTCAATATGAACCATTATAAGCCACATCCTAAAATTTCAACCCTATCTAACTTCATTTGCTATTTTTCATGCATTTAATGAATTGTTTTGAGCTAAATGACCCTGAAATTAAAAAGCACCACAAATGAACTCTGAAATGGTTGAAACTTGGCATGGTATCATAATTTCACCCACATAGCATGTGCTAATAAGTTGACAGGGTTACGGCAAAAACTGGATGCACTTCGTGTACAAAATGGACAATCTCTTTCGAAGTATCAGGGTTTCGGACGAAAACTCGTCTGTTACAAAAGGATTTCAATTTTTTTAACTTATTTCAACTCCAGACTTTTTGTGCATTCAATATGAACCATTAGAAGGCACATCCTAAAATTTCAACCCTATCTAACTTCATTTGCTATTTTTCATGCATTTAATGAATTGTTTTGAGCTAAATGACCCTGAAATTAAAAAGCACCACAAATGAACTCTGAAATGGTTGAAACTTGGCATGGTATCATCATTTCACCCACATATCATGTGCTAATAAGTTGACAGGGTTACGGCAAAAACTGGATGCACTTCGTGTACAAAATGGACAATCTCTTTCGAAGTATCAGGGTTTCGGACGAAAACTCGTCTGTTACAAAAGGATTTCAATTTTTTTAACTAATTTCAACTCCAGACTTTTTGTGCATTCAATATGAACCATTAGAAGCCACATCCTAAAATTTCAACCCTACCTAACTTCATTTGCTATTTTTCATGCATTTAATTAATTGTTTTGAGCTAAATGACCCTGAAATTAAAAAGCACCATAAATGAACTCTGAAATGGTTGAAACTTGGCATGGTATCATCATTTCACCCACATAGCATGTTCTAAAAAGTTGAGAGGGGTACGGCAAAAAACTGGATGCACTTTGTGTACTAAATGGACATTCTCTTTCGAAGTATCAGGGTTTCGAACGAAAACTCGTCTGTTACAGAAGGATTTCAATTTTTTTAAATTATTTCAACTCCAGACATTTTGTGCGTTCAATATGAACCATTAGAAGCCACATACTAAAATTTCAACCCTATCTAACTTCATTTGCTATTTTTCATGGATTTAATGAATTGTTTTGAGCTAAATGACCCTGAATTTAAAAAGCACCACAAATGAACTCTGAAATGGTTGAAACTTGGCATGGTATCATCATTTCACCCACATAGCATGTTCTAAAAAGTTGAGAGGGTTATGGCAAAAACTGGATGCACTTCGTGTACAAAATGGACAATCTCTTTCGAAGTATCAGGGTTTCGGACGAAAACTCGTCTGTTACAAAAGGATTTCAATTTTTTAAAATTATTTCAACTCCAGACTTTTTGTGCATGCAATATGAAACATTAGAAGCCACATCCTAAAATTTCAATCCTATCTAACTTCATTTGCTATTTTTCATGCATTTAATGAATTGTTTTGAGCTAAATGACCCTGAAATTAAAAAGCACCACAAATGAACTCTGAAATGGTTTAAACTTGGCATGGTATCATAATTTCACCCACATAGCATGTGCAAAAAAGTTGAGAGGGTTATGGCAAAAACTGGATGCACTTCGTGTACAAAATAGACAATCTCTTTCGAAGTATCAGGGTTTCGGACGAAAACTCGTCTGTTACAAAAGGATTTCAATTTTTTTGAACTTATTTCAACTCCAGACTTTTTGTGCATTCAATATGAACCATTAGAAGCCACATCCTAAAATTTTAATCCTATCTAACTTCATTTGCTATTTTTCATGCATTTAATGAATTGTTTTGAGCTAAATGACCCTGAAATTAAAAAGCTCCACAAATGAACTCTGAAATGGTTGAAACTTGGCATGGTATCATCATATCACCCATATAGCATGTGATAAAAAGTTGAGAGGGTTACGGCAAAAACTGGATGCAGTTCGTGTACAAAATGGACAATCTCTTTCGAAGTATCAGGGTTTCGGACGAAAACTCGTCTGTTACAAAAGGATTTATTTTTTTTTAACTTAGTTCAACTCCAGACTTTTTGTGCATTCAATAAGAACCATTATAAGCCACATCCTAAAATTTCAACCCTATCTAACTTCATTTGCTATTTTTCATGCATTTAATGAATTGTTTTGAGCTAAATGACCCTGAAATTAAAAAGCACCACAAATGAACTCTGAAATGGTTGAAACTTGGCATGGTATCATCATTTCACCCACATAGCATGTTCTAAAAAGTTGAGAGGGTTATGGCAAAAACTGGATGCACTTCGTGTACAAAATGGACAATCTCTTTCGAAGTATCAGGGTTTCGGACGAAAACTCGTCTCTTACAAAAGGATTTCAATTTTTTAAAATTATTTCAACTCCAGACTTTTTGTGCATGCAATATGAAACATTAGAAGCCACATCCTAAAATTTCAATCCTATCTAACTTCATTTGCTATTTTTCATGCATTTAATTAATTGTTTTGAGCTAAATGACCCTGAAATTAAAAAGCACCACAAATGAACTCTGAAATGGTTTAAACTTGGCATGGTATCATAATTTCACCCACATAGCATGTGCAAAAAAGTTGAGAGGGTTATGGCAAAAACTGGATGCACTTCGTGTACAAAATGGACAATCTCTTTCGAAGTATCAGGGTTTCGGACGAAAACTCGTCTGTTACAAAAGGATTTAATTTTTTTTTAACTTAGTTCAACTCCAGACTTTTTGTGCATTCAATATGAACCATTAGAAGCCACATCCTAAAATTTCAACCCTATCTAACTTCATTTGCTATTTTTCATGCATTTAATGAATTGTTTTGAGCTAAATGACCGTGAAATTAAAAAGCACCACAAATGAACTCTGAAATGGTTGAAACTTGGCATGGTATCATCATTTCACCCATATAGCATGTGATAAAAAGTTGAGAGGGTTACGGCAAAAACTGGATGCACTTCGTGTACAAAATGGACAATCTCTTTCGAAGTATCAGGGTTTCGGACGAAAACTCGTCTATTACAAAAGGATTTCAATTTTTTTTTACTTATTTCAACTCCAGGCTTTTTGTGCATTCAATATGAACCATTAGAAGCCACATCCTAAAATTTCAACCCTATCTAACTTCATTTGCTATTTTTCATGCATTTAATGAATTGTTTTGAGCTAAATGACCCTGAAATTAAAAAGCACCACAAATGAACTCTAAAATGGTTGAAACTTGGCATGGTATCATCATTTCACCCACATAGCATGTGCTAATAAGTTGAGAGGGTTACGGCAAAAACTGGATGCACTTCGTGTACAAAATGGACAATCTCTTTCGAAGTATCAGGGTTTCGGACGAAAACTCGTCTGTTACAAAAGGATTTCAATTTTTTTAAATTGTTTCAACTCCAGACTTTTTGTGCGTTCAATATGAACCATTAGAAGCCACATGCTAAAATTTCAACCCCATCTAACTTCATTTGCTATTTTTCATGCATTTAATGAATTGTTTTGAGCTAAATGACCCTGAAATTAAAAAGCACCACAAATGAACTCTGAAATGGTTGAAACTTGGCATGGTATCATCGTTTCACCCACATAGCATGTGCTAATAAGTTGAGAGGGTTACGGAAAAAACTGGATGAACTTCGTGTACAAAATGGACAATCTCTTTCGAAGTATCAGGGTTTCGGACGAAAACTCGTCTGTTACAAAAGGATTTCAATTTTTTTTACTTATTTCAACTCCAGACTTTTTGTGCATTCAATATGAACCATTAGAAGCCACATCCTAAAATTTCAACCCTACCTAACTTCATTTGCTATTTTTCATGCATTTAATGAATTGTTTTGAGCTAAATGACCCTGAAATTAAAAAGCACCACAAATGAACTCTGAAATGGTTGAAACTTGGCATGGTATCATCATTTCACCCACATAGCATGTGCTAATAAGTTGAGAGGGTTACGGCAAAAACTGGATGCACTTCGTGTACAAAATGGACAATCTCTTTCGAAGTATCAGGGTTTCGGACGAAAACTCGTCTGTTACAAAAGGATTTCTATTTTTTTAAATTGTTTCAACTCCAGACATTTTGTGCGTTCAATATGAACCATTAGAAGCCACATCCTAAAATTTCAACCCCATCTAACTTCATTTGCTATTTTTCATGCATTTAATGAATTGTTTTGAGCTAAATGACCCTGAAATTAAAAAGCACCACAAATGAACTCTGAAATGGTTGAAACTTGGCATGGTATCATCGTTTCACCCACATAGCATGTGCTAATAAGTCGAGAGGGTTACGGAAAAAATTGGATGCACTTCGTGTACAAAATGGACAATCTCTTTCGAAGTATCAGGGTTTCGGACGAAAACTCGTCTGTTACAAAAGGATTTCAATTTTTTTAACTTATTTCAACTCCAGACTTTTTGTGCATTCAATATGAACCATTAGAAGCCACATCCTAAAATTTCAACCCTACCTAACTTCATTTGCTATTTTTCATGCATTTAATGAATTGTTTTGAGCTAAATGACCCTGAAATTAAAAAGCACCACAAATGAACTCTGAAATGGTTGAAACTTGGCATGGTATCATCATTTCACCCACATAGCATGTTCTAAAAAGTTGAGAGGGGTACGGCAAAAAACTGGATGCACTTTGTGTACAAAATGGACAATCTCTTTCAAAGTATCAGGGTTTCGAACGAAAACTCGTCTGTTACAAAAGGATTTCAATTTTTTTAAATTATTTCAACTCCAGACTTTTTGTGCATGCAATATGAAACATTAGAAGCCACATCCTAAAATTTCAATCCTATCTAACTTCATTTGTTATTTTTCATGCATTTAATGAATTGTTTTGAGCTAAATGACCCTGAAATTAAAAAGCACCACAAATGAACTCTGAAATGGTTTAAACTTGGCATGGTATCATAATTTCACCCACATAGCATGTGCAAAAAAGTTGAGAGGGTTATGGCAAAAACTGGATGCACTTCGTGTACAAAATAGACAATCTCTTTCGAAGTATCAGGGTTTCGGACGAAAACTCGTCTGTTACAAAAGGATTTCAATTTTTTTAACTTATTTCAACTCCAGACTTTTTGTGCATTCAATATGAACCATTAGAAGCCACATCCTAAAATTTCAACCCTATCTAACTTCATTTGCTATTTTTCATGCATTTAATGAATTGTTTTGACCTAAATGACCCTGAAATTAAAAAGCACCACAAATGAACTCTGAAATGGTTGAAACTTGGCATGGTATCATCATTTCACCCACATAGCATGTGCTAATAAGTTGAGAGGGTTACGACAAAAACTGGATGCACTTCGTGTACAAAATGGACAATCTCTTTCGAAGTATCAGGGTTTCGGACGAAAACTCGTCTGTTACAAAAGGATTTCAATTTTTTTAACTTATTTCAACTCCAGACTTTTTGTGCATGCAATATGAAACATTAGAAGCCACATCCTAAAATTTCAATCCTATCTAACTTCATTTGCTATTTTTCATGCATTTAATGAATTGTTTTGAGCTAAATGACCCTGAAATTAAAAAGCACCACAAATGAACTCTGAAATGGTTGAAACTTGGCATGGTATCATCGTTTCACCCACATAGCATGTGCTAATAAGTCGAGAGGGTTACGGAAAAAATTGGATGCACTTCGTGTACAAAATGGACAATCTCTTTCGAAGTATCAGGGTTTCGGACGAAAACTCGTCTGTTACAAAAGGATTTCAATTTTTTTAACTTATTTCAACTCCAGACTTTTTGTGCATTCAATATGAACCATTAGAAGCCACATCCTAAAATTTCAACCCTACCTAACTTCATTTGCTATTTTTCATGCATTTAATGAATTGTTTTGAGCTAAATGACCCTGAAATTAAAAAGCACCACAAATGAACTCTGAAATGGTTGAAACTTGGCATGGTATCATCATTTCACCCACATAGCATGTTCTAAAAAGTTGAGAGGGGTACGGCAAAAAACTGGATGCACTTTGTGTACAAAATGGACAATCTCTTTCAAAGTATCAGGGTTTCGAACGAAAACTCGTCTGTTACAAAAGGATTTCAATTTTTTTAAATTATTTCAACTCCAGACTTTTTGTGCATGCAATATGAAACATTAGAAGCCACATCCTAAAATTTCAATCCTATCTAACTTCATTTGTTATTTTTCATGCATTTAATGAATTGTTTTGAGCTAAATGACCCTGAAATTAAAAAGCACCACAAATGAACTCTGAAATGGTTTAAACTTGGCATGGTATCATAATTTCACCCACATAGCATGTGCAAAAAAGTTGAGAGGGTTATGGCAAAAACTGGATGCACTTCGTGTACAAAATAGACAATCTCTTTCGAAGTATCAGGGTTTCGGACGAAAACTCGTCTGTTACAAAAGGATTTCAATTTTTTTAACTTATTTCAACTCCAGACTTTTTGTGCATTCAATATGAACCATTAGAAGCCACATCCTAAAATTTCAACCCTATCTAACTTCATTTGCTATTTTTCATGCATTTAATGAATTGTTTTGACCTAAATGACCCTGAAATTAAAAAGCACCACAAATGAACTCTGAAATGGTTGAAACTTGGCATGGTATCATCATTTCACCCACATAGCATGTGCTAATAAGTTGAGAGGGTTACGACAAAAACTGGATGCACTTCGTGTACAAAATGGACAATCTCTTTCGAAGTATCAGGGTTTCGGACGAAAACTCGTCTGTTACAAAAGGATTTCAATTTTTTTAACTTATTTCAACTCCAGACTTTTTGTGCATTCAATATGAACCATTAAAAGCCACATCCTAAAATTTCAACCCTATCTAACTTCATTTGCTATTTTTCATGCATTTAGTGAATTGTTTTGAGCTAAATGACCCTGAAATTAAAAAGCTCCACAAATGAACTCTGAAATGGTTGAAACTTGGCATGGTATCATCGTTTCACCCACATAGCATGTGCTAATAAGTTGAGAGGGTTACGGAAAAAATTGGATGCACTTCGTGTACAGAATGGACAATCTCTTTCGAAGTATCAGGGTTTCGGACGAAAACTTGTCTGTTACAAAAGGATTTCAATTTTTTTAACTTATTTCAACTCCAGACTTTTTGTGCATTCAATATGAACCATTAGAAGCCACATCCTAAAATTTCAACCCTACCTAACTTCATTTGCTATTTTTCATGCATTTAATGAATTGTTTTGAGCTAAATGACCCTGAAATTAAAAAGCACCACAAATGAACTCTGAAATGGTTGAAACTTGGCATGGTATCATCATTTCACCCACATAGCATGTTCTAAAAAGTTGAGAGGGGTACGGCAAAAAACTGGATGCACTTTGTGTACAAAATGGACAATCTCTTTCAAAGTATCAGGGTTTCGAACGAAAACTCGTCTGTTACAAAAGGATTTCAATTTTTTTAAATTATTTCAACTCCAGACATTTTGTGCATTCAATATGAACCATTAGAAGCCAGATATTAAAATTTCAACCCTATCTAACTTCAGTTGCTATTTTTCATGCATTTAATGAATTGTTTTGAGCTAAATGACCCTGAAATTAAAAAGCACCACAAATGAACTCTGAAATGGTTGAAACTTGGCATGGTATCATCATTTCACCCACTTAGCATGTTCTAAAAAGTTGAGAGGGTTATGGCAAAAACTGGATGCACTTCGTGTACAAAATAGACAATCTCTTTCGAAGTATCAGGGTTTCGGACGAAAACTCGTCTGTTACAAAAGGATTTCAATTTTTTTAACTTATTTCAACTCCAGACTTTTTGTGCATTCAATATGAACCATTAGAAGCCACATCCTAAAATTTCAACCCTATCTAACTTCATTTGCTATTTTTCATGCATTTAATGAATTGTTTTGAGCTAAATGACCCTGAAATTAAAAAGCTCCACAAATGAACTCTGAAATGGTCGAAAGTTGGCATGGTATCATCATTTCACCCATATAGCATGTGATAAAAAGTTGAGAGGGTTACGGCAAAAACTGGACGCAGTTCGTGTACAAAATGGACAATCTCTTTCGAAGTATCAGGGTTTCGGACGAAAACTCGTCTGTTACAAAAGGATTTAATTTTTTTTAACTTAGTTCAACTCCAGACTTTTTGTGCATTCAATATGAACCATTATAAGCCACATCCTAAAATTTCAACCCTATCTAACTTCATTTGCTATTTTTCATGCATTTAATGAATTGTTTTGAGCTAAATGACCCTGAAATTAAAAAGCACCACAAATGAACTTTGAAATGGTTGAAACTTGGCATGGTATCATAATTTCACCCACATAGCATGTGATAAAAAGTTGAGAGGGTTACGGCAAAAACTGGATGCACTTCGTGTACAAAATGGACAATCTCTTTCGAAGTATCAGGGTTTCGGACGAAAACTCGTCTGTTACAAAAGGATTTAATTTTTTTTAACTTAGTTCAACTCCAGACTTTTTGTGCATTCAATATGAACCATTATAAGCCACATCCTAAAATTTCAACCCTATCTAACTTCATTTGCTATTTTTCATGCATTTAATGAATTGTTTTGAGCTAAATGACCCTGAAATTAAAAAGCACCACAAATGAACTCTGAAATGCTTGAAACTTGGCATGGTATCATAATTTCACCCACATAGCATGTGATAAAAGTTGAGAGGGTTACGGCAAAAGCTGGATGCACTTCGTGTACAAAATGGACAATCTCTTTCGAAGTATCAGGGTTTCGGACGAAAACTCGTCTGTTACAAAAGGATTTCAATTTTTTTTACTTATTTCAACTCCAGACTTTTTGTGCATTCAATATGAACCATTAGAAGCCACATCCTAAAATTTCAACCCTATCTAACTTCATTTGCTATTTTTCATGCATTTAATGAATTGTTTTGAGCTAAATGACCCTGAAATTAAAAAGCACCACAAATGAACTCTGAAATGGTTGAAACTTGGCATGGTATCATCATTTCACCCACATAGCATGTGCTAATAAGTTGAGAGGGTTACGGCAAAAACTGGATGCACTTCGTGTACAAAATGGACAATCTCTTTCGAAGTATCAGGGTTTCGGACGAAAACTCGTCTGTTACAAAAGGATTTCAATTTTTTTAAATTGTTTCAACTCCAGACTTTTTGTGCGTTCAATATGAACCATTAGAAGCCACATGCTAAAATTTCAACCCCATCTAACTTCATTTGCTATTTTTTATGCATTTAATGAATTGTTTTGAGCTAAATGACCCTGAAATTAAAAAGCACCACAAATGAACTCTGAAATGGTTGAAACTTGGCATGGTATCATCGTTTCACCCACATAGCATGTGCTAATAAGTTGAGAGGGTTACGGAAAAAACTGGATGCACTTCGTGTACAAAATGGACAATCTCTTTCGAAGTATCAGGGTTTCGGACGAAAACTCGTCTGTTACAAAAGGATTTCAATTTTTTTTACTTATTTCAACTCCAGACTTTTTGTGCATTCAATATGAACCATTAGAAGCCACATCCTAAAATTTCAACCCTACCTAACTTCATTTGCTATTTTTCATGCATTTAATGAATTGTTTTGAGCTAAATGACCCTGAAATTAAAAAGCACCACAAATGAACTCTGAAATGCTTGAAACTTGGCATGGTATCATAATTTCACCCACATAGCATGTGATAAAAGTTGAGAGGGTTACGGCAAAAGCTGGATGCACTTCGTGTACAAAATGGACAATCTCTTTCGAAGTATCAGGGTTTCGGACGAAAACTCGTCTGTTACAAAAGGATTTCAATTTTTTTTACTTATTTCAACTCCAGACTTTTTGTGCATTCAATATGAACCATTAGAAGCCACATCCTAAAATTTCAACCCTATCTAACTTCATTTGCTATTTTTCATGCATTTAATGAATTGTTTTGAGCTAAATGACCCTGAAATTAAAAAGCTCCACAAATGAACTCTGAAATGGTTGAAACTTGGCATGGTATCATCATTTCACCCATATGGCATGTGATAAAAAGTTGAGAGGTTTACGGCAAAAACTGGATGCAGTTCGTGTACAAAATGGACAATCTCTTTCGAAGTATCAGGGTTTCGGACGAAAACTCGTCTGTTACAAAAGGATTTAATTTTTTTTAACTTAGTTCAACTCCAGACTTTTTGTGCATTCAATATGAACCATTATAAGCCACATCCTAAAATTTCAACCCTATCTAACTTCATTTGCTATTTTTCATGCATTTAATGAATTGTTTTGAGCTAAATGACCCTGAAATTAAAAAGCACCACAAATGAACTCTGAAATGCTTGAAACTTGGCATGGTATCATAATTTCACCCACATAGCATGTGATAAAAGTTGAGAGGGTTACGGCAAAAGCTGGATGCACTTCGTGTACAAAATGGACAATCTCTTTCGAAGTATCAGGGTTTCGGACGAAAACTCGTCTGTTACAAAAGGATTTCAATTTTTTTTACTTATTTCAACTCCAGACTTTTTGTGCATTCAATATGAACCATTAGAAGCCACATCCTAAAATTTCAACCCTATCTAACTTCATTTGCTATTTTTCATGCATTTAATGAATTGTTTTGAGCTAAATGACCCTGAAATTAAAAAGCACCACAAATGAACTCTGAAATGGTTGAAACTTGGCATGGTATCATCATTTCACCCACATAGCATGTGCTAATAAGTTGAGAGGGTTACGACAAAAACTGGATGCACTTCGTGTACAAAATGGACAATCTCTTTCGAAGTATCAGGGTTTCGGACGAAAACTCGTCTGTTACAAAAGGATTTCAATTTTTTTAACTTATTTCAACTCCAGACTTTTTGTGCATTCAATATGAACCATTAAAAGCCACATCCTAAAATTTCAACCCTATCTAACTTCATTTGCTATTTTTCATGCATTTAGTGAATTGTTTTGAGCTAAATGACCCTGAAATTAAAAAGCTCCACAAATGAACTCTGAAATGGTTGAAACTTGGCATGGTATCATCGTTTCACCCACATAGCATGTGCTAATAAGTTGAGAGGGTTACGGAAAAAATTGGATGCACTTCGTGTAAAGAATGGACAATCTCTTTCGAAGTATCAGGGTTTCGGACGAAAACTTGTCTGTTACAAAAGGATTTCAATTTTTTTAACTTATTTCAACTCCAGACTTTTTGTGCATTCAATATGAACCATTAGAAGCCACATCCTAAAATTTCAACCCTACCTAACTTCATTTGCTATTTTTCATGCATTTAATGAATTGTTTTGAGCTAAATGACCCTGAAATTAAAAAGCACCACAAATGAACTCTGAAATGGTTGAAACTTGGCATGGTATCATCATTTCACCCACATAGCATGTTCTAAAAAGTTGAGAGGGGTACGGCAAAAAACTGGATGCACTTTGTGTACAAAATGGACAATCTCTTTCAAAGTATCAGGGTTTCGAACGAAAACTCGTCTGTTACAAAAGGATTTCAATTTTTTTAAATTATTTCAACTCCAGACATTTTGTGCATTCAATATGAACCATTAGAAGCCAGATATTAAAATTTCAACCCTATCTAACTTCAGTTGCTATTTTTCATGCATTTAATGAATTGTTTTGAGCTAAATGACCCTGAAATTAAAAAGCACCACAAATGAACTCTGAAATGGTTGAAACTTGGCATGGTATCATCATTTCACCCACTTAGCATGTTCTAAAAAGTTGAGAGGGTTATGGCAAAAACTGGATGCACTTCGTGTACAAAATAGACAATCTCTTTCGAAGTATCAGGGTTTCGGACGAAAACTCGTCTGTTACAAAAGGATTTCAATTTTTTTAACTTATTTCAACTCCAGACTTTTTGTGCATTCAATATGAACCATTAGAAGCCACATCCTAAAATTTCAACCCTATCTAACTTCATTTGCTATTTTTCATGCATTTAATGAATTGTTTTGAGCTAAATGACCCTGAAATTAAAAAGCTCCACAAATGAACTCTGAAATGGTCGAAACTTGGCATGGTATCATCATTTCACCCATATAGCATGTGATAAAAAGTTGAGAGGGTTACGGCAAAAACTGGACGCAGTTCGTGTACAAAATGGACAATCTCTTTCGAAGTATCAGGGTTTCGGACGAAAACTCGTCTGTTACAAAAGGATTTAATTTTTTTTAACTTAGTTCAACTCCATACTTTTTGTGCATTCAATATGAACCATTATAAGCCACATCCTAAAATTTCAACCCTATCTAACTTCATTTGCTATTTTTCATGCATTTAATGAATTGTTTTGAGCTAAATGACCCTGAAATTAAAAAGCACCACAAATGAACTTTGAAATGGTTGAAACTTGGCATGGTATCATAATTTCACCCACATAGCATGTGATAAAAAGTTGAGAGGGTTACGGCAAAAACTGGATGCACTTCGTGTACAAAATGGACAATCTCTTTCAAAGTATCAGGGTTTCGGACGAAAACTCGTCTGTTACAAAAGGATTTAATTTTTTTTAACTTAGTTCAACTCCAGACTTTTTGTGCATTCAATATGAACCATTATAAGCCACATCCTAAAATTTCAACCCTATCTAACTTCATTTGCTATTTTTCATGCATTTAATGAATTGTTTTGAGCTAAATGACCCTGAAATTAAAAAGCACCACAAATGAACTCTGAAATGCTTGAAACTTGGCATGGTATCATCATTTCACCCACATAGCATGTTCTAAAAAGTTGAGAGGGTTATGGCAAAAACTGGATGCACTTCGTGTACAAAATGGACAATCTCTTTCGAAGTATCAGGATTTCGGACGAAAACTCGTCTCTTACAAAAGGATTTCAATTTTTTAAAATTATTTCAACTCCAGACTTTTTGTGCATGCAATATGAAACATTAGAAGCCACATCCTAAAATTTCAATCCTATCTAACTTCATTTGCTATTTTTCATGCATTTAATGAATTGTTTTGAGCTAAATGACCCTGAAATTAAAAAGCACCACAAATGAACTCTGAAATGGTTTAAACTTGGCATGGTATCATAATTTCACCCACATAGCATGTGCAAAAAAGTTGAGAGGGTTATGGCAAAAACTGGATGCACTTCGTGTACAAAATAGACAATCTCTTTCGAAGTATCAGGGTTTCGGACGAAAACTCGTCTGTTACAAAAGGATTTCAATTTTTTTAACTTATTTAAACTCCAGACTTTTTGTGCATTCAGTATGAACCATTAGAAGCCACATCCTAAAATTTCAACCTTACCTAACTTCATTTGCTATTTTTCATGCATTTAATGAATTGTTTTGAGCTAAATGACCCTGAAATTAAAAAGCACCACAAATGAACTCTGAAATGGTTGAAACTTGGCATGGTATCATCATTTCACCCACATAGCATGTTCTAAAAAGTTGAGAGGGGTACGGCAAAAAACTGGATGCACTTTGTGTACTAAATGGACAATCTCTTTCGAAGTATCAGGGTTTCGAACGAAAACTCTTCTGTTACAGAAGGATTTCAATTTTTTTAAATTATTTCAACTCCAGACATTTTGTGCGTTCAATATGAACCATTAGAAGCCACATACTAATATTTCAACCCTATCTAACTTCATTTGCTATTTTTCATGGATTTAATGAATTGTTTTGGGCTAAATGACCCTGAAATTAAAAAGCACCACAAATGAACTCTGAAATGGTTGAAACTTGGCATGGTATCATCATTTCACCCACATAGCTTGTTCTAAAAAGTTGAGAGGGTTATGGCAAAAACTGGATGCACTTCGTGTACAAAATGGACAATCTCTTTCGAAGTATCAGGGTTTCGGACGAAAACTCGTCTCTTACAAAAGGATTTCAATTTTTTAAAATAATTTCAACTCCAGACTTTTTGTGCATGCAATATGAAACATTAGAAGCCACATCCTAAAATTTCAATCCTATCTAACTTCATTTGCTATTTTTCATGCATTT
This sequence comes from Elymus sibiricus, assembly GCA_039707655.1. NCBI lineage: Eukaryota > Viridiplantae > Streptophyta > Magnoliopsida > Poales > Poaceae > Elymus > Elymus sibiricus. The sequence continues at coordinate 191,174,640 of CM077663.1, read as the reverse complement.
AATGAATTGTTTTGAGCTAAATGACCCTGAAATTAAAAAGCACCACAAATGAACTCTGAAATGGTTTAAACTTGGCATGGTATCATAATTTCACCCACATAGCATGTGCAAAAAAGTTGAGAGGGTTATGGCAAAAACTGGATGCACTTCGTGTACAAAATAGACAATCTCTTTCGAAGTATCAGGGTTTCGAACGAAAACTCGTCTGTTACAAAAGGATTTCAATTTTTTTAACTTATTTCAACTCCAGACTTTTTGTGCTTTCAATATGAACCATTAGAAGCCACATCCTAAAATTTCAACCCTACCTAACTTCATTTGCTATTTTTCATGCATTTAATGAATTGTTTTGAGCTAAATGACCCTGAAATTAAAAAGCACCACAAATGAACTCTGAAATGGTTGAAACTTGGCATGGTATCATCATTTCACCCACATAGCATGTTCTAAAAAGTTGAGAGGGGTACGGCAAAAAACTGGATGCACTTTGTGTACTAAATGGACAATCTCTTTCGAAGTATCAGGGTTTCGAACGAAAACTCGTCTGTTACAGAAGGATTTCAATTTTTTTAAATTATTTCAACTCCAGACATTTTGTGCGTTCAATATGAACCATTAGAAGCCACATACTAAAATTTCAACCCTATCTAACTTCATTTGCTATTTTTCATGGATTTAATGAATTGTTTTGAGCTAAATGACCCTGAAATTAAAAAGCACCACAAATGAACTCTGAAATGGTTGAAACTTGGCATGGTATCATCATTCACCCACATAGCATGTTCTAAAAAGTTGAGAGGGTTATGGAAAAAACTGGATGCACTTCGTGTACAAAATGGACAATCTCTTTCGAAGTATCAGGGTTTCGGACGAAAACTCGTCTGTTACAAAAGGATTTCAATTTTTTAAAATTATTTCAACTCCAGACTTTTTGTGCATGCAATATGAAACATTAGAAGCCACATCCTAAAATTTCAATCCTATCTAACTTCATTTGCTATTTTTCATGCATTTAATGAATTGTTTTGAGCTAAATGACCCTGAAATTAAAAAGCACCACAAATGAACTCTGAAATGGTTTAAACTTGGCATGGTATCATAATTTCACCCACATAGCATGTGCAAAAAAGTTGAGAGGGTTATGGCAAAAACTGGATGCACTTCGTGTACAAAATAGACAATCTCTTTCGAAGTATCAGGGTTTCGGACGAAAACTCGTCTGTTACAAAAGGATTTCAATTTTTTTAACTTATTTCAACTCCAGACTTTTTGTGCATTCAATATCAACCATTAGAAGCCACATCCTAAAATTTCAACCCTACCTAACTTCATCTAGTATTTTTCATGCATTTAATGAATTGTTTTGAGCTAAATGACCCGGAAATTAAAAAGCACCACAAATGAACTCTGAAATGGTTGAAACTTGGCATGGTATCATCGTTTCACCCACATAGCATGTTCTAATAAGTTGAGAGGGTTACGGCAAAAATTGGATGCACTTCGTGTACAAAATGGACAATCTGTTTCGAAGTATCAGGGTTTCAGACGAAAACTCGTCTGTTACAAAAGGATTTCAATTTTTTTAACTTATTTCAACTCCAGACTTTTTGTGCATTCAATATGAACCATTAGAAGCCACATCCTAAAATTTCAACCCTACCTAACTTCATTTGCTATTTTTCATGCATTTAATGAATTGTTTTGAGCTAAATGACCCTGAAATTAAAAAGCACCACAAATGAACTCTGAAATGGTTGAAACTTGGCATGGTATCATCATTTCACCCACATAGCATGTTCTAAAAAGTTGAGAGGGGTACGGCAAAAAACTGGATGCACTTTGTGTACAAAATGGACAATCTCTTTCAAAGTATCAGGGTTTCGAACGAAAACTCGTCTGCTACAAAAGGATTTCAATTTTTTTAAATTATTTCAACTCCAGACATTTTGTGCGTTCAATATGAACCATTAGAAGCCACATACTAAAATTTCAACCCTATCTAACTTCAGTTGCTATTTTTCATGCATTTAATGAATTGTTTTGAGCTAAATGACCCTGAAATTAAAAAACACCACAAATGAACTCTGAAATGGTTGAAACTTGGCATGGTATCATCATTTCAATCACATAGCATGTTCTAAAAAGTTGAGAGGGTTATGGCAAAAACTGGATGCACTTCGTGTACAAAATGGACAATCTCTTTCGAAGTATCAGGGTTTCGGACGAAAACTCGTCTGTTACAAAAGGATTTCAATTTTTTTAAATTATTTCAACTCCAGACTTTTTGTGCATGCAATATGAAACATTAGAAGCCACATCCTAAAATTTCAATCCTATCTAACTTCATTTGCTATTTTTCATGCATTTAATGAATTGTTTTGAGCTAAATGACCCTGAAATTAAAAAGCACCACAAATGAACTCTGAAATGGTTTAAACTTGGCATGGTATCATAATTTCACCCACATAGCATGTGCAAAAAAGTTGAGAGGGTTATGGCAAAAACTGGATGCACTTCGTGTACAAAATAGACAATCTCTTTCGAAGTATCAGGGTTTCGGACGAAAACTCGTCTGTTACAAAAGGATTTCAATTTTTTTAACTTATTTCAACTCCAGACTTTTTGTGCATTCAATATGAACCATTAGAAGCCACATCCTAAAATTTCAACCCTATCTAACTTCATTTGCTATTTTTCATGCATTTAATGAATTGTTTTGAGCTAAATGACCCTGAAATTAAAAAGCTCCACAAATGAACTCTGAAATGGTTGAAACTTGGCATGGTATCATCATTTCACCCATATAGCATGTGATAAAAAGTTGAGAGGGTTACGGCAAAAACTGGATGCAGTTCGTGTACAAAATGGACAATCTCTTTCGAAGTATCAGGGTTTCGGACGAAAACTCGTCTGTTACAAAAGGATTTAATTTTTTTTAACTTAGTTCAACTCCAGACTTTTTGTGCATTCAATATGAACCATTATAAGCCACATCCTAAAATTTCAACCCTATCTAACTTCATTTGCTATTTTTCATGCATTTAATGAATTGTTTTGAGCTAAATGACCCTGAAATTAAAAAGCACCACAAATGAACTCTGAAATGGTTGAAACTTGGCATGGTATCATAATTTCACCCACATAGCATGTGCTAATAAGTTGACAGGGTTACGGCAAAAACTGGATGCACTTCGTGTACAAAATGGACAATCTCTTTCGAAGTATCAGGGTTTCGGACGAAAACTCGTCTGTTACAAAAGGATTTCAATTTTTTTAACTTATTTCAACTCCAGACTTTTTGTGCATTCAATATGAACCATTAGAAGGCACATCCTAAAATTTCAACCCTATCTAACTTCATTTGCTATTTTTCATGCATTTAATGAATTGTTTTGAGCTAAATGACCCTGAAATTAAAAAGCACCACAAATGAACTCTGAAATGGTTGAAACTTGGCATGGTATCATCATTTCACCCACATATCATGTGCTAATAAGTTGACAGGGTTACGGCAAAAACTGGATGCACTTCGTGTACAAAATGGACAATCTCTTTCGAAGTATCAGGGTTTCGGACGAAAACTCGTCTGTTACAAAAGGATTTCAATTTTTTTAACTAATTTCAACTCCAGACTTTTTGTGCATTCAATATGAACCATTAGAAGTCACATCCTAAAATTTCAACCCTACCTAACTTCATTTGCTATTTTTCATGCATTTAATGAATTGTTTTGAGCTAAATGACCCTGAAATTAAAAAGCACCATAAATGAACTCTGAAATGGTTGAAACTTGGCATGGTATCATCATTTCACCCACATAGCATGTTCTAAAAAGTTGAGAGGGGTACGGCAAAAAACTGGATGCACTTTGTGTACTAAATGGACATTCTCTTTCGAAGTATCAGGGTTTCGAACGAAAACTCGTCTGTTACAGAAGGATTTCAATTTTTTTAAATTATTTCAACTCCAGACATTTTGTGCGTTCAATATGAACCATTAGAAGCCACATACTAAAATTTCAACCCTATCTAACTTCATTTGCTATTTTTCATGGATTTAATGAATTGTTTTGAGCTAAATGACCCTGAATTTAAAAAGCACCACAAATGAACTCTGAAATGGTTGAAACTTGGCATGGTATCATCATTTCACCCACATAGCATGTTCTAAAAAGTTGAGAGGGTTATGGCAAAAACTGGATGCACTTCGTGTACAAAATGGACAATCTCTTTCGAAGTATCAGGGTTTCGGACGAAAACTCGTCTGTTACAAAAGGATTTCAATTTTTTAAAATTATTTCAACTCCAGACTTTTTGTGCATGCAATATGAAACATTAGAAGCCACATCCTAAAATTTCAATCCTATCTAACTTCATTTGCTATTTTTCATGCATTTAATGAATTGTTTTGAGCTAAATGACCCTGAAATTAAAAAGCACCACAAATGAACTCTGAAATGGTTTAAACTTGGCATGGTATCATAATTTCACCCACATAGCATGTGCAAAAAAGTTGAGAGGGTTATGGCAAAAACTGGATGCACTTCGTGTACAAAATAGACAATCTCTTTCGAAGTATCAGGGTTTCGGACGAAAACTCGTCTGTTACAAAAGGATTTCAATTTTTTTGAACTTATTTCAACTCCAGACTTTTTGTGCATTCAATATGAACCATTAGAAGCCACATCCTAAAATTTTAATCCTATCTAACTTCATTTGCTATTTTTCATGCATTTAATGAATTGTTTTGAGCTAAATGACCCTGAAATTAAAAAGCTCCACAAATGAACTCTGAAATGGTTGAAACTTGGCATGGTATCATCATATCACCCATATAGCATGTGATAAAAAGTTGAGAGGGTTACGGCAAAAACTGGATGCAGTTCGTGTACAAAATGGACAATCTCTTTCGAAGTATCAGGGTTTCGGACGAAAACTCGTCTGTTACAAAAGGATTTATTTTTTTTTAACTTAGTTCAACTCCAGACTTTTTGTGCATTCAATAAGAACCATTATAAGCCACATCCTAAAATTTCAACCCTATCTAACTTCATTTGCTATTTTTCATGCATTTAATGAATTGTTTTGAGCTAAATGACCCTGAAATTAAAAAGCACCACAAATGAACTCTGAAATGGTTGAAACTTGGCATGGTATCATCATTTCACCCACATAGCATGTTCTAAAAAGTTGAGAGGGTTATGGCAAAAACTGGATGCACTTCGTGTACAAAATGGACAATCTCTTTCGAAGTATCAGGGTTTCGGACGAAAACTCGTCTCTTACAAAAGGATTTCAATTTTTTAAAATTATTTCAACTCCAGACTTTTTGTGCATGCAATATGAAACATTAGAAGCCACATCCTAAAATTTCAATCCTATCTAACTTCATTTGCTATTTTTCATGCATTTAATTAATTGTTTTGAGCTAAATGACCCTGAAATTAAAAAGCACCACAAATGAACTCTGAAATGGTTTAAACTTGGCATGGTATCATAATTTCACCCACATAGCATGTGCAAAAAAGTTGAGAGGGTTATGGCAAAAACTGGATGCACTTCGTGTACAAAATGGACAATCTCTTTCGAAGTATCAGGGTTTCGGACGAAAACTCGTCTGTTACAAAAGGATTTAATTTTTTTTTAACTTAGTTCAACTCCAGACTTTTTGTGCATTCAATATGAACCATTAGAAGCCACATCCTAAAATTTCAACCCTATCTAACTTCATTTGCTATTTTTCATGCATTTAATGAATTGTTTTGAGCTAAATGACCGTGAAATTAAAAAGCACCACAAATGAACTCTGAAATGGTTGAAACTTGGCATGGTATCATCATTTCACCCATATAGCATGTGATAAAAAGTTGAGAGGGTTACGGCAAAAACTGGATGCACTTCGTGTACAAAATGGACAATCTCTTTCGAAGTATCAGGGTTTCGGACGAAAACTCGTCTATTACAAAAGGATTTCAATTTTTTTTTACTTATTTCAACTCCAGGCTTTTTGTGCATTCAATATGAACCATTAGAAGCCACATCCTAAAATTTCAACCCTATCTAACTTCATTTGCTATTTTTCATGCATTTAATGAATTGTTTTGAGCTAAATGACCCTGAAATTAAAAAGCACCACAAATGAACTCTGAAATGGTTGAAACTTGGCATGGTATCATCATTTCACCCACATAGCATGTGCTAATAAGTTGAGAGGGTTACGGCAAAAACTGGATGCACTTCGTGTACAAAATGGACAATCTCTTTCGAAGTATCAGGGTTTCGGACGAAAACTCGTCTGTTACAAAAGGATTTCTATTTTTTTAAATTGTTTCAACTCCAGACATTTTGTGCGTTCAATATGAACCATTAGAAGCCACATCCTAAAATTTCAACCCCATCTAACTTCATTTGCTATTTTTCATGCATTTAATGAATTGTTTTGAGCTAAATGACCCTGAAATTAAAAAGCACCACAAATGAACTCTGAAATGGTTGAAACTTGGCATGGTATCATCGTTTCACCCACATAGCATGTGCTAATAAGTCGAGAGGGTTACGGAAAAAATTGGATGCACTTCGTGTACAAAATGGACAATCTCTTTCGAAGTATCAGGGTTTCGGACGAAAACTCGTCTGTTACAAAAGGATTTCAATTTTTTTAACTTATTTCAACTCCAGACTTTTTGTGCATTCAATATGAACCATTAGAAGCCACATCCTAAAATTTCAACCCTACCTAACTTCATTTGCTATTTTTCATGCATTTAATGAATTGTTTTGAGCTAAATGACCCTGAAATTAAAAAGCACCACAAATGAACTCTGAAATGGTTGAAACTTGGCATGGTATCATCATTTCACCCACATAGCATGTTCTAAAAAGTTGAGAGGGGTACGGCAAAAAACTGGATGCACTTTGTGTACAAAATGGACAATCTCTTTCAAAGTATCAGGGTTTCGAACGAAAACTCGTCTGTTACAAAAGGATTTCAATTTTTTTAAATTATTTCAACTCCAGACTTTTTGTGCATGCAATATGAAACATTAGAAGCCACATCCTAAAATTTCAATCCTATCTAACTTCATTTGTTATTTTTCATGCATTTAATGAATTGTTTTGAGCTAAATGACCCTGAAATTAAAAAGCACCACAAATGAACTCTGAAATGGTTTAAACTTGGCATGGTATCATAATTTCACCCACATAGCATGTGCAAAAAAGTTGAGAGGGTTATGGCAAAAACTGGATGCACTTCGTGTACAAAATAGACAATCTCTTTCGAAGTATCAGGGTTTCGGACGAAAACTCGTCTGTTACAAAAGGATTTCAATTTTTTTAACTTATTTCAACTCCAGACTTTTTGTGCATTCAATATGAACCATTAGAAGCCACATCCTAAAATTTCAACCCTATCTAACTTCATTTGCTATTTTTCATGCATTTAATGAATTGTTTTGAGCTAAATGACCCTGAAATTAAAAAGCTCCACAAATGAACTCTGAAATGCTTGAAACTTGGCATGGTATCATAATTTCACCCACATAGCATGTGATAAAAGTTGAGAGGGTTACGGCAAAAGCTGGATGCACTTCGTGTACAAAATGGACAATCTCTTTCGAAGTATCAGGGTTTCGGACGAAAACTCGTCTGTTACAAAAGGATTTCAATTTTTTTTACTTATTTCAACTCCAGACTTTTTGTGCATTCAATATGAACCATTAGAAGCCACATCCTAAAATTTCAACCCTATCTAACTTCATTTGCTATTTTTCATGCATTTAATGAATTGTTTTGAGCTAAATGACCCTGAAATTAAAAAGCACCACAAATGAACTCTGAAATGGTTGAAACTTGGCATGGTATCATCATTTCACCCACATAGCATGTGCTAATAAGTTGAGAGGGTTACGACAAAAACTGGATGCACTTCGTGTACAAAATGGACAATCTCTTTCGAAGTATCAGGGTTTCGGACGAAAACTCGTCTGTTACAAAAGGATTTCAATTTTTTTAACTTATTTCAACTCCAGACTTTTTGTGCATTCAATATGAACCATTAAAAGCCACATCCTAAAATTTCAACCCTATCTAACTTCATTTGCTATTTTTCATGCATTTAGTGAATTGTTTTGAGCTAAATGACCCTGAAATTAAAAAGCTCCACAAATGAACTCTGAAATGGTTGAAACTTGGCATGGTATCATCGTTTCACCCACATAGCATGTGCTAATAAGTTGAGAGGGTTACGGAAAAAATTGGATGCACTTCGTGTACAGAATGGACAATCTCTTTCGAAGTATCAGGGTTTCGGACGAAAACTTGTCTGTTACAAAAGGATTTCAATTTTTTTAACTTATTTCAACTCCAGACTTTTTGTGCATTCAATATGAACCATTAGAAGCCACATCCTAAAATTTCAACCCTACCTAACTTCATTTGCTATTTTTCATGCATTTAATGAATTGTTTTGAGCTAAATGACCGTGAAATTAAAAAGCACCACAAATGAACTCTGAAATGGTTGAAACTTGGCATGGTATCATCATTTCACCCACATAGCATGTTCTAAAAAGTTGAGAGGGGTACGGCAAAAAACTGGATGCACTTTGTGTACAAAATGGACAATCTCTTTCAAAGTATCAGGGTTTCGAACGAAAACTCGTCTGTTACAAAAGGATTTCAATTTTTTTAAATTATTTCAACTCCAGACATTTTGTGCATTCAATATGAACCATTAGAAGCCAGATATTAAAATTTCAACCCTATCTAACTTCAGTTGCTATTTTTCATGCATTTAATGAATTGTTTTGAGCTAAATGACCCTGAAATTAAAAAGCACCACAAATGAACTCTGAAATGGTTGAAACTTGGCATGGTATCATCATTTCACCCACTTAGCATGTTCTAAAAAGTTGAGAGGGTTATGGCAAAAACTGGATGCACTTCGTGTACAAAATAGACAATCTCTTTCGAAGTATCAGGGTTTCGGACGAAAACTCGTCTGTTACAAAAGGATTTCAATTTTTTTAACTTATTTCAACTCCAGACTTTTTGTGCATTCAATATGAACCATTAGAAGCCACATCCTAAAATTTCAACCCTATCTAACTTCATTTGCTATTTTTCATGCATTTAATGAATTGTTTTGAGCTAAATGACCCTGAAATTAAAAAGCTCCACAAATGAACTCTGAAATGGTCGAAACTTGGCATGGTATCATCATTTCACCCATATAGCATGTGATAAAAAGTTGAGAGGGTTACGGCAAAAACTGGACGCAGTTCGTGTACAAAATGGACAATCTCTTTCGAAGTATCAGGGTTTCGGACGAAAACTCGTCTGTTACAAAAGGATTTAATTTTTTTTAACTTAGTTCAACTCCAGACTTTTTGTGCATTCAATATGAACCATTATAAGCCACATCCTAAAATTTCAACCCTATCTAACTTCATTTGCTATTTTTCATGCATTTAATGAATTGTTTTGAGCTAAATGACCCTGAAATTAAAAAGCACCACAAATGAACTTTGAAATGGTTGAAACTTGGCATGGTATCATAATTTCACCCACATAGCATGTGATAAAAAGTTGAGAGGGTTACGGCAAAAACTGGATGCACTTCGTGTACAAAATGGACAATCTCTTTCGAAGTATCAGGGTTTCGGACGAAAACTCGTCTGTTACAAAAGGATTTAATTTTTTTTAACTTAGTTCAACTCCAGACTTTTTGTGCATTCAATATGAACCATTATAAGCCACATCCTAAAATTTCAACCCTATCTAACTTCATTTGCTATTTTTCATGCATTTAATGAATTGTTTTGAGCTAAATGACCCTGAAATTAAAAAGCACCACAAATGAACTCTGAAATGCTTGAAACTTGGCATGGTATCATAATTTCACCCACATAGCATGTGATAAAAGTTGAGAGGGTTACGGCAAAAGCTGGATGCACTTCGTGTACAAAATGGACAATCTCTTTCGAAGTATCAGGGTTTCGGACGAAAACTCGTCTGTTACAAAAGGATTTCAATTTTTTTTACTTATTTCAACTCCAGACTTTTTGTGCATTCAATATGAACCATTAGAAGCCACATCCTAAAATTTCAACCCTATCTAACTTCATTTGCTATTTTTCATGCATTTAATGAATTGTTTTGAGCTAAATGACCCTGAAATTAAAAAGCACCACAAATGAACTCTGAAATGGTTGAAACTTGGCATGGTATCATCATTTCACCCACATAGCATGTGCTAATAAGTTGAGAGGGTTACGGCAAAAACTGGATGCACTTCGTGTACAAAATGGACAATCTCTTTCGAAGTATCAGGGTTTCGGACGAAAACTCGTCTGTTACAAAAGGATTTCAATTTTTTTAAATTGTTTCAACTCCAGACTTTTTGTGCGTTCAATATGAACCATTAGAAGCCACATGCTAAAATTTCAACCCCATCTAACTTCATTTGCTATTTTTCATGCATTTAATGAATTGTTTTGAGCTAAATGACCCTGAAATTAAAAAGCACCACAAATGAACTCTGAAATGGTTGAAACTTGGCATGGTATCATCGTTTCACCCACATAGCATGTGCTAATAAGTTGAGAGGGTTACGGAAAAAACTGGATGCACTTCGTGTACAAAATGGACAATCTCTTTCGAAGTATCAGGGTTTCGGACGAAAACTCGTCTGTTACAAAAGGATTTCAATTTTTTTTACTTATTTCAACTCCAGACTTTTTGTGCATTCAATATGAACCATTAGAAGCCACATCCTAAAATTTCAACCCTACCTAACTTCATTTGCTATTTTTCATGCATTTAATGAATTGTTTTGAGCTAAATGACCCTGAAATTAAAAAGCACCACAAATGAACTCTGAAATGCTTGAAACTTGGCATGGTATCATAATTTCACCCACATAGCATGTGATAAAAGTTGAGAGGGTTACGGCAAAAGCTGGATGCACTTCGTGTACAAAATGGACAATCTCTTTCGAAGTATCAGGGTTTCGGACGAAAACTCGTCTGTTACAAAAGGATTTCAATTTTTTTTACTTATTTCAACTCCAGACTTTTTGTGCATTCAATATGAACCATTAGAAGCCACATCCTAAAATTTCAACCCTATCTAACTTCATTTGCTATTTTTCATGCATTTAATGAATTGTTTTGAGCTAAATGACCCTGAAATTAAAAAGCTCCACAAATGAACTGTGAAATGGTTGAAACTTGGCATGGTATCATCATTTCACCCATATGGCATGTGATAAAAAGTTGAGAGGTTTACGGCAAAAACTGGATGCAGTTCGTGTACAAAATGGACAATCTCTTTCGAAGTATCAGGGTTTCGGACGAAAACTCGTCTGTTACAAAAGGATTTAATTTTTTTTAACTTAGTTCAACTCCAGACTTTTTGTGCATTCAATATGAACCATTATAAGCCACATCCTAAAATTTCAACCCTATCTAACTTCATTTGCTATTTTTCATGCATTTAATGAATTGTTTTGAGCTAAATGACCCTGAAATTAAAAAGCACCACAAATGAACTCTGAAATGCTTGAAACTTGGCATGGTATCATAATTTCACCCACATAGCATGTGATAAAAGTTGAGAGGGTTACGGCAAAAGCTGGATGCACTTCGTGTACAAAATGGACAATCTCTTTCGAAGTATCAGGGTTTCGGACGAAAACTCGTCTGTTACAAAAGGATTTCAATTTTTTTTACTTATTTCAACTCCAGACTTTTTGTGCATTCAATATGAACCATTAGAAGCCACATCCTAAAATTTCAACCCTATCTAACTTCATTTGCTATTTTTCATGCATTTAATGAATTGTTTTGAGCTAAATGACCCTGAAATTAAAAAGCACCACAAATGAACTCTGAAATGGTTGAAACTTGGCATGGTATCATCATTTCACCCACATAGCATGTGCTAATAAGTTGAGAGGGTTACGACAAAAACTGGATGCACTTCGTGTACAAAATGAACAATCTCTTTCGAAGTATCAGGGTTTCGGACGAAAACTCGTCTGTTACAAAAGGATTTCAATTTTTTTAACTTATTTCAACTCCAGACTTTTTGTGCATTCAATATGAACCATTAAAAGCCACATCCTAAAATTTCAACCCTATCTAACTTCATTTGCTATTTTTCATGCATTTAGTGAATTGTTTTGAGCTAAATGACCCTGAAATTAAAAAGCTCCACAAATGAACTCTGAAATGGTTGAAACTTGGCATGGTATCATCGTTTCACCCACATAGCATGTGCTAATAAGTTGAGAGGGTTACGGAAAAAATTGGATGCACTTCGTGTACAGAATGGACAATCTCTTTCGAAGTATCAGGGTTTCGGACGAAAACTTGTCTGTTACAAAAGGATTTCAATTTTTTTAACTTATTTCAACTCCAGACTTTTTGTGCATTCAATATGAACCATTAGAAGCCACATCCTAAAATTTCAACCCTACCTAACTTCATTTGCTATTTTTCATGCATTTAATGAATTGTTTTGAGCTAAATGACCCTGAAATTAAAAAGCACCACAAATGAACTCTGAAATGGTTGAAACTTGGCATGGTATCATCATTTCACCCACATAGCATGTTCTAAAAAGTTGAGAGGGGTACGGCAAAAAACTGGATGCACTTTGTGTACAAAATGGACAATCTCTTTCAAAGTATCAGGGTTTCGAACGAAAACTCGTCTGTTACAAAAGGATTTCAATTTTTTTAAATTATTTCAACTCCAGACATTTTGTGCATTCAATATGAACCATTAGAAGCCAGATATTAAAATTTCAACCCTATCTAACTTCAGTTGCTATTTTTCATGCATTTAATGAATTGTTTTGAGCTAAATAACCCTGAAATTAAAAAGCACCACAAATGAACTCTGAAATGGTTGAAACTTGGCATGGTATCATCATTTCACCCACTTAGCATGTTCTAAAAAGTTGAGAGGGTTATGGCAAAAACTGGATGCACTTCGTGTACAAAATAGACAATCTCTTTCGAAGTATCAGGGTTTCGGACGAAAACTCGTCTGTTACAAAAGGATTTCAATTTTTTTAACTTATTTCAACTCCAGACTTTTTGTGCATTCAATATGAACCATTAGAAGCCACATCCTAAAATTTCAACCCTATCTAACTTCATTTGCTATTTTTCATGCATTTAATGAATTGTTTTGAGCTAAATGACCCTGAAATTAAAAAGCTCCACAAATGAACTCTGAAATGGTCGAAACTTGGCATGGTATCATCATTTCACCCATATAGCATGTGATAAAAAGTTGAGAGGGTTACGGCAAAAACTGGACGCAGTTCGTGTACAAAATGGACAATCTCTTTCGAAGTATCAGGGTTTCGGACGAAAACTCGTCTGTTACAAAAGGATTTAATTTTTTTTAACTTAGTTCAACTCCAGACTTTTTGTGCATTCAATATGAACCATTATAAGCCACATCCTAAAATTTCAACCCTATCTAACTTCATTTGCTATTTTTCATGCATTTAATGAATTGTTTTGAGCTAAATGACCCTGAAATTAAAAAGCACCACAAATGAACTTTGAAATGGTTGAAACTTGGCATGGTATCATAATTTCACCCACATAGCATGTGATAAAAAGTTGAGAGGGTTACGGCAAAAACTGGATGCACTTCGTGTACAAAATGGACAATCTCTTTCAAAGTATCAGGGTTTCGGACGAAAACTCGTCTGTTACAAAAGGATTTAATTTTTTTTAACTTAGTTCAACTCCAGACTTTTTGTGCATTCAATATGAACCATTATAAGCCACATCCTAAAATTTCAACCCTATCTAACTTCATTTGCTATTTTTCATGCATTTAATGAATTGTTTTGAGCTAAATGACCCTGAAATTAAAAAGCACCACAAATGAACTCTGAAATGCTTGAAACTTGGCATGGTATCATAATTTCACCCACATAGCATGTGATAAAAGTTGAGAGGGTTACGGCAAAAGCTGGATGCACTTCGTGTACAAAATGGACAATCTCTTTCGAAGTATCAGGGTTTCGGACGAAAACTCGTCTGTTACAAAAGGATTTCAATTTTTTTTACTTATTTCAACTCCAGACTTTTTGTGCATTCAATATGAACCATTAGAAGCCACATCCTAAAATTTCAACCCTATCTAACTTCATTTGCTATTTTTCATGCATTTAATGAATTGTTTTGAGCTAAATGACCCTGAAATTAAAAAGCACCACAAATGAACTCTGAAATGGTTGAAACTTGGCATGGTATCATCATTTCACCCACATAGCATGTGCTAATAAGTTGAGAGGGTTACGGCAAAAACTGGATGCACTTCGTGTACAAAATGGACAATCTCTTTCGAAGTATCAGGGTTTCGGACGAAAACTCGTCTGTTACAAAAGGATTTCAATTTTTTTAAATTGTTTCAACTCCAGACTTTTTGTGCGTTCAATATGAACCATTAGAAGCCACATGCTAAAATTTCAACCCCATCTAACTTCATTTGCTATTTTTCATGCATTTAATGAATTGTTTTGAGCTAAATGACCCTGAAATTAAAAAGCACCACAAATGAACTCTGAAATGGTTGAAACTTGGCATGGTATCATCGTTTCACCCACATAGCATGTGCTAATAAGTTGAGAGGGTTACGGAAAAAACTGGATGAACTTCGTGTACAAAATGGACAATCTCTTTCGAAGTATCAGGGTTTCGGACGAAAACTCGTCTGTTACAAAAGGATTTCAATTTTTTTTACTTATTTCAACTCCAGACTTTTTGTGCATTCAATATGAACCATTAGAAGCCACATCCTAAAATTTCAACCCTACCTAACTTCATTTGCTATTTTTCATGCATTTAATGAATTGTTTTGAGCTAAATGACCCTGAAATTAAAAAGCACCACAAATGAACTCTGAAATGGTTGAAACTTGGCATGGTATCATCATTTCACCCACATAGCATGTGCTAATAAGTTGAGAGGGTTACGGCAAAAACTGGATGCACTTCGTGTACAAAATGGACAATCTCTTTCGAAGTATCAGGGTTTCGGACGAAAACTCGTCTGTTACAAAAGGATTTCTATTTTTTTAAATTGTTTCAACTCCAGACATTTTGTGCGTTCAATATGAACCATTAGAAGCCACATCCTAAAATTTCAACCCCATCTAACTTCATTTGCTATTTTTCATGCATTTAATGAATTGTTTTGAGCTAAATGACCCTGAAATTAAAAAGCACCACAAATGAACTCTGAAATGGTTGAAACTTGGCATGGTATCATCATTTCACCCACTTAGCATGTTCTAAAAAGTTGAGAGGGTTATGGCAAAAAACTGGATGCACTTTGTGTACAAAATGGACAATCTCTTTCAAAGTATCAGGGTTTCGAACGAAAACTCGTCTGTTACAAAAGGATTTCAATTTTTTTAAATTATTTCAACTCCAGACATTTTGTGCATTCAATATGAACCATTAGAAGCCAGATATTAAAATTTCAACCCTATCTAACTTCAGTTGCTATTTTTCATGCATTTAATGAATTGTTTTGAGCTAAATGACCCTGAAATTAAAAAGCACCACAAATGAACTCTGAAATGGTTGAAACTTGGCATGGTATCATCATTTCACCCACTTAGCATGTTCTAAAAAGTTGAGAGGGTTATGGCAAAAACTGGATGCACTTCCTGTACAAAATAGACAATCTCTTTCGAAGTATCAGGGTTTCGGACGAAAACTCGTCTGTTACAAAAGGATTTCAATTTTTTTAACTTATTTCAACTCCAGACTTTTTGTGCATTCAATATGAACCATTAGAAGCCACATCCTAAAATTTCAACCCTATCTAACTTCATTTGCTATTTTTCATGCATTTAATGAATTGTTTTGAGCTAAATGACCCTGAAATTAAAAAGCTCCACAAATGAACTCTGAAATGGTCGAAACTTGGCATGGTATCATCATTTCACCCATATAGCATGTGATAAAAAGTTGAGAGGGTTACGGCAAAAACTGGACGCAGTTCGTGTACAAAATGGACAATCTCTTTCGAAGTATCAGGGTTTCGGACGAAAACTCGTCTGTTACAAAAGGATTTAATTTTTTTTAAGTTAGTTCAACTCCAGACTTTTTGTGCATTCAATATGAACCATTATAAGCCACATCCTAAAATTTCAACCCTATCTAACTTCATTTGCTATTTTTCATGCATTTAATGAATTGTTTTGAGCTAAATGACCCTGAAATTAAAAAGCACCACAAATGAACTTTGAAATGGTTGAAACTTGGCATGGTATCATAATTTCACCCACATAGCATGTGATAAAAAGTTGAGAGGGTTACGGCAAAAACTGGATGCACTTCGTGTACAAAATGGACAATCTCTTTCGAAGTATCAGGGTTTCGGACGAAAACTCGTCTGTTACAAAAGGATTTAATTTTTTTTAACTTAGTTCAACTCCAGACTTTTTGTGCATTCAATATGAACCATTATAAGCCACATCCTAAAATTTCAACCCTATCTAACTTCATTTGCTATTTTTCATGCATTTAATGAATTGTTTTGAGCTAAATGACCCTGAAATTAAAAAGCACCACAAATGAACTCTGAAATGCTTGAAACTTGGCATGGTATCATAATTTCACCCACATAGCATGTGATAAAAGTTGAGAGGGTTACGGCAAAAGCTGGATGCACTTCGTGTACAAAATGGACAATCTCTTTCGAAGTATCAGGGTTTCGGACGAAAACTCGTCTGTTACAAAAGGATTTCAATTTTTTTTACTTATTTCAACTCCAGACTTTTTGTGCATTCAATATGAACCATTAGAAGCCACATCCTAAAATTTCAACCCTATCTAACTTCATTTGCTATTTTTCATGCATTTAATGAATTGTTTTGAGCTAAATGACCCTGAAATTAAAAAGCACCACAAATGAACTCTGAAATGGTTGAAACTTGGCATGGTATCATCATTTCACCCACATAGCATGTGCTAATAAGTTGAGAGGGTTACGGCAAAAACTGGATGCACTTCGTGTACAAAATGGACAATCTCTTTCGAAGTATCAGGGTTTCGGACGAAAACTCGTCTGTTACAAAAGGATTTCAATTTTTTAAAATTGTTTCAACTCCAGACTTTTTGTGCGTTCAATATGAACCATTAGAAGCCACATGCTAAAATTTCAACCCCATCTAACTTCATTTGCTATTTTTCATGCATTTAATGAATTGTTTTGAGCTAAATGACCCTGAAATTAAAAAGCACCACAAATGAACTCTGAAATGGTTGAAACTTGGCATGGTATCATCGTTTCACCCACATAGCATGTGCTAATAAGTTGAGAGGGTTACGGAAAAAACTGGATGCACTTCGTGTACAAAATGGACAATCTCTTTCGAAGTATCAGGGTTTCGGACGAAAACTCGTCTGTTACAAAAGGATTTCAATTTTTTTTACTTATTTCAACTCCAGACTTTTTGTGCATTCAATATGAACCATTAGAAGCCACATCCTAAAATTTCAACCCTACCTAACTTCATTTGCTATTTTTCATGCATTTAATGAATTGTTTTGAGCTAAATGACCCTGAAATTAAAAAGCACCACAAATGAACTCTGAAATGGTTGAAACTTGGCATGGTATCATCATTTCACCCACATAGCATGTGCTAATAAGTTGAGAGGGTTACGGCAAAAACTGGATGCACTTCGTGTACAAAATGGACAATCTCTTTCGAAGTATCAGGGTTTCGGACGAAAACTCGTCTGTTACAAAAGGATTTCTATTTTTTTAAATTGTTTCAACTCCAGACATTTTGTGCGTTCAATATGAACCATTAGAAGCCACATCCTAAAATTTCAACCCCATCTAACTTCATTTGCTATTTTTCATGCATTTAATGAATTGTTTTGAGCTAAATGACCCTGAAATTAAAAAGCACCACAAATGAACTCTGAAATGGTTGAAACTTGGCATGGTATCATCATTTCACCCACTTAGCATGTTCTAAAAAGTTGAGAGGGTTATGGCAAAAAACTGGATGCACTTTGTGTACAAAATGGGCAATCTCTTTCAAAGTATCAGGGTTTCGAACGAAAACTCGTCTGTTACAAAAGGATTTCAATTTTTTTAAATTATTTCAACTCCAGACATTTTGTGCATTCAATATGAACCATTAGAAGCCAGATATTAAAATTTCAACCCTATCTAACTTCAGTTGCTATTTTTCATGCATTTAATGAATTGTTTTGAGCTAAATGACCCTGAAATTAAAAAGCACCACAAATGAACTCTGAAATGGTTGAAACTTGGCATGGTATCATCATTTCACCCACTTAGCATGTTCTAAAAAGTTGAGAGCGTTATGGCAAAAACTGGATGCACTTCGTGTACAAAATAGACAATCTCTTTCGAAGTATCAGGGTTTCGGACGAAAACTCGTCTGTTACAAAAGGATTTCAATTTTTTTAACTTATTTCAACTCCAGACTTTTTGTGCATTCAATATGAACCATTAGAAGCCACATCCTAAAATTTCAACCCTATCTAACTTCATTTGCTATTTTTCATGCATTTAATGAATTGTTTTGAGCTAAATGACCCTGAAATTAAAAAGCTCCACAAATGAACTCTGAAATGGTCGAAACTTGGCATGGTATCATCATTTCAACCATATAGCATGTGATAAAAAGTTGAGAGGGTTACGGCAAAAACTGGACGCAGTTCGTGTACAAAATGGACAATCTCTTTCGAAGTATCAGGGTTTCGGACGAAAACTCGTCTGTTACAAAAGGATTTAATTTTTTTTAACTTAGTTCAACTCCAGACTTTTTGTGCATTCAATATGAACCATTATAAGCCACATCCTAAAATTTCAACCCTATCTAACTTCATTTGCTATTTTTCATGCATTTAATGAATTGTTTTGAGCTAAATGACCCTGAAATTAAAAAGCACCACAAATGAACTTTGAAATGGTTGAAACTTGGCATGGTATCATAATTTCACCCACATAGCATGTGATAAAAAGTTGAGAGGGTTACGGCAAAAACTGGATGCACTTCGTGTACAAAATGGACAATCTCTTTCGAAGTATCAGGGTTTCGGACGAAAACTCGTCTGTTACAAAAGGATTTAATTTTTTTTAACTTAGTTCAACTCCAGACTTTTTGTGCATTCAATATGAACCATTATAAGCCACATCCTAAAATTTCAACCCTATCTAACTTCATTTGCTATTTTTCATGCATTTAATGAATTGTTTTGAGCTAAATGACCCTGAAATTAAAAAGCACCACAAATGAACTATGAAATGCTTGAAACTTGGCATGGTATCATAATTTCACCCACATAGCATGTGATAAAAGTTGAGAGGGTTACGGCAAAAGCTGGATGCACTTCGTGTACAAAATGGACAATCTCTTTCGAAGTATCAGGGTTTCGGACGAAAACTCGTCTGTTACAAAAGGATTTCAATTTTTTTTACTTATTTCAACTCCAGACTTTTTGTGCATTCAATATGAACCATTAGAA
Organism: Elymus sibiricus; assembly: GCA_039707655.1. Taxonomy (NCBI): domain Eukaryota; kingdom Viridiplantae; phylum Streptophyta; class Magnoliopsida; order Poales; family Poaceae; genus Elymus; species Elymus sibiricus. The sequence goes on along the minus strand of CM077663.1, from coordinate 191,155,089 downwards.
GCCACATCCTAAAATTTCAACCCTATCTAACTTCATTTGCTATTTTTCATGCATTTAATGAATTGTTTTGAGCTAAATGACCCTGAAATTAAAAAGCACCACAAATGAACTCTGAAATGGTTGAAACTTGGCATGGTATCATCATTTCACCCACATAGCATGTGCTAATAAGTTGAGAGGGTTACGACAAAAACTGGATGCACTTCGTGTACAAAATGGACAATCTCTTTCGAAGTATCAGGGTTTCGGACGAAAACTCGTCTGTTACAAAAGGATTTCAATTTTTTTAACTTATTTCAACTCCAGACTTTTTGTGCATTCAATATGAACCATTAAAAGCCACATCCTAAAATTTCAACCCTATCTAACTTCATTTGCTATTTTTCATGCATTTAGTGAATTGTTTTGAGCTAAATGACCCTGAAATTAAAAAGCTCCACAAATGAACTCTGAAATGGTTGAAACTTGGCATGGTATCATCGTTTCACCCACATAGCATGTGCTAATAAGTTGAGAGGGTTACGGAAAAAATTGGATGCACTTCGTGTACAGAATGGACAATCTCTTTCGAAGTATCAGGGTTTCGGACGAAAACTTGTCTGTTACAAAAGGATTTCAATTTTTTTAACTTATTCAACTCCAGACTTTTTGTGCATTCAATATGAACCATTAGAAGCCACATCCTAAAATTTCAACCCTACCTAACTTCATTTGCTATTTTTCATGCATTTAATGAATTGTTTTGAGCTAAATGACCCTGAAATTAAAAAGCACCACAAATGAACTCTGAAATGGTTGAAACTTGGCATGGTATCATCATTTCACCCACATAGCATGTTCTAAAAAGTTGAGAGGGGTACGGCAAAAAACTGGATGCACTTTGTGTACAAAATGGACAATCTCTTTCAAAGTATCAGGGTTTCGAACGAAAACTCGTCTGTTACAAAAGGATTTCAATTTTTTTAAATTATTTCAACTCCAGACATTTTGTGCATTCAATATGAACCATTAGAAGCCAGATATTAAAATTTCAACCCTATCTAACTTCAGTTGCTATTTTTCATGCATTTAATGAATTGTTTTGAGCTAAATGACCCTGAAATTAAAAAGCACCACAAATGAACTCTGAAATGGTTGAAACTTGGCATGGTATCATCATTTCACCCACTTAGCATGTTCTAAAAAGTTGAGAGGGTTATGGCAAAAACTGGATGCACTTCGTGTACAAAATAGACAATCTCTTTCGAAGTATCAGGGTTTCGGACGAAAACTCGTCTGTTACAAAAGGATTTCAATTTTTTTAACTTATTTCAACTCCAGACTTTTTGTGCATTCAATATGAACCATTAGAAGCCACATCCTAAAATTTCAACCCTATCTAACTTCATTTGCTATTTTTCATGCATTTAATGAATTGTTTTGAGCTAAATGACCCTGAAATTAAAAAGCTCCACAAATGAACTCTGAAATGGTCGAAACTTGGCATGGTATCATCATTTCACCCATATAGCATGTGATAAAAAGTTGAGAGGGTTACGGCAAAAACTGGACGCAGTTCGTGTACAAAATGGACAATCTCTTTCGAAGTATCAGGGTTTCGGACGAAAACTCGTCTGTTAGAAAAGGATTTAATTTTTTTTAACTTAGTTCAACTCCAGACTTTTTGTGCATTCAATATGAACCATTATAAGCCACATCCTAAAATTTCAACCCTATCTAACTTCATTTGCTATTTTTCATGCATTTAATGAATTGTTTTGAGCTAAATGACCCTGAAATTAAAAAGCACCACAAATGAACTTTGAAATGGTTGAAACTTGGCATGGTATCATAATTTCACCCACATAGCATGTGATAAAAAGTTGAGAGGGTTACGGCAAAAACTGGATGCACTTCGTGTACAAAATGGACAATCTCTTTCGAAGTATCAGGGTTTCGGACGAAAACTCGTCTGTTACAAAAGGATTTAATTTTTTTTAACTTAGTTCAACTCCAGACTTTTTGTGCATTCAATATGAACCATTATAAGCCACATCCTAAAATTTCAACCCTATCTAACTTCAGTTGCTATTTTTCATGCATTTAATGAATTGTTTTGAGCTAAATGACCCTGAAATTAAAAAGCACCACAAATGAACTCTGAAATGGTTGAAACTTGGCATGGTATCATCATTTCACCCACTTAGCATGTTCTAAAAAGTTGAGAGGGTTATGGCAAAAACTGGATGCACTTCGTGTACAAAATAGACAATCTCTTTCGAAGTATCAGGGTTTCGGACGAAAACTCGTCTGTTACAAAAGGATTTCAATTTTTTTAACTTATTTCAACTCCAGACTTTTTGTGCATTCAATATGAACCATTAGAAGCCACATCCTAAAATTTCAACCCTATCTAACTTCATTTGCTATTTTTCATGCATTTAATGAATTGTTTTGAGCTAAATGACCCTGAAATTAAAAAGCTCCACAAATGAACTCTGAAATGGTTGAAACTTGGCATGGTATCATCGTTTCACCCACATAGCATGTGCTAATAAGTTGAGAGGGTTACGGAAAAAATTGGATGCACTTCGTGTACAGAATGGACAATCTCTTTCGAAGTATCAGGGTTTCGGACGAAAACTTGTCTGTTACAAAAGGATTTCAATTTTTTTAACTTATTTCAACTCCAGACTTTTTGTGCATTCAATATGAACCATTAGAAGCCACATCCTAAAATTTCAACCCTACCTAACTTCATTTGCTATTTTTCATGCATTTAATGAATTGTTTTGAGCTAAATGACCCTGAAATTAAAAAGCACCACAAATGAACTCTGAAATGGTTGAAACTTGGCATGGTATCATCATTTCACCCACATAGCATGTTCTAAAAAGTTGAGAGGGGTACGGCAAAAAACTGGATGCACTTTGTGTACAAAATGGACAATCTCTTTCAAAGTATCAGGGTTTCGAACGAAAACTCGTCTGTTACAAAAGGATTTCAATTTTTTTAAATTATTTCAACTCCAGACATTTTGTGCATTCAATATGAACCATTAGAAGCCAGATATTAAAATTTCAACCCTATCTAACTTCAGTTGCTATTTTTCATGCATTTAATGAATTGTTTTGAGCTAAATGACCCTGAAATTAAAAAGCACCACAAATGAACTCTGAAATGGTTGAAACTTGGCATGGTATCATCATTTCACCCACTTAGCATGTTCTAAAAAGTTGAGAGGGTTATGGCAAAAACTGGATGCACTTCGTGTACAAAATAGACAATCTCTTTCGAAGTATCAGGGTTTCGGACGAAAACTCGTCTGTTACAAAAGGATTTCAATTTTTTTAACTTATTTCAACTCCAGACTTTTTGTGCATTCAATATGAACCATTAGAAGCCACATCCTAAAATTTCAACCCTATCTAACTTCATTTGCTATTTTTTTAAACTCCAGACTTTTTGTGCATTCAATATGAACCATTAGAAGCCACAAATGAACTCTGAAATGGTTGAAACTTGGCCTGGTATCATCGTTTCACCAACATAGCATGTGCTAATAAGTTGAGAGGGTTACGGAAAAAATTGGATGCACTTCGTGTACAGAATGGACAATCTCTTTCGAAGTATCAGGGTTTCGGACGAAAACTTGTCTGTTACAAAAGGATTTCAATTTTTTTAACTTATTTCAACTCCAGACTTTTTGTGCATTCAATATGAACCATTAGAAGCCACATCCTAAAATTTCAACCCTACCTAACTTCATTTGCTATTTTTCATGCATTTAATGAATTGTTTTGAGCTAAATGACCCTGAAATTAAAAAGCACCACAAATGAACTCTGAAATGGTTGAAACTTGGCATGGTATCATCATGTCACCCACATAGCATGTTCTAAAAAGTTGAGAGGGGTACGGCAAAAAACTGGATGCACTTTGTGTACAAAATGGACAATCTCTTTCAAAGTATCAGGGTTTCGAACGAAAACTCGTCTGTTACAAAAGGATTTCAATTTTTTTAAATTATTTCAACTCCAGACATTTTGTGCGTTCAATATGAACCATTAGAAGCCAGATATTAAAATTTCAACCCTATCTAACTTCAGTTGCTATTTTTCATGCATTTAATGAATTGTTTTGAGCTAAATGACCCTGAAATTAAAAAGCACCACAAATGAACTCTGAAATGGTTGAAACTTGGCATGGTATCATCATTTCACCCACTTAGCATGTTCTAAAAAGTTGAGAGGGTTATGGCAAAAACTAGATGCACTTCGTGTACAAAATAGACAATCTCTTTCGAAGTATCAGGGTTTCGGACGAAAACTCGTCTGTTACAAAAGGATTTCAATTTTTTTAACTTATTTCAACTCCAGACTTTTTGTGCATTCAATATGAACCATTAGAAGCCACATCCTAAAATTTCAACCCTATCTAACTTCATTTGCTATTTTTCATGCATTTAATGAATTGTTTTGAGCTAAATGACCCTGAAATTAAAAAGCTCCACAAATGAACTCTGAAATGGTCGAAACTTGGCATGGTATCATCATTTCACCCATATAGCATGTGATAAAAAGTTGAGAGGGTTACGGCAAAAACTGGACGCAGTTCGTGTACAAAATGGACAATCTCTTTCGAAGTATCAGGGTTTCGGACGAAAACTCGTCTGTTAGAAAAGGATTTAATTTTTTTTAACTTAGTTCAACTCCAGACTTTTTGTGCATTCAATATGAACCATTATAAGCCACATCCTAAAATTTCAACCCTATCTAACTTCATTTGCTATTTTTCATGCATTTAATGAATTGTTTTGAGCTAAATGACCCTGAAATTAAAAAGCACCACAAATGAACTTTGAAATGGTTGAAACTTGGCATGGTATCATAATTTCACCCACATAGCATGTGATAAAAAGTTGAGAGGGTTACGGCAAAAACTGGATGCACTTCGTGTACAAAATGGACAATCTCTTTCGAAGTATCAGGGTTTCGGACGAAAACTCGTCTGTTACAAAAGGATTTAATTTTTTTTAACTTAGTTCAACTCCAGACTTTTTGTGCATTCAATATGAACCATTATAAGCCACATCCTAAAATTTCAACCCTATCTAACTTCATTTGCTATTTTTCATGCATTTAATGAATTGTGTTGAGCTAAATGACCCTGAAATTAAAAAGCTCCACAAATGAACTCTGAAATGGTTGAAACTTGGCATGGTATCATCGTTTCACCCACATAGCATGTGCTAATAAGTTGAGAGGGTTACGAAAAAAATTGGATGCACTTCGTGTACAGAATGGACAATCTCTTTCGAAGTATCAGGGTTTCGGACGAAAACTTGTCTGTTACAAAAGGATTTCAATTTTTTTAACTTATTTCAACTCCAGACTTTTTGTGCATTCAATATGAACCATTAGAAGCCACATCCTAAAATTTCAACCCTACCTAACTTCATTTGCTATTTTTCATGCATTTAATGAATTGTTTTGAGCTAAATGACCCTGAAATTAAAAAGCACCACAAATGAACTCTGAAATGGTTGAAACTTGGCATGGTATCATCATTTCACCCACATAGCATGTTCTAAAAAGTTGAGAGGGGTACGGCAAAAAACTGGATGCACTTTGTGTACAAAATGGACAATCTCTTTCAAAGTATCAGGGTTTCGAACGAAAACTCGTCTGTTACAAAAGGATTTCAATTTTTTTAAATTATTTCAACTCCAGACATTTTGTGCATTCAATATGAACCATTAGAAGCCAGATATTAAAATTTCAACCCTATCTAACTTCAGTTGCTATTTTTCATGCATTTAATGAATTGTTTTGAGCTAAATGACCCTGAAATTAAAAAGCACCACAAATGAACTCTGAAATGGTTGAAACTTGGCATGGTATCATCATTTCACCCACTTAGCATGTTCTAAAAAGTTGAGAGGGTTATGGCAAAAACTGGATGCACTTCGTGTACAAAATAGACAATCTCTTTCGAAGTATCAGGGTTTCGGACGAAAACTCGTCTGTTACAAAAGGATTTCAATTTTTTTAACTTATTTCAACTCCAGACTTTTTGTGCATTCAATATGAACCATTAGAAGCCACATCCTAAAATTTCAACCCTATCTAACTTCATTTGCTATTTTTTTAAACTCCAGACTTTTTGTGCATTCAATATGAACCATTAGAAGCCACAAATGAACTCTGAAATGGTTGAAACTTGGCCTGGTATCATCGTTTCACCAACATAGCATGTGCTAATAAGTTGAGAGGGTTACGGAAAAAATTGGATGCACTTCGTGTACAGAATGGACAATCTCTTTCGAAGTATCAGGGTTTCGGACGAAAACTTGTCTGTTACAAAAGGATTTCAATTTTTTTAACTTATTTCAACTCCAGACTTTTTGTGCATACAATATGAACCATTAGAAGCCACATCCTAAAATTTCAACCCTACCTAACTTCATTTGCTATTTTTCATGCATTTAATGAATTGTTTTGAGCTAAATGACCCTGAAATTAAAAAGCACCACAAATGAACTCTGAAATGGTTGAAACTTGGCATGGTATCATCATGTCACCCACATAGCATGTTCTAAAAAGTTGAGAGGGGTACGGCAAAAAACTGGATGCACTTTGTGTACAAAATGGACAATCTCTTTCAAAGTATCAGGGTTTCGAACGAAAACTCGTCTGTTACAAAAGGATTTCAATTTTTTTAAATTATTTCAACTCCAGACATTTTGTGCGTTCAATATGAACCATTAGAAGCCAGATATTAAAATTTCAACCCTATCTAACTTCAGTTGCTATTTTTCATGCATTTAATGAATTGTTTTGAGCTAAATGACCCTGAAATTAAAAAGCACCACAAATGAACTCTGAAATGGTTGAAACTTGGCATGGTATCATCATTTCACCCACTTAGCATGTTCTAAAAAGTTGAGAGGGTTATGGCAAAAACTAGATGCACTTCGTGTACAAAATAGACAATCTCTTTCGAAGTATCAGGGTTTCGGACGAAAACTCGTCTGTTACAAAAGGATTTCAATTTTTTTAACTTATTTCAACTCCAGACTTTTTGTGCATTCAATATGAACCATTAGAAGCCACATCCTAAAATTTCAACCCTATCTAACTTCATTTGCTATTTTTCATGCATTTAGTGAATTGTTTTGAGCTAAATGACCCTGAAATTAAAAAGCTCCACAAATGAACTCTGAAATGGTCGAAACTTGGCATGGTATCATCATTTCACCCATATAGCATGTGATAAAAAGTTGAGAGGGTTACGGCAAAAACTGGACGCAGTTCGTGTACAAAATGGACAATCTCTTTCGAAGTATCAGGGTTTCGGACGAAAACTCGTCTGTTACAAAAGGATTTAATTTTTTTTAACTTAGTTCAACTCCAGACTTTTTGTGCATTCAATATGAACCATTATAAGCCACATCCTAAAATTTCAACCCTATCTAACTTCATTTGCTATTTTTCATGCATTTAATGAATTGTTTTGAGCTAAATGACCCTGAAATTAAAAAGCACCACAAATGAACTTTGAAATGGTTGAAACTTGGCATGGTATCATAATTTCACCCACATAGCATGTGATAAAAAGTTGAGAGGGTTACGGCAAAAACTGGATGCACTTCGTGTACAAAATGGACAATCTCTTTCGAAGTATCAGGGTTTCGGACGAAAACTCGTCTTTTACAAAAGGATTTCAATTTTTTTAACTTATTTCAACTCCAGACTTTTTGTGCATTCAATATGAACCATTAGAAGGCACATCCTAAAATTTCAACCCTATCTAACTTCATTTGCTATTTTTCATGCATTTAATGAATTGTTTTGAGCTAAATGACCCTGAAATTAAAAAGCACCACAAATGAACTCTGAAATGGTTGAAACTTGGCATGGTATCATCATTTCACCCACATAGCATGTGCTAATAAGTTGACAGGGTTACGGCAAAAACTGGATGCACTTCGTGTACAAAATGGACAATCTCTTTCGAAGTATCAGGGTTTCGGACGAAAACTCATCTGTTACAAAAGGATTTCAATTTCTTTAACTTATTTCAACTCCAGACTTTTTGTGCATTCAATATGAACCATTAGAAGCCACATCCTAAAATTTCAACCCTATCTAACTACATTTGCTATTTTTCATGCATTTAATGAATTGTTTTGAGCTAAATGACCCTGAAATTAAAAAGCACCACAAATGAACTATGAAATGGTTGAAACTTGGCATGGTATCATCATTTCACCCACATAGCATGTGCTAATAAGTTGACAGGGTTACGGCAAAACCTGGATGCACTTCGTGTACAAAATGGACAATCTCTTTCGAAGTATCAGGGTTTCGGACGAAAACTCGTCTGTTACAAAAGGATTTCAATTTTTTTAACTTATTTCAACTCCAGACTTTTTGTGCATTCAATATGAACCATTAGAAGCCCCATCCTAAAATTTCAACCCTACCTAACTTCATTTGCTATTTTTCATGCATTTAATGAATTGTTTTGAGCTAAATGACCCTGAAATTAAAAAGCACCACAAATGAACTCTGAAATGGTTGAAACTTGGCATGGTATCATCATTTCACCCACATAGCATGTTCTAAAAAGTTGAGAGGGGTACGGCAAAAAACTGGATGCACTTTGTGTACTAAATGGACAATCTCTTTCAAAGTATCAGGGTTTCGAACGAAAACTCGTCTGTTACAGAAGGATTTCAATTTTTTTAAATTATTTCAACTCCAGACATTTTGTGCGTTCAATATGAACCATTAGAAGCCACATACTAAAATTTCAACCCTATCTAACTTCATTTGCTATTTTTCATGCATTTAATGAATTGTTTTGAGCTAAATGACCCTGAAATTAAAAAGCACCACAAATGAACTTTGAAATGGTTGAAACTTGGCATGGTATCATAATTTCACCCACATAGCATGTGATAAAAAGTTGAGAGGGTTACGGCAAAAACTGGATGCACTTCGTGTACAAAATGGACAATCTCTTTCGAAGTATCAGGGTTTCGGACGAAAACTCGTCTGTTACAAAAGGATTTCAATTTTTTTTAACTTATTTCAACTCCAGACTTTTTGTGCATTCAATATGAACCATTAGAAGCCAGATGCTAAAATTTCAACCCTACCTAACTTCATCTGCTATTTTTCATGCATTTAATGAATTGTTTTGAGCTAAATGACCCTGAAATTAAAAAGCACCACAAATGAACTCTGAAATGGTTGAAACTTGGCATGGTATCATCATTTCACCCACATAGCATGTTCTAAAAAGTTGAGAGGGTTATGGCAAAAACTGGATGCACTTCGTGTACAAAATGGACAATCTCTTTCGAAGTATCAGGGTTTCGGACGAAAACTCGTCTGTTACAAAAGGATTTCAATTTTTTAAAATTATTTCAACTCCAGACTTTTTGTGCATGCAATATGAAACATTAGAAGCCACATCCTAAAATTTCAATCCTATCTAACTTCATTTGCTATTTTTCATGCATTTAATGAATTGTTTTGAGCTAAATGACCCTGAAATGGTTTAAACTTGGCATGGTATCATAATTTCACCCACATAGCATGTGCAAAGAAGTTGAGAGGGTTATGGCAAAAACTGGATGCACTTCGTGTACAAAATAGACAATCTCTTTCGAAGTATCAGGGTTTCGGACAAAAACTCGTCTGTTACAAAAGGATTTCAATGTTTTTAACTTATTTCAACTCCAGACTTTTTGTGTATTCAATATGAACCATTAGAAGCCACATCCTAAAATTTCAACCCTACCTAACTTCATCTGCTATTTTTCATGCATTTAATGAATTGTTTTGAGCTAAATGACCCTGAAATTAAAAAGCACCACAAATGAACTCTGAAATGGTTGAAACTTGGCATGGTTTCATCATTTCACCCATATAGCATGTGATAAAAAGTTGAGAGGGTTACGGCAAAAACTGGATGCACTTCGTGTACAAAATGGACAATCTCTTTCGAAGTATCAGGGTTTCGGACGAAAACTCGTCTGTTACAAAAGGATTTAATTTTTTTTAACTTAGTTCAACTCCAGACTTTTTCTGCATTAAATATCAACCATTATAAGCCACATCCTAAAATTTCAACCCTATCTAACTTCATTTGCTATTTTTCATGCATTTAATGAATTGTTTTGAGCTAAATGACCCTGAAATTAAAAAGCACGACAAATGAACTCTGAAATGGTTGAAACTTGGCATGGTATCATAATTTCACCCACATAGCATGTGATAAAAAGTTGAGAGGGTTACGGCAAAAACTGGATGCACTTCGTGTACAAAATGGACAATCTCTTTCGAAGTATCAGGGTTTCGGACGAAAACTCGTCTGTTACAAAAGGATTTCAATTTTTTTTAACTTATTTCAACTCCAGACTTTTTGTGCATTCAATATGAACCATTAGAAGCCACATGCTAAAATTTCAACCCTACCTAACTTCATCTGCTATTTTTCATGCATTTAATGAATTGTTTTGAGCTAAATGACCCTGAAATTAAAAAGCACCACAAATGAACTCTGAAATGGTTGAAACTTGGCATGGTATCATCATTTCACCCATATAGCATGTGATAAAAAGTTGAGAAGGTTACGGCAAAAACTGGATGCACTTCGTGTACAAAATGGACAATCTCTTTCGAAGTATCAGGGTTTCGGACGAAAACTCGTCTGTTACAAAAGGATTTCAATTTTTTTTACTTATTTCAACTCCAGACTTTTTGTGCATTCAATATGAACCATTAGAAGCCACATCCTAAAATTTCAACCCTATCTAACTTCATTTGCTATTTTTCATGCATTTAATGAATTGTTTTGAGCTAAATGACCCTGAAATTAAAAAGCACCACAAATGAACTCTGAAATGGTTGAAACTTGGCATGGTATCATCATTTCACCCACATAGCATGTGCTAATAAGTTGAGAGGGTTACGGCAAAAACTGGATGCACTTCGTGTACAAAATGGACAATCTCTTTCCAAGTATCAGGGTTTCGGACGAAAACTCGTCTGTTACAAAAGGATTTATTTTTTTTTAACTTAGTTCAACTCCAGACTTTTTCTGCATTAAATATGAACCATTATAAGCCACATCCTAAAATTTCAACCCTATCTAACTTCATTTGCTATTTTTCATGCATTTAATGAATTGTTTTGAGCTAAATGACCCTGAAATTAAAAAGCACGACAAATGAACTCTGAAATGGTTGAAACTTGGCATGGTATCATAATTTCACCCACATAGCATGTGATAAAAAGTTGAGAGGGTTACGGCAAAAACTGGATGCACTTCGTGTACAAAATGGACAATCTCTTTCGAAGTATCAGGGTTTCGGACGAAAACTCGTCTGTTACAAAAGGATTTCAATTTTTTTTAACTTATTTCAACTCTAGACTTTTTGTGCATTCAATATGAACCATTAGAAGCCACATGCTAAAATTTCAACCCTACCTAACTTCATCTGCTATTTTTCATGCATTTAATGAATTGTTTTGAGCTAAATGACCCTGAAATTAAAAAGCACCACAAATGAACTCTGAAATGGTTGAAACTTGGCATGGTATCATCATTTCACCCATATAGCATGTGATAAAAAGTTGACAAGGTTACGGCAAAAACTGGATGCACTTCGTGTACAAAATGGACAATCTCTTTCGAAGTATCAGGGTTTCGGACGAAAACTCGTCTGTTACAAAAGGATTTCAATTTTTTTTACTTATTTCAACTCCAGAATTTTTGTGCATTCAATATGAACCATTAGAAGCCACATCCTAAAATTTCAACCCTATCTAACTTCATTTGCTATTTTTCATGCATTTAATGAATTGTTTTGAGCTAAATGACCCTGAAATTAAAAAGCACCACAAATGAACTCTGAAATGGTTGAAACTTGGCATGGTATCATCATTTCACCCACATAGCATGTGCTAATAAGTTGAGAGGGTTACGGCAAAAACTGGATGCACTTCGTGTACAAAATGGACAATCTCTTTCGAAGTATCAGGGTTTCGGACGAAAACTCGTCTGTTACAAAAGGATTTCAATTTTTTTAAATTTTTTCAACTCCAGACATTTTGTGCGTTCAATATGAACCATTAGAAGCCACATCCTAAAATTTCAACCCCATCTAACTTCATTTGCTATTTTTCATGCATTTAATGAATTGTTTTGAGCTAAATGACCCTGAAATTAAAAAGCACCACAAATGAACTCTGAAATGGTTGAAACTTGGCATGGTATCATCGTTTCACCCACATAGCATGTGCTAATAAGTTGAGAGGGTTACGGAAAAAATTGGATGCACTTCGTGTACAAAATGGACAATCTCTTTCGAAGTATCAGGGTTTCGGACGAAAACTCGTCTGTTACTAAAGGATTTCAATTTTTTTAACTTATTTCAACTCCAGACTTTTTGTGCATTCAATATGAACCATTAGAAGCCACATCCTAAAATTTCAACCCTACCTAACTTCATTTGCTATTTTTCATGCATTTAATGAATTGTTTTGAGCTAAATGACCCTGAAATTAAAAAGCACCACAAATGAACTCTGAAATAGTTGAAACTTGGCATGGTATCATCATTTCACCCACATAGCATGTTCTAAAAAGTTGAGAGGGGTACGGCAAAAAACTGGATGCACTTTGTCTACAAAATGGACAATCTCTTTCAAAGTATCAGGGTTTCGAACGAAAACTCGTCTGTTACAAAAGGATTTCAATTTTTTTAAATTATTTCAACTCCTGACATTTTGTGCGTTCAATATGAACCATTAGAACGCACATACTAAAATTTCAACCCTATCTAACTTCAGTTGCTATTTTTCATGCATTTAATGAATTGTTTTGAGCTAAATGACCCTGAAATTAAAAAGCACCACAAATGAACTCTGAAATGGTTGAAACTTGGCATGGTATCATCATTTCACCCACTTAGCATGTTCTAAAAAGTTGAGAGGGTTATGGCAAAAACTGGATGCACTTCGTGTACAAAATGGACAATCTCTTTCGAAGTATCAGGGTTTCGGACGAAAACTCGTCTGTTACAAAAGGATTTCAATTTTTTTAAATTATTTCAACTCCAGACTTTTTGTGCATGCAATATGAAACATTAGAAGCCACATCCTAAAATTTCAATCCTATCTAACTTCATTTGCTATTTTTCATGCATTTAATGAATTGTTTTGAGCTAAATGACCCTGAAATTAAAAAGCACCACAAATGAACTCTGAAATGGTTTAAACTTGGCATGGTATCATAATTTCACCCACATAGCATGTGCAAAAAAGTTGAGAGGGTTATGACAAAAACTGGATGCACTTCGTGTACAAAATAGACAATCTCTTTCGAAGTATCAGGGTTTCGGACGAAAACTCGTCTGTTACAAAAGGATTTCAATTTTTTTAACTTATTTCAACTCCAGACTTTTTGTGCATTCAATATGAACCAGTAGAAGCCACATCCTAAAATTTCAACCCTATCTAACTTCATTTGCTATTTTTCATGCATTTAATGAATTGTTTTGAGCTAAATGACCCTGAAATTAAAAAGCTCCACAAATGAACTCTGAAATGGTTGAAACTTGGCATGGTATCATCATTTAACCCATATAGCATGTGATAAAAAGTTGAGAGGGTTACGGCAAAAACTGGATGTAGTTCGTGTACAAAATGGACAATCTCTTTCGAAGTATCAGGGTTTCGGACAAAAACTTGTCTGTTACAAAAGGATTTAATTTTTTTTAACTTAGTTCAACTCCAGACTTTTTGTGCATTCAATATGAACCATTATAAGCCACATCCTAAAATTTCAACCCTATCTAACTTCATTTGCTATTTTTCATGCATTTAATGAATTGTTTTGAGCCAAATGACCCTGAAATTAAAAAGCACCACAAATGAACTCTGAAATGGTTGAAACTTGGCATGGTATCATAATTTCACCCACATAGCATGTGATAAAAAGTTGAGAGGGTTACGGCAAAAACTGGATGCACTTCGTGTACAAAATGGACAATCTCTTTCGAAGTATCAGGGTTTCGGACGAAAACTCGTCTGTTACAAAAGGATTTCAATTTTTTTAACTTATTTCAACTCCAGACTTTTTGTGCATTCAATATGAACCATTAGAAGGCACATCCTAAAATTTCAACCCTATCTAACTTCATTTGCTATTTTTCATGCATTTAATGAATTGTTTTGAGCTAAATGACCCTGAAATTAAAAAGCACCACAAATGAACTCTGAAATGGTTGAAACTTGGCATGGTATCATCATTTCACCCACATAGCATGTGCTAATAAGTTGACAGGGTTACGGCAAAAACTGGATGCACTTCGTGTACAAAATGGACAATCTCTTTCGAAGTATCAGGGTTTCGAACGAAAACTCGTCTGTTACAAAAGGATTTCAATTTTTTTAACTTATTTCAACTCCAGACTTTTTGTGCATTCAATATGAACCATTAGAAGCCCCATCCTAAAATTTCAACCCTACCTAACTTCATTTGCTATTTTTCATGCATTTAATGAATTGTTTTGAGCTAAATGACCCTGAAATTAAAAAGCACCACAAATGAACTCTGAAATGGTTGAAACTTGGCATGGTATCATCATTTCACCCACATAGCATGTTCTAAAAAGTTGAGAGGGGTACGGCAAAAAACTGGATGCACTTTGTGTACTAAATGGACAATCTCTTTCAAAGTATCAGGGTTTCGAACGAAACCTCGTCTGTTACAGAAGGATTTCAATTTTTTTAAATTATTTCAACTCCAGACATTTTGTGCGTTCAATATGAACCATTAGAAGCCACATACTAAAATTTCAACCCTATCTAACTTCATTTGCTATTTTTCATGGATTTAATGAATTGTTTTGAGCTAAATGACCCTGAAATTAAAAAGCACCACAAATGAACTCTGAAATGGTTGAAACTTGGCATGGTATCATCATTTCACCCACATAGCATGTTCTAAAAAGTTGAGAGGGTTATGGCAAAAACTGGATGCACTTCGTGTACAAAATGGACAATCTCTTTCGAAGTATCAGGGTTTCGGACGAAAACTCGTCTGTTACAAAAGGATTTCAATTTTTTAAAATTATTTCAACTCCAGACTTTTTGTGCATGCAATATGAAACATTAGAAGCCACATCCTAAAATTTCAATCCTATCTAACTTCATTTGCTATTTTTCATGCATTTAATGAATTGTTTTGAGCTAAATGACCCTGAAATGGTTTAAACTTGGCATGGTATCATAATTTCACCCACATAGCATGTGCAAAGAAGGTGAGAGGGTTATGGCAAAAACTGGATGCACTTCGTGTACAAAATAGACAATCTCTTTCGAAGTATCAGGGTTTCGGACAAAAACTCGTCTGTTACAAAAGGATTTCAATTTTTTTAACTTATTTCAACTCCAGACTTTTTGTGTATTCAATATGAACCATTAGAAGCCACATCCTAAAATTTCAACCCTACCTAACTTCATCTGCTATTTTTCATGCATTTAATGAATTGTTTTGAGCTAAATGACCCTGAAATTAAAAAGCACCACAAATGAACTCTGAAATGGTTGAAACTTGGCATGGTTTCATCATTTCACCCATATAGCATGTGATAAAAAGTTGAGAGGGTTACGGCAAAAACTGGATGCACTTCGTGTACAAAATGGACAATCTCTTTCGAAGTATCAGGGTTTCGGACGAAAACTCGTCTGTAACAAAAGGATTTAATTTTTTTTAACTTAGTTCAACTCCAGACTTTTTGTGCATTCAATATGAACCATTATAAGCCACATCCTAAAATTTCAACCCTATCTAACTTCATTTGCTATTTTTCATGCATTTAATGAATTGTTTTGAGCTAAATGACCCTGAAATTAAAAAGCACGACAAATGAACTCTGAAATGGTTGAAACTTGGCATGGTATCATAATTTCACCCACATAGCATGTGATAAAAAGTTGAGAGGGTTACGGCAAAAACTGGATGCACTTCGTGTACAAAATGGACAATCTCTTTCGAAGTATCAGGGTTTCGGACGAAAACTCGTCTGTTACAAAAGGATTTCAATTTTTTTTAACTTATTTCAACTCCAGACTTTTTGTGCATTCAATATGAACCATTAGAAGCCACATGCTAAAATTTCAACCCTACCTAACTTCATCTGCTATTTTTCATGCATTTAATGAATTGTTTTGAGCTAAATGACCCTGAAATTAAAAAGCACCACAAATGAACTCTGAAATGGTTGAAACTTGGCATGGTATCATCATTTCACCCATATAGCATGTGATAAAAAGTTGAGAAGGTTACGGCAAAAACTGGATGCACTTCGTGTACAAAATGGACAATCTCTTTCGAAGTATCAGGGTTTCGGACGAAAACTCGTCTGTTACAAAAGGATTTCAATTTTTTTTACTTATTTCAACTCCAGACTTTTTGTGCATTCAATATGAACCATTAGAAGCCACATCCTAAAATTTCAACCCTGTCTAACTTCATTTGCTATTTTTCATGCATTTAATGAATTGTTTTGAGCTAAATGACCCTGAAATTAAAAAGCACCACAAATGAACTCTGAAATGGTTGAAACTTGGCATGGTGTCATCATTTCACCCACATAGCATGTGCTAATAAGTTGAGAGGGTTACGGCAAAAACTGGATGCACTTCGTGTACAAAATGGACAATCTCTTTCGAAGTATCAGGGTTTCGGACGAAAACTCGTCTGTGACAAAAGGATTTCAATTTTTTTAAATTGTTTCAACTCCAAACATTTTGTGCGTTCAATATGAACCATTAGAAGCCACATCCTAAAATTTCAACCCCATCTAACTTCATTTGCTATTTTTCATGCATTTAATGAATTGTTTTGAGCTAAATGACCCTGAAATTAAAAAGCACCACAAATGAACTCTGAAATGGTTGAAACTTGGCATGGTATCATCGTTTCACCCACATAGCATGTGCTAATAAGTTGAGAGGGTTACGGAAAAAATTGGATGCACTTCGTGTACAAAATGGACAATCTCTTTCGAAGTATCAGGGTTTCGGACGAAAACTCGTCTGTTACTAAAGGATTTCAATTTTTTTAACTTATTTCAACTCCAGACTTTTTGTGCATTCAATATGAACCATTAGAAGCCACATCCTAAAATTTCAACCCTACCTAACTTCATTTGCTATTTTTCATGCATTTAATGAATTGTTTTGAGCTAAATGACCCTGAAATTAAAAAGCACCACAAATGAACTCTGAAATGGTTGAAACTTGGCATGGTATCATCATTTCACCCACATAGCATGTTCTAAAAAGTTGAGAGGGGTACGGCAAAAAACTGGATGCACTTTGTGTACAAAATGGACAATCTCTTTCAAAGTATCAGGGTTTCGAATCAAAACTCGTCTGTTACAAAAGGATTTCAATTTTTTTAAATTATTTCAACTCCTGACATTTTGTGCGTTCAATATGAACCATTAGAACGCACATACTAACATTTCAACCCTATCTAACTTCAGTTGCTATTTTTCATGCATTTAATGAATTGTTATGAGCTAAATGACCCTGAAATTAAAAAGCACCACAAATGAACTCTGAAATGGTTGAAACTTGGCATGGTATCATCATTTCACCCACTTAGCATGTTCTAAAAAGTTGAGAGGGTTATGGCAAAAACTGGATGCACTTCGTGTACAAAATGGACAATCTCTTTCGAAGTATCAGGGTTTCGGACGAAAACTCGTCTGTTACAAAAGGATTTCAATTTTTTTAAATTATTTCAACTCCAGCCTTTTTGTGCATGCAATATGAAACATTAGAAGCCACATCCTAAAATTTCAACCCTATCTAACTTCATTTGCTATTTTTCATGCATTTAATGAATTGTTTTGAGCTAAATGACCCTGAAATTAAAAAGCACCACAAATGAACTCTGAAATGGTTTAAACTTGGCATGGTATCATAATTTCACCCACATAGCATGTGCAAAAAAGTTGAGAGGGTTATGACAAAAACTGGATGCACATCGTGTACAAAATAGACAATCTCTTTCGAAGTATCAGGGTTTCGGACGAAAACTCGTCTGTTACAAAAGGATTTCAATTTTTTTAACTTATTTCAACTCCAGACTTTTTGTGCATTCAATATGAACCATTAGAAGCCACATCCTAAAATTTCAACCCTATCTAACTTCATTTGCTATTTTTCATGCATTTAATGAATTGTTTTGAGCTAAATGACCCTGAAATTAAAAAGCTCCACAAATGAACTCTGAAATGGTTGAAACTTGGCATGGTATCATCATTTAACCCATATAGCATGTGATAAAAAGTTGAGAGGGTTACGGCAAAAACTGGATGCAGTTCGTGTACAAAATGGACAATCTCTTTCGAAGTATCAGGGTTTCGGACAAAAACTTGTCTGTTACAAAAGGATTTAATTTTTTTTAACTTAGTTCAAATCCAGACTTTTTGTGCATTCAATATGAACCATTATAAGCCACATCCTAAAATTTCAACCCTATCTAACTTCATTTGCTATTTTTCATGCATTTAATGAATTGTTTTGAGCCAAATGACCCTGAAATTAAAAAGCACCACAAATGAACTCTGAAATGGTTGAAACTTGGCATGGTAACATAATTTCACCCACATAGCATGTGATAAAAAGTTGAGAGGGTTACGGCAAAAACTGGATGCACTTCGTGTACAAAATGGACAATCTCTTTCGAAGTATCAGGGTTTCGGACGAAAACTCGTCTGTTACAAAAGGATTTCAATTTTTTTAACTTATTTCAACTCCAGACTTTTTGTGCATTCAATATGAACCATTAGAAGGCACATCCTAAAATTTCAACCCTATCTAACTTCATTTGCTATTTTTCATGCATTTAATGAATTGTTTTGAGCTAAATGACCCTGAAATTAAAAAGCACCACAAATGAACTCTGAAATGGTTGAAACTTGGCATGGTATCATCATTTCACCCACATAGCATGTGCTAATAAGTTGACAGGGTTACGCCAAAAACTGGATGCACTTCGTGTACAAAATGGACAATCTCTTTCGAAGTATCAGGGTTTCGGACGAAAACTCGTCTGTTACAAAAGGATTTCAATTTTTTTAACTTATTTCAACTCCAGACTTTTTGTGCATTCAATATGAACCATTAGAAGCCCGATCCTAAAATTTCAACCCTACCTAACTTCATTTGCTATTTTTCATGCATTTAATGAATTGTTTTGAGCTAAATGACCCTGAAATTAAAAAGCACCACAAATGAACTCTGAAATGGTTGAAACTTGGCATGGTATCATCATTTCACCCATATAGCATGTGATAAAAAGTTGAGAAGGTTACGGCAAAAACTGGATGCACTTCGTGTACAAAATGGACAATCTCTTTCGAAGTATCAGGGTTTCGGACGAAAACTCGTCTGTTACAAAAGGATTTCAATTTTTTTTACTTATTTCAACTCCAGACTTTTTGTGCATTCAATATGAACCATTAGAAGCCACATCCTAAAATTTCAACCCTGTCTAACTTCATTTGCTATTTTTCATGCATTTAATGAATTGTTTTGAGCTAAATGACCCTGAAATTAAAAAGCACCACAAATGAACTCTGAAATGGTTGAAACTTGGCATGGTGTCATCATTTCACCCACATAGCATGTGCTAATAAGTTGAGAGGGTTACGGCAAAAACTGGATGCACTTCGTGTACAAAATGGACAATCTCTTTCGAAGTATCAGGGTTTCGGACGAAAACTCGTCTGTGACAAAAGGATTTCAATTTTTTTAAATTGTTTCAACTCCAAACATTTTGTGCGTTCAATATGAACCATTAGAAGCCACATCCTAAAATTTCAACCCCATCTAACTTCATTTGCTATTTTTCATGCATTTAATGAATTGTTTTGAGCTAAATGACCCTGAAATTAAAAAGCACCACAAATGAACTCTGAAATGGTTGAAACTTGGCATGGTATCATCGTTTCACCCACATAGCATGTGCTAATAAGTTGAGAGGGTTACGGAAAAAATTGGATGCACTTCGTGTACAAAATGGACAATCTCTTTCGAAGTATCAGGGTTTCGGACGAAAACTCGTCTGTTACTAAAGGATTTCAATTTTTTTAACTTATTTCAACTCCAGACTTTTTGTGCATTCAATATGAACCATTAGAAGCCACATCCTAAAATTTCAACCCTACCTAACTTCATTTGCTATTTTTCATGCATTTAATGAATTGTTTTGAGCTAAATGACCCTGAAATTAAAAAGCACCACAAATGAACTCTGAAATGGTTGAAACTTGGCATGGTATCATCATTTCACCCACATAGCATGTTCTAAAAAGTTGAGAGGGGTACGGCAAAAAACTGGATGCACTTTGTGTACAAAATGGACAATCTCTTTCAAAGTATCAGGGTTTCGAATCAAAACTCGTCTGTTACAAAAGGATTTCAATTTTTTTAAATTATTTCAACTCCTGACATTTTGTGCGTTCAATATGAACCATTAGAACGCACATACTAACATTTCAACCCTATCTAACTTCAGTTGCTATTTTTCATGCATTTAATGAATTGTTATGAGCTAAATGACCCTGAAATTAAAAAGCACCACAAATGAACTCTGAAATGGTTGAAACTTGGCATGGTATCATCATTTCACCCACTTAGCATGTTCTAAAAAGTTGAGAGGGTTATGGCAAAAACTGGATGCACTTCGTGTACAAAATGGACAATCTCTTTCGAAGTATCAGGGTTTCGGACGAAAACTCGTCTGTTACAAAAGGATTTCAATTTTTTTAAATTATTTCAACTCCAGCCTTTTTGTGCATGCAATATGAAACATTAGAAGCCACATCCTAAAATTTCAACCCTATCTAACTTCATTTGCTATTTTTCATGCATTTAATGAATTGTTTTGAGCTAAATGACCCTGAAATTAAAAAGCACCACAAATGAACTCTGAAATGGTTTAAACTTGGCATGGTATCATAATTTCACCCACATAGCATGTGCAAAAAAGTTGAGAGGGTTATGACAAAAACTGGATGCACATCGTGTACAAAATAGACAATCTCTTTCGAAGTATCAGGGTTTCGGACGAAAACTCGTCTGTTACAAAAGGATTTCAATTTTTTTAACTTATTTCAACTCCAGACTTTTTGTGCATTCAATATGAACCATTAGAAGCCACATCCTAAAATTTCAACCCTATCTAACTTCATTTGCTATTTTTCATGCATTTAATGAATTGTTTTGAGCTAAATGACCCTGAAATTAAAAAGCTCCACAAATGAACTCTGAAATGGTTGAAACTTGGCATGGTATCATCATTTAACCCATATAGCATGTGATAAAAAGTTGAGAGGGTTACGGCAAAAACTGGATGCAGTTCGTGTACAAAATGGACAATCTCTTTCGAAGTATCAGGGTTTCGGACAAAAACTTGTCTGTTACAAAAGGATTTAATTTTTTTTAACTTAGTTCAAATCCAGACTTTTTGTGCATTCAATATGAACCATTATAAGCCACATCCTAAAATTTCAACCCTATCTAACTTCATTTGCTATTTTTCATGCATTTAATGAATTGTTTTGAGCCAAATGACCCTGAAATTAAAAAGCACCACAAATGAACTCTGAAATGGTTGAAACTTGGCATGGTAACATAATTTCACCCACATAGCATGTGATAAAAAGTTGAGAGGGTTACGGCAAAAACTGGATGCACTTCGTGTACAAAATGGACAATCTCTTTCGAAGTATCAGGGTTTCGGACGAAAACTCGTCTGTTACAAAAGGATTTCAATTTTTTTAACTTATTTCAACTCCAGACTTTTTGTGCATTCAATATGAACCATTAGAAGGCACATCCTAAAATTTCAACCCTATCTAACTTCATTTGCTATTTTTCATGCATTTAATGAATTGTTTTGAGCTAAATGACCCTGAAATTAAAAAGCACCACAAATGAACTCTGAAATGGTTGAAACTTGGCATGGTATCATCATTTCACCCACATAGCATGTGCTAATAAGTTGACAGGGTTACGCCAAAAACTGGATGCACTTCGTGTACAAAATGGACAATCTCTTTCGAAGTATCAGGGTTTCGGACGAAAACTCGTCTGTTACAAAAGGATTTCAATTTTTTTAACTTATTTCAACTCCAGACTTTTTGTGCATTCAATATGAACCATTAGAAGCCCGATCCTAAAATTTCAACCCTACCTAACTTCATTTGCTATTTTTCATGCATTTAATGAATTGTTTTGAGCTAAATGACCCTGAAATTAAAAAGCACCACAAATGAACTCTGAAATGGTTGAAACTTGGCATGGTATCATCATTTCACCCACATAGCATGTTCTAAAAAGTTGAGAGGGGTACGGCAAAAAACTAGATGCACTTTGTGTACTAAATGGACAATCTCTTTCAAAGTATCAGGGTTTCGAACGAAAACTCGTCTGTTACAGAAGGATTTCAATTTTTTTAAATTATTTCAACTCCAGACATTTTGTGCGTTCAATATGAACCATTAGAAGCCACATACTAAAATTTCAACCCTATCTAACTTCATTTGCTATTTTTCATGGATTTAATGAATTGTTTTGAGCTAAATGACCCTGAAATTAAAAAGCACCACAAATGAACTCTGAAATGGTTGAAACTTGGCATGGTATCATCATTTCACCCACATAGCATGTTCTAAAAAGTTGAGAGGGTTATGGCAAAAACTGGATGCACTTCGTGTACAAAATGGACAATCTCTTTCGAAGTATCAGGGTTTCGGACGAAAACTCGTCTGTTACAAAAGGATTTCAATTTTTTAAAATTATTTCAACTCCAGACTTTTTGTGCATGCAATATGAAACATTAGAAGCCACATCCTAAAATTTCAATCCTATCTAACTTCATTTGCTATTTTTCATGCATTTAATGAATTGTTTTGAGCTAAATGACCCTGAAATGGTTTAAACTTGGCATGGTATCATAATTTCACCCACATAGCATGTGCAAAGAAGTTGAGAGGGTTATGGCAAAAACTGGATGCACTTCGTGTACAAAATAGACAATCTCTTCCGAAGTATCAGGGTTTCGGACAAAAACTCGTCTGTTACAAAAGGATTTCAATTTTTTTAACTTATTTCAACTCCAGACTTTTTGTGTATTCAATATGAACCATTAGAAGCCACATCCTAAAATTTCAACCCTACCTAACTTCATCTGCTATTTTTCATGCATTTAATGAATTGTTTTGAGCTAAATGACCCTGAAATTAAAAAGCACCACAAATGAACTCTGAAATGGTTGAAACTTGGCATGGTTTCATCATTTCACCCATATAGCATGTGATAAAAAGTTGAGAGGCTTACGGCAAAAACTGGATGCACTTCGTGTACAAAATGGACAATCTCTTTCGAAGTATCAGGGTTTCGGACGAAAACTCGTCTGTTACAAAAGGATTTAATTTTTTTTAACTTAGTTCAACTCCAGTCTTTTTGTGCATTCAATATGAACCATTATAAGCCACATCCTAAAATTTCAACCCTATCTAACTTCATTTGCTATTTTTCATGCATTTAATGAATTGTTTTGAGCTAAATGACCCTGAAATTAAAAAGCACGACAAATGAACTCTGAAATGGTTGAAACTTGGCATGGTATCATAATTTCACCCACATAGCATGTGATAAAAAGTTGAGAGGGTTACGGCAAAAACTGGATGCACTTCGTGTACAAAATGGACAATCTCTTTCGAAGTATCAGGGTTTCGGACGAAAACTCGTCTGTTACAAAAGGATTTCAATTTTTTTTAACTTATTTCAACTCCAGACTTTTTGTGCATTCAATATGAACCATTAGAAGCCACATGCTAAAATTTCAACCCTACCTAACTTCATCTGCTATTTTTCATGCATTTAATGAATTGTTTTGAGCTAAATGACCCTGAAATTAAAAAGCACCACAAATGAACTCTGAAATGGTTGAAACTTGGCATGGTATCATCATTTCACCCATATAGCATGTGATAAAAAGTTGAGAAGGTTACGGCAAAAACTGGATGCACTTCGTGTACAAAATGGACAATCTCTTTCGAAGTATCAGGGTTTCGGACGAAAACTCGTCTGTTACAAAAGGATTTCAATTTTTTTTACTTATTTCAACTCCAGACTTTTTGTGCATTCAATATGAACCATTAGAAGCCACATCCTAAAATTTCAACCCTATCTAACTTCATTTGCTATTTTTCATGCATTTAATGAATTGTTTTGAGCTAAATGACCCTGAAATTAAAAAGGACCACAAATGAACTCTGAAATGGTTGAAACTTGGCATGGTATCATCATTTCACCCACATAGCATGTGCTAATAAGTTGAGAGGGTTACGGCAAAAACTGGATGCACTTCGTGTACAAAATGGACAATCTCTTTCGAAGTATCAGGGTTTCGGACGAAAACTCGTCTGTTACAAAAGGATTTCAATTTTTTTAAATTGTTTCAACTCCAGACATTTTGTGCGTTCAATATGAACCATTAGAAGCCACGTCCTAAAATTTCAACCCCATCTAACTTCATTTGCTATTTTTCATGCATTTAATGAATTGTTTTGAGCTAAATGACCCTGAAATTAAAAAGCACCACAAATGAACTCTGAAATGGTTGAAACTTGGCATGGTATCATCGTTTCACCCACATAGCATGTGCTAATAAGTTGAGAGGGTTACGGAAAAAATTGGATGCACTTCGTGTACAAAATGGACAATCTCTTTCGAAGTATCAGGGTTTCGGACGAAAACTCGTCTGTTACTAAAGGATTTCAATTGTTTTAACTTATTTCAACTCCAGACTTTTTGTGCATTCAATATGAACCATTAGAAGCCACATCCTAAAATTTCAACCCTACCTAACTTCATTTGCTATTTTTCATGCATTTAATGAATTGTTTTGAGCTAAATGACCCTGAAATTAAAAAGCACCACAAATGAACTCTGAAATGGTTGAAACTTGGCATGGTATCTTCATTTCACCCACATAGCATGTTCTAAAAAGTTGAGAGGGGTACGGCAAAAAACTGGATGCACTTTGTGTACAAAATGGACAATCTCTTTCAAAGTATCAGGGTTTCGAACGAAAACTCGTCTGTTACAAAAGGATTTCAATTTTTTTAAATTATTTCAACTCCTGACATTTTGTGCGTTCAACATGAACCATTAGAACGCACATACTAAAATTTCAACCCTATCTAACTTCAGTTGCTATTTTTCATGCATTTAATGAATTGTTTTGAGCTAAATGCCCCTGAAATTAAAAAGCACCACAAATGAACTCTGAAATGGTTGAAACTTGGCATGGTATCATCATTTCACCCACTTAGCATGTTCTAAAAAGTTGAGAGGGTTATGGCAAAAACTGGATGCACTTCGTGTACAAAATGGACAATCTCTTTCGAAGTATCAGGGTTTCGGACGAAAACTCGTCTGTTACAAAAGGATTTCAATTTTTTTAAATTATTTCAACTCCAGACTTTTTGTGCATGCAATATGAAACATTAGAAGCCACATCCTAAAATTTCAATCCTATCTAACTTCATTTGCTATTTTTCATGCATTTAATGAATTGTTTTGAGCTAAATGACCCTGAAATTAAAAAGCACCACAAATGAACTCTGAAATGGTTTAAACTTGGCATGGTATCATAATTTCACCCACATAGCATGTGCAAAAAAGTTGAGAGGGTTATTACAAAAACTGGATGCACTTCGTGTACAAAATAGACAATCTCTTTCGAAGTATCAGGGTTTCGGACGAAAACTCGTCTGTTACAAAAGGATTTCAATTTTTTTAACTTATTTCAACTCCAGACGTTTTGTGCATTCAATATGAACCATTAGAAGCCACATCCTAAAATTTCAACCCTATCTAACTTCATTTGCTATTTTTCATGCATTTAATGAATTGTTTTGAGCTAAATGACCCTGAAATTAAAAAGCTCCACAAATGAACTCTGAAATGGTTGAAACTTGACATGGTATCATCATTTCACCCATATAGCATGTGATAAAAAGTTGAGAGGGTTACGGCAAAAACTGGATGCAGTTCGTGTACAAAATGGACAATCTCTTTCGAAGTATCACGGTTTCGGACGAAAACTTGTCTGTTACAAAAGGATTTAATTTTTTTTAACTTAGTTCAACTCCAGACTTTTTGTGCATTCAATATGAACCATTATAAGCCACATCCTAAAATTTCAACCCTATCTAACTTCATTTGCTATTTTTCATGCATTTAATGAATTGTTTTGAGCTAAATGACCCTGAAATTAAAAAGCACCACAAATGAACTCTGAAATGGTTGAAACTTGGCATGGTATCATAATTTCACCCACATAGCATGTGATAAAAAGTTGAGAGGGTTACGGCAAAAACTGGATGCACTTCGTGTACAAAATGGACAATCTCTTTCGAAGTATCAGGGTTTCGGACGAAAACTCGTCTGTTACAAAAGGATTTCAATTTTTTTAACTTATTTCAACTCCAGACTTTTTGTGCATTCAATATGAACCATTAGAAGGCACATCCTAAAATTTCAACCCTATCTAACTTCATTTGATATTTTTCATGCATTTAATGAATTGTTTTGAGCTAAATGACCCTGAAATTAAAAAGCACCACAAATGAACTCTGAAATGGTTGAAACTTGGCATGGTATCATCATTTCACCCACATAGCATGTGCTAATAAGTTGATAGGGTTACGGCAAAAACTGTATGCACTTCGTGTACAAAATGGACAATCTCTTTCGAAGTATCAGGGTTTCGGACGAAAACTCGTCTGTTACAAAAGGATTTCAATTTTTTTAACTTATTTCAACTCCAGACTTTTTGTGCATTCAATATGAACCATTAGAAGCCACGTCCTAAAATTTCAAGCCTACCTAACTTCATTTGCTATTTTTCATGCATTTAATGAATTGTTTTGAGTTAAATGACCCTGAAATTAAAAAGCACCACAAATGAACTCTGAAATGGTTGAAACTTGGCATGGTATAATCATTTCGCCCACATAGCATGTTCTAAAAAGTTGAGAGGGGTACGGCAAAAAACTGGATGCACTTTGTGTACTAAATGGACAATCTCTTTCAAAGTATCAGGGTTTCGAACGAAAACTCGTCTGTTACAGAAGGATTTCAATTTTTTTAAATTATTTCAACTCCAGACATTTTGTGCGTTCAATATGAACCATTAGAAGCCACATACTAAAATTTCAACCCTATCTAACTTCATTTGCTATTTTTCATGGATTTAATGAATTGTTTTGAGCTAAATGACCCTGAAATTAAAAAGCACCACAAATGAACTCTGAAATGGTTGAAACTTGGCATGGTATCATCATTTCACCCACATAGCATGTTCTAAAAAGTTGAGAGGGTTATGGCAAAAACTGGATGCACTTCGTGTACAAAATGGACAATCTCTTTCGAAGTATCAGGGTTTCGGACGAAAACTCGTCTGTTACAAAAGGATTTCAATTTTTTAAAATTATTTCAACTCCAGACTTTTTGTGCATGCAATATGAAACATTAGAAGCCACATCCTAAAATTTCAATCCTATCTAACTTCATTTGCTATTTTTCATGCATTTAATGAATTGTTTTGAGCTAAATGACCCTGAAATTAAAAAGCACCACAAATGAACTCTGAAATGGTTTAAACTTGGCATGGTATCATAATTTCACCCACATAGCATGTGAAAAAAAGTTGAGAGGGTTATGGCAAAAACTGGATGCACTTCGTGTACAAAATAGACAATCTCTTTCGAAGTATCAGGGTTTCGGACGAAAACTCGTCTGTTACAAAAGGATTTCAATTTTTTTAACTTATTTCAACTCCAGACTTTTTGTGCATTCAATATGAACCATTAGAAGGCACATCCTAAAATTTCAACCCTATCTAACTTCATTTGATATTTTTCATGCATTTAATGAATTGTTTTGAGCTAAATGACCCTGAAATTAAAAAGCACCACAAATGAACTCTGAAATGGTTGAAACTTGGCATGGTATCATCATTTCACCCACATAGCATGTGCTAATAAGTTGACAGGGTTACGGCAAAAACTGTATGCACTTCGTGTACAAAATGGACAATCTCTTTCGAAGTATCAGGGTTTCGGACGAAAACTCGTCTGTTACAAAAGGATTTCAATTTTTTTAACTTATTTCAACTCCAGACTTTTTGTGCATTCAATATGAACCATTAGAAGCCACGTTCTAAAATTTCAAGCCTACCTAACTTCATTTGCTATTTTTCATGCATTTAATGAATTGTTTTGAGTTAAATGACCCTGAAATTAAAAAGCACCACAAATGAACTCTGAAATGGTTGAAACTTGGCATGGTATCATTATTTCACCCACATAGCATGTGATAAAAAGTTGAGAGGGTTACGGCAAAAACTGGATGCACTTCGTGTACAAAATGGACAATCTCTTTCGAAGTATCAGGGTTTCGGACAAAAACTCGTCTGTTACAAAAGGATTTCAATTTTTTTTAACTTATTTCAACTCCAGACTTTTTGTGCATTCAATATGAACCATTAGAAGCCACATGCTAAAATTTCAACCCTACCTAACTTCATCTGCTATTTTTCATGCATTTAATGAATTGTTTTGAGCTAAATGACCCTGAAATTAAAAAGCACCACAAATGAACTCTGAAATGGTTGAAATTT
The DNA here is from genome assembly GCA_039707655.1 of Elymus sibiricus. Classification (NCBI taxonomy): domain Eukaryota; kingdom Viridiplantae; phylum Streptophyta; class Magnoliopsida; order Poales; family Poaceae; genus Elymus; species Elymus sibiricus. The sequence continues at coordinate 191,126,313 of CM077663.1, read as the reverse complement.
GGCATGGTATCATCATTTCACCCATGTAGCATGTGATAAAAAGTTGAGAGGGTTACGGCAAAAACTGGATGCACTTCGTGTACAAAATGGACAATCTCTTTCGAAGTATCAGGGTTTCGGACGAAAACTCGTCTGTTACAAAAGGATTTCAATTTTTTTAAATTGTTTCAACTCCAGACATTTTGTGCGTTCAATATGAACCATTAGAAGCCACATCCTAAAATTTCAACCCCATCTAACTTCATTTGCTATTTTTCATGCATTTAATGAATTGTTTTGAGCCAAATGACCCTGAAATTAAAAAGCACCACAAATGAACTCTGAAATGGTTGAAACTTGGCATGGTATCATCATTTCACCCACATAGCATGTGCTAATAAGTTGAGAGGGTTACGGCAAAAACTGGATGCACTTCGTGTACAAAATAGACAATCTCTTTCGAAGTATCAGGGTTTCGGACGAAAACTCGTCTGTTACAAAAGGATTTCAATTTTTTTAAATTGTTTCAACTCCAGACATTTTGTGCGTTCAATATGAACCATTAGAAGCCACATCCTAAAATTTCAACCCCATCTAACTTCATTTGCTATTTTTCATGCATTTAATGAATTGTTTTGAGCTAAATGACCCTGAAATTAAAAAGCACCACAAATGAACTCTGAAATGGTTGAAACTTGGCATGGTATCATCGTTTCACCCACATAGCATGTGCTAATAAGTTGAGAGGGTTACGGAAAAAATTGGATGCATTTCGTGTACAAAATGGACAATCTCTTTCGAAGTATCAGGGTTTCGGACGAAAACTCGTCTGTTACAAAAGGATTTCAATTTTTTTAACTTATTTCAACTCCAGACTTTTTGTGCATTCAATATGAACCATTAGAAGCCACATCCTAAAATTTCAACCCTACCTAACTTCATTTGCTATTTTTCATGCATTTAATGAATTGTTTTGAGCTAAATGACCCTGAAATTAAAAAGCAGCACAAATGAACTCTGAAATGGTTGAAACTTGGCATGGTATCATCATTTCACCCACATAGCATGTTCTAAAAAGTTGAGAGGGGTACGGCAAAAAACTGGATGCACTTTGTGTTCAAAATGGACAATCTCTTTCAAAGTATCAGGGTTCCGAACGAAAACTCGTCTGTTACAAAAGGATTTCAATTTTTTTAAATTATTTCAACTCCTGACATTTTGTGCGTTCAATATGAACCATTAGAACCCACATACTAAAATTTCAACCCTATCTAACTTCAGTTGCTATTTTTCATGCATTTAATGAATTGTTTTGAGCTAAATGACCCTGAAATTAAAAAGCACCACAAATGAACTCTGAAATGGTTGAAACTTGGCATGGTATCATCATTTCACCCACCTAGCATGTTCTAAAAAGTTGACAGGGTTATGGCAAAAACTGGATGCACTTCGTGTACAAAATGGACAATCTCTTTCGAAGTATCAGGGTTTCGGACGAAAACTCGTCTGTTACAAAAGGATTTCAATTTTTTTAAATTATTTCAACTCCAGACTTTTTGTGCATGCAATATGAAACATTAGAAGCCACATCCTAAAATTTCAATCCTATCTAACTTCATTTGCTATTTTTCATGCATTTAATGAATTGTTTTGAGCTAAATGAACTCTGAAATGGTTTAAACTTGGCATGGTATCATAATTTCACCCACATAGCATGTGCAAAAAAGTTGAGAGGGTTAGGGCAAAAACTGGATGCACTTCGTGTACAAAATAGACAATCTCTTTCGAAGTATCAGGGTTTCGGACGAAAACTCGTCTGTTACAAAAGGATTTCAATTTTTTTAACTTATTTCAACTCCAGACTTTTTGTGCATTCAATATGAACCATTAGAAGCCACATCCTAAAATTTCAACCCTATCTAACTTCATTTGCTATTTTTCATGCATTTAATGAATTGTTTTGAGCTAAATGACCCTGAAATTAAAAAGCACCACAAATGAACTCTGAAATGGTTGAAACTTGGCATGGTATCATCATTTCACCCACATAGCATGTGCTAATAAGTTGACAGGGTTACGGCAAAAACTGGATGCACTTCGTGTACAAAATGGACAATCTCTTTCGAAGTATCAGGGTTTCGGACGAAAACTCGTCTGTTACAAAAGGATTTCAATTTTTTTAACTTATTTCAACTCCAGACTTTTTGTGCATTCAATATGAACCATTAGAAGCCACATCCTAAAATTTCAACCCTACCTAACTTGATTTGCTATTTTTCATGCATTTAATGAATTGTTTTGAGCTAAATGACCCTGAAATTAAAAAGCACCACAAATGAACTCTGAAATGGTTGAAACTTGGCATGGTATAATCATTTCACCCACATAGCATGTTCTAAAAAGTTGAGAGGGGTACGGCAAAAAACTGGATGCACTTTGTGTACTAAATGGACAATCTCTTTCAAAGTATCAAGGTTTCGAACGAAAACTCGTCTATTACAGAAGGATTTCAATTTTTTTAAATTATTTCAACTCCAGACATTTTGTGCGTTCAATATGAACCATTAGAAGCCACATACTAAAATTTCAACCCTATCTAACTTCATTTGCTATTTTTCATGGATTTAATTAATTGTTTTGAGCTAAATGACCCTGAAATTAAAAAGCACCACAAATGAACTCTGAAATGGTTGAAACTTGGCATGGTATCATAATTTCACCCACATAGCATGTGATAAAAAGTTGAGAGGGTTACGGCAAAAACTGGATGCACTTCGTGTACAAAATGGACAATCTCTTTCGAAGTATCAGGGTTTCGGACGAAAACTCGTCTGTTACAAAAGGATTTCAATTTTTTTAACTTATTTCAACTCCAGACTTTTTGTGCATTCAATATGAACCATTAGAAGGCACATCCTAAAATTTCAACCCTATCTAACTTCATTTGCTATTTTTCATGCATTTAATGAATTGTTTTGAGCTAAATGACCCTGAAATTAAAAAGCACCACAAATTAACTCTGAAATGGTTGAAACTTGGCATGGTATCATCATTTCACCCACATAGCATGTGCTAATAAGTTGACAGGGTTACGGCAAAAACTGGATGCACTTCGTGTACAAAATGGACAATCTCTTTCGAAGTATCAGGGTTTCAGACGAAAACTCGTCTGTTACAAAAGGATTTCAATTTTTTTAACTTATTTCAACTCCAGACTTTTTGTGCATTCAATATGAACCATTAGAAGCCACATCCTAAAATTTCAACCCTACCTAACTTCATTTGCTATTTTTCATGCATTTAATGAATTGTTTTGAGCTAAATGACCCTGAAATTAAAAAGCACCACAAATGAACTCTGAAATGGTTGAAACTTGGCATGGTATAATCATTTCACCCACATAGCATGTGATAAAAAGTTGAGAGGGGTACGGCAAAAAACTGGATGCACTTTGTGTACTAAATGGACAATCTCTTTCAAAGTATCAAGGTTTCGAACGAAAACTCGTCTATTACAGAAGGATTTCAATTTTTTTAAATTATTTCAACTCCAGACATTTTGTGCGTTCAATATGAACCATTAGAAGCCACATACTAAAATTTTAACCCAATCTAACTTCATTTGCTATTTTTCATGTATTTAATGAATTGTTTTGAGCTAAATGACCCTGAAATTAAAAAGCACCACAAATGAACTCTGAAATGGTTGAAACTTGGCATGGTATCATCATTTCACCCACATAGCATGTTATAAAAAGTTGAGAGGGTTATGACAAAAACTGGATGCACTTCGTGTACAAAATGGACAATCTCTTTCGAAGTATCAGGGTTTCGGACGAAAACTCGTCTGTTACAAAAGGATTTCAATTTTTTAAAATTATTTCAACTCCAGACTTTTTGTGCATGCAATATGAAACATTAGAAGCCACATCCTAAAATTTCAATCCTACCTAACTTCATCTGCTATTTTTCATGCATTTAATGAATTGTTTTGAGCTAAATGACCCTGAAATTAAAAAGCACCACAAATGAACTCTGAAATGGTTTAAACTTGGCATGGTATCATAATTTCACCCACATAGCATGTGCAAAAAAGTTGAGAGGGTTATGGCAAAAATTGGATGCACTTCGTGTACAAAATAGACAATCTCTTTCGAAGTATCAGGGTTTCGGACGAAAACTCGTCTGTTACAAAAGGATTTCAATTTTTTTTACTTATTTCAACTCCAGACTTTTTGTGCATTCAATATGAACCATTAGAAGCCACATCCTAGAATTTCAACCCTACCTAACTTCATCTGCTATTTTTCATGCATTTAATGAATTGTTTTGAGCTAAATGACCCTGAAATTAAAAAGCACCACAGATGAACTCTGAAATGGTTGAAACTTGGCATGGTTTCATCATTTCACCCATATAGCATGTGATAAAAAGTTGAGAGGGTTACGGCAAAAACTGGATGCACTTCGTGTACAAAATGGACAATCTCTTTCGAAGTATCAGGGTTTCGGACGAAAACTCGTCTGTTACAAAAGGATTTCAATTTTTTTAAATTGTTTCAACTCCAGACATTTTGTGCGTTCAATATGAACCATTAGAAGCCACATCCTAAAATTTCAACCCCATCTAACTTCATTTGCTATTTTTCATGCATTTAATGATTTGTTTTGAGCTAAATGACCCTGAAATTAAAAAGCACCACAAATGAACTCTGAAATGGTTGAAACTTGGCATGGTATCATTATTTCACCCACATAGCATGTGCTAATAAGTTGAGAGGGTTACGGGAAAAACTGGATGCACTTCGTGTACAAAATGGACAATCTCTTTCGAAGTATCAGGGTTTCGGACGAAAACTCGTCTGTTACAAAAGGATTTCAATTTTTTTTAACTTATTTCAACTCCAGACTTTTTGTGCATTCAATATGAACCATTAGAAGCTACATGCTAAAATTTCAGCCCTACCTAACTTCATTTGCTATTTTTCATGCATTTAATGAATTGTTTTGAGCTAAATGACCCTGAAATTAAAAAGCACCACAAATGAACTCTGAAATGGTTGAAACTTGGCATGGTATCATCATTTCACCCACATAGCATGTTCTAAAAAGTTGAGAGGGGTACGGCAAAAAACTGGATGCACTTCGTGTACAAAATGGACAATCTCTTTCAAAGTATCAGGGTTTCGAACGAAAACTCGTCTGTTACAAAAGGATTTCAATTTTTTTAAATTATTTCAACTCCAGACATTTTGTGCGTTCAATATGAACCATTAGAAGCCACATACTAAAATTTCAACCCTATCTAACTTCAGTTGCTATTTTTCATGCATTTAATGAATTGTTTTGAGCTAAATGACCGTGAAATTAAAAAGCTCCACAAATGAACTCTGAAATGGTTGAAACTTGGCATGGTATCATCATTTCACCCATATAGCATGTGATAAAAAGTTGAGAGGGTTACGGCAAAAACTGGATGCACTTCGTGTACAAAATGGACAATCTCTTTCGAAGTATCAGGGTTTCGGACGAAAACTCGTCTGTTACAAAAGGATTTCAATTTTTTTAACTTATTTCAACTCCAGACTTTTTGTGCATTCAATATGAACCATTAGAAGCCACATGCTAAAATTTCAACCCTACCTAACTTCATCAGCTATTTTTCATGCATTTAATGAATTGTTTTGAGCTAAATGACCCTGAAATTAAAAAGCACCACAAATGAACTCTGAAATAGTTGAAACTTGGCATGGTATCATCATTTCACCCACATAGCATGTTCTAAAAAGTTGAGAGGGTTATGGCAAAAACTGGATGCACTTCGTGTACAAAATGGACAATCTCTTTCGAAGTATCAGGGTTTCGGACGAAAACTCGTCTGTTACAAAAGGATTTCAATTTTTTTAAATTATTTCAACTCCAGACTTTTTGTGCATGCAATATGAAACATTAGAAGCCACATCCTAAAATTTTAATCCTATCTAACTTCATTTGCTATTTTTCATGCATTTAATGAATTGTTTTGAGCTAAATGACCGTGAAATTAAAAAGCTCCACAAATGAACTCTGAAATGGTTGAAACTTGGCATGGTATCATCATTTCACCCATATAGCATGTGATAAAAAGTTGAGAGGGTTACGGCAAAAACTGGATGCACTTCGTGTACAAAATGGACAATCTCTTTCGAAGTATCAGGGTTTCGGACGAAAACTCGTCTGTTACAAAAGGATTTCAATTTTTTTAACTTATTTCAACTCCAGACTTTTTGTGCATTCAATATGAACCATTAGAAGCCACATGCTAAAATTTCAACCCCACCTAACTTCATCAGCTATTTTTCATGCATTTAATGAATTGTTTTGAGCTAAATGACCCTGAAATTAAAAATCACCACAAATGAACTCTGAAATGGTTGAAACTTGGCATGGTATCATCATTTCACCCATACAGCATGTGATAAAAAGTTGAGAGGGTTACGGCAAAAACTGGATTCACTTCGTGTACAAAATGGACAATCTCTTTCGAAGTATCAGGGTTTCGGACGAAAACTCGTCTGTTACAAAAGGATTTAATTTTTTTTAACTTAGTTCAACTACAGACTTTTTGTGCATTCAATATGAACCATTAGAAGCCACATCCTAAAATTTCAACCCTACCTAACTTCATTTGCTATTTTTCATGCATTTAATGAATTGTTTTGAGCTAAATGACCCTGAAATTAAAAAGCACCACAAATGAACTCTGAAATGGTTGAAACTTGGCATGGTATAATCATTTCACCCACATAGCATGTGATAAAAAGTGGAGAGGGGTACGGCAAAAAACTGGATGCACTTTGTGTACTAAATGGACAATCTCTTTCAAAGTATCAAGGTTTCGAACGAAAACTCGTCTATTACAGAAGGATTTCAATTTTTTTAAATTATTTCAACTCCAGACATTTTGTGCGTTCAATATGAACCATTAGAAGCCACATACTAAAATTTTAACCCAATCTAACTTCATTTGCTATTTTTCATGGATTTAATGAATTGTTTTGAGCTAAATGACCCTGAAATTAAAAAGCACCACAAATGAACTCTGAAATGGTTGAAACTTGGCATGGTATCATCATTTCACCCACATAGCATGTTATAAAAAGTTGAGAGGGTTATGGCAAAAACTGGATGCACTTCGTGTACAAAATGGACAATCTCTTTCGAAGTATCAGGGTTTCGGACGAAAACTCGTCTGTTACAAAAGGATTTCAATTTTTTAAAATTATTTCAACTCCAGACTTTTTGTGCATGCAATATGAAACATTAGAAGCCACATCCTAAAATTTCAATCCTACCTAACTTCATCTGCTATTTTTCATGCATTTAATGAATTGTTTTGAGCTAAATGACCCTGAAATTAAAAAGCACCACAAATGAACTCTGAAATGGTTTAAACTTGGCATGGTATCATAATTTCACCCACATAGCATGTGCAAAAAAGTTGAGAGGGTTATGGCAAAAATTGGATGCACTTCGTGTACAAAATAGACAATCTCTTTCGAAGTATCAGGGTTTCGGACGAAAACTCGTCTGTTACAAAAGGATTTCAATTTTTTTTACTTATTTCAACTCCAGACTTTTTGTGGATTCAATATGAACCATTAGAAGCCACATCCTAGAATTTCAACCCTACCTAACTTCATCTGCTATTTTTCATGCATTTAATGAATTGTTTTGAGCTAAATGACCCTGAAATTAAAAAGCACCACAGATGAACTCTGAAATGGTTGAAACTTGGCATGGTTTCATCATTTCACCCATATAGCATGTGATAAAAAGTTGAGAGGGTTACGGCAAAAACTGGATGCACTTCGTGTACAAAATGGACAATCTCTTTCGAAGTATCAGGGTTTCGGACGAAAACTCGTCTGTTACAAAAGGATTTCAATTTTTTTAAATTGTTTCAACTCCAGACATTTTGTGCGTTCAATATGAACCATTAGAAGCCACATCCTAAAATTTCAACCCCATCTAACTTCATTTGCTATTTTTCATGCATTTAATGATTTGTTTTGAGCTAAATGACCCTGAAATTAAAAAGCACCACAAATGAACTCTGAAATGGTTGAAACTTGGCATGGTATCATTATTTCACCCACATAGCATGTGCTAATAAGTTGAGAGGGTTACGGGAAAAACTGGATGCACTTCGTGTACAAAATGGACAATCTCTTTCGAAGTATCAGGGTTTCGGACGAAAACTCGTCTGTTACAAAAGGATTTCAATTTTTTTTAACTTATTTCAACTCCAGACTTTTTGTGCATTCAATATGAACCATTAGAAGCTACATGCTAAAATTTCAGCCCTACCTAACTTCATTTGCTATTTTTCATGCATTTAATGAATTGTTTTGAGCTAAATGACCCTGAAATTAAAAAGCACCACAAATGAACTCTGAAATGGTTGAAACTTGGCATGGTATCATCATTTCACCCACATAGCATGTTCTAAAAAGTTGAGAGGGGTACGGCAAAAAACTGGATGCACTTCGTGTACAAAATGGACAATCTCTTTCAAAGTATCAGGGTTTCGAACGAAAACTCGTCTGTTACAAAAGGATTTCAATTTTTTTAAATTATTTCAACTCCAGACATTTTGTGCGTTCAATATGAACCATTAGAAGCCACATACTAAAATTTCAACCCTATCTAACTTCAGTTGCTATTTTTCATGCATTTAATGAATTGTTTTGAGCTAAATGACCGTGAAATTAAAAAGCTCCACAAATGAACTCTGAAATGGTTGAAACTTGGCATGGTATCATCATTTCACCCATATAGCATGTGATAAAAAGTTGAGAGGGTTACGGCAAAAACTGGATGCACTTCGTGTACAAAATGGACAATCTCTTTCGAAGTATCAGGGTTTCGGACGAAAACTCGTCTGTTACAAAAGGATTTCAATTTTTTTAACTTATTTCAACTCCAGACTTTTTGTGCATTCAATATGAACCATTAGAAGCCACATGCTAAAATTTCAACCCTACCTAACTTCATCAGCTATTTTTCATGCATTTAATGAATTGTTTTGAGCTAAATGACCCTGAAATTAAAAAGCACCACAAATGAACTCTGAAATAGTTGAAACTTGGCATGGTATCATCATTTCACCCACATAGCATGTTCTAAAAAGTTGAGAGGGTTATGGCAAAAACTGGATGCACTTCGTGTACAAAATGGACAATCTCTTTCGAAGTATCAGGGTTTCGGACGAAAACTCGTCTGTTACAAAAGGATTTCAATTTTTTTAAATTATTTCAACTCCAGACTTTTTGTGCATGCAATATGAAACATTAGAAGCCACATCCTAAAATTTTAATCCTATCTAACTTCATTTGCTATTTTTCATGCATTTAATGAATTGTTTTGAGCTAAATGACCGTGAAATTAAAAAGCTCCACAAATGAACTCTGAAATGGTTGAAACTTGGCATGGTATCATCATTTCACCCATATAGCATGTGATAAAAAGTTGAGAGGGTTACGGCAAAAACTGGATGCACTTCGTGTACAAAATGGACAATCTCTTTCGAAGTATCAGGGTTTCGGACGAAAACTCGTCTGTTACAAAAGGATTTCAATTTTTTTAACTTATTTCAACTCCAGACTTTTTGTGCATTCAATATGAACCATTAGAAGCCACATGCTAAAATTTCAACCCCACCTAACTTCATCAGCTATTTTTCATGCATTTAATGAATTGTTTTGAGCTAAATGACCCTGAAATTAAAAATCACCACAAATGAACTCTGAAATGGTTGAAACTTGGCATGGTATCATCATTTCACCCATACAGCATGTGATAAAAAGTTGAGAGGGTTACGGCAAAAACTGGATTCACTTCGTGTACAAAATGGACAATCTCTTTCGAAGTATCAGGGTTTCGGACGAAAACTCGTCTGTTACAAAAGGATTTAATTTTTTTTAACTTAGTTCAACTACAGACTTTTTGTGCATTCAATATGAACCATTAGAAGCCACATCCTAAAATTTCAACCCTACCTAACTTCATTTGCTATTTTTCATGCATTTAATGAATTGTTTTGAGCTAAATGACCCTGAAATTAAAAAGCACCACAAATGAACTCTGAAATGGTTGAAACTTGGCATGGTATAATCATTTCACCCACATAGCATGTGATAAAAAGTGGAGAGGGGTACGGCAAAAAACTGGATGCACTTTGTGTACTAAATGGACAATCTCTTTCAAAGTATCAAGGTTTCGAACGAAAACTCGTCTATTACAGAAGGATTTCAATTTTTTTAAATTATTTCAACTCCAGACATTTTGTGCGTTCAATATGAACCATTAGAAGCCACATACTAAAATTTTAACCCAATCTAACTTCATTTGCTATTTTTCATGGATTTAATGAATTGTTTTGAGCTAAATGACCCTGAAATTAAAAAGCACCACAAATGAACTCTGAAATGGTTGAAACTTGGCATGGTATCATCATTTCACCCACATAGCATGTTATAAAAAGTTGAGAGGGTTATGGCAAAAACTGGATGCACTTCGTGTACAAAATGGACAATCTCTTTCGAAGTATCAGGGTTTCGGACGAAAACTCGTCTGTTACAAAAGGATTTCAATTTTTTAAAATTATTTCAACTCCAGACTTTTTGTGCATGCAATATGAAACATTAGAAGCCACATCCTAAAATTTCAATCCTACCTAACTTCATCTGCTATTTTTCATGCATTTAATGAATTGTTTTGAGCTAAATGACCCTGAAATTAAAAAGCACCACAAATGAACTCTGAAATGGTTTAAACTTGGCATGGTATCATAATTTCACCCACATAGCATGTGCAAAAAAGTTGAGAGGGTTATGGCAAAAATTGGATGCACTTCGTGTACAAAATAGACAATCTCTTTCGAAGTATCAGGGTTTCGGACGAAAACTCGTCTGTTACAAAAGGATTTCAATTTTTTTTACTTATTTCAACTCCAGACTTTTTGTGGATTCAATATGAACCATTAGAAGCCACATCCTAGAATTTCAACCCTACCTAACTTCATCTGCTATTTTTCATGCATTTAATGAATTGTTTTGAGCTAAATGACCCTGAAATTAAAAAGCACCACAGATGAACTCTGAAATGGTTGAAACTTGGCATGGTTTCATCATTTCACCCATATAGCATGTGATAAAAAGTTGAGAGGGTTACGGCAAAAACTGGATGCACTTCGTGTACAAAATGGACAATCTCTTTCGAAGTATCAGGGTTTCGGACGAAAACTCGTCTGTTACAAAAGGATTTCAATTTTTTTAAATTGTTTCAACTCCAGACATTTTGTGCGTTCAATATGAACCATTAGAAGCCACATCCTAAAATTTCAACCCCATCTAACTTCATTTGCTATTTTTCATGCATTTAATGATTTGTTTTGAGCTAAATGACCCTGAAATTAAAAAGCACCACAAATGAACTCTGAAATGGTTGAAACTTGGCATGGTATCATTATTTCACCCACATAGCATGTGCTAATAAGTTGAGAGGGTTACGGGAAAAACTGGATGCACTTCGTGTACAAAATGGACAATCTCTTTCGAAGTATCAGGGTTTCGGACGAAAACTCGTCTGTTACAAAAGGATTTCAATTTTTTTTAACTTATTTCAACTCCAGACTTTTTGTGCATTCAATATGAACCATTAGAAGCTACATGCTAAAATTTCAGCCCTACCTAACTTCATTTGCTATTTTTCATGCATTTAATGAATTGTTTTGAGCTAAATGACCCTGAAATTAAAAAGCACCACAAATGAACTCTGAAATGGTTGAAACTTGGCATGGTATCATCATTTCACCCACATAGCATGTTCTAAAAAGTTGAGAGGGGTACGGCAAAAAACTGGATGCACTTCGTGTACAAAATGGACAATCTCTTTCAAAGTATCAGGGTTTCGAACGAAAACTCGTCTGTTACAAAAGGATTTCAATTTTTTTAAATTATTTCAACTCCAGACATTTTGTGCGTTCAATATGAACCATTAGAAGCCACATACTAAAATTTCAACCCTATCTAACTTCAGTTGCTATTTTTCATGCATTTAATGAATTGTTTTGAGCTAAATGACCGTGAAATTAAAAAGCTCCACAAATGAACTCTGAAATGGTTGAAACTTGGCATGGTATCATCATTTCACCCATATAGCATGTGATAAAAAGTTGAGAGGGTTACGGCAAAAACTGGATGCACTTCGTGTACAAAATGGACAATCTCTTTCGAAGTATCAGGGTTTCGGACGAAAACTCGTCTGTTACAAAAGGATTTCAATTTTTTTAACTTATTTCAACTCCAGACTTTTTGTGCATTCAATATGAACCATTAGAAGCCACATGCTAAAATTTCAACCCTACCTAACTTCATCAGCTATTTTTCATGCATTTAATGAATTGTTTTGAGCTAAATGACCCTGAAATTAAAAAGCACCACAAATGAACTCTGAAATAGTTGAAACTTGGCATGGTATCATCATTTCACCCACATAGCATGTTCTAAAAAGTTGAGAGGGTTATGGCAAAAACTGGATGCACTTCGTGTACAAAATGGACAATCTCTTTCGAAGTATCAGGGTTTCGGACGAAAACTCGTCTGTTACAAAAGGATTTCAATTTTTTTAAATTATTTCAACTCCAGACTTTTTGTGCATGCAATATGAAACATTAGAAGCCACATCCTAAAATTTTAATCCTATCTAACTTCATTTGCTATTTTTCATGCATTTAATGAATTGTTTTGAGCTAAATGACCGTGAAATTAAAAAGCTCCACAAATGAACTCTGAAATGGTTGAAACTTGGCATGGTATCATCATTTCACCCATATAGCATGTGATAAAAAGTTGAGAGGGTTACGGCAAAAACTGGATGCACTTCGTGTACAAAATGGACAATCTCTTTCGAAGTATCAGGGTTTCGGACGAAAACTCGTCTGTTACAAAAGGATTTCAATTTTTTTAACTTATTTCAACTCCAGACTTTTTGTGCATTCAATATGAACCATTAGAAGCCACATGCTAAAATTTCAACCCCACCTAACTTCATCAGCTATTTTTCATGCATTTAATGAATTGTTTTGAGCTAAATGACCCTGAAATTAAAAATCACCACAAATGAACTCTGAAATGGTTGAAACTTGGCATGGTATCATCATTTCACCCATACAGCATGTGATAAAAAGTTGAGAGGGTTACGGCAAAAACTGGATTCACTTCGTGTACAAAATGGACAATCTCTTTCGAAGTATCAGGGTTTCGGACGAAAACTCGTCTGTTACAAAAGGATTTAATTTTTTTTAACTTAGTTCAACTACAGACTTTTTGTGCATTCAATATGAACCATTAGAAGCCACATCCTAAAATTTCAACCCTACCTAACTTCATTTGCTATTTTTCATGCATTTAATGAATTGTTTTGAGCTAAATGACCCTGAAATTAAAAAGCACCACAAATGAACTCTGAAATGGTTGAAACTTGGCATGGTATAATCATTTCACCCACATAGCATGTGATAAAAAGTGGAGAGGGGTACGGCAAAAAACTGGATGCACTTTGTGTACTAAATGGACAATCTCTTTCAAAGTATCAAGGTTTCGAACGAAAACTCGTCTATTACAGAAGGATTTCAATTTTTTTAAATTATTTCAACTCCAGACATTTTGTGCGTTCAATATGAACCATTAGAAGCCACATACTAAAATTTTAACCCAATCTAACTTCATTTGCTATTTTTCATGGATTTAATGAATTGTTTTGAGCTAAATGACCCTGAAATTAAAAAGCACCACAAATGAACTCTGAAATGGTTGAAACTTGGCATGGTATCATCATTTCACCCACATAGCATGTTATAAAAAGTTGAGAGGGTTATGGCAAAAACTGGATGCACTTCGTGTACAAAATGGACAATCTCTTTCGAAGTATCAGGGTTTCGGACGAAAACTCGTCTGTTACAAAAGGATTTCAATTTTTTAAAATTATTTCAACTCCAGACTTTTTGTGCATGCAATATGAAACATTAGAAGCCACATCCTAAAATTTCAATCCTACCTAACTTCATCTGCTATTTTTCATGCATTTAATGAATTGTTTTGAGCTAAATGACCCTGAAATTAAAAAGCACCACAAATGAACTCTGAAATGGTTTAAACTTGGCATGGTATCATAATTTCACCCACATAGCATGTGCAAAAAAGTTGAGAGGGTTATGGCAAAAATTGGATGCACTTCGTGTACAAAATAGACAATCTCTTTCGAAGTATCAGGGTTTCGGACGAAAACTCGTCTGTTACAAAAGGATTTCAATTTTTTTTACTTATTTCAACTCCAGACTTTTTGTGCATTCAATATGAACCATTAGAAGCCACATCCTAGAATTTCAACCCTACCTAACTTCATCTGCTATTTTTCATGCATTTAATGAATTGTTTTGAGCTAAATGACCCTGAAATTAAAAAGCACCACAAATGAACTCTGAAATGGTTGAAACTTGGCATGGTTTCATCATTTCACCCATATAGCATGTGATAAAAAGTTGAGAGGGTTACGGCAAAAACTGGATGCACTTCGTGTACAAAATGGACAATCTCTTTCGAAGTATCAGGGTTTCGGACGAAAACTCGTCTGTTACAAAAGGATTTCAATTTTTTTAAATTGTTTCAACTCCAGACATTTTGTGCGTTCAATATGAACCATTAGAAGCCACATCCTAAAATTTCAACCCCATCTAACTTCATTTGCTATTTTTCATGCATTTAATGAATTGTTTTGAGCTAAATGACCCTGAAATTAAAAAGCACCACAAATGAACTCTGAAATGGTTGAAACTTGGCATGGTATCATTATTTCACCCACATAGCATGTGCTAATAAGTTGAGAGGGTTACGGCAAAAACTGGATGCACTTCGTGTACAAAATGGACAATCTCTTTCGAAGTATCAGGGTTTCGGACGAAAACTCGTCTGTTACAAAAGGATTTCAATTTTTTTTAACTTATTTCAACTCCAGACTTTTTGTGCATTCAATATGAACCATTAGAAGCTACATGCTAAAATTTCAGCCCTACCTAACTTCATTTGCTATTTTTCATGCATTTAATGAATTGTTTTGAGCTAAATGACCCTGAAATTAAAAAGCACCACAAATGAACTCTGAAATGGTTGAAACTTGGCATGGTATCATCATTTCACCCACATAGCATGTTCTAAAAAGTTGAGAGGGGTACGGCAAAAAACTGGATGCACTTCGTGTACAAAATGGACAATCTCTTTCAAAGTATCAGGGTTTCGAACGAAAACTCGTCTGTTACAAAAGGATTTCAATTTTTTTAAATTATTTCAACTCCAGACATTTTGTGCGTTCAATATGAACCATTAGAAGCCACATACTAAAATTTCAACCCTATCTAACTTCAGTTGCTATTTTTCATGCATTTAATCAATTGTTTTGAGCTAAATGACCCTGAAATTAAAAAGCACCACAAATGAACTCTGAAATAGTTGAAACTTGGCATGGTATGATCATTTCACCCACATAGCATGTTCTAAAAAGTTGAGAGGGTTATGGCAAAAACTGGATGCACTTCGTGTACAAAATGGACAATCTCTTTCGAAGTATCAGGGTTTCGGACGAAAACTCGTCTGTTACAAAAGGATTTCAATTTTTTAAATTATTTCAACTCCAGACTTTTTGTGCATGCAATATGAAAGATTAGAAGCCACATCCTAAAATTTTAATCCTATCTAACTTCATTTGCTATTTTTCATGCATTTAATGAATTGTTTTGAGCTAAATGACCGTGAAATTAAAAAGCTCCACAAATGAACTCTGAAATGGTTGAAACTTGGCATGGTATCATCATTTCACCCATATAGCATGTGATAAAAAGTTGAGAGGGTTACGGCAAAAACTGGATGCACTTCGTGTACAAAATGGACAATCTCTTTCGAAGTATCAGGGTTTCGGACGAAAACTCGTCTGTTACAAAAGGATTTCAATTTTTTTAACTTATTTCAACTCCAGACTTTTTGTGCATTCAATATGAACCATTAGAAGCCACATGCTAAAATTTCAACCCTACCTAACTTCATCAGCTATTTTTCATGCATTTAATGAATTGTTTTGAGCTAAATGACCCTGAAATTAAAAAGCACCACAAATGAACTCTGAAATGGTTGAAACTTGGCATGGTATCATCATTTCACCCATACAGCATGTGATAAAAAGTTGAGAGGGTTACGGCAAAAACTGGATGCACTTCGTGTACAAAATGGACAATCTCTTTCGAAGTATCAGGGTTTCGGACGAAAACTCGTCTGTTACAAAAGGATTTAATTTTTTTTAACTTAGTTCAACTACAGACTTTTTGTGCATTCAATATGAACCATTATAAGCCACATCCTAAAATTTTAACCCTACCTAACTTCATTTGCTATTTTTCATGCATTTAATGAATTGTTTTGAGCTAAATGACCCTGAAATTAAAAAGCACCACAAATGAACTCTGAAATGGTTGAAACTTGGCATGGTATCATCATTTCACCCACATAGCATGTTCTAAAAAGTTGAGAGGGGTACGGCAAAAAACTGGATGCACTTTGTGTACAAAATGGACAATCTCTTTCAAAGTATCAGGGTTTCGAATGAAAACTCGTCTGTTAAAAAAGGATTTCAATTTTTTTAAATTATTTCAACTCCAGACATTTTGTGCGTTCAATATGAACCATTAGAAGCCACATACTAAAATTTCAACCCTATCTAACTTCATTTGCTATTTTTCATGCATTTAATGAATTGTTTTGAGCTAAATGACCCTGAAATTAAAAAGCACCACAAATGAACTCTGAAATGGTTGAAACTTGGCATGGTATCATCATTTCACCCACATAGCATGTTCTAAAAAGTTGAGAGGGTTATGGCAAAAACTGGATGCACTTCGTGTACAAAATGGACAATCTCTTTCGAAGTATCAGGGTTTCGGACGAAAACTCGTCTGTTACAAAAGGATTTCAATTTTTTTAACTTATTTCAACTCCAGACTTTTTGTGCATTCAATATGAACCATTAGAAGCCACATGCTAAAATTTCAACCCTACCTAACTTCATCAGCTATTTTTCATGCATTTAATGAATTGTTTTGAGCTAAATGACCCTGAAATTAAAAAGCACCACAAATGAACTCTGAAATGGTTGAAACTTGGCATGGTATCATCATTTCACCCATACAGCATGTGATAAAAAGTTGAGAGGGTTACGGCAAAAACTGGATGCACTTCGTGTACAAAATGGACAATCTCTTTCGAAGTATCAGGGTTTCGGACGAAAACTCGTCTGTTACAAAAGGATTTAATTTTTTTTAACTTAGTTCAACTACAGACTTTTTGTGCATTCAATATGAACCATTAGAAGCCACATCCTAAAATTTCAACCCTACCTAACTTCATTTGCTATTTTTCATGCATTTAATGAATTGTTTTGAGCTAAATGACCCTGAAATTAAAAAGCACCACAAATGAACTCTGAAATGGTTGAAACTTGGCATGGTATAATCATTTCACCCACATAGCATGTGATAAAAAGTTGAGAGGGGTACGGCAAAAAACTGGATGCACTTTGTGTACTAAATGGACAATCTCTTTCAAAGTATCAAGGTTTCGAACGAAAACTCGTCTATTACAGAAGGATTTCAATTTTTTTAAATTATTTCAACTCCAGACATTTTGTGCGTTCAATATGAACCATTAGAAGCCACATACTAAAATTTTAACCCAATCTAACTTCATTTGCTATTTTTCATGGATTTAATGAATTGTTTTGAGCTAAATGACCCTGAAATTAAAAAGCACCACAAATGAACTCTGAAATGGTTGAAACTTGGCATGGTATCATCATTTCACCCACATAGCATGTTATAAAAAGTTGAGAGGGTTATGGCAAAAACTGGATGCACTTCGTGTACAAAATGGACAATCTCTTTCGAAGTATCAGGGTTTCGGACGAAAACTCGTCTGTTACAAAAGGATTTCAATTTTTTAAAATTATTTCAACTCCAGACTTTTTGTGCATGCAATATGAAACATTAGAAGCCACATCCTAAAATTTCAATCCTACCTAACTTCATCTGCTATTTTTCATGCATTTAATGAATTGTTTTGAGCTAAATGACCCTGAAATTAAAAAGCACCACAAATGAACTCTGAAATGGTTTAAACTTGGCATGGTATCATAATTTCACCCACATAGCATGTGCAAAAAAGTTGAGAGGGTTATGGCAAAAATTGGATGCACTTCGTGTACAAAATAGACAATCTCTTTCGAAGTATCAGGGTTTCGGACGAAAACTCGTCTGTTACAAAAGGATTTCAATTTTTTTACTTATTTCAACTCCAGACTTTTTGTGCATTCAATATGAACCATTAGAAGCCACATCCTAGAATTTCAACCCTACCTAACTTCATCTGCTATTTTTCATGCATTTAATGAATTGTTTGAGCTAAATGACCCTGAAATTAAAAAGCACCACAAATGAACTCTGAAATGGTTGAAACTTGGCATGGTTTCATCATTTCACCCATATAGCATGTGATAAAAAGTTGAGAGGGTTACGGCAAAAACTGGATGCACTTCGTGTACAAAATGGACAATCTCTTTCGAAGTATCAGGGTTTCGGACGAAAACTCGTCTGTTACAAAAGGATTTCAATTTTTTTAAATTGTTTCAACTCCAGACATTTTGTGCGTTCAATATGAACCATTAGAAGCCACATCCTAAAATTTCAACCCCATCTAACTTCATTTGCTATTTTTCATGCATTTAATGAATTGTTTTGAGCTAAATGACCCTGAAATTAAAAAGCACCACAAATGAACTCTGAAATGGTTGAAACTTGGCATGGTATCATTATTTCACCCACATAGCATGTGCTAATAAGTTGAGAGGGTTACGGCAAAAACTGGATGCACTTCGTGTACAAAATGGACAATCTCTTTCGAAGTATCAGGGTTTCGGACGAAAACTCGTCTGTTACAAAAGGATTTCAATTTTTTTTAACTTATTTCAACTCCAGACTTTTTGTGCATTCAATATGAACCATTAGAAGCTACATGCTAAAATTTCGGCCCTACCTAACTTCATTTGCTATTTTTCATGCATTTAATGAATTGTTTTGAGCTAAATGACCCTGAAATTAAAAAGCACCACAAATGAACTCTGAAATGGTTGAAACTTGGCATGGTATCATCATTTCACCCACATAGCATGTTCTAAAAAGTTGAGAGGGGTACGGCAAAAAACTGGATGCACTTCGTGTACAAAATGGACAATCTCTTTCAAAGTATCAGGGTTTCGAACGAAAACTCGTGTGTTACAAAAGGATTTCAATTTTTTTAAATTATTTCAACTCCAGACATTTTGTGTGTTCAATATGAACCATTAGAAGCCACATACTAAAATTTCAACCCTATCTAACTTCAGTTGCTATTTTTCATGCATTTAATGAATTGTTTTGAGCTAAATGACCCTGAAATTAAAAAGCACCACAAATGAACTCTGAAATAGTTGAAACTTGGCATGGTATGATCATTTCACCCACATAGCATGTTCTAAAAAGTTGAGAGGGTTATGGCAAAAACTGGATGCACTTCGTGTACAAAATGGACAATCTCTTTCGAAGTATCAGGGTTTCGGACGAAAACTCGTCTGTTACAAAAGGATTTCAATTTTTTTAAATTATTTCAACTCCAGACTTTTTGTGCATGCAATATGAAACATTAGAAGCCACATCCTAAAATTTTAATCCTATCTAACTTCATTTGCTATTTTTCATGCATTTAATGAATTGTTTTGAGCTAAATGACCGTGAAATTAAAAAGCTCCACAAATGAACTCTGAAATGGTTGAAACTTGGCATGGTATCATCATTTCACCCATATAGCATGTGATAAAAAGTTGAGAGGGTTACGGCAAAAACTGGATGCACTTCGTGTACAAAATGGACAATCTCTTTCGAAGTATCAGGGTTTCGAACGAAAACTCGTCTGTTACAAAAGGATTTCAATTTTTTTAACTTATTTCAACTCCAGACTTTTTGTGCATTCAATATGAACCATTAGAAGCCACATGCTAAAATTTCAACCCTACCTAACTTCATCAGCTATTTTTCATGCATTTAATGAATTGTTTTGAGCTAAATGACCCTGAAATTAAAAAGCACCACAAATGAACTCTGAAATGGTTGAAACTTGGCATGGTATCATCATTTCACCCATACAGCATGTGATAAAAAGTTGAGAGGGTTACGGCAAAAACTGGATGCACTTCGTGTACAAAATGGACAATCTCTTTCGAAGTATCAGGGTTTCGGACGAAAACTCGTCTGTTACAAAAGGATTTAATTTTTTTTAACTTAGTTCAACTACAGACTTTTTGTGCATTCAATATGAACCATTATAAGCCACATCCTAAAATTTTAACCCTACCTAACTTCATTTGCTATTTTTCATGCATTTAATGAATTGTTTTGAGCTAAATGACCCTGAAATTAAAAAGCACCACAAATGAACTCTGAAATGGTTGAAACTTGGCATGGTATCATCATTTCACCCACATAGCATGTTCTAAAAAGTTGAGAGGGGTACGGCAAAAAACTGGATGCACTTTGTGTACAAAATGGACAATCTCTTTCAAAGTATCAGGGTTTCGAATGAAAACTCGTCTGTTAAAAAAGGATTTCAATTTTTTTAAATTATTTCAACTCCAGACATTTTGTGCGTTCAATATGAACCATTAGAAGCCACATACTAAAATTTCAACCCTATCTAACTTCATTTGCTATTTTTCATGCATTTAATGAATTGTTTTGAGCTAAATGACCCTGAAATTAAAAAGCACCACAAATGAACTCTGAAATGGTTGAAACTTGGCATGGTATCATCATTTCACCCACATAGCATGTTCTAAAAAGTTGAGAGGGTTATGGCAAAAACTGGATGCACTTCGTGTACAAAATGGACAATCTCTTTCGAAGTATCAGGGTTTCGGACGAAAACTCGTCTGTTACAAAAGGATTTCAATTTTTTTAAATTATTTCAACTCCAGACTTTTTGTGCATTCAATATGAAACATTAGAAGCCACATCCTAAAATTTCAATCCTATCTAACTTCATTTGCTATTTTTCATGCATTTAATGAATTGTTTTGAGCTAAATGACCCTGAAATTAAAAAGCACCACAAATGAACTCTGAAATGGTTTAAACTTGGCATGGTATCATAATTTCACCCACATAGCATGTGCAAAAAAGTTGAGAGGGTTATGGCAAAAACTGGATGCACTTCGTGTACAAAATAGACAATCTCTTTCGAAGTATCAGGGTTTCGGACGAAAACTCGTCTGTTACAAAAGGATTTCAATTTTTTTAACTTATTTCAACTCCAGATTTTTTGTGCATTCAATATGAACCATTAGAAGCCACATCCTAAAATTTCAACCCTACCTAACTTCATCTGCTATTTTTCATGCATTTAATGAATTGTTTTGAGCTAAATGACCCTGAAATTAAAAATCACCACAAATGAACTCTGAAATGGTTGAAACTTGGCATGGTATCATCATTTCACCCATATAGCATGTGATAAAAAGTTGAGAGGGTTTCGGCAAAAAGTGGATGCACTTCGTGTACAAAATGGACAATCTCTTTCGAAGTATCAGGGTTTCGGACGAAAACTCGTCTGTTACAAAAGGATTTAATTTTTTTAACTTAGTTCAACTCCAGACTTTTTGTGCATTCAATATGAACCATTATAAGCCACATACTAAAAGTTCAACCCTATCTAACTTCATTTGCTATTTTTCATGCATTTAATGAATTGTTTTGAGCTAAATGACCCTGAAATTAAAAAGCACCACAAATGAACTCTGAAATGGTTGAAACTTGGCATGGTATCATAATTTCACCCACATAGCATGTGATAAAAAGTTGAGAGTGTTACGGCAAAAACTGGATGCACTTCGTGTACAAAATGGACAATCTCTTTCGAAGTATCAGGGTTTCGGATGAAAACTCGTCTGTTACAAAAGGATTTCAATTTTTTTTAACTTATTTCAACTCCAGACTTTTTGTGCATTCAATATGAACCATTAGAAGCCACATCCTAAAATTTCAACCCTATCTAACTTCATTTGCTATTTTTCATGCATTTAATGAATTGTTTTGAGCTAAATGACCCTGAGATTAAAAAGCACCGCAAATGAACTCTGAAATGGTTGAAACTTGGCATGGTATCATCATTTCACCCACATAGCATGTGCTAAAAAGTTGAGAGGGTTACGGCAAAAACTGGATGTACTTCATGTACAAACTGGACAATCTCTTTCGAAGTATCTGGGTTTCGGACGAAAACTCGTCTGTTACAAAAGGATTTCAATTTTTTAAATTATTTCAACTCCAGACTTTTTGTGCATTCAATATGAAACATTAGAAGCCACATCCTAAAATTTCAATCCTATCTAACTTCATTTGCTATTTTTCATGCATTTAATGAATAGTTTTGAGCTAAATGACCCTGAAATTAAAAAGCACCACAAATGAACTCTGAAATGGTTTAAACTTGGAATGGTATCATAATTTCACCCACATAGCATGTGCAATAAAGTTGAGAGGGTTATGGCAAAAACTGGATGCACTTCGTGTACAAAATGGACAATCTCTTTCGAAGTATCAGGGTTTCCGACGAAAACTCGTCTGTTACAAAAGGATTTCAATTTTTTTAACTTCTTTCAACTCCAGATTTTTTGTGCATTCAATATGAACCATTAGAAGCCACATCCTAAAATTTCAACCCTACCTAACTTCATTTGCTATTTTTCATGCATTTAATGAATTGTTTTTAGCTAAATGACCCTAAAATTAAAAAGCACCACAAATGAACTCTGAAAAGGTTGAAACTTGGCATGGTATCATCGTTTCACCCACATAGCATGTGCTAAGAAGTTGAGAGGGTTACGGAAAAAATTGGATGCACTTCGTGTACAAAATGGACAATCTCTTTCGAAGTATCAGGGTTTCGGACGAAAACTCGTCTGTTACAAAAGGATTTCAATTTTTTAACTTATTTCAATTCCATACTTTTTGTGCATTCAATATGAACCATTAGAAGCCACATCCTAAAATTTCAACCCTACCTAACTTCATTTGCTATTTTTCATGCATTTAATGAATTGTTTTGAGCTAAATGACCCTGAAATTAAAAAGCACCACAAATGAACTCTGAAATGGTTGAAACTTGGCATGGTATCATCATTTCACCCACATAGCATGTTCTAAAAAGTTGAGAGGGGTACGGCAAAAAACTGGATGCACTTTGTGTACAAAATGGACAATCTCTTTCAAAGTATCAGGGTTTGGAACGAAAACTCGTCTGTTACAAAAGGATTTCAATTTTTTTAAATTATTTCAACTCCAGACATTTTGTGCATTCAATATGAACCATTAGAAGCCACATACTAAAATTTCAACCCTATCTAACTTCAGTTGCTATTTTTCATGCATTTAATGAATTGTTTTGAGCTAAATGACCCTGAAATTAAAAAGCACCACAAATGAACTCTGAAATGGTTGAAACTTGGCATGGTATCATCATTTCACCCACATAGCATGTTCTAAAAAGTTGAGAGGGTTATGGCAAAAACTGGATGCACTTCGTGTACAAAATGGACAATCTCTTTCGAAGTATCAGGGTTTCGGACGAAAACTCGTCTGTTACAAAAGGATTTCAATTTTTTTAAATTATTTCAACTCCAGACTTTTTGTGCATGCAATATGAAACATTAGAAGCCACATCCTAAAATTTCAATCCTATCTAACTTCATTTGCTATTTTTCATGCATTTAATGAATTGTTTTGAGCTAAATGACCGTGAAATTAAAAAGCTCCACAAATGAACTCTGAAATGGTTGAAACTTGGCATGGTATCATCATTTCACCCATATAGCATGTGATAAAAAGTTGAGAGGGTTACGGCAAAAACTGGATGCACTTCGTGTACAAAATGGACAATCTCTTTCGAAGTATCAGGGTTTCGGACGAAAACTCGTCTGTTACAAAAGGATTTCAATTTTTTTAACTTATTTCAACTCCAGACTTTTTGTGCATTCAATATGAAACATTATAAGCCACATCCTAAAATTTCAATCCTATCTAACTTCATTTGCTATTTTTCATGCATTTAATGAATAATTTTGAGCTAAATGACCCTTTAATTAAAAAGCACCACAAATGAACTCTGAAATGGTTTAAACTTGGCATGGTATCATAATTTCACCCACATAGCATGTGCAATAAAGTTGAGAGGGTTATGGCAAAAACTGGATGCACTTCATGTACAAAATGGACAATCTCTTTCGAAGTATCAGGGTTTCCGACGAAAACTCGTCTGTTACAAAAGGATTTCAATTTTTTTAACTTCTTTCAACTCCAGATTTTTTGTGCATTCAATATGAACCATTAGAAGCCACATCCTAAAATTTCAACCCTACCTAACTTCATTTGCTATTTTCATGCATTTAATGAATTGTTTTTAGCTAAATGACCCTAAAATTAAAAAGCACCACAAATGAACTCTGAAAAGGTTGAAACTTGGCATGGTATCATCGTTTCACCCACATAGCATGTGCTAAGAAGTTGAGAGGGTTACGGAAAAAATTGGATGCACTTTGTGTACAAAATGGACAATCTCTTTCGAAGTATCAGGGTTTCGGACGAAAACTCGTCTGTTACAAAAGGATTTCAATTTTTTAACTTATTTCAACTCCAGACATTTTGTGCATTCAATATGAACCATTAGAAGCCACATCCTAAAATTTCAACCCTACCTAACTTCATTTGCTATTTTTCATGCATTTAATGAATTGTTTTGAGCTAAATGACCCTGAAATTAAAAAGCACCACAAATGAACTCTGAAATGGTTGAAACTTGGCATGGTATCATCATTTCACCCACATAGCATGTTCTAAAAAGTTGAGAGGGTTATGGCAAAAACTGGATGCACTTCGTGTACAAAATGGACAATCTCTTTCGAAGTATCAGGGTTTCGGACGAAAACTCGTCTGTTACAAAAGGATTTCAATTTTTTTAAATTATTTCAACTCCAGACTTTTTGTGCATGCAATATGAACCATTAGAAGCCACATACTAAAATTTCAACCCTATCTAACTTCAGTTGCTATTTTTCATGCATTTAATGAATTGTTTTGAGCTAAATGACCCTGAAATTAAAAAGCACCACAAATGAACTCTGAAATGGTTTAAACTTGGCATGGTATCATAATTTCACCCACATAGCATGTGCTAAAAAGTTGAGAGGGTTATGGCAAAAACTGGATGCACTTCGTGTACAAAATGGACAATCTCTTTCGAAGTATCAGGGTTTCGGACGAAAACTCGTCTGTTACAAAAGGATTTCAATTTTTTTAAATTATTTCAACTCCAGACTTTTTGTGCATGCAATATGAAACATTAGAAGCCACATCCTAAAATTTCAATCCTATCTAACTTCATTTGCTATGTTTCATGCATTTAGTGAATTGTTTTGAGCTAAATGACCGTGAAATTAAAAAGCTCCACAAATGAACTCTGAAATGGTTGAAACTTGGCATGGTATCATCATTTCACCCATATAGCATGTGATAAAAAGTTGAGAGGGTTACGGCAAAAACTGGATGTACTTCGTGTACAAAATGGACAATCTCTTTCGAAGTATCAGGGTTTCGGACGAAAACTCGTCTGTTACAAAAGGATTTCAATTTTTTTTAACTTATTTCAACTCCAGACTTTTTGTGCATTCAATATGAACCATGAGAAGACACATGCTAAAATTTCAACCCTACCTAACTTCATCTGCTATTTTTCATGCATTTAATGAATTGTTTTGAGCTAAATGACCCTGAAATTAAAAAGCACCACAAAGGAACTCTGAAATGGTTGAAACTTGGCATGGTATCATCATTTCACCCATACAGCATGTGATAAAAAGTTGAGAGGGTTACGGCAAAAACTAGATGCACTTCGTGTACAAAATGGACAATCTCTTTCGAAGTATCAGGGTTTCGGACGAAAACTCGTCTGTTACAAAAGGATTTAATTTTTTTTAACTTAGTTCAACTACAGACTTTTTGTGCATTCAATATGAACCATTAGAAGCCACATCCTAAAATTTCAACCCTACCTAACTTCATTTGCTATTTTTCATGCATTTAATGAATTGTTTTGAGCTAAATGACCCTGAAATTAAAAAGCACCACAAATGAACTCTGAAATGGTTGAAACTTGGCATGGTATCATCATTTCACCCACATAGCATGTTCTAAAAAGTTGAGAGGGGTACGGCAAAAAACTAGATGCACTTTGTGTACAAAATGGACAATCTCTTTCAAAGTATCAGGGTTTCGAATGAAAACTCGTCTGTTAAAAAAGGATTTCAATTTTTTTAAATTATTTCAACTCCAGACATTTTGTGCGTTCAATATGAACCATTAGAAGCCACATACTAAAATTTCAACCCTATCTAACTTCATTTGCTATTTTTCATGCATTTAATGAATTGTTTTGAGCTAAATGACCCTGAAATTAAAAAGCACCACAAATGAACTCTGAAATGGTTGAAACTTGGCATGGTATCATCATTTCACCCACATAGCATGTTGTAAAAAGTTGAGAGGGTTATGGCAAAAACTGGATGCACTTCGTGTACAAAATGGACAATCTCTTTCGAAGTATCAGGGTTTCGGACGAAAACTCGTCTGTTACAAAAGGATTTCAATTTTTTTAAATTATTTCAACTCAAGACTTTTTGTGCATTCAATATGAAACATTAGAAGCCACATCCTAAAATTTCAATCCTATCTAACTTCATTTGCTATTTTTCATGCATTTAATGAATTGTTTTGAGCTAAATGACCCTGAAATTAAAAAGCACCACAAATGAACTCTGAAATGGTTTAAACTTGGCATGGTATCATAATTTCACCCACATAGCATGTGCAAAAAAGTTGAGAGGGTTATGGCAAAAACTGGATGCACTTCGTGTACAAAATAGACAATCTCTTTCGAAGTATCAGGGTTTCGGACGAAAACTCGTCTGTTACAAAAGGATTTCATTTTTTTTAACTTAGTTCAACTCCAGACTTTTTGTGCATTCAATATGAACCATTATAAGCCACATCCTAAAATTTCAACCCTATCTAACATCATTTGCTATTTTTCATGCATTTAATGAATTGTTTTGAGCTAAATGACCCTGAAATTAAAAAGCACCACAAATGAACTCTGAAATGGTTGAAACTTGGCATGGTTTCATCATTTCACCCATGTAGCATGTGATAAAAAGTTGAGAGGGTTACGGCAAAAACTGGATGCACTTCGTGTACAAAATGGACAATCTCTTTCGAAGTATCAGGGTTTCGGACGAAAACTCGTCTGTTACAAAAGGATTTCATTTTTTTTAACTTAGTTCAACTCCAGACTTTTTGTGCATTCAATATGAACCATTATAAGCCACATCCTAAAATTTCAACCCTATCTAACTTCATTTGCTATTTTTCATGCATTTAATGAATTGTTTTGAGCTAAATGACCCTGAAATTAAAAAGCACCACAAATGAACTCTGAAATGGTTGAAACTTGGCATGGTATCATTATTTCACCCACATAGCATGTGATAAAAAGTTGAGAGGGTTACGGCAAAAACTGGATGCACTTCGTGTACAAAATGGACAATCTCTTTCGAAGTATCAGGGTTTCGGACGAAAACTCGTCTGTTACAAAAGGATTTCAATTTTTTTTAACTTATTTCAACTCCAGACTTTTTGTGCATTCAATATGAACCATTAGAAGCTACATGCTAAAATTTCAGCCCTACCTAACTTCATCTGCTATTTTTCATGCATTTAATGAATTGTTTTGAGCTAAATGACCCTGAAATTAAAAAGCACCACAAATGAACTCTGAAATGGTTGAAACTTGGCATGGTATCATCATTTCACCCATATAGCATGTGATAAAAAGTTGAGAGGGTTACGGCAAAAAGTGGATGCACTTCGTGTACAAAATGGACAATCTCTTTCGAAGTATCAGGGTTTCGGACGAAAACTCGTCTGTTACAAAAGGATTTAATTTTTTTTAACTTAGTTCAACTCCAGACTTTTTGTGCATTCAATATGAACCATTATAAGCCACATCCTAAAAGTTCAACCCTATCTAACTTCATTTGCTATTTTTCATGCATTTAATGAATTGTTTTGAGCTAAATGACCCTGAAATTAAAAAGCACCACAAATGAACTCTGAAATGGTTGAAACTTGGCATGGTATCATAATTTCACCCACATAGCATGTGATAAAAAGTTGAGAGTGTTACGGCAAAAACTGGATGCACTTCGTGTACAAAATGGACAATCTCTTTCGATGTATAAGGGTTTCGGACGAAAACTCGTCTGTTACAAAAGGATTTCAAATTTTTTTAACTTATTTCAACTCCAAACTTTTTGTGCATTCAATATGAACCATTAGAAGCCACATCCTAAAATTTCAACCCTATCTAACTTCATTTGCTATTTTTCATGCATTTAATGAATTGTTTTGAGCTAAATGACCCTGAGATTAAAAAGCACCGCAAATGAACTCGGAAATGGTTGAAACTTGGCATGGTATTATCATTTCACCCACATAGCATGTGCTAAAAAGTTGAGAGGGTTACGGCAAAAACTGGATGTACTTCATGTACAAACTGGACAATCTCTTTCGAAGTATCAGGGTTTCGGACGAAAACTCGTCTGTTACAAAAGGATTTCAATTTTTTTTAAATTATTTCAACTCCAGACTTTTTGTGCATTCAATATGAAACATTAGAAGCCACATCCTAAAATTTCAATCCTATCTAACTTCATTTGCTATTTTTCATGCATTTAATGAATAGTTTTGAGCTAAATGACCCTGAAATTAAAAAGCACCACAAATGAACTCTGAAATGGTTTAAACTTGGCATGGTATCATAATTTCACCCACATAGCATGTGCAATAAAGTTGAGAGGGTTATGGCAAAAAATGGATGCACTTCGTGTACAAAATGGACAATCTCTTTCGAAGTATCAGGGTTTCCGACGAAAACTCGTCTGTTACAAAAGGATTTCAAATTTTTTTAACTTATTTCAACTCCAGACTTTTTGTGCATTCAATATGAACCATTAGAAGCCACATCCTAAAATTTCAACCCTATCTAACTTCATTTGCTATTTTTCATGCATTTAATGAATTGTTTTGAGCTAAATGACCCTGAGATTAAAAAGCACCGCAAATGAACTCGGAAATGGTTGAAACTTGGCATGGTATTATCATTTCACCCACATAGCATGTGCTAAAAAGTTGAGAGGGTTACGGCAAAAACTGGATGTACTTCATGTACAAACTGGACAATCTCTTTCGAAGTATCAGGGTTTCGGACGAAAACTCGTCTGTTACAAAAGGATTTCAATTTTTTAAATTATTTCAACTCTAGACTTTTTGTGCATTCAATATGAAACATTAGAAGCCACATCCTAAAATTTCAATCCTATCTAACTTCATTTGCTATTTTTCATGCATTTAATGAATAGTTTTGAGCTAAATGACCCTGAAATTAAAAAGCACCACAAATGAACTCTGAAATGGTTTAAACTTGGCATGGTATCATAATTTCACCCACATAGCATGTGCAATAAAGTTGAGAGGGTTATGGCAAAAACTGGATGCACTTCGTGTACAAAATGGACAATCTCTTTCGAAGTATTAGGGTTTCCGACGAAAACTCGTCTGTTACAAAAGGATTTCAATTTTTTTAACTTCTTTCAACTCCAGATTTTTTGTGCATTCAATATGAACCATTAGAAGCCACATCCTCAAATTTCAACCCTACCTAACTTCATTTGCTATTTTTCATGCATTTAATGAATTGTTTTTAGCTAAATGACCCTAAAATTAAAAAGCACCACAAATGAACTCTGAAAAGGTTGAAACTTGGCATGGTATCATCGTTTCACCCACATAGCATGTGCTAAGAAGTTGAGAGGGTTACGGCAAAAATTGGATGCACTTCGTGTACAAAATGGACAATCTCTTTCGAAGTATCAGGGTTTCGGACGAAAACTCGTCTGTTACAAAAGGATTTCAATTTTTTAACTTATTTCAATTCCATACTTTTTGTTCATTCAATATGAACCATTAGAAGCCACATCCTAAAATTTCAACCCTACCTAACATCATTTGCTATTTTTCATGCATTTAATGAATTGTTTTGAGCTAAATGACCCTGAAATTAAAAAGCACCACAAATGAACTATGAAATGGTTGAAACTTGGCATGGTATCTTCATTTCACCCACATAGCATGTTCTAAAAAGTTGAGAGGGGTACGGCAAAAAGTGGATGCACTTCGTGTACAAAATGGACAATCTCTTTCGAAGTATCAGGGTTTCGGACGAAAACTCGTCTGTTACAAAAGGATTTCAATTTTTTTAAATTATTTCAACTCCAGACTTTTTGTGCATTCAATATGAAACATTAGAAGCCACATCCTAAAATTTCAATCCTATCTAACTTCATTTGCTATTTTTCATGCATTTAATGAATTGTTTTGAGCTAAATGACCCTGAAATTAAAAAGCACCACAAATGAACTCCGAAATGGTTTAAACTTGGCATGGTATCATAATTTCACCCACATAGCATGTGCAAAAAACTTGAGAGGGTTATGGCAAAAACTGGATGCACTTCGTGTACAAAATAGACAATCTCTTTCGAAGTATCAGGGTTTCGGACGAAAACTCGTCTGTTACAAAAGGATTTCAATTTTTTTAACTTATTTCAACTCCAGACTTTTTGTGCAATCAATATGAACCATTAGAAGCCACATCCTAAAATTTCAACCCTACCTAACTTCATCTGCTATTTTTCATGCATTTAATGAATTGTTTTGAGCTAAATGACCCTGAAATTAAAAAGCACCACAAATGAACTCTGAAATGGTTGAAACTTGGCATGGTATCATCATTTCACCCATATAGCATGTGAGAAAAAGTTGAGAGGGTTACGGCAAAAACTGGATGCACTTCGTGTACAAAATGGACAATCTCTTTCGAAGTATCAGGGTTTCGGACGAAAACTCGTCTGTTACAAAAGGATTTAATTTTTTTTAACTTAGTTCAACTCCAGACTTTTTGTGCATTCAATATGAACCATTATAAGCCACATCCTAAAAGTTCAACCCTATCTAACTTCATTTGCTATTTTTCATGCATTTAATGAATTGTTTTGAGCTAAATGACCCTGAAATTAAAAAGCACCACAAATGAACTCTGAAATGGTTGAAACTTGGCATGGTAATATAATTTCACCCACATAGCATGTGATAAAAAGTTGAGAGTGTTACGGCAAAAACTGGATGCACTTCGTGTACAAAATGGACAATCTCTTTCGAAGTATCAGGGTTTCGGACGAAAACTCGTCTGTTACAAAAGGATTTCAATTTTTTTTAACTTATTTCAACTCCAGACTTTTTGTGCATTCAATATGAACCATTAGAAGCCACATCCTAAAATTTCAACCCTATCTAACTTCATTTGCTATTTTTCATGCATTTAATGAATTGTTTTGAGCTAAATGACCCTGAGATTAAAAAGCACCGCAAATGAACTCGGAAATGGTTGAAACTTGGCATGGTATCATCATTTCACCCACATAGCATGTGCTAAAAAGTTGAGAGGGTTACGGCAAAAACTGGATGTACTTCATGTACAAACTGGACAATCTCTTTCGAAGTATCAGGGTTTCGGACGAAAACTCGTCTGTTACAAAAGGATTTCAATTTTTTTTAAATTATTTCAACTCCAGACTTCTTGTGCATTCAATATGAAACATTAGAAGCCACATCCTAAAATTTCAATCCTATCTAACTTCATTTGCTATTTTTCATGCATTTAATGAATAGTTTTGAGCTAAATGACCCTGAAATTAAAAAGCACCACAAATGAACTCTGAAATGGTTTAAACTTGGCATGGTATCATAATTTCACCCACATAGCATGTGCAATAAAGTTGAGAGGGTTATGGCAAAAAATGGATGCACTTCGTGTACAAAATGGACAATCTCTTTCGAAGTATCAGGGTTTCCGACGAAAACTCGTCTGTTACAAAAGGATTTCAATTTTTTTAACTTCTTTCAACTCCAGATTTTTTGTGCATTCAATATGAACCATTAGAAGCCACATCCTAAAATTTCAACCCTACCTAACTTCATTTGCTATTTTTCATGCATTTAATGAATTGTTTTTAGCTAAATGAACCTAAAATTAAAAAGCACCACAAATGACCTCTGAAAAGGTTGAAACTTGGCATGGTATCATCGTTTCACCCACATAGCATGTGCTAAGAAGTTGAGAGGGTTACGGCAAAAATTGGATGCACTTCGTGTACAAAATGGACAATCTCTTTCGAAGTATCAGGGTTTCGGACGAAAACTCGTCTGTTACAAAAGGATTTCAATTTTTTAACTTATTTCAATTCCATACTTTTTGTGCATTCAATATGAACCATTAGAAGCCACATCCTAAAATTTCAACCCTACCTAACTTCATTTGCTATTTTTCATGCATTTAATGAATTGTTTTGAGCTAAATGACCCTGAAATTAAAAAGCACCACAAATGAACTCTGAAATGGTTGAAACTTGGCATGGTATCTTCATTTCACCCACATAGCATGTTCTAAAAAGTTGAGAGGGGTACGGCAAAAAGTGGATGCACTTCGTGTACAAAATGGACAATCTCTTTCGAAGTATCAGGGTTTCGGACGAAAACTCGTCTGTTACAAAAGGATTTCAATTTTTTAACTTATTTCAATTCCATACTTTTTGTTCATTCAATATGAACCATTAGAAGCCACATCCTAAAATTTCAACCCTACCTAACATCATTTGCTATTTTTCATGCATTTAATGAATTGTTTTGAGCTAAATGACCCTGAAATTAAAAAGCACCACAAATGAACTCTGAAATGGTTGATACTTGGCATGGTATCTTCATTTCACCCACATAGCATGTTCTAAAAAGTTGAGAGGGGTACGGCAAAAAGTGGATGCACTTCGTGTACAAAATGGACAATCTCTTTCGAAGTATCAGGGTTTCGGACGAAAACTCGTCTGTTACAAAAGGATTTCAATTTTTTTAAATTATTTCAACTCCAGACTTTTTGTGCATTCAATATGAAACATTAGAAGCCACATCCTAAAATTTCAATCCTATCTAACTTCATTTGCTATTTTTCATGCATTTAATGAATTGTTTTGAGCTAAATGACCCTGAAATTAAAAAGCACCACAAATGAACTCCGAAATGGTTTAAACTTGGCATGGTATCATAATTTCACCCACATAGCATGTGCAAAAAACTTGAGAGGGATATGGCAAAAACTGGATGCACTTCGTGTACAAAATACACAATCTCTTTCGAAGTATCAGGGTTTCGGACGAAAACTCGTCTGTTACAAAAGGATTTCAATTTTTTTAACTTATTTCAACTCCAGACTTTTTGTGCAATCAATATGAACCATTAGAAGCCACATCCTAAAATTTCAACCCTACCTAACTTCATCTGCTATTTTTCATGCATTTAATGAATTGTTTTGAGCTAAATGACCCTGAAATTAAAAAGCACCACAAATCAACTCTGAAATGGTTGAAACTTGGCATGGTATCATCATTTCACCCATATAGCATATGATAAAAAGTTGAGAGGGTTACGGCAAAAAGTGGATGCACTTCGTGTACAAAATGGACAATCTCTTTCGAAGTATCAGGGTTTCGGACGAAAACTCGTCTGTTACAAAAGGATTTAATTTTTTTTAACTTAGTTCAACTCCAGACTTTTTGTGCATTCAATATGAACCATTATAAGCCACATCCTAAAAGTTCAACCCTATCTAACTTCATTTGCTATTTTTCATGCATTTAATGAATTGTTTTGAGCTAAATGACCCTGAAATTAAAAAGCACCACAAATGAACTCTGAAATGGTTGAAACTTGGCATGGTAATATAATTTCACCCACATAGCATGTGATAAAAAGTTGAGAGTGTTACGGCAAAAACTGGATGCACTTCGTGTACAAAATGGACAATCTCTTTCGAAGTATCAGGGTTTCGGACGAAAACTCGTCTGTTACAAAAGGATTTCAATTTTTTTTAACTTATTTCAACTCCAGACTTTTTGTGCATTCAATATGAACCATTAGAAGCCACATCCTAAAATTTCAACCCTATCTAACTTCATTTGCTATTTTTCATGCATTTAATGAATTGTTTTGAGCTAAATGACCCTGAGATTAAAAAGCACCGCAAATGAACTCGGAAATGGTTGAAACTTGGCATGGTATCATCATTTCACCCACATAGCATGTGCTAAAAAGTTGAGAGGGTTACGGCAAAAACTGGATGTACTTCATGTACAAACTGGACAATCTCTTTCGAAGTATCAGGGTTTCGGACGAAAACTCGTCTGTTACAAAAGGATTTCAATTTTTTTTAAATTATTTCAACTCCAGACTTTTTGTGCATTCAATATGAAACATTAGAAGCCACATCCTAAAATTTCAATCCTATCTAACTTCATTTGCTATTTTTCATGCATTTAATGAATAGTTTTGAGCTAAATGACCCTGAAATTAAAAAGCACCACAAATGAACTCTGAAATGGTTTAAACTTGGCATGGTATCATAATTTCACCCACATAGCATGTGCAATAAAGTTGAGAGGGTTATGTCAAAAAATGGATGCACTTCGTGTACAAAATGGACAATCTCTTTCGAAGTATCAGGGTTTCCGACGAAAACTCGTCTATTACAAAAGGATTTCAATTTTTTTAACTTCTTTCAACTCCAGATTTTTTGTGCATTCAATATGAACCATTAGAAGCCACATCCTAAAATTTCAACCCTACCTAACTTCATTTGCTATTTTTCATGCATTTAATGAATTGTTTTTAGCTAAATGAACCTAAAATTAAAAAGCACCACAAATGACCTCTGAAAAGGTTGAAACTTGGCATGGTATCATCGTTTCACCCACATAGCATGTGCTAAGAAGTTGAGAGGGTTACGGCAAAAATTGGATGCACTTCGTGTACAAAATGGACAATCTCTTTCGAAGTATCAGGGTTTCGGACGAAAACTCGTCTGTTACAAAAGGATTTCAATTTTTTAACTTATTTCAATTCCATACTTTTTGTGCATTCAATATGAACCATTAGAAGCCACATCCTAAAATTTCAACCCTACCTAACTTCATTTGCTATTTTTCATGCATTTAATGAATTGTTTTGAGCTAAATGACCCTGAAATTAAAAAGCACCACAAATGAACTCTGAAATGGTTGAAACTTGGCATGGTATCTTCATTTCACCCACATAGCATGTTCTAAAAAGTTGAGAGGGGTACGGCAAAAAGTGGATGCACTTCGTGTACAAAATGGACAATCTCTTTCGAAGTATCAGGGTTTCGGACGAAAACTCGTCTGTTACAAAAGGATTTCAATTTTTTTAAATTATTTCAACTCCAGACTTTTTGTGCATTCAATATGAAACATTAGAAGCCACATCCTAAAATTTCAATCCTATCTAACTTCATTTGCTATTTTTCATGCATTTAATGAATTGTTTTGAGCTAAATGACCCTGAAATTAAAAAGTACCACAAATGAACTCCGAAATGGTTTAAACTTGGCATGGTATCATAATTTCACCCACATAGCATGTGCAAAAAAGTTGAGAGGGTTATGGCAAAAACTGGATGCACTTCGTGTACAAAATAGACAATCTCTTTCGAAGTATCAGGGTTTCGGACGAAAACTCGTCTGTTACAAAAGGATTTCAATTTTTATAACTTATTTCAACTCCAGACTTTTTGTGCAATCAATATGAACCATTAGAAGCCACATCCTAAAATTTCAACCCTACCTAACTTCATCTGCTATTTTTCATGCATTTAATGAATTGTTTTGAGCTAAATGACCCTGAAATTAAAAAGCACCACAAATGAACTCTGAAATGGTTGAAACTTGGCATGGTATCATCATTTCACCCATATAGTATGTGATAAAAAGTTGAGAGGGTTACGGCAAAAACTGGATGCACTTCCTGTACAAAATGGACAATCTCTTTCGAAGTATCAGGGTTTCGGACGAAAACTCGTCTGTTACAAAAGGATTTAATTTTTTTTAACTTAGTTCAACTCCAGACTTTTTGTGCATTCAATATGAACCATTATAAGCCACATCCTAAAAGTTCAACCCTATCTAACTTCATTTGCTATTTTTCATGCATTTAATGAATTGTTTTGAGCTAAATGACCCTGAAATTAAAAAGCACCACAAATGAACTCTGAAATGGTTGAAACTTGGCATGGTATCATAATTTCACCCACATAGCATGTGATAAAAAGTTGAGAGGGTTACGGCAAAAACTGGATGCACTTCGTGTACAAAATGGACAATCTCTTTCGAAGTATCAGGGTTTCGGACGAAAACTCGTCTGTTACAAAAGGATTTCAATTTTTTTTAACTTATTTCAACTCCAGACTTTTTGTGCATTCAATATGAACCATTAGAAGCCACATCCTAAAATTTCAACCCTATCTAACTTCATTTGCTATTTTTCATGCATTTAATGAATTGTTTTGAGTTAAATGACCCTGAAATTAAAAAGCACCACAAATGAACTCTGAAATGGTTGAAACTTGGCATGGTATCATCATTTCACCCAAACAGCATGAGCTAAAAAGTTGAGAGGTATACGGCAAAAACTGGATGTACTTCATGTACAAACTGGACAATCTCTTTCGAAGTATCAGGGTTTCGGACGAAAACTCGTCTGTTACAAAAGGATTTCAATTTTTTAAATTATTTCAACTCCAGACTTTTTGTGCATTCAATATGAAACATTAGAAGCCACATCCTAAAATTTCAATCCTATCTAACTTCATTTGCTATTTTTCATGCATTTAATGAATTGTTTTGAGCTAAATGACCCTGAAATTAAAAAGCACCACAAATGAACTCTGAAATGGTTTAAACTTGGCATGGTATTATAATTTCACCCACATAGCATGTGCAATAAAGTTGAGAGGGTTATGGCAAAAACTGGATGCACTTCGTGTACAAAATGGACAATCTCTTTCGAAGTATCAGGGTTTCCGACGAAAACTCGTCTGTTACAAAAGGATTTCAATTTTTTTTAACTTCGTTCAACTCCAGACTTTTTGTGCATTCAATATGAACCATTAGAAGCCAGATCATAAAATTTCAACCCTACCTAACTTCATTTGCTATTTTTCATGCATTTAATGAATTGTTTTGAGCTAAATGACCCTAAAATTAAAAAGCACCACAAATGAACTCTGAAAAGGTTGAAACTTGGCATGGTATCATAATTTCACCCACATAGCATGTGCAAAAAAGTTGAGAGGGTTATGGCAAAAACTGGATGCACTTCGTGTACAAAATAGACAATCTCTTTCGAAGTATCAGGGTTTCCGACGAAAACTCGTCTGTTACAAAATGATTTCAATTTTTTTAACTTATTTCAACTCCAGACTTTTTGTGCATTCAATATGAACCATAAGAAGCCACATACTAAAATTTCAACCCTACCTAACTTCATCTGCTATTTTTCATGCATTTAATGAATTGTTTTGAGCTAAATGACCCTGAAATTAAAAAGCACCACAAATGAACTCTGAAATGGTTGAAACTTGGCATGGTATCATCATTTCACCCATATAGCGTGTGATAAAAAGTTGAGAGGGTTACGGCAAAAACTGGAGGCACTTCGTGTACAAAATGGACAATCTCTTTCGAAGTATCAGGGTTTTGGACGAAAACTCGTCTGTTACAAAAGGATTTAATTTTTTTTAACTTAGTTCAACTCCAGACTTTTTGTGCATTCAATATGAACCATTAGAAGCCACATCCCAAAATTTCAACCCTATCTAACTTCATTTGCTATTTTTCATGCATTTAATGAATTGTTTTGAGCTAAATGACCCTGAAATTAAAAAGCACCACAAATGAACTCTGAAATGGTTGTAACTTGGCATGGTATCATAATTTCACCCACATAGCATGTGATAAAAAGTTGAGAGGGTTACGGCAAAAACTGGATGCACTTCGTGTACAAAATGGACAATCTCTTTCGAAGTATCAGGGTTTCGGACGAAAACTCGTCTGTTACAAAAGGATTTCAATTTTTTTTAACTTATTTCAACTCCAGACTTTTTGTGCATTCAATATGAACCATTAGAAGCCACATGCTAAAATTTCAACCCTACCTAACTTCATATGCTATTTTTCATGCATTTAATGAATTGTTTTGAGCTAAATGACCCTGAAATTAAAAAGCACCACAAATGAACTCTGAAATGGTTGAAACTTGGCATGGTATCATCATTTCACCCATATAGCATGTAATAAAAAGTTGAGAGGGTTACGGCAAAAACTGGATGCACTTCGTGTACAAAATGGACAATCTCTTTCGAAGTATCAGGGTTTCGGACGAAAACTCGTCTGTTACAAAAGGATTTAATTTTTTTTAACTTAGTTCAACTCCAGACTTTTTGTGCATTCAATATGAACCATTAGAAGCCACATCCTAAAATTTCAACCCTACCTAACTTCATTTGCTATTTTTCATGCATTTAATGAATTGTTTTGAGCTAAATGACCCTGAAATTAAAAAGCACCACAAATGAACTCTGAAATGGTTGAAACTTGGCATGGTATCATCATTTCACCCACATAGCATGTTCTAAAAAGTTGAGAGGGGTATGGCAAAAAACTGGATGCACTTTGTGTACAAAATGGACAATCTCTTTCAAAGTATCAGGGTTTCGAACGAAAACTCGTCTGTTACAAAAGGATTTCAATTTTTTTAAATTATTTCAACTCCAGACATTTTGTGCGTTCAATATGAACCATTAGAAGCCACATACTAAAATTTCAACCCTATCTAACTTCATTTGCTATTTTTCATGCATTTAATGAATTGTTTTGAGCTAAATGACCCTGAAATTAAAAAGCACCACAAATGAACTCTGAAATGGTTGAAACTTGGCATGGTATCATCATTTCACCCACATAGCATGTTCTAAAAAGTTGACAGTGTTATGGCAAAAACTGGATGCACTTCGTGTACAAAATGGACAATCTCTTTCGAAGTATCAGGGTTTCGGACGAAAACTCGTCTGTTACAAAAGGATTTCAATTTTTTTAAATTATTTCAACTCCAGACTTTTTGTGCATTCAATATGAAACATTAGAAGCCACATCCTAAAATTTCAATCCTATCTAACTTCATTTGCTATTTTTCATGCATTTAATGAATTGTTTTGAGCTAAATGACCCTGAAATTAAAAAGCACCACAAATGAACTCTGAAATGGTTTAAACTTGGTATGGTATCATAATTTCACCCACATAGCATGTGCAATAAAGTTGAGAGGGTTATGGCAAAAACTGGATGCACTTCGTGTACAAAATGGACAATCTCTTTCGAAGTATCAGGGTTTCCGACGAAAACTCGTCTGTTACAAAAGGATTTCAATTTTTTTAACTTCTTTCAACTCCAGACTTTTTGTGCATTCAATATAAACCATTAGAAGCCACATCCTAAAAGTTCAACCCTACCTATCTTCATTTGCTATGTTTCGTGCATTTAATGAATTGTTTGGAGCTAAATGACTCTGAAATTAAAAAGCACCACAAATGAACTGTGAAAAGGTTGAAACTTGGCATGGTATCATCGTTTCACCCACATAGCATGTTCTAAAAAGTTAAGAGGGTTACGGCAAAAACTGGATGCACTTCGTGTACAAAATGGTCAATCTCTTTCGAAGTATCAGGGTTTCGGACGAAAACTCGTCTGTTACAAAAGGATTTAATTTTTTTTAACTTAGTTCAACTCCAGACTTTTTGTGCATTCAATATGAACCATTATAAGCCACATCCTAAAATTTCAACCCTATCGAACTTCATTTGCTATTTTTCATGCATTTAATGAATTGTTTTGAGCTAAATGACCCTGAAATTAAAAAGCACCACAAATGAACTCTGAAATGGTTGAAACTTGGCATGGTTTCCTAATTTCACCCACATAGCATGTGATAAAAAGTTGAGAGGGTTACGGCAAAAACTGGATGCACTTCGTGTACAAAATGGACAATCTCTTTCGAAGTATCAGGGTTCCGGACGAAAACTCGTCTGTTACAAAAGGATTTCAATTTTTTTAACTTATTTCAACTCCAGACTTTTTGTGCATTCAATATGAACCATTAGAAGCCACATCCTAAAATTTCAACCCTATCTAACTTCATTTGCTATTTTTCATGCATTTAATGAATTGTTTTGAGCTAAATGACCCTGAAATTAAAAAGCAGCACAAATGAACTCTGAAATGGTGGAAACTTGGCATGGTATCATCATTTCACCCACATAGCATGTGCTAAAATGTTGAGAGGGTTACGGCAAAAACTGGATGTACTTCATGTACAAACTGGACAATCTCTTTCGAAGTATCAGGGTTTCGGACGATAACTCGTCTGTTACAAAAGGATTTCAATTTTTTTAAATTATTTCAACTCCAAACTTTTTGTGCATTCAATATGAAACATTAGAAGCCACATCCTAAAATTTCAATCCTATCTAACTTCATTTGCTATTTTTCATGCATTTAATGAATTGTTTTGAGCTAAATGACCCTGAAATTAAAAAGCACCACAAATGAACTCTGAAATGGTTTAAACTTGGCATGGTATCATAATTTCACCCACATAGCATGTGCAATAAAGTTGAGAGGGTTATGGCAAAAACTGGATGCACTTCGTGTACAAAATAGACAAGCTCTTTCGAAGTATCAGGGTTTCGGACGAAAACTCGTCTGTTACAAAAGGATTTCAATTTTTTTAACTTATTTCAACTCCAGACTTTTTGTGCAATCAATATGAACCATTAGAAGCCACATCCTAAAATTTCAACCCTACCTAACTTCATCTGCTATTTTTCATGCATTTAATGAATTGTTTTGAGCTAAATGACCCTGAAATAAAAAAGCACCACAAATGAACTCTGAAATGGTTGAAACTTGGCATGGTATCATCATTTCACCCATATAGCATGTGATAAAAAGTTGAGAGGGTTACGGCAAAAACTGGATGCACTTCGTGTACAAAATGGACAATCTCTTTCGAAGTATCAGGGTTTCGGACGAAAACTCGTCTGTTACAAAAGGATTTAATTTTTTTTAACTTAGTTCAACTCCAGACTTTTTGTGCATTCAATATGAACCATTATAAGCCACATCCTAAAAGTTCAACCCTATCTAACTTCATTTGCTATTTTTCATGCATTTAATGAATTGTTTTGAGCTAAATGACCCTGAAATTAAAAAGCACCACAAATGAACTCTGAAATGGTTGAAACTTGGCATGGTATCATAATTTCACCCACATAGCATGTGATAAAAAGTTGAGAGTGTTACGGCAAAAACTGGATGCACTTCGTGTACAAAATGGACAATCTCTTTCGAAGTATCAGGGTTTCGGACGAAAACTCGTCTGTTACAAAAGGATTTCAATTTTTTTTAACTTATTTCAACTCCAGACTTTTTGTGCATTCAATATGAACCATTAGAAGCCACATCCTAAAATTTCAACCCTATCTAACTTCATTTGCTATTTTTCATGCATTTAATGAATTGTTTTGAGCTAAATGACCCTGAGATTAAAAAGCACCGCAAATGAACTCGGAAATGGTTGAAACTTGGCATGGTATCATCATTTCACCCACATAGCATGTGCTAAAAAGTTGAGAGGGTTACGGGAAAAACTGGATGTACTTCATGTACAAACTGGACAATCTCTTTCGAAGTATCAGGGTTTCGGACGAAAACTCGTCTGTTACAAAAGGATTTCAATTTTTTAAATTATTTCAACTCCAGACTTTTTGTGCATTCAATATGAAACATTAGAAGCCACATCCTAAAATTTCAATCCTATCTAACTTCATTTGCTATTTTTCATGCATTTAATGAATAGTTTTGAGCTAAATGACCCTGAAATTAAAAAGCACCACAAATGAACTCTGAAATGGTTTAAACTTGGCATGGTATCATAATTTCACCCACATAGCATGTGCAATAAAGTTG
This sequence comes from Elymus sibiricus, assembly GCA_039707655.1. Classification (NCBI taxonomy): domain Eukaryota; kingdom Viridiplantae; phylum Streptophyta; class Magnoliopsida; order Poales; family Poaceae; genus Elymus; species Elymus sibiricus. Next base: position 191,084,024 of record CM077663.1, on the reverse strand, counting down.
AAAGGGTTATTGCAAAAACTGGATGCACTTCGTGTACAAAATGGACAATCTCTTTCGAAGTATCAGGGTTTCCGACGAAAACTCGTCTGTTACAAAAGGATTTCAATTTTTTTAACTTCTTTCAACTCCAGATTTTTTGTGCATTCAATATGAACCATTAGAAGCCACATCCTAAAATTTCAACCCTACCTAACTTCATTTGCTATTTTTCATGCATTTAATGAATTGTTTTTAGCTAAATGAACCTAAAATTAAAAAGCACCACAAATGAACTCTGAAAAGGTTGAAACTTGGCATGGTATCATCGTTTCACCCACATAGCATGTGCTAAGATGTTGAGAGGGTTACGGCAAAAATTGGATGCACTTCGTGTACAAAATGGATAATCTCTTTCGAAGTATCAGGGTTTCGGACGAAAACTCGTCTGTTACAAAAGGATTTCAATTTTTTAACTTATTTCAATTCCATACTTTTTGTGCATTCAATATGAACCATTAGAAGCCACATCCTAAAATTTCAACCCTACCTAACTTCATTTGCTATTTTTCATGCATTTAATGAATTGTTTTGAGCTAAATGACCCTGAAATTAAAAAGCACCACAAATGAACTCTGAAAGGGTTGAAAGTTGGCATGGTATCATAATTTCACCCACATAGCATGTGATAAAAAGTTGAGAGGGTTACGGCAAAAACTGGATGCACTTCGTGTACAAAATGGACAATCTCTTTCGAAGTATCAGGGTTTCGGACGAAAACTCGTCTGTTACAAAAGGATTTCAATTTTTTTTAACTTATTTCAACTCCAGACTTTTTGTGCATTCAATATGAACCATTAGAAGCCACATCCTAAAATTTCAACCCTATCTAACTTCATTTGCTATTTTTCATGCATTTAATGAATTGTTTTGAGTTAAATGACCCTGAAATTAAAAAGCACCACAAATGAACTCTGAAATGGTTGAAACTTGGCATGGTATCATCATTTCACCCACACAGCATGAGCTAAAAAGTTGAGAGGTATACGGCAAAAACTGGATGTACTTCATGTACAAACTGGACAATCTCTTTCGAAGTATCAGGGTTTCGGACGAAAACTCGTCTGTTACAAAAGGATTTCAATTTTTTAAATTATTTCAACTCCAGACTTTTTGTGCATTCAATATGAAACATTAGAAGCCACATCCTAAAATTTCAATCCTATCTAACTTCATTTGCTATTTTTCATGCATTTAATGAATAGTTTTGAGCTAAATGACCCTGAAATTAAAAAGCACCACAAATGAACTCTGAAATGGTTTAAACTTGGCATGGTATCATAATTTCACCCACATAGCATGTGCAATAAAGTTGAAAGGGTTATTGCAAAAACTGGATGCACTTCGTGTACAAAATGGACAATCTCTTTCGAAGTATCAGGGTTTCGGACGAAAACTCGTCTGTTACAAAAGGATTTCAATTTTTTTAACTTATTTCAACTCCAGACTTTTTGTGCATTCAATATGAACCATTAGAAGGCACATCCTAAAATTTCAACCCTATCTAACTTCATTTGCTATTTTTCATGCATTTAATGAATTGTTTTGAGCTAAATGACCCTGAAATTAAAAAGCACCACAAATGAACTCTGAAATGGTTGAAACTTGGCATGGTATCATCGTTTCACCCACATAGCATGTGCTAAGATGTTGAGAGGGTTACGGCAAAAATTGGATGCACTTCGTGTACAAAATGGATAATCTCTTTCGAAGTATCAGGGTTTCGGACGAAAACTCGTCTGTTACAAAAGGATTTCAATTTTTTAACTTATTTCAATTCCATACTTTTTGTGCATTCAATATGAACCATTAGAAGCCACATCCTAAAATTTCAACCCTACCTAACTTCATTTGCTATTTTTCATGCATTTAATGAATTGTTTTGAGCTAAATGACCCTGAAATTAAAAAGCACCACAAATGAACTCTGAAATGGTTGAAACTTGGCATGGTATCTTCATTTCACCCACATAGCATGTTCTAAAAAGTTGAGAGGGGTACGGCAAAAAGTGGATGCACTTCGTGTACAAAATGGACAATCTCTTTCGAAGTATCAGGGTTTCGGACGAAAACTCGTCTGTTACAAAAGGATTTCAATTTTTTAAAATTATTTCAACTCCAGACTTTTTGTGCATTCAATATGAAACATTAGAAGCCACATCCTAAAATTTCAATCCTATCTAACTTCATTTGCTATTTTTCATGCATTTAATGAATTGTTTTGAGCTAAATGACCCTGAAATTAAAAAGCACCACAAATGAACTCCGAAATGGTTTAAACTTGGCATGGTATCATAATTTCACCCACATAGCATGTGCAAAAAAGTTGAGAGGGTTATGGCAAAAACTGGATGCACTTCGTGTACAAAATAGACAATCTCTTTCGAAGTATCAGGGTTTCGGACGAAAACTCGTCTGTTACAAAAGGATTTCAATTTTTTTAACTTATTTCAACTCCAGACTTTTTGTGCAATCAATATGAACCATTAGAAGCCACATCCTAAAATTTCAACCCTACCTAACTTCATCTGCTATTTTTCATGCATTTAATGAATTGTTTTGAGCTAAATGACCCTGAAATTAAAAAGCACCACAAATGAACTCTGAAATGGTTGAAACTTGGCATGGTATCATCATTTCACCCATATAGCATGTGATAAAAAGTTGAGAGGGTTACGGCAAAAACTGGATGCACTTCCTGTACAAAATGGACAATCTCTTTCGAAGTATCAGGGTTTCGGACGAAAACTCGTCTGTTACAAAAGGATTTAATTTTTTTTAACTTAGTTCAACTCCAGACTTTTTGTGCATTCAATATGAACCATTATAAGCCACATCCTAAAAGTTCAACCCTATCTAACTTCATTTGCTATTTTTCATGCATTTAATGAATTGTTTTGAGCTAAATGACCCTGAAATTAAAAAGCACCACAAATGAACTCTGAAAGGGTTGAAAGTTGGCATGGTATCATAATTTCACCCACATAGCATGTGATAAAAAGTTGAGAGGGTTACGGCAAAAACTGGATGCACTTCGTGTACAAAATGGACAATCTCTTTCGAAGTATCAGGGTTTCGGACGAAAACTCGTCTGTTACAAAAGGATTTCAATTTTTTTTAACTTATTTCAACTCCAGACTTTTTGTGCATTCAATATGAACCATTAGAAGCCACATCCTAAAATTTCAACCCTATCTAACTTCATTTGCTATTTTTCATGCATTTAATGAATTGTTTTGAGTTAAATGACCCTGAAATTAAAAAGCACCACAAATGAACTCTGAAATGGTTGAAACTTGGCATGGTATCATCATTTCACCCACACAGCATGAGCTAAAAAGTTGAGAGGTATACGGCAAAAACTGGATGTACTTCATGTACAAACTGGACAATCTCTTTCGAAGTATCAGGGTTTCGGACGAAAACTCGTCTGTTACAAAAGGATTTCAATTTTTTAAATTATTTCAACTCCAGACTTTTTGTGCATTCAATATGAAACATTAGAAGCCACATCCTAAAATTTCAATCCTATCTAACTTCATTTGTTATTTTTCATGCATTTAATGAATTGTTTTGAGCTAAATAACCCTGAAATTAAAAAGCACCACAAATGAACTCTGAAATGGTTTAAACTTGGCATGGTATTATAATTTCACCCACATAGCATGTGCAATAAAGTTGAGAGGGTTATGGCAAAAACTGGATGCACTTCGTGTACAAAATGGACAATCTCTTTCGAAGTATCAGGGTTTCCGACGAAAACTCGTCTGTTACAAAAGGATTTCAATTTTTTTAACTTCGTTCAACTCCAGACTTTTTGTGCATTCAATATGAACCATTAGAAGCCAGATCATAAAATTTCAACCCTACCTAACTTCATTTGCTATTTTTCATGCATTTAATGAATTGTTTTGAGCTAAATGACCCTAAAATTAAAAAGCACCACAAATGAACTCTGAAAAGGTTGAAACTTGGCATGGTATCATAATTTCACCCACATAGCATGTGCAAAAAAGCTGAGAGGGTTATGGCAAAAACTGGATGCACTTCGTGTACAAAATAGACAATCTCTTTCGAAGTATCAGGGTTTCCGACGAAAACTCGTCTGTTACAAAATGATTTCAATTTTTTTAACTTATTTCAACTCCAGACTTTTTGTGCATTCAATATGAACCATAAGAAGCCACATACTAAAATTTCAACCCTACCTAACTTCATCTGCTATTTTTCATGCATTTAATGAATTGTTTTGAGCTAAATGACCCTGAAATTAAAAAGCACCACAAATGAACTCTGAAATGGTTGAAACTTGGCATGGTATCATCATTTCACCCATATAGCATGTGATAAAAAGTTGAGAGGGTTACGGCAAAAACTGGATGCACTTCCTGTACAAAATGGACAATCTCTTTCGAAGTATCAGGGTTTCGGACGAAAACTCGTCTATTACAAAAGGATTTAATTTTTTTTAACTTAGTTCAACTCCAGACTTTTTGTGCATTCAATATGAACCATTATAAGCCACATCCTAAAAGTTCAACCCTATCTAACTTCATTTGCTATTTTTCATGCATTTAATGAATTGTTTTGAGCTAAATGACCCTGAAATTAAAAAGCACCACAAATGAACTCTGAAAGGGTTGAAAGTTGGCATGGTATCATAATTTCACCCACATAGCATGTGATAAAAAGTTGAGAGGGTTACGGCAAAAACTGGATGCACTTCGTGTACAAAATGGACAATCTCTTTCGAAGTATCAGGGTTTCGGACGAAAACTCGTCTGTTACAAAAGGATTTCAATTTTTTTTAACTTATTTCAACTCCAGACTTTTTGTGCATTCAATATGAACCATTAGAAGCCACATCCTAAAATTTCAACCCTATCTAACTTCATTTGCTATTTTTCATGCATTTAATGAATTGTTTTGAGTTAAATGACCCTGAAATTAAAAAGCACCACAAATGAACTATGAAATGGTTGAAACTTGGCATGGTATCATCATTTCACCCACACAGCATGAGCTAAAAAGTTGAGAGGTATACGGCAAAAACTGGATGTACTTCATGTACAAACTGGACAATCTCTTTCGAAGTATCAGGGTTTCGGACGAAAACTCGTCTGTTACAAAAGGATTTCAATTTTTTAAATTATTTCAACTCCAGACTTTTTGTGCATTCAATATGAAACATTAGAAGCCACATCCTAAAATTTCAATCCTATCTAACTTCATTTGCTATTTTTCATGCATTTAATGAATTGTTTTGAGCTAAATAACCCTGAAATTAAAAAGCACCACAAATGAACTCTGAAATGGTTTAAACTTGGCATGGTATTATAATTTCACCCACATAGCATGTGCAATAAAGTTGAGAGGGTTATGGCAAAAACTGGATGCACTTCGTGTACAAAATGGACAATCTCTTTCGAAGTATCAGGGTTTCCGACGAAAACTCGTCTGTTACAAAAGGATTTCAATTTTTTTAACTTCGTTCAACTCCAGACTTTTTGTGCATTCAATATGAACCATTAGAAGCCAGATCGTAAAATTTCAACCCTACCTAACTTCATTTGCTATTTTTCATGCATTTAATGAATTGTTTTGAGCTAAATGACCCTAAAATTAAAAAGCACCACAAATGAACTCTGAAAAGGTTGAAACTTGGCATGGTATCATAATTTCACCCACATAGCATGTGCAAAAAAGCTGAGAGGGTTATGGCCAAAACTGGATGCACTTCGTGTACAAAATAGACAATCTCTTTCGAAGTATCAGGGTTTCCGACGAAAACTCGTCTGTTACAAAATGATTTCAATTTTTTTAACTTATTTCAACTCCAGACTTTTTGTGCATTCAATATGAACCATAAGAAGCCACATACTAAAATTTCAACCCTACCTAACTTCATTTGCTATTTTTCATGCATTTAATGAATTGTTTTGAGCTAAATGACCCTGAAATTAAAAAGCACCACAAATGAACTCTGAAATGGTTTAAACTTGGCATGGTATGATAATTTCACCCACATAGCATGTGCAATAAAGTTGAGAGGGTTATGGCAAAAACTGGATGCACTTCGTGTACAAAATGGACAATCTCTTTCGAAGTATCAGGGTTTCGGACGAAAACTCGTCTGTTACTAAAGGATTTCAATTTTTTTAAATTAATTCAACTCCAGACTTTTTGTGCATTCAATATGAACCATTAGAAGCCTCATCCTAAAATTTCAACCCTATCTAACTTCATTTGCTATTTTTCATGCATTTATTGAATTGTTTTGCGCGAAATGACCCTAAAATTAAAAAGCACCACAAATGAACTCTGAAACGGTTGAAACTTGGCATGGTATCATCGTTTCACCCACATAGCATGTGCTAAGAAGTTGAGAGGGTTACGGCAAAAATTGGATGCACTTCGTGTACAAAATGGACAATCTCTTTCGAAGTATTAGGGTTTCAGACGAAAACTCGTCTGTTACAAAAGGATTTCAATTTTTCAACTTATTTCAATTCCAGACTTTTTGTGCATTCAATATGAACCATTAGAAGCCACATCCTAAAATTTCAACCCTACCTAACTTCATTTGCTATTTTTCGTGCATTTAATGAATTGTTTGGAGCTAAATGACCCTGAAATTAAAAAGCACCACAAATGAACTGTGAAAAGGTTGAAACTTGGCATGGTATCATCGTTTCACCCATATAGCATGTTCTAAAAAGTTGAGAGGGTTAGGGCAAAAACTGGATACACTTCGTGTACAAAATGGACAATCCCTTTCGAAGTATCACGGTTTCGGACGAAAACTCGTCTGTTACAAAAGGATTTCAATTTTTTTAACTTATTTCAACTCCAGACTTTTTGTGCATTCAATTTGAACCATTAGAAGCCACATCCTAAAATTTCAACCCTATCTAACTTCATTTGCTATTTTTCATGCATTTAATGAATTGTTTTGAGCTAAATGACCCTGAAATTAAAAAGCTCCACAAATGAACTCTGAAATGGTTGAAACTTGGCATGGTATCATCATTTCACCCAAATAGCATGTGCTGAAAAGTTGAGAGGGTTACGGCAAAAACTGGATGTACTTCATGTACAAACTGGACAATCTCTTTCGAAGTATCAGGGTTTCGGACGAAAACTCGTCTGTTACAAAAGGATTTCAATTTTTTTTAACTTATTTCAACTCCAGACTTTTTGTGCATTCAATATGAACCATTAGAAGCCACATCCTAAAATTTCAACCCTATCTAACTTCATTTGCTATTTTTCATGCATTTAATGAATTGTTTTGAGCTAAATGACCCTGAAATTAAAAAGCACCACAAATGAACTCTGAAATGGTTGAAACTTGGCATGGTATCATAATTTCACCCACATAGCATGTGCTAAAAAGTTGAGAGGGTTACGGCAAAAACTGGATGTACTTCATGTACAAACTGGACAATCTCTTTCGAAGTATCAGGGTTTCGGACGATAACTCGTCTGTTACAAAAGGATTTCAATTTTTTTTAACTTATTTCAACTCCAGACTTTTTGTGCATTCAATATGAACCATTAGAAGCCACATCCTAAAATTTCAATCCTATCTAACTTCATTTGCTATTTTTCATGCATTTACTGAATTGTTTTGAGCTAAATGACCCTGAAATTAAAAAGCACCACAAATGAACTCTGAAATGGTTTAAACTTGGCATGGTATGATAATTTCACCCACATAGCATGTGCAATAAAGTTGAGAGGGTTATGGCAAAAACTGGATGCACTTCGTGTACAAAATGGACAATCTCTTTCGAAGTATCAGGGTTTCGGACGAAAACTCGTCTGTTACTAAAGGATTTCAATTTTTTTAAATTAATTCAACTCCAGACTTTTTGTGCATTCAATATGAACCATTAGAAGCCACATCCTAAAATTTCAACCCTATCTAACTTCATTTGCTATTTTTTCATGCATTTAATGAATTGTTTTGCGCGGAATGACCCTAAAATTAAAAAGCACCACAAATGAACTCTGAAAAGGTTGAAACTTGGCATGGTATCATCGTTTCACCCACATAGCATGTGCTAAGAAGTTGAGAGGGTTACGGCAAAAATTGGATGCACTTCGTGTACAAAATGGACAATCTCTTTCGAAGTATTAGGGTTTCAGACGAAAACTCGTCTGTTACAAAAGGATTTCAATTTTTCAACTTATTTCAATTCCAGACTTTTTGTGCATTCAATATGAACCATTAGAAGCCACATCCTAAAATTTCAACCCTACCTAACTTCATTTGCTATTTTTCGTGCATTTAATGAATTGTTTGGAGCTAAATGACCCTGAAATTAAAAAGCACCACAAATGAACTGTGAAAAGGTTGAAACTTGGCATGGTATCATCGTTTCACCCACATAGCATGTTCTAAAAAGTTGAGAGGGTTATGGCAAAAACTGGATACACTTTGTGTACAAAATGGACAATCTCTTTCGAAGTATCACGGTTTCGGACGAAAACTCGTCTGTTACAAAAGGATTTCAATTTTTTTAACTTATTTCAACTCCCGACTTTTTGTGCATTCAATATGAACCATTAGAAGCCACATCCTAAAATTTCAACCCTATCTAACTTCGTTTGCTATTTTTCATGCATTTAATGAATTGTTTTGAGCTAAATGACCCTGAAATTAAAAAGCTCCACAAATGAACTCTGAAATGGTTGAAACTTGGCATGGTATCATCATTTCACCCAAATAGCATGTGCTGAAAAGTTGAGAGGGTTACGGCAAAAACTGGATGTACTTCATGTACAAACTGGACAATCTCTTTCGAAGTATTAGGGTTTCGGACGAAAACTCGTCTGTAACAAAAGGATTTCAATTTTTTTAACTTATTTCAACTCCAGACTTTTTGTGCATTCAATATGAACCATTAGAAGCCACATCCTAAAATTTCAACCCTATCTAACTTCATTTGCTATTTTTCATGCATTTAATGAATTGTTTTGAGCTAAATGACCCTGAAATTAAAAAGCACCACAAATGAACTCTGAAATGGTCGAAACTTGGCATGGTATCATCATTTCACCCACATAGCATGTGCTAAAAAGTTGAGAGGGTTACGGCAAAAACTGGATGCACTTCGTGTACAAACTGGACAATCTCTTTCGAAGTATCAGGGTTTCGGACGAAAACTCGTCTGTTACAAAAGGATTTTAATTTTTTTAAATTATTTCAACTCCAGACTTTTTGTGCATTCAATATGAAATATTAGAAGCCACATCCTAAAATTTCAATCCTATCTAACTTCATTTGCTATTTTTCATGCATTTAATGAATTGTTTTGAGCTAAATGACCCTGAAATTAAAAAGCACCACAAATGAACTCTGAAATGGATTAAACTTGGCATGGTATCATAATTTCACCCACATAGCATGTGCAAAAAAGTTGAGAGGGTTATGGCAAAAACTGGATGCACTTCGTGTACAAAATAGACAATCTCTTTCGAAGTATCAGGGTTTCGGACGAAAACTCGTCTGTTACAAAAGGATTTCAATTTTTTTAACTTATTTCAACTCCAGACTTTTTGTGCATTCAATATGAACCATTAGAAGCCACATCCTAAAATTTCAACCCTACCTAACTTCATCTGCTATTTTTCATGCATTTAATGAATTGTTTTGAGCTAAATGACCCTGAAATTAAAAAGCACCACAAATGAACTCTGAAATGGTTGAAACTTGGCATGGTATCATCATTTCACCCATATAGCATGTGATAAAAAGTTGAGAGGGTTACGGCAAAAACTGGATGCACTTCGTGTACAAAATGGACAATCTCTTTCGAAGTATCAGGGTTTCGGACGAAATCTCGTCTGTTACAAAAGGATTTAATTTTTTTTAACTTAGTTCAACTCCAGACTTTTTGTGCATTCAATATGAACCATTATAAGCCACATCCTAAAATTTCAACCCTATCTAACTTCATTTGCTATTTTTCATGCATTTAATGAATTGTTTTGAGCTAAATGACCCTGAAATTAAAAAGCACCAGAAATCAACTCTGAAATGGTTGAAACTTGGCATGGTATCATAATTTCACCCACATAGCATGTGATAAAAAGTTGAGAGGGTTACGGCAAAAACTGGATGCACTTCGTGTACAAAATGGACAATCTCTTTCGAAGTATCAGGGTTTCGGACGAAAACTCGTCTGTTACAAAAGGATTTCAATTTTTGTAACTTATTTCAACTCCAGACTTTTTGTGCATTCAATATGAACCATTAGAAGCCACATCCTAAAATTTCAACCCTACCTAACTTCATTTGCTATTTTTGATGCATTTAATGAATTGGTTTGAGCTAAATGACCCTGAAATTAAAAAGCACCACAAATGAACTCTGAAATGGTTGAAACTTGGCATGGTATCATCATTTCACCCACATAGCATGTGCTAATAAGTTGAGAGGGTTACGGCAAAAACTGGATGCACTTCGTGTACAAAATGGACAATCTCTTTCGAAGTATCAGGGTTTCGGACGAAAACTCGTGTGTTACAAAAGGATTTCAAATTTTTTAACTTATTTCAACTCCAGACTTTTTGTGCATTCAATATGAACCATTAGAAGCCACATCCTAAAATTTCAACCCCATCTAACTTCATTTGCTATTTTTCATGCATTTAATGAATTCTTTTGAGCTAAATGACCCTGAAATTAAAAAGCACCACAAATGAACTCTGAAATGGTTGAAACTTGGCATCGTATCATCGTTTCACCCACATAGCATGTGCTAATAAGTTGAGAGGGTTACGGCAAAAATTGGATGCACTTCGTGTACAAAATGGACAATCTCTTTCGAAGTATCAGGGTTTCGGACGAAAACTCGTCTGTTACAAAAGGATTTCAATTTTTTTAACTTATTTCAACTCCAGACTTTTTGTGCATTCAATATGAACCATTGGAAGCCACATCCTAAAATTTCAACCCTACCTAACTTCATTTGCTATTTTTCATGCATTTAATGAATTGTTTTGAGCTAAATGACCCTGAAATTAAAAAGCACCACAAATGAACTCTGAAATGGTTGAAACTTGGCATGGTATCATCATTTCACCCATATAGCATGTGGTAAAAAGTTGAGAGGGTTACGGCAAAAACTGGATGCACTTCGTGTACAAAATGGACAATCTCTTTCGAAGTATCAGGGTTTCGGACGAAAACTCGTCTGTTACAAAAGGATTTAATTTTTTTTAACTTAGTTCAACTCCAGACTTTTTGTGCATTCAATATGAACCATTATAAGCCACATCCTAAAATTTCAACTCTATCTAACTTCATTTGCTTTTTTTCATGCATTTAATGAATTGTTTTGAGCTAAATGACCCTGAAATTAAAAAGCACCACAAATGAACTCTGAAATGGTTGAAACTTGGCATGGAATCATCGTTTCACCCACATAGCATGTGCTAATAAGTTGAGATGGTTACGGCAAAAACTGGATGCACTTCGTGTACAAAATGGACAATCTCTTTCGAAGTATCAGGGTTTCGGACGAAAACTCGTCTGTTACAAAAGGATTTCAATTTTTTTTAACTTATTTCAACTCCAGACTTTTTGTGCATTCAATATGAACCATTAGAAGCCACATCCTAAAATTTCAACCCTACCTAACTTCATTTGCTATTTTTCATGCATTTAATGAATTGGTTTGAGCTAAATGACCCTGAAATTAAAAAGCACCACAAATGAACTCTGAAATGGTTGAAACTTGGCATGGTATCATCATTTCACCCATATAGCATGTGATAAAAAGTTGAGAGTGTTACGGCAAAAACTGGATGCACTTTGTGTACAAAATGGACAATCTCTTTCGAAGTATCAGGGTTTCGGACGAAAACTCGTCTGTTACAAAAGGATTTCAAATTTTGTAACTTATTTCAACTCCAGACTTTTTGTGCATTCAATATGAACCATTAGAAGCCACATCCTAAAATTTCAACACTATCTAACTTCATTTGCTATTTTTCATGCATTTAATGAATTGTTTTGAGCTAAATAACCCTGAAATTAAAAAGCACCACAAATGAACTCTGAAATGGTTGAAACTTGGCATGGTATCATCATTTCACCCACATAGCATGTGCTAAAAAGTTGAGAGGGTTACGGTAAAAGCTGGATGCACTTCGTGTACAAAATGGACAATCTCTTTCGAAGTATCAGGGTTTCGGACGAAAACTCGTCTGTTACGAAAGGATTTCAAATTTTTTAACTTATTTCAACTCCAGACTTTTTGTGTATTCAATATGAACCATTAGAAGCCACATGCTAAAATTTCAACCCCATCTAACTTCATGTGCTATTTTTCATGCATTTAATGAATTCTTTTGAGCTAAATGACCCTGAAATTAAAAAGCAGCACAAATGAACTCTGAAATGGTTGAAACTTGGCATGGTATCATCGTTTCACCCACATAGCATGTGCTAATAAGTTGAGAGGGTTACGGCAAAAATTGGATGCACTTCGTGTACAAAATGGACAATCTCTTTCGAAGTATCAGGGTTTCGGACGAAAACTCGTCTGTTACAAAAGGATTTCAATTTTTTTTACTTATTTCAACTCCAGACTTTTTGTGCATTCAATATGAACCATTGGAAGCCACATCCTAAAATTTCAACCCTACCTAACTTCATTTGCTATTTTTCATGCATTTAATGAATTGTTTTGAGCTAAATGACCCTGAAATTAAAAAGCACCACAAATGAACTCTGAAATGGTTGAAACTTGGCATGGTATCATCATTTCACCCATATAGCATGTGATAAAAAGTTGAGAGGGTTACGGCAAAAACTGGATGCACTTCGTGTACAAAATGGACAATCTCTTTCGAAGTATCTGGGTTTCGGACGAAAACTCGTCTGTTACAAAAGGATTTAATTTTTTTTAACTTAGTTCAACTCCAGACTTTTTGTGCATTCAATATGAACCATTATAAGCCACATCCTAAAATTTCAACTCTATCTAACTTCATTTGCTTTTTTTCATGCATTTAATGAATTGTTTTGAGCTAAATGACCCTGAAATTAAAAAGCACCACAAATGAACTCTGAAATGGTTGAAACTTGGCATGGTATCATAATTTCACCCACATAGCATGTGATAAAAAGTTGAGAGGGTTACGGCAAAAACTGGATGCACTTCGTGTACAAAATGGACAATCTCTTTCGAAGTATCAGGGTTTCGGACGAAAACTCGTCTGTTACAAAAGGATTTCAATTTTTGTAACTTATTTCAACTCCAGACTTTTTGTGCATTCAATATGAACCATTGGAAGCCACATCCTAAAATTTCAACCCTACCTAACTTCATTTGCTATTTTTCATGCATTTAATGAATTGTTTTGAGCTAAATGACCCTGAAATTAAAAAGCACCACAAATGAACTCTGAAATGGTTGAAACTTGGCATGGTATCATCATTTCACCCATATAGCATGTGATAAAAAGTTGAGAGGGTTACGGCAAAAACTGGATGCACTTCGTGTACAAAATGGACAATCTCTTTCGAAGTATCAGGGTTTCGGACGAAAACTCGTCTGTTACAAAAGGATTTAATTTTTTTTAACTTAGTTCAACTCCAGACTTTTTGTGCATTCAATATGAACCATTATAAGCCACATCCTAAAATTTCAACTCTATCTAACTTCATTTGCTTTTTTTCATGCATTTAATGAATTGTTTTGAGCTAAATGACCCTGAAATTAAAAAGCACCACAAATGAACTCTGAAATGGTTGAAACTTGGCATGGTATCATAATTTCACCCACATAGCATGTGATAAAAAGTTGAGAGGGTTACGGCAAAAACTGGATGCACTTCGTGTACAAAATGGACAATCTCTTTCGAAGTATCAGGGTTTCGGACGAAAACTCGTCTGTTACAAAAGGATTTCAATTTTTGTAACTTATTTCAACTCCAGACTTTTTGTGCATTCAATATGAACCATTAGAAGCCACATCCTAAAATTTCAAAACTATCTAACTTCATTTGCTATTTTTCATGCATTTAATGAATTGTTTTGAGCTAAATGACCCTGAAATTAAAAAGCACCACAAATGAACTCTGAAATGGTTGAAACTTGGCATGGTATCATCATTTCACCCACATAGCATGTGCTAAAAAGTTGAGAGGGTTACGGTAAAAACTGGATGCACTTCGTGTACAAAATGGACAATCTCTTTCGAAGTATCAGGGTTTCGGACGAAAACTCGTCTGTTACAAAAGGATTTCAAATTTTTTAACTTATTTCAACTCCAGATTTTTCGTGCATTCAATATGAACCATTAGAAGCCACATCCTAAAATTTCAACCCCATCTAACTTCATTTGCTATTTTTCATGCATTTAATGAATTGTTTTGAGCTAAATGACCCTGAAATTAAAAAGCACCACAAATGAACTCTGAAATGGTTGAAACTTGGCATGGTATCATCGTTTCACCCACATAGCATGTGCTAATAAGTTGAGAGGGTTACGGCAAAAATTGGATGCACTTCGTGTACAAAATGGACAATCTCTTTCGAAGTATCAGGGTTTCGGACGAAAACTCGTCTGTTACAAAAGGATTTCAATTTTTTTAACTTATTTCAACTCCAGACTTTTTGTGCATTCAATATGAACCATTGGAAGCCACATCCTAAAATTTCAACCCTACCTAACTTCATTTGCTATTTTTCATGCATTTAATGAATTGTTTTGACCTAAATGACCCTGAAATTAAAAAGCACCACAAATGAACTCTGAAATGGTTGAAACTTGGCATGGTATCATCATTTCACCCATATAGCATGTGATAAAAAGTTGAGAGGGTTACGGCAAAAACTGGATGCACTTCGTGTACAAAATGGACAATCTCTTTCGAAGTATCAGGGTTTCGGACGAAAACTCGTCTGTTACAAAAGGATTTAATTTTTTTTAACTTAGTTCAACTCCAGACTTTTTGTGCATTCAATATGAACCATTATAAGCCACATCCTAAAATTTCAACTCTATCTAACTTCATTTGCTTTTTTTCATGCATTTAATGAATTGTTTTGAGCTAAATGACCCTGAAATTAAAAAGCACCACAAATGAACTCTGAAATGGTTGAAACTTGGCATGGTATCATAATTTCACCCACATAGCATGTGATAAAAAGTTGAGAGGGTTACGGCAAAAACTGGATGCACTTCGTGTACAAAATGGACAATCTCTTTCGAAGTATCAGGGTTTCGGACGAAAACTCGTCTGTTACAAAAGGATTTCAATTTTTGTAACTTATTTCAACTCCAGACTTTTTGTGCATTCAATATGAACCATTAGAAGCCACATCCTAAAATTTCAACACTATCTAACTTCATTTGCTATTTTTCATGCATTTAATGAATTGTTTTGAGCTAAATGACCCTGAAATTAAAAAGCACCACAAATGAACTCTGAAATGGTTGAAACTTGGCATGGTATCATCATTTCACCCACATAGCATGTGCTAAAAAGTTGAGAGGGTTACGGTAAAAACTGGATGCACTTCGTGTACAAAATGGACAATCTCTTTCGAAGTATCAGGGTTTCGGACGAAAACTCGTCTGTTACAAAAGGATTTCAAATTTTTTAACTTATTTCAACTCCAGATTTTTCGTGCATTCAATATGAACCATTAGAAGCTACATCCTAAAATTTCAACCCCATCTAACTTCATTTGCTATTTTTCATGCATTTAATGAATTGTTTTGAGCTAAATGACCCTGAAATTAAAAAGCACCACAAATGAACTCTGAAATGGTTGAAACTTGGCATGGTATCATCGTTTCACCCACATAGCATGTGCTAATAAGTTGAGAGGGTTACGGCAAAAATTGGATGCACTTCGTGTACAAAATGGACAATCTCTTTCGAAGTATCAGGGTTTCGGACGAAAACTCGTCTGTTACAAAAGGATTTCAATTTTTTTAACTTATTTCAACTCCAGACTTTTTGTGCATTCAATATGAACCATTGGAAGCCACATCCTAAAATTTCAACCCTACCTAACTTCATTTGCTATTTTTCATGCATTTAATGAATTGTTTTGAGCTAAATGACCCTGAAATTAAAAAGCACCACAAATGAACTCTGAAATGGTTGAAACTTGGCATGGTATCATCATTTCACCCATATAGCATGTGATAAAAAGTTGAGAGGGTTACGGCAAAAACTGGATGCACTTCGTGTACAAAATGGACAATCTCTTTCGAAGTATCAGGGTTTCGGACGAAAACTCGTCTGTTACAAAAGGATTTAATTTTTTTTAACTTAGTTCAACTCCAGACTTTTTGTGCATTCAATATGAACCATTATAAGCCACATCCTAAAATTTCAACTCTATCTAACTTCATTTGCTTTTTTTCATGCATTTAATGAATTGTTTTGAGCTAAATGACCCTGAAATTAAAAAGCACCACAAATGAACTCTGAAATGGTTGAAACTTGGCATGGTATCATAATTTCACCCACATAGCATGTGATAAAAAGTTGAGAGGGTTACGGCAAAAACTGGATGCACTTCGTGTACAAAATGGACAATATCTTTCGAAGTATCAGGGTTTCGGACGAAAACTCGTCTGTTACAAAAGGATTTCAATTTTTGTAACTTATTTCAACTCCAGACTTTTTGTGCATTCAATATGAACCATTAGAAGCCACATCCTAAAATTTCAACACTATCTAACTTCATTTGCTATTTTTCATGCATTTAATGAATTGTTTTGAGCTAAATGACCCTGAAATTAAAAAGCACCACAAATGAACTCTGAAATGGTTGAAACTTGGCATGGTATCATCATTTGACCCACATAGCATGTGCTAAAAAGTTGAGAGGGTTACGGTAAAAACTGGATGCACTTCGTGTACAAAATGGACAATCTCTTTCAAAGTATCAGGGTTTCGAACGAAAACTCGTCTGTTACAAAAGGATTTCAATTTTTTTAAATTATTTCAACTCCAGACATTTTGTGCGTTCAATATGAACCATTAGAAGCCACATACTAAAATTTCAACACTATCTAACTTCATTTGCTATTTTTCATGCATTTAATGAATTGTTTTGAGCTAAATGACCCTGAAATTAAAAAGCACCACAAATGAACTCTGAAATGGTTGAAACTTGGCACGGTATCATCATTTCACCCACATAGCATGTGCTAAAAAGTTGAGAGGGTTACGGTAAAAACTGGATGCACTTCGTGTACAAAATGGACAATCTCTTTCGAAGTATCAGGGTTTCGGACGAAAACTCGTCTGTTACAAAAGGATTTCAATTTTTTTAACTTATTTCAACTCCAGACTTTTTGTGCATTCAATATGAACCATTAGAAGCCACATCCTAAAATTTCAACCCCATCTAACTTCATTTGCTATTTTTCATGCATTTAATGAATTCTTTTGAGCTAAATGACCCTGAAATTAAAAAGCACCACAAATGAACTCTGAAATGGTTGAAACTTGGCATGGTATCATCGTTTCACCCACATAGCATGTGCTAATAAGTTGAGAGGGTTACGGCAAAAACTGGATGCACTTTGTGTACAAAATGGACAATCTCTTTCGAAGTATCAGGGTTTCGGACGAAAACTCGTCTGTTACAAAAGGATTTCAATTTTTTTAACTTATTTCAACTCCAGACTTTTTGTGCATTCAATATGAACCATTGGAAGCCACATCCTAAAATTTCAACCCTACCTAACTTCATTTGCTATTTTTCATGCATTTAATGAATTCTTTTGAGCTAAATGACCCTGAAATTAAAAAGCACCACAAATGAACTCTGAAATGGTTGAAACTTGGCATGGTATCATCATTTCACCCATATAGCATGTGATAAAAAGTTGAGATGGTTACGGCAAAAACTAGATGCACTTCGTGTACAAAATGGACAATCTCTTTCGAAGTATCAGGCTTTCGGACGAAAACTCGTCTGTTACAAAAGGATTTCAATTTTTTTAACTTATTTCAACTCTAGACTTTTTGTGCATTCAATATGAACCATTAGAAGCCACATCCTAAAATTTCAACCCTATCTAACTTCATTTGCTATTTTTCATGCATTTAATGAATTGTTTTGAGCTAAATGACCCTGAAATTAAAAAGCACCACAAATGAACTCTGAAATGGTTGAAACTTGGCATGGTATCATCATTTCACCCACATAGCATGTTCTAAAAAGTTGAGAGGGGTACGGCAAAAAACTGGATGCACTTCGTGTACAAAATGGACAATCTCTTTCAAAGTATCAGGGTTTCGAACGAAAACTCGTCTGTTACAAAAGGATTTCAATTTTTTTAAATTATTTCAACTCCAGACATTTTGTGGGTTCAATATGAACCATTAGAAGCCACATACTAAAATTTCAACACTATCTAACTTCATTTGCTATTTTTCATGCATTTAATGAATTGTTTTGAGCTAAATGACCCTGAAATTAAAAAGCACCACAAATGAACTCTGAAATGGTTGAAACTTGGCATGGTATCATCATTTCACCCACATAGCATGTGCTAAAAAGTTGAGAGGGTTACGGTAAAAACTGGATGCACTTCGTGTACAAAATGGACAATCTCTTTCGAAGTATCAGGGTTTCGGACGAAAACTCGTCTGTTACAAAAGGATTTCAAATTTTTTAACTTATTTCAACTCCAGATTTTTCGTGCATTCAATATGAACCATTAGAAGCCCCATCCTAAAATTTCAACCCCATCTAACTTCATTTGCTATTTTTCATGCATTTAATGAATTGTTTTGAGCTAAATGACCCTGAAATTAAAAAGCACCACAAATGAACTCTGAAATGGTTGAAACTTGGCATGGTATCATCGTTTCACCCACATAGCATGTGCTAATAAGTTGAGAGGGTTACGGCAAAAATTGGATGCACTTCGTGTACAAAATGGACAATCTCTTTCGAAGTATCAGGGTTTCGGACGAAAACTCGTCTGTTACAAAAGGATTTCAATTTTTTTAACTTATTTCAACTCCAGACTTTTTGTGCATTCAATATGAACCATTAGAAGCCACATCCTAAAATTTCAACACTACCTAACTTCATTTGCTATTTTTCATGCATTTAATGAATTGTTTTGAGCTAAATGACCCTGAAATTAAAAAGCACCACAAATGAACTCTGAAATGGTTGAAACTTGGCATGGTATCATCATTTCACCCATATAGCATGTGATAAAAAGTTGAGAGTGTTACGGCAAAAACTGGATGCACTTTGTGTACAAAATGGACAATCTCTTTCGAAGTATCAGGGTTTCGGACGAAAACTCGTCTGTTACAAAAGGATTTAATTTTTTTTAACTTAGTTCAACTCCAGACTTTTTGTGCATTCAATATGAACCATTATAAGCCACATCCTAAAATTTCAACCCTATCTAACTTCATTTGCTATTTTTCATGCATTTAATGAATTGTTTTGAGCTAAATGACCCTGAAATTAAAAAGCACCACAAATGAACTCTGAAATGGTTGAAACTTGGCATGGTATCATAATTTCACCCACATAGCATGTGATAAAAAGTTGAGATGGTTACGGCAAAAACTGGATGCACTTCGTGTACAAAATGGACAATCTCTTTCGAAGTATCAGGCTTTCGGACGAAAACTCGTCTGTTACAAAAGGATTTCAATTTTTTTAACTTATTTCAACTCCAGACTTTTTGTGCATTCAATATGAACCATTAGAAGCCACATCCTAAAATTTCAACCCTATCTAACTTCATTTGCTATTTTTCATGCATTTAATGAATTGTTTTGAGCTAAATGACCCTGAAATTAAAAAGCACCACAAATGAACTCTGAAATGGTTGAAACTTGGCATGGTATCATCATTTCACCCACATAGCATGTTCTAAAAAGTTGAGAGGGGTACGGCAAAAAACTGGATGCACTTCGTGTACAAAATGGACAATCTCTTTCAAAGTATCAGGGTTTCGAACGAAAACTCGTCTGTTACAAAAGGATTTCAATTTTTTTAAATTATTTCAACTCCAGACATTTTGTGCGTTCAATATGAACCATTAGAAGCCACATACTAAAATTTCAACCCTATCTAACTTCATTTGCTATTTTTCATGCATTTAATGAATTGTTTTGAGCTAAATGACCCTGAAATTAAAAAGCACCACAAATGAACTCTGAAATGGTTGAAACTTGGCATGGTATCATCATTTCACCCACATAGCATGTTCTAAAAAGTTGAGAGGGTTATGGCAAAAACTGGATGCACTTCGTGTACAAAATGGACAATCTCTTTCGAAGTATCAGGGTTTCGGACGAAAACTCGTCTGTTACAAAAGGATTTCAAAAATTTTAACTTATTTCAACTCCAGACTTTTTGTGCATTCAATATGAACCATTAGAAGCCACATCCTAAAATTTCAACACTATCTAACTTCATTTGCTATTTTTCATGCATTTAATGAATTGTTTTGAGCTAAATGACCCTGAAATTAAAAAGCACCACAAATGAACTCTGAAATGGTTGAAACTTGGCATGGAATCATAGTTTCACCCACATAGCATGTGCTAATAAGTTGAGAGGGTTATGGAAAAAATTGGATGCACTTCGTGTACAAAATGGACAATCTCTTTCGAAGTATCAGGGTTTCGGACGAAAACTCGTCTGTTACAAAAGGATTTCAATTTTTTTAACTTATTTCAACTCCAGACTTTTTGTGCATTTAATATGAACCATTAGAAGCCACATCCTAAAATTTCAACCCCATCTAACTTCATTTGCTATTTTTCATGCATTTAATGAATTGTTTTGAGCTAAATGACCCTGAAATTAAAAAGCACCACAAATGAACTCTGAAATGGTTGAAACTTGGCATGGAATCATCGTTTCACCCACATAGCATGTGCTAATAAGTTGAGATGGTTACGGCAAAAACTGGATGCACTTCGTGTACAAAATGGACAATCTCTTTCGAAGTATCAGGGTTTCG
This sequence comes from Elymus sibiricus, assembly GCA_039707655.1. NCBI lineage: Eukaryota > Viridiplantae > Streptophyta > Magnoliopsida > Poales > Poaceae > Elymus > Elymus sibiricus. Next base: position 191,062,993 of record CM077663.1, on the reverse strand, counting down.
GACGAAAACTCGTCTGTTACAAAAGGATTTCAATTTTTTTAACTTATTTCAACTCCAGACTTTTTGTGCATTCAATATGAACCATTAGAAGCCACATCCTAAAATTTCAACCCTATCTAACTTCATTTGCTATTTTTCATGCATTTAATGAATTGTTTTGAGCTAAATGACCCTGAAATTAAAAAGCACCACAAATGAACTCTGAAATGGTTGAAACTTGGCATGGTATCATCATTTCACCCACATAGCATGTTCTAAAAAGTTGAGAGGGGTACGGCAAAAAACTGGATGCACTTCGTGTACAAAATGGACAATCTCTTTCAAAGTATCAGGGTTTCGAACGAAAACTCGTCTGTTACAAAAGGATTTCAATTTTTTTAAATTATTTCAACTCCAGACATTTTGTGTGTTCAATATGAACCATTAGAAGCCACATACTAAAATTTCAACCCTATCTAACTTCATTTGCTATTTTTCATGCATTTAATGAATTGTTTTGAGCTAAATGACCCTGAAATTAAAAAGCACCACAAATGAACTCTGAAATGGTTGAAACTTGGCATGGTATCATCATTTCACCCACATAGCATGTTCTAAAAAGTTGAGAGGGTTATGGCAAAAACTGGATGCACTTCGTGTACAAAATGGACAATCTCTTTCGAAGTATCAGGGTTTCGGACGAAAACTCGTCTGTTACAAAAGGATTTCAAATTTTTTAACTTATTTCAACTCCAGACTTTTTGTGCATTTAATATGAACCATTAGAAGCCACATCCTAAAATTTCAACCCCATCTAACTTCATTTGCTATTTTTCATGCATTTAATGAATTGTTTTGAGCTAAATGACCCTGAAATTAAAAAGCACCACAAATGAACTCTGAAATGGTTGAAACTTGGCATGGAATCATCGTTTCACCCACATAGCATGTGCTAATAAGTTGAGAGGGTTATGGAAAAAATTGGATGCACTTCGTGTACAAAATGGACAATCTCTTTCGAAGTATCAGGGTTTCGGACGAAAACTCGTCTGTTACAAAAGGATTTCAAATTTTTTAACTTATTTCAACTCCAGACTTTTTGTGCATTTAATATGAACCATTAGAAGCCACATCCTAAAATTTCAACCCCATCTAACTTCATTTGCTATTTTTCATGCATTTAATGAATTGTTTTGAGCTAAATGACCCTGAAATTAAAAAGCACCACAAATGAACTCTGAAATGGTTGAAACTTGGCATGGAATCATCGTTTCACCCACATAGCATGTGCTAATAAGTTGAGAGGGTTACGGCAAAAATTGGATGCACTTCGTGTACAAAATGGACAATCTCTTTCGAAGTATCAGGGTTTCGGACGAAAACTCGTCTGTTACAAAAGGATTTCAATTTTTTTAACTTATTTCAACTCCAGACTTTTTGTGCATTCAATATGAACCATTAGAAGCCACATCCTAAAATTTCAACACTATCTAACTTCATTTGCTATTTTTCATGCATTTAATGAATTGTTTTGAGCTAAATGACCCTGAAATTAAAAAGCACCACAAATGAACTCTGAAATGGTTGAAACTTGGCATGGTATCATCATTTCACCCATATAGCATGTGATAAAAAGTTGAGAGTGTTACGGCAAAAACTGGATGCACTTCGTGTACAAAATGGACAATCTCTTTCGAAGTATCAGGGTTTCGGACGAAAACTCGTCTGTTACAAAAGGATTTAATTTTTTTTAACTTAGTTCAACTCCAGACTTTTTGTGCATTCAATATGAACCATTATAAGCCACATCCTAAAATTTCAACCCTATCTAACTTCATTTGCTATTTTTCATGCATTTAATGAATTGTTTTCAGCTAAATGACCCTGAAATTAAAAAGCACCACAAATGAACTCTGAAATGGTTGAAACATGGCATGGTATCATAATTTCACCCACATAGCATGTGATAAAAAGTTGAGATGGTTACGGCAAAAACTGGATGCACTTCGTGTACAAAATGGACAATCTCTTTCGAAGTATCAGGCTTTCGGACGAAAACTCGTCTGTTACAAAAGGATTTCAATTTTTTTAACTTATTTCAACTCCAGACTTTTTGTGCATTCAATATGAACCATTAGAAGCCACATACTAAAATTTCAACCCTATCTAACTTCATTTGCTATTTTTCATGCATTTAATGAATTGTTTTGAGCTAAATGACCCTGAAATTAAAAAGCACCACAAATGAACTCTGAAATGGTTGAAACTTGGCATGGTATCATCATTTCACCCACATAGCATGTTCTAAAAAGTTGAGAGGGTTATGGCCAAAACTGGATGCACTTCGTGTACAAAATGGACAATCTCTTTCGAAGTATCAGGGTTTCGGACGAAAACTCGTCTGTTACAAAAGGATTTCAAAAAATTTAACTTATTTCAACTCCAGACTTTTTGTGCATTTAATATGAACCATTAGAAGCCACATCCTAAAATTTCAACCCCATCTAACTTCATTTGCTATTTTTCATGCATTTAATGAATTGTTTTGAGCTAAATGACCCTGAAATTAAAAAGCACCACAAATGAACTCTGAAATGGTTGAAACTTGGCATGGAATCATCGTTTCACCCACATAGCATGTGCTAATAAGTTGAGAGGGTTATGGAAAAAATTGGATGCACTTCGTGTACAAAATGGACAATCTCTTTCGAAGTATCAGGGTTTCGGACGAAAACTCGTCTGTTACAAAAGGATTTCAAAATTTTTAACTTATTTCAACTCCAGACTTTTTGTGCATTTAATATGAACCATTAGAAGCCACATCCTAAAATTTCAACCCCATCTAACTTCATTTGCTATTTTTCATGCATTTAATGAATTGTTTTGAGCTAAATGACCCTGAAATTAAAAAGCACCACAAATGAACTCTGAAATGGTTGAAACTTGGCATGGAATCATCGTTTCACCCACATAGCATGTGCTAATAAGTTGAGAGGGTTACGGCAAAAATTGGATGCACTTCGTGTACAAAATGGACAATCTCTTTCGAAGTATCAGGGTTTCGAACGAAAACTCGTCTGTTACAAAAGGATTTTAATTTTTTAACTTATTTCAAGTCCAGAATTTTTGTGCATTCAATATGAACCATTAGAAGCCACATCCTAAAATTTCAACCCTACCTAACTTCATTTGCTATTTTTCGTGCATTTCATGAATTGTTTTGAGCTAAATGACCCTGAAATTAAAAAGCACCACAAATGAACTCTGAAATTGTTGAAACTTGGCATGGTATCATCATTTCACCCACATAGCATGTTCTAAAAAGTTGAGAGGGGTACGGCAAAAAACTAGATGCACTTTGTGTACAAAATGGACAATCTCTTTCAAAGTATCAGGGTTTCGAACGAAAACTCGTCTGTTACAAAAGGATTTCAATTTTTTTAAATTATTTCAACTCCAGACATTTTGTGCGTTCAATATGAACCATTAGAAGCCACATACTAAAATTTCAACCCTATCTAACTTCATTTGCTATTTTTCATGCATTTAATGAATTGTTTTGAGCTAAATGACCCTGAAATTAAAAAGCACCACAAATGAACTCTGAAATGGTTGAAACTTGGCATGGTATCATCATTTCACCCACATAGCATGTTCTAAAAAGTTGAGAGGGTTATGGCAAAAACTGGATGCACTTCGTGTACAAAATGGACAATCTCTTTCGAAGTATCAGGGTTTCGGACGAAAACTCGTCTGTTACAAAAGGATTTCAAGTTTTTTTTAACTTATTTCAACTCCAGACTTTTTGTGCATTCAATATGAAACATTAGAAGCAACATCCTAAAATTTCAATCCTATCTAACCTCATTTGCTATTTTTCATGCATTTAATGAATTGTTTTGAGCTAAATGACCCTGAAATTAAAAAGCACCACAAATGAACTCTGAAATGGTTTAAACTTGGCATGGTATCAGAATTTCACCCACATAGCATGTGCAAAAAAGTTGAGAGGGTTATGGCAAAAACTGGATGCACTTCGTGTACAAAATAGACAATCTCTTTCGAAGTATCAGGGTTTCGGACGAAAACTCGTCTGTTACAAAAGGATTTCCATTTTTTTAACTTATTTCAACTCCAGACTTTTTGTGCATTCAATATGAACCATTAGAAGCCACATCCTAAAATTTCAACCGTGCCTAACTTCATCTGCTATTTTTCATGCATTTAATGAATTGTTTTGAGCTAAATGACCCTGAAATTAAAAAGCACCACAAATGAACTCTGAAATGGTTGAAACTTGGCATGGTATCATCATTTCACCCATATAGCATGTCATAAAAAGTTGAGAGGGTTACGGCAAAAACTGGATGCACTTCGTGTACAAAATGGACAATCTCTTTCGAAGTATCAGGGTTTCGGACGAAAACTCGTCTGTTACAAAAGGATTTAATTTTTTTAACTTAGTTCAACTCCAGACTTTTTGTGCATTCAATATGAACCATTATAAGCCACATCCTAAAATTTCAACCCTATGTAACTTCATTTGCTATTTTTCATGCATTTAATGAATTGTTTTGAGCTAAATGACCCTGAAATTAAAAAGCACCACAAATGAACTCTGAAATGGTTGAAACTTGGCATGGTATCATCATTTCACCCATATAGGATGTGATAAACAGTTGAGAGGGTTACGGCAAAAACTGGATGCACTTCGTGTACAAAATGGACAATCTCTTTCGAAGTATCAGGGTTTCGGACGAAAACTCGTCTGTTACAAAAGGATTTCAATTTTTTTTAACTTATTTCAACTCCAGACGTTTTGTGCATTCAATATGAACCATTAGAAGCCACATCCTAAAATTTCAACCCTATCTAACTTCATTTGCTATTTTTCATGCATTTAATGAATTGTTTTGAGCTAAATGACCCTGAAATTAAAAAGCACCACAAATGAACTCTGAAATGGTTGAAACTTGGCATGGTATCATCCTTTCACCCACATAGCATGTGCTAATAAGTTGAGAGGGTTACGGCAAAAACTGGATGCACTTCGTGTACAAAATGGACAATCTCTTTCGAAGTATCAGGGTTTTGGACGAAAACTCGTCTGTTACAAAAGGATTTCAATTTTTTTAACTTATTTCAACTCCAGACTTTTTGTGCATTCAATATGAACCATTAGAAGCCACATCCTAAAATTTCAACCCCATCTAACTTCATTTGCTATTTTTCATGCATTTAATGAATTGTTTTGAGCTAAATGACCCTGAAATTAAAAGGCACCACAAATGAACTCTGAAATGGTTGAAACTTGGCATGGTATCATCGTTTCACCCACATAGCATCTGCTAATAAGTTGAGAGGGTTAAGGCAAAAATTGGATGCACTTCGTGTACAAAATGGACAATCTCTTTCGAAGTATCAGGGTTTCGGACGAAAACTCGTCTGTTACAAAAGGATTGCAATTTTTTAACTTATTTCAACTCCAGACTTTTTGTGCATTCAATATGAACCATTAGAAGCCACATCCTAAAATTTCAACCCTACCTAACTTCATTTGCTATTTTTCATGCATTTAATGAATTGTTTTGAGCTAAATGACCCTGAAATTAAAAAGCACCACAAATGAACTCTGAAATGGTTGAAACTTGGCATGGTATCATCATTTCACCCACATAGCATGTTCTAAAAAGTTGAGAGGGGTACGGCAAAAAACTGGATGCACTTTGTGTACAAAATGGACAATCTCTTTCAAAGTATCAGGGTTTCGAACGAAAACTCGTCTGTTACAAAAGGATTTCAATTTTTTTTAACTTATTTCAACTCCAGACTTTTTGTGCATTCAATATGAACCATTAGAAGCCACATGCTAAAATTTCAACCCTGTCTAACTTCATTTGCTATTTTTCATGCATTTAATGAATTGTTTTGAGCTAAATGACCCTGAAATTAAAAAGCAGCACAAATGAACTCTGAAATGGTTGAAACTTGGCATGGTATCATCATTTCACCCATATAGCATGTAATAAAAAGTTAAGAGGGTTACGGCAAAAACTGGATGCACTTCGTGTACAAAATGGACAATCTCTTTCGAAGTATCAGGGTTTCGGACGAAAACTCGTCTGTTACAAAAGGATTTCAATATTTTTTAACTTATTTCAACTCCAGACTTTTTGTGCATTCAATATGAACCATTAGAAGCCACATCCTAAAATTTCAACCCTATCTAACTTCATTTGCTATTTTTCATGCATTTAATGAATTGTTTTAAGCTAAATGACCCTGAAATTAAAAAGCACCACAAATGAACTCTGAAATGGTTGAAACTTGGCATGGTATCATCATTTCACCCACATAGCATGTTCTAAAAAGTTGAGAGGGGTACGGCAAAAAACTGGATGCACTTTGTGTACAAAATGGACAATCTCTTTCAAAGTATCAGGGTTTTGAACGAAAACTCGTCTGTTACAAAAGGATTTCAATTTTTTTAAATTATTTCAACTCCAGACATTTTGTGCGTTCAATATGAACGATTAGAAGCCACATACTAAAATTTCAACCCTATCTAACTTCATTTGCTATTTTTCATGCATTTAATGAATTGTTTTGAGCTAAATGACCCTGAAATTAAAAAGCACCACAAATGAACTCTGAAATGGTTGAAACTTGGCATGGTATCATCATTTCACCCACATAGCATGTTCTAAAAAGTTGAGAGTGTTATGGCAAAAACTGGATGCACTTCGTGTACAAAATGGACAATCTCTTTCGAAGTATCAGGGTTTCGGACGAAAACTCGTCTGTTACAAAAGGATTTCAATTTTTTTAAATTATTTCAACTCCAGACTTTTTGTGCATTCAATATGAAACATTAGAAGCCACATCCTAAAATTTCAATCCTATCTAACTTCATTTGCTATTTTTCATGCATTTAATGAATTGTTTTGAGCTAAATGACCCTGAAATTAAAAAGCACCACAAATGAACTCTAAAATGGTTTAAACTTGGCATGGTATCATAATTTCACCCACATAGCATGTGCAATAAAGTTGAGAGGGTTATGGCAAAAACTGGATGCACTTCGTGTACAAAATGGACAATCTCCTTCGAAGTATCAGGGTTTCCGACGAAAACTCGTCTGTTACAAAAGGATTTCAATTTTTTTACTTCTTTCAACTCCAGACTTTTTGTGCATTCAATATAAACCATTAGAAGCCACATCCTAAAATTTCAACCCTACCTAACTTCATTTGCTATTTTTTGTCCATTTAATGAATTGTTTGGAGCTAAATGACCCTGAAATTAAAAAGCACCACAAATGAACTGTGAAAAGGTTGAAACTTGGCATGGTATCATCGTTTCACCCACATAGCATGTTCTAAAAAGTTAAGAGGGTTACGGCAAAAACTGGATGCACTTCGTGTACAAAATGGACAATCTCTTTCGAAGTATCAGGGTTTCGGACGAAAACTCGTCTGTTACAAAAGGATTTAATTTTTTTTAACTTAGTTCAACTCCAGACTTTTTGTGCATTCAATATGAACCATTATAAGCCACATCCTAAAATTTCAACCCTATCGAACTTCATTTGCTATTTTTCATGCATTTAATGAATTGTTTTGAGCTAAATGACCCTGAAATTAAAAAGCACCACAAATGAACTCTGAAATGGTTGAAACTTGGCATGGTATCCTAATTTCACCCACATAGCATGTGATAAAAAGTTGAGAGGGTTACGGCAAAAACTGGATGCACTTCGTGTACAAAATGGACAATCTCTTTCGAAGTATCAGGGTTTCGGACGAAAACTCGTCTGTTACAAAAAGATTTCAATTTTTTTTAACTTATTTCAACTCCAGACTTTTTGCGCATTCAATATGAACCATTAGAAGCCACATCCTAAAATTTCAACCCTATCTAACTTCATTTGCTATTTTTCATGCATTTAATGAATTGTTTTGAGCTAAATGACCCTGAAATTAAAAAGCAGCACAAATGAACTCTGAAATGGTTGAAACTTGGCATGGTATCATCATTTCACCCACATAGCATGTGCTAAAAAGTTGAGAGGGTTACGGCAAAAACTGGATGTACTTCATGTACAAACTGGACAATCTCTTTCGAAGTATCAGGGTTTCGGACGATAACTCGTCTGTTACAAAAGGATTTCAATTTTTTTAAATTATTTCAACTCCAGACTTTTTGTGCATTCAATATGAAACATTAGAAGCCACATCCTAAAATTTCAATCCTATCTAACTTCATTTGCTATTTTTCATGCATTTAATGAATTGTTTTGAGCTAAATGACCCTGAAATTAAAAAGCACCACAAATGAACTCTGAAATGGTTTAAACTTGGCATGGTATCATAATTTCACCCACATAGCATGTGCAATAAAGTTGAGAGGGTTATGGAAAAAACTGGATGCACTTCGTGTACAAAATGGACAATCTCTTTCGAAGTATCAGGGTTTCCGACGAAAACTCGTCTGTTACAAAAGGATTTCAATTTTTTTAACTTCTTTTAACTCCAGACTTTTTGTGCATTCAATATGAACCATTAGAAGCCACATCCTAAAATTTCAACCCTACCTAACTTCATTTGCTATTTTTCATGCATTTAATGAATTGTTTTGAGCTAAATGACCCTAAAATTAAAAAGCACCACAAATGAACTCTGAAAAGGTTGAAACTTGGCATGGTATCATCGTTTCACCCACATAGCATGTGCTAAGAAGTTGAGAGGGTTACGGCAAAAATTGGATGCACTTCGTGTACAAAATGGACAATCTCTTTCGAAGTATCAGGGTTTCGGACGAAAACTCGTCTGTTACAAAAGGATTTCAATTTTTTAACTTATTTCAATTCCATACTTTTTGTGCATTCAATATGAACCATTAGAAGCCACATCCTAAAATTTCAACCCTATCTAATTTCATTTGCTATTTTTCATGCATTTAATGAATTGTTTTGAGCTAAATGACCCTGAAATTAAAAAGCACCACAAATGAACACTGAAATGGTAGAAACTTGGCATGGTATCATCATTTCACCCACATAGCATGTGCTAATAAGTTGAGAGGGTTACGGCAAAAACTGGATGCACTTCGTGTACCAACTGGACAATCTCTTTCGAAGTATCAGGGTTTCGGACGAAAACTCGTCTGTTACAAAAGGATTTCAATTTTTTTAAATTATTTGAACTCCAGACTTTTTGTGCATTCAATATGAAACATTAGAAGCCACATCCTAAAATTTCAATCCTATCTAACTTCATTTGCTATTTTTCATGCATTTAATGAATTGTTTTGAGCTAAATGACCCTGAAATTAAAAAGCACCACAAATGAACTCTGAAATGGTTTAAACTTGGCATGGTATGATAATTTCACCCACATAGCATGTGCAATAAAGTTGAGAGGGTTATGGCAAAAACTGGATGCACTTCATGTACAAAATGGACAATCTCTTTCGAAGTATCAGGGTTTCGGACGAAAACTCGTCTGTTACAAAAGGATTTAATTTTTTTTAACTTAGTTCAACTCCAGACTTTTTGTGCATTCAATATGAACCATTAGAAGCCACATCCTAAAATTTCAACCCTATCTAACTTCATTTGCTATTTTTCATGCATTTAATGAATTGTTTTGCGCGAAATGACCCTAAAATTAAAAAGCACCACAAATGAACTCTGAAACGGTTGAAACTTGGCATGGTATCATCGTTTCACCCACATAGCATGTGTTAAGAAGTTGAGAGGGTTACGGCAAAAATTGGATGCACTTCGTGTACAAAATGGACAATCTCTTTCGAAGTATTAGGGTTTCGGACGAAAACTCGTCTGTTACAAAAGGATTTCAATTTTTCAACTTATTTCAATTCCAGACTTTTTGTGCATTCAATATGAACCATTAGAAGACACATCCTAAAATTTCAACCCTACCTAACTTCATTTGCTATTTTTCGTGCATTTAATGAATTGTTTGGAGCTAAATGACCCTGAAATTAAAAAGGACCACAAATGAACTGTGAAAAGGTTGAAACTTGGCATGGTATCATCGTTTCACCCACATAGCATGTTCTAAAAAGTTGAGAGGGTTATGGCAAAAACTGGATACACTTCGTGTACAAAATGGACAATCTCTTTCGAAGTATCACGGTTTCGGACGAAAACTCGTCTGTTACAAAAGGATTTCAATTTTTTTAACTTATTTCAACTCCAGACTTTTTGTGCATTCAATATGAACCATTAGAAGCCACATCCTAAAATTTCAACCCTATCTAACTTCATTTGCTATTTTTCATGCATTTAATGAATTGTTTTGAGCTAAATGACCCTGAAATTAAAAAGCTCCACAAATGAACTTTGAAATGGTTAAAACTTGGCATGGTATCATCATTTCACCCAAATAGCATGTGCTGAAAAGTTGAGAGGGTTACGGCAAAAACTGGAAGTACTTCATGTACAAACTGGACAATCTCTTTCGAAGTATCAAGGTTTCGGACGAAAACTCGTCTGTTACAAAAGGATTTCAATTTTTTTTAACTTATTTCAACTCCAGACTTTTTGTGCATTCAATATGAACCATTAGAAGCCACATCCTAAAATTTCAACCCTATCTAACTTCATTTGCTATTTTTCATGCATTTAATGAATTGTTTTGAGCTAAATGACCCTGAAATTAAAAAGCACCACAAATGAACTCCGAAATGGTTGAAACTTGGCATGGTATCATGATTTCACCCACATAGCATGTGCTAAAAAGTTGAGAGGGTTACGGCAAAAACTGGATGTACTTCATGTACAAACTGGACAATCTCTTTCGAAGTATCTGGGTTTCGGACGATAACTCGTCTGTTACAAATGGATTTCAATTTTTTTAAATTATTTCAACTCCAGACTTTTTGTGCATTCAATATAAAACATTAGAAGCCACATCCTAAAATTTCAATCCTATCTAACTTCATTTGCTATTTTTCATGCATTTAATGAATTGTTTTGAGCTAAATGACCCTGAAATTAAAAAGCACCACAAATGAACTCTGAAATGGTTTAAACTTGGCATGGTATCATAATTTCACCCACATAGCATGTGCAATAAAGTTGAGAGGGTTATGGCAAAAACTGGATGCACTTCGTGTACAAAATGGACAATCTCTTTCGAAGTCTCAGGGTTTCCGACGAAAACTCGTCTGTTACAAAAGGATTTCAATTTTTTTAACTTGTTTCAACTCCAGACTTTTTGTGCATTCAATATGAACCATTAGAAGCCACATCCTAAAATTTCAACCCTACCTAACTTCATTTGCTATTTTTCATGCATTTAATGAATTGTTTGGAGCTAAATGACCCTGAAATTAAAAAGCACCACAAATGAACTCTGAAATGGTAGAAACTTGGCATGGTATCATCATTTCACCCACATAGCATGTGCTAAAAAGTTGAGAGGGTTACGGTAAAAACTGGATGCACTTCGTGTACAAAATGGACAATCTCTTTCGAAGTATCAGGGTTTCGGACGAAAACTCGTCTGTTACAAAAGGATTTCAAATTTTTTAACTTATTTCAACTCCAGATTTTTCGTGCATTCAATATGAACCATTAGAAGCCACATCCTAAAATTTCAACCCCATCTAACTTCATTTGCTATTTTTCATGCATTTAATGAATTGTTTTGAGCTAAATGACCCTGAAATTAAAAAGCACCACAAATGAACTCTGAAATGGTAGAAACTTGGCATGGTATCATCATTTCACCCACATAGCATGTGCTAATAAGTTGAGAGGGTTACGGCAAAAACTGGATGCACTTCGTGTACAAACTGGACAATCTCTTTCGAAGTATCAGGGTTTCGGACGAAAACTCGTCTGGTACAAAAGGATTGCAATTTTTTTAAATTATTTCAACTCCAGACTTTTTGTGCATTCAATATGAAACATTAGAAGCCACATCCTAAAATTTCAATCCTATCTAACTTCATTTGCTATTTTTCATGCATTTACTGAATTGTTTTGAGCTAAATGACCCTGAAATTAAAAAGCACCACAAATGAACTCTGAAATGGTTTAAACTTGGCATGGTATGATAATTTCACCCACATAGCATGTGCAATAAAGTTGAGAGGGTTATGGCAAAAACTGGATGCACTTCGTGTACAAAATGGACAATCTCTTTCGAAGTATCAGGGTTTCGGACGAAAACTCGTCTGTTACTAAAGGATTTCAATTTTTTTAAATTAATTCAACTCCAGACTTTTTGTGCATTCAATATGAACCATTAGAAGCCACATCCTAAAATTTCAACCCTATCTAACTTCATTTGCTATTTTTTCATGCATTTAATGAATTGTTTTGCGCGAAATGACCCTAAAATTGAAAAGCACCACAAATGAACTCTGAAAAGGTTGAAACTTGGCATGGTATCATCGTTTCACCCACATAGCATGTGCTAAGAAGTTGAGAGGGTTAAGGCAAAAATTGGATGCACTTCGTGTACAAAATGGACAATCTCTTTCGAAGTATTAGGGTTTCGGACGAAAACTCGTCTGTTACAAAAGGATTTCAATTTTTCAACTTATTTCAATTCCAGACTTTTTGTGCATTCAATATGAACCATTAGAAGCCACATCCTAAAATTTCAACCCTACCTAACTTCATTTGCTATTTTTCGTGCATTTAATGAATTGTTTGGAGCTAAATGACCCTGAAATTAAAAAGCACCACAAATGAACTGTGAAAAGGTTGAAACTTGGCTTGGTATCATCGTTTCACCCACATAGCATGTTCTAAAAAGTTGAGAGGGTTATGGCAAAAACTGGATACACTTCGTGTAAAAAATGGACAATCTCTTTCGAAGTATCACGGTTTCGGACGAAAACTCGTCTGTTACAAAAGGATTTCAATTTTTTTAACTTATTTCAACTCCAGACTTTTTGTGCATTCAATATGAACCATTAGAAGCCACATCCTAAAATTTCAACCCTATCTAACTTCATTTGCTATTTTTCATGCATTTAATGAATTGTTTTGAGCTAAATGACCCTGAAATTAAAAAGCTCCACAAATGAACTTTGAAATGGTTGAAACTTGGCATGGTATCATCATTTCACCCAAATAGCATGTGCTGAAAAGTTGAGAGGGTTACGGCAAAAACTGGAAGTACTTCAGGTACAAACTGGACAATCTCTTTCGAAGTATCAAGGTTTCGGACGAAAACTCGTCTGTTACAAAAGGATTTCAATTTTTCTTAACTTATTTCAACTCCAGACTTTTTGTGCATTCAATATGAACCATTAGAAGCCACATCCTAAAATTTCAACCCTATCTAACTTCATTTGCTATTTTTCATGCATTTAATGAATTGTTTTGAGCTAAATGACCCTGAAATTAAAAAGCACCACAAATGAACTCCGAAATGGTTGAAACTTGGCATGGTATCATGATTTCACCCACATAGCATGTGCTAAAAAGTTGAGAGGGTTACGGCAAAAACTGGATGTACTTCATGTACAAACTGGACAATCTCTTTCGAAGTATCTGGGTTTCGGACGATAACTCGTCTGTTACAAATGGATTTCAATTTTTTTAAATTATTTCAACTCCAGACTTTTTGTGCATTCAATATAAAACATTAGAAGCCACATCCTAAAATTTCAATCCTATCTAACTTCATTTGCTATTTTTCATGCATTTAATGAATTGTTTTGAGCTAAATGACCCTGAAATTAAAAAGCACCACAAATGAACTCTGAAATGGTTTAAACTTGGCATGGTATCATAATTTCACCCACATAGCATGTGCAATAAAGTTGAGAGGGTTATGGCAAAAACTGGATGCACTTCGTGTACAAAATGGACAATCTCTTTCGAAGTATCAGGGTTTCCGACGAAAACTCGTCTGTTACAAAAGGATTTCAATTTTTTTAACTTCTTTCAACTCCAGACTTTTTGTGCATTCAATATGAACCATTAGAAGCCACATCCTAAAATTTCAACCCTACCTAACTTCATTTGCTATTTTTCATGCATTTAATGAATTGTTTTGAGCTAAATGACCCTAAAATTAAAAAGCACCACAAATGAACTCTGAAAAGGTTGAAACTTGGCATGGTATCATCGTTTCACCCACATAGCATGTGCTAAGAAGTTGAGAGGGTTACGGCAAAAATTGGATGCACTTCGTGTACAAAATGGACAATCTCTTTCGAAGTATCAGGGTTTCGGACGAAAACTCGTTTGTTACAAAAGGATTTCAATTTTTTAACTTATTTCAATTCCATACTTTTTGTGCATTCAATATGAACCATTAGAAGCCACATCCTAAAATTTCAACCCTATCTAATTTCATTTGCTATTTTTCATGCATTTAATGAATTGTTTGGAGCTAAATGACCCTGAAATTAAAAAGCACCACAAATGAACTCTGAAATGGTAGAAACTTGGCATGGTATCATTATTTCACCCACATAGCATGTGCTAAAAAGTTGAGAGGGTTACGGTAAAAACTGGATGCACTTCGTGTACAAAATGGACAATCTCTTTCGAAGTATCAGGGTTTCGGATGAAAACTCGTCTGTTACAAAAGGATTTCAAATTTTTTAACTTATTTCAACTCCAGATTTTTCGTGCATTCAATATGAACCATTAGAAGCCACATCCTAAAATTTCAACCCTATCTAACTTCATTTGCTATTTTTTCATGCATTTAATGAATTGTTTTGCGCGAAATGACCCTAAAATTGAAAAGCACCACAAATGAACTCTGAAAAGGTTGAAACTTGGCATGGTATCATCGTTTCACCCACATAGCATGTGCTAAGAAGTTGAGAGGGTTACGGCAAAAATTGGATGCACTTCGTGTACAAAATGGACAATCTCTTTCGAAGTATTAGGGTTTCGGACGAAAACTCGTCTGTTACAAAAGGATTTCAATTTTTCAACTTATTTCAATTCCAGACTTTTTGTGCATTCAATATGAACCATTAGAAGCCACATCCTAAAATTTCAACCCTACCTAACTTCATTTGCTATTTTTCGTGCATTTAATGAATTGTTTGGAGCTAAATGACCCTGAAATTAAAAAGCACCACAAATGAACTGTGAAAAGGTTGAAACTTGGCTTGGTATCATCGTTTCACCCACATAGCATGTTCTAAAAAGTTGAGAGGGTTATGGCAAAAACTGGATACACTTCGTGTAAAAAATGGACAATCTCTTTCGAAGTATCACGGTTTCGGACGAAAACTCGTCTGTTACAAAAGGATTTCAATTTTTTTAACTTATTTCAACTCCAGACTTTTTGTGCATTCAATATGAACCATTAGAAGCCACATCCTAAAATTTCAACCCTATCTAACTTCATTTGCTATTTTTCATGCATTTAATGAATTGTTTTGAGCTAAATGACCCTGAAATTAAAAAGCTCCACAAATGAACTTTGAAATGGTTGAAACTTGGCATGGTATCATCATTTCACCCAAATAGCATGTGCTGAAAAGTTGAGAGGGTTACGGCAAAAACTGGAAGTACTTCATGTACAAACTGGACAATCTCTTTCGAAGTATCAAGGTTTCGGACGAAAACTCGTCTGTTACAAAAGGATTTCAATTTTTTTTAACTTATTTCAACTCCAGACTTTTTGTGCATTCAATATGAACCATTAGAAGCCACATCCTAAAATTTCAACCCTATCTAACTTCATTTGCTATTTTTCATGCATTTAATGAATTGTTTTGAGCTAAATGACCCTGAAATTAAAAAGCACCACAAATGAACTCCGAAATGGTTGAAACTTGGCATGGTATCATGATTTCACCCACATAGCATGTGCTAAAAAGTTGAGAGGGTTACGGCAAAAACTGGATGTACTTCATGTACAAACTGGACAATCTCTTTCGAAGTATCTGGGTTTCGGACGATAACTCGTCTGTTACAAATGGATTTCAATTTTTTTAAATTATTTCAACTCCAGACTTTTTGTGCATTCAATATAAAACATTAGAAGCCACATCCTAAAATTTCAATCCTATCTAACTTCATTTGCTATTTTTCATGCATTTAATGAATTGTTTTGAGCTAAATGACCCTGAAATTAAAAAGCACCACAAATGAACTCTGAAATGGTTTAAACTTGGCATGGTATCATAATTTCACCCACATAGCATGTGCAATAAAGTTGAGAGGGTTATGGCAAAAACTGGATGCACTTCGTGTACAAAATGGACAATCTCTTTCAAAGTATCAGGGTTTCCGACGAAAACTCGTCTGTTACAAAAGGATTTCAATTTTTTTAACTTCTTTCAACTCCAGACTTTTTGTGCATTCAATATGAACCATTAGAAGCCACATCCTAAAATTTCAACCCTACCTAACTTCATTTGCTATTTTTCATGCATTTAATGAATTGTTTTGAGCTAAATGACCCTAAAATTAAAAAGCACCACAAATGAACTCTGAAAAGGTTGAAACTTGGCATGGTATCATCGTTTCACCCACATAGCATGTGCTAAGAAGTTGAGAGGGTTACGGCAAAAATTGGATGCACTTCGTGTACAAAATGGACAATCTCTTTCGAAGTATCAGGGTTTCGGACGAAAACTCGTTTGTTACAAAAGGATTTCAATTTTTTAACTTATTTCAATTCCATACTTTTTGTGCATTCAATATGAACCATTAGAAGCCACATCCTAAAATTTCAACCCTATCTAATTTCATTTGCTATTTTTCATGCATTTAATGAATTGTTTGGAGCTAAATGACCCTGAAATTAAAAAGCACCACAAATGAACTCTGAAATGGTAGAAACTTGGCATGGTATCATTATTTCACCCACATAGCATGTGCTAAAAAGTTGAGAGGGTTACGGTAAAAACTGGATGCACTTCGTGTACAAAATGGACAATCTCTTTCGAAGTATCAGGGTTTCGGATGAAAACTCGTCTGTTACAAAAGGATTTCAAATTTTTTAACTTATTTCAACTCCAGATTTTTCGTGCATTCAATATGAACCATTAGAAGCCACATCCTAAAATTTCAACCCCATCTAACTTCATTTGCTATTTTTCATGCATTTAATGAATTGTTTTGAGCTAAATGACCCTGAAATTAAAAAGCACCACAAATGAACTCTGAAATGGTAGAAACTTGGCATGGTATCATCATTTCACCCACATAGCATGTGCTAATAAGTTGAGAGGGTTACGGCAAAAACTGGATGCACTTCGTGTACAAACTGGACAATCTCTTTCGAAGTATCAGGGTTTCGGACGAAAACTCGTCTGGTACAAAAGGATTGCAATTTTTTTAAATTATTTCAACTCCAGACTTTTTGTGCATTCAATATGAAACATTAGAAGCCACATCCTAAAATTTCAATCCTATCTAACTTCATTTGCTATTTTTCATGCATTTACTGAATTGTTTTGAGCTAAATGACCCTGAAATTAAAAAGCACCACAAATGAACTCTGAAATGGTTTAAACTTGGCATGGTATGATAATTTCACCCACATAGCATGTGCAATAAAGTTGAGAGGGTTATGGCAAAAACTGGATGCACTTCGTGTACAAAATGGACAATCTCTTTCGAAGTATCAGGGTTTCGGACGAAAACTCGTCTGTTACTAAAGGATTTCAATTTTTTTAAATTAATTCAACTCCAGACTTTTTGTGCATTCAATATGAACCATTAGAAGCCACATCCTAAAATTTCAACCCTATCTAACTTCATTTGCTATTTTTTCATGCATTTAATGAATTGTTTTGCGCGAAATGACCCTAAAATTGAAAAGCACCACAAATGAACTCTGAAAAGGTTGAAACTTGGCATGGTATCATCGTTTCACCCACATAGCATGTGCTAAGAAGTTGAGAGGGTTACGGCAAAAATTGGATGCACTTCGTGTACAAAATGGACAATCTCTTTCGAAGTATTAGGGTTTCGGACGAAAACTCGTCTGTTACAAAAGGATTTCAATTTTTCAACTTATTTCAATTCCAGACTTTTTGTGCATTCAATATGAACCATTAGAAGCCACATCCTAAAATTTCAACCCTACCTAACTTCATTTGCTATTTTTCGTGCATTTAATGAATTGTTTGGAGCTAAATGACCCTGAAATTAAAAAGCACCACAAATGAACTGTGAAAAGGTTGAAACTTGGCTTGGTATCATCGTTTCACCCACATAGCATGTTCTAAAAAGTTGAGAGGGTTATGGCAAAAACTGGATACACTTCGTGTACAAAATGGACAATCTCTTTCGAAGTATCACGGTTTCGGACGAAAACTCGTCTGTTACAAAAGGATTTCAATTTTTTTAACTTATTTCAACTCCAGACTTTTTGTGCATTCAATATGAACCATTAGAAGCCACATCCTAAAATTTCAACCCTATCTAACTTCATTTGCTATTTTTCATGCATTTAATGAATTGTTTTGAGCTAAATGACCCTGAAATTAAAAAGCTCCACAAATGAACTTTGAAATGGTTGAAACTTGGCATGGTATCATCATTTCACCCAAATAGCATGTGCTGAAAAGTTGAGAGGGTTACGGCAAAAGCTGGAAGTACTTCATGTACAAACTGGACAATCTCTTTCGAAGTATCAAGGTTTCGGACGAAAACTCGTCTGTTACAAAAGGATTTCAATTTTTTTTAACTTATTTCAACTCCAGACTTTTTGTGCATTCAATATGAACCATTAGAAGCCACATCCTAAAATTTCAACCCTATCTAACTTCATTTGCTATTTTTCATGCATTTAATGAATTGTTTTGAGCTAAATGACCCTGAAATTAAAAAGCACCACAAATGAACTCCGAAATGGTTGAAACTTGGCATGGTATCATGATTTCACCCACATAGCATGTGCTAAAAAGTTGAGAGGGTTACGGCAAAAACTGGATGTACTTCATGTACAAACTGGACAATCTCTTTCGAAGTATCTGGGTTTCGGACGATAACTCGTCTGTTACAAATGGATTTCAATTTTTTTAAATTATTTCAACTCCAGACTTTTTGTGCATTCAATATAAAACATTAGAAGCCACATCCTAAAATTTCAATCCTATCTAACTTCATTTGCTATTTTTCATGCATTTAATGAATTGTTTTGAGCTAAATGACCCTGAAATTAAAAAGCACCACAAATGAACTCTGAAATGGTTTAAACTTGGCATGGTATCATAATTTCACCCACATAGCATGTGCAATAAAGTTGAGAGGGTTATGGCAAAAACTGGATGCACTTCGTGTACAAAATGGACAATCTCTTTCGAAGTATCAGGGTTTCCGACGAAAACTCGTCTGTTACAAAAGGATTTCAATTTTTTTAACTTCTTTCAACTCCAGACTTTTTGTGCATTCAATATGAACCATTAGAAGCCACATCCTAAAATTTCAACCCTACCTAACTTCATTTGCTATTTTTCATGCATTTAATGAATTGTTTTGAGCTAAATGACCCTAAAATTAAAAAGCACCACAAATGAACTCTGAAAAGGTTGAAACTTGGCATGGTATCATCGTTTCACCCACATAGCATGTGCTAAGAAGTTGAGAGGGTTACGGCAAAAATTGGATGCATTTCGTGTACAAAATGGACAATCTCTTTCGAAGTATCAGGGTTTCGGACGAAAACTCGTCTGTTACAAAAGGATTTCAATTTTTTAACTTATTTCAATTCCATACTTTTTGTGCATTCAATATGAACCATTAGAAGCCACATCCTAAAATTTCAACCCTATCTAATTTCATTTGCTATTTTTCATGCATTTAATGAATTGTTTGGAGCTAAATGACCCTGAAATTAAAAAGCACCACAAATGAACTCTGAAATGGTAGAAACTTGGCATGGTATCATCATTTCACCCACATAGCATGTGCTAAAAAGTTGAGAGGGTTACGGTAAAAACTGGATGCACTTCGTGTACAAAATGGACAATCTCTTTCGAAGTATCAGGGTTTCGGACGAAAACTCGTCTGTTACAAAAGGATTTCAAATTTTTTAACTTATTTCAACTCCAGATTTTTCGTGCATTCAATATGAACCATTAGAAGCCACATCCTAAAATTTCAACCCCATCTAACTTCATTTGCTATTTTTCATGCATTTAATGAATTGTTTTGAGCTAAATGACCCTGAAATTAAAAAGCACCACAAATGAACTCTGAAATGGTAGAAACTTGGCATGGTATCATCATTTCACCCACATAGCATGTGCTAATAAGTTGAGAGGGTTACGGCAAAAACTGGATGCACTTCGTGTACAAACTGGACAATCTCTTTCGAAGTATCAGGGTTTCGGACGAAAACTCGTCTGGTACAAAAGGATTGCAATTTTTTTAAATTATTTCAACTCCAGACTTTTTGTGCATTCAATATGAAACATTAGAAGCCACATCCTAAAATTTCAATCCTATCTAACTTCATTTGCTATTTTTCATGCATTTACTGAATTGTTTTGAGCTAAATGACCCTGAAATTAAAAAGCACCACAAATGAACTCTGAAATGGCTTAAACTTGGCATGGTATGATAATTTCACCCACATAGCATGTGCAATAAAGTTGAGAGGGTTATGGCAAAAACTGGATGCACTTCGTGTACAAAATGGACAATCTCTTTCGAAGTATCAGGGTTTCGGACGAAAACTCGTCTGTTACTAAAGGATTTCAATTTTTTTAAATTAATTCAACTCCAGACTTTTTGTGCATTCAATATGAACCATTAGAAGCCACATCCTAAAATTTCAACCCTATCTAACTTCATTTGCTATTTTTTCATGCATTTAATGAATTATTTTGCGCGAAATGACCCTAAAATTAAAAAGCACCACAAATGAACTCTGAAAAGGTTGAAACTTGGCATGGTATCATCGTTTCACCCACATAGCATGTGCTAAGAAGTTGAGAGGGTTACGGCAAAAATTGGATGCACTTCGTGTACAAAATGGACAATCTCTTTCGAAGTATTAGGGTTTCGGACGAAAACTCGTCTGTTACAAAAGGATTTCAATTTTTCAACTTATTTCAATTCCAGACTTTTTGTGCATTCAATATGAACCATTAGAAGCCACATCCTAAAATTTCAACCCTACCTAACTTCATTTGCTATTTTTCGTGCATTTAATGAATTGTTTGGAGCTAAATGACCCTGAAATTAAAAAGCACCACAAATGAACTGTGAAAAGGTTGAAACTTGGCTTGGTATCATCGTTTCACCCACATAGCATGTTCTAAAAAGTTGAGAGGGTTATGGCAAAAACAGGATACACTTCGTGTACAAAATGGACAATCTCTTTCGAAGTATCACGGTTTCGGACGAAAACTCGTCTGTTACAAAAGGATTTCAATTTTTTTAACTTATTTCAACTCCAGACTTTTTGTGCATTCAATATGAACCATTAGAAGCCACATCCTAAAATTTCAACCCTATCTAACTTCATTTGCTATTTTTCATGCATTTAATGAATTGTTTTGAGCTAAATGACCCTGAAATTAAAAAGGTCCACAAATGAACTCTGAAATGGTTGAAACTTGGCATGGTATCATCATTTCACCCAAATAGCATGTGCTGAAAAGTTGAGAGGGTTACGGCAAAAACTGGATGTACTTCATGTACAAACTGGACAATCTCTTTCGAAGTATCAGGGTTTCGGACGAAAACTCATCTGTTACAAAAGGATTTCAATTTTTTTTAACTTATTTCAACTCCAGACTTTTTGTGCATTCAATACGAACCATTAGAAGCCACATCCTAAAATTTCAACCCTATCTAACTTCATTTGCTATTTTTCATGCATTTAATGAATTGTTTTGAGCTAAATGACCTTGAAATTAAAAAGCACCACAAATGAACTCTGAAATGGTTGAAACTTGGCATGGTATCATCATTTCACCCACATAGCATGTGCTAAAAAGTTGAGAGGGTTACGGCAAAAACTGGATGCACTTCATGTACAAACTGGGCAATCTCTTTCGAAGTATCAGGGTTTCGGACGAAAACTCGTCTGTTACAAAAGGATTTCAAATTTTTTAACTTATTTCAACTCCAGACTTTTTGTGCATTCAATATGAACCATTAGAAGTCACATCCAAAAATTTCAACCCTATCTAACTTCATTTGCTATTTTTCATGCATTTAATGAATTGTTTTGAGCTAAATGACACTCAAATTAAAAAGCACCACAAATGAACTCTGAAATGGTTTAAACTTGGCATGGTATCATAATTTCACCCACATAGCATGTGCAAAAAAGTTGAGAGGGTTATGGCAAAAACTGGATGCACTTCGTGTACAAAATAGACAATCTCTTTCGAAGTATCAGGGTTTCGGACGAAAACTCGTCTGTTACAAAAGGATTTCAATTTTTTTAACTTATTTCAACTCCAGACTTTTTGTGCATTCAATATGAACCATTAGAAGCCACATCCTAAAATTTCAACCCTACCTAACTTCATCTGCTATTTTTCATGCATTTAATGAATTGTTTTGAGCTAAATGACCCTGAAATTAAAAAGCACCACAAATGAACTCTGAAATGGTTGAAACTTGGCATGGTATCATCATTTCACCCATATAGCATGTGATAAAAAGTTGAGAGGGTTATGGCAAAAACTGGATGCACTTCGTGTACAAAATGGACAATCTCTTTCGAAGTATCAGGGTTTCGGACGAAAACTCGTCTGTTACAAAAGGATTTAATTTTTTTTAACTTAGTTCAACTCCAGACTTTTTGTGCATTCAATATGAACCATTATAAGCCACATCCTAAAATTTCAACCCTATCTAACTTCATTTGCTATTTTTCATGCATTTAATGAATTGTTTTGAGCTAAATGACCCTGAAATTAAAAAGCACCAGAAATGAACTCTGAAATGGTTGAAACTTGGCATGGTATCATAATTTCACCCACATAGCATGTGATAAAAAGTTGAGAGGGTTACGGCAAAAACTGGATGCACTTCGTGTACAAAATGGACAATCTCTTTCGAAGTATCAGGGTTTCGGACGAAAACTCGTCTGTTACAAAAGGATTTCAATTTTTGTAACTTATTTCAACTCCAGACTTTTTGTGCATTCAATATGAACCATTAGAAGCCACATCGTAAAATTTCAACCCTATCTAACTTCATTTGCTATTTTTCATGCATTTAATGAATTGTTTTGAGCTAAATGACCCTGAAATTAAAAAGCACCACAAATGAACTCTGAAATGGTTGAAACTTGGCATGGTATCATCATTTCACCCACATAGCATGTGCTAATAAGTTGAGAGGGTTACGGCAAAAACTGGATGCACTTCGTGTACAAAATGGACAATCTCTTTCGAAGTATCAGGGTTTCGGACGAAAACTCGTCTGTTACAAAAGGATTTCAAATTTTTTAACTTATTTCAACTCCAGACTTTTTGTGCATTCAATATGAACCATTAGAAGCCACATCCTAAAATTTCAACCCCATCTAACTTCATTTGCTATTTTTCATGCATTTAATGAATTCTTTTGAGCTAAATGACCCTGAAATTAAAAAGCACCACAAATGAACTCTGAAATGGTTGAAACTTGGCATGGTATCATCGTCTCACCCACATAGCATGTGCTAATAAGTTGAGAGGGTTACGGCAAAAATTGGATGCACTTCGTGTACAAAATGGACAATCTCTTTCGAAGTATCAGGGTTTCGGACGAAAACTCGTCTGTTACAAAAGGATTTAATTTTTTTTAACTTAGTTCAACTCCAGACTTTTTGTGCATTCAATATGAACCATTATAAGCCACATCCTAAAATTTCAACCCTATCTAACTTCATTTGCTATTTTTCATGCATTTAATGAATTGTTTTGAGCTAAATGACCCTGAAATTAAAAAGCACCACAAATGAACTCTGAAATGGTTGAAACTTGGCATGGTATCATCATTTCACCCACATAGCATGTGCTAATAAGTTGAGAGGGTTACGGCAAAAACTGGATGCACTTCGTGTACAAAATGGACAATCTCTTTCGAAGTATCAGGGTTTCGGACGAAAACTCGTCTGTTACAAAAGGATTTCAATTTTTTTAACTTATTTCAACTCCAGACTTTTTGTGCATTCAATATGAACCATTGGAAGCCACATCCTAAAATTTCAACCCTACCTAACTTCATTTGCTATTTTTCATGCATTTAATGAATTGTTTTGAGCTAAATGACCCTGAAATTAAAAAGCACCACAAATGAACTCTGAAATGGTTGAAACTTGGCATGGTATCATCATTTCACCCATATAGCATGTGATAAAAAGTTGAGAGGGTTACGGCAAAAACTGGATGCACTTCGTGTACAAAATGGACAATCTCTTTCGAAGTATCAGGGTTTCGGACGAAAACTCGTCTGTTACAAAAGGATTTAATTTTTTTTAACTTAGTTCAACTCCAGACTTTTTGTGCATTCAATATGAACCATTATAAGCCACATCCTAAAATTTCAACCCTATCTAACTTCATTTGCTATTTTTCATGCATTTAATGAATTGTTTTGAGCTAAATGACCCTGAAATTAAAAAGCACCACAAATGAACTCTGAAATGGTTGAAACTTGGCATGGTATCATCATTTCACCCAAATAGCATGTGCTAATAAGTTGAGACGGTTACGGCAAAAACTGGATGCACTTCGTGTACAAAATGGACAATCTCTTTCGAAGTATCAGGGTTTCGGACGAAAACTCGTCTGTTACAAAAGGATTTCAATTTTTTTAACTTATTTCAACTCCAGACTTTTTGTGCATTCAATATGAACCATTGGAAGCCACATCCTAAAATTTCAACCCTACCTAACTTCATTTGCTATTTTTCATGCATTTAATGAATTGTTTTGAGCTAAATGACCCTGAAATTAAAAAGCACCACAAATGAACTCTGAAATGGTTGAAACTTGGCATGGTATCATCATTTCACCCATATAGCATGTGATAAAAAGTTGAGAGGGTTACGGCAAAAACTGGATGCACTTCGTGTACAAAATGGACAATCTCTTTCGAAGTATCAGGGTTTCGGACGAAAACTCGTCTGTTACAAAAGGATTTAATTTTTCTTAACTTAGTTCAACTCCAGACTTTTTGTGCATTCAATATGAACCATTATAAGCCACATCCTAAAATTTCAACTCTATCTAACTTCATTTGCTATTTTTCATGCATTTAATGAATTGTTTTGAGCTAAATGACCCTGAAATTAAAAAGCACCACAAATGAACTCTGAAATGGTTGAAACTTGGCATGGTATCATAATTTCACCCACATAGCATGTGATAAAAAGTTGAGAGGGTTACGGCAAAAACTGGATGCACTTCGTGTACAAAATGGACAATCTCTTTCGAAGTATCAGGGTTTCGGACGAAAACTCGTCTGTTACAAAAGGATTTCAATTTTTGTAACTTATTTCAACTCCAGACTTTTTGTGCATTCAATATGAACCATTAGAAGCCACATCCTAAAATTTCAACCCTATCTAACTTCATTTGCTATTTTTCATGCATTTAATGAATTGTTTTGAGCTAAATGACCCTGAAATTAAAAAGCACCACAAATGAACTCTGAAATGGTTGAAACTTGGCATGGTATCATCGTTTCACCCACATAGCATGTGCTAATAAGTTGAGAGGGTTACGGCAAAAATTGGATGCACTTCGTGTACAAAATGGACAATCTCTTTCGAAGTATCAGGGTTTCGGACGAAAACTCGTCTGTTACAAAAGGATTTCAATTTTTGTAACTTATTTCAACTCCAGACTTTTTGTGCATTCAATATGAACCATTAGAAGCCACATCGTAAAATTTCAACCCTATCTAACTTCATTTGCTATTTTTCATGCATTTAATGAATTGTTTTGAGCTAAATGACCCTGAAATTAAAAAGCACCACAAATGAACTCTGAAATGGTTGAAACTTGGCATGGTATCATCATTTCACCCACATAGCATGTGCTAATAAGTTGAGAGGGTTACGGCAAAAACTGGATGCACTTCGTGTACAAAATGGACAATCTCTTTCGAAGTATCAGGGTTTCGGACGAAAACTCGTCTGTTACAAAAGGATTTCAAATTTTTTAACTTATTTCAACTCCAGACTTTTTGTGCATTCAATATGAACCATTAGAAGCCACATCCTAAAATTTCAACCCCATCTAACTTCATTTGCTATTTTTCATGCATTTAATGAATTCTTTTGAGCTAAATGACCCTGAAATTAAAAAGCACCACAAATGAACTCTGAAATGGTTGAAACTTGGCATGGTATCATCGTCTCACCCACATAGCATGTGCCAATAAGTTGAGAGGGTTACGGCAAAAATTGGATGCACTTCGTGTACAAAATGGACAATCTCTTTCGAAGTATCAGGGTTTCGGACGAAAACTCGTCTGTTACAAAAGGATTTAATTTTTTTTAACTTAGTTCAACTCCAGACTTTTTGTGCATTCAATATGAACCATTATAAGGCACATCCTAAAATTTCAACCCTATCTAACTTCATTTGCTATTTTTCATGCATTTAATGAATTGTTTTGAGCTAAATGACCCTGAAATTAAAAAGCACCACAAATGAACTCTGAAATGGTTGAAACTTGGCATGGTATCATCATTTCACCCACATAGCATGTGCTAATAAGTTGAGAGGGTTACGGCAAAAACTGGATGCACTTCGTGTACAAAATGGACAATCTCTTTCGAAGTATCAGGGTTTCGGACGAAAACTCGTCTGTTACAAAAGGATTTCAATTTTTTTAACTTATTTCAACTCCAGACTTTTTGTGCATTCAATATGAACCATTGGAAGCCACATCCTAAAATTTCAACCCTACCTAACTTCATTTGCTATTTTTCATGCATTTAATGAATTGTTTTGAGCTAAATGACCCTGAAATTAAAAAGCATCACAAATGAACTCTGAAATGGTTGAAACTTGGCATGGTATCATCATTTCACCCATATAGCATGTGATAAAAAGTTGAGAGGGTTACGGCAAAAACTGGATGCACTTCGTGTACAAAATGGACAATCTCTTTCGAAGTATCAGGGTTTCGGAAGAAAACTCGTCTGTTACAAAAGGATTTCAATTTTTTTAAATTATTTGAACTCCAGACTTTTTGTGCATTCAATATGAACCATTATAAGCCACATCCTAAAATTTCAACTCTATCTAACTTCATTTGCTATTTTTCATGCATTTAATGAATTGTTTTGAGCTAAATGACCCTGAAATTAAAAAGCACCACAAATGAACTCTGAAATGGTTGAAACTTGGCATGGTATCATAATTTCACCCACATAGCATGTGATAAAAAGTTGAGAGGGTTACGGCAAAAAATGGATGCACTTCGTGTACAAAATGGACAATCTCTTTCGAAGTATCAGGGTTTCGGACGAAAACTCGTCTGTTACAAAAGGATTTCAATTTTTGTAACTTATTTCAACTCCAGACTTTTTGTGCATTCAATATGAACCATTAGAAGCCACATCCTAAAATTTCAACACTATCTAACTTCATTTGCTATCTAACTTCATGTACAAACTGGACAATCTCTTTCGAAGTATCACGGTTTCGGACGAAAACTCGTCTGTTACGAAAGGATTTAATTTTTTTTAACTTAGTTCAACTCCAGACTTTTTGTGCATTCAATATGAACCATTATAAGCCACATCCTAAAATTTCAACCCTATCTAACTTCATTTGCTATTTTTCATGCATTTAATGAATTGTTTTGAGCTAAATGACCCTGAAATTAAAAAGCACCACAAATGAACTCTGAAATGGTTGAAACTTGGCATGGTATCATAATTTCACCCACATAGCATGTGATAAAAAGTTGAGATGGTTACGGCAAAAACTGGATGCACTTCGTGTACAAAATGGACAATCTCTTTCGAAGTATCAGGGTTTCGGACGAAAACTCGTCTGTTACAAAAGGATTTCAATTTTTTTAACTTATTTCAACTCCAGACTTTTTGTGCATTCAATATGAACCATTAGAAGCCACATCGTAAAATTTCAACCCTATCTAACTTCATTTGCTATTTTTCATGCATTTAATGAATTGTTTTGAGCTAAATGACCCTGAAATTAAAAAGCACCACAAATGAACTCTGAAATGGTTGAAACTTGGCATGGTATCATCATTTCACCCACATAGCATGTGCTAATAAGTTGAGAGGGTTACGGCAAAAACTGGATGCACTTCGTGTACAAAATGGACAATCTCTTTCGAAGTATCAGGGTTTCGGACGAAAACTCGTCTGTTACAAAAGGATTTCAAATTTTTTAATTTATTTCAACTCCAGACTTTTTGTGCATTCAATATGAACCATTAGAAGCCACATCCTAAAATTTCAACCCTACCTAACTTCATTTGCTATTTTTCGTGCATTTAATGAATTGTTTGGAGCTAAATGACCCTGAAATTAAAAAGCACCACAAATGAACTGTGAAAAGGTTGAAACTTGGCTTGGTAT
Organism: Elymus sibiricus; assembly: GCA_039707655.1. Classification (NCBI taxonomy): domain Eukaryota; kingdom Viridiplantae; phylum Streptophyta; class Magnoliopsida; order Poales; family Poaceae; genus Elymus; species Elymus sibiricus. The sequence continues at coordinate 191,034,521 of CM077663.1, read as the reverse complement.
CATCGTTTCACCCACATAGCATGTTCTAAAAAGTTGAGAGGGTTATGGCAAAAACTGGATACACTTCGTGTACAAAATGGACAATCTCTTTCGAAGTATCACGGTTTCGGACGAAAACTCGTCTGTTACAAAAGGATTTCAATTTTTTTAACTTATTTCAACTCCAGACTTTTTGTGCATTCAATATGAACCATTGGAAGCCACATCCTAAAATTTCAACCCTACCTAACTTCATTTGCTATTTTTCATGCATTTAATGAATTGTTTTGAGCTAAATGACCCTGAAATTAAAAAGCACCACAAATGAACTCTGAAATGGTTGAAACTTGGCATGGTATCATCATTTCACCCATATAGCATGTGATAAAAAGTTGAGAGGGTTACGGCAAAAACTGGATGCACTTCGTGTACAAAATGGACAATCTCTTTCGAAGTATCAGGGTTTCGGACGAAAACTCGTCTGTTACAAAAGGATTTAATTTTTTTTAACTTAGTTCAACTCCAGACTTTTTGTGCATTCAATATGAACCATTATAAGCCACATCCTAAAATTTCAACTCTATCTAACTTCATTTGCTATTTTTCATGCATTTAATGAATTGTTTTGAGCTAAATGACCCTGAAATTAAAAAGCACCACAAATGAACTCTGAAATGGTTGAAACTTGGCATGGTATCATAATTTCACCCACATAGCATGTGATAAAAAGTTGAGAGGGTTACGGCAAAAACTGGATGCACTTCGTGTACAAAATGGACAATCTCTTTCGAAGTATCAGGGTTTCGGACGAAAACTCGTCTGTTACAAAAGGATTTCAATTTTTGTAACTTATTTCAACTCCAGACTTTTTGTGCATTCAATATGAACCATTAGAAGCCACATCCTAAAATTTCAACACTATCTAACTTCATTTGCTATCTAACTTCATGTACAAACTGGACAATCTCTTTCGAAGTATCACGGTTTCGGACGAAAACTCGTCTGTTACAAAAGGATTTAATTTTTTTTAACTTAGTTCAACTCCAGACTTTTTGTGCATTCAATATGAACCATTATAAGCCACATCCTAAAATTTCAACCCTATCTAACTTCATTTGCTATTTTTCATGCATTTAATGAATTGTTTTGAGCTAAATGACCCTGAAATTAAAAAGCACCACAAATGAACTCTGAAATGGTTGAAACTTGGCATGGTATCATCATTTCACCCATATAGCATGTGATAAAAAGTTGAGAGTGTTACGGCAAAAACTGGATGCACTTTGTGTACAAAATGGACAATCTCTTTCGAAGTATCACGGTTCCGGACGAAAACTCGTCTGTTACAAAAGGATTTAATTTTTTTTAACTTAGTTCAACTCCAGACTTTTTGTGCATTCAATATGAACCATTATAAGCCACATCCTAAAATTTCAACCCTATCTAACTTCATTTGCTATTTTTCATGCATTTAATGAATTGTTTTGAGCTAAATGACCCTGAAATTAAAAAGCACCACAAATGAACTCTGAAATGGTTGAAACTTGGCATGGTATCATAATTTCACCCACATAGCATGTGATAAAAAGTTGAGATGGTTACGGCAAAAACTGGATGCACTTCGTGTACAAAATGGACAATCTCTTTCGAAGTATCAGGGTTTCGGACGAAAACTCGTCTGTTACAAAAGGATTTCAATTTTTTTAACTTATTTCAACTCCAGACTTTTTGTGCATTCAATATGAACCATTAGAAGCCACATCGTAAAATTTCAACCCTATCTAACTTCATTTGCTATTTTTCATGCATTTAATGAATTGTTTTGAGCTAAATGACCCTGAAATTAAAAAGCACCACAAATGAACTCTGAAATGGTTGAAACTTGGCATGGTATCATCATTTCACCCACATAGCATGTGCTAATAAGTTGAGAGGGTTACGGCAAAAACTGGATGCACTTCGTGTACAAAATGGACAATCTCTTTCGAAGTATCAGGGTTTCGGACGAAAACTCGTCTGTTACAAAAGGATTTCAAATTTTTTAACTTATTTCAACTCCAGACTTTTTGTGCATTCAATATGAACCATTAGAAGCCACATCCTAAAATTTCAACCCTACCTAACTTCATTTGCTATTTTTCGTGCATTTAATGAATTGTTTGGAGCTAAATGACCCTGAAATTAAAAAGCACCACAAATGAACTGTGAAAAGGTTGAAACTTGGCTTGGTATCATCGTTTCACCCACATAGCATGTTCTAAAAAGTTGAGAGGGTTATGGCAAAAACTGGATACACTTCGTGTACAAAATGGACAATCTCTTTCGAAGTATCACGGTTTCGGACGAAAACTCGTCTGTTACAAAAGGATTTCAATTTTTTTAACTTATTTCAACTCCAGACTTTTTGTGCATTCAATATGAACCATTAGAAGCCACATCCTAAAATTTCAACCCTATCTAACTTCATTTGCTATTTTTCATGCATTTAATGAATTGTTTTGAGCTAAATGACCCTGAAATTAAAAAGGTCCACAAATGAACTCTGAAATGGTTGAAACTTGGCATGGTATCATCATTTCACCCAAATAGCATGTGCTGAAAAGTTGAGAGGGTTACGGCAAAAACTGGATGTACTTCATGTACAAACTGGACAATCTCTTTCGAAGTATCAGGGTTTCGGACGAAAACTCATCTGTTACAAAAGGATTTCAATTTTTTTTAACTTATTTCAACTCCAGACTTTTTGTGCATTCAATATGAACCATTAGAAGCCACATCCTAAAATTTCAACCCTATCTAACTTCATTTGCTATTTTTCATGCATTTAATGAATTGTTTTGAGCTAAATGACCTTGAAATTAAAAAGCACCACAAATGAACTCTGAAATGGTTGAAACTTGGCATGGTATCATCATTTCACCCACATAGCATGTGCTAAAAAGTTGAGAGGGTTACGGCAAAAACTGGATGCACTTCGTGTACAAACTGGACAATCTCTTTCGAAGTATCAGGGTTTCGGACGAAAACTCGTCTGTTACAAAAGGATTTCAAATTTTTTAACTTATTTCAACTCCAGACTTTTTGTGCATTCAATATGAACCATTAGAAGTCACATCCAAAAATTTCAACCCTATCTAACTTCATTTGCTATTTTTCATGCATTTAATGAATTGTTTTGAGCTAAATGACACTGAAATTAAAAAGCACCACAAATGAACTCTGAAATGGTTTAAACTTGGCATGGTATCATAATTTCACCCACATAGCATGTGCAAAAAAGTTGAGAGGGTTATGGCAAAAACTGGATGCACTTCGTGTACAAAATAGACAATCTCTTTCGAAGTATCAGGGTTTCGGACGAAAACTCGTCTGTTACAAAAGGATTTCAATTTTTTTAACTTATTTCAACTCCAGACTTTTTGTGCATTCAATATGAACCATTAGAAGCCACATCCTAAAATTTCAACCCTACCTAACTTCATCTGCTATTTTTCATGCATTTAATGAATTGTTTTGAGCTAAATGACCCTGAAATTAAAAAGCACCACAAATGAACTCTGAAATGGTTGAAACTTGGCATGGTATCATCATTTCACCCATATAGCATGTGATAAAAAGTTGAGAGGGTTACGGCAAAAACTGGATGCACTTCGTGTACAAAATGGACAATCTCTTTCGAAGTATCAGGGTTTCGTTCGAAAACTCGTCTGTTACAAAAGGATTTAATTTTTTTTAACTTAGTTCAACTCCTGACTTTTTGTGCATTCAATATGAACCATTATAAGCCACATCCTAAAATTTCAACCCTATCTAACTTCATTTGCTATTTTTCGTGCATTTAATGAATTGTTTTGAGCTAAATGACCCTGAAATTAAAAAGCACCAGAAATGAACTCTGAAATGGTTGAAACTTGGCATGGTATCATAATTTCACCCACATAGCATGTGATAAAAAGTTGAGAGGGTTACGGCAAAAACTGGATGCACTTCGTGTACAAAATGGACAATCTCTTTCGAAGTATCAGGGTTTCGGACGAAAACTCGTCTGTTACAAAAGGATTTCAATTTTTGTAACTTATTTCAACTCCAGACTTTTTGTGCATTCAATATGAACCATTAGAAGCCACATCGTAAAATTTCAACCCTATCTAACTTCATTTGCTATTTTTCATGCATTTAATGAATTGTTTTGAGCTAAATGACCCTGAAATTAAAAAGCACCACAAATGAACTCTGAAATGGTTGAAACTTGGCATGGTATCATCATTTCACCCACATAGCATGTGCTAATAAGTTGAGAGGGTTACGGCAAAAACTGGATGCACTTCGTGTACAAAATGGACAATCTCTTTCGAAGTATCAGGGTTTCGGACGAAAACTCGTCTGTTACAAAAGGATTTCAAATTTTTTAACTTATTTCAACTCCAGACTTTTTGTGCATTCAATATGAACCATTAGAAGCCACATCCTAAAATTTCAACCCCATCTAACTTCATTTGCTATTTTTCATGCATTTAATGAATTCTTTTGAGCTAAATGACCCTGAAATTAAAAAGCACCACAAATGAACTCTGAAATGGTTGAAACTTGGCATGGTATCATCGTCTCACCCACATAGCATGTGCTAATAAGTTGAGAGGGTTACGGCAAAAATTGGATGCACTTCGTGTACAAAATGGACAATCTCTTTCGAAGTATCAGGGTTTCGGACGAAAACTCGTCTGTTACAAAAGGATTTAAATTTTTTTAACTTAGTTCAACTCCAGACTTTTTGTGCATTCAATATGAACCATTATAAGCCACATCCTAAAATTTCAACCCTATCTAACTTCATTTGCTATTTTTCATGCATTTAATGAATTGTTTTGAGCTAAATGACCCTGAAATTAAAAAGCACCACAAATGAACTCTGAAATGGTTGAAACTTGGCATGGTATCATCATTTCACCCACATAGCATGTGCTAATAAGTTGAGAGGGTTACGGCAAAAACTGGATGCACTTCGTGTACAAAATGGACAATCTCTTTCGAAGTATCAGGGTTTCGGACGAAAACTCGTTTGTTACAAAAGGATTTCAATTTTTTTAACTTATTTCAACTCCAGACTTTTTGTGCATTCAATATGAACCATTGGAAGCCACATCCTAAAATTTCAACCCTACCTAACTTCATTTGCTATTTTTCATGCATTTAATGAATTGTTTTGAGCTAAATGACCCTGAAATTAAAAAGCACCACAAATGAACTCTGAAATGGTTGAAACTTGGCATGGTATCATCATTTCACCCATATAGCATGTGATAAAAAGTTGAGAGGGTTACGGCAAAAACTGGATGCACTTCGTGTACAAAATGGACAATCTCTTTCGAAGTATCAGGGTTTCGGACGAAAACTCGTCTGTTACAAAAGGATTTAATTTTTTTTAACTTAGTTCAACTCCAGACTTTTTGTGCATTCAATATGAACCATTATAAGCCACATCCTAAAATTTCAACTCTATCTAACTTCATTTGCTATTTTTCATGCATTTAATGAATTGTTTTGAGCTAAATGACCCTGAAATTAAAAAGCACCACAAATGAACTCTGAAATGGTTGAAACTTGGCATGGTATCATAATTTCACCCACATAGCATGTGATAAATAGTTGAGAGGGTTACGGCAAAAACTGGATGCACTTCGTGTACAAAATGGACAATCTCTTTCGAAGTATCAGGGTTTCGGACGAAAACTCGTCTGTTACAAAAGGATTTCAATTTTTGTAACTTATTTCAACTCCAGACTTTTTGTGCATTCAATATGAACCATTAGAAGCCACATCCTAAAATTTCAACCCTATCTAACTTCATTTGCTATTTTTCATGCATTTAATGAATTGTTTTGAGCTAAATGACCCTGAAATTAAAAAGCACCACAAATGAACTCTGAAATGGTTGAAACTTGGCATGGTATCATCATTTCACCCACATAGCATGTGCTAATAAGTTGAGAGGGTTACGGTAAAAACTGGATGCACTTCGTGTACAAAATGGACAATCTCTTTCGAAGTATCAGGGTTTCGGACGAAAACTCGTCTGTTACAAAAGGATTTCAAATTTTTTAACTTATTTCAACTCCAGATTTTTCGTGCATTCAATATGAACCATTAGAAGCCACATCCTAAAATTTCAACCCCATCTAACTTCATTTGCTATTTTTCATGCATTTAATGAATTGTTTTGAGCTAAATGACCCTGAAATTAAAAAGCACCACAAATGAACTCTGAAATGGTTGAAACTTGGCATGGTATCATCGTTTCACCCACATAGCATGTGCTAATAAGTTGAGAGGGTTACGGCAAAAATTGGATGCACTTCGTGTACAAAATGGACAATCTCTTTCGAAGTATCAGGGTTTCGGACGAAAACTCGTCTGTTACAAAAGGATTTCAATTTTTTTAACTTATTTCAACTCCAGACTTTTTGTGCATTCAATATGAACCATTAGAAGCCACATCGTAAAATTTCAACCCTATCTAACTTCATTTGCTATTTTTCATGCATTTAATGAATTGTTTTGAGCTAAATGACCCTGAAATTAAAAAGCACCACAAATGAACTCTGAAATGGTTGAAACTTGGCATGGTATCATCATTTCACCCACATAGCATGTGCTAATAAGTTGAGAGGGTTACGGCAAAAACTGGATGCACTTCGTGTACAAAATGGACAATCTCTTTCGAAGTATCAGGGTTTCGGACGAAAACTCGTCTGTTACAAAAGGATTTCAAATTTTTTAACTTATTTCAACTCCAGACTTTTTGTGCATTCAATATGAACCATTAGAAGCCACATCCTAAAATTTCAACCCCATCTAACTTCATTTGCTATTTTTCATGCATTTAATGAATTATTTTGAGCTAAATGACCCTGAAATTAAAAAGCACCACAAATGAACTCTGAAATGGTTGAAACTTGGCATGGTATCATCGTCTCACCCACATAGCATGTGCCAATAAGTTGAGAGGGTTACGGCAAAAATTGGATGCACTTCGTGTACAAAATGGACAATCTCTTTCGAAGTATCAGGGTTTCGGACGAAAACTCGTCTGTTACAAAAGGATTTCAATTTTTGTAACTTATTTCAACTCCAGACTTTTTGTGCATTCAATATGAACCATTAGAAGCCACATCGTAAAATTTCAACCCTATCTAACTTCATTTGCTATTTTTCATGCATTTAATGAATTGTTTTGAGCTAAATGACCCTGAAATTAAAAAGCACCACAAATGAACTCTGAAATGGTTGAAACTTGGCATGGTATCATCGTTTCACCCACATAGCATGTGCTAATAAGTTGAGAGGGTTACGGCAAAAATTGGATGCACTTCGTGTACAAAATGGACAATCTCTTTCGAAGTATCAGGGTTTCGGACGAAAACTCGTCTGTTACAAAAGGATTTCAATTTTTGTAACTTATTTCAACTCCAGACTTTTTGTGCATTCAATATGAACCATTAGAAGCCACATCGTAAAATTTCAACCCTATCTAACTTCATTTGCTATTTTTCATGCATTTAATGAATTGTTTTGAGCTAAATGACCCTGAAATTAAAAAGCACCACAAATGAACTCTGAAATGGTTGAAACTTGGCATGGTATCATCGTTTCACCCACATAGCATGTGCTAATAAGTTGAGAGGGTTACGGCAAAAATTGGATGCACTTCGTGTACAAAATGGACAATCTCTTTCGAAGTATCAGGGTTTCGGACGAAAACTCGTCTGTTACAAAAGGATTTCAATTTTTGTAACTTATTTCAACTCCAGACTTTTTGTGCATTCAATATGAACCATTAGAAGCCACATCGTAAAATTTCAACCCTATCTAACTTCATTTGCTATTTTTCATGCATTTAATGAATTGTTTTGAGCTAAATGACCCTGAAATTAAAAAGCACCACAAATGAACTCTGAAATGGTTGAAACTTGGCATGGTATCATCATTTCACCCACATAGCATGTGCTAATAAGTTGAGAGAGTTACGGCAAAAACTGGATGCACTTCGTGTACAAAATGGACAATCTCTTTCGAAGTATCAGGGTTTCGGACGAAAACTCGTCTGTTACAAAAGGATTTCAAATTTTTTAACTTATTTCAACTCCAGACTTTTTGTGCATTCAATATGAACCATTAGAAGCCACATCCTAAAATTTCAACCCCATCTAACTTCATTTGCTATTTTTCATGCATTTAATGAATTCTTTTGAGCTAAATGACCCTGAAATTAAAAAGCACCACAAATGAACTCTGAAATGGTTGAAACTTGGCATGGTATCATCGTCTCACCCACATAGCATGTGCCAATAAGTTGAGACGGTTACGGCAAAAATTGGATGCACTTCGTGTACAAAATGGACAATCTCTTTCGAAGTATCAGGGTTTCGGACGAAAACTCGTCTGTTACAAAAGGATTTAATTTTTTTTAACTTAGTTCAACTCCAGACTTTTTGTGCATTCAATATGAACCATTATAAGCCACATCCTAAAATTTCAACCCTATCTAACTTCATTTGCTATTTTTCATGCATTTAATGAATTGTTTTGAGCTAAATGACCCTGAAATTAAAAAGCACCACAAATGAACTCTGAAATGGTTGAAACTTGGCATGGTATCATCATTTCACCCACATAGCATGTGCTAATAAGTTGAGAGGGTTACGGCAAAAACTGGATGCACTTCGTGTACAAAATGGACAATCTCTTTCGAAGTATCAGGGTTTCGGACGAAAACTCGTCTGTTACAAAAGGATTTCAAATTTTTTAACTTATTTCAACTCCAGACTTTTTGTGCATTCAATATGAACCATTAGAAGCCACATCCTAAAATTTCAACCCCATCTAACTTCATTTGCTATTTTTCATGCATTTAATGAATTCTTTTGAGCTAAATGACCCTGAAATTAAAAAGCACCACAAATGAACTCTGAAATGGTTGAAACTTGGCATGGTATCATCGTTTCACCCACATAGCATGTGCTAATAAGTTGAGAGGGTTACGGCAAAAATTGGATGCACTTCGTGTACAAAATGGACAATATCTTTCGAAGTATCAGGGTTTCGGACGAAAACTCGTCTGTTACAAAAGGATTAAATTTTTTTTAACTTAGTTCAACTCCAGACTTTTTGTGCATTCAATATGAACCATTATAAGCCACATCCTAAAATTTCAACCCTATCTAACTTCATTTGCTATTTTTCATGCATTTAATGAATTGTTTTGAGCTAAATGACCCTGAAATTAAAAAGCACCACAAATGAACTCTGAAATGGTTGAAACTTGGCATGGTATCATCATTTCACCCACATAGCATGTGCTAATAAGTTGAGAGGGTTACGGCAAAAACTGGATGCACTTCGTGTACAAAATGGACAATCTCTTTCGAAGTATCAGGGTTTCGGACGAAAACTCGTCTGTTACAAAAGGATTTCAATTTTTTTAACTTATTTCAACTCCAGACTTTTTGTGCATTCAATATGAACCATTGTAAGCCACATCCTAAAATTTCAACCCTACCTAACTTCATTTGCTATTTTTCATGCATTTAATGAATTGTTTTGAGCTAAATGACCCTGAAATTAAAAAGCACCACAAATGAACTCTGAAATGGTTGAAACTTGGCATGGTATCATCATTTCACCCATATAGCATGTGATAAAAAGTTGAGAGGGTTACGGCAAAAACTGGATGCACTTCGTGTACAAAATGGACAATCTCTTTCGAAGTATCAGGGTTTCGGACGAAAACTCGTCTGTTACAAAAGGATTTAATTTTTTTTAACTTAGTTCAACTCCAGACTTTTTGTGCATTCAATATGAACCATTAGAAGCCACATCCTAAAATTTCAACACTATCTAACTTCATTTGCTATTTTTCATGCATTTAATGAATTGTTTTGAGCTAAATGACCCTGAAATTAAAAAGCACCACAAATGAACTCTGAAATGGTTGAAACTTGGCATGGTATCATCATTTCACCCACATAGCCTGTGCTAATAAGTTGAGAGGGTTACGGTAAAAACTGGATGCACTTCGTGTACAAAATGGACAATCTCTTTCGAAGTATCAGGGTTTCGGACGAAAACTCGTCTGTTACAAAAGGATTTCAATTTTTTTAACTTATTTCAACTCCAGACTTTTTGTGCATTCAATATGAACCATTGTAAGCCACATCCTAAAATTTCAACCCTACCTAACTTCATTTGCTATTTTTCATGCATTTAATGAATTGTTTTGAGCTAAATGACCCTAAAATTAAAAAGCACCACAAATGAACTCTGAAATGGTTGAAACTTGGCATGGTATCATCATTTCACCCATATAGCATGTGATAAAAAGTTGAGAGGGTTACGGCAAAAACTGGATGCACTTCGTGTACAAAATGGACAATCTCTTTCGAAGTATCAGGGTTTCGGACGAAAACTCGTCTGTTACAAAAGGATTTAATTTTTTTTAACTTAGTTCAACTCCAGAATTTTTGTGCATTCAATATGAACCATTAGAAGCCACATCCTAAAATTTCAACACTATCTAACTTCATTTGCTATTTTTCATGCATTTAATGAATTGTTTTGAGCTAAATGACCCTGAAATTAAAAAGCACCACAAATGAACTCTGAAATGGTTGAAACTTGGCATGGTATCATCATTTCACCCACATAGCCTGTGCTAATAAGTTGAGAGGGTTACGGTAAAAACTGGATGCACTTCGTGTACAAAATGGACAATCTCTTTCGAAGTATCAGGGTTTCGGACGAAAACTCGTCTGTTACAAAAGGATTTCAAAATTTTTAACTTATTTCAACTCCACATTTTTCGTGCATTCAATATGAACCATTAGAAGCCACATCCTAAAATTTCAACCCCATCTAACTTCATTTGCTATTTTTCATGCATTTAATGAATTGTTTTGAGCTAAATGACCCTGAAATTAAAAAGCACCACAAATGAACTCTGAAATGGTTGAAACTTGGCATGGTATCATCGTTTCACCCACATAGCATGTGCTAATAAGTTGAGAGGGTTACGGCAAAAATTGGATGCACTTCGTGTACAAAATGGACAATCTCTTTCGAAGTATCAGGGTTTCGGACGAAAACTCGTCTGTTACAAAAGGATTTCAATTTTTTTTAACTTATTTCAACTCCAGACTTTTTGTGCATTCAATATGAACCATTAGAAGCCACATCCTAAAATTTCAACCCTACCTAACTTCATTTGCTATTTTTCATGCATTTAATGAATTGTTTTGAGCTAAATGACCCTGAAATTAAAAAGCACCACAAATGAACTCTGAAATGGTTGAAACTTGGCATGGTATCATCATTTCACCCATATAGCATGAGATAAAAAGTTGAGAGTGTTACGGCAAAAACTGGATGCACTTTGTGTACAAAATGGACAATCTCTTTCGAAGTATCACGGTTTCGGACGAAAACTCGTCTGTTACAAAAGGATTTAATTTTTTTTAACTTAGTTCAACTCCAGACTTTTTGTGCATTCAATATGAACCATTATAAGCCACATCCTAAAATTTCAACCCTATCTAACTTCATTTGCTATTTTTCATGCATTTAATGAATTGTTATGAGCTAAATGACCCTGAAATTAAAAAGCACCACAAATGAACTCTGAAATGCTTGAAACTTGGCATGGTATCATAATTTCACCCACATAGCATGTGATAAAAAGTTGAGATGGTTACGGCAAAAACTGGATGCACTTCGTGTACAAAATGGACAATCTCTTTCGAAGTATCAGGGTTTCGGACGAAAACTCGTCTGTTACAAAAGGATTTCAATTTTTTTAACTTATTTCAACTCCAGACTTTTTGTGCATTCAATATGAACCATTAGAAGCCACATCCTAAAATTTCAACCCTATCTAACTTCATTTGCTATTTTTCATGCATTTAATGAATTGTTTTGAGCTAAATGACCCTGAAATTAAAAAGCACCACAAATGAACTCTGAAATGGTTGAAACTTGGCATGGTATCATCATTTCACCCACATAGCATGTTCTAAAAAGTTGAGAGGGGTACGGCAAAAAACTGGATGCACTTCGTGTACAAAATGGACAATCTCTATCAAAGTATCAGGGTTTCGAACGAAAACTCGTCTGTTACAAAAGGATTTCAATTTTTTTAAATTATTTCAACTCCAGACATTTTGTGCGTTCAATATGAACCATTAGAACCCACATACTAAAATTTCAACCCTATCTAACTTCATTTGCTATTTTTCATGCATTTAATGAATTGTTTTGAGCTAAATGACCCTGAAATTAAAAAGCACCACAAATGAACTCTGAAATGGTTGAAACTTGGCATGGTATCATCATTTCACCCACATAGCATGTTCTAAAAAGTTGAGAGGGTTATGGCAAAAACTGGATGCACTTCGTGTACAAAATGGACAATCTCTTTCGAAGTATCAGGGTTTCGGACGAAAACTCGTCTGTTACAAAAGGATTGCAATTTTTTAACTTATTTCAACTCCAGACTTTTTGTGCATTTAATATGAACCATTAGAAGCCACATCCTAAAATTTCAACCCCATCTAACTTCATTTGCTATTTTTCATGCATTTAATGAATTGTTTTGAGCTAAATGACCCTGAAATTAAAAAGCACCACAAATGAACTCTGAAATGGTTGAAACTTTGCATGGAATCATCGTTTCACCCACATAGCATGTGCTAATAAGTTGAGAGGGTTATGGCAAAAATTGGATGCACTTCGTGTACAAAATGGACAATCTCTTTCGAAGTATCAGGGTTTCGGACGAAAACTCGTCTGTTACAAAAGGATTTCAAATTTTTTAACTTATTTCAACTCCAGACTTTTTGTGCATTTAATATGAACCATTGGAAGCCACATCCTAAAATTTCAACCCCATCTAACCTCATTTGCTATTTTTCATGCATTTAATGAATTGTTTTGAGCTAAATGACCCTGAAATTAAAAAGCACCACAAATGAACTCTGAAATGGTTGAAACTTGGCATGGAATCATCGTTTCACCCACATACCATGTGCTAATAAGTTGAGAGGGTTACGGCAAAAATTGGATGCACTTCGTGTACAAAATGGACAATCTCTTTCGAAGTATCAGGGTTTCGAACCAAAACTCGTCTGTTACAAAATGATTTCAATTTTTTTAACTTATTTCAACTCCAGAATTTTTGTGCATTCAATATGAACCATTAGAAGCCACATCCTAAAATTTCAACCCTACCTAACTTCATTTGCTATTTTTCATGCATTTAATGAATTGTTTTGAGCTAAATGACCCTGAAATTAAAAAGCACCACAAATGAACTCTGAAATTGTTGAAACTTGGCATGGTATCATCATTTCACCCACATAACATGTTCTAAAAAGTTGAGAGGGGTACGGCAAAAAACTAGATGCACTTTGTGTACAAAATGGACAATCTCTTTCAAAGTATCAGGGTTTCGAACGAAAACTCGTCTGTTACAAAAGGATTTCAATTTTTCTAAATTATTTCAACTCCAGACATTTTGTGCGTTCAATATGAACCATTAGAAGCCACATACTAAAATTTCAACCCTATCTAACTTCATTTGCTATTTTTCATGCATTTAATGAATTGTTTTGAGCTAAATGACCCTGAAATTAAAAAGCACCACAAATGAACTCTGAAATGGTTGAAACTTGGCATGGTATCATCATTTCACCCACATAGCATGTTCTAAAAAGTTGAGAGGGTTATGGCAAAAACTGGATGCACTTCGTGTACAAAATGGACAATCTCTTTCGAAGTATCAGGGTTTCGGACGAAAACTCGTCTGTTACAAAAGGATTTCAAGTTTTTTTAACTTATTTCAACTCCAAACTTTTTGTGCATTCAATATGAAACATTAGAAGCAACATCCTAAAATTTCAATCCTATCTAACCTCATTTGCTATTTTTCATGCATTTAATGAATTGTTTTGAGCTAAATGACCCTGAAATTAAAAAGCACCACAAATGAACTCTGAAATGGTTTAAACTTGGCACGGTATCATAATTTCACCCACATAGCATGTGCAAAAAAGTTGAGAGGGTTATGGCAAAAACTGGATGCACTTCGTGTACAAAATAGACAATCTCTTTCGAAGTATCAGGGTTTCGGACGAAAACTCGTTTGTTACAAAAGGATTTCAATTTTTTTAACTTATTTCAACTCCAGACTTTTTGTGCATTCAATATGAACCATTAGAAGCCACATCCTAAAATTTCAACCGTGCCTAACTTCATCTGCTATTTTTCATGCATTTAATGAATTGTTTTGAGCTAAATGACCCTGAAATTAAAAAGCACCACAAATGAACTCTGAAATGGTTGAAACTTGGCATGGTATCATCATTTCACCCATATAGCATGTCATAAAAAGTTGAGAGGGTTACGGCAAAAACTGGATGCACTTCGTGTACAAAATGGACAATCTCTTTCGAAGTATCAGGGTTTCGGACGAAAACTCGTCTGTTACAAAAGGATTTAATTTTTTTAACTTAGTTCAACTCCAGACTTTTTGTGCATTCAATATGAACCATTATAAGCCACATCCTAAAATTTCAACCCTATGTAACTTCATTTGCTATTTTTCATGCATTTAATGAATTGTTTTGAGCTAAATGACCCTGAAATTAAAAAGCACCACAAATGAACTCTGAAATGGTTGAAACTTGGCATGGTATCATCATTTCACCCATATAGCATGTGATAAAAAGTTGAGAGGGTTACGGCAAAAACTGGATGCACTTCGTGTACAAAATGGACAATCTCTTTCGAAGTATCAGGGTTTCGGACGAAAACTCGTCTGTTACAAAAGGATTTCAATTTTTTTTAACTTATTTCAACTCCAGACGTTTTGTGCATTCAATATGAACCATTAGAAGCCACATCCTAAAATTTCAACCCTATCTAACTTCATTTGCTATTTTTCATGCATTTAATGAATTGTTTTGAGCTAAATGACCCTGAAATTAAAAAGCACCACAAATGAACTCTGAAATGGTTGAAACTTGGCATGGTATCATCCTTTCACCCACATAGCATGTGCTAATAAATTGAGAGGGTTACGGCAAAAACTGGATGCACTTCGTGTACAAAATGGACAATCTCTTTCGAAGTATCAGGGTTTTGGACGAAAACTCGTCTGTTACAAAAGGATTTCAAATTTTTTAACTTATTTCAACTCCAGACTTTTTGTGCATTCAATATGAACCATTAGAAGCCACATCCTAAAATTTCAACCCCATCTAACTTCATTTGCTATTTTTCATGCATTTAATGAATTGTTTTGAGCTAAATGACCCTGAAATTAAAAAGCACCACAAATGAACTCTGAAATGGTTGAAACTTGGCATGGTATCATCGTTTCACCCACATAGCATGTGCTAATAAGTTGAGAGGGTTACGGCAAAAATTGGATGCACTTCGTGTACAAAATGGACAATCTCTTTCGAAGTATCTGGGTTTCGGACGAAAACTCGTCTGTTACAAAAGGATTTAATTTTTTTAACTTAGTTCAACTCCAGACTTTTTGTGCATTCAATATGAACCATTATAAGCCACATCCTAAAATTTCAACCCTATGTAACTTCATTTGCTATTTTTCATGCATTTAATGAATTGTTTTGAGCTAAATGACCCTGAAATTAAAAAGCACCACAAATGAACTCTGAAATGGTTGAAACTTGGCATGGTATCATCATTTCACCCATATAGCATGTGATAAAAAGTTGAGAGGGTTACGGCAAAAACTGGATGCACTTCGTGTACAAAATGGACAATCTCTTTCGAAGTATCAGGG
Organism: Elymus sibiricus; assembly: GCA_039707655.1. NCBI lineage: Eukaryota > Viridiplantae > Streptophyta > Magnoliopsida > Poales > Poaceae > Elymus > Elymus sibiricus. Next base: position 191,018,683 of record CM077663.1, on the reverse strand, counting down.
TTTCGGACGAAAACTCGTCTGTTACAAAAGGATTTCAATTTTTTTTAACTTATTTCAACTCCAGACGTTTTGTGCATTCAATATGAACCATTAGAAGCCACATCCTAAAATTTCAACCCTATCTAACTTCATTTGCTATTTTTCATGCATTTAATGAATTGTTTTGAGCTAAATGACCCTGAAATTAAAAAGCACCACAAATGAACTCTGAAATGGTTGAAACTTGGCATGGTATCATCCTTTCACCCACATAGCATGTGCTAATAAATTGAGAGGGTTACGGCAAAAACTGGATGCACTTCGTGTACAAAATGGACAATCTCTTTCGAAGTATCAGGGTTTTGGACGAAAACTCGTCTGTTACAAAAGGATTTCAAATTTTTTAACTTATTTCAACTCCAGACTTTTTGTGCATTCAATATGAACCATTAGAAGCCACATCCTAAAATTTCAACCCCATCTAACTTCATTTGCTATTTTTCATGCATTTAATGAATTGTTTTGAGCTAAATGACCCTGAAATTAAAAAGCACCACAAATGAACTCTGAAATGGTTGAAACTTGGCATGGTATCATCGTTTCACCCACATAGCATGTGCTAATAAGTTGAGAGGGTTACGGCAAAAATTGGATGCACTTCGTGTACAAAATGGACAATCTCTTTCGAAGTATCTGGGTTTCGGACGAAAACTCGTCTGTTACAAAAGGATTGCAATTTTTTTAACTTATTTCAACTCCAGACTTTTTGTGCATTCAATATGAACCATTAGAAGCCACATCCTAAAATTTCAACCCTACCTAACTTCATTTGCTATTTTTCATGCATTTAATGAATTGTTTTGAGCTAAATGACCCTGAAATTAAAAAGCACCACAAATGAACTCTGAAATGGTTGAAACTTGGCATGGTATCATCATTTCACCCACATAGCATGTTCTAAAAAGTTGAGAGGGGTACGGCAAAAAACTGGATGCACTTTGTGTACAAAATGGACAATCTCTTTCGAAGTATCAGGGTTTCGAACGAAAACTCGTCTGTTACAAAAGGATTTCAATATTTTTAAATTATTTCAACTCCAGACATTTTGTGCGTTCAGTATGAACCATTATAAGCCACATCCTAAAATTTCAACCCTATCTAACTTCATTTGCTATTTTTCATGCATTTAATGAATTGTTTTGAGCTAAATGACCCTGAAATTAAAAAGCACCACAAATGAACTCTGAAATGGTTGAAACTTGGCATGGTATCATCATTTCACCCACATAGCATGTTCTAAAAAGTTGAGAGGGTTATGACAAAAACTGGATGCACTTCGTGTACAAAATGGACAATCTCTTTCGAAGTATCAGGGTTTCGGACGAAAACTCGTCTGTTACAAAAGGATTTCAATATTTTTTAACTTATTTCAACTCCAGACTTTTTGTGCGTTCAGTATGAACCATTATAAGCCACATCCTAAAATTTCAACCCTATCTAACTTCATTTGCTATTTTTCATGCATTTAATGAATTGTTTTGAGCTAAATGACCCTGAAATTAAAAAGCACCACAAATGAACTCTGAAATGGTTGAAACTTGGCATGGTATCATCATTTCACCCACATAGCATGTTCTAAAAAGTTGAGAGGGTTATGACAAAAACTGGATGCACTTCGTGTACAAAATGGACAATCTCTTTCGAAGTATCAGGGTTTCGGACGAAAACTCGTCTGTTACAAAAGGATTTCAATATTTTTTAACTTATTTCAACTCCAGACTTTTTGTGCATTCAATATGAACCATTAGAAGCCACATCCTAAAATTTCAACCCTATCTAACTTCATTTGCTATTTTTCATGCATTTAATGAATTGTTTTAAGCTAAATGACCCTGAAATTAAAAAGCACCACAAATGAACTCTGAAATGGTTTAAACTTGGCATGGTATCATAATTTCACCCACATAGCATGTGCAATAAAGTTGAGAGGGTTATGGCAAAAACTGGATGCACTTCGTGTACAAAATGGACAATCTCTTTCGAAGTATCAGGGTTTCCGACGAAAACTCGTCTGTTACAAAAGGATTTCAATTTTTTTAACTTATTTCAACTCCAGACTTTTTGTGCATTCAATATGAACCATTAGAAGCCATATCCTAAAATTTCAACCCTACCTAACTTCATTTGCTATTTTTCATGCATTTAATGAATTGTTTTGAGCTAAATGACCCTAAAATTAAAAAGCACCACAAATGAACTCTGAAAAGGTTGAAACTTGGCATGGTATCATCGTTTCACCCACATAGCATGTGCTAAGAAGTTGAGAGGGTTACGGCAAAAATTGGATGCACTTCGTGTACAAAATGGACAATCTCTTTCGAAGTATCAGGGTTTCGGACGAAAACTCGTCTGTTACAAAAGGATTTCAATTTTTTAACTTATTTCAATTCCAGACTTTTTGTGCATTCAATATGAACCATTAGAAGCCACATCCTAAAATTTCAACCCTATCTAACTTCATTTGCTATTTTTCATGCATTTAATGAATTGTTTTGAGCTAAATGACCCTGAAATTAAAAAGCACCACAAATGAACTCTGAAATGGTTGAAACTTGGCATGGTATCATCGTTTCACCCACATAGCATGTTCTAATAAGTTGAGAGGGTTACGGCAAAAACTGGATGTACTTCATGTACAAACTGGACAATCTCTTTCGAAGTATCAGGGTTTCGGACGAAAACTCGTCTGTTACACAAGGATTTCAATATTTTTTAACTTATTTCAACTCCAGACTTTTTGTGCATTCAATATGAACCATTAGAAGCCACATCCTAAAATTTCAACCCTATCTAACTTCATTTGCTATTTTTCATGCATTTAATGAATTGTTTTAAGCTAAATGACCCTGAAATTAAAAAGCACCACAAATGAACTCTGAAATGGTTGAAACTTGGCATGGTATCATCATTTCACCCACATAGCATGTGCTAAGAAGTTGAGAGGGTTACGGCAAAAACTGGATGTACTTCATGTACAAACTGGACAATCTCTTTCGAAGTATCAGGGTTTCGGACGAAAACTCGTCTGTTACAAAAGGATTTCAATTTTTTTAAATTATTTCAACTCCAGACTTTTTGTGCATTTAATATGAAACATTAGAAGCCACATCCTAAAATTTCAATCCTATCTAACTTCATTTGCTATTTTTCATGCATTTAATGAATTGTTTTGAGCTAAATGACCCTGAAATTAAAAAGCACCACAAATGAACTCTGAAATGGTTTAAACTTGGCATGGTATCATAATTTCACCCACATAGCATGTGCAATAAAGTTGAGAGGGTTATGGCAAAAACTGGATGCACTTCGTGTACAAAATGGACAATCTCTTTCGAAGTATCAGGGTTTCCGACGAAAACTCGTCTGTTACAAAAGGATTTCAATTTTTTTAACTTATTTCAACTCCAGACTTTTTGTGCATTCAATATGAACCATTAGAAGCCATATCCTAAAATTTCAACCCTACCTAACTTCATTTGCTATTTTTCATGCATTTAATGAATTGTTTTGAGCTAAATGACCCTAAAATTAAAAAGCACCACAAATGAACTCTGAAAAGGTTGAAACTTGGCATGGTATCATCGTTTCACCCACATAGCATGTGCTAAGAAGTTGAGAGGGTTACGGCAAAAATTGGATGCACTTCGTGTACAAAATGGACAATCTCTTTCGAAGTATCAGGGTTTCGGACGAAAACTCGTCTGTTACAAAAGGATTTCAATTTTTTAACTTATTTCAATTCCAGACTTTTTGTGCATTCAATATGAACCATTAGAAGCCACATCCTAAAATTTCAACCCTATCTAACTTCATTTGCTATTTTTCATGCATTTAATGAATTGTTTTGAGCTAAATGACCCTGAAATTAAAAAGCACCACAAATGAACTCTGAAATGGTTGAAACTTGGCATGGTATCATCATTTCACCTACATAGCATGTTCTAAAAAGTTGAGAGGGTTACGGCAAAAAACTGGATGCACTTCGTGTACAAAATGGACAATCTCTTTCAAAGTATGAGGGTTTCGAACGAAAACTCGTCTGTTACAAAAGGATTTCAATTTTTTTTAAATAATTTCAACTCCAGACATTTTGTGCGTTCAATATGAACCATTAGAAGCCACATCCTAAAATTTCAACCCTATCTAACTTCATTTGCTATTTTTCATGCATTTAATGAATTGTTGTGAGCTAAATGACCCTGAAATTAAAAAGCTCCACAAATGAACTCTGAAATGGTTGAAACTTGGCATGGTATCATCGTTTCACCCACATAGCATGTGCTAATAAGTTGAGAGGGTTACGGCAAAAATTGGATGCACTTCGTGTACAAAATGGACAATCTCTTTCGAAGTATCAGGGTTTCGGACGAAAACTCGTCTGTTACAAAAGGATTTCAATTTTTGTAACTTATTTCAACTCCAGACTTTTTGTGCATTCAATATGAACCATTAGAAGCCACATCGTAAAATTTCAACCCTATCTAACTTCATTTGCTATTTTTCATGCATTTAATGAATTGTTTTGAGCTAAATGACCCTGAAATTAAAAAGCACCACAAATGAACTCTGAAATGGTTGAAACTTGGCATGGTATCATCGTTTCACCCACATAGCATGTTCTAATAAGTTGAGAGGGTTACGGCAAAAACTGGATGTACTTCATGTACAAACTGGACAATCTCTTTCGAAGTATCAGGGTTTCGGACGAAAACTCGTCTGTTACAAAAGGATTTCAATTTTTTTAAATTATTTCAACTCCAGACTTTTTGTGCATTCAAGATGAAACATTAGAAGCCACATCCTTAAATTTCAATCCTATCTAACTTCATTTGCTATTTTTCATGCATTTAATGAATTGTTTTGAGCTAAATGACCCTGAAATTAAAAAGCACCACAAAGGAACTCTGAAATGGTTTAAACTTGGCATGGTATCATAATTTCACCCACATAGCATGTGCAATAAAGTTGAGAGGGTTATGGCAAAAACTGGATGCACTTCGTGTACAAAATGGACAATCTCTTTCGAAGTATCAGGGTTTCGGAAGAAAACTCGTCTGTTACAAAAGGATTTCAATTTTTTTAAATTATTTGAACTCCAGACTTTTTGTGCATTCAATATGAACCATTAGAAGCCACATCCTAAAATTTCAACCCTATCTATCTTCATTTGCTATTTTTCATGCATTTAATGAATTGTTTTGCGCGAAATGACCCTAAAATTAAAAAGCACCACAAATGAACTCTGAAAAGGTTGAAACTTGGCATGGTATCATCGTTTCACCCACATAGCATCTGCTAAGAAGTTGAGAGGGTTACGGCAAAAATTGGATGCACTTCGTGTACAAAATGGACAATCTCTTTCGAAGTATTAGGGTTTCAGACGAAAACTCGTCTGTTACAAAAGGATTTCAATTTTTCAACTTATTTCAATTCCAGACTTTTTGTGCATTCAATATGAACCATTAGAAGCCACATCCTAAAATTTCAACCCTACCTAACTTCATTTGCTATTTTTCATGCATTTAATGAATTGTTTGGAGCTAAATGACCCTGAAATTAAAAAGCACCACAAATGAACTCTGAAAAGGTTGAAACTTGGCATGGTATCATCGTTTCACCCACATAGCATGTTCTAAATAGTTGAGAGGGTTATGGCAAAAACTGGATGCACTTCGTGTACAAAATGGACAATCTCTTCCGAAGTATCAGGGTTTCGGACGAAAACTCGTCTGTTACAAAAGGATTTCAATATTTTTTAACTTATTTCAACTCCAGACTTTTTGTGCATTCAATATGAACCATTAGAAGCCACATCCTAAAATTTCAACCCTATCTAACTTCATTTGCTATTTTTCATGCATTTAATGAATTGTTTTAAGCTAAATGACCCTGAAATTAAAAAGCACCACAAATGAACTGTGAAATGGTTGAAACTTGGCATGGTATCATCATTTCACCCACATAGCATGTGCTAAGAAGTTGAGAGGGTTACGGCAAAAACTGGATGTACTTCATGTACAAACTGGACAATCTCTTTCGAAGTATCAGGGTTTCGGACGAAAACTCGTCTGTTACAAAAGGATTTCAATTTTTTTAAATTATTTCAACTCCAGACTTTTTGTGCATTCAATATGAAACATTAGAAGCCACATCCTAAAATTTCAATCCTATCTAACTTCATTTGCTATTTTTCATGCATTTAAAGAATTGTTTTGAGCTAAATGACCCTGAAATTAAAAAGCACCACAAATGAACTCTGAAATGGTTTAAACTTGGCATGGTATCATAATTTCACCCACATAGCATGTGCAATAAAGTTGAGAGGGTTATGGCAAAAACTGAATGCACTTCGTGTACAAAATGGACAATCTCTTTCGAAGTATCAGGGTTTCCGACGAAAACTCGTCTGTTACAAAAGGATTTCGATTTTTTTAACTTATTTCAACTCCAGAATTTTTGTGCATTCAATATGAACCATTAGAAGCCCTATCCTAAAATTTCAACCCTACCTAACTTCATTTGCTATTTTTCATGCATTTAATGAATTGTTTTGAGCTAAATGACCCTAAAATTAAAAAGCACCACAAATGAACTCTGAAAAGGTTGAAACTTGGCATGGTATCATCGTTTCACCCACATAGCATGTGCTAAGAAGTTGAGAGGGTTACGGCAAATATTGGATGCACTTCGTGTACAAAATGGACAATCTCTTTCGAAGTATCAGGGTTTCGGACGAAAACTCGTCTGTTACAAAAGGATTTCAATTTTTTAACTTATTTCAATTCCAGACTTTTTGTGCATTCAATATGAACCATTAGAAGCCACATCCTAAAATTTCAACCCTATCTAACTTCATTTGCTATTTTTCATGCATTTAATGAATTGTTTTGAGCTAAATGACCCTGAAATTAAAAAGCACCACAAATGAACTCTGAAATGGTTGAAACTTGGCATGGTATCATCGTTTCACCCACATAGCATGTTCTAATAAGTTGAGAGGGTTACGGCAAAAACTGGATGTACTTCATGTACAAACTGGACAATTTCTTTCGAAGTATCAGGGTTTCGGACGAAAACTCGTCTGTTACAAAAGGATTTCAATATTTTTTAACTTATTTCAACTCCAGACTTTTTGTGCATTCAATATGAACCATTAGAAGCCACATCCTAAAATTTCAACCCTATCTAACTTCATTTGCTATTTTTCATGCATTTAATGAATTGTTTTAAGCTAAATGACCCTGAAATTAAAAAGCACCACAAATGAACTCTGAAATGGTTGAAACTTCGCATGGTATCATCATTTCACCCACATAGCATGTGCTAAGAAGTTGAGAGGGTTACGGCAAAAACTGGATGTACTTCATGTACAAACTGGACAATCTCTTTCGAAGTATCAGGGTTTCGGACGAAAACTCGTCTGTTACAAAAGGATTTCAATTTTTTTAAATTATTTCAACTCCAGACTTTTTGTGCATTCAATATGAACCATTAGAAGCCATATCCTAAAATTTCAACCCTACCTAACTTCATTTGCTATTTTTCATGCATTTAATGAATTGTTTTGAGCTAAATGACCCTAAAATTAAAAAGCACCACAAATGAACTCTGAAAAGGTTGAAACTTGGCATGGTATCATCGTTTCACCCACATAGCATGTGCTAAGAAGTTGAGAGGGTTACGGCAAAAAACTGGATGCACTTCGTGTACAAAATGGACAATCTCTTTCGAAGTATCAGGGTTTCGGACGAAAACTCGTCTGTTACAAAAGGATTTCAATTTTTTAACTTATTTCAATTCCAGACTTTTTGTGCATTCAATATGAACCATTAGAAGCCACATCCTAAAATTTCAACCCTATCTAACTTCATTTGCTATTTTTCATGCATTTAATGAATTGTTTTGAGCTAAATGACCCTGAAATTAAAAAGCACCACAAATGAACTCTAAAATGGTTGAAACTTGGCATGGTATCATCGTTTCACCCACATAGCATGTTCTAATAAGTTGAGAGGGTTACGGCAAAAACTGGATGTACTTCATGTACAAACTGGACAATCTCTTTATAAGTATCAGGGTTTCGGACGAAAACTCGTCTGTTACAAAAGGATTTCAATTTTTTTAAATTATTTCAACTCCAGACCTTTTTGTGCATTCAATATGAAACATTAGAAGCCACATCCTAAAATTTCAATCCTATCTAACTTCATTTGCTATTTTTCATGCATTAATGAATTGTTTTGAGCTAAATGACCCTGAAATTAAAAAGCACCACAAACGAACTCTGAAATGGTTTAAACTTGGCATGGTATCATAATTTCACCCACATAGCATGTGCAATAAAGTTGAGAGGGTTATGGCAAAAACTGGATGCACTTCGTGTACAAAATGGACAATCTCTTTCGAAGTATCACGGTTTCGGAAGAAAACTCGTCTGTTACAAAAGGATTTCAATTTTTTTAAAATATTTGAACTCCAGACTTTTTGTGCATTCAATATGAACCATTAGAAGCCACATCCTAAAATTTCAACCCTATCTAACTTCATTTGCTATTTTTCATGCATTTAATGAATTGTTTTGCGCGAAATGACCCTAAAATTAAAAAGCACCACAAATGAACTCTGAAAAGGTTGAAACTTGGCATGGTATCATCGTTTCACCCACATAGCATCTGCTAAGAAGTTGAGAGGGTTACGGCAAAAATTGGATGCACTTCGTGTACAAAATGGACAATCTCTTTCGAAGTATTAGGGTTTCGGACGAAAACTCGTCTGTTACAAAAGGATTTCAATTTTTCAACTTATTTCAATTCCAGACTTTTTGTGCATTCAATATGAACCATTAGAAGCCACATCCTAAAATTTCAACCCTACCTAACTTCATTTGCTATTTTTCATGCATTTAATGAATTGTTTGGAGCTAAATGACCCTGAAATTAAAAAGCACCACAAATGAACTCTGAAAAGGTTGAAACTTGGCATGGTATCATCGTTTCACCCACATAGCATGTTCTAAATAGTTGAGAGGGTTATGGCAAAAACTGGATGCACTTCGTGTACAAAATGGACAATCTCTTTCTAAGTATCACGGTTTCGGACGAAAACTCGTCTGTTACAAAAGGATTTCAATTTTTTTAACTTATTTCAACTCCAGACTTTTTGTGCATTCAATATGAACCATTAGAAGCCACATCCTAAAATTTCAACCCTATCTAACTTCATTTGCTATTTTTCATGCATTTAATGAATTGTTTTGAGCTAAATGACCCTGAAATTAAAAAGCTCCACAAATGAACTCTGAAATGGTTGAAACTTGGCATGGTATCATCATTTCACCCAAATAGCATGTGCTAAAAAGTTGAGAGGGTTACGGCAAAAACTGGATGTACTTCATGTACAAACTGGACAATCTCTTTCGAAGTATCAGGGTTTCGGACGAAAACTCGTCTGTTACAAAAGGATTTCAATATTTTTTAACTTATTTCAACTCCAGACTTTTTGTGCATTCAATATGGACCATTAGAAGCCACATCCTAAAATTTCAACCCTATCTAACTTCATTTGCTATTTTTCATGCATTTAATGAATTGTTTTAAGCTAAATGACCCTGAAATTAAAAAGCACCACAAATGAACCCTGAAATGGTTGAAACTTGGCATGGTATCATCATTTCACCCACATAGCATGTGCTAAGAGGTTGAGAGGGTTACGGCAAAAACTGGATGTACTTCATGTACAAACTGGACAATCTCTTTCGAAGTATCAGGGTTTCGGACGAAAACTCGTCTGTTACAATAGGATTTCAATTTTTTTAAATTATTTCAACTCCAGACTTTTTGTGCATTCAATATGAAACATTAGAAGCCACATCCTAAAATTTCAATCCTATCTAACTTCATTTGCTATTTTTCATGCATTTAATGAATTGTTTTGAGCTAAATGACCCAGAAATTAAAAAGCACCACAAACGAACTCTGAAATGGTTTAAACTTGGCATGGTATCATAATTTCACCCACATAGCATGTGCAATAAAGTTGAGAGGGTTATGGCAAAAACTGGATGCACTTCGTGTACAAAATGGACAATCTCTTTCGAAGTATCAGGGTTTCCGACGAAAACTCGTCTGTTACAAAAGGATTTCAATTTTTTTAACTTATTTCAACTCCAGACTTTTTGTGCATTCAATATGAACCATTAGAAGCCATATCCTAAAATTTCAACCCTACCTAACTTCATTTGCTATTTTTCATGCATTTAATGAATTGTTTTGAGCTAAATGACCCTAAAATTAAAAAGCACCACAAATGAACTCTGAAAAGGTTGAAACTTGGCATGGTATCATCGTTTCACCCACATAGCATGTGCTAAGAAGTTGAGAGGGTTACGGCAAAAATTGGATGCACTTCGTGTACAAAATGGACAATCTCTTTCGAAGTATCAGGGTTTCGGACGAAAACTCGTCTGTTACAAAAGGATTTCAATTTTTCAACTTATTTCAATTCCAGACTTTTTGTGCATTCAATATGAACCATTAGAAGCCACATCCTAAAATTTCAACCCTACCTAACTTCATTTGCTATTTATCATGCATTTAATGAATTGTTTTGAGCTAAATGACCCTGAAATTAAAAAGCACCACAAATGAACTCTGAAAAGGTTGAAACTTGGCATGGTATCATCGTTTCACCCACATAGCATGTGCTAAATAGTTGAGAGGGTTATGGCAAAAACTGGATGTACTTCATGTACAAACTGGACAATCTCTTTCTAAGTATCACGGTTTCGGACGAAAACTCGTCTGTTACAAAAGGATTTCAATTTTTTTAACTTATTTCAACTCCAGACTTTTTGTGCATTCAATATGAACCATTAGAAGCCACATCCTAAAATTTCAACCCTATCTAACTTCATTTGCTATTTTTCATGCATTTAATGAATTGTTTTGAGCTAAATGACCCTGAAATTAAAAAGCTCCACAAATGAACTCTGAAATGGTTGAAACTTGGCATGGTATCATCATTTCACCCAAATAGCATGTGCTAAAAGGTTGAGAGGGTTACGGCAAAAACTGGATGTACTTCATGTACAAACTGGACAATCTCTTTCGAAGTATCAGGGTTTCGGACGAAAACTCGTCTGTTACAAAAGGATTTCAATTTTTTTAACTTATTTCAACTCCAGACTTTTTGTGCATTCAATATGAACCATTAGAAGCCACATCCTAAAATTTCAACCCTATCTAACTTCATTTGCTATTTTTCATGCATTTAATGAATTGTTTTAAGCTAAATGACCCTGAAATTAAAAAGCACCACAAATGAACTCTGAAATGGTTGAAACTTGGCATGGTATCATCATTTCACCAACATAGCATGTGCTAAGAAGTTGAGAGGGTTACGGCAAAAACTGGATGTACTTCATGTACAAACTGGACAATCTCTTTCGAAGTATCAGGGTTTCCGACGAAAACTCGTCTGTTACAAAAGGATTTCAATTTTTTTAACTTATTTCAACTCCAGACTTTTTGTGCATTCAATATGAACCATTAGAAGCCATATCCTAAAATTTCAACCCTACCTAACTTCATTTGCTATTTTTCATGCATTTAATGAATTGTTTTGAGCTAAATGACCCTAAAATTAAAAAGCACCACAAATGAACTCTGAAAAGGTTGAAACTTGGCATGGTATCATCGTTTCACCCACATAGCATGTGCTAAGAAGTTGAGACGGTTACGGCAAAAATTGGATGCACTTCGTGTACAAAATGGACAATCTCTTTCGAAGTATCAGGGTTTCGGACGAAAACTCGTCTGTTACAAAAGGATTTCAATTTTTTAACTTATTTCAATTCCAGACTTTTTGTGCATTCAATATGAACCATTAGAAGCCACATCCTAAAATTTCAACCCTATCTAACTTCATTTGCTATTTTTCATGCATTTAATGAATTGTTGTGAGCTAAATGACCCTGAAATTAAAAAGCTCCACAAATGAACTCTGAAATGGTTGAAACTTGGCATGGTATCATCATTTCACCCAAATAGCATGTGCTAAAAAGTTGAGAGGGTTACGGCAAAAACTGGATGTACTTCATGTACAAACTGGACAATCTCTTTCGAAGTATCAGGGTTTCGGACGAAAACTCGTCTGTTACAAAAGGATTTCAATTTTTTTAACTTATTTCAACTCCAGACTTTTTGTGCATTCAATATGAACCATTAGAAGCCACATCCTAAAATTTCAACCCTATCTAACTTCATTTGCTATTTTTCATGCATTTAATGAATTGTTTTGAGCTAAATGACCCTGAAATTAAAAAGCACCACAAATGAACTCTGAAATGGTTGAAACTTGGCATGGTATCATCATTTCACCCAAATAGCATGTGCTGAAAAGTTGAGAGGGTTACGGCAAAAACTGGATGTACTTCATGTACAAACTGGACAATCTCTTTCGAAGTATCAGGGTTTCGGACGAAAACTCATCTGTTACAAAAGGATTTCAATTTTTTTTAACTTATTTCAACTCCAGACTTTTTGTGCATTCAATATGAACCATTAGAAGCCACATCCTAAAATTTCAACCCTATCTAACTTCATTTGCTATTTTTCATGCATTTAATGAATTGTTTTGAGCTAAATGACCCTGAAATTAAAAAGCACCACAAATGAACTCTGAAATGGTTTAAACTTGGCATGGTATCATAATTTCACCCACATAGCATTTGCAAAAAAGTTGAGAGGGTTATGGCAAAAACTGGAAGCACTTCGTGTACAAAATAGACAATCTCTTTCGAAGTATCAGGGTTTCGGACGAAAACTCGTCTGTTACAAAAGGATTTCAATTTTTTTAACTTATTTCAACTCCAGACTTTTTGTGCATTCAATATGAACCATTAGAAGCCACATCCTAAAATTTCAACCCTACCTAACTTCATCTGCTATTTTTCATGCATTTAATGAATTGTTTTGAGCTAAATGACCCTGAAATTAAAAAGCACCACAAATGAACTCTGAAATGGTTGAAACTTGGCATGGTATCATCATTTCACCCATATAGCATGTGATAAAAAGTTGAGAGGGTTACGGCAAAAACTGGATGCACTTCGTGTACAAAATGGACAATCTCTTTCGAAGTATCAGGGTTTCGGACGAAAACTCGTCTGTTACAAAAGGATTTAATTTTTTTTAACTTAGTTCAACTCCAGACTTTTTGTGCATTCAATATGAACCATTATAAGCCACATCCTAAAATTTCAACCCTATCTAACTTCATTTGCTATTTTTCATGCATTTAATGAATTGTTTTGAGCTAAATGACCCTGAAATTAAAAAGCACCAGAAATGAACTCTGAAATGGTTGAAACTTGGCATGGTATCATAATTTCACCCACATAGCATGTGATAAAAAGTTGAGAGGGTTACGGCAAAAACTGGATGCACTTCGTGTACAAAATAGACAATCTCTTTCGAAGTATCAGGGTTTCGGACGAAAACTCGTCTGTTACAAAAGGATTTCAATTTTTTTAACTTATTTCAACTCCAGCCTTTTTGTGCATTCAATATGAACCATTAGAAGCCACATCGTAAAATTTCAACCCTATCTAACTTCATTTGCTATTTTTCATGCATTTAATGAATTGTTTTGAGCTAAATGACCCTGAAATTAAAAAGCACCACAAATGAACTCTGAAATGGTTGAAACTTGGCATGGTATCATCATTTCACCCACATAGCATGTGCTAATAAGTTGAGAGGGTTACGGCAAAAACTGGATGCACTTCGTGTACAAAATGGACAATCTCTTTCAAAGTATCAGGGTTTCGGACGAAAACTCGTCTGTTACAAAAGGATTTCAATTTTTTTAACTTATTTCAACTCCAGACTTTTTGTGCATTCAATATGAACCATTAGAAGCCACATCCTAAAATTTCAACCCCATCTAACTTCATTTGCTATTTTTCATGCGTTTAATGAATTCTTTTGAGCTAAATGACCCTGAAATTAAAAAGCACCACAAATGAACTCTGAAATGGTTGAAACTTGGCATGGTATCATCGTTTCACCCACATAGCATGTGCTAATAAGTTGAGAGGGTTACGGCAAAAATTGGATGCACTTCGTGTACAAAATGGACAATCTCTTTCGAAGTATCAGGGTTTCGGACGAAAACTCGTCTGTTACAAAAGGATTTAATTTTTTTTAACTTAGTTCAACTCCAGACTTTTTGTGCATTCAATATGAACCATTATAAGCCACATCCTAAAATTTCAACCCTATCTAACTTCATTTGCTATTTTTCATGCATTTAATGAATTGTTTTGAGCTAAATGACCCTGAAATTAAAAAGCACCACAAATGAACTCTGAAATGGTTGAAACTTGGCATGGTATCATCATTTCACCCACATAGCATGTGCTAATAAGTTGAGAGGGTTACGGCAAAAACTGGATGCACTTCGTGTACAAAATGGACAATCTCTTTCGAAGTATCAGGGTTTCGGACGAAAACTCGTCTGTTACAAAAGGATTTCAATTTTTTTAACTTATTTCAACTCCAGACTTTTTGTGCATTCAATATGAACCATTGGAAGCCACATCCTAAAATTTCAACCCTACCTAACTTCATTTGCTATTTTTCATGCATTTAATGAATTGTTTTGAGCTAAATGACCCTGAAATTAAAAAGCACCACAAATGAACTCTGAAATGGTTGAAACTTGGCATGGTATCATCATTTCACCCATATAGCATGTGATAAAAAGTTGAGAGGGTTACGGCAAAAACTGGATGCACTTCGTGTACAAAATGGACAATCTCTTTCGAAGTATCAGGGTTTCGGACGAAAACTCGTCTGTTACAAAAGGATTTAATTTTTTTTAACTTAATTCAACTCCAGACTTTTTGTGCATTCAATATGAACCATTATAAGCCACATCCTAAAATTTCAACTCTATCTAACTTCATTTGCTATTTTTCATGCATTTAATGAATTGTTTTGAGCTAAATGACCCTGAAATTAAAAAGCACCACAAATGAACTCTGAAATGGTTGAAACTTGGCATGGTATCATAATTTCACCCACATAGCATGTGATAAAAAGTTGAGAGGGTTACGGCAAAAACTGGATGCACTTCGTGTACAAAATGGACAATCTCTTTCGAAGTATCAGGGTTTCGGACGAAAACTCGTCTGTTACAAAAGGATTTCAATTTTTGTAACTTATTTCAACTCCAGACTTTTTGTGCCTTCAATATGAACCATTAGAAGCCACATCCTAAAATTTCAACACTATCTAACTTCATTTGCTATTTTTCATGCATTTAATGAATTGTTTTGAGCTAAATGACCCTGAAATTAAAAAGCACCACAAATGAACTCTGAAATGGTTGAAACTTGGCATGGTATCATCATTTCACCCACATAGCATGTGCTAATAAGTTTAGAGGGTTACGGTAAAAACTGGATGCACTTCGTGTACAAAATGGACAATCTCTTCCGAAGTATCAGGGTTTCGGACGAAAACTCGTCTGTTACAAATGGATTTCAAATTTTTTAACTTATTTCAACTCCAGATTTTTCGTGCATTCAATATGAACCATTAGAAGCCACATCCTAAAATTTCAACCCCATCTAACTTCATTTGCTATTTTTCATGCATTTAATGAATTGTTTTGAGCTAAATGACCCTGAAATTAAAAAGCACCACAAATGAACTCTGAAATGGTTGAAACTTGGCATGGTATCATCGTTTCACCCACATAGCATGTGCTAATAAGTTGAGAGGGTTACGGCAAAAATTGGATGCACTTCGTGTACAAAATGCACAATCTCTTTCGAAGTATCAGGGTTTCGGACGAAAACTCGTCTGTTACAAAAGGATTTTAATTTTTTTTAACTTATTTCAACTCCAGACTTTTTGTGCATTCAATATGAACCATTAGAAGCCACATCCTAAAATTTCAACCCTACCTAACTTAATTTGCTATTTTTCATGCATTTAATGAATTGTTTTGAGCTAAATGACCCTGAAATTAAAAAGCACCACAAATGAACTCTGAAATGGTTGAAACTTGGCATGGTATCATCATTTCACCCATATAGCATGTGATAAAAAGTTGAGAGTGTTACGGCAAAAACTGGATGCACTTTGTGTACAAAATGGACAATCTCTTTCGAAGTATCACGGTTTCGGACGAAAACTCGTCTGTTACAAAAGGATTTAATTTTTTTTAACTTAGTTCAACTCCAGACTTTTTGTGCATTCAATATGAACCATTATAAGCCACATCCTAAAATTTCAACCCTATCTAACTTCATTTGCTATTTTTCATGCATTTAATGAATTGTTTTGAGCTAAATGACCCTGAAATTAAAAAGCACCACAAATGAACTCTGAAATGGTTGAAACTTGGCATGGTATCATAATTTCACCCACATAGCATGTGATAAAAAGTTGAGAGGGGTACGGCAAAAAACTGGATGCACTTCGTGTACAAAATGGACAATCTCTATCAAAGTATCAGCGTTTCGAACGAAAACTCGTCTGTTACAAAAGGATTTCAATTTTTTTAACTTATTTCAACTCCAGACTTTTTGTGCATTCAATATGAACCATTAGAAGCCACATCCTAAAATTTCAACCCTATCTAACTTCATTTGCTATTTTTCATGCATTTAATGAATTGTTTTGAGCTAAATGACCCTGAAATTAAAAAGCACCACAAATGAACTCTGAAATGGTTGAAACTTGGCATGGTATCATCATTTCACCCACATAGCATGTTCTAAAAAGTTGAGAGGGGTACGGCAAAAAACTGGATGCACTTCGTGTACAAAATGGACAATCTCTATCAAAGTATCAGCGTTTCGAACGAAAACTCGTCTGTTACAAAAGGATTTCAATTTTTTTAAATTATTTCAACTCCAGACATTTTGTGCGCTCAATATGAACCATTAGAAGCCACATACTAAAATTTCAACCCTATCTAACTTCATTTGCTATTTTTCATGCATTTAATGAATTGTTTTGAGCTAAATGACCCTGAAATTAAAAAGCACCACAAATGAACTCTGAAATGGTTGAAACTTGGCATGGTATCATCATTTCACCCACATAGCATGTTCTAAAAAGTTGAGAGGGTTATGGCAAAAACTGGATGCACTTCGTGTACAAAATGGACAATCTCTTTCGAAGTATCAGGGTTTCGGACGAAAACTCGTCTGTTACAAAAGGATTTCAAATTTTTTAACTTATTTCAACTCCAGACTTTTTGTGCATTTAATATGAGCCATTAGAAGCCACATCCTAAAATTTCAACCCCATCTAACTTCATTTGCTATTTTTCATGCATTTAATGAATTGTTTTGAGCTAAATGACCCTGAAATTAAAAAGCACCACAAATGAACTCTGAAATGGTTGAAACTTGGCATGGAATCATCGTTTCACCCACATAGCATGTGCTAATAAGTTGAGAGGGTTATGGCAAAAATTGGATGCACTTCATGTACAAAATGGACAATCTCTTTCGAAGTATCAGGGTTTCGGACGAAAACTCGTCTGTTACAAAAGGATTTCAAATTTTTTAACTTATTTCAACTCCAGACTTTTTGTGCATTTAATATGAACCATTGGAAGCCACATCCTAAAATTTCAACCCCATCTAACCTCATTTGCTATTTTTCATGCATTGAATGAATTGTTTTGAGCTAAATGACCCTGAAATTAAAAAGCACCACAAATGAACTCTGAAATGGTTGAAACTTGGCATGGAATCATCGTTTCACCCACATAGCATGTGCTAATAAGTTGAGAGGGTTACGGCAAAAATTGGATGCACTTCGTGTACAAAATGGACAATCTCTTTCGAATTATCAGGGTTTCGAACGAAAACTCGTCTGTTACAAAATGATTTCAATTTTTTTAACTTATTTCAACTCCAGAATTTTTGTGCATTCAATATGAACCATTAGAAGCCACATCCTAAAATTTCAACCCTACCTAACTTCATTTGCTATTTTTCATGCATTTAATGAATTGTTTTGAGCTAAATGACCCTGAAATTAAAAAGCACCACAAATGAACTCTGAAATGGTTGAAACTTGGCATGGAATCATCGTTTCACCCACATAGCATGTGCTAATAAGTTGAGAGGGTTACGGCAAAAATTGGATGCACTTCGTGTACAAAATGGACAATCTCTTTCAAAGTATCAGGGTTTCGAACGAAAACTCGTCTGTTACAAAAGGATTTCAATTTTTTTAAATTATTTCAACTCCAGACATTTTGTGCGTTCAATATGAACCATTAGAAGCCACATACTAAAATTTCAACCCTATCTAACTTCATTTGCTATTTTTCATGCATTTAATGAATTGTTTTGAGGTAAATGACCCTGAAATTAAAAAGCACCACAAATGAACTCAGAAATGGTTGAAACTTGGCATGGTATCATCATTTCACCCACATAGCATGTTCTAAAAAGTTGAGAGGGTTATGGCAAAAACTGGATGCACTTCGTGTACAAAATGGACAATCTCTTTCGAAGTATCAGGGTTTCGGACGAAAACTCGTCTGTTACAAAAGGATTTCAAGTTTTTTTAACTTATTTCAACTCCAGACTTTTTGTGCATTCAATATGAAACATTAGAAGCAACATCCTAAAATTTCAATCCTATCTAACCTCATTTGCTATTTTTCATGCATTTAATGAATTGTTTTGAGCTAAATGACCCTGAAATTAAAAAGCACCACAAATGAACTCTGAAATGGTTTAAACTTGGCATGGTATCATAATTTCACCCACATAGCATGTGCAAAAAAGTTGAGAGGGTTATGGCAAAAACTGGATGCACTTCGTGTACAAAATAGACAATCTCTTTCGAAGTATCAGGGTTTCGGACGAAAACTCGTCTGTTACAAAAGGATTTCAATTTTTTTAACTTATTTCAACTCCAGACTTTTTGTGCATTCAATATGAACCATTAGAAGCCACATCCTAAAATTTCAACCGTGCCTAACTTCATCTGCTATTTTTCATGCATTTAATGAATTGTTTTGAGCTAAATGACCCTGAAATTAAAAAGCACCACAAATGAACTCTGAAATGGTTGAAACTTGGCATGGTATCATCATTTCACCCATATAGCATGTCATAAAAAGTTGAGAGGGTTACGGCAAAAACTGGATGCACTTCGTGTACAAAATGGACAATCTCTTTCGACGTATCAGGGTTTCGGACGAAAACTCGTCTGTTACAAAAGGATTTAATTTTTTAACTTAGTTCAATTCCAGACTTTTTGTGCATTCAATATGAACCATTATAAGCCACATCCTAAAATTTCAACCCTATGTAACTTCATTTGCTATTTTTCATGCATTTAATGAATTGTTTTGAGCTAAATGACCCTGAAATTAAAAAGCACCACAAATGAACTCTGAAATGGTTGAAACTTGGCATGGTATCATCATTTCACCCATATAGCATGTGATAAAAAGTTGAGAGGGTTACGGCAAAAACTGGATGCACTTCGTGTACAAAATGGACAATCTCTTTCGAAGTATCAGGGTTTCGGACGAAAACTCGTCTGTTACAAAAGGATTTCAATTTTTTTTAACTTATTTCAACTCCAGACGTTTTGTGCATTCAATATGAACCATTAGAAGCCACATCCTAAAATTTCAACCCTATCTAACTTCATTTTCTATTTTTCATGCATTTAATGAATTGTTTTGAGCTAAATGACCCTGAAATTAAAAAGCACCACAAATGAACTCTGAAATGGTTGAAACTTGGCATGGTATCATCCTTTCACCCACATAGCATGTGCTAATAAGTTGAGAGGGTTACGGCAAAAACTGGATGCACTTCGTGTAGAAAATGGACAATCTCTTTCGAAGTATCAGGGTTTTGGACGAAAACTCGTCTGTTACAAAAGGATTTCAAATTTTTTAACTTATTTCAACTCCAGACTTTTTGTGCATTCAATATGAACCATTAGAAGCCACATCCTAAAATTTCAACCCCATCTAACTTCATTTGCTATTTTTCATGCATTTAATGAATTGTTTTGAGCTAAATGACCCTGAAATTAAAAAGCACCACAAATGAACTCTGAAATGGTTGAAACTTGGCATGGTATCATCGTTTCACCCACATAGCATGTGCTAATAAGTTGAGAGGGTTACGGCAAAAATTGGATGCACTTCGTGTACAAAATGGACAATCTCTTTCGAAGTATCTGGGTTTCGGACGAAAACTCGTCTGTTACAAAAGGATTGCAATTTTTTTAACTTATTTCAACTCCAGACTTTTTGTGCATTCAATATGAACCATTAGAAGCCACATCCTAAAATTTCAACCCTACCTAACTTCATTTGCTATTTTTCATGCATTTAATGAATTGTTTTGAGCTAAATGACTCTAAAATTAAAAAGCACCACAAATGAACTCTGAAATGGTTGAAACTTGGCATGGTATCATCATTTCACCCACATAGCATGTTCTAAAAAGTTGAGAGGGGTACGGCAAAAAACTGGATGCACTTTGTGTACAAAATGGACAATCTCTTTCAAAGTATCAGGGTTTCGAACGAAAACTCGTCTGTTACAAAAGGATTTCAATTTTTTTAAATTATTTCAACTCCAGACATTTTGTGCGTTCAGTATGAACCATTAGAAGACACATACTAAAATTTCAACCCTGTCTAACTTCATTTGCTATTTTTCATGCATTTAATGAATTGTTTTGAGCTAAATGACCCTGAAATTAAAAAGCACCACAAATGAACTCTGAAATGGTTGAAACTTGGCATGGTATCATCATTTCACCCACATAGCATGTTCTAAAAAGTTGAGAGGGTTATGACAAAAACTGGATGCACTTCGTGTACAAAATGGACAATCTCTTTCGAAGTATCAGGGTTTCGGACGAAAACTCGTCTGTTACAAAAGGATTTCAATATTTTTTAACTTATTTCAACTCCAGACTTTTTGTGCATTCAATATGAACCATTAGAAGCCACATCCTAAAATTTCAACCCTATCTAACTTCATTTGCTATTTTTCATGCATTTAATGAATTGTTTTAAGCTAAATGACCCTGAAATTAAAAAGCACCACAAATGAACTATGAAATGGTTGAAACTTGGCATGGTATCATCATTTCACCCACATAGCATGTGCTAAGAAGTTGAGAGGGTTACGGCAAAAACTGGATGTACTTCATGTACAAACTGGACAATCTCTTTCGAAGTATCAGGGTTTCGAACGAAAACTCGTCTGTTACAAAAGGATTTCAATTTTTTTAAATTATTTCAACTCCAGACATTTTGTGCGTTCAATATGAACCATTAGAAGCCACATACTAAAATTTCAACCCTATCTAACTTCATTTGCTATTTTTCATGCATTTAATGAATTGTTTTGAGGTAAATGACCCTGAAATTAAAAAGCACCACAAATGAACTCAGAAATGGTTGAAACTTGGCATGGTATCATCATTTCACCCACATAGCATGTTCTAAAAAGTTGAGAGGGTTATGGCAAAAACTGGATGCACTTCGTGTACAAAATGGACAATCTCTTTCGAAGTATCAGGGTTTCGGACGAAAACTCGTCTGTTACAAAAGGATTTCAAGTTTTTTTAACTTATTTCAACTCCAGACTTTTTGTGCATTCAATATGAAACATTAGAAGCAACATCCTAAAATTTCAATCCTATCTAACCTCATTTGCTATTTTTCATGCATTTAATGAATTGTTTTGAGCTAAATGACCCTGAAATTAAAAAGCACCACAAATGAACTCTGAAATGGTTTAAACTTGGCATGGTATCATAATTTCACCCACATAGCATGTGCAAAAAAGTTGAGAGGGTTATGGCAAAAACTGGATGCACTTCGTGTACAAAATAGACAATCTCTTTCGAAGTATCAGGGTTTCGGACGAAAACTCGTCTGTTACAAAAGGATTTCAATTTTTTTAACTTATTTCAACTCCAGACTTTTTGTGCATTCAATATGAACCATTAGAAGCCACATCCTAAAATTTCAACCGTGCCTAACTTCATCTGCTATTTTTCATGCATTTAATGAATTGTTTTGAGCTAAATGACCCTGAAATTAAAAAGCACCACAAATGAACTCTGAAATGGTTGAAACTTGGCATGGTATCATCATTTCACCCATATAGCATGTCATAAAAAGTTGAGAGGGTTACGGCAAAAACTGGATGCACTTCGTGTACAAAATGGACAATCTCTTTCGACGTATCAGGGTTTCGGACGAAAACTCGTCTGTTACAAAAGGATTTAATTTTTTAACTTAGTTCAATTCCAGACTTTTTGTGCATTCAATATGAACCATTATAAGCCACATCCTAAAATTTCAACCCTATGTAACTTCATTTGCTATTTTTCATGCATTTAATGAATTGTTTTGAGCTAAATGACCCTGAAATTAAAAAGCACCACAAATGAACTCTGAAATGGTTGAAACTTGGCATGGTATCATCATTTCACCCATATAGCATGTGATAAAAAGTTGAGAGGGTTACGGCAAAAACTGGATGCACTTCGTGTACAAAATGGACAATCTCTTTCGAAGTATCAGGGTTTCGGACGAAAACTCGTCTGTTACAAAAGGATTTCAATTTTTTTTAACTTATTTCAACTCCAGACGTTTTGTGCATTCAATATGAACCATTAGAAGCCACATCCTAAAATTTCAACCCTATCTAACTTCATTTTCTATTTTTCATGCATTTAATGAATTGTTTTGAGCTAAATGACCCTGAAATTAAAAAGCACCACAAATGAACTCTGAAATGGTTGAAACTTGGCATGGTATCATCCTTTCACCCACATAGCATGTGCTAATAAGTTGAGAGGGTTACGGCAAAAACTGGATGCACTTCGTGTACAAAATGGACAATCTCTTTCGAAGTATCAGGGTTTTGGACGAAAACTCGTCTGTTACAAAAGGATTTCAAATTTTTTAACTTATTTCAACTCCAGACTTTTTGTGCATTCAATATGAACCATTAGAAGCCACATCCTAAAATTTCAACCCCATCTAACTTCATTTGCTATTTTTCATGCATTTAATGAATTGTTTTGAGCTAAATGACCCTGAAATTAAAAAGCACCACAAATGAACTCTGAAATGGTTGAAACTTGGCATGGTATCATCGTTTCACCCACATAGCATGTGCTAATAAGTTGAGAGGGTTACGGCAAAAATTGGATGCACTTCGTGTACAAAATGGACAATCTCTTTCGAAGTATCTGGGTTTCGGACGAAAACTCGTCTGTTACAAAAGGATTGCAATTTTTTTAACTTATTTCAACTCCAGACTTTTTGTGCATTCAATATGAACCATTAGAAGCCACATCCTAAAATTTCAACCCTACCTAACTTCATTTGCTATTTTTCATGCATTTAATGAATTGTTTTGAGCTAAATGACCCTAAAATTAAAAAGCACCACAAATGAACTCTGAAATGGTTGAAACTTGGCATGGTATCATCATTTCACCCACATAGCATGTTCTAAAAAGTTGAGAGGGGTACGGCAAAAAACTGGATGCACTTTGTGTACAAAATGGACAATCTCTTTCAAAGTATCAGGGTTTCGAACGAAAACTCGTCTGTTACAAAAGGATTTCAATTTTTTTAAATTATTTCAACTCCAGACATTTTGTGCGTTCAGTATGAACCATTAGAAGACACATACTAAAATTTCAACCCTGTCTAACTTCATTTGCTATTTTTCATGCATTTAATGAATTGTTTTGAGCTAAATGACCCTAAAATTAAAAAGCACCACAAATGAACTCTGAAATGGTTGAAACTTGGCATGGTATCATCATTTCACCCACATAGCATGTTCTAAAAAGTTGAGAGGGTTATGACAAAAACTGGATGCACTTCGTGTACAAAATGGACAATCTCTTTCGAAGTATCAGGGTTTCGGACGAAAACTCGTCTGTTACAAAAGGATTTCAATATTTTTTAACTTATTTCAACTCCAGACTTTTTGTGCATTCAATATGAACCATTAGAAGCCACATCCTAAAATTTCAACCCTATCTAACTTCATTTGCTATTTTTCATGCATTTAATGAATTGTTTTAAGCTAAATGACCCTGAAATTAAAAAGCACCACAAATGAACTATGAAATGGTTGAAACTTGGCATGGTATCATCATTTCACCCACATAGCATGTGCTAAGAAGTTGAGAGGGTTACGGCAAAAACTGGATGTACTTCATGTACAAACTGGACAATCTCTTTCGAAGTATCAGGGTTTCGGACGAAAACTCGTCTGTTACAAAAGGATTTCAATTTTTTTAAATTATTTCAACTCCAGACTTTTTGTGCATTCAATATGAAACATTAGAAGCCACATCCTAAAATTTCAATCCTATCTAACTTCATTTGCTATTTTTCATGCATTTAATGAATTGTTTTGAGCTAAATGACCCTGAAATTAAAAAGCACCACAAATGAACTCTGAAATGGTTTAAACTTGGCATGGTATCATAATTTCACCCACATAGCATGTGCAATAAAGTTGAGAGGGTTATGGCAAAAACTGGATGCACTTCGTGTACAAAATGGACAATCTCTTTCGAAGTATCAGGGTTTCCGACGAAAACTCGTCTGTTACAAAAGGATTTCAATTTTTTTAACTTATTTCAACTCCAGACTTTTTGTGCATTCAATATGAACCATTAGAAGCCATATCCTAAAATTTCAACCCTACCTAACTTCATTTGCTATTTTTCATGCATTTAATGAATTGTTTTGAGCTAAATGACCCTAAAATTAAAAAGCACCACAAATGAACTCTGAAAAGGTTGAAACTTGGCATGGTATCATCGTTTCACCCACATAGCATGTGCTAAGAAGTTGAGAGGGTTACGGCAAAAATTGGATGCACTTCGTGTACAAAATGGACAATCTCTTTCGAAGTATCAGGGTTTCGGACGAAAACTCGTCTGTTACAAAAGGATTTCAATTTTTTAACTTATTTCAATTCCAGACTTTTTGTGCATTCAATATGAACCATTAGAAGCCACATCCTAAAATTTCAACCCTATCTAACTTCATTTGCTATTTTTCATGCATTTAATGAATTGTTTTGAGCTAAATGACCCTGAAATTAAAAAGCACCACAAATGAACACTGAAATGGTTGAAACTTGGCATGGTATCATCGTTTCACCGACATAGCATGTTCTAATAAGTTGAGAGGGTTACGGCAAAAACTGGATGTACTTCATGTACAAACTGGACAATCTCTTTCGAAGTATCAGGGTTTCGGACGAAAACTCGTCTGTTACAAAAGGATTTCAATTTTTTTAAATTATTTCAACTCCAGACTTTTTGTGCATTCAATATGAAACATTAGAAGCCACATCCTAAAATTTCAATCCTATCTAACTTCATTTGCTATTTTTCATGCATTTAATGAATTGTTTTGAGCTAAATGACCCTGAAATTAAAAAGCACCACAAACGAACTCTGAAATGGTTTAAACTTGGCATGGTATCGTAATTTCACCCACATAGCATGTGCAATAAAGTTGAGAGGGTTATGGCAAAAACTGGATGCACTTCGTGTACAAAATGGACAATCTCTTTCGAAGTATCAGGGTTTCGGACGAAAACTCGTCTGTTACAAAAGGATTTCAATTTTTTTAAATTATTTGAACTCCAGACTTTTTGTGCATTCAATATGAACCATTAGAAGCCACATCCTAAAATTTCAACCCTATCTAACTTCATTTGCTATTTTTCATGCATTTAATGAATTGTTTTGCGCGAAATGACCCTAAAATTAAAAAGCACCACAAATGAACTCTGAAAAGGTTGAAACTTGGCATGGTATCATCGTTTCACCCACATAGCATCTGCTAAGAAGTTGAGAGGGTTACGGCAAAAATTGGATGCACTTCGTGTACAAAATGGACAATCTCTTTCGAAGTATTAGGGTTTCGGACGAAAACTTGTCTGTTACAAAAGGATTTCAATTTTTCAACTTATTTCAATTCCAGACTTTTTGTGCATTCAATATGAACCATTAGAAGCCACATCCTAAAATTTCAACCCTACCTAACTTCATTTGCTATTTTTCATGCATTTAATGAATTGTTTGGAGCTAAATGACCCTGAAATTAAAAAGCACCACAAATGAACTCTGAAAAGGTTGAAACTTGGCATGGTATCATCGTTTCACCCACATAGCATGTTCTAAATAGTTGAGAGGGTTATGGCAAAAACTGGATGCACTTCGTGTACAAAATGGACAATCTCTTTCTAAGTATCACGGTTTCGGACGAAAACTCGTCTGTTACAAAAGGATTTCAATTTTTTTAACTTATTTCAACTCCAGACTTTTTGTGCATTCAATATGAACCATTAGAAGCCACATCCTACAATTTCAACCCTATCTAACTTCATTTGCTATTTTTCATGCATTTAATGAATTGTTTTGCGCGAAATGACCCTAAAATTAAAAAGCACCACAAATGAACTCTGAAAAGGTTGAAACTTGGCATGGTATCATCGTTTCACCCACATAGCATCTGCTAAGAAGTTGAGAGGGTTACGGCAAAAATTGGATGCACTTCGTGTACAAAATGGACAATCTCTTTCGAAGTATTAGGGTTTCGGACGAAAACTCGTCTGTTACAAAAGGATTTCAATTTTTCAACTTATTTCAATTCCAGACTTTTTGTGCATTCAATATGAACCATTAGAAGCCACATCCTAAAATTTCAACCCTACCTAACTTCATTTGCTATTTATCATGCATTTAATGAATTGTTTGGAGCTAAATGGCCCTGAAATTAAAAAGCACCACAAATGAACTCTGAAAAGGTTGAAACTTGGCATGGTATCATCGTTTCACCCACATAGCATGTTCTAAATAGTTGAGAGGGTTATGGCAAAAACTGGATGCACTTCGTGTACAAAATGGACAATCTCTTTCTAAGTATCACGGTTTCGGACGAAAACTCGTCTGTTACAAAAGGATTTCAATTTTTTTAACTTATTTCAACTCCAGACTTTTTGTGCATTCAATATGAACCATTAGAAGCCACATCCTAAAATTTCAACCCTATCTAACTTCATTTGCTATTTTTCATGCATTTAATGAATTGTTTTGAGCTAAATGACCCTGAAATTAAAAAGCTCCACAAATGAACTCTGAAATGGTTGAAACTTGGCATGGTATCATCATTTCACCCAAATAGCATGTGCTAAAAAGTTGAGAGGGTTACGGAAAAAACTGGATGTACTTCATGTACAAACTGGACAATCTCTTTCGAAGTATCAGGGTTTCGGACGAAAACTCGTCTGTTACAAAAGGATTTCAATATTTTTTAACTTATTTCAACTCCAGACTTTTTGTGCATTCAATATGAACCATTAGAAGCCACATCCTAAAATTTCAACCCTATCTAACTTCATTTGCTATTTTTCATGCATTTAATGAATTGTTTTAAGCTAAATGACCCTGAAATTAAAAAGCACCACAAATGAACTCTGAAATGGTTGAAACTTGGCATGGTATCATCATTTCACCCACATAGCATGTGCTAAGAAGTTGAGAGGGTTACGGCAAAAACTGGATGTACTTCATGTACAAACTGGACAATCTCTTTCGAAGTATCAGGGTTTCGGACGAAAACTCGTCTGTTACAAAAGGATTTCAATTTTTTTAAATTATTTCAACTCCAGACTTTTTGTGCATTCAATATGAAACATTAGAAGCCACATCCTAAAATTTCAATCCTATCTAACTTCATTTGCTATTTTTCATGCATTTAATGAATTGTTTTGAGCTAAATGACCCTGAAATTAAAAAGCACCACAAAGGAACTCTGAAATGGTTTAAACTTGGCATGGTATCATAATTTCACCCACATAGCATGTGCAATAAAGTTGAGAGGGTTATGGCAAAAACTGGATGCACTTCGTGTACAAAATGGACAATCTCTTTCGAAGTATCAGGGTTTCCGACGAAAACTCGTCTGTTACAAAAGGATTTCAATTTTTTTAACTTATTTCAACTCCAGACTTTTTGTGCATTCAATATGAACCATTAGAAGCCATATCCTAAAATTTCAACCCTACCTAACTTCATTTGCTATTTTTCATGCATTTAATGAATTGTTTTGAGCTAAATGACCCTAAAATTAAAAAGCACCACAAATGAACTCTGAAAAGGTTGAAACTTGGCATGGTATCATCGTTTCACCCACATAGCATGTGCTAAGAAGTTGAGAGGGTTACGGCAAAAATTGGATGCACTTCGTGTACAAAATGGACAATCTCTTTCGAAGTATCAGGGTTTCGGACGAAAACTCGTCTGTTACAAAAGGATTTCAATTTTTTAACTTATTTCAATTCCAGACTTTTTGTGCATTCAATATGAACCATTAGAAGCCACATCCTAAAATTTCAACCCTATCTAACTTCATTTGCTATTTTTCATGCATTTAATGAATTGTTTTGAGCTAAATGACCCTGAAATTAAAAAGCACCACAAATGAACCCTGAAATGGTTGAAACTTGGCATGGTTTCATCATTTCACCCACATAGCATGTGCTAATAAGTTGAGAGGGTTACGGCAAAAACTGGATGTACTTCATGTACAAACTGGACAATCTCTTTCGAAGTATCAGGGTTTCGGACAAAAACTCGTCTGTTATAAAAGGATTTCAATTTTTTTAAATTATTTCAACTCCAGACTTTTTGTGCATTCAATATGAAACATTAGAAGCCACATCCTAAAATTTCAATCCTATCTAACTTCATTTGCTATTTTTCATGCATTTAATGAATTGTTTTGAGCTAAATGACCCTGAAATTAAAAAGCACCACAAACGAACTCTGAAATGGTTTAAACATGGCATGGTATCATAATTTCACCCACATAGCATGTGCAATAAAGTTGAGAGGGTTATGGCAAAAACTGGATGCACTTCGTGTACAAAATGGACAATCTCTTTCGAAGTATCAGGGTTTCGGACGAAAACTCGTCTGTTACAAAAGGATTTCAATTTTTTTAACTTATTTGAACTCCAGACTTTTTGTGCATTCAATATGAACCATTAGAAGCCACATCCTAAAATTTCAACCCTATCTAACTTCATTTGCTATTTTTCATGCATTTAATGAATTGTTTTGCGCGAAATGACCCTAAAATTAAAAAGCACCACAAATGAACTATGAAATGGTTGAAACTTGGCATGGTATCATCATTTCACCCACATAGCATGTGCTAAGAAGTTGAGAGGGTTACGGCAAAAACTGGATGTACTTCATGTACAAACTGGACAATCTCTTTCGAAGTATCAGGGTTTCGGACAAAAACTCGTCTGTTACAAAAGGATTTCAATTTTTTTAAATTATTTCAACTCCAGACTTTTTGTGCATTCAATATGAAACATTAGAAGCCACATCCTAAAATTTCAATCCTATCTAACTTCATTTGCTATTTTTCATGCATTTAATGAATTGTTTTGAGCTAAATGACCCTGAAATTAAAAAGCACCACAAACGAACTCTGAAATGGTTTAAACATGGCATGGTATCATAATTTCACCCACATAGCATGTGCAATAAAGTTGAGAGGGTTATGGCAAAAACTGGATGCACTTCGTGTACAAAATGGACAATCTCTTTCGAAGTATCAGGGTTTCGGACGAAAACTCGTCTGTTACAAAAGGATTTCAATTTTTTTAACTTATTTGAACTCCAGACTTTTTGTGCATTCAATATGAACCATTAGAAGCCACATCCTAAAATTTCAACCCTATCTAACTTCATTTGCTATTTTTCATGCATTTAATGAATTGTTTTGCGCGAAATGACCCTAAAATTAAAAAGCACCACAAATGAACTATGAAATGGTTGAAACTTGGCATGGTATCATCATTTCACCGACATAGCATGTGCTAAGAAGTTGAGAGGGTTACGGCAAAAACTGGATGTACTTCATGTACAAACTGGACAATCTCTTTCGAAGTATCAGGGTTTCGGACGAAAACTCGTCTGTTACAAAAGGATTTCAATTTTTCAACTTATTTCAATTCCAGACTTTTTGTGCATTCAATATGAACCATTAGAAGCCACATCCTAAAATTTCAACCCTACCTAACTTCATTTGCTATTTTTCATGCATTTAATGAATTGTTTGGAGCTAAATGACCCTGAAATTAAAAAGCACCACAAATGAACTCTGAAAAGGTTGAAACTTGGCATGGTATCATCGTTTCACCCACATAGCATGTTCTAAATAGTTGAGAGGGTTATGGCAAAAACTGGATGCACTTCGTGTACAAAATGGACAATCTCTTTCTAAGTATCACGGTTTCGGACGAAAACTCGTCTGTTACAAAAGGATTTCAATTTTTTTAACTTATTTCAACTCCAGACTTTTTGTACATTCAATATGAACCATTAGAAGCCACATCCTAAAATTTCAAACCTATCTAACTTCATTTGCTATTTTTCATGCATTTAATGAATTGTTTTGAGCTAAATGACCCTGAAATTAAAAAGCTCCACAAATGAACTCTGAAATGGTTGAAACTTGGCATGGTATCATCATTTCACCCAAATAGCATGTGCTAAAAAGTTGAGAGGGTTACGGCAAAAACTGGATGTACTTCATGTACAAACTGGACAATCTCTTTCGAAGTATCAGGGTTTCGGACGAAAACTCGTCTGTTACAAAAGGATTTCAATATTTTTTAACTTATTTCAACTCCAGACTTTTTGTGCATTCAATATGAACCATTAGAAGCCACATCCTAAAATTTCAACCCTATCTAACTTCATTTGCTATTTTTCATGCATTTAATGAATTGTTTTAAGCTAAATGACCCTGAAATTAAAAAGCACCACAAATGAACTCTGAAATGGTTGAAACTTGGCCTGGTATCATCGTTTCACCCACATAGCATGTGCTAAGAAGTTGAGAGGCTTACGGCAAAAACTGGATGTACTTCATGTACAAACTGGACAATCTCTTTCGAAGTATCAGGGTTTCGGACGAAAACTCGTCTGTTACAAAAGGATTTCAATTTTTTTAAATTATTTCAACTCCAGACTTTTTGTGCATTCAATATGAAACATTAGAAGCCACATCCTAAAATTTCAATCCTATCTAACTTCATTTGCTATTTTTCATGCATTTAATGAATTGTTTTGAGCTAAATGACCCTGAAATTAAAAAGCACCACAAATGAACTCTGAAATGGTTTAAACTTGGCATGGTATCATAATTTCACCCACATAGCATGTGCAATAAAGTTGAGAGGGTTATGGCAAAAACTGGATGCACTTCGTGTACAAAATGGACAATCTCTTTCGAAGTATCAGGGTTTCCGACGAAAACTCGTCTGTTACAAAAGGATTTCAATTTTTTTAACTTATTTCAACTCCAGACTTTTTGTGCATTCAATATGAACCATTAGAAGACATATCCTAAAATTTCAACCCTACCTAACTTCATTTGCTATTTTTCATGCATTTAATGAATTGCTTTTAGCTAAATGACCCTAAAATTAAAAAGCACCACAAATGAACTCTGAAAAGGTTGAAACTTGGCATGGTATCATCGTTTCACCCACATAGCATGTGCTAAGAAGTTGAGAGGGTTACGGCAAAAATTGGATGCACTTCGTGTACAAAATGGACAATCTCTTTCGAAGTATCAGGGTTTCGGACGAAAACTCGTCTGTTACAAAAGGATTTCAATTTTTTAACTTATTTCAATTCCAGACTTTTTGTGCATTGAATATGAACCATTAGAAGCCACATCCTAAAATTTCAACCCTATCTAACTTCATTTGCTATTTTTCATGCATTTAATGAATTGTTTTGAGCTAAATGACCCTGAAATTAAAAAGCACCACAAATGAACTCTGAAATGGTTGAAACTTGGCATGGTTTCATCATTTCACCCACATAGCATGTGCTAATAAGTTGAGAGGGTTACGGCAAAAACTGGATGTACTTCATGTACAAACTGGACAATCTCTTTCGAAGTATCAGGGTTTCGGACAAAAACTCGTCTGTTACAAAAGGATTTCAATTTTTTTAAATTATTTCAACTCCAGACTTTTTGTGCATT
Organism: Elymus sibiricus; assembly: GCA_039707655.1. Classification (NCBI taxonomy): domain Eukaryota; kingdom Viridiplantae; phylum Streptophyta; class Magnoliopsida; order Poales; family Poaceae; genus Elymus; species Elymus sibiricus. The sequence goes on along the minus strand of CM077663.1, from coordinate 190,986,489 downwards.
CAATATGAAACATTAGAAGCCACATCCTAAAATTTCAATCCTATCTAACTTCATTTGCTATTTTTCATGCATTTAATGAATTGTTTTGAGCTAAATGACCCTGAAATTAAAAAGCACCACAAACGAACTCTGAAATGGTTTAAACTTGGCATGGTATCATAATTTCACCCACATAGCATGTGCAATAAAGTTGAGAGGGTTATGGCAAAAACTGGATGCACTTCGTGTACAAAATGGACAATCTCTTTCGAAGTATCAGGGTTTCGCACGAAATCTCGTCTGTTACAAAAGGATTTCAATTTTTTTAAATTATTTGAACTCCAGACTTTTTGTGCATTCAATATGAACCATTAGAAGCCACATCCTAAAATTTCAACCCTATCTAACTTCATTTGCTATTTTTCATGCATTTAATGAATTGTTTTGCGCGAAATGACCCTAAAATTAAAAAGCACCACAAATGAACTCTGAAAAGGTTGAAACTTGGCATGGTATCATCGTTTCACCCACATAGCATCTGCTAAGAAGTTGAGAGGGTTACGGCAAAAACTGGATGCACTTCGTGTACAAAATGGACAATCTCTTTCGATGTATCAGGGTTTCGGACGAAAACTCGTCTGTTACAAAAGGATTTCAATTTTTTTAAATTATTTCAACTCCAGACTTTTTGTGCATTCAATATGAAACATTAGAAGCCTCATCCTAAAATTTCAATCCTATCTAACTTCATTTGCTATTTTTCATGCATTTAATGAATTGTTTTGAGCTAAATGACCCTGAAATTAAAAAGCACCACAAATGAACTCTGAAAAGGTTGAAACTTGGCATGGTATCATCGTTTCACCCACATAGCATGTTCTAAATAGTTGAGAGGGTTATGGCAAAAACTGGATGCACTTCGTGTACAAAATGGACAATCTCTTTCTAAGTATCACGGTTTCGGACGAAAACTCGTCTGTTACAAAAGGATTTCAATTTTTTTAACTTATTTCAACTCCAGACTTTTTGTGCATTCAATATGAACCTTTAGAAGCCACATCCTAAAATTTCAACCCTATCTAACTTCATTTGCTATTTTTCATGCATTTAATGAATTGTTTTGCGCGAAATGACCCTAAAATTAAAAAGCACCACAAATGAACTCTGAAAAGGTTGAAACTTGGCATGGTATCATCGTTTCACCCACATAGCATCTGCTAAGAAGTTGAGAGGGTTACGGCAAAAATTGGATGCACTTCGTGTACAAAATGGACAATCTCTTTCGAAGTATTAGGGTTTCGGACGAAAACTCGTCTGTTACAAAAGGATTTCAATTTTTCAACTTATTTCAATTCCAGACTTTTTGTGCATTCAATATGAACCATTAGAAGCCACATCCTAAAATTTCAACCCTACCTAACTTCATTTGCTATTTATCATGCATTTAATGAATTGTTTGGAGCTAAATGGCCCTGAAATTAAAAAGCACCACAAATGAACTCTGAAAAGGTTGAAACTTGGCATGGTATCATCGTTTCACCCACATAGCATGTTCTAAATAGTTGAGAGGGTTATGGCAAAAACTGGATGCACTTCGTGTACAAAATGGACAATCTCTTTCTAAGTATCACGGTTTCGGACGAAAACTCGTCTGTTACAAAAGGATTTCAATTTTTTTAACTTATTTCAACTCCAGACTTTTTGTGCATTCAATATGAACCATTAGAAGCCACATCCTAAAATTTCAACCCTATCTAACTTCATTTGCTATTTTTCATGCATTTAATGAATTGTTTTGCGCGAAATGACCCTAAAATTAAAAAGCACCACAAATGAACTCTGAAAAGGTTGAAACTTGGCATGGTATCATCGTTTCACCCACATAGCATCTGCTAAGAAGTTGAGAGGGTTACGGCAAAAATTGGATGCACTTCGTGTACAAAATGGACAATCTCTTTCGAAGTATTAGGGTTTCGGACGAAAACTCGTCTGTTACAAAAGGATTTCAATTTTTCAACTTATTTCAATTCCAGACTTTTTGTGCATTCAATATGAACCATTAGAAGCCACATCCTAAAATTTCAACCCTACCTAACTTCATTTGCTATTTATCATGCATTTAATGAATTGTTTGGAGCTAAATGGCCCTGAAATTAAAAAGCACCACAAATGAACTCTGAAAAGGTTGAAACTTGGCATGGTATCATCGTTTCACCCACATAGCATGTTCTAAATAGTTGAGAGGGTTATGGCAAAAACTGGATGCACTTCGTGTACAAAATGGACAATCTCTTTCTAAGTATCACGGTTTCGGACGAAAACTCGTCTGTTACAAAAGGATTTCAATTTTTTTAACTTATTTCAACTCCAGAATTTTTGTGCATTCAATATGAACCATTAGAAGCCACATCCTAAAATTTCAACCCTATCTAACTTCATTTCTATTTTTCATGCATTTAATGAATTGTTTTGAGCTAAATGACCCTGAAATTAAAAAGGTCCACAAATGAACTCTGAAATGGTTGAAACTTGGCTTGGTATCATCATTTCACCCAAATAGCATGTGCTAAAAAGTTGAGAGGGTTACGGAAAAAACTGGATGTACTTCATGTACAAACTGGACAATCTCTTTCGAAGTATCAGGGTTTCGGACGAAAACTCGTCTGTTACAAAAGGATTTCAATATTTTTTAACTTATTTCAACTCCAGACTTTTTGTGCATTCAATATGAACCATTAGAAGCCACATCCTAAAATTTCAACCCTATCTAACTTCATTTGCTATTTTTCATGCATTTAATGAATTGTTTTAAGCTAAATGACCCTGAAATTAAAAAGCACCACAAATGAACTCTGAAATGGTTGAAACTTGGCATGGTATCATCATTTCACCCACATAGCATGTGCTAAGAAGTTGAGAGGGTTACGGCAAAAACTGGATGTACTTCATGTACAAACTGGACAATCTCTTTCGAAGTATCAGGGTTTCGGACGAAAACTCGTCTGTTACAAAAGGATTTCAATTTTTTTAAATTATTTCAACTCCAGACTTTTTGTGCATTCAATATGAAACATTAGAAGCCACATCCTAAAATTTCAATCCTATCTAACTTCATTTGCTATTTTTCATGCATTTAATGAATTGTTTTGAGCTAAATGACCCTGAAATTAAAAAGCACCACAAACGAACTCTGAAATGGTTTAAACATGGCATGGTATCATAATTTCACCCACATAGCATGTGCAATAAAGTTGAGAGGGTTATGGCAAAAACTGGATGCACTTCGTGTACAAAATGGACAATCTCTTTCGAAGTATCAGGGTTTCGGACGAAAACTCGTCTGTTACAAAAGGATTTCAATTTTTTTAACTTATTTGAACTCCAGACTTTTTGTGCATTCAATATGAACCATTAGAAGCCACATCCTAAAATTTCAACCCTATCTAACTTCATTTGCTATTTTTCATGCATTTAATGAATTGTTTTGCGCGAAATGACCCTAAAATTAAAAAGCACCACAAATGAACTATGAAATGGTTGAAACTTGGCATGGTATCATCATTTCACCCACATAGCATGTGCTAAGAAGTTGAGAGGGTTACGGCAAAAACTGGATGTACTTCATGTACAAACTGGACAATCTCTTTCGAAGTATCAGGGTTTCGGACGAAAACTCGTCTGTTACAAAAGGATTTCAATTTTTCAACTTATTTCAATTCCAGACTTTTTGTGCATTCAATATGAACCATTAGAAGCCACATCCTAAAATTTCAACCCTACCTAACTTCATTTGCTATTTTTCATGCATTTAATGAATTGTTTGGAGCTAAATGACCCTGAAATTAAAAAGCACCACAAATGAACTCTGAAAAGGTTGAAACTTGGCATGGTATCATCGTTTCACCCACATAGCATGTTCTAAATAGTTGAGAGGGTTATGGCAAAAACTGGATGCACTTCGTGTACAAAATGGACAATCTCTTTCTAAGTATCACGGTTTCGGACGAAAACTCGTCTGTTACAAAAGGATTTCAATTTTTTTAACTTATTTCAACTCCAGACTTTTTGTGCATTCAATATGAACCATTAGAAGCCACATCCTAAAATTTCAAACCTATCTAACTTCATTTGCTATTTTTCATGCATTTAATGAATTGTTTTGAGCTAAATGACCCTGAAATTAAAAAGCTCCACAAATGAACTCTGAAATGGTTGAAACTTGGCATGGTATCATCATTTCACCCAAATAGCATGTGCTAAAAAGTTGAGAGGGTTACGGCAAAAACTGGATGTACTTCATGTACAAACTGGACAATCTCTTTCGAAGTATCAGGGTTTCGGACGAAAACTCGTCTGTTACAAAAGGATTTCAATATTTTTTAACTTATTTCAACTCCAGACTTTTTGTGCATTCAATATGAACCATTAGAAGCCACATCCTAAAATTTCAACCCTATCTAACTTCATTTGCTATTTTTCATGCATTTAATGAATTGTTTTAAGCTAAATGACCCTGAAATTAAAAAGCACCACAAATGAACTCTGAAATGGTTGAAACTTGGCCTGGTATCATCGTTTCACCCACATAGCATGTGCTAAGAAGTTGAGAGGCTTACGGCAAACCTGGATGTACTTCATGTACAAACTGGACAATCTCTTTCGAAGTATCAGGGTTTCGGACGAAAACTCGTCTGTTACAAAAGGATTTCAATTTTTTTAAATTATTTCAACTCCAGACTTTTTGTGCATTCAATATGAAACATTAGAAGCCACATCCTAAAATTTCAATCCTATCTAACTTCATTTGCTATTTTTCATGCATTTAATGAATTGTTTTGAGCTAAATGACCCTGAAATTAAAAAGCACCACAAATGAACTCTGAAATGGTTTAAACTTGGCATGGTATCATAATTTCACCCACATAGCATGTGCAATAAAGTTGAGAGGGTTATGGCAAAAACTGGATGCACTTCGTGTACAAAATGGACAATCTCTTTCGAAGTATCAGGGTTTCCGACGAAAACTCGTCTGTTACAAAAGGATTTCAATTTTTTTAACTTATTTCAACTCCAGACTTTTTGTGCATTCAATATGAACCATTAGAAGCCATATCCTAAAATTTCAACCCTACCTAACTTCATTTGCTATTTTTCATGCATTTAATGAATTGCTTTTAGCTAAATGACCCTAAAATTAAAAAGCACCACAAATGAACTCTGAAAAGGTTGAAACTTGGCATGGTATCATCGTTTCACCCACATAGCATGTGCTAAGAAGTTGAGAGGGTTACGGCAAAAATTGGATGCACTTCGTGTACAAAATGGACAATCTCTTTCGAAGTATCAGGGTTTCGGACGAAAACTCGTCTGTTACAAAAGGATTTCAATTTTTTAACTTATTTCAATTCCAGACTTTTTGTGCATTGAATATGAACCATTAGAAGCCACATCCTAAAATTTCAACCCTATCTAACTTCATTTGCTATTTTTCATGCATTTAATGAATTGTTTTGAGCTAAATGACCCTGAAATTAAAAAGCACCACAAATGAACTCTGAAATGGTTGAAACTTGGCATGGTTTCATCATTTCACCCACATAGCATGTGCTAATAAGTTGAGAGGGTTACGGCAAAAACTGGATGTACTTCATGTACAAACTGGACAATCTCTTTCGAAGTATCAGGGTTTCGGACAAAAACTCGTCTGTTACAAAAGGATTTCAATTTTTTTAAATTATTTCAACTCCAGACTTTTTGTGCATTCAATATGAAACATTAGAAGCCACATCCTAAAATTTCAATCCTATCTAACTTCATTTGCTATTTTTCATGCATTTAATGAATTGTTTTGAGCTAAATGACCCTGAAATTAAAAAGCACCACAAACGAACTCTGAAATGGTTTAAACTTGGCATGGTATCATAATTTCACCCACATAGCATGTGCAATAAAGTTGAGAGGGTTATGGCAAAAACTGGATGCACTTCGTGTACAAAATGGACAATCTCTTTCGAAGTATCAGGGTTTCGCACGAAATCTCGTCTGTTACAAAAGGATTTCAATTTTTTTAAATTATTTGAACTCCAGACTTTTTGTGCATTCAATATGAACCATTAGAAGCCACATCCTAAAATTTCAACCCTATCTAACTTCATTTGCTATTTTTCATGCATTTAATGAATTGTTTTGCGCGAAATGACCCTAAAATTAAAAAGCACCACAAATGAACTCTGAAAAGGTTGAAACTTGGCATGGTATCATCGTTTCACCCACATAGCATCTGCTAAGAAGTTGAGAGGGTTACGGCAAAAACTGGATGCACTTCGTGTACAAAATGGACAATCTCTTTCGAAGTATCAGGGTTTCGGACGAAAACTCGTCTGTTACAAAAGGATTTCAATTTTTTTAAATTATTTCAACTCCAGACTTTTTGTGCATTCAATATGAAACATTAGAAGCCACATCCTAAAATTTCAATCCTATCTAACTTCATTTGCTATTTTTCATGCATTTAATGAATTGTTTTGAGCTAAATGACCCTGAAATTAAAAAGCACCACAAATGAACTCTGAAAAGGTTGAAACTTGGCATGGTATCATCGTTTCACCCACATAGCATGTTCTAAATAGTTGAGAGGGTTATGGCAAAAACTGGATGCACTTCGTGTACAAAATGGACAATCTCTTTCTAAGTATCACGGTTTCGGACGAAAACTCGTCTGTTACAAAAGGATTTCAATTTTTTTAACTTATTTCAACTCCAGACTTTTTGTGCATTCAATATGAACCTTTAGAAGCCACATCCTAAAATTTCAACCCTATCTAACTTCATTTGCTATTTTTCATGCATTTAATGAATTGTTTTGCGCGAAATGACCCTAAAATTAAAAAGCACCACAAATGAACTCTGAAAAGGTTGAAACTTGGCATGGTATCATCGTTTCACCCACATAGCATCTGCTAAGAAGTTGAGAGGGTTACGGCAAAAATTGGATGCACTTCGTGTACAAAATGGACAATCTCTTTCGAAGTATTAGGGTTTCGGACGAAAACTCGTCTGTTACAAAAGGATTTCAATTTTTCAACTTATTTCAATTCCAGACTTTTTGTGCATTCAATATGAACCATTAGAAGCCACATCCTAAAATTTCAACCCTACCTAACTTCATTTGCTATTTATCATGCATTTAATGAATTGTTTGGAGCTAAATGGCCCTGAAATTAAAAAGCACCACAAATGAACTCTGAAAAGGTTGAAACTTGGCATGGTATCATCGTTTCACCCACATAGCATGTTCTAAATAGTTGAGAGGGTTATGGCAAAAACTGGATGCACTTCGTGTACAAAATGGACAATCTCTTTCTAAGTATCACGGTTTCGGACGAAAACTCGTCTGTTACAAAAGGATTTCAATTTTTTTAACTTATTTCAACTCCAGACTTTTTGTGCATTCAATATGAACCATTAGAAGCCACATCCTAAAATTTCAACCCTATCTAACTTCATTTGCTATTTTTCATGCATTTAATGAATTGTTTTGCGCGAAATGACCCTAAAATTAAAAAGCACCACAAATGAACTCTGAAAAGGTTGAAACTTGGCATGGTATCATCGTTTCACCCACATAGCATCTGCTAAGAAGTTGAGAGGGTTACGGCAAAAATTGGATGCACTTCGTGTACAAAATGGACAATCTCTTTCGAAGTATTAGGGTTTCGGACGAAAACTCGTCTGTTACAAAAGGATTTCAATTTTTCAACTTATTTCAATTCCAGACTTTTTGTGCATTCAATATGAACCATTAGAAGCCACATCCTAAAATTTCAACCCTACCTAACTTCATTTGCTATTTATCATGCATTTAATGAATTGTTTGGAGCTAAATGGCCCTGAAATTAAAAAGCACCACAAATGAACTCTGAAAAGGTTGAAACTTGGCATGGTATCATCGTTTCACCCACATAGCATGTTCTAAATAGTTGAGAGGGTTATGGCAAAAACTGGATGCACTTCGTGTACAAAATGGACAATCTCTTTCTAAGTATCACGGTTTCGGACGAAAACTCGTCTGTTACAAAAGGATTTCAATTTTTTTAACTTATTTCAACTCCAGAATTTTTGTGCATTCAATATGAACCATTAGAAGCCACATCCTAAAATTTCAACCCTATCTAACTTCATTTCTATTTTTCATGCATTTAATGAATTGTTTTGAGCTAAATGACCCTGAAATTAAAAAGCTCCACAAATGAACTCTGAAATGGTTGAAACTTGGCTTGGTATCATCATTTCACCCAAATAGCATGTGCTAAAAAGTTGAGAGGGTTACGGAAAAAACTGGATGTACTTCATGTACAAACTGGACAATCTCTTTCGAAGTATCAGGGTTTCGGACGAAAACTCGTCTGTTACAAAAGGATTTCAATATTTTTTAACTTATTTCAACTCCAGACTTTTTGTGCATTCAATATGAACCATTAGAAGCCACATCCTAAAATTTCAACCCTATCTAACTTCATTTGCTATTTTTCATGCATTTAATGAATTGTTTTAAGCTAAATGACCCTGAAATTAAAAAGCACCACAAATGAACTCTGAAATGGTTGAAACTTGGCATGGTATCATCATTTCACCCACATAGCATGTGCTAAGAAGTTGAGAGGGTTACGGCAAAAACTGGATGTACTTCATGTACAAACTGGACAATCTCTTTCGAAGTATCAGGGTTTCGGACGAAAACTCGTCTGTTACAAAAGGATTTCAATTTTTTTAACTTATTTCAACTCCAGACTTTTTGTGCATTCAATATGAAACATTAGAAGCCACATCCTAAAATTTCAATCCTATCTAACTTCATTTGCTATTTTTCATGCATTTAATGAATTGTTTTGAGCTAAATGACCCTGAAATTAAAAAGCACCACAAAGGAACTCTGAAATGGTTTAAACTTGGCATGGTATCATAATTTCACCCACATAGCATGTGCAATAAAGTTGAGAGGGTTATGGCAAAAACTGGATGCACTTCGTGTACAAAATGGACAATCTCTTTCGAAGTATCAGGGTTTCCGACGAAAACTCGTCTGTTACAAAAGGATTTCAATTTTTTTAACTTATTTCAACTCCAGACTTTTTGTGCATTCAATATGAACCATTAGAAGCCATATCCTAAAATTTCAACCCTACCTAACTTCATTTGCTATTTTTCATGCATTTAATGAATTGTTTTGAGCTAAATGACCCTAAAATTAAAAAGCACCACAAATGAACTCTGAAAAGGTTGAAACTTGGCATGGTATCATCGTTTCACCCACATAGCATGTGCTAAGAAGTTGAGAGGGTTACGGCAAAAACTGGATGCACTTCGTGTACAAAATGGACAATCTCTTTCGAAGTATCAGGGTTTCGGACGAAAACTCGTCTGTTACAAAAGGATTTCAATTTTTTAACTTATTTCAATTCCAGACTTTTTGTGCATTCAATATGAACCATTAGAAGCCACATCCTAAAATTTCAACCCTACCTAACTTCATTTGCTATTTTTCATGCATTTAATGAATTGTTTTGAGCTAAATGACCCTGAAATTAAAAAGCACCACAAATGAACTCTGAAATGGTTGAAACTTGGCATGGTTTCATCATTTCACCCACATAGCATGTGCTAATAAGTTGAGAGGGTTACGGCAAAAACTGGATGTACTTCATGTACAAACTGGACAATCTCTTTCGAAGTATCAGGGTTTCGGACAAAAACTCGTCTGTTATAAAAGGATTTCAATTTTTTTAAATTATTTCAACTCCAGACTTTTTGTGCATTCAATATGAAACATTAGAAGCCACATCCTAAAATTTCAACCCTATCTAACTTCATTTGCTATTTTTCATGCATTTAATGAATTGTTTTGAGCTAAATGACCCTGAAATTAAAAAGCACCATAAATGAACTCTGAAATGGTTGAAACTTGGCATGGTTTCATCATTTCACCCACATAGCATGTGCTAATAAGTTGAGAGGGTTACGGCAAAAACTGGATGTACTTCATGTACAAACTGGACAATCTCTTTCGAAGTATCAGGGTTTCGGACAAAAACTCGTCTGTTACAAAAGGATTTCAATTTTTTTAAATTATTTCAACTCCAGACTTTTTGTGCATTCAATATGAAACATTAGAAGCCACATCCTAAAATTTCAATCCTATCTAACTTCATTTGCTATTTTTCATGCATTTAATGAATTGTTTTGAGCTAAATGACCCTGAAATTAAAAAGAACCACAAACGAACTCTGAAATGGTTTAAACTTGGCATGGTATCATAATTTCACCGACATAGCATGTGCAATAAAGTTGAGAGGGTTATGGCAAAAACTGGATGCACTTCGTGTACAAAATGGACAATCTCTTTCGAAGTATCAGGGTTTCGAACGAAAACTCGTCTGTTACAAAAGGATTTCAATTTTTTTAAATTATTTGAACTCCAGACTTTTTGTGCATTCAATATGAACCATTAGAAGCCACATACTAAAATTTCAACCCTATCTAACTTCATTTGCTATTTTTCATGCATTTAATGAATTGTTTTGCGCGAAATGACCCTAAAATTAAAAAGCACCACAAATGAACTCTGAAAAGGTTGAAACTTGGCATGGTATCATCGTTTCACCCACATAGCATCTGCTAAGAAGTTGAGAGGGTTACGGCAAAAATTGGATGCACTTCGTGTACAAAATGGACAATCTCTTTCGAAGTATTAGCGTTTCGGACGAAAACTCGTCTGTTACAAAAGGATTTCAATTTTTCAACTTATTTCAATTCCAGACTTTTTGTGCATTCAATATGAACCATTAGAAGCCACATCCTAAAATTTCAACCCTACCTAACTTCATTTGCTATTTTTCATGCATTTAATGAATTGTTTGGAGCTAAATGACCCTGAAATTAAAAAGCACCACAAATGAACTCTGAAAAGGTTGAAACTTGGCATGGCATCATCGTTTCACCCACATAGCATGTTCTAAATAGTTGAGAGGGTTATGGCAAAAACTGGATGCACTTCGTGTACAAAATGGACAATCTCTTTCTAAGTATCACGGTTTCGGACGAAAACTCGTCTATTACAAAAGGATTTCAATTTTTTTAACTTATTTCAACTCCAGACTTTTTGTGCATTCAATATGAACCATTAGAAGCCACATCCTAAAATTTCAACCCTATCTAACTTCATTTGCTATTTTTCATGCATTTAATGAATTGTTTTGAGCTAAATGACCCTGAAATTAAAAAGCTCCACAAATGAACTCTGAAATGGTTGAAACTTGGCATGGTATCATCATTTCACCCAAATAGCATGTGCTAAAAAGTTGAGAGGGTTACGGCAAAAACGGGATGTACTTCATGTACAAACTGGACAATCTCTTTCGAAGTATCAGGGTTTCGGACGAAAACTCGTCTGTTACAAAAGGATTTCAATTTTTTTAAATTATTTCAACTCCAGACTTTTTGTGCATTCAATATGAAACATTAGAAGCCACATCCTAAAATTTCAATCCTATCTAACTTCATTTGCTATTTTTCATGCATTTAATGAATTGTTTTGAGCTAAATGACGCTGAAATTAAAAAGCACCACAAATGAACTCTGAAATGGTTGAAACTTGGCATGGTATCATAATTTCACCCACATAGCATGTGCAATAAAGTTGAGAGGGTTATGGCAAAAACTGGATGCACTTCGTGTACAAAATGGACAATCTCTTTCGAAGTATCAGGGTTTCCGACGAAAACTCATCTGTTACAAAAGGATTTCAAATTTTTTAACTTATTTCAACTCCAGACTTTTTGTGCATTCAATATGAACCATTAGAAGCCACATCCTAAAATTTCAACCCCATCTAAATTCATTTGCTATTTTTCATGCATTTAATGAATTGTTTTGAGCTAAATGACCCTAAAATTAAAAAGCACCACAAATGAACTCTGAAATGGTTGAAACTTGGCATGGTATCATCGTTTCACCCACATAGCATGTGCTAATAAGTTGAGAGGGTTACGGCAAAAATTGGATGCACTTCGTGTACAAATTGGACAAGCTCTTTCGAAGTATCAGGGTTTCGGACGAAAACTCGTCTGTTACAAAAGGATTTCAATCTTTTTAACTTATTTCAACTCCAGACTTTTTGTGCATTCAATATGAACCATTAGAAGCCACATACTAAAATTTCAACCCTATCTAACTTCATTTGCTATTTTTCATGCATTTAATGAATTGTTTTGAGCTAAATGACCCTGAAATTAAAAAGCACCACAAATGAACTCTGAAATGGTTGAAACTTGGCATGGTATCATCATTTCACCCACGTAGCATGTGCAATAAAGTTGAGAGGGTTATTGCAAAAACTGGATGCACTTCGTGAACAAAATGGACAATCTCTTTCGAAGTATCAGGGTTTCGGACGAAAACTCGTCTGTTACAAAAGGATTTCAATTTTTTTAACTTATTTCAACTCCAGACTTTTTGTGCATTCAATATGAACCATTAGAAGCCACATCCTAAAATTTCAACCCTATCTAACTTCATTTGCTATTTTTCATGCATTTAATGAATTGTTTTGAGCTAAATGACCCTAAAATTAAAAAGCACCACAAATGAACTCTGAAAAGGTTGAAACTTGGCATGGTATCATCGTTTCACCCACATAGCATGTGCTAAAGAGTTGAGAGGGTTACGGCAAAAACTGGATGTACTTCATGTACAAACTGGACAATCTCTTTCGAAGTATCAGGGTTTCGGACGAAAACTCGTCTGTTACAAAAGGATTTCAATATTTTTAACTTATTTCAACTCCAGACTTTTTGTGCATTCAATATGAACCATTAGAAGCCACATCCTAAAATTTCAACCCTATCTAACTTCATTTGCTATTTTTCATGCATTTAATGAATTGTTTTAAGCTAAATGACCCTGAAATTAAAAAGCACCACAAATGAACTCTGAAATGGTTGAAACTTGGCATGGTATCATCATTTCACCCACATAGCATGTGCTAAGAAGTTGAGAGGGTTACGGCAAAAACTGGATGTACTTCATGTACAAACTGGACAATCTCTTTGGAAGTATCAGGGTTTCGGACGAAAACTCGTCTGTTACAAAAGGATTTCAATTTTTTTAAATTATTTCAACTCCAGACTTTTTGTGCATTCAATATGAAACATTAGAAGCCACATCCTAAAATTTCAATCCTATCTAACTTCATTTGCTATTTTTCATGCATTTAATGAATTGTTTTGAGCTAAATGACCCTGAAATTAAAAAGCACCACAAATGAACTCTGAAATGGTTTAAACTTGGCATGGTATCATAATTTCACCCACATAGCATGTGCAATAAAGTTGAGAGGGTTATGGCAAAAACTGGATGCACTTCGTGTACAAAATGGACAATCTCTTTCGAAGTATCAGGGTTTCCGACGAAAACTCGTCTGTTACAAAAGGATTTCAATTTTTTAACTTATTTCAACTCCAGACTTTTTGTGCATTCAATATGAACCATTAGAAGCCATATCCTAAAATTTCAACCCTACCTAACTTCATTTGCTATTTTTCATGCATTTAATGAATTGTTTTGAGCTAAATGACCCTAAAATTAAAAAGCACCACAAATGTACTCTGAAATGGTTGAAACTTGGCATGGTTTCATCATTTCACCCACATATCATGTGCTAATAAGTTGAGAGGGTTACGGCAAAAACTGGATGTACTTCATGTACAAACTGGACAATCTCTTTCGAAGTATCAGGGTTTCGGACGAAAACTCGTCTGTTACAAAAGGATTTCAATTTTTTTAACTTATTTCAACTCCAGACTTTTTGTGCATTCAATATGAACCATTAGAAGCCACATCCTAAAATTTCAACCCTATCTAACTTCATTTGCTATTTTTCATGCATTTAATGAATTGTTTTGAGCTAAATGACCCTGAAATTAAAAAGCACCACAAACGAACTCTGAAATGGTTGAAACTTGGCATGGTATCATAATTTCACCCACATAGCATGTGCAATAAAGTTGAGAGGGTTATGGCAAAAACTGGATGCACTTCGTGTACAAAATGGACAATCTCTTTCGAAGTATCAGGGTTTCGGACGAAAACTCGTCTGTTACAAAAGGATTTCAATTTTTTTAAATTATTTGAACTCCAGACTTTTTGTGCAGTCAATATGAACCATTAGAAGCCACATCCTAAAATTTCAACCCTATCTAACTTCATTTGCTATTTTTAATGCATTTAATGAATTGTTTTGCGCGAAATGACCCTAAAATTAAAAAGCACCACAAATGAACTCTGAAAAGGTTGAAACTTGGCATGGTATCATCGTTTCACCCACATAGAATCTGCTAAGAAGTTGAGAGGGTTACGGCAAAAATTGGATGCACTTCGTGTACAAAATGGACAATCTCTTTCGAAGTATTAGGGTCTCGGACAAAAACTCGTCTGTTACAAAAGGATTTCAATTTTTCAACTTATTTCAATTCCAGACTTTTTGTGCATTCAATATGAACCATTAGAAGCCACATCCTAAAATTTCAACCCTACCTAACTTCATTTGCTATTTTTCATGCATTTAATGAATTGTTTGGAGCTAAATAACCCTGAAATTAAAAAGCACCACAAATGAACTCTGAAAAGGTTGAAACTTGGCATGGTATCATCGTTTCACCCACATAGCATGTTCTAAATAGTTGAGAGGGTTAAGGCAAAAACTGTATGCACTTCGTGTACAAAATGGACAATCTCTTTCTAAGTATCACGGTTTCGGACGAAAACTCGTCTGTTACAAAAGGATTTCAATTTTTTTAACTTATTTCAACTCCAGACTTTTTGTGCATTCAATATGAACCATTAGAAGCCACATCTTAAAATTTCAACCCTATCTAACTTCATTTGCTATTTTTCATGCATTTAATGAATTGTTTTGAGCTAAATGACCCTGAAATTAAAAAGCTCCACAAATGAACTCTGAAATGGTTGAAACTTGGCATGGTATCATAATTTCACCCACATAGCATGTGCAATAAAGTTGAGAGGGTTATGGCAAAAACTGTATGCACTTCGTGTACAAAATGGACAATCTCTTTCGAAGTATCAGGGTTTCCGACGAAAACTCGTCTGTTACAAAAGGATTTCAATTTTTTTAACTTATTTTAACTCCAGACTTTTTGTGCATTCAATATGAACCATTAGAAGCCATATCTTAAAATTTCAACCCTACCTAACTTCATTTGCTATTTTTCATGCATTTAATGAATTGTTTTGAGCTAAATGACCCTAAAATTAAAAAGCACCACAAATGAACTCTGAAAAGGTTGAAACTTGGCATGGTATCATCATTTCACCCACATACCATGTGCTAAGAAGTTGAGAGGGTTACGGCAAAAATTGGATGCACTTCGTGTACAAAATGGACAATCTCTTTCGAAGTATCAGGGTTTCGGACGAAAACTCGTCTGTTACAAAAGGATTTCAATTTTTTAACTTATTTCAATTCCAGACTTTTTATGCATTCAATATGAATCATTAGAAGCCACATCCTAAAATTTCAACCCTATCTAACTTCATTTGCTATTTTCATGCATTTAATGAATTGTTTTGAGCTAAATGACCCTGAAATTAAAAAGCACCACAAATGAACTCTGAAATGGTTGAAACTTGGCATGGTTTCATCATTTCACCCACATAGCATGTGCTAATAAGTTGAGAGGGTTACGGCAAAAACTGGATGTACTTCATGTACAAACTGGACAATCTCTTTCGAAGTATCAGGGTTTCGGACGAAAACTCGTCTGTTACAAAAGGATTTCAATTTTTTTAAATTATTTGAACTCCAGACTTTTTGTGCATTCAATATGAACCATTAGAAGCCACATCCTAAAATTTCAACCCTATCTAACTTCATTTGCTATTTTTCATGCATTTAATGAATTGTTTTGCGCGAAATGACCCTAAAATTAAAAAGCACCACAAATGAACTCTGAAAAGGTTGAAACTTGGCATGGTATCATCGTTTCACCCACATAGCATCTGCTAAGAAGTTGAGAGGGTTACGGCAAAAATTGGATGCACTTCGTGTACAAAATGGACAATCTCTTTCGAAGTATTAGGGTTTCGGACGAAAACTCGTCTGTTACAAAAGGATTTCAATTTTTCAACTTATTTCAATTCCAGACTTTTTGTGCATTCAATATGAACCATTAGAAGCCACATCCTAAAATTTCAACCCTACCTAACTTCATTTGCTATTTTTCATGCATTTAATGAATTGTTTGGAGCTAAATGACCCTGAAATTAAAAAGCACCACAAATGAACTCTGAAAAGGTTGAAACTTGGCATGGTATCATCGTTTCACCCACATAGCATGTTCTAAATAGTTGAGAGGGTTATGGCAAAAACTGGATGCACTTCGTGTACAAAATGGACAATCTCTTTCTAAGTATCACGGTTTCGGACGAAAACTCGTCTGTTACAAAAGGATTTCAATTTTTTTAACTTATTTCAACTCCAGACTTTTTGTGCATTCAATATGAACCATTAGAAGCCACATCCTAAAATTTCAACCCTATCTAACTTCATTTGCTATTTTTCATGCATTTAATGAATTGTTTTGAGCTAAATGACCTTGAAATTAAAAAGCTCCACAAATGAACTCTGAAATGGTTGAAACTTGGCATGGTATCATCATTTCACCCAAATAGCATGTGCTACAAAGTTGAGAGGGTTACGGCAAAAATGGGATGTACTTCATGTACAAACTGGACAATCTCTTTCGAAGTATCAGGGTTTCGGACGAAAACTCGTCTGTTACAAAAGGATTTCAATTTTTTTAAATTATTTCAACTCCAGACTTTTTGTGCATTCAATATGAAACATTAGAAGCCACATCCTAAAATTTCAATCCTATCTAACTTCATTTGCTATTTTTCATGCATTTAATGAATTGTTTTGAGCTAAATGACCCTGAAATTAAAAAGCACCACAAATGAACTCTGAAATGGTTGAAACTTGGCATGGTATCATAGTTTCACCCACATAGCATGTGCAATAAAGTTGAGAGGGTTATGGCAAAAACTGGATGCACTTCGTGTACAAAATGGACAATCTCTTTCGAAGTATCAGGGTTTCCGACGAAAACTCATCTGTTACAAAAGGATTTCAAATTTTTTAACTTATTTCAACTCCAGACTTTTTGTGCATTCAATATGAACCATTAGAAGCCACATCCTAAAATTTCAACCCCATCTAAATTCATTTGCTATTTTTCATGCATTTAATGAATTGTTTTGAGCTAAATGACCCTAAAATTAAAAAGCACCACAAATGAACTCTGAAATGGTTGAAACTTGGCATGGTATCATCGTTTCACCCACATAGCATGTGCTAATAAGTTGAGAGGGTTACGGCAAAAATTGGATTCACTTCGTGTACAAATTGGACAATCTCTTTCGAAGTATGAGGGTTTCGGACGAAAACTCGTCTGTTACAAAAGGATTTCAATTTTTTTAACTTATTTCAACTCCAGACTTTTTGTGCATTCAATATGAACCATTAGAAGCCACATACTAAAATTTCAACCCTATCTAACTTCATTTGCTATTTTTCATGCATTTAATGAATTGTTTTGAGCTAAATGACCCTGAAATTAAAAAGCACCACAAATGAACTCTGAAATGGTTGAAACTTGGCATGGTATCATAATTTCACCCACATAGCATGTGCAATAAAGTTGAGAGGGTTATGGCAAAAACTGGATGCACTTCGTGTACAAAATGGACAATCTCTTTCGAAGTATCAGGGTTTCCGACGAAAACTCATCTGTTACAAAAGGATTTCAAATTTTTTAACTTATTTCAACTCCAGACTTTTTGTGCATTCAATATGAACCATTAGAAGCCACATCCTAAAATTTCAACCCCATCTAAATTCATTTGCTATTTTTCATGCATTTAATGAATTGTTTTGAGCTAAATGACCCTAAAATTAAAAAGCACCACAAATGAACTCTGAAATGGTTGAAACTTGGCATGGTATCATCGTTTCACCCACATAGCATGTGCTAATAAGTTGAGAGGGTTACGGCAAAAATTGGATTCACTTCGTGTACAAATTGGACAATCTCTTTCGAAGTATCAGGGTTTCGGACGAAAACTCGTCTGTTACAAAAGGATTTCAATTTTTTTAACTTATTTCAACTCCAGACTTTTTGTGCATTCAATATGAACCATTAGAAGCCACATACTAAAATTTCAACCCTATCTAACTTCATTTTCTATTTTTCATGCATTTAATGAATTGTTTTGAGCTAAATGACCCTGAAATTAAAAAGCACCACAAATGAACTCTGAAATGGTTGAAACTTGGCATGGTATCATCATTTCACCCACATAGCATGTGCAATAAAGTTGAGAGGGTTATGGCAAAAACTGGATGCACTTCGTGTACAAAATGGACAATCTCTTTCGAAGTATCAGGGTTTCCGACGAAAACTCATCTGTTACAAAAGGATTTCAAATTTTTTAACTTATTTCAACTCCAGACTTTTTGTGCATTCAATATGAACCATTAGAAGCCACATCCTAAAATTTCAACCCCATCTAAATTCATTTGCTATTTTTCATGCATTTAATGAATTGTTTTGAGCTAAATGACCCTAAAATTAAAAAGCACCACAAATGAACTCTGAAATGGTTGAAACTTGGCATGGTATCATCGTTTCACCCACATAGCATGTGATAAAAAGTTGAGAGGGTTACGGCAAAAACTGGTTGCACTTCGTGTACAAAATGGACAATCTCTTTCGAAGTGTCAGGGTTTCGGACGAAAACTCGTCTGTTACAAAAGGATTTCAATTTTTTTAACTTATTTCAACTCCAGACTTTTTGTGCATTCAATATGAACCATTAGAAGCCACATCCTAAAATTTCAACCCTATCTAACTTCATTTGCTATTTTTCATGCATTTAATGAATTGTTTTGAGCTAAATGACCCTGAAATTAAAAAGCTCCACCAATGAACTCTGAAATGGTTGAAACTTGGCATGGTATCATCATTTCACCCAAATAGCATGTGCTAAAAAGTTGAGAGGGTTACGGCAAAAACTGGATGTACTTCATGTACTAACTGGACAATCTCTTTCGAAGTATCAGGGTTTCGGACGAAAACTCGTCTGTTACAAAAGGATTTCAATATTTTTTAACTTATTTCAACTCCAGACTTTTTGTGCAATCAATATGAACCATTAGAAGCCACATCCTAAAATTTCAACCCTATCTAACTTCATTTGCTATTTTTCATGCATTTAATGAATTGTTTTAAGCTAAATGACCCTGAAATTAAAAGCCACCACAAATGAACTCTGAAATGGTTGAAACTTGGCCTGGTATCATCATTTCACCCACATAGCATGTGCTAAGAAGTTGAGAGGGTTACGGCAAAAACTGGATGTACTTCATGTACAAACTGGACAATCTCTTTCGAAGTATCAGGGTTTCGGACGAAAACTCGTCTGTTACAAAAGGATTTCAATTTTTTTAAATTATTTCAACTCCAGACTTTTTGTGCATTCAATATGAAACATTAGAAGCCACATCCTAAAATTTCAATCCTATCTAACTTCATTTGCTATTTTTCATGCATTTAATGAATTGTTTTGAGCTAAATGACCCTGAAATTAAAAAGCACCACAAATGAACTCTGAAATGGTTTAAACTTGGCATGGTATCATAATTTCACCCACATAGCATGTGCAATAAAGTTGAGAGGGTTATGGCAAAAACTGGATGCACTTCGTGTACAAAATGGACAATCTCTTTCGAAGTATCAGGGTTTCCGACGAAAACTCGTCTGTTACAAAAGGATTTCAATTTTTTTAACTTATTTCAACTCCAGACTTTTTGTGCATTCAATATGAACCATTATAAGCCATATACTAAAATTTCAACCCTACCTAACTTCATTTGCTATTTTTCATGCATTTAATGAATTGTTTTGAGCTAAATGACCCTAAAATTAAAAAGCACCATAAATGAACTCTGAAAAGGTTGAAACTTGGCATGGTATCATCGTTTCACCCACATAGCATGTGCTAAGAAGTTGAGAGGGTTACGGCAAAAATTGGATGCACTTCGTGTACAAAATGGACAATCTCTTTTGAAGTATCAGGGTTTCGGACGAAAACTCGTCTGTTACAAAAGGATTTCAATTTTTTAACTTATTTCAATTCCAGACTTTTTGTGCATTGAATATGAACCATTAGAAGCCACATCCTAAAATTTCAACCCTATATAACTTCATTTGCTATTTTTCATGCATTTAATGAATTGTTTTGAGCTAAATGACCCTGAAATTAAAAAGCACCACAAATGAACTCTGAAATGGTTGAAACTTGGCATGGTTTCATCATTTCACCCACATAGCATGTGCTAATAAGTTGAGAGGGTTACGGTAAAAACTGGATGCACTTCGTGTACAAAATGGACAATCTCTTTCGAAGTATCAGGGTTTCGGACAAAAACTCGTCTGTTACAAAAGGATTTCAATTTTTTTAAATTATTTCAACTCCAGACTTTTTGTGCATTCAATATGAAGCATTAGAAGCCACATCCTAAAATTTCAACCCTATCTAACTTCATTTGCTATTTTTCATGCATTTAATGAATTGTATTAAGCTAAATGACCCTGAAATTAAAAAGCACCACAAATGAACTCTGAAATGGTTGAAACTTGGCATGGTATCATAATTTCACCCACATAGCATGTGCAATAAAGTTGAGAGGGTTATGGCAAAAACTGGATGCACTTCGTGTACAAAATGGACAATCTCTTTCGAAGTATCAGGGTTTCCGACGAAAACTCATCTGTTACAAAATGATTTCAAATTTTTTAACTTATTTCAACTCCAGACTTTTTGTGCATTCAATATGAACCATTAGAAGCCACATCCTAAAATTTCAACCCCATCTAAATTCATTTGCTATTTTTCATGCATTTAATGAATTGTTTTGAGCTAAATGACCCTAAAATTAAAAAGCACCACAAATGAACTCTGAAATGGTTGAAACTTGGCATGGTATCATAGTTTCACCCACATAGCATGTGCAATAAAGTTGAGAGGGTTATGGCAAAAACTGGATGCACTTCGTGTACAAAATGGACAATCTCTTTCGAAGTATCAGGGTTTCCGACGAAAACTCATCTGTTACAAAAGGATTTCAAATTTTTTAACTTATTTCAACTCCAGACTTTTTGTGCATTCAATATGAACCATTAGAAGCCACATCCTAAAATTTCAACCCCATCTAAATTCATTTGCTATTTTTCATGCATTTAATGAATTGTTTTGAGCTAAATGACCCTAAAATTAAAAAGCACCACAAATGAACTCTGAAATGGTTGAAACTTGGCATGGTATCATCGTTTCACCCACATAGCATGTGCTAATAAGTTGAGAGGGTTACGGCAAAAATTGGATTCACTTCGTGTACAAATTGGACAATCTCTTTCGAAGTATCAGGGTTTCGGACGAAAACTCGTCTGTTACAAAAGGATTTCAATTTTTTTAACTTATTTCAACTCCAGACTTTTTGTGCATTCAATATGAACCATTAGAAGCCACATACTAAAATTTCAACCCTATCTAACTTCATTTGCTATTTTTCATGCATTTAATGAATTGTTTTGAGCTAAATGACCCTGAAATTAAAAAGCACCACAAATGAACTCTGAAATGGTTGAAACTTGGCATGGTATCATAATTTCACCCACATAGCATGTGCAATAAAGTTGAGAGGGTTATGGCAAAAACTGGATGCACTTCGTGTACAAAATGGACAATCTCTTTCGAAGTATCAGGGTTTCCGACGAAAACTCGTCTGTTACAAAAGGATTTCAATTTTTTTAACTTATTTCAACTCCAGACTTTTTGTGCATTCAATATGAACCATTATAAGCCATATACTAAAATTTCAACCCTACCTAACTTCATTTGCTATTTTTCATGCATTTAATGAATTGTTTTGAGCTAAATGACCCTAAAATTAAAAAGCACCATAAATGAACTCTGAAAAGGTTGAAACTTGGCATGGTATCATCGTTTCACCCACATAGCATGTGCTAAGAAGTTGAGAGGGTTACGGCAAAAATTGGATGCACTTCGTGTACAAAATGGACAATCTCTTTCGAAGTATCAGGGTTTCGGACGAAAACTCGTCTGTTACAAAAGGATTTCAATTTTTTAACTTATTTCAATTCCAGACTTTTTGTGCATTGAATATGAACCATTAGAAGCCACATCCTAAAATTTCAACCCTATCTAACTTCATTTGCTATTTTTCATGCATTTAATGAATTGTATTAAGCTAAATGACCCTGAAATTAAAAAGCACCACAAATGAACTCTGAAATGGTTGAAACTTGGCATGGTATCATCATTTCACCCAAATAGCATGTGCTAAAAAGTTGAGAGGGTTACGGCAAAAACTGGATGTACTTCATGTACTAACTGGACAATCTCTTTCGAAGTATCAGGGTTTCGGACGAAAACTCGTCTGTTACAAAAGGATTTCAATATTTTTTAACTTATTTCAACTCCAGACTTTTTGTGCATTCAATATGAACCATTAGAAGCCACATCCTAAAATTTCAACCCTATCTAACTTCATTTGCTATTTTTCATGCATTTAATGAATTGTTTTAAGCTAAATGACCCTGAAATTAAAAGCCACCACAAATGAACTCTGAAATGGTTGAAACTTGGCCTGGTATCATCATTTCACCCACATAGCATGTGCTAAGAAGTTGAGAGGGTTACGGCAAAAACTGGATGTACTTCATGTACAAACTGGACAATCTCTTTCGAAGTATCAGGGTTTCGGACGAAAACTCGTCTGTTACAAAAGGATTTCAATTTTTTTAAATTATTTCAACTCCAGACTTTTTGTGCATTCAATATGAAACATTAGAAGCCACATCCTAAAATTTCAATCCTATCTAACTTCATTTGCTATTTTTCATGCATTTAATGAATTGTTTTGAGCTAAATGACCCTGAAATTAAAAAGCACCACAAATGAACTCTGAAATGGTTTAAACTTGGCATGGTATCATAATTTCACCCACATAGCATGTGCAATAAAGTTGAGAGGGTTATGGCAAAAACTGGATGCACTTCGTGTACAAAATGGACAATCTCTTTCGAAGTATCAGGGTTTCCGACGAAAACTCGTCTGTTACAAAAGGATTTCAATTTTTTTAACTTATTTCAACTCCAGACTTTTTGTGCAATCAATATGAACCATTATAAGCCATATACTAAAATTTCAACCCTACCTAACTTCATTTGCTATTTTTCATGCATTTAATGAATTGTTTTGAGCTAAATGACCCTAAAATTAAAAAGCACCATAAATGAACTCTGAAAAGGTTGAAACTTGGCATGGTATCATCGTTTCACCCACATAGCATGTGCTAAGAAGTTGAGAGGGTTACGGCAAAAATTGGATGCACTTCGTGTACAAAATGGACAATCTCTTTCGAAGTATCAGGGTTTCGGACGAAAACTCGTCTGTTACAAAAGGATTTCAATTTTTTAACTTATTTCAATTCCAGACTTTTTGTGCATTGAATATGAACCATTAGAAGCCACATCCTAAAATTTCAACCCTATCTAACTTCATTTGCTATTTTTCATGCATTTAATGAATTGTTTTGAGCTAAATGACCCTGAAATTAAAAAGCACCACAAATGAACTCTGAAATGGTTGAAACTTGGCATGGTTTCATCATTTCACCCACATAGCATGTGCTAATAAGTTGAGAGGGTTACGGCAAAAACTGGATGTACTAATTGTACAAACTGGACAATCTCTTTCGAAGTATCAGGGTTTCGGACAAAAACTCGTCTGTTACAAAAGGATTTCAATTTTTTTAAATTATTTCAACTCCAGACTTTTTGTGCATTCAATATGAAGCATTAGAAGCCACATCCTAAAATTTCAACCCTATCTAACTTCATTTGCTATTTTTCATGCATTTAATGAATTGTATTAAGCTAAATGACCCTGAAATTAAAAAGCACCACAAATGAACTCTGAAATGGTTGAAACTTGGCATGGTATCATAATTTCACCCACATAGCATGTGCAATAAAGTTGAGAGGGTTATGGCAAAAACTGGATGCACTTCGTGTACAAAATGGACAATCTCTTTCGAAGTATCAGGGTTTCCGACGAAAACTCATCTGTTACAAAATGATTTCAAATTTTTTAACTTATTTCAACTCCAGACTTTTTGTGCATTCAATATGAACCATTAGAAGCCACATCCTAAAATTTCAACCCCATCTAAATTCATTTGCTATTTTTCATGCATTTAATGAATTGTTTTGAGCTAAATGACCCTAAAATTAAAAAGCACCACAAATGAACTCTGAAATGGTTGAAACTTGGCATGGTATCATCGTTTCACCCACATAGCATGTGCTAATAAGTTGAGAGGGTTACGGCAAAAATTGGATTCACTTCGTGTACAAATTGGACAATCTCTTTCGAAGTATCAGGGTTTCGGACGAAAACTCGTCTGTTACAAAAGGATTTCAATTTTTTTAACTTATTTCAACTCCAGACTTTTTGTGCATTCAATATGAACCATTAGAAGCCACATACTAAAATTTCAACCCTATCTAACTTCATTTGCTATTTTTCATGCATTTAATGAATTGTTTTGAGCTAAATGACCCTGAAATTAAAAAGCACCACAAATGAACTCTGAAATGGTTGAAACTTGGCATGGTATCATCATTTCACCCACATAGCATGTGCAATAAAGTTGAGAGGGTTATGGCAAAAACTGGATGCACTTCGTGAACAAAATGGACAATCTCTTTCGAAGTATCACGGTTTCGGACGAAAACTCGTCTGTTACAAAAGGATTTCAATTTTTTTAACTTATTTCAACTCCAGACTTTTTGTGCATTCAATATGAACCATTAGAAGCCACATCCGAAAATTTCAACCCTATCTAACTTCATTTGCTATTTTTCATGCATTTAATGAATTGTTTTGAGCTAAATGACCCTGAAATTAAAAAGCTCCACAAATGAACTCTGAAATGGTTGAAACTTGGCATGGTATCATCATTTCACCCAAATAGCATGTGCTAAAAAGTTGAGAGGGTTACGGCAAAAACTGGATGTACTTCATGTACAAACTGGACAATCTCTTTCGAAGTATCAGGGTTTCGGACGAAAACTCGTCTGTTACAAAAGGATTTCAATATTTTTTAACTTATTTCAACTCCAGACTTTTTGTGCATTCAATATGAACCATTAGAAGCCACATCCTAAAATTTCAACCCTATCTAACTTCATTTGCTATTTTTCATGCATTTAATGAATTGTTTTAAGCTAAATGACCCTGAAATTAAAAAGCACCACAAATGAACTCTGAAATGGTTGAAACTTGGCCTGGTATCATCATTTCACCCACATAGCATGTGCTAAGAAGTTGAGAGGGTTACGGCAAAAACTGGATGTACTTCATGTACAAACTGGACAATCTCTTTCGAAGTATCAGGGTTTCGGACGAAAACTCGTTTGTTACAAAAGGATTTCAATTTTTTTAAATTATTTCAACTCCAGACTTTTTGTGCATTCAATATGAAACATTAGAAGCCACATCCTAAAATTTCAATCCTATCTAACTTCATTTGCTATTTTTCATGCATTTAATGAATTGTTTTGAGCTAACTGACCCTGAAATTAAAAAGCACCACAAATGAACTCTGAAATGGTTTAAACTTGGCATGGTATCATAATTTCACCCACATAGCATGTGCAATAAAGTTGAGAGGGTTATGGCAAAAACTGGATGCACTTCGTGTACAAAATGGACAATCTCTTTCGAAGTATCAGGGTTTCCGACGAAAACTCGTCTGTTACAAAAGGATTTCAATTTTTTTAACTTATTTCAACTCCAGACTTTTTGTGCATTCAATATGAACCATTAGAAGCCATATACTAAAATTTCAACCCTACCTAACTTCATTTGCTATTTTTCATGCATTTAATGAATTGTTTTGAGCTAAATGACCCTAAAATTAAAAAGCACCACAAATGAACTCTGAAAAGGTTGAAACTTGGCATGGTATCATCGTTTCACCCACATAGCATGTGCTAAGAAGTTGAGAGGGTTACGGCAAAAATTGGATGCACTTCGTGTACAAAATGGACAATCTCTTTCGAAGTATCAGGGTTTCGGACGAAAACTCGTCTGTTACAAAAGGATTTCAATTTTTTAACTTATTTCAATTCCAGACTTTTTGTGCATTGAATATGAACCATTAGAAGCCACATCCTAAAATTTCAACCCTATCTAACTTCATTTGCTATTTTTCATGCATTTAATGAATTGTTTTGAGCTAAATGACCCTGAAATTAAAAAGCACCACAAATGAACTCTGAAATGGTTGAAACTTGGCATGGTTTCATCATTTCACCCACATAGCATGTGCTAATAAGTTGAGAGGGTTACGGCAAAAACTGGATGTACTAATTGTACAAACTGGACAATCTCTTTCGAAGTATCAGGGTTTCGGACAAAAACTCGTCTGTTACAAAAGGATTTCAATTTTTTTAAATTATTTCAACTCCAGACTTTTTGTGCATTCAATATGAAGCATTAGAAGCCACATCCTAAAATTTCAACCCTATCTAACTTCATTTGCTATTTTTCATGCATTTAATGAATTGTTTTAAGCTAAATGACCCTGAAATTAAAAAGCACCACAAATGAACTCTGAAATGGTTGAAACTTGGCCTGGTATCATCATTTCACCCACATAGCATGTGCTAAGAAGTTGAGAGGGTTACGGCAAAAACTGGATGTACTTCATGTACAAACTGGACAATCTCTTTCGAAGTATCAGGGTTTCGGACGAAAACTCGTCTGTTACAAAAGGATTTCAATTTTTTTAAATTATTTCAACTCCAGACTTTTTGTGCATTCAATATGAAACATTAGAAGCCACATCCTAAAATTTCAATCCTATCTAACTTCATTTGCTATTTTTCATGCATTTAATGAATTGTTTTCAGCTAAATGACCCTGAAATTAAAAAGCACCACAAATGAACTCTGAAATGGTTTAAACTTGGCATGGTATCATAATTTCACCCACATAGCATGTGCAATAAAGTTGAGAGGGTTATGGCAAAAACTGGATGCACTTCGTGTACAAAATGGACAATCTCTTTCGAAGTATCAGGGTTTCCGACGAAAACTCGTCTGTTACAAAAGGATTTCAATTTTTTTAACTTATTTCAACTCCAGACTTTTTGTGCATTCAATATGAACCATTAGAAGCCATATACTAAAATTTCAACCCTACCTAACTTCATTTGCTATTTTTCATGCATTTAATGAATTGTTTTGAGCTAAATGACCCTAAAATTAAAAAGCACCACAAATGAACTCTGAAAAGGTTGAAACTTGGCATGGTATCATCATTTCACCCACATAGCATGTGCAATAAAGTTGAGAGGGTTATGGCAAAAACTGGATGCACTTCGTGAACAAAATGGACAATCTATTTCGAAGTATCAGGGTTCCGGACGAAAACTCGTCTGTTACAAAAGGATTTCAATTTTTTTAACTTATTTCAACTCCAGACTTTTTGTGCATTCAATATGAACCATTAGAAGCCACATCCTAAAATTTCAACCCTATCTAACTTCATTTGCTATTTTTCATGCATTTAATGAATTGTTTTGAGCTAAATGACCCTAAAATTAAAAAGCACCACAAATGAACTCTGAAAAGGTTGAAACTTGGCATGGTATCATCGTTTCACCCACATAGCATGTGCTAAAGAGTTGAGAGGGTTACGGCAAAAACTGGATGTACTTCATGTACAAACTAGACAATCTCTTTCGAAGTATCAGGGTTTCGGACGAAAACTCGTCTGTTACAAAAGGATTTCAATATTTTTTAACTTATTTCAACTCCAGACATTTTGTGCATTCAATATGAACCATTAGAAGCCACATCCTAAAATTTCAACCCTATCTAACTTCATTTGCTATTTTTCATGCATTTAATGAATTGTTTTAAGCTAAATGACCCTGAAATTAAAAAGCACCACAAATGAACTCTGAAATGGTTAAAACTTGGCATGGTATCATCATTTCACCCACATAGCATGTGCTAAGAAGTTGAGAGGGTTACGGCAAAAACTGGATGTACTTCATGTACAAACTGGACAATCTCTTTCGAAGTATCAGGGTTTCGGACGAAAACTCGTCTGTTACAAAAGGATTTCAATTTTTTTAAATTATTTCAACTCCAGACTTTTTGTGCATTCAATATGAAACATTAGTAGCCACATCCTAAAATTTCAATCCTATCTAACTTCATTTGCTATTTTTCATGCATTTAATGAATTGTTTTGAGCTAAATGACCCTGAAATTAAAAAGCACCACAAATGAGCTCTGAAATGGTTTAAACTTGGCATGGTATCATAATTTCACCCACATAGCATGTGCAATAAAGTTGAGAGGGTTATGGCAAAAACTGGATGCACTTCGTGTACAAAATGGACAATCTCTTTCGAAGTATCAGGGTTTCCGACGAAAACTCGTCTGTTACAAAAGGATTTCAATTTTTTTAACTTATTTCAACTCCAGACTTTTTGTGCATTCAATATGAACCATTAGAAGCCATATCCTAAAATTTCAACCCTACCTAACTTCATTTGCTATTTTTCATGCATTTAATGAATTGTTTTGAGCTAAATGACCCTAAAATTAAAAAGCACCACAAATGAACTCTGAAAAGGTTGAAACTTGGCATGGTATCATCGTTTCACCCACATAGCATGTGCTAAGAAGTTGAGAGGGTTACGGCAAAAATTGGATGCACTTCGTGTACAAAATGGACAATCTCTTTCGAAGTATCAGGGTTTCGGACGAAAACTCGTCTGTTACAAAAGGATTTCAATTTTTTAACTTATTTCAATTCCAGACTTTTTATGCATTCAATATGAACCATTAGAAGCCACATCCTAAAATTTCAACCCTATCTAACTTCATTTGCTATTTTCATGCATTTAATGTATTGTTTTGAGCTAAATGACCCTGAAATTAAAAAGCACCACAAATGAACTCTGAAATGGTTGAAACTTGGCATGGTTTCATCATTTCACCCACATAGCATGTGCTAATAAGTTGAGAGGGTTACGGCAAAAACTGGATGTACTTCATGTACAAACTGGACAATCTCTTTCGAAGTATCAGGGTTTCGGACGAAAACTCGTCTGTTACAAAAGGATTTCAATTTTTTTAACTTATTTCAACTCCAGACTTTTTGTGCATTCAATATGAACCATTAGAAGCCACATCCTAAAATTTCAACCCTATCTAACTTCATTTGCTATTTTTCATGCATTTAATGAATTGTTTTGAGCTAAATGACCCTGAAATTAAAAAGCACCACAAACGAACTCTGAAATGGTTGAAACTTGGCATGGTATCATAATTTCACCCACATAGCATGTGCAATAAAGTTGAGAGGGTTATGGCAAAAACTGGATGCACTTCGTGTACAAAATGGACAATCTCTTTCGAAGTATCAGGGTTTCGGACGAAAACTCGTCTGTTACAAAAGGATTTCAATTTTTTTAAATTATTTGAACTCCAGACTTTTTGTGCATTCAATATGAACCATTAGAAGCCACATCCTAAAATTTCAACCCTATCTAACTTCATTTGCTATTTTTCATGCATTTAATGAATTGTTTTGCGCGAAATGACCCTAAAATTAAAAAGCACCACAAATGAACTCTGAAAAGGTTGAAACTTGGCATGGTATCATCGTTTCACCCACATAGCAACTGCTAAGAAGTTGAGAGGGTTACGGCAAAAATTGGATGCACTTCGTGTACAAAATGGACAATCTCTTTCGAAGTATTAGGGTTTCGGACGAAAACTCGTCTGTTACAAAAGGATTTCAATTTTTCAACTTATTTCAATTCCAGACTTTTTGTGCATTCAATATGAACCATTAGAAGCCACATCCTAAAATTTCAACCCTACCTAACTTCATTTGCTATTTTTCATGCATTTAATGAATTGTTTTTAGCTAAATGACCCTGAAATTAAAAAGCACCACAAATGAACTCTGAAAAGGTTGAAACTTGGCATGGTATCATCGTTTCACCCACATAGCATGTTCTAAATAGTTGAGAGGGTTATGGCAAAAACTGGATGCACTTCGTGTACAAAATGGACAATCTCTTTCTAAGTATCACGGTTTCGGACGAAAACTCGTCTGTTACAAAAGGATTTCAATTTTTTTAACTTATTTCAACTCCAGACTTTTTGTGCATTCAATATGAACCATTAGAAGCCACATCCTAAAATTTCAACCCTATCTAACTTCATTTGCTATTTTTCATGCATTTAATGAATTGTTTTGAGCTAAATGACCCTGAAATTAAAAAGCACCACAAATGAACTCTGAAATGGTTGAAACTTGGCATGGTTTCATCATTTCACCCACATAGCATGTGCTAATAAGTTGAGAGGGTTACGGCAAAAACTGGATGTACTAATTGTACAAACTGGACAATCTCTTTCGAAGTATCAGGGTTTCGGACAAAAACTCGTCTGTTACAAAAGGATTTCAATTTTTTTAAATTATTTCAACTCCAGACTTTTTGTGCATTCAATATGAAGCATTAGAAGCCACATCCTAAAATTTCAACCCTATCTAACTTCATTTGCTATTTTTCATGCATTTAATGAATTGTTTTAAGCTAAATGACCCTGAAATTAAAAAGCACCACAAATGAACTCTGAAATGGTTGAAACTTGGCCTGGTATCATCATTTCACCCACATAGCATGTGCTAAGAAGTTGAGAGGGTTACGGCAAAAACTGGATGTACTTCATGTACAAACTGGACAATCTCTTTCGAAGTATCAGGGTTTCGGACGAAAACTCGTCTGTTACAAAAGGATTTCAATTTTTTTAAATTATTTCAACTCCAGACTTTTTGTGCATTCAATATGAAACATTAGAAGCCTCATCCTAAAATTTCAATCCTATCTAACTTCATTTGCTATTTTTCATGCATTTAATGAATTGTTTTCAGCTAAATGACCCTGAAATTAAAAAGCACCACAAATGAACTCTGAAATGGTTTAAACTTGGCATGGTATCATAATTTCACCCACATAGCATGTGCAATAAAGTTGAGAGGGTTATGGCAAAAACTGGATGCACTTCGTGTACAAAATGGACAATCTCTTTCGAAGTATCAGGGTTTCCGACGAAAACTCGTCTGTTACAAAAGGATTTCAATTTTTTTAACTTATTTCAACTCCAGACTTTTTGTGCATTCAATATGAACCATTAGAAGCCATATACTAAAATTTCAACCCTACCTAACTTCATTTGCTATTTTTCATGCATTTAATGAATTGTTTTGAGCTAAATGACCCTAAAATTAAAAAGCACCACAAATGAACTCTGAAAAGGTTGAAACTTGGCATGGTATCATCATTTCACCCACATAGCATGTGCAATAAAGTTGAGAGGGTTATGGCAAAAACTGGATGCACTTCGTGAACAAAATGGACAATCTATTTCGAAGTATCAGGGTTCCGGACGAAAACTCGTCTGTTACAAAAGGATTTCAATTTTTTTAACTTATTTCAACTCCAGACTTTTTGTGCATTCAATATGAACCATTAGAAGCCACATCCTAAAATTTCAACCCTATCTAACTTCATTTGCTATTTTTCATGCATTTAATGAATTGTTTTGAGCTAAATGACCCTAAAATTAAAAAGCACCACAAATGAACTCTGAAAAGGTTGAAACTTGGCATGGTATCATCGTTTCACCCACATAGCATGTGCTAAAGAGTTGAGAGGGTTACGGCAAAAACTGGATGTACTTCATGTACAAACTAGACAATCTCTTTCGAAGTATCAGGGTTTCGGACGAAAACTCGTCTGTTACAAAAGGATTTCAATATTTTTTAACTTATTTCAACTCCAGACATTTTGTGCATTCAATATGAACCATTAGAAGCCACATCCTAAAATTTCAACCCTATCTAACTTCATTTGCTATTTTTCATGCATTTAATGAATTGTTTTAAGCTAAATGACCCTGAAATTAAAAAGCACCACAAATGAACTCTGAAATGGTTAAAACTTGGCATGGTATCATCATTTCACCCACATAGCATGTGCTAAGAAGTTGAGAGGGTTACGGCAAAAACTGGATGTACTTCATGTACAAACTGGACAATCTCTTTCGAAGTATCAGGGTTTCGGACGAAAACTCGTCTGTTACAAAAGGATTTCAATTTTTTTAAATTATTTCAACTCCAGACTTTTTGTGCATTCAATATGAAACATTAGTAGCCACATCCTAAAATTTCAATCCTATCTAACTTCATTTGCTATTTTTCATGCATTTAATGAATTGTTTTGAGCTAAATGACCCTGAAATTAAAAAGCACCACAAATGAGCTCGGAAATGGTTTAAACTTGGCATGGTATCATAATTTCACCCACATAGCATGTGCAATAAAGTTGAGAGGGTTATGGCAAAAACTGGATGCACTTCGTGTACAAAATGGACAATCTCTTTCGAAGTATCAGGGTTTCCGACGAAAACTCGTCTGTTACAAAAGGATTTCAATTTTTTTAACTTATTTCAACTCCAGACTTTTTGTGCATTCAATATGAACCATTAGAAGCCATATCCTAAAATTTCAACCCTACCTAACTTCATTTGCTATTTTTCATGCATTTAATGAATTGTTTTGAGCTAAATGACCCTAAAATTAAAAAGCACCACAAATGAACTCTGAAAAGGTTGAAACTTGGCATGGTATCATCGTTTCACCCACATAGCATGTGCTAAGAAGTTGAGAGGGTTACGGCAAAAATTGGATGCACTTCGTGTACAAAATGGACAATCTCTTTCGAAGTATCAGGGTTTCGGACGAAAACTCGTCTGTTACAAAAGGATTTCAATTTTTTAACTTATTTCAATTCCAGACTTTTTATGCATTCAATATGAACCATTAGAAGCCACATCCTAAAATTTCAACCCTATCTAACTTCATTTGCTATTTTCATGCATTTAATGTATTGTTTTGAGCTAAATGACCCTGAAATTAAAAAGCACCACAAATGAACTCTGAAATGGTTGAAACTTGGCATGGTTTCATCATTTCACCCACATAGCATGTGCTAATAAGTTGAGAGGGTTACGGCAAAAACTGGATGTACTTCATGTACAAACTGGACAATCTCTTTCGAAGTATCAGGGTTTCGGACGAAAACTCGTCTGTTACAAAAGGATTTCAATTTTTTTAACTTATTTCAACTCCAGACTTTTTGTGCATTCAATATGAACCATTAGAAGCCACATCCTAAAATTTCAACCCTATCTAACTTCATTTGCTATTTTTCATGCATTTAATGAATTGTTTTGAGCTAAATGACCCTGAAATTAAAAAGCACCACAAACGAACTCTGAAATGGTTGAAACTTGGCATGGTATCATAATTTCACCCACATAGCATGTGCAATAAAGTTGAGAGGGTTATGGCAAAAACTGGATGCACTTCGTGTACAAAATGGACAATCTCTTTCGAAGTATCAGGGTTTCGGACGAAAACTCGTCTGTTACAAAAGGATTTCAATTTTTTTAAATTATTTGAACTCCAGACTTTTTGTGCATTCAATATGAACCATTAGAAGCCACATCCTAAAATTTCAACCCTATCTAACTTCATTTGCTATTTTTCATGCATTTAATGAATTGTTTTGCGCGAAATGACCCTAAAATTAAAAAGCACCACAAATGAACTCTGAAAAGGTTGAAACTTGGCATGGTATCATCGTTTCACCCACATAGCAACTGCTAGGAAGTTGAGAGGGTTACGGCAAAAATTGGATGCACTTCGTGTACAAAATGGACAATCTCTTTCGAAGTATTAGGGTTTCGGACGAAAACTCGTCTGTTACAAAAGGATTTCAATTTTTCAACTTATTTCAATTCCAGACTTTTTGTGCATTCAATATGAACCATTAGAAGCCACATCCTAAAATTTCAACCCTACCTAACTTCATTTGCTATTTTTCATGCATTTAATGAATTGTTTTTAGCTAAATGACCCTGAAATTAAAAAGCACCACAAATGAACTCTGAAAAGGTTGAAACTTGGCATGGTATCATCGTTTCACCCACATAGCATGTTCTAAATAGTTGAGAGGGTTATGGCAAAAACTGGATGCACTTCGTGTACAAAATGGACAATCTCTTTCTAAGTATCACGGTTTCGGACGAAAACTCGTCTGTTACAAAAGGATTTCAATTTTTTTAACTTATTTCAACTCCAGACTTTTTGTGCATTCAATATGAACCATTAGAAGCCACATCCTAAAATTTCAACCCTATCTAACTTCATTTGCTATTTTTCATGCATTTAATGAATTGTTTTGAGCTAAATGACCCTGAAATTAAAAAGCTCCACAAATGAACTCTGAAATGGTTGAAACTTGGCATGGTATCATCATTTCACCCAAATAGCATGTGCTAAAAAGTTGAGAGGGTTACGGCAAAAACGGGATGTACTTCATGTACAAACTGGACAATCTCTTTCGAAGTATCAGGGTTTCGGACGAAAACTCGTCTGTTACAAAAGGATTTCAATTTTTTTAAATTATTTCAACTCCAGACTTTTTGTGCATTCAATATGAAACATTAGAAGCCACATCCTAAAATTTCAATCCTATCTAGCTTCATTTGCTATTTTTCATGCATTTAATGAATTGTTTTGAGCTAAATGACGCTGAAATTAAAAAGCACCACAAATGAACTCTGAAATGGTAGAAACTTGGCATGGTATCATAATTTCACCCACATAGCATGTGCAATAAAGTTGAGAGGGTTATGGCAAAAACTGGATGCACTTCGTGTACAAAATGGACAATCTCTTTCGAAGTATCAGGGTTTCCGACGAAAACTCATCTGTTACAAAAGGATTTCAAATTTTTTAACTTATTTCAACTCCAGACTTTTTGTGCATTCAATATGAACCATTAGAAGCCACATCCTAAAATTTCAACCCCATCTAAATTCAT
Organism: Elymus sibiricus; assembly: GCA_039707655.1. Taxonomy (NCBI): domain Eukaryota; kingdom Viridiplantae; phylum Streptophyta; class Magnoliopsida; order Poales; family Poaceae; genus Elymus; species Elymus sibiricus. The sequence goes on along the minus strand of CM077663.1, from coordinate 190,951,301 downwards.
TTGCTATTTTTCATGCATTTAATGAATTGTTTTGAGCTAAATGACCCTAAAATTAAAAAGCACCACAAATGAACTCTGAAATGGTTGAAACTTGGCATGGTATCATCGTTTCACCCACATAGCATGTGCTAATAAGTTGAGAGGGTTACGGCAAAAATTGGATGCACTTCGTGTACAAATTGGACAATCTCTTTCGAAGTATCAGGGTTTCGGACGAAAATTCGTCTGTTACAAAAGGATTTCAATTTTTTTAACTTATTTCAACTCCAGACTTTTTGTGCATTCAATATGAACCATTAGAAGCCACATACTAAAATTTCAACCCTATCTAACTTCATTTGCTATTTTTCATGCATTTAATGAATTGTTTTGAGCTAAATGACCCTGAAATTAAAAAGCACCACAAATGAACTCTGAAATGGTTGAAACTTGGCATGGTATCATCATTTCACCCACATAGCATGTGCAATAAAGTTGAGAGGGTTATGGCAAAAACTGGATGCACTTCGTGAACAAAATGGACAATCTCTTTCGAAGTATCAGGGTTTCGGACGAAAACTCGTCTGTTACAAAAGGATTTCAATTTTTTTAACTTATTTCAACTCCAGACTTTTTGTGCATTCAATATGAACCATTAGAAGCCACATCCTAAAATTTCAACCCTATCTAACTTCATTTGCTATTTTTCATGCATTTATTGAATTGTTTTGAGCTAAATGACCCTAAAATTAAAAAGCACCACATGAACTCTGAAAAGGTTGAAACTTGGCATGGTATCATAGTTTCACCCACATAGCATGTGCTAAAGAGTTGAGAGGGTTACGGCAAAAACTGGATGTACTTCATGTACAAACTAGACAATCTCTTTCGAAGTATCAGGGTTTCGGACGAAAACTCGTCTGTTACAAAAGGATTTCAATATTTTTTAACTTATTTCAACTCCAGACATTTTGTGCATTCAATATGAACCATTAGAAGCCACATCCTAAAATTTCAACCCTATCTAACTTCATTTGCTATTTTTCATGCATTTAATGAATTGTTTTAAGCTAAATGACCCTGAAATTAAAAAGCACCACAAATGAACTCTGAAATGGTTGAAACTTGGCATGGTATCATCATTTCACCCACATAGCATGTGCTAAGAAGTTGAGAGGGTTACGGCAAAAACTGGATGTACTTCATGTACAAACTGGACAATCTCTTTCGAAGTATCAGGGTTTCGGACGAAAACTCGTCTGTTACAAAAGGATTTCAATTTTTTTAAATTATTTCAACTCCAGACTTTTTGTGCATTCAATATGAAACATTAGTAGCCACATCCTAAAATTTCAATCCTATCTAACTTCATTTGCTATTTTTCATGCATTTAATGAATTGTTTTGAGCTAAATGACCCTGAAATTAAAAAGCACCACAAATGAGCTCTGAAATGGTTTAAACTTGGCATGGTATCATAATTTCACCCACATAGCATGTGCAATAAAGTTGAGAGGGTTATGGCAAAAACTGGATGCACTTCGTGTACAAAATGGACAATCTCTTTCGAAGTATCAGGGTTTCCGACGAAAACTCGTCTGTTACAAAAGGATTTCAATTTTTTTAACTTATTTCAACTCCAGACTTTTTGTGCATTCAATATGAACCATTAGAAGCCATATCCTAAAATTTCAACCCTACCTAACTTCATTTGCTATTTTTCATGCATTTAATGAATTGTTTTGAGCTAAATGACCCTAAAATTAAAAAGCACCACAAATGAACTCTGAAAAGGTTGAAACTTGGCATGGTATCATCGTTTCACCCACATAGCATGTGCTAAGAAGTTGAGAGGGTTACGGCAAAAATTGGATGCACTTCGTGTACAAAATGGACAATCTCTTTCGAAGTATCAGGGTTTCGGACGAAAACTCGTCTGTTACAAAAGGATTTCAATTTTTTAACTTATTTCAATTCCAGACTTTTTATGCATTCAATATGAACCATTAGAAGCCACATCCTAAAATTTCAACCCTATCTAACTTCATTTGCTATTTTCATGCATTTAATGTATTGTTTTGAGCTAAATGACCCTGAAATTAAAAAGCACCACAAATGAACTCTGAAATGGTTGAAACTTGGCATGGTTTCATCATTTCACCCACATAGCATGTGCTAATAAGTTGAGAGGGTTACGGCAAAAACTGGATGTACTTCATGTACAAACTGGACAATCTCTTTCGAAGTATCAGGGTTTCGGACGAAAACTCGTCTGTTACAAAAGGATTTCAATTTTTTTAACTTATTTCAACTCCAGACTTTTTGTGCATTCAATATGAACCATTAGAAGCCACATCCTAAAATTTCAACCCTATCTAACTTCATTTGCTATTTTTCATGCATTTAATGAATTGTTTTGAGCTAAATGACCCTGAAATTAAAAAGCACCACAAACGAACTCTGAAATGGTTGAAACTTGGCATGGTATCATAATTTCACCCACATAGCATGTGCAATAAAGTTGAGAGGGTTATGGCAAAAACTGGATGCACTTCGTGTACAAAATGGACAATCTCTTTCGAAGTATCAGGGTTTCGGACGAAAACTCGTCTGTTACAAAAGGATTTCAATTTTTTTAAATTATTTGAACTCCAGACTTTTTGTGCATTCAATATGAACCATTAGAAGCCACATCCTAAAATTTCAACCCTATCTAACTTCATTTGCTATTTTTCATGCATTTAATGAATTGTTTTGCGCGAAATGACCCTAAAATTAAAAAGCACCACAAATGAACTCTGAAAAGGTTGAAACTTGGCATGGTATCATCGTTTCACCCACATAGCAACTGCTAAGAAGTTGAGAGGGTTACGGCAAAAATTGGATGCACTTCGTGTACAAAATGGACAATCTCTTTCGAAGTATTAGGGTTTCGGACGAAAACTCGTCTGTTACAAAAGGATTTCAATTTTTCAACTTATTTCAATTCCAGACTTTTTGTGCATTCAATATGAACCATTAGAAGCCACATCCTAAAATTTCAACCCTACCTAACTTCATTTGCTATTTTTCATGCATTTAATGAATTGTTTTTAGCTAAATGACCCTGAAATTAAAAAGCACCACAAATGAACTCTGAAAAGGTTGAAACTTGGCATGGTATCATCGTTTCACCCACATAGCATGTTCTAAATAGTTGAGAGGGTTATGGGAAAAACTGGATGCACTTCGTGTACAAATTGGACAATCTCTTTCTAAGTATCACGGTTTCGGACGAAAACTCGTCTGTTACAAAAGGATTTCAATTTTTTTAACTTATTTCAACTCCAGACTTTTTGTGCATTCAATATGAACCATTAGAAGCCACATCCTAAAATTTCAACCCTATCTAACTTCATTTGCTATTTTTCATGCATTTAATGAATTGTTTTGAGCTAAATGACCCTGAAATTAAAAAGCTCCACAAATGAACTCTGAAATGGTTGAAACTTGGCATGGTATCATCATTTCACCCAAATAGCATGTGCTAAAAAGTTGAGAGGGTTACGGCAAAAACGGGATGTACTTCATGTACAAACTGGACAATCTCTTTCGAAGTATCAGGGTTTCGGACGAAAACTCGTCTGTTACAAAAGGATTTCAATTTTTTTAAATTATTTCAACTCCAGACTTTTTGTGCATTCAATATGAAACATTAGAAGCCACATCCTAAAATTTCAATCCTATCTAGCTTCATTTGCTATTTTTCATGCATTTAATGAATTGTTTTGAGCTAAATGACGCTGAAATTAAAAAGCACCACAAATGAACTCTGAAATGGTAGAAACTTGGCATGGTATCATAATTTCACCCACATAGCATGTGCAATAAAGTTGAGAGGGTTATGGCAAAAACTGGATGCACTTCGTGTACAAAATGGACAATCTCTTTCGAAGTATCAGGGTTTCCGACGAAAACTCATCTGTTACAAAAGGATTTCAAATTTTTTAACTTATTTCAACTCCAGACTTTTTGTGCATTCAATATGAACCATTAGAAGCCACATCCTAAAATTTCAACCCCATCTAAATTCATTTGCTATTTTTCATGCATTTAATGAATTGTTTTGAGCTAAATGACCCTAAAATTAAAAAGCACCACAAATGAACTCTGAAATGGTTGAAACTTGGCATGGTATCATCGTTTCACCCACATAGCATGTGCTAATAAGTTGAGAGGGTTACGGCAAAAATTGGATGCACTTCGTGTACAAATTGGACAATCTCTTTCGAAGTATCAGGGTTTCGGACGAAAATTCGTCTGTTACAAAAGGATTTCAATTTTTTTAACTTATTTCAACTCCAGACTTTTTGTGCATTCAATATGAACCATTAGAAGCCACATACTAAAATTTCAACCCTATCTAACTTCATTTGCTATTTTTCATGCATTTAATGAATTGTTTTGAGCTAAATGACCCTGAAATTAAAAAGCACCACAAATGAACTCTGAAATGGTTGAAACTTGGCATGGTATCATCATTTCACCCACATAGCATGTGCAATAAAGTTGAGAGGGTTATGGCAAAAACTGGATGCACTTCGTGAACAAAATGGACAATCTCTTTCGAAGTATCAGGGTTTCGGACGAAAACTCGTCTGTTACAAAAGGATTTCAATTTTTTTAACTTATTTCAACTCCAGACTTTTTGTGCATTCAATATGAACCATTAGAAGCCACATCCTAAAATTTCAACCCTATCTAACTTCATTTGCTATTTTTCATGCATTTATTGAATTGTTTTGAGCTAAATGACCCTAAAATTAAAAAGCACCACAAATGAACTCTGAAAAGGTTGAAACTTGGCATGGTATCATCGTTTCACCCACATAGCATGTGCTAAAGAGTTGAGAGGGTTACGGCAAAAACTGGATGTACTTCATGTACAAACTAGACAATCTCTTTCGAAGTATCAGGGTTTCGGACGAAAACTCGTCTGTTACAAAAGGATTTCAATATTTTTTAACTTATTTCAACTCCAGACATTTTGTGCATTCAATATGAACCATTAGAAGCCACATCCTAAAATTTCAACCCTATCTAACTTCATTTGCTATTTTTCATGCATTTAATGAATTGTTTTAAGCTAAATGACCCTGAAATTAAAAAGCACCACAAATGAACTCTGAAATGGTTGAAACTTGGCATGGTATCATCATTTCACCCACATAGCATGTGCTAAGAAGTTGAGAGGGTTACGGCAAAAACTGGATGTACTTCATGTACAAACTGGACAATCTCTTTCGAAGTATCAGGGTTTCGGACGAAAACTCGTCTGTTACAAAAGGATTTCAATTTTTTTAAATTATTTCAACTCCAGACTTTTTGTGCATTCAATATGAAACATTAGTAGCCACATCCTAAAATTTCAATCCTATCTAACTTCATTTGCTATTTTTCATGCATTTAATGAATTGTTTTGAGCTAAATGACCCTGAAATTAAAAAGCACCACAAATGAGCTCTGAAATGGTTTAAACTTGGCATGGTATCATAATTTCACCCACATAGCATGTGCAATAAAGTTGAGAGGGTTATGGCAAAAACTGGATGCACTTCGTGTACAAAATGGACAATCTCTTTCGAAGTATCAGGGTTTCCGACGAAAACTCGTCTGTTACAAAAGGATTTCAATTTTTTTAAATTATTTGAACTCCAGACTTTTTGTGCATTCAATATGAACCATTAGAAGCCACATCCTAAAATTTCAACCCTATCTAACTTCATTTGCTATTTTTCATGCATTTAATGAATTGTTTTGCGCGAAATGACCCTAAAATTAAAAAGCACCACAAATGAACTCTGAAAAGGTTGAAACTTGGCATGGTATCATCGTTTCACCCACATAGCAACTGCTAAGAAGTTGAGAGGGTTACGGCAAAAATTGGATGCACTTCGTGTACAAAATGGACAATCTCTTTCGAAGTATTAGGGTTTCGGACGAAAACTCGTCTGTTACAAAAGGATTTCAATTTTTCAACTTATTTCAATTCCAGACTTTTTGTGCATTCAATATGAACCATTAGAAGCCACATCCTAAAATTTCAACCCTACCTAACTTCATTTGCTATTTTTCATGCATTTAATGAATTGTTTTTAGCTAAATGACCCTGAAATTAAAAAGCACCACAAATGAACTCTGAAAAGGTTGAAACTTGGCATGGTATCATCGTTTCACCCACATAGCATGTTCTAAATAGTTGAGAGGGTTATGGGAAAAACTGGATGCACTTCGTGTACAAAATGGACAATCTCTTTCTAAGTATCACGGTTTCGGACGAAAACTCGTCTGTTACAAAAGGATTTCAATTTTTTTAACTTATTTCAACTCCAGACTTTTTGTGCATTCAATATGAACCATTAGAAGCCACATCCTAAAATTTCAACCCTATCTAACTTCATTTGCTATTTTTCATGCATTTAATGAATTGTTTTGAGCTAAATGACCCTGAAATTAAAAAGCTCCACAAATGAACTCTGAAATGGTTGAAACTTGGCATGGTATCATCATTTCACCCAAATAGCATGTGCTAAAAAGTTGAGAGGGTTACGGCAAAAACGGGATGTACTTCATGTACAAACTGGACAATCTCTTTCGAAGTATCAGGGTTTCGGACGAAAACTCGTCTGTTACAAAAGGATTTCAATTTTTTTAAATTATTTCAACTCCAGACTTTTTGTGCATTCAATATGAAACATTAGAAGCCACATCCTAAAATTTCAATCCTATCTAGCTTCATTTGCTATTTTTCATGCATTTAATGAATTGTTTTGAGCTAAATGACGCTGAAATTAAAAAGCACCACAAATGAACTCTGAAATGGTAGAAACTTGGCATGGTATCATAATTTCACCCACATAGCATGTGCAATAAAGTTGAGAGGGTTATGGCAAAAACTGGATGCACTTCGTGTACAAAATGGACAATCTCTTTCGAAGTATCAGGGTTTCCGACGAAAACTCATCTGTTACAAAAGGATTTCAAATTTTTTAACTTATTTCAACTCCAGACTTTTTGTGCATTCAATATGAACCATTAGAAGCCACATCCTAAAATTTCAACCCCATCTAAATTCATTTGCTATTTTTCATGCATTTAATGAATTGTTTTGAGCTAAATGACCCTAAAATTAAAAAGCACCACAAATGAACTCTGAAATGGTTGAAACTTGGCATGGTATCATCGTTTCACCCACATAGCATGTGCTAATAAGTTGAGAGGGTTACGGCAAAAATTGGATGCACTTCGTGTACAAATTGGACAATCTCTTTCGAAGTATCAGGGTTTCGGACGAAAATTCGTCTGTTACAAAAGGATTTCAATTTTTTTAACTTATTTCAACTCCAGACTTTTTGTGCATTCAATATGAACCATTAGAAGCCACATACTAAAATTTCAACCCTATCTAACTTCATTTGCTATTTTTCATGCATTTAATGAATTGTTTTGAGCTAAATGACCCTGAAATTAAAAAGCACCACAAATGAACTCTGAAATGGTTGAAACTTGGCATGGTATCATCATTTCACCCACATAGCATGTGCAATAAAGTTGAGAGGGTTATGGCAAAAACTGGATGCACTTCGTGAACAAAATGGACAATCTCTTTCGAAGTATCAGGGTTTCGGACGAAAACTCGTCTGTTACAAAAGGATTTCAATTTTTTTAACTTATTTCAACTCCAGACTTTTTGTGCATTCAATATGAACCATTAGAAGCCACATCCTAAAATTTCAACCCTATCTAACTTCATTTGCTATTTTTCATGCATTTATTGAATTGTTTTGAGCTAAATGACCCTAAAATTAAAAAGCACCACAAATGAACTCTGAAAAGGTTGAAACTTGGCATGGTATCATCGTTTCACCCACATAGCATGTGCTAAAGAGTTGAGAGGGTTACGGCAAAAACTGGATGTACTTCATGTACAAACTAGACAATCTCTTTCGAAGTATCAGGGTTTCGGACGAAAACTCGTCTGTTACAAAAGGATTTCAATATTTTTTAACTTATTTCAACTCCAGACATTTTGTGCATTCAATATGAACCATTAGAAGCCACATCCTAAAATTTCAACCCTATCTAACTTCATTTGCTATTTTTCATGCATTTAATGAATTGTTTTAAGCTAAATGACCCTGAAATTAAAAAGCACCACAAATGAACTCTGAAATGGTTGAAACTTGGCATGGTATCATCATTTCACCCACATAGCATGTGCTAAGAAGTTGAGAGGGTTACGGCAAAAACTGGATGTACTTCATGTACAAACTGGACAATCTCTTTCGAAGTATCAGGGTTTCGGACGAAAACTCGTCTGTTACAAAAGGATTTCAATTTTTTTAAATTATTTCAACTCCAGACTTTTTGTGCATTCAATATGAAACATTAGTAGCCACATCCTAAAATTTCAATCCTATCTAACTTCATTTGCTATTTTTCATGCATTTAATGAATTGTTTTGAGCTAAATGACCCTGAAATTAAAAAGCACCACAAATGAGCTCTGAAATGGTTTAAACTTGGCATGGTATCATAATTTCACCCACATAGCATGTGCAATAAAGTTGAGAGGGTTATGGCAAAAACTGGATGCACTTCGTGTACAAAATGGACAATCTCTTTCGAAGTATCAGGGTTTCCGACGAAAACTCGTCTGTTACAAAAGGATTTCAATTTTTTTAACTTATTTCAACTCCAGACTTTTTGTGCATTCAATATGAACCATTAGAAGCCATATCCTAAAATTTCAACCCTACCTAACTTCATTTGCTATTTTTCATGCATTTAATGAATTGTTTTGAGCTAAATGACCCTAAAATTAAAAAGCACCACAAATGAACTCTGAAAAGGTTGAAACTTGGCATGGTATCATCGTTTCACCCACATAGCATGTGCTAAGAAGTTGAGAGGGTTACGGCAAAAATTGGATGCACTTCGTGTACAAAATGGACAATCTCTTTCGAAGTATCAGGGTTTCGGACGAAAACTCGTTTGTTACAAAAGGATTTCAATTTTTTAACTTATTTCAATTCCAGACTTTTTATGCATTCAATATGAACCATTAGAAGCCACATCCTAAAATTTCAACCCTATCTAACTTCATTTGCTATTTTCATGCATTTAATGTATTGTTTTGAGCTAAATGACCCTGAAATTAAAAAGCACCACAAATGAACTCTGAAATGGTTGAAACTTGGCATGGTTTCATCATTTCACCCACATAGCATGTGCTAATAAGTTGAGAGGGTTACGGCAAAAACTGGATGTACTTCATGTACAAACTGGACAATCTCTTTCGAAGTATCAGGGTTTCGGACGAAAACTCGTCTGTTACAAAAGGATTTCAATTTTTTTAACTTATTTCAACTCCAGACTTTTTGTGCATTCAATATGAACCATTAGAAGCCACATCCTAAAATTTCAACCCTATCTAACTTCATTTGCTATTTTTCATGCATTTAATGAATTGTTTTGAGCTAAATGACCCTGAAATTAAAAAGCACCACAAACGAACTCTGAAATGGTTGAAACTTGGCATGGTATCATAATTTCACCCACATAGCATGTGCAATAAAGTTGAGAGGGTTATGGCAAAAACTGGATGCACTTCGTGTACAAAATGGACAATCTCTTTCGAAGTATCAGGGTTTCGGACGAAAACTCGTCTGTTACAAAAGGATTTCAATTTTTTTAAATTATTTGAACTCCAGACTTTTTGTGCATTCAATATGAACCATTAGAAGCCACATCCTAAAATTTCAACCCTATCTAACTTCATTTGCTATTTTTCATGCATTTAATGAATTGTTTTGCGCGAAATGACCCTAAAATTAAAAAGCACCACAAATGAACTCTGAAAAGGTTGAAACTTGGCATGGTATCATCGTTTCACCCACATAGCAACTGCTAAGAAGTTGAGAGGGTTACGGCAAAAATTGGATGCACTTCGTGTACAAAATGGACAATCTCTTTCGAAGTATCAGGGTTTCGGACGAAAACTCGTTTGTTACAAAAGGATTTCAATTTTTCAACTTATTTCAATTCCAGACTTTTTATGCATTCAATATGAACCATTAGAAGCCACATCCTAAAATTTCAACCCTATCTAACTTCATTTGCTATTTTCATGCATTTAATGTATTGTTTTGAGCTAAATGACCCTGAAATTAAAAAGCACCACAAATGAACTCTGAAAATATTGAAACTTGGCATGGTTTCATCATTTCACCCACATAGCATGTGCTAATAAGTTGAGAGGGTTACGGCAAAAACTGGATGTACTTCATGTACAAACTGGACAATCTCTTTCGAAGTATCAGGGTTTCGGACGAAAACTCGTCTGTTACAAAAGGATTTCAATTTTTTTAACTTATTTCAACTCCAGACTTTTTGTGCATTCAATATGAACCATTAGAAGCCACATCCTAAAATTTCAACCCTATCTAACTTCATTTGCTATTTTTCATGCATTTAATGAATTGTTTTGAGCTAAATGACCCTGAAATTAAAAAGCACCACAAACGAACTCTGAAATGGTTGAAACTTGGCATGGTATCATAATTTCACCCACATAGCATGTGCAATAAAGTTGAGAGGGTTATGGCAAAAACTGGATGCACTTCGTGTACAAAATGGACAATCTCTTTCGAAGTATCAGGGTTTCGGACGAAAACTCGTCTGTTACAAAAGGATTTCAATTTTTTTAAATTATTTGAACTCCAGACTTTTTGTGCATTCAATATGAACCATTAGAAGCCACATCCTAAAATTTCAACCCTATCTAACTTCATTTGCTATTTTTCATGCATTTAATGAATTGTTTTGCGCGAAATGACCCTAAAATTAAAAAGCACCACAAATGAACTCTGAAAAGGTTGAAACTTGGCATGGTATCATCGTTTCACCCACATAGCAACTGCTAAGAAGTTGAGAGGGTTACGGCAAAAATTGGATGCACTTCGTGTACAAAATGGACAATCTCTTTCGAAGTATTAGGGTTTCGGACGAAAACTCGTCTGTTACAAAAGGATTTCAATTTTTCAACTTATTTCAATTCCAGACTTTTTGTGCATTCAATATGAACCATTAGAAGCCACATCCTAAAATTTCAACCCTACCTAACTTCATTTGCTATTTTTCATGCATTTAATGAATTGTTTGGAGCTAAATGACCCTGAAATTAAAAAGCACCACAAATGAACTCTGAAAATATTGAAACTTGGCATGGTATCATCGTTTCACCCACATAGCATGTTCTAAATAGTTGAGAGGGTTATGGCAAAAACTGGATGCACTTCGTGTACAAAATGGACAATCTCTTTCTAAGTATCACGGTTTCGGACGAAAACTCGTCTGTTACAAAAGGATTTCAATTTTTTTAACTTATTTCAACTCCAGACTTTTTGTGCATTCAATATGAACCATTAGAAGCCACATCCTAAAATTTCAACCCTATCTAACTTCATTTGCTATTTTTCATGCATTTAATGAATTGTTTTGAGCTAAATGACCCTGAAATTAAAAAGCTCCACAAATGAACTCTGAAATGGTTGAAACTTGGCATGGTATCATCATTTCACCCAAATAGCATGTGCTAAAAAGTTGAGAGGGTTACGGCAAAAACGGGATGTACTTCATGTACAAACTGGACAATCTCTTTCGAAGTATCAGGGTTTCGGACGAAAACTCGTCTGTTACAAAAGGATTTCAATTTTTTTAAATTATTTCAACTCCAGACTTTTTGTGCATTCAATATGAAACATTAGAAGCCACATCCTAAAATTTCAATCCTATCTAGCTTCATTTGCTATTTTTCATGCATTTAATGAATTGTTTTGAGCTAAATGACGCTGAAATTAAAAAGCACCACAAATGAACTCTGAAATGGTAGAAACTTGGCATGGTATCATAATTTCACCCACATAGCATGTGCAATAAAGTTGAGAGGGTTATGGCAAAAACTGGATGCACTTCGTGTACAAAATGGACAATCTCTTTCGAAGTATCAGGGTTTCCGACGAAAACTCATCTGTTACAAAAGGATTTCAAATTTTTTAACTTATTTCAACTCCAGACTTTTTGTGCATTCAATATGAACCATTAGAAGCCACATCCTAAAATTTCAACCCCATCTAAATTCATTTGCTATTTTTCATGCATTTAATGAATTGTTTTGAGCTAAATGACCCTAAAATTAAAAAGCACCACAAATGAACTCTGAAATGGTTGAAACTTGGCATGGTATCATCGTTTCACCCACATAGCATGTGCTAATAAGTTGAGAGGGTTACGGCAAAAATTGGATGCACTTCGTGTACAAATTGGACAATCTCTTTCGAAGTATCAGGGTTTCGGACGAAAATTCGTCTGTTACAAAAGGATTTCAATTTTTTTAACTTATTTCAACTCCAGACTTTTTGTGCATTCAATATGAACCATTAGAAGCCACATACTAAAATTTCAACCCTATCTAACTTCATTTGCTATTTTTCATGCATTTAATGAATTGTTTTGAGCTAAATGACCCTGAAATTAAAAAGCACCACAAATGAACTCTGAAATGGTTGAAACTTGGCATGGTATCATCATTTCACCCACATAGCATGTGCAATAAAGTTGAGAGGGTTATGGCAAAAACTGGATGCACTTCGTGAACAAAATGGACAATCTCTTTCGAAGTATCAGGGTTTCGGACGAAAACTCGTCTGTTACAAAAGGATTTCAATTTTTTTAACTTATTTCAACTCCAGACTTTTTGTGCATTCAATATGAACCATTAGAAGCCACATCCTAAAATTTCAACCCTATCTAACTTCATTTGCTATTTTTCATGCATTTATTGAATTGTTTTGAGCTAAATGACCCTAAAATTAAAAAGCACCACAAATGAACTCTGAAAAGGTTGAAACTTGGCATGGTATCATCGTTTCACCCACATAGCATGTGCTAAAGAGTTGAGAGGGTTACGGCAAAAACTGGATGTACTTCATGTACAAACTAGACAATCTCTTTCGAAGTATCAGGGTTTCGGACGAAAACTCGTCTGTTACAAAAGGATTTCAATATTTTTTAACTTATTTCAACTCCAGACATTTTGTGCATTCAATATGAACCATTAGAAGCCACATCCTAAAATTTCAACCCTATCTAACTTCATTTGCTATTTTTCATGCATTTAATGAATTGTTTTAAGCTAAATGACCCTGAAATTAAAAAGCACCACAAATGAACTCTGAAATGGTTGAAACTTGGCATGGTATCATCATTTCACCCACATAGCATGTGCTAAGAAGTTGAGAGGGTTACGGCAAAAACTGGATGTACTTCATGTACAAACTGGACAATCTCTTTCGAAGTATCAGGGTTTCGGACGAAAACTCGTCTGTTACAAAAGGATTTCAATTTTTTTAAATTATTTCAACTCCAGACTTTTTGTGCATTCAATATGAAACATTAGTAGCCACATCCTAAAATTTCAATCCTATCTAACTTCATTTGCTATTTTTCATGCATTTAATGAATTGTTTTGAGCTAAATGACCCTGAAATTAAAAAGCACCACAAATGAGCTCTGAAATGGTTTAAACTTGGCATGGTATCATAATTTCACCCACATAGCATGTGCAATAAAGTTGAGAGGGTTATGGCAAAAACTGGATGCACTTCGTGTACAAAATGGACAATCTCTTTCGAAGTATCAGGGTTTCCGACGAAAACTCGTCTGTTACAAAAGGATTTCAATTTTTTTAAATTATTTGAACTCCAGACTTTTTGTGCATTCAATATGAACCATTAGAAGCCACATCCTAAAATTTCAACCCTATCTAACTTCATTTGCTATTTTTCATGCATTTAATGAATTGTTTTGCGCGAAATGACCCTAAAATTAAAAAGCACCACAAATGAACTCTGAAAAGGTTGAAACTTGGCATGGTATCATCGTTTCACCCACATAGCAACTGCTAAGAAGTTGAGAGGGTTACGGCAAAAATTGGATGCACTTCGTGTACAAAATGGACAATCTCTTTCGAAGTATTAGGGTTTCGGACGAAAACTCGTCTGTTACAAAAGGATTTCAATTTTTCAACTTATTTCAATTCCAGACTTTTTGTGCATTCAATATGAACCATTAGAAGCCACATCCTAAAATTTCAACCCTACCTAACTTCATTTGCTATTTTTCATGCATTTAATGAATTGTTTTTAGCTAAATGACCCTGAAATTAAAAAGCACCACAAATGAACTCTGAAAAGGTTGAAACTTGGCATGGTATCATCGTTTCACCCACATAGCATGTTCTAAATAGTTGAGAGGGTTATGGGAAAAACTGGATGCACTTCGTGTACAAAATGGACAATCTCTTTCTAAGTATCACGGTTTCGGACGAAAACTCGTCTGTTACAAAAGGATTTCAATTTTTTTAACTTATTTCAACTCCAGACTTTTTGTGCATTCAATATGAACCATTAGAAGCCACATCCTAAAATTTCAACCCTATCTAACTTCATTTGCTATTTTTCATGCATTTATTGAATTGTTTTGAGCTAAATGACCCTAAAATTAAAAAGCACCACAAATGAACTCTGAAAAGGTTGAAACTTGGCATGGTATCATCGTTTCACCCACATAGCATGTGCTAAAGAGTTGAGAGGGTTACGGCAAAAACTGGATGTACTTCATGTACAAACTAGACAATCTCTTTCGAAGTATCAGGGTTTCGGACGAAAACTCGTCTGTTACAAAAGGATTTCAATATTTTTTAACTTATTTCAACTCCAGACATTTTGTGCATTCAATATGAACCATTAGAAGCCACATCCTAAAATTTCAACCCTATCTAACTTCATTTGCTATTTTTCATGCATTTAATGAATTGTTTTAAGCTAAATGACCCTGAAATTAAAAAGCACCACAAATGAACTCTGAAATGGTTGAAACTTGGCATGGTATCATCATTTCACCCACATAGCATGTGCTAAGAAGTTGAGAGGGTTACGGCAAAAACTGGATGTACTTCATGTACAAACTGGACAATCTCTTTCGAAGTATCAGGGTTTCGGACGAAAACTCGTCTGTTACAAAAGGATTTCAATTTTTTTAAATTATTTCAACTCCAGACTTTTTGTGCATTCAATATGAAACATTAGTAGCCACATCCTAAAATTTCAATCCTATCTAACTTCATTTGCTATTTTTCATGCATTTAATGAATTGTTTTGAGCTAAATGACCCTGAAATTAAAAAGCACCACAAATGAGCTCTGAAATGGTTTAAACTTGGCATGGTATCATAATTTCACCCACATAGCATGTGCAATAAAGTTGAGAGGGTTATGGCAAAAACTGGATGCACTTCGTGTACAAAATGGACAATCTCTTTCGAAGTATCAGGGTTTCCGACGAAAACTCGTCTGTTACAAAAGGATTTCAATTTTTTTAACTTATTTCAACTCCAGACTTTTTGTGCATTCAATATGAACCATTAGAAGCCATATCCTAAAATTTCAACCCTACCTAACTTCATTTGCTATTTTTCATGCATTTAATGAATTGTTTTGAGCTAAATGACCCTAAAATTAAAAAGCACCACAAATGAACTCTGAAAAGGTTGAAACTTGGCATGGTATCATCGTTTCACCCACATAACATGTGCTAAGAAGTTGAGAGGGTTACGGCAAAAATTGGATGCACTTCGTGTACAAAATGGACAATCTCTTTCGAAGTATCAGGGTTTCGGACGAAAACTCGTCTGTTACAAAAGGATTTCAATTTTTTAACTTATTTCAATTCCAGACTTTTTATGCATTCAATATGAACCATTAGAAGCCACATCCTAAAATTTCAACCCTATCTAACTTCATTTGCTATTTTCATGCATTTAATGTATTGTTTTGAGCTAAATGACCCTGAAATTAAAAAGCACCACAAATGAACTCTGAAATGGTTGAAACTTGGCATGGTTTCATCATTTCACCCACATAGCATGTGCTAATAAGTTGAGAGGGTTACGGCAAAAACTGGATGTACTTCATGTACAAACTGGACAATCTCTTTCGAAGTATCAGGGTTTCGGACGAAAACTCGTCTGTTACAAAAGGATTTCAATTTTTTTAACTTATTTCAACTCCAGACTTTTTGTGCATTCAATATGAACCATTAGAAGCCACATCCTAAAATTTCAACCCTATCTAACTTCATTTGCTATTTTTCATGCATTTAATGAATTGTTTTGAGCTAAATGACCCTGAAATTAAAAAGCACCACAAACGAACTCTGAAATGGTTGAAACTTGGCATGGTATCATAATTTCACCCACATAGCATGTGCAATAATGTTGAGAGGGTTATGGCAAAAACTGGATGCACTTCGTGTACAAAATGGACAATCTCTTTCGAAGTATCAGGGTTTCGGACGAAAACTCGTCTGTTACAAAAGGATTTCAATTTTTTTAAATTATTTGAACTCCAGACTTTTTGTGCATTCAATATGAACCATTAGAAGCCACATCCTAAAATTTCAACCCTATCTAACTTCATTTGCTATTTTTCATGCATTTAATGAATTGTTTTGCGCGAAATGACCCTAAAATTAAAAAGCACCACAAATGAACTCTGAAAAGGTTGACACTTGGCATGGTATCATCGTTTCACCCACATAGCAACTGCTAAGAAGTTGAGAGGGTTACGGCAAAAATTGGATGCACTTCGTGTACAAAATGGACAATCTCTTTCGAAGTATTAGGGTTTCGGACGAAAACTCGTCTGTTACAAAAGGATTTCAATTTTTCAACTTATTTCAATTCCAGACTTTTTGTGCATTCAATATGAACCATTAGAAGCCACATCCTAAAATTTCAACCCTACCTAACTTCATTTGCTATTTTTCATGCATTTAATGAATTGTTTGGAGCTAAATGACCCTGAAATTAAAAAGCACCACAAATGAACTCTGAAAAGGTTGAAACTTGGCATGGTATCATCGTTTCACCCACATAGCATGTTCTAAATAGTTGAGAGGGTTATGGCAAAAACTGGATGCACTTCGTGTACAAAATGGACAATCTCTTTCTAAGTATCACGGTTTCGGACGAAAACTCGTCTGTTACAAAAGGATTTCAATTTTTTTAACTTATTTCAACTCCAGACTTTTTGTGCATTCAATATGAACCATTAGAAGCCACATCCTAAAATTTCAACCCTATCTAACTTCATTTGCTATTTTTCATGCATTTAATGAATTGTTTTGAGCTAAATGACCCTGAAATTAAAAAGCACCACAAATGAACTCTGAAATGGTTGAAACTTGGCATGGTATCATCATTTCACCCACATAGCATGTGCAATAAAGTTGAGAGGGTTATGGCAAAAACTGGATGCACTTCGTGAACAAAATGGACAATCTCTTTCGAAGTATCAGGGTTTCGGACGAAAACTCGTCTGTTACAAAAGGATTTCAATTTTTTTAACTTATTTCAACTCCAGACTTTTTGTGCATTCAATATGAACCATTAGAAGCCACATCCTAAAATTTCAACCCTATCTAACTTCATTTGCTATTTTTCATGCATTTATTGAATTGTTTTGAGCTAAATGACCCTAAAATTAAAAAGCACCACAAATGAACTCTGAAAAGGTTGAAACTTGGCATGGTATCATCGTTTCACCCACATAGCATGTGCTAAAGAGTTGAGAGGGTTACGGCAAAAACTGGATGTACTTCATGTACAAACTAGACAATCTCTGTCGAAGTATCAGGGTTTCGGACGAAAACTCGTCTGTTACAAAAGGATTTCAATTTTTTTAACTTATTTCAACTCCAGACTTTTTGTGCATTCAATATGAACCATTAGAAGCCACATCCTAAAATTTCAACCCTATCTAACTTCATTTGCTATTTTTCATGCATTTAATGAATTGTTTTAAGCTAAATGACCCTGAAATTAAAAAGCACCACAAATGAACTCTGAAATGGTTGAAACTTGGCATGGTATCATCATTTCACCCACATAGCATGTGCTAAGAAGTTGAGAGGGTTACGGCAAAAACTGGATGTACTTCATGTACAAACTGGACAATCTCTTTCGAAGTATCAGGGTTTCGGACGAAAACTCGTCTGTTACAAAAGGATTTCAATTTTTTTAAATTATTTCAACTCCAGACTTTTTGTGCATTCAATATGAAACATTAGTAGCCACATCCTAAAATTTCAATCCTATCTAACTTCATTTGCTATTTTTCATGCATTTAATGAATTGTTTTGAGCTAAATGACCCTGAAATTAAAAAGCACCACAAATGAGCTCTGAAATGGTTTAAACTTGGCATGGTATCATAATTTGACCCACATAGCATGTGCAATAAAGTTGAGAGGGTTATGGCAAAAACTGGATGCACTTCGTGTACAAAATGGACAATCTCTTTCGAAGTATCAGGGTTTCCGACGAAAACTCGTATGTTACAAAAGGATTTCAATTTTTTTAACTTATTTCAACTCCAGACTTTTTGTGCATTCAATATGAACCATTAGAAGCCATATCCTAAAATTTCAACCCTACCTAACTTCATTTGCTATTTTTCATGCATTTAATGAATTGTTTTGAGCTAAATGACCCTAAAATTAAAAAGCACCACAAATGAACTCTGAAAAGGTTGAAACTTGGCATGGTATCATCGTTTCACCCACATAACATGTGCTAAGAAGTTGAGAGGGTTACGGCAAAAATTGGATGCACTTCGTGTACAAAATGGACAATCTCTTTCGAAGTATCAGGGTTTCGGACGAAAACTCGTCTGTTACAAAAGGATTTCAATTTTTTAACTTATTTCAATTACAGACTTTTTATGCATTCAATATGAACCATTAGAAGCCACATCCTAAAATTTCAACCCTATCTAACTTCATTTGCTATTTTCATGCATTTAATGTATTGTTTTGAGCTAAATGACCCTGAAATTAAAAAGCACCACAAATGAACTCTGAAATGGTTGAAACTTGGCATGGTTTCATCATTTCACCCACATAGCATGTGCTAATAAGTTGAGAGGGTTACGGCAAAAACTGGATGTACTTCATGTACAAACTGGACAATCTCTTTCGAAGTATCAGGGTTTCGGACGAAAACTCGTCTGTTACAAAAGGATTTCAATTTTTTTAACTTATTTCAACTCCAGACTTTTTGTGCATTCAATATGAACCATTAGAAGCCACATCCTAAAATTTCAACCCTATCTAACTTCATTTGCTATTTTTCATGCATTTAATGAATTGTTTTGAGCTAAATGACCCTGAAATTAAAAAGCACCACAAACGAACTCTGAAATGGTTGAAACTTGGCATGGTATCATAATTTCACCCACATAGCATGTGCAATAATGTTGAGAGGGTTATGGCAAAAACTGGATGCACTTCGTGTACAAAATGGACAATCTCTTTCGAAGTATCAGGGTTTCGGACGAAAACTCGTCTGTTACAAAAGGATTTCAATTTTTTTAAATTATTTGAACTCCAGACTTTTTGTGCATTCAATATGAACCATTAGAAGCCACATCCTAAAATTTCAACCCTATCTAACTTCATTTGCTATTTTTCATGCATTTAATGAATTGTTTTGCGCGAAATGACCCTAAAATTAAAAAGCACCACAAATGAACTCTGAAAAGGTTGACACTTGGCATGGTATCATCGTTTCACCCACATAGCAACTGCTAAGAAGTTGAGAGGGTTACGGCAAAAATTGGATGCACTTCGTGTACAAAATGGACAATCTCTTTCGAAGTATTAGGGTTTCGGACGAAAACTCGTCTGTTACAAAAGGATTTCAATTTTTCAACTTATTTCAATTCCAGACTTTTTGTGCATTCAATATGAACCATTAGAAGCCACATCCTAAAATTTCAACCCTACCTAACTTCATTTGCTATTTTTCATGCATTTAATGAATTGTTTGGAGCTAAATGACCCTGAAATTAAAAAGCACCACAAATGAACTCTGAAAAGGTTGAAACTTGGCATGGTATCATCGTTTCACCCACATAGCATGTTCTAAATAGTTGAGAGGGTTATGGCAAAAACTGGATGCACTTCGTGTACAAAATGGACAATCTCTTTCTAAGTATCACGGTTTCGGACGAAAACTCGTCTGTTACAAAAGGATTTCAATTTTTTTAACTTATTTCAACTCCAGACTTTTTGTGCATTCAATATGAACCATTAGAAGCCACATCCTAAAATTTCAACCCTATCTAACTTCATTTGCTATTTTTCATGCATTTAATGAATTGTTTTGAGCTAAATGACCCTGAAATTAAAAAGCTCCACAAATGAACTCTGAAATGGTTGAAACTTGGCATGGTATCATCATTTCACCCAAATAGCATGTGCTAAAAAGTTGAGAGGGTTACGGCAAAAACGGGATGTACTTCATGTACAAACTGGACAATCTCTTTCGAAGTATCAGGGTTTCGGACGAAAACTCGTCTGTTACAAAAGGATTTCAATTTTTTTAAATTATTTCAACTCCAGACTTTTTGTGCATTCAATATGAAACATTAGAAGCCACATCCTAAAATTTCAATCCTATCTAGCTTCATTTGCTATTTTTCATGCATTTAATGAATTGTTTTGAGCTAAATGACGCTGAAATTAAAAAGCACCACAAATGAACTCTGAAATGGTAGAAACTTGGCATGGTATCATAATTTCACCCACATAGCATGTGCAATAAAGTTGAGAGGGTTATGGCAAAAACTGGATGCACTTCGTGTACAAAATGGACAATCTCTTTCGAAGTATCAGGGTTTCCGACGAAAACTCATCTGTTACAAAAGGATTTCAAATTTTTTAACTTATTTCAACTCCAGACTTTTTGTGCATTCAATATGAACCATTAGAAGCCACATCCTAAAATTTCAACCCCATCTAAATTCATTTGCTATTTTTCATGCATTTAATGAATTGTTTTGAGCTAAATGACCCTAAAATTAAAAAGCACCACAAATGAACTCTGAAATGGTTGAAACTTGGCATGGTATCATCGTTTCACCCACATAGCATGTGCTAATAAGTTGAGAGGGTTACGGCAAAAATTGGATGCACTTCGTGTACAAATTGGACAATCTCTTTCGAAGTATGAGGGTTTCGGACGAAAATTCGTCTGTTACAAAAGGATTTCAATTTTTTTAACTTATTTCAACTCCAGACTTTTTGTGCATTCAATATGAACCATTAGAAGCCACATACTAAAATTTCAACCCTATCTAACTTCATTTGCTATTTTTCATGCATTTAATGAATTGTTTTGAGCTAAATGACCCTGAAATTAAAAAGCACCACAAATGAACTCTGAAATGGTTGAAACTTGGCATGGTATCATCATTTCACCCACATAGCATGTGCAATAAAGTTGAGAGGGTTATGGCAAAAACTGGATGCACTTCGTGAACAAAATGGACAATCTCTTTCGAAGTATCAGGGTTTCGGACGAAAACTCGTCTGTTACAAAAGGATTTCAATTTTTTTAACTTATTTCAACTCCAGACTTTTTGTGCATTCAATATGAACCATTAGAAGCCACATCCTAAAATTTCAACCCTATCTAACTTCATTTGCTATTTTTCATGCATTTATTGAATTGTTTTGAGCTAAATGACCCTAAAATTAAAAAGCACCACATGAACTCTGAAAAGGTTGAAACTTGGCATGGTATCATAGTTTCACCCACATAGCATGTGCTAAAGAGTTGAGAGGGTTACGGCAAAAACTGGATGTACTTCATGTACAAACTAGACAATCTCTTTCGAAGTATCAGGGTTTCGGACGAAAACTCGTCTGTTACAAAAGGATTTCAATATTTTTTAACTTATTTCAACTCCAGACATTTTGTGCATTCAATATGAACCATTAGAAGCCACATCCTAAAATTTCAACCCTATCTAACTTCATTTGCTATTTTTCATGCATTTAATGAATTGTTTTAAGCTAAATGACCCTGAAATTAAAAAGCACCACAAATGAACTCTGAAATGGTTGAAACTTGGCATGGTATCATCATTTCACCCACATAGCATGTGCTAAGAAGTTGAGAGGGTTACGGCAAAAACTGGATGTACTTCATGTACAAACTGGACAATCTCTTTCGAAGTATCAGGGTTTCGGACGAAAACTCGTCTGTTACAAAAGGATTTCAATTTTTTTAAATTATTTCAACTCCAGACTTTTTGTGCATTCAATATGAAACATTAGTAGCCACATCCTAAAATTTCAATCCTATCTAACTTCATTTGCTATTTTTCATGCATTTAATGAATTGTTTTGAGCTAAATGACCCTGAAATTAAAAAGCACCACAAATGAGCTCTGAAATGGTTTAAACTTGGCATGGTATCATAATTTCACCCACATAGCATGTGCAATAAAGTTGAGAGGGTTATGGCAAAAACTGGATGCACTTCGTGTACAAAATGGACAATCTCTTTCGAAGTATCAGGGTTTCCGACGAAAACTCGTCTGTTACAAAAGGATTTCAATTTTTTTAACTTATTTCAACTCCAGACTTTTTGTGCATTCAATATGAACCATTAGAAGCCATATCCTAAAATTTCAACCCTACCTAACTTCATTTGCTATTTTTCATGCATTTAATGAATTGTTTTGAGCTAAATGACCCTAAAATTAAAAAGCACCACAAATGAACTCTGAAAAGGTTGAAACTTGGCATGGTATCATCGTTTCACCCACATAGCATGTGCTAAGAAGTTGAGAGGGTTACGGCAAAAATTGGATGCACTTCGTGTACAAAATGGACAATCTCTTTCGAAGTATCAGGGTTTCGGACGAAAACTCGTCTGTTACAAAAGGATTTCAATTTTTTAACTTATTTCAATTCCAGACTTTTTATGCATTCAATATGAACCATTAGAAGCCACATCCTAAAATTTCAACCCTATCTAACTTCATTTGCTATTTTCATGCATTTAATGTATTGTTTTGAGCTAAATGACCCTGAAATTAAAAAGCACCACAAATGAACTCTGAAATGGTTGAAACTTGGCATGGTTTCATCATTTCACCCACATAGCATGTGCTAATAAGTTGAGAGGGTTACGGCAAAAACTGGATGTACTTCATGTACAAACTGGACAATCTCTTTCGAAGTATCAGGGTTTCGGACGAAAACTCGTCTGTTACAAAAGGATTTCAATTTTTTTAACTTATTTCAACTCCAGACTTTTTGTGCATTCAATATGAACCATTAGAAGCCACATCCTAAAATTTCAACCCTATCTAACTTCATTTGCTATTTTTCATGCATTTAATGAATTGTTTTGAGCTAAATGA
Source organism: Elymus sibiricus (assembly GCA_039707655.1). Taxonomy (NCBI): domain Eukaryota; kingdom Viridiplantae; phylum Streptophyta; class Magnoliopsida; order Poales; family Poaceae; genus Elymus; species Elymus sibiricus. The sequence goes on along the minus strand of CM077663.1, from coordinate 190,927,951 downwards.
CCCTGAAATTAAAAAGCACCACAAACGAACTCTGAAATGGTTGAAACTTGGCATGGTATCATAATTTCACCCACATAGCATGTGCAATAAAGTTGAGAGGGTTATGGCAAAAACTGGATGCACTTCGTGTACAAAATGGACAATCTCTTTCGAAGTATCAGGGTTTCGGACGAAAACTCGTCTGTTACAAAAGGATTTCAATTTTTTTAAATTATTTGAACTCCAGACTTTTTGTGCATTCAATATGAACCATTAGAAGCCACATCCTAAAATTTCAACCCTATCTAACTTCATTTGCTATTTTTCATGCATTTAATGAATTGTTTTGCGCGAAATGACCCTAAAATTAAAAAGCACCACAAATGAACTCTGAAAAGGTTGAAACTTGGCATGGTATCATCGTTTCACCCACATAGCAACTGCTAAGAAGTTGAGAGGGTTACGGCAAAAATTGGATGCACTTCGTGTACAAAATGGACAATCTCTTTCGAAGTATTAGGGTTTCGGACGAAAACTCGTCTGTTACAAAAGGATTTCAATTTTTCAACTTATTTCAATTCCAGACTTTTTGTGCATTCAATATGAACCATTAGAAGCCACATCCTAAAATTTCAACCCTACCTAACTTCATTTGCTATTTTTCATGCATTTAATGAATTGTTTTTAGCTAAATGACCCTGAAATTAAAAAGCACCACAAATGAACTCTGAAAAGGTTGAAACTTGGCATGGTATCATCGTTTCACCCACATAGCATGTTCTAAATAGTTGAGAGGGTTATGGGAAAAACTGGATGCACTTCGTGTACAAATTGGACAATCTCTTTCTAAGTATCACGGTTTCGGACGAAAACTCGTCTGTTACAAAAGGATTTCAATTTTTTTAACTTATTTCAACTCCAGACTTTTTGTGCATTCAATATGAACCATTAGAAGCCACATCCTAAAATTTCAACCCTATCTAACTTCATTTGCTATTTTTCATGCATTTAATGAATTGTTTTGAGCTAAATGACCCTGAAATTAAAAAGCTCCACAAATGAACTCTGAAATGGTTGAAACTTGGCATGGTATCATCATTTCACCCAAATAGCATGTGCTAAAAAGTTGAGAGGGTTACGGCAAAAACGGGATGTACTTCATGTACAAACTGGACAATCTCTTTCGAAGTATCAGGGTTTCGGACGAAAACTCGTCTGTTACAAAAGGATTTCAATTTTTTAACTTATTTCAATTCCAGACTTTTTATGCATTCAATATGAACCATTAGAAGCCACATCCTAAAATTTCAACCCTATCTAACTTCATTTGCTATTTTCATGCATTTAATGTATTGTTTTGAGCTAAATGACCCTGAAATTAAAAAGCACCACAAATGAACTCTGAAATGGTTGAAACTTGGCATGGTATCATCATTTCACCCAAATAGCATGTGCTAAAAAGTTGAGAGGGTTACGGCAAAAACGGGATGTACTTCATGTACAAACTGGACAATCTCTTTCGAAGTATCAGGGTTTCGGACGAAAACTCGTCTGTTACAAAAGGATTTCAATTTTTTTAAATTATTTCAACTCCAGACTTTTTGTGCATTCAATATGAAACATTAGAAGCCACATCCTAAAATTTCAATCCTATCTAGCTTCATTTGCTATTTTTCATGCATTTAATGAATTGTTTTGAGCTAAATGACGCTGAAATTAAAAAGCACCACAAATGAACTCTGAAATGGTAGAAACTTGGCATGGTATCATAATTTCACCCACATAGCATGTGCAATAAAGTTGAGAGGGTTATGGCAAAAACTGGATGCACTTCGTGTACAAAATGGACAATCTCTTTCGAAGTATCAGGGTTTCCGACGAAAACTCATCTGTTACAAAAGGATTTCAAATTTTTTAACTTATTTCAACTCCAGACTTTTTGTGCATTCAATATGAACCATTAGAAGCCACATCCTAAAATTTCAACCCCATCTAAATTCATTTGCTATTTTTCATGCATTTAATGAATTGTTTTGAGCTAAATGACCCTAAAATTAAAAAGCACCACAAATGAACTCTGAAATGGTTGAAACTTGGCATGGTATCATCGTTTCACCCACATAGCATGTGCTAATAAGTTGAGAGGGTTACGGCAAAAATTGGATGCACTTCGTGTACAAATTGGACAATCTCTTTCGAAGTATGAGGGTTTCGGACGAAAATTCGTCTGTTACAAAAGGATTTCAATTTTTTTAACTTATTTCAACTCCAGACTTTTTGTGCATTCAATATGAACCATTAGAAGCCACATACTAAAATTTCAACCCTATCTAACTTCATTTGCTATTTTTCATGCATTTAATGAATTGTTTTGAGCTAAATGACCCTGAAATTAAAAAGCACCACAAATGAACTCTGAAATGGTTGAAACTTGGCATGGTATCATCATTTCACCCACATAGCATGTGCAATAAAGTTGAGAGGGTTATGGCAAAAACTGGATGCACTTCGTGAACAAAATGGACAATCTCTTTCGAAGTATCAGGGTTTCGGACGAAAACTCGTCTGTTACAAAAGGATTTCAATTTTTTTAACTTATTTCAACTCCAGACTTTTTGTGCATTCAATATGAACCATTAGAAGCCACATCCTAAAATTTCAACCCTATCTAACTTCATTTGCTATTTTTCATGCATTTATTGAATTGTTTTGAGCTAAATGACCCTAAAATTAAAAAGCACCACATGAACTCTGAAAAGGTTGAAACTTGGCATGGTATCATAGTTTCACCCACATAGCATGTGCTAAAGAGTTGAGAGGGTTACGGCAAAAACTGGATGTACTTCATGTACAAACTAGACAATCTCTTTCGAAGTATCAGGGTTTCGGACGAAAACTCGTCTGTTACAAAAGGATTTCAATATTTTTTAACTTATTTCAACTCCAGACATTTTGTGCATTCAATATGAACCATTAGAAGCCACATCCTAAAATTTCAACCCTATCTAACTTCATTTGCTATTTTTCATGCATTTAATGAATTGTTTTAAGCTAAATGACCCTGAAATTAAAAAGCACCACAAATGAACTCTGAAATGGTTGAAACTTGGCATGGTATCATCATTTCACCCACATAGCATGTGCTAAGAAGTTGAGAGGGTTACGGCAAAAACTGGATGTACTTCATGTACAAACTGGACAATCTCTTTCGAAGTATCAGGGTTTCGGACGAAAACTCGTCTGTTACAAAAGGATTTCAATTTTTTTAAATTATTTCAACTCCAGACTTTTTGTGCATTCAATATGAAACATTAGTAGCCACATCCTAAAATTTCAATCCTATCTAACTTCATTTGCTATTTTTCATGCATTTAATGAATTGTTTTGAGCTAAATGACCCTGAAATTAAAAAGCACCACAAATGAGCTCTGAAATGGTTTAAACTTGGCATGGTATCATAATTTCACCCACATAGCATGTGCAATAAAGTTGAGAGGGTTATGGCAAAAACTGGATGCACTTCGTGTACAAAATGGACAATCTCTTTCGAAGTATCAGGGTTTCCGACGAAAACTCGTCTGTTACAAAAGGATTTCAATTTTTTTAACTTATTTCAACTCCAGACTTTTTGTGCATTCAATATGAACCATTAGAAGCCATATCCTAAAATTTCAACCCTACCTAACTTCATTTGCTATTTTTCATGCATTTAATGAATTGTTTTGAGCTAAATGACCCTAAAATTAAAAAGCACCACAAATGAACTCTGAAAAGGTTGAAACTTGGCATGGTATCATCGTTTCACCCACATAGCATGTGCTAAGAAGTTGAGAGGGTTACGGCAAAAATTGGATGCACTTCGTGTACAAAATGGACAATCTCTTTCGAAGTATCAGGGTTTCGGACGAAAACTCGTCTGTTACAAAAGGATTTCAATTTTTTAACTTATTTCAATTCCAGACTTTTTATGCATTCAATATGAACCATTAGAAGCCACATCCTAAAATTTCAACCCTATCTAACTTCATTTGCTATTTTCATGCATTTAATGTATTGTTTTGAGCTAAATGACCCTGAAATTAAAAAGCACCACAAATGAACTCTGAAATGGTTGAAACTTGGCATGGTTTCATCATTTCACCCACATAGCATGTGCTAATAAGTTGAGAGGGTTACGGCAAAAACTGGATGTACTTCATGTACAAACTGGACAATCTCTTTCGAAGTATCAGGGTTTCGGACGAAAACTCGTCTGTTACAAAAGGATTTCAATTTTTTTAACTTATTTCAACTCCAGACTTTTTGTGCATTCAATATGAACCATTAGAAGCCACATCCTAAAATTTCAACCCTATCTAACTTCATTTGCTATTTTTCATGCATTTAATGAATTGTTTTGAGCTAAATGACCCTGAAATTAAAAAGCACCACAAACGAACTCTGAAATGGTTGAAACTTGGCATGGTATCATAATTTCACCCACATAGCATGTGCAATAAAGTTGAGAGGGTTATGGCAAAAACTGGATGCACTTCGTGTACAAAATGGACAATCTCTTTCGAAGTATCAGGGTTTCGGACGAAAACTCGTCTGTTACAAAAGGATTTCAATTTTTTTAAATTATTTGAACTCCAGACTTTTTGTGCATTCAATATGAACCATTAGAAGCCACATCCTAAAATTTCAACCCTATCTAACTTCATTTGCTATTTTTCATGCATTTAATGAATTGTTTTGCGCGAAATGACCCTAAAATTAAAAAGCACCACAAATGAACTCTGAAAAGGTTGAAACTTGGCATGGTATCATCGTTTCACCCACATAGCAACTGCTAAGAAGTTGAGAGGGTTACGGCAAAAATTGGATGCACTTCGTGTACAAAATGGACAATCTCTTTCGAAGTATTAGGGTTTCGGACGAAAACTCGTCTGTTACAAAAGGATTTCAATTTTTCAACTTATTTCAATTCCAGACTTTTTGTGCATTCAATATGAACCATTAGAAGCCACATCCTAAAATTTCAACCCTACCTAACTTCATTTGCTATTTTTCATGCATTTAATGAATTGTTTTTAGCTAAATGACCCTGAAATTAAAAAGCACCACAAATGAACTCTGAAAAGGTTGAAACTTGGCATGGTATCATCGTTTCACCCACATAGCATGTTCTAAATAGTTGAGAGGGTTATGGGAAAAACTGGATGCACTTCGTGTACAAATTGGACAATCTCTTTCTAAGTATCACGGTTTCGGACGAAAACTCGTCTGTTACAAAAGGATTTCAATTTTTTTAACTTATTTCAACTCCAGACTTTTTGTGCATTCAATATGAACCATTAGAAGCCACATCCTAAAATTTCAACCCTATCTAACTTCATTTGCTATTTTTCATGCATTTAATGAATTGTTTTGAGCTAAATGACCCTGAAATTAAAAAGCTCCACAAATGAACTCTGAAATGGTTGAAACTTGGCATGGTATCATCATTTCACCCAAATAGCATGTGCTAAAAAGTTGAGAGGGTTACGGCAAAAACGGGATGTACTTCATGTACAAACTGGACAATCTCTTTCGAAGTATCAGGGTTTCGGACGAAAACTCGTCTGTTACAAAAGGATTTCAATTTTTTTAAATTATTTCAACTCCAGACTTTTTGTGCATTCAATATGAAACATTAGAAGCCACATCCTAAAATTTCAATCCTATCTAGCTTCATTTGCTATTTTTCATGCATTTAATGAATTGTTTTGAGCTAAATGACGCTGAAATTAAAAAGCACCACAAATGAACTCTGAAATGGTAGAAACTTGGCATGGTATCATAATTTCACCCACATAGCATGTGCAATAAAGTTGAGAGGGTTATGGCAAAAACTGGATGCACTTCGTGTACAAAATGGACAATCTCTTTCGAAGTATCAGGGTTTCCGACGAAAACTCATCTGTTACAAAAGGATTTCAAATTTTTTAACTTATTTCAACTCCAGACTTTTTGTGCATTCAATATGAACCATTAGAAGCCACATCCTAAAATTTCAACCCCATCTAAATTCATTTGCTATTTTTCATGCATTTAATGAATTGTTTTGAGCTAAATGACCCTAAAATTAAAAAGCACCACAAATGAACTCTGAAATGGTTGAAACTTGGCATGGTATCATCGTTTCACCCACATAGCATGTGCTAATAAGTTGAGAGGGTTACGGCAAAAATTGGATGCACTTCGTGTACAAATTGGACAATCTCTTTCGAAGTATCAGGGTTTCGGACGAAAATTCGTCTGTTACAAAAGGATTTCAATTTTTTTAACTTATTTCAACTCCAGACTTTTTGTGCATTCAATATGAACCATTAGAAGCCACATACTAAAATTTCAACCCTATCTAACTTCATTTGCTATTTTTCATGCATTTAATGAATTGTTTTGAGCTAAATGACCCTGAAATTAAAAAGCACCACAAATGAACTCTGAAATGGTTGAAACTTGGCATGGTATCATCATTTCACCCACATAGCATGTGCAATAAAGTTGAGAGGGTTATGGCAAAAACTGGATGCACTTCGTGAACAAAATGGACAATCTCTTTCGAAGTATCAGGGTTTCGGACGAAAACTCGTCTGTTACAAAAGGATTTCAATTTTTTTAACTTATTTCAACTCCAGACTTTTTGTGCATTCAATATGAACCATTAGAAGCCACATCCTAAAATTTCAACCCTATCTAACTTCATTTGCTATTTTTCATGCATTTATTGAATTGTTTTGAGCTAAATGACCCTAAAATTAAAAAGCACCACAAATGAACTCTGAAAAGGTTGAAACTTGGCATGGTATCATCGTTTCACCCACATAGCATGTGCTAAAGAGTTGAGAGGGTTACGGCAAAAACTGGATGTACTTCATGTACAAACTAGACAATCTCTTTCGAAGTATCAGGGTTTCGGACGAAAACTCGTCTGTTACAAAAGGATTTCAATATTTTTTAACTTATTTCAACTCCAGACATTTTGTGCATTCAATATGAACCATTAGAAGCCACATCCTAAAATTTCAACCCTATCTAACTTCATTTGCTATTTTTCATGCATTTAATGAATTGTTTTAAGCTAAATGACCCTGAAATTAAAAAGCACCACAAATGAACTCTGAAATGGTTGAAACTTGGCATGGTATCATCATTTCACCCACATAGCATGTGCTAAGAAGTTGAGAGGGTTACGGCAAAAACTGGATGTACTTCATGTACAAACTGGACAATCTCTTTCGAAGTATCAGGGTTTCGGACGAAAACTCGTCTGTTACAAAAGGATTTCAATTTTTTTAAATTATTTCAACTCCAGACTTTTTGTGCATTCAATATGAAACATTAGTAGCCACATCCTAAAATTTCAATCCTATCTAACTTCATTTGCTATTTTTCATGCATTTAATGAATTGTTTTGAGCTAAATGACCCTGAAATTAAAAAGCACCACAAATGAGCTCTGAAATGGTTTAAACTTGGCATGGTATCATAATTTCACCCACATAGCATGTGCAATAAAGTTGAGAGGGTTATGGCAAAAACTGGATGCACTTCGTGTACAAAATGGACAATCTCTTTCGAAGTATCAGGGTTTCCGACGAAAACTCGTCTGTTACAAAAGGATTTCAATTTTTTTAACTTATTTCAACTCCAGACTTTTTGTGCATTCAATATGAACCATTAGAAGCCATATCCTAAAATTTCAACCCTACCTAACTTCATTTGCTATTTTTCATGCATTTAATGAATTGTTTTGAGCTAAATGACCCTAAAATTAAAAAGCACCACAAATGAACTCTGAAAAGGTTGAAACTTGGCATGGTATCATCGTTTCACCCACATAACATGTGCTAAGAAGTTGAGAGGGTTACGGCAAAAATTGGATGCACTTCGTGTACAAAATGGACAATCTCTTTCGAAGTATCAGGGTTTCGGACGAAAACTCGTCTGTTACAAAAGGATTTCAATTTTTTAACTTATTTCAATTCCAGACTTTTTATGCATTCAATATGAACCATTAGAAGCCACATCCTAAAATTTCAACCCTATCTAACTTCATTTGCTATTTTCATGCATTTAATGTATTGTTTTGAGCTAAATGACCCTGAAATTAAAAAGCACCACAAATGAACTCTGAAATGGTTGAAACTTGGCATGGTTTCATCATTTCACCCACATAGCATGTGCTAATAAGTTGAGAGGGTTACGGCAAAAACTGGATGTACTTCATGTACAAACTGGACAATCTCTTTCGAAGTATCAGGGTTTCGGACGAAAACTCGTCTGTTACAAAAGGATTTCAATTTTTTTAACTTATTTCAACTCCAGACTTTTTGTGCATTCAATATGAACCATTAGAAGCCACATCCTAAAATTTCAACCCTATCTAACTTCATTTGCTATTTTTCATGCATTTAATGAATTGTTTTGAGCTAAATGACCCTGAAATTAAAAAGCACCACAAACGAACTCTGAAATGGTTGAAACTTGGCATGGTATCATAATTTCACCCACATAGCATGTGCAATAATGTTGAGAGGGTTATGGCAAAAACTGGATGCACTTCGTGTACAAAATGGACAATCTCTTTCGAAGTATCAGGGTTTCGGACGAAAACTCGTCTGTTACAAAAGGATTTCAATTTTTTTAAATTATTTGAACTCCAGACTTTTTGTGCATTCAATATGAACCATTAGAAGCCACATCCTAAAATTTCAACCCTATCTAACTTCATTTGCTATTTTTCATGCATTTAATGAATTGTTTTGCGCGAAATGACCCTAAAATTAAAAAGCACCACAAATGAACTCTGAAAAGGTTGACACTTGGCATGGTATCATCGTTTCACCCACATAGCAACTGCTAAGAAGTTGAGAGGGTTACGGCAAAAATTGGATGCACTTCGTGTACAAAATGGACAATCTCTTTCGAAGTATTAGGGTTTCGGACGAAAACTCGTCTGTTACAAAAGGATTTCAATTTTTCAACTTATTTCAATTCCAGACTTTTTGTGCATTCAATATGAACCATTAGAAGCCACATCCTAAAATTTCAACCCTACCTAACTTCATTTGCTATTTTTCATGCATTTAATGAATTGTTTGGAGCTAAATGACCCTGAAATTAAAAAGCACCACAAATGAACTCTGAAAAGGTTGAAACTTGGCATGGTATCATCGTTTCACCCACATAGCATGTTCTAAATAGTTGAGAGGGTTATGGCAAAAACTGGATGCACTTCGTGTACAAAATGGACAATCTCTTTCTAAGTATCACGGTTTCGGACGAAAACTCGTCTGTTACAAAAGGATTTCAATTTTTTTAACTTATTTCAACTCCAGACTTTTTGTGCATTCAATATGAACCATTAGAAGCCACATCCTAAAATTTCAACCCTATCTAACTTCATTTGCTATTTTTCATGCATTTAATGAATTGTTTTGAGCTAAATGACCCTGAAATTAAAAAGCACCACAAATGAACTCTGAAATGGTTGAAACTTGGCATGGTATCATCATTTCACCCACATAGCATGTGCAATAAAGTTGAGAGGGTTATGGCAAAAACTGGATGCACTTCGTGAACAAAATGGACAATCTCTTTCGAAGTATCAGGGTTTCGGACGAAAACTCGTCTGTTACAAAAGGATTTCAATTTTTTTAACTTATTTCAACTCCAGACTTTTTGTGCATTCAATATGAACCATTAGAAGCCACATCCTAAAATTTCAACCCTATCTAACTTCATTTGCTATTTTTCATGCATTTATTGAATTGTTTTGAGCTAAATGACCCTAAAATTAAAAAGCACCACAAATGAACTCTGAAAAGGTTGAAACTTGGCATGGTATCATCGTTTCACCCACATAGCATGTGCTAAAGAGTTGAGAGGGTTACGGCAAAAACTGGATGTACTTCATGTACAAACTAGACAATCTCTGTCGAAGTATCAGGGTTTCGGACGAAAACTCGTCTGTTACAAAAGGATTTCAATTTTTTTAACTTATTTCAACTCCAGACTTTTTGTGCATTCAATATGAACCATTAGAAGCCACATCCTAAAATTTCAACCCTATCTAACTTCATTTGCTATTTTTCATGCATTTAATGAATTGTTTTAAGCTAAATGACCCTGAAATTAAAAAGCACCACAAATGAACTCTGAAATGGTTGAAACTTGGCATGGTATCATCATTTCACCCACATAGCATGTGCTAAGAAGTTGAGAGGGTTACGGCAAAAACTGGATGTACTTCATGTACAAACTGGACAATCTCTTTCGAAGTATCAGGGTTTCGGACGAAAACTCGTCTGTTACAAAAGGATTTCAATTTTTTTAAATTATTTCAACTCCAGACTTTTTGTGCATTCAATATGAAACATTAGTAGCCACATCCTAAAATTTCAATCCTATCTAACTTCATTTGCTATTTTTCATGCATTTAATGAATTGTTTTGAGCTAAATGACCCTGAAATTAAAAAGCACCACAAATGAGCTCTGAAATGGTTTAAACTTGGCATGGTATCATAATTTGACCCACATAGCATGTGCAATAAAGTTGAGAGGGTTATGGCAAAAACTGGATGCACTTCGTGTACAAAATGGACAATCTCTTTCGAAGTATCAGGGTTTCCGACGAAAACTCGTATGTTACAAAAGGATTTCAATTTTTTTAACTTATTTCAACTCCAGACTTTTTGTGCATTCAATATGAACCATTAGAAGCCATATCCTAAAATTTCAACCCTACCTAACTTCATTTGCTATTTTTCATGCATTTAATGAATTGTTTTGAGCTAAATGACCCTAAAATTAAAAAGCACCACAAATGAACTCTGAAAAGGTTGAAACTTGGCATGGTATCATCGTTTCACCCACATAACATGTGCTAAGAAGTTGAGAGGGTTACGGCAAAAATTGGATGCACTTCGTGTACAAAATGGACAATCTCTTTCGAAGTATCAGGGTTTCGGACGAAAACTCGTCTGTTACAAAAGGATTTCAATTTTTTAACTTATTTCAATTACAGACTTTTTATGCATTCAATATGAACCATTAGAAGCCACATCCTAAAATTTCAACCCTATCTAACTTCATTTGCTATTTTCATGCATTTAATGTATTGTTTTGAGCTAAATGACCCTGAAATTAAAAAGCACCACAAATGAACTCTGAAATGGTTGAAACTTGGCATGGTTTCATCATTTCACCCACATAGCATGTGCTAATAAGTTGAGAGGGTTACGGCAAAAACTGGATGTACTTCATGTACAAACTGGACAATCTCTTTCGAAGTATCAGGGTTTCGGACGAAAACTCGTCTGTTACAAAAGGATTTCAATTTTTTTAACTTATTTCAACTCCAGACTTTTTGTGCATTCAATATGAACCATTAGAAGCCACATCCTAAAATTTCAACCCTATCTAACTTCATTTGCTATTTTTCATGCATTTAATGAATTGTTTTGAGCTAAATGACCCTGAAATTAAAAAGCACCACAAACGAACTCTGAAATGGTTGAAACTTGGCATGGTATCATAATTTCACCCACATAGCATGTGCAATAATGTTGAGAGGGTTATGGCAAAAACTGGATGCACTTCGTGTACAAAATGGACAATCTCTTTCGAAGTATCAGGGTTTCGGACGAAAACTCGTCTGTTACAAAAGGATTTCAATTTTTTTAAATTATTTGAACTCCAGACTTTTTGTGCATTCAATATGAACCATTAGAAGCCACATCCTAAAATTTCAACCCTATCTAACTTCATTTGCTATTTTTCATGCATTTAATGAATTGTTTTGCGCGAAATGACCCTAAAATTAAAAAGCACCACAAATGAACTCTGAAAAGGTTGACACTTGGCATGGTATCATCGTTTCACCCACATAGCAACTGCTAAGAAGTTGAGAGGGTTACGGCAAAAATTGGATGCACTTCGTGTACAAAATGGACAATCTCTTTCGAAGTATTAGGGTTTCGGACGAAAACTCGTCTGTTACAAAAGGATTTCAATTTTTCAACTTATTTCAATTCCAGACTTTTTGTGCATTCAATATGAACCATTAGAAGCCACATCCTAAAATTTCAACCCTACCTAACTTCATTTGCTATTTTTCATGCATTTAATGAATTGTTTGGAGCTAAATGACCCTGAAATTAAAAAGCACCACAAATGAACTCTGAAAAGGTTGAAACTTGGCATGGTATCATCGTTTCACCCACATAGCATGTTCTAAATAGTTGAGAGGGTTATGGCAAAAACTGGATGCACTTCGTGTACAAAATGGACAATCTCTTTCTAAGTATCACGGTTTCGGACGAAAACTCGTCTGTTACAAAAGGATTTCAATTTTTTTAACTTATTTCAACTCCAGACTTTTTGTGCATTCAATATGAACCATTAGAAGCCACATCCTAAAATTTCAACCCTATCTAACTTCATTTGCTATTTTTCATGCATTTAATGAATTGTTTTGAGCTAAATGACCCTTAAATTAAAAAGCTCCACAAATGAACTCTGAAATGGTTGAAACTTGGCATGGTATCATCATTTCACCCAAATAGCATGTGCTAAAAAGTTGAGAGGGTTACGGCAAAAACGGGATGCACTTCATGTACAAACTGGACAATCTCTTTCGAAGTATCAGGGTTTCGGACGAAAACTCGTCTGTTACAAAAGGATTTCAATTTTTTTAAATTATTTCAACTCCAGACTTTTTGTGCATTCAATATGAAACATTAGAAGCCACATCCTAAAATTTCAACCCTATCTAACTTCATTTGCTATTTTTCATGCATTTAATGAATTGTTTTGAGCTAAATGACCCTGAAATTAAAAAGCACCACAAATGAACTCTGAAATGGTTGAAACTTGGCATGGTATCATAATTTCACCCACATAGCATGTGCAATAAAGTTGAGAGGGTTATGGCAAAAACTGGAAGCACTTCGTGTACAAAATGGACAATCTCTTTCGAAGTATCAGGGTTTCCGACGAAAACTCATCTGTTACAAAAGGATTTCAAATTTTTTAACTTATTTCAACTCCAGACTTTTTGTGCATTCAATATGAACCATTAAAAGCCACATCCTAAAATTTCAACCCCATCTAAATTCATTTGCTATTTTTCATGCATTTAATGAATTGTTTTGAGCTAAATGACCCTAAAATTAAAAAGCACCACAAATGAACTCTGAAATGGTTGAAACTTGGCATGGTATCATCGTTTCACCCACATAGCATGTGCTAATAAGTTGAGAGGGTTACGGCAAAAACTGGATGTACTTCATGTACAAACTGGACAATCTCTTTCGAAGTATCAGGGTTTCGGACGAAAACTCGTCTGTTACAAAAGGATTTCAATTTTTTTAAATTATTTCAACTCCAGAATTTTTGTGCATTCAATATGAAACATTAGAAACCACATCCTAAAATTTCAATCCTATCTAACTTCATTTGCTATTTTTCATGCATTTAATGAATTGTTTTGAGCTAAATGACCCTGAAATTAAAAAGCACCACAAATGAACTCTGAAATGGTTTAAACTTGGCATGGTATCATAATTTCACCCACATAGCATGTGCAATAAAGTTGAGAGGGTTATGGCAAAAACTGGATGCACTTCGTGTACAAAATGGACAATCTCTTTCGAAGTATCAGGGTTTCCGACGAAAACTCGTCTGTTACAAAGGATTTCAATTTTTTAACTTATTTCAATTCCAGACTTTTTGTGCATTCAATATGAACCATTAGAAGCCACATCCTAAAATTTCAACCCTATCTAACTTCATTTGCTATTTTTCATGCATTTAATGAATTGTTTTGAGCTAAATGACCCTAAAATTAAAAAGCACCACAAATGAACTCTGAAATGGTTGAAACTTGGCATGGTTTCATCGTTTCACCCACATAGCATGTGCTAAGAAGTTGAGAGGGTTACGGCAAAAATTGGATGCACTTCGTGTACAAAATGGACAATCTCTTTCGAAGTGTCAGGGTTTCGGACGAAAACTCGTCTGTTACAAAAGGATTTCAATTTTTTAACTTATTTCAATTCCAGACTTTTTGTGCATTCAATATGAACCATTAGAAGCCACATCCTAAAATTTCAACCCTATCTAACTTCATTTGCTATTTTTCCTGCATTTAATGAATTGTTTTGAGCTAAATGACCCTGAAATTAAAAAGCACCACAAATGAACTCTGAAATGGTTGAAACTTGGCATGGTATCATCATTTCACCCACATAGCATGTGCAAAAAAGTTGAGAGGGTTACGGCAAAAACTGGATGCACTTCGTGTACAAAATGGACAATCTCTTTCGAAGTATCAGGGTTTCGAACGAAAACTCGTCTGTTACAAAAGGATTTCAATTTTTTTAAATTATTTCAACTCCAGACTTTTTGTGCATTCAATATGAACCATTAGAAGCGACATCCTAAAATTTCAACCCTATCTAACTTCATTTGCTATTTTTCATGCATTTAATGAATTGTTTTGAGCTAAATGACCCTGAAATTAAAAAGCACCACAAATGAACTCTGAAATGGGTGAAACATGGCATGCTATCATAATTTCACCCACATAGCATGTTCTAAAAAGTTGAGAGGGTTACGGCAAAAACTGGATGCACTTCGTGTACAAAATGGACAATCTCTTTCGAAGTATCAGGGCTTCGGACGAAAACTCGTCTGTTACAAAAGGATTACAATTTTTTAAATTACTTCAACTCCAGACTTTTTGTGCATTCAATATGAACCATTAGAAGCCACATCCTAAAATGTCAACCCTATCTAACTTCATTTTGCTATTTTTCATGCATTTAATGAATTGTTTTGAGCTAAATGACCCTGAAATTAAAAAGCACCACCAATGAACTCTGAAATGGTTGAAACTTGGCATGGTATCATCATTTCACCCACATAGCATGTGCTAAAAAGTTGAGAGGGTTACGGCAAAAACTGGATGCACTTCGTGTACAAAATGGACAATCTCTTTCGAAGTATCAGGGTTTCGGACGAAAACTCGTCTGTTACAAAAGGATTTCAATTTTTTAAATTATTTCAACTCCAGACTTTTTGTGCATTCAATATGAACCATTAGAAGCCACATCCTAAAATTTCAACCCTATCTAACTTCATTTGCTATTTTTCATGCATTTAATGAATTTTTTTATCTCAATGACCCTGAAATTAAAAAGCACCTCAAATGAACTCTGAAATGGTTGAAACTTGCCATGGTATCATCATTTCACCAACATAGGATGTGCTAAAAAGTTGAGAGGGTTACGGCAAAAACTGGATGCACTTCGTGTACAAAATGGACAATCTCTTTCGACATATCAGGGTTTCGGACGAAAACTCGTCTGTTACAAAAGGATTTCAATTTTTATAAATTATTTCAACTCCAGACTTTTTGTGCATTCAATATGAACCATTAGAAGCGACATCCTTAAATTTCAACCCTATCTAACTTCATTTGCTATTTATCATGCATTTAATTAATTGTTTTGAGCTAAATGACCCTGAAATTAAAAAGCACCACAAATGAACTCTGAAATGGTTGAAACTTGGCATGGTATCATCATTTCACCCACATAGCATGTGCTAAAAAGTTGAGAGGGTTACGGCAAAAACTGGATGCACTTCGTGTACAAAATGGACAATCTCTTTCGAAGTATCAGGGCTTCGGACGAAAACTCGTCTGTTACAAAAGGATTTCAATTTTTTAAATTATTTCAACTCCAGACTTTTTGTGCATTCAATATGAACCATTAGAAGCCACATCCTAAAATTTCAACCCTATCTAACTTCATTTGCTATTTTTCCTGCATTTAATGAATTGTTTTGAGCTAAATGACCCTGAAATTAAAAAGCACCACAAATGAACTCTGAAATGGTTGAAACTTGGCATGGTATCATCATTTCACCCACATAGCATGTGCAAAAAAGTTGAGAGGGTTACGGCAAAAACTGGATGCACTTCGTGTACAAAATGGACAATCTCTTTCGAAGTATCAGGGTTTCGAACGAAAACTCGTCTGTTACAAAAGGATTTCAATTTTTTTAAATTATTTCAACTCCAGACTTTTTGTGCATTCAATATGAACCATTAGAAGCGACATCCTAAAATTTCAACCCTATCTAACTTCATTTGCTATTTTTCATGCATTTAATGAATTGTTTTGAGCTAAATGACCCTGAAATTAAAAAGCACCACAAATGAACTCTGAAATGGGTGAAACATGGCATGCTATCATAATTTCACCCACATAGCATGTTCTAAAAAGTTGAGAGGGTTACGGCAAAAACTGGATGCACTTCGTGTACAAAATGGACAATCTCTTTCGAAGTATCAGGGCTTCGGACGAAAACTCGTCTGTTACAAAAGGATTACAATTTTTTAAATTACTTCAACTCCAGACTTTTTGTGCATTCAATATGAACCATTAGAAGCCACATCCTAAAATGTCAACCCTATCTAACTTCATTTTGCTATTTTTCATGCATTTAATGAATTGTTTTGAGCTAAAAGACCCTGAAATTAAAAAGCACCACCAATGAACTCTGAAATGGTTGAAACTTGGCATGGTATCATCATTTCACCCACATAGCATGTGCTAAAAAGTTGAGAGGGTTACGGCAAAAACTGGATGCACTTCGTGTACAAAATGGACAATCTCTTTCGAAGTATCAAGGTTTCGGACGAAAACTCGTCTGTTACAAAAGGATTTCAATTTTTTAAATTATTTCAACTCCAGACTTTTTGTGCATTCAATATGAACCATTAGAAGCCACATCCTAAAATTTCAACCCTATCTAACTTCATTTGCTATTTTTCCTGCATTTAATGAATTGTTTTGAGCTAAATGACCCTGAAATTAAAAAGCACCACAAATGAACTCTGAAATGGTTGAAACTTGCCATGGTATCATCATTTCACCAACATAGCATGTGCTAAAAAGTTGAGAGGGTTACGGCTAAAACTGGATGCACTTCGTGTACAAAATGGACAATCTCTTTCGAAGTATCAGGGCTTCGGACGAAAACTCGTCTGTTACAAAAGGATTTCAATTTTTTTAAATTATTTCAACTCCAGACTTTTTGTGCATTCAATATGAACCATTAGAAGCGACATCCTAAAATTTCAACCCTATCTAACTTCATTTGCTATTTTTCATGCATTTAATGAATTGTTTTGAGCTAAATGACCCTGAAATTAAAAAGCACCACAAATGAACTCTGAAATGGGTGAAACATGGCATGCTATCATAATTTCACCCACATAGCATGTTCTAAAAAGTTGAGAGGGTTACGGCAAAAACTGGATGCACTTCGTGTACAAAATGGACAATCTCTTTCGAAGTATCAGGGCTTCGGACGAAAACTCGTCTGTTACAAAAGGATTACAATTTTTTAAATTACTTCAACTCCAGACTTTTTGTGCATTCAATATGAACCATTAGAAGCCACATCCTAAAATGTCAACCCTATCTAACTTCATTTTGCTATTTTTCATGCATTTAATGAATTGTTTTGAGCTAAATGACCCTGAAATTAAAAAGCACCACCAATGAACTCTGAAATGGTTGAAACTTGGCATGGTATCATCATTTCACCCACATAGCATGTGCTAAAAAGTTGAGAGGGTTACGGCAAAAACTGGATGCACTTCGTGTACAAAATGGACAATCTCTTTCGAAGTATCAGGGTTTCGGACGAAAACTCGTCTGTTACAAAAGGATTTCAATTTTTTAAATTATTTCAACTCCAGACTTTTTGTGCATTCAATATGAACCATTAGAAGCCACATCCTAAAATTTCAACCCTATCTAACTTCATTTGCTATTTTTCATGCATTTAATGAATTTTTTTATCTCAATGACCCTGAAATTAAAAAGCACCTCAAATGAACTCTGAAATGGTTGAAACTTGGCATGGTATCATCATTTCACCCACATAGCATGTGCAAAAAAGTTGAGAGGGTTACGGCAAAAACTGGATGCACTTCGTGTACAAAATGGACAATCTCTTTCGAAGTATCAGGGTTTCGAACGAAAACTCGTCTGTTACAAAAGGATTTCAATTTTTTTAAATTATTTCAACTCCAGACTTTTTGTGCATTCAATATGAACCATTAGAAGCGACATCCTAAAATTTCAACCCTATCTAACTTCATTTGCTATTTTTCATGCATTTAATGAATTGTTTTGAGCTAAATGACCCTGAAATTAAAAAGCACCACAAATGAACTCTGAAATGGGTGAAACATGGCATGCTATCATAATTTCACCCACATAGCATGTTCTAAAAAGTTGAGAGGGTTACGGCAAAAACTGGATGCACTTCGTGTACAAAATGGATAATCTCTTTCGAAGTATCAGGGCTTCGGACGAAAACTCGTCTGTTACAAAAGGATTACAATTTTTTAAATTACTTCAACTCCAGACTTTTTGTGCATTCAATATGAACCATTAGAAGCCACATCCTAAAATGTCAACCCTATCTAACTTCATTTTGCTATTTTTCATGCATTTAATGAATTGTTTTGAGCTAAAAGACCCTGAAATTAAAAAGCACCACCAATGAACTCTGAAATGGTTGAAACTTGGCATGGTATCATCATTTCACCCACATAGCATGTGCTAAAAAGTTGAGAGGGTTACGGCAAAAACTGGATGCACTTCGTGTACAAAATGGACAATCTCTTTCGAAGTATCAAGGTTTCGGACGAAAACTCGTCTGTTACAAAAGGATTTCAATTTTTTAAATTATTTCAACTCCAGACTTTTTGTGCATTCAATATGAACCATTAGAAGCCACATCCTAAAATTTCAACCCTATCTAACTTCATTTGCTATTTTTCCTGCATTTAATGAATTGTTTTGAGCTAAATGACCCTGAAATTAAAAAGCACCACAAATGAACTCTGAAATGGTTGAAACTTGCCATGGTATCATCATTTCACCAACATAGCATGTGCTAAAAAGTTGAGAGGGTTACGGCTAAAACTGGATGCACTTCGTGTACAAAATGGACAATCTCTTTCGAAGTATCAGGGCTTCGGACGAAAACTCGTCTGTTACAAAAGGATTTCAATTTTTTTAAATTATTTCAACTCCAGACTTTTTGTGCATTCAATATGAACCATTAGAAGCGACATCCTAAAATTTCAACCCTATCTAACTTCATTTGCTATTTTTCATGCATTTAATGAATTGTTTTGAGCTAAATGACCCTGAAATTAAAAAGCACCACAAATGAACTCTGAAATGGGTGAAACATGGCATGCTATCATAATTTCACCCACATAGCATGTTCTAAAAAGTTGAGAGGGTTACGGCAAAAACTGGATGCACTTCGTGTACAAAATGGACAATCTCTTTCGAAGTATCAGGGCTTCGGACGAAAACTCGTCTGTTACAAAAGGATTACAATTTTTTAAATTACTTCAACTCCAGACTTTTTGTGCATTCAATATGAACCATTAGAAGCCACATCCTAAAATGTCAACCCTATCTAACTTCATTTTGCTATTTTTCATGCATTTAATGAATTGTTTTGAGCTAAATGACCCTGAAATTAAAAAGCACCACCAATGAACTCTGAAATGGTTGAAACTTGGCATGGTATCATCATTTCACCCACATAGCATGTGCTAAAAAGTTGAGAGGGTTACGGCAAAAACTGGATGCACTTCGTGTACAAAATGGACAATCTCTTTCGAAGTATCAGGGTTTCGGACGAAAACTCGTCTGTTACAAAAGGATTTCAATTTTTTAAATTATTTCAACTCCAGACTTTTTGTGCATTCAATATGAACCATTAGAAGCCACATCCTAAAATTTCAACCCTATCTAACTTCATTTGCTATTTTTCATGCATTTAATGAATTTTTTTATCTCAATGACCCTGAAATTAAAAAGCACCTCAAATGAACTCTGAAATGGTTGAAACTTGCCATGGTATCATCATTTCACCAACATAGGATGTGCTAAAAAGTTGAGAGGGTTACGGCAAAAACTGGATGCACTTCGTGTACAAAATGGACAATCTCTTTCGACATATCAGGGTTTCGGACGAAAACTCGTCTGTTACAAAAGGATTTCAATTTTTATAAATTATTTCAACTCCAGACTTTTTGTGCATTCAATATGAACCATTAGAAGCGACATCCTTAAATTTCAACCCTATCTAACTTCATTTGCTATTTTTCATGCATTTAATTAATTGTTTTGAGCTAAATGACCCTGAAATTAAAAAGCACCACAAATGAACTCTGAAATGGTTGAAACTTGGCATGGTATCATCATTTCACCCACATAGCATGTGCTAAAAAGTTGAGAGGGTTACGGCAAAAACTGGATGCACTTCGTGTACAAAATGGACAATCTCTTTCGAAGTATCAGGGCTTCGGACGAAAACTCGTCTGTTACAAAAGGATTTCAATTTTTTAAATTATTTCAACTCCAGACTTTTTGTGCATTCAATATGAACCATTAGAAGCGACATCCTTAAATTTCAACCCTATCTAACTTCATTTGCTATTTTTCATGCATTTAATTAATTGTTTTGAGCTAAATGACCCTGAAATTAAAAAGCACCACAAATGAACTCTGAAATGGTTGAAACTTGGCATGGTATCATCATTTCACCCACATAGCTTGTGCTAAAAATTTGAGAGGGTTACGGCAAAAACTGGATGCACTTCGTGTACAAAATGGACAATCTCTTTCGAAGTATCAGGGCTTCGGACGAAAACTCGTCTGTTACAAAAGGATTTCAATTTTTTAAATTATTTCAACTCCAGACTTTTTGTGCATTCAATATGAACCATTAGAAGCCACATCCTAAAATTTCAACCCTATCTAACTTCATTTGCTATTTTTCATGCATTTAATGAATTTTTTGATCTCAATGACCCTGAAATTAAAAAGCACCTCAAATGAACTCTGAAATGGTTGAAACTTCGCATGGTATCATCATTTCACCCACATAGGATGTGCTAAAAAGTTGAGAGGGTTACGGCAAAAACTGGATGCACTTCGTGTACAAAATGGACAATCTCTTTCGAAGTATCAGGGTTTCGGACGAAAACTCGTCTGTTACAAAAGGATTTCAATTTTTTAAATTATTTCAACTCCAGACTTTTTGTGCATTCAATATGAACCATTAGAAGCCACATCCTAAAATTTCAACCCTATCTAACTTCATTTGCTATTTTTCATGCATTTAATGAATTTTTTGATCTCAATGACCCTGAAATTAAAAAGCACCTCAAATGAACTCTGAAATGGTTGAAACTTCGCATGGTATCATCATTTCACCCACATAGGATGTGCTAAAAAGTTGAGAGGGTTACGGCAAAAACTGGATGCACTTCGTGTACAAAATGGACAATCTCTTTTGAAATATCAGGGTTTCGAACGAAAACTCGTCTGTTACAAAAGGATTTCAATTTTTATAAATTATTTCAACTCCAGACATTTTGTGCATTCAATATGAACCATTAGAAGCGAGATCCTAAAAGTTCAACCCTATCTAACTTCATTTGCTATTTTTCATGCATTTAATGAATTGTTTTGAGCTAAATGACCCTGAAATTAAAAAGCACCACAAATGAACTCTGAAATGGTTGAAACTTGGCATGGTATCATCATTTCACCCACATAGCATGTGCTAAAAAGTTGAGAGGGTTACGGCAAAAACTGGATGCCATTCGTGTACAAAATGGACAATCTCTTTCGAAGTATCAGGGTTTCGGACGAAAACTCGTCTGTTACAAAAGGATTTCAATTTTTTAAATTATTTCAACTCCAGACTTTTTGTGCATTCAATATGAACCATTAGAAGCCACATCCTAAAATTTCAACCCTATCTAACTTCATTTGCTATTTTTCATGCATTTAATGAATTGTTTTGAGCTAAATGACCCTGAAATTAAAAAGCACCACAAATGAACTCTGTAATGGTTGAAACTTGGCATGGTATCATCATTTCACCCACATAGCATGTGCTAAAAAGTTGAGAGGGTTACGGCAAAAACTGGATGCACTTCGTGTACAAAATGGACAATCTCTTTCGAAGTATCACGGTTTCGGACGAAAACTCGTCTGTTACAAAAGGATTTCAATTTTTTAAATTATTTCAACTCCAGACTTTTTGTGCATTCAATATGAACCATTAGAAGCCACATCCTAAAATTTCAACCCTATCTAACTTCATTTGCTATTTTTCATGCATTTAATGAATTTTTTGATCTCAATGACCCTGAAATTAAAAAGCACCACAAATGAACTCTGAAATGGTTGAAACTTCGCATGGTATCATCATTTCACCCACATAGGATGTGCTAAAAAGTTGAGAGGGTTACGGCAAAAACTGGATGCACTTCGTGTACAGAATGGACAATCTCTTTCGAAATATCAGGGTTTCGAACGAAAACTCGTCTGTTACAAAAGGATTTCAATTTTTATAAATTATTTCAAGTCCAGACTTTTTGTGCATTCAATATGAACCATTGGAAGCGAGATCCTAAAATTTCAACCCTATCTAACTTCATTTGCTATTTTTCATGCATTTAATGAATTGTTTTGAGCTAAATGACCCTGAAATTAAAAAGCACCACAAATGAACTCTGAAATGGTTGAAACTTGGCATGGTATCATCATTTCACCCACATAGCATGTGCTAAAAAGTTGAGAGGGTTACGGCAAAAACTGGATGCACTTCGTGTACAAAATGGACAATCTCTTTCGAAGTATCAGGGTTTCGGACGAAAACTCGTCTGTTACAAAAGGATTTCAATTTTTTAAATTATTTCAACTCCAGACTTTTTATGCATTCAATATGAACCATTAGAAGCCACATCCTAAAATTTCAACCCTATCTAACTTCATTTGGTATTTTTCATGCATTTAATGAATTGTTTTGAGCTAAATGACCCTGAAATTAAAAAGCACCACAAATGAACTCTGAAATGGTTGAAACTTGGCATGGTATCATCATTTCACCCACATAGCATGTGCTAAAAAGTTGAGAGGGTTACGGAAAAAACTGGATGCACTTCGTGTACAAAATGGACAATCTCTTTCGAAGTATCAGGGTTTCGGACGAAAACTCGTCTGTTACAAAAGGATTTCAATTTTTTAAATTATTTCAACTCCAGACTTTTTGTGCATTCAATATGAACCATTAGAAGCCACATCCTAAAATTTCAACCCTATCTAACTTCATTTGCTATTTTTCATGCATTTAATGAATTTTTTGATCTCAATGACCCTGAAATTAAAAAGCACCTCAAATGAACTCTGAAATGGTTGAAACTTCGCATGGTATCATCATTTCACCCACATAGGATGTGCTAAAAAGTTGAGAGGGTTACGGCAAAAACTGGATGCACTTCGTGTACAAAATGGACAATCTCTTTCGACATATCAGGGTTTCGAACGAAAACTCGTGTGTTACAAAAGGATTTCAATTTTTATAAATTATTTCAACTCCAGACTTTTTGTGCATTCAATATGAACCATTAGAAGCGACATCCTTAAATTTCAACCCTATCTAACTTCATTTGCTATTTTTCATGCATTTAATTAATTGTTTTGAGCTAAATGACCCTGAAATTAAAAAGCACCACAAATGAACTCTGAAATGGTTGAAACTTGGCATGGTATCATCATTTCACCCACATAGCATGTGCTAAAAAGTTGAGAGGGTTACGGCAAAAACTGGATGCACTTCGTGTACAAAATGGACAATCTCTTTCGAAGTATCAGGGCTTCGGACGAAAACTCGTCTGTTACAAAAGGATTTCAATTTTTTAAATTATTTCAACTCCAGACTTTTTGTGCATTCAATATGAACCATTAGAAGCCACATCCTAAAATTTCAACCCTATCTAACTTCATTTGCTATTTTTCCTGCATTTAATGAATTGTTTTGAGCCAAATGACCCTGAAATTAAAAAGCACCACAAATGAACTCTGAAATGGTTGAAACTTGGCATGGTATCATCATTTCACCCACATAGCATGTGCAAAAAAGTTGAGAGGGTTACGGCAAAAACTGGATGCACTTCGTGTACAAAATGGACAATCTCTTTCGAAGTATCAGGGTTTCGAACGAAAACTCGTCTGTTACAAAAGGATTTCAATTTTTTTAAATTATTTCAACTCCAGACTTTTTGTGCATTCAATATGAACCATTAGAAGCGACATCCTAAAATTTCAACCCTATCTAACTTCATTTGCTATTTTTCATGCATTTAATGAATTGTTTTGAGCTAAATGACCCTGAAATTAAAAAGCACCACAAATGAACTCTGAAATGGTTGAAACTTGGCATGGTGTCATCATTTCACCCACATAGCATGTGCTAAAAAGTTGAGAGGGTTACGGCAAAAACTGGATGCACTTCGTGTACAAAATGGACAATCTCTTTCGAAGTATCAGGGTTTCGGATGAAAACTCGTCTGTTACAAAAGGATTTCAATTTTTTAAATTATTTCAACTCCAGACTTTTTGTGCATTCAATATGAACCATTTGAAGCCACATCCTAAAATTTCAACCCTATCTAACTTCATTTGCTATTTTTCATGCATTTAATGAATTGTTTTGAGCTAAATGACCCTTAAATTAAAAAGCACCACAAATGAACTCTGAAATGGTTTAAACTTGGCATGGTATCATCATTTCACCCAGATAGCATGTGCTAAAAAGTTGAGAGGGTTACGGCTAGAATTGGATGCACTTCGTGTACAAAATGGACAATCTCTTTCGAAGTATCAGGGTTTCGAACGAAAACTCGTTTGTTACAAAAGGATTTCATTTTTTTTAACTTATTTCAACTCCAGACTTTTTGTGCAATCAATATGAACCATTAGAAGCCTCATCCTAAAATTTCAGCCCTATCTAACTTCATTTGATATTTTTCATGCATTTAATGAATTGTTTTGAGCTAAATGACCCTGAAATTAAAAAGCACCACAAATGAACTCTGAAATGGTTGAAACTTGGCATGGTATCATCATTTCACCCACATAGCATGTGCTGAAAAGTCGAGAGGGTTACGGCAAAAACTGGATGCACTTCCTGTACAAAATGGACAATCTCTTTCGAAGTATCAGGGTTTCGAACGAAAACTCGTTTGTTACAAAAGGATTTCAATTTTTTTTAACTTATTTCAACTCCAGAATTTTTGTGCATTCAATATGAACCATTAGAGGCCACATCCTAAAATTTCAACCCTATCTAACTTCATTTGCTATTTTTCATGCATTTAATGAATTGTTTTGAGCTTAATGACCCTGAAATTAAAAAGCACCACAAATGAACTCTGAAATGGTTGAAACTTGGCATGGTATCATCATTTCACCCACATAGCATGTGCTAAAAAGTTGAGAGGGTTACGGCTAAAACTGGATGCACTTCTTGTACAAAATGGACAATCTCTTTCGAAGTATCAGGGTTTCGAACGAAAACTCGTCTGCTACAAAAGGATTTCAATTTTTTTTAACTTATTTCAACTCTAGATTTTTTGTGCAATCAATATGAACCATTAGAAGCCACATCCTAAAATTTCAGCCCTATCTAACTTCATTTGCTATTTTTCATGCATTTAATGAATTATTTTGAGCTAAATGACCCTGAAATTAAAAAGCATGACAAATGAACTCTGAAATGGTTCAACCTTGGCATGGTATCATCATTTCACCCACATAGCATGTGCTAAAAAGTCGAGAGGGTTACGGCAAAAACTGGATGCACTTCGTGTACAAAATGGACAATCTCTTTCGAAGTATCAGGGTTTCGGACGAAAACTCGTCTGTTACAAAAGGATTTCAATTTTTTTAACTTATTTCAACTCCAGACTTTTTGTGCATTCAATATGAACCATTAGAAGCCACATCCTAAAATTTCAACCCTATCTAACTTCATTTGCTATTTTTCAGGCATTTAATGAATTGTTTTGAGCTAAATGACCCTGAAATAAAAAAACTCCGAAATGGTTGAAACTTGGCATGCTATCATAATTTCACCCACATAGCATGTTCTAAAAAGTTGAGAGGGTTATGGCAAAAACTGAATGCACTTCCTGTACAAAATGGGCAATCTCTTTCGAAGTATCAGGGTTTCGGACGAAAACTCGTCTGTTACAAAAGGATTAAAATTTTTTAAATTACTTCAACTCCAGACTTTTTGTGCATTCAATATGAACCATTAGAAGCCACATACTAAAATTTCAACCCTATCTAACTTCATTTTGCTATTTTTCATGCAGTTAATGAATTGTTTTGAGCTAAAAGACAATGAAATTAAAAAGCACCACCAATGAACTCTGAAATGGTTGAAACTTGGCATGGTATAATCATTTCACCCACATAGCATGTGCTAAAAAGTTGAGAGGGTTACGGCAAAAACTGGATGCACTTCGTGTACAAAATGGACAATCTCTTTCGAAGTATCAAGGTTTCGGACGAAAACTCGTCTGTTACAAAAGGATTTCAATTTTTTAAATTATTTCAACTCCAGACTTTTTGTGCATTCAATATGAACCATTAGAAGCCACATCCTAAAATTTCAACCCTATCTAACTTCATTTGCTATTTTTCATGCATTTAATGAATTGTTTTGAGCTAAATGACCCTGAAATTAAAAAGCACCACAAATGAACTCTGAAATGGTTGAAACTTGCCATGGTATCATCATTTCACCCACATAGCATGTGCTAAAAAGTTGAGAGGGTTACGGCTAAAACTGGATGCACTTCGTGTACAAAATGGACAATCTCTTTCGAAGTATCAGGGTTTCGAACGAAAACTCGTCTGTTACAAAAGGATTTCAATTTTTTTAAATTATTTCAACTCCAGACTTTTTGTGCATTCAATATGAACCATTAGAAGCGAGATCCTAAAATTTCAACCCTATCTAACTTCATTTGCTATTTTTCATGCATTTAATGAATTGTTTTGAGCTAAGTGACCCTGAAATTAAAAAGCACCACAAATGAACTCTGAAATGGCTGAAACTTGGCATGGTATCATCATTTCACCCACATAGCATGTGCTAAAAAGTTGAGAGGGTTACGGCAAAAACTGGATGCACTTCGTGTACAAAATGGACAATCTCTTTCGAAGTATCAGGGTTTCGGACGAAAACTCGTCTGTTACAAAAGGATTTCAATTTTTTAAATTATTTCAACTCCAGACTTTTTGTGCATTCAATATGAACCATTAGAAGCCACATCCTAAAATTTCAACCCTATCTAACTTCATTTGCTATTTTTCATGCATTTAATGAATTGTTTTGAGCTAAATGACCCTGAAATTAAAAAGCACCACAAATGAACTCTGAAATGGTTGAAACTTGCCATGGTATCATCATTTCACCCACATAGCATGTGCTAAAAAGTTGAGAGGGTTACGGCTAAAACTGGATGCACTTCGTGTACAAAATGGACAATCTCTTTCGAAGTATCAGGGTTTCGAAAGAAAACTCGTCTGTTACAAAAGGATTTCAATTTTTTTAAATTATTTCAACTCCAGACTTTTTGTGCATTCAATATGAACCATTAGAAGCGAGATCCTAAAATTTCAACCCTATCTAACTTCATTTGCTATTTTTCATGCATTTAATGAATTGTTTTGAGCTAAGTGACCCTGAAATTAAAAAGCACCACAAATGAACTCTGAAATGGCTGAAACTTGGCATGGTATCATCATTTCACCCACATAGCATGTGCTAAAAAGTTGAGAGGGTTACGGCAAAAACTGGATGCACTTCGTGTACAAAATGGACAATCTCTTTCGAAGTATCAGGGTTTCGGACGAAAACTCGTCTGTTACAAAAGGATTTCAATTTTTTAAATTATTTCAACTCCAGACTTTTTGTGCATTCAATATGAACCATTAGAAGCCACATCCAAAAATTTCAACCCTATCTAACTTCATTTGCTATTTTTCATGCATTTAATGAATTGTTTTGAGCTAAATGACCCTGAAATTAAAAAGCACCACAAATGAACTCTGAAATGGTTGAAACTTGGCATGGTATCATCATTTCACCCACATAGCATGTGCTAAAAAGTTGACAGGGTTACGGCAAAAACTGGATGCACTTCTTGTACAAAATGGACAATCTCTTTCGAAGTATCAGGGCTTCGGACGAAAACTCGTCTGTTACAAAAGGATTTCAATTTTTTAAATTATTTCAACTCCAGACTTTTTGTGCATTCAATATGAACCATTAGAAGCCACATCCTAAAATTTTAACCCTATCTAACTTCATTTGCTATTTTTCATGCATTTAATGAATTGTTTTGAGCTAAATGACCCTGAAATTAAAAAGCACCACAAATGAACTCTGAAATGGTTGAAACTTGGCATGGTATCATCATTTCACCCACATAGGATGTGCTAAAAAGTTGAGAGGGTTACGGCAAAAACTGGATGCACTTCGTGTACAAAATGGACAATCTCTTTCGAAGTATCAGGGTTTCGGACGAAAACTCGTCTGTTACAAAAGGATTTCAATTTTTTTAACTTATTTCAACTCCAGACTTTTTGTGCATTCAATATGAACCATTAGAAGCCACATCCTAAAATTTCAACCCTATCTAACTTCATTTGCTATTTTTCAGGCATTTAATGAATTGTTTTGAGCTAAATGACCCTGAAATAAAAAAACTCCGAAATGGGTGAAACATGGCATGCTATCATAATTTCACCCACATAGCATGTTCTAAAAAGTTGAGAGGGTTACGGCAAAAACTGGATGCACTTCGTGTACAAAATGGACAATCTCTTTCGAAGTATCAGGGCTTCGGACGAAAACTCGTCTGTTACAAAAGGATTACAATTTTTTAAATTACTTCAACTCCAGACTTTTTGTGCATTCAATATGAACCATTAGAAGCCACATCCTAAAATGTCAACCCTATCTAACTTCATTTTGCTATTTTTCATGCATTTAATGAATTGTTTTGAGCTAAAAGACCCTGAAATTAAAAAGCACCACCAATGAACTCTGAAATGGTTGAAACTTGGCATGGTATCATCATTTCACCCACATAGCATGTGCTAAAAAGTTGAGAGGGTTACGGCAAAAACTGGATGCACTTCGTGTACAAAATGGACAATCTCTTTCGAAGTATCAAGGTTTCGGACGAAAACTCGTCTGTTACAAAAGGATTTCAATTTTTTAAATTATTTCAACTCCAGACTTTTTGTGCATTCAATATGAACCATTAGAAGCCACATCCTAAAATTTCAACCCTATCTAACTTCATTTGCTATTTTTCATGCATTTAATGAATTGTTTTGAGCTAAATGACCCTGAAATTAAAAAGCACCACAAATGAACTCTGAAATGGTTGAAACTTGCCATGGTATCATCATTTCACCAACATAGCATGTGCTAAAAAGTTGAGAGGGTTACGGCTAAAACTGGATGCACTTCGTGTACAAAATGGACAATCTCTTTCGAAGTATCAGGGCTTCGGACGAAAACTCGTCTGTTACAAAAGGATTTCAATTTTTTAAATTATTTCAACTCCAGACTTTTTGTGCATTCAATATGAACCATTAGAAGCGACATCCATAAATTTCAACCCTATCTAACTTCATTTGCTATTTTTCATGCATTTAATTAATTGTTTTGAGCTAAATGACCCTGAAATTAAAAAGCACCACAAATGAACTCTGAAATGGTTGAAACTTGGCATGGTATCATCATTTCACCCACATAGCTTGTGCTAAAAATTTGAGAGGGTTACGGCAAAAACTGGATGCACTTCGTGTACAAAATGGACAATCTCTTTCGAAGTATCAGGGCTTCGGACGAAAACTCGTCTGTTACAAAAGGATTTCAATTTTTTAAATTATTTCAACTCCAGACTTTTTGTGCATTCAATATGAACCATTAGAAGCCACATCCTAAAATTTCAACCCTATCTAACTTCATTTGCTATTTTTCATGCATTTAATGAATTGTTTTGAGCTAAAAGACAATGAAATTAAAAAGCACCACCAATGAACTCTGAAATGGTTGAAACTTGGCATGGTATCGTCATTTCACCCACATAGGATGTGCTAAAAAGTTGAGAGGGTTACGGCAAAAACTGGATGCACTTCGTGTACAGAATGGACAATCTCTTTCGAAATATCAGGGTTTCGAACGAAAACTCGTCTGTTACAAAAGGATTTCAATTTTTATAAATTATTTCAACTCCAGACTTTTTGTGCATTCAATATGAACCATTGGAAGCGAGATCCTAAAATTTCAACCCTATCTAACTTCATTTGCTATTTTTCATGCATTTAATGAATTGTTTTGAGCTAAATGACCCTGAAATTAAAAAGCACCACAAATGAACTCTGAAATGGTTGAAACTTGGCATGGTATCATCATTTCACCCACATAGCATGTGCTAAAAAGTTGAGAGGGTTACGGCAAAAACTGGATGCACTTCGTGTACAAAATGGACAATCTCTTTCGAAGTATCAGGGTTTCAGACGAAAACTCGTCTGTTACAAAAGGATTTCAATTTTTTAAATTATTTCAACTCCAGACTTTTTATGCATTCAATATGAACCATTAGAAGCCACATCCTAAAATTTCAACCCTATCTAACTTCATTTGCTATTTTTCATGCATTTAATGAATTGTTTTGAGCTAAATGACCCTGAAATTAAAAAGCACCACAAATGAACTCTGAAATGGGTGAAACATGGCATGCTATCATAATTTCACCCACATAGCATGTTCTAAAAAGTTGAGAGGGTTATGGCAAAAACTGGATGCACTTCGTGTACAAAATGGACAATCTCTTTCGAAGTATCAGGGCTTCGGACGAAAACTCGTCTGTTACAAAAGGATTACAATTTTTTAAATTACTTCAACTCCAGACTTTTTGTGCATTCAATATGAACCATTAGAAGCCACATCCTAAAATGTCAACCCTATCTAACTTCATTTTGCTATTTTTCATGCATTTAATGAATTGTTTTGAGCTAAAAGACCCTGAAATTAAAAAGCACCACCAATGAACTCTGAAATGGTTGAAACTTGGCATGGTATCATCATTTCACCCACATAGCATGTGCTAAAAAGTTGAGAGGGTTACGGCAAAAACTGGATGCACTTCGTGTACAAAATGGACAATCTCTTTCGAAGTATCAAGGTTTCGGACGAAAACTCGTCTGTTACAAAAGGATTTCAATTTTTTAAATTATTTCAACTCCAGACTTTTTGTGCATTCAATATGAACCATTAGAAGCCACATCCTAAAATTTCAACCCTATCTAACTTCATTTGCTATTTTTCATGCATTTAATGAATTGTTTTGAGCTAAATGACCCTGAAATTAAAAAGCACCACAAATGAACTCTGAAATGGTTGAAACTTGCCATGGTATCATCATTTCACCAACATAGCATGTGCTAAAAAGTTGAGAGGGTTACGGCTAAAACTGGATGCACTTCGTGTACAAAATGGACAATCTCTTTCGAAGTATCAGGGCTTCGGACGAAAACTCGTCTGTTACAAAAGGATTTCAATTTTTTAAATTATTTCAACTCCAGACTTTTTGTGCATTCAATATGAACCATTAGAAGCGACATCCATAAATTTCAACCCTATCTAACTTCATTTGCTATTTTTCATGCATTTAATTAATTGTTTTGAGCTAAATGACCCTGAAATTAAAAAGCACCACAAATGAACTCTGAAATGGTTGAAACTTGGCATGGTATCATCATTTCACCCACATAGCTTGTGCTAAAAATTTGAGAGGGTTACGGCAAAAACTGGATGCACTTCGTGTACAAAATGGACAATCTCTTTCGAAGTATCAGGGCTTCGGACGAAAACTCGTCTGTTACAAAAGGATTTCAATTTTTTAAATTATTTCAACTCCAGACTTTTTGTGCATTCAATATGAACCATTAGAAGCCACATCCTAAAATTTCAACCCTATCTAACTTCATTTGCTATTTTTCATGCATTTAATGAATTGTTTTGAGCTAAAAGACAATGAAATTAAAAAGCACCACCAATGAACTCTGAAATGGTTGAAACTTGGCATGGTATCGTCATTTCACCCACATAGGATGTGCTAAAAAGTTGAGAGGGTTACGGCAAAAACTGGATGCACTTCGTGTACAGAATGGACAATCTCTTTCGAAATATCAGGGTTTCGAACGAAAACTCGTCTGTTACAAAAGGATTTCAATTTTTATAAATTATTTCAACTCCAGACTTTTTGTGCATTCAATATGAACCATTGGAAGCGAGATCCTAAAATTTCAACCCTATCTAACTTCATTTGCTATTTTTCATGCATTTAATGAATTGTTTTGAGCTAAATGACCCTGAAATTAAAAAGCACCACAAATGAACTCTGAAATGGTTGAAACTTGGCATGGTATCATCATTTCACCCACATAGCATGTGCTAAAAAGTTGAGAGGGTTACGGCAAAAACTGGATGCACTTCGTGTACAAAATGGACAATCTCTTTCGAAGTATCAGGGTTTCAGACGAAAACTCGTCTGTTACAAAAGGATTTCAATTTTTTAAATTATTTCAACTCCAGACTTTTTATGCATTCAATATGAACCATTAGAAGCCACATCCTAAAATTTCAACCCTATCTAACTTCATTTGCTATTTTTCATGCATTTAATGAATTGTTTTGAGCTAAATGACCCTGAAATTAAAAAGCACCACAAATGAACTCTGAAATGGTTGAAACTTGGCATGGTATCATCATTTCACCCACATAGCATGTGCTAAAAAGTTGAGAGGGTTACGGCAAAAACTGGATGCACTTCGTGTACAAAATGGACAATCTCTTTCGAAGTATCAGGGTTTCGGACAAAAACTCGTCTGTTACAAAAGGATTTCAATTTTTTAAATTATTTCAACTCCAGACTTTTTGTGCATTCAATATGAACCATTAGAAGCCACATCCTAAAATTTCAACCCTATCTAACTTCATTTGCTATTTTTCATGCATTTAATGAATTTTTTGATCTCAATGACCCTGAAATTAAAAAGCACCTCAAATGAACTCTGAAATGGTTGAAACTTCGCATGGTATCATCATTTCACCCACATAGGATGTGCTAAAAAGTTGAGAGGGTTACGGCAAAAACTGGATGCACTTCGTGTACAAAATGGACAATCTCTTTCGACATATCAGGGTTTCGAACGAAAACTCGTGTGTTACAAAAGGATTTCAATTTTTATAAATTATTTCAACTCCAGACTTTTTGTGCATTCAATATGAACCATTAGAAGCGACATCCTTAAATTTCAACCCTATCTAACTTCATTTGCTATTTTTCATGCATTTAATTAATTGTTTTGAGCTAAATGACCCTGAAATTAAAAAGCACCACAAATGAACTCTGAAATGGTTGAAACTTGGCATGGTATCATCATTTCACCCACATAGCATGTGCTAAAAAGTTGAGAGGGTTACGGCAAAAACTGGATGCACTTCGTGTACAAAATGGACAATCTCTTTCGAAGTATCAGGGCTTCGGACGAAAACTCGTCTGTTACAAAAGGATTTCAATTTTTTAAATTATTTCAACTCCAGACTTTTTGTGCATTCAATATGAAACATTAGAAGCCACATCCTAAAATTTCAACCCTATCTAACTTCATTTGCTATTTTTCCTGCATTTAATGAATTGTTTTGAGCTAAATGAACCTGAAATTAAAAAGCACCACAAATGAACTCTGAAATGGTTGAAACTTGGCATGGTATCATCATTTCACCCACATAGCATGTGCAAAAAAGTTGAGAGGGTTACGGCAAAAACTGGATGCACTTCGTGTACAAAATGGACAATCTCTTTCGAAGTATCAGGGTTTCGAACGAAAACTCGTCTGTTACAAAAGGATTTCAATTTTTTTAAATTATTTCAACTCCAGACTTTTTGTGCATTCAATATGAACCATTAGAAGCGACATCCTAAAATTTCAACCCTATCTAACTTCATTTGCTATTTTTCATGCATTTAATGAATTGTTTTGAGCTAAATGACCCTGAAATTAAAAAGCACCACAAATGAACTCTGAAATGGTTGAAACTTGGCATGGTGTCATCATTTCACCCACATAGCATGTGCTAAAAAGTTGAGAGGGTTACGGCAAAAACTGGATGCACTTCGTGTACAAAATGGACAATCTCTTTCGAAGTATCAGGGTTTCGGATGAAAACTCATCTGTTACAAAAGGATTTCAATTTTTTAAATTATTTCAACTCCAGACTTTTTGTGCATTCAATATGAACCATTAGAAGCCACATCCTAAAATTTCAACCCTATCTAACTTCATTTGCTATTTTTCATGCATTTAATGAATTGTTTTGAGCTAAATGACCCTGAAATTAAAAAGCACCACAAATGAACTCTGAAATGGTTTAAACTTGGCATGGTATCATCATTTGACCCAGATAGCATGTGCTAAAAAGTTGAGAGGGTTACGGCTAAAACTGGATGCACTTCGTGTACAAAATGGACAATCTCTTTCGAAGTATCAGGGTTTCGAACGAAAACTCGTTTGTTACAAAAGGATTTCATTTTTTTAACTTATTTCAACTCCAGACTTTTTGTGCAATCAATATGAACCATTAGAAGCCTCATCCTAAAATTTCAGCCCTATCTAACTTCATTTGATATTTTTCATGCATTTAATGAATTGTTTTGAGCTAAATGACCCTGAAATTAAAAAGCACCACAAATGAACTCTGAAATGGTTGAAACTTGGCATGGTCTCATCATTTTACCCACATAGCATGTGCTGAAAAGTTGAGAGGGTTACGGCAAAAACTGGATGCACTTCCTGTACAAAATGGACAATCTCTTTCGAAGTATCAGAGTTCCGGACGAAAACTCGTCTGTTACAAAAGGATTTCAATTTTTTAACTTATTTCAACTCCAGAATATTTGTGCATTCAATATGAACCATTAGAGGCCACATCCTAAAATTTCAACCCTATCTAACTTCATTTGCTATTTTTCATGCATTTAATGAATTGTTTTGAGCTTAATGACCCTGAAATTAAAAAGCACCACAAATGAACTCTGAAATGGTTGAAACTTGGCATGGTATCATCATTTCACCCACATAGCATGTGCTAAAAAGTTGAGAGGGTTACGGCTAAAACTGGATGCACTTCTTGTACAAAATGGACAATCTCTTTCGAAGTATCAGGGTTTCGAACGAAAACTCGTCTGCTACAAAAGGATTTCAATTTTTTTTAACTTATTTCAACTCTAGATTTTTTGTGCAATCAATATGAACCATTAGAAGCCACATCCTAAAATTTCAGCCCTATCTAACTTCATTTGCTATTTTTCATGCATTTAATGAATTATTTTGAGCTAAATGACCCTGAAATTAAAAAGCACGACAAATGAACTCTGAAATGGTTCAAACTTGGCATGGTATCATCATTTCACCCACATAGCATGTGCTAAAAAGTTGAGAGGGTTACGGCAAAAACTGGATGCACTTCGTGTACAAAATGGACAATCTCTTTCGAAGTATCAGGGTTTCGGACGAAAACTCGTCTGTTACAAAAGGATTTCAATTTTTTTAACTTATTTCAACTCCAGACTTTTTGTGCATTCAATATGAACCATTAGAAGCCACATCCTAAAATTTCAACCCTATCTAACTTCATTTGCTATTTTTCAGGCATTTATAGAATTGTTTTGAGC
Organism: Elymus sibiricus; assembly: GCA_039707655.1. Classification (NCBI taxonomy): domain Eukaryota; kingdom Viridiplantae; phylum Streptophyta; class Magnoliopsida; order Poales; family Poaceae; genus Elymus; species Elymus sibiricus. Next base: position 190,892,208 of record CM077663.1, on the reverse strand, counting down.
TAAATGACCCTGAAATAAAAAAACTCCGAAATGGTTGAAACTTGGCATGCTATCATAATTTCACCCACATAGCATGTTCTAAAAAGTTGAGAGGGTTATGGCAAAAACTGGATGCACTTCCTGTACAAAATGGACAATCTCTTTCGAAGTATCAGGGTTTCGGACGAAAACTCGTCTGTTACAAAAGGATTACAATTTTTTAAATTACTTCAACTCCAGACTTTTTGTGCATTCAATATGAACCATTAGAAGCCACATCCTAAAATGTCAGCCCTATCTAACTTCATTTTGCTATTTTTCATGCATTTAATGAATTGTTTTGAGCTAAAAGACAATGAAATTAAAAAGCACCACCAATGAACTCTGAAATGGTTGAAACTTGGCATGGTATCATCATTTCACCCACATAGCATGTGCTAAAAAGTTGAGAGGGTTACGGCAAAAACTGGATGCACTTCCTGTACAAAATGGACAATCTCTTTCGAAGTATCAGAGTTCCGGACGAAAACTCGTCTGTTACAAAAGGATTTCAATTTTTTAACTTATTTCAACTCCAGAATTTTTGTGCATTCAATATGAACCATTAGAGGCCACATCCTAAAATTTCAACCCTATCTAACTTCATTTGCTATTTTTCATGCATTTAATGAATTGTGTTGAGCTTAATGACCCTGAAATTAAAAAGCACCACAAATGAACTCTGAAATGGTTGAAACTTGGCATGGTATCATCATTTCACCCACATAGCATGTGCTAAAAAGTTGAGAGGGTTACGGCTAAAACTGGATGCACTTCTTGTACAAAATGGACAATCTCTTTCGAAGTATCAGGGTTTCGAACGAAAACTCGTCTGCTACAAAAGGATTTCAATTTTTTTTAACTTATTTCAACTCTAGATTTTTTGTGCAATCAATATGAACCATTAGAAGCCACATCCTAAAATTTCAGCCCTATCTAACTTCATTTGCTATTTTTCATGCATTTAATGAATTATTTTGAGCTAAATGACCCTGAAATTAAAAAGCACGACAAATGAACTCTGAAATGGTTCAAACTTGGCATGGTATCATCATTTCACCCACATAGCATATGCTAAAAAGTTGAGAGGGTTACGGCAAAAACTGGATGCACTTCGTGTACAAAATGGACAATATCTTTCGAAGTATCAGGGTTTCGGACGAAAACTCGTCTGTTACAAAAGGATTACAATTTTTTAAATTACTTCAACTCCAGACTTTTTGTGCATTCAATATGAACCATTAGAAGCCACATCCTAAAATGTCAGCCCTATCTAACTTCATTTTGCTATTTTTCATGCATTTAATGAATTGTTTTGAGCTAAAAGACAATGAAATTAAAAAGCACCACCAATGAACTCTGAAATGGTTGAAACTTGGCATGGTATCATCATTTCACCCACATAGCATGTGCTAAAAAGTTGAGAGGGTTACGGCAAAAACTGGATGCACTTCGTGTACAAAATGGACAATCTCTTTCGAAGTATCAAGGTTTCGGACGAAAACTCGTCTGTTACAAAAGGATTTCAATTTTTTAAATTATTTCAACTCCAGACTTTTTGTGCATTCAATATGAACCATTAGAAGCCACATCCTAAAATTTCAACCCGATCTAACTTCATTTGCTATTTTTCATGCATTTAATGAATTGTTTTGAGCTAAATGACCCTGAAATTAAAAAGCACCACAAATGAACTCTGAAATGGTTGAAACTTGCCATGGTATCATCATTTCACCCACATAGCATGTGCTAAAAAGTTGAGAGGGTTACGGCTAAAACTGGATGCACTTCGTGTACAAAATGGACAATCTCTTTCGAAGTATCAGGGTTTCGAACGAAAACTCGTCTGTTACAAAAGGATTTCAATTTTTTTAAATTATTTCAACTCCAGACTTTTTGTGCATTCAATATGAACCATTAGAAGCGAGATCCTAAAATTTCAACCCTATCTAACTTCATTTGCTATTTTTCATGCATTTAATGAATTGTTTTGAGCTAAGTGACCCTGAAATTAAAAAGCACCACAAATGAACTCTGAAATGGCTGAAACTTGGCATGGTATCATCATTTCACCCACATAGCATGTGCTAAAAAGTTGAGAGGGTTACGGCAAAAACTGGATGCACTTCGTGTACAAAATGGACAATCTCTTTCGAAGTATCAGGGTTTCGGACGAAAACTCGTCTGTTACAAAAGGATTTCAATTTTTTAAATTATTTCAACTCCAGACTTTTTGTGCATTCAATATGAACCATTAGAAGCCACATCCTAAAATTTCAACCCTATCTAACTTCATTTGCTATTTTTCATGCATTTAATGAATTGTTTTGAGCTAAATGACCCTGAAATTAAAAAGCACCACAAATGAACTCTAAAATGGTTGAAACTTGGCATGGTATCATCATTTCACCCACATAGCATGTGCTAAAAAGTTGACAGGGTTACGGCAAAAACTGGATGCACTTCGTGTACAAAATGGACAATCTCTTTCGAAGTATCAGGGCTTCGGACGAAAACTCGTCTGTTACAAAAGGATTTCAATTTTTTAAATTATTTCAACTCCAGACTTTTTGTGCATTCAATATGAACCATTAGAAGCCACATCCTAAAATTTTAACCCTATCTAACTTCATTTGCTATTTTTCATGCATTTAATGAATTGTTTTGAGCTAAATGACCCTGAAATTAAAAAGCACCACAAATGAACTCTGAAATGGTTGAAACTTGGCATGGTATCATCATTTCACCCACATAGGATGTGCTAAAAAGTTGAGAGGGTTACGGCAAAAACTGGATGCACTTCGTGTACAAAATGGACAATCTCTTTCGAAGTATCAGGGTTTCGGACGAAAACTCGTCTGTTACAAAAGGATTTCAATTTTTTTAACTTATTTCAACTCCAGACTTTTTGTGCATTCAATATGAACCATTAGAAGCCACATCCTAAAATTTCAACCCTATCTAACTTCATTTGCTATTTTTCAGGCATTTAATGAATTGTTTTGAGCTAAATGACCCTGAAATAAAAAAACTCCGAAATGGGTGAAACATGGCATGCTATCATAATTTCACCCACATAGCATGTTCTAAAAAGTTGAGAGGGTTACGGCAAAAACTGGATGCACTTCGTGTACAAAATGGACAATCTCTTTCGAAGTATCAGGGCTTCGGACGAAAACTCGTCTGTTGCAAAAGGATTACAATTTTTTAAATTACTTCAACTCCAGACTTTTTGTGCATTCAATATGAACCATTAGAAGCCACATCCTAAAATGTCAACCCTATCTAACTTCATTTTGCTATTTTTCATGCATTTAATGAATTGTTTTGAGCTAAAAGACCCTGAAATTAAAAAGCACCACCAATGAACTCTGAAATGGTTGAAACTTGGCATGGTATCATCATTTCACCCACATAGCATGTGCTAAAAAGTTGAGAGGGTTATGGCAAAAACTGGATGCACTTCGTGTACAAAATGGACAATCTCTTTCGAAGTATCAAGGTTTTGGACGAAAACTCGTCTGTTACAAAAGGATTTCAATTTTTTAAATTATTTCAACTCCAGACTTTTTGTGCATTCAATATGAACCATTAGAAGCCACATCCTAAAATTTCAACCCTATCTAACTTCATTTGCTATTTTTCATGCATTTAATGAATTGTTTTGAGCTAAATGACCCTGAAATTAAAAAGCACCACAAATGAACTCTGAAATGGTTGAAACTTGCCATGGTATCATCATTTCACCCACATAGCATGTGCTAAAAAGTTGAGAGGGTTACGGCTAAAACTGGATGCACTTCGTGTACAAAATGGACAATCTCTTTCGAAGTATCAGGGTTTCGAACGAAAACTCGTCTGTTACAAAAGGATTTCAATTTTTTTAAATTATTTCAACTCCGGACTTTTTGTGCATTCAATATGAACCATTAGAAGCGAGATCCTAAAATTTCAACCCTATCTAACTTCATTTGCTATTTTTCATGCATTTAATGAATTGTTTTGAGCTAAGTGATCCTGAAATTAAAAAGCACCACAAATGAACTCTGAAATGGTTGAAAGTTGGCATGGTATCATCATTTCACCCACATAGCATGTGCTAAAAAGTTGAGAGGGTTACGGCAAAAACTGGATGCACTTCGTGTACAAAATGGACAATCTCTTTCGAAGTATCAGGGTTTCGGACGAAAACTCGTCTGTTACAAAAGGATTTCAATTTTTTAAATTATTTCAACTCCAGACTTTTTGTGCATTCAATATGAACCATTAGAAGCCACATCCTAAAATTTCAACCCTATCTAACTTCATTTGCTATTTTTCATGCATTTAATGAATTGTTTTGTGCTAAATGACCCTGAAATTAAAAAGCACCACAAATGAACTCCGAAATGGTTGAAACTTGGCATGGTATCATCATTTCACCCACATAGCATGTGCTAAAAAGTTGAGAGGGTTACGGCAAAAACTGGATGCACTTCGTGTATAAAATGGACAATCTCTTTCGAAGTATCAGGGCTTCGGACGAAAACTCGTCTGTTACAAAAGGATTTCAATTTTTTAAATTATTTCAACTCCAGACTTTTTGTGCATTCAATATGAACCATTAGAAGCCACATCCTAAAATTTTAACCCGATCTAACTTCATTTGCTATTTTTCATGCATTTAATGAATTGTTTTGAGCTAAATGACCCTGAAATTAAAAAGCACCACAAATGAACTCTGAAATGGTTGAAACTTGGCATGGTATCATCATTTCACCCACATAGGATGTGCTAAAAAGTTGAGAGGGTTACGGCAAAAACTGGATGCACTTCGTGTACAAAATGGACAATCTCTTTCGAAGTATCAGGGTTTCGGACGAAAACTCGTCTGTTACAAAAGGATTTCAATTTTTTTAACTTATTTCAACTCCAGACTTTTTGTGCATTCAATATGAACCATTAGAAGCCACATCCTAAAATTTCAACCCTATCTAACTTCATTTGCTATTTTTCAGGCATTTAATGAATTGTTTTGAGCTAAATGACCCTGAAATAAAAAAACTCCGAAATGGGTGAAACATGGCATGCTATCATAATTTCACCCACATAGCATGTTCTAAAAAGTTGAGAGGGTTACGGCAAAAACTGGATGCACTTCGTGTACAAAATGGACAATCTCTTTCGAAGTATCAGGGCTTCGGACGAAAACTCGTCTGTTGCAAAAGGATTACAATTTTTTAAATTACTTCAACTCCAGACTTTTTGTGCATTCAATATGAACCATTAGAAGCCACATCCTAAAATGTCAACCCTATCTAACTTCATTTTGCTATTTTTCATGCATTTAATGAATTGTTTTGAGCTAAAAGACCCTGAAATTAAAAAGCACCACCAATGAACTCTGAAATGGTTGAAACTTGGCATGGTATCATCATTTCACCCACATAGCATGTGCTAAAAAGTTGAGAGGGTTATGGCAAAAACTGGATGCACTTCGTGTACAAAATGGACAATCTCTTTCGAAGTATCAAGGTTTTGGACGAAAACTCGTCTGTTACAAAAGGATTTCAATTTTTTAAATTATTTCAACTCCAGACTTTTTGTGCATTCAATATGAACCATTAGAAGCCACATCCTAAAATTTCAACCCTATCTAACTTCATTTGCTATTTTTCATGCATTTAATGAATTGTTTTGAGCTAAATGACCCTGAAATTAAAAAGCACCACAAATGAACTCTGAAATGGTTGAAACTTGCCATGGTATCATCATTTCACCCACATAGCATGTGCTAAAAAGTTGAGAGGGTTACGGCTAAAACTGGATGCACTTCGTGTACAAAATGGACAATCTCTTTCGAAGTATCAGGGTTTCGAACGAAAACTCGTCTGTTACAAAAGGATTTCAATTTTTTTAAATTATTTCAACTCCGGACTTTTTGTGCATTCAATATGAACCATTAGAAGCGAGATCCTAAAATTTCAACCCTATCTAACTTCATTTGCTATTTTTCATGCATTTAATGAATTGTTTTGAGCTAAGTGATCCTGAAATTAAAAAGCACCACAAATGAACTCTGAAATGGTTGAAAGTTGGCATGGTATCATCATTTCACCCACATAGCATGTGCTAAAAAGTTGAGAGGGTTACGGCAAAAACTGGATGCACTTCGTGTACAAAATGGACAATCTCTTTCGAAGTATCAGGGTTTCGGACGAAAACTCGTCTGTTACAAAAGGATTTCAATTTTTTAAATTATTTCAACTCCAGACTTTTTGTGCATTCAATATGAACCATTAGAAGCCACATCCTAAAATTTCAACCCTATCTAACTTCATTTGCTATTTTTCATGCATTTAATGAATTGTTTTGTGCTAAATGACCCTGAAATTAAAAAGCACCACAAATGAACTCCGAAATGGTTGAAACTTGGCATGGTATCATCATTTCACCCACATAGCATGTGCTAAAAAGTTGAGAGGGTTACGGCAAAAACTGGATGCACTTCGTGTATAAAATGGACAATCTCTTTCGAAGTATCAGGGCTTCGGACGAAAACTCGTCTGTTACAAAAGGATTTCAATTTTTTAAATTATTTCAACTCCAGACTTTTTGTGCATTCAATATGAACCATTAGAAGCCACATCCTAAAATTTTAACCCGATCTAACTTCATTTGCTATTTTTCATGCATTTAATGAATTGTTTTGAGCTAAATGACCCTGAAATTAAAAAGCACCACAAATGAACTCTGAAATGGTTGAAACTTGGCATGGTATCATCATTTCACCCACATAGGATGTGCTAAAAAGTTGAGAGGGTTACGGCAAAAACTGGATGCACTTCGTGTACAAAATGGACAATCTCTTTCGAAGTATCAGGGTTTCGGACGAAAACTCATCTGTTACAAAAGGATTTCAATTTTTTTAACTTATTTCAACTCCAGACTTTTTGTGCATTCAATATGAACCATTAGAAGCCACATCCTAAAATTTCAACCCTATCTAACTTCATTTGCTATTTTTCAGGCATTTAATGAATTATTTTGAGCTAAATGACCCTGAAATAAAAAAACTCCGAAATGGGTGAAACATGGCATGCTATCATAATTTCACCCACATAGCATGTTCTAAAAAGTTGAGAGGGTTACGGCAAAAACTGGATGCACTTCGTGTACAAAATGGACAATCTCTTTCGAAGTATCAGGGCTTCGGACGAAAACTCGTCTGTTACAAAAGGATTACAATTTTTTAAATTACTTCAACTCCAGACTTTTTGTGCATTCAATATGAACCATTAGAAGCCACATCCTAAAATGTCAACCCTATCTAACTTCATTTGCTATTTTTCATGCATTTAATGAATTGTTTTGAGCTAAATGACCCTGAAATTAAAAAGCACCACCAATGAACTCTGAAATGGTTGAAACTTGGCATGGTATCATCAATTCACCCACATAGCATGTGCTAAAAAGTTGAGAGGGTTACGGCAAAAACTGGATGCACTTCGTGTACAAAATGGACAATCTCTTTCGAAGTATCAAGGTTTCGGACGAAAACTCGTCTGTTACAAAAGGATTTCAATTTTTTAAATTATTTCAACTCCAGACTTTCTGTGCATTCAATATGAACCATTAGAAGCCACATCCTAAAATATCAACCCTATCTAACTTCATTTGCTATTTTTCATGCATTTAATGAATTGTTTTGAGCTAAATGACCGTGAAATTAAAAAGCACCACAAATGAACTCTGAAATGGTTGAAACTTGGCATGGTATCATCATTTCACCCACATAGCATGTGCTAAAAAGGTGAGAGGGTTACGGCTAAAACTGGATGCACTTCGTGTACAAAATGGACAATCTCTTTCGAAGTATCAGGGTTTCGAACGAAAACTCGTCTGTTACAAAAGGATTTCAATTTTTTTAAATTATTTCAACTCCAGACTTTTTGTGCATTCAATATGAACCATTAGTAGCGAGATCCTAAAATTTCAACCCTATCTAACTTCATTTGCTATTTTTCATGCATTTAATGAATTGTTTTGAGCTAAGTGACCCTGAAATTAAAAAGCACCACAAATGAACTCTGAAATGGTTGAAACTTGGCATGGTATCATCATTTCACCCACATAGCATGTGCTAAAAAGTTGAGAGGGTTACGGCAAAAACTGGATGCACTTCGTGTACAAAATGGACAATCTCTTTCGAAGTATCAGGGTTTCGGACGAAAACTCGTCTGTTACAAAAGGATTTCAATTTTTTAAATTATTTCAACTCCAGACTTTTTGTGCATTCAATATGAACCATTAGAAGCCACATCCTAAAATTTCAACCCTATCTAACTTCATTTGCTATTTTTCATGCATTTAATGAATTGTTTTGAGCTAAATGACCCTGAAATTAAAAAGCACCACAAATGAACTCTGAAATGGTTGAAACTTGGCATGGTATCATCATTTCACCCACATAGCATGTGCTAAAAAGTTGAGAGGGTTACGGCAAAAACTGGATGCACTTCGTGTACAAAATGGACAATCTCTTTCGAAGTATCAGGGTTTCGGACGAAAACTCGTCTGTTACAAAAGGATTTCAATTTTTTAAATTATTTCAACTCCAGACTTTTTGTGCATTCAATATGAACCATTAGAAGCCACATCCTAAAATTTCAACCCTATCTAACTTCATTTGCTATTTTTCATGCATTTAATGGATTGTTTTGAACTAAATGACCCTGAAATTAAAAAGCACCACAAATGAACTCTGAAATGGTTGAAACTTGGCATGGTATCATCATTTCACCCACATAGGATGTGCTAAAAAGTTGAGAGGGTTACGGCAAAAACTAGATGCACTTCGTGTACAAAATGGACAATCTCTTTCGAAGTATCAGGGTTTCGAACGAAAACTCGTCTGTTACAAAAGGATTTCAATTTTTTTAAATTATTTCAACTCCAGACTTTTTGTGCATTCAATATGAACCATTAGAAGCGAGATCCTAAAATTTCAACCCTATCTAACTTCATTAGCTATTTTTCATGCATTTAATGAATTGTTTTGAGCTAAGTGACCCTGAAATTAGAAAGCACCACAAATGAACTCTGAAATGGTTGAAACTTGGCATGGTATCATCATTTCACCCACATAGCATGTGCTAAAAAGTTGAGAGGGTTACGGCAAAAACTGGATGCACTTCGTGTACAAAATGGACAATCTCTTTCGAAGTATCAGGGTTTCGGACGAAAACTCGTCTGTTACAAAAGGATTACAATTTTTTAAATTATTTCAACTCCAGACTTTTTGTGCATTCAATATGAACCATTAGAAGCCACATCCTAAAATTTCAACCCTATCTAACTTCATTTGCTATTTTTCGTGCATTTAATGAATTGTTTTGAGCTAAATGACCCTGAAATTAAAAAGCACCACAAATGAACTCTGAAATGGTTGAAACTTGGCATGGTATCATCATTTCACCCACATAGCATGTGCTAAAAAGTTGAGAGGGTTACGGCAAAAACTGGATGCACTTCGTGTACAAAATGGACAATCTCTTCCGAAGTATCAGGGTTTCGGACGAAAACTCGTCTGTTACAAAAGGATTTCAATTTTTTAAATTATTTCAACTCCAGACTTTTTGTGCATTCAATATGAACCATTAGAAGCCACATCCTAAAATTTCAACCCTATCTAACTTCATTTGCTATTTTTCATGCATTTAATGAATTGTTTTGTGCTAAATGACCCTGAAATTAAAAAGCACCACAAATGAACTCCGAAATGGTTGAAACTTGGCATGGTATCATCATTTCACCCACATAGCATGTGCTAAAAAGTTGAGAGGGTTACGGCAAAAACTGGATGCACTTCGTGTATAAAATGGACAATCTCTTTCGAAGTATCAGGGCTTCGGACGAAAACTCGTCTGTTACAAAAGGATTTCAATTTTTTAAATTATTTCAACTCCAGACTTTTTGTGCATTCAATATGAACCATTAGAAGCCACATCCTAAAATTTTAACCCTATCTAACTTCATTTGCTATTTTTCATGCATTTAATGAATTGTTTTGAGCTAAATGACCCTGAAATTAAAAAGCACCACAAATGAACTCTGAAATGGTTGAAACTTGGCATGGTATCATCATTTCACCCACATAGGATGTGCTAAAAAGTTGAGAGGGTTACGGCAAAAACTGGATGCACTTCGTGTACAAAATGGACAATCTCTTTCGAAGTATCAGGGTTTCGGACGAAAACTCATCTGTTACAAAAGGATTTCAATTTTTTTAACTTATTTCAACTCCAGACTTTTTGTGCATTCAATATGAACCATTAGAAGCCACATCCTAAAATTTCAACCCTATCTAACTTCATTTGCTATTTTTCAGGCATTTAATGAATTATTTTGAGCTAAATGACCCTGAAATAAAAAAACTCCGAAATGGGTGAAACATGGCATGCTATCATAATTTCACCCACATAGCATGTTCTAAAAAGTTGAGAGGGTTACGGCAAAAACTGGATGCACTTCGTGTACAAAATGGACAATCTCTTTCGAAGTATCAGGGCTTCGGACGAAAACTCGTCTGTTACAAAAGGATTACAATTTTTTAAATTACTTCAACTCCAGACTTTTTGTGCATTCAATATGAACCATTAGAAGCCACATCCTAAAATGTCAACCCTATCTAACTTCATTTGCTATTTTTCATGCATTTAATGAATTGTTTTGAGCTAAATGACCCTGAAATTAAAAAGCACCACCAATGAACTCTGAAATGGTTGAAACTTGGCATGGTATCATCAATTCACCCACATAGCATGTGCTAAAAAGTTGAGAGGGTTACGGCAAAAACTGGATGCACTTCGTGTACAAAATGGACAATCTCTTTCGAAGTATCAAGGTTTCGGACGAAAACTCGTCTGTTACAAAAGGATTTCAATTTTTTAAATTATTTCAACTCCAGACTTTCTGTGCATTCAATATGAACCATTAGAAGCCACATCCTAAAATATCAACCCTATCTAACTTCATTTGCTATTTTTCATGCATTTAATGAATTGTTTTGAGCTAAATGACCGTGAAATTAAAAAGCACCACAAATGAACTCTGAAATGGTTGAAACTTGGCATGGTATCATCATTTCACCCACATAGCATGTGCTAAAAAGGTGAGAGGGTTACGGCTAAAACTGGATGCACTTCGTGTACAAAATGGACAATCTCTTTCGAAGTATCAGGGTTTCGAACGAAAACTCGTCTGTTACAAAAGGATTTCAATTTTTTTAAATTATTTCAACTCCAGACTTTTTGTGCATTCAATATGAACCATTAGTAGCGAGATCCTAAAATTTCAACCCTATCTAACTTCATTTGCTATTTTTCATGCATTTAATGAATTGTTTTGAGCTAAGTGACCCTGAAATTAAAAAGCACCACAAATGAACTCTGAAATGGTTGAAACTTGGCATGGTATCATCATTTCACCCACATAGCATGTGCTAAAAAGTTGAGAGGGTTACGGCAAAAACTGGATGCACTTCGTGTACAAAATGGACAATCTCTTTCGAAGTATCAGGGTTTCGGACGAAAACTCGTCTGTTACAAAAGGATTTCAATTTTTTAAATTATTTCAACTCCAGACTTTTTGTGCATTCAATATGAACCATTAGAAGCCACATCCTAAAATTTCAACCCTATCTAACTTCATTTGCTATTTTTCATGCATTTAATGAATTGTTTTGAGCTAAATGACCCTGAAATTAAAAAGCACCACAAATGAACTCTGAAATGGTTGAAACTTGGCATGGTATCATCATTTCACCCACATAGCATGTGCTAAAAAGTTGAGAGGGTTACGGCAAAAACTGGATGCACTTCGTGTACAAAATGGACAATCTCTTTCGAAGTATCAGGGTTTCGGACGAAAACTCGTCTGTTACAAAAGGATTTCAATTTTTTAAATTATTTCAACTCCAGACTTTTTGTGCATTCAATATGAACCATTAGAAGCCACATCCTAAAATTTCAACCCTATCTAACTTCATTTGCTATTTTTCATGCATTTAATGGATTGTTTTGAACTAAATGACCCTGAAATTAAAAAGCACCACAAATGAACTCTGAAATGGTTGAAACTTGGCATGGTATCATCATTTCACCCACATAGGATGTGCTAAAAAGTTGAGAGGGTTACGGCAAAAACTAGATGCACTTCGTGTACAAAATGGACAATCTCTTTCGAAGTATCAGGGTTTCGAACGAAAACTCGTCTGTTACAAAAGGATTTCAATTTTTTTAAATTATTTCAACTCCAGACTTTTTGTGCATTCAATATGAACCATTAGAAGCGAGATCCTAAAATTTCAACCCTATCTAACTTCATTAGCTATTTTTCATGCATTTAATGAATTGTTTTGAGCTAAGTGACCCTGAAATTAGAAAGCACCACAAATGAACTCTGAAATGGTTGAAACTTGGCATGGTATCATCATTTCACCCACATAGCATGTGCTAAAAAGTTGAGAGGGTTACGGCAAAAACTGGATGCACTTCGTGTACAAAATGGACAATCTCTTTCGAAGTATCAGGGTTTCGGACGAAAACTCGTCTGTTACAAAAGGATTACAATTTTTTAAATTATTTCAACTCCAGACTTTTTGTGCATTCAATATGAACCATTAGAAGCCACATCCTAAAATTTCAACCCTATCTAACTTCATTTGCTATTTTTCGTGCATTTAGTGAATTGTTTTGAGCTAAATGACCCTGAAATTAAAAAGCACCACAAATGAACTCTGAAATGGTTGAAACTTGGCATGGTATCATCATTTCACCCACATAGCATGTGCTAAAAAGTTGAGAGGGTTACGGCAAAAACTGGATGCACTTCGTGTACAAAATGGACAATCTCTTCCGAAGTATCACGGTTTCGGACGAAAACTCGTCTGTTACAAAAGGATTTCAATTTTTTAAATTATTTCAACTCCAGACTTTTTGTGCATTCAATATGAACCATTAGAAGCCACATCCTAAAATTTCAACCCTATCTAACTTCATTTGCTATTTTTCATGCATTTAATGAATTTTTTGATCTCAATGACCCTGAAATTAAAAAGCACCACAAATGAACTCTGAAATGGTTGAAACTTCGCATGGTACCATCATTTCACCCACATAGGATGTGCTAAAAAGTTGAGAGGGTTACGGCAAAAACTAGATGCACTTCGTGTACAAAATGGACAATCTCTTTTGAAATATCAGGGTTTCGAACGAAAACTCGTCTGTTACAAAAGGATTTCAATTTTTTTAAATTATTTCAACTCCAGACTTTTTGTGCATTCAATATGAACCATTAGAAGCCACATCCTAAAATTTCAACCCTATCTAACTTCATTTGCTATTTTTCATGCATTTAATGAATTGTTTTCAGCTAAATGACCCTGAAATTAAAAAGCACCACAAATGAACTCTGAAATGGTTGAAACTTGGCATGGTATCATCATTTCACCCACATAGCATGTGCTAAAAAGTTGAGAGGGTTACGGCAAAAACTGGATGCACTTCGTGTACAAAATGGACAATCTCTTTCGAAGTATCAGGGCTTCGGACGAAAACTCGTCTGTTACAAAAGGATTTCAATTTTTTAAATTATTTCAACTCCAGACTTTCTGTGCATTCAATATGAACCATTAGAAGCCACATCCTAAAATATCAACCCTATCTAACTTCATTTGCTATTTTTCATGCATTTAATGAATTGTTTTGAGCTAAATGACCGTGAAATTAAAAAGCACCACAAATGAACTCTGAAATGGTTGAAACTTGGCATGGTATGATCATTTCACCCACATAGCATGTGCTAAAAAGGTGAGAGGGTTACGGCTAAAACTGGATGCACTTCGTGTACAAAATGGACAATCTCTTTCGAAGTATCAGGGTTTCGAACGAAAACTCGTCTGTTACAAAAGGAGTTCAATTTTTTTAAATTATTTCAACTCCAGACTTTTTGTGCATTCAATATGAACCATTAGTAGCGAGATCCTAAAATTTCAACCCTATCTAACTTCATTTGCTATTTTTCATGCATTTAATGAATTGTTTTGAGCTAAGTGACCCTGAAATTAAAAAGCACCACAAATGAACTCTGAAATGGTTGAAACTTGGCATGGTATCATCATTTCACCCACATAGCATGTGCTAAAAAGTTGAGAGGGTTACGGCAAAAACTGGATGCACTTTGTGTACAAAATGGACAATCTCTTTCGAAGTATCAGGGTTTCGGACGAAAACTCGTCTGTTACAAAAGGATTTCAATTTTTTAAATTATTTCAACTCCAGACTTTTTGTGCATTCAATATGAACCATTAGAAGCCACATCCTAAAATTTCAACCCTATCTAACTTCATTTGCTATTTTTCATGCATTTAATGAATTGTTTTCAGCTAAATGACCCTGAAATAAAAAAGCACCACAAATGAACTCTGAAATGGTTGAAACTTGGCATGGTATCATCATTTCACCCACATAGCATGTGCTAAAAAGTTGAGAGGGTTACGGCAAAAACTGGATGCACTTCGTGTACAAAATGGACAATCTCTTTCGAAGTATCAGGGTTTCGAACGAAAACTCGTCTGTTAGAAAAGGATTTCAATTTTTTAAATTATTTCAACTCCAGACTTTTTGTGCATTCAATATGAACCATTAGAAGCCACATCCTAAAATTTCAACCCTATCTAACTTCATTTGCTATTTTTCATGCATTTAATGGATTGTTTTGAACTAAATGACCCTGAAATTAAAAAGCACCACAAATGAACTCTGAAATGGTTGAAACTTGGCATGGTATCATCATTTCACCCACATAGGATGTGCTAAAAAGTTGAGAGGGTTACGGCAAAAACTAGATGCACTTCGTGTACAAAATGGACAATCTCTTTCGAAGTATCAGGGTTTCGAACGAAAACTCGTCTGTTACAAAAGGATTTCAATTTTTTTAAATTATTTCAACTCCAGACTTTTTGTGCATTCAATATGAACCATTAGAAGCGAGATCCTAAAATTTCAACCCTATCTAACTTCATTAGCTATTTTTCATGCATTTAATGAATTGTTTTGAGCTAAGTGACCCTGAAATTAGAAAGCACCACAAATGAACTCTGAAATGGTTGAAACTTGGCATGGTATCATCATTTCACCCACATAGCATGTGCTAAAAAGTTGAGAGGGTTACGGCAAAAACTGGATGCACTTCGTGTACAAAATGGACAATCTCTTTCGAAGTATCAGGGTTTCGGACGAAAACTCGTCTGTTACAAAAGGATTTCAATTTTTTAAATTATTTCAACTCCAGACTTTTTGTGCATTCAATATGAACCATTAGAAGCCACATCCTAAAATTTCAACCCTATCTAACTTCATTTGCTATTTTTCGTGCATTTAATGAATTGTTTTGAGCTAAATGACCCTGAAATTAAAAAGCACCACAAATGAACTCTGAATTGGTTGAAACTTGGCATGGTATCATCATTTCACCCACATAGCATGTGCTAAAAAGTTGAGAGGGTTACGGCAAAAACTGGATGCACTTCGTGTACAAAATGGACAATCTCTTTCGAAGTATCACGGTTTCGGACGAAAACTCGTCTGTTACAAAAGGATTTCAATTTTTTAAATTATTTCAACTCCAGACTTTTTGTGCATTCAATATGAACCATTAGAAGCCACATCCTAAAATTTCAACCCTATCTAACTTCATTTGCTATTTTTCATGCATTTAATGAATTTTTTGATCTCAATGACCCTGAAATTAAAAAGCACCACAAATGAACTCTGAAATGGTTGAAACTTCGCATGGTACCATCATTTCACCCACATAGCATGTGCTAAAAAGTTGAGAGGGTTACGGCAAAAACTGGATGCACTTCGTGTACAAAATGGACAATCTCTTCCGAAGTATCACGGTTTCGGACGAAAACTCGTCTGTTACAAAAGGATTTCAATTTTTTAAATTATTTCAACTCCAGACTTTTTGTGCATTCAATATGAACCATTAGAAGCCACATCCTAAAATTTCAACCCTATCTAACTTCATTTGCTATTTTTCATGCATTTAATGAATTTTTTGATCTCAATGACCCTGAAATTAAAAAGCACCACAAATGAACTCTGAAATGGTTGAAACTTCGCATGGTACCATCATTTCACCCACATAGGATGTGCTAAAAAGTTGAGAGGGTTACGGCAAAAACTAGATGCACTTCGTGTACAAAATGGACAATCTCTTTTGAAATATCAGGGTTTCGAACGAAAACTCGTCTGTTACAAAAGGATTTCAATTTTTTTAAATTATTTCAACTCCAGACTTTTTGTGCATTCAATATGAACCATTAGAAGCCACATCCTAAAATTTCAACCCTATCTAACTTCATTTGCTATTTTTCATGCATTTAATGAATTGTTTTCAGCTAAATGACCCTGAAATTAAAAAGCACCACAAATGAACTCTGAAATGGTTGAAACTTGGCATGGTATCATCATTTCACCCACATAGCATGTGCTAAAAAGTTGAGAGGGTTACGGCAAAAACTGGATGCACTTCGTGTACAAAATGGACAATCTCTTTCGAAGTATCAGGGCTTCGGACGAAAACTCGTCTGTTACAAAAGGATTTCAATTTTTTAAATTATTTCAACTCCAGACTTTCTGTGCATTCAATATGAACCATTAGAAGCCACATCCTAAAATATCAACCCTATCTAACTTCATTTGCTATTTTTCATGCATTTAATGAATTGTTTTGAGCTAAATGACCGTGAAATTAAAAAGCACCACAAATGAACTCTGAAATGGTTGAAACTTGGCATGGTATCATCATTTCACCCACATAGCATGTGCTAAAAAGGTGAGAGGGTTACGGCTAAAACTGGATGCACTTCGTGTACAAAATGGACAATCTCTTTCGAAGTATCAGGGTTTCGAACGAAAACTCGTCTGTTACAAAAGGAGTTCAATTTTTTTAAATTATTTCAACTCCAGACTTTTTGTGCATTCAATATGAACCATTAGTAGCGAGATCCTAAAATTTCAACCCTATCTAACTTCATTTGCTATGTTTCATGCATTTAATGAATTGTTTTGAGCTAAGTGACCCTGAAATTAAAAAGCACCACAAATGAACTCTGAAATGGTTGAAACTTGGCATGGTATCATCATTTCACCCACATAGCATGTGCTAAAAAGTTGAGAGGGTTACGGCAAAAACTGGATGCACTTTGTGTACAAAATGGACAATCTCTTTCGAAGTATCAGGGTTTCGGACGAAAACTCGTCTGTTACAAAAGGATTTCAATTTTTTAAATTATTTCAACTCCAGACTTTTTGTGCATTCAATATGAACCATTAGAAGCCACATCCTAAAATTTCAACCCTATCTAACTTCATTTGCTATTTTTCATGCATTTAATGAATTGTTTTCAGCTAAATGACCCTGAAATAAAAAAGCACCACAAATGAACTCTGAAATGGTTGAAACTTGGCATGGTATCATCATTTCACCCACATAGCATGTGCTAAAAAGTTGAGAGGGTTACGGCAAAAACTGGATGCACTTCGTGTACAAAATGGACAATCTCTTTCGAAGTATCAGGGTTTCGAACGAAAACTCGTCTGTTAGAAAAGGATTTCAATTTTTTAAATTATTTCAACTCCAGACTTTTTGTGCATTCAATATGAACCATTAGAAGCCACATCCTAAAATTTCAACCCTATCTAACTTCATTTGCTATTTTTCATGCATTTAATGGATTGTTTTGAACTAAATGACCCTGAAATTAAAAAGCACCACAAATGAACTCTGAAATGGTTGAAACTTGGCATGGTATCATCATTTCACCCACATAGGATGTGCTAAAAAGTTGAGAGGGTTACGGCAAAAACTAGATGCACTTCGTGTACAAAATGGACAATCTCTTTCGAAGTATCAGGGTTTCGAACGAAAACTCGTCTGTTACAAAAGGATTTCAATTTTTTTAAATTATTTCAACTCCAGACTTTTTGTGCATTCAATATGAACCATTAGAAGCGAGATCCTAAAATTTCAACCCTATCTAACTTCATTAGCTATTTTTCATGCATTTAATGAATTGTTTTGAGCTAAGTGACCCTGAAATTAGAAAGCACCACAAATGAACTCTGAAATGGTTGAAACTTGGCATGGTATCATCATTTCACCCACATAGCATGTGCTAAAAAGTTGAGAGGGTTACGGCAAAAACTGGATGCACTTCGTGTACAAAATGGACAATCTCTTTCGAAGTATCAGGGTTTCGGACGAAAACTCGTCTGTTACAAAAGGATTTCAATTTTTTAAATTATTTCAACTCCAGACTTTTTGTGCATTCAATATGAACCATTAGAAGCCACATCCTAAAATTTCAACCCTATCTAACTTCATTTGCTATTTTTCGTGCATTTAATGAATTGTTTTGAGCTAAATGACCCTGAAATTAAAAAGCACCACAAATGAACTCTGAATTGGTTGAAACTTGGCATGGTATCATCATTTCACCCACATAGCATGTGCTAAAAAGTTGAGAGGGTTACGGCAAAAACTGGATGCACTTCGTGTACAAAATGGACAATCTCTTTCGAAGTATCACGGTTTCGGACGAAAACTCGTCTGTTACAAAAGGATTTCAATTTTTTAAATTATTTCAACTCCAGACTTTTTGTGCATTCAATATGAACCATTAGAAGCCACATCCTAAAATTTCAACCCTATCTAACTTCATTTGCTATTTTTCATGCATTTAATGAATTGTTTTCAGCTAAATGACCCTGAAATAAAAAAGCACCACAAATGAACTCTGAAATGGTTGAAACTTGGCATGGTATCATCATTTCACCCACATAGCATGTGCTAAAAAGTTGAGAGGGTTACGGCAAAAACTGGATGCACTTCGTGTACAAAATGGACAATCTCTTTCGAAGTATCAGGGTTTCGAACGAAAACTCGTCTGTTAGAAAAGGATTTCAATTTTTTAAATTATTTCAACTCCAGACTTTTTGTGCATTCAATATGAACCATTAGAAGCCACATCCTAAAATTTCAACCCTATCTAACTTCATTTGCTATTTTTCATGCATTTAATGGATTGTTTTGAACTAAATGACCCTGAAATTAAAAAGCACCACAAATGAACTCTGAAATGGTTGAAACTTGGCATGGTATCATCATTTCACCCACATAGGATGTGCTAAAAAGTTGAGAGGGTTACGGCAAAAACTAGATGCACTTCGTGTACAAAATGGACAATCTCTTTCGAAGTATCAGGGTTTCGAACGAAAACTCGTCTGTTACAAAAGGATTTCAATTTTTTTAAATTATTTCAACTCCAGACTTTTTGTGCATTCAATATGAACCATTAGAAGCGAGATCCTAAAATTTCAACCCTATCTAACTTCATTAGCTATTTTTCATGCATTTAATGAATTGTTTTGAGCTAAGTGACCCTGAAATTAGAAAGCACCACAAATGAACTCTGAAATGGTTGAAACTTGGCATGGTATCATCATTTCACCCACATAGCATGTGCTAAAAAGTTGAGAGGGTTACGGCAAAAACTGGATGCACTTCGTGTACAAAATGGACAATCTCTTTCGAAGTATCAGGGTTTCGGACGAAAACTCGTCTGTTACAAAAGGATTTCAATTTTTTAAATTATTTCAACTCCAGACTTTTTGTGCATTCAATATGAACCATTAGAAGCCACATCCTAAAATTTCAACCCTATCTAACTTCATTTGCTATTTTTCGTGCATTTAATGAATTGTTTTGAGCTAAATGACCCTGAAATTAAAAAGCACCACAAATGAACTCTGAATTGGTTGAAACTTGGCATGGTATCATCATTTCACCCACATAGCATGTGCTAAAAAGTTGAGAGGGTTACGGCAAAAACTGGATGCACTTCGTGTACAAAATGGACAATCTCTTTCGAAGTATCACGGTTTCGGACGAAAACTCGTCTGTTACAAAAGGATTTCAATTTTTTAAATTATTTCAACTCCAGACTTTTTGTGCATTCAATATGAACCATTAGAAGCCACATCCTAAAATTTCAACCCTATCTAACTTCATTTGCTATTTTTCATGCATTTAATGAATTTTTTGATCTCAATGACCCTGAAATTAAAAAGCACCACAAATGAACTCTGAAATGGTTGAAACTTCGCATGGTACCATCATTTCACCCACATAGGATGTGCTAAAAAGTTGAGAGGGTTACGGCAAAAACTAGATGCACTTCGTGTACAAAATGGACAATCTCTTTTGAAATATCAGGGTTTCGAACGAAAACTCGTCTGTTACAAAAGGATTTCAAGTTTTTTAAATTATTTCAACTCCAGACTTTTTGTGCATTCAATATGAACCATTAGAAGCCACATCCTAAAATTTCAACCCTATCTAACTTCATTTGCTATTTTTCATGCATTTAATGAATTCTTTTCAGCTAAATGACCCTGAAATTAAAAAGCACCACAAATGAACTCTGAAATGGTTGAAACTTGGCATGGTATCATCATTTCACCCACATAGCATGTGCTAAAAAGTTGAGAGGGTTACGGCAAAAACTGGATGCACTTCGTGTACAAAATGGACAATCTCTTTCGAAGTATCAGGGCTTCGGACGAAAACTCGTCTGTTACAAAAGGATTTCAATTTTTTAAATTATTTCAACTCCAGACTTTTTGTGCATTCAATATGAACCATTAGAAGCCACATCCTAAAATTTTAACCCTATCTAACTTCATTTGCTATTTTTCATGCATTTAATGAATTGTTTTGAGCTAAATGACCCTGAAATTAAAAAGCACCACAAATGAACTCTGAAATGGTTGAAACTTGGCATGGTATCATCATTTCACCCACATAGGATGTGCTAAAAAGTTGAGAGGGTTACGGCAAAAACTGGATGCACTTCGTGTACAAAATGGACAATCTCTTTCGAAGTATCAGGGTTTCGGACGAAAACTCATTTTTTACAAAAGGATTTCAATTTTTTTAACTTATTTCAAGTCCAGACTTTTTGTGCATTCAATATGAACCATTAGAAGCCACATCCTAAAATTTCAACCCTATTTAACTTCATTTGCTATTTTTCAGGCATTTAATGAATTGTTTTGAGCTAAATGACCCTGAAATAAAAAAACTCCGAAATGGGTGAAACTTGGCATGCTATCATAATTTCACCCACATAGCTTGTTCTAAAAAGTTGAGAGGGTTATGGCAAAAACTGGATGCACTTCCTGTAAAAAATGGACAATCTCTTTCGAAGTATCAGGGTTTCGGACGAAAACTCGTCTGTTACAAAAGGATTACAATTTTTTAAATTACTTCAACTCCAGACTTTTTGTGCTTTCAATATGAACCATTAGAAGCCACATCCTAAAATGTCAACCCTATCTAACTTCATTTGCTATTTTTCATGCATTTAATGAATTGTTTTGAGCTAAATGACCCTGAAATTAAAAAGCACCACCAATGAACTCTGAAATGGTTGAAACTTGGCATGGTATCATCATTTCACCCACATAGCATGTGCTAAAAAGGTGAGAGGGTTACGGCTAAAACTGGATGCACTTCGTGTACAAAATGGACAATCTCTTTCGAAGTATCAGGGTTTCGAACGAAAACTCGTCTGTTACAAAAGGATTTCAATTTTTTTAAATTATTTCAACTCCAGACTTTTTGTGCATTCAATATGAACCATTAGAAGCGAGATCCTAAAATTTCAACCCTATCTAACTTCATTTGCTATTTTTCATGCATTTAATGAATTGTTTTGAGCTAAGTGACCCTGAAATTAAAAAGCACCACAAATGAACTCTGAAATGGTTGAAACTTGGCATGGTATCATCATTTCACCCACATAGCATGTGCTAAAAAGTTGAGAGGGTTACGGCAAAAACTGGATGCACTTCGTGTACAAAATGGACAATCTCTTTTGAAGTATCAGGGTTTCGGACGAAAACTCGTCTGTTACAAAAGGATTTCAATTTTTTAAATTATTTCAACTCCAGACTTTTTGTGCATTCAATATGAACCATTAGAAGCCACATCCTAAAATTTCAACCCTATCTAACTTCATTTGCTATTTTTCATGCATTTAATGAATTGTTTTGAGCTAAATGACCCTGAAATTAAAAAGCACCACAAATGAACTCTGAAATGGATGAAACTTGGCATGGTATCATCATTTCACCCACATAGCATGTGCTAAAAAGTTGAGAGGGTTACGGCAAAAACTGGATGCACTTCGTGTACAAAATGGACAATCTCTTTCGAAGTATCACGGTTTCGGACGAAAACTCGTCTGTTACAAAAGGATTTCAATTTTTTAAATTATTTCAACTCCAGACTTTTTGTGCATTCAATATGAACCATTAGAAGCCACATCCTAAAATTTCAACCCTATCTAACTTCATTTGCTATTTTTCATGCATTTAATGAATTTTTTGAGCTCAATGACCCTGAAATTAAAAAGCACCACAAATGAACTCTGAAATGGTTGAAACTTCGCATGGTATCATCATTTCACCCACATAGGATGTGCTAAAAAGTTGAGAGGGTTACGGCAAAAACTGGATGCACTTCGTGTACAAAATGGACAATCTCTTTCGAAATATTAGGGTTTCGAACGAAAACTCGTCTGTTACAAAAGGATTTCAATTTTTATAAATTATTTCAACTCCAGACTTTTTGTGCATTCAATATGAACCATTAGAAGCGACATCCTTAAATTTCAACCCTATCTAACTTCATTTGCTATTTTTCATGCATTTAATGAATTGTTTTGAGCTAAATGACCCTGAAATTAAAAAGCACCACAAATGAACTCTGAAATGGTTGAAACTTGGCATGGTATCATCATTTCACCCACATAGCATGTGCTAAAGAGTTGAGAGGGTTACGGCAAAAATTGGATGCACTTCGTGTACAAAATGGACAATCTTTATCGAAGTATCAGGGTTTCGGACGAAAACTCGTCTGTTACAAAAGGATTTCAATTTTTTAAATTATTTCAACTCCAGACTTTTTGTGCATTCAATATGAACCATTAGAAGCCACATCCTAAAATTTAAACCCTATCTAACTTCATTTGCTATTTTTCATGCATTTAATGAATTGTTTTGAGCTAAATGACCCTGAAATTAAAAAGCACCACAAATGAACTCTGAAATGGTTGAAACTTGGCATGGTATCATCATTTCACCCACATAGCATGTGCTAAAAAGTTGAGAGGGTTACGGCAAAAACTGGATGCACTTCGTGTACAAAATGGACAATCTCTTTCGAAGTATCAGGGCTTCGGACGAAAACTCGTCTGTTACAAAAGGATTTCAATTTTTTAAATTATTTCAACTCCAGACTTTTTGTGCATTCAATATGAACCATTAGAAGCCACATCCTAAAATTTCAACCCTATCTAACTTCATTTGCTATTTTTCGTGCATTTAATGAATTGTTTTGAGCTAAATGACCCTGAAATTAAAAAGCACCACAAATGAACTCTGAATTGGTTGAAACTTGGCATGGTATCATCATTTCACCCACATAGCATGTGCTAAAAAGTTGAGAGGGTTACGGCAAAAACTGGATGCACTTCGTGTACAAAATGGACAATCTCTTTCGAAGTATCACGGTTTCGGACGAAAACTCGTCTGTTACAAAAGGATTTCAATTTTTTAAATTATTTCAACTCCAGACTTTTTGTGCATTCAATATGAACCATTAGAAGCCACATCCTAAAATTTCAACCCTATCTAACTTCATTTGCTATTTTTCATGCATTTAATGAATTTTTTGATCTCAATGACCCTGAAATTAAAAAGCACCACAAATGAACTCTGAAATGGTTGAAACTTCGCATGGTACCATCATTTCACCCACATAGCATGTGCTAAAAAGTTGAGAGGGTTACGGCAAAAACTGGATGCACTTCGTGTACAAAATGGACAATCTCTTCCGAAGTATCACGGTTTCGGACGAAAACTCGTCTGTTACAAAAGGATTTCAATTTTTTAAATTATTTCAACTCCAGACTTTTTGTGCATTCAATATGAACCATTAGAAGCCACATCCTAAAATTTCAACCCTATCTAACTTCATTTGCTATTTTTCATGCATTTAATGAATTTTTTGATCTCAATGACCCTGAAATTAAAAAGCACCACAAATGAACTCTGAAATGGTTGAAACTTCGCATGGTACCATCATTTCACCCACATAGGATGTGCTAAAAAGTTGAGAGGGTTACGGCAAAAACTAGATGCACTTCGTGTACAAAATGGACAATCTCTTTTGAAATATCAGGGTTTCGAACGAAAACTCGTCTGTTACAAAAGGATTTCAATTTTTTTAAATTATTTCAACTCCAGACTTTTTGTGCATTCAATATGAACCATTAGAAGCCACATCCTAAATTTCAACCCTATCTAACTTCATTTGCTATTTTTCATGCATTTAATGAATTGTTTTCAGCTAAATGACCCTGAAATTAAAAAGCACCACAAATGAACTCTGAAATGGTTGAAACTTGGCATGGTATCATCATTTCACCCACATAGCATGTGCTAAAAAGTTGAGAGGGTTACGGCAAAAACTGGATGCACTTCGTGTACAAAATGGACAATCTCTTTCGAAGTATCAGGGCTTCGGACGAAAACTCGTCTGTTACAAAAGGATTTCAATTTTTTAAATTATTTCAACTCCAGACTTTCTGTGCATTCAATATGAACCATTAGAAGCCACATCCTAAAATATCAACCCTATCTAACTTCATTTGCTATTTTTCATGCATTTAATGAATTGTTTTGAGCTAAATGACCGTGAAATTAAAAAGCACCACAAATGAACTCTGAAATGGTTGAAACTTGGCATGGTATCATCATTTCACCCACATAGCATGTGCTAAAAAGGTGAGAGGGTTACGGCTAAAACTGGATGCACTTCGTGTACAAAATGGACAATCTCTTTCGAAGTATCAGGGTTTCGAACGAAAACTCGTCTGTTACAAAAGGAGTTCAATTTTTTTAAATTATTTCAACTCCAGACTTTTTGTGCATTCAATATGAACCATTAGTAGCGAGATCCTAAAATTTCAACCCTATCTAACTTCATTTGCTATGTTTCATGCATTTAATGAATTGTTTTGAGCTAAGTGACCCTGAAATTAAAAAGCACCACAAATGAACTCTGAAATGGTTGAAACTTGGCATGGTATCATCATTTCACCCACATAGCATGTGCTAAAAAGTTGAGAGGGTTACGGCAAAAACTGGATGCACTTTGTGTACAAAATGGACAATCTCTTTCGAAGTATCAGGGTTTCGGACGAAAACTCGTCTGTTACAAAAGGATTTCAATTTTTTAAATTATTTCAACTCCAGACTTTTTGTGCATTCAATATGAACCATTAGAAGCCACATCCTAAAATTTCAACCCTATCTAACTTCATTTGCTATTTTTCATGCATTTAATGAATTGTTTTCAGCTAAATGACCCTGAAATAAAAAAGCACCACAAATGAACTCTGAAATGGTTGAAACTTGGCATGGTATCATCATTTCACCCACATAGCATGTGCTAAAAAGTTGAGAGGGTTACGGCAAAAACTGGATGCACTTCGTGTACAAAATGGACAATCTCTTTCGAAGTATCAGGGTTTCGAACGAAAACTCGTCTGTTAGAAAAGGATTTCAATTTTTTAAATTATTTCAACTCCAGACTTTTTGTGCATTCAATATGAACCATTAGAAGCCACATCCTAAAATTTCAACCCTATCTAACTTCATTTGCTATTTTTCATGCATTTAATGGATTGTTTTGAACTAAATGACCCTGAAATTAAAAAGCACCACAAATGAACTCTGAAATGGTTGAAACTTGGCATGGTATCATCATTTCACCCACATAGGATGTGCTAAAAAGTTGAGAGGGTTACGGCAAAAACTAGATGCACTTCGTGTACAAAATGGACAATCTCTTTCGAAGTATCAGGGTTTCGAACGAAAACTCGTCTGTTACAAAAGGATTTCAATTTTTTTAAATTATTTCAACTCCAGACTTTTTGTGCATTCAATATGAACCATTAGAAGCGAGATCCTAAAATTTCAACCCTATCTAACTTCATTAGCTATTTTTCATGCATTTAATGAATTGTTTTGAGCTAAGTGACCCTGAAATTAGAAAGCACCACAAATGAACTCTGAAATGGTTGAAACTTGGCATGGTATCATCATTTCACCCACATAGCATGTGCTAAAAAGTTGAGAGGGTTACGGCAAAAACTGGATGCACTTCGTGTACAAAATGGACAATCTCTTTCGAAGTATCAGGGTTTCGGACGAAAACTCGTCTGTTACAAAAGGATTTCAATTTTTTAAATTATTTCAACTCCAGACTTTTTGTGCATTCAATATGAACCATTAGAAGCCACATCCTAAAATTTCAACCCTATCTAACTTCATTTGCTATTTTTCGTGCATTTAATGAATTGTTTTGAGCTAAATGACCCTGAAATTAAAAAGCACCACAAATGAACTCTGAATTGGTTGAAACTTGGCATGGTATCATCATTTCACCCACATAGCATGTGCTAAAAAGTTGAGAGGGTTACGGCAAAAACTGGATGCACTTCGTGTACAAAATGGACAATCTCTTTCGAAGTATCACGGTTTCGGACGAAAACTCGTCTGTTACAAAAGGATTTCAATTTTTTAAATTATTTCAACTCCAGACTTTTTGTGCATTCAATATGAACCATTAGAAGCCACATCCTAAAATTTCAACCCTATCTAACTTCATTTGCTATTTTTCATGCATTTAATGAATTTTTTGATCTCAATGACCCTGAAATTAAAAAGCACCACAAATGAACTCTGAAATGGTTGAAACTTCGCATGGTACCATCATTTCACCCACATAGGATGTGCTAAAAAGTTGAGAGGGTTACGGCAAAAACTAGATGCACTTCGTGTACAAAATGGACAATCTCTTTTGAAATATCAGGGTTTCGAACGAAAACTCGTCTGTTACAAAAGGATTTCAAGTTTTTTAAATTATTTCAACTCCAGACTTTTTGTGCATTCAATATGAACCATTAGAAGCCACATCCTAAAATTTCAACCCTATCTAACTTCATTTGCTATTTTTCATGCATTTAATGAATTCTTTTCAGCTAAATGACCCTGAAATTAAAAAGCACCACAAATGAACTCTGAAATGGTTGAAACTTGGCATGGTATCATCATTTCACCCACATAGCATGTGCTAAAAAGTTGAGAGGGTTACGGCAAAAACTGGATGCACTTCGTGTACAAAATGGACAATCTCTTTCGAAGTATCAGGGCTTCGGACGAAAACTCGTCTGTTACAAAAGGATTTCAATTTTTTAAATTATTTCAACTCCAGACTTTTTGTGCATTCAATATGAACCATTAGAAGCCACATCCTAAAATTTTAACCCTATCTAACTTCATTTGCTATTTTTCATGCATTTAATGAATTGTTTTGAGCTAAATGACCCTGAAATTAAAAAGCACCACAAATGAACTCTGAAATGGTTGAAACTTGGCATGGTATCATCATTTCACCCACATAGGATGTGCTAAAAAGTTGAGAGGGTTACGGCAAAAACTGGATGCACTTCGTGTACAAAATGGACAATCTCTTTCGAAGTATCAGGGTTTCGCACGAAAACTCATTTTTTACAAAAGGATTTCAATTTTTTTAACTTATTTCAAGTCCAGACTTTTTGTGCATTCAATATGAACCATTAGAAGCCACATCCTAAAATTTCAACCCTATTTAACTTCATTTGCTATTTTTCAGGCATTTAATGAATTGTTTTGAGCTAAATGACCCTGAAATAAAAAAACTCCGAAATGGGTGAAACTTGGCATGCTATCATAATTTCACCCACATAGCTTGTTCTAAAAAGTTGAGAGGGTTATGGCAAAAACTGGATGCACTTCCTGTAAAAAATGGACAATCTCTTTCGAAGTATCAGGGTTTCGGACGAAAACTCGTCTGTTACAAAAGGATTACAATTTTTTAAATTACTTCAACTCCAGACTTTTTGTGCTTTCAATATGAACCATTAGAAGCCACATCCTAAAATGTCAACCCTATCTAACTTCATTTGCTATTTTTCATGCATTTAATGAATTGTTTTGAGCTAAATGACCCTGAAATTAAAAAGCACCACCAATGAACTCTGAAATGGTTGAAACTTGGCATGGTATCATCATTTCACCCACATAGCATGTGCTAAAAAGGTGAGAGGGTTACGGCTAAAACTGGATGCACTTCGTGTACAAAATGGACAATCTCTTTCGAAGTATCAGGGTTTCGAACGAAAACTCGTCTGTTACAAAAGGATTTCAATTTTTTTAAATTATTTCAACTCCAGACTTTTTGTGCATTCAATATGAACCATTAGAAGCGAGATCCTAAAATTTCAACCCTATCTAACTTCATTTGCTATTTTTCATGCATTTAATGAATTGTTTTGAGCTAAGTGACCCTGAAATTAAAAAGCACCACAAATGAACTCTGAAATGGTTGAAACTTGGCATGGTATCATCATTTCACCCACATAGCATGTGCTAAAAAGTTGAGAGGGTTACGGCAAAAACTGGATGCACTTCGTGTACAAAATGGACAATCTCTTTTGAAGTATCAGGGTTTCGGACGAAAACTCGTCTGTTACAAAAGGATTTCAATTTTTTAAATTATTTCAACTCCAGACTTTTTGTGCATTCAATATGAACCATTAGAAGCCACATCCTAAAATTTCAACCCTATCTAACTTCATTTGCTATTTTTCATGCATTTAATGAATTGTTTTGAGCTAAATGACCCTGAAATTAAAAAGCACCACAAATGAACTCTGAAATGGATGAAACTTGGCATGGTATCATCATTTCACCCACATAGCATGTGCTAAAAAGTTGAGAGGGTTACGGCAAAAACTGGATGCACTTCGTGTACAAAATGGACAATCTCTTTCGAAGTATCACGGTTTCGGACGAAAACTCGTCTGTTACAAAAGGATTTCAATTTTTTAAATTATTTCAACTCCAGACTTTTTGTGCATTCAATATGAACCATTAGAAGCCACATCCTAAAATTTCAACCCTATCTAACTTCATTTGCTATTTTTCATGCATTTAATGAATTTTTTGAGCTAAATGACCCTGAAATTAAAAAGCACCACAAATGAACTCTGAAATGGATGAAACTTGGCATGGTATCATCATTTCACCCACATAGCATGTGCTAAAAAGTTGAGAGGGTTACGGCAAAAACTGGATGCACTTCGTGTACAAAATGGACAATCTCTTTCGAAGTATCACGGTTTCGGACGAAAACTCGTCTGTTACAAAAGGATTTCAATTTTTTAAATTATTTCAACTCCAGACTTTTTGTGCATTCAATATGAACCATTAGAAGCCACATCCTAAAATTTCAACCCTATCTAACTTCATTTGCTATTTTTCATGCATTTAATGAATTTTTTGAGCTCAATGACCCTGAAATTAAAAAGCACCACAAATGAACTCTGAAATGGTTGAAACTTCGCATGGTATCATCATTTCACCCACATAGGATGTGCTAAAAAGTTGAGAGGGTTACGGCAAAAACTGGATGCACTTCGTGTACAAAATGGACAATCTCTTTCGAAATATTAGGGTTTCGAACGAAAACTCGTCTGTTACAAAAGGATTTCAATTTTTATAAATTATTTCAACTCCAGACTTTTTGTGCATTCAATATGAACCATTAGAAGCGACATCCTTAAATTTCAACCCTATCTAACTTCATTTGCTATTTTTCATGCATTTAATGAATTGTTTTGAGCTAAATGACCCTGAAATTAAAAAGCACCACAAATGAACTCTGAAATGGTTGAAACTTGGCATGGTATCATCATTTCACCCACATAGCATGTGCTAAAAAGTTGAGAGGGTTACGGCAAAAATTGGATGCACTTCGTGTACAAAATGGACAATCTTTATCGAAGTATCAGGGTTTCGGACGAAAACTCGTCTGTTACAAAAGGATTTCAATTTTTTAAATTATTTCAACTCCAGACTTTTTGTGCATTCAATATGAACCATTAGAAGCCACATCCTAAAATTTAAACCCTATCTAACTTCATTTGCTATTTTTCATGCATTTAATGAATTGTTTTGAGCTAAATGACCCTGAAATTAAAAAGCACCACAAATGAACTCTGAAATGGTTGAAACTTGGCATGGTATCATCATTTCACCCACATAGGATGTGATAAAAAGTTGAGAGGGTTACGGCAAAAACTAGATGCACTTCGTGTACAAAATGGACAATCTCTTTTGAAATATCAGGGTTTCGAACGAAAACTCGTCTGTTACAAAAGGATTTCAATTTTTTTAAATTATTTCAACTCCAGACTTTTTGTGCATTCAATATGAACCATTAGAAGCCACATCCTAAATTTCAACCCTATCTAACTTCATTTGCTATTTTTCATGCATTTAATGAATTGTTTTCAGCTAAATGACCCTGAAATTAAAAAGCACCACAAATGAACTCTGAAATGGTTGAAACTTGGCATGGTATCATCATTTCACCCACATAGCATGTGCTAAAAGGTTGAGAGGGTTACGGCAAAAACTGGATGCACTTCGTGTACAAAATGGACAATCTCTTTCGAAGTATCAGGGCTTCGGACGAAAACTCGTCTGTTACAAAAGGATTTCAATTTTTTAAATTATTTCAACTCCAGACTTTTTGTGCATTCAATATGAACCATTAGAAGCCACATCCTAAAATTTCAACCCTATCTAACTTCATTTGCTATTTTTCATGCATTTAATGAATTGTTTTGAGCTAAATGACCCTGAAATTAAAAAGCACCACAAATGAACTCTGAAATGGTTGAAAGTTGGCATGGTATCATCATTTCACCCACATAGCATGTGCTAAAAAGTTGAGAGGGTTACGGCAAAAACTGGATGCACTTCGTGTACAAAATGGACAATCTCTTTCGAATTATCAGGGTTTCGGACGAAAACTCGTCTGTTACAAAAGGATTTCAATTTTTTAAATTATTTCAACTCCAGACTTTTTGTGCATTCAATATGAACCATTAGAAGCCACAACCTAAAATTTCAACCCTATCTAACTTCATTTGCTATTTTTCATGCATTTAATGAATTGTTTTGAGCTAAATGACCCTGAAATTGAAAAGCACCACAAATGAACTCTGAAATGGTTGAAACTTGGCATGGTATCATCATTTCACCCACATAGCATGTGCTAAAAAGTTGAGAGAGTTACGGCTAAAACTGGATGCACTTCGTGTACAAAATGGACAATCTCTTTCGAAGTATCAGGGTTTCGAACGAAAACTCGTCTGTTACAAAAGGATTTCAATTTTTTTAAATTATTTCAACTCCAGACTTTTTGTGCATTCAATATGAACCATTAGAAGCGAGATCCTAAAATTTCAACCCTATCTAACTTCATTTGCTATTTTTCATGCATTTAATGAATTGTTTTGAGCTAAGTGTGTTGGGGAACGTTGCATGGGAAACAAAATTTTTCCTACGCACACGCAAGATCTATCCATGGTGATGAGCATCTACGAGAGGGAGAGTGAATCTACATACCCTTGTAGATCGCTAAGCGGAAGCGTTAATAAACGCGGTTGATGTAGTCGAACGTCTTCGTGATCCAAATCGCCGAGCGTCCCGCGATCCAATCACGATCCTTCCGATCTAGTGCCGAACGGACGGCACCTCCGCGTTCAACACACGTACGGCTTGATGACGCCTTCACCTCCTCGATCCAGCGAGCGATGATGAAGTAGTGGTTGAGTTCCAGCAGCACGACGGCGTGGTGATGGTGGTGAGGAACAATCTCTGCAGGGCTTCGCCAAGCACTACGGAGATTATGACAGAGGAACTAGAGGGCTAGGGTTGCCGGCACACGGCTTGGGAAATCCTGATGTGTCCCGTGTGCTAGCCCTGCCCCTCTATTTATATGTTGAGCCTTGGGGTCTAAACTTGGAGTAAAAGCCTCCTCCGGGTCGGTTTTGCCCGCACAAGGTCGGTTTGGCCCGCAGGGAAAGAGTCCAACTCGGATCCCTGCCGAACCGTGCACAGCCGCGCACAAGCGGTAGTACCGCTTCACACAAGCGGTAGTACCGCTTGGGCGGTAGTACCGCTTCACACAAGCGGTAGTACCGCTCGGGCGGTAGTACCGCTTCACACAAGCGGTAGTACCGCTTACGCGGCAGCAAAACTACTTTTTCACTTTCCAATACCTTGTGGGCTTTATCCCTTTGGCTCATATAAAGTGTTGCTGCACCCGAACACTTCGGTAAACATCCGGAACCCCTTCCGGTGAACTTCGGAACTCTTCCGGAGATCAAAACACTATTATCACATATATCAATCTTTACCTCCGGACTATTCCGGAGATCCTCGTCATGTCCGGGATCTTATCCGGGACTCCGAACAACTTTCGGTCACCAACATAATAACTCAATTATACTAATCGTCACCAAACGTTAAGTGTGTAGACCCTGCGGGTTCGAGAACTATGTAGACATGACCGAGACACCTCTACGGCCAATAACCAATAGCGGGACCTGGATGCCCATATTGGCTCCTACATATTCTACGAAGATCTTTATCGGTCGAACCTCTATGTCAAGGATTCAGTTAATCCCGTATGCTGTTCCCTTTGTTCTTCGGTATGTTACTTGCCCGAGATTTGATCGTCGGTATCACTATACCTAGTTCAATCTCGTTACCGGCAAGTCTCTTTACTCGTTCCGTAATTTAAGATCTCGTGGCTAACACTTTAGTCACATTGCTTGCAAGGCTCATTGTGATGTTGTATTACCGAGTGGGCCCTGAGATACCTCTCCGTCATACGGAGTAACAAATCCCAGTCTTGATCCATGCCAACCCAACAGACACCCTCGGAGATACCTGTAGAGCACCTTTATAGTCACCCAGTTACGTTGCGACGTTTGATACACACAAGGTATTCCTCCGGTGTTAGTGAGTTGCATGATCTCATGGTCAAAGGAACAGATACTTGACATGCAGAAAACAATAGCAATAAACTGACACGATCAAATGCTACGTTTACAGTTTGGGTCTTGTCCATCACATCATTCTCCTAATGATGTGATCCCGTTATCAAATGACATCTCATGTCCATGGCTAGGAAACCTTAACCATCTTTGATCAACAAGCTAGTCAACTAGAGGCTTACTAGGGACACAGTGTTGTCTATGTACCCACACATGTATTTGAGTTTCCAATCAATACAATTATAGCATGGATAATAAACGATTATCATGAACAAGGAAATATAATAATAACCAATTTATTATTGCCTCTAGGGCATATTTCCAACAGTCTCCCACTTGCACTAGAGTCAATAATCTAGTTCACATCACTATGTGATTTACATTGTAATGAATCGAACACCCATGCAGTTCTGGTGTTGTTCATGTTTAGCCCTTGGAAGAGGTTTAGTCATCGGATCTGCAACATTTAGATCCGTGTGTACTTTGCAAATATTTATGTCGTCCTCCTTGATGTAATCGCGGATGGAATTGAAACGTCGCTTTATGTGTCTGGTCCTCTTGTGAAATCTTGGTTCCTTGGCTAGAGCAATGGCACCAATATTATCACAAAACAGAGTCATTGGGTTAAGCGCACTAGGCACTACTCCAAGATCTGTCATGAACTCCTTCATCCAGACACCTTCCTTCGCCGCCTCCGAGGCTGCGATGTACTCCGCTTCGCATGTAGAATCAGCTACCACGCTTTGCTTGGAACTGCACCAGCTAACCGCACCCCCATTAAGAATAAATACGTATCCGGTTTGCGACTTAGAGTCATCCGGATCAGTGTCAAAGCTTGCATCGACGTAACCCTTTACGACGAGCTCTTGATCACCTCCATAAACGAGAAACATGTCCTTAGTCCTTTTCAGGTACTTCAGGATATTCTTGACCGCTGTCCAGTGTTCCATTCCTGGATCACTTTGAAACCTTCCGACCATACTTATGGCAAGGCTGACATCGGGTCTTGTGCACAGCATTGCATACATGATAGAGCCTATGGCTGAAGCATAGGGGATGACACTCATCTTTTCTCTATCTTCTGCAGTCACTGGGCATTGAGTCTTACTCAACTTCACACCTTGCAAAACAGGCAAGAACCCCTTCTTGGACTGATCCATTTTGAACTTCTTCAAAATCTTATCAAGGTATGTGCTTTGTGAAAGTCCTATTAAACGTCTCGATCTATCTCTATAGATCTTGATGCCTAATATGAAAGCAGCTTCTCCTAGGTCCTTCATTGAAAAACTCTTGTTCAAATATTCCTTTACGCTTTCCAGCATTTCTATATTGTTTCCAATCAGCAATATGTCATCCACATATAATATTAGAAACGCTATAGAGCTCCCACTCACTTTCTTGTAAATACAAGCTTCTCCGTAAACTTGTATAAACTCGAACGCTTTGATCACCTCATCAAAACGAAGATTCCAACTCCGAGATGCTTGCACCAGTCCATAAATGGATCGTTGGAGTTTGCAAACTTTGTCAGCATTTTCTGGATCGACAAAACCTTCTGGTTGCATCATATACAACTCTTCCTTAAGGAAACCGTTAAGGAACGCTGTTTTGACATCCATCTGCCAAATTTCATAATCGAAAAAGGCAGCTATTGCCAACATGATTCTGACGGACTTAAGCATCGCTACGGGTGAGAAGGTCTCATCGTAGTCAACTCCTTGAACTTGTGAAAAACCCTTTGCCACAAGTCGAGCTTTATAGACGGTGACATTACCGTCCGCGTCCGTCTTCCTCTTAAAGATCCATTTGTTCTGAATGGCCTTACGCCCTTCAGGTAATACTTCCAAAGTCCATACTTTGTTTTCATACATGGATCCCATCTCGGATTTCATGGCCTCTAACCACTTCTCGGAATCCGGGCTCATCATCGCTTCTCCATAGCTCGTAGGTTCATCGTTGTCTAACAACATGACCTCTAAGACAGGGTTGCCGTACCACTCAGGAGCAGTACGCGTCCTTGTCGACCTACGAGGTTCGATAGCAACTTGATCCAAAGCTTCATGATCATCATCATTAACTTCCTCTTCAGCTAATGTAGGCTCCACAGAAACAACTTTCTGCGCTGCGCTACTCTCAGGTTGAAGTAAAGGTTCAACAACCTCATCAAGTTCTATCTTCCTCCCACTCAATTCTTTCGAGAGAAACTCTTTCTCAAGAAATGCTCCGTTTTTAGCGACAAACACTTTGCCTTCGGATCTGAGGTAGAAGGTATACCCAACTGTCTCTTTTGGGTATCCTATGAAGACGCATTTCTCCGCTTTGGGTTCCAGCTTTTCAGGCTGAAGCTTTTTGACATAAGCATCACATCCCCAAACTTTAAGAAACGACAGCTTTGGCTTCTTGTCAAACCAAAGTTCATATGGCGTCGTCTCAACGGATTTCGATGGTGCCCTATTTAAAGTGAATGCAGCTGTCTCTAATGCATAACCCCAAAACGATAGTGGCAAATCGGCAAGAGACATCATAGATCGCACCATATCCAATAAGGTTCGATTACGACGTTCGGACACACCATTACGCTGTGGTGTTCCAGGCGGTGTTAATTGTGAAACAATTCCACACTGTCTTAAGTGACTGCCAAACTCATAACTCAGATATTCTCCTCCTCGATCAGATCGTAGGAATTTAATCTTCTTGTTACGATGATTCTCAACTTCACTCTGAAATTGTTTGAACTTTTCAAATGTTTCAGACTTGTGTTTCATTAAGTAAATATACCCATATCTACTTAAGTCATCAGTGAAGGTGAGAAAGTAACGATAACCACCGCGCGCCTCAATACTCATCGGACCGCACACATCAGTATGTATGATTTCCAACAAGTCACTTGCCCGTTCCATCGTACCAGAGAACGGCGTTTTAGTCATCTTGCCCATGAGGCATGGCTCACATGTGTCAAGTGATTCAAAATCAAGTGACTCCAAAAGTCCATCAGCATGGAGCTTCTTCATGCGTTTTACGCCAATATGACCTAAACGGCAGTGCCACAAGAAAGTGGTATTATCATTATCAATTCTATATCTTTTGGCATCAATGTTATGAACATGTGTATCATTACTATCGAGATTCAACAAGAATAAACCCCTCACATCGGGTGCATGACCATAAAAGATATTACTCATATAAATAGAACAACCATTATTCTCTGATTTAAATGAGTAACCGTCTCGCAATAAACAAGATCCAGATATAATGTTCATGCTTAACGCAGGCACCAAATAACACTTATTTAGGTTCATCACTAATCCCGACGGTAATCGAAGAGCGAGCGTGCCGACGGCGATCACATCAACCTTGGAACCATTTCCCACGCGCATCGTCACTTCGTCCTTTGCCAGCCTCCGTCTATTCCGCAGTTCCTGTTTTGAGTTGCAAATATGAGCAACCGCACCGGTATCAAATACCCAGGCACTACAACGAGGGTTGGTAAGGTACACATCAATAACATGTATATCATATATACCTTGTTTGTTGTTGGCCGCCTTCTTGTCAGCCAAATACTTGGGGCAATTCCGCTTCCAGTGTCCAGTTCCCTTGCAATGAAAACACACAGTTTCTGGTTTGGGTCCAGCCTTGGGTTTCTTCACGAGAGGAGCAACTGCTTTGCCACTCTGCTTGGAGTTACCCTTCTTACCCTTGCCATTTTTCTTGAAACTAGTGGTTTTATTGACCATCAACACTTGATGCTCCTTCTGAATTTCAGACTCAGCGGCTTTCAGCATCGCAAACAGCTCGGCGACTGACTTGTTCATCCCGTGCATGTTATAGTTCAACACGAAGCTCTTGTAGCTAGGTGGCAATGATTGAAGAACTCTGTCAGTGATAGCCTCTGGCGGAAGGGGCATCCCTAACTCAGCCAGGCGGGTGGAGTACCCAGACATTCTGAGCACGTGATCACTGATAGACCCGTTCTCCTCCATCTTGCAAGCATAGAACTTATCGGAGATCTCATATCTCTCGATCCGGGCATTCTTCTGAAAGATAAACTTCAACTCCTGGAACATCTCATATGCTCCATGACGTTCAAAACGTCTTTGAAGTCCCGGTTCTAAGCCATACAACATTGCACATTGAACTATTGAGTAATCATCAGAACGAGCCTGCCAGGCGTTCACAACGTCTAGAGACTCAACTGGAGCGGGTGGATCACCAAGCGGTGCATCAAGGACATAAGCCTTCTGGGAAGCCGTAAGGATAATCCTTAGATTACGGGCCCTGTCCACAAAGTTACTACCATCATCTTTCAACTTAGCTTTCTCTAGGAACGCATTAAAATTCAGGGGTGCTACTGCGCGAGCCATGATCTACAACATAAATATAGCAAAGACAACTTAGACTATTGTTCTTAGATAATGAGTTTAGTTAATCATATTTAAAAAAACTCCCACTCAAATTGACATCCCTCCGATCATTCGAGTGTAACATGATCCAAATCCACCAACTCAAGTCCGATCATCACGTGAGTTGAGGTGGTTTCAATGGTGAACATCTTCATGTTGATCATATCTACTATATGACTCATGTTCGACCTTTCGGTCTCTTGTGTTCCGAGGCCATGTCTGTACATGCTAGGCTCGTCAAGTTTAACCCGAGTGTTCCGCACGTGTAACATGGCTTACACCCGTTGTATGCGAACGTAGAGTCTATCACACCCGATCATCACGGCGTGTCTCGAAACGACGAACTTTCGCAACGGTGCACACTTGGGGAGAACACAATTTATCTTGAAATTTAAGTGAGGGATCACCTTATAATGCTACCATCGTCCTAAGCAAAATAAGATGCATAAAAGGATTAACATCACATGCAAATCATAAGTGACATGATATGGCCATGAACTTGTGCTTTTGATCTCCATCTCCAAAGCACCGGCATGATCTCCATCGTCACCAGCATGACACCATGATCTCCATCATCTTGATCTCCATCAACGTGTCGCCATAAGGTTGTCGCGCCGACTGTTGCTTCCACGACTATAGCTAACGTTTAGCGATAAAGTAAAGCATTACATAGCGCTTAATGATTGAC
Source organism: Elymus sibiricus (assembly GCA_039707655.1). Classification (NCBI taxonomy): domain Eukaryota; kingdom Viridiplantae; phylum Streptophyta; class Magnoliopsida; order Poales; family Poaceae; genus Elymus; species Elymus sibiricus. Next base: position 190,853,966 of record CM077663.1, on the reverse strand, counting down.
ACGCAGGTCATACAATAATTAAAGACAACTCTATGGCTCCTGCCAGTTGCCGTACTCATCGACATGCAAGTCGTGATATTCTATACAAAACATGATCATCTCATACATCACATATATCTCATCATGTAATTGGCCATATCACATCACAACATACCCTGCAAAAACAAGTTAGACGTCCTCTAATTGTTGTTGCAAATTTTACGTGGCTGCTACGGGTATCTAGCAAGAACGATTCTTACCTACGCAAAACCACAACGTGGTGTAGTGATTGCTTTTTGATCTTCTAAAAGAACCCTCTTCATTGAACCGATTCAACTAAAGTGAGAGAGACAGACACCCGCCAGTCACCTTTATGCAACAAGTGCACGCAGCGGTGAAACCAGTCTCGCGTAAGCGTACGCGTAATGTCGGTCCGGGCCGCTTCATCTCACAATACCGCGGAATCAAGTATCAACTAGTAACGGCAAGCAATATGTATACATCCACGCCCACAACTCGTTTGTGTTCTACTCGAGATCTCATCTACGCATAGACCTAGCTCAGATGCCACTGTTGGGGAACGTTGCATGGGAAACAAAATTTTTCCTACGCACACGCAAGATCTATCCATGGTGATGAGCATCTACGAGAGGGAGAGTGAATCTACATACCCTTGTAGATCGCTAACCGGAAGCGTTAATAAACGCGGTTGATGTAGTCGAACGTCTTCGTGATCCAAATCGCCGAGCGTCCGGCGATCCAATCACGATCCTTCCGATCTAGTGCCGAACGGACGGCACCTCCGCGTTCAACACACGTACGGCTTGATGACGCCTTCACCTCCTCGATCCAGCGAGCGATGATGAAGTAGTGGTTGAGTTCCAGCAGCACGACGGCGTGGTGATGGTGGTGAGGAACAATCTCTGCAGGGCTTCGCCAAGCACTACGGAGATTATGACGGAGGAACTAGAGGGCTAGGGTTGCCGGCACACGGCTTAGGAAATCCTGATGTGTCCCGTGTGCTAGCCCTGCCCCTCTATTTATATGTTGAGCCTTGGGGTCTAAACTTGGAGTAAAAGCCTCCTCCGGGTCGGTTTTGCCCGCACAAGGTCGGTTTGGCCCGCAGGGAAAGAGTCCAACTCGGATCCCTGCCGAACCGTGCACAGCCGCGCACAAGCGGTAGTACCGCTTCACACAAGCGGTAGTACCGCTTGGGCGGTAGTACCGCTTCACACAAGCGGTAGTACCGCTCGGGCGGTAGTACCGCTTCACACAAGCGGTAGTACCGCTTACGCGGCAGCAAAACTACTTTTGCACTTTCCAATACCTTGTGGGCTTTATCCCTTTGGCTCATATAAAGTGTTGCTGCACCCGAACACTTCGGTAAACATCCGGAACCCCTTCCGGTGAACTTCGGAACTCTTCCGGAGATCAAAACACTATTATCACATATATCAATCTTTACCTCCGGACTATTCCGGAGATCCTCGTCATGTCCGGGATCTTATCCGGGACTCCGAACAACTTTCGGTCACCAACATAATAACTCAATTATACTAATCGTCACCAAACGTTAAGTGTGTAGACCCTGCGGGTTCGAGAACTATGTAGACATGACCGAGACACCTCTACGGCCAATAACCAATAGCGGGACCTGGATGCCCATATTGGCTCCTACATATTCTACGAAGATCTTTATCGGTCGAACCTCTATGTCAAGGATTCAGTTAATCCCGTATGCTGTTCCCTTTGTTCTTCGGTATGTTACTTGCCCGAGATTCGATCGTCGGTATCACTATACCTAGTTCAATCTCGTTACCGGCAAGTCTCTTTACTCGTTCCGTAATACAAGATCTCGTGGCTAACACTTTAGTCACATTGCTTGCAAGGCTCATTGTGATGTTGTATTACCGAGTGGGCCCTGAGATACCTCTCCGTCATACGGAGTAACAAATCCCAGTCTTGATCCATGCCAACCCAACAGACACCCTCGGAGATACCTGTAGAGCACCTTTATAGTCACCCAGTTACGTTGCGACGTTTGATACACACAAGGTATTCCTCCGGTGTTAGTGAGTTGCATGATCTCATGGTCAAAGGAACAGATACTTGACATGCAGAAAACAATAGCAATAAACTGACACGATCAAATGCTACGTTTACAGTTTGGGTCTTGTCCATCACATCATTCTCCTAATGATGTGATCCCGTTATCAAATGACATCTCATGTCCATGGCTAGGAAACCTTAACCATCTTTGATCAACAAGCTAGTCAACTAGAGGCTTACTAGGGACACAGTGTTGTCTATGTACCCACACATGTATTTGAGTTTCCAATCAATACAATTATAGCATGGATAATAAACGATTATCATGAACAAGGAAATATAATAATAACCAATTTATTATTGCCTCTAGGGCATATTTCCAACAAAGTGACCCTGAAATTAAAAAGCACCACAAATGAACTCTGAAATGGTTGAAACTTGGCATGGTATCATCATTTCACCCACATAGCATGTGCTAAAAAGTTGAGAGGGTTACGGCAAAAACTGGATGCACTTCGTGTACAAAATGGACAATCTCTTTCGAAGTATCAGGGTTTCGGACGAAAACTCGTCTGTTACAAAAGGATTTCAATTTTTTAAATTATTTCAACTCCAGACTTTTTGTGCATTCAATATGAACCATTAGAAGCCACATCCTAAAATTTCAACCCTATCTAACTTCATTTGCTATTTTTCATGCATTTAATGAATTGTTTTGAGCTAAATGACCCTGAAATTAAAAAACACCACAAATGAACTCTGAAATGGTTGAAACTTGGCATGGTATCATCATTTCACCCACATAGCATGTGCTAAAAAGTTGAGAGGGTTACGGCAAAAACTGGATGCACTTCGTGTACAAAATGGACAATCTCTTTCGAAGTATCACGGTTTTCGACGAAAACTCGTCTGTTACAAAAGGATTTCAATTTTTTAAATTATTTCAACTCCAGACTTTTTGTGCATTCAATATGAACCATTAGAAGCCACATCCTAAAATTTCAACCCTATCTAACTTCATTTGCTATTTTTCATGCATTTAATGAATTGTTTTGAGCTAAATGACCCTGAAATTAAAAAGCACCACAAATGAACTCTGAAATGGTTGAAACTTGGCATGGTATCATCATTTCACCCACATAGCATGTGCTAAAAAGTTGAGAGGGTTACGGCAAAAACTGGATGCACTTCGTGTACAAAATGGACAATCTTTTTCGAAGTATCAGGGTTTCGGACGAAAACTCGTCTGTTACAAAAGGATTTCAATTTTTTAAATTATTTCAACTCCAGACTTTTTGTGCATTCAATATGAACCATTAGAAGCCACATCCTAAAATTTAAACCCTATCTAACTTCATTTGCTATTTTTCATGCATTTAATGAATTGTTTTGAGCTAAATGACCCTGAAATTAAAAAGCACCACAAATGAACTCTGAAATGGTTGAAACTTGGCATGGTATCATCATTTCACCCACATAGGATGTGCTAAAAAGTTGAGAGAGTTACGGCTAAAACTGGATGCACTTCGTGTACAAAATGGACAATCTCTTTCGAAGTATCAGGGTTTCGAACGAAAACTCGTCTGTTACAAAAGGATTTCAATTTTTTTAAATTATTTCAACTCCAGACTTTTTGTGCATTCAATATGAACCATTAGAAGCGAGATCCTAAAATTTCAACCCTATCTAACTTCATTTGCTATTTTTCATGCATTTAATGAATTGTTTTGAGCTAAGTGACCCTGAAATTAAAAAGCACCACAAATGAACTCTGAAATGGTTGAAACTTGGCATGGTATCATCATTTCACCCACATAGCATGTGCTAAAAAGTTGAGAGGGTTACGGCAAAAACTGGATGCACTTCGTGTACAAAATGGACAATCTCTTTCGAAGTATCAGGGTTTCGGACGAAAACTCGTCTGTTACAAAAGGATTTCAATTTTTTTAATTATTTCAACTCCAGACTTTTTGTGCATTCAATATGAACCATTAGAAGCCACATCCTAAAATTTCAACCCTATCTAACTTCATTTGCTATTTTTCATGCATTTAATGAATTGTTTTGAGCTAAATGACCCTGAAATTAAAAAGCACCACAAATGAACTCTGAAATGGTTGAAACTTGGCATGGTATCATCATTTCACCCACATAGCATGTGCTAAAAAGTTGAGAGGGTTACGGCAAAAACTGGATGCACTTCGTGTACAAAATGGACAATCTCTTTCGAAGTATCACGGTTTCCGACGAAAACTCGTCTGTTACAAAAGGATTTCAATTTTTTAAATTATTTCAACTCCAGACTTTTTGTGCATTCAATATGAACCATTAGAAGCCACATCCTAAAATTTCAACCCTATCTAACTTCATTTGCTATTTTTCATGCATTTAATGAATTGTTTTGAGCTAAATGACCCTGAAATTAAAAAGCACCACAAATGAACTCTGAAATGGTTGAAACTTGGCATGGTATCATCATTTCACCCACATAGCATGTGCTAAAAAGTTGAGAGGGTTACGGCAAAAACTGGATGCACTTCGTGTACAAAATGGACAATCTCTTTCGAAGTATCACGGTTTCGGACGAAAACTCGTCTGTTACAAAAGGATTTCAATTTTTTAAATTATTTCAACTCCAGACTTTTTGTGCATTCAATATGAACCATTAGAAGCCACATCCTAAAATTTCAACCCTATCTAACTTCATTTGCTATTTTTCATGCATTTAATGAATTTTTTGATCTCAATGACCCTGAAATTAAAAAGCACCACAAATGAACTCTGAAATGGTTGAAACTTCGCATGGTATCATCATTTCACCCACATAGGATGTGCTAAAAAGTTGAGAGGGTTACGGCAAAAACTGGATGCACTTCGTGTACAAAATGGACAATCTCTTTCGAAATATCAGGGTTTCGAACGAAAACTCGTCTGTTACAAAAGGATTTCAATTTTTATAAATTATTTCAACTCCAGACTTTTTGTGCATTCAATATGAACCATTAGAAGCGACATCCTTAAATTTCAACCCTATCTAACTTCATTTGCTATTTTTCATGCATTTAATGAATTGTTTTGAGCTAAATGACCCTGAAATTAAAAAGCACCACAAATGAACTCTGAAATGGTTGAAATTGGCATGGTATCATCATTTCACCCACATAGCATGTGCTAAAAAGTTGAGAGGGTTACGGCAAAAGCTGGATGCACTTCGTGTACAAAATGGACAATCTTTTTCGAAGTATCAGGGTTTCGGACGAAAACTCGTCTGTTACAAAAGGATTTCAATTTTTTAAATTATTTCAACTCCAGACTTTTTGTGCATTCAATATGAACCATTAGAAGCCACATCCTAAAATTTAAACCCTATCTAACTTCATTTGCTATTTTTCATGCATTTAATGAATTGTTTTGAGCTAAATGACCCTGAAATTAAAAAGCACCACAAATGAACTCTGAAATGGTTGAAACTTGGCATGGTATCATCATTTCACCCACATAGGATGTGATAAAAAGTTGAGAGGGTTACGGCAAAAACTAGATGCACTTCGTGTACAAAATGGACAATCTCTTTTGAAATATCAGGGTTTCGAACGAAAACTCGTCTGTTACAAAAGGATTTCAATTTTTTTAAATTATTTCAACTCCAGACTTTTTGTGCATTCAATATGAACCATTAGAAGCCACATCCTAAATTTCAACCCTATCTAACTTCATTTGCTATTTTTCATGCATTTAATGAATTGTTTTCAGCTAAATGACCCTGAAATTAAAAAGCACCACAAATGAACTCTGAAATGGTTGAAACTTGGCATGGTATCATCATTTCACCCACATAGCATGTGCTAAAAGGTTGAGAGGGTTACGGCAAAAACTGGATGCACTTCGTGTACAAAATGGACAATCTCTTTCGAAGTATCAGGGCTTCGGACGAAAACTCGTCTGTTACAAAAGGATTTCAATTTTTTAAATTATTTCAACTCCAGACTTTTTGTGCATTCAATATGAACCATTAGAAGCCACATCCTAAAATTTCAACCCTATCTAACTTCATTTGCTATTTTTCATGCATTTAATGAATTGTTTTGAGCTAAATGACCCTGAAATTAAAAAGCACCACAAATGAACTCTGAAATGGTTGAAAGTTGGCATGGTATCATCATTTCACCCACATAGCATGTGCTAAAAAGTTGAGAGGGTTACGGCAAAAACTGGATGCACTTCGTGTACAAAATGGACAATCTCTTTCGAATTATCAGGGTTTCGGACGAAAACTCGTCTGTTACAAAAGGATTTCAATTTTTTAAATTATTTCAACTCCAGACTTTTTGTGCATTCAATATGAACCATTAGAAGCCACAACCTAAAATTTCAACCCTATCTAACTTCATTTGCTATTTTTCATGCATTTAATGAATTGTTTTGAGCTAAATGACCCTGAAATTGAAAAGCACCACAAATGAACTCTGAAATGGTTGAAACTTGGCATGGTATCATCATTTCACCCACATAGCATGTGCTAAAAAGTTGAGAGAGTTACGGCTAAAACTGGATGCACTTCGTGTACAAAATGGACAATCTCTTTCGAAGTATCAGGGTTTCGAACGAAAACTCGTCTGTTACAAAAGGATTTCAATTTTTTTAAATTATTTCAACTCCAGACTTTTTGTGCATTCAATATGAACCATTAGAAGCGAGATCCTAAAATTTCAACCCTATCTAACTTCATTTGCTATTTTTCATGCATTTAATGAATTGTTTTGAGCTAAGTGACCCTGAAATTAAAAAGCACCACAAATGAACTCTGAAATGGTTGAAACTTGGCATGGTATCATCATTTCACCCACATAGCATGTGCTAAAAAGTTGAGAGGGTTACGGCAAAAACTGGATGCACTTCGTGTACAAAATGGACAATCTCTTTCGAAATATCAGGGTTTCGGACGAAAACTCGTCTGTTACAAAAGATTTCAATTTTTTAAATTATTTCAACTCCAGACTTTTTGTGCATTCAATATGAACCATTAGAAGCCACAACCTAAAATTTCAACCCTATCTAACTTCATTTGCTATTTTTCATGCATTTAATGAATTGTTTTGAGCTAAATGACCCTGAAATTAAAAAGCACCACAAATGAACTCTGAAATGGTTGAAACTTGGCATGGTATCATCATTTCACCCACATAGGATGTGCTAAAAAGTTGAGAGAGTTACGGCTAAAACTGGATGCACTTCGTGTACAAAATGGACAATCTCTTTCGAAGTATCAGGGTTTCGAACGAAAACTCGTCTGTTACAAAAGGATTTCAATTTTTTTAAATTATTTCAACTCCAGACTTTTTGTGCATTCAATATGAACCATTAGAAGCGAGATCCTAAAATTTCAACCCTATCTAACTTCATTTGCTATTTTTCATGCATTTAATGAATTGTTTTGAGCTAAGTGACCCTGAAATTAAAAAGCACCACAAATGAACTCTGAAATGGTTGAAACTTGGCATGGTATCATCATTTCACCCACATAGCATGTGCTAAAAAGTTGAGAGGGTTACGGCAAAAACTGGATGCACTTCGTGTACAAAATGGACAATCTCTTTCGAAGTATCAGGGTTTCGGACGAAAACTCGTCTGTTACAAAAGGATTTCAATTTTTTTAATTATTTCAACTCCAGACTTTTTGTGCATTCAATATGAACCATTAGAAGCCACATCCTAAAATTTCAACCCTATCTAACTTCATTTGCTATTTTTCATGCATTTAATGAATTGTTTTGAGCTAAATGACCCTGAAATTAAAAAGCACCACAAATGAACTCTGAAATGGTTGAAACTTGGCATGGTATCATCATTTCACCCACATAGCATGTGCTAAAAAGTTGAGAGGGTTACGGCAAAAACTGGATGCACTTCGTGTACAAAATGGACAATCTCTTTCGAAGTATCACGGTTTCCGACGAAAACTCGTCTGTTACAAAAGGATTTCAATTTTTTAAATTATTTCAACTCCAGACTTTTTGTGCATTCAATATGAACCATTAGAAGCCACATCCTAAAATTTCAACCCTATCTAACTTCATTTGCTATTTTTCATGCATTTAATGAATTGTTTTGAGCTAAATGACCCTGAAATTAAAAAGCACCACAAATGAACTCTGAAATGGTTGAAACTTGGCATGGTATCATCATTTCACCCACATAGCATGTGCTAAAAAGTTGAGAGGGTTACGGCAAAAACTGGATGCACTTCGTGTACAAAATGGACAATCTCTTTCGAAGTATCACGGTTTCGGACGAAAACTCGTCTGTTACAAAAGGATTTCAATTTTTTAAATTATTTCAACTCCAGACTTTTTGTGCATTCAATATGAACCATTAGAAGCCACATCCTAAAATTTCAACCCTATCTAACTTCATTTGCTATTTTTCATGCATTTAATGAATTTTTTGATCTCAATGACCCTGAAATTAAAAAGCACCACAAATGAACTCTGAAATGGTTGAAACTTCGCATGGTATCATCATTTCACCCACATAGGATGTGCTAAAAAGTTGAGAGGGTTACGGCAAAAACTGGATGCACTTCGTGTACAAAATGGACAATCTCTTTCGAAATATCAGGGTTTCGAACGAAAACTCGTCTGTTACAAAAGGATTTCAATTTTTATAAATTATTTCAACTCCAGACTTTTTGTGCATTCAATATGAACCATTAGAAGCGACATCCTTAAATTTCAACCCTATCTAACTTCATTTGCTATTTTTCATGCATTTAATGAATTGTTTTGAGCTAAATGACCCTGAAATTAAAAAGCACCACAAATGAACTCTGAAATGGTTGAAATTGGCATGGTATCATCATTTCACCCACATAGCATGTGCTAAAAAGTTGAGAGGGTTACGGCAAAAGCTGGATGCACTTCGTGTACAAAATGGACAATCTTTTTCGAAGTATCAGGGTTTCGGACGAAAACTCGTCTGTTACAAAAGGATTTCAATTTTTTAAATTATTTCAACTCCAGACTTTTTGTGCATTCAATATGAACCATTAGAAGCCACATCCTAAAATTTAAACCCTATCTAACTTCATTTGCTATTTTTCATGCATTTAATGAATTGTTTTGAGCTAAATGACCCTGAAATTAAAAAGCACCACAAATGAACTCTGAAATGGTTGAAACTTGGCATGGTATCATCATTTCACCCACATAGGATGTGATAAAAAGTTGAGAGGGTTACGGCAAAAACTAGATGCACTTCGTGTACAAAATGGACAATCTCTTTTGAAATATCAGGGTTTCGAACGAAAACTCGTCTGTTACAAAAGGATTTCAATTTTTTTAAATTATTTCAACTCCAGACTTTTTGTGCATTCAATATGAACCATTAGAAGCCACATCCTAAATTTCAACCCTATCTAACTTCATTTGCTATTTTTCATGCATTTAATGAATTGTTTTCAGCTAAATGACCCTGAAATTAAAAAGCACCACAAATGAACTCTGAAATGGTTGAAACTTGGCATGGTATCATCATTTCACCCACATAGCATGTGCTAAAAGGTTGAGAGGGTTACGGCAAAAACTGGATGCACTTCGTGTACAAAATGGACAATCTCTTTCGAAGTATCAGGGCTTCGGACGAAAACTCGTCTGTTACAAAAGGATTTCAATTTTTTAAATTATTTCAACTCCAGACTTTTTGTGCATTCAATATGAACCATTAGAAGCCACATCCTAAAATTTCAACCCTATCTAACTTCATTTGCTATTTTTCATGCATTTAATGAATTGTTTTGAGCTAAATGACCCTGAAATTAAAAAGCACCACAAATGAACTCTGAAATGGTTGAAAGTTGGCATGGTATCATCATTTCACCCACATAGCATGTGCTAAAAAGTTGAGAGGGTTACGGCAAAAACTGGATGCACTTCGTGTACAAAATGGACAATCTCTTTCGAATTATCAGGGTTTCGGACGAAAACTCGTCTGTTACAAAAGGATTTCAATTTTTTAAATTATTTCAACTCCAGACTTTTTGTGCATTCAATATGAACCATTAGAAGCCACAACCTAAAATTTCAACCCTATCTAACTTCATTTGCTATTTTTCATGCATTTAATGAATTGTTTTGAGCTAAATGACCCTGAAATTGAAAAGCACCACAAATGAACTCTGAAATGGTTGAAACTTGGCATGGTATCATCATTTCACCCACATAGCATGTGCTAAAAAGTTGAGAGAGTTACGGCTAAAACTGGATGCACTTCGTGTACAAAATGGACAATCTCTTTCGAAGTATCAGGGTTTCGAACGAAAACTCGTCTGTTACAAAAGGATTTCAATTTTTTTAAATTATTTCAACTCCAGACTTTTTGTGCATTCAATATGAACCATTAGAAGCGAGATCCTAAAATTTCAACCCTATCTAACTTCATTTGCTATTTTTCATGCATTTAATGAATTGTTTTGAGCTAAGTGACCCTGAAATTAAAAAGCACCACAAATGAACTCTGAAATGGTTGAAACTTGGCATGGTATCATCATTTCACCCACATAGCATGTGCTAAAAAGTTGAGAGGGTTACGGCAAAAACTGGATGCACTTCGTGTACAAAATGGACAATCTCTTTCGAAATATCAGGGTTTCGGACGAAAACTCGTTTGTTACAAAAGGATTTCAATTTTTATAAATTATTTCAACTCCAGACTTTTTGTGCATTCAATATGAACCATTAGAAGCCACATCCTTAAATTTCAACCCTATCTAACTTCATTTGCTATTTTTCATGCATTTAATGAATTGTTTTGAGCTAAATGACCCTGAAATTAAAAAGCACCACAAATGAACTCTGAAATGGTTGAAACTTGGCATGGTATCATCATTTCACCCACATAGCATGTGCTAAAAAGTTGAGAGGGTTACGGCAAAAACTGGATGCACTTTGTGTACAAAATGGACAATCTCTTTCGAAGTATCAGGGTTTCGGACGAAAACTCGTCTGTTACAAAAGGATTTCAATTTTTTAAATTATTTCAACTCCAGACTTTTTGTGCATTCAATATGAACCATTAGAAGCCACATCCTAAAATTTAAACCCTATCTAACTTCATTTGCTATTTTTCATGCATTTAATGAATTGTTTTGAGCTAAATGACCCTGAAATTAAAAAGCACCACAAATGAACTCTGAAATGGTTGAAACTTGGCATGGTATCATCATTTCACCCACATAGGATGTGATAAAAAGTTGAGAGGGTTACGGCAAAAACTAGATGCACTTCGTGTACAAAATGGACAATCTCTTTTGAAATATCAGGGTTTCGAACGAAAACTCGTCTGTTACAAAAGGATTTCAATTTTTTTAAATTATTTCAACTCCAGACTTTTTGTGCATTCAATATGAACCATTAGAAGCCACATCCTAAATTTCAACCCTATCTAACTTCATTTGCTATTTTTCATGCATTTAATGAATTGTTTTGAGCTAAATGACCCTGAAATTAAAAAGCACCACAAATGAACTCTGAAATGGTTGAAACTTGGCATGGTATCATCATTTCACCCACATAGCATGTGCTAAAAAGTTGAGAGGGTTACGGCAAAAACCGGATGCACTTCGTGTACAAAATGGACAATCTCTTTCGAATTATCAGGGTTTCGGACGAAAACTCGTGTGTTACAAAAGTATTTCAATTTTTTAAATTATTTCAACTCCAGACTTTTTGTGCATTCAATATGAACCATTAGAAGCCACATCCTAAATTTCAACCCTATCTAACTTCATTTGCTATTTTTCATGCATTTAATGAATTGTTTTCAGCTAAATGACCCTGAAATTAAAAAGCACCACAAATGAACTCTGAAATGGTTGAAACTTGGCATGGTATCATCATTTCACCCACATAGCATGTGCTAAAAGGTTGAGAGGGTTACGGCAAAAACTGGATGCACTTCGTGTACAAAATGGACAATCTCTTTCGAAGTATCAGGGCTTCGGACGAAAACTCGTCTGTTACAAAAGGATTTCAATTTTTTAAATTATTTCAACTCCAGACTTTTTGTGCATTCAATATGAACCATTAGAAGCCACATCCTAAAATTTCAACCCTATCTAACTTCATTTGCTATTTTTCATGCATTTAATGAATTGTTTTGAGCTAAATGACCCTGAAATTAAAAAGCACCACAAATGAACTCTGAAATGGTTGAAAGTTGGCATGGTATCATCATTTCACCCACATAGCATGTGCTAAAAAGTTGAGAGGGTTACGGCAAAAACTGGATGCACTTCGTGTACAAAATGGACAATCTCTTTCGAATTATCAGGGTTTCGGACGAAAACTCGTCTGTTACAAAAGGATTTCAATTTTTTAAACTATTTCAACTCCAGACTTTTTGTGCATTCAATATGAACCATTAGAAGCCACAACCTAAAATTTCAACCCTATCTAACTTCATTTGCTATTTTTCATGCATTTAATGAATTGTTTTGAGCTAAATGACCCTGAAATTGAAAAGCACCACAAATGAACTCTGAAATGGTTGAAACTTGGCATGGTATCATCATTTCACCCACATAGCATGTGCTAAAAAGTTGAGAGAGTTACGGCTAAAACTGGATGCACTTCGTGTACAAAATGGACAATCTCTTTCGAAGTATCAGGGTTTCGAACGAAAACTCGTCTGTTACAAAAGGATTTCAATTTTTTTAAATTATTTCAACTCCAGACTTTTTGTGCATTCAATATGAACCATTAGAAGCGAGATCCTAAAATTTCAACCCTATCTAACTTCATTTGCTATTTTTCATGCATTTAATGAATTGTTTTGAGCTAAGTGACCCTGAAATTAAAAAGCACCACAAATGAACTCTGAAATGGTTGAAACTTGGCATGGTATCATCATTTCACCCACATAGCATGTGCTAAAAAGTTGAGAGGGTTACGGCAAAAACTGGATGCACTTCGTGTACAAAATGGACAATCTCTTTCGAAGTATCAGGGTTTCGGACGAAAACTCGTCTGTTACAAAAGGATTTCAATTTTTTAAATTATTTCAACTCCAGACTTTTTGTGCATTCAATATGAACCATTAGAAGCCACATCCTAAAATTTCAACCCTATCTAACTTCATTTGCTAGTTTTCATGCATTTAATGAATTGTTTTGAGCTAAATGACCCTGAAATTAAAAAGCACCACAAATGAACTCTGAAATGGTTGAAACTTGGCATGGTATCATCATTTCACCCACATAGCATGTGCTAAAAAGTTGAGAGGGTTACGGCAAAAACTGGATGCACTTCGTGTACAAAATGGACAATCTCTTTCGAAGTATCACGGTTTCCGACGAAAACTCGTCTGTTACAAAAGGATTTCAATTTTTTAAATTATTTCAACTCCAGACTTTTTGTGCATTCAATATGAACCATTAGAAGCCACATCCTAAAATTTCAACCCTATCTAACTTCATTTGCTATTTTTCATGCATTTAATGAATTGTTTTGAGCTAAATGACCCTGAAATTAAAAAGCACCACAAATGAACTCTGAAATGGTTGAAACTTGGCATGGTATCATCATTTCACCCACATAGCATTTGCTAAAAAGTTGAGAGGGTTACGGCAAAAACTGGATGCACTTCGTGTACAAAATGGACAATCTCTTTCGAAGTATCACGGTTTCGGACGAAAACTCGTCTGTTACAAAAGGATTTCAATTTTTTAAATTATTTCAACTCCAGACTTTTTGTGCATTCAATATGAACCATTAGAAGCCACATCCTAAAATTTCAACCCTATCTAACTTCATTTGCTATTTTTCATGCATTTAATGAATTTTTTGATCTCAATGACCCTGAAATTAAAAAGCACCACAAATGAACTCTGAAATGGTTGAAACTTCGCATGGTATCATCATTTCACCCACATAGGATGTGCTAAAAAGTTGAGAGGGTTACGGCAAAAACTGGATGCACTTCGTGTACAAAATGGACAATCTCTTTCGAAATATCAGGGTTTCGAACGAAAACTCGTCTGTTACAAAAGGATTTCAATTTTTATAAATTATTTCAACTCCAGACTTTTTGTGCATTCAATATGAACCATTAGAAGCGACATCCTTAAATTTCAACCCTATCTAACTTCATTTGCTATTTTTCATGCATTTAATGAATTGTTTTGAGCTAAATGACCCTGAAATTAAAAAGCACCACAAATGAACTCTGAAATGGTTGAAACTTGGCATGGTATCATCATTTCACCCACATAGCATGTGCTAAAAAGTTGAGAGGGTTACGGCAAAAACTGGATGCACTTCGTGTACAAAATGGACAATCTTTTTCGAAGTATCAGGGTTTCGGACGAAAACTCGTCTGTTACAAAAGGATTTCAATTTTTTAAATTATTTCAACTCCAGACTTTTTGTGCATTCAATATGAACCATTAGAAGCCACATCCTAAAATTTAAACCCTATCTAACTTCATTTGCTATTTTTCATGCATTTAATGAATTGTTTTGAGCTAAATGACCCTGAAATTAAAAAGCACCACAAATGAACTCTGAAATGGTTGAAACTTGGCATGGTATCATCATTTCACCCACATAGGATGTGATAAAAAGTTGAGAGGGTTACGGCAAAAACTAGATGCACTTCGTGTACAAAATGGACAATCTCTTTTGAAATATCAGGGTTTCGAACGAAAACTCGTCTGTTACAAAAGGATTTCAATTTTTTTAAATTATTTCAACTCTAGACTTTTTGTGCATTCAATATGAACCATTAGAAGCCACATCCTAAATTTCAACCCTATCTAACTTCATTTGCTATTTTTCATGCATTTAATGAATTGTTTTCAGCTAAATGCTGAAATTAAAAAGCACCACAAATGAACTCTGAAATGGTTGAAACTTGGCATGGTATCATCATTTCACCCACATAGCATGTGCTAAAAGGTTGAGAGGGTTACGGCAAAAACTGGATGCACTTCGTGTACAAAATGGACAATCTCTTTCGAAGTATCAGGGCTTCGGACGAAAACTCGTCTGTTACAAAAGGATTTCAATTTTTTAAATTGTTTCAACTCCAGACTTTTTGTGCATTCAATATGAACCATTAGAAGCCACATCCTAAAATTTCAACCCTATCTAACTTCATTTGCTATTTTTCATGCATTTAATGAATTGTTTTGAGCTAAATGACCCTGAAATTAAAAAGCACCACAAATGAACTCTGAAATGGTTGAAAGTTGGCATGGTATCATCATTTCACCCACATAGCATGTGCTAAAAAGTTGAGAGGGTTACGGCAAAAACTGGATGCACTTCGTGTACAAAATGGACAATCTCTTTCGAATTATCAGGGTTTCGGACGAAAACTCGTGTGTTACAAAAGGATTTCAATTTTTTAAATTATTTCAACTCCAGACTTTTTGTGCATTCAATATGAACCATTAGAAGCCACATCCTAAATTTCAACCCTATCTAACTTCATTTGCTATTTTTCATGCATTTAATGAATTGTTTTCAGCTAAATGACCCTGAAATTAAAAAGCACCACAAATGAACTCTGAAATGGTTGAAACTTGGCATGGTATCATCATTTCACCCACATAGCATGTGCTAAAAGGTTGAGAGGGTTACGGCAAAAACTGGATGCATTTCGTGTACAAAATGGACAATCTCTTTCGAAGTATCAGGGCTTCGGACGAAAACTCGTCTGTTACAAAAGGATTTCAATTTTTTAAATTATTTCAACTCCAGACTTTTTGTGCATTCAATATGAACCATTAGAAGCCACATCCTAAAATTTCAACCCTATCTAACTTCATTTGCTATTTTTCATGCATTTAATGAATTGTTTTGAGCTAAATGACCCTGAAATTAAAAAGCACCACAAATGAACTCTGAAATGGTTGAAAGTTGGCATGGTATCATCATTTCACCCACATAGCATGTGCTAAAAAGTTGAGAGGGTTACGGCAAAAACTGGATGCACTTCGTGTACAAAATGGACAATCTCTTTCGAATTATCAGGGTTTCGGACGAAAACTCGTCTGTTACAAAAGGATTTCAATTTTTTAAATTATTTCAACTCCAGACTTTTTGTGCATTCAATATGAACCATTAGAAGCCACAACCTAAAATTTCAACCCTATCTAACTTCATTTGCTATTTTTCATGCATTTAATGAATTGTTTTGAGCTAAATGACCCTGAAATTGAAAAGCACCACAAATGAACTCTGAAATGGTTGAAACTTGGCATGGTATCATCATTTCACCCACATAGCATGTGCTAAAAAGTTGAGAGAGTTACGGCTAAAACTGGATGCACTTCGTGTACAAAATGGACAATCTCTTTCGAAGTATCAGGGTTTCGAACGAAAACTCGTCTGTTACAAAAGGATTTCAATTTTTTTAAATTATTTCAACTCCAGACTTTTTGTGCATTCAATATGAACCATTAGAAGCGAGATCCTAAAATTTCAACCCTATCTAACTTCATTTGCTATTTTTCATGCATTTAATGAATTGTTTTGAGCTAAGTGACCCTGAAATTAAAAAGCACCACAAATGAACTCTGAAATGGTTGAAACTTGGCATGGTATCATCATTTCACCCACATAGCATGTGCTAAAAAGTTGAGAGGGTTACGGCAAAAACTGGATGCACTTCGTGTACAAAATGGACAATCTCTTTCGAATTATCAGGGTTTCGGACGAAAACTCGTCTGTTACAAAAGGATTTCAATTTTTTAAACTATTTCAACTCCAGACTTTTTGTGCATTCAATATGAACCATTAGAAGCCACAACCTAAAATTTCAACCCTATCTAACTTCATTTGCTATTTTTCATGCATTTAATGAATTGTTTTGAGCTAAATGACCCTGAAATTGAAAAGCACCACAAATGAACTCTGAAATGGTTGAAACTTGGCATGGTATCATCATTTCACCCACATAGCATGTGCTAAAAAGTTGAGAGAGTTACGGCTAAAACTGGATGCACTTCGTGTACAAAATGGACAATCTCTTTCGAAGTATCAGGGTTTCGAACGAAAACTCGTCTGTTACAAAAGGATTTCAATTTTTTTAAATTATTTCAACTCCAGACTTTTTGTGCATTCAATATGAACCATTAGAAGCGAGATCCTAAAATTTCAACCCTATCTAACTTCATTTGCTATTTTTCATGCATTTAATGAATTGTTTTGAGCTAAGTGACCCTGAAATTAAAAAGCACCACAAATGAACTCTGAAATGGTTGAAACTTGGCATGGTATCATCATTTCACCCACATAGCATGTGCTAAAAAGTTGAGAGGGTTACGGCAAAAACTGGATGCACTTCGTGTACAAAATGGACAATCTCTTTCGAAGTATCAGGGTTTCGGACGAAAACTCGTCTGTTACAAAAGGATTTCAATTTTTTAAATTATTTCAACTCCAGACTTTTTGTGCATTCAATATGAACCATTAGAAGCCACATCCTAAAATTTCAACCCTATCTAACTTCATTTGCTAGTTTTCATGCATTTAATGAATTGTTTTGAGCTAAATGACCCTGAAATTAAAAAGCACCACAAATGAACTCTGAAATGGTTGAAACTTGGCATGGTATCATCATTTCACCCACATAGCATGTGCTAAAAAGTTGAGAGGGTTACGGCAAAAACTGGATGCACTTCGTGTACAAAATGGACAATCTCTTTCGAAGTATCACGGTTTCCGACGAAAACTCGTCTGTTACAAAAGGATTTCAATTTTTTAAATTATTTCAACTCCAGACTTTTTGTGCATTCAATATGAACCATTAGAAGCCACATCCTAAAATTTCAACCCTATCTAACTTCATTTGCTATTTTTCATGCATTTAATGAATTGTTTTGAGCTAAATGACCCTGAAATTAAAAAGCACCACAAATGAACTCTGAAATGGTTGAAACTTGGCATGGTATCATCATTTCACCCACATAGCATTTGCTAAAAAGTTGAGAGGGTTACGGCAAAAACTGGATGCACTTCGTGTACAAAATGGACAATCTCTTTCGAAGTATCACGGTTTCGGACGAAAACTCGTCTGTTACAAAAGGATTTCAATTTTTTAAATTATTTCAACTCCAGACTTTTTGTGCATTCAATATGAACCATTAGAAGCCACATCCTAAAATTTCAACCCTATCTAACTTCATTTGCTATTTTTCATGCATTTAATGAATTTTTTGATCTCAATGACCCTGAAATTAAAAAGCACCACAAATGAACTCTGAAATGGTTGAAACTTCGCATGGTATCATCATTTCACCCACATAGGATGTGCTAAAAAGTTGAGAGGGTTACGGCAAAAACTGGATGCACTTCGTGTACAAAATGGACAATCTCTTTCGAAATATCAGGGTTTCGAACGAAAACTCGTCTGTTACAAAAGGATTTCAATTTTTATAAATTATTTCAACTCCAGACTTTTTGTGCATTCAATATGAACCATTAGAAGCGACATCCTTAAATTTCAACCCTATCTAACTTCATTTGCTATTTTTCATGCATTTAATGAATTGTTTTGAGCTAAATGACCCTGAAATTAAAAAGCACCACAAATGAACTCTGAAATGGTTGAAACTTGGCATGGTATCATCATTTCACCCACATAGCATGTGCTAAAAAGTTGAGAGGGTTACGGCAAAAACTGGATGCACTTCGTGTACAAAATGGACAATCTTTTTCGAAGTATCAGGGTTTCGGACGAAAACTCGTCTGTTACAAAAGGATTTCAATTTTTTAAATTATTTCAACTCCAGACTTTTTGTGCATTCAATATGAACCATTAGAAGCCACATCCTAAAATTTAAACCCTATCTAACTTCATTTGCTATTTTTCATGCATTTAATGAATTGTTTTGAGCTAAATGACCCTGAAATTAAAAAGCACCACAAATGAACTCTGAAATGGTTGAAACTTGGCATGGTATCATCATTTCACCCACATAGGATGTGATAAAAAGTTGAGAGGGTTACGGCAAAAACTAGATGCACTTCGTGTACAAAATGGACAATCTCTTTTGAAATATCAGGGTTTCGAACGAAAACTCGTCTGTTACAAAAGGATTTCAATTTTTTTAAATTATTTCAACTCTAGACTTTTTGTGCATTCAATATGAACCATTAGAAGCCACATCCTAAATTTCAACCCTATCTAACTTCATTTGCTATTTTTCATGCATTTAATGAATTGTTTTCAGCTAAATGCTGAAATTAAAAAGCACCACAAATGAACTCTGAAATGGTTGAAACTTGGCATGGTATCATCATTTCACCCACATAGCATGTGCTAAAAGGTTGAGAGGGTTACGGCAAAAACTGGATGCACTTCGTGTACAAAATGGACAATCTCTTTCGAAGTATCAGGGCTTCGGACGAAAACTCGTCTGTTACAAAAGGATTTCAATTTTTTAAATTGTTTCAACTCCAGACTTTTTGTGCATTCAATATGAACCATTAGAAGCCACATCCTAAAATTTCAACCCTATCTAACTTCATTTGCTATTTTTCATGCATTTAATGAATTGTTTTGAGCTAAATGACCCTGAAATTAAAAAGCACCACAAATGAACTCTGAAATGGTTGAAAGTTGGCATGGTATCATCATTTCACCCACATAGCATGTGCTAAAAAGTTGAGAGGGTTACGGCAAAAACTGGATGCACTTCGTGTACAAAATGGACAATCTCTTTCGAATTATCAGGGTTTCGGACGAAAACTCGTGTGTTACAAAAGGATTTCAATTTTTTAAATTATTTCAACTCCAGACTTTTTGTGCATTCAATATGAACCATTAGAAGCCACATCCTAAATTTCAACCCTATCTAACTTCATTTGCTATTTTTCATGCATTTAATGAATTGTTTTCAGCTAAATGACCCTGAAATTAAAAAGCACCACAAATGAACTCTGAAATGGTTGAAACTTGGCATGGTATCATCATTTCACCCACATAGCATGTGCTAAAAGGTTGAGAGGGTTACGGCAAAAACTGGATGCATTTCGTGTACAAAATGGACAATCTCTTTCGAAGTATCAGGGCTTCGGACGAAAACTCGTCTGTTACAAAAGGATTTCAATTTTTTAAATTATTTCAACTCCAGACTTTTTGTGCATTCAATATGAACCATTAGAAGCCACATCCTAAAATTTCAACCCTATCTAACTTCATTTGCTATTTTTCATGCATTTAATGAATTGTTTTGAGCTAAATGACCCTGAAATTAAAAAGCACCACAAATGAACTCTGAAATGGTTGAAAGTTGGCATGGTATCATCATTTCACCCACATAGCATGTGCTAAAAAGTTGAGAGGGTTACGGCAAAAACTGGATGCACTTCGTGTACAAAATGGACAATCTCTTTCGAATTATCAGGGTTTCGGACGAAAACTCGTCTGTTACAAAAGGATTTCAATTTTTTAAATTATTTCAACTCCAGACTTTTTGTGCATTCAATATGAACCATTAGAAGCCACAACCTAAAATTTCAACCCTATCTAACTTCATTTGCTATTTTTCATGCATTTAATGAATTGTTTTGAGCTAAATGACCCTGAAATTGAAAAGCACCACAAATGAACTCTGAAATGGTTGAAACTTGGCATGGTATCATCATTTCACCCACATAGCATGTGCTAAAAAGTTGAGAGAGTTACGGCTAAAACTGGATGCACTTCGTGTACAAAATGGACAATCTCTTTCGAAGTATCAGGGTTTCGAACGAAAACTCGTCTGTTACAAAAGGATTTCAATTTTTTTAAATTATTTCAACTCCAGACTTTTTGTGCATTCAATATGAACCATTAGAAGCGAGATCCTAAAATTTCAACCCTATCTAACTTCATTTGCTATTTTTCATGCATTTAATGAATTGTTTTGAGCTAAGTGACCCTGAAATTAAAAAGCACCACAAATGAACTCTGAAATGGTTGAAACTTGGCATGGTATCATCATTTCACCCACATAGCATGTGCTAAAAAGTTGAGAGGGTTACGGCAAAAACTGGATGCACTTCGTGTACAAAATGGACAATCTCTTTCGAAGTATCAGGGTTTCGGACGAAAACTCGTCTGTTACAAAAGGATTTCAATTTTTTTAATTATTTCAACTCCAGACTTTTTGTGCATTCAATATGAACCATTAGAAGCCACATCCTAAAATTTCAACCCTATCTAACTTCATTTGCTATTTTTCATGCATTTAATGAATTGTTTTGAGCTAAATGACCCTGAAATTAAAAAGCACAACAAATGAACTCTGAAATGGTTGAAACTTGGCATGGTATCATCATTTCACCCACATAGCATGTGCTAAAAAGTTGAGAGGGTTACGGCAAAAACTGGTTGCACTTCGTGTACAAAATGGACAATCTTTTTCGAAGTATCAGGGTTTCGGACGAAAACTCGTCTGTTACAAAAGGATTTCAATTTTTTAAATTATTTCAACTCCAGACTTTTTGTGCATTCAATATGAACCATTAGAAGCGACATCCTTAAATTTCAACCCTATCTAACTTCATTTGCTATTTTTCATGCATTTAATGAATTGTTTTGAGCTAAGTGACCCTGAAATTGAAAAGCACCACAAATGAACTCTGAAATGGTTGAAACTTGGCATGGTATCATCATTTCACCCACATAGCATGTGCTAAAAAGTTGAGAGAGTTACGGCTAAAACTGGATGCACTTCGTGTACAAAATGGACAATCTCTTTCGAAGTATCAGGGTTTCGAACGAAAACTCGTCTGTTACAAAAGGATTTCAATTTTTTTAAATTATTTCAACTCCAGACTTTTTGTGCATTCAATATGAACCATTAGAAGCGAGATCCTAAAATTTCAACACTATCTAACTTCATTTGCTATTTTTCATGCATTTAATGAATTGTTTTGAGCTAAGTGACCCTGAAATTAAAAAGCACCACAAATGAACTCTGAAATGGTTGAAACTTGGCATGGTATCATCATTTCACCCACATAGCATGTGCTAAAAAGTTGAGAGGGTTACGGCAAAAACTGGATGCACTTCGTGTACAAAATGGACAATCTCTTTCGAAGTATCAGGGTTTCGGACGAAAACTCGTCTGTTACAAAAGGATTTCAATTTTTTAAATTATTTCAACTCCAGACTTTTTGTGCATTCAATATGAACCATTAGAAGCCACATCCTAAAATTTCAACCCTATCTAACTTCATTTGCTATTTTTCATGCATTTAATGAATTGTTTTGAGCTAAATGACCCTGAAATTAAAAAGCACCACAAATGAACTCTGAAATGGTTGAAACTTGGCATGGTATCATCATTTCACCCACATAGGATGTGATAAAAAGTTGAGAGGGTTACGGCAAAAACTAGATGCACTTCGTGTACAAAATGGACAATCTCTTTTGAAATATCAGGGTTTCGAACGAAAACTCGTCTGTTACAAAAGGATTTCAATTTTTTTAAATTATTTCAACTCCAGACTTTTTGTGCATTCAATATGAACCATTAGAAGCCACATCCTAAATTTCAACCCTATCTAACTTCATTTGCTATTTTTCATGCATTTAATGAATTGTTTTCAGCTAAATGACCCTAAAATTAAAAAGCACCACAAATGAACTCTGAAATGGTTGAAACTTGGCATGGTATCATCATTTCACCCACATAGCATGTGCTAAAAGGTTGAGAGGGTTACGGCAAAAACTGGATGCACTTCGTGTACAAAATGGACAATCTCTTTCGAAGTATCAGGGCTTCGGACGAAAACTCGTCTGTTACAAAAGTATTTCAATTTTTTAAATTATTTCAACTCCAGACTTTTTGTGCATTCAATATGAACCATTAGAAGCCACATCCTAAAATTTCAACCCTATCTAACTTCATTTGCTATTTTTCATGCATTTAATGAATTGTTTTGAGCTAAATGACCCTGAAATTAAAAAGCACCACAAATGAACTCTGAAATGGTTGAAAGTTGGCATGGTATCATCATTTCACCCACATAGCATGTGCTAAAAAGTTGAGAGGGTTACGGCAAAAACTGGATGCACTTCGTGTACAAAATGGACAATCTCTTTCGAATTATCAGGGTTTCGGACGAAAACTCGTCTGTTACAAAAGATTTCAATTTTTTAAATTATTTCAACTCCAGACTTTTTGTGCATTCAATATGAACCATTAGAAGCCACAACCTAAAATTTCAACCCTATCTAACTTCATTTGCTATTTTTCATGCATTTAATGAATTGTTTTGAGCTAAATGACCCTGAAATTGAAAAGCACCACAAATGAACTCTGAAATGGTTGAAACTTGGCATGGTATCATCATTTCACCCACATAGCATGTGCTAAAAAGTTGAGAGAGTTACGGCTAAAACTGGATGCACTTCGTGTACAAAATGGACAATCTCTTTCGAAGTATCAGGGTTTCGAACGAAAACTCGTCTGTTACAAAAGGATTTGAATTTTTTTAAATTATTTCAACTCCAGACTTTTTGTGCATTCAATATGAACCATTAGAAGCGAGATCCTAAAATTTCAACCCTATCTAACTTCATTTGCTATTTTTCATGCATTTAATGAATTGTTTTGAGCTAAGTGACCCTGAAATTAAAAAGCACCACAAATGAACTCTGAAATGGTTGAAACTTGGCATGGTATCATCATTTCACCCACATAGCATGTGCTAAAAAGTTGAGAGGGTTACGGCAAAAAATGGATGCACTTCGTGTACAAAATGGACAATCTCTTTCGAAGTATCAGGGTTTCGGACGAAAACTCGTCTGTTACAAAAGGATTTCAATTTTTTAAATTATTTCAACTCCAGACTTTTTGTGCATTCAATATGAACCATTAGAAGCCACATCCTAAAATTTCAACCCTATCTAACTTCATTTGCTATATTTCATGCATTTAATGAATTGTTTTGAGCTAAATGACCCTGAAATTAAAAAGCACCACAAATGAACTCTGAAATGGTTGAAACTTGGCATGGTATCATCATTTCACCCACATAGCATGTGCTAAAAAGTTGAGAGGGTTACGGCAAAAACTGGATGCACTTCGTGTACAAAATGGACAATCTCTTTCGAAGTATCACGGTTTCCGACGAAAACTCGTTTGTTACAAAAGGATTTCAATTTTTTAAATTATTTCAACTCCAGACTTTTTGTGCATTCAATATGAACCATTAGAAGCCACATCCTAAAATTTCAACCCTATCTAACTTCATTTGCTATTTTTCATGCATTTAATGAATTTTTTGATCTCAATGACCCTGAAATTAAAAAGCACCCCAAATGAACTCTGAAATGGTTGAAACTTCGCATGGTATCATTATTTCACCCACATAGGATGTGCTAAAAAGTTGAGAGGGTTACGGCAAAAACTGGATGCACTTCGTGTACAAAATGGACAATCTCTTTCGAAGTATCACGGTTTCTGACGAAAACTCGTCTGTTACAAAAGGATTTCAATTTTTTAAATTATTTCAACTCCAGACTTTTTGTGCATTCAATATGAACCATTAGAAGCGACATCCTTAAATTTCAACCCTATCTAACTTCATTTGCTATTTTTCATGCATTTAATGAATTGTTTTGAGCTAAATGACCCTGAAATTAAAAAGCACCACAAATGAACTCTGAAATGGTTGAAACTTGGCATGGTATCATCATTTCACCCACATAGCATTTGCTAAAAAGTTGAGAGGGTTACGGCAAAAACTGGATGCACTTCGTGTACAAAATGGACAATCTCTTTCGAAGTATCACGGTTTCGGACGAAAACTCGTCTGTTACAAAAGGATTTCAATTTTTTAAATTATTTCAACTCCAGACTTTTTGTGCATTCAATATGAACCATTAGAAGCCACATCCTAAAATTTCAACCCTATCTAACTTCATTTGCTATTTTTCATGCATTTAATGAATTTTTTGATCTCAATGACCCTGAAATTAAAAAGCACCACAAATGAACTCTGAAATGGTTGAAACTTCGCATGGTATCATCATTTCACCCACATAGGATGTGCTAAAAAGTTGAGAGGGTTACGGCAAAAACTGGATGCACTTCGTGTACAAAATGGACAATCTCTTTCGAAATATCAGGGTTTCGAACGAAAACTCGTCTGTTACAAAAGGATTTCAATTTTTATAAATTATTTCAACTCCAGACTTTTTGTGCATTCAATATGAACCATTAGAAGCGACATCCTTAAATTTCAACCCTATCTAACTTCATTTGCTATTTTTCATGCATTTAATGAATTGTTTTGAGCTAAATGACCCTGAAATTAAAAAGCACCACAAATGAACTCTGAAATGGTTGAAACTTGGCATGGTATCATCATTTCACCCACATAGCATGTGCTAAAAAGTTGAGAGGGTTACGGCAAAAACTGGATGCACTTCGTGTACAAAATGGACAATCTTTTTCGAAGTATCAGGGTTTCGGACGAAAACTCGTCTGTTACAAAAGGATTTCAATTTTTTAAATTATTTCAACTCCAGACTTTTTGTGCATTCAATATGAACCATTAGAAGCCACATCCTAAAATTTAAACCCTATCTAACTTCATTTGCTATTTTTCATGCATTTAATGAATTGTTTTGAGCTAAATGACCCTGAAATTAAAAAGCACCACAAATGAACTCTGAAATGGTTGAAACTTGGCATGGTATCATCATTTCACCCACATAGGATGTGATAAAAAGTTGAGAGGGTTACGGCAAAAACTAGATGCACTTCGTGTACAAAATGGACAATCTCTTTTGAAATATCAGGGTTTCGAACGAAAACTCGTCTGTTACAAAAGGATTTCAATTTTTTTAAATTATTTCAACTCTAGACTTTTTGTGCATTCAATATGAACCATTAGAAGCCACATCCTAAATTTCAACCCTATCTAACTTCATTTGCTATTTTTCATGCATTTAATGAATTGTTTTCAGCTAAATGCTGAAATTAAAAAGCACCACAAATGAACTCTGAAATGGTTGAAACTTGGCATGGTATCATCATTTCACCCACATAGCATGTGCTAAAAGGTTGAGAGGGTTACGGCAAAAACTGGATGCACTTCGTGTACAAAATGGACAATCTCTTTCGAAGTATCAGGGCTTCGGACGAAAACTCGTCTGTTACAAAAGGATTTCAATTTTTTAAATTGTTTCAACTCCAGACTTTTTGTGCATTCAATATGAACCATTAGAAGCCACATCCTAAAATTTCAACCCTATCTAACTTCATTTGCTATTTTTCATGCATTTAATGAATTGTTTTGAGCTAAATGACCCTGAAATTAAAAAGCACCACAAATGAACTCTGAAATGGTTGAAAGTTGGCATGGTATCATCATTTCACCCACATAGCATGTGCTAAAAAGTTGAGAGGGTTACGGCAAAAACTGGATGCACTTCGTGTACAAAATGGACAATCTCTTTCGAATTATCAGGGTTTCGGACGAAAACTCGTGTGTTACAAAAGGATTTCAATTTTTTAAATTATTTCAACTCCAGACTTTTTGTGCATTCAATATGAACCATTAGAAGCCACATCCTAAATTTCAACCCTATCTAACTTCATTTGCTATTTTTCATGCATTTAATGAATTGTTTTCAGCTAAATGACCCTGAAATTAAAAAGCACCACAAATGAACTCTGAAATGGTTGAAACTTGGCATGGTATCATCATTTCACCCACATAGCATGTGCTAAAAGGTTGAGAGGGTTACGGCAAAAACTGGATGCATTTCGTGTACAAAATGGACAATCTCTTTCGAAGTATCAGGGCTTCGGACGAAAACTCGTCTGTTACAAAAGGATTTCAATTTTTTAAATTATTTCAACTCCAGACTTTTTGTGCATTCAATATGAACCATTAGAAGCCACATCCTAAAATTTCAACCCTATCTAACTTCATTTGCTATTTTTCATGCATTTAATGAATTGTTTTGAGCTAAATGACCCTGAAATTAAAAAGCACCACAAATGAACTCTGAAATGGTTGAAAGTTGGCATGGTATCATCATTTCACCCACATAGCATGTGCTAAAAAGTTGAGAGGGTTACGGCAAAAACTGGATGCACTTCGTGTACAAAATGGACAATCTCTTTCGAATTATCAGGGTTTCGGACGAAAACTCGTCTGTTACAAAAGGATTTCAATTTTTTAAATTATTTCAACTCCAGACTTTTTGTGCATTCAATATGAACCATTAGAAGCCACAACCTAAAATTTCAACCCTATCTAACTTCATTTGCTATTTTTCATGCATTTAATGAATTGTTTTGAGCTAAATGACCCTGAAATTGAAAAGCACCACAAATGAACTCTGAAATGGTTGAAACTTGGCATGGTATCATCATTTCACCCACATAGCATGTGCTAAAAAGTTGAGAGAGTTACGGCTAAAACTGGATGCACTTCGTGTACAAAATGGACAATCTCTTTCGAAGTATCAGGGTTTCGAACGAAAACTCGTCTGTTACAAAAGGATTTCAATTTTTTTAAATTATTTCAACTCCAGACTTTTTGTGCATTCAATATGAACCATTAGAAGCGAGATCCTAAAATTTCAACCCTATCTAACTTCATTTGCTATTTTTCATGCATTTAATGAATTGTTTTGAGCTAAGTGACCCTGAAATTAAAAAGCACCACAAATGAACTCTGAAATGGTTGAAACTTGGCATGGTATCATCATTTCACCCACATAGCATGTGCTAAAAAGTTGAGAGGGTTACGGCAAAAACTGGATGCACTTCGTGTACAAAATGGACAATCTCTTTCGAAGTATCAGGGTTTCGGACGAAAACTCGTCTGTTACAAAAGGATTTCAATTTTTTTAATTATTTCAACTCCAGACTTTTTGTGCATTCAATATGAACCATTAGAAGCCACATCCTAAAATTTCAACCCTATCTAACTTCATTTGCTATTTTTCATGCATTTAATGAATTGTTTTGAGCTAAATGACCCTGAAATTAAAAAGCACAACAAATGAACTCTGAAATGGTTGAAACTTGGCATGGTATCATCATTTCACCCACATAGCATGTGCTAAAAAGTTGAGAGGGTTACGGCAAAAACTGGTTGCACTTCGTGTACAAAATGGACAATCTTTTTCGAAGTATCAGGGTTTCGGACGAAAACTCGTCTGTTACAAAAGGATTTCAATTTTTTAAATTATTTCAACTCCAGACTTTTTGTGCATTCAATATGAACCATTAGAAGCGACATCCTTAAATTTCAACCCTATCTAACTTCATTTGCTATTTTTCATGCATTTAATGAATTGTTTTGAGCTAAGTGACCCTGAAATTGAAAAGCACCACAAATGAACTCTGAAATGGTTGAAACTTGGCATGGTATCATCATTTCACCCACATAGCATGTGCTAAAAAGTTGAGAGAGTTACGGCTAAAACTGGATGCACTTCGTGTACAAAATGGACAATCTCTTTCGAAGTATCAGGGTTTCGAACGAAAACTCGTCTGTTACAAAAGGATTTCAATTTTTTTAAATTATTTCAACTCCAGACTTTTTGTGCATTCAATATGAACCATTAGAAGCGAGATCCTAAAATTTCAACACTATCTAACTTCATTTGCTATTTTTCATGCATTTAATGAATTGTTTTGAGCTAAGTGACCCTGAAATTAAAAAGCACCACAAATGAACTCTGAAATGGTTGAAACTTGGCATGGTATCATCATTTCACCCACATAGCATGTGCTAAAAAGTTGAGAGGGTTACGGCAAAAACTGGATGCACTTCGTGTACAAAATGGACAATCTCTTTCGAAGTATCAGGGTTTCGGACGAAAACTCGTCTGTTACAAAAGGATTTCAATTTTTTAAATTATTTCAACTCCAGACTTTTTGTGCATTCAATATGAACCATTAGAAGCCACATCCTAAAATTTCAACCCTATCTAACTTCATTTGCTATTTTTCATGCATTTAATGAATTGTTTTGAGCTAAATGACCCTGAAATTAAAAAGCACCACAAATGAACTCTGAAATGGTTGAAACTTGGCATGGTATCATCATTTCACCCACATAGGATGTGATAAAAAGTTGAGAGGGTTACGGCAAAAACTAGATGCACTTCGTGTACAAAATGGACAATCTCTTTTGAAATATCAGGGTTTCGAACGAAAACTCGTCTGTTACAAAAGGATTTCAATTTTTTTAAATTATTTCAACTCCAGACTTTTTGTGCATTCAATATGAACCATTAGAAGCCACATCCTAAATTTCAACCCTATCTAACTTCATTTGCTATTTTTCATGCATTTAATGAATTGTTTTCAGCTAAATGACCCTAAAATTAAAAAGCACCACAAATGAACTCTGAAATGGTTGAAACTTGGCATGGTATCATCATTTCACCCACATAGCATGTGCTAAAAGGTTGAGAGGGTTACGGCAAAAACTGGATGCACTTCGTGTACAAAATGGACAATCTCTTTCGAAGTATCAGGGCTTCGGACGAAAACTCGTCTGTTACAAAAGTATTTCAATTTTTTAAATTATTTCAACTCCAGACTTTTTGTGCATTCAATATGAACCATTAGAAGCCACATCCTAAAATTTCAACCCTATCTAACTTCATTTGCTATTTTTCATGCATTTAATGAATTGTTTTGAGCTAAATGACCCTGAAATTAAAAAGCACCACAAATGAACTCTGAAATGGTTGAAAGTTGGCATGGTATCATCATTTCACCCACATAGCATGTGCTAAAAAGTTGAGAGGGTTACGGCAAAAACTGGATGCACTTCGTGTACAAAATGGACAATCTCTTTCGAATTATCAGGGTTTCGGACGAAAACTCGTCTGTTACAAAAGATTTCAATTTTTTAAATTATTTCAACTCCAGACTTTTTGTGCATTCAATATGAACCATTAGAAGCCACAACCTAAAATTTCAACCCTATCTAACTTCATTTGCTATTTTTCATGCATTTAATGAATTGTTTTGAGCTAAATGACCCTGAAATTGAAAAGCACCACAAATGAACTCTGAAATGGTTGAAACTTGGCATGGTATCATCATTTCACCCACATAGCATGTGCTAAAAAGTTGAGAGAGTTACGGCTAAAACTGGATGCACTTCGTGTACAAAATGGACAATCTCTTTCGAAGTATCAGGGTTTCGAACGAAAACTCGTCTGTTACAAAAGGATTTGAATTTTTTTAAATTATTTCAACTCCAGACTTTTTGTGCATTCAATATGAACCATTAGAAGCGAGATCCTAAAATTTCAACCCTATCTAACTTCATTTGCTATTTTTCATGCATTTAATGAATTGTTTTGAGCTAAGTGACCCTGAAATTAAAAAGCACCACAAATGAACTCTGAAATGGTTGAAACTTGGCATGGTATCATCATTTCACCCACATAGCATGTGCTAAAAAGTTGAGAGGGTTACGGCAAAAAATGGATGCACTTCGTGTACAAAATGGACAATCTCTTTCGAAGTATCAGGGTTTCGGACGAAAACTCGTCTGTTACAAAAGGATTTCAATTTTTTAAATTATTTCAACTCCAGACTTTTTGTGCATTCAATATGAACCATTAGAAGCCACATCCTAAAATTTCAACCCTATCTAACTTCATTTGCTATATTTCA
This sequence comes from Elymus sibiricus, assembly GCA_039707655.1. Taxonomy (NCBI): domain Eukaryota; kingdom Viridiplantae; phylum Streptophyta; class Magnoliopsida; order Poales; family Poaceae; genus Elymus; species Elymus sibiricus. The sequence goes on along the minus strand of CM077663.1, from coordinate 190,823,275 downwards.
TGCATTTAATGAATTGTTTTGAGCTAAATGACCCTGAAATTAAAAAGCACCACAAATGAACTCTGAAATGGTTGAAACTTGGCATGGTATCATCATTTCACCCACATAGCATGTGCTAAAAAGTTGAGAGGGTTACGGCAAAAACTGGATGCACTTCGTGTACAAAATGGACAATCTCTTTCGAAGTATCACGGTTTCCGACGAAAACTCGTTTGTTACAAAAGGATTTCAATTTTTTAAATTATTTCAACTCCAGACTTTTTGTGCATTCAATATGAACCATTAGAAGCCACATCCTAAAATTTCAACCCTATCTAACTTCATTTGCTATTTTTCATGCATTTAATGAATTTTTTGATCTCAATGACCCTGAAATTAAAAAGCACCCCAAATGAACTCTGAAATGGTTGAAACTTCGCATGGTATCATTATTTCACCCACATAGGATGTGCTAAAAAGTTGAGAGGGTTACGGCAAAAACTGGATGCACTTCGTGTACAAAATGGACAATCTCTTTCGAAGTATCACGGTTTCTGACGAAAACTCGTCTGTTACAAAAGGATTTCAATTTTTTAAATTATTTCAACTCCAGACTTTTTGTGCATTCAATATGAACCATTAGAAGCGACATCCTTAAATTTCAACCCTATCTAACTTCATTTGCTATTTTTCATGCATTTAATGAATTGTTTTGAGCTAAATGACCCTGAAATTAAAAAGCACCACAAATGAACTCTGAAATGGTTGAAACTTGGCATGGTATCATCATTTCACCCACATAGCATGTGCTAAAAAGTTGAGAGGGTTACGGCAAAAACTGGATGCACTTCGTGTACAAAATGGACAATATCTTTCGAAGTATCAGGGTTTCGGACGAAAACTCGTCTGTTACAAAAGGATTTCAATTTTTTAAATTATTTCAACTCCAGACTTTTTGTGCATTCAATATGAACCATTAGAAGCCACATCCTAAAATTTCAACCCTATCTAACTTCATTTGCTATTTTTCATGCATTTAATGAATTGTTTTGAGCTAAATGACCCTGAAATTAAAAAGCACCACAAATGAACTCTGAAATGGTTGAAACTTGGCATGGTATCATCATTGCACCCACATAGGATGTGCTAAAAAGTTGAGAGGTTTACGGCAAAAACTAGATGCACTTCGTGTACAAAATGGACAATCTCTTTTGAAATATCAGGGTTTCGAACGAAAACTCGTTTGTTACAAAAGGATTTCAATTTTTTTAAATTATTTCAACTCCAGACTTTTTGTGCATTCAATATGAACCATTAGAAGCCACATCCTAAAATTTCAACCCTATCTAACTTCATTTGCTATTTTTCATGCATTTAATGAATTGTTTTCAGCTAAATGACCCTGAAATTAAAAAGCACCACAAATGAACTCTGAAATGGTTGAAACTTGGCATGGTATCATCATTTCACCCACGTAGCATGGGCTAAAAAGTTGAGAGGGTTACGGCAAAAACTGGATGCACTTCGTGTACAAAATGGACAATCTCTTTCGAAGTATCAGGGCTTCGGACGAAAACTCGTCTGTTACAAAAGGATTTCAATTTTTTAAATTATTTCAACTCCAGACTTTTTGTGCATTCAATATGAACCATTAGAAGCCACATCCTAAAATTTCAACCCTATTTAACTTCATTTGCTATTTTTCATGCATTTAATGAATTGTTTTCAGCCAAATGACCCTGAAATTAAAAAGCACCACAAATGAACTCTGAAATGGTTGAAACTTGGCATGGTATCATCATTTCACCCACATAGCATGTGCTAAAAAGTTGAGAGGGTTACGGCAAAAACTGGATGCACTTCGTGTACAAAATGGACTATCTCTTTCGAAATATCAGGGTTTCGAACGAAAACTCGTCTGTTACAAAAGGATTTCAATTTTTTTAAATTATTTCAACTCCAGACTTTTTGTGCATTCAATATGAACCATTAGAAGCGACATCCTTAAATTTCAACCCTATCTAACTTCATTTGCTATTTTTCATGCATTTAATGAATTGTTTTGAGCTAAATGACCCTGAAATTAAAAAGCACCACAAATGAACTCTGAAATGGTTGAAACTTGGCATGGTATCATCATTTCACCCACATAGCATGTGCTAAAAAGTTGAGAGGGTTACGGCAAAAACTGGATGCACTTCGTGTACAAAATGGACAATCTCTTTCGAAGTATCAGGGTTTCGGAAGAAAACTCGTCTGTTACAAAAGGATTCCAATTTTTTAAATTATTTCAACTCCAGACTTTTTGTGCATTCAATATGAACCATTAGAAGCCACATCCTAAAATTTCAACCCTATAACTTCATTTGCTATTTTTCATGCATTTAATGAATTGTTTTGAGCTAAATGACCCTGAAATTAAAAAGCACCACAAATGAACTCTGAAATGGTTGAAAGTTGGCATGGTATCATCATTTCACCCACATAGCATGTGCTAAAAAGTTGAGAGGGTTACGGCAAAAACTGGATGCACTTCGTGTACAAAATGGACAATGTCTTTCGAAGTATCAGGGTTTCGGACGAAAACTCGTCTGTTACAAAAGGATTTCAATTTTTTTAACTTATTTCAACTCCAGACTTTTTGTGCATTCAATATGAACCATTAGAAGCCACATCCTAAAATTTCAGCCCTATCTAACTTCATTTGCTATTTTTCATGCATTTAATGAATTGTTTTGAGCTAAATGACCCTGAAATTAAAAAGCACCACAAATGAACTCTGAAATGGTTGAAACTTGGCATGGTATCATCATTTCACCCACATAGCATGTGCTAAAAAGTTGAGAGGGTTACGGCAAAAACTGGATGCACTTCGTGTACAAAATGGACAATCTCTTTCGAAGTATCAGGGTTTCGGACGAAAACTCGTCTGTTACAAAAGGATTTCAATTTTTTTAACTTATTTCAACTCCAGACTTTTTGTGCATTCAATATGAACCATTAGAAGCCACATCCTAAAATTTCAACCCTATCTACCTTCATTTGCTATTTTTCTGGCATTTAATGAATTGTTTTGAACTAAATGACCCTGAAATTAAAAAACTCCGAAATGGTTGAAACTTGGCATGCTATCATAATTTCACCCACATAGCATGTTCTAAAAAGTTGAGAGGGTTACGGACAAAACTGGATGCACTTCCTGTACAAAATGGACAATCTCTTTCGAAATATCAGGGTTTCGAACGAAAACTCGTCTGTTACAAAAGGATTTCAATTTTTTTAAATTATTTCAACTCCAGACTTTTTGTGCATTCAATATGAACCATTAGAAGCGACATCCTTAAATTTCAACCCTATCTAACTTCATTTGCTATTTTTCATGCATTTAATGAATTGTTTTGAGCTAAATGACCCTGAAATTAAAAAGCACCACAAATGAACTCTGAAATGGTTGAAACTTGGCATGGTATCATCATTTCACCCACATAGCATGTGCTAAAAAGTTGAGAGGGTTACGGCAAAAACTGGATGCACTTCGTGTACAAAATGGACAATGTCTTTCGAAGTATCAGGGTTTCGGACGAAAACTCGTCTGTTACAAAAGGATTCCAATTTTTTAAATTATTTCAACTCTAGAATTTTTGTGCATTCAATATGAACCATTAGAAGTCACATCCTAAAATTTCAGCCCTATCTAACTTCATTTGCTATTTTTCATGCATTTAATGAATTGTTTTGAGCTAAATGACCCTGAAATTAAAAAGCACCACAAATGAACTCTGAAATGGTTGAAACTTGGCATGGTATCATCATTTCACCCACATAGCATGTGCTAAAAAGTTGAGAGGGTTACGGCAAAAACAGGATGCACTTCGTGTACAAAATGGACAATCTCTTTCGAAGTATCAGGGTTTCGGACGAAAACACGTCTGTTACAAAAGGATTACAATTTTTTAAATTACTTCAACTCCAGACTTTTTGTGCATTCAATATGAACCATTACAAGCCACATCCTAAAATGTCAACCCTATCTAACTTCATTTGCTATTTTTCATGCATTTAATGAATTTTTTGATCACAATGACCCTGAAATTAAAAAGCACCCCAAATGAACTCTGAAATGGTTGAAACTTCGCATGGTATCATCATTTCACCCACATAGGATGTGCTAAAAAGTTGAGAGGGTTACGGCAAAAACTGGATGCACTTCGTGTACAAAATGGACAATCTCTTTCGAAGTATCACGGTTTCTGACGAAAACTCGTCTGTTACAAAAGGATTTCAATTTTTTAAATTATTTCAACTCCAGACTTTTTGTGCATTCAATATGAACCATTAGAAGCGACATCCTTAAATTTCAACCCTATCTAACTTCATTTGCTATTTTTCATGCATTTAATGAATTGTTTTGAGCTAAATGACCCTGAAATTAAAAAGCACCACAAATGAACTCTGAAATGGTTGAAACTTGGCATGGTATCATCATTTCACCCACATAGCATGTGCTAAAAAGTTGAGAGGGTTACGGCAAAAACTGGATGCACTTCGTGTACAAAATGGACAATATCTTTCGAAGTATCAGGGTTTCGGACGAAAACTCGTCTGTTACAAAAGGATTTCAATTTTTTAAATTATTTCAACTCCAGACTTTTTGTGCATTCAATATGAACCATTAGAAGCCACATCCTAAAATTTCAACCCTATCTAACTTCATTTGCTATTTTTCATGCATTTAATGAATTGTTTTGAGCTAAATGACCCTGAAATTAAAAAGCACCACAAATGAACTCTGTAATGGTTGAAACTTGGCATGGTATCATCATTGCACCCACATAGGATGTGCTAAAAAGTTGAGAGGTTTACGGCAAAAACTAGATGCACTTCGTGTACAAAATGGACAATCTCTTTTGAAATATCAGGGTTTCGAACGAAAACTCGTTTGTTACAAAAGGATTTCAATTTTTTTAAATTATTTCAACTCCAGACTTTTTGTGCATTCAATATGAACCATTAGAAGCCACATCCTAAAATTTCAACCCTATCTAGCTTCATTTGCTATTTTTCATGCATTTAATGAATTGTTTTCAGCTAAATGACCCTGAAATTAAAAAGCACCACAAATGAACTCTGAAATGGTTGAAATTTGGCATGGTATCATCATTTCACCCACGTAGCATGGGCTAAAAAGTTGAGAGGGTTACGGCAAAAACTGGATGCACTTCGTGTACAAAATGGACAATCTCTTTCGAAGTATCAGGGCTTCGGACGAAAACTCGTCTGTTACAAAAGGATTTCAATTTTTTAAATTATTTCAACTCCAGACTTTTTGTGCATTCAATATGAACCATTAGAAGCCACATCCTAAAATTTAAACCCTATTTAACTTCATTTGCTATTTTTCATGCATTTAATGAATTGTTTTCAGCTAAATGACCCTGAAATTAAAAAGCACCACAAATGAACTCTGAAATGGTTGAAACTTGGCATGGTATCATCATTTCACCCACATAGCATGTGCTAAAAAGTTGAGAGGGTTACGGCAAAAACTGGATGCACTTCGTGTACAAAATGGACAATCTCTTTCGAAGTATCAGGGTTTCGGACGAAAACTCGTCTGTTACAAAAGGATTTCAATTTTTTAAATTATTTCAACTCCAGCCTTTTTGTGCATTCAATATGAACCATTAGAAGCCACATCCTAAAATTTCAACCCTATCTAACTTCATTTGCTATTTTTCATGCATTTAATGAATTGTTTTGAGCTAAATGACCCTGAAATTAAAAAGCACCACAAATGAACTCTGAAATGGTTGAAACTTGGCATGGTATCATCATTTCACCCACATAGCATGTGCTAAAAAGTTGAGAGGGTTACGGCAAAAACTGGATGCACTTCGTGTACAAAATGGACAATCTCTTTCGAAGTATCACGGTTTCCGACGAAAACTCGTCTGTTACAAAAGGATTTCAATTTTTTAAATTATTTCAACTCCAGACTTTTTGTGCATTCAATATGAACCATTAGAAGCCACATCCTAAAATTTCAACCCTATCTAACTTCATTTGCTATTTTTCATGCATTTAATGAATTTTTTGATCTCAATGACCCTGAAATTAAAAAGCACCACAAATGAACTCTGAAATGGTTGAAACTTCGCATGGTATCATCATTTCACCCACATAGGATGTGCTAAAAAGTTGAGAGGGTTACGGCAAAAACTGGATGCACTTCGTGTACAAAATGGACAATCTCTTTCGAAGTATCACGGTTTCGGACGAAAACTCGTCTGTTACAAAAGGATTTCAATTTTTTAAATTATTTCAACTCCAGACTTTTTGTGCATTCAATATGAACCATTAGAAGCCACATCCTAAAATTTCAACCCTATCTAACTTCATTTGCTATTTTTCATGCATTTAATGAATTTTTTGATCTCAATGACCCTGAAATTAAAAAGCACCACAAATGAACTCTGAAATGGTTGAAACTTCGCATGGTATCATCATTTCACCCACATAGGATGTGCTAAAAAGTTGAGAGGGTTACGGCAAAAACTGGATGCACTTCGTGTACAAAATGGACAATCTCTTTCGAAATATCAGGGTTTCGAACGAAAACTCGTTTGTTACAAAAGGATTTCAATTTTTATAAATTATTTCAACTCCAGACTTTTTGTGCATTCAATATGAACCATTAGAAGCGACATCCTTAAATTTCAACCCTATCTAACTTCATTTGCTATTTTTCATGCATTTAATGAATTGTTTTGAGCTAAATGACCCTGAAATTAAAAAGCACCACAAATGAACTCTGAAATGGTTGAAACTTGGCATGGTATCATCATTTCACCCACATAGCATGTGCTAAAAAGTTGAGAGGGTTACGGCAAAAACTGGATGCACTTCGTGTACAAAATGGACAATCTTTTTCGAAGTATCAGGGTTTCGGACGAAAACTCGTCTGTTACAAAAGGATTTCAATTTTTTAAATTATTTCAACTCCAGACTTTTTGTGCATTCAATATGAACCATTAGAAGCCACATCCTAAAATTTAAACCCTATCTAACTTCATTTGCTATTTTTCATGCATTTAATGAATTGTTTTGAGCTAAATGACCCTGAAATTAAAAAGCACCACAAATGAACTCTGAAATGGTTGAAACTTGGCATGGTATCATCATTTCACCCACATAGGATGTGATAAAAAGTTGAGAGGGTTACGGCAAAAACTAGATGCACTTCGTGTACAAAATGGACAATCTCTTTTGAAATATCAGGGTTTCGAACGAAAACTCGTCTGTTACAAAAGGATTTCAATTTTTTTAAATTATTTCAACTCCAGACTTTTTGTGCATTCAATATGAACCATTAGAAGCCACATCCTAAATTTCAACCCTATCTAACTTCATTTGCTATTTTTCATGCATTTAATGAATTGTTTTCAGCTAAATGACCCTAAAATTAAAAAGCACCACAAATGAACTCTGAAATGGTTGAAACTTGGCATGGTATCATCATTTCACCCACATAGCATGTGCTAAAAGGTTGAGAGGGTTACGGCAAAAACTGGATGCACTTCGTGTACAAAATGGACAATCTCTTTCGAAGTATCAGGGCTTCGGACGAAAACTCGTCTGTTACAAAAGTATTTCAATTTTTTAAATTATTTCAACTCCAGACTTTTTGTGCATTCAATATGAACCATTAGAAGCCACATCCTAAAATTTCAACCCTATCTAACTTCATTTGCTATTTTTCATGCATTTAATGAATTGTTTTGAGCTAAATGACCCTGAAATTAAAAAGCACCACAAATGAACTCTGAAATGGTTGAAAGTTGGCATGGTATCATCATTTCACCCACATAGCATGTGCTAAAAAGTTGAGAGGGTTACGGCAAAAACTGGATGCACTTCGTGTACAAAATGGACAATCTCTTTCGAATTATCAGGGTTTCGGACGAAAACTCGTCTGTTACAAAAGATTTCAATTTTTTAAATTATTTCAACTCCAGACTTTTTGTGCATTCAATATGAACCATTAGAAGCCACAACCTAAAATTTCAACCCTATCTAACTTCATTTGCTATTTTTCATGCATTTAATGAATTGTTTTGAGCTAAATGACCCTGAAATTGAAAAGCACCACAAATGAACTCTGAAATGGTTGAAACTTGGCATGGTATCATCATTTCACCCACATAGCATGTGCTAAAAAGTTGAGAGAGTTACGGCTAAAACTGGATGCACTTCGTGTACAAAATGGACAATCTCTTTCGAAGTATCAGGGTTTCGAACGAAAACTCGTCTGTTACAAAAGGATTTGAATTTTTTTAAATTATTTCAACTCCAGACTTTTTGTGCATTCAATATGAACCATTAGAAGCGAGATCCTAAAATTTCAACCCTATCTAACTTCATTTGCTATTTTTCATGCATTTAATGAATTGTTTTGAGCTAAGTGACCCTGAAATTAAAAAGCACCACAAATGAACTCTGAAATGGTTGAAACTTGGCATGGTATCATCATTTCACCCACATAGCATGTGCTAAAAAGTTGAGAGGGTTACGGCAAAAAATGGATGCACTTCGTGTACAAAATGGACAATCTCTTTCGAAGTATCAGGGTTTCGGACGAAAACTCGTCTGTTACAAAAGGATTTCAATTTTTTAAATTATTTCAACTCCAGACTTTTTGTGCATTCAATATGAACCATTAGAAGCGACATCCTTAAATTTCAACCCTATCTAACTTCATTTGCTATATTTCATGCATTTAATGAATTGTTTTGAGCTAAATGACCCTGAAATTAAAAAGCACCACAAATGAACTCTGAAATGGTTGAAACTTGGCATGGTATCATCATTTCACCCACATAGCATGTGCTAAAAAGTTGAGAGGGTTACGGCAAAAACTGGATGCACTTCGTGTACAAAATGGACAATCTCTTTCGAAGTATCAGGGTTTCGGACGAAAACTCGTCTGTTACAAAAGGATTTCAATTTTTTAAATTATTTCAACTCCAGACTTTTTGTGCATTCAATATGAACCATTAGAAGCCACATCCTAAAATTTCAACCCTATCTAACTTCATTTGCTATTTTTCATGCATTTAATGAATTGTTTTGAGCTAAATGACCCTGAAATTAAAAAGCACCACAAATGAACTCTGTAATGGTTGAAACTTGGCATGGTATCATCATTGCACCCACATAGGATGTGCTAAAAAGTTGAGAGGTTTACGGCAAAAACTAGATGCACTTCGTGTACAAAATGGACAATCTCTTTTGAAATATCAGGGTTTCGAACGAAAACTCGTTTGTTACAAAAGGATTTCAATTTTTTTAAATTATTTCAACTCCAGACTTTTTGTGCATTCAATATGAACCATTAGAAGCCACATCCTAAAATTTCAACCCTATCTAGCTTCATTTGCTATTTTTCATGCATTTAATGAATTGTTTTCAGCTAAATGACCCTGAAATTAAAAAGCACCACAAATGAACTCTGAAATGGTTGAAACTTGGCATGGTATCATCATTTCACCCACGTAGCATGGGCTAAAAAGTTGAGAGGGTTACGGCAAAAACTGGATGCACTTCGTGTACAAAATGGACAATCTCTTTCGAAGTATCAGGGCTTCGGACGAAAACTCGTCTGTTACAAAAGGATTTCAATTTTTTAAATTATTTCAACTCCAGACTTTTTGTGCATTCAATATGAACCATTAGAAGCCACATCCTAAAATTTAAACCCTATTTAACTTCATTTGCTATTTTTCATGCATTTAATGAATTGTTTTCAGCTAAATGACCCTGAAATTAAAAAGCACCACAAATGAACTCTGAAATGGTTGAAACTTGGCATGGTATCATCATTTCACCCACATAGCATGTGCTAAAAAGTTGAGAGGGTTACGGCAAAAACTGGATGCACTTCGTGTACAAAATGGACAATCTCTTTCGAAGTATCAGGGTTTCGGACGAAAACTCGTCTGTTACAAAAGGATTTCAATTTTTTAAATTATTTCAACTCCAGACTTTTTGTGCATTCAATATGAACCATTAGAAGCCACATCCTAAAATTTCAACCCTATCTAACTTCATTTGCTATTTTTCATGCATTTAATGAATTGTTTTGAGCTAAATGACCCTGAAATTAAAAAGCACCACAAATGAACTCTGAAATGGTTGAAACTTGGCATGGTATCATCATTTCACCCACATAGCATGTGCTAAAAAGTTGAGAGGGTTACGGCAAAAACTGGATGCACTTCGTGTACAAAATGGACAATCTCTTTCGAAGTATCACGGTTTCCGACGAAAACTCGTCTGTTACAAAAGGATTTCAATTTTTTAAATTATTTCAACTCCAGACTTTTTGTGCATTCAATATGAACCATTAGAAGCCACATCCTAAAATTTCAACCCTATCTAACTTCATTTGCTATTTTTCATGCATTTAATGAATTGTTTTGAGCTAAATGACCCTGAAATTAAAAAGCACCACAAATGAACTCTGAAATGGTTGAAACTTGGCATGGTATCATCATTTCACCCACATAGCATGTGCTAAAAAGTTGAGAGGGTTACGGCAAAAACTGGATGCACTTCGTGTACAAAATGGACTATCTCTTTCGAAATATCAGGGTTTCGAACGAAAACTCGTCTGTTACAAAAGGATTTCAATTTTTTAAATTATTTCAACTCCAGACTTTTTGTGCATTCAATATGAACCATTAGAAGCGACATCCTTAAATTTCAACCCTATCTAACTTCATTTGCTATTTTTCATGCATTTAATGAATTGTTTTGAGCTAAATGACCCTGAAATTAAAAAGCACCACAAATGAACTCTGAAATGGTTGAAACTTGGCATGGTATCATCATTTCACCCACATAGCATGGGCTAAAAAGTTGAGAGGGTTACGGCAAAAACTGGATGCACTTCGTGTACAAAATGGACAATCTCTTTCGAAGTATCAGGGCTTCGGACGAAAACTCGTCTGTTACAAAAGGATTTCAATTTTTTAAATTATTTGAACTCCAGACTTTTTGTGCATTCAATATGAACCATTAGAAGCCACATCCTAAAATTTCAACCCTATTTAACTTCATTTGCTATTTTTCATGCATTTAATGAATTGTTTTCAGCTAAATGACCCTGAAATTAAAAAGTACCACAAATGAACTCTGAAATGGTTGAAACTTGGCATGGTATCATCATTTCACCCACATAGCATGTGCTAAAAAGTTGAGAGGGTTACGGCAAAAACTGGATGCACTTCGTGTACAAAATGGACTATCTCTTTCGAAATATCAGGGTTTCGAACGAAAACTCGTCTGTTACAAAAGGATTTCAATTTTTTTAAATTATTTCAACTCCAGACTTTTTGTGCATTCAATATGAACCATTAGAAGCGACATCCTTAAATTTCAACCCTATCTAACTTCATTTGCTATTTTTCATGCATTTAATGAATTGTTTTGAGCTAAATGACCCTGAAATTAAAAAGCACCACAAATGAACTCTGAAATGGTTGAAACTTGGCATGGCATCATCATTTCACCCACATAGCATGTGCTAAAAAGTTGAGAGGGTTACGGCAAAAACTGGATGCACTTAGTGTACAAAATGGACAATCTCTTTCGAAGTATCAGGGTTTCGGAAGAAAACTCGTCTGTTACAAAAGGATTCCAATTTTTTAAATTATTTCAACTCAAGACTTTTTGTGCATTCAATATGAACCATTAGAAGCCACATCCTAAAATTTCAACCCTATAACTTCATTTGCTATTTTTCATGCATTTAATGAATTGTTTTGAGCTAAATGACCCTGAAATTAAAAAGCACCACAAATGAACTCTGAAATGGTTGAAACTTGGCATGGTATCATCATTTCACCCACATAGCATGTGCTAAAAAGTTGAGAGCGTTACGGCAAAAACTGGATGCACTTCGTGTACAAAATGGACAATGTCTTTCGAAGTATCAGGGTTTCGGACGAAAACTCGTCTGTTACAAAAGGATTTCAATTTTTTTAACTTATTTCAACTCCAGACTTTTTGTGCATTCAATATGAACCATTAGAAGCCACATCCTAAAATTTCAACCCTATAACTTCATTTGCTATTTTTCATGCATTTAATGAAGTGTTTTGAGCTAAATGACCCTGAAATTAAAAAGCACCACAAATGAACTCTGAAATGGTTGAAACTTGGCATGGTATCATCATTTCACCCACATAGCATGTGCTAAAAAGTTGAGAGCGTTACGGCAAAAACTGGATGCACTTCGTGTACAAAATGGACAATGTCTTTCGAAGTATCAGGGTTTCGGACGAAAACTCGTCTGTTACAAAAGGATTTCAATTTTTTTAACTTATTTCAACTCCAGACTTTTTGTGCATTCAATATGAACCATTAGAAGCCACATCCTAAAATTTCAGCCCTATCTAACTTCATTTGCTATTTTTCATGCATTTAATGAATTGTTTTGAGCTAAATGACCCTGAAATTAAAAAGCACAACAAATGAACTCTGAAATGGTTGAAACTTGGCATGGTATCATCATTTCACCCACATAGCATGTGCTAAAAAGTTCAGAGGGTTACGGCAAAAACTGGATGCACTTCGTGTACAAAATGGACAATCTCTTTCGAAGTATCAGGGTTTCGGACGAAAACTCGTCTGTTACAAAAGGATTTCAATTTTTTTTAACTTATTTCAACTCCAGACTTTTTGTGCATTCAATATGAACCATTAGAAGCCACATCCTCAAATTTCAACCCTATCTAACTTCATTTGCTATTTTTCTGGCATTTAATGAATTGTTTTCAGCTAAATGGCCCTGAAATTAAAAAGCACCACAAATGAACTCTGAAATGGTTGAAACTTGGCATGGTATCATCATTGCACCCACATAGGATGTGCTAAAAAGTTGAGAGGTTTACGGCAAAAACTAGATGCACTTCGTGTACAAAATGGACAATCTCTTTTGAAATATCAGGGTTTCGAACGAAAACTCGTCTGTTACAAAAGGATTTCAATTTTTTTAAATTATTTCAACTCCAGACTTTTTGTGCATTCAATATGAACCATTAGAAGCGACATCCTTAAATTTCAACCCTATCTAACTTCATTTGCTATTTTTCATGCATTTAATGAATTGTTTTGAGCTAAATGACCCTGAAATTAAAAAGCACCACAAATGAACTCTGAAATGGTTGAAACTTGGCATGGCATCATCATTTCACCCACATAGCATGTGCTAAAAAGTTGAGAGGGTTACGGCAAAAACTGGATGCACTTCGTGTACAAAATGGACAATCTCTTTCGAAGTATCAGGGTTTCGGAAGAAAACTCGTCTGTTACAAAAGGATTCCAATTTTTTAAATTATTTCAACTCCAGACTTTTTGTGCATTCAATATGAACCATTAGAAGCCACATCCTAAAATTTCAACCCTATAACTTCATTTGCTATTTTTCATGCATTTAATGAATTGTTTTGAGCTAAATGACCCTGAAATTAAAAAGCACCACAAATGAACTCTGAAATGGTTGAAACTTGGCATGGTATCATCATTTCACCCACATAGCATGTGCTAAAAAGTTGAGAGCGTTACGGCAAAAACTGGATGCACTTCGTGTACAAAATGGACAATGTCTTTCGAAGTATCAGGGTTTCGGACGAAAACTCGTCTGTTACAAAAGGATTTCAATTTTTTTAACTTATTTCAACTCCAGACTTTTTGTGCATTCAATATGAACCATTAGAAGCCACATCCTAAAATTTCAACCCTATAACTTCATTTGCTATTTTTCATGCATTTAATGAATTGTTTTGAGCTAAATGACCCTGAAATTAAAAAGCACCACAAATGAACTCTGAAATGGTTGAAACTTGGCATGGTATCATCATTTCACCCACATAGCATGTGCTAAAAAGTTGAGAGCGTTACGGCAAAAACTGGATGCACTTCGTGTACAAAATGGACAATGTCTTTCGAAGTATCAGGGTTTCGGACGAAAACTCGTCTGTTACAAAAGGATTTCAATTTTTTTAACTTATTTCAACTCCAGACTTTTTGTGCATTCAATATGAACCATTAGAAGCCACATCCTAAAATTTCAGCCCTATCTAACTTCATTTGCTATTTTTCATGCATTTAATGAATTGTTTTGAGCTAAATGACCCTGAAATTAAAAAGCACCACAAATGAACTCTGAAATGGTTGAAACTTGGCATGGTATCATCATTTCACCCACATAGCATGTGCTAAAAAGTTCAGAGGGTTACGGCAAAAACTGGATGCACTTCGTGTACAAAATGGACAATCTCTTTCGAAGTATCAGGGTTTCGGACGAAAACTCGTCTGTTACAAAAGGATTTCAATTTTTTTTAACTTATTTCAACTCCAGACTTTTTGTGCATTCAATATGAACCATTAGAAGCCACATCCTCAAATTTCAACCCTATCTAACTTCATTTGCTATTTTTCTGGCATTTAATGAATTGTTTTCAGCTAAATGGCCCTGAAATTAAAAAGCACCACAAATGAACTCTGAAATGGTTGAAACTTGGCATGGTATCATCATTGCACCCACATAGGATGTGCTAAAAAGTTGAGAGGTTTACGGCAAAAACTAGATGCACTTCGTGTACAAAATGGACAATCTCTTTTGAAATATCAGGGTTTCGAACGAAAACTCGTTTGTTACAAAAGGATTTCAATTTTTTTAAATTATTTCAACTCCAGACTTTTTGTGCATTCAATATGAACCATTAGAAGCCACATCCTAAAATTTCAACCCTATCTAACTTCATTTGCTATTTTTCATGCATTTAATGAATTGTTTTCAGCTAAATGACCCTGAAATTAAAAAGCACCACAAATGAACTCTGAAATGGTTGAAACTTGGCATGGTATCATCATTTCACCCACGTAGCATGGGCTAAAAAGTTGAGAGGGTTACGGCAAAAACTGGATGCACTTCGTGTACAAAATGGACAATCTCTTTCGAAGTATCAGGGCTTCGGACGAAAACTCGTCTGTTACAAAAGGATTTCAATTTTTTAAATTATTTGAACTCCAGACTTTTTGTGCATTCAATATGAACCATTAGAAGCCACATCCTAAAATTTCAACCTTATTTAACTTCATTTGCTATTTTTCATGCATTTAATGAATTGTTTTCAGCTAAATGACCCTGAAATTAAAAAGTACCACAAATGAACTCTGAAATGGTTGAAACTTGGCATGGTATCATCATTTCACCCACATAGCATGTGCTAAAAAGTTGAGAGGGTTACGGCAAAAACTGGATGCACTTCGTGTACAAAATGGACTATCTCTTTCGAAATATCAGGGTTTCGAACGAAAACTCGTCTGTTACAAAAGGATTTCAATTTTTTTAAATTATTTCAACTCCAGACTTTTTGTGCATTCAATATGAACCATTAGAAGCGACATCCTTAAATTTCAACCCTATCTAACTTCATTTGCTATTTTTCATGCATTTAATGAATTGTTTTGAGCTAAATGACCCTGAAATTAAAAAGCACCACAAATGAACTCTGAAATGGTTGAAACTTGGCATGGCATCATCATTTCACCCACATAGCATGTGCTAAAAAGTTGAGAGGGTTACGGCAAAAACTGGATGCACTTCGTGTACAAAATGGACAATCTCTTTCGAAGTATCAGGGTTTCGGAAGAAAACTCGTCTGTTACAAAAGGATTCCAATTTTTTAAATTATTTCAACTCCAGACTTTTTGTGCATTCAATATGAACCATTAGAAGCCACATCCTAAAATTTCAACCCTATAACTTCATTTGCTATTTTTCATGCATTTAATGAATTGTTTTGAGCTAAATGACCCTGAAATTAAAAAGCACCACAAATGAACTCTGAAATGGTTGAAACTTGGCATGGTATCATCATTTCACCCACATAGCATGTGCTAAAAAGTTGAGAGGGTTACGGCAAAAACTGGATGCACTTCGTGTACAAAATGGACAATGTCTTTCGAAGTATCAGGGTTTCGGACGAAAACTCGTCTGTTACAAAAGGATTTCAATTTTTTTAACTTATTTCAACTCCAGACTTTTTGTGCATTCAATATGAACCATTAGAAGCCACATCCTAAAATTTCAGCCCTATCTAACTTCATTTGCTATTTTTCATGCATTTAATGAATTGTTTTGAGCTAAATGGCCCTGAAATTAAAAAGCACCACAAATGAACTCTGAAATGGTTGAAACTTGGCATGGTATCATCATTTCACCCACATAGCATGTGCTAAAAAGTTGAGAGCGTTACGGCAAAAACTGGATGCACTTCGTGTACAAAATGGACAATGTCTTTCGAAGTATCAGGGTTTCGGACGAAAACTCGTCTGTTACAAAAGGATTTCAATTTTTTTAACTTATTTCAACTCCAGACTTTTTGTGCATTCAATATGAACCATTAGAAGCCACATCCTAAAATTTCAACCCTATAACTTCATTTGCTATTTTTCATGCATTTAATGAATTGTTTTGAGCTAAATGACCCTGAAATTAAAAAGCACCACAAATGAACTCTGAAATGGTTGAAACTTGGCATGGTATCATCATTTCACCCACATAGCATGTGCTAAAAAGTTGAGAGCGTTACGGCAAAAACTGGATGCACTTCGTGTACAAAATGGACAATGTCTTTCGAAGTATCAGGGTTTCGGACGAAAACTCGTCTGTTACAAAAGGATTTCAATTTTTTTAACTTATTTCAACTCCAGACTTTTTGTGCATTCAATATGAACCATTAGAAGCCACATCCTAAAATTTCAGCCCTATCTAACTTCATTTGCTATTTTTCATGCATTTAATGAATTGT
This sequence comes from Elymus sibiricus, assembly GCA_039707655.1. Lineage (NCBI taxonomy): Eukaryota > Viridiplantae > Streptophyta > Magnoliopsida > Poales > Poaceae > Elymus > Elymus sibiricus. Next base: position 190,806,416 of record CM077663.1, on the reverse strand, counting down.
TTTGAGCTAAATGACCCTGAAATTAAAAAGCACCACAAATGAACTCTGAAATGGTTGAAACTTGGCATGGTATCATCATTTCACCCACATAGCATGTGCTAAAAAGTTCAGAGGGTTACGGCAAAAACTGGATGCACTTCGTGTACAAAATGTTCAATCTCTTTCGAAGTATCAGTGTTTCGGACGAAAACTCGTCTGTTACAAAAGGATTTCAATTTTTTTAACTTATTTCAACTCCAGACTTTTTGTGCATTCAATATGAACCATTAGAAGCCACATCCTAAAATTTCAACCCTATCTACCTTCATTTGCTATTTTTCTGGCATTTAATGAATTGTTTTGAACTAAATGACCCTGAAATTAAAAAACTCCGAAATGGTTGAAACTTGGCATGCTATCATAATTTCACCCACATAGCATGTTCTAAAAAGTTGAGAGGGTTACGGACAAAACTGGATGCACTTCCTGTACAAAATGGACAATCTCTTTCGAAATATCAGGGTTTCGAACGAAAACTCGTCTGTTACAAAAGGATTTCAATTTTTTTAAATTATTTCAACTCCAGACTTTTTGTGCATTCAATATGAACCATTAGAAGCGACATCCTTAAATTTCAACCCTATCTAACTTCATTTGCTATTTTTCATGCATTTAATGAATTGTTTTGAGCTAAATGACCCTGAAATTAAAAAGCACCACAAATGAACTCTGAAATGGTTGAAACTTGGCATGGTATCATCATTTCACCCACATAGCATGTGCTAAAAAGTTGAGAGGGTTACGGCAAAAACAGGATGCACTTCGTGTACAAAATGGACAATCTCTTTCGAAGTATCAGGGTTTCGGACGAAAACACGTCTGTTACAAAAGGATTACAATTTTTTAAATTACTTCAACTCCAGACTTTTTGTGCATTCAATATGAACCATTACAAGCCACATCCTAAAATGTCAACCCTATCTAACTTCATTTGCTATTTTTCATGCATTTAATGAATTGTTTTGAGCTAAATGACCCTGAAATTAAAAAGCACCACCAATGAACTCTGAAATGGTTGAAACTTGGCATCGTATCATCATTTCACCCACATAGCATGTGCTAAAAAGTTGAGAGGGTTACGGCAAAAACTGGATGCACTTCGTGTACGAACTGGACAATCTCTTTCGAAATATCAGGGTTTCGAACGAAAACTCGTCTGTTACAAAAGGATTTCAATTTTTTTAAATTATTTCAACTCCAGACTTTTTGTGCATTCAATATGAACCATTAGAAGCGACATCCTTAAATTTCAACCCTATCTAACTTCATTTGCTATTTTTCATGCATTTAATGAATTGTTTTGAGCTAAATGACCCTGAAATTAAAAAGCACCACAAATGAACTCTGAAATGGTTGAAACTTGGCATGGTATCATCATTTCACCCACATAGCATGTGCTAAAAAGTTGAGAGGGTTACGGCAAAAACTGGATGCACTTCGTGTACAAAATGGACAATCTCTTTCGAAGTATCAGGGTTTCGGACGAAAACTCGTCTGTTACAAAAGGATTTCAATTTTTTAAATTATTTCAACTCCAGACTTTTTGTGCATTCAATATGAACCATTAGAAGCCACATCCTAAAATTTCAACCCTATCTAACTTCATTTGCTATTTTTCATGCATTTAATGAATTGTTTTGAGCTAAATGGCCCTGAAATTAAAAAGCACCACAAATGAACTCTGAAATGGTTGAAACTTGGCATGGTATCATCATTTCACCCACATAGCATGTGCTAAAAAGTTGAGAGGGTTACGGCTAAAACTAGATGCACTTCGTGTACAAAATGGACAATCTCTTTCGAAGTATCAGGGTTTCGAACGAAAACTCGTCTGTTACAAAAGGATTTCAATTTTTTTAAATTATTTCAACTCCAGACTTTTTGTGCATTCAATATGAACCATTAGAAGCGACATACTAAAATTTCAACCCTATCTAACTTCATTTGCTATCTTTCATGCATTTAATGAATTGTTTTGAGCTAAATGACCCTGAAATTAAAAAGCAGCACAAATGAACTCTGAAATGGTTGAAACTTGGCATGGTATCATCATTTCACCCACATAGCATGTGCTAAAAAGTTGAGAGGGTTACGGCAAAAACTGGATGCACTTCGTGTACAAAATGGACAATCTCTTTCGAAGTATCAGGGTTTCGGACGAAAACTCGTCTGTTACAAAAGGATTTCAATTTTTTAAATTATTTCAACTCCAGACTTTTTGTGCATTCAATATGAACCATTAGAAGCGACATCCTTAAATTTCAACCCTATCTAACTTCATTTGCTATGTTTCATGCATTTAATGAATTGTTTTGAGCTAAATGACCCTGAAATTAAAAAGCACCACAAATGAACTCTGAAATGGTTGAAACTTGGCATGGTATCATCATTTCACCCACATAGCATGTGCTAAAAAGTTGAGAGGGTTACGGCAAAAACTGGATGCACTTTGTGTACAAAATTGACAATCTCTTTCGAAGTATCAGGGTTTCGGACGAAAACTCGTCTGTTACAAAAGGATTTCAATTTTTTAAATTATTTCAACTACAGACTTTTTGTGCATTCAATATGAACCATTAGAAGACACATCCTAAAATTTCAACCCTATCTAACTTCATTTGCTATTTTTCATGCATTTAATGAATTGTTTTCAGCTAAATGGCCCTGAAATTAAAAAGCACCACAAATGAACTCTGAAATGGTTGAAACTTGGCATGGTATCATCATTTCACCCACGTAGCATGTGGTAAAAAGTTGAGAGGGTTACGGCAAAAACTGGATGCACTTCGTGTACAAAATGGACAATCTCTTTCGAAGTATCAGGGCTTCGGACGAAAACTCGTCTGTTACAAAAGGATTTCAATTTTTTAAATTATTTCAACTCCAGACTTTTTGTACATTCAATATGAACCATTAGAAGCGACATCCTTAAATTTCAACCCTATCTAACTTCATTTGCTATGTTTCATGCATTTAATGAATTGTTTTGAGCTAAATGACCCTGAAATTAAAAAGCACCACAAATGAACTCTGAAATGGTTGAAACTTGGCATGGTATCATCATTTCACCCACATAGCATGTGCTAAAAAGTTGAGAGGGTTACGGCAAAAACTGGATGCACTTCGTGTACAAAATGGACAATCTCTTTCGAATTATCGGGGTTTCGGACGAAAACTCGTCTGTTACAAAAGGATTTCAATTTTTTAAATTATTTCAACTCCAGACTTTTTGTGCATTCAATATGAACCATTAGAAGCCACATCCTAAAATTTCAACCCTATCTAACTTCATTTGCTATTTTTCATGCATTTAATGAATTGTTTTCAGCTAAATGACCCTGAAATTAAAAAGCACCACAAATGAACTCTGAAATGGTTGAAACTTGGCATGGTATCATCATTTCACCCACATAGCATGTGCTAAAAAGTTGAGAGGGTTACGGCAAAAACTGGATGCACTTCGTGTACAAAATGGACAATCTCTTTCGAAATATCAGGGTTTCGAACGAAAACTCGTCTGTTACAAAAGGATTTCATTTTTTTTAAATTATTTCAACTCCAGACTTTTTGTGCATTCAATATGAACCATTAGAAGCGACATCCTTAAATTTCAACCCTATCTAACTTCATTTGCTATTTTTCATGCATTTAATGAATTGTTTTGAGCTAAATGACCCTGAAATTAAAAAGCACCACAAATGAACTCTGAAATGGTTGAAACTTGGCATGGTATCATCATTTCACCCACATAGCATGTGCTAAAAAGTTGAGAGGGTTACGGCAAAAACTGGATGCACTTCGTGTACAAAATGGACAATCTCTTTCGAAGTATCAGGGTTTCGGAAGAAAACTCGTCTGTTACAAAAGGATTCCAATTTTTTAAATTATTTCAACTCCAGACTTTTTGTGCATTCAATATGAACCATTAGAAGCCACATCCTAAAATTTCAGCCCTATCTAACTTCATTTGCTATTTTTCATGCATTTAATGAATTGTTTTGAGCTAAATGACCCTGAAATTAAAAAGCACCACAAATGAACTCTGAAATGGTTGAAACTTGGCATGGTATCATCATTTCACCCACATAGCATGTGCTAAAAAGTTGAGAGGGTTACGGCAAAAACTGGATGCACTTCGTGTACAAAATGGACAATGTCTTTCGAAGTATCAGGGTTTCGGACGAAAACTCGTCTGTTACAAAAGGATTTCAATTTTTTTAACTTATTTCAACTCCAGACTTTTTGTGCATTAAATATGAACCATTAGAAGCCACATCCTAAAATTTCAGCCCTATCTAACTTCATTTGCTATTTTTCATGCATTTAATGAATTGTTTTGAGCTAAATGACCCTGAAATTAAAAAGCACCACAAATGAACTCTGAAATGGTTGAAACTTGGCATGGTATCATCATTTCACCCACATAGCATGTGCTAAAAAGTTGAGAGGGTTACGGCAAAAACTGGATGCACTTCGTGTACAAAATGGACAATCTCTTTCGAAGTATCAGGGTTTCGGACGAAAACTCGTCTGTTACAAAAGGATTTCAATTTTTTTAACTTATTTCAACTCCAGACTTTTTGTGCATTCAATATTAACCATTAGAAGCCACATCCTAAAATTTCAACCCTATCTACCTTCATTTGCTATTTTTCTGGCATTTAATGAATTGTTTTGAACTAAATGACCCTGAAATTAAAAAACTCCGAAATGGTTGAAACTTGGCATGCTATCATAATTTCACCCACATAGCATGTTCTAAAAAGTTGAGAGGGTTACGGACAAAACTGGATGCACTTCGTGTACAAAATGGACAATCTCTTTCGAAGTATCAGGGTTTCGGACGAAAACACGTCTGTTACAAAAGGATTACAATTTTTTAAATTACTTCAACTCCAGACTTTTTGTGCATTCAATATGAACCATTACAAGCCACATCCTAAAATGTCAACCCTATCTAACTTCATTTGCTATTTTTCATGCATTTAATGAATTGTTTTGAGCTAAATGACCCTGAAATTAAAAAGCACCACCAATGAACTCTGAAATGGTTGAAACTTGGCATCGTATCATCATTTCACCCACATAGCATGTGCTAAAAAGTTGAGAGGGTTACGGCAAAAACTGGATGCACTTCGTGTACGAACTGGACAATCTCTTTCGAAATATCAGGGTTTCGAACGAAAACTCGTCTGTTACAAAAGGATTTCAATTTTTTTAAATTATTTCAACTCCAGACTTTTTGTACATTCAATATGAACCATTAGAAGCGACATCCTTAAATTTCAACCCTATCTAACTTCATTTGCTATTTTTCATGCATTTAATGAATTGTTTTGAGCTAAATGACCCTGAAATTAAAAAGCACCACAAATGAACTCTGAAATGGTTGAAACTTGGCATGGTATCATCATTTCACCCACATAGCATGTGCTAAAAAGTTGAGAGGGTTACGGCAAAAACTGGATGCACTTCGTGTACAAAATGGACAATCTCTTTCGAAGTATCAGGGTTTCGGACGAAAACTCGTCTGTTACAAAAGGATTTCAATTTTTTAAATTATTTCAACTCCAGACTTTTTGTGCATTCAATATGAACCATTAGAAGCCACATCCTAAAATTTCAACCCTATCTAACTTCATTTGCTATTTTTCATGCATTTAATGAATTGTTTTGAGCTAAATGGCCCTGAAATTAAAAAGCACCACAAATGAACTCTGAAATGGTTGAAACTTGGCATGGTATCATCATTTCACCCACATAGCATGTGCTAAAAAGTTGAGAGGGTTACGGCTAAAACTGGATGCACTTCGTGTACAAAATGGACAATCTCTTTCGAAGTATCAGGGTTTCGAACGAAAACTCGTCTGTTACAAAAGGATTTCAATTTTTTTAAAATATTTCAACTCCAGACTTTTTGTGCATTCAATATGAACCATTAGAAGCGACATACTAAAATTTCAACCCTATCTAACTTCATTTGCTATCTTTCATGCATTTAATGAATTGTTTTGAGCTAAATGACCCTGAAATTAAAAAGCAGCACAAATGAACTCTGAAATGGTTGAAACTTGGCATGGTATCATCATTTCACCCACATAGCATGTGCTAAAAAGTTGAGAGGGTTACGGCAATAACTGGATGCACTTCGTGTACAAAATGGACAATCTCTTTCGAAGTATCAGGGTTTCGGACGAAAACTCGTCTGTTACAAAAGGATTTCAATTTTTTAAATTATTTCAACTCCAGACTTTTTGTGCATTCAATATGAACCATTAGAAGCGACATCCTTAAATTTCAACCCTATCTAACTTCATTTGCTATGTTTCATGCATTTAATGAATTGTTTTGAGCTAAATGACCCTGAAATTAAAAAGCACCACAAATGAACTCTGAAATGGTTGAAACTTGGCATGGTATCATCATTTCACCCACATAGCATGTGCTAAAAAGTTGAGAGGGTTACGGCAAAAACTGGATGCACTTTGTGTACAAAATGGACAATCTCTTTCGAAGTATCAGGGTTTCGGACGAAAACTCGTCTGTTACAAAAGGATTTCAATTTTTTAAATTATTTCAACTCCAGACTTTTTGTGCATTCAATATGAACCATTAGAAGACACATCCTAAAATTTCAACCCTATCTAACTTCATTTGCTATTTTTCATGCATTTAATGAATTGTTTTCAGCTAAATGGCCCTGAAATTAAAAAGCACCACAAATGAACTCTGAAATGGTTGAAACTTGGCATGGTATCATCATTTCACCCACATAGCATGTGCTAAAAAGTTGAGAGGGTTACGGCTAAAACTGGATGCACTTCGTGTACAAAATGGACAATCTCTTTCGAAGTATCAGGGTTTCGAACGAAAACTCGTTTGTTACAAAAGGTTTTCAATTTTTTTAACTTATTTCAACTCCAGACTTTTTGTGCAATCAATATGAACCATTAGAAGCCTCATCCTAAAATTTCAGCCCTATCTAACTTCATTTGCTATTTTTCATGCATTTAATGAATTGTTTTGAGCTAAATGACCCTGAAATTAAAAAGCACCACAAATAAACTCTGAAATGGTTGAAACTTGGCATGGTATCATCATTTCACCCACATAGCATGTGCTGAAAAGTTGAGAGGGTTACGGCAAAAACTGGATGCACTTCCTGTACAAAATGGACAATCTCTTTCGAAGTATCAGGGTTTGGGACGAAAACTCGTCTGTTACAAAAGGATTTCAATTTTTTCAACTTATTTCAACTCCAGAATTTTTGCGCATTCAATATGAACCATTAGAAGCCACATCCTAAAATTTCAACCCTATCTAACTTCATTTGCTATTTTTCATGCATTTAATGAATTGTTTTGAGCTTAATGACCCTGAAATTAAACAGCACCACAAATGAACTCTGAAAGGGTTGAAACTTGGCATGGTATCATCATTTCACCCACATAGCATGTGCTAAAAAGTTGAGAGGGTTACGGCTAAAACTGGATGCACTTCTTGTACAAAATGGACAATCTCTTTCGAAGTATCAGGGTTTCGAACGAAAACTCATCTGTTACAAAAGGATTTCAATTTTTTTTAACTTATTTCAACTCTAGACTTTTTGTGCATTCAATATGAACCATTAGAAGCCACATCCTAAAATTTCAACCCTATAACTTCATTTGCTATTTTTCATGCATTTAATGAATTGTTTTGAGCTAAATGACCCTGAAATTAAAAAGCACCACAAATGAACTCTGAAATGGTTGAAACTTGGCATGGTATCATCATTTCACCCACATAGGATGTGCTAAAAAGTTGAGAGGGTTACGGCAAAAACTGGATGCACTTCGTGTACAAAATGGACAATCTCTTTCGAAATATCAGGGTTTCGAACGAAAACTCGTCTGTTACAAAAGGATTTCAATTTTTTTAAATTATTTCAACTCCAGACTTTTTGTGCATTCAATATGAACCATTAAAAGCGACATCCTTAAATTTCAACCCTATCTAACTTCATTTGCTATTTTTCATGCATTTAATGAATTGTTTTGAGCTAAATGATCCTGAAATTAAAAAGCACCACAAATGAACTCTGAAATGGTTGAAACTTGGCATGGTATCATCATTTCACCCACATAGAATGTGCTAAAAACTTGAGAGGGTTACGGCAAAAACTGGATGCACTTCGTGTACAAAATGGACAATCTCTTTCGAAGTATCAGGGTTTCGGACGAAAACTCGTCTGTTACAAAAGGATTTCAATTTTTTTTAACTTATTTCAACTCCAGACTTTTTGTGCATTCAATATGAACCATTAGAAGCCACATCCTCAAATTTCAACCCTATCTAACTTCATTTGCTATTTTTCTGGCATTTAATGAATTGTTTTCAGCTAAATGGCCCTGAAATTAAAAAGCACCACAAATGAACTCTGAAATGGTTGAAACTTGGCATGGTATCATCATTTCACCCACATAGCATGTGCTGAAAAGTTGAGAGGGTTACGGCAAAAACTGGATGCACTTCCTGTACAAAATGGACAATCTCTTTGGAAGTATCAGGGTTTCGGACGAAAACTCGTCTGTTACAAAAGGATTTCAATTTTTTCAACTTATTTCAACTACAGAATTTTTGTGCATTCAATATGAACCATTAGAAGCCACATCCTAAAATTTCAACCCTATCTAACTTCATTTGCTATTTTTCATGCATTTAATGAATTGTTTTAAGCTTAATGACCCTGAAATTAAAAAGCACCACAAATGAACTCTGAAATGGTTGAAACTTGGCATGGTATCATCATTTCACCCACATAGCATGTGCTAAAAAGTTGAGAGGGTTACGGCTAAAACTGGATGCACTTCTTGTACAAAATGGACAATCTCTTTCGAAGTATCAAGGTTTCGGACGAAAACTCGTCTGTTACAAAAGGATTTCAATTTTTTAACTTATTTCAACTCCAGAATTTTTGTGCATTCAATATGAACCATTAGAGCCCACATCCTAAAATTTCAACCCTATCTAACTTCATTTGCTATTTTTCATGCATTTAATGAATTGTTTTGAGCTTAATGACCCTGAAATTAAAAAGCACCACAAATGAACTCTGAAATGGTTGAAACTTGGCATGGTATCATCATTTCACCCACATAGCATGTGCTAAAAAGTTGAGAGGGTTACGGCAAAAACTGGATGCACTTCGTGTACAAAATGGACAATCTCTTTCGAAATATCAGGGTTTCGAACGAAAACTCGTCTGTTACAAAAGGATTTCAATTTTTTTAAATTATTTCAACTCCAGACTTTTTGTGCATTCAATATGAACCATTAAAAGCGACATCCTTAAATTTCAACCCTATCTAACTTCATTTGCTATTTTTCATGCATTTAATGAATTGTTTTGAGCTAAATGATCCTGAAATTAAAAAGCACCACAAATGAACTCTGAAATGGTTGAAACTTGGCATGGTATCATCATTTCACCCACATAGAATGTGCTAAAAACTTGAGAGGGTTACGGCAAAAACTGGATGCACTTCGTGTACAAAATGGACAATCTCTTTCGAAGTATCAGGGTTTCGGACGAAAACTCGTCTGTTACAAAAGGATTTCAATTTTTTTTAACTTATTTCAACTCCAGACTTTTTGTGCATTCAATATGAACCATTAGAAGCCACATCCTCAAATTTCAACCCTATCTAACTTCATTTGCTATTTTTCTGGCATTTAATGAATTGTTTTCAGCTAAATGGCCCTGAAATTAAAAAGCACCACAAATGAACTCTGAAATGGTTGAAACTTGGCATGGTATCATCATTTCACCCACATAGCATGTGCTGAAAAGTTGAGAGGGTTACGGCAAAAACTGGATGCACTTCCTGTACAAAATGGACAATCTCTTTGGAAGTATCAGGGTTTCGGACGAAAACTCGTCTGTTACAAAAGGATTTCAATTTTTTCAACTTATTTCAACTACAGAATTTTTGTGCATTCAATATGAACCATTAGAAGCCACATCCTAAAATTTCAACCCTATCTAACTTCATTTGCTATTTTTCATGCATTTAATGAATTGTTTTAAGCTTAATGACCCTGAAATTAAAAAGCACCACAAATGAACTCTGAAATGGTTGAAACTTGGCATGGTATCATCATTTCACCCACATAGCATGTGCTAAAAAGTTGAGAGGGTTACGGCTAAAACTGGATGCACTTCTTGTACAAAATGGACAATCTCTTTCGAAGTATCAAGGTTTCGGACGAAAACTCGTCTGTTACAAAAGGATTTCAATTTTTTAACTTATTTCAACTCCAGAATTTTTGTGCATTCAATATGAACCATTAGAGCCCACATCCTAAAATTTCAACCCTATCTAACTTCATTTGCTATTTTTCATGCATTTAATGAATTGTTTTGAGCTTAATGACCCTGAAATTAAAAAGCACCACAAATGAACTCTGAAATGGTTGAAACTTGGCATGGTATCATCATTTCACCCACATAGCATGTGCTAAAAAGTTGAGAGGGTTACGGCAAAAACTGGATGCACTTCGTGTACAAAATGGACAATCTCTTTCGAAATATCAGGGTTTCGAACGAAAACTCGTCTGTTACAAAAGGATTTCAATTTTTTTAAATTATTTCAACTCCAGACTTTTTGTGCATTCAATATGAACCATTAGAAGCGACATCCTTAAATTTCAACCCTATCTAACTTCATTTGCTATTTTTCATGCATTTAATGAATTGTTTTGAGCTAAATGACCCTGAAATTAAAAAGCACCACAAATGAACTCTGAAATGGTTGAAACTTGGCATGGTATCATCATTTCACCCACATAGGATGTGCTAAAAAGTTGACAGGGTTAAGGCAAAAACTGGATGCACTTCGTGTACAAAATGGACAATCTCTTTCGAAGTATCAGGGTTTCGGACGAAAACTCGTCTGTTACAAAAGGATTCCAATTTTTTAAATTATTTCAACTCCAGACTTTTTATGCATTCAATATGAACCATTAGAAGCCACATCCTCAAATTTCAACCCTATCTAACTTCATTTGCTATTTTTCTGGCATTTAATGAATTGTTTTCAGCTAAATGGCCCCGAAATTAAAAAGCACCACAAATGAACTCTGAAATGGTTGAAACTTGGCATGGTATCATCATTTCACCCACATAGCATGTGCTGAAAAGTTGAGAGGGTTACGGCAAAAACTCGATGCACTTCCTGTACAAAATGGACAATCTCTTTCGAAGTATCAGGGTTTCGGACGAAAACTCGTCTGTTACAAAAGGATTTCAATTTTTTTAAATTATTTCAACTCCAGACTTTTTGTGCATTCAATATGAACCATTAGAAGCGACATCCTTAAATTTCAACCCTATCTAACTTCATTTGCTATTTTTCATGCATTTAATGAATTGTTTTGAGCTAAATGACCCTGAAATTAAAAAGCACCACAAATGAACTCTGAAATGGTTGAAACTTGGCATGGTATCATCATTTCACCCACATAGCCTGTGCTGAAAAGTTGAGAGGGTTACGGCAAAAACTGGATGCACTTCCTGTACAAAATGGACAATCTCTTTCGAAGTATCAGGGTTTCGGACGAAAACTCGTCTGTTACAAAAGGATTTCAATTTTTTTAAATTATTTCAACTCCAGACTTTTTGTGCATTCAATATGAACCATTAGAAGCGACATCCTTAAATTTCAACCCTATCTAACTTCATTTGCTATTTTTCATGCATTTAATGAATTGTTTTGAGCTAAATGACCCTGAAATTAAAAAGCACCACAAATGAACTCTGAAATGGTTCAAACTTGGCATGGTATCATCATTTCACCCACATAGCATGTGCTAAAAAGTTGAGAGGGTTAAGGCAAAAACTGGATGCACTTCGTGTACAAAATGGACAATCTCTTTCGAAGTATCAGGGTTTCGGACGAAAACTCGTCTGTTACAAAAGGATTCCAATTTTTTAAATTATTTCAACTCCAGACTTTTTGTAAATTCAATATGAACCATTAGAAGCCACATCCTAAAAATTCAGCCCTATCTAACTTCAATTGCTATTTTTCATGCATTTAATGAATTGTTTTGAGCTAAATGACCCTGAAATTAAAAAGCACCACAAATGAACTCTGAAATGGTTGAAACTTGGCATGGTATCATCATTTCACCCACATAGAATGTGCTAAAAAGTTGAGAGGGTTACGGCAAAAACTGGATGCACTTCGTGTACAAAATGGATAATCTCTTTCGAAGTATCAGGGTTTCGGACGAAAACTCGTCTGTTACAAAAGGATTCCAATTTTTTTAACTTATTTCAACTCCAGACTTTTTGTGCATTCAATATGAACCATTAGAAGCCACATCCTAAAATTTCAACCCTATCTAACTTCATTTGCTATTTTTCTGGCATTTAATGAATTGTTTTGAACTAAATGACCCTGAAATTAAAAAACTCTGAAATGGTTGAAACTTGGCATGCTATCATAATTTCACCCACATAGCAGGTTCTAAAAAGTTGAGAGTGTTACGGCAAAAACTGGATGCACTTCCTGTACAAAATGGACAATCTCTTTCGAAGTATCAGGGTTTCGGACGAAAACTCGTCTGTTACAAAAGGATTACAATTTTTTAAATTACTTCAACTCCAGACTTTTTGTGCATTCAATATGAACCATTAGAAGCCCCATCCTAAAATGTCAACCCTATCTAACTTCATTTGCTATTTTTCATGCATTTAATGAATTGTTTTGAGCTAAATGACCCTGAAATTAAAAAGCACCACAAATGAACTCTGAAATGGTTGAAACTTGGCATGGTATCATCATTTCACCCACATAGGATGTGCTAAAAAGTTGAGAGGGTTACGGCAAAAACTGGATGCACTTCGTGTACAAAATGGACAATCTCTTTCGAAATATCAGGGTTTCGAACGAAAACTCGTCTGTTACAAAAGGATTTCAATTTTTTTTAAATTATTTCAACTCCAGACTTTTTGTGCATTCAATATGAACCATTAGAAGCGACATCCTTAAATTTCAACCCTATCTAACTTCATTTGCTATTTTTCATGCATTTAATGAATTGTTTTGAGCTAAATGACCCTGAAATTAAAAAGCACCACAAATGAACTCTGAAATGGTTGAAACTTGGCATGGTATCATCATTTCACCCACATAGCATGTGCTAAAAAGTTGAGAGGGTTAAGGCAAAAACTGGATGCACTTCGTGTACAAAATGGACAATCTCTTTCGAAGTATCAGGGTTTCGGACGAAAACTCGTCTGTTACAAAAGGATTCCAATTTTTTAAATTATTTCAACTCCAGACTTTTTGTAAATTCAATATGAACCATTAGAAGCCACATCCTAAATTTTCAACCCTATCTAACTTCATTTGCTATTTTTCATTCATTTAATGAATTGTTTTGAGCTTAATGACCCTGAAATTAAAAAGCACCACAAATGAAATCTGAAAGGGTTGAAACTTGGCATGGTATCATCATTTCTCCCATATAGCATGTGCTAAAAAGTTGAGAGGGTTACGGCTAAAACTGGATGCACTTCTTGTACAAAATGGACATTCTCTTTCGAAGTATCAGGGTTTCGAACGAAAACTCATCTGTTACAAAAGGATTTCAATTTTTTTTAACTTATTTCAACTCTAGACTTTTTGTGCATTCAATATGAACCATTAGAAGCCACATCCTAAAATTTCAACCCTATCTAACTTCATTTGCTATTTTTCATGTATTTAATGAAATATTTTGAGCTAAATGACCCTGAAATTAAAAAGCACCACAAATGAACTCTGAAATGGTTGAAACTTGGCATGGTATCATCATTTCACCCACATAGGTTATGCTAAAAAGTTGAGAGGGTTACGGCAAAAACTGGATGCACTTCGTGTACAAAATGGACAATCTCTTTCGAAATATCAGGGTTTCGAACGAAAACTCGTGTGTTACAAAATGATTTCAATTTTTTTAAATTATTTCAACTCCAGACTTTTTGTGCATTCAATATGAACCATTAGAAGCGACATCCTTAAATTTCAACCCTATCTAACTTCATTTGCTATTTTTCATGCATTTAATGAATTGTTTTGAGCTAAATGACCCTGAAATTAAAAAGCACCACAAATGAACTCTGAAATGGTTGAAACTTGGCATGGTATCATCATTTCACCCACATAGCATGTGCTGAAAAGTTGAGAGGGTTAGGGCAAAAACTGGATGCACTTCGTGTACAAAATGGACAATCTCTTTCGAAGTATCAGGGTTTCGGAAGAAAACTCGTCTGTTACAAAAGGATTCCAATTTTTTAAATTATTTCAACTCTAGACTTTTTGTGCATTCAATATGAACCATTAGAAGCCACATCCTAAAATTTCAGCCCTATCTAACTTCATTTGCTATTTTTCATGCATTTAATGAATTGTTTTGAGCTAAATGACCCTGAAATTAAAAAGCACAACAAATGAACTCTGAAATGGTTGAAACTTGGCATGGTATCATCATTTCACCCACATAGCATGTGCTAAAAAGTTGAGAGGGTTACGGCAAAAACTGGATGCACTTCGTGTACAAAATGGACAATCTGTTTCGTAGTATCAGGGTTTCGGACGAAAACTCGTCTGTTACAAAAGGATTTCAATTTTTTTAACTTATTTCAACTCCAGACTTTTTGTGCATTCAATATGAACCATTAGAAGCCACATCCTAAAATTTCAACCCTATCTACCTTCATTTGCTATTTTTCTGGCATTTAATGAATTGTTTTGAACTAAATGACCCTGAAATTAAAAAACTCCGAAATGGTTGAAACTTGGCATGGTATCATCATTTCACCCACATAGCATGTGATAAAAAGTTGAGAGGGTTACGGCAAAAACTGGATGCACTTCGTGTACAAAATGGACAATCTCTTTCGAAGTATCAGGGTTTCGGACGAAAACTCGTCTGTTACAAAAGGATTTCAATTTTTTAAATTATTTCAACTCCAGACTTTTTGTGCATTCAATATGAACCATTAGAAGCCACATCCTAAAATTTCAACCCTATCTAACTTCATTTGCTATTTTTCATGCATTTAATGAATTGTTTTGAGCTAAATGGCCCTGAAATTAAAAAGCACCACAAATGAACTCTGAAATGGTTGAAACTTGGCATGGTATCATCATTTCACCCACATAGCATGTGCTAAAAAGTTGAGAGGGTTACGGCTAAAACTGGATGCACTTCGTGTACAAAATGGACAATCTCTTTCGAAGTATCAGGGTTTCGAACGAAAACTCGTCTGTTACAAAAGGATTTCAATTTTTTTAAATTATTTCAACTCCAGACTTTTTGTGCATTCAATATGAACCATTAGAAGCCACATCCTAAAATTTCAACCCTATCTAACTTCATTTGCTATTTTTCATGCAATTAATGAATTGTTTTGAGCTAAATGGCCCTGAAATTAAAAAGCACCACAAATGAACTCTGAAATGGTTGAAACTTGGCATGGTATCATCATTTCACCCACATAGCATGTGCTAAAAAGATGAGAGGGTTACGGCTAAAACTGGATGCACTTCGTGTACAAAATGGACAATCTCTTTCGAAGTATCAGGGTTTCGAACGAAAACTCGTCTGTTACAAAAGGATTTCAATTTTTTTAAATTATTTCAACTCCAGACTTTTTTTGCATTCAATATGAACCATTAGAAGCGACATACTAAAATTTCAACCCTATCTAACTTCATTTGCTATCTTTCAGGCATTTAATGAATTGTTTTGAGCTAAATGACCCTGAAATTAAAAAGCAGCACAAATGAACTCTGAAATGGTTGAAACTTGGCATGGTATCATCATTTCACCCACATAGCATGTGCTAAAAAGTTGAGAGGGTTACGGCAAAAACTGGATGCACTTCGTGTACAAAATGGACAATCTCTTTCGAAGTATCAGGGTTTCGGACGAAAACTCGTCTGTTACAAAAGGATTTCAATTTTATAAATTATTTCAACTCCAGACTTTTTGTGCATTCAATATGAACCATTAGAAGCGACATCCTCAAATTTCAACCCTATCTAACTTCATTTGCTATTTTTCATGCATTTAATGAATTGTTTTGAGCTAAATGACCCTGAAATTAAAAAGCACCACAAATGAACTCTGAAATGGTTGAAACTTGGCATGGTATCATCATTTCACCCACATAGCATGTGCTAAAAAGTTGAGAGGGTTACGGCAAAAACTGGATGCACTTCGTGTACAAAATGGACAATCTCTTTCGAAGTATCAGGGTTTCGGACGAAAACTCGTCTGTTACAAAAGGATTTCAATTTTTTAAATTATTTCAACTCCAGACTTTTTATGCATTCAATATGATCCATTAGAAGCCACATCCTAAAATTTCAACCCTATCTAACTTCATTTGCTATTTTTCATGCATTTAATGAATTGTTTTGAGCTAAATGGCCCTGAAATTAAAAAGCACCACAAATGAACTCTGAAATGGTTGAAACTTGGCATGGTATCATCATTTCACCCACATAGCATGTGCTAAAAAGTTGAGAGGGTTACGGCTAAAACAGGATGCACTTCGTGTACAAAATGGACAATCTCTTTCGAAGTCTCAGGGTTTCGAACGAAAACTCGTTTGTTACAAAAGGATTTCAATTTTTTTAAATTATTTCAACTCCAGACTTTTTGTGCATTCAATACGAACCACTAGAAGCGACATACTAAAATTTCAACCCTTTCTAACTTCATTTGCTATTTTTCATGCATTTAATGAATTGTTTTGAGTTAAATGACCCTGAAATTAAAAAGCACCACAAATGAACTCTGAAATGGTTGAAACTTGGCATGGTATCATCATTTCACACACATAGCATGTGCTAAAAAGTTGAGAGGGTTACGGCAAAAACTGGATGCACTTCGTGTACAAAATGGACAATCTCTTTCGAAGTATCAGGGTTTCGGACGAAAACTCGTCTGTTACAAAAGGATTTCAATTTTTTTAAATTATTTCAACTCCAGACTTTTTGTGCATTCAATATGAACCATTAGAAGCGACATACTAAAATTTCAACCCTATCTAACTTCATTTGCTATCTTTCATGCATTTAATGAATTGTTTTGAGCTAAATGACCCTGAAATTAAAAAGCAGCACACATGAACTCTGAAATGGTTGAAACTTGGCATGGTATCATTATTTCACCCACATAGCATGTGCTAAAAAGTTGAGAGGGTTACGGCAAAAACTGGATGCACTTCGTGTACAAAATGGACAATCTCTTTCGAAGTATCAGGGTTTCGAACGAAAACTCGTCTGTTACAAAAGGATTTCAATTTTTTAAATTATTTCAACTCCAGACTTTTTGTGCATTCAATATGAACCATTAGAATCCACATCCTAAAATTTCAACCCTATCTAACTTCATTTGCTATTTTTCATGCAATTAATGAATTGTTTTGAGCTAAATGGCCCTGAAATTAAAAAGCACCACAAATGAACTCTGAAATGGTTGAAACTTGGCATGGTATCATCATTTCACCCACATAGCATGTGCTAAAAAGTTGAGAGGGTTACGGCTAAAACTGGATGCACTCTGTGTACAAAATGGACAATCTCTTTCGAAGTATCAGGGTTTCGAACGTAAACTCGTTTGTTACAAAATGTTTTCAATTTTTTTAACTTATTTCAACTCCAGACTTTTTGTGCAATCAATATGAACCATTAGAAGCCTCATCCTAAAATTTCAGCCCTATCTAACTTCATTTGCTATTTTTCATGCATTTAATGAATTGTTTTGAGCTAAATGACCCTGAAATTAAAAAGCACCACAAATAAACTCTGAAATGGTTGAAACTTGGCATGGTATCATCATTTCACCCACATAGCATGTGCTGAAAAGTTGAGAGGGTTACGGCAAAAACTGGATGCACTTCCTGTACAAAATGGACAATCTCTTTCAAAGTATCAGGGTTTCGGACGAAAACTCGTCTGTTACAAAAGGATTTCAATTTTTTCAACTTATTTCAACTCCAGAATTTTTGTGCATTCAATATGAACCATTAGAAGCCACATCCTAAAATTTCAACCCTATCTAACTTCATTTGCTATTTTTCATGCATTTAATGAATTGTTTTGAGCTTAATGACCCTGAAATTAAAAAGCACCACAAATGAACTCTGAAAGGGTTGAAACTTGGCATGGTATCATCATTTCACCCACATAGCATGTGCTAAAAAGTTGAGAGGGTTATGGCTAAAACTGGAGGCACTTCTTGTACAAAATGGACAATCTCTTTCGAAGTATCAGGGTTTCGAACGAAAACTCATTTGTTACAAAAGGATTTCAATTTTTTTTAACTTATTTCAACTCTAGACTTTTTGTGCATTCAATATGAACCATTAGAAGCCACATCCTAAAATTTCAACCCTATAACATCATTTGCTATTTTTCATGCATTTAATGAATTGTTTTGAGCTAAATGACCCTGAAATTAAAAAGCACCACCAATGAACTCTGAAATGGTTGAAACTTGGCATGGTATCATCATTTCACCCACATAGCATGTGCTAAAAAGTTGAGAGGGTTACGGCTAAAACTGGATGCACTTCTTGTACAAAATGGACAATCTCTTTCGAAGTATCAGGGTTTCGAACGAAAACTCGTCTGCTACAAAAGGATTTCAATTTTTTTTAACTTATTTCAACTCTAGATTTTTTGTCCAATCAATATGAACCATTAGAAGCCACATCCTAAAATTTCAACCCTATCTAACTTCATTTGCTATTTTTCATGCATTTAATGAATTGTTTTGAGCTAAATGACCCTGAAATTAAAAAGCACCACAAATGAACTCTGAAATGGTTGAAACTTGGCATGGTATCATCATTTCACCCACATAGCATGTGCTAAAAAGTTGAGAGGGTTACGGCAAAAACTGGATGCACTTCGTGTACAAAATGGACAATCTCTTTCGAAGTATCAGGGTTTCGGACGAAAACTCGTCTGTTACAAAAGGATTTCAATTTTTTAAATTATTTCAACTCCAGACTTTTTATGCATTCAATATGATCCATTAGAAGCCACATCCTAAAATTTCAACCCTATCTAACTTCATTTGCTATTTTTCATGCATTTAATGAATTGTTTTGAGCTAAATGGCCCTGAAATTAAAAAGCACCACAAATGAACTCTGAAATGGTTGAAACTTGGCATGGTATCATCATTTCACCCACATAGCATGTGCTAAAAAGTTGAGAGGGTTACGGCTAAAACAGGATGCACTTCGTGTACAAAATGGACAATCTCTTTCGAAGTATCAGGGTTTCGAACGAAAACTCGTTTGTTACAAAAGGATTTCAATTTTTTTAAATTATTTCAACTCCAGACTTTTTGTGCATTCAATATGAACCATTAGAAGCGACATACTAAAATTTCAATCCTATCTAACTTCATTTGCTATTTTTCATGCATTTAATGAATTGTTTTGAGTTAAATGACCCTGAAATTAAAAAGCACCACAAATGAACTCTGAAATGGTTGAAACTTGGCATGGTATCATCATTTCACACACATAGCATGTGCTAAAAAGTTGAGAGGGTTACGGCAAAAACTGGATGCACTTCGTGTACAAAATGGACAATCTCTTTCGAAGTATCAGGGTTTCGGACGAAAACTCGTCTGTTACAAAAGGATTTCAATTTTTTTAAATTATTTCAACTCCAGACTTTTTGTGCATTCAATATGAACCATTAGAAGCGACATACTAAAATTTCAACCCTATCTAACTTCATTTGCTATCTTTCATGCATTTAATGAATTGTTTTGAGCTAAATGACCCTGAAATTAAAAAGCAGCACACATGAACTCTGAAATGGTTGAAACTTGGCATGGTATCATAATTTCACCCACATAGCATGTGCTAAAACGTTGAGAGGGTTACGGCAAAAACTGGATGCACTTCGTGTACAAAATGGACAATCTCTTTCGAAGTATCAGGGTTTCGGACGAAAACTCGTCTGTTACAAAAGGATTTCAATTTTTTAAATTATTTCAACTCCAGACTTTTTGTACATTCAATATGAACCATTAGAAGACACATCCTAAAATTTCAACCCTATCTAACTTCATTTGCTATTTTTCATGCATTTAATGAATTGTTTTCAGCTAAATAGCCCTGAAATTAAAAAGCACCACAAATAAACTCTGAAATGGTTGAAACTTGGCCTGGTATCATCATTTCACCCACATAGCATGTGCTAAAAAGTTGAGAGGGTTACGGCTAAAACTGGATGCACTCTGTGTACAAAATGGACAATCTCTTTCGAAGTATCAGGGTTTCGAACGAAAACTCGTTTGTTACAAAAGGTTTTCAATTTTTTTAACTTATTTCAACTCCAGACTTTTTGTGCAATCAATATGAACCATTAGAAGCCTCATCCTAAAATTTCAGCCCTATCTAACTTCATTTGCTATTTTTCATGCATTTAATGAATTGTTTTGAGCTAAATGACCCTGAAATTAAAAAGCACCACAAATAAACTCTGAAATGGTTGAAACTTGGCATGGTATCATCATTTCACCCACATAGCATGTGCTGAAAAGTTGAGAGGGTTACGGCAAAAACTGGATGCACTTCCTGTACAAAATGGACAATCTCTTTCAAAGTATCAGGGTTTCGGACGAAAACTCGTCTGTTACAAAAGGATTTCAATTTTTTCAACTTATTTCAACTCCAGAATTTTTGTGCATTCAATATGAACCATTAGAAGCCACATCCTAAAATTTCAACCCTATCTAACTTCATTTGCTATTTTTCATGCATTTAATGAATTGTTTTGAGCTTAATGACCCTGAAATTAAAAAGCACCACAAATGAACTCTGAAAGGGTTGAAACTTGGCATGGTATCATCATTTCACCCACATAGCATGTGCTAAAAAGTTGAGAGGGTTATGGCTAAAACTGGAGGCACTTCTTGTACAAAATGGACAATCTCTTTCGAAGTATCAGGGTTTCGAACGAAAACTCATTTGTTACAAAAGGATTTCAATTTTTTTTAACTTATTTCAACTCTAGACTTTTTGTGCATTCAATATGAACCATTAGAAGCCACATCCTAAAATTTCAACCCTATAACATCATTTGCTATTTTTCATGCATTTAATGAATTGTTTTGAGCTAAATGACCCTGAAATTAAAAAGCACCACAAATGAACTCTGAAATGGTTGAAACTTGGCATGGTATCATCATTTCACCCACATAGGATGTGCTAAAAAGTTGAGAGGGTTACGGCAAAAACTGGATGCACTTCGTGTACAAAATGGACAATCTCTTTCGAAATGTCAGGGTTTCGAACGAAAACTCATCTGTTACAAAAGGATTTCAATTATTTTAAATTATTTCAACTACAAACTTTTTGTGCATTCAATATGAACCATTAGAAGCGACATCCTTAAATTTCAACCCTATCTAACTTCATTTGCTATTTTTCATGCATTTAATGAATTGTTTTGAGCTAAATGACCCTGAAATTAAAAAGCACCACAAATGAACTCTGAAATGGTTGAATCTTGGCATGGTATCATCATTTCACCCACATAGCATGTGCTCAAAAGTTGAGAGGGTTAAGGCAAAAACTGGATGCACTTCGTGTACAAAATGGACAATCTCTTTCGAAGTATCAGGGTTTCGGACGAAAACTCGTCTGTTACAAAAGGATTCCAATTTTTTAAATTATTTCAACTCCAGACTTTTTGTAAATTCAATATGAACCATTAGAAGCCACCTCCTAAAATTTCAGCCCTATCTAACTTCATTTGCTATTTTTCATGCATTTAATGAATTGTTTTGAGCTAAATGACCCTGAAATTAAAAAGCACCACAAATGAACTCTGAAATGGTTGAAACTTGGCATGGTATCATCATTTCACCCACATAGAATGTGCTAAAAAGTTGAGAGGGTTACGGCAAAAACTGGATGCACTTCGTGTACAAAATAGACAATCTCTTTCGAAGTATCAGGGTTTCGGACGAAAACTCGTCTGTTACAAAAGGATTTCAATTTTTTTAACTTATTTCAACTCCAGACTTTTTGTGCATTCAATATGAACCATTAGAAGCCACATCCTAAAATTTCAACCCTATCTAACTTCATTTGCTATTTTTCTGGCATTTAATGAATTGTTTTGAACTAAATGACCCTGAAATTAAAAAACTCCGAAATGGCTGAAACTTGGCATGCTATCATAATTTCACCCACATAGCAGGTTCTAAAAAGTTGAGAGGGTTACGGCAAAAACTGGATGCACTTCCTGTACAAAATGGACAATCTCTTTCGAAGTATCAGGGTTTCGGACGAAAACTCGTCTGTTACAAAAGGATTACAATTTTTTAAATTACTTCAAATCCAGACTTTTTGTGCATTCAATATGAACCATTAGAAGCCACATCCTAAAATGTCAACCCTATCTAACTTCATTTGCTATTTTTCATGCATTTAATGAATTGTTTTGAGCTAAATGACCCTGAAATTAAAAAGCACCACCAATGAACTCTGAAATGGTTGAAACTTGGCATGGTATCATCATTTCACCCACATAGCATGTGCTAAAAAGTTGAGAGGGTTACGGCAAAAACTGGATACACTTCGTGTACAAAATGGACAATCTCTTTCGAAGTATCAGGGTTTCGGACGAAAACTCGTCTGTTACAAAAGAATTTCAATTTTTTAAATTATTTCAACTCCAGACTTTTTGTGCATCCAATATGAACCATTAGAAGCGACATCCTAAAATTTCAACCCTATCTAACTTCATTTGCGATCTTTCATGCATTTAATGAATTGTTTTGAGCTAAATGACCCTGAAATTAAAAAGCACCACAAATGAACTCTGAAATGGTTGAAACTTGGCATGGTATCATCATTTCACCCACATAGCATGTGCTGAAAAGTTGAGAGGGTTACGGCAAAAACTGGATGCACTTCCTGTACAAAATGGACAATCTCTTTCGAAGTATCAGGGTTTCGGACGAAAACTCGTCTGTTACAAAAGGATTTCAATTTTTTAAATTATTTCAACTCCAGACTGTTTGTGCATTCAATATGAACCATTAGAAGCGACATCCTTAAATTTCAACCCTATCTAACTTCATTTGCTATTTTTCATGCATTTAATGAATTGTTTTGAGCTAAATGACCCTGAAATTAAAAAGCACCACAAATAAACTCTGAAATGGTTAAAACTTGGCATGGTATCATCATTTCACCCACATAGCATGTGCTGAAAAGTTGAGATGGTTACGGCAAAAACTGGATGCACTTCCTGTACAAAATGGACAATCTCTTTCGAAGTATCAGGGTTTCGAACGAAAACTCGTCTGTTACAAAAGGATTTCAAGTTTTTTTACTTATTTCAACTCCAGAATTTTTGTGCATTCAATATGAACCATTAGAAGCCACATCCTAAAATTTCAACCCTATCTAACTTCATTTGCTATTTTTCATGCATTTAATGACTTGTTTTGAGCTAAATGACCCTGAAATTAAAAAGCACCACACATGAACTCTGAAAGGGTTGAAACTTGGCATGGTATCATCATTTCACCCATATAGCATGTGTTAAAAAGTTGAGAGGGTTACGGCTAAAACTGGATGCACTTCTTGTACAAAATGGACAATCTCTTTCGAAGTATCAGGGTTTCGAACGAAAACTCGTCTGTTACAAAAGGATTTCAATTTTTTTTAACTTATTTCAACTCTAGACTTTTTGTGCATTCAATATGAACCATTAGAAGCCACATCCTAAAATTTCAACCCTATCTAACTTCATTTGCTATTTTTCTGGCATTTAATGAATTGTTTTGAGCTAAATGACCCTGAAATTAAAAAGCACCACAAATGAACTCTGAAATGGTTGAAACTTGGCATGGTATCATCATTTCACCCACATAGGATGTGCTAAAAAGTTGAGAGGGTTACGGCAAAAACTGGATGCACTTCGTGTACAAAATGGACAATCTCTTTCGAAATATCACGGTTTCGAACGAAAACTCATCTGTTACAAAAGGATTTCAATTTTTTTACAAAAGGATTTCAACTCCAGACTTTTTGTGCATTCAATATGAACCATTAGAAGAGACATCCTTAAATTTCAACCCTATCAAACTTCATTTGCTATTTTTCATGCATTTAATGAATTGTTTTGAGCTAAACGACCCTGAAATTAAAAAGCACCACAAATGAACTCTGAAATGGTTGAAACTTGGTATGGTATCATCATTTCACGCACATAGGATGTGCTAAAAAGTTGAGAGGGTTACGGCAAAAACTGGATGCACTTCGTGTACAAAATGGACAATCTCTTTCGAAATATCAGGGTTTCGCACGAAAACTCGTCTGTTACAAAAGGATTTCAATTTTTTTAAATTATTTCAACTCCAGACATTTTGTGCATTCAATATGAACCATTAGAAGCTACATCCTTAAATTTCAACCCTATCTAACTTCATTTGCTATTTTTCATGCATTTAATGAATTGTTTTGAGCTAAATGGCCCTGAAATTAAAAAGCACCACAAATGAACTCTGAAATGGTTGAAACTTGGCATGGTATCATCATTTCACCCACATAGCATGTGCTAAAAAGTTGAGAGGGTTAATGCAAAAACTGGATGCACTTCGTGTACAAAATGGACAATCTCTTTCGAAGTATCAGGGTTTCGGACGAAAACTCGTCTGTTACAAAAGGATTCCAATTTTTTAAATGATTTCAACTCCAGACTTTTTGTAAATTCAATATGAACCATTAGAAGCCACATCCTAAAATTTCAGCCCTATCTAACTTCATTTGCTATTTTTCATGCATTTAATGAATTGTTTTGAGCTAAATGACCCTGAAATTAAAAAGCAGCACAAATGAACTCTAAAATGGTTGAAACTTGGCATGGTATCATCATTTCACCCACATAGCATGTGCTAAAAAGTTGAGAGGGTTACGGCAAAAACTGGATGCACTTCGTGTACAAAATGGACAATCTCTTTCGAAGTATCAGGGTTTCGGACGAAAACTCGTCTGTTACAAAAGGATTTCAATTTTTTTAACTTATTTCAACTCCAGACTTTTTGTGCATTCAATATGAACCATTAGAAGCCACATCCTAAAATTTCAACCCTATCTAACTTCATTTGCAATTTTTCTGGCATTTAATGAATTGTTTTGAACTAAATGACCCTGAAATTAAAAAACTCCGAAATGGTTGAAACCTGGCATGCTATCATAATTTCACCCACATAGCAGGTTCTAAAAAGTTAAGAGGGTTATGGCAAAAACTGGATGCACTTCCTGTACAAAATGGACAATCTCTTTCGAAGTATCAGGGTTTCGGACGAAAACTCGTCTGTTACAAAAGGATTACAATTTTTTAAATTACTTCAACTCCAGACTTTTTGTGCATTCAATATGAACCATTAGAAGCCACATCCTAAAATGTCAACCCTATCTAACTTCATTTGCTATTTTTCATGCATTTAATGAATTGTTTTGAGCTAAATGACCCTGAAACTAAAAAGCACCACCAATGAACACTGAAATGGTTGAAACTTGGCATGGTATCATCATTTCACCCACATAGCATGTGCTAAAAAGTTGAGAGGGTTATGGCAAAAACTGGATGCACTTCGTGTACAAAATGGACAATCTCTTTCGAAGTATCAGGGTTTCGGACGAAAACTCGTCTGTTACAAAAGAATTTCAATTTTTTAAATTATTTCAACTCCAGACTTTTTGTGCATTCAATATGAACCATTAGAAGCCACATCCTAAAATTTCAACCCTATCTAACTTCATTTGCTATTTTTCATGCATTTAATGAATTGTTTTGAGCTAAATGACCCTGAAATTAAAAAGCACCACAAATGAACTCTGAAATGGTTGAAATTGGCATGGTATCATCATTTCACCCACATAGCATGTGCTAAAAAGTTGAGAGGGTTACGGCAAAAACTAGATGCACTTCGTGTACAAAATGGACAATCTCTTTCGAAGTATCAGGGTTTCGAACGAAAACTCGTCTGTTACAAAAGGATTTCAATTTTTTAAAATTATTTCAACTCCAGACTTTTTGTGCATTCAATATGAACCATTAGAAGCGACATCCTAAAATTTCAACCCTATCTAACTTCATTTGCCATCTTTCATGCATTTAATGAATTGTTTTGAGCTAAATGACCCTGAAATTAAAAAGTACCACAAATGAACTCTGAAATGGTTGAAACTTGGCATGGTATCAGCATTTCACCCACATAGCATGTGCTATAAAGTTGAGAGGGTTACGGCAAAAACTGGATGCACTTCGTGTACAAAATGGACAATCTCTTTCGAAATATCAGGGTTTCGAACGAAAACTCGTCTGTTACAAAAGGATTTCAATTTTTTTAAATTATTTCAACTCCAGACTTTTTGTGCATTCAATATGAACCATTAGAAGCGACATCCTTAAATTTCAACCCTATCTAACTTCATTTGCTATTTTTCATGCATTTAATGAATTGTTTTGAGCTAAATGACCCTGAAATTAAAAAGCACCACAAATGAACTCTGAAATGGTTGAAACTTGGCATGGTATCATCATTTCACCCACAAAGCATGTGCTAAAAAGTTGAGAGGGTTACGGCAAAAACTGGATGAACTTCGTGTACAAAATGGACAATCTCTTTCGAAGTATCAGGGTTTCGGACGAAAACTCGTCTGTTACAAAAGGATTTCAATTTTTTAAATTATTTCAACTCCAGACTTTTTGTGCATTCAATATGAACCATTAGAAGCCACATCCTAAAATTTCAACCCTATCTAACTTCATTTGCTATTTTTCAAGCATTTAATGAATTGTTTTGAGCTAAATGACCCTGAAATTAAAAAGCACCACAAATGAACTCTGAAATGGTTGAAACTTGGCATGGTATCATCATTTCACCCACATAGCATGTGCTAAAAAGTTGAGAGGGTTACGGCAAAAACTGGATGCACTTCGTATACAAAATGGACAATCTCTTTCGAAGTATCAGGGTTTCGGACGAAAACTCGTCTGTTACAAAAGAATTTCAATTTTTTAAATTATTTCAACTCCAGACTTTTTGTGCATTCAATATGAACCATTAGAAGCCACATCCTAAAATTTCAACCCTATCTAACTTCATTTGCTATTTTTCATGCATTTAATGAATTGTTTTGAGCTAAATGACCCTGAAATTAAAAAGCACCACAAATGAACTCTGAAATGGTTGAAATTGGCATGGTATCATCATTTCACCCACATAGCATGTGCTAAAAAGTTGAGAGGGTTACGGCAAAAACTAGATGCACTTCGTGTACAAAATGGACAATCTCTTTCGAAGTATCAGGGTTTCGAACGAAAACTCGTCTGTTACAAAAGGATTTCAATTTTTTAAAATTATTTCAACTCCAGACTTTTTGTGCATTCAATATGAACCATTAGAAGCGACATCCTAAAATTTCAACCCTATCTAACTTCATTTGCCATCTTTCATGCATTTAATGAATTGTTTTGAGCTAAATGACCCTGAAATTAAAAAGTACCACAAATGAACTCTGAAATGGTTGAAACTTGGCATGGTATCAGCATTTCACCCACATAGCATGTGCTATAAAGTTGAGAGGGTTACGGCAAAAACTGGATGCACTTCGTGTACAAAATGGACAATCTCTTTCGAAATATCAGGGTTTCGAACGAAAACTCGTCTGTTACAAAAGGATTTCAATTTTTTTAAATTATTTCAACTCCAGACTTTTTGTGCATTCAATATGAACCATTAGAAGCGACATCCTTAAATTTCAACCCTATCTAACTTCATTTGCTATTTTTCATGCATTTAATGAATTGTTTTGAGCTAAATGACCCTGAAATTAAAAAGCACCACAAATGAACTCTGAAATGGTTGAAACTTGGCATGGTATCATCATTTCACCCACAAAGCATGTGCTAAAAAGTTGAGAGGGTTACGGCAAAAACTGGATGAACTTCGTGTACAAAATGGACAATCTCTTTCGAAGTATCAGGGTTTCGGACGAAAACTCGTCTGTTACAAAAGGATTTCAATTTTTTAAATTATTTCAACTCCAGACTTTTTGTGCATTCAATATGAACCATTAGAAGCCACATCCTAAAATTTCAACCCTATCTAACTTCATTTGCTATTTTTCAAGCATTTAATGAATTGTTTTGAGCTAAATGACCCTGAAATTAAAAAGCACCACAAATGAACTCTGAAATGGTTGAAACTTGGCATGGTATCATCATTTCACCCACATAGCATGTGCTAAAAAGTTGAGAGGGTTACGGCAAAAACTGGATGCACTTCGTATACAAAATGGACAATCTCTTTCGATGTATCAGGGTTTCGAATGAAAACTCGTCTGTTAGAAAAGGATTTCAATTTTTTTAAATTATTTCAACTCCAGACTTTTTGTGCATTCAATATGAACCATTAGAATCCACATCCTAAAATTTCAACCCTATCTAACTTCATTTGCTATTTTTCATGCATTTAATGAATTGTTTTGAGCTAAATGACCCTGAAATTAAAAAGCACCACAAATGAACTCTGAAATGGTTGAAACTTGGCATGGTATCATCATTTCACCCACATAGCATGTGCTAAAAAGTTGAGAGGGTTACGGCAAAAACTGGATGCACTTCGTGTACAAAATGGACAATCTCTTTCGAAGTATCAGGGTTTCGAACGAAAACTCGTCTGTTACAAAAGGATTTCAATTTTTTTAAATTATTTCAACTCCAGACTTTTTGTGCATTCAATATGAACCATTAGAAGCGACATCCTAAAATTTTAACCCTATCTAACTTCATTTGCTATTTTTCATTCATTTAATGAATTGTTTTGAGCTAAATGACCCTGAAATTAAAAACACCACAAATGAACTCTGAAATGGTTGAAACTTGGCATGGTATCATCATTCACTACTGGAATCAGGGACTTTGCCATCTGTCAGCTCTTTGCCGTCTGCTTTGGGAAAGCAGACGGCAAAGATCTGGCTGATGGCAAAGACACTGTTTGCCATCAGCCAGCTCTTTGTCGTCTGCTAGCGGACGGCAAAGTTTCTTTGCCGTCCGCTAGCAGACGGTCAAGAGGTGGGGTGGGGCCCAGTGGAGGCCAGTTAACTGCAACGGCCCACCCCACCTCTTTGCCGTCTGCTAGCGGACGGCAAAGAATCTTTGCCGTCTGCTAGCAGACGGCAAAGAAAATACCTACTAACGGCCCTAACGGCCCACCCCCCCTCCACTCTCTCCACTCTCTCTGCCTCTCCCCTCCCGACCCCGACCCCACGCCGCCCACCGCCGCCCCCGACCCGCCCCGGCCCGCCGCCCGCCGCTCGCCGCCGCCGCACCCGCGACTGCCGACGCCGCCCACTGCCCCGCCCCACTGCCCCGCCCCGTGCCCGCGCGGCCGCACCCAGGCCTGCCCCTCGCCGCCCCGTCGCGGCCCGGCCGCCCCCTCGCCGCCCCGTCGCGGCCCGGACGCCGGCCAGCCCCGTCGCCGCCCCCTCGCCGGCCAACCCCTCTGCCCCCCTCTGGTGAGCTCCCCCTCCTGCCCCTTTTTTTCTGTTTTTTTATTATTTTTTCTGTTTAGGTTTTAGATATTTAGACATTTAGGAGTTTAGATACTTAGATGTTTAGGTTTTTAGATATTTAGACATTTAGGTAGAAAGAAACCTAGAAGAAAGAAAAAGAAGAAAAGAAAAAGGAAAAAAAGGAAAAAGAAAAAGGAAAAGAAGAAAAAATAAGAGGAAGAAGAAGAAGAAGAAGAAGAAGAAGAAGAAGAAGAAGAAGAAGAAGAAGAAGAAGAAAAAGAAAAAGAAGAAGAGGAGGAGGAGAAGAAAAAATAAGAAGAAGAAGAAGAAGAAGAAGAAGAAGAAGAAGAAGAAGAAGAGGAGGAGAGGAGGAGAAGAAGAAGAGGAAAAAGGAAAGGAAGAAGAAAAGAAGAGGAGGAGGAGAAGAAGAATAAGAAGAAGAAGAAGAAGAAGAAGAAGAAGAAGGAAAAAAGGAAGAAAATGAAGAAGAGGAAGAAGAAGAAAAGGAAAAGGAGGAAAAAAAGACCCCGACACCCGGACCCCGACCCCGACACGTCACCCCGACACCCCGACCCTGACATGACACCCCGACCCCGACATGACACCCCGACACGACATCCGACACACCCCGACACCCCGACACGACACCCCGACACCCCGACACCACGACACCCCGACACCTTGACCCGACACCCCGACACCACGACAGCCCGACACCACGACACCCCCGACGCCGACACCTCTTCGGCCTCCTGTTGACCGAAAAGGTGCTCTTCGTCCTTCTAGAGGCCGACGGGGTCATATATTTCCCTATTTTGTTATGAAAAACATCATATATATTTGTGTTGATCGGGTGGATTTAAATGTGCAGTTCTTTCGTTGCTGCGAGGGTCTGGTGTTCGACGACCTCCCCGTGCGTACGACGAGCTCCGCCCCTGCGTTCGTGGGTGAGCACAAATGACATCTCCTCCTCCCCCCTTCATTTGCTCTGTTCCGGTCTTCGTGCCGATGAAACTTGCTAGCTATAGGTGTCAATCATCAGTATGCGTGACCACTATGCGTCTCCCATTCGAAAGGGTTACATCTATAAATATGCATGCATTTGCATATTTATAACCGTGATTCTTTCGAAATGTCCAACGTTATCCATGGACAGCCCGAGTATGTGTAGATTGGGTTCATTTTCCCATATGCTCTACTCCGGATCCGATGCAGAATTTCGTCAGTGCCTCCCTGTTGTTCTCCGGGTACACATCCTCTCTGCTTATTGCCGAGACGTGTATCAGGAGAACAGCGGGGAGGTGCTGCCGAAATTTTGCGTCAGATCCGGAGCCGAGCATGGGAAAACGAACCCATCTACACATACTCGGGTGGGATTAGGACCTATCTTTACCTACTAGCGTCTAGGTTGCATGGACGTAATAAAACTGACAAACTCTATTAACTGATGAATATGGTTTGCTGAATTATGTATATATTTCTTGTGTGTCCAGTAGCTAGGCAAGATGAGTGATCGTGCGTGGATGTACACCGGTCACACTAGTCAGAAAGACATGACCCATGAATGGATAAGAAAAACCAAGGGGTTTGTGAGAGCCGCATTTGCAAATGGACAGGAAACAACCTGGTGCCCCTGTGTCGAGTGCGACAACTTTCATAAGAAGTCAGAGTTTGAAATGATCAAACACCTGCAGAAGTTGGGTTTTACGCCTAATTATAAGGTCTGGACATTTCATGGTGAGTCTGCCCAACGTGCCAGAGCTGAGGAGGGCCGTCGTCGCACCGACGAGCATGGTACCGGGATGGAAGACATGGTGGAAGACTTTGATGATGCTCGGGATTCGGACGATGAGATGGAGCAATCTGCAAAAGCCTTCAATGATATGTTGGAGTCTTCAAAACGTCCTCTCCACGAGCACACTGAGCTTTGTCAGCTGGATGCCATCGCACAAGTAATGGCTCTGAAGGCTCGATTCAACTTGGGCAGAGAATGCTACGACGCGGTGATGACACTATTTGGACGTTTTCTACCCAAAGGCCATGTAATGCCTGCAAACCTGTACCAGTCGGACAAAATCCTCCGTGTACTTAAGATGCCCTATGAGAAGATAGATGCTTGTGAGAAAGGATGTGCCTTATTTAGGCTTGAGTATGCAGACTTGAAGTATTGTCCCGTTTGCCAGTCTTCCAGGTATGTTGAGGTAGACAACGGTATGGGTGAGAAGAGTCAGACAAAAATCCCAGTTAATGTTCTTCGGTATATGCCAATCATACCAAGACTTCAACGTCTTTTCATGGTCGAAGAGACGGCCAGACAGATGACATGGCACAAATTGGGCAAAAGAACCGAACTAGATGCAGATGGGGAGCCGATGTTGGTACACACATCGGACGCTTTTGCGTGGAAGCGCTTCGATGCAATACATCATGCTAAAGCGGCAGATCCAAGGCATCCTCGAATCGCCATAAGCACGGATGGGTTCAATGTGTTTGGTATGATGGCAGCCCAATACAGTTGTTGGCCTGTATTTGTCATTCCACTCAATCTCCCCCCCCCCCCGGACAGATTATGCAAAGAAAGAACATTTTCCTGACGTTGATAATTCTGGGGCCCAACTATCCGGGGAAGAGTATGAATGTGTACATGCAGCCGCTTAAGGATGAACTGCAAGAAGCTTGGGATAATGGGATCAAGACATACGACGCCGCTACAAAAAAAACTTCCTAATGCGTGTGTGGTACATGTACTCGATGCATGACTTGCCGGCGTATGCGCTATTCGTTGGCTGGTGTGTGCATGGAAGGTTCCCGTGCCCCACATGCAAGGCAGCTCTTGAGTTTCGTCGGCTGCAGACGGGTGGCAAGTTTTCTTGCTTCGACATGCATAGACAGTTCCTGGATCCTCGCCATAAGTTCAGAAAAGACAAGAAGAACTTCATCAAAGGTAGAGTTGTCAAAAACTCTGCACCACCTGTGTTGACAGGCCAACAGACCCTGGATCAGTTAAACTCTCTCGAGCCGGATCCAGAGCGTCCAGGGTATTTCAAGGGGTATAATTCGGAACACGCCTGGACTCACAAGACATGCTTGTGGGATCTGCCTTACTTCAAAAACCTCCTTTGCCCACACAACATCGACGTGATGCACACTGAAAAGAATGTCGGCGAGGCCCTCTTTGGTACATTGTTCGGCATAGAGGGGAAAACAAAGGATAATCCTAAGGCTAGAGTCGATCAGCAGGCTCTATGTGATAGACCACTACAAAACATGCGACAACCGAAAGGAAAGAAGAACTGGACGAAGCCAAAGGCATGGTTCAATCTTGGAAGGCCAGTTATGAGGGAAATACTCCTGTGGGTGAAAAATGAGTTGATGTTCCCCGATGGGTATGCAGCGAATCTAAAGAGGGGAGCGAGCCTTGAAAAATTGAAAATATTTGGTCTCAAGAGTCATGATTGGCACATATGGCTTGAGCGGGTAATGCCGGTGATGTTGCGTGGCTTTATCCCTGAGGATGAATGGCTAGTACTGGCAGAGCTGAGCTATTTCTTCCGTGTTCTTTGTGCGAAAGAACTATCGCCTGGCTTGCTAGAAGAACTGGAAGAGTTGGCGCCGGAGTTGATTTGCAAGTTAGAGAAGATCTTTCCACCGGGCTTCTTTAATCCAATGCAGCATTTGATTTTGCATCTCCCGACCGAGGCACGATTGGGGGGGCCCGAGCAGAATCATTGGTGCTACGCAACTGAGAGGATGCAGAAGACGCTTCGAGAAAAATGTAAAAATAAACATCGAATTGAAGCATCGATGGCCGAGGCATTCATTACTGAGGAGGCGGCAAACTTCGTGACAGCACACTACGAAGCCAAAAATCGTCATTTGCATAATCCGAAGCCTCGGTACAATGCTGGCGACCCTAAAAAGGGTGGATCCAACCTCAGCCTATTCAAAGGGAAGCTCGCACCAGCCGGTGCTTATACTTCCTTACCGTTGGATGTCGACGAATGGCGGACCATTACGTTGTATATCTTGAACAACCTAACAGAAGTGCGGCCGTACATCGAGTAAGTTCTCGGTACATTGTTTCGCAACCTCTAATTCCTTTGAACTGCTCTTATTCCCGGATATTTGATACATTCGATACGTCGCCGAATTCTCGTATGGAGCGGTGATCCAAAAGGATTCCGTCGAAGAGTATGAGCTTCTGGCAATGCATGGAGGCGGCTATCCCGGTTTCATCTCTTGGTTCAAACAAACGGTAATTTCCATTAGACCATTTCATTTCTTCGTCTAATTTCCGGCTAATGCAACAATCCTTTCGCATTAAACTTGTAGGCTAGTTCAGAGTCTATGGACGCCGAATTGAGACAAGTCGCAAATGGTTTTGACTATAAGGTCCGTTCATTTGACAAATACGACATCAACGGGTATCGCTTTCGTAGCTATGGCAAAGAGCTATCTATGGCCGACCGAAAGTCTACAAATTGTTGTGTCTTTGCTATCGGCGAAGGAGGTACCGAGTATTATGGAAGAGTTGAAGCAATTTATGAACTTCTATTCTATGGTGCAAACCCACCGAACGTCGTAGTCTTCAAATGTTATTGGTTTCAGCCGAAGGAGACTAGAAGGACTCATGAACATCTAGGGCTAGTCGAAATCAAACAAAGCACCCATTTGGATGTTCCCGATGTCTATATTACGGCTCAACAGGCGACCCAAGTTTTCTATCTACCGTGGGCCTGCCAAACTGATCCAAATCTGAATGGTTGGGATGTCGTTTATGAAGTGCCGCCACGTGTTAGACCACCTCCCCCCAATGAAGAGGATTATGAACCTCACATTAACCCAGACACATATGAAGGAGAATTCTTCCAAGAAACATGTCTTTCCAAAAAACGTTTCAAGAACCGCTCTACTTCACACCAGAACATTGAAGTAGACAGCGGCAGTGAATCCGAGCCTGAGCCGGAACAAGAAGAGCCGGAACAAGAAGAGGTTACTGCTGCGGATGACCTGTCAATGCTTGACCGATTACGTACAGGTGGCCTTCCACATGTTGATGCATTTATTGATGATGATGATGAGCACGTCATTACTGATACTGATGATGATGATGATGCATTTATTGACCCCGAAGCATATATAGACGATGATGATGCATTTATTAATGATGACGATGAAGATTAATATTATAGTTCATGCCAGGTATTCAATTATTATTATGTAAATATATATTATTAATTAGTTCATGTTAGGTATTCAATTTTTTATTATGTTCATGATGATGATACACTTAAATTATATACATATTATTCATGCCAGGTATTCATTCTTTAACCTAGGATAGCTCTAAAATGACCTATACTTAGCATTTATTCCTCCAAAATGAATTTATATGCTTAGCTAGCTCAAAAATTACATAACAACCTTAATTAGCTCCAAAATGACCTATTTAACCTAGGATAGCTCTAAAATGACCTATACTTAGCATTTATTCCTCCAAAATGACTTAATATGCTTAGGTAGCTCAAAAATGACATAATAACCTTAATTAGCTCCAAAATGACCTATTTAACCTAGGATAGCTCTAAAATGACCTATACTTAGCATTTATTCCTCCAAAATGAATTTATATGCTTAGCTAGCTCAAAAATGACATAATAACCTTAATTAGCTCAAAAATGACCTATTTAACATATAGCTCTAAAATGACCTATACTTAGCATTTATTCCTCCAAAATGAATTTATATGCTTAGCTAGCTAAAAAATGGACCTATTTAACCTTGGATAGCTCTAAAATGACCTATTTAACCTAGGATAGCTCTAAAATGACCTATACTTAGCATTTATTCCTCCAAAATGACTTAATATGCTTAGCTAGCTCAAAAATGACATAATATGCTTAAGAAATGACCTATTTAGCTCCAAAATGACTTAATATGCTTAATTAGCTCAAAAATGGCATAATTACTTATGTTAGCACAAAAATGACCTATACTTAGCTTTTTTTAGTTCATTTATGATATACTTAGCATATTTAGGTCAAAAATGGCCTATTTACCTAGGTTAGCTCTAAAATGACACAAGTAAGCAATAAGAAGAAGAACAAGAAGAGGAGAAAAATTCTAGTCTTCTTCTTCTTCTTCTTCTTCTAGTCTTCTTCTTCTAACTTTCTTCTTTCTCATTTTGCAGATTTGATTCACTTCACGGAAGCTTGCGTTCATGGAGTCCTTGTCCTTCCATTTTCTTTTGATTTTGTAGGATCAACAATGTGACACTTGCATATGTATGTATAGATGAATGAAACTTGCATATGTATGGATGAGACTTGCATATGTTTTGATTTGGTATGTGTTGGATGATCATATCCATATGGCTTGCATATTATTTGCATATGTGTTGTTTATTATGTGGTGGATGAGACATATTATGTGGTGGATAAGACATAATGTTTTGCCTTATTATGTGATTCTGAATATATATATATGTGTGTGTTTGAATTTCTGTGAAAATGAATTGATATAAGAAAAAATAGAAAAAACAGTTGCTATATAGCCACTTTGCCGTCTGCTAGCAGACAGCAAAGAGGTTTGCCGTCTGTTAGCAGACGGCAAAGTGGGCACGTGGCAGCAGCCTGTGCAACCTGGGCTGGCCTATTTGGCCTCTTTGCCGTCTGCTGGCAGACGGCAAAGACCTTTGCTTCTTTGCCGTCTGCTGGCAGACGGCAAAGAGCCTGCGTTGGCCTAGCTGACGCATGACGTCAGCTGACGTCAGCTGCAGCTCTTTGCCGTCTGCTGGCAGACGGCAAAGAGCGCCGTTAGCCCTCTAACGGGGCTGGCACCTTTTGTCTGCCGTCCAGGTGCTTTGCCGTCTGCCAGCAGACGGCAAAGAGCTTTGCTTCTTTGCCGTCTGCCAACACACGGCAAAGAGGCCTTTGCCGGCAGCCGTTCAGCCGGAGTGTTGGCCGTCTGCTCGCAGACGGCAAAGGCTTTGCCGTCCGCAAAGTATGACTTTGCCGTCTGTTATGGCAGACGGCAAAGCAGTTGATTCCTATAGTGATTTCACCCACATAGCATGTGCTAAAAAGTTGAGAGGGTTACGGCAAAAACTGGATGCACTTCGTGTACAAAATGGACAATCTCTTTCGAAGTATCAGGGTTTCGGACGAAAACTCGTCTGTTACAAAAGGATTTCAATTTTTTAAATTATTTCAACTCCAGAATTTTTGTGCATTCAATATGAACCATTAGAAGCCACATCCTAAAATTTCAACCCTATCTAACTTCATTTGCTATTTTTCATGCATTTAATGAATTGTTTTGAGCTAAATGACCCTAAAATTAAAAAGCACCACAAATGAACTCTGAAATGGTTGAAACTTGGCATGGTATCATCATTTCACCCACATAGCATGTGCTAAAAAGTTGAGAGGGTTACGGCAAAAACTGGATGCACTTCGTGTACAAAATGGACAATCTCTTTCGAAGTATCAGGGTTTCGAACGAAAACTCGTCTGTTACAAAAGGATTTCAATTGTTTTAAATTATTTCAACTCCAGACTTTTTGTGCATTCAATATGAACCATTAGAAGCGACATCCTACAATTTCAACCCTATCTAACTTCATTTGCTATTTTTCATGCATTTAATGAATTGTTTTGAGCTAAATGACCCTGAAATTAAAAAGCACCACAAATGAACTCTGAAATGGTTGAAACTTGGCTTGGTATCATCATTTCACCCACACAGCATGTGCTAAAAAGTTGAGAGGGTTACGTCAAAAACTGGATGCACTTCGTGTACAAAATGGACAATCTCTTTCGAAGTATCAGGGTTTCGGACGAAAACTCGTCTGTTACAAAAGGATTTCAATTTTTTAAATTATTTCAACTCCAGACTTTTTGTGCATTCAATATGAACCATTAGAAGCCACATCCTAAAATTTCAACCCTATCTAACTTCATTTGCTATTTTTCATGCATTTAATGAATTGTTTTGAGCTAAATGACCCTGAAATTAAAAAGCACCACAAATGAACTCTGAAATGGTTGAAACTTGGCATGGTATCATCATTTCACCCACATAGCATGTGCTAAAAAGTTGAGAGGGTTACGGCAAAAACTGGATGCACTTCGTGTACAAAATGGACAATCTCTTTCGAAGTATCAGGGTTTCGAACGAAAAACTCGTCTGTTACAAAAGGATTTCAATTTTTTTAAATTATTTCAACTCCAGACTT
Source organism: Elymus sibiricus (assembly GCA_039707655.1). NCBI lineage: Eukaryota > Viridiplantae > Streptophyta > Magnoliopsida > Poales > Poaceae > Elymus > Elymus sibiricus. The sequence continues at coordinate 190,768,528 of CM077663.1, read as the reverse complement.
TTTGTGCATTCAATATGAACCATTAGAAGCGACATCCTAAAATTTCAACCCTATCTAACTTCATTTGCTATTTTTCATGCATTTAATGAATTGTTTTGAGCTAAATGACCCTGAAATTAAAAAGCACCACAAATGAACTCTGAAATGGTTGAAACTTGGATTGGTACCATCATTTCACCCACATAGCATGTGCTAAAAAGTTGAGAGGGTTACGGCAAAAACTGGATGCACTTCGTGTACAAAATGGACAATCTCTTTCGAAGTATGAGGGTTTCGGACGAAAACTCGTCTGTTACAAAAGGATTTCAATTTTTTAAATTATTTCAACTCCAGACTTTTTGTGCATTCAATATGAACCATTAGAAGCCACATCCTAAAATTTCAACCCTATCTAACTTCATTTGCTATTTTTCATGCATTTAATGAATTGTTTTGAGCTAAATGACCCTGAAATTAAAAAGCACCACAAATGAACTCTGAAATGGTTGAAACTTGACATGGTATCATCATTTCACCCACATAGCATGTGCTAAAAAGTTGAGAGGGTTACGGCAAAAACTGGATGCACTTCGTGTACAAAATGGACAATCTCTTTCGAAGTATCAGGGTTTCGAACGAAAACTCGTCTGTTACAAAAGGATTTCAATTTTTTTAAATTATTTCAACTCCAGACTTTTTGTGCATTCAATATGAACCATTAGAAGCGACATCCTAAAATTTCACCCCTATCAAACTTCATTTGCTATTTTTCATGCATTTAATGAATTGTTTTGAGCTAAATGACCCTGAAATTAAAAAGCACCACAAATGAACTCTGAAATGGTTGAAACTTGGCATGGTATCATCATTTCAACCACATAGCATGTGCTAAAAAGTTGAGAGGGTTACGGCAAAAACTGGATGCACTTCGTGTACAAAATGGACAATCTCTTTCGAAGTATCAGGGTTTTGAACGAAAACTCATGTGTTACAAAAGGATTTCAATTTTTTAAAATTATTTCAACTCCAGACTTTTTGTGCATTCAATATGAACCATTAGAAGCGACATCCTAAAATTTCAACCCTATCTAACTTCATTTGCTATTTTTCATGCATTTAATGAATTGTTTTGAGCTAAATGACCCTGAAATTAAAAAGCACCACAAATGAACTCTGAAATGGTTGAAACTTGGCATGGTATCATCATTTCACCCACATAGCATGTGCTAAAAAGTTGAGAGGGTTACGGCAAAAACTAGATGCACTTCGTGTACAAAATGGAGAATCTCTTTCGAAGTATCAAGGTTTCAGACGAAAACTCGTCTGTTACAAAAGGATTTCAATTTTTTAAATTATTTCAACTCCAGACTTTTTGTGCATTCAATATGAACCATTAGAAGCGACATCCTAAAATTTCAACCCTATCTAACTTCATTTGCTATTTTTCATGCATTTAATGAATTGTTTTGAGCTAAATGACCCTGAAATTAAAAAGCACCACAAATGAACTCTGAAATGGTTGAAACTTGGATTGGTACCATCATTTCACCCACATAGCATGTGCTAAAAAGTTGAGAGGGTTACGGCAAAAACTGGATGCACTTCGTGTACAAAATGGACAATCTCTTTCGAAGTATCAGGGTTTCAGAGGAAAACTCATCTGTTACAAAAGGATTTCAATTTTTTAAATTATTTCAACTCCAGACTTTTTGTGCATTCAATATGAACCATTAGAAGCCACATCCTAAAATTTCAACCCTATCTAACTTCATTTGCTATTTTTCATGCATTTAATGAATTGTTTTGAGCTAAATGACCCTGAAATTAAAAAGCACCACAAATGAACTCTGAAATGGTTGAAACTTGACATGGTATCATCATTTCACCCACATAGCATGTGCTAAAAAGTTGAGAGGGTTACGGCAAAAACTGGATGCACTTCGTGTACAAAATGGACAATCTCTTTCGAAGTATCAGGGTTTCGAACGAAAACTCGTCTGTTACAAAAGGATTTCAATTTTTTTAAATTATTTCAACTCCAGACTTTTTGTGCATTCAATATGAACCATTAGAAGCGACATCCTAAAATTTCAACCCTATCTAACTTCATTTGCTATTTTTCATGCATTTAATGAATTGTTTTGAGCTAAATGACCCTGAAATTAAAAAGCACCACAAATGAACTCTGAAATGGTTGAAACTTGGCATGGTATCATCATTTCACCCACATAGCATGTGCTAAAAAGTTGAGAGGGTTACGGCAAAAACTGGATGCACTTCGTGTACAAAATGGACAATCTCTTTCGAAGTATCAGGGTTTCGAACGAAAACTCGTCTGTTACAAAAGGATTTCAATTTTTTTAAATTATTTCAACTCCAGACTTTTTGTGCATTCAATATGAACCATTAGAAGCGACATCCTAAAATTTCAACCCTATCTAACTTCATTTGCTATTTTTCATGCATTTAATGAATTGTTTTGAGCTAAATGACCCTGAAATTAAAAAGCACCACAAATGAACTCTGAAATGGTTGAAACTTGGCATGGTATCATCATTTCACCCACATAGCATGTGCTAAAAAGTTGAGAGGGTTACGGCAAAAACTGGATGCACTTCGTGTACAAAATGGACAATCTCTTTCGAAGTATCAGTGTTTCAGACGAAAACTCGTCTGTTACAAAAGGATTTCAATTTTTTAAATTATTTCAACTCCAGATTTTTTGTGCATTCAATATGAACCATTAGAAGCGACATCCTAAAACGAATCACCTACTTAAATCCAAGGTTTACATCTAGTAAGAATTTCCTACTAGTTACTCCAGTCACTATCATACCACTATCAATATTACTGACCAAAGTCGAGTCATTAATCCACCAAGAATTTCAGCTTGTAATCATATTTGCCCTACTAAATCCAAGTTACTCAAGGGAGGCGTAAGTTATGTTACTCTATCAATCTTGATCCACCAAGTTCGTCTTCCAACATTAAGCCTCGTAATTCACCAAAGGATCTCAACTACTTCCTCAAGACATTTATTATGGCTAAATCAAATCATTGTCCACAATTCGTATACCCTTAGAATGATCCTTCCTATGGCATCAAGGTTCTAGTGCTAGCAAGAATGAAGGATGTGTGTTCACTATGATCACTAGCTCCATAATGAACCCAGCGCTAAGCAGGGGTTATTGAAGCTCAATAAGTGCTCTGGCAAATCCGTGTATTAAACACGTGATCAGATGTTTTTGTTGGGGAAGCTTGTGAGGTCTAGGTTGGGCTGGGGAGGGGTTTCCAATCTCGAGGGAAAAGCATAACTCTACGGGGTTGCGTCTGGTTGAGTACGTTGTAGTCGAAGTCTTCGGTGTCAGTTGTTTGTCGAGGTGGATCCTTGGTGTATCGGGCCTTGCTGGTCTTCTGTTGACGAGAGGGGGAAGAGGGAAGGTAGCATAGAGGAGCATGCCTAAGGGGGTGGTATAGTGCAAGTGCAATCAAACAAGTGCCGAAAAGGCAAAACACACTTATTAAGATAAGGTGGGTGCTTAGTCGCGTACTAGTTGCCTGGGGCAAAAGTGCGACCTACACCAAAGCACAAACAAGCAAAGACAAGCAACACACAACATGGTTCCATTTGATCCATCACACGGACTCGACTTCGCATAGGGGACATACGACTAATCCTACCCTAGGGGTTCTCGGACTCAGTAGTCGTGCTTGCTTCGCGTCTTGGAGAGGAGTCCGCTTAGTCTTCTGGGTCTTCTTTAGGTGTCACTATGTCTCTGGTTGTTGTTCATTAAAACGATCCTGGTTGCGCTTGAAGAGTCCTTGACGACTTCGGGTCTGGTGGGTTGACGATGAAGATGATTCCTCATGGCTGTCGTTGACAAGGTCTTTTGGTGTCTTCGTAATCGTGCCAATGCCTTCTTGTCCTTCAAGGCGTCGAGAGCTCCAAGTGGGCAATCCTTTATGCAATGACATCAACAAGGCATGATAGAGTTCCAACTTGTCGGTCATGTTGGTAATATCGACACCGAGAGCGGGGGATGAAGAGAACCGTTTTCCTGCTCACTATGGTGAGGCGGACCAAATGGCAAGGTTCTCATCCACCGGTGGTTGCCGACACAACAACAAAAAGACAAGTTTGCTCTATTAGCGATGCATATCATGACATTGCATGTCTTGTTCCCTGGTCATCAAAGGCTAAGGTGGCATCATCCTGGGGCAGTGTCGAGGGTGTCACCATCTTCCTAGTCTCGATGCCTTCATCCTTCGAGAAGGTATCTTCTGCTGGTAGCTCCTTGTCTAATGTCGCCAGCTTGTGTCCAAGATATGTGGGGAAATGTCTGGCAAGGTGGCTCCCTTCCAGGTTACCCACGAGGATTTCAGGGAATCCAGTGGTCAGGGACATAAGGACACTAACGACCGTTTGCAAGGTTTTGAAATGTAGATGAGAAGAGCCAAGAGGAAAGTGGTGGAAGTGCTAAGGCAAAAACCTTTGCTTCCTTTGAAATTTTAGGAGAGGTGAGAATTATAGTGGTTTTGTAAGTAATTTTGAAGGGTCTGGAAAAACAGTTTCGTCCCATCTAATGTCCATGCTAACTAAGGGCTTCCTACAGTCAGGATGGCTCTGATACCAGCTCTGTGGGGACCCCGACTCATAAGTCGTGATCACCGAATGTACGTGCACAGTGATCCCAGAGATCAATGCTCACTGAACACACAGAAACTGAATAACAAGAGTCTTACATCCATTACATACCGGTTTACTCAAATGTGGCCTTTATGGCCAAGTCTTCATATGGTTGCAGCAGAAATCCTCAACGATAGCGTGAACCCAAGCCATCTGCCTTAACCCTACAGGCATTCTGACTGGGAAGCGTCCTAGCTCGCATGTTCGTCACCAAGGTATTCTTCATCATGACCCGATCTTTCATGCCTGGCCAATAAAATAACCAGTGGCAAGCCAATGAGTACTTTGAATGTACTCGCAAGCAACCCGTGTTTGAAACAAGGTTCAACGGAGCATGATATAGCACTAATAGGTAAGTTTTGCAGAAAGCTAATTTTAGTGCAATGACATGATCAACTAACTTATGTAAGCATGCATCAACAGTTGGCAGATATCCAAATGAACAAGTTATAGATATCATCAAGCAAGGGGTTGAACATCTCATGTTCAGGCATCACGTCAAGTCATCCGACTTAACTCAAGTATCATCTTTGTGTCATCCACACACCCACACACACACACCAAGTTTAGAGAACACTGGACGTAGCACAAGAGCGGTCATCCAACTATCCTTGACCGTGGACACGGCTATTCGAATAGTTTTACACTCTGCAGAGGTTGCACACTTTACCCACAAGACTCGGGGAACTTTCGTGTCATCCACGACTCGCGGTACATCACATACCCGAGGTAAGCACCCGAACATTGCCTTTCCCCTAGCGATACTAAACAAAGAGTAAACTCGATTGGTACCCAGCCCTCACGATGAACATCACACGAGCCTCGCTCCAGATCGTACCATCCATGAGGGGACCAACGGTGTGCCCGGTGCCTGTGAAGACAGCACATGATCGTCCATTCCGGTACGACCCCGTATCGAGAGTAACCACGCCACTCCCGCCATTAGTAATGCGGGCTCTATGCTAGTACCCACCAAGGTAATCAACAAAGCCCCTTCCCATATAGGGGTAGAGTGGTTGTACATGTAAGGTTGGAATAACGGTCGCAACTTACACCAATCCGTTTTTCGAAAACCACACACACTCACTTGCTCCGGTACACCACTTCTTTATCAAGTGGTAACCCAACTCAACATCATCTCCCTCGGGCATCAGTGGCACCCGACGGGGTTTTCGAAAAAGTCTTTGAAACCATTTTGTTTCCGTCACCATGCATATTCCCATCCCACTTGCGTAGCACTACTAGCAACCTAACTACTCCCACCCGCAGAACCCTCATAAGGAGGTAGGATCATGCATGATGCAAGTATCAACAAGAAAGTAACGGAGGCAACCCACCGAGGTGGTTACCACAACATCATGATCAACATATCAAATCAAAGTGCTATATGACATGCAATAAAAATGGTTTCTTATCATGGTCAAAGGGCTGCTTGCCTGGCTTAGCAACATCTTCGAGGTCTTCACACGCTTCTCGTCCAACTCCGAGCACTTCGTCTATTTCGTCAACTATCGCCGGAAACAACCGCAATAAGCAACACAACAAGCAGAAAAAATAAAGTGCTCTATAAATAGGAGTTTTATTTTTCCTAGACACCTCTGGTCATAAGAAAAATAACCAAGTAGGTTTCATTGGATGTGGATGAAGGGGGATTTTTGAATGGTGGGAATGAATGAAATGATGATCCTATTAGAAGTCTACAGAAAATGTTTTGGTAAAAATGTGTGGATGCACCCAACAAATAGGGCATAATTTTAGAAACATTTTGGAAGTGGTTTCACTAGATTTGGAGTTGGCATGATTTTCCTAGGGATTTTCAATGTGGATCATGCATGAAGAAATGGTCCAATATTTGTCATGGCAGAATAAGTGTAAGGCAAAATGTTCACCACTTAGTGCATGAATTTAGGACCAACTAGGAGTTAGAATAAAGGCATTTGGAGTTACGGTGAGCACCCTAGGAATTTCCAAAGTTTAAACCAGGAAAACAAAAACAGGCTTTAATCATATAAGTGTACAGGAAAGTTTCCTGCAAAAATGTGCAATGCACATATTTGGTTAGGCCAATATTTTAGGAACCTATAGGAATTTGAATCACCAAATTTGGAGCTATAATAAATATTCTAGGATTTATTTAGTATCTCGAAAAAAGAAAAAGGAAAAGGTTTATACCTAGTGGGCTAAAATGCGCTCAAGGCGCAACATAGCAAATGGGCCGGCCCGGTGGCTCGGCCGAACGGCTCGGAGATGACGTCGAAGACGTACCCGGTGAATACGCCTTCCCCCGACGAAGGTGAACCGGAGCTGTCCCCGCCTCCACTTAATCGGGCGAGGCCCACCCGTCGGCCTCGCTGACCCACCGACAGGTAGGGCCCGGTGGCTGACGGGGCCTTCTCCTTCCTTCGGCCCGCGCCCGACAGAGAGGGAGGAGCGGCTCCCGCCGGCGATTGCCGGAGCCACAAGCCGTCCCCGGCGAAGCTCCGGCGACGGGCGAGCTCAGGAGGTCGAGGCGCACCTTCCTGACTGGTCCTCGGCTGCCGGGGAGTGCTGGGGAGGACAGGGGCTCGACGGCAGCGGATGCCAGCGACTGGTGGTCGTGGCGGCGGTGCTCCGGCCACCGGGGAAGGGAAAACGGAGCGCGGGGAGAAGTGTGATAGAGCTGGTGGTGGTCTGGTGTGGTTCAAAGGAAAGCAGGGGCTGGGGGGAGCTTGAATTCGAGCGGCGGCCGAGGCGGCGTCGTCGGCCGTAGGAGGAGGAGGAGAGCTCGGGAGGAGTAATGGGGAGGTCCGGGCGGTTCAAGGGAGAGAGGGGAAGCGAGAGAGGGCTAGCAGGGGCTCGGGGGCCGATTTTATAGGGAGGGCGGCTGAGCACCGTGGGCTCGTGCGCCGGCCCGGCCACTGCCGTCGCTGGAGGGCATGGGGGCCCGCGGGAGCGCGTCCGGGGCGTTGGTGGAGCTAGTCCACGACGCAGGGGAGCGAGAGAGAGAGCGGGGCATCCTCAGGAGCTCACGCGTGCGAGGCCGGCCACTGGCCGAGCGGAGCGGCGCCGGGCACGCGCGACAGAGGAGAGAGGGGGGCAAGGGAGGAGGGGCCCGACACGCTGCCGTGTCGTGGACGTCGAGGCGATCTCGGGGGACAGCACCACGAGGCCCAAGGCTATCGGGAGCCTCTGATTGGGGAAGGACAAGTGGCAGAGCGCCGTTTCTGCATGTCAATGACGTGGTCACCACGCCATAGCTTGTCCAGGGTATCTTTTTGGCCAGCAAAAGATGTCCAGCATGCAAGGCATGCATTCTAGAGGCCACTGGTGCAATCTTGAGGTGAATGGAGCAGGGTAGATGGGGGTTCCATAGGGGGTAAGTTTACAGCAGCAAACTTGGGGGCCAGATCATGGGTTTTTACTGGAGGCAAATTGGGGAAAAATATTGTCTAGTGGTCATAGGCATGGAAGGATTATATGCACACCAAATTTCAGCTCAGGTAGATCAATGTACTTGGTACTTGTAGTACAAAGCTGCATTTGCTGCAAAAATGTAGGTTTAGATGGACTGCTCATATTTTCTACATGAGCCTGCCATATTTGGGTTTGTACTGATGCATTAGCATGCAAATGAAGTTGTGGTAGAGTTTGGGGGCATTTGAGTGCACAAAATAATGGGAGAGAGGTGCTGCAATGGCAAAAAGGAGGGGGAAAGTGAGGAAGTTACCCCCCAATAATTGAGTAGAGGTCATAGCAAGCTTAATGGGGGTAAATTGGGGTTAGAACATACTGTGGTAAAAAGTTGGAGGCAAGGAGAATAGAGAAAGGGGGTCAAACAGGGCTTTTTATAGCATAAGCAATAGTGTTTGATGATGGTTTTGCTAAGCAAATGTGGTTTGCTTGCCATGAGATTTAACAGGATGAAAATATAGGTAGAAATAGAGAGGATCACCAAGTTTGAGATTGTTTGAGGAAAGTTCCCAATGTAAATTTGTGAAACCCTAGAAATCATCAGAATCAGATTTCTGTAGATCTAGGCATGCATATCACTTCCCACAAATCCACCACTTGGTGTGGTATCATTATTTGGGGTTTAGCACATGCCCACAAAGTTTGGGGTCAAGGGAATAAACTTCACAATGTAAAGTTGTTCAAATTTGGCTCTGGACAGGAATGGTTTTGGAATATTTTGATGAAGCAAATCAATTGGGATTGCGATGAAACTTTGCAAGGTCATCAAACATGACAATTGTGACTTGCTGGAATTTTCTTGGAATTTATTGAGAATATTTTATATAAATATTTCAAAAGCTTGATTTGGGCAGAAAGGGTTTTGAGGGGTTTTGCCCATGATTTTGAACATGACCATGTGTTGAAACTCTTATATATGGACAATATATGTCCACTGAGTTTCCCTAAATTTTCTAAAATATTCTTAAAGCATTTATATAATTTTTTCCCTATAAAAGACCATTTCTAGCCTTAAGAAAAAGCCTTTAAATAAAATAGCAAAATAATCTTTGAAATTAATATTTGGTGGTTTTGGAAACTCTTATATATAGTAGGTTTCAAATAAAGCCTTTTTGGAAAAACAATCTACACAATTTGAGGACTTGTAGTACAAACCTCAACTCAGGGGTTTTTGAAAACCTAATTTGAATAAATTCTTTTTGGTCAAAATAAATTTTGATAAAAATAGTTTTGGGTACTATTCACATGGCATGATCATTGGGCAAGAAGTTTGGATCAAGGAAAAGAGATTTGAGAGTAGGAGGAAGTTTTATGAATATAGAGCACAAGCAAACAATCAAACAATCAGCAATCAGGTCAAGCATAACAAGCACACAAAAGTTTTAATTGGCCCTAATTTTTGAGTCAGGTTAACTTAGTCATGAGGCAAAACACAGGGTGTGACATCCTTGCAGCAAAAATATGATTTCCGACAGGTCTCGGGGCTTCTTGGTGACTATGTAAGCTCCATGGGTCCTTGGCTTCTTTTGTAGGCAGTGATTGGAATAGCGACCTGAGTCATTGCATCTGAAACATCTAATATGACTCAGGTTCTTCTCTGCAGAAATTGGGTTGTTCTGATGATGTATTTGTTTTCTCTTCCTGAACTTCTTCGTTCCAATCAAACCTTCTATTTCCTGTGGATCAAACTCCACTTCTTCTGTTGGGAAGTACCCCAGATACTCTTTTCCCTCCTTGTTGCAATACTGTGAAAAATGTCCTTCTTCTCCACATGAATAGCAGGTATTGGAGTAAAATCTGATTAGGCCTTCATCATCTTCAACATCTTCCTTCTTCATAGGTTCTTCTAAAAGTTCCCTGAGGGCTTCCTTCAAGGCTTCCTTCTGTTGCTTGATGCCTTATTGTACCTTGGTGTAAATTTGGCATTGAAATGGGTAATGAGTAGTTCCTACACACAAGAAACATGTCACCTACCCAGTCGGGCATTCCTCGGCTGGGTGATTTCCTTCACAATGAGGGCGTCCATCCTTGTGTTCTTCATGGGTTTGTCCTATTTATCCACAAATCTTGCATGCACAAGGCTTCTTTATCGGGTTATCACAATGCTTCTGGATGAGATGGGATCTTAAGAGAGTCTTCTTGAACTCTTCCCAAGTTTTTGTTCCATTACATCCTTGTATGGTTTGATGCATTTTCCACCAGTTTGCAACACTTTTTGTAAAGTACTAAAGAGCGTATTGAACCTCATACTTCTTTGCAATCAAGTTGTTCCCGAAGTGTTTCTCCATGTTCTGAATCCATCGTTCTGCCTCCGACTAAGTCATTGGTCTAGAAAATAGAAGTCCATCTTCATTCATCATCTATTGGGTCCAATGCTTTTGGGGTGAGACACGAGAGAGGGATAGAGGGAGATACACACAATACAAACAATAGTTTTGAAAATAGCTTTTTTGGTTACTATCGTAAAAAAAATCACACAATGACAGCTCAAAAATCATCGTATCTAACGTGAGTATACAATAGGGGTTTTGGTCCTTTAAGTGTCATGGAAATCTTGGAATTCTACTGGGTCTTCAAATTCTTCAAGTCTTCGGAGTCTTCAATCGTTGTAGCTTGAACTCTTCTAATGCCTGGTGAAATCCTGAAGTGGCCATCAGTTGTCCGATATCTTGTCCTTCTCGGAGTTGTATCAATTGATCCTCCATGCATGTGGTCAAAGGTGAAAGGGTAATGTCTAACTATTTGAAGTAAGAGAGAACATTTGATAAAACTCAGCAAAGATGAAAAGTAAATGATCTTTTTGAAAATAAATTTTAGAGAGATTCCTTTCCTAAGGCTTTCCAGTTACTAGGGTCACGTCCTATGGTCAACATGTGCTATGATACCATCTCTGCAGCGACCCGACCCAAATGGATCGGTGCCTCTGTGCTTTCTGTGCCATCCCTGGATCAGTATGATGGCACACACAGTACTTCGATGAAATACCATAACATCACATGTAAAATAAATATTGTACATACAGAGTATACCTTATATCACAGCGGAAATAAAATAATAGGGGTGTGGAGTCCCATCAACGCCAATGGAGTGTAGAGTGTAACCCTATATCATAGTCTTACTCATCGTAGAAATATCTGCAACATAAGACGTTGCAGTCGTGTAGGTGATACGGGGCACGCCCGTGTGCGTCGATCTTTCACGAATTGGAGGTGGATTTGTGAATGAACACGAAGAACGTGAAGAACACGAGGGGGAAATCACAAGAGAAACACTCAAAAACAAGTCCAATCACACATCCACTATGCTCACATCCACACAAGATCAACGAGGGTACAAGAACAACAAAGGGAAAGAACATACATGGTAGAGTTCATCCCAAATCCCATGGGGAGATGGGGCCTTGAATCCACTAGGGATCTTCCCACACAAGGGGGCCTTGACATCCACTAGGGGTCTTCTCTCATAGAGGCATCTACTCCATGGGAGAGGTAGTGGAAGGAGCAAAGGCTCATCTATGTATGAGCTAAACCATTGCTAATCCTAGAAAGGAGGAGGGGGATGTCTATTTATAGTACAAGGCAAGATGGGGGGTGAGAGAGAGATACACGGCCTGTTGGCCCGCGGCTGCCCGCACAGGGGGCGGATGTCTGGGCCGAGGGACCGGATGTCCGGGGCCTCGGTGCTGTGCCGGATGTCCGGGCGGCTGGGCCGGATGTCCGGGCTGCGTCTGGCCAGATATCCGGGCGAGGGGTCGGATTTCCCGGGTTCGCCGGATGTCCGGGGTCCAGGGGCCGGATGTCCGGGCCCTGTAGCTTCGGCTGCAGCTTGCCCTTGGCGTTTGTGTTTTCTGCAAGGGCCGGATGTCCGGGCCAAGGGCCGGATGTGCGGGGCCTGGAAGGTGTCCTGGCTCTTCTTCCTTCTTCGGGACTCCGTCTTCTTTCGTCTCCGCTTCCAAGCTTCCCTTGCGGATGGTGTAGTTGTACGTAGGTTCCGACACTCCTCCTCATCATCCGTGAAGCTCCGACAATACCTATGCATGCACACGAGAGGAGTGGCAAGTAGTATACCATCCTCGAAGGGATCAAGTGAACAGGTGTAAAGGAGATGATTCACCTTAATGTATGTGACGTAGTTGTCATGGTGATGTCCGTAGGATGATCCGCATCATGCCCTCACCCTTGGGAAAGATCCGTCCTCGGATCAAAATCCAAATCACCATGGAAAGGAGATGGCGTCGCCGTGTAGATGTGGACTATCACCAAGCACTCATCATCGAGCTCTAAGGGGTCACTCTCCAATGTCTCGCCGCCTAAGAATTCCTTCAAAAGGAGCAAATATGACAAACACTTGGAAAAACAAATGTGGTTAGCGTTAGTGCAAAACCAAGCATTCAAGTGGTGAATCACCGCACAAGTGTTGTCATCATGTATAACATATGGTGTGACAAGGGATTGTGTCATGGCATGTAAGCATACAAATTGAGCACAAGCAATGCAATCATGGAAACAAGTGGAGATAGGGATGCAAATATGTGTGACAATATAACAAGCATCTACCTCATGGTCATTGAAATCATGCACAAGGCAATCAACAAAAGATCTATGGTAGGCATATGAATCATTCACAACACCAAGTAGAATGTAGTGTTTAAACACATGGTGCAATCCAAAGTGCAAGGAAATCCAAGCAAAATGTGCACATGGTGTAGTGAAGATAGTGTGGCACTCAACACAATAGAAAGAGCAATTGGTCATCATATGTGAGGCAATCAAGTCAAGCATGTAGCAAGCAATGTGGCATGAAAAATGTGAAGGATGGACATTGTTGCAACCAAGCATGTGATAAGAGCAAACAATCCACAAGTTGGGTGCAACACACAAGGTATATGGGTCATGAGGCATGGAAAGATGGCAACCAAGAATGGAAGCAATATCTCTAACATGTGTGCAAGTAAGTGGTCCAAGATGACCCATATATGTCATGGTATAAGCAACACAAGTAGGATGGTCCACAATATCCATGCTCAAGAAGGATGTCACCTGGAAAACTTGTCCTTGTGCGTCCTTCACAATGTCGATGCGCAAGCAAGTACAATGTAGAATCGTGTTGGTGTAGCATGGCTCGCTCTCAAGAGCTCGAATAGTCAACTCACCTGAAGTGGAAATTGACATGTAGTCGAAGTATCCTACACATACACACAACAAAGGAAACAATGTATGTGCATGGTAGACAAACACATCATCCATCATGATGGTTCTCTTCTCTTGCACATAACAATTAGAAGCAAAAGTGCATGAATAATATGATGCAACAATGTCTATATTCATGGCACTAAGCATATGGTGCAAAGAAGAAAGGCAAGCATGCTTCACATGAAAGATGTCAAAAGCTCCAATAATATGAGAGAAAGCTATGGGGGCAATCTCATTAGCAAAATTAATAGCATTATTGCACTCAATACATGGCAAATCATCTAGCATGAGAGAGGCAACATGTGGAGACATATGACAACAAGCAATATCAATCATGTGCGAAGCATGGCAATGGTTGTCATCAACCGCATAAAAGGTGCAACATAAGAAAGCATAGTGACCATGTCGTGCAAGCTAGTAGTGCGAAGATGCAACATACTAGAGGAAATCATGGCAATCATGTCATATGAGCAAATAGTAGGCATAGACAATACACATGACATATCGCAAGCATGAAAACGAGATATGAGCAAAGTATCGTCATTGTATTGGCAAGACATCATATGTAAATAGCAATGCAACATCATGAATCTCCCAACACAAGAAGCAACAATAGCATAATGCTCAAGGTAAACATGGAAATAGCACATAGGATCTCCACCAAGCATTCAAATACACATAGAAAGAGTAGAATGGTGACCCATGGGTAAATGCAAGCAAGGGCCACACTCGCATGGTAAAAGCATAGAGTGAGGCATAACATGCAAAGTGAACACGAGAACATGAGCATAAGATAACACGTGGTATAATGCCCATAGTCGTGTGAGAACCAAGTAGAAGAGATGCGCATAGTCCTTGCGCGAGGGGAATGGTTGGAGACACATTCCGGTGAATCCCAAAGCATCGGTGCTCTCAAGAGCTCTTTTCGTCAACTCATGGGATTCTGAGGTTGATGAGTAATCATGAGTACCTACACGCAACAAAGGCAAAGGGAAAATTGTGTATGCGTGGTATATGTATACATCATCCGTTAGGATGTGCATGTGCTTGTGTTCGTTCGCACAATATATCCAATGCTCAAATAAGTGAGATGCATGATATAAGAACATGTCATCCATCATGAAAGGTTTTTTATTATGTATAGCATAATGGAGACTAGAAATATGTAGTGCATCATGTGAAATATCGAGAGCATTGTTATTCATGATATGCAGATGGTGCACACAATAATTGGGATCATGCAATGGATGGGATGGAGCAAAATCTCCTAACATGTATGAGGAAACTATTGGGGTCTCCTCATGTGCAATAGCGGAAGCATAATTTGCAGAATATGGACAACATCTAAAACAATGCATATCCGTAGCTAGGTGGTCATGGCATGTCATATGTGAGCAATTGCGCAAATGATGCAAAGGAAGCGTGGCAATATCATCACAAGAAAAGCAAATGCCAATAACCATGGGTTTGTCATCTATGCCATATGAGCAAATGGGATGAATTTTTATGGTATATGCATAGTCGCTACGGTGAGATTGCAAAGATGCAATATGGGAAATTTCACGCATACCATATGACAAGTCAAGTGGATTGTCAAACATGATGTGGCCAATAGAGTTTTCACAAGATATCCTATTCAATATGGCATCACAACTAGTAGACTCCACATGAGAATCGTCAAAGTCATCATAAATGGGCAATTCATCACATGAGGAAGTCGCATAATCATGAAGCATGGCAATAGGTGGATCATCATCATGCAAGCAATTAATGTCCACTAGTGGGACAAGAGCAGCACCTTCACCTAAGTTACCTTTTTCATTCCACTCATATGGTGTAGGTGAGGTTGCATAGACCAACTTGTGGTCATCTTCATCATGATGGAACCATGTGGGGGGGGTGCATCATATACCACCATGGCCATCGTCTTGTCCAAGGTGAGGACGAAGTCGTCAAGGATCGGCGCGTCATCGAATATGGGACCTAGCACCAAAGGAGAAGACACAATAGAGGAAGAGGTTAAGCTATTAGAACTCCAAATGGCCTCACATGCCTCATCAACTACCTCACTCTCTCTATGTGGTGGCTCACACACTCCCTCAAGGTAGGTGCACTCAAACTCACATATGGTGGAGTCACTCATCTCACTCAAGTGGTGGGCTTTGTGGCTCTCCTCACATGGTAATTGAGGCAACTCATCATATATGGAGCTAGTGGTGAAGTCACTCTCACTCTCAATATGGTGGCATAACTCTCTCAACTCATCACCAAACGCCGCCGTGGTCGAAGGGAAACTCCCATGCTCAACCATCTCATCATCGTCGCCGTGGACGAAGGCCGAAGATGGCACATCATCACTCTTGCCTCCAAAGATGGAAGCGTCATCCTTGCTCGCCACCTTGTCGCTCGCCTCCAAAGCATGTTCCTTGAGTGGCTCCGTAGTCGTGGTCATCGCCGCGCCGTCTTCAAAAAGAGTCGTGGTAGACTCGGCATCATCAATGCCACAAAGAGGGATGGCGGTGAAGTCAGACTTGGGAGCGTCATCTTGGAGCTCGTCGGGCTTGGACATCTTGGTGGTACCATCCTCATGCTCGTCGTCATGGAGCTTGGTCGTCGCGAAATGTGCTCGGGGTCAAGTCGCCTTGGCCTTGAGTGCTTGTTCCGCCTTGAGAGCACCAACGTAGATGTCGTCGAGAGACTCATAGTCGTTGTGGAAGATAGTCTTGGTGATGTCGTTGTTCAATCCCATCATGAAGTGGAACTTCATCCAAATGGGGTCGTCCACACCGGCTCGTCGCAAGGATTTCTTCATCTTCATGAAGTACTCATCGACGGACTTGGATCCTTGTATGGTGTCCTCCAATTGGCGTTGAAGATGTTCCGTGTATGTAGAAAGCACAAACTCTCGCCTCATAGCTTTCTTCATCTTGGAGCAACTCATGTCTAAGCTCTTCGAAGGTGTGTGAAGCCACCATGTTGACGCGTAGTCATGGAAGTTTCTTGTGGCGCACTTCACTTGATCTTCGGAAGGGACTTGAAGTAGCTTGACGTAGGTGTCCATCTTGCGCTCCCACTTGAGGTACTCTTTGGGGTCATGTGTCCCATAGAATGGAATGTCGAAGTCATAGTAGCTCGTGGAAGTCGCGGTCTTGAGCTTGCGGAGCTTCTCTTGAGGTGCTTGTCGGCGAAGATGCCGCATATCCAAAGGCAAAGATGCCTTGAAGTCGCTTGGCAAAGATGCCAAGGTAGGAGGTGAAGTCATCAAACAGTGGTTGGTGTCGAGCTCGTGACCTTCACTCTTGTTCTTTGTTTGACGCCTTGACGTTGGCGTCGTTATTTCTTCATGTCATTGATGGTGTCGATGACGAGGTGATCTTGCCAAAGATGGTAGCTCGGAAGCATGTGCACTTGAGCGTCTTCTCGAAGATGAGGAAGACCTCTTGCCGATGTTGATGAGGACCTTGAGCTCCTCCATTTGAGCATCCAACTTGGCGTCGATGGTTTTCTTCATGGCATCGAACTCGCCGTTGTTGTTGTAGACCGAAGAGGATGTGCTTTGCCTAGCCATCACAAGACTCGAGAAAAGGTGAGTGGGAAATGAGATAAACAATACCAAAATACCGTTTCCCAAAGTTGAGGATGTATCCCGTTTCACTCAATGTGAAATGCAAGAATAGGGGAATTGGTACCGGACTTGTTCACTCACACCTACAAAGTAAAGCTTATTGAGTGGCTTGGTTAGGACAAGTGGCACAAAATTCAAGCAAATGTCAATTCAAGATATCGAAAATGTTGAGGAAGATTCACAAAATTGCAATGCAAAGCAAATAGATCAATAGCTATGGTGGCACTAGGAACACACACATGGATAGATAAATGGGATCCGCGCAACCAAGGATGAGCACAAAATTGAGAGAACCGGGAAAAACTCGTGTTGCATGGATACTAGAAGATACAATAGCTCGATTGCTCAAATGGGCTAGATACGCACTTGTGCACCAACCTAAAAGAGTAAACGTGCCGTCTTCAATCCCAAGTATGCTATGTATGATCCAAGTGTATGAACTATGCAAAATGGCTCAATGCTATTGCTATTGCTTATAAGCTCTTTTGTATCTCCTCTTTTGCTTAAAAGCTTGTTCTTCTTTTGCTTTTTTTCCTATGCTTGATGCTCAAACCAAGATATGAGACAAGTATGATGTATATGCACGGGAGATACTTATGGCACAACGTAGATAACAAGATGTTTGCATGCTAAAACTAGCTATGCGGCATAAGAGTATCACTACGGTGCACAAGTAACGTGGCCCGGCAATTCTCAACTCGCTAGTCTCAACAGGTAAGGTACGCAATAGGCTCGAAGCGATCAATGCAATGGCAAGGAAAAGGACAATGATGTCGTCGAGGTTACCATCCTTGCTTACGGTTAGGGTGCCAAAAGGCGAAGTGGCCGATGTCGATGTCGAGGCGATGATGAGTAGCGGCGTTGTCGATGTAGAACCGTCCCTAATTAGCCGAAACACCTTAGGAAACGGAAACCACAACTCAAAATCTCAAACAAAATTGGGTTAGAGTGGCGGAAGTTTATGGTGGGGTGGCTATGCGGAAGTTATGGTGTACGCCTAGGCAAACTTGCCAAAATTCCAAAAATATGATAGAGTCAAATGATGGTGGCACTAATTTTGTGGGATGGAGGGTGTCAATAGCTATCCAACGAGCTAAAAACGTCAAAATCGGACTCTGGATGCAAAAGTTATGGTCAAAATGGTGAAACACGGGAGGCTGAAATCCCAGGGATCGGACATCCGGAGGGTTAGGCTGGAAATCCGGGACATGATGTCCAGAACGCGCCCGAAAGTGAGCTCCAGGAGCCGGATGTCCGGCTGGGGGGTCCGGATGTCCGGCCAGGGGCCCAGATGTCCGGCCCGACAGATCCAGATCGAGATTTGGGGCTCGGGAACTCAATTTGCGCGGAAATTTCGAGCTCGGGGGTCAAAATTGATGGGGGAAAAGAAAAATTGGGGTGGATTTCGCGGTGGGAAAGCTAGATCTACTTGCCAAACACGAATTCCATGGATCAAAATCAACAAAATCTCACAAGAACCAACAAATCACAAATTTTTTGGCATGGCTATTTTTGTGGGGATTTTCGAATTGGGACAAAAGCACACAAAACTAGGCTAGAAAACGAAGAGGAGGACTCCAAAATCGTGAGAAATGTGGCTCTTGATACCAATATGATACGGGGCACGCCCGTGTGCATCGATCTTTCACGAATTGGAGGTGGATTTGTGAATGAACACAAAGAACACGAGGGGGAAATCATAAGAGAAACACTAAAAAACAAGTCCAATCACACATCCACTATGCTCACATCCACACAAGATCCACAAGGGTACAAGAACAACAAAGGGAAAGAGGATACATGGTAGAGTTCATCCCAAATCCCATGGGGAGATGGGGCCTTGAATCCACTAGGGATCTTCCCACGCAAGGGGGCCTTGACATCCACTAGGGGTCTTCTCTCATAGAGGCATCTACTCCATGGGAGAGGTAGTGGAAGGAGCAAAGGCTCATCTATCTATGAGCTAAACCATTGCTAACCCTAGAAAGGAGGAGGGGGATGTCTATTTATAGTACAAGGCAAGATGGGGGGTGAGAGAGAGATACATGGCATGTTGGCCCGTGGCTGCCCGCAAAGGGGCCGGATGTCCGGGCCGAGGGGCCGGATGTCCGAGGCCTCGGTGCTGTGCCGGATGTCCGGGCGGCTGTGCCGGATGTCCGGGCTGCGTCTGGTCAGAGAGCTTCGGTTCTGGCTTCTCGCGGCCAGATATTCGGGCGAGGGATCGGATTTCCAGGGTTTGCCGGATGTCCGGGGTCCCAGGGCCGGATGTCTGGGCCCTGTAGCTTCGGCTGCAGCTTGCCCTTGGCGTTTGTGTATCTCTAGGGGCCGGATGTCCGGGGCCTGGAAGGTGTCCTGGCTCTTCTTCCTTCTTCGGGACTCCGTCTTTTCCGTCTTCGCTTCCAAGCTTCCCTCACGTATGGTGTAGTTGTACGCAGGTGCTGGCATTCCTCCTCGTCATCTGTGAAGCTCCGACAATACCTATGCATGCACACGAGAGGAGTGTCAAGTAGTATACCATCCTCGAAGGGATCAAGTGAACACGTGTAAAGGAGATGATTCACCTTAATGTATGTGTCGTAGTGGTCATGGTGATGTCCGTAGGATGCTCCGCACCAGTAGGTCAGTACATTGAATGTACCGGCAAGATCACCATAAAAATAGAATGATAAAGTCTATTATATATGCAATAAGGCTTTATGGCTCTGTGTCTGAGTTTTTGCATAAAAGCTGGTTCTATTTTCTTTTTCCTACAACAAATGAATGTCAGGGGTTTTCACTACAGAGTTATCTAATATGACATGGTTTCGCCAACCGATGTCTCATAGCCTACAAGTATCATAAGTTGCCCATAATAAGTTATCAGTCCGGTGTTGAGAGTTCAGAGATAGATCCAAGTCCAGATGCTCAAATTGTCCGTAACCGAGGACACGGCTAATCGATTATATTTTAACTCTAGAGAATGTTGTGCACTTTACCCACAAGAATCGTTCCCTCCTTATAAGTCCTCGCACTACCGGGTGCTTGAGAACAGGACGAACGAAACATGGTCTTTCAAGGAGTTTCCCTAACTACTGCCAATGCCCATCCCATCCTACCGTAGTTCTACATCTCGTAGCACTAGACCAGTCAGAATCACTACGATGATCAACCAAGCCAGAGCCCATAGTGACTTGTGGCTACACAGGTAAGCATCCGGGCACGAAGTATTCTTCCATCTCTTTGAGTCTGGGTGAAGCTTTCCGCAAGATGTCATGGCGCTTCTCCATGCATCCCGGTCATCCACTGGTTCCTCCAGGGTGCCCATCAAAACAATCCTCACCCACTAGTGTGTATTGAAAATCTTGTCTTGAGTCTTGAAGTCTTCAGGTCTTGAAGATGCCATCATGG